>CM059586.1:65230000-67932500 GCA_030407085.1 Trichopria drosophilae | reverse complement strand
TTGACTGTCAAATCCAAGCATATATATGAAATTAATTTATATGTGGATTTAGACACAGCCTTAAATTAACCTCGGAGTTTTCGGGCCACTGATTACGAATCTGACCTCAGATTTTCATAATTCAGAATGATGGATCCAATATGGCCGACGGAATTGCAAAAATTTACTTGATCGAGGTGAAATTGGGTACTTGGAGGTTTTACTTGTGTACTTGGGATTACTGATTACGAATCTAACCTCAGATTTTCGAAATTAAAAATGGCGGATCCAAAATGGCCGATAAAAATGTAAAAACATGCCAGATTTACCCTAGACTTCAGTCGGCCATGTTGGATCCGCCATTTTGAATTTTGAAAATCTGCGGCCAGATTAGTAATCAGCGATCACGAAAACTCTGGAGTACCTAATTTCACATCGATCAAGTAAATTTTTGGAATTCCGTCGGCCATATTGAATTTTAAAAATCTGAAGTCAGATTCGTAATCAGCGAGCCCGAAAACCCCCGAGTACCCAGTCTCGTCATATTTCAGCGACGTTTTCTTCTCCACATATATTTTCCGCAAAAAATACACCATTTTTACCCTTTGTTTAATTTTGTTAAACAGTATAACATGGTAATTAATTAAAAATATTGATTTATTTACGTTTCCTAACATGTTCTTCAGGTAAGGAAGCAAACAAATTGCAGCAAAATGAATGAATAATTACCTTAAATATATAAATAATGAATTAGAAAAAGGTGTAGCATATATGCTACAACATGCTTCAAAGGGTTAAACAAAAAAATAATCCTATATAAAACAGAAGTTCAAGGGTTACATTTTGTTTGGAGCAATACTTAAAAATTATAGCCACCTAGTTGTAGAGCTTTAATATTAAACTCCAAAGCTTCAGTCATATTTCAGTAAATATTGATCGAAATTAAATGAAAATTATGCCAATTACTGTTGTTTGCTAGAAAAACAATTCAACCATTATAATCCTATTAAAAACTTTAAAGTTATCTTGCACTATTGTTATGCTTGAATTGAAATATTTTTTTTTATCGAGAGAAGGAAATATGACCGAGTTCGATGCGGCCTCCCTTCCTTCCTTCCTTCCTTCTTTCTCTCGCGCAATGAAAAAAGATGGAAAACAAGTTGAAAGTTCAAGTTTTCATTGTGCTCCGGCCAATATTCGGTTTCAAAGGCAAAAAAGTAGTAGATAGCATTTCGCTTGCTCTTGATCCCGGAGAGTTTTGCCAGAAAGCAATAAAGAGTTGAACTACCCTTTATCCTTTTTTTTAAAGAGGAAGCAATCTCCGGTAAACTGTCATGTTAGGGTTATAGGAATTTGCCGGTGGTAAGCAATAATTATTCAGTGGAAGGAAGGAAGGAAGACAGGAAGGAACTTACCTTGTAGGCAGCAGGCGGATGAGGATGCGGTTAAACTCTTGGTGCGGCTGGTCACGGCCAGCAACATTGGAGTGGCCGTGATCTGGAGGGACCGTGATTTTGGCACCGGCTGCTTTTGGAGGCAATAGCTCCTCGCCCGGCGCCGAAATAGCGGCGAGTCGAGGAACGATTCATCGTACTGCGGCATGACAGTGTCGCGTGGTAGAGAACGTCGGGTCACCATCAGACGTCGCTGCTGCTGCTGCTTATCGCTCCGGAAACGACCGACCCTGACAATGGGACGACATGGCTGCTCTCAACTTTTTCTTTCATCCAGAAAAACGCGTAAAACCGGTAAAACTGCTCGTCCTTGTGTCACTCTCTATCCGTGACTCCCTTTCCCGGCATACCCCCTGTTTCACCCACGTGACGCACCACTATCCACTTCACCGCTGAAACCAGACTTGACGTTTCATCTCTTTCATTTTCACTAATTTCCGCCGATCGATTTGAGCCTTCACAATTAATTCAATACTCCATCATTCCATAACGAACAGCTCGTTCCTATCTTTTAATTCCAATGTTCGATTCAAATGCCATAAATCTACCTATTCCTGCGGGTCTACATGTTGCTGCAGTTTTGTTAATTAAAATGTAACAATAACTGCCGCAGACTCTAGTAGAAATTGTCAGTATTCTCCTTATTTTTAAACTAAGAGTTAGTTAAATATATTGTTGAAACCATTGTATACAACTACAATTCATTTTAATCACATAGTAACCAAACAAATTTTGTGTCGGAAAGGCATAACAGCATAACTGCGTTTTTCGTCTTTTCGTGATAATAAAGTTTTAAACTTTACTCAGAAAAAAATTGTTAAAATAACCATAAAAGCTAATTATTATAAAATCTTCTGATCCGTAATAATTTTTCTTAAGTGGAAAGATTTGCAAAAATTCGATTCTAAATGGATGTGCAACAAACAGATATAAAAACCACAATTTTTAACGTTTCGAGCCTATATTCATGTCTTCGTCAGAAATTTATTCGTCTAAAATATAATACAAAACATACAATAAAAGTAAAGTAAATGAAAAAATGTCAAATGTTACAATTTTTCAATGAATGATAATGGAAATTTGAAAAGAATCAGATTCTTGGTATTACGGTTCTTTTACTACAAACAAATAACATTATCGGATAATCGATCTAGCTTTCTAATTTGAAAACTTCATCGAGTGTTAAATTCATGAATTATATTTAATTAGTAAAATTAAATTAATTGCAAAAATTGTCATCGTAGCCTTGAATCTAATTGAAAATAATTTATAAGTCACAATGACTTAGTAAGAAGAAATAAAACTATATGCAACGACGACTAAATGAATACTAAACCAGAATTTTGACGTGGAAAGTCAAATACAAAAACAATAAATCGTTAGCGTTTAAATATTATAATTTAATTCATGAAAAATATGTTTCCGATAATTGTGATTTTTTAAATTTAACGTTTACTGCATTTTTATTACATTATTTTATAAAAAAAACTTTCAATATGTTGTCGTTTAAATTATATGTGTTCAGTAGCTAAAAATAATATTATTAAAATCAAAAATATATCCTGTCTATTTATATATATACACAAATCAAACCCAAGATTTGAAATGCAATGATGTTTGTAAAAATTCAAAATTTCATAAAAATGTTAGTTATGCTGTTATGTCCAGCAGCCACAGACGTGGTATTTTTATTTAATCTGTTTATGGAAAGCGAACTTTGGGATTGACCTTTTCTGCTTTTCCTGTTCTATGCTTTTGCTGAATCTAATTTGTAAATGTTCATGCGGATATTACATACACCTTCAAATATGTTAATAACCATAATATAACATACACAAATTACTATATTTCTCTAGATTTATTGAAGTCAAAATAAATAGTGAATGAACAAATTGCTTCATTTTAAGAGTGGATTTTCACTTGATCAAAAGGGAGATTCTATTTTTCATTAGATTGGTTCAATGTTTTTTATATAAAAAATCCATTAAAAAATGTCATATATTCTAAAAAAATGTAGAAAGATTGTTTGTATATAATGTTTTGAAAATTATTGCTTTGAGATTTTAAAACTGTTGATAAATACGATTTTTTGCAATAAATCAATATATCATAAAAAATACGGTACCTATATTTGTAAAATGTTGTTGTTTATATTGACCCCCTCAAAGTGCAAAGTTTATTTGGTTATTTTAAGAGTGCATATAACAATATTTAAATACAAACTATTAAGTCATGTAACAACTTAAAAGGTGAACATAATATAAAATAATTAATTTTCTTCTTTTTTCTATTCCCTAGCAGAAATCTGATTCTAAATATCCAGGTGCAAGATGGACTCTGACTCGCACCTAGAGATATTTACAAACTGATTTCTAGGGTTTGTCAAACTTGTTTTTTAGCCGTACAGTGACTTGAGAATAGTGACATACGCCGGAAAATATATCAAACAAAATAGAGCAGTGCGTTTTGTGGGTTTTTAAATTGTATTAATGGTGTCCCGGACAAAAATAAGAGTTTTCGAAACGAGGGCGCACAGAGTAACGATTTTTAAAGCCCTACAATTTCTTCTGGTTATAAAAAGCACGGCAATTTTAAAAATTTACTTTGAATCGTTATTATAAAGAGATAGCACTCAGGCATTGTTTTCTTCAAAAACTCGAAATGCACACTTTTTTAAAAATGGTATTTCAACAAATTCATTTTTATGAATATTTAGTTTTCTCCATTTTTTAATTATGTCAATTTAAATGAAAAACTATTATTTCAAAAATTGCTCCAACTTATTTATTTATTTATATATCGATGAGTTTATTTTGCGAAAATCTGCTCGACAAAATGCAATGTTAGATTATTAAAAGTGTAATTTTTTTAAATGATCGAGAAATTACTCCAAATTAACGAAATATGCCTTTTTCTTATATCCTGGCCCTATTCGTAAAATACCACGTTTAACATATTGTAATATTTATTTTATAATAGGCATGAGTAATACATTTTCCCCGGAGTTAAGGTCGTCGTAATCCTCAAGAACACTAAATTTTGAAATTTACATAACCTAAGTTATCTACATCATATAACATATGACTCTTCATCAGACCTCATATTAAATGATTGAAACAGATTTAGACGCTGGTTGGACGATAGGGCTCCGAAAATATAAATGTGTTATTCTTTTTCTAAATAAAACGGTATGGAAGAAAGATCTTACAGCGAGACAGAAGGGATTACGTTTGCCCCTCATAGTCGACGTAAGCACCAGATCAAAATCAAAAGAGACAGAGAGATAGAAAGAGAAAATTCATACGTGAATAACGAACAACCACAAAAAATGTGAAATTACTTCTGATTAAGCCTTTTTAGAAATAAAATATTGAATTATAAGTACTTTATAAAACATCGGTCATCAACTACATCTTCTGTTCAATACATGTTCTAGAATAAAATTCAGTATATGAATACATTGTTTTATCAGCTCCACCCTTATTTTAAACAAAATCTTAAACATGAGAAAAGAAGAAAATACATTTCAAAGTTTAAAGAATGCTCGATACCGTTCTTATAAATTTTTTAAATTATTGTGCATTGGCTTTTAGCATTTTTTCGGTCAATGTTTAGAAAGTTTATTACCGATTTAACCTATTGATACCAGAGAGTCTAGAATTTACTTTTATTTAAATGATTACTTTAGTATCGAAAACTTCGTTACTTTAGTAGTTAAGTTTTCGAACGTGTTCTTCCATATTCCGAGATTAAAATTTAGTTTCAGCTAACAGGACATTGCGTTTTTATTGAAACTATGTATAAAGGTGTATGAAATACTTGAATTTTATGAACAGATTTAATTTTTTATTCCATAAAATGATAATCTTTCTAATGAATTTTTTGGGTACATGGCTGGCTCGACTAATGTAATTTCTATAGCTAGCAACAGAATAATAAATTGATATATATATTTTTACTTGGCATGAAGTTCTTATGAAAATGATTGTCAGTAAGTTTTTTAATTCCTAAATTTATAATTTCACTAAAATATATACATTAACCATCATAATGGAACATATAAATTCTGTTTCACAAGTTAAACGATCCATTTACCAATCTCAATGATAAGCCCTCTTATACTCAAACTTAAAATCGATAGTCCTACATATCCAATAACAATGGGACTACAATCGATATTCAAATACATTAATTAAGTTACTTTTATTTCATATTATAATACACAAACTTAAATTGCATGTAAATTTCCGTTAAGTGGTGGAAATGAAACTTGTTTCAGAGATATCACAACCTTCAACTAAATACACATCTGTGCTTGGTTATTCAAACATAAGCGAGAATCGCTATTCCAATTCCACGGTTAATTTTCCAACGCCGATGTTTGCAGAGAGAAAAAAAAGGATTAAATGAAATCCATAAAAATTTAGAAATATTTGAAATTATACTATTTAAAGATAATTAACAAAATGCAAAGTTATAGTTAGCAATTAAAATGATTTTTTCGCATTTAGAATTCAGAGGTTATTTTTATGTTTATTACATTTTCAGGAAATTGTCATTACTGGCCAACAGATTAATAAAAATGAACAAAATGCTGAGATTATCGAATAAAGTTCTGGATGTACTTGAAAATTGTCCAAATTAAAATATAGAAAAATGTTGTGCAGGTAAAAACGTATTAAACGCAAAATTGTAGTCCCTTGGAGTTGATTGTAGTAAATTCTTAATCTTTCACTGATTATAAAACTGATCTTAGGATATATTTAAAAATACGATAAATAACACTCAGGCAAAACTAAGGGATACAGATTATTTTTTAATCGCCGGTAAAACGTTTTAAAAATTGCGATGGCTTTAAGACTGACCATATTTTCGTCTTTTATCGAACGATACTATTATAGGCTCGTTTCATTCCCTAAAAACCTTTTTCCGCGGATAAAAAAATACGTGTCTCTTAGTTTTATGTGTACTACAGCATGTCCAAATTTCAAAAAAAATTGGCGTCTGACATTTGGATGATTTTACTTGTCGGAGAGGAGGCTTATTTCAATTTAAAAAACCTCGAATTTGAATTTAGCAAATTCATTGTTGAAATGGTTTATTTTTTTCACGTTGTTTTAATAGGTGAGAATTGCGTTTTATTTTTTTTTTCCAATTAAAACAATCCTTGGTATAAATTTGTCCATTTTTTTCTTACAGTTTCCATTTCCCCTATACCTTTAACATGGTAAATAAGAATATTATTTAAGAATTGTACAAAAATGTTTTCATTTCTACCAGGCATTGCTTCGTTTATTCGATTGAAAATATAATTTTTTAGAAATTAAAAAATCAACTTTTCTTATTTGGATTCGTAGTGTACGAAAGACGAAAATATAATCTCACATTTTTTAAAAACTTTTCAATGACGATTCTAAGGCAATTTAGAAGCATATTTGGGTAAAATAGGATTAAAATAACTTTTCACTCCAATGTAGTCTTCTAATATTCTGAATCTATTGAGCCCGATTTAATTAGATAGTGGAATTAAACACGTCCTTAAAATGGCATTAATTATGCTATGGTAGAAAATCAATAATTCAGAAATATTATTTCATAAGCTGTACAGAAATATTGAGAATATAACAATTTTTTAATTATCAAAAAATACATGTAAATTTCACTCAAATGTGTATAATTAACTGTCCTCTCGGGCTGCAGATAGCTAATTTACAAAAATTAGCTAGTCACATTCAATACAAATGTACATTGACGTTCCAAAGTAACCGTGAACATTTAATTAAATTTCGCGAAGTGAAAGTATAGTAGTATAAAATTACCAAAAACGCTTTTGCATCGAACGTACAATTAATTTAACTGAGATTCATTATCTCCTTTTTTATAGGAATAGATTAATGCTGATAATTACAAACGCTGGTAATGTAATTCAGGGTCTGTTTTGCCAAGTTCTGAATCAGATTACACATAAACGAGAGAATTAGTATTATTAATCAATGTAATTAGTATATGGACGAAAAGAATATATTACAATGCAATACACCAAAAAAACCTTAAAAAAATTTCTTACAAAATTTTGATAATGGCGAATAACTTTTTTATTTTTAATCGCATCGAGGAAATTATATAATACAAATAAATATGGAATTGAACCAAAAAATTCTATTGAATGTAAAACTGCTCATTAATTTGAATATTAAAAGTTATCCAAATGTCAGGGATTCAAGTACCGCCGGTATTGGTCCGCATTTTTTTATTCTAAAAGTATCCAAAAATATTGATAAATAATATCTTTGAAAATAATTCTTTATTATGCAGACAAGTTTCTGATTTGTAGAAATAGAAAAGTTCAAAAAGAATAAAATTGACCATTTTCTTAAATATTTTATGAAATGTGTCAAGTATTAAGCTATGAATTACTTTGGAAAAATGTTCTTAAACCACCTAGTTTTTGTTTCATATGCATATATTTGCAAATCAAGCTTGAAATAAACTGAAATTCGGGCATTTTAAGTAAAGAAATGTGGCAGCGATCTTCTTTCTCTTAAACTCGGTTGTCAAGACTTTCTCTGTCTCTTATACCCTACATTAATAGCTGCAGAATGATAGCCTAGAAAGTGTGCAATACTGAGTTTCCACGTAATTAACTAAATGTTCATTTAAGTGAATCGAGAAAGCTAATAAATATAAAAATACATGTATTAAAGATAAATTCAGATACATTGGTGATTCGAATATTTATAATTGTTTACTGACGTTTCTATCCAAATAGAGCCTTTGTAGATATATGAATTATACTAAAACTGTTGATTAAACAAAGAAAAGTAGGTCGCAGTTATTCGATTAATAATAACTGCTTTAATGGAGATAAAAGCTATATTATTAGGTGAATTTCGGAAATATATAAAAGTTCATTAAGCTTGTCAAAACCATATTATTAAAAAACATTACTTTTTTTAACACAATTTACTATCGAAGAATAGATTTTCTTTCTTGATTAATTTTTTTATCAATTTTGAACTAATGAGCAATTCAAATAAATTATTTGTCATTAATAAAACGAAGTAGGACTGCAGTTATCAGTAAACAATTCTTACTATTTTGAACGCTAACTTTCTATTCATTACTATAATGTGCAGATACTTTTCTTTACTATTTTTTCCTTTTTTTTACACAATAATTTATTTTAAATTGTATTTTAATAGATGATGATTCATCCAGAAAAACCCCTTGTCTACATTTTCAATCATGTGTATTCTACTTGAATTCAGAATACTAATTAAAAAATTCTATAATTTAATTGAATAAGCAACGAAGCCAGTCTGAATTTTTAAACATACACTTGGGTTCGTGGTCAAAAATAGTAAAAATTGTATACGAACAGCCCATAATTAATATTTCACGAAGTCAAAATGATTTATACAAAATTCGTTGAATATTGATGTCCACGTCGATTGCAACCAGCGGAAAATTCTAATTAATTGAACATTCTGATTGATCCGTTTCAATTACATCGAAAATCCTCGTAACGAAAGAATTAATTTTACAATATTTATTTAACGATTGATTGCGAAACCAGAATACCGCAATGTTACGAGTGGAAATTCAAAGAACCATAAAAATTAAACGAGCACTTGTTTAATATTTTCCAAAATTTATAAAATTCACGTAGTATGAGGAATAATTCCCAATTCGATTTTTTTGCGATTATTCAATGATATTTAAAGCATTAAAGAATGTATGCTATTTATATTGATTGTGTTTTAATAAAAGATGCTTGCCAGCAATTCACCCTTACATTGTTTAGTCGATACTTTTAATGCAGTAGTATACTATCGTTGCGCAGAAAAAAAAGTGTAAACCCAATCCAACTCGATCTTCCTTGCTATTTGCTCATTGCAAAAAAAAAGTAATAAAAATATAGAAAAACTCCAGTGGCATATGAGATCGTGCTCTTTAGAGATCCTTAAGAAGATTTAAAGAATAAATTTCTAATAATCACTAACAGTATTATTGCTGAAGAACAAAGGACTCTGTTAAGAAAAGTGTTAAAGGAGCTAAGAAAAATTCATTTAATAAACGTGTTATAGTTATATTGTTTCTTCTTAAAATGTTCTTTATATAAAATAGTACAAACTGAAAACGCTGGAGTAAGAAATTCTAAGAATATACAATAATCATTTACCATTCTATATCCTATAGTGGATCAGAAATTTAAAATTTTGAAAAACTAACATCAGAAAAATAATCGGCGATCGGGGAGTGCAGTTGGTTTCACCTTATCTTCCGCATTAATTATGTCTTTTAAGTTAATTATAAGATGTGGTTGCAAAGCCATCTTATCTTGATTTTTCGGACCACGTTATATAACAAAATTTCAAAATTCTTGAGAAGAATTAGCATAAATAAATGAATTCACAGCATACAAATTCCCTTAATTATCAATATAGCTTATTATTCGAAAATTAATACTATTTGCAGAAGGCAGGCGAGGATGCTTTACAAATTTAATTTGTGTAAATTGATCACCAATAATAACGGAAGTCAGCTCATAATTAAAAGGAATTAAAGTGACTGCACGGAGCAATATATTAGTTACCGCTACGAATGTAATTACCGCAACTAAATATTTTATTGCTAATGGGTGTATTTTTGTTTCAGTGCGTCATTTTATTGAATTTGTGCGATTTATTATGAATACCTGAAGTAAATTAATATTCAATTTAATGCAGTAGCTTCAGTGAGTTTGTAACGGCAATCGAAAATAAATATGAGCTCTTGGTGTAGAAAATGTCGTTTTTATGCAGAGTCTGGTCTTAGCCGCAAAAATATAACCACCACTTGGTTTTCCGCGCGAGAGATTAAGCTGCCCTTCCTAACGTAATGAAGAAACTGTAACAGAATATACCAGCTAGACTATCTGCTACGCGGTTTCCTGTTTGCGTGGTGAAGTGGATGCTTTTACACGGACCCGGATATTCCGGTATTAAAAAGGACTGAGGACTCGTTAGAATCAGATTTTGCAAGAGATTGCGTTCTCAGAAATAATAACGGTTTTATAATGCATTCAGAAGCGTTCGTTATTTGATAATGATTCCTCACTATGTAATCAAGCAAGTAGGAGTACACTTATAGTAACAACTATTATGATTCAAATCCAGCAATCAAGTTAAAAAATAATCATGTAAAATAGCTATGATTATGAGAACTTCAGTTTTTTATTTCGAGATTAATTGTACATCAATTTCAGTCAGTAAGGAAATACTAATGTTACACTTTCCCGTTTCAAGGAGAGGGGAAAGTAAGGAGGAAGACTCAGACAGTCGATGAACAATTCTGGTGTAAAACGTTGAAAATTAGTTCCTTACACTCATTTTCAATGTTTAACTAACCTAAGCTTACTACTACTATCGGTAGCTCGGTATTGATTTAACAAATAAAGACAGGTGGCGCTGCGCTCAAGTCCTATCCGTTGAGATTTCTCGAGAGTAGGCAAGAAAACTTAGTTGACAAAATAACCAAGAACGAAAATTTGATATATGCTAATATGACGGTTATAAGCTTGATCGCCAAATATCAGTTTTCAATAACAATTGTTGGGACCGAAAATGTTCAATGGGTTAGAATCTTGTAATTTTTTGAATGTTGTATAAAACAATAACTTTCGTTATTCTCACATGTTTATACGAAATACGTTAAATAGATTTTTAACCCTTTGCACGGCGCTTAAATATAATTCCTGAAATATTGAAGTTTCTTTCTGCCGAAATTTACTTATGAAGCGACATTAAAAAACGAAGTAATTTTGTATTCTTAACAATTTGAACTTATAATGGAAAACTATGACATATGTATGGCGCCAAGAATTTTATTACAAAATTTATTAATAATTTTGGAAATCACTTTAAATAAAGTTTCATAAAATTTTAAACGAGTACTTTGATGTAGTTGTGAAGATCAGAAGTACATTCAAGATAACTATAACCCAGGTGGAAATTTACCACTGCCCCGATACTGCGCCAGTACAGATTGTACCGGATCGGTAACCTGACCGGGTACTGCAGCGTTATTAACATAGTATTAATTTAACAATACTGTCAGTCGGTACTGTGCTAGGACTATGCCAGTATAATGCCTGTACTGCGCCAGTGCTGACACGACGTCGACGGGCAGTACTGGCATTAGTCACAAGTTACTACGGACGCGGTACAATGCCAGTATTCAATACCGCCATTATACCGGCGTTTCCACCTGGGAATATATGCCTGAAGATATTATTTGCAGGGTTGAGAGGAAAATAATAATAATGCTTAGAAAACTTCCGATCCTTGCAACTATACAATTGTATCAGTGTTATTCGCGATTAAACTTTATGATAAAGAGTGGACTTCATTGTAACAATCATTATCCCTTGGATAAATTTTCTTTGTACTATGAAGAGTTGCTCAAATCGCCCTTCAAACTTGCAAAATTAGGCTTGAAGTTTGGTAATCATTAGTAAGATATAATTCCCTAAATAAACAAAATCTGGAATATTGCTCATATTAAACG
This sequence comes from Trichopria drosophilae, assembly GCA_030407085.1. Taxonomy (NCBI): domain Eukaryota; kingdom Metazoa; phylum Arthropoda; class Insecta; order Hymenoptera; family Diapriidae; genus Trichopria; species Trichopria drosophilae. Next base: position 67,920,519 of record CM059586.1, on the reverse strand, counting down.
TAACTGCCATACGAAATTCATCTATTTTATATTTATTTGTATATTACGAATGAAATAATTGCCACAAAAAATCTGTCGGAATTCCTAAAGAATATCGGCTGTTAGAAAACTGCTATAATTATTCGAAATTTCTCTCCACAGGTTCATGCATCTTTAATCTGAATCGTTAAATTTTTTAAATTGAACAATAACTTTATTGTCTTTAAATGCAAATACGTATATGAATATTATTGTATGTATATATCGTACCGAGATTACTTACAATTCTATATAATTTTAAGTTAATCCATGCATTCGTAAATATACCCAGTAATGTGTGCTTCCTCGAAGCTGTATGTAAGTGCATACAATTATCTACAGTTTTACGCGTAAACTGACACTGTGATATGTATACAATACAAAAGGTACTATTTCGTAATATTTAGATACATTATTATATCTTAAATTTTGCATTTTTAATTAGTTTTTCTATATTAGAATCGATAATTCCATATCATTGTTCATTACGTATTTATTTCATTACGTATTTTTCAACTTTACGTATTTCACAAAACCGTATAAATAAAATGTGTATTTTCAATTTACAGAAAAACATACTTTTTTTATAAAAAAATAGCTGCGATGATGATTTTTTGGTAATCAACGTTATATATTTTATCCAATGAAACATAATATTTCTTCTTATTAAAAAAAAATTGGAAATACGAAAATAATATTTATACATTGCCCACGAAATGCGGAAAAGAAGCCATTTGAGTGAGGGCAATGAGGGGCCGAGTCGGAAGAAACTTTAGTAAAAGTGATAAATTTTCCCTCGTTTCAGGTTTTTTTTCACAATTCTCAACCGATCCTGCTGAAATTTATTTTATAGCTTCGTGCAATGTGTAATTTGGTAGTAACGATTCCGGCATTTGGAAGATATGTCTAGAGACTTTTTAAATATAATAATTTTTTTTTAGAAATTGATTTATTATCAATAGTGCAGTTTAAAAGAATATTTAAGAATTATTGTTAAATATAAAAAATATGTCTCTGAAATATACTCCTCCATGATTTCTAAGCATTTTTTTCTAAAAAGATTTTTAGACAAACCTTTCTATTTTTTGCAACATTGATTTTGGCAAGAAATACTTGAATGACTTTGATGTAAAAATCTAATTTCAGGAGTTTATGGATTAAGGGCGGGATGGATAGTTTTTTAACCAATATTTTAACATTTTATATATATATTATATATATTTTATATGAGAAAATATTAAAAACAGATATCTTTTTCCCAGAAAACATTAAACAAACTTTTAAAATGTTTCAGCTTCAAATTCGTACATACCATTTTTTTAAATTTCAAAATGTCTATTTTATATATATATAATCTGTTTGTCAGCAAACGGATTTTGAAGCGTACAAATTGTCAATTGCTAAATAATTCTATATTTATATATTTAGAGTTGCTGATATCAAATTTGAAGTTGAATTTCCATAAATCAATATGGTGGTTTCAATTTGACAGATAACATAAATATCGGATAAAATTAAGGAGTTTTTTCATATGTGTTACTAAGGAGTCTCTGGAATTGAATTGAATTCTAAATGTTGCGTATCAAAATAATCGGACGGTTCTAGTTTTTAATCATTGACCTCAGCTCAAATATTTTGAACGCGATACGTTTCTGCATTGTGTACTGTATCTGCATTTCCACTGAAAGAATTCAAATTCCGGTGCACCTCAGAAACCTGACATTTAAAAAAATAGACATTCAAAAACCAGACTTTTCAAAATGCAGACATTCAAAACCCAGATATTTCAAAATACAGATATTCAAAAATACATTGTACAATTTTTAGTATCGACCAAATAAAAGTTAATTTACAATATTGGCGTTATATTAGCCAGTTAAAAAAATCTTTAAGGATAATAATACGTAAAAAAAGGAATGTAATAAAATGGATAATAAAAGAAAATTGTTTAAATAAATAATAACATAACGTTTCAATTCGTGTACTCCTGATTCGGGTCCTCTTCAGAAAGAATGTAAAACCATTGGAAATTGGCCGAATTTATACAAATCACAGAACATAGGGATGCGATGTGTATGTATTGGTGTTTAGTATCGAGAAAAAATGGAATCGAACATTAAATTTGAAAGGAGATTAAATATATGTAAGAGAAAAGCGTTTAATTAACGAAATAATGATAAACTTCTGGAAGCTGTGATACTTCAAATCTTATTCACAGTATTTTTTCTATTTTTGATATAAAATCCTTTTTCCAGTTTTTTTCCTTTGCGAGAATTATTGTATTATTGTAATCAAATTCGTGACCCGTTTCTAATCGGTGGGTTGTTAAACCGGAAAGTTGTTCACTTTTTTGGCAAAAATATTGTACAGCCGCTTTCGATTGGTTCATTCACTACATACAAAAATTATTTACGCCGCCCTTGAAGGTCATTTCAAGATCAAAAATGTTTGACCAAGGTTAATTTTGTAGGTCACTTGAAGGTTAAATCAGTTGAATCCCGGATTATTCATTAAGCACATTCGACGTCAATCATTAATTGTATTTTCAGAATATGTACGTCTTCTTTTTGAATGTCTGTTATGTGAAATGTCTAGTTTTTTAATTTCTGTTTTTTTTTTAATGTCTGGTTTTTCAATATCGGTTATTTGATGCGACTGTTTTGTGATTTGTCGGAGTTTGAAGTGCACCCCAAATTCTACCTAATAAGAGTAAATTCACCTCGCGGCAGTAACTTTAAATATGTTATATTAGTAAAAAGAAACATTAAATCAGCTGCGCTCTCATGATTAATGAGGTGTTTCATGGTTTATATTTAAACACCCATGTCTCTTTTTTTCGGTGGCTTTTTGTGTAACTGGCACAACTATCCCCATCCCATCGTGGACTGCATATATCGATGTGCATCGCACATTTTTATCGGGAACAGCGACGACGAGTACTTTCGCTGGAGCATAGCCTCGATTCGAATAATTCCTCTCGGATCACGAAAGCAACGGAATTGAACATCAAGTGAGTGAAATCGGTTGCGTCTGCCTCTTGTCTAAATATAAAACGAAGTCATTTCGCAGCATGAGCTTCTATGAGTCAGTCTATGTGACTGCAAAGACTGCCGCGTGAATAAAGCGACGAACGTCAGGGGTGTCTATTTTCACGTAATGGATGTTCCGTCACGATTCCTCTTCCCATTTCCGCGTGGTTTATGTATATTCGAGTCCCCAACATCCTCGACTCAGAAAAAAGGCGAAAAAATAGGCGGTGCCTCCAAGAACATCCGATTGGGTAAAAATTGTTTGTGCAGACTGCATTGTCCATCAGGGTCAAAATGTATCATGAATTCCTGCATAATCTGGGACTACACATCAAACAATCTCAATTTTTATACTGCATCATGTGTACGCCGAGAAAAACAATGGAGGGATAGAGCTATACTTTTCTGGATAGAGTCCTGTGTTGAAATTCAGTCTGACAGTCCTAAAATCAGGTCTTCTCTGTTTAGGGACATTGTGAACATGGATGACAGGACTAAGTAATACAAGTATATATTGACATTGGCCATTTAAACACAAAAGCTCGATATATGTTAGGATAAGAGGTTCAGTTCTGACCGTGTTTCGGTTGTGAACATCCCAAAAGAAATGAATCAAATTGGACAAATGTTAAGTGTGTGTTATGGCTACGTGTAGCTTTTGTGCGAATATGAAAACAAAAAATCGCTTGCGCTTTTTTCTGCGAACAAATTGATTTTCTAATATTTATACGTCGCCACAAATCTATTTTTCAGTGTTAAAAGCCGTACAAATCAAATTTAATCAAAGAGAGATAAGTGCAACGCATAGTTACATAGTAAATTTATTATATTTAGTGATTTAATAGCGACAGCCACCACAATGTGCAAAAGAACAGTTTTTTTTTCATGAGGTTTTAATGTGGCTACAATATTCAGATGTGAACACCCCTTTTTTTTTGGAAAATCATAAAATATTGTCGTATGTATTGTATAATTTATAATTGATTCTTGGTTCACCAAGTTTTCTCCGATCGGCTTTCGTTTGTTTCACTTTGAAGTTTGTTCAAATGCGTAAGAGCCACTGGTAATGTAAACATACTGAAGAGGATGAAGAATAGTAGGTATCTGTTATTCTTTTTCTGTCGTTAAAGGTTTTTGAAATCAATAAATTGTCATTTCTGTATATAGCTGGGTCTTTCATCTATTTTTTCCTATTTCTAGTACATTTTTCAGTGGTGTTCACAAACGAACCAAAAAGTTTTGTATGCCAATAATGACGACTCTATTAAATGTTTAACCAAAATTTTCTAATCGACAAAATCAATTTAGTTTCTTCAATAATAGTTAACTGCGGTCTAGTTGAGCAAAATTTGTGAGCCAAAAATGAAAGTGTTCATAACCAAACCTCTTCCCCTAATAAAATTCTATTTCGAAATTCAACATATTAGTAAATTTAAAAATATATCAACATCAGTATGAAAACAAATAATTATGCGTAAATATAACTGCTGCTAGACAAACATGATTTACCTAACTACAAAATTAGGGATCTTTCTATTACTTTTAGTCGAATATCCAACAATAGTTGAATCTTTCAGGGAGACTATTTACTGGGTACCGATAAAACATTTAGAGGTCACTATTTCCTGCATTTTTCTCGCAAGTCACGTGGCTTTAGGCCATGCATAAAATCGTTCTACAAATGTTCACTCGGCAAATACATTTATTAATAATTGAAAACTACGCAGAGTCAAAACATAGTTAATCGAACCATTTTACAGAAGTAAACCATATAATCAGAAAAAAAATAGTTAAACTATATCTGTAGTATACAAGACAATCATATTGTTCTGTCTACTACGGTTTACTATTTCCCTATCGTGAAATGTGCAGTGGTGTACATAACCTTAAATCCACCGCAGTTTTCACTAAAATAGTAACTTAAACATTCGTGACTATTACAGAAAAGATCAAATAAAATCGAATAAACAAAAATAAGCTTGTCATAACGAACGTAGTTATTGTGTGATAGGCTTTAAAATATTCTAAATTACAAAATTACCATGCAGACAACAACTTTTCTCGCTGTTAATTTTACTAGTATTACACACTACACCATTTCTGCCTTTTATTCGTGGTTCATTTTACCTTTTTTCCTCTCTGGACATTATTTTACTTATTATCGACTCATTTATTAATATTACAAATTTAATTAAGTTGTAAACGAATAAGTTATTTCGACCTACTTAAATGGTCATTCCATTTACCTTATGTACACTTTCAATTTCGTCAGTCTTGTCATATTAAAATAAGAAAATCCATTTAAAAGGCTAGTATTAAATGCTATTTTCGTTGTCAAATCTGTTATGACAAAGAGTAGCTGCGGTTAGACTACTGTCGAGTTTAAAAGAAGATTTACCAAGCTATTTATCTCGTATTAGGCGGTTTACGAGGATTGATGCATTTTTAAATTCCAGCCATTTCTAGAAGTTTAGCCATAAATTGCATAAAATTCCTTTAGGCGCAGTGATTTGTGTACTTTTTTAAAGCCTGGGTGCAAATACAACTATGATGTACCCCGAAACAAGATTTTCTAAAATTTACCAGTTTATTTAAAATTATAAAACGTACTGTATCAATTAATAAAACGTAGAGAAACGAAACAAGTCATTCCTCATGTCTCGTAAGGTAAATGAAATATGAGTGTGTTTATAAAAATTTAAAAAAAAAATAATCTGCGAATTATTTGACTAAATTTGACGAAATTAATTATGATTATTTCTATGTTTACAATAGTATGAATTTAAAACAATATGCGCGCGAAGTAATTGGAACATGAACGTCATTCTGCTTTTAGTAGGTGACCGAATGATAGTAACCTCAATTCTTTACCATCCGAGGACCAGAAAATTACACACCCATGGAATGCGTTGGCAGTGAAGGCTCGTTAATTCCGAATTAATCAAAATTATGCTCCTCATTTGAATTTGCATGTAAATTGTTAATTAGTACTGAATTTCTGCAAAGATTCTTGAGCATTTTAATATTATACGAAAATTGCATTAAGCCAATAAACATTTCATTACATACAGTGTTCGCTTCCTTGACCTTTTTAGACTAATTGAATAATTGATGTAAATGCATTAACTTATTAAAAATTCACATGTTAATTTTTGCATAATCAAAATATAACTAAATTTTCTAGGATATTATACGTTATATATATATATATCCACAATTTTCTATTTTGATTACGATCTAAACCTTCCACTGTTGAACAGGAAAACTGAAAAAAAGTTTTGAGTACTCAAATAAAGGATTACTTGACTGTACAAAACTTTTTTTTTTTAATTTTATTTTTTAGTCTATGCAGAATATATGTATCTATATATAATATAATTTATACATATTTCCAAACCAAAATTCATCACAAGCTTACGATGAAGTATGGCATAAAAGGTTATTGTGTAAATTCAGAGAAAATACAACCCTATAAATAGTTAGTAATTTTTTAAATCATACCAAGAAAATAGATATTCTTTGATCAGAAATATTTAGTGCGAACCAACCCTGAATAGTGTTATCTGACAACCTATAATTGAATCTTCAAAATATATAAAATGGTTAGCGATGCATAAATATAAATAAAATGAAATGTGCACTCTACAGTTTTCAAAAATCTTCGAATACATTTCGACGTATTTGTATTGTCAACACAATATATAATTACAAAAAGAAAGACTCTTTGACTTTACCAAAGGAGAACGGGTTGATTATTATAACAAATTTTATAATAAACTTTGGAAAACATTGTCAAATTACAATACCGAATTAAATCAACGTTTTTTTTATATATACACTTCTGAGGATTTATACCTAATGATTTCATATGATTGATCATAATTTGTGCTCGGTAAGAATACATACAATGAAATTCTACCAACCAATGGAGATATTATAAAATGTCCAAGAAACTATACTAATGCAGGCTGGAAAGTTAAGCAAAAACTTTACTCGGAAATTACCGAAAGTTCGGATATTGAAGATTTATATCGCTTTCTATTTTTGTACCTTCCTATTGTAGAATTTAATGTATTGTACGGTTTCCGTAAAAATAATTAGGTGATTAATCGAAAATTGACTAAGAATTATCTGCAATAAGAAAACATCAGATGTCAGAGAATCTTCACTTAATTGTCATATGATTTGTTTAGTATTTTTTAAGAAATCATATAGAGTTGGTAAAATCACTTTGTAGTAGGAGCTGTTATTTTGATACCTCAACTTAATAGTTCATTTGTTTTTACCAAAAATTATTTTATCAGCTGAGTGGTATAGAATCCTGTAAGTCCACATCCGCTTACCGATAGAAGACAATTGAAAGAACGTATGTTGCAATTTTCATTAATAAAAGTCACTCAGGGTAAAATTGAAATGCGAAAAAAATGTTCAATATAAAGAAAAAAATTTCGTAGCTGGTTTGCCGCATATGGAGCGTTAGCACAAGAATAGACGATACAAAAAATAATAAACTGTAGCATCGGTTACATCAGCGACAGGAAATATGACAATAGAATTATGTAAATATTTATGTAAGTAGATATATAAGCCTAAGAATAAAAATTAATTCATCATTCGTGTATAAATACTGAAGTTATTACTGTAGATAATTAATCTCAATGATCAGAATGTTATTCAGAAGTTTCATGTTTCATTGCGCATTCTGTGATTGAAGTGATGGATGGATTTTCGATACTTAAAAGAAATAGATTCCAAATACAAATAAAAATCTTGAGAAAATATTTTTTATGACGTCTTGCGCGTATATGTGTTAAGTAAGAAATGAGATATATGTATTTCAATGACGCCCTTTTAAATTCCTAATTGAAATATTTCTTGTTTACATTATGATTTCCGAATCTCCTCTTTCAACTTCCGTAATATTTGTATCACTTTACAAAACAATTGCTCAATGATAAACAAATAAAATAAACGTTCGGTATTGAAACGTCTTCCTTTCATAATTCCAGATGTTTACCACAACACTAGCACAATGAGGACCTTTATAAAAGATAAGAAAATTACTTTCAAAGTTTCGTAAAATACAGAGAGAAGCGGATTTGATAAAAGCATTTTAATCCACTTATACTTTTACAGGTTTGCATCCGTTTTAATAAGCTGTTTGCAAAATCTTCTTACTCTTGGAAAAAAACTTTAGTTTGTGTCGCAATATCCTATATTTACATTTTAGCACCAGAAGTTTACAAGCGAATTTTCCGACGCAAACGTAGGTAATTAATATGATTCTCAATTTTTGGGTACGGCATTAAAAATTCATATAGTGCACACCAACTCCATGTATAGACTTTTTTGATCTTTGAATCATATTCACGGAGAAAAATAATCAGCAAAATCAGCCAAAAAATCCGCAGATTCTACCAATTTTATCCCTATAGGGACAGCTGTTGGAATTCCGTTAGGGATAGCCGATAATTTCAGCTAAATTTACTGAAGTCCGCAAATTTAACGGAACAAATCTGCTAATGTAGCGGAAATTTAAAGCTAAGCGCGAATTGAGTAGGGTTATAGCTACATTAGCGGAATCAAAACAGCTAAAATTGAAAATTTTAGCTGATACGAATCAGCTAATCCGGCGGAGTCATTTTTCTCCGTGTTATATTAAACAATTGCATATTTGAATAGAAATTTTTAGGAATATAAAATATACAATCCAAATCAAAAATTGTCAAGCCTTTTTTTTGTCAAAATCAGAATGTTTTTAGTTAAAGCAAGCTAGGTTCCATTTTATAATAATTAATGAATTACAAGAGAGTAAATGATTTTAAATCAGAAATCCCAATTTTAATTTAACAATTAGCAATATTGTCGTCTTCTAAACTGAATGTAAATGATAATCATATTGTTATAAAAGTTTGATAAGAATGCACTATTTACAGCTTAACCATTTCTTTACTCAATAAATTCAAATTGTAATTCATACATGTATATATCTACGCTTTATAAATATTAAACAGTAAATTAAGGAATATATTTCTACTTTCTTATTCTAATCACGATGTAATTAAAATATTAATAAAACGATCTACAGAAGACGTCTAAATAAGATATTAAACTAACTACCTCCGTAACAGAATTAAATATTACAAATAATAAATTATTAGTAGTGAAAGATCATAGAATCTATGGAGTATGTCAGGAATTTTTTTCTAGAAACTTGAAGAGATGAAACAATCCTATTCCGTACTGTTTATACTATTTATGTTCATCGAATACTATTGTAATTTACGAGTTTCTTCAGTGACCAATAGGTGGCGCAGCAATATTTTATTAGAGGGCCTGTGTGACGAACGACACTATTGATCGTCTTCAAACCTTATCATAGAATACAAAGAAAACGAAAAATTTCATTGGGTTAAAAATTATTTTGTTTATAATACATCCTTCACCAGACTTCGTATTTAAGTCTCAGCGCCATCTGCGATGTGCTACAATTTATTTAAACCATTAAAGTAAACGGTAGACCGATGTTGGACTCTAATTTTAAGGGTCAATAATTCAGAATATGAATTTGTAAATGATGTATAAATACCTTTGTTAATAAGAATGAAAAATCGTGACATTTAAACTGGCTGACACAATATGATGGTTTAAATATTAAAATAATATATTGAAAATATTTTGCCTTCCAAAAGTTTGGTGACGGAAATTTTGTGGGTATTCGAAAACGAATCTGATATCAGAAGAATTGTCATCCGGAATTTCACAAGAAACGATGTAGGTCTTTGAAGTCACTAATCGGTCATTTTGAATTTTGCTTGAGATTCATAATCTTAGCACTCTCCAAAAGTAAAATGCATTGTTTTTTAATAGTTGTTATCTTTTTGTTGCCAAACGTGTTCAAAAAGTCTACCATTTTTTTTCGATCCCTTAGAATATTGGAATTCTATAGAAACTCTGAACAAAGGTGAATAAAATACTTCAATTTTAAGAAAAAATGTTACTTTTATGCCCTTCATCATTCTAACGTCTTCAAAATGGCCGTGGCAATAAAAATCTCTTTGAAATTTTCTGGACGCATTAACTAAAAAACTACGAGCTTTATTTAAAAAAATGCTAAGAATGAAAAGTTCTTAGAATTTATCGAAAAATGTTCTAGAGTTTTTTTGATGACATTTTGGGATTTTAAAAAATGTATTTCCAATGTGTAATTTATTTTAAAAACTGAATCAAATAGAAAAAGAGGAAAAATTAAATTTTAAGTTTTAAAATGGACAAACCTCGTTTTTCCGTGTATTCTTCATACATATGACAGATATTAATATGAATTTCATGAACGTTGAAATATTCGGACAAAATGTATGCCATACAAGTATTGAAATAGCTAGATATTTTATATACAGGAAATGTCCGTTCAGAAGAACTTCATAACACCCAAATCAAACATTACAACGAAATAAACATTAATGAAAGAATTTTGACGCCCGATTATACTTTCACGTAATAATTTTTGTTATCACCAAGTCCTTTACATATTTTTGGAATAAATCCTACTGACAGTTTTAGTGCAATAACATTTTTATTAGAAAAATCGCCATACAGTCTGACACTCTCTCAAACAATATATATAGAATGTAAATAAAAAACAACCTTCACAGAATTTACTTTTTTTTTTATAAAATTACATTATTTTAGAAAATTGCCGTACAGACAAAATTTTTTTGCACAGGTACTGCATTTGTTTTTTAAAAATATCGGTAATTTTTTATTTTTATATTTTTTAATAAGAGTTCTTAGGATGAAATACAATTGTTTAATACTGCACATTTTCTCCATCGGTTCCAGTATTCGAAGATTGAATTGACGATTTCTACGAGTAAAAGTGAAGAATCTCAATGCAGGAGCACACAGTTCAAAGGGGTCTTATTAAAGATGAACGCGAGTCACTTTCGATTGTACAATTAAAGTCGAATGTTGCAAACGTGCACAAGACATGCAATGCCTTCCCATCTGTAAAATTATGAAAATTTTACCCCGTTAATGAATGCGATTACGCCGTGAGAGAAGTAGGAGACTACGTGAAATATGCGAGTCTGTACTACAGGGAAACATATGTTTACTAAGTTTGTATGTGTGTGAATTTTACGCACCCTATTCTCTTAGATCAGCAGTGTAAGCGCACTCAATGTCAGTAAAGCTGGCATCCGCGATCGGTGGCTATAGAAGTGCATGCTATAATATGCCACAGTAAAATACGAAATGCACGTGCGGTCGTTTTGCAGATGTTACTAGTAGATAAATTTCTGAAAGCTTTTATTTTAGTTTTCTTTACTAAAAATGGAAATTTCCTGTTTTATGACTGAAATGCCTTTGTTTTTAAGTGTCAGCAAGTAAACGATGTTCTATCTTGAAAAGTGAACATCCCATCCTACTTTGAAACTATTCAATTCTTACTTTTTTCAGTTTACACTCCATGAATCATTCAATATATTAGTAATTTCACGATATTTTTTATATTTTCGAATCTGTACTTAAAGTTATTCGTTTTGTAGATTTGCGGAACTTTAAATATCTTAAAATGAATTTTGAGCCAAGTCTGAATTTATTTAAAATGAATCATTTTTACTTCAATCTGATAAAATTAGACTAGTTTCATTCAAAACCCGAAAAAGATTTCTATAGCCATATAACCAGCAAATGAAGATCACATCTTTTTTGTTTATTTATTTCAGGTGGTATCGAATATTATGAAATCTATTTATGCCACAAAAAAATTACAACTAATAACAATAGCTTTTTTTAGGCCCGTATCTTCTATTTAAATTTCGGATAACAAATATTTTGTTGTTCTTTGACATTTTACCTATAATTATTTATTTATTTATTAAATATAAACGAACGAATACAATTTTTTTACCATTTTTGTTGACAGATGACACTGTAATAGGAGAAACTAAAAAATTACTCAAAATAATTAAAAAATCTCGAAATATTCTTACTCTAGAGTTTAATAGGCGGGTAACAACTTTGCCATGTTTTCTTTGTCTATCAAAGTTGTTATACTCGTTTACAATGAAAGACAGAAAACTGAGTACAAAAATTGCAAATATTTGAGTCAAATAGTGTAATAAATTCATTAGTAAATGAATTCGGGCAAAATCCTCAATAAAAGGAGATTCCTGTTTCAAAATTTTAAATTTACGCCCCTGCGTAATCCCCAGCAGGTGAGAGGGGGTTAGGTGTCATAAGATAAATCTTTTGAAAATTCTAAAACGTTTTAAAACGAATATCTCTATGTTTTTTTATCCGTTGAGTATTTCTCAAGATCTTCGGCGGTTTCGATACTTTCCGGACACCCTGTGTATATTTCCTGCTAATCATACCAATAACTGTATATATATACGAAACCGCACTATAACAAGTTTTCTTGTACTTATTTTTTTATTTTTAAAATGGGATGTAGTGTTTACATTCTTTAAAAAATTACAAGAATATTCCATTTTTTATATTAACGTATTTTATCTTATTTTATTTAATCTGTTCTTATTCCGTAAAAGAACAATTTAAATCCATGCTTTAAACGCGATTAAATCTTCGTGTCAATAAAGTATATCATTATCATATCATTAACATTCTAACTTAAAAGAACTTATAACATCTAGTCCTATTAATGTTTTTTTTACTTATAAACAAGATTTTTTTCTTAAGTTTTTTTATAATTACGAACAAGCCCTAAATGTATGACACTTTTGTTACAACACGACAGCAATATGCTCTGGAATAATTTTACGCGAGGAACAAGTCTTAACAACTTTTAATGTACACTTTAATTGTGTTCTATATCGACTTCTTTGCATTTTTAGCGATACAAATTGCAATATTATTTGTCAGTTAAGATTTTCAGTTTTGAATATTCTTAATATAACTATAAACTTAATTCATTATACCCAGAAAACTTAATTTAAACATAAGTTCGATTTTTATAAGTATTTCTCTCATCAGTATCGAATGAACAAAATTTTCATAAATCCACCGATATTCAGAAGGAACATTTTTCCGTAATGAAGGTAACTTCTTCTAACGAAAGCTTTTAACAAAAGAGCTGGATTGAATTTCTTGTAATTTAAGAAAAAATCGTCATTTAGTGGCATTAGATATTTCAAAAATCTCTTTTCAGAATTTATTTCTTAAATTATAGATGCCTGCAAATTTAAAAGAATATTGTCTTGTTTGTGTGCCTTACAATGAGACATATAATAAAGACGATTATTTGCCTTTAAGTCGTTTTAACAAATCTCTGACGTTTATGTGTTATAACAGTTACAAATCAAAGATAAATTGCAATTTGGAATTTCATTAAACATAATTGACTGCTCTCGTACTAACAGTTAGCATAACGAAAGTGATCGTTTTTGATAAATTATATAGTTGTTTTTGTTCAAAAATAATATATAAATAAATTCTACAGAATGCAACTGAAGATTTTGCTTCACGTATAATATTTATTTGTTATTAAAAATATGCATGGTATGTTATTATGTAAAGTTTCGATTCAGAGAAAATATATCATGATTTTCTACAACATGTATTATACTAATATTAAATACGAACTCGTTTTGCTCGGTCGTCAAACTCGCCCTTGTCGGCAAATATCTATTTTGCTCCTTAGTTGCATAAAGTATTATTATTATAGAGTATAAAAGACAGATTTTGTGGTGTTTTACGTTAGAAAGAAATATTAAATGAAGGTCTTTTGAAGGCTGCACTTTAAACAAACGACTTTAAACAAGAGCACGACAAAAAGAAATGTTTGGTTTTAAAATCTAAATAGTAAGATTTGACATTGCTACGTGTTTTAGTTGGTTTTACTATTTCAATCGTAAAGTTGATTACTTAATTTGTCAAGGCCATTATTTAGATTAATTTTTAGAAAATTCACTAAAAACTATTACGAACTCTTATCCTACTATCTCGTTAGTAGGTTCAAATATTTAATTTTTTTCCGTGAAGAAATGAGTATCAGTAATATCTGAAAGGAATTTGTTTGAAAACCCGAAACTTATTCGAATGTCCATCCATTTTCAGATCCTCAATACACATTTAAATTGTGTAGAAGTGTACATTGCCCTCAGCCTGCGATTTGATAAATCTTAAAAGTCTCAAACAAAAGTTACTTTTGACGCCTTTTTTTGAAAAATAAAAAGACGCCTTCAAATGAAGACATTCTAAATTATGTTCAAGGAGCTAATAGCTAAACTAATTATCGTAGTTTGAAATCTCGCTACTGTAACTAGTATTTTGCGTGAAACTTGATATCCGTTTTCTTAATCGTACTGAGAAAAGTATCCTTTACTATTTACTATCTATTGTCTTTTAAAAAGGTATATAACATCTCGAAAAATACATCTTATAACTTCTAAATCCTCGGCTTTTAGCTCTGTTTATTAGCGGTTTAAAAACACTATTAAATTCGTTTATTTTAGTCAATTAAATCTCAAATTGAATTTGAATAAAATTCAATTTCAAAAACTTTTTGATCAACAACATTTGTTCCAAAATCAGAGAATTCTTTTCAATTTTTAAGAACATTTGAAAATTTTTTCCGAAAGTTTATTATTTTTTAATATTCTATTGTCAGAATTTCTAAATTTTTCACCAATTTTTTAATATGTAGGACGCCATTTTGGATACTTTCACATTTATTTTCAAAATGTGAATATGTCTATTTCAAAGTTTGTTTCCATTGTTCCATTACATTGAAAAGTGTCCATTCGCAACTTAATGTTGGTGGTGGTACATTTCTGTATTCTAATACTTGGATAAGCTTTTTCTACTTTCATAAAAATTTCCCGGAACTGGTAACATTGCTTAATGATTAAAAGAATATTTGATTGCGGTTAAAATTGCTTTTAGTTGCCAATCACAGGTCTAAAATCGACATAGAGGTTATAATAACAAAAAATGTTTTAAACGTCAAGTAAAACTTGGCTATACATATACGTAAACGTCTGCTTTTTCTGGGTATAAGAATTCGGCCGGAAACAAAGTTCCGAAAATCAAAACCCCGAAAGGCTAAAATTTCAATATAGCGTGAGTCCAAGGTAATGTAATTTGTTTTTGTTTGCCAAATTTTCAAAGACAAAGTGAAGAAAATCAGGCTGGAACAACGTTATATCGAAATTTTAGGTGCATGTCATAAACCCGACATATCAGGAAACAGCCACTTCAAATATCCGACATTCAAAAACCCAACATTTCAAAATACAGACATTCAAAAACCACACGGCATCGAAACATAATATCGGGTCGCCGTCCTTGAGGTCTCACAGGAAGGTCATTTCAAGATCAAAAATGTTTCACCAAGGGATTAATTTTGTAGATCACTTGAAGGTCAAATCAATTTGATCCGGATTATTTATTGAGCTTACGTAGAATTCAATCATTAATTACATTTTCCGAGTATGTATATTTTGAAGCGTCTGGTTTTGAATGTCTGTATTTTGAGTTGTCTGTTTTGCGAGTTTTCTGGTTTTTGAGGTGCAGCCGAAATTTTGGCCTTTCAGTGTGTTGATTTTCAGAACTGTGTTCCCCAGCCAAGAATTCTTGTACTGGATAAAAGAGACTTTTCTCAGAGCATTGATTGAGAGTGGGGTTACTGGAAAAAAAGGTCTAAATCTAAAAATTCCCTCCGAACCTCATGTACTGGTCCTTAATGTCACTCTAAGTACCGAACATTTTGACAGATTCCACCTATTCATCTTCCATATTTATCACTCACGAAATACACTTTCAACGCGTGCACTAAACACATTGAATCGCGCACACATCTGCTCATGATCCACAAATTGATGATGGACACTTTTCAATGAAAATCACAAACCGGGAATCACGTTTCCGTCGTCACAAAATTGGGCCAAAAACTTGACCGATTGACACGTATTAAAACTAAAAAGTGTTTCGGAATGGTTTAGGGATTGTAACTGGTCCTTTTGTGACATTGGCTAGGTAGTACTGGCTTTCTCGCAGATCGGAGGCTACTATTATCGCGCCTCGTCCGGCAAACGATCGTCGATTACTGGAGCGAAAACTTGACCTCTTCTCTCCTCGGTTCCCCACTCGCGTGCCTGAATCCACCTTGCTCGCGCTGGCTGGCCGCAGCTCGTGTGTACCGACTTGTACGTGAGGGGCGACGTGTGTCCGCGGTACTGGCACCGGCACTATAGCCCTGGTGCCAGTCCAGAGTAGCAACCGCGATACGGCCATTATCACACGCTAGACCGAGCACGAGCCGGACGAGAAACGCGCTCTATAGCTCTTCCAAGAGGAACGGCTCAGAAAGAATCACGCCGCGGTTCTCCGGTAGGAGGACCCTTGTCGATTCTTCTGGAACCCCATTGGATTTGAAACCGATCGAATCCCGGCACCGCCTTTGGACTGGACGACAGATTTTACCCCTTCGCCGCTTTTCCATTAGTCCGATATTGGAAATGGGATTTATCTCTGACCACTCGCTCTATATTCGACACAATACTCTCATTTTTAAGATGGGAAAGAACATTCCAATTTCTACAAATGCAGACAAATCAGAAATTACATTGATTTTAATGGTTTCTTTTTTTAAATGTCCAATGTGACCCAAAAGGTATACACCGTGGTTACTACCGAAAAAACTGGGAAAAGTCGAGGCATTCACATAATCAGAGAAATGTCAAAAACGTTTCTCATAACAAGGTTCTAGACATGTTTAGCACATATCGTATAGGAGTTCATAATATTTACAGGTACGCTGAGTACTATGTAGGTTCGATCATTAGCTATGTCTGCATGCATAGGTTAGTATAAATAGTAGAGTCCGAGGACGGAGACCCCAGCACGCAGACATCCCTGTGGTCGGGGTCGAAGTTTTGAAAATGCCCATTTTCAATTTTACTTCGATCCAATAGGCCATACGTGTAAATCATTTTCAATTTTTAACAAATAAAAAAAAAACACTACATTGTTGTAATATATCTATTGAAGCCACTTGGATCTAAATATGTTTGGGCCCCCTAAATATCAGTATAATTTTATAATATAACTGAAAGCTGTTAGTAAACGAACGAGTATTAAGGAATAGCCGATGCTCCACAAGGTGAAAAATATCTGACAACACACTATCCTAACATCAATTTCTTGTATTATATTTAATTGTCCTTTAAATATATTTAAATTGCATTAACAGTATATTGTTAAGTTTACGCAAATCCTTTAAAAAATGTATTATATCATTAGGTTAAGTTAGGTAAAAAATAATGTTATTTTTTCTATTTTGGATAAATTTCATCACCATATTTATGTATTTCCTCAACATTTGTATAATCTGTACATAATATATGCCGTAAAGAATTCGGTATACCCATTTATTATTGTCTGATAAATTAATGAGATCTTATTGCACTGTCGTTTGACTATCTTATCTAATATACTCTTATATATTTTTGAATTGAATTGTTTATACCCACACCTAATTATTAACATTGAAAATCTTTGTTAGTCATAATTTTATGTGTGAAATTAACATTTTTAAACCAATATTTTTAGCATTTATTGTGTCCGGATATTTTGTACCATGAGCTTCTAATGGAAGTACTTCCACTGGTTAAGACACGTACCATATGGTTGACAGCAGATGGTATTGCTGATTACCAATCCGAAGGAAAACTTATTACTCAAAATGGCAGATTAAAGATAAAAATAATATCTTCAACAGACCAATTAGACAAATCAACTTTTGAAACGCTAACGAAAATTATGTTTTTGAAACCATTGAAAACGAATCCAGAAGAACTACAAAATGTAATGCGGACCATTCAAAACGGCGGACATCAAGAATTCAACTTTTATATTGTCTATCGGAATTTCATTAAAAAAACAATCTAAGGGTTTCAAATCCGCATTTCTGATTAATTTTCATTGACACCAAAACCTCACATGAAACTATTTTAATTAATGTCGAATGTTTAAAAGGTTGTCTTGTTCAGCTGGTTTTTTGAAGGCATTGTGTTTTGGAGAGATTAATTATATATTTCAAATTTGATGAGAAAAATGCTTTATTATTTTATAACAATTTGATGTAAATTCCATTAGCAACGGCTACGCTGTTACGACCGCTTATATTATGCAATTTGTTTCAGTACTAGTTTTACTCTGTTAAGGGGTCGTCCATAAACCACGTAACGCTTTCTTTGACCCCCCCCCCCCCGTTACGTAACATTTGAAATGTATGTAAAATTTAAAATATTTAAATAAACTAACTAGATTTGATTTATTGACTACAGTGAAAATTACAGTAGGTATAAAATTTGAATCTATTTCAACAAAGCTAATAATTTGAAACTATATGATTAAATTAATATTATAACCAACATTATATATTAATTTTTTAATAATGAAATTATTGTCCATGATTTAGTTCATCCGTGGTCCAAACAGGAGCGAGCCAGTCTTTTAGGGATTCGATGCATAAAATCGGTAAAAATCGGATACGTTTTCATCGGGGATTAAAAAACCTTCAACATCGACGTCCTCTTCCTCTAACCATTCGAATTCCAATCTTTGGACAGTACATAGAAGCTCATTTTCGCGTCGGGCAATAATCTGGGTAGGTTTTACCCTAGTTACACCCTTTGTTGGGGTATGTTTAGAATGCATTGCCTTTTTATGCAAATGAACGTTTTTTTAGAAGCAAAATATTTTCCGCAATGCTCACACGTTCTATCGTCGAGATCTGTTTGAACAGACGGGCAATAATAATCGTACGGCATATATGCGAATCTTCCTCCTAAATGTCCTACTGATACCGACTGTCTTAAAAGAAAGGGCGCAAAAGTACTCATTTCTCCCGGCTCCGGTATATCTAGAGACGTGATGCTCTGCTTCAGTGGATATGGTGGAATAAAAAAGCCATTGGGAATAAATTGTCGCAGGCTAATTCGTTATAGTCCACAACAACTTTCGTCTTGACAAACTATTTTTTCACTTTATAGCACATTTTCATTGAAATTTTGCAACTTAAAAACCAATATTATTAATATTTTTAAAAATTAATATTTTTGTACGGTAGGCTTTGAGAAATAAGTACCAAAATTAGTATTTTCACAAATATATATTTTATGGTTTTCGTTACGTAACACTTAATTGTACCCCCCCCCCCCCCCACATATCACCATGTAGACATCGGGACTGATCCCCCCTCCCCCTAGGAGCGTTACGTGGTTTATGGACGACCCCAAACACTTCAGCGACATTTCAAACAAATATAAATACATTTCCTACATGTTGGATGAACAAAGTCAAACAAATTCTGATAAAGATATAAAAAATGTTACAGTTCGGTATTAAATGTCAGATTAACACTGATTTTTAGGCACATTCACCGTATTTAATCGTAATTATTAATAATAACGCCTGAAATAAAGAAGGTAATTTCATTTTTTCAACATTTTGAACCCTGCAGTCAGAGCTTTGTACTAATTTTTCTTGGAAACAGTTTTTTGTAAATGATGAAAAATATTATTATAAGTTTTTAGACTTTTTTTTGAAAAAATGAACGTGGAAATGTATAGAGATTCATTGCGCCCGGACATGTATTCGAATGAAAAGCTTTTTTCTTATAAAATGATTCAACGACGCTTAAAATCATTTTAAATATTGTCATGCTCAGAACAGTGTCATTTACCCTGAATTACAATTTTTACATCCCGCAAAAGACAGCCTTTTATGTATAGGGACAGCCATGTTTCCTGTACCTAGTAAAAGACGAAGATTATTCATTTGGTTCATTTTAGATTTTTCTCTTTCAACTAAAAGTAATTTTTAACTTACAATTTATCTAGCAACTAAAAATATAAAGAATGCCTTCTCCCGAGTAAAAATTTAATATAGACGATAGATTCATGATGCATCTACGCAGAATCTACTCCGTGAAATGTCCGTCCTGTGAAACAAATATGAATTTAATCTTTATCAAGATTTAATATGCACGATTGATTCATGGTGAATTCATGGTGAAACTACTGTACAAATTAGTGCTTAGTTTTACTTTAAAATTATGTATTTTATATTTGATATAGAATATAATAGTAGAGACTTTTATTTTCGAACAAAAAATTAATTTAATATGCCAAAACCTAAATTGATAAACAGAGATATACATTGCACATACAAAGGAAAAGACGAAGCAACGAAACTACTCAAAAACACGAGGAAACTCAAGGATATGGTGTTCCTGGACTGCTCGAAAACTACATCAAAATTATGACTTGATCCTAAAGAATACATACATAAATGCTGATAAAATACGAAAAATATTTTCCGTAAGAAATATCCTAGCAACGAAATATCATATAAACCAACTGAATAATTTCTGCTTGGAAAATATTAAAAAATTCTTACTACAGAAACAGAAACACGAGAAAACAAATTACAACATGTATGCTTTATTATAATGTCCAACGCGAAGTATTCTGTACCAATGCTCGATACAAACTGTCAAAAGTTCAGCACATGTTAAAAATCAACAACCTCCATAGCAACCACATTACCAAGGACTGTCATTGTATAATAAAAGAACAGCTTTGTTTTTTTTGCAGTTTGTGCCGAACCTAAATACGAAATACATTATGTATGCAGTGTTATTAATTAAAATAAAATTAAACTGATAAATTGTAATCTGCTTTCACGTGTTCCCGTTTTTGTTTATAGCAAGAAGTTTTGAAAATTATTCTAAAAGAAATTATTCAGTTGGTTCCTGCAGGAGATTCGATTTTCTTGTATGAGTGATGACAGCTGCAGTTTTTAGAGTGACATGTCGTTGCTCCTTGGATATTTCATAAGCAAATACAAGTTTTAGTCTTTGTTTTCGTATTTGATGATATATTTTTTAGGGGGAGTACAAGTCGATAAGTTCTACTGTCGCAGAAATGTACGAGCAGAGCAGCAGTACCATATCCTTAAGTTTTTCCATTGTTTTCTTTGTTTGTATGTAGATCTCCGTTTTTGTATTGAAATATAATACGAGGAAAAACTGTTGTATAAATGGTTTTGTTTTGTCCAAATATTACTTGTATATATTCTCTGTACTACTACTCTCTAAATATGAATCAGCGAAAACCGCTGCAAATCAGCGAATATACGCGCTGCTTCAGATTTAGAGAGTATAAAATGTAAAAATGACAATATAAAATGCAAAAAATATCATTTCATGATAAAACCAAACACTAACATATTATAAAGTAGATTTACCGTGAATACATCATTGATCTATCATGCATATTAAATTTTTTATAAAACTAAATCCATATTTGTTTCAAAGGACGGATTTTTCACGGAGTAGATTCTCCGTGAATCCATCATAGATCTATCGTTTATATTAAATTTTTACTCGGGCTTCTATAATCGTATTAAAATATGCTTTTATATAAATACGAAAGAAAACGTTAGTAAAGTTTCTTCGAACTTGAAATAAACAAACACAAAAAAGAGAGAATATATATTAAAAAAGTGTAAAGACACCGGTTTAAACAACATATAGTGACCTGTAAAAGACACTATTCTTAGTGCATTTTATTTATTTTCGAATAAAAAGATTTTTGATCTAAAATGCCTTAACCACACTTCAAATCGTAATAAGGGATTTTGTGTAATATTAAATTCAAAAACATTTTGGTAGAGTCACTAATTCTGTCGATTGCCAAGTATTATGTTTATAAATTTTCTTATATACAAACAAATATTTTTATGCAATAGACTGATTTGATTGATATTTAATTATTGCCTGAAAATTATTATTGCATAAATGAAGAAAGTTTTATGCTGTTTCTAAGAGACATTTAAAAAATTCACTTCGTCTAATTTGAGATTTTTCGCTTTACGACAATGGTTAGTAGAAGTCTCTGTCGTCGGCCTTTCGTTTTTACAGCACTCAACACAACAGGTGGCATATACGAATCGTGCAATTAGTCTGGAAAGGAATGTAAATTTGACTTAAACATTTTTGCTAAGTAACGTTGAGGAAGAAATATTAAATCCTTGGAGATTTGAAATATACGTAAATATAAATGTATAGTATGTATAAATTAAGTAAAAGATAGTGCGGAAATATAGTTATTTATCCCAATTTCAATTTTGATGTCACTTACGGTGCACATAAACTGGTGATAAATTATTAAAACCGGTATACGTTGCATTAGATTATATGAAATTGAATTTTATAAAATTTATCTCCTGCGCTATTTTTGACGTAAAAATGCGCTTACCAAAAAGGGATTAAATAAAAAGGAACGAGATATGAAATGAAATAAATTTCTAAAATATCACCGACTTGAAACTGTCCTCTGATAGCTGCAAACCTCGCACAAAAATAATAATTAAGTACGGTTTAAAATATGCATTGCGCATATACGACTATGTTTTACATATACGAGCTTCAAATTAAAAACTGTAATATCGAGAAAGTTTCTCACGCAAACCATGCTCGTTGATATGTATTGCCAATTAAACTTTTCATTGAAACAATTTTATTTAAACACAACATTTGCATTTTTTAAAAATTGAGTTTATTTAAATTATTTCTATTAAATTCTGTAGCCGAAAATGCGTCGAGTAGTTATGAATTAAAAAGTACCCAATTTTTCGTACTAATTTTTGCAACACGAGTATAATTATAAATTATAATATAAAATGTACGTAATTCAACCTTTATCGGTTTGATTAAATCCAAATTGCAATTAATGCCGAAGTGTATGATAATTCCAACTACGACGGTATTTGAAATTATTTACAATAATAATTTTATTT
This sequence comes from Trichopria drosophilae, assembly GCA_030407085.1. Taxonomy (NCBI): domain Eukaryota; kingdom Metazoa; phylum Arthropoda; class Insecta; order Hymenoptera; family Diapriidae; genus Trichopria; species Trichopria drosophilae. The sequence continues at coordinate 67,897,639 of CM059586.1, read as the reverse complement.
TTGGATGAATAACATAATTTGCAAAATTAACGCAATTTCGCAAAACTGACACTTAGTAAAAACGACTCAAGATAATGCGATAATTATAACGAATAAACATTTCATCGCCCACGTGAAACTGTCGATTTGCCTTACTAACATACTTCTTAGCAACAACAAAAAAACGTTGCTTTCTCTTCGAAAAATTTCACCAGCGACTGCGCGACGATCAGCAAGGATGACTTGCGCTAAGAATGAACTTCATTTGTTAAATATTCGAATATAGTTCTATTTTTAAACTGCCTTACAATTACTTATCGTTTTAATCAACCGATGAATTTTTATTTTGCGACTTAAAAGATTTGAAACAGACTGTAACGCATTTTACAATAATGTAGGTCAATTCAACGAATTATTTTTTCAATACAGACTGCCATGGTAAAAACTTGATACTGTTTGTTAGGCATTTATTGTTTAGTATTCTAGTGTAAATTCTTATATACTATCTAAGAAATAGACATTTTCAGGTCCTTTTTTTGTTTTCACAACTTTTGTTTCTGATATAAGATTTTGTTGGCCGTGAATAACAAACAATTTTTATACAGTTTGAAAATAATTTAATTTCTTATACACGGAAAGAAAAAGATGTTACATGATAACATACAGGTAATACCGGACAACATCTGATGGTATCTAGTACCATCAATATGTTATCCGCTAACATCAGTATGTTATAGGTTATAATATTTTTCTCTCTGTATATTATTCCATGAATTTAAAAACATACAAAAAATTTGCAATTCTCGTGATTTCATAATTGCCGATTCATAATATTGTTGTATACATTTAAATAAATAATTTTACATCAATCGTTTGAAATATAGAAATTCTATATCTAGTTATCAACAGCTTTACGCAGGAAATTACCGGTTTAAAAAATACCTGTCCTAGGTAAAACGAACTCGGGATAAGTCAAGCAATTTACAGCGGTTAAAATCTCTTTGCACTCTATACATTTAAATTAGTTTAAAATACCACAAATTTTTATGTTTGACGTAGCTTAGAATAATATTTCGCTTTGGATCTTTTCTAAATCTTTTTTTTTTAATTTCAATATCTATTGCTGACGAATACAAACAAATTTCATTAAAACCAAAATTCGAATGTCAAATTCAGGAACGACATTTTATTGATAAAAAGTATTTAAAGTACCATGCTTTCTTTTTATTTTGTATTTTATATCAGTCCAACTCCAGGGAATGTTTTAAACGTTTCATTTTCTTTTGTGCAGTGCCCCGTGACTTTGGATCATTTGAAAACAACAAAAGCGCATTGTGATCAGAGTCAGATTCTAACGACAACGTTTTTCAATTAATTTTATTTATTTGTCCAGTAATTAAAATATTATATTGTTGACATTTTTGCATATTTATTTTTGAAAAATGCTTAAAAATGTAAATTACCCCTTAGAGTCATGTCCAATTGCGCAATTGACCCAGGTAGTCGATCCGAAAATTTGTTACTTTGGGGTTTTGGGGTCGCTGCTTACGAATCTGGACTCGGATTTTCAAAATTCAAAATAACGGTTCTAAGATGGCGTACCAAAATGCAAAAAGAATTTCTAGGCAAAATAGGATTTTTCAACACTTTTCGCAGTTAGTAACTCGGAAAACCCCCGAGTAACAAATTTCAGCTGATTTCCGGGTAAAGAAAAATGTACGCTTCAAAAGGCCTTGAGTCCTAACTCATTTGGTTACTTTTATCTTTTTTTATTTTTTATTATTTGTTTATTATTATTATTATTATATTATATTATATTAGTCATTTTAATATTGCAGTTGCATACTTCGCTATTTAGTACTAATAATTTTGGTTTCTTAGTTCCACAAGGTGCAAATTTTTTATGGTTTAAGTTAAACCAGTTCGTGTATAGGGGAGGCGTGGGGTGTACCGCTCACCTAAGGAAAGTATCGCTTTTAATAAATGCATAAATAATTTTAGATTTGTTTAACGATTGAAATCGATTCTATAAAGCCCCGACAGTAATATACAAGAAGATCTGAATGTTTACTAACGCTAAACGTATTGAATTATAGAATTTAATAAATATCAAAGATCCAACAGTATCTCCTGTCAATGTGGGTAATACCGCTCACTAAATTTAAGTTGTTAAACTTATTCATATACACTTAGAAACAATGTAATGAAAATGTAATGAAGATGTAATGAAGAAATATCAGTACAGGCAATGAAAATGGTAAAGAAGAATGGATTCAAATTAATGATTCATAAATAATGAATGTACCTAACCTATGAAATTCAATGATATTATAAATCAATTTGTTGTTAACTCACTTGTGTACATTCAATGTATATGATTAATTACAAGAAGTTCCATTTCAAATATCCATTATTTTAGTACTTTCTGTACATTTATTTGATCAACAATATGTGAAATATGCCATAAACTCTGTGAGCGGTGTTACCCACTAACGCGCCGCGTTGAAAAGTAATGAATAATTAAAAGTCAATGTTGTTTTTAGTAGTTTACCAAATACCATTTGGTAATTAACAGTACAACAAGTCTATTTGTTCATATTTTTTCCCATTGGGTACTAGTAAAAAGATGGAAAACCGTATATTGTAAAGACCAATTCTTATCGTATTTATGTCAACTACGTTACAAAACTTTCCAATTTTTTTTTAATCAACTTTTAGCAATAAACTATGTAAATTTTTTGTTGAAATTAGATTTTGACATAAAGTTCTTTAGTAAAAAAATATAAAAAATAATTTTAACTTAACGGAAGGTTGAGAAATATGAGTGAGCGGAATTACCCACTGAGCGGTACAACCCCCGCCTCCCCTAGTAATCTTTGGTTAAAATATAATTTGGTTAAAACATAAGTAATTGAAATGTTATATCATAATGTTGTGGATACAAAAACTAAAAAAAACTACCTAGTTACGAGAATTATTCGATTTCGTGTATTAATTTCAAACATGGTACATTTGCACTCTTATATTTCGCACTCCTACTTATTTTCAAAAATTTTTCGGCGTAAATCCGACGATACGTTTGTTGACGTAACGATCTTCAACTATAGGTCGGGAATCTTGAGAGCAGTCTTGAAAATATTTCTACGGTAGAGTAGTAATATTTCAGCTATTATTTGAATAGTATTATATCGGGACACGACGAATTTTGTATAATGTAATACCATAAAAACTTTTTGCCCCTTCTTCAACTAGCGCCTGATTATTGTCCGAAAAACTGGCCTTGATTGAAAAGTACCTTAATTGAATTTTTACCAGGGCGTAACATATTTTTATACGGTGAAAAAATGTCTTGGAAATTTTACTATTTCAGAATGAAGAAAAATTGCCATTTTTTGGTTAAAATTAATAGATTTTATTGTAATTTTAACTGCATGAATAGTAAACGTTCCAACGACTTGTAGTAATTTTTGACAGAAGACATTGAAACTTTTCTCATTCTAAAAGTGTGCCCCAAAATTACCATTTGAGATGGTAAAATTTCCAAGAAAATTTTTCTCCATGCGCATATTTTTCAGGATGTCAACTTATTAGTCGGATAGTCATGCGTGCAATGAAAAATCATATGTGTAAGTTCTAAGTAACGCATTGGTAGAGTAGCTGTTCGCAAGACCATAATCTAGTACCTGGGCATAAAATGTTTCCCGGTAGCTTGACTCGTCACGCTTGGGTATCACGCCACTAGGTGTGCATAATTCCTAGTCTTCTCGCAAGCTTCGAGACATATCAGAATATTATCTCTTATTAACCAAACGCAGAAAAACAAAGCAAAATGAATCATCGTGCGTACGTATGAACGTAACTGAATATGTTCTTACTTCTCTTAAATATTTAAAATATTTATTAAAAATACCTAATAAAAAGAACTTTTGTCGTTAGAATGTAATGGATAACAATACAATTTTTCTTTCAAATAATTATTGTTATTAAAAAATAAAGTATAAACAATGTAATACAGTATAATAACATCCCGCATAAACATTTGTCTACGAATCGGGTCCGAAACGGATCAGGGACCCTCAGCCCGGAAGTATTCCGGATCCGTTTCGGTTCAGGATGTTACACAACCTCGGATCCGAATCGGATCCGGAACCCGGAGGTCAGGCAATCGGCATCCGTTTCTGATCCGATCCTGATTTTCATTCGCATAGCTTTACCCGGTATAGGTCAGTCGAGGCTCTCTCTGTCTGTCTCTCTCTCGACTGGCTCAGTAGTAATTTTAATAAATTTACAGCATGGAATACAATACTTTATTAGTATAAAATGTATATTTTACAGAACTGTTATTTCAGAGACTATACATTTCAGGTGTCAAACTTTCAACGATTAATTTATATCCGACATTTATTTATAATAATACTATACCTTCGAAACAGGTTTTCACTATTGAACACTGTATTATAACATAAATAATTTGGACTTTGTCGTATATTAGAATATTATATTGTCGATTTTAGCTCAAAGTTGTTAGATATTTATGTTTTGACATGTCACATATAGGTTATGTAATTACATACACATCAAGTAGTGTCCCAATAAACGAGATCGTGTGCAAATATTTTCACTGATTTTCATTTTGCATTCGATTTGTTTCCACTTTCGAATGAAATGTAGCAAATTTGAATGCAGAATTAAACGTTTTCAAACGAATATATGCGCAATGTTAAGATTGAGGTTATGTACATCCGTTTGCATGCGAAAACGGCTAACTGTCGAATGAAAAAAAATGTTCATTTTTCATTCGATGTGATACGTTCTTTTGACATGATCTGCATAAAATGAATTGTATTTCATACGATTTCATTTGGCTCGGCATTCGATTTGCATTCGACATTTAGCCATTTTCGCATGCAAACAGATGTACATAACCTAAATCTTAATACTGCGCATATATTCGTTTGAAAACGATTAATTCGGCATTAAAATTTGCTTAATTTCATTCGAAAGTGGAAACAAATCGAATTCAAACAGAAAAACAATGAAAATGTTTGCACACGATCTCGTTTATTGGGGAGGTATAACCTAACGTGACGTAACGCTTGGTCCGATAAGGGCCACTACACGTAAGACGTATATCCTTCGCCATAGCATTTCTTACGCTGACATCTAAGGTCGTTTCTTGTGTATTGGCCTTAATGCAAAAAATATCAGACGTCTCATGTATGTTTTAATTCCTATGCGAAATTTCTTTCAGAATACAAAGGTAAACAAATCTATTAGAAATCCAAATACGAATCGGATCAGGGACGGATCCGGATTACCTGACCTACCGAGTAAACCTATATGTACATATGCAAAACCAAATCTGGGCCGGATTAGGAACAGATCCTGTTTACCGGATATCCGTATCCCGGGTCCGATACGGATCCGAGGTTGTGTAACATCCTGATCCGGCCCGGATTAGGCGATCGGATCCGATCCTGAGCTAATCGTGGGGGTCAAATCAGGGAATGTTTATGCGGGATGGCTCTGATGCTTTACCAATAAATGCGTTCCAAACTATATTATGTGCATTTCTTGTGTTTCACACTAAAAACTCTGACAAAATTGAACATAGGACTAAGCCATTGTTATCGCCCTCTTCAAAATCCAAGAAAATTTTTATTTTCCATGAATTATTATAACATTTTTGCGACTAATCCCGTATTCTAACATTTTTTGTATGATCGTGATTTTTGGTAGGTTGGATCCAGGAGGACCTTAAAAAGCTTTGAAATACAATTGAGATTCAAGAGCAGGATTGGTACTGGTGGACGACGACGTCGAAACGTCTCAGGGACGACGATGATTAACGTCGGTGAACTTGCGACCTAGATTTTCACGAGCGACTTCCTGACGCTCTGAGGTGGTGAGTCTCGCGGGGCTATCGTTATTTTCGGTACTAGAAGAACTTGCCTTCGCCTATTCCGACGTGGCAGCGAGTTTGTTAGTAAATAAGTAACGAACCGAGCATCTGTACGGTACAACGACGGCATGACGGAACGAGGGGAAAGCCGAGTAATCTACGCTCCGCCGTGTAATTCGCTTCGCTCGAGCGATCCGCGATTTTCTGAAATTTCTAACCGTTGAAACTTTTTTTACACATTATTCGATAAAAATTAACAATAATCCTAGTTCATTTGAGCGATGTTTCAAAGGAGGTGAACCTTTATATTTATGCTAAGTAAATAGAATAAACTTTAAGGAGGTTGGTATAGTTAAGAATTAAGAAATCAGATTCTGACGAAAAAATTACTAAACATTAATATGAATATAAAATTAATTCCCAGAAAATTGTGAATCATCTGGATGTACCTCAGTGATGAAAAATTGTGAAAAACATTTTGTGCCTATTAATATGGGTAATATCTTTATAGGCGAGATTTGCATAGTATTAACAAATAGATTTACTTAAAATTAATGTCGATTAAAGAACAATATATAATAAATGTTCGAGAGAAAGAATTAGATCGATTGGATACACTGGATAAGAGAACTTCAATGAAATTGTTGTCAAACGTTCATTATCGTACAGGTTAGAAGCGATTATTCGACTTCCAAACGGTACTGAACTAGTCAAAATTGGGCGAAAATAGCACTGACTCCCTACGTACCAGACTAACCTCTTTAATGCAAAACTTTTTATCGTTTGATGCGCATCATGCATTCCATGTCAACCGTTCCATTTTTATACCTCAAACTTTTTTTTCAACTAAATTTGATTTGGTCATTTTTTTGTAGGTGAACATGCACTCTTTGAATTATTTTGTATAATTTCGAAATGGTGGATCTAAAAATAACTCAAACACATCATTTTTACAGTTTGTGTACTGTTTTTTTACTCAAAGAAGGCTTTTTAACAGTTACGATATTTGGAACGATATTTATTGTATTTCATATGTTTACAGTTATTAATAGGTTAATAGCCAATTAAACTGCTTATAGTTGTATTGTTTCGATAAAAAATTTAAAAAAACATTGTATTGTTAGAGAAAAAGTACAACCGCTAAATGAATAAAAATAATAAAATCATAATTTACCCCAGAATTTGGAGATACTGTTATTAATTATATTATCTTAATGAAAATAGCTTGGCTTTCCAGAATTTAATGAGAAAGCATTCTTAGAGATAAGATTTTGCTAAGATAATTTGATTATGTTTTGCTATTCTTAACAGTCATAATTTAGTTCCGAGTCGAATAGTAAACGATTTAATATTCTGATACATATAGAATCATGACATTTTTTTTATTTTTCAAAATTATGTTTTCTGAATACGTAGCATTGAAATTTCAAATGAATCCAATATATAAAACCAAACTTCAAGTCTTTGGGTGACCGTATACGAAATAAGGAATTTTGCGAGAAAATCAATTTGTAGTATACGTTAGTTTCCTTGGACCAGTATGTTTTTTACGACCAATATATTTTTAAGGGTGCTTTAAATTCTAAGCATAGGTTTGCACAACATAAAATGAATAATACAGCAACACAACAAATTGTTTAATATTTACGACTGCACTTGTTATGGATGCAGGCGTGAGATTACCATTGTAGAACAAGGAGCTCGAGAGTGTAAGATCCGAAGAGTTAAATTCGCAAAGTAATTCAGTATATCCAATGTCCGATCGTAACTAGTTTAAAGGCCGTAATTTTTCTCTCGCACCTTGTGTAAGGTCATTTGAAAGCATCAATCCATTTTTCGGGGTTACGGATAATAATTTGTTCGGAATTTTTATAATAACAATATTAATTAAGGCACTAATAATATATTCAATTATTTCGAAAATTCACTATAACCATAACGTTTTTCTCTAATGTAGTATACTTGAAAATTGCAATAACACTGTGTTATTATTGACAAAGCACAATTCCCATCGTAATGTTACAATAATGGCACAAAAGTACTTAATTAAAAAATGAATGAAAATTCTTTTGAAAATCAAACCGTTATTCCATGCCAATCCCCTCCTTGCCCCTAATTTTGGTTCTGATTCCGCATATAACTTTTTTACATGTTATTTCGGATGGAAAAGTTAGCCAAACTTTCATCGAAAAGTTCTAGAGGACATTATAAACAACATAAAAAGTTGTATGAGTCGTGGTTTCGGTAAACCTGGCTTTAACAGTCGGAAAGATTTAAAAAATGACAACAAAAAATGGCAAGGGGTTATCACTTGTTATCATATAAAGTCTACAATTCACTCTAATGAAAATCGGATACTCTTTTTTGCAAGTTTTTATTTTTTCTTTGGTCAAAGATTATTATAAGTATTGCACGACTTTATATATATATGACGTGTTAGTTTAAATTAGATGTTTAACTTCCTTAAAAACACCCACGATGCACCGATTTTTAGACACGTTTAATAATTTCCAATATAAATAATTTCCAATGCGATTATAAATAAAAATGTGTAAGTAACATATTGTCACTTTATGTGGGTTAGTAGGATAGAAGAAATGAATCAGCATTTGTATTTATTATAATAAACGATAAAAGAGTAATGTGAAAAATCATTAATTTTCGTATTAGCAAAGAAAAATTATACCGAATGCACTTTTAATTCAGTTAAAGAAAAGAGTCTTATCTATCGTTGAGTTTTTTTTTATGCGGATTTCTAACGGTCGTTTTGTAAACTAAAAGTTTCCTTTCAGGCATTCTCCTTTTCCAGTCACATTTTGTCAAAAAACTATAGAGGGTTTTCAAAATGGCGTCTGCAAGTTGTAATTTTGTAGATCGGGAATGCGATATCAGTAGTCGTGAATTAACAGTTTTTCGGTATAATATTTCACGAACAATTTTAAAATTAGGCATTCAAGGATGTCGAATTTTACTCGATGGTTCTATTTTCGTCATAGTAAAAGGTTACAATGCTCTCATAAATAAATTGTCGTTTTGGACTACTAAATTTGTAGATTATAAACCGATTATTGATAGATCACAAGTGTATATTATGGTCATTTTCTGTTTTAGATGTACCCAATAGGATAACATCGGAAATTGAGTGGAAATTAAACAAAAATCGGTAAAACGTATTTTATATACATAATTTGAGGTTATAAACGAACGATCATGAGATTACATATTCACAAAAGACGATAATTACTCTTTGATCCCAGTTTTCCATATTTTCGATCGTTACCCGATAAAATAATTGATCTTTATCTGAGAAGTTGCTAAATATCGAACATCTTAAAAACATAATTCGGTTTTTTTTTTAAAAAGTCATATATAGAAAAATCAAGAGCTGAAAGATTCAGTTAGTACTCTTACAATTGTCGATAGTCCCTTTTTAAAGTAAAAAAACGCGATTTATTCAAAAAAACATACAAAAACTTTTTTCGGAAAAATGATCAATATTTTTTTCTTAAACCGTCGCCTAATTCTGATCAAGGGATTCGAAAGGGGTGGTACAAAACTATCGATTTTGACTTATTTCAGTTTTGTTCAAAGGCGGTTGGAACAAAAGTTACAGCGTTGAAGTTGAAAGTCCAAAAGGGCTTTCGGGGAAAAGTGTGTGAAGTTACCCAAAGAGCGTAGTTACACTGCTAAAAAAGTTCTTAAATTTAATACATTTTTAATATGCACAAGTAAATTAATTGTAATATCTCGTGTCTTAATTTTAAATGAGTATACTCAAATATTAAAGATTTAATATACATATATCGCACTGGAGTGTTCAGTGATTGGTTGATCGAACGTTTTATCAAACTTAAATTGTCAGAAAGTAAAATTCGGACTTTAATGAAAGAACGGTCGATCAACCAATCAACGAACAGTTGTCGTAAAGGATACGTGACCAAACTTGAACAGAAACACGATTGGCTGTTGTCCCTTCGTCATCGACCAATGCTATATGAAATTATGACCAATGAAGTGCAACTTCCATATTCAATTTTAAGTTCATGAAAATGTTTTAAGGAACAAACTTCTGAAATTTCATGACAATTTTTTATTATTTAGTAACATTTATGAAATATGCTTCATAAATTTCTCTTAAATTTCATGAAATTTTTTACAGTATAGTCAACAGATTACTGTGTGACATACAAGTCCCTAGACGAAAAAATCAACGTCTTATTATCTGGTAGAAATAGGCTACTTGTATCAAAAATGAAAAAATCCAGAAAAAACATATGTAATAATTTAGATCCTCCTGAATTCTAACAATTTTTTTCAAATTTTTTCGATAGTTGGTTTCTGATTGGTCAGAAAATTACATTTTGATTAAAATTTCGTTCTTGCTTTCCTTAGTGGCCAATCGAGAAAGAGCAGATCACAACTGCCGTTTTAACGGAGTTTTGCGTTTTCTCAGTGATCAATCACAATCGAACAATCATAACCTATACATACACTTTATGGAATTTTATACACACGTATATTAATTTATATTAACCATGTATATTAAATTCAGGATACTTGTATATTAATTTTGATGTCAATATTTTTAACACTGTAGGTTTAGCAGAAATATTTTCTGGCTAGAAAAATCGAAATCGTCAAAAGTCATAAAGAGACATTTTTCATGCGATCCAATGACAGGTCCATCATCCTGGCCAAGGATATTGAGGTGCCTCAAAAGTAATAAATGTCAATGAGGATGTTTCTCGTTATGATCATAACACGCTGCGGTAAAAGCTGTCACCCCGGCCAGGTGGCTCTGAGAGATTTGTTGAGCCAGTGCGGTTCTGACATTGATCTTTACCTTTTTTCAGGACCTTTTCGAGTTCCTAGCAGCAATTCCAAGTTATCTTATTCTGTTACGTGTATGGTTTATGGCGAAAACGTGGCAGGTTCTCGAGTGAGGATGACGCTCATGCATGTTTCTCTTCCTCCCAGGTTCATTGTTATGCGAATCCTGCAAAAGCCTGCACTCGTTTCGTTCCACCCATGGTTCGGTGCGTTTCGCGAGCAGCAACGCATACGGAAAGCTTTAAAGAGGCGAGGCGCGCTTCGGAATGCTCGAGGATCAGGAGATACCAGCTCTATAACATCCTAGGGCTCGCGATGGGTTTCGTAATCGCGCACCTTTCGGCATTGTTCCCGTTTGATTGGCATTCAGTTCAATGCATCATTTCAAACTATCAGAAACACGCATAATCACACATGTACTTTGGCAGGTACTTACACTTCCGCGGTCAAATTTTATAATATCATTTTTTCATGATTTCGAATTTTTGAAAATAACTTTTTTAATATATTCGCTTTGCATCTGAACTAGTGAAATTGGAGGATCAGTTCCTATCAAAAATATCAACGTTGAAGTCCATATCGCGGAATTCGATGAAAATGAAATATTTGATAGGTGTCGAAAGTATTCTGGTAGAATATTTTTGGAACAGTTTTAGAATGGCAGTCGTGACGTCACGGTAAACGAATCTACATGATTTTTTTCATAAACTTAAGTACTTTTATTGAAAATTACAATCATTTAAAAATATGTTCATTTTTTCAAGAAATTGACCGAAAACATTCATCCACTTAAAATTCGTTTGAGCTCGTGTTTCCTTTGTGAAATCGGATACGGTATCGTGAAGAAAATAATTTCAGCTTTTATTTCCAACAATAAAATTGACTCTTGTGGTTCTTACGTTATGATTTTTGCAATCCACTTTTATCACTCATAAAACTCATCAGAAGATTTGTAAAAAACTTAGATCCCTAAATTTTTTATTGAAACATTTTTTTGTGGAACTCGTATTTTTCAAAATAAATGCAAAAAACTGGAAAAAGTCGAGTTTTCCTTTTTTTTTTAAAATTGGGGTTTCAATGTGTCTGACTGCCAATTTTTATCATCATACTCGTAAGCAGCAGCCAAAGACACGTTAAAATGGCTTGGTATGAAAATGATTTGGATGTTATAGTTTTGTAAAAGTTCACCTCAACATAGGTAAGCACAAAGGGTTTTGCTCTTGCAAAAATCAATAATATTACCTGTTATTTCCAACAAAAAAATTGTCTAGGCTATATAATAATAATAATAATAATAATAATAATAATAACAATAGCGACTTTATGGTCCTAATAAAATGGTTACAAAAAGATATTTTACAGATCTGCCAAAAGGCGAGCCACAGCTGATGCTGTTTTACAGACTGACCTCATATGTCGTTCTTACTTTACGATTGAATTGAAACGTACATTAAAAGAAAAAACATTTTTGAAATGATTCGCCTCCGCCTCGTATCGCCGCTTGTGCGTAAAATTTAACTGTGCACGCTAGTTGCATAATATATTATTATCAAAAAAACTTTGTCTTTTATGCGCTTTATACATTTATTTTGTGTGATTAACAATCCATACTAAACTTTATTATAAAGTAGATAATGATGAATTTTACATCAAATTTGCCATTATTTCAGATTTTTATTTGAATTACAATGCAATGGCTGTCTACAGTTCACAGCAATTGATTACTACTAAAAAAACTCAGCAAACCAAATATTAATGCTTGCATAGAGAGAAAGGAAATAGTTAACGGAACCTTTTTGTAATAGTAAAACGCGTAAATCCAAAAAGTTGTTGCATTAACTAGCTCCATGGTAAACGATACAATAAAATTGTTCATTTACTATTTTCCGATTGTTCAAACGTGCGTACGTAACCTCAAATATCAACTCTAACCTTACATGTAGTTAATTCTACTACTTGCGGGGGTTAAAATCGATTCTACTATTTTTTAGTGGTTCCATTAACACTTTTTTTCTCTCTGTGTGATGTAAAGAAACTTTCAGAATCACAGCAATAGTGCACAGTTCACCATAAACACATCAACATCTTCTGCATACCTTAAAAGAATTACAGAGCCTATGACCGAAATGTCAAATTTCATTCGGCATTTTTTTTTCATGTTATCTGTAAAAAATGCTAATAATTTATAAAAAATACTCTGAAATTTTTTGTAATTTTCAAAAAGTTGTGCACAACAAATTTTTTTCATAATATACAGAAAATCTAAAAATATTCTGGTAAACTCCTTGTTAAATTTTAAGAAGTTTTTATTCTGAGCATTTTAGTAACAAGTTCATAGCTTCTTAGTTAGAGATTCCCGAAATAAACAAAAATAATTTTAAACACCATTTTGAGAATCGTCAAATTAAAGTTTAGGACTCAATAGTACATTGTGTATCAACAATGGGCCATATGAAAATTTTCCGATTTCAGATCACCTAATTGACAGGTCGTAAATTTAGTTGTTAACATCTCTCCAAAAACCTGCGTAGTAAATATTTATCATTTGACACTTTTTTGTGTCCGTGAAACTGGCCCGGCTTGGCTGAAATTGGCGATTTTTGGTAGGTTACGCATGAATGTAAAAACAACTTTTCAAGGGAGTAGGACAAAAAATGTATAATACCGGCGTTATGTAGAAATTTCAGATCTAAGTATTTTTTTTCCACTAAAAAAGAAAGTCATATTTCTTGCAAAAAATTATTTGTAACTTTCTAAACATCGAGTTTAGATACATTCTGTGGACACATTCTGAAAAAAGATAACATTTGAAAATAGAACTGATAGAATTTGTTGCAAAATCCACTACTTTTGAGACTTAATCGGATAAAATGTTGAGAACAGTGACCAGCATAATGTATTACACTACATTTATCCGAAAAGGCATTAACAAATTTGTTTAAAACTATCCATTGAGCAGAGATTTTCAATGAAAAAATGAAAAAAAAAATTTTTTCATTTATTTGTTACTTGATTATGGTTTAAAAATAAAGAAAAATGCCAGCAAGAAGTATAAAAGAGAAAAATAATAAGTTTAATATCATTAAAGTACACAGCCACTTAAAGCATCCTTCGAACGCGAAAATGTTTTCTTATAGAAAGTTGAAACGTTTTAAAGATGTTTGTTGCAAAATAAGAGAATGTCCCATTAAATGCAGTTGAAGAGCATATCAGAAAGCGCAGAGTACAGAGCTAAATGCACCGTGATAAAAATTCTTATGCTAGCATGTGTTCTCCATTAGATAAATATTCCGATGTCTTGTTAGTAAAATAAGACAATTTTTTGTTAATCCTAATGTCTGAAGAAACTTTTCAATAATTTTCTTGAATAGTGCATAGTTTATCATGAAACGACAAATTGTGTAATGTATTGTTGATGAATAGAAATACTCGTTAAAATATTCTGATATCCCCAAGCTCCACATTTTGATAACGTTCACGGACATTTTTTGTCCATGTACAATTACAATTTTTAAGCTAAATTTCTTTGCGCAATTTCACTGTCAACGGTCAAGAAACAGAATTTACAAAACGGCTATAGTGCAATTCAACTATCCCAATGAGGAGACAATGAATTAATAGCACTGTAATTTTAAAACCATTATTCAACATAAAGTTCTGTTTATGCGTAAATTTACCATAAAAAGGCCATAATTAACATAATTTATAAAGTAATAAAACAGCAGAACATTCCATGCAGCAGGATTATAAACACTTAATTAATATTTAATGATGGTATTTCGTCACGTCAAAGTGTCTGTGTAGTAGTAGTGGCTTTAGGTAAATTTCTATTTTTACTTGATTGCAGCGAAACCAAAGGGAGATGATGATGCCTAGGATTATACATGCCAAATTACATATTGCACACGTCTATGTATGGAGTATATACGTGTGTCTCGAACTGAGTCCTCAATCATTTTACGACAAATCATAAAATGATGATTAATAATAGCGGCCGACGAAGCTTTACGACTTTTGCAACGATGTATATCATTTTTTACGCATTGTGTATCAAGCTGTACAGATCTTATAATAAAATTGCTGTATCATGAAAAGTTTTTAAAGTAATTGGATGAAAGGAGGAAAATTTATGAGGTCATCAAATTATTTGTAATAAAATTCCTGTACTGAAATTATTTTTAAAATGTTCAACATTATACAAAGTCTATGCTAAATCACTTGAATGACAAAAGATTTCCTTTTTTGCTGTTCACGTAACAGTAATTATCATTTTTATATTACCTCGCTCTTGTAAGAAGTTTGATCATAAATTTGATCATAATAATTTAAAAACGAAAGAGGTACAAAAATATTTAAGATTTAGATATATATTGTGGTTACAAAAATAAGTAGTTATGGTACGTAGAATACCGTTACTACTGAAATAGATGAAGGTGGATTGTCATTCATAATTCTTGCCCTTACTACTTATATTGTAGCTCTAATTATTTAAGGTTTCTCTGTACTTTTATTATAGATCAAAACCTATCGCAAATTTTAATTTAATTATTAGATGTTTTTACACGCCTTTTGATTTCAATTCACGCTCAATTTAATGTAACATTGTATACGAGTACTGTAATGTTACTTTATTATTATTACATTGTGTTTCGGGAGAAATAATGCATGAAACTTAACTGTACTATGTGGTAAAACAGGATATACCGTTAAATTAGAAAATTCTTATAGCGGAAAATTTGATACAAGTAAATGAAGATATTAAAAATCGGTTATGAATCAATACGCATGACGTATTATTTAATTCACAGTTCAGTAAACTGTATGATTCTCCTGGATAGGCCACTAGTAATTTAATCTTATATTAAATGATAGACATTATCGATCATCCTGAATATTATCGACATTTATAATCCTAGATTTATCGACAGGTGGCGGAGTGACATTTATAGTTTGGTTGCACGTGGTAAAGTTAAGTTTCATACATTTGTCAATATAACAAACGCTCACAAATGGAGGAGTACCAAATTCAGAAAAGTTGAGATATAATAGTGCACACGTTAACAGCAAAGCGTGTTAATCTAAAAAACTATACTATGACAAAACAGTTTCAAATTGCATCTAAATATAAATACGGGCCATACGAGAAATGTAATAATAAGTTCATAGAATTATGTAAAGAATCTTTGGCATACTGTATCCATTTTCTAGCTTCAGCTATTCAGAATATGAGAAATGAATAAACTATTCGCTCGTCATAGCATTGTAATATTATAATAACCTAATCATATTCATTAAGACATCAGCAACATTATATAGAATTATTATGACAGAATTTTGAATCAATTGTTATCGTGACCTTTTGGCAGAAAAGCGTTTACGAAATTTCAACATCTATTTTAACCATATGTTTTATTTAAAGAAAATAATGTAAAACTAAGATATTTTCATGTACAGTTTACTATATATAAGTTAGAAACAGGACAATATAAAAACTTTATCATATTTATTTTATTTACTTTGCCGTCATTAAACAGGATACTTACTTATGTACGTAATATTTAAATAGATTTATAACAAAACAGTTATTATTTACATTTACCGTGTATTTTGTGAACATTTCTGCTATACACAATTTTAAAACATATAACTTAGCTAGAAAATGGACTATATTCAATAGTAAAGTGGACAGAATTTCTATTCAAACGCAGTTGCACAAAAAACCGATAGTAATATTTTTGCTTTTTATGACCAGTTTTAACTTTATTACTCTTTCCGTTGCATTTACTTTCGACCATAACGGCCGCACTCATACAGTAATGAATTTTCCTTTATCATAATTAAATGATCTCGATTATAACCAAAGTTGATTAGATCTAAATAAGCGCACTCGCTAATTTTAGATAAATGGAATATATCTAAACAGGTCGTGGGAACCTATAAACATACTTTGGAGAACTGTGAGTAAACGACAATTTTTTAACTGCGTTTTTTCCTGATGAGCGTAACTATTTTTTACTGTATTATTACTATTATTTTACGTTTGTAACAACTGCTAATAATTAGATTTTTTTTAATAAGGTGACAGATTCCTAAATAAAAATAAAATAATATCGATTAACACAAATTCCGAATAAAATCATTTTGAAAGAAGCAATTAAGGTTTAATTTATTGTACTTAATTCTAGCAAATTATATCTCATTTGTAACACACTATATTTTAGTTTCAAATTCTAAATTGTAGTTTCTCTTCATTATTATTAGAGAGTGGATTTTTACAATCTTGTTCCGATTGTATATTCCGATGAAAGGTGTTGTTAAGTATATATAAGACTGTAAACAGTTAAGAAAATCTACACGTGACAGGCCTGGCCGGATCCAGGATGCAACCATGGCAACTCGGGTGGATTCCAATGAGGCCCCGTTTCATTGGAAACGATATTATCGACTACTTCTACTGATGAAAAACAGCGAAAAATATTTCATAAATCGTGTAATCACAGTTTTGTTTTAGATCTTAAATAAACATAATATATACTGTATACCTAGAATAGTTGGCATGTTCGATACGAGAAATGATCTTCCAAAAAATGTCCCATCTTACCCGAACTTACCCTAATAGATATCACCAATTATTCAATTAGTTATTTACTTTATTCATTTTCATTAACAATATTTTAATTATTCAATGTTAAAAATGTAAGACTAAAATACCAGTATAAAAAATGCAGAAGAAATCCGTACACAAGGGGAATGAAAATAGATTCAATACCCACAACCCGATATTATAGCCATTACCCGATGCAGAAATCAATTCTCAATTAATTTAAAAGAGTGGTGGTTTCTTCCCTATATACACCGACTTATTGTAACTCCAACATGATCGTTTCAAGTACTAAAGCACATACTAATTTGTCCTACGACAATACATCGATTTATCGATTATCATAATAACCGCATCCGATGTTTACATGCAAATTATTCCTTATTATGATACCTGTATACAATCCACTTATTAATCAACTCCTTTCTCGAATATTACTCTTTTGTACATTTTAATTTAAACTGAATTTTTTATTGATTTTTATCTTTAATTAAATGATTAATATTTTTATCCATTTATTAATGTATTATTGATGGTACTAGTTACTGTAGATTGGATATATCTGAAACATTTGGCAACTTTTTTGTACAGATGTCGAATAACTGAAGCTCTTCCGTACATGTGAATGTATTGAAATTACTCGTTTAAGAAAATTATAGAGCTCCTGAGATAATCTTACATCATTTGCATCAATTTATGTCTGTTTCCTTTCATTGAAACGTTTCCTTCATTCTGCAAAGCAACATTGTATGCAATCTGGATAATTTTATAAATAATCATTTATATGCAAACTTTATATTTCTGAGTGATATCAAACAATAAAGATCAATTGCTTTTTACTTTATGGTAAGATCCTAATTAGGTCGAAATTTCAGTTGTGTTCTTCAGATATAAAGGAAGCCTGTGTGCTGGAATTTCCCCCACTTTTACTGTAAATAATTAAGCATTACCTGCAATGAGAATTTAACCAAGTCATCAACGGGAAATTTTCAATACAATTATTATAGAGGGATTCCAAAACGTATAAAAATTGTCCACTACAATTACACGGTGTAACAACGATCTGGCACTTTTCTGAAGACCTAATATGATGCAATTTTCTTGTCTAAAAGCCGTTTTTAAGTAGGTTCATGTGAATAATCACTCGTAACTACTCTAATTTGTGTACGATTTATACCTCTTTATTTGATTTGATTGATGAACGATCTATGTTTCTGATTATCCATGACTTATTTTGATGAAATGCAAACTAACTGGACTACAGCTCAAAGTATTGGCGAATTTCCATTTTGTTTTTTAATTTTTTCAACTTTGACGATGATTTTTCGATACTATTCTATTTTGGAGAGTTTTTCTTATTAAATATATTTTGTAATTAAATCTGACGCCTCGTCGAATGTACTTTTGTTAAACGAAAACTTATTGAAATTGACAGAGTTTTAAGATTATTAGGAATTATTCGATAAATTTTCAAATTATACGTCAAGTTTTTACTCGTGTCATTTTGACGTTTGCAATTGTATTTAGAAACATCATTAGCACGATATCTTTACTGTACCTTGATTTAAAAAGATGTTCTTTACTGATATGATCTGCCATTTCCAAGTCTAGTACTATATTAAATGCTCAAGCTTTCTATAGAATTGGCTATAGCCAATGGTGCAACATATCATTTATGAATAAAATATATAATAATTCGATTGATTTATATATCTACATGAATAAATTTTAGAAATTCTTCGTGCAATTTTAAGTTCATAAGCTTAGTGACCGCTGAAGCTGCTATCACGAAAATGCTATATGGGAACCATAAAAAGTAAATGTGCGATCATGCCAGTTAGTTGTGTTATATTTGCGGATAAGCAACATCGTTTATAATTACAAAATAATAAGGCTGTTATTAAGGTCTATAATGCTAAATTTAAGCATACACGCAGAAAAAATCCTTTGAAGTAAACGACAAAACTGTAAGATTAATAGATTTCATCTATTAACATACTGACAACAGCTTTCATCTGTAACCTCAGACGACATATCTACATTGCGCAAATCTATTGAATTTAGAGATTTACGTTCTTGAAATCAGATATATTTTTAGCAGTGGCAATAGTTTAATCGGTACATCTTACCAATAAATACTCTTTAACCAGCAGGTAGCTTTTACATAAATATATATGTAAATCTAACAAATCTTATTAGTATATTGAATCATAGAAATCATTTGTTACGGTGAAGTTTCGTAGTATATCTAATCAAAAATTTGCAACAGAATTTGTTTGGTTAATTTTAAGGAGTTTTTTTGCGTGTACCACCTCTAAAAATCGATGGTATGAAACTTAATTCGCGGGTATTGAGTCCCCATCGAAATTCAAGAAATGGAAATCAAAAGTATTCCTAATATCCTTATCTCCTTATTACATGGTCTAGAAAGACGAAAATGAATTCAGATGTCAAGGGTCCGATTGCAATTCCTTAACAATGGCATTAATAGAAACGAGATCATGATTACGTTTCTGAATTCGGACTCTTGCTATCGGAATTTATTTTCGTTCGCTGGGGTTGACTTTAACCCAGTAAGGACCAAACAGACACTGTTTCAGGGAAGTTTTCAACGTCTGTTTGTCATTTATTTCCGGGACTGTTAAAATTTTAGACCGCTCATTTCTGAGGTGACATTGATCGAACTTTACGAATCAGCTATTTAAACTTAGGAGAAATATAAATCCAAATCGCTGTTTGATTACACAGGTCTATAAAAAAGAGGGTCTTGGATGCTGTAGGAAGGCTGTGGGTCATTTTCGGCGTAATTGTATGCGTAGAATCCAAACTCGAAAGTCACAATTTGTCCATCACGTCAGGTTTTTGAGATATTTAAGGTCATGTACTCGAAAAACTCGTTATTTTGCTATGTTTGAAGTTACGTACAGGACGCAACAATTTTTGTTTGCCTTATGTACTATTTGCATCTTTTAGTACTGCCCTTACTCTTCAAAATGAGGTTTTATTCGATTACCTAAGATTTTTCTTACAAAGTTACGGCCATTTTGAAATTACGAGATATATTCCAATAACGTTATCAAAAAAACAGTCACAATACTGAAACGTGATTTGAGTTAATAGTATCCATATTTTATATAGTTGTTTATATTTATATAGATTTCATGACATTGAATTTGACCTTCAGCTTGTTCTCGAAGAGCATTTCAAGATAAATTGGTTTACATGTATATCGTAATTGCACATTGGCGTATCTTGGCGAAGAAAAGTCGTAATGGAATTCTGCGCATCCCATATTAAAGAACAAGAGTAGTATCACATGATCCAACGAAAGGAAAAACTCCTAAAAATGTTGTGTCTTCTGTACATGACCTCAAAAATAACAAAAAAACGCTTTTTTCGAGTAAATAACCTTAAATGCCTCAAAATCCTGAGGTGATGGGCCACTTCTGACTTCGGATTCTGATTCTATACACAAAATTATGTCGGAAATGTCCCACAGTTTCCCAACAACAAAACCATGTTGACCTGTGTTATTAACAAAAAAATCGTTTTTTTTATCTAAAATTTGTTTTCCAGCAATATTTTCGCATTGAAAACGAGTAAGGACATCTAGTAAAGAGAAGAAAAAACGAAACGAAACGAGAAAAGAGAGTCCACAGACCTTACTTCAAAACGTGTATGCTGAAATTATTAAATATACGATATTAGCTAATGGCGGCTTGATGAAAAACGTTTAGATTGCTTCGTTTTTCCAAAAAATGGCGATTCTATAACAAGATTTTCTTGCATAACCTGGTGTTTTAAGATATGCAACGTTCTTGATAATAAATCTATTATTCAACTTTATGAATTCGAAATAGCGAACCCAAAATTCGTGATCGACGGTCCAAAATTTATTATATACAAATTATTATCAAAGTTGACAAGTCATTAAAATTGTTGTCCGCTATTTTGGGTTCTATTTTTAATTTATAAGGTTGATTCATAAATTTGTTATCAAGGATGTAATGTTACCATATGGTTACATATTATACAAGAAAATCTTGATTTGGAATCATTATTTTCAAACAGCGAAATGGTACCAACATTTTTACAGTAAGCCGCCATAGCGGATATCGATACCGTGAAATTAAAAATTTGTGCACATACATTTTAAAGTTTAAGGTCCATGGGAGTTTTTAATTCACTTTACCAAGATCTCTTTGTCCGATTTCAACAATGCGAAAATCTTGTTGAAAATAAAATTTTATTTAAAAAAAACGCCTTTTTTCAAATAATCGAACGCAGCTATTTGGATTTGTATTTTTCGTAAATTTTAATCGCAGCTTCGTAAAGTTTGATAAATCTCAGGTCAGAAATGACTGGACTGGAATTTTTCAATCCCGGAAATATATGACAAACAGATTGGTCCTTAATGGATTAAGGCAGTTCGTGAATCGAAGAAGCTTCAGTTCCAGATAATAATGACCACAAACATTTAAATCTGATTATTGCTTTATCTCACCAATTGTACCATAATTCAACTGAATATTCTGTATAAAATATTGTCATTGTTAGAATGTTAACAATTTGAAAAATTAGTTCCAAATTCCAAAATAAAGCAAGAAATTGTTACCATTTAACGCACGCAACCTAAGATTACATATATTCTTACAAATTTGTTAGCTTGTCTCCTGGGAAGGTACACATCACTTTCTCTGGCGAATAAAATGTCGTTTTCAACGAATGGATGTATTATTTAGGCCTCCCTGTATAAACACGTGTTCGCCCCGTTAAAGTAATTGGACCTTCGTCGCCAATCAGATCGCCCGATCGGCGAAACTGGAGTGACGCACGATCGGGATCGGGATCGTCTGTAAATTGATTTTGTGCTCGATTCAGCGTGCAATTCTGCTACGTGGAACACGACCGCCATCGGACGCCAGCGACGAATGGCCGCAATTTCCGTTAGTTTGCCGCAAACAGATTTTTATTGTCACCGTAAAGCCCGTTTTCCTGGCTGCTGCATTTCTGCGAAACTTGCATAACTGACGCGACGCATCTAAACTCTGATTGCATTGCCACGCTTAGTGTGACTTGGCATAGATTTTGGATTCTTTTCAATATCGGTCTCAGGTCCTATGTAACGAATAAATATTTTTCAGAAAAATTACCAAAATATTCAAAAGTTGATGCTCTAAAAAAATTACATGTTTCCCGTTCAATCATAAATTATCAAATATTAGTAATTAGCTTCCCTACTTGATTGTCAAATTCTATTCGTCCATATAGTTAAAACAATCAAACCTTTGGTTAAATGTAATAAATACTACAGTATGCTATACTAAATATTGGAGTGAAACATTCAGTTAGTCTAGCTACGATTATTCTATCTCAGTCTTATCTAGAGTAAAATAAAATATTCATTTACTTAGAAAATATATCCCCATTAGGTAAAGACTTGATTTTTTCTTAAATTTCATTGTATTGTGCTTCAATAGTTAAGGTGCCATCGGCTTCCGAACGTTTTGAGTTCGAACCCGTCTTTCGTCAGACTTTTTCTTAAATTACGCTTAAATGTAGTGAAGAAAAAACTGGACAATCCGTCCCGGTATGTACCACGAAGCTCCTGAGAAGGTCCAAATCTAATTCTTTTGTCCCAGGGAGTTTCTACACTCTAAAATTTTTGTACTCAATTGCCCATTCCAAGAGAGAATAATTGTTAAATTTCATTACTTTTTGACTATTAGAACAATTAAGATAAAACTTTCCAATATACCTTTATGAACAACTTTCGATGAAAGTTTTTGGATACTCGAAATTCCTTCGATAGACGAAGAGCCGAATGTATATTTTGCAGTTGCATAGAAAAAAATTGATAATTTTATTGTTTAGTGAGAATATATAATTTGATATTTCACCAATAAATGCGAAATCTCTAGTGAACAATTTGTTTCTTTATTCGTTTCAAAACCTTAAAAATTGACTACGTTATAACAAATTCAAAATAAAAAAGCCGTTCGCATAATAACTAGTATTGTCTACACTCTAAACTTATTGGCCTCAATTGCGGAGTCCAAGAGAGAGTAATCGTTAAATTTCACTCCTATATAGGCTTCAATTTTACGCTCTTGGAGTCACATTTGCTCCAAATTGGGGTATTTCATGCTAGGTTTGAATCCCTTTACCGGTGCTATTAGAGTATATTTTGACTCAAAAAAACTCAAATGTTGTCCAACTCAGCCTACCCTATTTTCTACCCCCATGGACTGAAATTTCAGTCCAACCATTTTAGAGTGTAAGAAGCTCTGCGGGTCATTCTGGGACGAACTTGAGTTGCGTGGGATAATGTGCATATTACCCTCCTACTCCTCACTTATTGAGTCAACCAAATGATATGCTTTTAACCATGGAGAATCGAATATTAGTTTCATCTAATTAATTTTGTTTTAATGCGATATCAGAACATTTTGACGACCATGCACTGATAAACTCGTGTCCTAAATATCTTATTTAAAGGCATCAAACACTAAAAATGTCTCTAAATATTGTCGTTTAATAGAGATAATAAAGTCTTCAATAGGCATCTTTCTAACAGCTGAAGTCTTGGGTTCTTTTTAAAAAATCGAAAAATGAATTAAAAAAAACGTTATGCTTTCCCCTAATTTGGCAATCGGATGGGCAAGTTTCAGTTCATGTTGGAAAAAGCAAAAGGATGCCTAAATGCAATTTTTGCTCATCATAGAAAAATCAAAAGAAATAAAAATAGGGTATATAATTCTTAGAAATTTAATCTATCATTAAATTATTTAGTGAGAGTGAAAGCTATTAATTCAGAGCTCGACCTGGGCAATATTTAAGATATCTATTAAAAATGTGCTTGGGCTATTTCTTAATTGACTTATTTTATTCACAAATCCACGTAATCTTCAAATAATTGCCTTTCCAATGTAATTACTTTAAATTAAGTTAGTTAATGAAAATAAATACAAGAAACTTAATAACCTTTAACATTAAACCAATCCATGGTAATAGTGGTAATAATTAATCTGAAATTAACAGGAATTATTGAAAGTCCCACCAATTTTTTTTTCAGTATATTCCACTATTTCATTTCCCTTTAAACTCTATCTCTCTCTCTCTCTCTCTCTCTCTCTCTCTCTCCCTCTCTCTCTCTCTCTTTCTCTCTCTCTCTCCCTCCCTCTCTCTTAACAAAATATCTTTTGAAAATGTAGGCAAGCGTTACAAATGTCAATCTAGTGACTAAAGCGGTGTTAATTGGGTAAAAAATGGTTTTTGGAGTTTTTTTTAATACTGAGAGAGAATTTTGTATATTAAAGAAATTAATCATTGGGATAGAATATCAGACAGAATGTGTACATAGTGTTTTTCTGATAAATCCTATCAGCATAACAATTTTTTTTTAATATCTAAATGTGATACAATTCAATATTATACTGACAATTAAATCAAGTAAGTAGAAGAAAATATATAAAAATAATAAAACTTCCTATTCTTACAAGAAATATGCTGAACAACACTTAGAATATCTCTAGTGCTTTTTTATTTTATTTTTATTGGAAAAAATCTTTCAGTGTCCCAATATTTGAAACTATTCAAATAAAAAAACGAAAACCATTTGCGTTAATTACGAACATTAACTAGCACAGGAACAATGTACTTATTCTTTGGACATATGAGCAGCCATAGGAACCGGTAAAAACCGTTATTTTTAAAATCTTAGTCTTTCTTTCACACGCTCAAATCGATCGCTGAAACTGAAAAAGACTTTGAACATAACTTAAGCATGTCCTTACATATTTATTTTTTGTTCTACTATTCTTTAGAATCCTTGTAACGATATTATCCGGATTGTACGTAAGATTGACTGCACATAACTTTGTAAACTTGAACTTTAATTTTATCACTTCCACTTGTCACTTAATTATACACTTCATTAACACAACCCAGATCACTATAGGACGGCATATCAACTAAACATTTCATAACATATTGTAAATGAAACTTTCAATTCGTATGAATAAAAATCCACATAATTTTTATTTTATACATTAGAACGAATTTTAAATCTTGTAATTTTAAATCTAGCAGACTTAATACTGTGTCGCTTTCATGCTGGAATGAAATAATAGGTTC
This sequence comes from Trichopria drosophilae, assembly GCA_030407085.1. Taxonomy (NCBI): domain Eukaryota; kingdom Metazoa; phylum Arthropoda; class Insecta; order Hymenoptera; family Diapriidae; genus Trichopria; species Trichopria drosophilae. Next base: position 67,872,191 of record CM059586.1, on the reverse strand, counting down.
AATTTAGAGAATTTCTTTTCTTTCTGCTAATAAGAAGCTATTACTTTCTTAATCTCGAAATGAAATTAGCGCGTAGTAAAGGATATATTTATTCTAGTGCGTAGAAAAGTTTTTGTTAATCGAAAGTGAAGTGATTGTTAATAACACTTTAAAGATTAAATGATCTTTTCTAATTTTGACTTCAGCGAGCTTTTTATTCCCTAACTTTGTTCAATTTTCTTCGTAATTCTTAATTTCTTTTCCTCATTTCGTGTACATACTTCTCAATTGTAATAAATTTATTCTACTTTAGCTTTTTCCGTTGATAAGATTTTAACAATTAGCACACAAAACAGATTATGCATACAACAAAATTAAATTAAATTATTTTATTATTCAAAATTTGATTCATTATATTTATCCAGTATTTCAAGCACGTTAAAATCACGACTTTGCTTTCAGCGTTGATCAAACTCTTAGACTCTATAGTATTAACCAGAGCATTAAAGGAATATTTTTCTCAGAGACGAGCTACATCGTGCTTCAAAAGGGTTAACCAAGTGTGTGCTAAATGTCTCATTTCGTGGCCATGTTCCAATTATTGACTTATATCCTTTATATATTCATTACTTCAGCTAAAGATAGTTTTTTGCTAAGAGGACAAAAGAAAGCACAAATTGGTCCTTTATTAAAAGCTGTACGATTTTTTTACTCGGTTGTAGCTTCTACAGAAAGAGAAAAAAATGGGTAATGGAATCATGAGGAAAAGGTAGAAGTCGTAATTAATATTGTTTTGCTAATAATAATAGAATTAACAACCTGAGAAGTTGTCGTTGACTGTACATTTACAATTTAAATTATTCTAAAATATATCGTACAATAACTATTATTACTACGACAAATGGTTATTATCATTTAATAAATTTTGTTATATTTATTTTATTACTCAGGAATATTTAAAGTTAATATTCAACTGTAAAATTGCCGTACATTTGAAGTTATGCATGTTGATGGATATTGAAGTATTATTATATTTTATTTGAAAAATAGTTTCATTAACTTCTTTTTTCTTTCTGTACGGAAACATTTAATTCGCGATAAAAACTAACTACATGGAGCATCTATAATATTCATTATGTTATAGTATAACTTGTAATAATTAGTAGATTCTAAATTATCTACCGTAAATTAAATATTAACAAAGATAAAAAAACGAATTGGCATTATAAAGTGAATGAAATAAAAGATTAGAATGTTCTGAATGTTTAAAAAATAAAAGTTTATAAAATCATATGTATGTGAAATTTTGCTAATAAACAGATTATTATATTGTAAGCAGAAACTATCAAATCGAGTAGATATTACAAATTTTAGGGGTTTTTTAAATTTCCTGTTTCAGAGTGAACTTTTTTTTAAATATTAAATGTCAGTTAGTGTATATATTACAAATGTTATGTTTTTATGAATATTGTATTTATTGTACTTTATGAATTCTCCTTTTCATTTTAGTAGATCCCCAGATGGTAAGAAAAAAGAACAAACAGGAAAGGAGAAACAAAATTTTAATGTTTTCGGCCTGGTATTAGAACATCTTCATATAAATATATTAATTTATTATTGTATTATATTAATCACAACTCCATGGTTTAAAATAGCGATCTTTGCTAGTTGGCATCAGTATCTAAATAGTAAGAATATATAGAAATGTTTGACTGGCATCTTTCTACTTAAGTAGTAGTAGCCATAACCATCTATTTTTTCTGCTTTTAAAATGGTTTTTGTTGTAAGTCAAACTTTACTAAAGTACAATGATATTTAAAAGCATGCAAATAAAACCTATAACCTTTTTATATACTTTTATAATCATACACATTTAATAGTCACAATAATTAACCAAATGTAAATAAATCGGTAAATTTTTTTTCTAATTTTTCACACGGACAATATTAATATTTTGAAAGGGATGCGGATCGAAAAACGGACAAATCAAAAAGCTGAAAGGTCCAAAAACCGACACATAAAAATTAGGCACATCGACAGGCGGGACAGACATTTTATTAAGTGTCTGTTTTTTTACTGTTGTTGGTTTTTCGACAATTGAAATGACTATTTTAAACGGACCCTTTGAAAGAACTTGCTCCAATCATTTCAAATTTTGTCACTTAACTAAAGTAGACTTATGACTTTTATTTCTAGGAGTATTTTGATTATAATAACTACAAAAATATGATTGTACTAATCATGTTAAATTTGAAACATTTAAACTTACTGCAAACTAGTAAATCATTTAAATTGAAAGCTTTTAGACCATTAAAGTTCAATGGAAATGGACTGGGAAAAATTTATTTATTTTATTATGTTAACCAGTTATTCTGGATAATTTAATTAGAAAATATTTACCAGAGGGATTTATGCCTCTTTTTCTGATTATATACATACCGTTAAAAATGTTTTGGTTAAATTTATCTAATATAAGGATATATATGCAACTAATGAAATGCAGTTAAGGACCTACTCAACTATGCTGAAGCAATCAAATTTTCAGTATTACCAGCACTTGCTCAGACTAATAACGCGTAGTTAAAAGCACATTATGTGCCAATAATGTATTCTTTTATCCGATTGTCGTAGGACTCGATAATTCTCGCCCTAGGACGAGAAATCGAGCTTTACGGCGGAGGGTCAAAAACAATATTTTAATCTTTTGGAGGATACATTTAATCTCTTAGAATAAATCATTAATATTACATCCAATTAAGAGCATATTATATACTGCAAGGAACTAAAAATATACTCCTTTATATTGAAAATTGACTTCGGGTTCAACCAATTGATTTTACTCCTTTGGAATTAAATTTCACTCCAACAGTAAAAGTTTGTAGTATATTGTATTACATAAATTTCGCTATTTTTTTCTGTCTCAAAAATTTCATTTACTCGTCTGTTTTGAAAATTATTTTAGAGGGAAGGGAAGGGATAGAGGGCACTACCGTTCTCTAGATCACTCCGAAATTATCCGCACCGACCGAGGCCAACGCGGTTCGGCCCAGTAGTAACGGCGAGGATTTGGGCGCGAAATTGAATCTGGTATACACTATGCCAGTAATATAATCGCGATAAGTACTCTGGGTCAGCTGAGCGACTGCGGCGGATGTTACTCTCTCGCGAATCCTCGGTGTACTGGCCGTGGAAGAGGAGCGACTGTTCGCGGATTTCACTGGCCGGACACGAGTGCCTCCTCGGACCTAGAGTCGGTGGTACCGGCATCGACTCGAGCGATCAACCTGCATAGACCAGACTATTTTAATCTGTCAAAAAAGCCGATACGCGAAGCACTCGGGGGTAAAAAACCGATACTTTATTTTCATCCGGGGAAGAAGCCGAGAGGGGTCGCGGAGAGGGGGGGTTAATTTTTCGAGAGAGTCGCGAACTTGTATGTTATTTGTTCGTTGGTGCGAGTTTTACCTTTATTTCTCGCTGGCTTTTAAACACCGATGTGCAACAGGGAGGGAAAATGCAGATTGAACAGAAAAACAGAGAGAGAGAGAGAGAGAAAGAGGGAAAGGGAGGTCACGAGAGCGAACGTGTGCGAGACAGACAGAGACAGACGAGACTACATAGAAGGAGAATAGGTGCAAATAGGAAGCGAAAGGGTAAACCAATGATGCATTTGCGGACATGCGATGACCGCGCTAAAAGTAAACCTTTGCCCCTTTGAGCTAGAAACGAAGCGAATCTCTCAATGAAATTATGTCAACTCATTACCAGGTGTCGTGAAATTTCATTTATAAACGTTAGGTATGCATTGTGACGCGTAAAGGTAAACGCGATTTTCCATTTTACAAACTAAAATGTATCTAAAGTCATCTAAACGTTTAATTATGCCACGTTAATTAAATCGTTTCAATGGTTTTGAACGATAATGTAGAAATTAGATGTTCCATGAACCTAAATCGAAGCAAAATATTATTTCTAACACGAAAACCTGCAGGTTTTCTTCTTACCTGCTGAAAATCGAAGTAAACCGTCGGATGAACAATCTGACTCAGAAACATTTTCAACACTCTGTGTTTTCTGACATATGTTTCCCGTTTAATTCCTATTATAATGATAAAAATTGAATTAAAATTTAATAAATACGATTCTATCCAAAAAGTGTTGTATCTTAATGCATTTTAACAAGGTCTTCTAATAGGATAAAAGACGAAGCAGCACATTAGTCTGCAACCCGATCGAAATGAGGGATACACTAAAGGGCAGTTCTCTAGAAATTCCAAAACACGGTGATTTTCTGATTTTTTTTACATAGAAGGAAGTAAATAAACAACTTCAGTTTGTTGCCCAATGCTTATTGACTCTACACTCTAAAGTTATTGGACTCAAATATTTCAACTCGCTATAACATAATCAATTTTTAAGGTTTTGAAACGAATAAAAAAAGAAATTATTCGTTAGAGATTTAATCTAATGGTGAAATAATAAATTATATATCTCAATAAACAATAAAGTTATTAATTTTTTTCTACGCAATTGCAGAATATACCTTCTGGCTCTTCATTTAGCGAGCAAATTTCGAGTATCCGAAAACTGTCAGCGAGAAAGTTGTTCATGAAGGTATGAACAAATTTTATGGAACGTTTTATCTTTATTGGTCTGATAGTCAAAAAGTAACGAATGTTTAAAGTTGGTGGCAGACGATGACCAACGCGTCATGTGCTTCGAGGCCCTGAAAAACTTCATTGTTTATTGAGAGATATAATTTGTTCATTCTTCATTACATGCAAAAAACTCTAATGAACAATATCTTTTTTTATTCGTTTCAAAATTCTCAGAATTGAGTAAGTTATAGCGAGTTGAAATAGAACATGTTTGTTGGCCGGCCATGTAATGTAACCAGTTTTCGATGCAGTATATAACGAGACCGGTAAAGGGATACAAACCTAGCGTGAAATGCCCCAAAGGAGCAAATGTGACTCCAAGAGAGTAAAATTGAAGCCTATAGGAGTGAAATTTCACAATTACTTTCTCTTGGACTCCGCAATTGAATCCAATAATTTTAGATTGTAGGAAAAATTTTTTTGGTGAAATGAATGTTTATTGTCGTCTGAAATAAAAACAAAAAAAGGTATACTATATATATTTTGGTAATAAAAAGCCGAAATTGAAGAAATTGCATGTGAATGTTTACAACCATTTTTCACCATTTTTATCTTTAAAGTATTCTAAAAATACTACAAAATGATAAATATCATCCGAATTTAAGTGCAAGTGCAAAAACGTTACTTACTTCAAACACAACAAAATGAAGTCAATTCATCACGCAGTTCTTGGTATAGGTTGGAGGCCAGTTCAAAATACACGATTGTTCAGGGAACACAATTTAAGATCTGATTTGATTTTTGTCAAGTTCTTAGAAAAATATTGTACACACCACATAGCTTTTCAAGCCATAACATCTAGCGACATCTAGTAGTGATTGAAGTAATTCTTATCTATATTTATGGCAATTTATTGAAAATTATATGTTATACATTCTATTACTCTGAGAGAGTATCAACCGATTCTTGAAATTTTTAAAACTTTGACAAACATTTAAAAGTGGACAAATAAAGGGTGAACTAGCCATTTTTCTGTGTTTAGCAAATTAAAATTCGTAAACATTGGAATATACGCGTATATGTAGGAATCACCAAATTGTATCTAAAGGAAAATATTACTTTAATTTATAATAATTTCATAGGGCTAATTTTCAGGGAATGCAGTAACATCCGTATAAGTTGAAGGTAATTCACCCCCTAGATTTTTATTGTACAATGGGTATAAAGTGTCATAAAAATCGGTCAGCGTATCAGCTGCATCTCTGGTCAGGTTGATTGTTAGATCCTATCAACAATATAGCGTAGGACAAATATGCACATAAATAGTCAAGCTCATCTACGGTGGAATTTACGGAGTACGCTAATGCACCATTTCAACACGACGAACATTAGTCGAATATAAAACGGATTGCTGCGTAGGATGTGACGAAATGCACTCTCGATGCGAGAGAAAAGTCCTGAAGTTTTAACGGGAACGCATATCTATAACACATATTATATACCTAGAAAAGTTAGAAAGCGTCTTGAAAGAATCACTTTTAAAATGAATATTGATATTACCTAAAAAATTAATCTCGCTAAGATCAATGATAATATACCTTTAAAGTATATTTGATGTGTAAGGGAGACTGTGGCAAATCGTTATCGATATAATAATGTTGTTTATTGTTTCAGCCCTCTAGTTTGAACAAAAATTAAATTAATTTATTTATTATTTTGTATTTAGTGTAGAACACAAAATTCCTTACATATCCCTCAAGACGAAGTACGAAGATAATTCATGACGCTGTTGTTTTATTCAATTTAAATTATTTTATTCAAATCTCATAATATGAGTTTTCTCTGAAAGTGTATTTATTAATCAAACATTACACAAATCGAGATGTAAAATAAAACAATAGTTAAATAGTCATCAGAACTGCAACGAATTTTGACTTGAACTGTAATGAATTCTTCGAAAAGTGTTTCCAACAACATTTAGGACTAGTATTTTGTATTCATCTCGAAAAGACCTTTCAAATGAGCCCCCAATCGACCTATGTTGTCATTTAAGTTTTTAGATCCCTCTCGTGCCTCACGTGCCCCATTACCGGTGGGGGATTGCCACACCCCAAAAAAGACAGATTTTAAAAACAATCGTTTCATATGTTTCAACGTTTTTTTTTAGAGATCCTGGACTTTTTGTCATCACTGTATAGTGAAACTGTACAATTCCAAAAAAGCTGAATATTTAATTTCTTAACAGCGAGTTTCGCCCCTTGTTAAAATGCTGAAACTTGAACGAGTTTTTACTTTAGGTCAAGTAATTTAGCATATCTTAAACATACGCAGTGCCTATTTTCGTAGGTTACATTTTTCGCTAATAACAAATATAATTGCGAATTTCTATACAATTTCTAAAAACATTGAAAACATGGAATCATTAATTTAATATTGTAAAAACCAAGAAATAAGATGCAGAATGTACCACATTGTTTAACAATAAATGCCTTATTTATTTAAAATTAACTAAATAACAATAACTAATTCCTATTATATTTGTTACATTGTAACTGTTAGACTGAAATTGAACCATCAGAATATATGACAGTTGCCCTACATTATTGCTTTTCTAAAATAAAATACGTGTACGAAACGTGTCGTATAATTCTAGGAAGAGAAATAAATCAAATAAAACTGCAGACGGTAAGAAATGACACAACTAAAAATAGAAGTTTACAGGGCATTTTGCGCGATCGTAAATATTAGAAAATAAATTAGACACTAACATCAGACTAACTCCATTTTCTTGCAGATATAAAAAAGTTGGAATCTCTTAAAGATTAGTTCATAACAAAATTTATTTACATTACAACATAATTCTCACGTACAATTCTTTTTATTTTCACCCGATAAAAATCACCTTTTTCACACAAAAATCTTTCGAAATCGAGTTAATGTTGAATCCGTAGTGACCACAGTTTCTACTGTTTTTTTTTTTTTATTATAAAATTCATTTATGAATAAAATATCATTTACAAATCAAAATGTACTTTTCCAAACTTAGGACAAAATTTGTTTTGCAATAGATTTTGCTTTGAGCTAACTTGAAAGTTATAATTTAAAATTTTGAATTAAATATACGGCCATTGAACTTATAAAAGTACACAAAAATATGTCAACATTACATTGACGTATTATAGAAATAAAAAAATTAAATGAATAAAATAAAAATAATGTGAAACTTTATGTAAAAATATTTATAAAAAGTAATAAATAAATAAATAAAAAGGACTTTTAATAAGAAAAAAGGAAGAAATGAATAATTTCATGAAGGAAGGAAATTAGTTTTCGGCCAAAGATAGTGGCCCTTTTCAGAAAAATATAAGTATAATGAGTATTGTAAAACAATCTCTTGTAAGTTAGTTTAGCAGTTTACAAATACGTAACATTTGTTTTTAACTGCAATGTATCAAGGACTTGTTTGTCTTATTTTGATTCGTTTTAATTTTAAATTGCTGGTTAACTCGAAGTTTAGTTAAAAAATATCTAAATCAGACTAGTGCATTTTTTCTCTGTTACGTAAAGTGATCTTTAATAGTACCGTCTGGTAACATTGATTGAATAGGCTATAACTAACTTGTGTCTTTTATTAATTCATTTACCATAAATTTTTTTATCTTTTCATAAATTGATTGGTACTTTGTTATTTGAGGGACATGGTCACTACCCACCAACGAGTATTTAAGAGGTGATACAGGCACAAAATGAACTCTATGAAATGCACCTTAAAAAATATTGAAAAAATTATTTCTGTAGTAATTTTTTACAAGGAAAATAGTGGTGCAAGAATAAAATGTGTAAATATTTGTTTTAACCACAAATTTACTTACAACTACAAATTATCCTTTTTGAAAAAATGCTATAAAATATTTTTAAATTAATTTAAAAAGTCCAAAAATTTCGAGTGAACATAAAACTCATTTTCGAAATAATTAAATGTGGATTTTAAAAATTCAATTTCTTTCGAAAAAAATTTGTATTTGGGTAAAAATTTTTGTACAAAAAAGAGAATTTTTTTATTTGTCACAAAAAAAAATTGTTTACACTATTTACTCCAGCACCACTGTGCTCCGGATAAAAATTGACTGTAGGAATAATTTTCTCAAATTTTTTAAAGATGTGTTTCCTAGAGCTAATTTGGTGCCAGTGTGCCTCCCCTTAAGAGAAGAGACTAAAGCTAACTAATTCACTACCATATATACAATACGCGTAACTTTTATGAAGCGGAAACTAACAGCCAGAACGCCAATCCATTCGGCAGAGGTACTCAACCTATATGTTCCGCACGTTTTTTAGAAAAAATAACGTTATATATTCTGTGTTTCATCACGTATAGTTGCAAAAGGTACCAAGAATATTTGTTGGAAATAAATACTAAGTCAGGGGTCATTTTTTATGAAAAAAATTACAAATCTTAACAGTTATACAGAAATGGGGCTATAGAGAACACGCAAGCTCGAAATAAATGTAGTTGTCAGAAACTAAATGTAGTGTACATAAAAAATAAACACCGTCATTTTTAATAAAAAATGCGCGAAATGTATACGGTTGGGAACCTCTGCTTGCTAATTTCCACATCATGTAACTTCTTTCTTCGTTTCTTTCAAAGTCGGCTGAACAATTTATCTGAAAAAGAAACGGAGAAGTAACAATAAATCACCAACGCTACGAAATAGGTTATTCTTTGAAACTCTTTATCTTTTCACTATTTACACGATGAATGTTTCTTAAATGATTGTACATTTTAAGCTTCCAGTCTCAAATGAAGCTGTACTACTAATTGTAACTTTAGTTGTAAAGGAATAATTAACGAATCAACTTGGATTGATCATGTATTTCTTACGAATTTTTTTGGGTGTTCATAAGCATCAAAATCATTTCTAGATAGCATTATAAAATTAAATATCGAAGTAGAGGGGGATGACAATCTACATTTAAACTTTTTACGTTATAAATGTATTATTTGAAATTTGCCTTCAATTTTTCAGTTACTCATGAAAGATTGATTCTGAAATATCTTAATTTCAACATTTTTATTGTTATGGTTTTTGTTTATTTACATGATAAATAATATTATTCGTAAATTATTTTAATGATTATTAAATTAAGCTATTACAGGTCTTTATATGCACCATATTCAATTAATTTTCTGCAATCATATTATAAAGCACCAAAATAAAATGAAAAGTTATTAAAAAGAATATGAAAATTGCATACTAATGAATGGGTTTCTTATCGTATCACAAATTTGGCTATTTCTCCCCACCAGGATAATTTATAAAAAAAGCTATTATTAATATAAAAATCATGATAAATTTGAGAAACAGGCAACGAAAACGTGTTAAATACATTTTATTTTTAATAAACACTTAATTTTATTTTTCCTGCATTAGAACACGTTGTAGATTCACCAAAATGTTTTGCAGGGCAAAAACCAATATTGATACAAAGACTTCCTATAGATACATCAGTAAAACTGGGACCAACAGTTGGGCATTACTTAATGAATTCTGCATTCTAAATGGGTGGCAAAATGACTCAATAATTTGAATATAAATTTGAATGACTTTTTACTGCATGGCTTTTTCATGCCACGCTATTATTTCGTTTAGATACTTGTTCTTATTGTTTCTGCATTGCATCTAAATTCTAAAATATATCATAAAATAACAATACAAAATCGATATTGTATGTATAATGTATTCTACAAACTGTTTATAGAAAATAGTGTATACATGCAATTACAATAGTTCAGTGAAAGGCCTTAGTCAGCATCTTTAAAACGGAATGTAAACTTATTTTATCCGTTTTCAAGTTTCGACATTATTGCGGCCTTAAGGATAGCTCATTTAGTATCCTCTTTCTTTGAAATATCAACCAATAAGATTTCACATTTTCTCTAAGCGTACCATTCCAATCTTCATACCAGACTGCATACTTACTTGGGAGAGCAGCTACAAAATATATTCTAACGATAACTTAACCTTGACAAACTGCACATTGAATCTTCATAAAAAAACGAATTGCTGCTAGTAGTAAGATTTTCCTACTTTCTACCGTACGTGAGTATTATCTATAATGTTATACCTTGTAAGATCTCGGCACGGGATATTTCGCACGAGACTGGCACATTTAACATTCTTGAATTTTATAAAAATTTGTAACGCGAAAAAGACGGTACGGGTATTATCTACTTGAATGCAAGTGATGGATGGAATAGAATGTTAACAAACAAGCATTGCTAGGAATATTCCTATACATTGAAATGGGTAATTAGTGAACGACAAATCAAACTACCAACAATAAATAACACTACTTTTTTAGATATTTTGTAGCACAATAAAAGTACACTTTCATTGATTTTTAAACTAAGAAAACTGTTTATTTGCCTATATAAGAATTTTTATAAACTTTACAATAAATCGTTTTGCAAGAATAACGATGCTGGTACGCCTTTCGTGACTTATAAGAATGACATTCTTCAAGTACTTTTGTAATTTGTTTAAGATGCGTTTACGAATGTTTAGTAATCGAATATATTAACATTTATAACAGATGGTTCTTTATTATTAGAATATTATATTTTTTAACTATAGAATCACGGTCAGACTGTATAACAGCTTAGTGGTGTTGTGTCTCGCCTTTTGCTTATACATATTTAGTTAGTAAGTAAATTCTCTGATGTATATAGTGTATTTCTGATATAAGCAATAAAGTCGATTATTATTATTATTATTAATATTGTTTTTGGCAGCTGTCATATATACTGGTGAAGATAAAGTTACCTTCCTTTATTAAGAAAAACAAAAAAGGGCAATCATAGACTAGATTATTTATATTAATAAACCCATATGATAATCTATTTTAAATGGATATATATCTATATATGGCAATATTTCTTGAAATATCTTGATATTTATCCGGACTTAGTGCACTGAAATAACATTTATCACAAATATTCCATCTAGGATTTTGATGGCAAAAGATATTCAGAGATGAAAGGAATCTACAAGTGTATGAACCATACAAATATTTTTAAAAATATAAGAAATCAAGAAGTTCGGTTACCGTACGCAACTTTTGACAGAAAGCAAATGCGTCAAATACGTAATTATTTTATGCTGCAATTAAATTAATTTTTTGTTAACAATGTAAATCGACACAGAAGTTTTGTTAATAATTTTCAGGCATTAAACCACTATTAAAAGATGATCAATCGAGAATAATGCAATGCAAATGTAGGTACTAAATTTATTACATTTTGGGATTAAATACCGAGTGCCACCATAATGTTTATACACAAAATTTTCTCAACTCAAATTGGTTCTGTTATGGTGAGCCCTGATTTTGTTGCGAATGTTGTTCATAGTATTTTCGTAGTTGTTTATCCATGTCGACTGAGAATGCATCGTATGTAATCAGATTTTGAACTTTATTTTGTTTCCATATCTATGGAAATTTCAATTCATTTCTTAAAATTTTTATTAAATTGTTTAAACTTGTTTGTAACTGAAATAATTTTTTATTTCAACTGATAAAAAACTTGTCTTTTGTTGCATTTGAAAATGCCGTGATAACTTAAAAATAAGTATACCTGTTAGTTTTTAGAGAAAATGAAAATCGATTCAGAAAAGAAAAGTGACATAACACTTTCCATACGTCGAAAAGATGTCTGGTTACCTCGTCTGGATCCACTGTGCACATCTGATTATGTATGTTATGGTGTAATAACGAATATGGTGTCGAAACAAATACGATTCAGTCGAAATTTTTAAAAATCTAACAATCGTGGAAAAATATCGTTTGTATTCGAAAAGCTCGATGTAAGCTATGTCTCGGTCGTCCTATGTTTCCACTGTGCGGCAGAATACAGTAGATACAGATATAGCAGTCAGACAGGTTCTTGACGCATGGAAACAAATGGCCATTTAATGCAATACTTTTGTCCGGACAGTTTTCCATTTTTCTTCGTGAAATAAAAGTTTCAAGCATTCTTTTATTCTGTTATTCAAGCGCTCGTCGGGTTTAGGGGGAAATTCTTCAGACAATAATCAACAGTTTAACCAATAAGTTTTAATTTGTTATGATGAATTGAAACTTAGTCACTTTAAATTAATAAATATTTATATTTCACTACGGTTATTACCGTATACTTTTCACTATATAAGTAACAATATGATTTGAATAGATGTCCTTATGATAAGCGTTGTGGCAATATGTAACTAACATTTTGTAAGTTTTTCCTGAGTTTTACTTCAGATAGAAACTCGTGTACAATTCAAAGGAATATAATTTGTCACAATGGTGAATGATAGACATTCTTTTACTATTATCTTTGTACTTTAAAAAAAATGAGGTCTAAATTCGAGATTCGATGCATCCAACTGATTTACCTTTTCATAACAGTTAAATACAATTTTTAACACTCAGGGAGTAGAACTCGATTTTGCGCTCTGTAGTGAATTCTGCGGGCGCAAATTATCGAGTCCCACGCGTGTCGTATTAAAAAATATATTATGCAACACGGATGAAATGTCGACAAACTTTGCAATTCTCGAAAATAGGTAATTGTGCGTTGTTACACTTTATACTACTTTATCATTAGTTTGGGCTTATCGTAAATAGTAATGTAATACTACGCAGACAGATTTATTATTGAAATGCTATAGCTGTAAGTAGTCACTTTGAGAAAAAGACTTGTTATACGCAAATTTATATTTATTTGGAGAAAAAAGTTTCAGTTTTGCATTGCCTACTATTATTTATAGAATATTTGCAAGCCCAAATTTGTTTCCAAAGTATTTTCCACAAATATAAAGAACTTGTCTCAATTCGTCGAGAATGGAATAATATTATCAAGATTCTCACTGAAATGTTATAAAAGATCACATTTTCGCTCAATATTATGTTTTTTGTTTATGATTATTTAGTAAAACCTTCTTTCACAAAAATGTAATATAACCAATACAACTTGAAAATACGCACTCACTTATAATAGGCATTGTATTTAATGTAGTATACATTTAATGTTATAAAATGCCATTTTAAAGAAGAATTTTTTCTTGCTGTAAGTAATTTTTACAACGTAAGTCTTTAATGAAATGTTCAACATACACACAAAACAACGCCGTTCTTGCATTCATCGTGGTTTCCGCTAAATTTGACTAATCAAGAAGTCCACTGAATTAAATTACTTGTTCTTAATTATTTCGTAACTTACAGTTGGGCTGCGTTCCGTAAAGCCGGTAAACTTACATCAAAGCGTTGATTTTGCACACGGTATTTCAGTTGTACAGTATGATATAACCACTCTGTTTTAAACTACGTAATCTGCAGAAAATGTCTAAAATAAGTGAGAAAAATGGGAGAAAAATATTTTTTCTCTTACCCTCACACCAACGACACGAAAATAAGTATTCTTAATTGGGGAAAAGTAATGATTGCCGTAAGAAAGGTGTCCGATTTGTTACTTATATTATGAGTCTGCAGATTAAAAGTAAATCTGTTCTTGTGCATTTAATACAATTGAAATATAGGTTCCAAATTTAATGATGTTTATTTACTCTTGTGAATAAATTGTGCAGAGGGGCATGATCCGACGCAAAATATTTTTACTATAATTTTATGAACAAAAATCAATTGTTTTGTCATTTCTTCGAGCGATAGAACATGATAGTAATCACATACATGTAAGATGTTTTAAATTTTGAAATTTGCCGCGAATTACCGATATGACGTCACACCCCTTCGAGACTATACCGCTAAACGAAAACTGTACGGGCGCCCCCTCCCAGTTAGTCTGTGGCGAACCTTCGACGAATGTAATTGATTACATAAATAAATGATACTCGAGTAAATCATATTTAATCTTTTATTTTAATCTCACATACATGAAAAAATATCTTTCGATATTTTAATTTACTGCATTTTTATTTTCAAAGAAACATATGAATTGTATTTACCGTGCTAGCCATCTTCAAACCGTACTTCCTACCTTAATTATGACAATTACAAGACTAGATCCAGGAAAAATAAAATAAATTTATATAACACCCGCATAATAGTAGATACAATTCGTGCCCGTATCCACAGAGAAAAGCTTGTCATTATGTTCAAAAGAGGAATATTGACAGTTTCGAGGATTGATTGTTTCTATATAAATCGACATATCTAATCTCCGAATCTGTAAGTGAACACCAATGACGATTGAAGAGATCTCAGCCACTTTGCAGTATTTGTACAGCATTAAAACTATAACAAAGCCAGCGAAATGGTAATAAGGCACAGAAACCAAGATCTATTGACGGAACTAATACATTTTGCAAATTTTGTTATTGTAATGTCGGCTTCGTTTTGTTGTTGGTTTTGGAAGTAGCCTGCATTTTAATATTGCAAATAGATTTTGTAACGGTCAATTTTTTAGTATTACAGGTGCAATCTTATTCATGGTCTTGGTCTTGATCAAAACCAATAACAAAATGCATTGCTATACGGAAACTAAGATGTTAATTGTAAACACCCTTCTAAAAACAAAATTCACTAGGTAATCTTCTCACTGATCCAAACCATTAGTCCAGAATTTTAATACATAAAGTTAGCATCGTTGGAGTCTAAAAAAAATTGGAAACAAATTAAACAAATTTGTTTAGATTTGCTCATTTCGGACCACGTCATTTCCGTTTTCGGCTGTACATTAGTATTTATCATTGCTAATAAGCCTTAAAAAGGCTAAAAGTAAAAAAATATTTCGCTCTTCCGCACCTTTGGACTCCGATGCGAACATAGGTACATCATGGAAATTGCTTAATTCATGGAGCCATAGACAGTTTATTTAAAAACAATATTTACATTTCAAAATATTCGTCACTGATATAAAATTTATTGCATTATCCTGGTAATAAGAAACAAAAGATGCATTTTGCTAATCATACGAGGGCCTGTCATTAGACTGGCGATGCATGCGATCTAATTAAACAACAATACATAATACAAATTGTACATTACTTTCTTCCTGATTTTATGATTTCAAACGATGTTATGCATACGTCTAACTAAAAAAAATACTGTTACAGCACGAAAAGCATAAAACAACGAATTATTTGTTAAAGATGCAAAAGCCGTCGATTTCTCGGATTTGCATGGAAATTATGTCGAGAGAAACCGGAAGTCAATGTATATTAAATAAACATCTGTCTCTCGAGAAAAGGGAAACTTGCCGTCACGGCGTTGTTTCGAGCTTTAATAGTATTTCATCCAATTGGATATAACCAAAGCTTGTTACAAAATATGTGAATAGATTTTGTAAAATTTAAACTCTTTCGAAATCTTGAAAAAGAATAAAACAGTTGCCGCACAATTGATAATCGGATTTAACCAAATTAAAATTTGGATAGATACACTGGCTACTTCAATAAAATTGCTTCAATGAATGGAAAGTTTTTATAAGTTTAATTGGATTATTTTCAATTAATGATCGTTCCTTTAAATACTAAATAATGAATTAATAGCTAAGAACTAAATGAATTTTCACATTCTGAACTACACTTTTCTGTTAATAATTTTAGTGACATAGTTCTCAAAGAGAGAAGAAGCACATATATTTCTAATCTTATTTCGCTTTTTGTAGCCGAGATCTAACAGAAACTACGTGTGATTCCCGAGAGGAGGATAAAGACCAAAATTGAATACGTACTCGGCTTGCAGTGGATAAACCTATTGGACTTTGGAACAATGGTCACAATGGGTATAATAGCGGACGCTATGGTACATATAGAATCCGGGGTCGCGGTAATACGTATTTGAATCTCGTGATTCACCATGGCACCGATCATTATCGATTTATTTTCGCCTGTTTTATAGTTACTCTCATTTTCACGTGAGCAGAGACATCAGCAATACGTATTTTTAATTTCTTTTTAGTACAACTCGATGGACATTCTTTTGCAAGAATCAAAATTTACTTTTTGAAGAACGAACTAATTATTTTCATAACTTTAATCATCTAACAGATTTTAGCGAGGCATAAGTACAGTGTATAAGAACACAAAACAGCAATTGGAAATCGATACAAATGTACGGAAATTTTACCATATTCTAAAAAATACCATACTTGTATTGAAATTTACCAATATAGGTGTGGGATTTTTCCCCAAACTTGTTTGGTCGAATGGAAAAATTCAATTCGTATTGAAATTTTACCATAATTGAAAAGCAGTGTCTTGAAATACGAGTGTCTCGCAGGAATACTAAGTGGCGCACCAATCCATCAATAAAGTTGCGTAGTGTTTCTTGATCTTGCGGAAGACAAATAACAAGTCTACGCCCTTGCTACCCCCTAAAGTTAGTCAATGTATGGACTTGTATCAGTTGAGGCCCATTTTTTAATCGCTCCTAGTTGCCGCCGGGATGACACTTGGAGGAAAATTTGTGAGATATCGCTTTTGGATTCGCACGCCACCTACCGCTCTAAGAAGTAATTTTAATGTAGTCTTCTGGTTTTATTCATTTGTAGAATTTTGTCAATACGTGTATGACAAAAATCAATATAAAATGTACAGTTTTTCTCACGCAGAAAAGTATTTAAAGTACACAGTACTGGTACTTCATAGCAAGAACAAAATTTGACCACAGGATTGTTCTATCACTGCAAGATTCTGACATATCTTTGAAACGCGAAAAAACTTCGTTTTTGTTAATTTTTAGTAAATTTTTGTGTCAGAACAAAATTTTGTTTGGAATTTGGCAAAAACCAAATTAAAGTGCTAGTTATCAGATTGAAAATGCGCATTTACTCATTCCTATAAGTTTTTGTCAAGGTATGATTATGATATTCATTTTTTGCACATTTACATTACAATGTTTCAAAATCTGGACGATTTGTTGGCTTGTGTAATAATTGGAATATATGTAAATTCTTATTTGAATGAAGAATAAATAAAT
This sequence comes from Trichopria drosophilae, assembly GCA_030407085.1. Classification (NCBI taxonomy): domain Eukaryota; kingdom Metazoa; phylum Arthropoda; class Insecta; order Hymenoptera; family Diapriidae; genus Trichopria; species Trichopria drosophilae. Next base: position 67,854,633 of record CM059586.1, on the reverse strand, counting down.
AAGGCAAATAAAAGCTTCAATCTAAGATGTAAATATTATGCGCACAATATTCATATCAGATGTTAAATAATTTTTCATTATATGGCCTTGTATCAAATGTTCGAGCGTGAGTGTGGTTGTATAATAATTGAATATCCAACTCAAGTATATTAAGTTTAATTTACTGTACATGCATTTTATGTTAGTTACAGTTTATTTGAAAAGATTTTAACATAAAAGTACATTTTAAATAAAAGACATGAAATTTTCGAGTATTCATTGGACCTGCTACTCCAATCTTTTTTGGAGTTTATGCGATACTTTTCAATCGCTCAAAGGCATACGGGGTTAAGCACGTGATAGGTGCCCCCGCCCCGAATAAGCTCAAACTAATATTAGAATTATTCAAGAACTTATGGAGAGGAAAATAAAACTAAAATAAATTAATTTTCTCGAAAACTGTACAACCGATGTTGACGAAAAAATTATATCAGAGTGTTAAATACAACAATTTTCATATTTTTTTGTCAAATATTGAAGCCTAACAAAATTTTTCATATAAATTTGTTGTGGTGTTCGCTTAGAATGTCACCTTTAAATTTCATCACAAAAACATTCTACGCGTATGTGTAGATTTTTATGTGTTATGTACGTTTTTATGTATATGTTAAAATACATACGTGTAGAATGTTTTTGCAATGAAATTTGAAAATGACACTCTAAGAGAATTCCAATAAAAATTGTTTGAAAAATAAATTTTGTTTTGCTTTAATTTAACAAAAAAATGTAATATATAATGCCCACACCATTGATTTTACATATTTTTTCGTTTATTTTTTATTTTTTTCGGCTGTTCAGTGTTCGAGAAAATGCACTTTTTTTTATTAATATAGTTAGGGCTTATACCCCTACAAATTGCATTAGATGTTAACATCCAATAGTCTGAAAATTTCTAAACATTTCAAACACCTTGCGTCGTAATCGCTCGGATTCTCAAAACGCTAAGACTTGTGAAACATTTATAATCTCAACTAGTAATGAAACTAACAACGAAAATAAGGTAAAAGAAAAAAAGGAAAAAAGAAGAAGAAAATTATATTCATAACTATAAAGTTAATACAATTTCGATTTGACAATTACTTGTAACGGACTGGTATGTGAATATGATTTGTTAGCATGAAATTATAATAACTCTAAACAAGAAAGAAAAAGGCAAATAATATATAAAAAATATAACCATGAAAACAAAAAACCAAAACAATATACAGGGTGGCCGATTTATCTGAAGACATCGAAAAATCTCGAGAACTATGCACAGAATCAAAAAAGTTGTCGGATGAAAGTTGTTCGACACGAAGGGGGGCATCCAGTGATAATTAAATTTACCCCCCCCCCCCCATCCCTTGGAGGTGGAGTGGAGGCAAAAACAATAAAACTTAAATAGGAACCCCCAGTTTTTATTGCAGATTTGGATTCTCCGGAAAAAAGTACACGAATTTGACCTAGGAGCTATTGGTAGATGGCGACGAAATCCCCAAATGAAGTAAGAGTTTCGTTTTGTTTAATAGAAGCTGGTTTGACCGTCAATGCTCAGCTTATTTATTCTCATTTCGGAAAAAACATACAGAGAGAGAATGAATGAGCTGAGTGAAGGGACATGACGCGTTTTTTAATGGATTGCGTGATGTCCTCTTTTTGTTTATTAAATAATAAATTTAAAACCTAAAATGGAATTTTATTGAAGGTAGAAAACTTATTTATAAAATTGCTTCCATATTGTATGCACAATTTTTATGTAATCAGTTTTGATTTTTAATATGAAGAATATCAATTATTCATAATCTTAATTTTTCGAATGGACATTATTAAAATTTCATATTCAGAATAACAATTTTCGCAATTGATATTACTAAATTCTAATATTAAAAATTCTAATATTAGAATTTTTAATATTAAATTTTCATAAAGGGATCAAATTGTCCCTATTTGCCCCCTGAATGCCCCCCTTCGTGTCGAACAACTTTCATCCGACAACTTTTTTGATTCTGTGCATAGTTCTCGAGGTATTTCAATGTTTTCAGATAAATTTGGATTTTTATCGATTACAGCGCCACCTGTGAACCAAAATGCAATAGCTCCTAGGTCAAATTGGTGTACTTTTTTCCGGAGAATCCAAATCTGCAATAAAAACTGGGGGTTCCTATTTAAGTTTTATTGTTTTTGCCCCCACTCCACCCCCAGGGGATGGGGGAGGGGGTAAATTTAATTATCACTGGATGCCCCCCTTCGTGTCGAACAACTTTCATCCGACAACTTTTTTGATTCTGTGCATAGTTCTCGAGATATTTCGATGTCTTCAGATAAATCGGCCACCCTGTATATACATGCAAACAAATTTATAATAGAAAGTAAGAAATAAAAATTAATTAAAAAGTAAAAAAATAATTAATAATTAAAAAGATACATGGGTGGCGTTTCGTTCAATCCCCTCTGCACCTGAACTCTTCTGTCTTTTTATTTTTTTCCTCCTCTTAATTGAGCAAAATTTATGAGCCAAAAATGAAAGGGTGTTCATAACCGAACACTAAATAAATTGTTTACTAATTAATTCATTAGTCAATTTTACTTGTCAGCATTCTGGTTTATTTGGAATTTCTTGGCGAAATCCTACTGACAGTATATAATGGAAAATTGGTGTGTTTACACCCTACTAAAAAAATGCGCAATTTTATGTGCAATATGAAAAATCACTCTGAAAGTTTTTCAATGAAGTTGAACTAAAGGTCGAGACTTATAATCGTACCTAAAGGGCTCAATCTTGAAAAATGTGAAAATGTGGAGCTTCAAGCACAACCCATCACGACCACGTTTGTCGACCCTCAGGGGGCGTTCGTCATTATTATTACTGCAGGCCTTGCCACGAATGATATGTGTAAAGTGCGCTTCCGTGTGGGCGTACGTACATATATGGAAACAAAGCTCAAATGTAGACACCAGACTCTTTTAGACTGCATCGCGATTTTCCCTTAGAAAAACGAGTTCCTGTAAAACATTCAGATCTTCATTTCCCGACTTTGTGCAGAGGAGCATATACGGTTTATTTGCATTGCCATTATGAGGAAACTTGTTTAATACAACGTATAGATCATGTATGGACTAAATTAACATATGTGCTATTTAGGTCGTTTATATTATATATTTGAACGTCTTTCAAAAATTTTAATTTCTATTTTATAATTAACTATATGCAGACATTTTTAAATAAATTTTTGGGTGCATGAAAAATAATGGCTAGTTGTGTTTACTAGTAAAATGGTTGATTTAAATATACTAGATAGTTAAATATGCCTTAAACGTCAAATTATTCAAGGTTTAGTGATCTTTAGATAGTAAACTGTAACGATGCTTTGTTTTACTAATAGCGGATATTTATGAAGTGTTTGCTTCTTGTGGTGATTGGTCTCTCGTTCTTCCTGGCTAATATAGAGCACTTATTTAATGATGTTTTATTTATTTATTTATTTTTTCGATCATCGATGTACTTATATCGTTTACCTATTCTTTATTAATGTTACTTTTCTGAATTATGAACATTAGATAATATCCTTGTATTTCCATGTTATTTTTAGAGGTTAAATTTCGTTAATATTTTGCATAACTCAATTCAGAATGGAAAATACAGTATGCGACAAGATCCATAACAACTAATAAATAAAATGTGTTGCTTATCAAATAATATATCAATGCAACTTTCTCGAATGATAAAATATGCTCGTTTTTTTGAAATAAAGTGATATAAATAAGACAAAATTAAAATGATGACAATAGTAAAAGTAGTAGTAAGTAGTAAAATCACACTTAGATGCACAGAATAGTATTTACGATTTTACACAATACGATGTTACGCACAGGATTTTAACACATAAACGATATGCTTACTATGGTTAAAATAATGAGAAAGCTGGTTATTTTAACCAGAAAATAGTATTAAATAGGCCCTAATTATTTTTATTGTTGAAAATTTATTGTTAAAGTTTTTCTGGCAGTTTGAACTTTTTTTCTGGTAATCCGAACAAGAACTTGTTGAAATAACCAGAATATTTTAGCAGAAAAGTTTCTATACGGTACTATAACTTTTTTAGATATTTTAGATTAAAATAATAATAAAATCTGATTAAAATTACTATTTTTCTGATAAACATAATCAGAACTTTTAGTTTGAATAAGTGTATGTTAGGGTTAAATAATATAACTTGATCACTTTATAGATCATCTTAAAGTCTTCCTTTGTGTAGGTCTACTGTGTAAAAATAATTTAAATCCGTCCAAACTATCTGAGGCACAAGCAAGTAGATAACATCAAAATAGCGTAGCCACATATTAAACTATAATTATACAAATTTTTAAAGGAATGTCTATCATTTAAGTAGATATTTATTTCGATGATGAAAGGATATTTCACAGTAGATAATTCATTTGGACGCATTCAATTTTATTATATTCTAGACCCGTCTTAGAACATGAGACATGAAATTTAATTTTGCTGAATAAAGAATTTTCTCATTTTGGAATGAATATATTTAAAGTACATAATAACTCAAGTGGTTCCAAACAGAATTCGGTCTATACCATCGCTCGGTAGTCCGTCACTCCATAAAATTTAGAACAGTTTACGCTACGCTTACCTTTCACTCCTTTTGGTTATTTACTCCGTCTCGCGTATTTATTCATTCTCGTCGCAGAAAAAAAACTTTCGAATTTTCGCTCTGTTGAATTTTGAAATTTTACCTTTATACTTACGCGAAAAGAGAAGTGACGTACCTTTGATGTAGGATATTTTTATTATTTTTTGATCAATAGTACGTGTAATGTGTGCACAAGGTCTGAACGGAAACCCGGGCCTTCACGGTTCTTTGGGCGATTCTGGTGGAAATCGATTATCAACAAGCGAATCGACCCCGGATATCGGACCTTTGACCTTACCGGCTCGTCGAAATATCGTGGACGGATGACGTTTTTTCGTTTATTTGTAAAGAGCAATTCAGATGAGCAAAACTAGCAAGGGCGGGCATAAAGTACATACCTACTCTGCGCACGTCATTCACGAATCACGACATACATGCAATTCTAAGCGGGTCCTTAGAAAAAACTACCGTCTTATTAAAAAAGATGCATAGTTTTTTGCATTTTCTTTTTACTTGTATATTTTTTTGCTATGTTTTGAGATAAACAGTGGAACGTATTAGCATTTATTTATTAGAACGTAATGCGATGTCTTGTCAACAACTTTTGGTTAATAAACTTATACACTGCCCAGTCTGTGGGTTATAAATGTGATCAGTTTACAATACAAAATTTAACAAATTCTTAGGTAATATTTAGGTACCTTTTCTACATAAATTATGGACTCTGTTTCTGCATAGAATTACTCAAATTATTCAAAAATAAATAACCCAATCGTTTTATAACTAGTTTCTAGTCCATAATTTAAGTAATATTATATCAACATGTTTTAAAGATAACCTGAAAGTTGTCTAGGGTACTTTTTAAGCAGTTTCTGTGTAGTTTTTATCCTTTCCAAAATATAAAAGTACACGATTTAGTGCGTAATTACTTTCAAGATGGAAGCTTCAGTTTGTCCGGCAATAAAATTTGATTGTCATATTCGTAGTGATGGAAAAAACATCCTTACAATTTATTTTTCGAGAGGAACATATTTTTGAAAGGTTTACCGAAATTCCTAATTTCTTTTTTACCCGCCGGACCGAAAGCTTTCCCTCAAAAACAAATCGGAATTGACGATACGAGTCAATATTACATCGAATTTCTGCTAAAAAGCTCTAATCTGTAAAATATACACGTCGACATGCTGTAGATACAAGCAACATTTGTTACTGATACGTGATGGTAAACTCTCCTATGTATTAAATGGAAATCCATTTCCGTAACGAGCACGGAACGCAGGGCTGCGGTAGTCACGACCAGCAGGAGTGACTACATACATTGCGTCCGCGTTTTGTTTACATATTGTGTTTTCATTTATATTTGAGCATGATTACTGTTTCGAAATTGCAAAAATTTGCCGTACTCCCATTATAATCATTTAAATGCGTGAAACAGCACCGTATAATTTATGCTTTACATTTTTTTCCCTACGAGTGTCGAATAAATTAATATCCAGATTTCTTAATTTCTAACCGAAATAATAAGGCTTACATTAAGAGTAATAAAATTGTATGTGCAATTGTTTTTCGTATATGGGCAAATGCACAGAACTTTTGATGTTTGTAAAAAAATCATTAGATACTTTTTCTTATAATTTACACGTTTAGTTCATCAATCCGAATCCATTGTTGTAACTTATTTCTCAGGAAAGGCGACGTACACAGCAGGTTAAAAAATGAAAATAGTCATTTATTTAATAGACTGTAATATTCGCTTATAATACATTTAAACGATACAACAATATTAATAATAATAATGTAAAAAATATAAAATGTTAACTGCTTCATAAAATCAAATTTTGAATGGATTTTTTTCGCAACAAGTATGATACACTTCGTCAAAAATGTATTTCTAGTCGTATTATACACACAGAATTCTCCAGATTACTAAGCTGGAACCATTAAAACTATTTAAAAAAAAAGTCCATTTCAACCCCTCAGCGTATAACGCTTTTGGAATAAATCGATTCATATTACATTAGATTATGCAATAATCTATACGAGCTTATGATCTTTGACGCAATTTTTCTTTACTTTTCGTTACATTTATGTATACTTTTCAATTGATTTACTGAACTTAGGAAAGAGGTACGAACTTACTGTATATACGACCAAGTGATGCATAAAATTAGTTTGCATTAATTACCTTATGGTTAAGACTCGTGAGCGCGACCTCGTTTTTATACGCGAATAAAGTTGACAAAACGATTCAATCTCAAATAGACCTCCAAAGATATTGTTGATGTGCCATAAAAAAGAAAACATTTTTTATTTTCACTTTACGTTTTATTACTTGAGAACTACTCCGATTTAAATCCTATTTGCAGCAAACAATTATGCCGCGTCTCAAAATGTTCGTTATCATGTTAACCATAAAGATGTGTACATAGTATTTAATTTAAAAAGATGAGGTGTTTTTAAAGTCGCTAATTAAAAGAAAAAGTAAGTAACCTTCTTTCTCATATTAACACTATTGTAACCTTCTTCTGAAAAAATTTTAAAAACTATTTCTGCAGTAAACAAGACAATAATATTGTTTCGTTTAATATTTCGCGATCATTGAAGGTACAGTATAATACATAACCTCAAATCTATCGAAGTTTTACGGTTAAATACAGTCACTTTCAACAATCGTGAATAGTAAAATATGTCATAAAATTGATTAAACGAAAATAATCTCTTGTTATAGTAATAATAAAATTATTATACTTAAGAACTATTCTACCTATTTTTGAAGCTCCCATTAGCCATTTTTCCTCTTTAAGTAGTTCGATAACTGTCATGGCATCTCGGAAAAATTGTTAAGAGCAAATAAATTTAGGTAACTTACACGTTCAACTTTTCCTTCATTTGACTTCTTCAAATCGCTTCAAATTTGCAACTGTGAAGTATACTTCGTTGATGATAACGACGTACACGGAGATAAATTTTAAGCAGTTGATGCTTCACACAGCAAGAAATTGTACGCTGTACAGGTTCCGACAAACGTAAAATAGCGATTAAAACCCAAAATCGTTAAAAAAGTAAAACTTATGAACAAGTACACTTTTATTACATCTTTGAGATTATTTGTTCATAATTGCAAACGTTGCTAAAAGTGAAAAACTCGGCACTTTTTTCATTCAACGGCTTTCGTATTGGAAACAGTGCAAGATACACTGAAAATATACTGAACCGTTTTTGTTCTTTTTCAAATTACCTTGGAAAAAATGAAGCGTTAATGAAGCGTTATGCGAGCGTAAAAATGTCCAAATTCACGCTTATGATACGCTTAACACACTCCTTAGCTCTCTAGCAAAAAATTGAAGAGTCCTTAAGCGTACGTTGCGCGTTTTTTGTCCAAATTCACTCTTTGTTAACTCTTTTGGCACGCTTTTCTAACGCTTTTCACACTCCTTTGACACTCTTACAGTCACTCTTAAGTAACACCTCATTTTTACCAGAGTAACATTAGACCAGGGCACTCACTGACTTTTTTATAGGAAATTTTGTGCTCTACAAAAAAGGTTCAGTATATTTTCATTGTTTTCAATACGAAAGCCGTAGAATGCAAAAAGTGCCGATTTTTCACTTTTAGCAACGTTTACAGATTATTACAAATAATTAATAATAATTAAATTGTATAAAAATTATGAATAAATAATCTCGAAGATATACAGTAAAGTTCAGGTATATTTGCCCGCTCGGTTCCTCGCCTTTCCCTCCCGTCTCGTTATATTTACCAAAAGAAGGGGAGTGCCGCTTCTCCCACTCTCCTCAGTCGCGTTACTTTCTTGACGTCGCAGCAGGCCCTTCCTGAGGCTCAAGCGCGTAAGGTGGGGGAAAAAGAGAGCGGCGACAGACAAATATAACGGGACGGAACTGGGCAAATGTGCTGGGACGTAAATATAGCGAGACGCAAATATGCCGGGACTCTACAGTAATAAACGTGTCCTTTTCCATAAAATTTCTTTCTTAACGATTTCGAGTTTTAATCGTTATTGTACAATTGCTTGCTGTGTGAAGCTGCTTCAAATTTCTTTTCGTGTGTACGAATGAAAGTATAAGTTCCATCTTCGCTTAGACCTAAGTTTAAAAGTTCTGTGAATTTGCCCATATATAAAATATGACAATACTGAGTTTCTGAATATTCCTATATTCAGAAAATAATGGTGCGATCGAAAAATTTGATTATCAAAAATTCGTAAAATATCGGGATGCGAATCCCGCGTGTGGAAAGGGAGTGGCGTGTATTTTTAACGCTTGACATAAAAACACAATTCACTCTCTGCTGCGTGATTGCACTTAGTGTAATAAACCTGCTATGTGATAAAGGTGATATCTTGTAAATACTAAGCAAACCAAAACTGGCTCTACGCTGAAAACTTTTGTATCATTTTTACAGCAGTAGTCTGCGACATGTTAAAAGATAGGTTTAGATAAACAATTGCCAAACGAAAGTGTAATAAATAAATATATGTATATTTCAATCCATTATAACAAATAGTTTTTTAAATTACAAGTTAAATGTATAATTCATTTATGTTGTTAATTGCAAAATGGTTTATTCGTAACTGATCATATTAAATTTGAACAGAAATTACCGTTTTTAGCTCATATTCAAATAACCATGAAATAACATAATTTTCATTGATGTATTTGAGTTCGTAAAACGGGTATAAATAATTTCAGTACCCATTCAAAATATAAATTTATCATTTTATTTTGCAAAACAAAACTATAATACAGCCACAAATACGACACAACTTTCATGCACACTTTTACTACTGACATAACAATGTTTATCGTTTTTAGAAGTCTGAGGAACAATTATTTCATTAATAGTAATCTGTTTCTTTTTCATAACATAACTATAGAAATATACTGCATGGAAAATTAAGACTTTAATTTATGTATCATGTATTATTTACTTAAAATACATTGTTATTACTTCAAAATTGATATGCAACATTTGATTGAATTAATAGTCTTGGTATTAACGGTTCTTAAACAGGTTTACACAATAATTTTACGTTTCGGCCAATAATGAGGGCCCTCTTCAGAAAATTTATTATTTCTAAAATACATAATTCATTTAAGTTTAAAAAACAATAAAATTTACAATATTATACAATACAAATTTCATCTTACCGAAATGTTATGTAATGAGACATTTTGAAAAATTGAAAAATGTCTGGTTTTGTAAGTGTTTGAGAGGAAAAAACTGTTAAAAAATAAAAAACTATTATTTTATTTTATTCAACGTACCCATCCCAACCTCCAACGTTAATTAATGTAAAAAAAAGGGGGGAAATTAATTACCTTATTATAAATATTCTTGTTAGCATTATGCACTATGCCAATTCCATAGGCCATATATCTTAATTTCATTTGAATTTAACAATATGACATGTACTGACATAGTGTTAAGTATCTAAAAACAAAAATTATTTTTTAAGAAATTTATATAAACAACTTTTTTAGCTAAAAATAAATATAAAACTTACATCCAGCTCTTAACACTAGTCACTAATTAAAAAATTAAAATAAAAGAAAACTTTAGTTGATTTTTCATTTTCCAATTTTTCAATAGTAGTCGACGTGTCGATAACTTAGACAATACTGTACATTATTAACAACGTATAAGTTATTGTTATTACTTTCTTCTTCAGCTATTTGACACCTGTAATTTCTTGATATTTCATTCAATAATTTTCGAGGAAATGAAAGTTGTACAAATACCAGATATGTACTACTTTGCATAGTAAGCACATATTTTTGATTGTTTTCTTCTTTTTTGTATTTTTAGTTAACTGACCGAATACACCAAGAACTAACACTTGATAATTTCTAACAGACAAGATTACTATTGATGAAATAAATGTTTACTCCGTTTTCTAAAAACTGTTTAAAACATTTAGCACCAAAGAATATTCATTTCATTAATGCACATCACAACACCAAGCTCATAAAATAGGAATTATAAAAAATGTGATTGTTTACAAACAATAATATTCAAGAATATCGAAAAGTATGAAAAGTACAGAATAGATTTTCGGATGTTTTTACAGGCAAAAAATATTGGAGATTCGGTAATAATCGACGACAGTCGCGTGCAAGATTAGACAGGCAGATCCAAGTCGGGTTTGTTTATTTCGCCCCTCGCTTTTTATCGAACGCAATCCCGACGTAGTCAACCACGCACAATAGATCCTCGCGCATCGTAATTGCTTCCTACTTAAGACTAATTAATGTCTGCTTAATAATAAGCGACGTACAAAATACATGGCTCGAGATGATTCCCGAGAGACGGGGGAGTGAAATGAAAGAAATTTTAATACATACATGAATATTTGGAAAAGAGATAAGATGCCGGGGTACAAGACGCGCACTAATTTTTATGGGGAAATCGCAGCTTCGATAGGGAAGGGCACCTCTAGATCTCATGTTCATGCTAATCAGTGACGACGATCCGTAGCCAGGGCGCTGGAAACCAAAAAGCGTATTAGAGGACTTCGCCTGGAGGCGAACTTACCCGGGTGTTTATCCGCCTTCGGCGTCGAGGCCATCGCGCACTCGAGTCACGTTGTCGCGCCGTCTCCCGTTGTCACTGTCTCACCATTTTCGCGAGCGACGTCCCGGCGAACTTCGCACCGATCGCGATTTTAATTCGATGTAAACTCGATGTGCACCGCTACATTTTCGTTTGTCGACCATCTTCGTCGGGTCGGGTCGTCGCGGTGACCGGGTCGCCATCTTACGGATGCGGCCAGAGGCTGAAGCATACCGAGAACAAGATGGCGGCTATTCTAACGAGCCGTCGCTCATTTTCGACTGCGATTTCTCGATCGTTGAAGAAGAAATCCTCTTTATGGAAAAGACAGGATTACTTCAATTTCAACGAAAGGGAATCTTGTCAAGTTTCTGGAACAGTTAAAAACAAAATTTGAAAATTATTAAGGTTTACCCCGGACTTGGAAAGATTTTCGCGCAGGTACAGTCGGCAAAGCAAACATGTTTATTCGTTTCCTGAAGTAGGTACAGTCACCTACCATCTGTGCAAGTAAGTCGTGGTATGGGAGGGGTTTGTTTATTTTTCCATCCTAGGTTGCTCATTTTTAGAAAGAACATTTTCATACCGAAAGAAATAAATCTGTAATCTTTGCAACACTTTAAAACACTGATTCAACATTATTTTTGTATGAAAAATCTATAATTTGAGGCATGTGTAGTCCACGTCTACATTAAAACTTTGCTCCAATTATTGACATTTGTAAAACTATTCTAATTATACAGGAAAGTAATATGTAATAAATTTTATATAATATAATCGAAAGTACTATATAAATTCCAGACAAAACTCATGTGTTGTATCAACATTTGTACATTAACGTCAAATGTCACATTCATAGGTACAGTACAGTTAAATTTTAAACATTAAGTTTATAGAATTTCCTACATTCATTGTTTAATTGAAGTTGCAACATGAATCTTATTAAAATGCTTTACACAATTTACATATTGTAAAATTATAAAAGTTGTAATGATTGTCAAAACGCAAGTTTTGACAGAATATTTTTGGAAGATTGTTTTTATGACAAGTTTCTAACGATCTTAAAGAACCTGTATATAATATTTTTTATTTTTTATCACAATTTTGATATTAATATATACAAATAGTTTTATTATTTTTCGGTCAATTAAAGAATAAAAATTAAAATTCTGAATTTAACCAAACAAATTTTAATCTTATAAATACAATATTACTAAAAAACGGGATTCCGTCCTTATTAATTGACCAAAGTATCAAAAAACGTCTAAATTTTATAAATTCAACTAACCAAAACAATTTGAAGACGAGTAGTAACGAAAACATAATCAAAACAATAAGTTACCCATATATAAAAGGACTTTCGAAAAATATAGTAAAAATGTTTAAAACTCAAAATATAAGGATAGTTTCAGCTCTCTTTAAAACTAATATTGCACAAATCAAACCACGAAAAGACTGATGTTCCTTTAAAGAACGCAGTGGAGTTGTGTATAAAATTCCTTGTTTTCATTGCAATAAATCTTATATCGGATAGACGTACAGGCATCTGAAAACACGAATAAACAAACACAAGAAGAACATTTTTCCAAAAACTTGGAACAGTTTACGGATCTAACCCACCGCAGACTTGAAACTGGACACGATCTTGATTATAACAACACCATAATCCTTGCAAAAAAAAAGAACAGCACAAAGAGGTCACCTTGAAAATTATTTTATAAAAAAAGAGAACACCGTCAACATCCGTTTCGATAAATCAAAGCTACTGGAAGTTTACCATCCCTTTCTGTAATGAATCCCATCTTATCTCCTTAATTCATACATAGTTTGTCAACAGTTCCTTTATTCTTAGTACCACACCATCAACAGATACAAACCTTCATATCCCCCACTTTAGTAAAAATATGATACATTCTTATACAGTCTTGAAGAGAATTCATATCAGAGTCGAGACGTTGCGATTTATTTATTTATTATTTATTACAAAACCATCCAAATTATTCACCCTTGCTTTTTTTTCTTCTAATTTTTATTAAACTCAACCATTTTTAATTTTCATTATTTAATTGACCGAAAAATACCAAAACTTTGAATATATTAACTTATAAATCAGTCAAAAATTAAAATCTTGTCAAATGTTTTTTGATATTAACCAATAGAGTATTTCAAACTCTTGATATGTAAAATTAATATTCTGATATTAAATTCTATAAATGAAGTGTTTTTGTATAAAAAAATATATATAACTCTATATAGTTATAATATATAGTTTTAATAAACTAATTGATATCAGATGTTTATGCCATGTATTGGTTTGACATAAAAAATCTGCGAATTGTTCTTGTACTTTGGTAGAAACTCTTCACTGGCCTCTCTACCTTATCAATATCTATGTGCGAGATCATGTTACTCGAGAGAATACATGTAATATATTCATATTTTCTCCAATTACATATTCACAATTTGCACATGACGAAGATGCTAATAGGTAACGTGGCTCATATTTCATAATTGAGGATATAGTATACATTTTGAGACAAATAACCTTTTTTTATCAACTAATTAACATTGAAATATTAAGATGTACAAGGTATCGAACGTTTCAGAGAACGTATTGAAGGATCGTATAAATGAAAACAAATAAGAAGAAACTGCTTCAGCACTTTTTAAACATTTTTAGTTTATTTCCAGTTATCACAGAGAGTTGCCGAATCATTCGCAAAGTGTTGCTCCAAAAAGATAATATTGCTCCAAAATATTTTAGAGTAGAGATCTTAAAGTTGAGAAAATAAAAAAATAAACATTATTGTTTTACGGATTGTGTCATATTTTTAATATTTCTGGAGAGGACTGTAACAAGTTATTGAAACAAATAAAATTACTATCTAGTTAATTACTCCAAAAATTTACCTTGCCTCAAAGTATACAAATTTTCTTAAAAAATCAGTTTCTTTAAGAATCAGGATTATATAGAAATAAACAATACAATTTAAACAATACTAGTGAACAGTTCCATAACAATAGCACAATTTTGTAAACTCTTACAGTAAACCACTTTTACTTTTCATTAATAATCATAATTATAATAAAAGAAAAAATTAATAATAACTGTGTTAATTATTGCCATTAGGTGATCATTCTTTTCCAAAGTAATTATTAATTTCATACTTATTATTTCTAATTAAATAAATTGAATCAATTTGAATAGTTTTGGAAAAAACTGTGTTTTAATATTCTTTTTGATGATCTCAATTTAATTGACACTGAAGTTTAAATGAAAACAATTTCATAAAAATACTCAAATATTTGAAAAAATTAATAATCCCTGGTAAAAAATAGAAGCGTATGACTAAGCATAAAAATCTCAATTCATGACGCTGAAGCTAGCAGCAGAGAAAACTGTGGAAATGGATAATTGCTTATTAAAAATTACTTGCATTTAAAAATTTTTAGACAAATTTTATACAAATAATCTGTTTTTGGCAATTTTAATGACTGAAAACCATAGTTTTTTCGAATCCGCTGCTGCGAATCTGCTGCTGGCTTCAGCGTCATTCTCAATTCATCATCCTTTTGCAACTTAATTGTAATCGAAGTATTATTTCACACTAAATTTAAGTATTTTTTCATATGAGAATAAAATTATGCAATGGATATTACGAGTCAATTCGAAAGGTGTTTCTTTAATAATATAAATATGTTGCTTTGATGATATATAACAAATTATATAGAATTTATACAATACAGACGAATATAACAAATTAAGGAGACCAAAATAAGTGTGCATATGTTTGTAAGAAATTGGACTCGGACAATAAATTACAAAATAATATGTTTCAAAAAAATGTTCCAAAAAAATATTTCAGTCCAAAATATTACAGTCAAAAATATTATGCTAACAAATATTATAAAAAATATTATTTAAATTAATTTTATTTTGTATATTTCTAGAAAATTGTTCAAATTAAATTTTATGCTTAATTGTATTAAATAGTAACTACAGAATTTTAATCACCATCGTGGTTTAAAAGTTTCGAAATTTTTTTGGTTTAATACGAAATGCAAAGGCATTTCTGACACAATCGCTTTTAAATTATTTACGTGTTTATACGTTATTTATTTTTGTTTGAAAATGTATGCGATTTATTAATTTTGTAATGATTATTATCTATCAGAATATTTTTATTTATTTTGGAACTAGTTTTTATCTTGATATTTACATAGATCATTCTTTGAAAATATTTCATTATCAACACTTCCTTGTATGCAGTATGTTGTATTATGTTGTAGGTTGTTATTTGTTAGCAGTGGGTTTATGAACTATATAAATTTTTATTTATGTTTGATAATTTATTAATTTTTATTATTAATGAATCTTATTAACTGTAATAAATTTTTCTGGTAATATTTTTTATTTTACAGTAATATTTTGTCCAGTAATATTTTGGAATGTGATGTTTTTTTAAAATAATATTACACTTAAGTAGTAACGTGTGACACATCTGTAAGAAGTATTCCTATTAATATAAAATATATTAAATAATTACACTTAGATTATATATTTTTAAAGTAATTATTTTTTCAGCTAACAAACTAGAAAAGGCATTATGGGGAACTCCGGTCTCAAACAACATTATGAGACGGCCAAGAAAACTGGAGTGTTGAAGCTCTCACAACGTAAACTGAGCGAATTTCCACAAAATCTCCAAGCCTTGTCGCCAATGCTTCGGACCCTTGACTTGTCCGAGAATAAATTTATTATTCTCTCCAATGAAATTGGAGAATTTACTTTATTGAAGCAATTACATGTAAATAACAATAGATTGACGGAACTTCCAGAAGTATTAGGATTACTAGTAAAGCTGGAGATACTTAATGCAAGTGTCAATCAAATTAGAAGATTACCAGGATCATTGTCCAAATTAGTTCACTTAAAACAAGTGATTCTATCAGATAATGAAATTACTGATTTTCCATTGACATTATGTGGATTAAAACATTTAGATGTCCTTGATTTGTCTAGAAACAGATTAACGATAGTTCCTGATGGAGTTAGTACACTTTACGTCACAGAGCTTATTTTAAATCAGAATCAAATCTCAGAGATTTCAGAAGATCTTGCCGATTGCCAACGACTGAAGACCTTACGAATAGAGGAGAATTGTTTGAAAATTTCTGCTATTCATAAAAAAATTCTCGAGTGTTCAAAAATTTCTGTATTGATGTTGAATGGGAATTTATTTGAAATGAAACAACTGACTGACGTTGATGGATATGAAAAATATATGGAACGATACACTGCAGTAAAGAAGAAAATGTTTTGAAAAACCTGTTTGTTAATTCATATATCAGAGAATCAAAGAGATGAACTTTTGATCTACAAAAATTGTGCAAATTATTTTCAACACCAACCTCTATCATGCATACAATATTTTGAGTAATAAGGGCAGAAAAATGTAGTTTATTGTCTCTAACAAAGGATGAAAGACTCTGTTATTCGACCTTAATATTCTTTAACTACCTTTCTCATTGATGGATTGTACAAATAATTAAAGAAATTGTGTAATATATATATATGTATATTTCAAAGCCTTTATATGTACTGATTGTAATAACTGTAATATTTATACAATTTTAATATGAAAGTCTGTTTTATACATTTATAGTAAATACTTGATATTAAAAGATATTATTTTAATAATAAATTGAACAACATATATTAATTAAAAATTATAAATATGTTATATAATTGTATACATTAATGTAAGCTACACATTTACTAGATGTATGTTTCTTTATTCTTTTAATATTCAACCTTCTACGTAAGTGTATAAAAATCTCTTTTGCTCCTATATTTCTAAGTAATTTATTTCTAGTATATTCAATACACAAGTCTTTCAATACTGTATTATCATTGTTTTACTACACTGTATTACATATGTGAAATAAAATTGTACAATATTTATTTTAAAATACTGTTTCAACCTCTTTGGTGGTTTATGACTGTCCATAGATTTATTCCAGAGACCAAAACTTCTACATTCTTCCTCATCTACTCATTTTGAAGAGAAATTTTTCTACAGAAAGGAGATCATTTAAAATTAGATTAAAAATGTTCAAATAACGCTACTTCACTACTTGAATCGGTTTCGATAAAGTCATTTCCTACACCAGAGTCAAGAATTAATCCTTTATGATGACAAAGAAAAAAGAATTCCGTCATTTTGGTCGCTATTTTCTACGTGTTTCAATTCACTTAAAAGTTTCTAAATAGAGTTTTTCGGAGTCGTGGTCTGATATTGTCTATATTAAAAATGTAATAAGAAAAGACACGTTTTTTAATTATATTTTCCTGCATTACTGAGTACGAAGATGATCATTTGTGTTCAAGATACGCAAAATAACTGATCTAATTTGTTGGTGGAACCGAAAAAAATGTTTGCAATTTATAGACATTTGATTTTCATGAATGTTCGATGGCACTAAGTATATCTGTTTGGATTTAGATTTGTAAAATTCAAAATTGATTAACTAAACGTACAAACGGCCCAATAATTCACAATGTATTAGAGGAGATAGCAGTGCCTTCATTTTATTATATTTGAATCCCTTTTTTGCCCATTTCGAATACTTTTGAATGTAAAAAAAAATTTGATATTTTGAATATCAATTTTGAATACATATGAATAAATAAATAATAAAATATTAAAATATGAATGGATTTCTATCCAGAAAAAGTATTTGTGAAGCTTCCAGCAAACAAAAATTCATTGAAGATCTATTGAAATTGATTCACTGCATCACTTCTGAATTCGTTTTCTTAGCTTCTGCAATGATTTTCAATGAGAAAATGTTTTTCAATGATAATAACTCATAAAAAGTTGTTTGATTTAATGATTTTGAATGGGAAAATAGTGGAATGAAGAAATGATTTCGTTGAATGCATTTCAATTGAAAAGTGTGAATAGAACAATTCCAAGTTGAATGAATTTCAATGGAAAAATAGTTATATTTTCCACGAATGAATTTCATGATTTTTAATCGAAACAAAAAATTAGTTGAAAATGCAACTGGTATGAATGAAATCGAATCGGTTATTACCAATAGCAAGGTTGGGAGGTAAATGATTTTAAATGGAAATAAAATATTTAAATGAAACAATCGTTAAAAAATACAAAAAAGTTGGTTTTTAGTAATTTTTTACGAGAAATTCAAAGATAGTATAATATTGAAAAAATTGTTTATTCTAGAACAATTTTTTTCTCGAAAAGAAATGGAATTTTTTTCCTTGCATAATTATTTGGGAAATACGTTTTTCTGTTCACCAAATTTTTTTTTAATGTTTAAATTAATTCAGCAAATTTTAATGGGTCAAAGAAATTCGTTCTTGAGTAACTTTTAAGATTTGTTTTTTAAACTTAATTCTTTTAAATCCATCCGTAATTTTAAAAAAATGTGTTTTTATGTTCACCCAAATTTTTGAAATTTTTAAATCAATTTAGAAGAAAGTAGTAATGAAAAAATCAAAAATTAAAAATTACTGAATCGAATTTTCAAAAGTTGAGTTTCATTCATAGTTTCAAATTTTAGCAATTTTGTATGCTCTCTCTTAAAAAAAAATCAAAGAAATTTGCCGAGAATTAACCGAGAATTTTCTCCAATATCGAAAAATCATGTATTGCAGACGATTCTCGGCCAATTCTCTTTAATTGTTTTTGATTCTTTTTAGAACTTTTTAATTTACATTTTTTAGCTTTGATTACTCCTTAATGGTACTCCCTTAAGATAGTCTAATCTACTCTAAAAGATTTTAATTAATAAATATAAATTATTCCAGGTATTCTGTCAGATTTACACATTGAAAAACCCATAGTAATCCACAATGTATTGTAGGAGATAACAATGCATTCATTTTATTATATTTGAATCCCTTTTTTGTCCACTTGGAATACTTTTGAATGTAAAAAAACTTGATATTTTGAATATATCGATTGAAAGTATTTGTGAAAGTTATGAATGCACCTCTATCCTTATAAAATATATTAAACAACTATATAAAATATATAGTTTGTATTTGAATGTAAAAATAATATTTTATTACGGCAGTTCCGTTTGAGCCTTTATACGAACTAGACGTGTGTACACTGTGCTCCCGATGTATTCAATCGCGTTCGAGAGTTTATACAAACTTGTTAGATCATATATATTTTATTAAACTTATTAAGCACATTCAAAATGGAACAGTGTACTGTAGAATGGGAAATGAAGCTAAAATCTTCAGAATGCTAGAAGCAGTTCAAAACGATGTTGCTTCTTTGAAAGTAGCTATTAATAAATTAACGGAAAAAAGTAACGCTGCTTATATAATATGGAAAAACAAGAAGAAATGTCGAAAAATTTCACAAATCTGGTCACTGATCATGAAATCCTCAAGAATGAGAACGCTAATCTGAAAAAACTCCAGAAGATGAAAGAAAATGAAAGATTAAAAAATATCATCCTGTACAACCTGCCAGACAATTCTGATAATAATTTTAATTTATTTCAAACGGTCATCAATGTAGTAGCCAAAGCGCCCTGTAATGATAAAATTAATATCGTCCTCTTGGAAATATAAATTATTTTACAAAAACAATAATTTTCGGAAATTGTATCTCGCAATTTCAAACGATTACACGCACGAAGAAAGGCAACAACGAAAAGAAAGATAAGCTTAAAATAATTAAAAAATAATTCACTAAATGATGTTCCCGCCGAGGCAAAAAAAGTAAAGGCCGTCCCAAGAAGAATTTTAGCATCTATACTCCGAACAATGCATTGATAACGGATTATTTGAATAGGATATAATTTGCATCAGTGAAACGTGGATAGTTGACACGATCTTGTCGCGCGCGTGTCCTGATCTTTAGAAATTTATCTTCCGGTCCATATACGTTCTTTTGGTGTTCTTTCAATCTTGTTCCTAGAAGTCTTCCGGTTTCGCCAATGTGGACTTTTTCACAAGTCGTACATGGAATTTGGTAGATGAGGTTATTCATTTGTTTTAGTTCAAGCTTGTCCTTTACGGGTTTTATTCCCCCGATGTTTGTATTTATAGGTTTTTGAACAATCCAGATGTTTTCTAAATAAACTTATTTTTTTTCCTCAAGTTTAATAAATTTTTAACATGGGGAATAGCTGTGGTTTTTATAATATTGTTATTATTGCGGTTGGTATTAATACTGATATCCTGTTTATTATGGTTATAATTCTGATGAATTCGTGTCTTGATGCATTTGAAACCCAAATCATTCGAGTAACCATTTTCTACAAGAACTTTTTTAACAATTTGCACATTTTTCTTCCGGAATCTGATTTCAGCAAGTTCAATAGCGTGATCAATGAGCCCTATAATTATACTGATATTATAATTAATCGGGTGTTCAGATTAAAATGTAGACATTTTCTGGACCACGTTATTTTGTGGTACCAATCGGTATCTAAGAAACCATTGTCTTTTCTGATCACACGTAAGTCTAAAATGGGTATATTACTGTTGATTTCTAAACTGAATTAAATTCTATTTCCAATTATGGACGTGAATTTTTGAAGGTTAAAAACAGTTAGGGCGTTGCTTATTTTATTCTCAGGAATTGAAGCCAGGATGTCATTGATGTATCTCAAGTAGAATCCTAGTTTAAAATTCAGCTTCATAATTAGAATTTTCTCTATGTATTTGTAATTACAGGTGTCAGAAGCGATCCCATTGGAACTCCCAGATCGTTTATAAACAACTTTATTAAATTTGAAATATGTCGAATTTAAAATTAATTCTAGGCCGTTTACAAAATCATCATTGGGGGTTTCTTTGTTTTGTTGAATTTTAGTCCACTTTTTGTGATTTTGACACATTTTGATTTTTACCAAATTGACAGAGATGTTGGTAAACAGTGACGCAACATCTAAAGATACAATATGTGATTATTATAGGGATTTCACTGCAATCCCACGTGTCTTTGACAAAGCTAGCATTTTCACCAACGTTGTCTAAAGAATCTGGTTGTAGTATTTGGGTAGATTATAGAGTTCATGGTTGAGTCAACGATTCTTAACGGTAATCCTTATTTATGGGCTTTCTGTAAGCCATAAGACGTAGTATTACCCCATTATTACTTTTAAGGTATTCTGCTGTTCTTGGTGGTATTATTTCATTATTTTCCCGCTTTTTAACAAGTTTATCCATTTTGAACATTAACGTTGCGGTATATGCATACTTTGATGGTAGGTATGTGCTGGTGTCCTTTAACGTAGTCTCCATTTTTGGCCGAAACGTAAAGTAACGTTTTTTAATGTCCAACGACCAAAACTCACATTATCAGAATAATTCGGAATACCTGAAAATTAATAATATTGTTGGAAATTCTCATAATATACCGACTGCAATAACTTAATACAGCAACTTAAAAATTTGTATTTATGGTAAAAAATATATAATAAAATTGATTAAATGAAAATACCTGTTATAGTAATAGATATTTATTGTATGGTTTATTTTACTATATTCTACTATTATTATCTAGTGTAACATTTGTACATTTTCTTTTTCGTTTCGATCAACGTTTTAACGGAAATATAATACAAATCTATGTCTATTTGAATTCTGATGTTATTCTTTCTATATCAACTATATTTAAGTATAATAGAGATCATTTGTCCGTTAAGTATGTTTCTCAGAATTTATGCCCCGAGAGATAGAGTACTTTTAAGAGTCGTATGTAAAGCGATCGCGGTGATAACATAATTTTCTCGTTATTTTCACCCATTCGAATGTCATAATAAAATTCTACGTTTATTCTTTCGATAATCCTCTGGTTCTGTTTAATGTAAAATAATGTTAAGAATAAATAAAAATGTACTTAAATTATAATGGTTTATATATTAAAATATTAAAAATGATTAATTACGAAGAAGTGGCTAAATCGATTATCCGAGTCAGTAAGGTGTAATGAAGAACAGCAGATTTTGGTCCGTTCATATAGTCGACGTTTCGACCGCGTCGCAGTCATTATCAAGACTAAAAAAATGTTGTTTTATTACATTTTAGAGATTACAATAAATTATAAAATAAAAATTAAATAAAAAATATACAGCCTGTACAAAACACAGTACTCAAATTTCGTAAAAAAAAAAAATAATAAAAACATAAGACACACTACCTTTTTTAGATGTTCCAGTGGTCCTATTCTTGTCCCTTCATTCTGTACTGTATTAATACCCTTTGTCAATCTATATCCCATATTCCTAAGGTAAAAATATTTCATATTCAATTTTCTAGAATTTAATTAATTTTTAATGATAGTTTATTACGAGACGAGTGCGCGAAGTAGTGATTTTATTGTAAAAGTACAGTGCCAACAATGAAATGGAATTTCGCTCATGGAGTTAAACAAATTCTTTTTTGATTTAGTAGGTGAAAAATGGTCATTTTACGCCCTCATTCAAACCAAATTTTACGTCCACCGAGGCGTAATTTAAACCCATACATTCCATTCATGTCATATTTACGCACTCAATCTAACCTACAAATTTGATTTCAATCAAAGAATTATAACCTAGACTCAAATGAATATCATTTTCGTGGTTTATTTGACAAGTAAACTTTACGCATTCCATTTTTCTTTACGCACGGAAAAGTCGTGCATAATATAGAATATGCAACTCGATGACATGCGTAAAGTGCACGTACTTGTTACGAAATATATACTATTTAAGTAGAGGATTCGCGCACTGCAGAAATAATGCGCTAAATACGTACTTAGCGTACTATGTTTACTTATTCCACTGGTTAAAAAACAATATCTTAGGATAAAAGTGCGCGGTAGGGATTCTCTACTACATAAATAAATACATAAATATCTTGGTCATTGACTTCATAAGTATATGTAAACAAAGGAATCAATAAAATGTAAATACAAACAATGTATAATATATATTTATTATAAGGTTTATAAAGAAAAAATGAATAATAGGATATGAAATGTGAAATTCATGACTTTATAGCCAAGGTCATCATCGACAAATTGAAACATTTTTGAAAATCAGTATATTTTAGATCTTCCGCTGAAAACTCCATTACCCATTACCTTTAAATAACTAATTTTCTGTCTATAATTTTTAGAATATCCGTTTATTTTAATAAGATATTGCAAATAGTGTAAATGTTTGGTTATTAAATGTATTCGTTTTGGAGCTGACGAGATTGCAGAATTGGTAAGTAATTTATAAATAATCTTGAAATGCGTTATCCTGCGGATCCGACATCAGTGGTTAGGAATATGTAATATTTTTCTTTTCAAAATGATAAACGTCAAACGAAATTGTTAAAAAATTGTCAAATTTGTTGTTAAAACAACAAATTAAACCGTTCTTTTACATAAGAATTGAGCTTCTAAATAGTTATGTTTATGAAGATTGTAACCACCAATTTAACTGGTTGATTTTAGGTGATCCTCATGACTTGGGCACAGAAATATTAAAATTTTCGTTTTTTTTTAATAAAATCTGAATTCTAAAATTGTGTTGTTAAGAGAATCGCCAATAGTATATTATATGACATTACATAAAGCAATAGTATTAATACTATATGATTTTGTATTAGATAGTGTATTTTTCTGGCGAATAAATAATTATTTAAGATTATATGATTATAATCTTACGTATTAACGAGGATTTTCTATGGAAATTTTCACACAATTGAAGAGAACTGTTAACATAAGGAATAAACAACAATGTCGGCGTATATAAGAGATCTATCGCAATTCCCGTTTCAAACGGTAATATAGATCTTCCTGGGTATTTGCACTATGTTAAGAAAAATTCTACGTACCCTAATAAAAAATGTTTTCACAGTGATCGGGAAAAATAAAAAATAGTTTTCTCTAAAAATATATATTTTTTCATACTTACGTTGTACTAGAAAATCCTAATTTTTAATTCAAACTTATGTATCCAGAGTAGAGTCGTAAAATCGATGTTGTTCAAAATAATTAATTAATTATTTATAACAATCGAGTCAATATTTAAAAAGTAATAAGTCCAACGTTTGGACAGATCAATTCTGTCATCATCAGCGGCAGTATACGGCATAATTCTGATGACAGCATTGATCTGTCCAAACGTTGTTTTTAAATGTTGACTTATTGTTATATAGTATCGAGTTATAAAATCGATTCACAATAAATGTATGTCAATAATAAAGTTGAATTATATAAATAACCTTGAAGTGCATTAAATTATCGAGTGTAAACATTTTATTTAGAAAATTATTTTATCTCTTTTACAACCATTCTTTCTTTCGTAATATAAAGACAACTATTTCGTAATATTTTGAAAAGTAATAAAGATACATTGCTTTCATTTCATATTCATCAGGAAAGCTGCGTACTTTTATTTATCTACCTTATTTATTTAAGAAGCTCTAAATGAAATCAGGAGGGGTGCAAACAAATGCCAATTTAGATATGCAAAACATACCCAAGAATATTCTTATAAGAAACGTAATTTTTTGAAAAATTAAAATAGTGTTAATTTATTATATCTCTTTAATCCTTTGGGTTACAGACGCCACTAAAGTGGCGCCATTTTACGTCTTTTTTTCTCTTCATATCTTTCGTATTTGATGCAAAATATTACTTTTTGGCATTTTCAGATAAAGAGACTGAAACTTGAGAAGAAGAATGATATATTGTGAATCTACAATTATTTAATTACTAATAAACGCATCCTTAAAAACCCGTATTTTTGTGAATATAATTCATTAGCGGGGAATTTGATAATAGACATATGCTAAAAGTGTATGAAATGAGTTCTTTGAAGAACGGAGATCATTACATTTATGAAATTCAACATGGCAGATTCAATATGGCACCCGTAATTACAAACTATTTCATAGCACGAAAGCTAAAATCGTCTTGCGGGACTGTGTTATCACCTTTGTTATAAAAAATGTCGTTTGATACAAAATAAATAGTACGCGTGTTTTCCGCGAATGTGATTGCCAACTCGTGCCTATAAGACAAAATTTAGGATGGAATTTTCTGAAATAAACGTGCCGTTGAAAATGAAAATAGTGAATATGAAAATGTTGTTGTTTTTGAATTTTGAAAATCTTATGACAGATTCGTATTTAGCAACTCCAAAAACCTATGAGTAACTATTTTTGTGAGTGTTTACTAAAGATCTCAATTTTCCATCCGCCATATTGAATCCGCCATTGAATCTTCGGAATCAGACACCAGATTCGTATTCAAGGACCCCAAAAAACCCCCGAGTAGCGAGTTTTATGAAAATTCGCTAACGGTTACAATTTTTTATTGTCATATTGAAGTCTATGAACAACTTCGTAATCTAACCAGTCTAAATGTCCCAAACATACATTTTGTATTTGAACTCCGAGGTGCATTTATTTACAACAAACTAAAATGACGGATCGAATTGTAGATAAAAATCAATGGAACATATATGAATAAATCAGCTGAACCTTTAGAATTCCATTACAAAAAAATGAAACAATAAAAGGCAACTCGCATACATACCATAATTGGGTTTGTAATATGCATGAAAAAGCATTAAAAAATCCTGTTCTCCATTTTTAAGACGATGCCTTTTGTTTATAACTACATAGTTACCGACAGCACTGTTACGGCAAAATATTTCGACGGAATTACATTTCTGGAAAAATATCATACAAAAATTTAGGAGCTTTCCTTATCTAATGGTGACATTAAAATTAACATAGATCATGACCTTGAAGGCCTTTTTTTAAATGGAAACTCTTATAACATTGACCATGACAAAATCAGTGGCAAGGTCATGTCAACATGAATGTTCCAAATCCTGGTAAAGCAAAATATTTCGACGGAATTGCATTTTTAGAAAAATGTTAAATTGAATAGTTTTAGACATAATCCTGGGTATATAATATGTTGTTACAACCACACATAATTTTTATATTATTCAGTAATTTTTTAATTTAAAAATGTTTCAAATTCTGACTACACGAGTACAGAGGTTTATTGGGAATGTTTTTGCCTTTTTCTTTCTTTTTGTTATTTAATTGCTATACTATTTGAAAATATTATTGTATGTGTATAGATTAATCATATATTTCTGTCTCGAATCTACTAACATTGCCCTTATAATAGTAGTTTCTTGTGTTCAAAAGGAAACACGTTTAAATAAAAATATGCACATAACTCAATTCAGCATGAATCATGGACTAAAATAATATATTCTTTTGATCTAGATAAATTTAAGACCGTATACACTTTTGATGAATTACGATCGCTGTAAGTGTTGTAGATGAGGAAAGTGAAACCATAAGAGCAGTGTATACAAATGGATATTTGATTCTTACGATTAGAATGCGGAATAGAATAAAATTTAGTGATTTGAGTTTGACAAAAACCATTCCGAAGACATTACGTAAGTATTTACATTTAAAGCTTTTTTTTCTTATATTTCATTATTTTGACGAAGGAAATTTTAAATTACATATCGCAATAAAGGACCTCTGTTATTTATAACATAACCACCATTCAGTTACAAGAAATGTTTTCTGAATGTTTAGAAATAAATAATTTTTTGTATAATATTGCCTAAAAGTTTAGCCGACAGAGTACAAAAATAATGTTCACCACTCCGTCCAAATACCGCCGATGCAGTATTCAATAAATTAATGAAATTAGAATATAATCAATTTACAAAGAACTGGAAGAACATACGAAAATAAGTGATTTAAAGTATTGCATACATTTTGGATCATCCTTATTTACTTAATTTTTAATTTCTCAAAAACTGACAACATTTGTTATTAAATATCAGCCTTGAAAATCAACGACAGAAAAACAATAACATATTGCAAAACATGCTCTATAATTACATTACATAATGACACCATAACTATGAGATTAACTTTGAAAGAAAAATATAATTCATTTCTAAATTTAATTAAAAACGAACCTATAATTTAATCATTAGAGTTGGATTAAGTGTTATGTACTTTTTATAACTCATTTATATAAGGGATAAGTTCAGGCATAACATCAGCTATATGGAAGTATTAGTTTTAAAAAATTCAACAAAAATATTTCTTTAGTAGCTTTTGGCGGCGACCGACATTTTGGTCCCCTGAAAATTCCTCCTCGGAAATTTCCCTCCGGAAATTCCCCCCTTCGGAATAACACTCCTCGGAAAATTCCCTTCTAGAAAATAACCCCCTTGGAAATTTACCCTCCAGAAAATAGCCCCTCTGGAAAAATGGTTAGGTTAGGTTAGGTTAGGTTAGGTTAGGTCAGGTTAGGTTAGGTTAGGTTAGGTGTACCCTCTTTAATTATAGAGCCTGTTTGTTTCGCCGTAGTGGTGTGACATATATATCACGACAGGATTTACTTCGGTACTTAATGCATCGCCAGATCACTGGTCGTTTCTTGATGTTTATTAAACATATATCCATTTAGTATTAATATCGGTTTATGTCGATTCGATTTGATAATGTCGAAAGGCATTTTGATACTTCTTGTGCTTGAGTCAACTATTAACTAGCGCGTGAACACTGGAACTGAGCAATATATATGATTGGAAATTTCTGGGGGAATGATAAAACGTGGTTTTCTTTTTTTTTCCGGAGGGGCTGTTTTCTAGAAGGGAAATTTCCGGAGAGGTTTATTCCTGAGGGCGAAATTTCCGGGGGGAATTTTCCAGGGAGGAATTTGGGGGGGGGGGGGGATTACTCCGGGATCCCTTTTGGCGAGGAAAGCAATTGAAAGTTATAAACAAATTTTTTTACAAAAAAATGGAACTTTACAAAATCCACCCATAATTATTTAGACAATATATGTTAATATTTACCAACATTTTAAAAAATATTTCAATTAACTTAGTGAATGTGAATAGCCATGTTTCAAAAAAAAAAGAATCAAAGTCTCTCTCTGTCTCACTCTCTTATATTTATATTATAATATATATTTGGTGAATCAATTACAGCTTTTTGTAGTTGAAAAATTGAAAGAGTTATAAAAAACACCAATAGATTGAATGGAAAATATAAGTAAATATTCTCTTTATTATGCTTGCAAAAATTTGGTATGGAGATAAAAATTGGCAAATCGATATAAAAAACAAGAATTGCAACGAAAATTTCACAGAATAATCCAGAATCTTACAGAATTTAGAAGAACTCATTTAGAAAGCAGGAATATTCTAAATGTAATGTGTTTCGAACACAATCTAAAAAAAATTCATATTTTTTAAAATTAATAATTCTGCTGTATTGTGTATTAAAAAAAAACATTTATTTTATACTGCAACATACCCAGTGAAATAATTAAAATAAAAGCTGACGAATTATATGTAATTGAAGACCTGTAGGCACAAACACATATAATGTCCGCAAATATATTAAAAAATTTCAAATATTATAAAAAAAAATCCAATAAATTATTTAAAATATTCAACAAATTTTGATGAAAATCGAAAAACGGTGTCTAAATAATTTATATAGATTTTTATTTATTTTAAATAAATACAGATTGATTTTTAAAAAATTCATTATTTTTCTAAAAAAACTATATTTTACAATTTGAATCATATTTCTACAGAATTCCTCGTTAAAAATTGCTAAGGAAGTAAGTTTTTTGTATTTTTTTAGTTAAGTCCTGAACGCTATTGATTTTTGAAACCTTTGTGTATTTCGTTACAAATATAAAATATAGCAACGGAGTGAGGAGCATGTAACAAAAAAAAAGATCGTATTTTCTTCTTTTTTTAAGACTCATGATTTTCTAAAAATTCGTCTTTCTCAATGTTTTAAAAGTAGTATTTACAAAGATTTATACGCTTAATTGTTTTCAATTAAAAAAAATAACCATTTAAACCAGAAGATACGATCCGTACAGAATTTTGGGCTATGGAGGAATGACCAGCCTAGAAGCAAATCAATTTAGAATTTACGATATTCCTGGATAATTTTTCACAATTAAACATTTAAAATTGTCAATTTCATAAAAAAATCGATAGAGTAGGCATTTCCAGTCCTTAAACAAATTGATACTGCATAAAATAACAAAACATACCGGATTATCTTACACTGATCAACAACATATCTATATTTTATAGTATTGAGTTTACTATTGTCAGGGGCAGAGTAATAACGATCACTAAAAATTTCTATTTTATTCCAGTTGAGAATTTGCATTAAAACTCAAAGAATATGTTGCAGTGATGTGTATTTTTTGAGCCAAGATTCGATGCATTTCTGCCGTCGAGTCGTGAGCACGTGAGGTCATAAATATCGCACAGCTACCGTTATTATGGCTGCGGCTACATATCTGTCAAAATAAACAGAATAGACACTAAAGTCATAAATAAAAGTCGACTCGTAGAATTCAAATTTGACACAGACAAATTTTACCACGTACGATTTATTTAAGAGACAAAATTGCTGCGAGTTAGTTATTATCCTAATTTTACAAATTCAAGGGAGCATGGCTAATTTTATTTAAATGATTGATTGGTTGAAATAAATTTGGAATCGGAATCAGTTTCAAAAACATTAAAGAGAAAAGAAGTAATACAGCTCATGAAAGTATAACGTCACATGTCATTAGTAACGTTGTTAGGACAGGATACTAGCGGTAAGGAGGAATGTATCTTTATCTTTTTATGTTTCCCACGTACCTTTTCCTGGTTTAAGTCAATTGGCAATAAATAATTTTTCTTCGTATCTTTTCTAAGTATCTGTGCAGAAGAAAAAAACTTGTGTTAGAAATTAGACCAATGCAGCCAGATTTTCGTTTTACGAAAATGTACAGTAATTTTGGCAATAATAACCAGACTAAATAAGATTTTTAATATCCTTATTACATTTTACCAGAAATAATAGCACAGTTTTGCTCAATCACATTGATTTCTGACTAACGTTTTAGAAAAATAACCAAGACAATTTTGGACAGAATAAATTATGTTTAAACTAATTTTTAATGTTCTAAATGTTCTCAATCAAGATTTCTAAAACAAACATTGTTAAAACTATCCCCGAATTTTAAGTACTAAGAAATCGACTTAGGAGAAACTTCATGAGAATATCAAAATTTAACATTTGCAATGTAATTTTTCTCCCAAGCTTTTCGTTATTCAATTACGGTAAAGTCGGCGCCAAGATACCGATGGTGTTGTAAAGAGTTACAACATTCTAGTCCTTAGAATAAATGAGAAAAACAGTCAAATGGAATGCGAAACATTTGTTCCATCTATATCTGCCAAATTGAATCCGCCAATTTCAATTTTCAATTCTTAGAAGGCCGACGTGGAAAAGAATTTTTCCAATAGAAGAAAAAACGTAGTGACATTTACATAAATAACACCGGGTAACAAAAAAAAAGTCGATTTATCTTAGAATTCTTATATTTATTGAATCTTTAGGTGAATAAAAAAAGTAGGTTAAAAACCTTTTTTCATTCGGTCAGTTCCATGCAAATCGACATAAAAGTGCGAAAAAATTGCTTTTTTACCATTTTATGAATCCGTATGTGTCAAAAATGCGACGTGAGACAAATTTCTAGTAGGGCTTAAATGAAATCTTAAAACATAAACTTTTCGACGAAAAATTAAAAAATCACTATGAATAGTGGAGGCACCATAATCGTCGTTTTTGTAAATTTTAATAAATGGGCGTTATAATTGTATCTGTAGCATATTTCAGAGGCAAATTTCGTGTTGTATTTTATATAAATATTTCTCAAATTCTATACCTTTAATGTAATAATACAATTGTTGTTAATAAAATTATATCCTTCTTAATTTTTACCTGTATCGAAAAATAAATTTTAGATTTGTAATCAGAGACTTCGAAATCCCTTGGATAACAAAATCATACAGAAATTTGCGTAAATTACAAATATTTCGGTCGCCATATTGAATCTGCAAATTTGAATTTTGAATAGTGATTAGCAACCCCAAAAACAGTATTTTAATTTAGTCCGTCATATTGTGTCCGCCATTTTGCATTTCTTAAGTCTAACTTTCCATTGATCATCAGCAACTACAAAAACCATAATGGGACCAGTTAAAAAAATCTGATCGTGGAAATCTTTCTATCACTTCTTGTCACCACAATTATTTATTTTTTTTTTTTTTTGAGGTGCTTCATAAATTAAGTTACTCCACTATTAATAGTGATTTTTCAACTTCGTTTAAAAGATCATGATTTAAGCTTTCATTTAAGCCCTACTAGAAATTTGTATAACGTCGCAATTTTTACTCATAGGGATTACAAAAATGCTAAAAAAAAAAAACATTTTTTCGCACTTTCATCTCGATTTGCATGGAACTGACTGAATGAAAAAAAGGGTTGTAACCTCTTTTTTTTTGTTCACGGAGACCTGCAGATTCAATAAACAGAAGAATTTTAAGATAAAGAAGAATCGACTTTTATTTTGTTACCCAGTGTAATCAATTTTGTCAGGTGCCGGACAAAAAACCGACAGTCAAAACGCCGACACAGAAAGACACATCAACAACCGGACAGTTATTTTTTTTAAGCGTCTTTCTTTTCGATTGTCGGTTTTTGGACCTGTCGGCTTTTTGATTTGTCGGTTTTTGGACCCGCACCCATTTTGTCAATTTAACAACATGGCTGATTTTGAAATAAATAGTTTTTGCCGACATGGTAACTTTTTGGGTTTCAAATAAATTTGAGTTTATCTTAATTTATTTACTTTTACTTAGCGTATCCCAAAGCCTTGAGTGTATGAACTAATCCTTATAATACCTATGAAAAATCAGCAGTACCTACCAAAAATGTTAAATAATTAATTGACCGATACCAGGTATTAAGACGTACCATTTTAGGTGCAATTTTTCATGAACTTTATTGTAATTTTTCATGTGGATGTGCTAATTTTCTATGTTAATATGGGGGGGGGGGGGGTGGGGGGGGGGGGGGGTGGGGGGGGGGGGGGGTGGGGGGGGGGGGGGGTGGGGGGGGGGGGGGGTGGGGGGGGGGGGGGGTGGGGGGGGGGGGGGGTGGGGGGGGGGGGGGGTGGGGGGGGGGGGGGGTGGGGGGGGGGGGGGGTGGGGGGGGGGGGGGGTGGGGGGGGGGGGGGGTGGGGGGGGGGGGGGGTGGGGGGGGGGGGGGGTGGGGGGGGGGGGGGGTGGGGGGGGGGGGGGGTGGGGGGGGGGGGGGGTGGGGGGGGGGGGGGGTGGGGGGGGGGGGGGGTGGGGGGGGGGGGGGGTGGGGGGGGGGGGGGGTGGGGGGGGGGGGGGGTGGGGGGGGGGGGGGGTGGGGGGGGGGGGGGGTGGGGGGGGGGGGGGGTGGGGGGGGGGGGGGGTGGGGGGGGGGGGGGGTGGGGGGGGGGGGGGGTGGGGGGGGGGGGGGGTGGGGGGGGGGGGGGGTGGGGGGGGGGGGGGGTGGGGAGTGTTAATTTATTATATCTCTTTAATCCTTTGGGTTACAGACGCCACTAAAGTGGCGCCATTTTACGTCTTTTTTTCTCTTCATATCTTTCGTATTTGATGCAAAATATTACTTTTTGGCATTTTCAGATAAAGAGACTGAAACTTGAGAAGAAGAATGATATATTGTGAATCTACAATTATTTAATTACTAATAAACGCATCCTTAAAAACCCGTATTTTTGTGAATATAATTCATTAGCGGGGAATTTGATAATAGACATATGCTAAAAGTGTATGAAATGAGTTCTTTGAAGAACGGAGATCATTACATTTATGAAATTCAACATGGCAGATTCAATATGGCACCCGTAATTACAAACTATTTCATAGCACGAAAGCTAAAATCGTCTTGCGGGACTGTGTTATCACCTTTGTTATAAAAAATGTCGTTTGATACAAAATAAATAGTACGCGTGTTTTCCGCGAATGTGATTGCCAACTCGTGCCTATAAGACAAAATTTAGGATGGAATTTTCTGAAATAAACGTGCCGTTGAAAATGAAAATAGTGAATATGAAAATGTTGTTGTTTTTGAATTTTGAAAATCTTATGACAGATTCGTATTTAGCAACTCCAAAAACCTATGAGTAACTATTTTTGTGAGTGTTTACTAAAGATCTCAATTTTCCATCCGCCATATTGAATCCGCCATTGAATCTTCGGAATCAGACACCAGATTCGTATTCAAGGACCCCAAAAAACCCCCGAGTAGCGAGTTTTATGAAAATTCGCTAACGGTTACAATTTTTTATTGTCATATTGAAGTCTATGAACAACTTCGTAATCTAACCAGTCTAAATGTCCCAAACATACATTTTGTATTTGAACTCCGAGGTGCATTTATTTACAACAAACTAAAATGACGGATCGAATTGTAGATAAAAATCAATGGAACATATATGAATAAAATCAGCTGAACCTTTAGAATTCCATTACAAAAAAATGAAACAATAAAAGGCAACTCGCATACATACCATAATTGGGTTTGTAATATGCATGAAAAAGCATTAAAAAATCCTGTTCTCCATTTTTAAGACGATGCCTTTTGTTTATAACTACATAGTTACCGACAGCACTGTTACGGCAAAATATTTCGACGGAATTACATTTCTGGAAAAATATCATACAAAAATTTAGGAGCTTTCCTTATCTAATGGTGACATTAAAATTAACATAGATCATGACCTTGAAGGCCTTTTTTTAAATGGAAACTCTTATAACATTGACCATGACAAAATCAGTGGCAAGGTCATGTCAACATGAATGTTCCAAATCCTGGTAAAGCAAAATATTTCGACGGAATTGCATTTTTAGAAAAATGTTAAATTGAATAGTTTTAGACATAATCCTGGGTATATAATATGTTGTTACAACCACACATAATTTTTATATTATTCAGTAATTTTTTAATTTAAAAATGTTTTCAAATTCTGACTACACGAGTACAGAGGTTTATTGGGAATGTTTTTGCCTTTTTCTTTCTTTTTGTTATTTAATTGCTATACTATTTGAAAATATTATTGTATGTGTATAGATTAATCATATATTTCTGTCTCGAATCTACTAACATTGCCCTTATAATAGTAGTTTCTTGTGTTCAAAAGGAAACACGTTTAAATAAAAATATGCACATAACTCAATTCAGCATGAATCATGGACTAAAATAATATATTCTTTTGATCTAGATAAATTTAAGACCGTATACACTTTTGATGAATTACGATCGCTGTAAGTGTTGTAGATGAGGAAAGTGAAACCATAAGAGCAGTGTATACAAATGGATATTTGATTCTTACGATTAGAATGCGGAATAGAATAAAATTTAGTGATTTGAGTTTGACAAAAACCATTCCGAAGACATTACGTAAGTATTTACATTTAAAGCTTTTTTTTCTTATATTTCATTATTTTGACGAAGGAAATTTTAAATTACATATCGCAATAAAGGACCTCTGTTATTTATAACATAACCACCATTCAGTTACAAGAAATGTTTTCTGAATGTTTAGAAATAAATAATTTTTTGTATAATATTGCCTAAAAGTTTAGCCGACAGAGTACAAAAATAATGTTCACCACTCCGTCCAAATACCGCCGATGCAGTATTCAATAAATTAATGAAATTAGAATATAATCAATTTACAAAGAACTGGAAGAACATACGAAAATAAGTGATTTAAAGTATTGCATACATTTTGGATCATCCTTATTTACTTAATTTTTAATTTCTCAAAAACTGACAACATTTGTTATTAAATATCAGCCTTGAAAATCAACGACAGAAAAACAATAACATATTGCAAAACATGCTCTATAATTACATTACATAATGACACCATAACTATGAGATTAACTTTGAAAGAAAAATATAATTCATTTCTAAATTTAATTAAAAACGAACCTATAATTTAATCATTAGAGTTGGATTAAGTGTTATGTACTTTTTATAACTCATTTATATAAGGGATAAGTTCAGGCATAACATCAGCTATATGGAAGTATTAGTTTTAAAAAATTCAACAAAAATATTTCTTTAGTAGCTTTTGGCGGCGACCGACATTTTGGTCCCCTGAAAATTCCTCCTCGGAAATTTCCCTCCGGAAATTCCCCCCTTCGGAATAACACTCCTCGGAAAATTCCCTTCTAGAAAATAACCCCCTTGGAAATTTACCCTCCAGAAAATAGCCCCTCTGGAAAAATGGTTAGGTTAGGTTAGGTTAGGTTAGGTTAGGTCAGGTTAGGTTAGGTTAGGTTAGGTGTACCCTCTTTAATTATAGAGCCTGTTTGTTTCGCCGTAGTGGTGTGACATATATATCACGACAGGATTTACTTCGGTACTTAATGCATCGCCAGATCACTGGTCGTTTCTTGATGTTTATTAAACATATATCCATTTAGTATTAATATCGGTTTATGTCGATTCGATTTGATAATGTCGAAAGGCATTTTGATACTTCTTGTGCTTGAGTCAACTATTAACTAGCGCGTGAACACTGGAACTGAGCAATATATATGATTGGAAATTTCTGGGGGAATGATAAAACGTGGTTTTCTTTTTTTTTCCGGAGGGGCTGTTTTCTAGAAGGGAAATTTCCGGAGAGGTTTATTCCTGAGGGCGAAATTTCCGGGGGGAATTTTCCAGGGAGGAATTTGGGGGGGGGGGGATTACTCCGGGATCCCTTTTGGCGAGGAAAGCAATTGAAAGTTATAAACAAATTTTTTTACAAAAAAATGGAACTTTACAAAATCCACCCATAATTATTTAGACAATATATGTTAATATTTACCAACATTTTAAAAAATATTTCAATTAACTTAGTGAATGTGAATAGCCATGTTTCAAAAAAAAAAGAATCAAAGTCTCTCTCTGTCTCACTCTCTTATATTTATATTATAATATATATTTGGTGAATCAATTACAGCTTTTTGTAGTTGAAAAATTGAAAGAGTTATAAAAAACACCAATAGATTGAATGGAAAATATAAGTAAATATTCTCTTTATTATGCTTGCAAAAATTTGGTATGGAGATAAAAATTGGCAAATCGATATAAAAAACAAGAATTGCAACGAAAATTTCACAGAATAATCCAGAATCTTACAGA
Organism: Trichopria drosophilae; assembly: GCA_030407085.1. Classification (NCBI taxonomy): domain Eukaryota; kingdom Metazoa; phylum Arthropoda; class Insecta; order Hymenoptera; family Diapriidae; genus Trichopria; species Trichopria drosophilae. The sequence goes on along the minus strand of CM059586.1, from coordinate 67,818,302 downwards.
ATTTAGAAGAACTCATTTAGAAAGCAGGAATATTCTAAATGTAATGTGTTTCGAACACAATCTAAAAAAAAATTCATATTTTTTAAAATTAATAATTCTGCTGTATTGTGTATTAAAAAAAACATTTATTTTATACTGCAACATACCCAGTGAAATAATTAAAATAAAAGCTGACGAATTATATGTAATTGAAGACCTGTAGGCACAAACACATATAATGTCCGCAAATATATTAAAAAATTTCAAATATTATAAAAAAAAATCCAATAAATTATTTAAAATATTCAACAAATTTTGATGAAAATCGAAAAACGGTGTCTAAATAATTTATATAGATTTTTATTTATTTTAAATAAATACAGATTGATTTTTAAAAAATTCATTATTTTTCTAAAAAAACTATATTTTACAATTTGAATCATATTTCTACAGAATTCCTCGTTAAAAATTGCTAAGGAAGTAAGTTTTTTGTATTTTTTTAGTTAAGTCCTGAACGCTATTGATTTTTGAAACCTTTGTGTATTTCGTTACAAATATAAAATATAGCAACGGAGTGAGGAGCATGTAACAAAAAAAAAGATCGTATTTTCTTCTTTTTTTAAGACTCATGATTTTCTAAAAATTCGTCTTTCTCAATGTTTTAAAAGTAGTATTTACAAAGATTTATACGCTTAATTGTTTTCAATTAAAAAAAATAACCATTTAAACCAGAAGATACGATCCGTACAGAATTTTGGGCTATGGAGGAATGACCAGCCTAGAAGCAAATCAATTTAGAATTTACGATATTCCTGGATAATTTTTCACAATTAAACATTTAAAATTGTCAATTTCATAAAAAAATCGATAGAGTAGGCATTTCCAGTCCTTAAACAAATTGATACTGCATAAAATAACAAAACATACCGGATTATCTTACACTGATCAACAACATATCTATATTTTATAGTATTGAGTTTACTATTGTCAGGGGCAGAGTAATAACGATCACTAAAAATTTCTATTTTATTCCAGTTGAGAATTTGCATTAAAACTCAAAGAATATGTTGCAGTGATGTGTATTTTTTGAGCCAAGATTCGATGCATTTCTGCCGTCGAGTCGTGAGCACGTGAGGTCATAAATATCGCACAGCTACCGTTATTATGGCTGCGGCTACATATCTGTCAAAATAAACAGAATAGACACTAAAGTCATAAATAAAAGTCGACTCGTAGAATTCAAATTTGACACAGACAAATTTTACCACGTACGATTTATTTAAGAGACAAAATTGCTGCGAGTTAGTTATTATCCTAATTTTACAAATTCAAGGGAGCATGGCTAATTTTATTTAAATGATTGATTGGTTGAAATAAATTTGGAATCGGAATCAGTTTCAAAAACATTAAAGAGAAAAGAAGTAATACAGCTCATGAAAGTATAACGTCACATGTCATTAGTAACGTTGTTAGGACAGGATACTAGCGGTAAGGAGGAATGTATCTTTATCTTTTTATGTTTCCCACGTACCTTTTCCTGGTTTAAGTCAATTGGCAATAAATAATTTTTCTTCGTATCTTTTCTAAGTATCTGTGCAGAAGAAAAAAACTTGTGTTAGAAATTAGACCAATGCAGCCAGATTTTCGTTTTACGAAAATGTACAGTAATTTTGGCAATAATAACCAGACTAAATAAGATTTTTAATATCCTTATTACATTTTACCAGAAATAATAGCACAGTTTTGCTCAATCACATTGATTTCTGACTAACGTTTTAGAAAAATAACCAAGACAATTTTGGACAGAATAAATTATGTTTAAACTAATTTTTAATGTTCTAAATGTTCTCAATCAAGATTTCTAAAACAAACATTGTTAAAACTATCCCCGAATTTTAAGTACTAAGAAATCGACTTAGGAGAAACTTCATGAGAATATCAAAATTTAACATTTGCAATGTAATTTTTCTCCCAAGCTTTTCGTTATTCAATTACGGTAAAGTCGGCGCCAAGATACCGATGGTGTTGTAAAGAGTTACAACATTCTAGTCCTTAGAATAAATGAGAAAAACAGTCAAATGGAATGCGAAACATTTGTTCCATCTATATCTGCCAAATTGAATCCGCCAATTTCAATTTTCAATTCTTAGAAGGCCGACGTGGAAAAGAATTTTTCCAATAGAAGAAAAAACGTAGTGACATTTACATAAATAACACCGGGTAACAAAAAAAAAGTCGATTTATCTTAGAATTCTTATATTTATTGAATCTTTAGGTGAATAAAAAAAGTAGGTTAAAAACCTTTTTTCATTCGGTCAGTTCCATGCAAATCGACATAAAAGTGCGAAAAAATTGCTTTTTTACCATTTTATGAATCCGTATGTGTCAAAAATGCGACGTGAGACAAATTTCTAGTAGGGCTTAAATGAAATCTTAAAACATAAACTTTTCGACGAAAAATTAAAAAATCACTATGAATAGTGGAGGCACCATAATCGTCGTTTTTGTAAATTTTAATAAATGGGCGTTATAATTGTATCTGTAGCATATTTCAGAGGCAAATTTCGTGTTGTATTTTATATAAATATTTCTCAAATTCTATACCTTTAATGTAATAATACAATTGTTGTTAATAAAATTATATCCTTCTTAATTTTTACCTGTATCGAAAAATAAATTTTAGATTTGTAATCAGAGACTTCGAAATCCCTTGGATAACAAAATCATACAGAAATTTGCGTAAATTACAAATATTTCGGTCGCCATATTGAATCTGCAAATTTGAATTTTGAATAGTGATTAGCAACCCCAAAAACAGTATTTTAATTTAGTCCGTCATATTGTGTCCGCCATTTTGCATTTCTTAAGTCTAACTTTCCATTGATCATCAGCAACTACAAAAACCATAATGGGACCAGTTAAAAAAATCTGATCGTGGAAATCTTTCTATCACTTCTTGTCACCACAATTATTTATTTTTTTTTTTTTTGAGGTGCTTCATAAATTAAGTTACTCCACTATTAATAGTGATTTTTCAACTTCGTTTAAAAGATCATGATTTAAGCTTTCATTTAAGCCCTACTAGAAATTTGTATAACGTCGCAATTTTTACTCATAGGGATTACAAAAATGCTAAAAAAAAAAAACATTTTTTCGCACTTTCATCTCGATTTGCATGGAACTGACTGAATGAAAAAAAGGGTTGTAACCTCTTTTTTTTTGTTCACGGAGACCTGCAGATTCAATAAACAGAAGAATTTTAAGATAAAGAAGAATCGACTTTTATTTTGTTACCCAGTGTAATCAATTTTGTCAGGTGCCGGACAAAAAACCGACAGTCAAAACGCCGACACAGAAAGACACATCAACAACCGGACAGTTATTTTTTTTAAGCGTCTTTCTTTTCGATTGTCGGTTTTTGGACCTGTCGGCTTTTTGATTTGTCGGTTTTTGGACCCGCACCCATTTTGTCAATTTAACAACATGGCTGATTTTGAAATAAATAGTTTTTGCCGACATGGTAACTTTTTGGGTTTCAAATAAATTTGAGTTTATCTTAATTTATTTACTTTTACTTAGCGTATCCCAAAGCCTTGAGTGTATGAACTAATCCTTATAATACCTATGAAAAATCAGCAGTACCTACCAAAAATGTTAAATAATTAATTGACCGATACCAGGTATTAAGACGTACCATTTTAGGTGCAATTTTTCATGAACTTTATTGTAATTTTTCATGTGGATGTGCTAATTTTCTATGTTAATATAAGAGATATTGCATAAATTGCTCACATCCGGACATTTGTATAATATATTGTCGTACACAAATTAAGTGAATATATAAATTATTGCTTCTAGTACTAGATGACATTTAAATCCAACATGATGTTCGTACAGTTTCATTGAAATGATCATGTGGAATCTGGATATTTGTTAGGAACAAAAAGAACAATTTTAGTTATCAATTTTTTCTATAAAATTACCCTGGAAAAAATGAAGCGTTAATGTCCCAATTCACCCTTATGAAACGCTTAACCCTCTCTTTAGCTCTCTGGCAAAAATCGAAGAGTCATTAAGCACACGTTAAGCGTTTTTTGTCCAAATTCCCTCTTTGTTAACTCTTTTGGCACGCTTTTCTAACGCTTTTCACACTCCTTTGACACTCTTACAGACTCATAAGTAACGTCCCATTTTTGGCAAGGTATGTTTTTCTTTTCCAACTTTACTGTTAAACATAACAAATTTTGTTCGCCTCTTGCATATAGGTAGCAGTATTTTATGAGATCATCGTAATTTTAATATTATTGTATATGCATCAAAAACCAATTTTCTACTTCTTTTCAGATAACACCGATTTTTTTGAATATTCAGATTTTTCATAAAAACGAGCAGAGGTACCATGTATTTCCTTACAAATTGATGTTCATACATTAGTTTTTAAATGTTTATACAATGTGATGCTTAATCAGAATTTCAATCTGATAGAGTGACGATAAATTAAAACATCCGATTATTGGTATTTGTAGTACCCCAGACAGCAGATTTTTCAGAAAATCCTCAAAATGAGATCATAATTTTGTTGTCTTTATGGTTTGCTAAGATGATATCATAATGTGGTCAGAATGCGATAAACCGTGATCATAAAGGGGTCTTAATATATCATATTTATGACCTCATTTTTATCATAAAGAAGTCATAATTTAGTTATATACATTGTATTTGTATATCAATAAATTTCGAAATGAATAATAATTTTACTAATAACTACCATTAAGAAAATTTAAATAGATAAACAATGCCTAGGAATGAAATTCTATAGAAATAAACACGTAATATAGTTAAAGTTACATTAAAATGGGGGCCAATATACATATGTATATATATATGTTCACATGTATATGTATAATATTTATACATACCCGGAATAATAGGTTGATATAAGAAGAAAACTACTATACGAATTAATCATTATATAAAATAAAAATCAATAAAAACAAATTAACTTTGTAATAAAAAAAATATATATATAAACAAATAAAAATAAAATTGTTTAAGATGCTCTTTTGTTAGTGTAAAAATATATATTAACATTTTTAAAAAATGTCTAATGAAATAAAAAGGTTTATATTACAATTAAAAAGGTCACATTTCTTTGTCAGCCTGATCTTAATCAGTCTGAGCTAAGCAATGTTTGTAGGCTTGTTTTAAATGTTTTTCATCGTAGTTTACATTGCATAAATAAGAATTTAATAGTGCATTATAAATTGCTATGCATACTTTTTTGAAATCCTGTTAAAACCAGCCTACAAGTGATGATTAGTTCAGACCGATTAAATTCTTAGAAATTTGATCTCTTTATGTGATTTTTAGACCAATAACAAAATGATATCTTTAAGTTAGTCATCTGAGCACTTTATGATACAATTACGATATCGTTTTGATTAATATCTTAAAAATATGACCTCTTAAGTGGTTAACTCTAAAATGACACCTTTAACCCTTTGATGCACACATTTTTCTTTACATGGAAAATGGTTGGAATTTACTGCTCGGAGGTTTTCGGGTTCGCTGATTACGAATATGACCTCAAATTTTCAAAATTCAAAATGGCGGAACAAATCAGGAAAAAGTTGCTTGATCGAGATGAAATTGGGGACATGGGAATTTTCAGGGTCACTGATTCCGAATAAGACCTCAGATTTTCAAAATTCAAAATGGCGGATCTTAGATGGCGGACCAAATTACGTAAAAGTTACTTGATCGAGATGAAACTGGGTACACGGGAGTTTTTGGAATCGATGATTATGAATACAGTCGAAAATGTTCAATATTGAAACTGGCGGATCTAAGATGGCGGATCCAAGATTACGGACCAAATTAGGAAAAGGTTGCTTGATCAAGATGAAATTGGGAACTCCGGAGGGTTTTCGGGATCGCTGACTACGAATCTGGCGACGGATTTCCAATATTCAAAATGTCAGATCCAAGATTAGAATTTTAGGGTCTGAGTAAAGATTGGACCTCTGAAGCCTGTTGGAGGCTGCACAATCGTTACGAGGCCATACAATTTTACGGCCAAGAATAAAAAACAAAAGGAGCGTAAAAAAAAGAAAAGTATCAAAAAATAGTAAAAAAAAAACAACAAAAAAGGTATAAAAAAAAGTGAAGCTACAAGCTTACTATACGCCATCGTCGATAACTCTGGGTTATGCCATGGGTAAGCAGTCAAAATCGGCAATATCTAATGTATAATTTTTCTTAATTTGAAAAATTTTCAAAAGTAGTTTTAGCAAATTTTGAATCTGCCATCTGAGAGTTCTCGGGCCCCAAAAATCTCCGAATAATCGTTTCCAAGCATAAATACATGTTTTTTTTTAAATTTTTGTACTGCCATTTTGAATTCGCCATTTTGAATTTTGGAAATCTGACCCCATATTCGTCATCAGCGATCATAAAACCCCCTTAGTAAAAATTCCTATGAAAATCGAAACTCAAAAATAAGGTGGAAAACTCTTTTTTAGTGTTTGTTTAGTTATAACACTTTTACAATAAATAAAATTTGAATATTAGTGGTATAATATTGTTAACAAATACCTTAGCTACTAGAAAAACCAAGCAAAATTTTTAAATACTTCAAAGTTGAAATTTTATAAATGAAATTATCTGGCAGAAAAGGTGGTCCCTGAGAGGACCACCGTGCTTCAAAGGGTTAAGTGGGTCGTCTGATCACATTATCACATAATTCTGATATCATTTTGAGTTTTCTTAACGAGGTCAGAAATTTTTTTCTGATATCTTTCTGAGCTCTTTGCGAGATCAACTTGCTGTCTGGGAACTGATTTTTCGTAGCAACCATACAGAGTTAACTATGTTGATTTTAAAAATATCGAAATGACATCAAAAGGGTCAAAATTTAAATGTTTGTAAGATTTGGCGATATGCAAATATAAAGTTCGCAGGTAAGAATCCGAAACGATACAAAAGTGCACAAAAGATTTCTAGTCACACCCCGTCGAGAATTCGAAAATACTTTCGGATGACTCCTGCTTTTGAAAAGTCGCTCATCTATACAGTTGCGATAGATGAGATTTTTGCAAAGAAAAAGTTTTGAACCCATAGACTAGATGACCCCTTTAAACGGATTTATATACCTGTAGAAGTGGAGAAAATACAACCGACTGATGAACGTAACATGCTAATGCGAAGCTCCGGAACTCGGAGCAACGAATGTACATTCTTTCGCAATGAAAATTGTAGCGAGTTGATAAAAACTAAAAAACTATCCGGTGTTTCCAAAGTTGATTGTTGGAAGACGAGCAACAATGGTGGATAAATGATTATTTTGAATCTGAGGCTAAGTAGGAACCCGTGGTGGCGATACTTCTATTGATATTAGCTATTGGTCGGAAAAAAAAGTTAAAAGAATAAAATGACGCGGGTCTGAGTAAGAAATAGGCGCGGCCCTGAGTCTGGCTCCGGGGCGTCCGGGGGCAGCATCGGAACGTGCAGACTAGAGGGCGCCAGCGCTGGTTTCCGCGGCGGCGGCGGCCGAAAGCCGAGAGCGACGAACGAACGAGGAACGAACGAAGCCGAGAGTGTACGAGAGAGCAAGTGTTTGAGTGTTTCCTCGAAGATGGCGGATGGTGGTCGTTCGAATTCGCCAGGGCGCAGAGGATGAATACTCTGCGGAGTCGTTGACGCGTCCACGGGAGTCTAGTGGCGACGGCGCCCCGGGAGTCGACGGGCTCGATGCGATCGTCGCCAGGCGACCAGGGCTCAGGGAGGCACCCAGGAACGCGACGAGGTACCCGCTTTGCCGCCAGTAACTTTTCTCGACCAAACGTCGACCGCGGCTGGCCCCCGAGCTCTTAAATGGCTGACTCGAAACCAAGGGGAACAAGGCACGGACGTGGATCTTAATCATCCCCCGGGCGAGCGGACGAAGGTACGAACGCGGCGTCGCCGACTTCCCGGCAAACCAGCCCCCGGTCGCCCGTTCCCGTTTCTCCCCGGAGACGGCTCGAGTTGCCGCGGGCGAATCGCCGGAAAGTCATCTGATCCTTACAATTTTCCATCATTTTTTACAAAATCCAACAAATTTGACCAGCTACCCCCAAAAGATTCGTGCAATTGTCAAATTATATGCACTAAAACGTAATGTAAATATTAGCCCCCCTTCCTCATTATTCCCTCGATTCTGTAAATTTCTTTTCGTTAGGTCAACATTTCAAAATGTAAATAGTACATTTTTTAGCGTAATAAGTTTATCATAGCAACTTCAATGATTGTAATATATGTATTACGTTTACAAAAATACAAACATCAAAATTGTCTCTGTGTTACATTGTTGCTAACTGGTCCACAGAAAGCTGGTGACTCCAAAATTGACGATAATGTGTTAAAAAGCTGAGAAATTAATAAAATACAATGATTAACCATTTCTTTAAACAATACATAGTGGTCGATGTCAAATATTTAATAAACTCTAAATAAATAATACTTTATTTATTAATACTGCAAAAAATTTGGAGCAATTTTGAAATGTATCGTTTTCTGTTTACATTCCTTAAAAATCATTAAATATATGAATATTAAGTCAATATTACATTTTAATATGATATAAAATAAACACACAGCAACAGTTGGTAATTTTGCTACTTTTTAAGTAGACTGATAGACAATTTTTTTAATTTCAGTAATTTAAACAATTCAATATTCGATATTTTATGAACAAATCTGAAAAAAAACATGCATACATAATTTATACACAAAAATGTCAAAAAATTGTTCAAGGAGATTTCGTGTCAACTGAATTTAAAATACTTATTTCATTAAATTAATTATTTCTGAAATTATATTTTCTGGATATTCTAATATTCAATATTCTAATATTTCAGTACTTTCTCCAAAATATGGAACAAAGCAACAAGTGCATTTAAGATTAATATGAGCAAACTATTGTGCTTGTAATTTAGCCAAATAACCTTTTATTTTTGTATTGTGTTTAGTTTAATATGTAATATACTTATTTATATTCCCAACAAATCTTTTAGATTTTTTATGAAATCCTAAACCCTGTAAAAAAGAGTAGGGTGAAATTACTATGATCAACGAGAGTAACCAGTAGGACCTACTTTGAATGTGACTAAATCATCAGAAACATGGTGAAATTACAAAAAAAAAGTGTAAATTTACAATGAAATAAAGTGATTTCGAATAAACACAAACTGCAAAGGGAAACTGTGCATGCGCACACATAACATTTTAACACAATCGTCAAGTACTTTATGAAGCTGAAACTAGCCAGACATTTGTAGCTGCAGATTCGAAACTGCAATTGTTCTCAATAAAAAAAAAGTCATTTTTATAGAAAAGAACAATTCTGATGTGTCAATTCAATCATAAATGACAATAATCATTACTAATCGAATAATGGAAATTACGAATTACTAAACGAATATTCAATCTGCAGCTATGAATATGCAGCTAGTTTCAGCTTCATACTTACTTTCACAACTGAAAATGCAATTTTACGCAAAATAGTGGTTCCAAACTTAGTAAAATTACATTGTTTAAAGTAGGTAATTAATAAGACCCACTTTGAATGTGACAATTTTACAGTACAATTTCAACTACAACAGTGAAATAACTGAGAGAATTATATCTTTACCACTTTCAAAATAAGAATTTTCTCAGAGTGTACGTAAAACTGTAGGGTAATTTTACATTGTTCTTTTTTACAGTGCAGTACTGCAAAATATAGACAGACTTTTTATATGAAAGAAAAATATAATGCTGCATTTTTCATTTCGATTTTGAGTAGTAAACATTTGGTTAAGATTTAAAATCCTAGCAATTGTTTTCATATATATGTTTTTCTATAATTATATAATATAAATATTTGAAGCATTGCATTAAGCACAGCATTCTATACCTGTTGCTGTCTGTTACCGTCATTAACTGTGATGATTAATTTTATCCTTAGATACTTTTATGATTAGATTCTGCAATAAATTGCAGCAAGGTGAGCAACACTCAAGTTGTTGGAAAATCTATAGAAAAGAAAAATGATATTTTTTTATTTTCAATAATTGCAAACATTATTAAATGTTTTTAATTTAAAAAACTATTTGTACAGATTTCTTTAATGGAATTTTATTGATATTTAAAACTTTTTTTTTTATTTGTACAGTTTTACAGTTAAATAAAGTTTACGCATTTATCAGATACATGGGTGATTTTCAAGCTGTGATATTTTTTAATGATAATTTGACAAATTCCTAGATTAAGTAAACAATGTATATTTTTCCATTTTCTTGTTACATGTAGTATGTGTATTGTGTACGTTAAGTAAAACAACTACAAGTGAATTATTTATAGAATTATATTAGAAATAAATATATTTTAATATGGCGATACTGACATTCAATAGCTTTCTAAACAAACACAACATCAGCAGTTTATGTTGATTATCATAAAATAGGTTTCTCATGAAAATAAGCAGAAAAGTAGACAGACATAAAAATATGAACTGAAATTATTAATAATTATAAATATAAATAATAATTGCATACTTTTTTCTTGCATAGCAAATGAAACTTGGAATAAATGGTATAATAATCATTTCGAATTAATTTTTAAATTGTCATTAAACAATATACAATAGTTACAGACAAATTGCTAATAATTTCATTAATTATGACAGTATTTTCCTGTATATATGCATTGTTATTATTATTATTCATAAAAGTATGTATTCTTTATTTATTGCAAAAAAAACAAGCAAATAATGTTGAAAGTTAAATAACATAAATCTGAAAGCAAGGAATAAAGATTTTAATAAATACCTAATTAATTTATATAAAAATAAAAATATTTTTTGCGTATCTGTCGTAAAATGTAAATAAAATTGGTAAAAATTACATAAATACCTTTTTAAAATCTTTACATACGAATTTCATACTTTTCCGGAATTTCTTTTTATTGCATAAGGTTTTTTTGTTCCTTTTCTCTATATCTTTCTTCATTTTTGCTACATCTCAGTACTGTCTTTTACCCGGAGATATTTTGTAAAAAATTTACTTCAACTTTACTGCGGTACTGACAATCGATCTTTATGATTATTTTATACAATAATCAGTGCTCATACGATATTTTCCGATTGCATTATGAAAGTTCTAAGTAACTTACATGTTTACACAAGAGGAGCTTTACTCAAACAAACTTGCACTTGGACACTGCTTACAAGTACTGAACACAATTTTTTTGTGTAACCAATGCTTAAAATTTGGAGACCGTTGAAAACATTCATTGATTGCTGCGATCAATGCTTATTTGTTTATTGCAATTAACTTTTCAATGCACATCGAAAATAGTTTTTATATTTATTGTTTTCATAGTATTGCAGTATATACAGTCCTTTTATAGTATTACACCGTGGCACTATTTACTGTTAGCTTACTAATACGTTTAGACGACTGTAAACAGTCTCCCTTTCCTTCTGGATTTGTATCCAAATAAATTAAAATAAATTATTATTATTATATTTATCGTTTTCATATTTACCAACAAAAATGATTGCCTAATAACTAGTTACATGTCAATGCATTTCTTTCAAGCCCATATTACTCCATTTTTTATACAAGATTCAAAGTATTACAGTTTTTTGAAAATCATGGATATGTGAAAAAATGATTTAAATTTGCATTTCTCCTTGGCGCACTTATGTATACAACAGTTTTCAGCAAATTTATGTGATATTTAAAATAATAGTATTTGCACAGGTAAAATTTCAGGAGGGTCATCGAACCAATTTCATTCAAATAATTGATTGAAATCAGTGTTTTTTAATACAGATCTTACAAAGAAACCCACTTACTCACTCACAGGGTCGATAATCTGTTTACAAACTGATAAAAATTTGCCAAATACTAAATACTTACTGTAAACATTACACCAAAGCCAAATATTCCTTGATTTTATCACATTATCAAAATATAGTTAGTTTTACCTGAGCCATAAGTTAAAAAAACTTTTAACAACAACAATATCATATTCAGTGTTTACTTTCTGAATAACACTGCATAATATAGTAACATAAATACAACCATTGAAATACACTTCCTTGAGTATGTAAATAAAGAACGAGTTACAAATTGCTCTGTAAGGGAGAATTATATACTTTGAACGTTAATAGCCACAGCAAATATGGAGAATTTGTTAACAAAAAAAGAAATATTTAAATAACCAGACCCCCCTTTTATACTACCCTAACCTCCAACCATGCAAATATGGGTCTATACAATAAACCGTTACAAGTTATTTAGTTATTTGCGGAGACTTTACCTCGCTGAAATCCATTACGGTCACTTTCATCGCTCATTTGCGAGCTTTCTGTTAAGTTTACTAAAATTATGTATCAAACCTTTTTTGTTAAGAATTTTGTGCTCTACATTTTTTATTTGAAATATTTTTTCATCCGATTTATATTTTTTAAGATAAATGGAAAAAACTAAAAAAAACACAATTTTTAGGTGTTTTTTCAAGATAGCGGCTTTTGTATAGTAGAGCGCCGATTTTTTTTTGTCATATTCGTAATCAGGGGGCAAAAATATACAAAACTAGTGTGATGAAATTTTTTTTCTCGATGTCGTAGCTCTTCCGAAGGTTTACCTATATCAATATTTAAAGTGAAAAATCTTCAGAGTATATATTCTTTTATTATGGTTCTATATTTGGCACCCCAAAATTTCATTATTGTTGTGAGTGAGATTTATTACAGTGATAAGAGTTTGTTTTGATTCATTTAATATTATCTTTTCCAACCATTTAATGAATTAGTATTCCATAGAGCAGAAATGCATTTTTTATTGTTGAAGTATGATTTAATAAAATGTCAGTGCAGAATTTTGGGTCAATAAAATAACAATACCAAAATATTTTTAATTTTTTGGAAGGAATAATAATGCATTAAATTAATAATATTTTATCAACCATTTTTAAAATATTTAAAATTTGTCTGTATTATGGTCATGATACAATCATGCAAATAAATGTTGTAAACAAAAATATGCGACACCCATATGAATATAAAAATAATAATGCATAACAAAAAAATAACATGTAATCTTGAAGTAGAACATTTCATGCATTTATAGATTACTCTATTTCAAGATTCGGAATAAAGATTAAATATAAATAATACCATCTAATTAAAACAACTATTCTTGCAGTTAGACGTTTCTAATTATAAAACTCCTATCTCAAATAAGTTGAATAAGCTTTGAAACTTTGCATATATTAACGTATTTCATAATTAACAATTTGTCCATAATGTGTTGTACAGCTAGTTTATACCGAATTCGTAAACATTCATTCAATTATCTCCTTTTACTGAATACATGGGCCAGGGAACAAAGCTCTGAAAATCAAAACCAAAGGCTAAAATTGTTGCGTGAGTCCAAGGTATTTTAATTTTCTTTGTTTTTGGCAAATTTTTAAAGACACAGTGAAAACAATTATGCTATATTTTATTACAAATCAAAGAAATTACTAGTATTGTAAACATGCTATATTTGCTCAATACTATTGATTCTTTTTGTGATGCATGATGTTGAAAAAAATGTACTGAAATGTTGTTAACTGTAAAAGATATTGGTCTATACTCCAAATTGTGACCAGTATTTGTATTTTCGAAACATGCACAAGATTTATAATAATCACCATTTTACAAAGGATTTCTATATTTAAATAAATAAGTTTACAACATTTATGCAGGTGACATTAAAATATAGAAATTAATCTTTCAAAAATATATAAAATCTTATTTTTCTATAAATATTTCTGTAATAAAATATTTTGTAGTATATTTTGTTAAATGCTGAGCTTGTTCTACTCTTGTTCAAAACAACTTTGCTTAAAAACTTCACATAACCTATGAAGATCATAATCTTGATTAATGGATACATTACATGTTAATAAACACACAAGGTAATGTAGATTTTTATAGAATCTATAATAGATTATTTGTACTTCCATTCCTTTGTTTTAAATGATAAATAAACATTGATTTTTTTATAAATGCTGCATATAAGCTATGAAAAGGTGATATAACAAATTTTAAAATTGATAGGTTAGTAACAAAAATATAAAAAAGAAAACCTTTCTATTTACAACAAAACTTTTACCACACTGTAAAAAATTTTAGTGTAAAATTACTATGGCAATAGGTAATCAGAATGATCCATTCTGAACGAAAGGAAACCCCTATGAAGATTGTAAAATTACAATGCTCTTGTAAATTTACCACTTCTAGCGTAGTAAAATTATGATTTTCAAAGTTAGTGAAATTACTCTTTTGCAGTAGTAAAATTACTACGCTCAGAGAGGGTCTTGTAGATTACCTACTCTTGTTGTAAAATTACTACGATGGTGGTAAAATTCCTAATGAAATTGTAATTTTACACCGCTCAGAGTTGTAAAATTACTGGTGGACTAGTGATTTTACATTACTTCTAGGATAATCATACTGTAATTTTACAATTCTGTAAGTAATTTTACACCATCACTTTTTATGAAGAATTACAGTAATAACATTTTGCAAGTCAGATTCGTACCCAGTGAATCTTTTTGAATATTGACATTGTTTTTATTTACAAAAATGCTTCTAAATTTAATCTATTTTTTAATTTTGTTTAACTTTCTATTATCCACATTTTATTAAAATTGAAGGAATAACTGGTATTGTAAATATGCTCCATTTACTCTATACTATTGGTTCATTCCGATGTACACTGTAAAAAATGGAACTTTACAAATCTGTTGTAATTTTCACTTTCAACATTGTAAAATTTCACATGTGAAATTGGGAATTTCCTATGTGAGGTTAGGAATTTCACAACGTTTTGTAAATACCCTACGCTGAAAGTGGTAAAATTACAGCGCGACGAATTTTCCTAACGTTGTACAAGGGTCAAAATGGAGCCCACACTGTACATGGTAAATTTACCAAATATTGTAAAACTCCAATGTTGTACGTATGAAAATTAATAAAAATGAATGAAAATTACAATAAATTTGTAAATTCCATTTCTATTTTTTACAGTGTATGTCTTATATTCATAAATTCTGTTCTATAAGGGTATTTGGTTCTTCCAGTATATATTTTGTTGCAGGATTTGCATAGTATTTTGTACACAGCATTAGTCTTTGTCTTGAACGTTGTTAAACAAAATTTGAAGAAAGTATTGATCTTTCCTGTTTTATTTATAAGGCTGATAAGAAGAAAAATTGGAAATACAAAAAAAATTACATTAAGATTGATATCTAATATCTAAGTTAAAGTCTTGAAATGCACATTTGAAGTTCACAACAATCTGGAAATTAACCAGAAATTATCGTAAATATCACTTTATATAATTAATGACACATTGGCAGCTGATACTCTTATTTTGAGTTGATTGAAAATCTGATAAAAAACTCTTAATTATACCATTAGCTCATTCAAATTTAAATTTTTGGTGATTAAAAATTGTGTTACTCACGGTTGAAACTATGTAAGGAAATCATACCAGTCCTCAAATAATTTCTGCAGTAACATTAAGAGCAAAGTAATCTATTATATAATTTTTTTGCTTTTTTAAATTCATTAGGTAAGGAAATGGCAGAAGCAGAGGTGAGTTCGGCTTCGCCGGACAGTACTACGAAGGAGCAACGCCTTGGTTTTGCCCATGGCGAGGATGTACTACTGCAGCACAAGGATGGCAAATATTATCTTGGAACTGTTGTAGAGGTAAGAAAAACATTCTTGTATAATATTTTACTTTAATTAAATATAATGTAACTTTTAATGAAACTTAATATTTAAAACTGCATTTATGTAGATTAAGATTTGAATTTTAATAGTAATTTAAAAGGTATTCAAATGCATTCAATCTTTTTTTGGTAATTTCCAAATTTCAGGTTGATTTAGCAGGAGAAAGATGTCTTGTAAAATTTTTGGACAATACATCCTCATGGTCGTCTGTAAAAGAGTTGACAAAACTTGCGATGCCCGAGTCGGACGTCATGTGTGTAATGTGCAAGAAATCGCAACAAAATGCAGAGAATGACATTATAGTATGTGACAAATGTGGTCGTGGCTATCACCAACATTGTCATCAGGTAAAATGAATTCTAAATACATTTAGTAAATTCATTTCCACAAGTTATTTACTTAATTCAAATTCTATGTTAAATAATCATAATAAATCTTTGTAGCCACAAATACAAAAAGAAGATACTCTCCCGGAAGCACATTGGATGTGTAAAAAGTGTGTGGATAGCCAGCCGAAAATTCGTGAGTCAAAAGATACAAAGAAGTCTATGGTGAAACCAAACATTCGGAAAGTTTGTAGCGGTAGAGATCAGCCTCACCCTCCACCAGAAGACGAAACGAAATTACCGTACGATGTATGTTAATTATAAAAATTGAATTTCCTGAATGGACAATTATACAATTTTTTGTACATATTTAAGTAACTATTTACTGTTCTGTGTAGCCTGACATGCTAAACTGGGATTCGCATCACAGAGTAAATGCTGAACAAATCTACTGTTATTGTGGTTTGAATGGCGAATGGTACACACAAATGTTGCAGTGCGCTCGATGTCGACAATGGTTTCATGAAAAGTGCATCAGTTGCTTAATCTATCCTCTGTTCAGTGGAGATAGGTAAGGATTATAATCATTAGATAAATCACTTGATTCTCACATTAAAGAATCGTTTAAATCTTATTCTTAAGAATTCTGAACCTCTAATGATCCCATGATCTTCATTAATTCAGTCAGTCTCTAAAATTTGAACATTTATATAACTTTTTGTTTGTAAAAAGGTATTTTTATTAATGACGAATTGTATTATACTTGTCTTATAAAGATGTGAGCATGGTAACATGTCACAAACCGCTGTAAATTAAGAAATCATTTGTCATGTCAGAGACATACATAATTAATCATAACTTTATCTGTTCCACCCAGATCTTTGTCTTTGAAACTACTAATCGTTGGCACTGCCATTAACCCCAGAAACTTTTTTTTTCGGTTTCCCATTATCGTTCTTCATTTATAATAGTGTATTGACAAAGATATATTTTAATGTCCATAGGTTTTACATCTTCATTTGTTCAATGTGCAATTTCGGCAAAGAATTCGTTCGGCGTTTGGAATTGAAATGGGTCGATCTGGTGCATCTTATGTTGTACAACCTTACGGTTTACAATGCTAAGAAATACTACGATTTGGACACAGTAGTCATACCGTATGCGAACGATAATTGGCATGATCTACAATTACCACCTAGAGTGAGTAGTAATGATAATTATTTTATTAATTTAAGAACTTAATTAGAAATTCATTAATTTGAGGACAATGATGTTAAATAATGAAGACGAATAATTATAAAAATAGGACATTTAAAATCTATTTATTTAAAAGTAAAATGTTTAACTTGCAACAGGTTGAAATATATAATTAGATTAGGATTATGTTTAATGAAATTTGTGCCACCAAAGTGCTATAATATTTTGCTTATTTTGTTTGCGTGATCATTTTTTTTTGTTATTTTTATCATTGCATTGGAACATCACAAAGATATTAGAATAGAAAGTTTATTTCCATTTTTTTTTTCAAAAAAATCTCTATTATTTGTCGAATAATTTCGAACGAGAAATTTTGTAGTAACCTTCAAAATTATTTCGAGGTTAGCTTTACTCATTTACAGAAATTCCCTTCTTTAGTTATAATTTTCAAAATACAAACTTTAACTCAAATTGAAACACTCAAAAATCATGTTGTGACTTATGTAAATAATTAAACCTTTTTCATTTATTCTTTCTTACGAAATTAAAGAATATAAACATGTTTAGTTCTAGTTTTTTATCGCAAAGAGAGGATTGTTTTTTAAATTTTGTTTTGTGAGATTTTTTACATCTGGTCATATCAGTGTGATGTTTTAAATTTCCTTTTTACGTCTAATATTTGTGTGTGTTAAATTTGTTTCGTTATGTGGCTAATTTAAATCGACCATTGCTTCTAACAAATATTTTACTATCATATTATTTATGTTCAACAATCGAGATCACTTTTTATGTATGCATTTCATTTATTGTAACCCGTTTCAGTGGAAATTATGAAAAATTAGAAAAAATAGGCCTAAAAATCATGGCATTTTTATTTTATTTTGCAAGATTTTTGTATACAGAATCGCTTTTTTTTGCAATTTGTTAGACGCGAATAGACACAACATACTTGAAAATAGTAGGGAAGGTATCTTTAAAAAACATTTAAAAAAATTCTTGTTACCGGACGAACTGGACTAAAGTTGACGTACACTCCCCGGCAATCACTTTTGTCATACCTAAGCCGAAATTTATTAAACTTCAAAGTTTAATATCTCTGCAAAAATTATCGTAGCTTAAAAAAATCGAATGGCATTTCAAAGGTTATTGCAATAGCTGTCATTTAAGCAGAGGAAAAATGTGAAAAGACGCTAAAATTCAGATTTTTATTATTAAAAAACATGAAAAAATACGATACATTTTTATCTTTAGTTAATTTTTTGCCAATTTGAAATGAATAATAGTGGAATAATGAAACTAACGGGGTTGAAAATGTGTGCCTCTACGTTTAACCCATTAAGGCCTAAACGGACACATTTTGAGCACCAGTATAGACGTCGATAATTTGCATATAAAAGCAATTGGAAAAATTTTACTCCCTATATTTCTGACGTAAAATTGTATGCTCTTTCAGAATCTTTCAATAAAATTTCGATAAAATGAAAAGCAAAAAAGGTATACGCGTTTTTTTGTTAAAAAACATGGTTTTAAACATTTATTTTTCATTCTAACATCACTTTCACCTCGAAATTGGTTTGGCAAACACGTCTAAGGTGAAAATATCGCGTCCATGGATCCTTAGGATTAAAAATCTTGAAATTCAAATTAGAACACGGTACGTTTTAATCCTAAGGGTCCATGGACGCGATATTTTCACCTTAGACGTGTTTTCTAAACCAATTTCGAGGTGAAAGTGATGTTAGAATGAAAAATAAATGTTTAAAAACCATGTTTTTTTTTACAAACAAACGTGTATAACTTTTTTGCTTTTCATTTTATCGAAATTTTATTGAAAGATTCTGAAAGAACATATAATTTTACGTCAGAAATAGTGGGAGTAAAATTTTTCCAAATGCTTTTATATGCAAATTATCGACGTTTAAACTGATGCTCAAAATGTGTCCGTTTAGGCCTTAATGAGGACTATTTTAATAAAAAGCACGTTTTTTAACAAAATTTTTTATTATCTCGCAAACTAAGAGCGATAGAAAAAATGCTAAATACAAAAAATACTAATTTTTACGTAGAAAAGACAAAAATAAGGACAAAATTTTAAAATCAACAAATTGTTTTTTGTCATTTTTTTTTAATTTCTCATTTTATGTAATATTGTGGTTTATTCAAAGTTGAACATACGAACAAATTGTAGCGTCACTTTTAAAAGTGTTATGTAATACATAAATCAAATGTATAATAATTTCACAACACAATTCGTAGTGCCTAATAATCCAGAAAAAAACGAATAAGTAAGAATTTTATTTTCCGCAATTTTTTTCTTAAATGAAAGTAATTTTGATATATAAGAAATTCTTGGAATAGCGGAATAAATCGGACCAAGTTCGGAAATCTAACTCAATTAAATAGATATTATTCGAACTTCATTCCAGCACCGATTTGTGCTCGCGGACTGACCATTACCTTAAAAATTGAGAAATTAACTTAATTATATAAATTGAAATGCAGAAAAAAATTTCATTGCCATTAAAATATTAATATGTCTATTTTTAAAAGTAACGCTACATTTTGTTCATATGCATAACTTTCAGTAAACAACTGTATTACATAAAATGAGAAGTTAAAAAAAATTTCTTTTTTTATGTTTAAAATTTGGTTTTATTTTTGTATTTTCTACCTAAAAACGAGTATTTTTGTAGTTAAATTTTTGTTCTATCGTTCCTAATTTTCGATAATAAGAAAATAAACATCATGTTTTTTTATAAAAATAGTCATAACTCCGGACAGAAAGATCGCAAAAAAAATGGTCGAGCGATCATTTTAAAGGTAAAAAGCATACTTTTAAGCTCTTTTAATTAGTTTCAATATCCTACTATTATTCGTTTCCAATTGGCAAGCAATTAACTAAAGATAAAAAATATCCTATTTTTTCTTGTCCGTTTTTTATCCAGAAAAATCTAAATTTTGCGTCTTTTCACACAATTTTTTCTGTGCTTAAATGAAAGCTATTGCAATGACCTTTGTAATGCCGTTCGACTTTTTAAGCTACGATAATTTTTCACAAGGATATTAAGCTTTGGAATTTAATAAATGTCGGCTTAGATAATTTTCACAGACAAGTTCTTAATAGAACTTACGTGAAATCTTAGGTTTTTTACAAAATTTAAAGAACTATTTTTAATCAAACATTTTCTCACTTATTATTTTCTCAAACATATGGCAAAAGTGATTGCCGGGGAATGTACCTGTTTTTTTCATTTCCGGATGAAAAGGGTTAGAAAATGGACGCATAAAAAACGGTCGTAGCGATAACTTTTTTTTAGTGACGTTCAAATTTGTTTAATTTACAGATTCGTGATGTGAGCGCACAAGTACGCAGAGAATCGATACTTGCGATTTTAATGAATAATAGGAATAGATTTAAGTGTGGGAGGGAAATAAAAAAGCGGACGACGATTTGGGGTTTGCGAGTTCGACTGCCACCTCCATGTCCAATCGTCAACCTCCCAATGGATGGCCCCATCAACGAATCCGTATTACGACGCTTTTGGGGCAATAATAAAAGACTGCAATTTCTTCCACCGCTTCGAAGGTTAGTATTTTATTCTATCACTTTTATATTATATTTTATTTAGCCCAGTAAATGAAAACGGAACAAAGCAGACCATTTTGGAATCAATTCAAAATAAAAGAAATAATCTCGTATTCATTTAAGGGATGAGTTTAGTCTTCTAAAAAACGAGTTCTTTGTTATATAATGCTATACCTTCTTAAACATTTGTAAAACTTTAAAAGCCTTTTTCTCGAAATAATACCGCTCAACGCTTTTTTCTTGCACGGTCTCCGTCAATCATTGTTTTCACTAACTACGTCGTGATTATTTTGTAATGTAAACATTCAGACATGTTTTAGAACTATTTTGAGGAAATTCAAAAACAGGAATTATAATAGTCTCTTAAAAAAGATGCCGATAAAAAGTGTTTCTTTTGAACCTGGAAGACTATACTTCCATTCAATTCTATTTGTATTTTCACTGTTAAAATTCGCGTACAAATGTGCTAATGTACGAATTTCGTGTCTAAGTCGGTTGTTAGTGTTTTCAAACTCGCGATTTATTCGTATTTCATTTTTTAATTATTGTTACTTTACTGATTTTTATATCGTCATAAACTGTTCTTTAATTTTTTTAAATTTGAATGAATAATTAACTTCGAAGAGAAATAATCGACATGGTCAAATCGTAAAATCGACTAATAATAAGGCTATATTTTATAAATATAAAGTATCTACTTATTAAACGATTAATTAAAATTTCTTGCAGCATCGGGTCTACAGTAGAAACGACACACAGTGTCTTAGAGACGAACTCAGCGGTAAACTTAGAAATCCCCGTAAATCCATCAGACGTAATAATGCGAGGCACAATCTATCAAAATTCGGAAACGGAACACAGCTCGGCAACGAGTTCGACGAACCAATCAACTCAATCTTTACGGGAAAGGTAAGCTAAAAGAATTCTATGCTTTTCAAACCGACTGTCTCCTGTAACTAAAAATTCATTGTATGTTTGTACACAATTATTCAACTCCTAATGGTTAGTTAACTTTGTACGTCGTTTCTATTGTATACGGAATTAACAAAAAAATAATTAGTTCTTTACTAATATGCAATTAGCAACATCATTCTTAAACAGTCTAAAAATTAATAGTACAGGTGTCCGTCTGGATTTTTGGCTGTCTACCGACTGTAAATAATCTTACTAGCTCTTTGTTTATTTTATTTAATCATTTAGCAATTTTGCTATTGTTTATACTTTATTTGCGTTAACATAAAATGAAATTTGGTAATTCAGTATAACTAAGCGTTCATAACAATTAAAATATTGAAAGACCTTTTAATTGCTATAAAATTTGTATGAAAGTATCCTGTGATTTCAGTTTCTACGAAAATTTTGCATTAATATAACAAAGTATAAGCAAGTAACAGAACATTATTCTTTAAGCATTCAACATTCAAATTCAACGTGAAATAAATTTAAAAGTCGGTGTTTTCAGAAAATGAGTGTCTTCTCAAAATACTAATAAGCTGCACTCACAAAAAAAAAGTAGTTAAAATGACTATGAGCATAGTGCAAAATGAGGGCTGTGCATGATATTAGTTAAAACAACTATGAGGAGGTAGTTGGTTCAACGAAATTATAGTAAAATCGGCTACGAAAGTGGTAAATTTAACTATTCTTCATAGTTGTTTTAGCCATATTTTCCCAACTGTACGATATAGTACATTTAACTATGGATTTTTTTTTCTCAGTGTGCGCAAAATTCAAAACTGAATTTGGGCATCGTGTTTTTAAAGCGTCGATCTAATAAACGGTATAAATAATGAATAATTTATACAGATAGAAGTAACATTAACCCCTTCACTGCGAATGACGAAGATCTTTGTCATTTTGGACTTTTCCTAGACTGCCAGAAAAAGGCAAATGTTTATCATGATATAAAGTAGACTAACGAATTCTGGAGTTTATGTAAAATAAAACCATCCATTTCTGGACAATCTAAGGTGTACTGAATATGATGGCGTTGTCCATTTTCATAATTGCTGTGTCAAATAAAAAAAATATAAATCCACAAAGATGGTAGTTTTCACAATTTTTGCAAATTCTTAGTCATGAAGTATGACATTCTGTTCAATCAATTTATGCATAAAAAGTTTATACAACCGCTTGAAACTTGTTACTCGGGGGGGTTTTCGAGGTCGCTGATTACAAATTTGATGATATAATTTGAAAATTTAAAATGACGGCTACAGTATAGCGGAGGAATTTTCAAAAAATGGAAACGTTTTTGTTGAAAAATTTTCAAAATCCAACTTCAAATTCGTAATCAGTGGCCCCGAAAATCCCAGAGTAACAAATATCAAGTGAAATGGTTGGAATGTAGAAAATTTGTCCGCCATTTTGAATTTTCAAAATCTGAGTTCAGATTCGTGATCAGCGACCTCAAAAACCCCAGAGTACACAGTTTCATCTCGATCCAATTGAACATTTGCCAGCGATTGCATTTCTTATATGAAAAGGATGATTTTTAGTTGTTTATTTGTTTATAAATCATAGTGTTTCATAAATATTGACTTAAATGCATTGTTAAGTACTTCTTCAACTTCCCCTTATATTGGATTTAAAAAAATCGCATAATAACTTTAAGCTAAAATCTTTTAATGAAATGGCGGAAATTTCTATTTGGCATAAGTTGTTCTACACGTTTTCGGGTGTGCTCTACACGATGCGACCATTTAGAAAGGTGAACAATTTCATTTTGTATTGTTTTTTGATAAATTTATATAAAAAATAGCGTTTTTTACGGGATACTTTCGTAGAAAATCACCATTTTTGAACAGAAAATATATGTCTATCATATTAAAATTAATTAAAAACGTGTCATTAGTGTTTGTACCAACAAACTAATGATGTAGATTTTTTTCAAAATTTTTTTTCCAAAAATAGGAAGCTTTGGAATGCAAAAAATATCACTAGCGTGGGCATTATCGGAGTTGTGCAGTTTTTTATCACTATTATAATACCCGATTATTCACAACAAAAGTGTCTATTCCGGGTTTTGGAGGGCTGATTACAATTCATCTGTCAGAAATGGAAAATTAAAAATGCCAAAATTTTTTGCATTCCAAAGCTTTCTATTTTTGAAAAAAATCTACATCCATAGTTTATTGCTACAAACATTAATGACATGTTTTTAAATAATTTTAATATGATAAACATATATTTTCTGTTAAAAAATCCCGTAAACGCTATTTTTTATATAAATTTATCAAAAAACAATAGAAAATGAAATTTTTCACTTTTCTAAATGGTCGCATCGTGTAGAGCACACCCGAAAACCTCTAGAACAACTTATGCCAAATAGAAATTTCCGCCATTTCATTAAAAGATTTTAGCTCAAAGTTTCTGTACGATTTTTGAACATTCAGGCATTAACGGGTTAATATATTAGCTACCGTGCTGGAAAGGGTTAAAATACATAAAATCAAGCAAAATAAACTGGACAAATATGTTTTAGCGAACTGAAGATAATATAATTGCATTATTTATTATTTTCTCGACCGTTTTAATGAAGTAAGTACCGATTGTTCTTGGTACGTGTCGGTCATTTTCATTATAGTGTGGAAATAAACAATTTAATTAATTAGCAAATAATTAATAAGCAGATGTATCTGGGTTGTCAGTTCACGTCGATTGCGTTAATTTATGATCTTATTATATATAACATTTTGGATTTGATAAGCATTGGGATTTATATTTAAAAGAAAACGTTCCTCTAGCGCTTATAAATATAAGTATTGTGGTTTCACCGCAGGATGTCATTTTGTGCTCTTCAGCAGGGCTAATAACATCCATGCCCTGGACGTAATGATTGATTTTAATTTTGCAAAAAAAGATAATATAAGTAAAATAATAATGTTTATTTCAGATATAGCGGCGGCGGATTTGTAAAGAAATCTTTTCCATTCCCTAAGCTAAGTTTGCAACGGAGGCGTCGATTCATAGCCCTCGGCAGTTCACGCGAAAGAATTTTACGCAAACATAAGAAGCGAGAGAAGTTCTACACGGACGTTTCGCTTAATTGTCAAGGAATGAGGCAAGCAAAGTATCGACAGGCGAGGAAGTTATTGAAAAATGCCATTGCACAAGTGAGTACACCTTAATTATCATTCGAACACATTCGCGACATGCACTACCTTTCTGCAATACAGACTTTACAATGGGAACGAAAGTGATACTAAGATTTTACTCTTTGTTGAGCAGGTTTTTAATTTTTTGTCGTTAGCTGATTATGATCGCACGTCGCATGCAATATTCAAAAAGTCATTAATAAATAATTCTAGTTTATTTCGTTGGTGACAATTATCACGGAGAAATTAATAGATTGAGATAATTTAATACAATTGATTCAGTGTAACTTATATTTTTATAGATTTATTACAATTTCACTAAAGGTATTGGACCTGTTCATTATTAATAAAAAGTGTTAATTTTGTATGCGGCTAATGAATTAGCATCTATCGAATGGGCCATTAAATGCCAAGCGGGCAACTGTTGGTTTTTATTTTTAAATGCTAAAATTCAAATCCAGTGCTAACTTGTTGAAAATTAAAAATAAATCGCAAACGAAATATTTGAGTATACGGATCATAACTTGTTTTTTCACAGGTTTTCTTCGTAAACATATCCTTTTTATATACCTTTTTCGTGGCTTTTTTAAGTCAAATTTCCAAATAAACATTTATATAAATCGCTTACTTATGGGAACATTAGGTTAAAGCAAAACTGGCCCAGTTTTGATTAAAGAAAGATATGTTTAAAGTCTGCCCAAAATACAAAGACCTGAGAAATAATAAATAACACGAAAAATAAGTACTGCAAGATCAAGAGCAACAAGTTCATTTTGCCTGCATGTTTATAAAATGAAAAACAAATGCATTTTATGATCCACGAGCCTCGCGATATTCCAGACCAAATTTCCATAAAAAACTTGTGGTTACAATCAACATTTGTCTTATAGCTTCCAGAAAAAGTTAAATATTCAAGAGTACTTCATTGTAGTTCTCTTGATGCCTTCCCGGGAAAAAATGATTTCTATCTGGATCATATATGAACCATATATGATCATACATCATCATATATGATTCATATATCATCATATACGATTCGTATATAATCCAGATATGTTTATGTATGCTCGTATACGGATTTTGACCTGATATAAATATAAATAATCAGATGTAGCTATATATGCATATATATGGGATATATATGCTCATATATGATTATATATAACTATATCAAGTCAAAATCAATATACGAGCATACATAAACATATCTGGATTATATACGAATCGTATATGATGATATATGATGATGTATGATAATATATGGTTCATATATTATGATCCAGATATAAATCATTTTTTCCCGGGTTGGTATTTATTTGTTTACTTTTTCATGACGTTTCGTATTCGTTTTGATCAGTAACTGCGTTTACACTGTAAATTAATATTGCGAGTTTTCAATAAACATATTAATACTGGAAATAATGCAGTTTTTTACAGTGCATTTAAATATTAGCAGTGAATTAAAATGTTACTCGTTGTGGTCCTTAAAATTGTAATCCTTGTGGGATTCTGCAGATACATTTGTGTTGTAAAAGCTCGTCAGTTATAAACAAACGCACACTTCTTTGGTATTCCATTGAATTTCGTAAATTGCGATAAATTAATCCGAGCTTATAGGAGAACGCGTCTGTATTAATAATCTGTATATGCAATTTATGAAAGTAGAACACCTTAGTTTCTACTTACAATCTAGATACCCTTTCGGATTCTAAGAGAAAAAAATATAGTCTATTAGAAACTAAGATTTTAGAATTTTTTCACGGATCTGGAAAAGAATTATACAACACAGACGCAGTAATGCAGCATTCCCAATTTGAAGCGCTCTTTGGGTTACATATCTACACCAAATAAATCAATTATACAAATAATTAGGTTGTCGGGTGCTGAATATTTGGTAAATTAGTGATCAAATGATATCTTTTCTGCGGTTACTTGCAGTTAACCAACGTAATTCCTTATGATGGTTAGAAATATGCTCAAATTTGCGCACCTTTAAAATAAATCTAATAACTGCATTAAGCAATCATTCAATTTTTAAGTTTAATAAATAATGAAGGTAATTGTAGAAGCCGCATAATAGTCAAAATAGGGTGTTACAAGAGTGCTGTTTAATTCGCAGTCGTTTGGATTATTCGAAATAGCCTTAAAGTGCTGAAAATTTTACAGGACATTTGATAGACATGCTTATTCCAAGATAACATATGGTCGCGATGAAGGCTCAAGCTCATGTGTGCCGTAAACAACAGAATAGTCTTCTAAATTTATCTTTATAATACTTAACCCTCCTGAGCACCAGTTTTTCTGTTTCCATAAGGAGGGTTAAACTCGCGGCAACTTCATGTCGAGGGATGCTTTGATTATTTCCTTCCTTGCAGGAATATTACGAAAAGATAATAGCCCTCTAGACTGTAAATTATTCTCCATCCATTTGACAGGAATGTTTAAAAAACCTCGATGAAAACGTATCGATTTACTACGTGAAGTGGATGCAAGGTCGCAAATAATCAAAATCAAGATATGAAAAGTAACACAGGCCAATAAAATTTATACCCAGAGATCGGACTGTA
This sequence comes from Trichopria drosophilae, assembly GCA_030407085.1. NCBI lineage: Eukaryota > Metazoa > Arthropoda > Insecta > Hymenoptera > Diapriidae > Trichopria > Trichopria drosophilae. The sequence continues at coordinate 67,790,736 of CM059586.1, read as the reverse complement.
CGTTTCCGAAGGTTTTCGTCATGCTGAATCCAAATTTGACTGTAGAATTGTTTTATCACGTCAAGATTTTGAGATATCCTAACTTAAAAGTGCAAAAAATACTGTTTTTCTTTATATTCAGGAAGTTTTTGTGGCAGAATCAAATTATTATTTGCAATTTGACATGAACAATATTAAGGTGCTATTTGTCAGCTTTAAAATGCTATGTTAGTAATTCCGATACGATTTTTTTAAATCGAGTTATCGAGGCGTTTTTGTCAGGGGATAATTATGATTTACATACATTAAATAAATGTGTAATTACAAGAAAATAACTAACAAACCGAGACCGACTTTCTTGATAAAAATTGTTCTATTACGTCAAGATGTTGAAATATCCTAACCTAAAAGTATAAAAAACACAGTTTTCGTCCATATTTAGTAAGTTTTTGTGGTTGAATAAATGTTTTCTCGGAATTTGACAAAAACCAGATTAGAATGCATTCAACAAAAACCTGAATATATTTTTCCGATGATTTCGATGTACTGAACCAAAATCTGGTCGTATAATTGCTCTATGGCGTAAAAATCTTGAGAATCCTAAAAGTGCAAAAAACGAAAATCACAATGGGACCTTGATAAAAACTTGGATAACTCATTGCAAAAAAATCGTACGAAATTACTAAAAAAGAATTTTAAAGTTGATGAATAACGCTTCAATATGGTTCTTGTCAGAGTGTTAAAAAGCATTTTGTTCCGCCATAAAAACTTATTGAATATGAGCGACAACGGTGCTTTTTGCATTTGTAGGTTAGGATATCTAAAAATCCAGACATGATGGAACAATTCTGCGGTCAGATTTGGATTCAGTTCATTGACAAACTTCGGAAAAGTATAGTCCGGTTTCTGGGTATGGAGATTGGCTTCATTTTGTTGGCCGTTTAATCTTTAGTCCCTCGACCTACGAAATTAATTGTATATTTCTCGTAAGTCAAAATGTAAAATTTAACCAGAATTTCTGTATTCAAGGAAGGAAGTTAATTTTGTGGAGCATAGTATTTTATTTATTTATTTATTTATTTATTTATTTATTTAAGTTTCATAAACGGGCTTTATAGCCCTTACAAAGAATACATTACTTACGCCGCGCCACCAAGAAGCAATAAAATAATAAGACTTAACAGAAAATAACAGAATGTTCAAGGATCATAAAAACTAAATATCATCGCTTTACAACTTTTATAAAATGAGGGTAAGGATCCCTTATTTCTAAGTTCAAGTGGAGCTTCATTCCACAACCGACGCAATCTATTTACCGCAGAATTATACATAATATTATTTCGGCAACTTTCTACAAACATCGGACGGTACTGTCTAACATTATACTGAACAATTCTATAAGAGAGTAAAGAGGAGATATCATTAGATTTAATGAAGCCAAATAAAATGTTCCTAGCTAAAAGTACACAATTATAGTTATGAACTGAATAAATTGTAGGGATATTGAGCTCATGAGATAAAGACGAAAAATCATGACAAAAATAACTTAATGGATTTTCAGTTTTATACGAAATAAATCTCCTCTGTACTGATTCCAGTTTAGAAATGAGAGAGTTTTTGTATATGGTGACCAAATCACTGACCCGTACAACAAGTGCGGACTAACTAAGGTTTTATATAATTTAATCATAGCGGTAGTATCAGTGAAAGATCGAGTGGTTCTCATGAGAAATCCCAGCGATCTAAAAGCTTTATTTGTTGCATAGTGTAAATGTATTTGACGAATATTTAATGTAACATAAAAGAGATTCAAGATAATTCATTCTGTTTCAGCGAAAACCTCGGCCGGCAGATACGTCAGACTTGCCACCAACGCCACCTACGTCGGTATCTGGTCCACCGACGCCACCGGCGACAGCTTCGTCAGGGATATCCGAGTTGTCAGTGCCCAGTTCTGTGGATTCGATGCAGTTACCACCGTCGACACCCGCGGACACGAGTGGCGATGAAACTAGCTCTCGCGGTACATTGGATTCCTTCATCCCACCGCCCAAAGACTTCGAAGGAAAGAACAATCCGTTCCGCAATCTCAGCGAACTCCTCGGCACCCCATGTATTCAGGGAACGACCAGCTCCACCCCACTGCCCTACAATCAATCTCCCATTACACTGCCACTTCCATTAACGCCAGTGATATCGCAACCACCGTTGGTGCGACCCACAAAACGTCAATTGTCGGAAAAAGACATTATCGTCGATAGGAACGGACAGGTAAAGCGTCGACGGACTCATCGTCGTGGTCGACCGCCGCAGCAACAGCAGCAGCAGCAGCAGCAATTTCAGCAGGCTGCGAGTAAAACCGCGGCGATTCTTCCTGCCAAAAATAGCGAGGTTAAGAGCGATTTTGTCAGAAATTTAAGGAGCTCGTTCAACAATGCGTCCCCTTCAAATCAAATCGGAAACTGCGTCGATTACGCCCTCAATGGTAGAAGACTGCGACAGAGGCATAGCAACGATAAGCTGCCGCCGCCGGAGCCGATGCCTCAGAAGAAGGGCAGCGTCCCGTCGTCGCCGAAATGTTCCCCAGTGAAGCAGAGCGCCCCGGATATATCGATGGACGACCTCAAATCATCGGTGAACATCTACTTCGGGGCGGCAAATCGAATTGCTTCCGGTGAAAAGTTTACGGTGAAGGCGAAGCGTTTCGGCGCCAACGGCCAATCGCAATATTTAATCGAGTGGGAAGGTCCGACTACCTAACGGTAGGGAGACGATGGTTGAATAATGCGCGCGTGTCGAAATCGTTGCGCGGGTTCTTCCTTCCAATTTTTGTTTCATTCTGCTCCGACGCACGGCAGAGATCGACGGGCAAGCGTCGGACTGTTTCTCTCCGGGTTTCCAGAGAGAGCGAAGTGGCCGGTATTCAAAAGTTCGTTTTTTTTTGTTTTTTTTTCGTTTTTGCAAATTTTTTCGTCGTGAACCACCACCGGCGAGATAAGGCAAGAAAGCAGTACTGTCCTTAGTACCGGTGGGAACGATGGCCAAAACTTTTGTAGCTGCTCAGTTGAGCATTTTGTACCGCGACACTCGAATGGTAGATTTGCACTAAGCGTCGAAGCATCAGCAGCGATAACGGCAGTTGCGGTAGACGTCGGTGCGAAATTTGCAGTTTGTGGATATGTATATACTACTCGTACTACTAGTACTTAATATTTCTCAAGCGATAGGATGTGCATCATTGTATTGATTAATGTTTATCAGTAGCGATTTAATCTGTAAGACTTGACTTTGTAATAAACTATGCTTAAACTAGTATGACTATGAGTGGTCGCAGTATTTTACATTGCTAGTGTACATCGCCGGCGCATTCGATTAAGGACCAGGATAAGTTCCACTTCTGGAATTTATGCGAATGTGCGGGAATACTTTTGTACCATTAATACTACTAGTATTTATTACGAAAAGTATTAGTATTACTAGTTACGCTAGCGTTGACTACTGGATCTACTAATAACACTGCTTTTGGCGCTGCTGATGCCGTGATTACGTCGCGTCCGCCAGTAATGCACTAACCGTCGTCGCCATCGTTATTGAGATCGGTAAAGCCGCTGCAATCGAGTCTTCTTTTCGTCGTGGTTACCTAAACGCACCTGCGAATCTAAGACTTACTAGATTAAAAGAAAAGAACTGCTCCTCTAGTGGTACAAATACGAGGCGGACGGTGTTCGAGGGCACCACCGACAGTCGTCGACGAGGTTACGGTAAATGCGAAGGCTGATTTTGACCAGTAGTTTCTTAAGAAAGTTCTGGAAGATCGGATTCGTTGCTGGCCGATGGATTCGTATCACGGTAGAATGTAGCATCCATCCTGACATCCGGTCACGACTCGAGAATACCATTGTACTTGGAGCGTAAGCTTCGAATTAGATCCACCTCGCACAATAAATCAGAGCTTTTGCCGTCCACTTCTCCCCGACATTCCCGAAAAGAATCGTACAATCAAAGATTTACCGAACTGCCCTCTGCCGCGACGTTCAACAGTGTTCGATAGCTCGACTCTTCTTAAAACGGAAATCAGCAGCGTAAACACAGTAGCAAAGTAGACCCGCAGAGGTTATTTTTCGATAAAAACAGAAAGAAAATCCTGTTCGACAAACGTTCCCTTTCGATGGTCCATCGGGATGGCGTAAAGCGCTCGAGGAACCGTTGCGGACTCTGGCGGCAACGCGCGGAAACAATGATCCTAGTAGTTTTTAATTTGTCAGATATTTTTTAATCGTGTCGGCCAGGGTCCGAGTCGGCGTTTCGAGCGAATATCGACGTCCCGGTCCCGCTTGTGTATATGACTGACAGATTTGTAACTTTTAAACTGCGTGTACAAAAACTTATCCAATAACGATTTTAAAGACCGTGCAGGGATCGGAGTCTCGCGGAAGGAGTCCCGTAGATCGCAGCAATGTTTTTTATACAATTACACTAAGGATCGAATGTCAACAACGCAAGGGCGCGGCTGCTCGACGTAGGACGTCCCCGTTTTTCACGACTGGCGTCGGCAAGTCAGGTTAGATTAGTTCCGCTTTATATTTTAAGATATTTTTACACGTGTGAAACGATCGGTCGTTCGGAAAGCTAATCCGCGTCAGACAACTGCGTCGAACGTTCCATTCGATTTTACAATTGAGAGTCGAGGGTTATTTTTTATTAATACTAGCAATCTCTCTTAATTCTCAGTTAATGCTCATGTGATAAAATGCCGAACTCTATAGCACTCGGGTAGACGACCTAAAAGTTTCGTTAACGTTGCGTTTACACTGAAAGGTGCGTGGAATACCATTACTGCCAAATTATTCGGTTACAGGAAAGAAGAAACTCGGAGGAGCGAGATTTGAGGGGATTAAAAAATGGTCCTGTCGGTTACGTTATTTTCTAACCTAGAAAATGTGAAATTTTATCTGCTGTATTTGTTGACGTATGACGAACTTATCGTGTGTTCATTTTGTCAGGTTATGTTTAAGTAAACCATATAAATAAAAAGAAAGATTTTAACTTTGAATTTTAGGTTAGAACTTGGCGCTACCTACAGGACATTCTTAGAAGCCTCTCAAATTAATTTTAAAAGAAATAGGTAACGAATGTTACGAACCGCATACCGTAGCAGGGGAAGGGAAGGAAGGAAATGGCATAAACTTTCAGCAATTAAAGTCTTCTTTTAATCGATGATTTATTTAAGAGAACATAGGTAACGTAGGGAAGACAGTGTTGCCGATTTTGCATAAGATTTATTTATTAAGTAGCTTATCTTCGAATTAAATTCCAAAGGCTTTTAAAAAAATTCTTTAGACGGAAATCGGTGTGCATCTCGTGACTTTATGCACGTCTATTCGTGAGAACGTCCAATTTTCGAAAGTTGTAAACGTCGAAAGGGGATCCAAAATCGCAGGTCCTTAGAGTCACTAGATACAAAAGATTTGGTCTCAAAACTTGGCTAAGGTCGCCCGGACGTTTGGAAAACTTTTTTTTTTCGAGAAGGCCAAGAGGAAAAAAAACTTGGCTCGTCGCAGGCCCGTAGGGAACAGTGAAAACTATAAAGGGAAGAAATACTGCCAGTATCTCTCGTATGTAAATATACTTATTTTCTCTCTCTCTCTTTTTTTTTTAAAGATATAAATGAAAACGTAGACTCGCCAGATATAAGATATACTTAGGACGATTGCGTGAGGTTGTCGCGAATGCTTGCGCGCGTGTGCGTACCCGGCGGATGGAATTGAATCGAGTCTCCCCATCCCAAAATCGACACGAACGACTAATATACTTAAGTAAAACGTGCGAAAGCGTTTTTTTTTTCTTTCTTCGATAAACAATAACCGACCATCGCGTAAATGGCACTTCGTTCTCAAACCGTTTGATAGGAAAAATTTTATGGATTCACGGTTTTGCGTCTTTACGTCGTATCTCAGATTATTGGATACCTTCATGTCGTAAACGCTCAAGCGCATGAAAATCGGTTCGTTAAAAAAACAAAAATATTGTAAACGGAAATTTTGTACGAGGCTCGAAAGCGTCTCGTATATTTTTCGAAAATATGCGGGCGATAACCATTTGTGTACGAAATGACCATGTGCTTTTATTTTTTTTTACAACTGTGGCTTTCGTAACTGAAAAGCGCGTTTTTCTAACCTCAAAACTTTACGACATTAAATGTTGTAAATGTTTACGCTTAGTTTGGAGTGTTATTAATGATTAATGCAGAGAAATGTCAATAAAATTGTTGAGTTCTGTCGGAAATAAAATCAATTTTGAGGTTAGATATATCCATCTAACTCTTTTTAACCTTTACTCAATTGATTACGATCTTATTAAATAAATGTTTAATTTACACCACAGGGAAAAATCAATCTTTATGATTAGGGAATAGAATGACAGAATAAAATTTGGATAACCATAAAATATAAGTATTCAGAAGGACTTCTCCATTTATAAATTCGATTAGTTTAGGAAATCCAATATGGCATGTGCTACATTCATATACAAATTGGTTACGCTCCAATTTGCCATGTTAATTTACTCTGGTGGCGAAAAATGGAACTACTGAAATGGGTTTCACATTAAGTACACAATGATGAAAACTTTATTTGTGTACTGAACGTGAAACCCATTTCAGTAGTTTCATTTTTTGCCACCAGAGTAACTTAACCTGGCGAATATGTGAAATTTGATGTTAGCGATTTCTGGGAAACATCAAATACCCATAAGATGTCCTAATCTCAGTTTTCGATGCATACATATGTTGATCGAGCGCTGGATTCATTATTTCCTTGTAATTTTCATTAATTAGGAAGCGAAAAACAAGGAAATAACGAACAGTGATGTGCTGCATATGTGTTCTGGAAAAATTAGAGGTCTCAATATGTCTTTTTTCGAATATGCGAATTATTAAACAAAATGGTGTAATGTAGTGGTAAAACTTACTTTTCGGTTAGTTTTCATTAAAATTTAGCATTAAATACTTTTTTGTTGACTCGTATAGCTCATTTAAAAAGTAAATATACAAAGCAAAAATCAAAATCTGCATACGAATGAAGGTAAACAATAGATTATTAAAGGGAGGCACCACTCTTAAAATCAGTTCTATGAAATACACCTATAAAAAATTAGAAAAAAAATTAGTGATTTAGTAATTTTTGACGTGGAATTCAGTGGTGCTAGAATAAAATGTTTCCAAAATTTTGTTGACCAAACAAATTTTTTAAAATCCATACGTAATTGTTTAGAAAGTGTGTTTTTATATTCACTCGAATTTTTTGGAATTTTTACATTAATCTAAAAAAATTTAGAAGCATTTCTGCAAAAAAAAAATTTTTCGCGTTTAAATGTAGGGGTCGAAAAAATTATTTCTAGAGTAACATTTAATGCGGAATTCAGTGGTGCTAGAATAAAAAATGTAAAAAAAAATTGTTACCCTTAAAAAAATTGGATTGTTCTATAACTTTTTTTTTTTAAATTGAATTTTTAAAAATCCATAGGTAAATATTTAGAAAATGTTTTTTTTTATATTCATCCTAATTTTTTGAATTTTTAATTAATTTAGAAAAATGCAGTAGCAATATTTAAAAAAAGGAAATTCTTCTTTGAGCTACAATTTATAGTTCAAACAAATTTTGCACAATTTTTAATCACCATTGAATTCCTCGTAAAAAAATTACTAAAGAAATACTGTTTTCAAAATCTTTAAAGATGTATTTCATAGAATTGATTTTGAAGGTGGAGCCTCTCCTTAATATATTAGTTCTTGAAAGATTCAATGTCGACTGAGTATAATTTTTTATTAAGGAAATTTAATTTGTACAATTTTGATTTTTTAACTCTATTAGAAGTTAAAAGATGCTTATAAAAATGCATAACAAGGAAGCCAATTGTAATTGGGAAAATCTTTTTATTAAACTGTTTTTGTTACCATACACGATTTAATCAAATTGTTTTCTTGCATCACCAAACTGCTCTTGTCAATCAATGCGATGTTAGAAAATTACGAGATATTCTGTTTATATCAATGTCAGGAAATAGTTGGACCCGTATGATTTCTCTTATTTTCTTTTTCTTTTCGCTTACATTTCAGTACACAATCTTAATTTCGTTTTCGTGAATTTAAATGTACATACAAAACACAAGTAAAACACGAAAAAGGACGATTTCATTGATAAATGCATCAAATTCGTTATATATGTGATATTTATTTTGAACAATAATGTGCTAATTAAAGCGTGATTATTGTTGGTTTTCGTGCATTGCTTTTATTTTCTTACATTTTGTTTTATATATGCCAGCTTTTTATTGTGTTTTCTTATTATTACTTTTGTTATGTCTTGAATCTTTAAAGAAATGATTCGTGTTTTTCTCATAATATTACATTTTGATTAAAATTTATGAATTTCTTATGTTTTGTTAGTGTTTCGTTAAGTTTGCGTTACTGGAGAATTGTTATGAACTAAAGAACAATTACAGACATAACTTAAAAATTGAAGTTACTGAAAAAACATTGTTGGGATTATGAACTTTTGAAAAATTTTGCAAAATAAAAAAAAAATGCCATGTTTTTTAAAGGATTGTAATCAATGAAATGCATATATAAAAAGCGATAACGATTGTTTAACATAAATAATATACTAATAGAATATTTTTTAGAAGCAATGGCGATTCAAAATGGCGGAACGAAGCAAATTTTTTCAAATTATTAATTCCTTGAAATAAGAATTATAGAAACTGTTTTTATTACGTTATCGGAGAGTTTAATCACAATTAAATTTATTGTAAATGAGATTTCTTAAAATGTGTTTATTTATAACAGTAATATTCTTATCAATAACCATTTTTTATACACTTATTTTAGTAGTGAATATCATAGACTAAATTATGTAAAAATTTTGGTATTGTTATATTTATTACGAAATACACTAACAAAATTATGAAAAAGTGAAACAACACGATATTAAATATGCTGAACACTGCCGCAAAAGAATAAACTTATACAATAATCCATGAGAGAATTCAGACACGAAAAATGTGTATTATGTCTTAAACACTAATCGTGTTTTAAACTGAAACACTTGATAATAGAGTCAATTTAATGTTCAGTTGCTACGTTATGTCAATGATTAGTTCTACATTAAACCATATGTAATAATCGTGTATTACCTATTATAATTAGGTATTCGTTTGGGTTTAACTAAGGCAATTAGAACTAAAAATGTCGATATTTAAAAAATGTGGCGTCTCTCTGATTCAACTTTTCGACCATGGTACGTTCTTTTCAGAACAATTTTAATAGATGCCCTTGAAAATCACTTCCATATGGAAGAAATGTCTAAATAAATTGAACACAATTAAAAATACACGAATATTAGGAAATGTGGTTCAAGATTATTTAGGAAATTCTATTACAGCCAGAGTTTTAATTAAAACATAAATCATTTGTATTTTGTTTATTCTTATATACATAAAATTGTTGTGTATCATTTTCTCTGATTATTTGTTCAATTTTTAAATCAAAGTATTGTACGAAAAATTTATTGACAATTCTGTAAATAATAGAAGTACTCCAATTTTTGTTTAAAAAGGCCAACAATAAATCGATAGCGAAATACGAAAGATATTAGTACAATCGTACGTATCAAATTATTTCTCACTTGACAACAAAAATCTTACATCGGCAAGAAAATAATTGATTAAACTTATATTTACCTATACTTGAATGCATAAGAGCGAACGTGATTTTGTAACGATATTTCTTACCAATTGCATTCTGACGAATCTTTGTAAAATGTACACATTTTGTAACACTATTTTTTTCATTCGAATCGTCGAAAAAAAATCAAAATTAAATATTTTTACACTGCACAGGAATAAGAAACGACAGATATGTAAGGTATTTGCAATGTTTTTTAAAGGGGTTCGTTTTTCTACGATCGTCGTGCTAAATGTAATTTTGACCTCCGATGACATTTTACGAGACGTCGCTAAACCGGGCTATAATTGTCGAGAATTGTACAGACCTATCGCATTCATTCAAGCGAAAGGACTCGACATTAGCATTTTTTACGTCGTTTACATATTTTTTACGTTATTTTAAGTTTAGTGCGTAAGTGTCTATTGTGTCGACCGACACGTCGAGGATCGGCCGAGTTTTAAATACGCGATTATATCTCAACTTTGGCCCGAACAATCAGCATTGCGTCGAGTCGCGCGAGGGCAAAGAATTTTCATCCAGTGTAAGCTGTAAATTGCGTTTTTTCAATCGTTTCATACATTTTTACGAAAAAACTGACAAGTGAAATGAAAGTAAAACATGAGAGTGAGCCATATTACGCGCCGTTGAGAATCATTTTTACAAAAGGCACAATCAGTGTCAGTACTGAACCGTAATATTACCGTCTATGCAAATCTGGTTTTAAAAAGTAACAATAATGTATGGTTTAACTTCAAAATTTTCAAATTCAACATTTATCATAAGCCATTTTCATAATTGTATTCGAAGCGATTAAGAATATGATTTGCAGTTTGTTCGTAGCATCACGGCTATTGCATTCGCACGATTAATCGCGACATCGCGTTTATTGTTGTTTTACTCAGTTCGCGTAATGAGACTGATGCGTATACATATATAAATATATATATATATATATTTTTTTTTTTGCCACGGAAATCGCGTGCGACGCCTGTTGTCTCGCGACCTTTTTTAATCGAGCATAAGTATAGCGCGAGTACTACGTAGGAAGGACGACGAATGGGAATCGAGCACGAAAGAACTTTTACTCGAGGACCTAAAATGCTGCCACTGTATAAAGAGATAATAATAAATCATTTACGTGTAGACCTTTCAACCATTGCGTTCCTTCATTTTCACATTTCCCCAGTGTTAAGTTTTATTGTAATACTTTGAATGTAATGTACGCATAGTTGTAAGGGGGTGCTGCCCAAACATTTTGTTACTACGCAGAATGTGATGAATATTAACAGAGGGCAAGAGTCATCAATCATTTTAATGTTTGGTGTTTAATGAACCGTTTTTAATATACAGTGAAATGTAATGTAGTGTAAGTTTTCAAAAGTATCCAAAGTTCTATACATTTAAAAAATGCTATGTATGGCATTATCCATAACGCAGCCCAACAAAATTTTGTTGCCCTATAAGAGTCGATTTTTACACAAGAATCCAAATATCACCGCCAAAATAGCCAATTGGCTCCAGCATCTATGCACAGCACAATAAAATGCGGTTGTCCCACCATTAAGAGGCAATTCTGACAGGAGTTTTCCCTCAGAACCCAAATATGTACGCCAAAATATTGAATTGGACCTAATTTTTACCTAAATTGAAGGTCATAGGGTAAGAAATCGTGTTTTAGGGCCTTTTTTCGATTTTTCCGAAAAATAGTTAAGAACAATTACGAGTTTGAAGCTTTTCGAATTTCAAAAAGTTCGTTGGGCACATTGGTTCCGCCATTTTGCATTTCTTCAGCTTTTTGGGTCGCATCCTGGAGTAAAAATGTGAACTAGGTCCAAAAGCACGGTTTTTGACCCGTTTGACCTTTAATTTGGTCAAAAACTAGGTCCACGTCAATATTTTGTCATACATCCTACACGAAAAAAAATGTATGCGAGGTATATATGCTAAATTAATGCTCATCCATTTTCGGCTAAAAATGCAATATATGTTATATATATATGGATGTACATATAGTTTTAAACTTATATCTGGCATATATTTAATTTATATATTGCATATAATTTCGGCAAAAATCTTTCAGAATCGTAATTGACTCTTAGTGGTGGGACAATATAATTTTTTTAGACATTTAGTAGATGTTCAAAATGTCGGAAATCTGATGTTTTTCTCATTTGATCTTCAATTTTATCAAAAAGTAGGTTAAATTGATTGTTTTGAGGTACATATTTGGATTCTGCGGGAAAATTCCATCAAAATCGACTCTTACGTATAAGGCAAAGTGAAATTCTTAAATTTTTGTTTGGCTGTGGAATTAATAAGTCACCACTTTCAAAATAAGAATACCTCAATGAAAAGAATACGAAATTGATTTATTTGTCGTAAAGAAGGTTTACTTAAGAGTTGTAAAAAATTAATTTGTTTAATTCGACCGTTTTATAATTAATATAATTTTAATCAAGTTTTGGTATATATGGTATATATGGATTCTTTTCATCTAATTTTTTTTCTCTTGCGAGAATTTTAGCGTTGTCATAATTGAAATCGTGTCCAGTATCCAGTCTCTGATGGGTTAAACCAGCGAACTGTTCAGATTTCGAAGCAAAAATTTGTCTTTTGTGTTTATATAATCGTGTTCGGAGAGGTCTATACGTCTGTCCAATATAGAGGGTCATCGAAAAGTATCGGACCCCCCTAATATCTTCAGTTAGAATGCACTTAGGAGAAAATGTCCAATAGCAAAGTTGTATGGTTTCAAGCGGGGAGTAAGATGATGACCTTGACATTGACCTTGACCATGTCCTTCAAGGTCATTTCAAGGTCAATCTTATTTTTTTAAATAGAACCCCCTACATTTTATTGCATATTCTTATAGCTTATCTCGAGAGCTTTCCAAAACACTATAATAAAATATTTTTTTATTAAGTACTTTTTGAGTTATAAAGGTTTGAAGTTAACAATTTTTTGACACAAAATGTAGAATATCTTGTAAAATATTATTCAGTTTTCAGTAATCATAACCTTAATACTTTTGTGCGCGGAATAATGAGACCAATTAATTGGTTTAAAGAAAATACATTAATCGGATCCCCCTAATATTTTCAGTAAGAATGAAAAAACCACTTAACAAATTGTTAACTTCAAACCTTTATAACTCAAAAAGTACTTGATAAAAAAATATTTTATTATAGTGTTTTGGAAAGCTCTCGAGATAAGCTATAAGAATATGCAATAAAATGTAGGGGGTTCTATTTGAAAAAATAAGATTGACCTTGAAATGACCTTGAAGGACATGGTCAAGGTCAAAGTCAAGGTCATCATCTTACTCCCCGCTTGAAACCATACAACTTTGCTATTGGACATTTTCTCCTAAGGGCATTCTAACTGAAGATATTAGGGGGGTCCGATACTTTTCGATGACCCTGTATGATTTATCATAATGAAAACAAAGAATTTCATATACCACGCCACTTCATTTTTTAATGTATAATTGATCTTTTACTGGTTTAATACATGCTAAATTAGTTTTAAATGCTGTGAAAACAAATCTTATACCGTTACTTTTAACTATTTTTACAAGATTTTCGGAAATTCCTTAAGGGCAACTAATTGTTTTGATAAAATGATCGTTTTTGGTTGTACTTGAATTGTTTGTATTCATTAAATAAAAGGAATCAAACGTTTTAATACATTTTCTAATTAGTAATAAAAGGTAACCGTGTTCTAATAATATATTTTTAATTTTAATTTTCTTGGTGAAATTCTATAGAGGGTAGTTTTATTGCATGATCAACTAAACCATAGATCAAACCAATTTTTTGAGGCATAGGGTGCACGGACTCATGTTGGAGGTATCTTCCTACCAGGATTTTTTCTGAAACCAATCAATTTTCAAATTTACAAGATAATTAATTTCCGTGTTACTAACCAACGGGAACAACCGAAAAATTTAGCAGTTTATACTCCAAGAATCCAGTGCGAGTGTTAGCAACTAAAATTTTTCAGTATTCTTTGTTTCCTAATCTTTAAATTTTCCATGTAATTTTCCCGGTATTTCACACTTATGGTTGTCTTTCGAAGGTTCTATTTTTGATGTTATGTCTTGATCATATTCATAATCATAATCATAACCATCGGAATCGGAATCGCAATCGAAATCGGAAGCATCAAAGCTTTTTCTATATTTGGCATCAATTCTAGTTATTTAGCCGTAATACGGTGAAGATTAGAATAAACATACCTTGCATATTTACCCTTTGAAAAAGGATTACAACATCAATCTTTAAACATTTTGGACATATTTTTAAAATTATTTATGTCTGAGAAAGAAGACTGATATGCTAAGAAAAGTTACCATGATCACAACTGGTGGAAGAAGAAGTAACTGCATGTATGCTGCCGCAGAATTCGTTTCATCTGATTTAATGGGAGTTTTAGAGCCATGTAGACCAAAATCAAGTTGAAATTCTCTTCAAAATGAAAAAAAAAATTTACCTTACGATCAAAATTAACCGAGATAATCGAGGTTTAAGTTGAAAAAAGGTCTCTTGACAATATACATTTACATATATTTCAGGGGGCTTCTTTTTTGTGCTAATTTCGACTCGATATTTGACATATAAAATCGCCGACGCTCAGATTTATTACAATGTTATTAGGAAGATAAAGAATAGAGGAATTTTTAGACATTGTTTAAAGATTTTAAAAACTGTCCAACTGTAAGAAAATGTGTTAAAATCTTTAAAAGGATTTTTTGGCCCCTTCCTTTAAAAATTGGTCGAAATAAATATATTTATCAGAAAGCTTACGTAAAAAACTACAAAGCCATATATCGCATAATTTTTGTTGTCTCATTAGTTTCAGGTTTAAATAAATTAACTGAATCGAAGTATTCACAATCTAAATGTGCTAAAAGTCCTATAACATTCCTTAATCTTGTTATATAAAGGTTATGTACACAGTCTCTCATTTTAATCTATGCAGCCAAATATCAGCTCATCCGCCCCACTACGAGCTCGAGGTCCCTTAACCAGAGAAGTTCAGAAAAATTATTTACAGAAATAGAAGAATTATGATGTATTGTAACAATGAAAATAATGAAAACGATGTTAATTTATTCATATATTTATTTTTTTGTTAGAATAATTATGTTTCCGAAAGTATTGTTTAAATGTAGAGTTCATATTCGGTTTGTATTTTGCCTAGGAAGATGTTTCTTGATTATAAAGTTTTTCCATGCAATGAATGTATTATAAATCTTATTCATGTGTTGACGGGTTTTATCATTACTTAGTAATAACAGAATAACAAATGTATTTTTTTGACAATTAAATCGTAATATTAAAACGACCCGCCTTAACTCGCATGCAGAAATAAAGCCTATTTTTTCTATTGTTAATAATAGCAAGTAGGTATAAATAGTTTTCTTTTATATTTTGTTGAAACTTGTTGGTTCTCGAGGATGGATGTAACTAAAAAGTGACATTTTGTATGGATTTTTAAGAAGTAAGGTTATTTTTTAGATTATTTTCTTACGATTGTAATTAGTATTTGGTGACTACGGAGGTGCTCTGGGTAAATTCTGATGCTTAGGCAGGCAACTGAAAGTAAATGCAGAAGCTTTGACTTGAAATAATTTATACAGAATTGCTTACACCATAGTAAATAAAATACAGTTTATTTTTCAATCATATGGATTTTAAACTATATTAAGTAAATGTATTTATAATAATAAAGTGGAACAGGTCATTCTATTTAATGTTTCTTCATTTATCTGCGGCAGTTATACGATTCCTAAATAATTGCGAAATTAGGTATAAAATATTTTAAATAGATGTATATGCTATCTACCCGCATCTACTTCATTCAGGCACCCAAACACGAATGTAGTCTATTTCAAGGACATTTGCATTAGGCTTCCATGTAGGTAACCACTGATCCTTAGATTGCCAAAAATGCAGCATTGCCTGAAAAATGGATTACGTAAAACTCTTATCAATCATGCTTCATAGTCCTATAATCAATGTGTCAAATCACCCTACGAGAAAATAATTCTGCACTGACAGCTTTATCATATAAGGTATGTTCTTTCTGTAATTACAACATAAAAACTGCGTGACCAACTAACTCCGCCGAGAATTTTTAAGAGCACTGAACTGTTAAATCTATTCTCAGAATAAGGCTTGTACAATGTCCAGTTATAGGCCACAAGGCTCTTAATTCAGTGAATTTGTCTTTACAGTAACCAGTGTTTAACACTCTAAACAGAATTTATAAATGGATAATTTATTTTAGAGATTAGTATTCCTATCTTATAATAACGTAACAACAACTTGTAAGTAAAAAAAAATGAATTTTCATCAAACTGTCAAACGAAAAGTAGGCAGTACCGGCGCGTTAAAATAATGAATTTGGTATAATTAACAGCAAAAGTGGAACGAACCTTGTTTTTTTCATAGTAATAAAAAATATTGGTCATGGGGGTTATCCCGAAATAACAGGTGAGTAATAAAGATGAACGTATTTCTTACGTATAAAACGTGTTTTCCAAAGTATAAAGAACGGCTGTTATCGGCCACTTTTCAACATATTACAAAACCATTAAAAATCAAAATTTTGCCTTATACCTTATGTTTACTTATTGACACTCAGTAAACCTAAATATAAAGTAATCAATCAGTAGTAAATTGATTAAATGGTATAATTACGTATGTCAAGTGGCCGACTGCAATCCTGTTTACCGGATTTAATTAATTTATTGCAGTTATTTCATGATCGTAATTGTGTTATGTGAGTACTGTGTTCTACTGTTACATTTTTATCATTATATGTTATTTTTTACTCTTTTTACAATCTATATAATAAATTGTTCATAGCAATGAGTATGATTGACGTATGTAAAAATAAATAAAGAAAACACGATTTTATTAAATGCAATTTTTCATATTTACCTTTGCATCGATGTTTCTCCATGGTTTTATAAATCCTGCACTTTCAGTATGATCTGGAAAGATTCCGATTCCGCCCACGCCCAAACCGATTGATAAATAATACTGAAACGATTATAACACAATTTTAAAACCTTGATGTAATCGTTCATTATATGAGGTAATTTTGTATGTGCATTGGCAAAAAGATGCTGATAATGAAAACAACTATTCTTAAAATTGTTATATAATTGAAACACAATAATTAAAGTAATTATGTTAGAATAAAAAAAAATAACACAATAACAATTGTCAGCATTAATGGCTATTATTAAAAAATGTGGATTTTTTTAACTCAATGAGACTATACTGGCTCAAGAGCATGAAAAATGGTATAATGCAACCAAAAGATTTAGTTATTAAAAAACAGGTTTGGTAATAGATAAAAATTACCTCCTGGTCATAAGGTGTCATATCGCCTGCATCTTCAGCATTGTATTTCATTGCCCAACCAGTTTTGGTAGGATAAATACTACCAACTACTTCTCCGTCGACCTTAAAAGTAAATCCTTCCGCAGACCACGTGGTTGAATATACATGAAAATCTTCGTACCACGGAGAAGTGTAATTTCTTTTGAAAACTTTTTGTTCATTAAATTTCCCGCCTTTGCCACTACCAAATCCAAACCCCAATAATCTAGAACCATGATCCTTAGCTCTGTCCTTAACTCTAGTTAATTTTTCATTTCCACGTGACATACCAAGGTTTATTCGAGCATTTTTATATTTTGCCTCACTGAATTGTTGACGAGGTTCTAGCCAGAGTTCTGCATATAAATTAATTAAAATTTACTAAACAGAAGAAATATCTACTGTATGCCAGTTTCTGAATTAGTTATGATCGTGACATGTAACTATAAAAATTATATTTACGTGAATGTGAAAATTTAGTTTTTCAAACAAGTTACATACAGGGTGTCCCGCAACTCGCCGACCGTATTGCTGGTACCTATTCTGCATAAAAATTTCAAGCAAAAAAGACCATTACCAAAATTGGATCCGATGTTTAGAAAAAAAGTCACTCCTTTTTGCAACAACTTGTCTTTTTTTAAGTTATCTTAACAAAATTAGGCTCATTGCGTCAGCGAGTTGCGGGACACCCTGTGTAGTTTCACTCAATTGTTCAAAAACAATTTTCGAATGGTATAATTACGAAATATTTTATTATGAAAGTATAAATGAATAAACGGACATACCTGGATAGAGCCAATCACCTTGGGGGAATTTTGCTCGAATTTCAATTGTTCCATAGCGAAAATTGAACGAGTGTTTTGTATTTAGCCGAGCGGAGATGACTGGAGGGAGAATGTTGTAAGATATTGCTTGTCGAAAGCATTCATTCTTAATCGAACTAGTACATCTGGAAAACAAATCATATTTTTTAATTCCTCTAGTTCGTATTGAATTATTAAACATTTGTTATTTTCTCTCATTTGAAACTCCTACAAATTTATGGTTATGTCATTTTTGGCACAAAATATAAACTAATTCTATAGAACTGCCTTGACAGTCTATGATGTTCGTGAATGCAAATGAATATGGACCGAAAAATGATAAGATACTTTTTGTATCGCAAAATGGACCTTTGTATCGTTCGAAAGACAATTAAGCGCTGCAAAGGAAAGCAATGAAATCAGTGTATTAGTTTTCTCAGAATTTTAGAACAAACTAGAAATTGTATATTTTACTTGCTACCACAAATGACTGTAAATCAATCAGTTTCAGAGAAACCTTTACTTTTATGGAAAACATTTTCGACCAATTTATATTGAGGTCATATACTTTGAGGATCAGTTTTTACAACTATTGACAGTGAAAATTGCGGTTCTAATAGTAAGAATAGGACCCTCTCTGATGATATAAAGCCGATTTGTTTGGTGTGTTTTAGTTTACATCTTTTTTTACTTTGCTAAATAGTTACTGAAATATCAGAGAGATTTGATTTACAGACAATTCGTAGAGCTTGAAAAGACAAAAAATGTCATTGCTCATCCGTTTTTCTACAATTATTGACATTTAAGGGCTCATCATTGGCTCAATATTTAAATTGACAATTGGTCAAGTGCTTCATCCTTTTATGCTCTGTAACTGCTTTTGATGTGATGTTTCGTTAACAGCTCAGCGAATTGAACGTGAATTCTGACAATTTATATGCACAAAAATATTTTTTCAGATCTTGCTGCATAGAAATTATCATGAATGTCCTGAATATATGTCTATGTATTTGAAACAAGATTCACTTATTTTTAAAGTATATATTTTTTCAATTATCGGTAATATCAAGTTTTTTTGAAATTCCAGACTTACTCTGTAAGCTGCAATCTTCCAATTTTTATGGCTTCTGCACCATAGGCATCTTCAAACAGTCGTGGGGATATTCGCAGGATGCCACCAGTTACTATGGCACTCTCTACATGATTATGATACACACAGAATTCATAATCCTGTAATATCACGGATATTATTATTTTTATTCACAATATTGTTTTGAATATGAATACACTTTTTCTATTAGTTAATACAAAATATATTTATCATTACTGATTACACTTTTAATGTATTATTGATTGCAAATACTTAATCATTTGCGATTCAACATCGTTATTTAATATTTTACCATTTATATTGAAGAAAAAATATTTTCACTTACTGGTTCAAGCGGTATTCGAATATCTCGTTTCCAAATTGTCGAATTAAATTTGTCAAAATTATCTTCAAATATTAATCGACCTTCTGTATGATTGCCTTTAAACAATACATGTTATAATGAAATAATTTTTCTACGTTCAATTACGAATAATTTGTAGATTTTAATGAAAAATTTTGTTTAATTGATACAATGCTGAAAGCGGTACACATATTTTTATTTTTTATATAATTTTTTGATTTTTTATAAAAAATAACTGAACTCGAGAGATTTGATGTGCCGGAATTTGATGTCTGCGATTTTCAAGACTGCTGAGAAACGTATTAAAAAAATTGAGTAAAATTGAGATTGTGTCCTTCATGGCGCCAATTAAAATATTCTTTTAAATGATTGCAATTACAAGTTTGAAATGTCTATGAAATATTTCCACTCCTAACGTCGAAATTAATTATTTTATGCATTATTTAAACAAATGATAAGTAGTAAATTTAGGTTTAAATGATATTGTTTACCAGTTATTTGGTCACTGCAAATAATGAATTCGCTCCAAGCAAGTCCAATTAATATTATTAGTAAACGATTCGATCGAAATGACGAAAACATGTTTAAACGAAGAAGAGCACGGGTATACTAAACTTGATTCCGAGCTTGTAATCTTTTATAATGACTTTTACCTAACTTTTTATAATATATATATACACGGTGTTTTAAAAGGATCTGTCTTATCACACCACTTTCAGCAGAGAAATGCTTATTTTTCTGACATAGTTTTTATAACTGCATGTTTAACTACTTTTTATAAAAAGTAACTAACTAATTTAACATTGAGGAAGGTAAATTTACTAAGAATATCATCACCTAATACTGTTTAATAAATATATTAAATTTATAAAGGATCATTTTTCTGGTTATAACAAAATTAAACTGCTAATGTTTACTTAATTTTTGGCTAATGTTTGCAGTGTTCCTCATAAATTCGGACAGTTTTAAAGATTGTGTCTTGCTTCGTTCCTGAATGACACATGTTCGCTATGAATACTGGGAATGAAATAAAACGATTAAGATAACGGGATATGTTTTATTAATATGCTATAGTCAACATTTCGCAGAAAGTGCGAACATTACTAACTTAACGATTGACGTGTAAACCATATGTATAATATGAATTCTTGATAGAGAGAAATCGTGAATTATATCTTAATTGCTGTGTATAAGATGTCCAGGTTACCTAGTTTCGAAAATACTATGGTTATTGTATGATGTATAAAGTTTATTACGGAAACAATTGATTGAATACCTTGTCTTATTTACTCATATGGCTATAGCCACAATCACTTGCCAAGGTGAATGTAGCCTACTTCGATAGAAATTAAAAATCGACAACCTCAGTCTCGAAATGTCAAATTTGGCCGTGACAAAGTCACCTATTAATGTCTAGCAAATTGGTTATATAGTATCTTATATGAAGTATGGAAATAGTAATTAATCTTAAGTTATTTTACTAATATATTTGTTTAATGTTGTTAAATTTAAAATTTTACAAGATTACGATGGTTTATCTAAAATAGACCTTTTTGATATCTTTAATGTAATAAAATGGCATCTGGCATGAAAGAAAACATTACATACTTTTTATCTCATTGAAAATTAAACAAGAAAAATATATAATTTATATACAAAACAACTTTGTGTTAGTACTTACCATTTTCAGTAGCTTAATGTTTAAAGAATTTATATCTAATATTTTAATACGACACCATAAATTAATAACGACAGTCGTTCATTAAAAACGACATCCTAAAGACAGCCATTCTTCCTAAACTTTTGGAGTTACATCAAGACCTTTGTTTTATGGATCATGCAGACATCGGTCATGCAGATTTTAATCAACCAATTCAGAAGCAATGATGTAAGAAGTCGAGAAAAACATTTTTTAATCATCGACAAGAGACCAAAATGGGAAGCAGCGAAAATTTTAAAAACTCTACGAACTTAAGAATTTTTCTTCCCTTTTCTACCCTCTGGAACTCTGATAACTTTACATTGCAATTTATTAGGATTTATATTTACTTATGTTAAGAATTTGTAGTGGATACATTAACATATTTGAATTTCCTTTTAGTTTTCCTGTTTATCGTGCGTACCGTAGCGAATGATTATGTATTCAGAATCATTAAATTTTATGTTATTCATGAACTCTCTTTATAATTGCATATAAAAAATGAAGAAAAATGTTTAATCGAACATAATTCGGGAGTGTCTATTAGAATGCAGGAAATATTGAAGAGTAAAAATGGAAAAAACATATAAACTTAAAATGCATGGAAAAGCAGATCCATGTCAGCTCTGCCGCCCTGTTGCAGCACTAACATCAGGACTGACATCCTGACGATCCTCAAATATCGACGAAGCGATCAAGATGCAAATCCTCAGTCAGGAAAATAAATTTATAATCAGCAGGTTCGTATTGTGCGTAAACTTATTTGTATAAATGCACTTTAGATTCGATCAATATACCCTGTAATCTATATTTAGCAGTATTTCAATTAACATTGATAAAATTTAGATAATTTTTTTTTATTTTGTCGACCAAAAAACGAAGGTCGAAGTTGTTTTTCGGTTTTCGCAAAAAAGTTGCTGAGGTGAGTTACATTAATATGTAAAATCTCAGCATCAATCCGAGTCTGTGATAAAGAGAATTTAGGAGGTCGGTGTTGAGCCACCTTACCCTATATATATTATTTTAGTATTTTGTGGCAATACTTTATTTGAAAAGATAAATAAAAAATGATCAAATGAATTAATTTTATTACCAAATGAAAAAAAAGCAATAAATATAAAAATAATAAATATGTTGAAGAAAGTTAAAAATATTAATGAACAAAGTGAAAGCGTACATCAATTATTTGAAAATAATAGTTTGTTTTTAATCATTAACTCATATGAGTTTTAGCTATTTATGTCTGGAGATTTTATCCTAATAAAATAATAATTAATCCTAATCAACTAACAGAAATCGAAAAGTATAAATTAATATGGTAGGATAATGCCTTTGAAGTTTTCTCAGATGTTCGCTGTAAGATGTGAATACATGTTTCTAGAACAACCGCAGAGGAATTGCAAAATCTGTTGCTTGTGTACACACATTCCGATCGAACTATAAGCAGATAACTGGATTTGATATTCATAATATATGGTCTTGATTTGGACTTAAACAGCTTCGACCCAGACCAAGGTCTGTACCAAGTATTCACTTTGCTCACAAGGATAAAAAATAACTATAGTTTCTCATCAAATGTCGAAGTTTCAAACGCTAAACAACTTAAAAATGTAATAAAAAAATGTTATTTATATTATTTTATTAAAGCATTTTTTTGTCTCCGGATATCTCGAGATCGCTTTTAAAATTCAACTTCTTTTTGAAAATGTCATGGCTCAACTTCATCCGATTAGTTTTTGAAGTCGATTCGTATTAGATTACAAAGTTGTCAAACAAAAAAAGCTGAAAAAATCCGTTTTCAACGTTTCTTATTGAAAATACAAATCATTCAGAAAATGCTTCTGACAAAAAAGATAGAACATCAAATTCTCTACACCAAAGGATCTGTACACTTTCTTCATAAAATCAGTGCATCATGTTACTAAATTACATACAGAAAATATGTCAAACAAAAAACGTAGAGCATGAAAATAATGAAGTTAACATTTCCAGTATATTATAGCAAAAGAGTTTAAACAGAATACAGTTTCTGCCTACAAAACAGTGATCTGGGAGATTGCATTTGCGAAGTAGAGCTTTTTCAGTTCTTACACTCATTGTAAGTGACTTCAGTGACATTAATTCACTTAAGAAGATTCATGTTTATAAATATGTTATATAATAATGCTCCGCCTGACATGGGGTTCCAAGTTGTTAAAATGATCATTTTCAGTTTTCTTCTGTTGTTAATTAAATCGCGGGATGTATCAAACCATGCCCAGTCGAGGAGTATACGAGCTAAAGGACGCAGAGTCGAAGCCACTGAAATTAGTTTAAAATACTAATCGTACCACCGTTAATAGTGTATACAAATATTGTATTAGTAATGCAATTTCGTGAATATTGATTGCGAGGTACAGCTTTTAAAAAATAATTATTTACATGATAACACTAAATATTAAGTTATAATATTAATTATAACTATTGTTTATTTCAAAGACCACACACGAATGTAATCAATTTCAAACGCGAGATTCTTTTTGTTGTTCTTCTCCCATGTAGGTAGCCATTTGTTTTTCGCTTGCCAAAAGTACAACATTGCCTAGAAAATAATTATTTCAGATCAATACCATGTATTTTAACCTTAAGTGCGTAAGGATTTAATTCTTTTAAAGAAAGATATTGCGTTATGTCCGAAATTATGAGCTTATTATTGTAGATGAATGATTTGTATAGTAAATTAGAACGTTATAATTTGATGTGAATAGTTTTCAATAGTACCTTTCAATAAGGAGTAGTGCGTATGTAATACTTGAAAGGAAGATTATTATTCGGTTTCATGTTTAATTAAAATCTTGTCAATAAATATTATTTATTATGTATATTGTAAATTCTATACAATTTTCTTAAACACTCAAATAGTTTTGTAAAATGTCCGATAGTTATCTCATTTTGCTGTTCAATATCCCAATTCAAGAATAAAAAATTCAACATTCGTTTCATATAGAACAAAAAATTATATTTTATAGTTTTTTGTTTTCTTGAAATTGGTATCAGTCATATGATTTAGAAGTTTAATACAACTTGTTAGTGTTAAACCACAATTAGAAGCTATAATAAACTACTAAGTCATATGACTGATACCAATTTCGCGAAAAAAAAACCATACAATCTAATTTTTTGTCCTATTCGAAACGAATGTTAAAATCAATGAGCCCAAGCAAAAACATGTAGAACCACAGAATATCTCGATGAATAGACTGGCAAAAATGATTAATTTATAACGTAAGGTCATACTATAATAATATTGTATAAAAAACAAGAACTATTTTCTTGGAGATTCATACGAAATATTGCAAAATAGAGAATAAATTCGACTTTTAAATAGGTGGAAGAGTATGAAGAAAAAAACACATATCCCATTTCATTGGGAAAATGACTTTTGAAATAAATTTGGGTCAAAATTGATTCTTATACTGTTTAGTACAATAAAGAATGTGTTAATAGTGCTCTCAGCATAGAACAAGATTATTGTGTTTTTTTATCTATTGAAAACCACTTTTGAGTCATGAAATGAATGTATAGTTTTGTGGTGCGTACAATTTCTCAGACAAAAAAAACATGCATATGATTCGAAAAACTATATAAAAATCTAGCGATTCCATTCGATATCATTTCGAATCCAGGTTTTTATTCCGGAACAAAATTTTAAGAACTTATGTATACTGAATAATTACTTATATACTATATGCTCATCATTCCATAGTTCTTTTGACTTAAAATTTCATGGAAAACTGTTTTTATTACACAATGCTACTCCACGAAAGAAATTATTTTCAGAAATTATTTTCAGAAATTAATATTAATATGAATGTATCATATTTTTTAGCGTTATATTCTTTTTTTTTTAAATTATTTAATCGTGTTATCTTTGCCCTGGTTAGCAGATGTATTCTAGTATAGTATGGACTAATTTTAATTGAATAATATTTTAGAATTCATAAAATTCAATACCTTAGCATTTGTGCTCTTCCATGGTTTTTCATAATTTCCACTGCGTGTTCTGTCTGGAAATACTCTAATTCCTCCAACTCCTAAACCGATTGTCAAATAGTACTGAAAATAAGACCAAACAATTTGTCAAGTTTTAAGTACACGAGGTAAGTGTTGGGTTAATATTATTGGAAAGCTTAGGGGAGATGCTGCATAAACTAAATTAACGCAAATCATATGTAACGACGATTAGATTATTTCGATTGAAACCGACATAAGTCTACATCAAATTCATTGTTTCACATTTACGATGTTACGATTACATCAAATCAAACACTACTTTTAATTTCTTTCTAATAAAGGTGTAAATCAATTTTGGTAAAATAATAAGCACTCCTGCATGTGGAGTAATACTATTTTTTAACTGCAAATTGTTTTACCTCTGAATCAAATGGAGTCATGCGTCCAATCTTCATAAGATCGAAATCTTTATCCCACCCTTCGGTAGTAGGATACAAACTCCCGACTTCTTCATCGTCAACAGAAAATGAGAAGCCTAAAGGAGACCACATAGTAGTGTACACGTGGAAATCATCTGACCACGCGTCGTTTTTACGTCGTTTAAATATTTTTTCTTCGTCGTATCGAGATCCAGTGCCATTACCTAGTCCAAAAAGCAACAATTTTGATCCATGATCTTTTGTATTATCACTTGTCTCTGTCAAATGTTTATTTCCTCGAGCCATGCCGAGATTTACTCTGGCATTTAAATACTGTTTTTCGTCACTTGGATTGTAGGGTTGTAGCCACATTTCTGCAATAAAACAAGAAATTTACCAGCTCATTAGCGATCAATAATTGACGACGAAGCAAAAAACAATACATGGCGTAAAGACTAGTAGGCTAGACACCTAAAAAAACAACAAAGATACTTTTTTTAGGCGTAAACTCAATATATACCTGGATATAGCCAGTCACCCTCAGGGAATTTCGCCCTAATTTCGATTTTTCCATGTCGGAATTTAAAATGCTTTTTAGTATTAAATTGAGTAGTAAGTACAGGTGGTATTATATGGAACGACGTAGCTTGTCGAGCGCATTCTCCACTTGATGAACTGCTACAGCTGAAATTATTTGGCGTCTATTAAAATTTGCTAATAATTACCCTACTATAATACGGTATCAATGATTGCCTCTGAGTAAATTGTACACAAAAAAATCAAACTATTTTGATTCCACAACTATATCAAGTTAGTTGCAGCTGGGTTTTTGTCAAACTTTAAAAATTAGCAGTGGCAAACAAATAGTTTGCAAAGATGCCTGGAAACAGCAAAGTTAAGCTCACGTTTGTTGTCAGGTCTTCATTGTGGCTGCAATTATTTAGCAGCTGAAGGTAACTTTTATTTTCCGTAAGTGTCCAATTGATTATTTAGTTTGATTTTGTATCTTAAAAATTATATTTAAAAATCTGTTAAGTTTAATACAACTCTTTAGTTTTGTTTAAAACATTACAGCTGGTTCGTATAATTTTATAAAATTGTTGTACTCATGCAGATAAAAAATTGACGTTGTCAAACATATTCTCGTAACATTAAGATCATAAAATATATATTTTATTATTTTGGAGCTAGTTTTTCTTAAATTAATAGAGTAATTTGTTTATTAGTTATTTGTAAAAAGGGGTACAAATTCTGTACTTACTCTGCGAGCTGTAATTTTCCAAAGTAAACAGAATCTTCTCCATAGGCATCATCAAATAATCGTGGCCTTAATTTAAGTACCCCGTCAGTTACTTCAGCAGTTAAATCATCTTGATGGTATACGCAAAATTCATAATCCTGAAAATATCAATTACATGCATTTTAAATACCTACTAAATGCATACATAAGGTCTAAGCTAATTAGCTGATAAACGAGTAATTTATGCGCAAACTCTAAATTAAAAGTGACTAATGATTTTTCAACATTCATGTTGTAAAACAACTATTGTAATTATTATATACAATCTTCTGAGATATTGTGAAGGATTTCATTTTTAATTGTCTGAGTATGGGCGGAATTTCTATACTTATTTCTCTGTCAGTTATTTGACATTTGTCGGAGCAAATCATTTATAATGATTAGAAAACTTGTGACATATTTCAAATTTTGAAAACTCGGTTCAGAGGTCTTTAACCCCTTAATTCCGGATAACGAAGATTTAAAAAAATCGTAAAAACTGGCGTTGTAACTACTTTAAATCTTCTATTTTAAACAGTGAATTTATAAACGGACCACAGCTTCTTATTTAGTATATCTTAAATGGATATTTTTAAATGTGCGTAATAATTATTTGAAATCATTAACGTAATTGACAGTTGTGATAAAAAATCTTTGCCATAAGCCGCTCGTAGAACTTTTAACGCGAATTAATACCTGACCCCGTTTAAACTCTCTTAAGATCAAAATATTTAACCAAGTCTATTATAAATTATTATGAAGCAATTAGCAAAGACTAGCTGAGATAAGCTGAGAAATACCTTTTATAAAATATCCTATTAATTAGTGAAATTTTTCATTAGAATTCTTAAAATACGTATTTGATTATATATTTCTTTGAATTGAATTGAAAACTTTTATTATGCATTGGTCGGCTCGACCGTTTCTGCATTACATAAGACTTTAAAATATGGTTTGATTAACATAATAAAATGTTGCTATCCTTCAAGAAAACTTAATGGTTGGCATTGGCATAACTCGTATAGATTGAAACAAACTGCTGCAGTTATAACCTACAACGTAGGTTAACTTAACAGAAAAGTTTGGTTGACCTCAAACATTCCTATCAGGTTTTTAAAAAATGGATCCGGCAATCACATTATTGATGAAATGCATTTGAGGACGTGTTGAGTTAACGTGTTCAAATAGTGTAAGTTCTTAAGAGTGATTTTTTTGGACATTTAGCTGTAGGAAAATTTTGGATATTCAGATTGGTCAACGCTGACTGACAAAATTGATCAATTTAACTAAATGGGTTTCAGTGAGAACTTTATATTTAGTATTTTTTAAACACTGAACAAAATCGACCTGACATAAATTCAATTATTACTGTCCGTTTTAGGGAAAAGTAGTAAGAGGCATTAGTTTTTTAGTTGTACAAATTTTGTTGCACAAGTTAAACTGTCGCAAGACTTACGATTAGTCCAATTAAATTCTCAATTTCATTCCACTCACTACTTTCTTGATTGCTTTTACTTCTTTATGGTAGTTGTTACAGCTGATAAAATTCACTTCAAGATCTGTTGAAATCTTTTGAAATAGTTCAAAAGTAGTAAATTTTACAAGAATTTTTTAAAAATTTAGATACATATAATTAAATTGACTGAAATTTGCTCAATTATCTTATTAATTCCCAACTACTGGTCAACTTTTCAGATAGATTTATTACCACTCCCAGTGGACAATTGCCCATTACGTTAAGTTAAAAAATTTTTGTTCAGTGATTTGTTAATCACAATGTACGAGTTGGGTTTCGTTCATAGATGAACAAAATCATAATATGCTAATCATAATGTATGTTAATACTTTACATGTGAAGGTGTAAATAATAATCCCGTTAACTAAGATGATGGCACATTTTACCTCATAAAATATTTTTCAAATTAGTTTCTTACCGGTTCTAATGGGATTTGAATATTCCTTTTCCATACTGATTCATTTAACGAATCAAAGTTTTCCTCGAATATAAGTTTATCTGGAAAAAAACCCTTTCGTTAAAAAACTATGTGAAGCTATGTACAAAAATGTTTCTATCTTATTATTTTGAATAATTAGAACAATACAGTTTAGAATGTTTAGATTAGCACAAACACTCTTATTTAACTCTACAAGTCATTAATATTAATTACTAACTATATGAAGCTGGTGTGATTTCGAATTAATTTCATAACAAATCTGTGAAGTGTCTTTCTGATATATATAAATACCCTTGGTATAAAATACAATTATTTACTAAGTACGTATCGTAAATTCATCTAAAGAGATTATTTTTGACGATCTTTGATACGATATAATTATTATACGAGATACAATTTTTGAAAAATAATGATTTAAAAATCAATACAATATTTACCAGGTTTTGTGACAGTCTGAGCATTACAAAACCAGATTTCTTGATTCCATTTAATTAGAATCTGGAAAAGCCACACTAAGATGATTTCGCGTAACGCCAACATCGTCGAGTAACGTAAGACTAAACGCTCGCAGTTCTGTAAGCTTATCTCCTCATGTTAAATACATGCTCAGAAAACTTTGTAGTAGCTAATCATTTTATATCTATACGTTTTATGTAAATGCCGCAGAAATTATATACATGTAAATATAAAAGAATATACTCATAGAGTATATTTTTAATACAACATAGACACATGCAAACTAGTATAAACCCGTATAGTCAGAAATTCATTATAAATTATTTTTTAAGTGTTTTATAATCCTTATTTTATAATCGATTTTTTCAGTTACAGATAACTTCATTTAGTAGTGACACGAGGCATCAATATTTTTTCATTGATAATAGTTTGTGGGAAAATTCGCAACTCTAATTCATACGCTGACGCATATCAATACGATTTCTCATTGAACCGAAGCCTAATATCAACGAAATAACTTATTGATGTACTCGCAGTTATACTATATTTAAGGGTATAATTGCTTACTCGCGTGTAAATTTTTGTTTCTACACATTTTTGTTATAGCAAATCTCTTAAAACAAAGAATGATATTAAGAATTTAGGGTAACTTTCAGTACAACAACAAAATTCATTTTTTTATCGTAGCTCGAACCCAATAACTTTAACTTGAAGTCTGAAGTTTGAAAATTTTCAAAGTCACTTTTTTAAGGATTTTGGATAACAAACAAATTACTTGTAACATATAATCTTTCAAAATTATGTAACAGTTATGTAAATTTCCAACACTAATTTTTTGTATTTTTATCATTATATTACTGTCATTAATATAACTTGTGATAAAAATAGTTATTCCGTGATTGATAGTTAAAGAATCTTTCCAACAGTTTTATTTACCTTTCTTCTTTATGGTTTTAATATTAATAAAGATGCTATTTATTGTAATACGATCTATTTTTCTGAAATAAAGGCAACGTTTTTAATTTCATCGTTTAAATGAATCTGTTATTACGTTTTTAGGAATATTTAAATGGGTAATCCATTTTTAGAAAAATTTTTTTGCTTTTTTCATAACAAACCTCTGTACCACAATTTATTATCGATATTAAAATGATCAACATAATGCAAATTTAAATTGGAGTATTTTTAGTAATCATAATTTTATACGTAAATCCTGTCGAAAATCTATTTTTATTCATTCGTTCATGATTTGTTTACAGAGTAGATAATGGCTCTACACTATACTTTTATAACGATTTCTGGATGAATATTTTTTTGATTATGTTCTTTACGGTCCATTCTAACGCAACCGAGAGTTTAATCCCAATATAGACAGCTATTTAGGTATTTGTTAAACGGTCTTCAGGGAAAAAGAACATTTTATATGTGATAAAATCGTACAAAAATACAATCTATATATCTCAGACTTAATTGAATAAATCAGTATTCTTGTTAAAAATTATACCTCTTAACTTTTATTTTGCAGGAATACACTGTGAATTACAACTAAAATAATCGAAAGATTAAGAGATAATTATGGAACAACATTGTGCAGAAATGTTTCAATTCAGTTAATTTCTTTTCATCTTAAAGCTTTCCTTTTAAAAGCATGCATCCAAATAAGTTTAAGATTAAAAAATTAGGAGTAAGCAAAGAATCGTTTCCTTATGTAGAATAAGAATCAGGTTAAAAATGTCAGAGATCGAATGTCGTAAATTGGTTGAGTTGCCATGAAATTAACTAAGTTTAATTAGAAATTCGAACCATGCGGACGAAGGGATTGAACAAGAATGCGAAAATAAGGAATTATATTCAAGTACTTTCAATCTTGAGGGGTTATTTCAATCGGTTGAAGATTTATATGTAATATAAGTGAGATTTTTATAAAGCATAGATGTCAAATTTGCTAAAAATTACAATATTTATATTAACTTATTAAAAAATAACATAAATTGTGAAAAATCTGCAAATTTTCTGCAATTAAGAAGGTAATATTTTTGCACGGTCCGGTGCATAGAGTATAACATTCGTGCGACGTAAATAAAAGTTAACGACATTGCGAAAAGTTTAAAATTGTTATAATTTGTCAGCATAATCTAAAATCTTATTTTGACTTTGTAATTTTATTTATTTGGATTATTTTACAATGCATCGATGCGTTTCATTAGGCTAATATGATGCAAAATTTTTCCAAGAATACTTTTGGTTGTTTTCATTATATTTACTTTAGAAATAATAATAAGTGGTAAATTTTAGTGGGCCGAGGGAGATGGCCAACAACTGTACCGAATATGTGGAGTTACCAAGTGGCATTTTGATTAAATGTGTTTGGTAATATGTGAGGATTTTTCAAGAACTTACAATATTAGCAGTATTGACTGTTATTTATTAAAAAAAAAGGGTTCACATAATATATGCAACGTGGAAATAGAAAATATGATACGGAAATACATGTTCCAAGTCCTTTATTAATCGAGTCGTTGCATAGTTACTTCGAAAAGAAATTTTCACTAATCTGAATCATAATGTTTTTCTTAATAAAGAAATTCGTTTATTCGAATTTTGAGCATTTTGAGCAAGACGTAACTTTAAAATATCAATAATTACAATGACATATGTCATTTGAATTTAAAGGTGCTCCGAAAAGGAGAAAAATTTCAAACAATGCTAAAATTGTATTGTAACTTTTTTACTTCCATGCTATCATCCCTCAGGGACTGGAAATATTTATTTAGTTTTAAATCAAAGAAAAATTACAGACGTGACTTTTTCACACATTATCATTTACCCAGTATCTTAAGATATATTGTCATTTTAACTTGCGCCTGCTAGTGGATTACCTGTAATCAGTCAAAAACGAGCGGGAGTTTTTGAAAATGTGTGTTTGGTTATGAAAGGATTTGAATTTGTAATTAAACTTGGAAAGAAGTGTTTTACAATTTTTGGAAATTCATGGCAATTAAATATCATGAAAATCAGTTCGATTTAAAATAGTAATTGCTCCCTTTTTTGAGATACAGGATTTTTGTGTTTTAGTTATTATAATAAAAAGAAAAAATTGTATCTGCCGTATTTTCGAATATAAACGAGGAGCGATTTTGCTGAAATTTTGCCCGAAGTTCTATCTCATCTATAAAAAAAAGATTCCCCGAATGGCATTGACCAACTAAGCTCCCTTCACCCCCAACCACCCCAATAGTGAAAACGAGTTTCTATGAATATTCTTTAAAATATTGATTACATCAAAAAAAGTTTTAAACAAAAGTTGTTTGTCCCTCATTTCTCTAGACATTTTAGACGATGAATCCTACGCTTTGAGATTACAAAAGGCAGTAGTAGAGTTTTCTTCCTTAAATAATTGAACATATATCAAAATTTACTTAAGGTTGTTTAGCTTCGCAAAATTATGTACCTTTAACTTTTATTCTTATTTAGATTTCTCGAAATGACATTCAAGACATAAATGTGAAATTACTCGGAAACCGTTAGGATTTCTAAAAATAAGCATCACATATATTTTGTAGAGAACTGGGAAACAACCAACTTTTGTTCGAAACTTTTTTTTATATAATCAAGGATATTCGTAAAAACTCGTTTACGCTGTAGGGCGGGTTGGGGGGCGAAGGGGGCTCAGTCGGACAATACCATTCGGGGAATTTTCTTGATAGATGAGATAAAACTCGAGGCCAAATTTCAGCAAAATCGGTCCTGTTTCATGTTCGAAAATACAGCAGATACGATTTTTTTCATTATAATAACTAAAATACAAAAATACCTTTATCTCAAAAAAGGGAGCAGCTACGATTTTAAATCTAACTAATTTTCAAAATAATGGGAAAACATTCCCCGAAACCAAATCTTGGATGCATTTTAGTTGAACTTCCCTACCGTTGAGGCCGTTAATATCACACAGATTGGCATACAATTTTGATAGAATACTCTTGAGTTATTATACTTTCAGTTTATAAAATGAATAGAAATGTTTTAAAAAACTTGCAATAGCATTATAGAAGCACCTTTAAAATTGTGGTGTAATCCCTGAAGCTTTATTGAAGCCCCACTAAACCCCTTAGACAGATACGTTACTTCAGTTTTAAATTTAATATTTGTTATCGACCGAGCTCTATAATTTCCAACTGTCGGTATTCCATGAAACTTATCGACGGTACTACATTATCTTCACATTTCAAAATATAGTGGCTGATAGTGGCCTCCACTGAGCGAATGTTAATAGTTATTTCCTTTTATCTCTGAATGTTTGATCAATAAGGCAACGAATTTATAATGTTAAGAGTAGCGACCGGAATTGCACAGGCCTCTCGTATTTTTGTGAAAAACGATTCACAAGTATTCCTGTTAAAAAATGCTATCCGGACGTGCTGTTGTTGTGATTCAGGTTATGTTTTGCCAGTGAATAAAAAGTATTTGAAGAATCCAAGTATTTACGAAACTACTGAAAGAACTTACAGAAAGTTCAATACATCAACTCGGTTCTTTTCATCTGAAACGTAAGTTTTCCCAAATCAATAATGAAATATATTAATTTTTCAATAAATGTATAAAAGTTGTAACTTCAATTTATCACATATAAAAGTTTTTTCTATAAATAAAAGAATGAGTGGATAAAAAGTGTGTTGCAACATTTTTATTAACTTGAAGATATAAGATTCGTTCTATCGAATGTAAGTATTTAATGAATATTCGTAGAATTTGCTAAAGATACATTCACGCTTTTATTTGCACATTAAGTATAGTTCAGCAGATAAAATGCACTAATACACATATAATAATGATAACTAGTATTTAATTTATAGATTACACTATTATATTATGCTTTGACGTAAAATAGATTTTAATATAAAATATTTTTCTATAAATTAATATTTAATTGTTATTAAAGAAATAGTTGCTTATATATTTTAAGTGTAATATAAGAAAGAAATAGTGTTTAATATTCTTTATTGTTAATAGTTTTAATATCATTATTTATCATTAGATATCTAATTTTCAAGATAATATAAAATAGAATTGCTACATTTCAAATCGATTGGTGCAAATAAGCTGGTAGCCTCAAGCTAATAGTAATAACATTTGGATTTATTTCAAATAGTCATATAACATTTGATTTTCTTATTAAAAAAAAGATTATTTGTGACTACGAAAGTTTCGAATAATTTTGAAATTTTATATGTTAATAAAAATTATATTTTTTTTTAAGATAATAAAAAGTAAATACAGTAGGACCTCTCTTATTCTAATTAGTAAAGTTCTTCGAAATGGCGCCGACCTCTCTAATTCTAATTTTCCCCTTACCCCCACATACTTTGCTTGCGAGCTTGTGATTCATGGACAATATTTTTCGTTGACTTTTCATGTGATAGTGGGAGAAGACTTGTGAGAGAACGATTAGAATAAGAGAGGCTGGACAATTAGGATAAGAAAGGCAATTACAATTAGAGGTTCGAATAAGAGAGGTCCTACTGTAATATTCTTTAAGATTTAAGTATTCACAATTCTTTTTTTCTTACGATGTTTATTTATTACATTTTCAGAAATATTAGTTTGAACGTTATTAACAATTTCATATAATAATTTTGTTTAAACTTAAGAAAATATTTCTCCAATAAAAAAAATTCTTACATTGCAAGTAGACACAACCGTTTCGTTACCTCGATGTTCAATTTGTACAATCTTAGATATAGTATCTTTTATAAAGTATTGAAGTGATCATTAAGATGCATTGGTCTTGTTATGCATTTTTATTTTATAATTGTTCATTTACCTATTTGGTCTAAGATACTTGTTAATTGCTCTCGCTAATGTAATGAGTAAATAAACCTAAGAAATTGTTGCAGCGAACTTGACTCCGGAAAGTTTGAACAGCTATCTGCAGAGACTCTCGAGTCTTTGATGGAACATTTTGAAGAAGTAATTGAAGATGCCCGTCATTTGAAAAATGCAGATGTTTCGTATGGGGTATGTAGATGCAAACATTCTACGTCTTTGTCAAATAAAATTTTGTTATCTGAACCGAAATGATTTAAATATAAATTGGAACTTTAATTTATTTTTCAGGACGGAGTATTGACTGTTCAATTTGGACATAATTATGGGACATATGTCATTAACCGACAATTACCGAATAGGCAAATTTGGCTCTCGTCTCCAAAATCTGGGCCCAAGCGTTACGATTACATAAATGGGAAATGGATTTACAAACATGATGGAATATCGCTACACGAATTATTAATGACGGAAATTCCTGACATTGTTCAACACTCAGTTGCATTTGATAAATGTTTATACAGCGGTTGTGACGAAAGTAGTCAAGAAAATAAAACGTAGATTTTTTGTACCTATGAAATGAAATGTAATAATGTATCAGTCTGTATATAAATTTTGTAAATATTATACAAAATACCAATCCAAAAACGGACATGTTTTTCTTTTTTACAGAATCATTTTAGAAAATATAAAGATAATCTTGAAATTAAATTTGATAATTTTAAAATCGTTCTAGGCTATATATGCGACATTAAAGATGATTTAAACTTCTACAGAGATTAATATATTTTATATAAAATTATTTCAATATAAAGTTATTGGATAATGTTTTCTATTAAAATGTTCAAGATTATCTTTCTACGTCTCACATTTTGAACGAATGAATAAATTAAAAATTAGCAGTTTATTTATACGTAGATATGAATTAGAAAAGTTGTCCTCCAGGCTTTAGTTCTTAAGCGAGAATGGTTAATAAAAATTCGAATTTATTTTTCACTTAAAATTTCAAAGGATTTATGAATTTAACCCTTAAAGGGCACTGGGGGTACTGGAAGACCCCACACATAAATATTACATTTTTTTCCCTTCTAAAACTGCACTTTTACAGCATTTTCTATCTTAAAGAGCTACATTTCAAGAGGCACAAGTTAAATTTTTAGGACAATATATTGAAAATTGGCAGAGTTACGATTTTTTTGGTGAAAAACAATAATTTTGTTATCAAGATAACTTATCTACGCGGTAAAGTGATACTTGGAGAGTATCCAGTAATTTTGTTGAGACCATGAAGTAATAACGAAAACTGTCCGCGCAGGAAGATATTATCTTCGGATTGGGGTCTCCCACGACCCCACATGGCGCTTTGTGTTATTTTTATATAGGGTTTCGCTTTAAGGGTTAATTCAAAGTATTCGAGACGTAGGAAGTGGCGCCACCATTGTGTACTGTTGAATGCTCGTTTGCTGAGTCGGTAATATAGTTTATAACAATAATTATAAAAAAAATCATAAACGGTTGAAATAATTACAATTTTTAAATTTGGAATTTATTGTGATAACAGCTTTAAAGGACTTTGCACCTTTTCCGTGAAAATTGGCTGTCAACCAATTTTTTTAACTTTGTAGTTTTGTAAACAAAAAATGTATATGGTAGAATTTAAAAAACGTTTTTGAACTACCACCCCTTCCGAAAAAATAGTATAGAACACGATTCATTTTTAATTTTATTAAAAACTTCCTTGAAAACTTAAAACTGTAAGTAATATTGCGAATCCGGTCTAAAAAGACCTCGTCCGAAATTTAACTTTGTATGGTTTTTGCGCCATTGTATAGTTTTCGCACCATACAAAGTTAAATTTAAGACGAGGTTTTTTTACACGGGATTCGCAATATTTCTTACTCTAAAGTCTTCACGAAAGTTTTGAATGAAATTGTATGCGCTCAACATTTCTGTAACTTAAATATTCAGGTATTCAGCTACTTTTTTTCTTAATAAATATAATTTGTATGGTATTACTCTGTGGTATAGTGTTCTATATAATAGATAATCATAAAATATATCATGTTCTATAGAATTTTTTCGACAGGGATACCTAAAAGGCTCGAAATTTTAAATTAATTTTGGTGTTCAGTATGCAGATCAAATTCGCTAAAAAATTGTTCCTAAATCGGTTTTTTAAATTTTTTATCACAAAGTAAACATAAATATTAAAAAAATATAATGGCATACCAAATAAAATAATTATAGTGGCAAATATTAATAAAACAACCTTCAGATGAGCAAAGTGACTAATTCGATTTTAAATTGTAGAAACAAATAAAGAATTTATTTGTAGAACTGATAAACAAAATATCTCCTCTCATACATTACAAAAATGAAATATGATATATATGGTTGCAACCAAACACACGGGAAGGAATATAATACGATACAAACTAAAAATATACACTACAAGTGAAGATAAGAAGCACTGAAATTTTTACAGGTCGAAACTCATTTCAATTTGAAACATTTTCAAGATTTCTTGAAAATTTGTTATAAACAATAATACTTTGTTTATATCATTTACAGCAGTGAAAAATTTAGGCACTTCTGCACATTTTCAGATTAAACATTAGTTTTCTCTAAATGATAGTTTTTGAGATTTCGACGTTTAAAAAATGGTAAATTTCATTTTTGTCGTTTACACTTTTATTATTAACTTTTGAAGAAATTAATATTTTGAGCTGAAATTTACAGGATGAAACGTTGGTGGTTTCACATGGAATGCCCCAATGGGTAGATTTTATCATGTAATGGTTTTTTCCTACGAAGTTGGTTGGCACTATACAGCCAATAGATGCACTCCAAATGTCTCACTGCAAAAGTTTACATTGTAAAAAAATTCGATGCAATTTTACTACGTGTCACGTTGGAAATAAATCGATTCACGTGTAAAATTACAAGCCGGAAGAAAAATTACATGGTTATATATTACAGATTCACAATCGATGTAACTATGTTTCTAAAATAACTATAAAAACGGTAAGAAATGTCAGAATTTGTATTATTGCTGTTTACGTACTATTTGTATATCTGCAAAGTAACCCCATGCAATTTTACATGTGGCTTGTACTTTTACTGCGTTACACATGAATCGATTTATTTCCAACATGACATGCAGTAAAATTGCATCGAAATTGTTTACAGTTTAGGTATATACAGTGAGTATACACTCTTTAATTAAGTGAATTCACTAAGAATAAACAAAAATTGATTTTGTTGTACAATGATATTTTATGGTTAATGGTAGCAACCATAAATACGATAATTGCATTTTGGATGCGACTTACTTTTACACAGAATCTAGAGCAAGTTAATAAATCCATGGATCTGGGTGCAATGGAAACACTTCGCTTTTATAATATAATAGTTGTTTAATGAAAGCTGGTTGCAACCATAAACTTAATGCAAGTATTTTAATTAAATATAGTATATTAATTAATTAATAACTTTAAGTAGAGCGCTTAAGTAGGGGGATTCACGGAATGAGAAATAATTGATCTCGTCGCACAATGATTATTTTATAGTTAATGGTATTAATCATGAATGTCATAATTACACTTTTGATAAGACTTATTTTGATTTTAATTCTAGTAAAATAGTTTTAAAAAATGCGATAATTGTTTGATTTAATTAAAATAAAAATGTTTTGCTTTTATATTGTTATGGTTGTTCTATGACAGTTGGTTGCAACCATAAACTAGATGCCTTCAACCCGGGTGCCTACAATTTTGGCTAAATTCGTATTGCCCTGACAAAAGGCTGATGCTTCCGGGAATATTCCCATTTTAACACTGCCAGGAAAGAAGGCGACAGAGGGTAGTTCTAGCATCGTTAGGTTCGAGTAGTTTCTATACATATATTGTAACAATATTTTGTTCCTTAAATAGGGTGAATATGCCAATGAATGGACGGTTCAGCATTTTTCGCACTTTGATCGATTGTAACTTTTGAATTCTTTTATGAAAATTTAATTATGATACCACCATTAGAATCGTTAGACTCTGCTCTTTATGACCGTGTTGTTCAACCTTTGATTTTATTTAATTATTAACCTCGTCTTCATACGTTTGTAAAAAAATCCGCTAAACCCCAATGAATAGACGGGTTAAATCAAATGGGACGTTTTCAGTACCAGCTTTGGATGGCTTTAAAACTTTGCTTTGATTTTACAAAATAATAAACACTGGAAGATCAATAGTACTGTAAATATTGTTTTGAATGTTCAAAGAACATGAAATATGTATTTTGTTGCATGTCGTGCATCATACATTCATAAGAAATAGAAATATGTAGAAAATCGTCCATTCATTGGCATATCACCCTATAGTAAAATTGAAAATGAGCATTTTCAAAACTTCGACCCCGACCGCAGATCAGCCGAAGCACTGATAAATGAGCACGTCATGTTCACACTGATGCTTAAAAAAACGCGGTTTAGTCGAGTTTTTGACAGCTCGGGTTGCAGGAAATAAATTTTTTTATATGTGGGATACTTCGGTTTCCGTTCATGCGATCCAGTACATTAATACGTTTTTCTTCACGCCTTGGACATATTTTTTTATGCCCCCCCCCCCGATACCCGCCTCACTCCCCTGCTTCCTCTGTGTCTCTGTTTTTCATGTAATGTATATAATATACATACATATGCATTGTATGTGCATATGTACAATTTATTTTAATTTCATGTTAATTTGCTTTTTACGGCATTATCGTCGATTTTACGAAGAAATGAATATAAGCTTTTTTGTAGAGAATTCGATGTTCTGTATTTTTTGTTGGAAACATTTTTTTGTACGATTTGTATTTTTTGTTAAAAAATGGAAAAACCGTGTTTTTTGAGCGATTTTTTGTTAAACCTTCCCATAATCTAGTATGCATTGCCTCCAAAAACTAATCAGATCTAAGTTTGGCCAAGAGAAACCCAAATCCGTTTGTACTTTTTAAATTCGTCCTGCCAGTCGCGAGAAATCGCGTATACAAAATTTTGCCCACGGACGGACGGACGGACGGACGGACGGACGTACAACCTAACGGACACAAATTATGTTATTGTTGCTTTGGGTTCCTTACGGCCTGAAACGTCGACATTTGATGAAAAACTATAGGGTAATTTTTTGGCGGGAACTGACCAAATTCAATACTTCGCCAGACCTATGGTCTGGGTCGAAGTAATATAATTATTTTCTTTAAACATGATTCACTATAGCTTGAGTTATTTCCAGAGCTGTAAAAATGAATTGCAATCTGGATTTTTCGTTTTTTATCGTATTATGCTCATTCCCTGGGAATTGATTGCAACCATATATACCATATTTTATTGCCACGATGTATGACTATATTTATTTTGTTTACCAGACTGACAAGTAAATTCTTTATTTATTTGTATAATTAAAAATCGAATTAGTCGCTTTGTTCATCTGAAGTTGTTTTATTGGTTATTTTGCATCGTGTTTGGTATGACATTACGTTTTTTAATATTTATGATTCTGGAACCGTTCTAAGAACAAGTTTTCAGTGAATTTGATCTATTCCTAACACAAAATCTATAAACAAAAAAAATACTATTTTTATATGTATTCGAATCTGTATTTCCTGATTTTTCTATTATTTCAGGCTATGTATATTTGATGTATTATTACAAATTTATCGTATTATTTAAATGCAATATCACTTTCTCAAACCGTGGCAAAAAATAAAAGTATCTATTTACTTCGTCGAATATATATCAAAATAGATTTTTTCAAACGCACTGATAGAAACGTGTAGTTGCGACAGTCACAACCTATAGTCGGGATAACTACTATGAGCCTTCTAATTATACTTTTTAATATTAGGAGGAAAATTGACTACATTTCTGATCCTCTATCCGTGACAACTAATACTCTATCCGTGCGTATCTATATGTCAACACGAAGTTATCCACAACATCTATCAAAATGATCTCCTTCCACTAATTTCTAATTCTCACTTAACTAAATCTGGAGTTATGTTTTTAGTGTTAAAGTGACTTTAGAAAAGTGTCTCGAAAAAATAAACAGGATAAACATTTACTTGCGAAATGTGATTTAATAAAAATTTAGATTTTTAATTTTGAAATTATATGCTTTAATAAAGCATCAAATATATTAATACATTAGTCAAATTCGATTGATATGAATATGATAAATAAGTTTTCGACAAAAACATCACTAAAATAAATTATTTCGAACTACAGTTATCTTTATATTCTACATATTTGTCCATAAAGTCCAAATGGCCAGTAAAGTTCGATAAATTTTACATTGAAAAGACTTGGTTTTATGTACTATATTTTCAAGCCGTTGTTCAAAATTCCGAATATAAAATTTCCACATATTAGTTTATCATTATCATTAATTAAAACAAATGATTTTGTATAATGTTATGTGTTGTTCGTAAACCATGAAGCAGAATATGTAAAAATTTAAGCTCGGATCCTGTCCGTATCTTTTTCCAAACAAGTAAATCCAGTGATAAGTTGATAAATGGACAATCGGTACCGCTCCAGCAACTTATAGTTTATTTTTTAATTTCGCATAATGGTACGGGATATTTTTCATTCGGAATTTTGAAACCTGTCCTATTCTCAATAAGGGTATACTAATGCATATCAATTATTGAAAACTATAAAAAAACTATTCGTTTAGTTGTTAATGGCTTAATAAAAATCATTACGTCTTTTACCTTTTTTAGTCATATATTTTGATGAATTTGTATTCAGAGAG
Organism: Trichopria drosophilae; assembly: GCA_030407085.1. Classification (NCBI taxonomy): domain Eukaryota; kingdom Metazoa; phylum Arthropoda; class Insecta; order Hymenoptera; family Diapriidae; genus Trichopria; species Trichopria drosophilae. Next base: position 67,748,970 of record CM059586.1, on the reverse strand, counting down.
TACTTCTAACTTTCATCGAGGTTGAGTGTTTTGTAAGTTCAACGATGAAAGGTTAATGCGTATTATATAATTACAACAACTTAGCTTTGAAGGAAATTAATCCTTAAATGAGAACATTTTATGCGAAAGTTGGGAATTTTATTAATCAAATTCATATCCCTCGCGCCGACTTAGTCGTTCTGAGAGAAAGTGTTGGGTGTGCATGAGTTTTTCTTTTAATTTTAACTAGCTAATTTAGGAGTTATGGGCATTTTGAAACTAGCGTGAGGCTTCCTCGTTATCAAATAAGTAGACTTTATACATTGACCCTCAGCTTCTGAGTAATCGCTATACGTACAGTCGGATTAATGGAGTGGGACACGAACATGTAACAAATCGAGTGTCGACTTGTATAATTTGCTACCAGCTTACCTCCGTATATGTAATGTGGATCCTTGCTATTTTTCGGTTAAATACCATGAATGCCTGAGTTCGCAATAAGGCAGAAACAAATGGGGGTCAATTCTTGGACTTATAAATATTTACTTTAAATGACGTAGGCGGTTATTTTATTGCAATTTGCCAAACGAACTAATTTGCTCATTCATTTTCTGTGTTTTTTATTTTTTTTAGATTAAGAAAATTGAATAATTCTTAAGTATTTTCTTTATAAGTATGTAGTTCAAGAAAAATTATAAAATTTTAAATGTACATTTTTTTTATTATAGCATTTATTCTATTATAGATTATTTTGCTTACATTAGGCACAAACTGTAGCATGTTTTCAAAAAGAACGTTATCATAACAAGGTATATCCATTTAAATACACAGTTCATACTTTTTTATGTATTTAAAAATAATTTCTCACACTCTGTGCGCAAAATGCTATTTTGCTCCCTAAATTGCGGGAGCAAAATAGCACATTCTCTCCCTAGGGAGCAAAATAAATATACCCGGGAGCCAAATAGGTTTCTCGCATTCTGTGGGCAAAATACTATTTTGCTCCCTATATCGCGGGAGCAAAATAGCACGCCCTCGTATGAGAAAATAGTATGTGCAACAAGGGAGAATAGGTATTTGTAGACTCGTGCGAAATGCCGTCCTCGCTTCGCTCGGGCGTCAAACTCACACTCATCGGCAAACACCTATTTTGCTCCCTAGTTGCACAATCTACTATTTCATCAAACGTCTGTTCGTTTTTAACAGGAATGTCGATATTAGAATACATGTTACGCATTTGTCATGTATCATGTAGGTTCTTCCGCTTTCGCATAGTGGGAATTGTCATAAGACATGGTCAGTATCTTGCATTTCATATACATACATATAGACAGTAATTTTCGAAAAATCTGATTATATTTGTAATCAGCGAACCACGATAAACATATATCTGGAGTTATCGGTTGGCTAATAAAGAAATAATATGCAAAATCAGAGATTTAGGCTCCATTTACAAGTCGCCGTTTTGAAATTTTGAAATGTAGCAGATATCATTTTGAAGCTGACACACTTTGAACAGGATATCTTGTACTTCCACAGACTTCGTGCTGAAGTTTCCTGGTGCAAATATATTTTTGTAGATTTAAGAAAAAACGATTTTAAAAATTCGCGATTTTTTAGAAAAACCCAGCTGTGTCTTTTTTTGAACGAGTTTTGGACAAATTTTTTTTGGCAGAATCTGAAAGAGCAGACTTTTGCAGTTACGAAATATTATGTTTACATGCTAGTTCTTGGCCATAATATTATCCTATAAAGCGCTACAGTTTGCTTACAAAATTAATGGTCGTACCATCCTTAAAGGGTTAAAAACGGGTTGATCACCGAGTACTCTTATACATATATTGTACAAGCTGTACAAAATGAGTCCATATCATTGCCATCAATTCAAATGTAGGTCATTACAACCACTCTAGTTTTCTTTAAGTCGTCTAGACTCTCAATTGCCAATACGTCCCTATCTCATCTTGGGTTAAGTCAATCAGCATTATTTGAGTTCCATGTAAGGCAAAATTAGGCTTTGAGAAGTTTCATACAGGAAAGAAAAAGCTGAGTAAATGGTCTCAAGTCTTCAACTCATAAGAAAAGTGCAGTATTGTAATATCAATTATAAATTTTCTTTCATAAAATAATAAATAAAAATTGGTGCGACATAACTTTCTACGCTCACCTAGTTGGTACTTGGAAATGTTAGTGGAAAATGCGAAGATCTGAATAAATAGTTTGAATTTTTCTAAAGGTAGTTTGTCATATTGGATCTGCTATTTCAATTTAAAATCTGACGTCATATTCGTGTTCACGACCATAGAAAGCCCGAAGTAACAAGATTTCGATGAATTAGTTTCATTTTTATTTTCAAATTTTGTTTCAACTTTTGGCGCCTGTGATAGCCACTATATTTCGTAATTACGCAAATTTTTGTATCAAATTATTTTTAGAGAAATATTCATGGCAGTTTAAAGGTTAACAGGGTTGAGTGACAAAACACGTAAATGTTATACATACAGGGTCATCGAAAAGTATCGGACCCCCCTAATATCTTCAGTTAGAATGCACTTAGGAGAAAATGTCCAATAGCAAAGTTGTATGGTTTCAAGCGGGGAGTAAGATGATGACCTTGACATTGACCTTGACCATGTCCTTCAAGGTCATTTCAAGGTCGATCTTATTTTTTTAAATAGAACCCCCTACATTTTATTGCATATTCTTATAGCTTATATCGAGAGCTTTCCAAAAAACTATAATAAAATATTTTTTTATTAAGTACTTTTCGAGTTATAAAGGTTTGAAGTTAACAATTTGTTAAGTGGTGTGCCAAAATGCATTCTTACTGAAAAAATTAGGGGGATCCGATTAATGTATTTTCTTTAAACCAATTAATTGGTCTCATTATTCCGCGCACAACAGTATTACGGTTATGATTACTGAAAGCTAAATAATATTTTACAAGATATTCTACATTTTGTGTCAAAAAATTGTTAACTTCAAACCTTTATAACTCAAAAAGTACTTAATAAAAAAATATTGTATTATAGTGTTTTGGAAAGCTCTCGAGATAAGCTATAAGAATATGCAATAAAATGTAGGGGGTTCTATTTAAAAAAATAAGATTGACCTTGAAATGACTTTGAAGGACATGGTCAAGGTCAAAGTCAAGGTCATCATCTTACTCCCCGCTTGAAACCATACAACTTTGCTATTGGACATTTTCTCCTAAGTGCATTCTAACTGAAGATATTAGGGGGGTCCGATACTTTTCGATGACCCTGTATATTCATTACTGCTTGAAAAGTATTTCTTTCGGGCGCTATTATTAGATCACGCTTTTGTTTTGTAATAATCCATTTAATTAAATACCATAGACAATTAATGCTGGAATTTAGTCTACAGAGAATTGATAAACGTTCAGAAAAGTATATTTTCCTATAGATAGTGAAATTCATAGGAAATACCAGACGAAAATTTGTTAGTATATATAGTTTGAAAACTCGATTCCGATTTTAAATACAATTATAAATAACTTCCATACAATGCCGTGAATGCATATCAAAATAATTTCTTTTTCTATACTTGCAGTTATACGACGCAAAAATCATCGGGATAAAAAACATTTCGTACATTTTATTTGTAAACTTCTCCCGTTACTATAAACTTCGAAGGTATACATAATAAATATATTCTTGCTAAGGGACTATCCTCGTCTCTGCACATCAGTTATATAAGCACGTGCTTCAGCACTTTCGAAAGTTAGACTTTAAAAAAGAAGTGCGAATGAAATAAAGATGGGGTAGTATTAAAAAGTGGAATTTTAGACATTTCAAATTTTAAAGCTTCTCTTAGTTGAAATACTTTCTAGCGATGTTAATACTCTACTCATATACATCTTAGTGAGGTTGTATAAATTGCAAAAAAATGATCAAATTATAATTTTAGCGATTTATAGACGAATAACGTGAAAAGTAGTTTCAGTAAAGTTTGAACAAAATATAAAGAAATTCACTAGAGCAAAATAAAAAAATATTAAAATAGAAAATGTGGCATAATAACGAACAAACGAAGGTGGAATTGTTGCCAAAAAACGGTTTGTTCGATTTTTTTCTGAAACATTGAGGTTATGTAAAAAATGATGTATACAAAAATTGTAGATCTTTTTTATACCTACAACATTCCCATAAAACATTTTTTGATTGGAGGTCAACTATCGCCGGTAATAACGAAAAATCGCTGTAAATATTGTAAATTTGGAGAAAACGATCAGCTGGAATTTCTCGGTTTGCAAATTTTGAAGCTAAATAGTTGTACAAATAAAGCCGTGAAAGCCGTTTTTCTCCACATTTTGTCAGACTTCTGACCCTTTGAGGATAGCTGTGAGTAGTAAAGGTCCATTCTAGGTATAGCTTAAAGTCAATTGGGTGAAGATTTGAAACTCAATGAGTTTTTTAACTTCATATCATCCGAAACTGCAACTAAAATTGAACGAAAAGACTGAACATGTAGTACACACTAGTCTAATAAAGAAAATTTTTAAGGAGATAATAAATAAAGTTGCAAAAGTACATAACACATTAAATAAATTGTATACTTATATATAAAATTAATTTAGGACAGAGACAACATCTGGATGTTGTCTGACAAAAAATTAAAAACAATTAAAAATTTATATTAATTTTTGTTCGCATCTGCTCTATTTTTAGAAATGCAGATGATGTATACTAATATTAAAGGAAATAATTAAAAGAATAGAAAGGAATAGACACTTTTTGTGTTCATTTAAGTACCTCTAACCCATATGAATTTTTTGCACTATGTAAATTATAACATTTTTGAAATATAAATATTAACTTACATATGTGGGTCGATAGTTGGAATATTTATGTATCAAGGTCGACATTTTTTATTTTTCAATGAGTGTGCAATTTGTTGCTCCAGCTATCCCTTGAATTATCAATATTGATCTCCATCGAAAGCCATAATCACTCTCCTTTAATCTCTTTGCTTGAGTGAAAAAATATTCCACTCGTAGAAATACTTTCCATATTTCATATATGTATCAATGAAGTCTGTTGTTATTATTTACAATGTATTTAAATAGTGATAGGCGGGAAGAAGGAGTACAGATACATATATAGAGACGTATATTAGTATTTTGTTCATTGACTGAATTTTGCATTTACTGTATACACATGAAGATGGTATAGTATACTTTATAGTATTCAATTTCCCTCTAATGCTCATGTTAATCACCAGTGCACTGTAACAGCGAGTGCCATTTTTTACGACATATTTAGTGTGTACGAGACAAAATATATATATATGTGTTATACGAACACATTTTTCGGATCTTAGGAGCGGAAACTGTCTTGAAATTATACATTTGATTTTATAATATATCTATTGTAAAATAATATATGGTATTTAACAGAAATATTGTAAAAGTTTAGTAATAAATCGTTTCAGAAAAATGAAATTGGAAATTTGTGCTTATTCCTATTATTTCTGAACTTCATATAAACTGCCCTACATGGACGCAGAAAAATTGTAAGCAAATACCAAACCCGCAAGAAGTAATGTTACTACGCGGACTCCCGCAAACTTAAAATAGCAATTAAAATTCAAAAAGAAAATTCAGAAAAAGCTTTATTTTTATGGATAAGTATACTTTTATTACACTTTGGAGAATATTTGTGTATAATTTCTTGACTTTTTAGTGACTAATAATTTATTCTAAAAATCGATGAATATAAATAAAAGTGTAACAATCAGTATTTTTTCATTTTTAGGTACGCTTCTGTATGTAGTGCACTAGAGCACTCTAGAGTTTCCTACAAAAAAATTGCAGATATCTGTAGCCTAATTTTAATATATTAGCCGTAAATAACTTTCGAATTTTGTGAATATTTCTCCGTTGCATCTATTCCATTAACGTTTACAGCATTCACTGACTTTTTGTAGCAAATTTTGCGCTCTACAAAAAGTCTTGGTTAATTTTTGGTATATTTTGCACCATTTTCGAAAAATACTGATTTCTTAATGTTGTAAATCATTAGAATTAATTATTTCTAATTGAAACGGCTAAAAATAATGAACAAGCATTCTCCAAAGTATAATAAACGTATATCTGCTCATAAAAATGTTATTTTTAACACTCCGGGAGTAGAACTCAATTTTGTGCCCTGCAGTGAAATACTCGGTCGCAAATTATCGAGCTCCGCATGCCCGTCGTATTAAAAAATATCGTATGGAACACGGTGCGACAAAGTTCGCACTTCTTGTAGATCGGTAATTGCGTCCTTGTTACATAATATACTATTTTTAAGATTTTTTATTTTAATCACTATTTTAAGTTTTTAACCTCGTGTAGTCATTAGTACTTCCTGAGTTTGGTAGAGTATGTTTTGTATTTTTCCGGGTGTGCGAATTCGGCTGAAGACGGAACTCTACGGTATTGTTAATAAAAATGACAATATTGTGCAACAATATACCAATCGATCGTATGTCGTTCATAAATTCTTAATTAAAGCAATTTTTAATTAAAGCCATTTTTAATTTGAATAGAGTAAACTATATTAATACCTACATTGATGTTCCTAGACCTTATTTTAATGCTATACGAATCGTAAGGTCCATCGAAATCAAAGAAATGCAGTTAAAAGTAATTAATTTTGTCTTAAATTGTTCAAAATTAGAACAACGGGATTACTGCAGTTTTACTGCAGCTTATTGTAGCAAAGTAGGTAGAGTTCATCTCCTTTAACAAGCTCACGATCACTCGAGGCATTGTGTTGGAATCTCGTTCAGGGTGGTTTAACAGCTGATTCGATTTAACAGTTTTGAGTTTTCTTCATTTTCTTTCTAGTAATTAATCTTACGACACGAACACTCATTTCTAAACATTGATATTTTAAATATGTATAAAATATTTAACACTCCATTATGCATTCATTTATTCTCTGCTTGAAATTATACCGTAGAAAAATCTGAGTAGAAATTTGTTGAGTTAATATATCAATAATAGCATTCTTCTGCCCAAAACGTGAAAAATAAATGCATGGTTTTCATTTAAAAAAATATTATGAAAGAAATTATAAATTCATTAATACTGTTTGAGAAAAATTAATTTGAATAGTTGACCTTGCTCGATTATAAGATTGACATTAGACGATAATTATTTTATCTAAAAATGCTAAAATATCTTATTTTTGTAATATGTTAAGAGTAAATTTTTTTTGTATAACGAAATAAAAACATTTTGTATAGCAAATGTTTTAACACAAAACTGAAATTATAGTTAATTATAATTAACGGTAAACTTATAAATATATCGCGGTTCGATATCATGTAGCAATGTTGTGTATGTAAAATTCATAACGCAGATCACTAAAATTTAAATAATGCTATTTAAAGTGATTTTTGTCTTACGTCTTTTAATAGAAATTAAAATATATTATTGATTTTATGTGCATAAACGTTGATTCTATGAAAACAAACCATATAATTTTTATATTTTCAGGTCAATATTTCACAACTAATAATGGAGATTATGGAAGATGGGAATCTTGTCGATCGCGTAAGGGTCCTCTTGCAACGTGACATGCAATATTATCAGGTAAATAAATAGTAACAGTTGCCCGGTACCGGCTGCAATATAAAAAATGCAATATTTGGTTTAGAATTTAAGCCCACAATGGATATTTAATAAAAATTAATTTTTTGGAAAGTAAAACATTCAATTCATATTATGAAGTTAAAGCTGACACTTTATTAACTATGCAGATAGGTTGTACACTTTGGCACTAGAACCGTATCTCCATAATAAATTTGCAAGACAATATTATACTGTATACACTGAGAAAATGTTTCTGTGAAAAATTACCATACTGTATTGCACGGGCGGCATATACTCGGAAAAGTTTTTTGCATTTTTGTTATTAAGCTTGTTGAGGCCCTCTAAATGAGGTTGACAAAGTCGCAAGCTCTTAATTACAGTGTTTGCAGTATTTCTTAAATAAATAAATTGCACTCTCCGAAGAATGTTACGAGTATTGTGATAAAAGAATATTGATCACGGAGGGTTGGCTTCAAATAGTACTTGAGTAATAACCACTAAAAAGTATTTTTTTACGCATGAAAAACGTGTTGTATATTCAAAAACAAAAATCATAAAATGTACCCTAGAAAATTATTATAATTTATTAAATTAATTCCACTCATTAGAAATTACAATTAAAAGATAAGAAAAACCGCTACATTACAATAAATTCGCGACTGTCTGAATCTATCTAAAAAGAAAATAATCAGAATTGAACGCTATTACAAGATTTTTACTATTTTATCGATCGTTATTAAAACATTGAAGATTTACGCGAAAGAGAGCGAGACCAGAACGTAACATTTTTAACTTAGCTTATACTTGAAAACGTTGATCAAATTTGATACTTGCGGCCTCTAAACTCAACTCGAAGAAACATGGAGTACAAAAAGTGCTGCTAGTGAATCCTCCTTTGGTTGAACCGACCAAATGCCTTTCGTTGATTTTGCCAAGACATCCTTCCTCGATGTTGAAATGAGTGGATAAAGGATAGCAGAGAATGGACAGAAATTGACGTCCTTTCTTCCTCGATAAATTGCAGATCGTCAACGTGTTCACGATAATCACAATGGATGTACGTGAATGGCCATATATTTGCAACGTGATGTTGATTCGTCAATGTCTAGCAATTAAGTGCCGATTCGCCACACGTCATGAGGTTCCTTTCGGAAGACTCAAAAAAATTTAATAATTGCGCAAGCGTCAATTTCCACCACCAATACTTATCACATAACTAAGCGATCTAGTTAGTGGCTATATCGTGAACTTGCAATTATCCTATTCGACAATTTCCATTAAAGATACATTGTCTATAATATACCTATAACATATCCTCAGTCGGTAATTCAGATCTTGATTTATATCAAAAATCGATATCTTGAATCTCCTTTTTCTAAAATCTGGTCTCACCTCTCTCTCTGACTCACTCTCTTTTATTAATTATGATACATGTAACATATAATAATTTAAATATAAAAATATTCGGAATGAATTGTAAATATTCCCTACAATTTGTTGGAATTGCGGCTTCAATATCATCAGGGAAGTTTTTACTTGTGATATAACACCTTCTATTTGACGTTTATTATTTTTAAAACAATTAATTACGAATTGCGCAACTGAAAAACATGTATATGAAAAATTTATTTGTCGCTGTGGTTAGTTGACTGACAGGTAGGAAAGAGAATGACTTTTTAGTTACGCAAACGTTTGCAGTTTTTTTTAAATTAATCATTAGTATTTAAAACTGAGTTTTTTGTTTATTTTTTTTACATTATTTTTTTCTTAATTTTCTTAATTAATTTTTTTATTAATTGCTTTATTAATTTCTATAATATTTTCTTAATTTAAGTTAATTACATAAATTCTTAGTTTATTAACGTCTCTATTATGAAAGTTGCTGCAATTGATGACATACACTTGGATCTATAGCGATAACTGTAATTTTTTCTGCGTATATAACAGGAAAATTTATTGAAATAATTTATTAGCAATATATATTATAACAGAAATGCTATTCGGTCCTCGAAATCTTAGTCTGAATAAGTTTCTGTAAATGCAGTGTTTAAATCTTATCTACCTTACATCGAGAAGTTAACATTACACATATTCTCAGTTTTAATTACCATTCTTTTGTTGGCATTGTTACGATTCCAATATTGTTGACATTTTTGTACATTTACACAAAATATCGTCTGTCCTCTTCACTTGGTAATGGTTTGAAGTGGATGTTTAATACATAACCATTATTTAAGCTTATTTTCTTAAACGAGTGACACCCTCGGGGAACGTATAGTATACATTTTTCATAGTTTCATTTGTAACATTTGTCAAAGGCTATATATAATATAGATGCACTTTGATCGCGTGAGCATTCATCAAATTTATGAAATGAAAAGAATGTCTGTGATAAACAAAATACGTACAATGTAAATTATGTGAGTTCGTGAGTTTTTGTGTTTATCAGTATTCCACTTTATTTTCCCCATATTCCATTTTAATCAATGCCATCTTTAAAGTCAATTGTTAATTTATTGCAAAAAATTGTGTTAGTATAATTATTATTATGTACACATTTTCGGGATACATTGATACCGATTTAAAATTAAAGAATTATATTATTGCAAATGATTGAAACAGCAAATGCAAACTGTTCTTCGAGAGCTGCTATGTGTGCGTGTGAGCGGTGGAAAATTCGATTTTCCTCGGCACGCATCGTTCGCAGCAATAAAAATCGTTACATGGTGGGAAGCCGAGTTTACAGCAGCTTTTAAACGTCCATCGGGATTGAGTTCGGAAATCCAGACTGCTCCAACCAGCGATTCCGGTGAAGCCATTAAGAATACCCAGCCAAGCGAATTTGTCATGATGGTTGCGGAAAGCTCGGAGCAACTTTTGGGTATATTTGTACTTATAATTATTCAGTAAATTACAAATTATTATTGTACTAATTTTATATAAAACGAGAATAAAATTCATATTTTAAATATATGTAACGTACAATAATTATTATACGGTCGAATACGAAAAGATAGTAAAGAGTAAGAATTTGTTGTTACTGCAAGATTTTTTGTTGTCAGAAAGATTTTTTATCTATTTTACTTAACAGTCGGATTCTATTGGGTTACATTGTTATAAGGATTTTCCCGAAATGTTCACTTAAATACATTGGTGATTCGTCCAAAGAATAAAAATAGCTAAACTGGTAGAGTACATTTAAACATAAAGTTCCTTACCAAATTGAACCAAAATGTTCGTAATCATTTGAGTTCTCTTGAGATATGAAGTTGTATATAGAAACGTTATTACTTTATTTAGTCCTGTATTTGAAACTGACCTAGTATCTCAAAGAAGAAAGTTATATTTATTCAACATTCTCTATTCCTCGTATATCTAGGTGCAATTTTTCAATACATGTATGAAAAAAATCGATATAGATGTAAATAATTATAATAATATATCTGACACATATTCTAGTGGTAAAGAAATATATCCACATGGACAATTTTCTATGAAGACCTTAAATTATAGTGAGAAATTGTAATTGCCGGAATAGGTATGCCGAAATATTTCCATGTTACGTAATGGTTAATGTTTTTCATTCAAACTATATAAAGGGGATTATTTAGCGAAGTTCAATTTTTCCCTGTTAAAAATACGACATGCATCTAATAATTGATACATGATTTATGTCCATATAGTCTATGCCTATAGAGTATGTTCAGTTTTGCTGATTTGTGTAATGAAAAAAAATAACATTTGAAGATATTGGAGATTTGTCCACCTTTCGCATGGACACGAATTCTTTCTCTAAACAATTCGATTATTATATAAATATGCATAAAATACACTATGATATTTTGCTAGTATACATACATTTAAATATAACTTGAATCGACAACATATCAGTCTGTTATATATAGAATAACGATTTGATTATTGTTTAATTGTTATTTCCTGCAGGATATATGACTTATTTAATTTTTATAGAATAAAATCATATTCACTTTATATTGTGGTTATCCTATTTTTAAAGAATAAAATGTTATGAAGAATGTTTCAAATCCAGTCATTTATATAAAGAAATTAATTTACCGTGAGCAGAGCATTTGCACACTTTAATCCAAGAATCACTGGATCATGCGGATCTTGCAGTTTTAACGGCTACCTTAGGAGCAGCTGCTTTGGTTCGAAATAGCATTTGGTGCTATAATCAACGAGCGAAGAACGAAATATCCGCCCAATCGAGGTAAGATATTACATTTTTACTCCGATATTAATCGCTTGATGATATGCAGGGTGTTCAAAAAGTACAGAGACAGATGATCTTCAAGGTAATTTCCAGGTTACCTTCCTTCTTATTAAAAGAAAAATACTTTGTAGCGTTTTGGCTACAAAGAAAAAAACTGTAATTTCACTTATATAAATAAAGAACTATTACACCGCAAAAACACGGGTATCCGAAATGTGACATTTTAAGAGATTAGACACTTGTCGAATACTTTAGCACAAGTAGTACAAAAATGTAGAATTAGGAAAAAAAGGTCACCAAGGTCGTCGAAAGAACAATGAGTTGCGGCAAAAAACGATACAAACCTATTGAAAAATTCTCTGCATCAAAGTTCCTGCAATCGTGCGATGCCCAACAGAGAAAGTGTGAAAAATAAACAAGCAATGAAATCCTTGCGAAAATTTACGCTTTTGGTAATACTAACCTGGCCCACGATTCGTGGGGTTCGATCCGTCAATTTCCTGATACTCTGAAACAACGAAATTAAATTTTGAAAAAAAAATGTTTCAAAAAAAGGTTTGAACAAAAAAAAAAATAATATTCCCGACGAAGAAATGAATAAATTCGCGAAAAATTCGAAAATATTTTATAGCATACAGTTTTAACAGTTACCAGTTTTAATTCAATAATTTAAAGTTGTATGTTTCAATTCAATGTATTCGGTATGAACGTTCGACCGAAATTGTCACATTACAAGTTAAGTGAGTTAAAAAAAGGCTATTTTTTGTCAGTTTCTTTCGAACCTACTTAATGAGCACAATGAATGGGAACGTACAATTTAAAAAATTGAAATAAAACTTAATCGTACTGTTTAAAATGTCTTAGATTTTGCTCGGGAATTTCTTCCGCGGGAATTTTCAATTCGTTATTTAAAAATTTCAGGAAAGGTTAGATCGCGGCATCTCTCTCTCTCTCTCTCTCTCTCTGCCGGGTGTCGAAACATTACAGGATCTTCGATGCAGTGAATTTTTGTAAATCGGTTTGTGTCGTTTTTTGCTGAAACTCATTGCTCCCTCGACGACCTTGTAACCATCTCCTCCTATATTACAAATTTCGAAATTGTCCCTTTCTTTATTTCCAAGACGCTCAGAAAAAATCTTTCGCTCGTCTTTTCTACGTCTTTCCTGTGTCACTGAAGTATTCAAGCGCAGCAAAATATTTCATATTTCGAGAACAATTAAAAATCTCTGAGAGATTTTTTTTACTCGGGAAACGTCTCAATATATCTTTGCGTCTTATACCCATGTAATGAAGATGGTAAAATTATCTGCAAGATTTTTTAAAAATATCTCACTGTTTGTTCCCTTCAAAAATCGAATCAAAACGTGACCAGAAAAATCTAGCTAAAACATGACCAGATGATCGAAAGAGATAATAGCGGAATGGGTTTGTATAAAAACAATGATTTATTAGAAAAAGGTAGATTATAAAAATATTGTAGTCAGTTATACAGTATAGAAGCGCTTAATACGACTCTATACGAGCATTTTCAAAACAAATAGTTCGCGATAATCAAAAAGGAAAATGAGCAGAATTTACAGACATTTGTACGCCAAAATGTAACTGCATTATATATATTGCATACTGGCAGATATTTGATCAGCCGCCCACTATATACAAAAAATGCATTATTACATCCGATGACATAAAATATAATAAGCTTTATCTATTATTCATCAATCTTTCCGATATCATCATGTTACATATTAGATATAATGAGTATTCGAAAATTTCCCATTTTTATCAGCGTTCTAAAATATATATTTTTAAAAACATTGCATAGCTGATAGGTTGTTCAGTGAATTTTATTACATGATTACGTAGTCTTCGTATATTGTAATGAGCGAATAATATAAAAAAGTAACGCGTCACTGAAAATTTAATCTATTTAAAGTCTGCTCATACTCTAACTGAAATTTAGTTAATACGACGAAAGTAATGAAGAGAATATTTCGCTCATATAGCTGCTGTTTATGAGAGGAAATTATACATTTGAAATTGACCAATTTTCCTCTATTTATTAAATATGTTTGTAATTATGTTCTTCATAATAATGTCACCGTCTTTTCATAAATAAAACGTAGATTGCCTAATATGAGATTATGTTCGTTGAGAAATTCGCACAAAAGTTATTTATTTTTTGTAATTATAACAACATAGATGTAATTCAACAAGTATGTACGGATCAATAATTCTGTTGGTAGTGGTTAATTTTATGAATTTTCATAAATGCTTTTTAATATGAAATCTATTGTATTCACAAATCGTTTATAATATATAATTCTGCGAGATTATTGGACGACAGTATTGGAAAGTTTATGAGATAGCATCAACTCGGATACAGCCAGCGTTCGATTTGTCCAATTATAATTTTCAACTGCTATTTTAATTATTCCTCTTCACCTCTTCCAAATTCAATATTTGTTCTGTTTACACAATAATTATAAATTTAATGAATTGTAATTAAAAAGTTATGGTCTGTGATTAAATTCTCATTTAAAACGAAGATTTACAAAATTACATAATGCACTGAGGTGAGATTTTAAATTTCATTGTGTTCAAAATGTGTGCATTAAATATGTAAGTTGATATGTCGAAAAATACTTGTGGTTGATTTCCTGATAAACTGCACAATTTTAGATTCAATATTGGGAAGAAACAAAAATTTTTTAATTTGGGTTTTTAAAAATTGTTTATATATAAGTTTTATAAATCTGTCCGAAGTGCACCAGCTTTATTTAGAATTTTTATATTGGTATCATTCGTAATTCATTGGCATTAGACTATGATGTGTCTAATTTTTAGTTTGGAAACTTCATCTAATGAATACTGATGAAATTCCTCTAAAGTAAATTTTACTATTCTGACTGAATTTCCAGCTACAGAACCCCATCTGCTAATAAAAAATGTGTTATTCTTCACAGATATATATTACGTATGTAATATAGAAATAATGGTATATACATTAACAGCTATTGTTCTCGAAGTCAAAGCCAGAATGTAAAATTTGCTGCCTAATTTAAATACAAAATACAATCAATGGTATTCAATCTTTCATTATTTATATACGGAGGTATTCGTGTATGTAGGTTAATGGACTCAAAGGTGAGTGATATAACTTCAAGAAAAGTATGCCAGTAAAACTTTGGAAAATTATGACATTTCGTAGGTTCCATCTTTATTGTCCACAAAAAAATCAACATGCAATAAATCAACTCGAAACAAAAGTTTAAAATTGCCCTTTACCACTTCGACATGTGTAGCAAAATGTAAAGGCATTTTTAATGCGATCAATGACATACATGATTGCTGAAAATGTAAACAATCTATTGAATTTTTCATTTGTTCAAACATTCCTTATGTTCAATTATAATTATGTTGAAAAGTCGAGTGTTTAATTACTATGTATTGAAATAATGTGTAAAGTTTAAGTCTTACTATGGCGAATAGCCATGTCACCAATTTTGTTAGGGTTGTTCAAGTATTGTCCATTTGTACTAAACATCCTTCGGTTTTCGTGCCTTTTGGGGTGTTAGATGTGATTATCACTTTATACCAAAAATAGCCAAAGATTGGTCTGAGTGATATAGTACTGCGGTTGAGAAATCATTTAAATTATCATATGTTTATACAATCCATTTATAAACTGATAATTCTTATTTTTATTGGCATTAACAGAAATCTTGTTTTGATTCTGTCAACAGCGAAAAGTTAAACGAATGTTACAAGTCCTTTCATGAAATGACCGAGGCTGTCGGGGAGCGGCTTCTCGATTTGCATTGCCGATTAATTTCCCTATATATCCTGAATGAAGCAGATTCATTAAGTTGGCAAAGTAACCGAGCATTTTTTGAAAAGGAGAGATGTTCATACGTCACGCAAATGTGGTGGCTATACATGCAAGGTATGCTGTTATTTACTTATGCGGAATTGTATTTAATTATTTTTACATCTTTATATTTCTTATTTACAAATAAAACTGCAAAAATTATATTATTTTAGAAGAGCATTGCATTTTTTGAGTTTTAAAAATCTTAAGATGGCTCAATAAAATAAAAACTCTTTCGTTATTGCCTTTAATTTAATTTTCTGGCAACATTCGCAAAATCTTCTAAATTATGGAGTTGAATTTTCAGTCTTTCGTACAAACAAACTGCCAAGAACTATTAAATGTTTCAAAAAATGCAAAACAAATAAAAAGTCAAAAATAATTCGCGGAGTGTTTGTATGAGTTATAAAATGAAAAAGAAACATTATAAGGTTACTGTGATTTAATCGAACAATCTAAAATAACAAATGAATTGTAAACATTGGAAACACGAGGAAATACATTTTTTTATTAGCAATCAATTACAAATTACTCTTACCAGGTATTTTTTATGACTACTCATTCACTTAAACTGAATTGCGTAAGTGAGAAATGTAAATTGATAACATTTTACTTTCCGGAATTTCCGAAATTACTTCGACCCAGACCTTAAGTCTGGACGAAGTATTGAATTTGGTCACCTCGGGCAAAAAAATTACCCTATAGTTTTTCATCAAATGTCCACGTTTCAGACCCTAAGGAAGCCAAAAAACGAAAAAAAAAATTTGTGTCCGTGATCTTGTACGTACGTACGTCCGTACGTCCGTACGTCCGTACGTACGTCCCGTTTTTATGTCTCGCGATAACTCGCGAACGGATAACCGTATTGATATAAATTTTTTTTTAAAATACGCGTCTTGGCATAACTTAGATCTGATTAGATTTTGGGGCAGATCCACCCGTCCGTTACTAAAAAAAATTAGCCCCAATTAAGTTTCTTTGTAGTTGTTTGCATTTATTTTGAAAAATACAAATTTTATTAAAAAATGTTTCAAACAAAAAAGGTAGAGCATGAAATTCTCTACAAAAAAGGTTGTATGCATTTTCTTCCTAAAGTCAACGATAATGCCATAAAAACTGGTATAAAATGTTTATGACTATTATCTGAAAAAGTATTGAATTTGGTCATCGCGGCAAAAAAATTACCCTATTGTTTTTCATCAAATTTCGACGTTTCGACCCCCTACCCCCCAGGGGTAGTCTTTGCCAGCCCCTCGGGCGCGGTGACCACCTACGGGCGCATAAGTCCTTTTACGCCCTTGATACGAAAATAACTATTTCGATATATCTAAAAGATGTCTTATAGATATCTATAAGATATCCGTCATAGATCTTTTCGACACTTTCAAGATATCTTTGACGAATTATATGTATATATATTGTATATATAATATCATAATAATACAGACAGTAATTAGTAAAACACAGTAAACATGTAATATGCATCGAATAGTCTATTAGAATACAAGTGCATGAAGTAAGTGTTTTGCAACGTTTATTTATCAATACTTCGGCTGGCCTGTTGTCGGGGTCGAAGTTTTGAAAATGCTCATTTTCAATTTTCATAAATATAAGAAACACTATATTGTTGTAACATATCTATCGAAGCCACTTGGACCTAAATATGATTGGACCCCCAAATATCAATATAATTTTATAATATAATTGAAAGCTGTTAGTAAACAAACTAGTCTTAAGGAATAGCCGACTCTCCACTGGGTAGAAGTTTCTGAGCGAGCGAAGCGAGCGAGGCACCACGCCAACGCTAGTTTATTCTTGAATGCTTGTTTCAAAAATATAATTTTCACCTGCTCAGAAAAAAATATCAATCTCTCCTTCAAAGTAAGAAAACTGCAACATCTTAATTGTTTGCAAATAAAATAAAACGGTGCCATTTATTACAAATTCGTTAATAATTATTAGAACGCCAAATAAAGTAGATAAACTGTCTTGTCTTTCTGTAAATAGATATCTATAAATCATGAATCGATTGTAATCACGTCTTGTTTAATAAATATTCAGACACTGTATTACTTCAAATCTATAAATGGAGTTTTATATTCATTTCTTACTATCCAAGTATATAATATGTGAAATTTAAGATGCTTTTGTTGAATTGATTATATGGAGTTTTTGGTTTTCCACAGAGTGCGAAACTCGTCCGCGCAATCCAGGACTGTTAAGATGGGGCTAGAAAAATTAATTATCATAATCATCAAAAAGATGAAATGAAATTTATGGTTTATTGTTATTATGTTTTGATTTCGTAAACAAAAATAGGAATAATTTCTAGGCATTCGACAGGTCGAGAATTGAACCCGGAATTTTTTTTATTGCCAGTCGATATTTAATGTATTCTTTGCGAAAAAAACTTTTGCTGTATCAGACCGACGTATGCCTATATTAGAAATTATCTAGAAATTTTCCTGAAATAGCCATGTCGGGGTATTACAGATATATGGCTGTTTAATATAGCTATATATTTTTTGCGCATGATTAATGTATGACTACAGGGGATGAAATTCTCTACAAAAATGTATGTGTAATATTGTTATAGTCTACTCTGATCTGGAATTTGATTTTACAACAATGCTTTAGTTTTTTGTATAACATTTAAAAATTGCATAAGTATAGTTGTTAATTTGATTGATGATAAAAAAATGATATTAGAAAGTCGTTAAACAATGAATTATAATTGATATTTTTATCATTTTTTCCGAGGATACGGATAAACTTCCGTATACTTTCATAATTTTGAAATACGTTTAGGAACGAAAGCGGATCTTTGGAGCACGGTTTCCCCAAAAATGGCGCAGCGCATATTTGCCGGAATGCTGAACGAATCACTGTCTATCATTGTTGCCAGGTTCATTCACGTAAGTGAACAAAATATCGCGTGCCTGATATTTTATGGTCTGTTTTGTAGACCTGACGAGTTGAATAAATAATTTTCGAATAAACGGATGATGTATAGGGTCGACCCAGTTTGGAGAGATCGGAACAATTTTGGGCAGACGCATTCAACGTCCTCACCTGCGCAGCGGATCTAGCACTGAGTGCGTGCACTGACGGCGACGAAATGACAGGATTGCAAGAAGACAAATTGTCACCTTACATCAGGGATATTCACGCGAAATGCAACGAGCTGCTGGTTTGTTTCTTACTCAGGGGTGCGCCACTCAAAGTTATTTTTCAGGTGATTCCATGGTAAATGTATATTGCATGTCTTATAACATGATGCATGCAATGAGAAAGATGCGTTTCCTCAATTGTAATTTCATATATTTTAAACTACATTTTCCACATTAAAGTAAAGACTATAATAAATGACAAATTATGTAATTTAATAATCTTTCAATAATGTGTAGTGAAAATATGCAGTTATATTCACGACTAGTGAAGACTGGAGTAAATTTGAGAGATAATTCGTGCACCTAATCTCCAACTAATTAACCAAACACATGACAGTTATGCGATAGCAATTTTTCTGCAGGATGTAATTAGTAAAAAATAACAATATATATCAAAAATGCATGTACCAATATGTTTTCGATAATGAATTAGACAAAGTGTTGTTTTAAGTCCATTGTTAAATTGAGAAATGCTGCAATTTACAAAAAGAAATGAAAATATTTGTATTCTCACAATATGTACTGGAATAAATATTCGATGAGATTTTAATTTGCTCATAGATACTGCGAAAAGGACTTGAAACTACCGCAATTGTCGAAACACGTCACGGACCATCTCCATGGCTTTTTGTTTGTGCTGCCAATCTTTTTGGTTATCCAAATTTAAAAATCAGCGAATTTCAGAATTTGAATGAAGATCATGCCCTTGTTCTCGAATTGAATGTTTTGAAATCACAGCCTCAACCCACCTGGTCTCGACTCATGAAGGTAAATAACAAACGCGTACAATAATGCTTTTTTTATGTATTTGTCTGTTTTAAACTATAGATTATAAAATTTCAATGGCTACTCTCTCAATTTGAAGCAGTGAAAACTCACTGATTTTCAGTGAGACAGGAGTCACAGTTTAAAAATAGTTTGAATTGATAGTGTACTTAAAAATGATTCAATTAGCATATTACGAAAGGACCGGAATATGGATCTTTTTCGTAACTAGAAAATTGAAAATACCATGTTTAACAGATAAAGTCGTCAAAAGCCACATTTTAATAGCGTTTGCCTCCCAGGCTGTTCCGCATTAAAATCGATCAAAAACACCAAACATCTGCATTTTTAATAAAACTCTGATTGCAACCGCTATAGTAGTTATATTCCCCGATTTTTAGTTAGAAACGTTCGTAAACATAACGCAATAGCTAATATTCTGAACGTTTATTTTATTTTTAGAACGTTTTCCTTTTATGGACATTGCACACACATGAACGGCGTTCGATATTTTTTGTTCATATCCTAGCACGGTCTACATTATGACGTAAAGTAGTGTTTTGTGAGAAAATGACTAGACTTATTTGCAACAATTGAGACAATTTTCTGTAGATACCCATATGCTATGAAGCATGATCATACATCCGTGAGTCAAACGATAGATAACGTGAAATATACATTAAATATGCTATAATAATTTTTGCAGATTATTCCAGAGTTTTTTATAATATACAAATTGTAAAATAGTATAGTAATATTTTTTTTATATTTCCTTGATTTATTTTCGGTAAACAATTTTTGGAAGAGGTCATAAACACGAGTTTCGCGGTATTATTTAATTTACGTAAGCTTTCTATTTGTCATTGCCCAACTGGATTACATAAACACACAAGATTATAGCCGCATGCGTAGTTTTAAGGTGCATTCAGACGTGTCAGTATTCGTAATGTGTCGCGGCAGTGTTTATCTCTGCTGTATACTTCATACGTACCTAACCTCATACGATCTGTCACGGTAATCCGAGAAAAACATTGAATGTCGACGGTGCGGATACTGATGCATTCGAATGCACTGCTAATGGATTAAACCTAATTATGTTGGTAGAATTGGTTCTATATGTAACAAATTGTCACCGCCGTACTAGCAACTAGCACTTTCTAATACGTGGATTAATGTGGCTGGCTAAAGTGATACCATTAAGTAGAAAAATCTTTGCAATGTATCCTCTTTGGTCAAAGGGTCCGGTACATCACTCTTTGAGATAGCTATAGTGATTTTCAATTATCATTTATGTTTTAGTCATGGTATAATAAGGTTTTAGTTTACTTTTCGCATCCGAATATAAGCCAATCGAATTGCAACATTCGACGATATTATATTTACCCTATACACGAAAATGTACACAATTAAAACGTTTTTAACAATTCCACCGATTATATTCTTTTAGTTATTTTTGGTTAATAGGCATGCAGTATTCGCGACTTAAGGCATAGATTATAGGGTACCCTATAATCTCTGCTTAAGGCAACTCCATATCGAGCGTTGCTTTAATTATATCTCTGCTAACAGGGGTGCTATCGGTTGGTATTGTTTTCCATCTATTTGACAGAAATTTGTAAAAAGGCTAGATGGAAACAGGGTTCGATTTACAATGTGAAGTTTAGCTCCAGATCGCAAATATAGCACGTCGATTGCGCCAAATTCGCGATATGAAAAATAAGGTGTAAGTGGGTGCATTAATCCCACTAGTTTCCCTGTTTATCAACAATCGGGATAAGATTTTTTGCAATATCTTAACCATCAACGAAGCAATAAGAAAAATATTCGATAATTTCGAAAGTCTTGGGATGTATTGATTATCTCCTTCCAAGGGGTAGTACCAATAATACCCCACTAGTCTGTCAATTATTTTTCATCCATTGGACAGACACTTTTAAGGTAGTGCTCCAGGTACCTCTTCATGCAAAAGTTTCGTATGGACACTGCAATAAAGTACTATACCGAACAGCTTATCTTTCGAAAGAAAATGTTCTGGCAGACTGTTTCTGTTCGAGCTGTCATTTGTTTAATACGCGTATCGACAATGGATCTGTTTCATATATGTTCTATAGCCCAACATGCGGTAAGAGATTTGGCAGTGATAGATCGCTGGTCTGACGATCGGAACCTAAACTGAAAAAAATTCAAAATGTCAAATAAACTGAGAGAGAAATCTTTTCGATTTATAAGCGAAAAATGATTCGATCGAGTGTTCAATTCATTGCAATGATTTAAACTGTAAACTAGATTACGATAAATAAATGTTATTTACTTGACTAAAATTCCGCTCGACCTCCGAAATTAATTGTATAATTCCCTTAAGTTTCCCTGTGACCCATCGATCGCGATAAGATCTTTGTAAATATCCTTTGTACTTCGCGCTAATTTTTGGGCGTCTTTGCACATAATATTTGGAATATCAGAATCATATAAGTAATTATTTATGTTTAGAAACTGCATAAACTATAAGATAATGTAATATATACTATCATTTAATTTTTATAAGTATTGGCTTTGATATTAGAGCGTGTATGTTTATATATCTAATCGCAATATATATACCTACAGATTGCTTTGTTTATCATATGTTTTCTTCCTGTAACATTTGATAGTAATTGAGTTTATATTTAACTTACAAATTATCATACTCTCTACCAAAAGTGTTATAAATAAATCAATAAATTCTAATCGTATTAAACTGGAGAAAATCCATACAATTTTCTGGAAATCATAAATATAAATAAAATATTTAATTATAGGCTTATGTAATTTCCAATTTTAGGTATTAATAATGAGCAATTACGCAGTAGCGAAAGTATTGCTTTCAAGCCTCGTCCAACAGTGTGTTGGGAGAGTAACAACTTCAAACGAGTTGACAGAATCAAAAGGGCCTGAGCAACAGGAAGACAAAACTTGCGGTGGATTTTTGTGTACTGGAAAATCGTGTACTCGCTCCTTGAACGTGACACCAGAAAAAGGATTATTCAGTTTGATTTACATTTTACAGTATACTGCAATTGATTCCCAAAACGTGATAATTCCTGCATTAAAACATGATGCTTCCTGGTACCTTTATCTAGATAGACAACAAGTAAGATAACTACTGTAATTATTAAATTTGTATTTAAACTGATGAATATTGCATTAATAAATAGCAACATAACCGTTTAGATCACGGGTTCGTGATTGTTCGTTTTTCTGTAGTTTCGGAAAACAAATCGATATGAAAATCTTAAAAAAAAAACTATTAAAAATTTTCACTGCGATAAACGAAAGGAAAATCCAAATTAATAGAAAAAATATAAAACATTCTGAAAAAGACTTTTTGATCAATTATTTTTTAAAACAGTGATAAATGGAAAATAACATTTGTGTAGGGATTAATAATTATATTCAATATAATATAAATAAACGGAAAGAAATTAAAATGTATTAATCTACCGTTGTGAAATTGAAACAGGTTTGGAATCAGACTAGGCCTCCCTGGCTCAACGCACTACTGGCTCCTTTACGTCCTCTTATACCACCAATCATTACGGTACTTTTGGACGCGATTAAGGTATTCAATTTACAATGAATTTGAGAAAATATTTAAATAAAACTTAATTCATATGTTAGTCTTAAACAAGTCAGTAGTTTACTGGCCCATCAAGTGAATTCAATAAAATTCATGCTGAGTACTTTCTACATTCGTATTATTTAAAATTCATTGATTGGTTTCTAGACTGAAAAAATGTACTAAATTCTACGATAATCTTAATTAAAGAAGACACATACTTTGTACAAACTGCATTTTGTAAGATAAAATATCTTTTTCAATTATACATCCCGTCTCGTTCTCGGGATTGCAAGTGTAGTATCGCTACTTTCCCGCCAAATGCCACAAAATTCAGAGTCAAAATTGTTCGAGGCACCTCCCTGATCGTCTTCCTGTAGGTAACCTCCGCAGGCAACTTCATTCGTTTCTTTGTGTCAACGGTCATAATATCAGAGTTTACGTAGTATAAATTATATTCCAATTTTCATCATGGGAAAACACCGAAAACGTAGAACGTACGATGAAACTGATATTCGTGATTTAATTTATGAAGTGAAAAAATTAAAAAAGGAAGTAAGAGAAAATCGAAAATATAACCTTCCTTCCGATTCGGACAATGATTCGATTTCTTCAAAATTATCATCTACGTCCTATGAGAAGCGCGCAAGTGATAATGTGTCTTATCGCTGAAATTCTCGATCTCGAGATAATTCCCAAGAACGATCAAAATCTTCATCAGTTACAGAGGGTAAGTTGATGTGTTTGTGAAGACGACAAGGCTCATTCACAAGATGAGATGTTGGTCGATCATTTTACTGGTAGAGCCTGTGCAAAGGTACAGGACTTATCCAGATTTTTCTTTGTAGAAGCCCTGTCAAAAGAAGGGACAGTCAAAGACAAAACTACGACATGTCACTCCGATGGATCGAGCGTGAAGGACAACACGAATAACTCCGAAATCGGAACACAATTGGATAGAGAGAGGTTATCTATCTTAGGAGAAAATCCACTCAGTTCCACTGCAGGAGAGGTTAAAATTCATCCCGATGTTGTCAACAGATGGGAATATTGGCTAAAATTAGGAATTCCTGTTAATGAAATAAAAGATTTATTAAGTAAATATCCTCGTAAAGGAAATATATTTTTAGATGCTCCTCAAGTAAATCCAATCATGTTGCTATCGATGGGAGATTCGGCTATCAAAAGAGACGAACACTTTCAAGACTCACAACGTCTTGCTGGTTCTGCGTTATCAGCCGTAGGACAAGCGATGAATATGCTCTCAGATAATTCAGAAGAACTTGATCAGTTGAAACTTTTAGAATTGTTATCTGATACTGGTAAATTAATCGCACAAATTCATCACGCAGATACCACTGCACGAAAAGCGTTCATTGCTCCTGGTTATAGCAAATCTGTAAAATCTATTTTGGATAAATCCGATCGAGGAACATTTCTCTTTGGCGATAATTTAACGGAAAAAATTAACGAAGCAAATTCATTAGAAAAAATATCTAAAAAACTCAAACCGACTTTGTCTACCTTCAACAAAAAACCGTACATCCAAAAACCTGGTCCTTTAAACTCGAAGAGCTCGTCCAGGAGCCAGAGATCATCGTGGACGAGCTACAAACATCAGAATCCGCAATCTCAGAAGCCATCATGCCGGAAACAAACATCGAGACAATCAACAACCAAATCTCATCATCAAGGACAGAAATAGAGGTTCGCTGTGCAGGTCGATTAAAAAATGTTCTCCCAGCTTGGAAGAAAATTACAACTGATAAATTTATTATTCAGTGTATAGAAGGATATAAAATTCGTTTTAAGCAGAAACCATTCCAATCAACGACCTTTATAGAACAAAAATGGTCGGAAACTGAGATTAAAAATATAAAAATAGAAATCCAAGATTTACTAAAAATGGGGGCAATCAGTCGTTGCAAGACACAAAAAGATGAATTTTTATCTCCGTTCTTTCTTACTGAACGAAAAAATAAATCAAAACGGTTCATTTTCAATTTAAAACAGTTAAATACTTTTATCGATATACCTCATTTTAAAATTGAGGATTTACGGAGTGCATGTAAATTATTAACAAAAAATTGCTACATGGCAAGTTTAGATTTAAAGAATGCATACTTTCTTATCTCAGTTCATACAAACCACCGAAAATACCTTAGATTTTCATTCGAAAATATTCTTTATGAATTTAATTGTCTACCCTTTGGACTTAATATCAGTCCTTATGTTTTCACGAAAATAATGAAAACCGTTGTAAGTCAGTTAAGAAGTAAAGGTTTTCTTTCGGTAATTTATTTAGATGATTTTCTTTTCCTTGGTAATTCATTAGATACTTGTTTGGCAAATATTCAAGTGTCAATTAATCTACTTGAGTCGTTAGGCTTTGTAATTAATTACGAAAAGAGTAATTTAATTCCATCTAATAAGATAGAGTATTTGGGGTTTTATTTAAATTCTAAAGATTTAACTCTAGAATTACCATCAAGGAAAAAAGATCATTTAATTAGATTAATAGACTCTTTTTTAATTAAAAAATCTTCTTCTATCAGAGAGTTTGCTCATCTAATAGGAAATCTCATTGCATGTTGCCCAGCAATATCTTATGGAATAGGTTATACTAAGATCCTAGAAAGAACAAAGTTCCAAGCAATTTTACTATCGAATGGAAACTATGATGAACAAATTTATTTATCAAAATCATTACACCCAACATTAACTTGGTTTAAACAAAAAATAAATTTGTCAGCAGGAAACCCCATTCGCCGTTTCTCATTTGCAAAAGAAATTTTTTCTGATGCCTCTAAGACAGGTTGGGGTGCTTATTGTGAGGGACAGTCTGTGCATGGTTTTTGGAATTCGCAAGAAAAATCCTGGCACATAAATCGTCTAGAACTCTTAGCAACATTCTGGGCTCTCGAAACTTTTGCAGCAGAACTTCATGACATTGAAATTTTATTACGTGTCGACAATACCACGGCAATTGCCTATATCAATAAAATGGGCGGAATCCAATACCCCTTTCTTAATTACTTAAGTCGAAAAATTTGGAAATGGTGTGAAGATAGGCGTATTTGGATTTATGCTTCATATATAGCTTCAAAAGAAAACGTTCATACCGATAGAGAGTCCAGAATTCGCAATGTCGATACAGAATGGGAATTAGCAGACTATGCTTTCCAAAGAATTTTAACAAGTTTTCCTAATCCGAAAATTGATTTATTTGCATCCAAAATCAATTCAAAATGTAATGATTATTGTTCATGGAAACCTGATCCCGATGCAATAGCATGCGATGCATTCACAATATCGTGAGAAAATAAAAATTTTTATGCGTTCCCACCTTTTTCAATGATCTTGAGGACATTGCGTAAAATATTAATAGATAAAGCTTGTGGCATTGTGGTCGTCCCTTTGTGGACATCACAACCTTGGTTTCCACTTTTCCAATCTATGCTAATTAAAAAACCTTTAATATTTTATCCTGATTCAACTCTTCTGTTATCTCCTTGTAGATTACAACAACACCCACTAGCAGCATCACTTACCCTGGTTGCAGGATTGCTATCAGGGAAAGTTACCGAAAAAGAAATTTATCCGAATCAACACTTCGAATTTTATTAGCATCGTTGGCGGACTCAACGATGAAACAATACGACGGAGCTTTAAAAAAATGGTGGACATTTTGCAATAATCAAGGATTAGACCCATTTAACCAAGAAACAGAAACAGTTTTGGAATTCTTGAGTAAATTATTTGATGATGGTGCATCGTACGGCACCATAAATACGGTTCGATCAGCAATACAATTAATAACATCAAAAAGTTTATGTGATAAAACAGTGAATCGTTTTTTCAAGGGAATTTATAAACTGAGACCTTGTCGTGCAAAATATTCCAAAACTTGGGATGTTCAACCGGTTCTCGATAAAATTGCTAGTTGGTTTCCTCTACAAACCATTAATTTCCAATGTCTTTCCGAAGAATTAATAATTTTATTAGCCTTAGGCACTGGTCATAGGATGCAAACCTTTTCCCTCATCACTCTCAATAACATCAAATTTTCTACAAAAGATGCTGAAATTGAAGTTGATTCAATTATTAAAACTTCTAAGGTGGGCAATTGCCACCTTGTCTTATTTTGCCCTTTTTCTATGATAAACCTGAACTTTGCTTGGCTACAACGTTAAAACATTATTTAGAATATACCAAAGAATTAAGAAAATGTAATAAACAGTTGTTTCTAGCAGTTAAAAAACCCCATAAACCCGTAGGTTCGCAAACTCTAAGTCGTTGGGTTAAATCCGTGTTATGCAAATGTGGTATAGATCAAGAATTCACAGCTCACAGTGTACGACATGCCGTGACTTCCAAAGCATATAAAAACGGTCTTGATTTAAATATTATAAGAAACACTGTGGGATGGTCTCAACAATCAGTGTTCGCAAAGTTTTATAACCGCCCTATAATGTCGCCGAATGATTCCTTTTGCAACGCGGTTATAAGAAACTGTAACTAAGTTATGTCATTCATGTTTTAAATTAATAAAAACATTGTATCTAAAATTGTCTACTCTAAATATCTACACTTGTAATCCCGAGAACGAGACGGAATGTATATTTGTACGATCAAACGAACTTACCTAAGTGAAGTTCGATCGTAATTATACGACCGTCTCGTTCGAAGGGATTACCATAACCCCTCCCATATAGTATCATTATCCCACCCCGGAAATTCGGACAATTTTCTGAAACACTTTAAACTAAATGAAGTTGCCTGCGGAGGTTACCTACAGGAAGACGATCAGGGAGGTGCCTCGAACAATTTTGACTCTGAATTTTGTGGCTTTTGGCGGGAAAGTAGCGATACTACACTTGTAATCCCTTCGAACGAGACGGTCGTATAATTACGATCGAACTTCACTTAGGTAAGTTCGTTTGATCGTACAATAATTAATACAAGATATAAAAAGAAACCATTGAGTATTGGTTAGGGCATAAGCAAAAGCATTATTATTATTGCTATAGAAACATATCAATTCATCAATATCTATTGCATCTAAATATACTATTTGATAAATGGAACAATATAATTTACACTCGTAGTTATAACTAAAGTAATTAACTACATTACAAAAGTTACGTTTTTATTTCATTGAGTTTTATTGTTGTTCACTGACTGCGATGTTTATCATTAAATTTACGATATTCAGGCCGCATGTTTACTAATCATCATCTTTTCAAATATATTAAAATTTAATAAAAAATAAATCTTTTGTATTAATATCTCACCAATATTACTTAACACTTATCAGATGTATAAATGAATGAGTAGTATCAAAATATACAATGATGTTAGAATATTGTAGATGATGATAACGAAAAAGGATAGCTACTGAAACTACCATCACAGAATGTTGCTGTAAGGTTATAATAACCTTTCAAGTGTAAGCTTGTAACATTTTATGGAATTTGAGAAACCTTCACATAAACTCACGTTTACATTACGTTAACGCCCAAGAGGACACAAACTTCACCAAGATTTTCGGAATATTTCTTGACATTAAAAACCAATTCAAAAAATGTTAGATAAAACATTTTCGACGTAAAATTGATCCATCTTTCCGAATCTGCTGTTAAAAAATCAATCGAGCGCATTCCAAAAAAGTTATGCTTGGTTTTTCACAATAAAAAATCAGAATTTTTCACTCACAGGCATTTTCACATTGAAAACGGTTAAGGAGATCACTGATCGGTAAAAATATCGTGTCCTCGAACCTTTAACTTTTAAACGTGCAATGCACAAGTTAGATTTTAGAAAATTTGTCCGCCACATTGAATCCGCCATTTTAAATTTTCGAAATCGAATTTCAGATTCGTAATCATCGCACCAAAAACCTCTATACACCAAGTTACAGTAAAATCTAACCAAATATGTTTTCTCGCATTTGGGGAATTTTTGTAAAATTCTCGCCGCAGCGAAGGAATTAAAAAGTCTGCAAAAATTTGTAAAGTATCTTAAATCTTTTATCTTGAAATACCAATCATAAAAACTTATTAAATTTCAATTTTTATGTAAATTTGTTATATAACAATGGAGGTACGTACGGAAAAATCAAGGAACATGTTTATTTTATTCGGGTCAATATGACCCACGTGGATTTGGTAAGGGTTAATACTTTTGAATTATATTTCCTAATCAGTTGCATCGAGTGTAAATTATACTTTGTAGAAATGTTTCCGATACCTATGAGTAATAAAAAACATCTACTTCACTAAGTTTTTGCTTACTGGAAATTTTTCTGCTAAATGAAGAATTTGAACATTGAACATTATAATTTTGACACAGTACGAGAAAAAAAATTATTAATTTTTGTCAACAACATAACTTTCTCTATTCAAAGACTGTTTTTCTTAGAGTAATCTAATCTACACTTAACATAATATAATATTCATAACGTTGCGTTTACGAACGTGAAAATTTTAATTAAATTCGTGGTCCTTAAAAATTTAGTATTTTTCGTTTCTCTCGAGATATTAAGTTTTCCGTACATACAAGGAAAAAAATGTAACATGAAATGAGGTGCTGATGCACGAAAATAAGGCGCATGTTTATGTTACCGTGCTGAAAAACGTATATACCAGATTTGTTTCTATGCACAGTAGGCCTGCGAAATTAACCGACTTGCCAAATTGTCTCTGCGGAAGCATTGAGCTTCGTAGCGAGATTTTCAAGTCACTTTTCACTATTTTTAACGAAAAATGAGTAATTGATCGAAACTAATCAAAATTTTGACAAATCTAGGTTAAGAATGTAAGGTTAAGATTACGTAAAGTGGGGATCACCGCTTCTTCGTTCATTTTCGAAAACTTGCAGCCAATTTTGGGGGTCCTCAGAACGGACGACGGTCAATTTCGCCGGTCCCACCGTATCGCTTGTTTCTCATAAGTTTAGTATTAGCAGCACATTTTCGTCCGTGTATACGTTCTGAAATTGATTATTACATCTCACAAGGATAGAAATCGTTGCGAGTGAAGATAGCTTATGAGAAAAAATATCATTGCATAATGTATTCGGTAAAATACGATTTACTAAAATTGTGATAACAATTAAATTATGAAGGCTCCATAATTTGCGAAAGATACACTCATTTAAAACATTTACTTGTTTTGTAATCCATTACTTGCTTTGAATATTTCCAGATTTCTTAGATGCATTTTTAGTAACAATTAAACTGAAGCTCTGTAAATTTTCAATGTTTTTAAAATTTGTATTTGTTGTTATTAATAATCTTGAAGAAATCTATAAATATAATAAACAGAAGAAATCGAAAAAGATTTCATATCTACATCAGGCAAATGAGATTTAATGAACTACTTAATTGCGTATGGCCTTTCTTTAAATAACGTTTAAATTATTAATTTTTGTTAGAGAACATATATTTCAATATCACAATTTATATTTTGTTAAAAAATACTACAATTCATCAGGACAGTTAAAATTATTACAGTTACGTAAGCTGACCAAATACGTTATATATACATTGATTTATCGGTTTTGTCCTGCGCGTATACAGAAACTAAAAATAATCTTATAAAATAAATAAGTAAATATAAATATTTGGACTGTAACGAAATCACTCATATTTTCAATGTTATATTATGAATGTTTTCATTTTCAATAATAGAAAGGTAAAAGTAAAAATGCATAGAAGCGCGAAGTAATGCCGAAGATCTGCTTCATTCTGATAACATGAATATAAAAAATGTGTTCTAATAAGGAAGCATTTTTGCCGATATGAGCGTTTCATTTATTTTGTAAATTATTTAATATGGACGAAATTCGTTCATAATTGTTTGAGAACTTTCAATGTTTTTCCAAAATTTTCTGTCAATTCCAAATAACGTTTTATCGTATTTTACAAATTCCTTGACTTTGTTTCACTATATGAATAAAGAGTAGAAATGGGCATCGGAAAATATCTCAGAAATGAATGTTCTCGTGTAGATTATTTTCATTCTGCAATTGTGTGAAGTTATAATAATTACTTTACTAATGTAGAGCAAATACCTATCACAATAAAATCAAACAAAATGTTTTCTCATATTTCACAAAATTTCGATGAATTTCAGTGACAATGACGAATAATACGTTTTTATTCCGAAAGAAATACTCGTTTCGCTCCTTCTGGTTATGTAGATGGAGGTTAAAAGGATTAAACTTTTTGCACCTCCCGTTATTGCAGTACGTTTGTAATAAAACAATGTTTCAAACTAGAAACCGATGCGTAATTAAAAATCTGGGCAATCTGACCGACATTTGTTGTCACCGACACGCGATTCTAGTGTAATAATCGACGAGTAGTGTAATTGATTATTCAATTTTCATCTTTTTTACATGGTGATTATTCACGTCGGAAGACTGGGGCAAGCATTTATCAAGCAATGTCATTGGCCCTAGCTTGCCTGGGTGAACTGTACGACTGTACGCCGATCGGCGTTTTACGCACCGCTCTTGCCTTGGATGAGAACATTCCAGCACAGTGTCGACCCATTGGCGGTTCCGTACTACTGCAGGTGAGTAGTCAAAGGATGTTTATGATCGGACCGAGGGTGGTTCGCCAGTAAAATTATCAGAGTTAAAATATTATATACAAAGTTTTCATTTTGAAAATTAATTTTATCATCATTCCAGGAAACGTATAGTTACGAAAATGTACGCAGTATTGTTGTAGGTTTCTTAATCTGACATCGATACGAATCGTGTCACTTTCAACTATTTCAAGAAAAAAATCAAGTTACTAATAGTTATTGAAAAAATGCTAATCGTATCAGTCAATATAAATAACATTAAGAGGCAGGGGAACTGTGTTCCGAAAATCAAAACATCAAAAGGCCAAAATTTCGATCTGATATTTAAAAAAAAAAAATCCGTGCAGACCTGTGTAATGGCAAATATCACACTCACCAGTTTTATAACTATTAGACGCATTTCGGTAAACAGTTACTAATTTACATCACTAAATAGCTCGTACAATTATATCGAATTCACCCTGAATCACTTAAGTAATACACGTAGAGAAAATAAAAATTTATTAAGCTTAAAATGTATATAACATATGAAATTCGTCAGGATGATAGTGAATGAAAAATGTGAAAGTAATACAAAACAAATATGGCAATGATGAAATATTTAGACAATGAAATTATGTATAAATATTACGTATGCCATGCTAACATTGTACGAGTAACTGTAACTTATTTTAAAAAAATGAAATTAATGAATTTTAAAAGTCGCCTCGTCAAGTGAATATATGTCAATATAGATATCGTATATAGTCGCTTGTAGGTATTAGCTCAATATTGAATATACTGCTGCGCAGATTGATATCTTTTTAATATTATTTTTCCCGGTTTCGAAAGCTTCCGAACGTCACGCGAAACTGACAAATGTTTCTGGATTTGTGAAAAGGATTAGAGAATTCATGGGTTTCCTCTTAACAATATCGGCTATTTTCACCGCAATGAGATTGTAGATTTGAAACAAAAAAACGAGTTCTATTTAAGTACCGAGAAAATTGTTATAGTTTTATGCACCCCTATCGATGTGTAGTTAATCCGTAATACTTTTTCGATAATACTCCTGTGATGTGCGCAATTCATTCAGTACTTGTAATATTCGAGGACCATCTGTTAAGCACTCTAAAGCTGCCCTTCCAATTACATACGTGTATGTTAAATTTTCTCTCAGATGAAAATTAGTACTTAGAATAAGAAAGTCATATGTAATTTATATTATAGGGAAAACAGTGATATCTCTAAATAGTAATATATATAGTATTCTTATACATAAGATCACAGATAAGACAGATTTTTATATCAATGAGTCAATGAAAATAAAGTTAAGGGATATTCAGAATAGTATTATTTAAAACATTCACAGATATTTTTTTGTTCAATATTATAATGTCCTATAGTGTAAGACCAAAACGGTTATATATATTTGCCGTTGTAGAGCACACGCAGCCGAGTTAGTCACATTAAAATATAATATACACTTTTCAAAGAGTTATATATGTCATACAAGGCGTATAATACAGGGACCGTTCCTGAACTATGCGTTTGGCATACATTATATATGTGCAAGTATATAAGTATATGTAAGTATGCCAAATATGTATGCCAAATATGTAAAAATATATAATAATATATACATTGCCGTTGTAGAGATTGAATTTTTATTTCAATTTTTTTATCAATCTCTTTTTACACTTTTTATACATGACAAATTGATTCTATGAACATAATTTGATGATGAGCGTATATCTGAGAAAAACTCATAAGCATATTTGATGTATCTCTGAAGATTACTTTTGTATGATGGCTCTTTCAAAATCATCGAGTTATTAATGTTTGTTTTGTAGATATTATAAAGAAATTGTAGTTACTAAATGGCCAATTCAAAACAGCTTAGGTCGACTGCGACATTACAAAATTTTGGATTGACAATATTTTTGTGAAGCACAATCTTTCGCAACTTCAAAATTGCAGCATCTTCACATAATTTCCGCCATCTGGCGCTTTTACAACCAGGTGTCAATGATATGTAATATTAAACTTCGAATATCATATACTCGTTAAGTAACTTTTCGTGTTAAATGCGATGAAAACACGACACAGAAAAGTTTTAAATTTTGAGATATAAAAACATTATTCTGTATAATAATTAATATAATGGTGTTTCATTCGCAAATCATAAAAAAAAACTATACTCCAAGAAATGTATAGTTGTGACTGCATTTCATTCAAGTTTATGGTAAACAGAGTACTACAATATAGTTAACTGTACTGTATAAATCGGAGCGGTTATCATATAGTTAATTTTTACTATAAAATATTGCTCCGCGTGTATTTTACTCAAGACTGTAGTAATATGTACTACATTTTTCTCTTAGTGTATTTACATTAAAAAAATACACCTTATATGGTAAATACTTCGATCCGGGCCAAATGCAAAACAATGTTTCAAATTATTCACCGGCAATCACCTAAATATCTACTACAGACATGTCTGCAGTCTACTCGAAAGCTCTTCGAGACTTTGTGAAGGTATTGAGACTTCCTTATATACACATAGGAGGTATACGTTATGAACAATCAGAAGATGTTTCGCAATCATGAGACAATCCTGAGACATAAATGAAATTCCCGAAATATTTCTACAACGTCGACTTGAGATACTCTGAGATCTTTAAGAGATCTGGTGACATCACAGATAATAGATTTCTAGAGACCTCCTAGTGACTTTCCTTATATCTTACAGAGCCTCTTATAAAACAGAGTTTGCACCATATACAGGGTGGGCCATTTTAATCGCCCCACCGGAATATATTGGAATCTAAGCAAGATAGAGAAAAATAGTCTAGACAAAAGTTGAGAGGGATGGAGGGGCTCATACAGTGGTATCATGGAATTTGACCTTGAACTCGATTTTGATGGTTATTTCAAGGTCAACGTGATTTTTTAAAATGGGAACGCCTGTTTTTGACTCCGGATTTGAAAAGAGCGGAAAATTTTACGTTAAGACTGATGTTTATCAAAATTGTAGCAAGGTCGAACGAAGGTCAAATTTACCAATTACAACTCCCTACGCATGTTTTGTTTGAACCTGAGCCGATTACGTAAAATTGGTTTACAGAAAAGTTGAAGGGAACAGTGAGGGTCACCTTCCATGACCTTGAACTCGATTTTGAAGGTCAACGTCGTTTCGAGGTCATTTCGATTCTCGTTGCATTATCTATATACATATGTACGTTTTGTTAATGCGAAGAACAACTTTAAGCAGCTCCGTAATAATGTAATTCAAGTTTTACATCAATTTGATTATTACACGGATTCCGATTTTTTAAAATAAAAGAAATATATTAACAATACAATTTCAGCCATTTATCACAAAAAAGAGAATTAGTAATTCAGTTTCGGCTGTTTTTCAACTTTTCTCGTTTTCATGAGTGTTTGAGGTTTGGATTATTACTTTATCACCAAATTGAAGGTGAAGAACTGCTGTAAAAATGGCTGACTATCAACCCAATTACATTGTCAATATGACAATGATATTAGGCGAATGTCAGAATAATTGTCGAGCTGCGTCTAGACATTACGCTGAACGCTTTCCGGATAGACGACACCCAGATTATATGGCAATAAGTAGGTTAACCCAAAGAGCTCGTGGTGGGCATATGGTCCGACAACGAAGTCGCGTCGTATAGGACGAAAATGATGCTCGTGTTGTCACTGTTCTTGCGATTGTTCACCTTGATCCTCATATCAGCAGTCACCGATTTGAAAGAGAAATTGGTATGCCTCGGAGAACATTCTTAAGAATTCTTAAAGCCCTGAAATATCATGCTCATCACATAACATTAGTTCAGGAATTACAGTATCAGCATTTTCAACAGCGAATTGTTTTTTGTCAATGGGCATTACACATGATAGAAAATAATCAAGATTTTTTCAACTATGTACTTTTTTCTGATTAATCTAAATTTGAAAGTGATGGAGAACTTAATAGGTATAATTGCCATTACTGGTTAGATGAAAATTCTCATTGGCACGAAAGTGTGAATCATCAAAGACGTTGGAGCCTTATGGTTTGGTGTAGCATCGTCAACGGGTATTTAATAGGCCCTTATTTTTTCGAGGAAAATGTTAATCGCAATACCTATTTACACCTGATCATAGATCAGTTACCTGAATTTATGGAAGATGTCGATTTAGGAACGCGGCGAAGAATGTGGTTTCAGCAGGATGGTGCACATTTTGCGCGAATCGTACAGGCTTTCTTACGAAAATTACAATGGTAGATAGATTGGACGAGGAGGTCTGGTTAATTGGCCTGCTTGTTCGCCCGTTCTCACATCTCCAGATTTTTATTTATGGGGATATTTGAAAAATGTCGTTTATGAACAGCAGCCTACAACAAGAGAGAACTTTCAAGATCGCATTCGCCAAGCATGTGCTGTTATTCCAAGAACAACTCTTCTGAGCACCGTACGCAATTTCCAAAGGCGTTTGATTTTATGCCTTCAAGTAAATGGAGGCAACTTTGAACATTTGCTCCAAGGTTGAATTGATACATTTCAAAATAGTGAGAGACAAGGGGACTCACCTTAATCTAGCACCCCGAAGGAAACAGTATTTACTACGTCCACGTCGTTGTTTCTGGGTAGCGCTAAAAGTAAGGTTAATACAGTTAAATTAACTCTCGAAAGTAGTGATTCCCATTTCAAAAAGTCATTTAACTTGAAGTAACCTCGAATATGGAGTTCAAAATCAACGTAGCATTACCGCTAAATTGCTCTCTGGCCCTTTCGTGTCAATCACATTTACGTATTTGGCTTACGGTCCGGAAAGTGCAAGTGGAGAGTTTTAATTCGCAAATTGGACCTTCCATCGACATTGGGATAATTTTAATAAACATCAGTCTTAACGTAAAATTGTCCACTCTTTTCAAATCCAGAGTCAAAAATAGGCGTTCCCATTTAAAAAAATCACGTTGAGCTTGAAATAACCTTCAAAATCGAGTTCAAGGTCAAACTCCATGATACCATTGTATGAGCCCCTCCATCCCCTTCAACTTTTGTCTTGACTATTTTTTTATATCTTGCTTAGATTCTAATGTATTCCGGCGGGGCGATTAAAATGGCCCCCCCTGTATATATTAGAATTTAGATATATCTTTTATTGAGATTTCTGGTATATATATCGCCAACACTAGATTTTGCTTCAATTTCAATAAAGTATTTCCTATTAAAATCGGAGTTGAAAAAAGTTGAACTATTTTGAAGGAATGATTTTAGCGGAAGTTACTGAGCGAGCGAGGTAGTTTTTAGATTGAAAAATGTTTGCCCATTACGGGAATAATGTTGCAGACAGAATCGATGTTTTATCGAATGCGGTACCCGGCGTAGGTTTTTACCCCACAAAGGTGGTTTTCCCTACGCCATTGCACACCCGAATGGGGGTACCTCTTAAAATGAAGGTGTCCTGTTAGGAAGATTATGTAAAAGGCCCTTCAAAATGGTGACTATCTCGATACAATTATTTGTAATTCGAATATTATAATATCGATATATAAAACGACGTTGCAGTCTATTTAAATATTCAAGAGTTTGAAAAATCGAACTAAGATATGAAAAAGTGACGATCGGGTGGGAGAGAACGTTTCGGAAATAAATAATTGAGATTTTTAGTCGGCCGATCAAATTGCGTGTTTTATTTTGAAGTCCTTCCACCAATAGTTAACAAATAAAATGGAAAAACCAAATAATTTTCGTAATATAAGCTGATGAAATTAATTAGTTTTCGCGAAAAATCAGGACATAAAAATAATGATTCATATAATTTTGGTGAGAATTTTCAAATGGTAGAGTCTTTGTAAAAGGTGTATAATGTGACAACTTTATACAGTAAACCGAGGCGAGGTGGATTATACTTTCTTACATAGAGGAAACTGAGGTACACATGACGGAAGGGTTATTGTAGAAATGCTATGGTCAAGCACATTGATAAATATTAATAACAGCTTATTATGCAATAAACTTTTGTTCCTATGGTCTTATAGTCCTATAGTTTTAATAAACCAGATCGGTCACAGTAATTCAATGTTGCCAACCAAATCGTTTAAGTGCGACAATCAGCAGATTCTATTGAATCATCATAGTAATCGAACTTTTGAGTTCCAGCAACTAAAATTTTGGTTGCAAGAATCGAATGCGCCCTTTTCATAATGTACATGAAAAAAATGAAATAGTTGCAAATGCTAAATTGATAGTAGCATAACACATTTTTACTGTCTAAATAGTGACCTGGGCAAATTAGGTATAGCCTACTGTTTGAATAGTAATACTAACTAAAAAGCGCAGTTGTGCTAGATCCTACTATTTACATAGTAAACCCAACTATTTTTTTCCATGTATCATTGATAAACCTAAATACAATTTTAATAAAGCGGTTGTGACCCTTAGCGAGTCGAAACAATAACTTCCCGATCAATCTCTCGTACGGACGTACGTACAAGATCACGGACACAAATTATTTTATTGTTTTTTTGGGTTCTTTGGGGTCTGAAACGTCGACATTTGATGAGAAACTGTAGGGTAATTTTTTGGCGGGAAGTGACCAAATTCAATACTTCGTCCAGACCTTTGGTCTGGGTCGAAGTAATAACACTATACATAAGCCGACAAGTCAGAAAACCGACAGTCAAAAAGCCGACAAATAAAAAAACCGACTAGTAAAAAATCGGCATATTGTAAAGAGAATAATACTTTTACCGTGTCGGCTTTTTAATATGTCGGTTTTTTACTTGTCGGCTTTTTTATTTCTCAGTTTTTTGACGCGCATCAACAGTTTCCTCATGAAAAATGACGGAATTTGTTAAATAATATCATTTTTTCACGTTATTTGTAGTATTTTTACTACTTTTTTTTGGAATAACTCGAAAACCGCTCAGCCGATCATGTTCAAAATCTAATCAGCACGAAGTTAGGTCAGGACGCATCGATTAAAAAAAAATTAAGCAATTCGCTTCATCCGTTGAAGAGAAATCGTTGGACAAAATTTGGTTTTCATCCGTACACACACACACACACACACGCACACACACACACACGCGCACACGCGCACACGCACACACACACGCGCACACGCACCCACACACGCGCGCACGCGCACGCACGCACGCACGCACACGCACACGCACACACGCACACACACACACACACACACACACAGACAGACATCTCTCTAACAATGTGTCAGTTTGCTTCTAGTGGTCACAAAACGTGGAGATATCATGAAATTAGTATTTTCCATTTTCGAGGTCATTTCAATAACTTCCCTGTAGACCGGGAAGTTAAAAATATGTAATCGTTGGTATATGATGATAAATATTTACATGTGTAATATTTTAATGCAGTCTGCATAAGCATTAAGCGCAATCACAGACAAAAGTATATTGAATTGAGTAATGAAATTGAATATAGACGGTCATGATATTTATATTTAAAAATATATTAGGAACCAAAATTGCCAATTTAGAGAATTCAATTTAAGGATGATACGATTTTACATGGGAGAAAGAGATAGTGATAATGTCATAAACTGCAAAACACCCAGGAGTTAATAAACCAGTCTTTGCAATAGTTATTTTGAAATAGTTTTCATAAACAGCTTTATAACCTAAACCTTTCTGTTTTACATGTGAAACAAATGATAAATAGCCTTATTATATACATTAA
Organism: Trichopria drosophilae; assembly: GCA_030407085.1. Taxonomy (NCBI): domain Eukaryota; kingdom Metazoa; phylum Arthropoda; class Insecta; order Hymenoptera; family Diapriidae; genus Trichopria; species Trichopria drosophilae. The sequence continues at coordinate 67,709,453 of CM059586.1, read as the reverse complement.
AATAATATTACAAAAATAATATTTAATGCTATATACAATAAAAATATCTGGAAAAGACCAATTTGCTTAACATTCTTTAATCGTAAGAGATAGCAAGAAATTCAATATTATTAATAAAACCATCAAGGTATGAAATAAAAGAGAATACTAAGTAATATAACAATATTTTGATAACATAACTTCAGCATGTTCAATTCATTAAAACATTCAGTTCATTGCAATTAAATTTCCTACATAAGCATGCTCTTGTAAAATCGCTCAACTAATTTATATTTACCATACGGCAAAATTATCCGTGTTATATGAGCGTTCCTTAGTATTGGAATGGCCAGTTTTTCCTTCGATAGCAAGCTATAATTAACGTATCATTAAAATGTGAACTCTGTATATTGTATGAAGGAAAGTGAATTTTCAATATCTACAATCTAAACAGCCAGGTAAAGCACAGCGAGAGTTTGAATCTTTGATCTTTTCGATCTTCGATGTCGAACGAATTGATTTATGACGTCAGGCAGCATATTGCGGTGGGATACGCAAACGAAACAAAACAAAAGCGAGCATCCAACTCGCGTTTTGAATGTGTACTCCGCACAAAGTAGATGCGAAATTCATTGAAACATTCATATGACCATAGGAGAATTTTACCACACAAATGTTAGGAATTCTCGCTTTGTGGGTTAATTCTGCAACTACCCTCTTGGCATTCGCGCAGACACAATAATAGACATAACGCCATTGTTTCGAATAGTGTATTACTATTACGTATATGTAAGTAACAGTAAAGCTTTGTATGGCCCTTATTATTATATTAATGTCTACTTTAAACCTTTAAAAGTTTTATAATTTTTTTGAATAAATCACATACTTGACTATATCTAAGCATGGAATAATTGAATTTACTACAAATCAACAACATTTTTAATGGTGAAGAAGTGCGCTTTTACTTTTAGAACGCTGGCGTTTTGAAAAATTTGCAAATCGGATATTTTATACAAATGTTGTGTAAGGTCCCGAAATTACGGCCAAATTAAATTAAGATGTTGACGAGTCCAATTCCTTACACCTAAAGACGTATCCCGGTCAGATACGGCAAGGTCGAATGTTAAAACTTTAAAATTTCAAAAGAACACTGAAATTAATTATTTTAAAGCATTATTTATATTTTATTTTTTAAAATAAAGTCAGTTTGTATCATTATTGTTTATTGCTTGGAAAACATTACAGATGGCGCCGTCAGCCGACATTTGAGTTCGTTTGACTGAACATTTATCAACGCATTTTACAATATACATCTACTGGTAGCAACAATCACTGCTAGGTGGCGAGAACCCTGAAATCCATATCTACATCTAAAGTAGCTCTTTTGATTTATATAATTAGATTCTCTGCAGTAAGAACTACAGTCGAGCCAGACACTGACTCGTCCTCGGATTTTCGTCGGCTTGCTGCCTTCATACCCCCATTCGGTTTTTACCCAAGTAGAAATTTATTACGGCCCTGATCAGGGCCTGACCAAAAGCGTTACACCCTGATCAGGACCTGAACAAATTTCTGCTCGGGTAGTTACTTCGAAAACTCCTATACATAATTTTGAAATGGAATTCACATCGAAACTGGAAATTTCTCAAAAACTTAGCTAGATTGATATTTGGAGAGATCGATAACCTTTACACATAAATTTACAAACACTTTAGGTTTTCAAAATTTAGTACCAAATTTCATTTTTTTATGCCTCGGAAAACCCGGCTCATTAAAGGTTAAAGCAGATGTGGCAAGCACTTTGCTGATATAATGAGACCTTGAATTTGTCCAGATGTTTCATTACAAAATTTAGATGTTTCCATGCCAGTATAAAAAAAAATAAGTCATCTTTAAGCTGGAAAGGAAAATATACAAATTAATATTCTTGCTCCAAAGTTTGAAAAATTAAGTGTAACAAAACCGGTTTGCTACTGCTCATGCACTTAACCCATTAACGCCCAAAGGATACCTTTTTTTCGCTTAAGTTCCAATCAAGTATATTGTATCAAAAGTGAAGGAAAAAAAAATGAAAGGTACATATCCTATTATTTTCTAGGTCGGTCATTAAATTTTAGTAACGTCAAAATGGCATCCTCAATGAAAATTTATTGACGAATTTCGGAACGCTCTAGTTCAAAATGCTAAAATTGAAAAGTTCTTAGAATTGATTCAGGAGTATGTTGCAACTTTTTCAAATTTTTTCTGATGATATGTTGAGAAATGTTGAATTTAATTTTCTTTTTAATTTTAAATTATTAACAAAAAATTTTGAAACATTGTTAGCATATTCTATAATCAATTCTAACCGTTTTTTGTTTGTTTTAGAATTCATCACAGAATGTAGTATAATTTTTTTATAATTTTTCGTACATAATTTAAAACATTTTAAGTAATTTATCCGGAATAAAATACGAGAGAATGATTGGGAAGTTATTATTTCGACTCGCTAACAGCTTCATTTTATTTTTCGGCTTAAAGGTATTTTCCATCATTTATTATAAATTGTGCGAATCATTTATTTTGTTCACTATATTTTCGCTTATTTTAAGTTGCTTTCCTCGATTAGTTGGTAAGTTGGGATTTTCTTCGTTATTCAATCACGAATCTATTTCAGAACTAGTGAACCTCAAGTCGTGATATTGTACTCCGATTATACTTAAATTTAACTTTAAATGCCTTTAAATTTTAAGTTAATAATTTTGAACGATTTTCAATACAGAATTGTATTTTTTTTAATAAAAGAGAAAAAATTAAAACACATGAAAGTTCTCTATATGACAATCTTGTCATTACGTGAATATAAGCGCGTGTAAAGTGCGTGTACTTAAAAAAAAATTATGGTTGCTAGAATATGTGAATTAAAAGATATCTGCTTAGAGTATATTTATAATTATCCAAACACTGGCATGTCTAAAATTACAGGAATTATGATTAAATAATGATCAAATAACATTTGCGATCTGCACATGATATGAAGTAAAAGGGTATAGAGATGAAACATATCACATAAGGAACACGCAATCTAGCAGTTATTTATTGAATTCATTTATAAATAAAGATGTACTAAATTAGTAGTTAATTTATTCGAAAAGTGGGCTGTAGGTTGTAGTTGGTACTTCTTCTTCCAATAAGGTAGATTTCAATTTATTCTTTGTGCAAGTCGATACGTTCTCTTCGCTTTCTTTAAGCAAATTTTCAGCCTCATCGGCAATGCAGGTTGTCTTGGCGGTTGACAATAATCGATCGATCTCATTGACAACTACATTGGCGTCAATAAGGAAGGTTGGGACTTTGATATTGGAAATAACGGCAGCTTCACCCTCAGCCTGAAATGAAAATAATAATTTAAACATTAAAAACTGTCTTCGTCAATATTTCAGTATTATTTTCCAACGTATTTGAATTAATATTCAATTAACAAATCGTTGAAATTTGAAATTGGTAGGTAGTGTATTATATTTTGTATTTACCCTGACGATGCAGAACGATTTTTGAGCAGCAGCCAAGAATCCGCTTGCTCTGCGAAGGCAAGTTTCAGCTCGTAGACCAATGAGGCTTGATTCTTTAAAGATGGCAAGTCCGGCATTTTTTGCTCGATACATGTATGCACGTCCTAATCCGGTACGTTTGTCGACACATGCTTGTCTAGCACCAAGGACTCGGTTGACATTACGACGAACATCGGGGAAGTTTACCAAGTTACGGCAGTCCTCTACGTCAGCACCTTGAGCTTCAGCAGTATCCAATATTTCTTGTACCTAATATAAGCACACATTAATAATCATCAGACCTATCTGAACACTGGTTAATATATCGTCAAATCCACAGAACTTTTGACTTTTGCTAAAAAAATATTGAAAAACATTATTAATCGTACACTATTCCCCCTTAGCATACGTATTTGTGTACCCCTCTAGGAGAAATAATCTATACCTGTGTAACTTTTTTATTGCGGGCCGTTTGAATGTGTATGAAATACATAGGAATTTTTAACAATTTTGATTTATTTTCACTAAATTATTAATTACATTTTCTCAAATAATACGAACAAAATACAAGAATTATTTGTAGCCCTCACAATTTATGTTAATAAATGATCGATTGATGGAATCACAGACAACAAGAAACATATTAAAACTTATTAGAGATGTATGATCTACAATAATATAAAATTTTTTATGGTTGCGCGAATTTTATTATTTATTTTAACTTTATCTTGACATGGAGCACATATTCCTAATACGGCTAGATTTTTTATTTTTATCTCAGGAATAAAAGGTATCTATTATTTCGTTGGGTTATTGCAGGCCGCAATCGTGAAACAGCAAAATATCAATAAAATGGGAATTTCGTAAAAAGTTATTTCATGTCAAACGGATGCTGAAATCTTATAATAAACTTTGCGAACATCAATGTGACTTATAATACAGTTTTCTAGTTTGTGCAGTTATAAGTTAAACGTCAGATCAATGCCTTAATCTCGGGGCCGTGTGTTTAGCATAAGGGAGATTTTAACAAAATTGGATTATTTTATAAGCTATTTCCAAGTTCTTAAAATTTTGAATGCCTTTTGCTATTACATGAAAATACTTTGGCGCGCCTTTTTTCTACAAGTGTTGTTAATAAAGGTCTTTGGAATACGAAATAAGTATATTTTTTAAACATTCCTAAAGCCTTAATAATTATGGAATTATGGGTACTTCACGAAAATGAAAAGTGCTGTGGATTTGTCCATATGCGGAAACAAAATAATATATATGGACGCTATTACTCGACTAAACACTTGATAGTTGGGAAAAACTTATCAAGTTCTAATTTTAGATAACTGTTGAATTTTGAAAAAATTGAAAACTCAAATGTTCATATCCGCGTACACCACGCATCCCGAAGAACATAGCAATTTATATCGTATTATTTACGATAAACTTTACGAGTTTCTAATACTCTGGTAGACATTTTTTCATTTTTTTGTTACACTGTCCATTTCCCCTGTATGTTTAATATGGAAAATAAGAATGTTATACAAGAATTGTACAAAAAATGTTTTCATTTCTACTAGGGTAAGGATGTGTCATTATTGCACAATATCTTCCGAAAAAAACTTTCACATAATTTATGTGTGGACTTGATTAGGACATAACAATTGCTACTCAAGATTGAAATCGATTGGATTCGATATAAATTATTTGACGTAACAAAACTTTTAAATAAATTAAACAAAAATTTCTCTGATGTTTAACGGTTCATATAACGTTATAAATCGGTTATCGTTTTCAATGTAGTTCCGTGTTATATTCTGAGTTTAAAGTTGTATACTAAATTAACTTTAAATACATCACTTGATCGTTCAATACTAGGAATAAATAACAGATGACATTACGGTTAGAGTTTCAACTCGCTCGATTCGAAGTATCATTTCTATCAAATTATCAAAATTAATTCGAATCTAATAACGTTCAATTATCGAATAGAATGCTAAGCCGCTGATCGGATTCTATATAGTGACTACACTCTAGTAAATTGGTTCATTATTTACTAAATAAAGTAAAAATAGAAATATTACTGTATCGGGAAGATTTCTCAATCTTTGTTGCATAGATAAATCCTCCTCTAGAAACTGTTCGTTCAATTTTACAAGACTTTCTCCTCTGTTAAGAATGTTCTGGCTGGCTTTTAGGACGTACTCGCGGCCATTAGCAAGTACTCGGTTGATTTCGGCCAATCGTTTTTCAAAACGATCTTGCTCTGCTTGGCTGCACTAAAATCGTTAAATTGTACGATATTAAAGATAATCTTTATTAATATTTTAATGTATACTTATAGTAACTAAGAGAAATGTAAATGTAGCAATGAATTTCACTACATTGAAAAATAAATATCTGACAAATTCAACTATCGTCGGGTACAGTTGATTAAAGAGGACTAAATCGAACTACATTTCAAGTTAAATATCCCGAGTGAATGACACTAATTTGACTTAAGAAGTATGTAATTAATATACTATATGCCATTAAAAATACGTAACCTGTAGCAGTAAAAATTTTTTAAAATTTAGTTATATTAAATTTTAAATTTCATCTTCCTAAATAATTCTTAGTTTTTTCAACTATTGAATAACAATATTGTGATATCTGATAAAATGCGGTTACTATATTACACCATATAGATTAGTTTAATTTGCTTAGAGATTTTTCAGTATGAACAAAATTTTTTATCTATATTTTTTCTACCAATTTGTTTAAAATGCATTGAAATATTGTGTTGAGAAATTATGTCTTCGTTAATAATTATATTGATTTTGAAAATTAAGTGTTCAGAAAATTTAGTTGATTGAACTTTAAATATATTTGACACACAAAATAAATCATTGCCAACAATATAAGATATTGCTACATATACAATATTTAAAAAATGGGGGTTTAATCCTCAATGGGTAACGAATTTGCAGAGACGGGACTATAAAATAAATAATAAAATACAATATTTATATATTGATAATTTTAATAATACATATAATAATATTATTTCCATTGAAAAGGAACGTAACCCATATAATGGTAATACTTTGTTACATTACAAGGTTAGGACCCCATTTTTATAATTTTATATTATGTATAATTTCATCAATTTTACCTATAATTTCATTTATTTATTTACTAGAAACAATTGTTTTGTGTACTTACGGCAACCAAAGCAAGAGCGCAAAGAACAATCGCAATCTTCGACATGATGCTTCTTAGACGAATGCTTGATTTTGCAAAGAGCGTATGCTTTTATAGTTGAATCAGTAGTAACAAAATATCAAATAGAACACATAAAAACGAGAATCACGATATCGGTATTACTAAATAATTTTTGGAACGTGCAACTACCGTGAAATCAGGCGTTTATCAAGAATGGAAAGAATGGAAAATGTTGTCTATTTTAAATTTCATTCGCTAATTAATACATTATTCGAAAATGCTGGAAATAAATTTATGAAGCTCAATCTATATTTGTTTCATATTAGTTCACCGTCTTATTGTTTATCTATGTTACATAAGTCTTCATTGGTGATTGGTGTCATATCGCATATATTATTAATTAGAAAATAAACCAACGAATACATTTTGCTCTTGAAAGTTCTTTAGTAATAATTTTCATTACACCAATAAAAGATTTAACTAGAGGTTAAACGAGTTAACAAAAAATAAACAATTTGCAATCAATCGTTCTAATAATAAATAATTCTAATTCATTTATTTAAAATGACTGTATCAACGAATTCAATGTTGTCAAGAAATACATGTATGTTTCTTATCTATTGTGTCAACGGTGATAGAAATTTCTATGACATTTTTTTAACCCCAATCTAATTCCATTGTAAGCTATTTCCTCAAAATACAATAGAATTATACTTATCAAACTAATTCATCGACTGCCTATTTTCGATATACTTTCTAATGTCCATAAAGTAATTAAACATTTTTCTTTTCTTTCTTAAAATCTAAATATGTAATTTTTTGTTCTCATTTATAACTTTTTTTCTTATATTCATATGAATTGCAATTATTTTAAAAGATATGCCTACAGAAGACAATGCAACTTTTTACGAAATTGGAAACTGCGGTGAGTCATTCAGTATTCATCAACATAAGTGACTAGATGATACGCAACGTGTATATCCACACGTAGTTTCCAAATTCTGACTAATATTTAATATTTTCTAAAATTTCTGTTGATATATGAAGACGTCTGCACTGCACAATTAACTTTAAAAGCCTTTTCCATATATTAGTACATTGTCTGAACGATAATACTAAAGTCCCGGGTTCAAGTCGCGGTGCGTCGAATATCTCGAGTTCACTTCTCATCTTTTTTTAAAATAACAAATTAAAATATTGTTAAAATCTTCATTGTTATCACAGATGTGACATTTAAGGGGACCCAAACTCGAATTTTCAGCTATGTCAAGTCATAATTAAAAAAGTTCGCAATATTTTTTTTCTGACACTATTTTGGATGAGAAATAAGAACAAAAAAATAAGCTTTAAAAATAAACTTTTTTTAGCATTTTTGACACAGCAAAATCCATACCCTTATTTCTTCCAGAAGGTTCGAGAAACAAAATAAAAAAAGCCATCGAAGAATATTGAAATTTGTGGAAAAAGAAGCATCTTTTGTATTTTTGATGAGATTTCTGATTCTATTTGGGAAAGATCAATCAAATGTAATTCAGCAAGAAGGAGACACTTGTAGAGCGGGAAAATTTTAGTTCACATAAAAAGTCTATTTATTACTGTAAATATGATAGGAAGTGAAATTAATTAGTGAAAATAACATAAGAACTAAGATCAGCCTTCATTTCAGGAGTTTCCGTTGATGTTACGACAAAATAATCTTGTTTGTCGAGAATTTCATGATCCACATATTTTGTTGGAAATCCTTTTTCATCAGATTTATATTTCTAAAAATATATGCAAAAAATTGCAAAAATAACGCATTTTTATGTGTTTTGCCCTTGAATGTGACCTTGGCGCTAATTTTTACTACGATATTCGTTTTCAGAGTACCAAATTACATCGGTAAATGCAGCTCCTAAAAGATTGAAGGTATGGACCTTTCGCAAATACAATCCGAACTCTCATGAAAAGTACAGAACATGCTTCTTCTTCCACAAAGTTCAATATAAATATAAATTTTCGATGGCTCTTTTTTTTTTAATTTTGATTCTCAAACCTTCAGGAAGGTATGGATTTTGTTAAATTAAAATTTTGTGAAAAATTTCAGTGTCAAAAATGCTGATAAAAGAACTTATTGTTTTTTGTTCTTTTTCACGGTATTTCTCACCCAAAATAGTGTAAAAAAATATATTACGAATTTTTTAAATTATGACTTAACATATCTCAAAATTCGGATATGGGTTCGCTTAAACATTTTTTGACAAATACAGATAACTCTTAATTGTACAATTGGACGGAGTATTTATCTTACCAATTTTCCATTTTAGTCTCTTTCATGCGATCATTTAATTTTAAAAAGCGTGACTCATTGCGAATCATAAATTGCTCAGGTCAACACTAACTGAGCTATCAAAATACACTTTTCCAAAGGTTTTTGTTGCGCTGACTTCGCATTTCAGATTCTGACTTCAAATCTATCATTATGCTCTGGTTTCCGAGATATTTTTACCGAAAGGTCTAAAAACCGGGATTTTGGAATATATTTGAGGTTACGTAGCAATTAATATTTTTATCTTAAATTACAAGTCTTAGTCTGTCAGATGCCTTTCAGTTTGGTTAAGTATCTCTTTTTTCGTTGAGACATATCGTTTTTTAAATGTTCTACTTTTTTAATGTATCTATATCTTGGAACTAATCATAAAGTTGAAAATTTCAAAATGGTATACTCGGCTTTTGAAAGAACAACAATTCTGGAGTGGAAATATAATAAGGCTCTGACAAGGCGCTTTATATTGTACATAATAAATCTTATACATAGACAAGAATAACTGATTTTATTATTTTAGGTCAGGATATTTCGGGATCCGGATCCAGTTAAGAGATGTTTACTCTTAAAAGAAAAAGTTAAAAAAAACGTTTGAAAATAAATTGTAAAATTGTTAAAAGTAATATAGCTCCATTTTTAATAGGAATTTAATACATTCCAGATTATGTGTACTGCACTTTATTCGGCCCTTTTGGAAGTTTATTCAGCGAATGCTGTTCGATCAAGTTCAAAGTCCGTCAGAATTCAAAATCTATCCGAAAATCTTGACTCCGAAGGAGGATCTTATTTTGATCCTGCCAATCGATCAGAAACCGCGATAGCATTAGCAGAGGCCCTATGCAGCATCGATGAAGACAACAAACATACTGCACAAATAAATGATCTCCTGTTGATAGTGACTAAGAGAATCCGAGAAAAAATGGCAATTTCGAAATATCCGGAAGTCGAAGATACAATGTGCGTGATCGAGACGTGGTCCGACGAAGTTGCTTTCTCAGAAATTGGACGTCAATCATTAAAGGTATCATATTCTCGCATAATATATATATATATATATATATATATATATATATATATATATATATATATATATATATATATATATTTAATTGTGTTTGATTGCTTAAATCATAATTCGAGAAGAAAATATTCACAAGGAAACTTTTTATCATTTAGTTGAATATATAACTCTAAACTAAATATTAATAGTACGCATAATATTTTTAGAATGTTGTTCTTTCTTTTTTGCATTAAGAGGCAATCAACTTCATACGTACAAATAAAAAATAAGAAATATACACAGATAATAATAATATATTAGAATAATACTTGTAAATATATTCTTATAGTGCGTGTTAACGTTTAAACGATTTAAATTTCGGGAATATGTACTTATGTATTCAGATATTTTAATTATTCTACCAAGGCAATCAGTAAATCTTATTCTTTAACGAAAAAAATTAATATTTTAAAAATTTGATACTCTATAGGTAACTAGAACAAGTAAATCAATGAAACTTTATTTCATATAGGTGTTTCAAATGTTACCGTTTTAAAATCTGTAAATAACCATTAGTTTTTCTAAAGTTGAATTTGGTTAATAATGAATATAATTTATATTAATAAAGGCAGTAAATAAAAAAAGCCAGTTACCGAGAAAATCATTAATTTTATTTATCATTGGAGTAATAACATCATCCATTATGTATTTATAAGCGCTGAAAATAAATATGCTTCTATAATTAACTTATCGCATCGGATTTTAAAAAAATGTGCAAAAGTTCAAAGTTGTAATAAGAAGACATTGGAGGTAATTTAATAAGTGTCGTATCAAAATATACTATTTCTAACGTTCATTTTTATTTTCTTATGATACGACCTAAATGTGACTTTTTTATGATGTTTTATATTATTCTGCGGACTTATTAAATATTTATCAGAAAATATATGGTGTTATTATATGATGTCTGATGAAATTGCAATTTTATGATAGAAACTGTTTTTGAACATCTACTTAAGGAATTTGATGAAAAACCTAATGATCGCATAATCTTTGTTCTACTTATGTAACTTATTTTTTAATAACATTCTTTTAAAAATGTCGTATAACTCTCGAGATATAATGCTAATAATGTTATTAATGGTTTTCGCATGAACAATGAGATTTTATTATTTGTTTTCGAATGATTAACGAATGTTATTGAAATATTTGCAGTTTAGTTAATATAAACAATTTTTCTCCAAGTTCACACATGAATACGTACTGCGCACATCAGACTGGATCCTCGAAAATCTACGATGTGACGGAAATGTGACATCAGACATCACGGCATTGGCCAGTGTACCAGTACCTGTTAAACCTTTGACTTACGTGATGTTTCACATCGATAACGACTCGTTCGATCGCTTGCTGATTGACCATGCTGGAGCAAATTGGGAACGGATGTTCCACATTCCGATGTCCGTTTCCGTGGAACGAATTCGTTCTCAAATTTTAGCAAGACCAGATTTGCAAAATATTCTTCGTTTGGGTCCTGACGAGAGAGAAGCTGCAAACTTCGTGAAGCAACTCTGCACTACTGGTTGCACATTGAGGCGAATGTGTCATAAGTAAATGAGTTAATAGGTTTTTCAATTTTCATGAATTAATTTATTCCAATTTTCCTGGTTTTAACGGTCTTTAGAGATATTTCGAAGAAGTATATAACTTTTTCATACATTTTTAAAGGTATATATTTTTTTGGGCATCGACTTCTTACGAGTCTTCATTAACCCCCCCCCCCCCCACAATTAAGTTTCTTATTATCATGTAACAAATATTTGGTTAAAATAATGGAGGAGTACGTCCCTTCCCCCTTTATCTCTATTTTATCTCTCTATATATTTGTTGATGATTTTACTTTAAATTAATTACTAAATGCAAATTATCTATATGACTAGACCTTGCAAAAATTAAAAATGGACGTTAAAACACAATAAAGAAAAATATAAAGATGAAAATACTCATCAGTTTAATTGTGTTTGTAAAATGAGATGTAAATTGTATGGACATTTTTTAATCGAACAAACCAAAAGTGAAATGTAAGCTCTTAAAAAGGGAGATTTTCAGGAAAAAAATATTTTATTTGACAGTTATTAAAAAAAGGGAATGGTAAAACTTTGGAAAGATTTGGCCATCCTCAAAGAAACATTGAAAAGTGGTATCTTATGTACTATTTCTTAAGCTTATTTACCTCCCCATGTTGAGAAATATACTATTATTTTATAGTTATTAGAAAAGGGAATGGTGAAACTTCGGAAAGATTTGGTTATCCTCAAAGAAAAATGGAAAAGTGGCAATTTAGTACTTGTCCATTATCTTCCAGTATTGCTTTCAGTTAAAATTATTTTGCTCCCTAGGGAGAGAAAATGCTATTCGACTCTCTTAACATAGGGAGCAAAATAGTATTCTGCGCTCAGACTATGAGAAAATAGCAACAAGGGTGAATAGGTTTTTGCAGACTTTTGGGAATCTCCGTCCTTTCTTCGCTCCGGCGTTAAACCCACACTCGTCGACAAACATTGCTGCCTAGTAGCACAATATACTACGCTTCTTTTCTTTTCAAATACAAAAACCTAGCTGTACCTTCTAAAGAGTTATCTAGGTTTTTATTATTTTTCTCCAATATTAAGAAAGTCTTTTTTAATAGATGCTAACTCGGCTATACGAGTCTTGAAAAAGTCCAGATGTGTGTAATATGAAATATCGACAAAATTCGTGTATTTTAAAATGTATTTAAAAGTTATATGGTTTTTTATGTCTAAAATACCGTCAAAAACAATATATATATGAAATACAAGCTAAATCAATTAACTTTTCGCGAACTATAATGATTTTCAATAAAATTACGAAATTGTTTTTCGGCCCATAAGGAAAGAATTTTCAGTTTTCACACCTCCTGTTCAGTATTTAAATTTATGTGTTTGTCAAAATAGATATGACTGTTAGATGTTACTGTGAGAATATTGCAATCAATATGTATTATAATAAATTATTTAAAGCAGTAACATTATTTAGCGATGGTTCTTTCATTTACAAAATTATACATGAATTAGCGTACGTATGAAAACGATAAAGTAGATCTAAATGGAAACACATAGTAGGTTATTTATCCTTTGTATTACAAACATCAAAATAATATCGGTGCGTTTAAAAAAGTTCTCCCTGTTAAGAAATAAGACCTTAGAATTTGGTGGGATTTTTGTGCAATTTTTTCTTTTTATGCTTTCAAAACTTTCACAATACAAAACTTTTGTCGTGAACTCGTCCATATTGCAAGAAAAGTCGAAAGAGTCATATAGCAATCTAGATCTCTATACGCAAACAAATATTAATAAGAACTTGCTGTGGTCGAAGCTGGATTAGTATTATTGAGGACATAACCACTGAGAGAGGAATGCTCAAACCATTAGCATTTGCTTGTACTAACTGCGTAAAACGGATGTATGACAAATGTTCGAACGAAAAAATGTTCGATCGTATATTTTACACGAGTCAAAAGTCTAAATTACATTGGTCGAACATTTTTTCGTTCGAACATTTATCATACATCCCGTAAAACATACCGACATATTTCGCGACAATAACGTTATATATCGAACTGCACGTAAAAAAGACTTACATTGAGGAAATCATAGAATACCCACGATGCTCAAAGTACTTTCGCCAAGAACTGTTTACTCTGGAGGAACCTTGGCGAGATATTGGATATATTAATCTCTATAATAATTCTAAAGTATTATTAAATAGCAAGGATATTTTCATACATTTCATGGATCACTGAAGAAATTAATGTTTTGATACATGTCACAAATTTGTTTTCTTACGCTAAAGGAGTACTGTAAGGATTACCTTGATCAGTATCAGCTCAATGAGAGCGAGAGCCTGATAATGCAAAATCCATAACATTTCGACAGAATGGTGAAACTTGGAAATTTACCGTGAACCAGGTAAACAATTCTGTACAATTTTCTATATATAATTTGAGATGTAATAATTCTCAATTGAATATTAAAAACTTAACCTGGCAGAATTTGGTCCAGTTTTGTGTACACTGCTTAGTTTTTCTATTTCATTGACATGGAAAATAAGTCAGCTGTCCCTCGTCATAAGTCCCTCGGGCGTGCGATCACCATATGAGGGTAAAAATCTATTTTACTCCCTTGGTATGAAAAGTACTATTAAATTTGATTCGAGAAGTTTACGATGAGTTCGGAATTTCTGGCTTTTATCTTCGTACATGTAGAAACTTTTCTGGTAAATATTTAAATAACACTGGGCTACGTTTATTGTTCGAAAAAGGATTAAGCTGATGTCGACTGTAAACATTGCTGATAAATGAAGGATTCCCTTTTTATTATTTGGTCTTCACAACAAACTGATAACTGTTTACTTTACATTACACGACCTGACTCACGAAATTTAAGATAAAAATAAAAAATGTAATATACAATAAAAATGCAATAAATAATTCTTCTTCTACTTCAGTTACATAAATCTGTATTAAATGTTTGAAGATACCAATCAATTAAAACCCGTTTTGCCTATTCTTAAGTATTTAATGAAACCCAATTCAAAGGGTATAATGATTTTAGGTAAGTATAGGATCAGTATTTATATTGTAAAGTATGTCTAATTTTAAGAAATATATCAATATATTTTAATATAATTATATTCAATGTTATTCTAACTAAAATAAATACTATTTCAATAAGGTATAATCCCGTGTAATCTGATCGGTATATTTTGATTCTTTATTTTGCACAAATATTATATTTTATTACATAACAGCTCATTATCGCCAATATTGTAATAGATTAATATTATTTTAATAATTCAAAGCAATGCTAACGAATGATAGAAAATATTTTTCACCAAATATAAATGTATCATTTGTCTTCATATCAAGTCATCAGTTTCAGCAAAATATTTGTTTCGTTGATTTCTACTTAATTTAAATGTAGATAGGATTTTAATACACTTTCAATTGCTGATTTTTTCTATTTTATTTTCAATGATTATATTATCTTCACGCAACATTCTTTTCACTATAATATAAGGTAATATTATATTAAAGTAATCAAAAGTATAAGTAACTTATATGTTATGTAAAATTTCAGTTGAAATTAATGTAAGAAAAACAATACTGCACATACTTTGTTACACAACACGCGTTACGTAATATACTTTGTTACATAACATACATTGTCGCACGCTATTGTTTCGAATACTGGACATTGATGGCTCATATTTCCATCATTTGGTTTCAAATTGTATCTTAAATTAGGACAGTTTTTTATCTGTTCTTATCAAAAATATTAGACTTTGCTTACAAATAAAAATAAGAATGATGTAACTAACATTAAAGGATTGTAATAACTACATTGTACCGATTGAATTTTTCCATTGTCCATTCATTCATTTTCCGCATTTCTGCATTCACGTGTGGTAAAATTACACTATCTATGTTGATTATACGTTGTTATGTCGAGAAAGAGGATTAAATTTGGTGAAATTATGTCGAGTCTCAAAGTTTGTAAATAATTATGAAACAATTTAGAATGACCCAAATGAATTTTGTACTTTTAATTGCATTATTACATCTTCAAAATGTATTGCATTCTTGAAAAAAAGCCAACCGTTTGCAAGAGAAAAAAGTTACCGTTGTAACGATCTGCACGATAATATTTGACTCATTCTATACTTAGATCGTATAGAAAATGCACTACTTACTGATAACGAATTAAATCCATACAGTGTTTATCATTAAAGCAGTTACGATTTGCAATGTTTAAGCGAAAAATTATTTTCACATTTGTTTCCATGCAAGATGAGCATACGATTATTGGCACATCGATTTATTGCAAATAAAACCTATTCATTTCTTCCAAAGCCAAAAAAAGATGCATAAAAGTAGTGCCTCGGAGTCCTCCTTTGGGAAATATGAAAGTAAAAAACGAAGCAGAAAATGTCAGAGATGTAAAAGGAGTATTTGTGAAAGAGAAGGTAAGAAATAAATCGGGTGCGAAAAATATTTTATATTAAAGTGAATGAGGCGGCAAAATAATCAAAATTACAATTATTGCGATGAGAAATTCAATACAGTTTTATTAAAATTTCGCTTTTTATGTTTCAAATTCGTATAGTTTATGCGCAATTAAAAATTATAAATGCGAGATACTATTTCACTCCCTTATATTTCTAACTTACATTTTATGACATATGTCATTGCGTCAATGCTCAGGTATCTTCAATATATCATATATACACAGATTTCAATGAATAACAAAATTAAATGACAAGAACTGAACAATCGCATCATTTAACATGGTCCTATTCGTTCTTCCTCTTTTTTTACCATGTGTTTGCAGTGAATATTCGTCATCAAACATCAATATTTTGAGATTTTCAGAGAGTCGTACTATTTATATAGAAATATATTATTTTATGGCCGACGAGTGTTACATAAACAAAACGTTCTACATTTATTGAACAGGTATTGCAGTTTCGGAAACGTTTAAAATCTGTTGCATATTTTACAATGGAATAAATCGAGTTGGATCGACAAACAAATAAGTAGGTAAACATGTAGAGTGAAAGAACAGGAGGTGGGTGGTATCTGCAATAAGTAGAAACCGGTAGAGAAAGAGTCATTTCAATACATCTGCATTATATTTAGGCCAGGCACCCTCTGTCTTACGTTTACGAAGTCCCGGGAAGGATCGAGAAATTTATTAGCCCCTATATGCCATTTGTGAAAATTAATGTACGCTTTTATGACAATGTAATATATGACAATTTATAGCATATTTACGGTTGTTTATAATCTGCCGTCGCGTAATATTAATAATTGTACATAACCATAGAATTTTATATAATTCACGTTCATACGTCAAAAACGTTTACATGATATACTATTGATGCAATTATGTGCAATTGTAATATTACATCCAAATTTTTTGCTAGCTCCATAACGATTCGATTTTATGTACAATATGTATACTTTATCATACATATTATACGCACCGATTCAGTCGCCTTCGTGTTAACCCACAGACATTTATGACACCTCCATCGTTAATATTAACATAATTCTCGAATGAAACTAAAACTTGTTGAATTTCAAAGTTACGTGGTGTCACGGTGGGTCTTATCACGATCTCAGCTGGACGGTGGGGATGTGATATATTATTCTTTCCATGACTCTTGCTGTTTAACAATATCGCATTTGTGCCGATGTGTCACAGAAAGAATTACCGCCTGTAGGTGTACACAACTAAATTTCTTCTGTGAGATACACAGTCGCGTACAATTATCAGCAACGACAATAATAAATGGCTACACATTACTATGCCGAGAAATACGCGTGGTGAAGAGGAATGTAAAAATTTTGCCAAATTATCCCGGGAAATCCGTGGGGGAGGTGAGGCGTCGAATTGTTTGTTTGTGTATTGGACTGTCGCATGCGTGATCGTATTTTGCCAAAACATTATGTAGTTAGAACGACGAAACATAATAAAAAAATAGAAATAAAAAATCGGAATCGCGACGATCAGCACGCGATGGGCTCGGAACTGTGGACCTTTAGCGTTACAACGAAAACATTATTTCGTCATACATGGATAGTGGGAGTGTGGCTGTAGCTGTGAAGTACGAAAGAAATTGATCCGTGAGCTCCAAACGACGCCGATTCCTTACTTCTCCTCGTAGACTGACGATGCCCCGTTCAATCGTGACGCCATCTGCAATAAAGAATAAAATACGTCATTTTTTATTCCCACAATTTTGTTTCTTGGCATTATAATTCTTTCTCTGATAAAAGACAAGCAAAAATACAAATGTGGTACGGTTATAGTGGTAAGCTGTTCAAATCAGTAAAATGTTTTGATACATTTCATAAAAATTTCACAAATAATGAACAGGTAATTTATCAATAAATAAGCCCGTTTAAAAGGTAACGCTGCCGTCTGGATCGACGTTAATCCCAAGTAGAATTTTCAATCGGGTTCTGACCGGAACCCACATGGGTTACCATAGTTTTATTTGGGTTCCGACCAGGCGTAAGTCAGAGAAGCGTTACAGGCCCGGTCAGATTTAAGGTACTGACTGACAATAAGTTATAGTCCGAAGTTGTTATTTAGTTATTAAGTTACCCAAGTTGGATTCTGAATCGGAATCGGTGGATTTGGCCAGGCTGCATTCTAGCCAGAACTCTAGTTACTTCATTAATCAGGTTAACCAGGATGGGTGGCAGCTGAGACCTTGTTTTTATTGTAGTATGCCAATTCATCTAGGGATATTCTCATTGATACTCATAACCGTCCTAATGCATATTATCCCAGGTGTTGTTTGCAATGAGAAACCGAATTTTTTACTATTATCAAGGCTTCTTAACAGTTAAGAAATCGTATGTTTGAATATTGCAAAATTAATAATTTCTTGTATTCGAAAAAATGAGTCATTGCACATAAAGTCAATGCATATTTTATATGTTAAGAAATATCCATTAAAATGCAACGAATATTTCTTAATAGCAGCCCCCTGACAATCACGTAGTTCACCTGACTGCTTATTTTCCACTGGCGCTGACTACGCATCGGCCGCTTCAATAATACATACACATTTTTTTATACTTCTGAGTTGCTCGTTTTCGAAAGTATTACTGAAAATTCTTAACGTTAATTTGATGGTTTAAACAATTAAATAAAAATTATTATCGACTTTGAATTCCTACTGCTGCAATGTTTTCAGCGCCTTCTGTGGGTGTTTTCATTAGAAAATCCAATATAAGTACGGTTTTGGATTTGTAAAATTTATTTTAAAAACTAGTCGAGATGCATGAATATGTATTTACAATTATCAAAGGATGGACAATAATTAGACACTAATTTTCTCTGCATAATATGTACAGTGTCAGGGAGCTACTTAATAGTTAAAAAGTAATAATAATAATAATAATAATAATAAACGTCTTTATTGCACAAAATTAAGGTGGTACAAAGGGCGAGACACAGCACAATACTGTTTTACAGCCTGACCCGATTTTTTTTTTTTTTTTTTTTTTTTTTTAATAATAAACGTCTTTATATAAGTAATTTCTATACGAAGAATTCGTAATAGTAAAGTCAGCATTTCTTAATCGTTACCAAATCACACCGTTAAATCTGACAATATAAGTAACTTCAGTTTATCATTTATGTTTTTTATCTTTTTTTTATTACATCCATTGTTTTATTTAATTTCTATACGAAACGCCTACTGGCCGAGATTCTTTATTTCAACTTCTCGTTACAGTGGGTCCGTTTGCAGTTCTTCTCATGGCAATTTTAATTATTATACTATCATATTGTCTATTCATTTATTTAGTAACTTATTTCATTTCATTTAAACGGATTACCCATGTGATTCGTACTCAACGTCAGTTATTAAGCTCGGATAACTTTGACAAGGATATTTATGAATTTTGTATTCATTTTAAATCATCCCCAGAGCTACATTTAAATATTTGTAAAAATATACTAGTTCATTATTTTGACTTGTTTTGTAGGTGCTTACAGGCCTACTTTAGGCTCCAGTGCAAACGTGCAAATAAAAATACAAATAAATGAGATTTATGCCAATACATTATGTCAGTTTAACAAAAGAAAATTGTACCTTAATTTATGAGTATTCAACTTACAATTGTATTTTTCAGTTGGACTAGTTTTTCCATTTTTAAAATTTTTAATTTCTTATGATAAAACATAATTATACTTTTTATATGTTTCCTATTAAATTTAATAGCATCTATAATTGACAAAGAAACTCATCGAATTCTAATGTTTTTTTTAATTCACTTTAAATTAACAAGTATCGAATCTTCAACGATTTCGAATAAAAATCGCTGGCAGAAATGAAAATATTTTTTGTACAATTCTTGTATAACATTCTTATTTACCTTGTTAAAGACATAGGGGAAATGGACAGTGTAACAAAAAAAAATGGAGAAATTTCTGCCAGGGGTAATGTAAATACTTTATCTACTAATTTACAAAATGTTTTACATTCTGAATTGGCGATTAATATAAAATATATACTTCCGTGTGCCAATAAACAGCAATAACATAATTGCTACATATAAATAATATCTACTGTGATCAAAAGTTTTCAGAAATAACTAATTGCTATGTCGTACTTCGATAGGAAACATTGTTATTAAATATGTGTCAGCAGCGTTTTGCTAATATGACACAGTGAGTTCAAATAAGTAATTTTGTATAAGAGTGTGGTTTGTGAATTTGTAACTCTCATTTAAATAGGTCTTTCTACTTAATTATTTTTACTGATCTACACCCTGATTCGCTAATATAATCTTAAATTAATTTAAAAATGAATCGTTGAAACACATACATTATTTATTTATAGCTGGTATAAAAATTTTACCACCTGCATGGCATTTACTTTGCATTTCATTTTAAACTAAAATGAATTGCACTTTTTTATTAGCGAGAAACACGTCATCGGTATAATAAAACATTGTTACAATTCATATCTATGTTTCTTTTGGACAGAATTTATAACCGCGTGGATCAAGTGTTTGTGATGCGCATAATACCGTGTAGGATTTGAGATATGTTTTATTCATTGAAATTTCAACGTTTATCCTATAAAAATCTCAATTTCTCAAATCTTAGACAGTGTTGCATATCTCACAATATTGAAAGTTAATATAAAGTTAGTAGGGACAATAAGTTCTTTCCTAAATAAAGCTTATATATAATTCATATGATAATTGCTATGTCACTGATACTTAATTTCCAAATTATAATAGTATGTGATGCAATTGGAAACATATATAATGTGAATATTCATATTTTATTTCATCAAAATGATGTGCTTATATATAACTTTTACCAGACAATGTAATGAAATCCGACTAGAATTATGGAAATTACAAACTATTTATTTTAAAAAATGGTTTAATTATAAAAGACCTTTTTTATAAAACTATAATTGTTTAACTTCTTGATAGACGATATAAATGAAACAAAATTTTTTTTGTGAAACAAATTCTTGGAAATTCGGTACTAATATCTATTGTGGTCTTCAAATAAAAGAAACAAAATTTACGTTCCGATTCAGAAATCTTGATGAAAAATAGAATTATGCATAAACTTAAAAATTACGTTTCAATAATAAACTAATATAAATTCCAAATGTTAAAATAAACACAGAAATCACAATTAAATATTCTTTCACTAATTACAGTTTATAGCTTATTATAATTTAAGATATGAGGACGTAGATTCTGTAAAAATATAGCTTTTTTTAAAATGATAGCCTTTTTATCTCAGCAGACATTATTCAGCTTAATACATTGTACAGATTATTAACGAGTAAAATATGGTTTTGTCTGTAAAGCAGCGTTTAGTTGACGTTTATGCTACAGTAGTTTGTAATGATTTAGTTCCAAAAAATCTATTCTTGAAGATTATCATAGTAATAAAAACGTATTATTATTATTATTATTATTATTATTATTATTATTATTATTAATTGCAAAGTAAATTTTAATTAGATTAATTATAAATTCGCTAATAAATTTTAAATATCTGCATTGAAATATATGACAAAACCATTTTGTGACGAAGATTAAGGGTGGACTTCCGCCGTAATTCTATTACGATATTGCTATGACATGTTCGATTTCTCACCTAGTGATGACACAGTTCGCAGTTACATATCCATGCATAACTGTACATATGAATAAACCCTATATAGAATTTTCGAAATGTGTTTCCAATTTATCGCACCACGGGCGTTTTATTGCTCTCTTTTATTTTACTATAAATCAATAAGATATTATTGCTGTTTTAATTTAATGCTATATTTTATAATATTACAATGAGAGAATGTCTTGTAAATGAATGATGATGATCATTGTTAATTTGGAAAACATATAGATGATTCCGCAGCTGAAATTTGCGTCACGGTTAATTACGTTCCTCGTCGATAAATTTGATGCAGGATATTAGCTCACCTACGAAAATTGCAATGTACAAATAATCAACTAGTTTTAGGACTGAATATGTTTATTGCATACTCGGCATGAAATTATACCAAAATAATACTTTCATTTCTATTTAATATTAAAAATTAATTAAAATGGAGTGTTTGGATTATCGTTGATTTAAACTTAAAGAGCATGTTCTACATTAAACGTCGATTAATGCTTCATCCATAAACTGATTATACGATCACTACAAGAATATATTTAAACATCTGAGAATAAAAGTGTAAAATTTGCTAGATTAAAAATTTATACATACAATCTCACATTGTCACTCAAGACTTCTAATAACATATGAAACGCATAAATGGGACAAAGTTTTACCTTTTATAAAATCGTGTCACAGTTTACTAACACATCCCTACCAAGCTTTAATCATAATTTATTATCATCAGAAAAGACATATATTATTTTTTATCTTTTAAAGATAGAAAAAGAAGAAATATTTTAAATAATTGTGAAAAAAAATGTCAGAATTCTTTCAAATATTATAACGTCATTATATATGCTCAGAAAGTGTTCGTAAGAAATTATATCCCGTTACTACAGAAATAATTATATTTTCACAATATTTGATTTGATGACGTAATAATTATTTATTTATAATTTAATGTATTAACACGATTAATCATATGCGAGGTATTTGTTAAACATCTTCCATCAAAAACAGCAGATATTCAGCCGTGTTAAAGTAAATTTTCATACAATTTATTAGTAAGATATAGTTGAATATTATTTATTTAACCCTCCTGCGCACAAAGCCGAGTATACTCGTCCAAACGAAACGTGCCCGTATGCATGAGGACGAGTATACTCGGCCTAACGTTCTTGTTAATAACTTTTGATCAAAGTAACTTTAAGATGCGAATGAAATTGCAAATTGAAGTTTAAGGTTTACAGATTATGATATAAGTAATTGCAAGCCTGAATGTTAAATATTTATAAGTAAATAATACTATAACTTATTGGCAAATTTCGAATAAAAATGATCAGTTTTTTAAATTTTAACTCTCTCTGCCACGAACTTTTCTTTTCATCTAATTGACTCAAACTTGTTACTCGGAGATTTTTGGGATCGCTGATTACGAATCCGTTATCAGATTTTCGAAATTGAAAATGGCGGATCTAATATGGCTGACTAAACTTCAAATTCTTGGCTGATTTACACGATCCGCCATTTTGGATTTTGGAAGTCGGACTCCAAATTCGTAATCAGCGACCCAAAAAACCCCTATATACCAATTTATAAGAAAATCCAACTGCGTGAAAAACTTATGAGTTTGCAAAGCGCTTTTCCGGGGAAAACTCGTGCGCAGGAGGGTTAAATAGTGTCAGATTGCTAACTAAAGGATTATTTATTTTAAATAAAAATGCCTTTTATGTAACAACTCGTCAATTAACATCTACACAGAGAGAAAGAGAGGTTAATGGAAAAAGAATGTAGAAATTATAGTTGGATTATAGTGACATGTATTATAATATATATTATAGTAACATGTAATAATAGCAGAATTAACAACAAAAAAGTCGTTGTTGACTGTATGTTAATTTTGCAATTCGAAATAAACATTTTTTCTGATTATACTTTATTTTCACTTATTATATCCGACTATATTTTTATTACAGTAAACAATATTATTGTCTTGTTTACTACGGAAGTAATTAATTTTACTATTTTCTGTATAATCCAGTATTTTATGTTTGCAAAATGGTTAGATAAACTATATATTTTTTCTTTCTGTGTAAAAATAATTAAGTTTTTGTCGAAAGCAACTCTTTATACGATTTTTTCCAATATTTTTGTCTAAAGCAAACACTATAGTGGTATACCGAAAACATATGTACTAATTAACCCTTAGTTCCGACGGTTATTTTAAAGCCTTTTCCTCCCACTACCAGGGTTAAATATGTTCTGTCGTTTGAAAATGCTTACAGTTGTGCAATTAATTAAGTACAATTTGAATTTTCTAAACGACCCATGCGTCGGGTTAAGGGTTAGCGTTGTTCATTTTCATGTATCTATCCATTGCATTAAAAAAAAATCAAATTATACAGACCACTTAAAAAATATGACAGTTCTCCCTTTCGGAATAAAATAAAATTTTTAACAACAAATTAATATACTTTTTATTACTTTATTCTTGTTCGCCCTGCTTTTCTTGTACTCCGTTACTAAAATTAATTAATAGTTTTTCACATACAAAACTGATTACTTTCATTGTAAAATTACATTTGACGTTTTATAATATGTGGAACATGAATGTATAGTTATTCAACAAAATATAATTCAACAAAAATTTACGTTGTTATTCTTTATAATATGTTAAATCATTCTGTTAAATAAATAATGTATTTTATAGTTGTACTTCAGTTAAATATTTACACTCAGTATACTGAGTATAAAACCATCTTTGCACCTTGTTGTAAACTGACGAAAATAACGTAACAAGAAAGAATGAATATATTCACAGGAAACGTGAATATTTAGAAATTATGCGAAAATTAGGTAATCGAATAATAGTTAATGCAACGAACTTCTTCACAAATTAGAAAAACAGCGAAGGTGGAAAAAACTAGTTTAAATAGTGATAAAAATAATTAATGTTACAGATTTTATATTTGCATTAGTAATTTCACACTAACCCGAGCGGAAATTGCCAGAATATCGCCCGAATACGGACGTGGGCCCGACCGGGGGCGCCCGGTCGGGCCCCAGAGGCGTAAAGTCTAGTGACCCCGATCTGGGCCCGAATAGGTATACGTCTTTCGTACATACCACATGTATTGCCTTGTCTGGCCCATGCCAGGTATGCCTGGTCTGGCCCATACCAGATATGCCTGGTATGGCCCCAATATGAAATTTTCAATGGGCCCGGGCTGGGCCCGAATAGGTTATTATAGACAATTATTAGTGCTACGTATATATGCATATATATGTTACTAAATGTAAAAAAAATTGTCTCCTCAAGTAGGATTCGAACCCTATCTCGCTCGCTTGCAGTCCATGCACCGAACCACTTGGCTATGCTTGTATTATTGTAATATTTCATTGTAAATTAATTTCGAAAGGTGTGTTCGAATACAAATTGATTGGAAATTATCACTACGTAGTCTTATTTGAACTTTTTACTGACACGTACAAAAAGTCTAGTCGACGTTGAATTTCTTATTATTTAATGTTACCTTTATAAGCAACATAACTTAAACCAATCCGTTTGAAACAAATTCTTTTAAGTTTGTGAGACCAAAAAGTATTTTGATATATCATTTTAGATTAAATTAAGGCGTGAACAGCATTTTTGGTCTTCATGTTGAACCAAACAGTTTTTATCAATACGATGCGTAGGTAATATTCACTTTTACAATTAATATGATTCATTTCAGGAATTATTAGTTCACTTCAGATATTGTATTGTCTATTTAATTTTGAAAGGTGTGTTGGAATACAAATTGATACGAAATGATCACTATGTAGTCTGATTTGAACATTTTGCTGACACGTACAAAAAGTCTAGTCGACGAAGTTTTTATTATTTAATTTTCATTGATACGGTTTCTATGCTTCTAAGTTTTTTAAATGCCTGTCCTGTACATTCAATTCAATTTCATTTACTATATTTATTTACATTTAATTATAATTAATTATATATAATAAATTATATATAATAAATTATATACATTAAGTAAATAGGCCCTTTCGTCGACAAAACTCTTTCATACGTTACCTTTGCTTCTATGTTTTTTAAGTGACTGGTGTCATAGCCGTAGAGGTACCACAATATTGCTGTCTTAATCTAATTAATCTAATTAATATTGGGCTCTCACAGTGTACACATGGTGTAAAATTAAAGCATGACTGTACCATTATTTTTAGTGCGAATAGTTCATTTAACATATTCTTCTAATATCACTGGCAGCTATTGAATATGAAAAACGAAAGAACTTTTAAGATGTCCTGAGTATGTAAAGGGCTTGAATTGTAGATTGCAATAATGAGAATGAGAAGAAGGATTTAGAAAATATGGGTTTTTTATTTGACAGGTCAGATAACCTCAAATCTTAATTTGAGATGAATGTACTAACCTGGAAAAAGACCTAAATAACACCTATTCACACACAATTGGTATATAATTCGTTCATTTCAAATATAAATAACAAGCTCACGATGGCTTATGCCACTGTTTTGTCCGTGTGTCGATTTGTATAACATTACACGGAGAAAAATGCCTCCGCTGGATTAGCTGATTCATATCAGCTAAAATTTTCGGCTGGAATTGCCGAAAATATATGCAATTTTAGCTGTTTTGATTCCGCTAATGTAGCCTTAACCCTACTCAATTCGCGCTTAGCTCTAAATTTCCGCTACATTAGCACATTTGTTCCGTTAAATTTGCGGACTTTTTCAGTAAATTTAGCTGAAATTATCGGCTATCCCTAACGGAATTCCAACAGCTGTCCCTATAGGATAAAATTGGTAGAATCTGCGGATTTTTCGGCTGATTTTGCTGATTATTTTTCTCCGTGTACGAGATCATTGCAAATGTTATACACTGGGAATGTCACAGGTGGGTAATTGCACCATGCACGGAAAAAAATAGAACGTCGCTCCAGCGAGATTGTCCAGCTAAAATAGCTTCCCACTGGCCAGCAGATCGCGAGTAAAGACGTAAAATGACAATAAAAATTCCAAATCCTCAATTTTTTTTTTCTATAAATAGGTATACTTTTCTTATGTCTTTAAGAATATTTCTACATAATTTCTAGACGATGTGGTTATTTATATTATTTTTATATGATTTTTTAAAGTCGTTAATAGAGAAAAAATCACTATTTTTTTCATTTTAAGGCTTCCGTGTTGATTACCGTGTTAGATACGACAAAAATGCACTGAACCTTTTTTGTAGTAGATACGTCACGAATAAAATAACTATGTATCTCTGTTCTAAAATTTCAATGATTTTTTTCAATAACTTCCGATGTTTTTCATGCCGTACATATTAACATTAGACTATGGCTCTCACTGACTTTTTTGTAGGATATTTTGTGCTCTACAAAAAAGGTTGAGTACATTTTTGTTGTATCTAACACGGTAATCAACACGGAAGCCTTAAAATGAAAAAAGTAGTGATTTTTTCACTATTAACGACTTTAGAAAATCATATAAAAATAATATAAATAACCACATCGTCTAGAAATTATGTAGAAATATTCTTAAAGACATAAGAAAAGTATACCTATTTATAGGAAAAAAAAATTTGAGGATTTCGAATTTTAATTGTGATTTTACGTCTTTACTCGCGATCTGCTGGACAGTGGGAAGCTATTTTAGCTGGACAATCTCGCTGGAGCGACGTTCTATTTTTTTTTCGTGTGGAGGCTTTACGGATATTAACCATCCTTCGTCATACGAAATTATAAAAGAGCGAGCGTAGCGTAGTGGGCGTAGTTAAGGCGTTAGCGTAGTAAGCGAAGGACCCTGGTTCGATTCCCCACCGGGGCGAGCGTTTTTCTTATTTGTTTTCGAGCGTTACTAACTTATTTGCGATCGTTGTTATTTACGCAACAAAAGTAGCAAAAGATAACTAAACTTCATTTTCACATGAAATTACATATAATCGTATAATACATATAACAGCGAATTTACATAATTGAAAAAAATATGACGATAATCCTCAAAATTTGTTTCGTTTTTTTTTTTTAATTGTTTATTTATTTAGATCACGAAGCTTCCCATGCCAGATCTGGGCCCGGTCTGGGCCAAACCGGGGAGCGCCCTAACCGGGGCCCGGTCGGGGGCGGCGTTTCATTTGGTGTCGGGCCCCGATCTGGCGGCCAGGTCGGGGCCCGGTTTAGCCAGGCCGGGCCCCGGTCGGCGCCACGTCAGAATTTCCGCTCGGGAATAGAACAACTATGTTTCTGTTGTTACAAAATTAAACTAAAAGATTAGTAAATTCAACCAGTTGTAGCAGCGACAAGTTACACAATTTTGAATAAATTAAATATTGTTATCACAACGATTTTAAATACAGGTATTTATTATTTTTATTGTCATTTCAATTATTCAAATCTATTTAGAGTATATTAAACAGAGAAAAAATTGCAATCGATTAATTAATTTATTTCAGTGTTCTGAATTAGTAGAAATAGCCATTTTAAGTAAATTTATTACTTGCAATCACTATCACCCGTTAACTACGTTATACATTATCCTCTTTCTTTCGAATAACAGAGTGGAAGTAGTTTTAGGAACGAATATATACTTAGGAACCTACATATATATAATTTTTTAGTTATACTTAATATTTTATTTGTAGATTAACTAAAATATACATATTAAAGTAAAAATAGGATAACATGTAGCACTACAAAATGTTACCAATGTGTAACTTAATACATATTAAATTTCAATCTGTACGGAAAATGAAAGTGGTGTATCGGTAATTTGAAAAATACATGGCCCGTTATTTGAGGTATCACCAATGATAATTAAAAAGATGAAAATTAAATTAGCAATCTACCGGTATTTGTTTTTCTCAGCTAGATTTGATATTTAGGTGTGAAAGCATGTGTTTATTTAACTCCGAAATAACGGTCACCAACTATGGTCACATTCTTGTTTAATAGGAAACATGATTCGCCATCATAATATTGTTTCTGTAATACATTGGAGCCGGAATCTAATCCAGCGAAACTCCAATTCCAAACTCATGCTCGCGTGGTTGCAAGCAAATTATATACTCGTGATACTTGTTAACCTATTCTCATTCAACTAGAAGCACTACTGAGAAGCAGGATCAATATGTGAATATCAATTTTTGTTTTCTCATGATTGTTGGGAATCAGTTGTAAGGAAAATATCCTTGATAATGTCTGTAAAATTATTTAATAATAGCATATTTACATATTAAATATGTAATAAAACATATAATTCTTTACGTACAAACAAGTGTGATAAAAAGCTATAAATAATACTGAAAAATATGCCAAATTATAACTTTTATGAGTCATAAAATATTTGTTTAATAAATGAAATTTTATATTTGAATTCATATTGAAATACTATAAACAATATGTCGTAATTCAGAGCATGCTGGTATAATACAGCAATGCTCTAAATTAATAAACAAATTTATTTCATTAGTAAGTCATAAACTTTTCCATTCCTCGCTATTTTATGGATAACCGGGAAATGGTTTACTGAATCTACTCTGTATATTCTAAAATAAGCTTGAAACGAGTTAAAAACTTGTTTGCGAGAGGTGACCGTTTAATTCTATTTGTATGAAAGTTTGAACGAATGATGCCAAGAAATTATGCACAGTAGGACGAATAAATTATATTCTATTTTGAAACAAGACAATTGTCATATAATGTTGTGAATAATGAAAAAATAAAAAACAATGCATAATGCAAAGTGCAGGTGTAAGAAAATTCGACATCGAACATATAGGGTTAGTCAAAAGCTAGTATAAAACGCTATTCGAAATAAGAATTATTGATTAAGTGAACGTGAATATTATACTTATGCGATCACTTATACGTAAAAACGCAAAATTATTAGCTTCCTATTTGTTAGTTTATTAAATAAGTACATTACAGTATGATTTCTGATAGAAATCTTCAAAGTTATTTATTACATTTAAAATATGTCAAAAAATGTTGTAATACGTGGTAGCAATTTAAAATCCTTATTATGTTTACTGGCGCAATGTAAATAAATTGTAAGATCCAAAATCATATGTGGTACTTCTATAAAAAGTTTCAAAAACAATTTTGAAATTCTCCAAATTGCTTTTAATGTGCGATTGAGTAGGTATCAAGTTTTGCGATTTATCAATAATTAAGCAGTTAACGTGATAATTATCAGCCTTTTATCGTGTCTTTAAACCCTGATCCGTTATTCAGTACGTTATTTATGTATAATCAATAGAGATACAGAGTGCTATAATAGTTTTATTTTTAAAATTTTGTATTTTCTGAGAGCTAATATTGTATTTTTCAAGAATCAGATATAATTCGTTGGCACAAAAACGTGTATTTCGAAGCCACGACCGCAATTCGAACCAGAAACTAAGTTTTCTCATAAAAGGAGCGATTCAAAAAATGTTCAGCGTGGGATCTGTTTACCTATGAAACAAATTTTGGAATAAGATTTTTATTAATGTACCATGGCTTTAACACATTTTGATAACTTAACTTAATCAATTCCTTTAGTTAGATCCGGTTTGATTAGTGCTCTTGAACATTACGTTTTGTTCTAATTGTTTCCTGGAATTCACCAAAGGCAATGAGTCGCAGAGTAGGGGATAGGGAAGCTAGTAGTTATTAGCTGTTAGATTTGCTAATCAGTCAGCCTCGTCAGTTCATCCAATACCAATTCCAAGAAACTTTAAAGTGTATACTCCTAGAGTTATTCTGTATTAATACATTGTATATTATTGTCTAGTACATGTGTCTACTCTGATATTAATTTTTTAATGTTAGACATACTATAAGATGCTTAGGAACAGGAAATCTAAGATGTGAATATTGCAGTTTTGCTACAATAAAACAATATTTGTCTGATCTTCTAAGGGATGTAAGTGTTCAGCAGTTTTTACATACGAAAGAATTACCTGTTGATTCCAACATTGTACAATAACACGTACGTGGAAATGAAACGATCACATTTCTGGGCCTCCTCTTTCGAATCTCGTAGCCAGAACAAGCCGACGATTTCCAAAAAATGTTTTGAGTTCTTTCAAATGTTTTGAAAACGGTAATACTGTCCATTCCTATAGCATGTTATTATTTATCATCACATATGTTTCGTCAGCCCTTT
Source organism: Trichopria drosophilae (assembly GCA_030407085.1). NCBI lineage: Eukaryota > Metazoa > Arthropoda > Insecta > Hymenoptera > Diapriidae > Trichopria > Trichopria drosophilae. The sequence continues at coordinate 67,678,535 of CM059586.1, read as the reverse complement.
CTTCTCCCGTTGTATTTTTTATCAAAACGTAAATTGACCGCTCCAAAATGACGCCGGCGGGAAAAGAAAGAGCTACTAAAACAACCGCGATTAGAAGCATTTGCAATAGTGAGAATTGCTTATTTTTAATGTGAAAGCGCAATTTTGGCGAAGAAACGTTGACAAAATCGTCATCTTTTGGAAAAAAATGATTATAACACTTTTTTTATCGAAATCATCGGCTGATTCCGATTGATAGATTCGAAAGAAAAGGTCCAAATCAAAAAGGGTTGGTTTTTCTTTTCTTGTATTCGGTACTGTATATAAAATATCATACATTTGACAGTAAAAAAGTGATTTTTATTTATAGTTTTTCATATTTCAAATTTAGCACTAAACGCAAACAGTTATTGTGTTTTCACTTATACTAAAATACCAAATAAAGTTAAAGATCACAAAGGCATTATGCGTAAATTTTCGAAGATGAGATCTCTTCAATATCAAATGTTTTCTTAACAAAAACTATTTATCATATTCTCTAAATTTTAGAGAATTAGTAAAATAGTAGTAATGCATGTGCGAAAGTGGACAACTAATTGAATTAGAAATCGTTCTTACTGATAATAAATAAAAATGATTAGTTCATCAGCTACATACAAATGATTCCTTTTTGGTATTGTTAGTTAGTTAGTTCGTTTATTAATGGCACGGGATTTCAAGTCCCTTTAGCCAACCATACAAAGTGTACATAATAGTGTTTACAATAACGAAAAAAGTAGTATAAACGCAAATGATGAATACATATAAAGTAGGTATTGCGATTTAAAAAAATCATATGACTTGTTTGAAAATTAGTTACCAAATTTGAAATCCTTGATTGGTCGCATTTCACTAACTCAGATTCAGAGACTACGAAACGCGTTTATCTAAATAAAGATATTATACTTCCATTGGTGAAATCTTCGTATTAAAGATCATTGCCAATAAAATAACCCAGCGGTTTGTCACCACAATGATATTTGTCTTTTAATCTCACTGATAAATAATGATTTTATATAATAAGTACTATTAATTACGTATTCGTCCGGAATTTTGTAAGATAATATAATGTAATAATCTGATGCATTCAATGAATGTACTAATTATGGAAATAGTATTATCATAAAGCGTATTCAATACTGAAATTCATATTGTTCTCTATTTTAGATCATTTCAGATATAGTTATTGTTTGAAACGCATTGCTAAATGTAATGGGTGTGAACACTATCCGTAGAACATCGTAAAAGTCAAACGTAATTCCGAAAACGCCATTTCAATTTACTAAGTGTGTATTTCTTCACGTCTCCAGAAAACTTTAGCGATCAGTCATGCAAACAAGCATACGTGCATTTGTATTATTGCCAAAGGAAATAATGTATGGAAGTTCATCGTGTGATCGAATGTATACTAACGTAATATAATACTGGAAATGCAAATAGTAACAGGGATGTATCTTTTGTTCCCACCGAGTTATTATCTTACGCAGTCACTTCGTAATGAGGTAAAATCATAGGCACTTATGGTTATACATTCGGGCTTAATAATTTCAGATGCACTATTTAATTTTTAGTAAAATATAATGTGCGAATATACTATCCATTGTTAACCTGTTACAAATAAATATTGTGTGACATTTATTACAGGTTCTATGTCAAATTATAATGCACCCTTAAAATTTTACTTTTAAAAATATATTTAAAAAAATATGACAAACACTAAGAATGTGTATCGCCCTTATACGCTTATCGTTTATTATATTAAAAAATGGATTATTTCACCACATTTATTCAACGTTTATGAAAAGAAAATTGTATTTCCATATTGAAAAACCGCAGCGAAGATTGCGAAATGGGGGAAAAAGAGTCGTTTCGACCTGTAATCTTGGATGTAATGTAGATTAAGGCCATTTTCGTAAGCATGAGAGATTCTGATACTGATGAAAATCAATTTAAAACGAAAATATTACATGATTACAACATCAAGAAATATTGTGTTTGACATCGCAGAAAATATATATAACTCTGAAATATTTCTGTAATTGTTGAGCATGTAATCAATTACTAAGTAAATTTATAGTTTATCTACAAGAAAAGAAGTAATGTTTGCATTTCACTAATATGCAATAATCAATTTATTAAGTTTAATAATTATTTAATAAAGTTTTTGTTCCTTTCTTTCGTTCTTTCACGGAATTAAATAAAGAGCGATATTACAGTAAATGAAAATGGAATTCTCAGGAAATCTCTTTTAAAGGTAATAAATGTAAAAGACAATGGACACGTTTTGGTAGATTTGTGAAAAAAACTATTTGTATAGACATGCTATAATACTTTTAAAATTGTAAGAAATTATCTACATTTTAGAGATATAATTAAAATATTTATAACAAATATTACATGTCATTACTGCAATTGTCGTAATTTAAAAAAATATATTTCTGCATGTGACGAAAATAGTCCTCTCAAAATAGGCAATATGAAAACTATTTTTATTGTTAAATATAATTATTCTAAAAATTACATCTCAAAACTGATTGTTACCAGAGAATCACACATGTGAATTCAGTGGTTCCGAATGTTCATAAAAGTGCTTGCATTTGGCACAACATATTTAATGAAGAATCGCAATGTCTGTAGTTGTTATACGTAAGGCTAGATCTATAGCACAAACTTTCCTCGTTATTATTGGCGCAAACTTTGTTTCTATGAAGAGCTGAAAAAAGAGACACAATTTTTGCAACCTAACCTATTCTCGTTCAAGGCGCACAAGTAGGTAAAATTCGCATTAGTACACTTTTGATGTTTTTAATGGTTATTGAGAAGCTGCTTGAATATGCAACGTGGTTCAGTTTTATATATGTGTCAACTCATGAGGAGCAAAACCACCGTATAGATCATCCGGTATTTTAATTGTTGAACCAGGTGTAGTTAATAGTTTTAGAACGTTTTCACTTCCGATCATAAAGTATTGTTCTTCATTTGCATAACCGTAAACTTTAAATGACGTCAATATCTGATTGAATCAGTATGAAGCTTATCTACAATTAAAGAATTTTTTTTGAGGATGTTATTTTTCTATCAATACGTTGTATCGCAGAAACAAAATACTTTTTCACTTTCTCTTTTTTTTCACACGATTATTATTTTAAATTGTTTCGTGGAAAAAATTTCGCGGTGAGCTAGCTTTTAAGTTTATTATAAAATTATTTTCTTAGCTTTCATAGATTTATAAGAATATAAAATGTGATCTATTTTGCATCATACTTAAAAACAACCGTAACAGAAACGAACCTTACAACAAGGTTAAATAAGGTTGTCATAATGTTAATAAGGTTGCAGCAACGTTATTTAACCTATAGTTCTGAAGTTCGGTTTTGTGTGGGAAGTTGAGTGGACCCGTGCAATAAAGGGTAAATGCTCGACAAATGCGTAGGTAATTTTCAATTTATAGGTTACAGGCTATTACTAGACAGCCTTTGTTTCTATATATGTATATTACTTTTTACCAGATAGCTATTATGGTTTATTTATTCAGCGACAGAAAGTATGAAGGGGCATTTCCCAGTCAATCAACTTACGGCAACTAAGTTTTTTCTATTCACTTTAATATCATTTTTTCAACCCTCCGGGTGTAGAACTCTATTTTGCGCCTTCCAGTAAAATCTGCGGGCGCAGATTATCGAGCCCCACACAAAATATCGATCTCCAACGAGAAAAACAAAAGCAAATTTCGTACTCGTCGAAGATCGGTAATTGCGCCCTTTTTACATAATATACTATTATGACATTATGTAACAATGGCTAATAAATTCTTTAAATTGGGAAATACGACAAACTAACTAATTATGCGTGCAAAATTTAAAAATAATTATTACTGTTCACATGCGGTCAAGTCCATTGCAGAATAAAGTATAGATTTGATTTTGTATCTGTAATAGGTTATATTTTAAATCTTTATTATCTCGCATTATTAACATATTGTTACGTAATATTAATTCATATACAGGTTATAAAAAAAATATTTCATATGCAATTTGTAATATACATCACATTTACATTGGTGAATAGGATAATGATGGTTTCAACTTAGTTAATTAAAACGAATATACAGATGATAACTTACGGATTTGGCTATAAGTATTCATCTAAACTATTATGGTATCCGCTTATACACTAGAATAATGCATATAATGTATAGAGTGATCATCTTACAAAGGAACATAAAACGAAACACGAAAAAGTTCTTAATGAAAGGGGATATTGGCGGATAATTAAAATAAATGCATTTTAAGTTATTACTCCAAAAGTAATAATTTCGTTTTAACATCGTATTCGCCTTTTTTCGTGATAAATCAGAAACTTATGTACTCGTCAGGATATTAATATGGCCAGCTATTTAATTAAATTTTCTATTCAAATTAATATATTATACTGATAGTTAATACATATAATATTTTTAATATAGGTAGAAACCTTTGTGGTTAAATATTATAAAAAAACTGTTTTTATTAACTTAAAAATGTAATCAGAATTATTATTTCATGTTTTTTTATTTTATGTACAAAAAAAGCCAGTATTTTTATATAAATAAGCGATTCAACCATTTGAATATGTACTTATTTCATCAACATAATTCGAAAAACAATTCTTAAATTTAATTTAATACATTATGTTTGTACTCGTATTTGTCAATTTTATTTTAGTATTTAGTAATAATATAATAGAAAATACCTGGCAAATAACGTAATTACACAATTACATAAATTGATGAAAGTAATTACCATGTTTGAATGTTTTAAAGTGTATTTTATTAAAATGTTACTGATACTATTTATACCATATTTTCGAAAATACATTTGTTTATCGATTATTTGGGACAACAGTATTTATGTAAAATTAGTCTCTCAACGAGAATTAATTCTTAAATAATATTATTGTAATTTTTTTAATATTTACAATTAATCATAATATTAATAAAAGTCTATTTCTGTATTCATTTTCTTATGAATTATTCATTGGAATACGTTTCAAGTTGTTACGTGTTATCCATATAGGTGAGAAACGAAAGTGATTTAAAAATGAATATGAAATAGAATACCATATTTTTTAATCGCCTAGTACGGGTCTTCAAATAATATTCAACGATAATATTGTACCAATTTGGGATATATATCGCTTTGAGTAGAAGGTATAAAAATAAGAAAAATTCGTTTAAATAAGGTTTAGTGGGGTTGTAAATTATTAATTAGCTAAATCCCTTGTTATTAACTGAAATTTGGTATGTAATGAAGTAGTCTCAAAATATTAATTAAGAAGTAGCTACTGAAATGGGGTTTCAGAAAATATGATAATATATAGGAGGTGTAATATTTGAGTGATCGATAGTGAATTATTCATGGAGTGCAGGAAGCAGGAGAATCTACTTTCGCTTACTGCAAGAGATACCTCAATAGTGCTTATGCAGTTGCCATTATTAAACGAATATCGTTTTACATAAATGCAGAAATGTAACGCTGTTATGTTGAAGAGAATATTGAGAGTATAAAACCTCATTTTCATTTCACAGCTAAATAATACAATGCCACAAATAAATCGATGCAACATTAAGTAGATCAATTTAGTTTCATTGTTTCAACAAAGGGTTCGTAGTACTGGAGTTTGTCACGTTTATAAAGATGAAGGAGGCATTATTATAATACATGACTTAGAATTAAAAACCGTACCAAAAACTTTCCATAAGATTTGCAGCTAGAAATATTAGATGTAACAGGATGTGTGGGTATAAGGAGGGCATATTAGTCGGTAGAGTAATTCATATCTTTCTTATTTGTTGTCTCAAAACGTTATTTTCAAAAGTTCTTCATGGTTTCTTATGTAAGCCCTCTGTCAAATAGATTCACCCTCAGCGGTTCCTCTGGTCAACCATGTGCCCTCTTTTATCGCCCGATTCTACTATAAATACAGTGAAAACTCACTCTGCAAGGAAGGAATATTCACTCTTAAAGAATAAGATTTCGCTCTTCCAGTTGAGAAGTTCAATTTAAACTCCATAAAGTGTGAATAAATGCTTCTGAACGAAAACTGTAGTCAATAAACATTTAAATTACGAAATTAAACGTCACACAAAGGGAATTTCAGGAGGAAACTGCAATGATTGTAATTTATTTATATCAGAAAATTGTAAAATCTCGGCAATAAAATGTTCCCTGTTTCAGATTGACATTTTCCTTATTATTGGCATTATTTAGCATCAAGTAGGTAATTTCTTGTGACTTACGAAACCACAATCGGATAAGAAGAATTCAAAATTTAATTATTTTGTTTAATAAGTAGGCAATGTCATTTTCGAAAATTTTATTCTTTTCTTGCCGCCGCGCCGGTACTATTGTTTCGTATGTATAGCTCAAAATAGAGTATGAATTTATTCGGTAAAAATTTAATTTCTAAATTGTTTAAAATGGATAGGTTATCACGAATTAAAGTAGGACGAATTCTATTTGTCTCTACATTGCACTTTCACTGATTATTAGAATATTCATCTTTCATATCATTAAGCATGTTCTAGCAATAAAAGAATTAGCAAAATATCCCCTACATTTTGTTATTAATGCTACCAAAGACAAAAACATCAATTGCCAACGAGGAAAATTTCATCGATGAAGTTTTACACTTTTCAAAGGCGAAAATAACTAGAAATGACACACGTTCAATAAAAATTGTACAATCTTTTGCTTCATGATTTTTCACAAATCATGTAAATATTTATCATAAATGCATTATTCACGTAAAATATGTAATGATCATAACAATTTGGATATATTATTTAACAAATTTATTTTTAATTATTTATAATATAAATTAATTATGTGACACAAAATATTGTTTTATTTCCTTGAAGATAGAATCGTATTTTTAACTAAAAGTTATAACGACGTATAATACTAACATTGTCGCAATTTATAATGTTAAGCCTGCATCTCGAACGAAGTACAGATATTCTGATGTAAGGTGTAGTTGGTTTAAGTTTATAACCATATCAGTTTCATTTTGTACAACACATTATTAAAGCAAATTTGGGTCAACACTATGTACGATAAAGTCAAAAACTTAATAATATTATGTATACATTTAATTGTAAATCAAATGCAACATGTTTTGCTTTAAATTTAGAGTTAGTATTTGCGTTAAAAAAAGATAAATGCGAAAATTGTATGTTTTTTTTTTGAAAAACCGATAGTTTATATTTGTTGTACAAATTCAAAAAGTAACGGCATAAAAGAGCGATACTCTAGAGGGCCTTTATACATTCTTGCAGCTGTAACAGATATAACTAAATTCGATATGGATTTCTATAGTGGAATTTGGCCCAGTAATAACGCATATCAAAATAATGTTTACTTGAAGGTCCATCAAAATCTGTACTGAGTCATTTTTCGTAGAAAGGTCCTTAATACTTATAATTCAGTAAGGACAGTTTTATATATCACATTAAAAAATAGTAAGATCTCTGCATGTTTTTATCGAAAAAAGATAGCCCTGTTTTGGTAACTTTGGATTTATTTCATGCTCACTATGTACATACTAATAAATTATTCATTTTTTTGTACAATTTTGGAATATAAATATCCACAAAAATAATGTTTAATGTTTAATTTTTGGTTCGATTTGATTTTTTATCGTGGCTCATCTTTCGCCTTTATACTATTATATATTTATACTATTGATGTAAATTTCCACTCATTAAAATAACACCCGGCGTTTCACGTTTTTCTGTAACTTACTTAGTTTAGGGACAAATGTTACAAAATTAAGTGCTTCATGTTAAATCGTTTCACAAACAAATAAAATGTTTTTTTTTTCATGATCACTTACCGGATACCTTTGAACGCCAGACCGGCCAAATCGTAGACGCAAAGACGGCGATCGTTCTGCTGCACGAGGTTGAAGATGTTCGCCTTCTAATTCTCGAAATGCCGCTCCTTCATCCGCACTGCGCTGTACAATGTATCTGAACAGATCACGAACATTCACCGATCCGCCGGGAGCTTCATCTGCAAAGATAATAAAATTATATATATAATTGAAGTAATCAAATAGCAATCATGATATGCATTTACGAAGAAGAACAATTCTTATCGAAAACAAGTACATGTATACCACATAGTGGCAATGCTATATTATACGGTATCATTGAAAAAACATAAAATATCAATTTATTGTTATGTTGAAAAATGGAATTGTAGTAATTGGGGAGCTGTGGATACTAGTGGTGGACACACGAGTAAACTTCTGCGTTCATTTATTTTGCGGGTATTCTGAGACATTGGAACTATTGATGTATATCGGTGTATATCGTCGTCAAATAAGATGTTCACATGTAGCCATCTGGAGACTACTCATCCTATTTCCGTATTTTGAGGTAGTCACTAATATTTTGGTCAAAATCGAATTAGAACGAAATTACGAAATGCGACGGTGATCATTTTACTTGTATGACGTTAATTTATTGAGGAAACAAAAACCTATACTGATATGTATTATTAATATGATTGTCATATTTTATATATGCCCAAAAAGTAAAATAGAGACGTCAACCAGAAATCAACCAGTTATTACACATTTAAAAAGTGGAGTGGCAAATCATTAATTTAATTTGAAATAGCGATGACCAAGAGAGATTAGTAGTAAACGACGACGAAGAAGAAGGAGCCCCTGATGACGAAGAAAGAAGAGTGCGTGACGACGGAGAGAGGAAATTATGGACAATGATGAACGGAATTATATAGATGATGAAAATATAAATACCATATAATAACAGTTATAGCCATCCTTTTATTTATATTGCATAGGAATCGACTTGATGTAGATACTCTGTAAATTTCTTGGAGCGAAATGTCACCCTATCGAGTTAGAGGGTTGTTTAAACTCTTATTTTACTTCTAATGGAAAAAAGTTTATCTCATTAAGATATTTTTGTATAGTATTTCTTTGTTACAAAGAAAATTCTTCGAATTCATAACATCAGAGAAAATATGAATTTCATATTCTATTCTAATAAAAAGCATTAAAGTGCTAAATAAATGTTATGTACAATATTTCAGCTGTAAGATGTAGTAAATAAGATATGCAGTGTGGTTTCTTGAAGTGATACGTTTTCATAACGAGAGCAATATAGGTCGGCGAGTGTCGCGAGCGTTCCTAGCGGCGTCTAAGCTACTTATGTCTAATCCACACTAATAAATTCTTACGTCAAGATTTGAAATTTAGTACTCTTTTCAAAGTATGAAAAAATCAACTCTTTTTAGAGTATAATTCCACTATATCCACGATTGCGATTTCACTAAAACAGTGCGCGAAGTGACCCATTTACGAACTTTACTTTGTACACTAAAACCGTTGCGGAAAGTACTTCGCACTCCAATCAGTCCGCGAAAAATGTGTCTTATGGACAAAAAAAAGTAGCATATCATACATATGCCGAGTGGCTGACTTTCTCACACTTTCCACTCCTGTTCTATCTAAATCTACTATATATAATATAACCCATAAAATAACCAAAAATTGATATTTAAGGTCGCCGATTTGAAATGGCGAGTAACACGCATACTCATGACGTTGTTCGGATAAATGATATAATTTGAAATGTTCGTAACTTTGTGAGGAAAATTCGGAAGCGATCAAGTATGATCTTTATTCTGGAATATGAGAATGTTACTAAATGGCTCAAGTAGTAAAATTGTTATACAAATTTGTCACATCATTTCAAATCCGCAATCTTAAATATTAATTATTTTCTGAGTTCATTTTCGTGATTAGCGAACTCCGAAATGCGTAAGTATAAATTTCCAAGAGGAATTATCAAATAGAAACGTTATAACACTTGTATGGCTTTTCCATGGAATGTGCTAAAAATTAATAAATTAAGTTTACACATATACCAAAATGGTAAATACGTTTGATTTTTTTGTTGAATTACCGACAAATTGATGAAAATACTTGTCAACCGATATTATAAAATAGTAATATATCATCTACATCTATCAGATACAATTTTATATATACTTTGTTTGCAACATTCAGTGCATCTGTAAATAAGTAATGATAATAATATTACCCTTTAAAATAAGACACGCAAAGAAAAATATTCTCGTTTTTTCGATAATTATCTGATAAATGACCCTATCGTAGGATCCATGTTGCGGGTGTGTCTATAACCATTACATGTACTGTAAAATCACCGTAAAAGCGGTAAATAGCTGGCAGTGTAGTGTGAATGAAGAAACTCGTTCGGTGGTCTGTTTTACGGAAGGTTATTTTCTTATAGTAATTACTGCCATATACTTTGCAATTATTTTTTTTTAATTTAGACGGAAAAATATTGTTTATGCATGAAATGTTTCTTAAGACGAGGTTGTCACAGAAACAAAGAGGGTGCGAGATTAATTAAGCGATTTTTTTTTCTGAAAGATCGAGATAGATTTAAAAGTTCTCTAAATTAAATGTGTAGTTGTAAAAAGTAGTTACATAAAATACCCGAGTATTTTGATGCGGCCCTGGTTATGTCCTGATCAGGTTTGCCCCAAGATATAACTAGGTTTGATTATATAAGTATCTCGGCTCCCTGATATCAGGCACTGGTTAGGTTTTTTCAGGTGTCGTTAAACTTGTTGTTGATTGAAGTATGATAATCGAAATAAAAAATTAATTTCATCTAAAACACTCAGCAATTTTGTGAATCTTATAATTAAGTATTATGTATCGAATGTTCATTCCTTACCGAAGAGTTTATTACTTTATCATTATGAATTAATAATTTCAGTTAAATTTCAAACTTACAATTGGAAATATTTACTTCCAACTTTTTGTTAAAATTTTTTGATTATATATACTTTTTCAATATGTGATGAAATGGTTGGGAGATCAGCTTTAGGAATTAACTATGAAAACCAGTTCGGCATTAATTCAGGTAATTTAACTAAATAAAATCTCTAGAGAATAATATAATACAATTGTTCCTTGCTTCGATGATATTTCATCCGTTTACCGGTCAGCTTTGGATAGATTAGACGGAAAGACAATAGGAAGACAAAATAAGGTATATTTCATACAGCCCCCCCTCATCCCCATTATCTACCACGATACCATGGAGGATGCTTGACCATGTACATTGAAATAGGGAAATCTTTCACAACTATCGACGAAAACTCTACCAGATTGGTAACAGTGAACAGAAGGACCAAGAGTTATCGTTATATATCTTACATAAAAGAATACCACTTTTATAATGGGAACGAAATAAATACAGGAAATGAAAACACACATTCTGAAAGAAAATGGAAAAAAATTGGATGTCCCTAATGTTTTTCTGCCCTAAAATACCGCAATTTTTATTTTTTGTGACGTCACTTCCGGTCCGATATATACCATTATAGATTTACGTATAAATCGCTATTAAGAAACACATTTTGTAGAAAATAGACGTTGATAAGTCTTCTTATTCGGGAGATAACAATGAAAAATGATTGCGGATATGATACTGAACTTATCGCAAATTTAATTGAAAGTTTATCCCCGATTATGAATGCAATGATTAAAATTTAGGCTTTCTGTCGGAGTTTTTCTTAAAGAGTACACCCTCACGTTTAATTTAAGTGGTCATAGATCTCAAAATGTTGTATAGTTTTCAATTTATGAAAGAAAAGGATCCGACGTATATATATATATACGTCGCTGCATATACGGAAGCGACTTCGTTACGGCTGGGCGCAAGAGGGTTAAATGCCATTTAGTATCCCAAAGACACCGTAAAAATGAATATGTACATTGTAGGTTATGTTTTATTTAAGTATCAGTCTTTATACGAGACTCAAACTAAATCGAACCCCTATCGCGAAAGTTGATACTCGAAGCAGGTCTAAAATGCAGTTAATGCGCATAAACACAAACATTAGTAAAAACAGTTACTATTAAATTTGCATGCACTTCACTTCCATTCTAAAGAAAAGAAGTGTATAGTAGTATGCAAGTAAGTGGACCCAGTGGGCCTAATTTTTGTCAATGTACGCAGCATGTACACTTCGGAATCATTAACTGACCTTCACAAAGTGGATCATAAGTGTACGCCTGGGTACACGGAGTCCCAAGCAGAAGCTGGTGTACTACATGTAATACACATTATACGACACTCAAATTTTCGCCTAAACCCGCAAATTATGCATAATTCAGAAAAAGCATTATCGATTTGTAGATTTAGTCACTAAAAACATAAGAGTTAATGAAGTTGTTTTTTCTTTCTGTCCTCAGTACATCGATTTATTTTTTTTTGTCGAGTATTTTTATAAGTGTTCACAAATTTGCGTGTGTTTGGGTGTAGAAGAGAGAGGAATAGAGAGAGATATAGACCGAGACAGAGAGAAAACTAGAACACTAGATAAACGTATGACGTTATGAGTTGACCGTGTCGCGACAAAAAGTCGAGTGATTTTGATTTAGAAGGGCACTTCACACGCTCGTTTAACGACCATCGACATTGCCTTCGTAGTCAGAAACAATGAGAGCAATTCGACAACCCATTACCCGATACATGAAAATTGCATTCATTGTCGTCAAAAAAACAAGCGATGAACAATATGAGTTTTATTGGAAACGATATATCTCAATTGATATCCATTTGTTCAATATAATATGAGAATTTAAAAGAACTCAAATCATATAATTGTATATTAACAACATTATTTAACAGATGAATAGTTATTTAAATGATCCATAAAATAACACGGTATGTTCAATACATTTTCCTAATTGCATGTGGGTATAATCTCAATAAATGCTTCTCGATAAAGCGAGGGAACGTTTTTCTAGAAGGTTATGTACATGCACAACATTTTATACGGAATATATTACTTCTCTAGAAATTGTTTAATCTAATTTATTGTATATAGTACAAGTACGGAACTTTCAAAATTGGTAATTTCACTTTAAAACAGAATTACATATAACAGTTAAATTCAAATTCGGATTGGATAGATAAGACAAGAAATGAAAATGTTCATGCTAAGGGTCCGATTTATTAAACTTTGAGTTCTGTATATATTCGTTCATTTTATATTCATTCATTAAATATTGTTCAAGATGTAAACGATACGTGGTTCACCAAATGCTTTTACATTACTGAAACTAAAAGATAACAGTGATTTCCACATTTTAACGTGGATTCGTAAATTATATTATAGAATATACTACAATGAGAGTACTGCAGTTGTTTGACACCTACGCGTTTCACCGAGACAGCCATGTTCTGAATTTATCATTGTGCGAAATGATACACCGCTGAATTTTCAATATTTTACGCTGAGTGAGAAATGTTACTTTTATTATTTGAACGTGCATTACAATGACGTAATCGCTTTTATTTCGTATAGTTTTATATATTGTGTAGTATATTTTAGATATTCAAAAATACCGTCTTTCCATATGTATATTTGTAGTGTTTATAGCTAGTGTCATCTCATTTGAAATAAAACATCGAATGCATGGTTCAGTAGGTTGACAAAAAGTTATTACTTGTTGAAAAAATCTTAATTACAAAAATCTAAAAAATAGAGTTAAAAATATAATTATAAACTAAAGTGGAAAAAATCCAATTCGAAGTGTTTTAATGCTGTATTGAGACTTTTCGTCTGCTATGATAGACCGTTTTTTAAGGATTCGGTTATTGGGACATTTACCTTAATTATAAAAACAATTCCACTTTTTAAACTAGGAGTAAATAAAATCGACTTACCAAGACAAGACTGAATATAATTAGCCCCTACATTAATGCTATACGGAAAGAAAGTATGTTCAGATTTACAATCTATATTCTAACATTAACATTACGTATGGTATCATTTTTAATACTTTGTAAATATTACAATACATTTCTCTCCGTGTAGAATGGACACAAATTTCCAGATTTACTACTTTTAGCTTTAAAGTCGTTAATTAAAATTTTGACAAAATTCAAGGTAGTATAAACATGCAACAAATAGAATTAAAATATTAATAGGAGACGTAAGACAGGGAGACAAGTTAGTATGTAGATACAATCATTCTTTATAACAAGCTAAATTTCGACTTGGGGACGCTTGAAATTTTTAACGTTTTAGCGAGCAAATTTATTGATCCGATAATAAAATACGTTCTGCGTTTCAGTTAAGGAAAATTAAATATGCTCACTATTTTGAATATTTGCCAATATCTGGATTATGTTAGATCATACTTGTATAAGGCATCATATATTGAGGTAGTGTTCAAAAGAGGACATTTCTAAACATATCAGGGTATTCTATTCGGACGCCCATGCGAAATTTTTTGTAATGAATTATCTCACACTTACAGCGAAAAATGAGACGGTGTTCAAAATAGGCACTCAATTGACAGTGTAAGACAATGAGTACATGTTGAATACGCAAGTTTCGAATGGAGGGAGTTGATATACTTCGACATTTTTTTCTTACAAATATATATTTTTTATTCGACAAAGATTTGTTTATCAATACACTTTTTGATATTATTCTTGCATCCATCTGAAAAATTATTAAAGAGAAGTTATGGGATTACGAGGTATCTGCGATACCTACCCGGTGAAGGTTTTTGCCCATAAAAGCTAGTTTTCCCAAAGTAATTACTGTACACCTTATTGGAGATAAACGTTAAAATTACTATAACGTAATTTATTATTTTTATATTATAATATCGAAACTGGAGTCGAAGATTAGACGGATTGTTACTGCTGCGGTAGGAATGAAATTCATAAATTTAAGTTTTTACAATAAAACTATTTTCAATTGCTGAAAACCTTTCTATCTTATCCTTCAGACTAACTATTCCAGATTGTAGATTACCGAAAATTGTCCAAGCATTTTGATTCTATCTTTGTTATTATTCAATAAAAATATAAATTTAATATTATTCATTATAAAGACAGATTCACAAAATGTTAATATTTATCTCTTTTCATTTGTAAATATGAATTTTTATAAAATACGTCACCTCTAACATGCTGACACGTATTTTGCGAAACCACGTTTTACGTGACTTTTCTTACAAAGTAATTTCACGTCAAAACTTTTTTATTATTTTTCTGAAGTTGTTAAGATCTGAAATATAGGCATTTAATCGAATAAATATGAACACTTACTTTTCCAGTAAATAATCATATGAACATGTTCATGGTTAGCTCTATTATTAGGTCAGTGCAAGAATATCACTGTAAAATGAAGTTGTCAGTTCATCTTTAGAAATAATATAAAATTAAAGAGGCATAAAATGATATGTAAATCACTGAGCATTTGTTATAAAATAAAAAAAGAGCACAGTACAAAATATGTAATACATTTTAGAAGAAAATTAATGTCGAGGTTTTACATATTGTAGCACCAGTCTTGAAACAAAGTAAGTATTAAAATACAATTGTAATGTTTCAATAACGGCGATAGTAAATTGAATTATTACCGTATAGATCATTAAAGTTATATATTAATTGATCTCTCTTCTTTTTTCCTTTTATTGAAGTTAAACTATTTCGTATTACACATAATATAAACCAATTCCTGGCATGAAGAAGAAGATTAAAATAGACTTCTGACGGACAACAAATTTAATTAACAATTGCTCGCCATGTGAATTCGAATGGATTTTTCGAAGCTGGAAGAGCGTTAAAAAAATGACGCAACATATCACGTTTACGAGAAAATTGAGTCACGTGAATCCAATCTAACAACGAAAAAATTTAAAGAGATAAATAGTTTAAAATATTCAATGGAATATATATACAATTTTTGTGCATATTACATATTACTAGAAGTTCATGGCTTGATATTAAAATAATGTGGAGAAAATAGTAAAGTAAAGTAAATGTTACAAAGAAAATTTCCGGATTTTACTTATTGATAAAAATTAATTTTTTAAAATATTTGTTCATCTTTGCTCCTTTAAAAAAATGTTTGATAGATGAAACTTTTCAATAAAAAAATGTAAAATTCAAATTCTTGTGCATTTATACTTTTTTACTAATATAATTTTTAATGACCCTAATACAATGACTAAAAAGTACAATTTTTAAAATAATATATATCGTTCTTAACATTTTACTCTTAATTTAATTAATTCAAAAGTTTACTAGATACACTTATTTAGAAGTAAGTCAAGTAATGGTAAAATAATTGTAATCGAAATTAATTATTACTTAATTTTAATAATCTTTGCTCCACGAGGTTTGAAATGATCGAATTCAATTAACTATGGTTGAAATCTTAAAAAAGGTAGTGTACATTTTTAAATATTGCATCGCAAAAATCCATTTAATTAATTTAATATTTCCACAGTAAAATTACCATATCTTAAATTAATGAAATATAATATTGAAGGCAGGGTCTTCAAGTGGAAATATGGTAATGGCATTGACTATGAGCTTGCAATCTTTTACATATTCCATACGATAGTTTACAAGATATATATAGAAAAATTAGTTTGGTTGTATGTTTTCAGAAAAGGTTGATATTAGACTGTACGAAAACTAAATTCAGAAACTAATTAACTAAATTGTAATTTAGACGTATCAACAGTTATTTCGGATTGTGAAAAAAAAACAGTACTCGCCATAATTATTGCACCCCTTAATTTATAAATTGCAATAACTAAATTACGGGGTACAATCATTATGGCGAGTACTGTTATTTTTTCACAATCCGAAATAAATGTTGATACGTCTCAATTACATTTTGTAGAGAACTATTAGAGTTTAATACTGTTATGGAATCGGCGGGATGAGAAACCTCGAATCTATCGTTTTTGTAGAAATCATCTATTTTATTTCATCTAATACAATTTGAATTCCGAATAACTTATTTACTATAACCCAGTCATTGAATATAAAAATCTTTAAGAATTACAAGGACCTTCAGAATTTTTACAATTATTAGATATTATTATTTGTATCTATTAATACAAAATAATCGATTGAAAAATATTAACTTCTAAGTTTCTTACGGTAAAAACCCCCGTTATGTAATTTTATGTAGATTAAACAGTTGACGTAATAAGTATCAAAAATAATTACGAATATGGCAGATATTATTAATTTTCGTTTATTGTTCAAATACATACCGTGATTTCATTCCAATTAATGTAAAAAACAATTTATACCACTTTGAATAATATTATGTAATAACTTAATTCATCGTTATTTGAATGACAGCAATTGATGAGAATATATTTGTAAAAGCGGCTTGATTGTTGTCGTTTAATTACGATTTTGCATAATTGCGAATTGATTTAATCAGATGATTATGTTTAAACAAAATATACGTATGCTAAAATTGTCCAAAATTTGTGATAATAATTAGCAGTTACATTAATTTCAATTACAGTTATTAAAAAGATGACGCATTTATCGAAATAAAAAACATTTCTTTCTGGGCAATTATTTTATTAAGTTATCAATATATATATATTAATAGTATTTTTTAACAACTGGATATTTTTTAAAAATTGGATAACAAATTAAAAGATACTTGCTACTATCTGTGATATATTTTTAAAAGCTGAAACAACTTTTTTCAGACAAATTCGTTAAATACCAATTTTTTGTAAAAGTGTTTTGGCGCACTTTAGGTGCGGTTGTACAACCCCTCTATGTTGAAAAATGATTTCTTTTGTGTGTACACTTTATTATTCTGATATTTTGCCTATTTCGCATCAAAAATACGATTCAAATAAAAATTAATTTATATATATATATGTTTTTTTTTAAATTGAAAATTAACGAAGGAAGGGGCGCTTTTGTTTCAAAAATTTCGTGCCTGATTCTGAAAAAACACACTTGAAAATACCCGCCTGCAAATGTTCAAATTTTTCTAAGCATAAATAACAAAGTTGTCCGTGCTTAAAATTAACGGGCAAAAGCAAACCCTTCTGTGACATTGAAATTTTATTTTTAAACGTGATAATTTCGAAAAAATTTCTCGTACAACATTACACACTGACATCTTCAGCATTTTGTACTGGCAGCTATGAAAGATTATCAAAAAATTGAATAGTTCGAATGAACACTATCAATCTTTCAAAATAATAAACAACTAGTTTGTTCAAATCGAAACAATGAATAGTATTTTTCGATACAAGTGCGTAATAGTTTTTTCTAGGTATGTGAGGGTTGTGGGCCGAGCTGAAAGCGAGGTCCGCATTCACATTAGTACAAAAAACATTTTCGTACATGCGTCGAACAATATTTTTTGATGCAAGTGTGTGTAAAGTGCACCTAAAAAATGTCAAAAATGCGTAAAGCCGCACTTTACGCACACTGTATCAAAAAACTTTGTACACTGTATATTCGTGTGCCCCGATTTACTGTCAATCGTTTCCCATCACGTTATCGAGCTAGTTTCAGAACTCACCCAAACATTTATGTTTTCGCATAAACTAAAATAAGCCATTTAACCTTCCAGAACAGGTTATAATTACAAGGGCAGTATCTAAATAGCTGTTTGCAATTTTTGACGATAAGAAATCGTGATTGCAATTTGAAAATGTATTTCGTCATCCACTATTTTTAAATTAACTAATCATATTTTTTGCTACTTTTTCATAGGCACGTCATTCTTAACCATAGTCCGAGTATGTATGCATCGTGTAATATTTATAAATACCTAAAAAAATCAGTATTAATTGTTAATATACTCGTAAATGTCATTCATGTCCCACTTTCCAATTATATTATTTAATATGTTTATTAGAACTAAATTAACTAGTGAATACTCGTGTTTCCGAATTACTTGATATTGAAAATGTATTATAGAAATGTTATCTGCACCATTTAAACTAATAATAAGAGCTTAAGCCAAAGATATCTTCAAAAAGACCTTCTGAAGAGGTCTTAATTATTATAATCTATAAAAGGAGTTCTTAAAGATGTCTTACTTAGGACTTCTTAAAATCGTAATCTCGAAGAGGTCTAGTTTTTGAGGTCTTAAATCTATCTTGTTTTGGACGATCTCTCTGTTAGTAAAGGGATTCCCATTGTTGAGGTCTGTGTTTCTTCCCGAGACACTACTAATCCAAAAATTAGATCCCGCGATATTTACTTCATATGCAGACCGACAGATTATAGGCTTCTCTGACAAAATAAGTGCTTTCACGATATTTATCAAGTGTTATCATAGTTTTCTATTATTATTGCATAATCCAATTCTATTAAATGTAATCACAATCCAATATATAACTATACAAACGGTAAAAAGGAACTCAGGAAAAGAGAATAAATAAATTAATAATTAAGGTACAAGAATAAAATCAATAATTTTCAGAAATTTGCTTTTCGTTTATATTATTTATTTTATATGACAAAAAAAAGACCTCTTTTCTGAGATCTCATATTTGAGAGGTCTTATAGAGCTCTTAAAATTGACGCATGTCTTCTTAAAGGTTACTTTAAGAGCTCTTTCTGATAAGTATTTAAGACATCTTACAATTTTTTAGACTTCTTAAAGAGCTCTTTCAGATGTCTTTTTGCTGTTGGGAATACACAAAAGCCGAGTATAAAAACCCGTCATTTGAAGTTTTTTTACTCTGAAAAATTAGATTAGTTATTATATCCTTACATATTATATCTTAATTCAATTTTATTGCATTATTTTGTCAATTGTTATCAATTATTATAAACAATAAATTAACTGTTTTTGTTATATAAATAAGACTGCAATACCAGTATAATAATTGCAAATCTGTTGTTTAAAGCGTGTTTCTGACTATTATATTGTACTTATACATTATGAAATAAACATCTAAATGATCCGCGGAATTCTAAATTTTGTGTGCAATTGCGAAATTTAATATTAGGCTGTTTATAACGTTGCTTCATAATAATTTATTTCTGACGCACTGTAGTTCGATGGATTGGTTATTATGATTATATAAATTTGATTTTAAAACGTCAATTATAACAAAAATAATAACAGTAATGTACATTCTAGATTTGTTGCAATAAATCAGTTTTCATTAAAAAAAATTAGTAACGTATTTCATTTTTTGATAATGGACCGACAATCAA
Source organism: Trichopria drosophilae (assembly GCA_030407085.1). NCBI lineage: Eukaryota > Metazoa > Arthropoda > Insecta > Hymenoptera > Diapriidae > Trichopria > Trichopria drosophilae. Next base: position 67,658,428 of record CM059586.1, on the reverse strand, counting down.
CAACCACAAAAACACACTAATACTAAATTTAAACTAAATACACTAAGTTTTCATTATTTGATCCTCCATTTACTTCGACCCCGACCTTAGGTCTGGACGAAGTATTGAATTTGGTCACTTCTTTGGTACGTCCCGTTTTTTTATCTCGCGATAACTCGCGAACGGATAAGCGTAATTACATAAATACATTTTTTTAAAAATACGTGTCTTGGCATAACTTAGATCTGATTAGATTTTGGCGCAGATCCGTCCGTCCATTACTAAAAAACATTAGCCCCAATTAAGTTTCTTCGTAGTTTTTTGCATTTATTTTGTAAAAATACAAACTTTACTAAAAAATGTTTCAAACAAAAAAGATAGAGCATGAAATTCTCTACAAAAAAGACTTTATGCATTTTCTTCCTAAAGTCAACGATAATGCCAGAAAAACTGGTTTAAAATGCTTATGACTATTGTCTGAAAAAGTATTGAATTTGGTCACCTCGGCAAAAAAATTACCCTATAGTTTTTCATCATATTTCGACGTTTCGACCCCCTAACCCCCAGGGGTAGTCTTCGCCAGCCCCTCGGCGGGCGCGGCGATCACCTACGAGCTCATAAGTTCTTTTACGCCCTTGATACGAAACTAACTATTTCAATATATCTAAAAGATGTCTTATAGATATCTAAAAGATATCCGTCAGAGATCTTTTCGACACTTTCAAGATATCTTTGACGAATTATATGTATATACATTGTATATATAAGATCATAATAATACAGACAGTAATATTAGTAAAACACAGTAAACATGTAATATGCATCGAATAGTCTATTACAATACAAGTGCATGAAGTAAGTGTTTTGCAACTTTTATTTATTAATACTTCGGCTGGCCTGTCATCGGGATCGAAGTTTTGAAAATGCTCGTAACATATCTATCGAAGCCATTTGGACCTAAATATGATTGGACCCCAAATATCGATATAATTTTATAATATGATAATTTTATAATATTTCTATTCGAGAGAAGCGAGCGAGGCACCACGGCAACACTAGTTTTAATTTTATAATCAGCTAACATACATTTTGTTCAAAAACATATTTTCGACGAATCCAATACAATTAAAAGTTTGTATCTCAGTGATGTAATTATCATATTATCATTCGTATCCCTCATATTGCGATATATGTTCCGAAATAAAAATAGTGCATATTATGCGACCCCATTAATAAATCATACCTAGGAAATGTTGCTTTATAAAAGTTTTGTGGTTTTGCATTTCATTCCGAATAAAATAAACTTTTATAGTCAACAAAGCAACTATTAAGTGGATCGCTGGTGCTATTGACTATAGAGAATAAACGAAAGCTATTCCTTCTAAAATGTAACATTTCTTTTTTTCTTTTTTTGTAGTCCTGTTTATGAAATTTAACAGCCTCGTCATGCATATTTTATGGAAAAAGTTATGGTGTGGTTTGTGAGTGTTACTGCATTTACAAAACATTTTAGGAAAAATAAATCGGTTTGTAAGAATTTGTTACGTTTTATATTACAATGGAAAGGCTTAGAATGTAGTCCTTAAACAAAATGACAATTTTATTGTGCTATAAATAATCTTATAAATATTAGTATCAAGATCATAATGTTACAAAAAACTGAATATCGAATATTGAAATTTGTTGTAGAAGTCAGCATTGAATATATGATAGAGCAACGAAAATACTAAAAATTTTGATACATTTTAGGGAAAAATTAAATACAGAATTTTAAACAAAACTATATGTGAATAGACAAAAAATGAGCTGGACATTAACGGGGTTTCAACATTAATACGATAATGGCATTAGTGAATAATAATTAGTGTATTAATTAAATTATTTAGTCTACGATGAAATCCCCAAAGCATTCACGTTGTAAGGCGAATGATGAATGGCAAATAGTTATTTTCAATGTAAGTTTATTTAACAATAAATCTGTCAATAGATCGGGATTCAACTCATTAGGGTATTATTTTACGATACTTCCGGGATACTCTCTTCATGACAGCCATATTTGCGACGAGAAAATACTGCAGGTTTTAATAGCAAGATTTTATGTGACATTAAATCTCTTGACGATAAGTAGCAGTTATGATCGTTATAAGTAATAAATGTTTCGCCTACAAGATGTTTTATGATTTTTAACAGAAACAATACGTTTTTCTGTATGCATTTGCAAAAGTACGTACACGTTATACTTGGCGTATGACGTCAACTTTTTACGTAAATATTGGAAAGAAACCATAAAATTATGTTACATTGAAAATAAAACATAAAAAAAAATAATGATGTTATTGACGATTCACTTCTGTTCTAGTCCTGTGATGCAATCACATATTTTATTTGACAATACTCTGTATGTGAATAAATTTATCGCGGTTAATATTCTCACTCCAGTCGATAAATACACAATTAATAACTGCCAGTGTATGGCTCGGTGATGAGTATTCGCTCCAGTCTATTATTAAATTTTACAATTGTAAAATGCATTTTTTTAAATTGCGATCTGTAATAATTTTGAATTGCAAAATATACATGGTTTATAAAAATCGCTGCAGGAATATTACGATGTGTTTCAGTTGAATAAAAATAAATGTATATAAAATTCTGATTGTGTGCTGGATTGTGCATGAAGAAAAATTTAATTAAAAATCAGACTTTTGTGATTATGGTTTACAATACATAAATATTACCAAGTCAAAAACAATTTCACTGATGTGTATGTTAGTGTGTGTATCAGTAATCCCAAATACGCATTTCACTAAATAGATTCTTCACTATATTAATACTGCATTTCATAAAGTGGACTAAGACTACCTACTATTTTGAACATATTAATAGAATAATAGAATACGAGTTATATTCGCTTAGCTTTGGCCACTATAGTATAAAATGCAATATTATTCCCGTCACGGTATCTTATAGATTAGTCCAAGCATCCAACAGCAACAGCACTATAATACTAAATTATTTAACACTCCGGGGCTAGAACTCGATTTTGCGCCCTACAGTAAAATCTGCGGGCGCAAATGAGCGAATCCGCATCGTATTCAAAAATGTCATATACAACGCGGACCAAAAATCGATCTCGGACGAGTGTGATTGTGATGTGCGACAAACTGCTTTTGGTAATTGGGTCCATGTTACGTAAGATTTACAGTATCTGTTAATTGAACTTAAGAATTCAAAGTGCCGAATGGAAAAAGCCGATGTTGATGAACAAAATTTTCTGTACTTTAATGAAAGTTTGGAACTTTGTTTTGTCTTTTCGATCATTGCACAGGGAGAAAAACATAGATCATCCAACCATTTTATAAACGAATAAGACGATGTTACAAAAATTAGTTAAATTAACTATTTCCGTAGTAAACGAGACAATAATGTTGCTAGAACACATAACCTCGAATATACTGCAGTTTTATAGTTAGTCACTTTAAAAATTCGGGAATAGTAAAATAGATATAATACTATTGATTAAACAAAAATAACCTCGTGTCATATGTAGTAAAAATATTGTATGGCAAGTTGGTATATTTTTTTACAATATCTACAATTAACATTTCACAACTATTTCTACCCTTCCTTGGTGGTTGAATAGCTGGAGAGTTACGTTTTTTGTATAGTCGCAGACACTATTATTGTCGTTCATTCTAGTTCGAGTGGAATATATATGAAAATGCCGACATTTCATGCATTTTATTAAAAATACATTATTTTTGAACACGAAAATTTCCATACCTAGAAGCAGCCTTCTATACAGGTTCCAATAACATATTATAATCATATAATATATAGTAAACCTCATTTTCGGATATATCCCATTAAAACAACTACTTAGCAGTACTTTTTTAGAAAATGAATCTCAGTGTATAAATGTTACACTCAAAATCACTCAACTCTTATTTTTAATTAATAATACTTAATTTTTTTACTCCGACGATGAATAACAAATATGTTCAATGAAAATTATAAACTAAAACTCATTGAATCAATAAATGCGTATGTATATATTATGAGAGTTTGAAATTCAAAATATACTGCGCATATAAAGACTATAAAGACAATTATACTTTTAGACGAACATTATTAAAATAATTGTGAGTTCCTCACATTATTTTGTACTTTAATTATAGTGTAAACTATAATAGTTTGAACAAGATCTTTAAAAATTTGTATGATTAAATGCGAGTATTTTGCACGACAATTATAAAATGCAACTGGTATCTTTCCTGATCAAATCGGGTCAAAGTATGCGTTTGTGATAGCTTGGAATGAATGAACATTTTCCAATACTGTAGTATTCATTAACTAAATATAAAAATGAGAATTGAAAATAGGTCATTGGATTTTATCAAAACAGTCACATATTATAATATATGTTTTACATTAAAATATTTATTTATAAGTTTGTTACGTCAAATTCTTGTTCAAACAATCTTTTTTACTCTAAAGCCGGGATAACAAATGAGCAATACTTAGTATACAGTTCGAAAAAAATGGATTTAGCTCCTACAAGCGTATACACCGAAGAAGTTTATATAGTGCTAGTTGGTTTCTTTTATTCATTTATTTTTATTTATTAGTTCTTTTAGTTTTATTTTTTATTCAAAATTTCAAACTCTTTACAGAGTATCCACATTTTTCAATATATTCTGCAAACTAGCTTCGCATCGTCTTAAACGATGACCGCAATTTGACACATATAGTAATATTAAAATAGTAAGGATTTGTTTACATTAAGAATACGTAGCTTGAATAAAAAAAAAATCCGAATACTTACTAATGGCCATTTTCACTCACATATTTACAAAAGATGTTGAAATACACTACAATTTTCAAATCTACGTTCAATTTTCCCTAAAATTAGATGTAAAGAATCCAATTCATTTACAAATTGCTAACTCATTATAATGTATTTGTAAATATAACGAGCCATCAATTATACTCATTTATCTAAACGATATTCTAAACAGTACCAAAGAACTTTCGGAAATAGGTGAGATAAATTCTTGACGAATTTCTCTGTTATTTTATCGGATATCATGTACAATGGTTAGAATTGTAGATACGCGGCTATAATTTTGAAAAATAGCTGGAATTGTTTTTAATTTAGATGTTTCATGATGGATTAAACTTGCGGAATGACGACTTCAGTACCCCTTACTAGAACATCGAAATCGGAGTAAGGACATTTCAGAATCGGAACATTACTGTCCAGAATTGAACGACGCCATATTGAGGAAACAATTGTAATTTCTGGATGTCATGTCTCGATGTCATCGAAAAAAGTCGTGTATCACGTACATGTAAAAAAATATACAAAAGATCAACGCTGCATGTATGCGGTACATATGGATGATTCCAAAAATTTTTTATTGTTTTTATGCAAAAATGACTAATTTTCCTGGGGCTTCCGCAGATTTTTTAAAATGGCACATCTTATCCAATATGATGCTGTCCAATTCAGAGTAAGTATTAAAAATTGCGGAGATATACCCTATACCCAGTCCAATTCTTATATCACTTGTTTTCACTGTAAAAAGCAATACGTATCCCAAGTAAAAAAGTTTTATATAGATTATATATAAATTATATATAATCTCCTATTTATAATTTATATATAAAATTGGGCATATATAATCACTATATAAATTATATATAATTGTTATTTTAATTTTTTATTTTATTTTATTTATTTTAAATATCGGAAAAATAAGTTCGAAAATTTTGTGGAAAGAAATCTATGTCGAAACATCGTGGACCTCTGGACCGTCGAAATTTCTGATACATGCTCATTATGAGGACGGTACGAACACATGCAAAGCTCCAAAATAAACATCACTCCAAAAAAATGGGCGCTCGAACATGACAAAAACTAATAATACATTCCGCGAACCTTTTTCCTTCTTCCTTTCCTTTTTCTTTCTAAAGAACAAACAATTTTCTTGATAACTTTATATATACTCCAAAATAGAGCAAGAGTTGCCACCAACGACTAATTGAATGGACAATAAGAGCACATCAGGAAACAAGTCACAGAAATTATATTATGAGCTTTCTAACGACTTTATTTTTCTCATTTTATTGCACAATCTTTAACGTGTCATTTTCATATAGAGGTTCGATGCAAACTGTCAAAAAATTTGCGTCTGTTTTGTTTTAATCCAATTTCGTTCGTAATGTGCTTGCTAAGGTGTGTTGTTGACTGACAAGTTTGCATCAAACCCTCCATTCTGAAAACGGCACTATTCGGTATCCAAATGTAAAATAAAATGAATAAAATAATTTAATTAAATAGTGTCATATTCAAATATCCACGATTTGCATTTCGATCGACTACTGAATTAGTCATTGTTGACGAAGCCTGCTGCTAATTTCTAATATACAATTATCTGGTGAGATGTTCGGTTATTAAATAGGTTAGCAGAATTTTCTGATAGCTTGGTTTCGAGCGCCTAGGTTTCGCATGTGTTAGTTGTGTCATCATTATTGTTGCGTCTCAGAAATTTCGACAGTAAGTATAGAAATCCGCGATTTTTCTGCATGGATTTCTTTTCACACTTTGATACAATCGCCTAACTATAAGAAATCTGAACAGAGAAATAGACAAATTTTATATAACCAGATATTTAAAACAAAAATTAACTCCATGTGAACTATATCCAAGTGATATATAATTCGTATATAATTTATATATGGTTTATATATGCCCAATTTCATATATAAATTATATATAGGGTATTATATATAATTTATATATAATCTATATATAGCTTTTTTACTATATATAACTTAACTTAATACGAGAGATGCGACTGATATCTGGATTAGGTCCGATAATTGACTGACAGTAAAATGTAATGTAATAAGACGACTATAGACTTAAAAATGTAATCATTTAAAGTATTTGTTTTCATAGTTTTAAATTCGGGTATAGGGCTCTATCTGGGAATGCCTGCTAACAAATCGCTTTCTTATATACAGTAGTAAGTGCCTAGGAACTAGACAATATAAATATGAGCAGCTTGTCAACTCTCGACATATTCGTTTTTGGAATTTCGATCATTGGTGATCATTATGGGATGTACAGGTTTGCCGATTTTGTCGTCGCCGCAGCTTAATAAAGTTTTCAGTAAGACCTTTAATACTGTTGTGTTTCATTTTGAACCTCCGCTCGACTATTCGAGAACACTAACAATCAGGCCACTTAAATCGAAATCCAAACAAATAATCCTACCTAACGTATACTGCGTAATGCCATATTCGTGTATTATTCCAGAACTTAAAATAATAAATTAAATTAAAAATTACCAGTACTCTTCATAATTAACGATTGTCTACACCTAAAAAATACGTTAACCCAGGGGTTTCCTGTGCTCCAGACACAGTTTTCCCAACAGACACAGTTTTTTACTAGCCTAGCCACTGGCCAACAAATGTAGATAATAAATGAACCCATACGAAGCGTTAATTTTAAGTCCTTATGATTACTGATGAAATTTGTTTGTTATTCCTTCTCACAAAAGTATCACTCATTAAAAAATCTGAACGTGCAGAAACCTTAAAATTCAATACGATTCCATACTGAGATATTTATAGACATTGCAAAAAAGAAGTTTACTCTGAAACGAAAGACAAGAGTCATCGTATGCAATCCTATCAAAGGTGAAAGTATTTTGAAAAAGAAAGATACAGAAAACTGGAAGATGCAGGTGGACAACTAAAAAGTGAACATATTGTTCCTTGAAACACATGTAAAGTCGAGTAATGCGACCTTGAACAATCACTGTATAGCATTAAGTGCAATATATGAAATTGTCCCATTAAAAATAATTATTTAAAATGAAAAGTTTATCATGATTGAAATAAATGTGATGAACAAAGGCGAAAATTAATGAAAACTTTGACATATTTAACCCCCTCTTCCACACTGCTGGCTACAGAAATTTTGTTAAACTTATCTATTCGACAAACCTGTGTTGTTACAAAAATCAACTTTTCAAAGCACCCGTTCGAATGTTAGCAGTACTAATTTATGGATACAATTCTCTTTTTAATATATTTGATGGTAACTGAGAAATAAAGCTTAGATAAAGTTTAAAATGCTCTATAACAAACAAAACAATTTATCAAGGTATCACCAAAAATGTCGGTACTAAGTAAAGGGGGACAATAATATTGTCGAATTCAGAACGATACGGTAAACATAATTTCCAAACAATAAATACTTATGTAAGCAACAATTTCGAGGTACAGAATGTAAATGTGGGTCAATTTTTAAAGTAGTGCATATTTGTGACTATACTTATAAAAATTCTGTGCTCGAGTTGTATTTTTTTCTACAACTTCTTGTGGCAATAAAGCTGTACTATTATCACCTACAATTACGACAAGTATATGAAATATGATATGTTAATATAAGATACTCACTTCTATAATCCATGTAGTTTTCTGACGATAACACAACCCCAATAACAAAGACGATGAAAAATACACCCGTACAGCGCAGTGACGTCATTGTTTATCAAACCTGCGAATGAAAATGATATTATTTAAAGTAATTGAAATAGTAATATTATAGTAATAATATTTAAAAGCAAATTAACGGGTCAATTTTTACTGAGGACTTTTGCAATACTGTAAATTATTCTGCATTCTTCGAAAAGTAAACCACTCTTCTCAATTATTTGTAAATCATATCTTTTAGGAGTGACTTTTTACTGCGAGGAATTTAGAAAAAATCAATCAATACTTATTATTGTATATATTTAAAGGTAACATAACGAAAATATATGCACTGTAAACATTTTTATTAAATATTGTGTAATTTGTGATCATTTGGCGCAAACTTTTATTATACTAAAAATGACCTGTTTTACGTACATGTTAAAACATGTTTTGTAACATTTTTTTGCGGTTTGCATTGCTAAAGTATTAAGAAATAAAGGTGGGGTAGACAACATATTTACTAGTGTATTTGAAGTTACACTCAAATGCGAACTTCTGTAATAAATAATTTGCACCATCTTCTAGTACAGGTTTCGGTGCTATAATATTTACGTGGCACTTAACGTCATTTCTCCACAATACAGTTATAACCACAAGTCGTTTTCTTATTTATGGGAGCAAATATAACGTTTCATATGTTTTCTTTCGGACTGCCATTGTGCTAATATAAGAGCGATTATAAGGGAACTTTTCAATTTCCTGTAGCGGTCTGATCATATCGCGCGCCATTAAGGCGATTAAGTTTATAAGCAATTGTATTTTTTGCAAATTCTATCTGCAATGTTTGGTCATTAACTTGTATACAATTGCTATATATGTATCGATTATGAAGTGCTCTGCAATTTATCTGTGTAGTAGTGATTCGCTTTAGTGATTCGTGAAAAACTATTTTTTGCTGAATAAACAATTCAGTTATTACCAAAACAACTATTAGTTTTCCAGCCAAGATTAAGTGAAAATTTTGGATGGGCATCAAAAAACCTTTAAACGTTTTCCTCGAATTTCCCAAAATATTATTAGAAATTTATATACATATTCAGTCATTTTTCATAAAAACCTTGATTATAGTATTTCGATATTTGCATTTCGAAAATTAGTACTTAAATTTTACTTTCAAGTAAATTCATTTTCGTCAACTCTTAGAGCAAAATATTACTTTCTCTTCCTAGGGAGCACAATAAATATATCCAGGAGATAAATTTTATCCAATAATATAGTTTTTTTTATGCTTTTAGAAAATCATATGAAGAACAGAAATTTTAATTGGTTACTTCATAAATATGTACATCTTATTGTTAGAAAAAATAACTACGTAGCATTCGCGTATGAGAAAATAGTATGTGCAATTCTCCTTTAGGAGAATAGGTGTACGCCAGCGAGGGCAAATTTCACATCAGAGCGAAGCGAGAGCATTTTGCTCCCTACAATGTGCTATTTCCGTGCACAAAACAGTGTGTTTTCAAACTATAGCCAAGTTGAATTGCTGGGTTGCATTTTGTAACCGCGATGTATAGTTGGTATTTTTCAGTATTTGTATAAATAGATTTGTGAAATAACGATTTACCACACAGACATTCTATTAATTACATGATCCAATATTTATTTTGTTGTATGTTGAATTCAACATTTTAGTATATGAATTGCATTCAATTTATCTTAACGAATCAATCGTTTCACAAGAGCTACAAAACACCACTTATGAACCTCAACTTGATGAAATAATGCATAATGACATATATGTCTATTGATTTTTTAGAAAAGTGGAATACATGGATTATGCAAAATCGCAAAATAAATGGTTATTTCACTTTTTTGTTGCAAATGAAGCAATAGAAATTCAGTAAAATTGTTATTTCGTAAAAGATGAAATACTTGATAATTTATCAGTAAATACTCATAAAAAAGTCAACCCTGCTCTTAAAAATGTACTACATAGTAACATCGTCGAAATGGACAAGGATTATTGTTTCCTGAAATAACTGCAGCTCTAGTTTGTTTGAATTTCACCTATAGGTCGCGTATAAGCTGCAAGTGACCAACGATAGTACAAGGTGTTAAATTGAAAAAAAAATGCGTTTCTACTAATTTGTTGCAATTTCTAATATTTTGATACTAAAATTTTGTGTTGTAATTCCGTTTTTAAAAATATTTATATCTCTGAAATAAATAGATTAACACTATCCATAGGTTGGTCTAAAAATTATGTCCGATAATTGTTGAGCACAATATTTAAAATATATATTAAAAATATTTTGTCTAATTATTATACAATAACATTATTCAAAACATGTATAAAAGAAATGGGCAAATGTTGCGCATTATACTATTCAGTTAAAATGTACAATTTCGTTGGCACATGTGTACTATAATACATAACATATTACTTATTAATAAGTACGAAAAAAAGAAATAATTGGTTTTACTGTCTAAATACTTGGATCTAGCACAAGTACATTTTTAGTTGGTTTCACTATTTCAATAGCAGACTACCTAATTTGTCGAGGTCACTATTTTGATGGGAAACTTAACTAAACATGAAAGCTGTGTTTTATCCTGTTATTTAGTTAGTTTTCATTTTTTCCGTGTGAGTAATACAACACCACGTCATTTTGCAGTGATGAATTCATAAAATCATTATTTTTATAAATAAACGAAAAATAGGTAACGAGATGAGATAGAGCATAATTTTAATAGTGGTCGTACTATGTAAATGACTATGCGAGCTATTTAAGTAATATCGACGAAACCATTGAGTACTTTTTCAGTTCTTTAATATAACCTACTTCTTGTTTTTTCAAATACAAAATTCAGTCGAAGCTTAAATATCTTAGATACGATTACTATTCTCACTCTTATTCTTTTATTAGTACCTCTCCAGCATGTTAATTATTTTCCACCCATTTGACAAAAATTTGTAAAAATGCTAGACGAAAAGGTGTTTGATTGACAACGCGAAGTTTGCTGAAGGTCACAAATAATATACATCGATTGCGCCAAAATCGCAATATGAAAAATAATCCTTCGAATAAGTACATCGAACTACGAAATTAATTGTACATTTCTCTGCAGTTCCCCATACATATCAATAGATTCGTTGTGTCTTTCACGACTAAGTTGAAAGGTTATCATTTGTATTGTTTTGTGCATTATTCTACCATTTTCTGTACATTCCTTAAGAACAATTGTATACTCTATTTCAGCGACTTGCTTAATACCATGGCGTAATTAAGAAAGGCTTTAAAAACGTCACTGAAATATTACCCCCCATATCTCTAATAGTTTCTACGTTAATAACAATCGGTCTAGTTATATAAATGAAATGAACTTAACTAATGGATCTGACACTATTTCATCAATAAGACGATAAGATAATATGTTAATTATTACTCGACATATGCGACTGGAAATCACAGAATAAATTGTGAATATCAGACTGAATTTAGAATTGAAATGAAATTAGTTTGCAGAACTTTAATATTTTCAATGTGACTAAAATTCTATAATAATACTTAAACAAGTTATCAGATAATTTTATAAATACACATGTTGCTAGTATAGTATCTTACTTCTCTATAAGTTTGACTGCATTTGTGGTTAATTTACCGCATTGCAACGTCAATGTCAGTTACCGCAATCGCAAAAAGCTTTCGCTGGGAGCCGGAAAAATACCACAGGTAATTTGGCGATCACAGGTCTTTCGAGCACAAAAAAAAATCAATAGAACACGTATGTTATATATAGATAACACAGTAATCTTGATTTAGCCTATAGTTTTGAACATTTGATAAAAGTTTTCCGACAATTTAGAAAGATGCGATATAATTTTAAGGGTTAATTTTAATGTTTTTATTTGAATAATATTTCAAAGTAAATGTAGATTGATTCATAGTAAATAAGTACTTAATAGTTCTTGCAACTATTTATTTTCAGCAGTAGTTTCTTCCGAAGTATGAAACTCTGGGAAAATTAAATTCAGATTCATAGTAGAGATGGGAAGGTTTTTAAGATGTTAGCGTCGTTTTGTCGATTTTGATAAACCCCATATAGACGATTTTTTTTTTCTAATTTAAAGCTTTCATCATAGAACATTGAATATTGTTTTGGCTGACCAAATTTATAATGTAATTTACTTCATGGGAACAACATTAATCCACAAACGTTTAGTTTCGATTTTTAGCACAAAATGACTGCACTCCAGTACAATAAAACAAAATACGAAGATACTTAGTAAGCTCATCAAATTTTCGTAGTAATCACATACAATTTTTGTTATTTTGTTTTTGCTTCTTATTCACTCAGCATGTTTAGTTCTTGACTTCATTTCTTTTGTTTTAGTTACTATATTCTAAAGATATTATAATAACCATGAATGCAGTTAAAGGATTGGCTGGTGAAAATTAATTTGAGTTTATTTAGAAAAATGTGACTAGTAAACCACTTTTTAAAATAAATTTAGCTAATCATTAACTTTAATGAAAATAAGAAAATTATTTACTTCAATAGGATTTGTTTAACTAATAAATCAGCAAAAAAAAGTTGTATTTATAATGGTAGAACCTCATGACGTCTACGTAGATAGTACTATAATTTGATGGTAAATTTTAAAACAAAATAACACGTTCGACAACAAGTGGTTAAGGTTTATTAATACGAGATGACCCTCAACGAACCCTCGATCTTTTTTTTTTTACTAGAGATTAGTAAAGCTCGTATGCACTGTTAACGTAATAAGTGTTTTCAAGCGTGTTGTCCCGCATAAGTAAACTACGTCGCCCACCCCAACAGCCGTGACGTCCCGACCCTCGATGCTCCGAAGAGATTTCACATTTTTCTCTGCTAGGTGTCGATCGCGTTGTCTACAAAGTTTTGAAAACCAAACAAATACAATTTTCCAAATTACATTACATTATTCATTGTTATTTTTTTATCTTCAAAGCAGGCAACATTACATAAACTCTATTTTGTATTAAATGCCATACTGATATTGTTCTCTTCATTATTTAATAATAATAATAATATTAATATCGTCTTTATTGAATACTAAAATACATTGCATAAAGGGCGAGACACAGCAGGAAAGCTGTTTTAGAGTTTCACACTAAATTATTTAACATTCCAATGTGGGATTCTAGAATTTGGAACACATAACATGTTTACTTTTTATAAAATGAGTAGGTTCTAACAAATCTTTATTGATGCAAAACTTGATTGACAGAATGGAAGAAATATTTAGTTATCCTTATTAATTTTCTTAAATACAATATTATTGGAATTAAGAATTTGATTGTGTTGCGTTGGGGAAATACTAATTCAATTCTCGTATAACTAATTATATCTACACAATAAAGCACTAAAAACAATTTATTCTTAATAGATTTAACTACTTTCAGCTACTCTAGATAGCTGACTATGTCCTGAACTACTTCCCCTGGTAGCAATAACTATCCTGAAGTAGTTGAAGTATTTTACTTGTATACGATCCACACAACGATAGTTGAATTTGTGACATAAATTCTTTTAGCGTATAGACTATATCAAAAAGATTTCTTTCATTTTATGGAATCATCATCTTTCAGGCATTTTGAAATCCAATCTTTTCGATTTTCTAATTTAAGCGTTTCTACTTATACATTTTTTTGAAAATTTTTGTTTTGATTTTTTTAACGAATCGAATTTTACAAAACGTGTATCTTTTTATATGGTCACAGACAGTGGACTCATTGATTGTACTGCATTTGTGGAAGGAAAATACACTTTCAGTGTCCAAACGACCGTCTACTAAAACTAAATAAATTGTCGACATGTTAAAGAAATTATGATGGCAATTTGACGAAGATAATCAGTCCTCACAAAAATGTCAATCATAATGTGCACTAAAACTCATGATTATTCTGATTGCTACATTTAAAATCACTACTGTTTAGTTTGTAATCTCGCAAAGTGTTTAAAATAGCGTGTAATGGTCACCAAAAGGTCGTAATATACGAAGTAAATTTGTGGGTTTTAGTTAAGTATTAAAGATTCTCACAACGAATAGGTAAACAAAACTCGAGATTTAATTTATGTTTAATATTTTTATACATTTAGTAATTCCTCACCAAATACATCTAATTTTAACAAATTTGACTGTACCTTTGAAAATTTAAACCGTATTAAAATAATGTTGGAATGGACATTTTCAATTGTTTAAATCTTTGCTCGTTCGATTGTTGGATAAAAAATTGCCGCAAATTGAAAAACGAATAAACTACGACGTTTATTTACAAAAAATCAAAATCTTTTCAGGTTTTCTTTTCATATATTGTTTACTAATAATGTCTAAACAAAATTATTAATTTTTATCCTTTCCCGTATCAGAATAGCTTAGATGAATATAACTATCTCATTAAAAAAATACTCGCGTGTTCTCAATCTACTGATTCAATGAAATTATTTCAAACTTGGTATTAACATCTAATTTTACAGTCACTAGGACGAAAACTGATGTTAGTACATGGTCTGTTATCCGTGGAATTATCGCAAGTACGAAAAGTGATACATGCAGACGGACGGGCGGACAGAGAAGAGGATCCAGGACTGAGTCCATTAAAAGTCGCCAGATACACATTTATTTTAAATTTTGATTATTTTACATACATTTTAGTGCAGTAACATCGATATTTTCCAAAAAATTTAGTAAAAACCCCGTTTACATTAAAAAATCGAAAAGATTTTTCTGGTTGGAAACAGATATAAGAACTTAGTTTACCAAAAAAAATGTTTTAAAAATATTATTTTATTGGCGATTTTGAAATCACCTTGTTGTAAATATTTTTCTTTCCGATACAACCCTTCAATACTACTATTTGGTCCTCGCGTTGCGTACATTACAAGTCGGTGGATATACAGAATTTTGTAAAATTGTAAACTCGTTGTGACAAAATGTAGTGACTAAATGGATACTTTTGCAAACAAAAAAAGATTAAAATGGACTAAAAATATCGACATTTTTCAGAATAGTATAGTAAAGTCGAAGTACAATTTTATGAATTCACAGTTAGTACAGTCAGTCCGGTGTTAAATAATGGTCAGCCGTGCGTTTTGGAAAGGCAGCAATCTTTTTTTATCTTGTTTTGGTGTCAGTTATAAGATAACACCAATTTTTCGGGTCTACAGATGCTGAGATTCTTCCGTCATCTTGACAATAAAGTTTTGATTCGTTTATTGAACATATCTCTGTAACGAGTCGTACGCAATTCTTATATACATATTTATAGTTTTGAGGGTTACCGAATACAAATCTGATGTCCGTTTTTAAAAATCAAAATAGCGGATCAATATTTAACGGTACCTATTACAGTATTTTTGATGGAAAGCAACTCTGCATGTATGCAAGAATTTTAGTACATGGATGAGAAACAGATTATTATGCTTTAAAAAAGCAACGTTTTATTGCATAGAATATGTGGTATATGCAATATATGTAAATATTTGGTATTGTATTCATATGTTACTCTCTTCCTTATTAGATCGCCTTAAGTGGAATATAAATTGTTCTGCCGATAAAGATAGTTCATAACGTAGAACATTTTAAATTGAAAATTACTATAGCGATTTCCTCAAATATACCGACAGCATTTTTAATTTTCAGAAATAAATGATTTTTTACTAGTTTTTGAAAATTCCCAGTCAATTCTTCTGAACTGTTATTGGTATTTGTAAAACTATAGTTTATATTAGAATAGTTGTTATTCAGCTCTAATTTAAAATAATAAAATTTATTTATGTTTATAGTTGATACCTTATCCGCTATAGAACTAGAACCATATTTACTAATAATGTTGGAACATTGCAGGTAATATCGTATTTCGTTAATAACGCATAAAATGTATTAATGTAAACAAGAGACTGTACAACAAAGTTAACGTAATATAATGCTATAATATATTAATAATAAATATATTGTGTTATTACATTTAAGAAACTGTGACTATCTACTCCGAACAGCCTTCAATGTAACATGTAACATTTTTAATAAACATAAGCAATTCCCCGATGTATATATATTTGTTTTGAGGGTCTTGAGAGATATTACTTCAAGATACGCAATAATGATCAAGGTCAGATGCCGGAAAAATAACTGACTTTATTATCAAATTGGACGAAAACTTTGATTAAAAAACTTTATTAACTGAAACCGATCGCATGAGCCGATTGCATAATTAGTCCCAGATTTCTAACCTGATTGACACAGGAAAGACCGGTACCGTATACAGGTAAAGGAAATTGATCATTTTTAAATCTAAGAGATTGAGTGGCAATCTAAATTGTAATGATTTCAGAATATTTAGAGCCAACACTTTTTGCACGAATTATTCTACTGAGATATCGGAGTTTTGAACATTAATAGTAGTGGCAATGTAGGAAAATTTCCAGAGTATTAAAAGTTTAAGATTATCAGCATACATTAATGCGACGAGGGACGAAGTACAGAGAACACGTCATTTCTGAATATTGAGAAGTGAAGGGACCCATGGGCAAATCCTTGCGTAGTACCTGTGGAAACTTCTTTTTCGTTTAAACTCTAGCACTTTCCGCCACTAATTTACTTGTATGAATTAAGGTAATATTTTCATAAATGAAGCAAGATCTACTAAACAGAATAAATACGTGAAAAAGCAAATAAATTTCTGAATTACTGTAAAGTGTCCACTCTTGACTATTGACATAAATATTTATTGACATATATAATAATAGATTATTAAGTGTACTTATATAGTACGATTCGATCCATTTTAAAACAAAAATAGATGTGTATTTGGATCAATTTATTATATAAAAGTCATTTTATTTTACTATTATTATTCTTAGTTTTGATAATATTTGAATCAATATTAGGAATATGCTTTCTACTAAATCTGCTCAATTGTAAATTAATTACAATAATACCCTACATAAAATCCCCACACTGTTATAAATAATTTTATTTTTGTGTTTAGTATACAATTGATATAACAACTTTTAATAAATGTAGGCGTAATTTAATAGTATTTGATTTGGCAAGACGATTTACATGCATTAAATTGGAGTCAATGATGGATTAATAACATATTAATTACATATTACGCAATAATGAACGTTATACATATCAGTACGCATGGAAATGCTGTTTTGCTCTTTACAGCGCGTCGATAGTACCACAACAAAATTATTTTATTTATCATTCAACACAAAATTACTTGGTTGAAAATAAGTAAATTGTGTTGAATTTTACTCACAGAAAAGCATTGTTTAGATTTAACAAAAATCTTGTGGTTTAATAGAAAGGGACAACAGAAAGAATTTCCGCAATTCTTATAGAAATTATCTGAATTAAAAGAAAAATAATTCTTCTTGTTTTGCACATCTTTTGCTTTTCTGTTAAATCTGTACTTAATTTTTCTACAGATAACATGATCACGACAAATGTGCCCGTTACTCGTATTAGAACACTTTTTCTGCGCTAGTGAAAATAAAAATTAAGATATATACTAATGTGTTTACCTGAAATTAAAATTAGTCATGTACAAATATATCTAACTGTCTAACTTCGAGTGTAGCCAACTTTAAACGTGGTGATTCTATGTAATCGTAAATAAAAATTGTCAAATAGTTATTTATTTTTTACAGTGATCAACATTCAATATGGTCATATCACCACAATTACGTTAATAACTTGTAATTTAAGGGTGAATATACGTGAATTCATGCAAGTGTGACTAACAAAATTATACGCCTGTAGTGTAGCCAAAGTAAAAACGCCCACGTGCTTGTTCCTACACTTGTGGACAGTACACGCAGGTTAAATTTTTGTTTATTTCTTTAATTCATTATTGAAAAAAAAATCTTGCTAGTGTGAACTATTTCCTTTTTCAGAAAACAGATTAAAAATTATTATTTATGGCTTTTCAAGCGAATTGGAGACTTGATAGAAGGAAAAAAATAGGTACGTGCAGTGAAGCCATTATGAAGAACAATATTTATTTATATAATACATGAAAGAGATCTATCTACATATTATGCTATATCTATATAAATATTCTATTAAATATAATGCCAATTGGGTTAGGTGGAATTCGACATTTTAGCAAAATAACGATCCTTTAAGGAATTTAAGATATTCATGGATTTGATTTTTAAAATTTATTACGAAAATATTGTTTTCTTTAAACCTGGAAAACTGTCTTTAAAATAAATCTTCATAAACCCTATGAAAACCGAAAATGAAAAGTTGGAGCCATTTGTGATTAAAAGTTAAGGAATTTTTAAAGTAGAAAAAGTACTTTTTTCATTGACATGTAGGTTCAATTTGAATCTGCACTCCCAAAAAATGCCAAATGTAACCTATGGGAGGGCTTTTTGATAGCGATTAAGAGATACCCCATAAGTTTGTGACGAGAAGTCTACTTCACACAATTAACATATAATAATTAATAATTTTAAATATCTAATAATTACACTGAATGTTTGAATAACTTCTTTTTATTTAGTACTGTTGTCTCCGTGATAGCTTTTATATTTTTGGTTTGTTCCATATATTGGCGACTTATATGTTTGCAAATTACTTTCGTTAGAATAGATTTATGTCAATTTGATTTTTCTCATCTGATTCAGCCACCTTCTAATTTAGTTACAGTTTAATGCAAAACTTCGAATTACCGTTGCACAGAAATGTAATATTACTATTGGAATCCATTTTTGTAATTTATTTATTTATTGCAACATTTCGTTGTAGCATTTTAATTATTTAAGTTTAACTAATTATTCATCATAGTACATAAATCCTATTTAATTACTTACAATTCATAACTATAATTATTCTGAAATTGTTTCCATAAAAAAAGTCTACTTGAATCTCGGCTAAAGAGATATTCGATAATAATTGGTTATAGGTTGGGTGTAAAATTCAGTACATATAACTCATAATTAAATGTTTTATTAATTTATTTACGAGTCATAAAAATTACGTCAGGAAATTTCATATCTCTCCGTTAAATGATCAGACGACGTATTATGCGTTATGATAGGTTATTTAATGGAGACCTTTTTAATGTGGATAATCATTTTTGGATAACGATTTTCCGCAGAAATGTTAGTAAGGGG
The DNA here is from genome assembly GCA_030407085.1 of Trichopria drosophilae. Classification (NCBI taxonomy): domain Eukaryota; kingdom Metazoa; phylum Arthropoda; class Insecta; order Hymenoptera; family Diapriidae; genus Trichopria; species Trichopria drosophilae. Next base: position 67,638,778 of record CM059586.1, on the reverse strand, counting down.
AGTAAGGAAGTCGTTAAAATAAAAACGCACGATTTCAATTTAAAAAAAGGTTAAGAGATAGTCAGGTAAATACGCTAGTTTATAATTATTAACACTGTTATTATTATTAATCAATGTTGATGTATGTAAGCATTTATTTAATAAACATTCAAATATCGATTTATTTGTTATAAAGGTATTTTTTGTTAAATGTGGAATTTTAACTATTAACCAATATCATTTACCGGTAATAAATAATTATTTCGCGTTAATTAAAGAAATAAATGTTTATTTCAATAAATGCAAATTGATATGGCACGTTAATATAATTTTCAACAAAACTATGTATATATGGTAGCAGTCATAAGATAGATTTCTAACCGTGAGGTAATAATATAATGAATAGCTGGATGCCACCCAGAAAAGACTACTGAAGCATATTGATCGATACCAAATGTCCCTAAACTAAAATCTTGGAATTAAATATAAATAAAAAAGGAAAAAAACTATTTTCGATTTATACATATCTTTGTATGATGATCGTCAAATTTACGGGTGCGGGTCGAAAACCCGCCAAATCAAAAAGCCGACAGTCATAATGCCGAGAATCAAAAAGCCAACAGTCAAAAAGACGACAGTCAAAAAGACAACAGTCAAAAAGCCGAATTTTTTATTTCGAAGCAGCATTTTTTCCCATGTTAAAAAGCGGCACGTAAAATCGTATTTTGTGCACATGTATAGAAAACTACTATTTTTAACTAGTAGGCGTAAAGTGCTCGTTTTACGCACCATTTTGGATGCGATAGTCCTCTCGCTAGGCTTCGCTGGTCCTCGTACGCTGGTATCGCGTTCGAGCCTAAAAATCTTGTTTTACGGCATTGTATCGAAAAATACTATTTGCGTTTCTCATCGAAAATATAATTCACACAAAAAAAGGCTTCCAACAAAAATGATAGATCATCAGATTCTTTACACAAAAGTTTAGAAACGTATTCTTCGTAAAATCAACGGTAATGCCGTAGGAGACGAATGAACACGAAATTAATAAAGTTGATGTGTCAGGTATGTTTTAGCATGAGAGTTTAAAAACAATAAAGTGATCTGGGAATGAGATTGCTTGTATGAAGTAGAGCTTTCCAGATTTTAATTTATTATTATTTATTTATTTATTTAATATCGTTAACGCCACGAATATGCCTTAATACAAGAAATTAAATCACCTAAGAAGATTTGTGTTTATAAATTTTATATCATATGGCTCCGACTGACATGTGCCGGGGTGGATATTTTGAAAATGATCATTTTTAGTTTTTGTCTATTGTCAAATAAATAGATGGGTCTAGGTCGAGGAATACATGAGCTAGAAGCCGCAGGGTCGAAGCCACTAGTTTATATATTGCATGTAATACCATTTGATCACTATAGCGTTAATTTTCTATTCAGGCATATTCATTATATACCTGAAATCGTATTTCGTTATACCATAATTTAACTTTTTAATATAATCATTTGTTTAAATATAAAAAACTGACAAGAACAAGCTTCGGGAACATTTACAGACGTGATATACGTGCATGAACAGACCAACATTCAACAACTAACATCTAGACCAGTGGGTAAAATGAATCCCATAACCAACTAAAATTAATCGACTTTTTAATAAGAATTTTGAAAGGCAAACTCATGTATCACAACGATAAATGATTACATATTATACTGCGATCTTTACATTAAATCGTTTATTGATTGCCAATAAACGTAAAAAAAATTGTAGAGTCAGAACTTGGATTTAAGTTAACTAGGTAAGATTCACTTTTTAACTCCTCGAATTCTCAGAAATTCATCTTCTCTGGCTGTCGAAGTTTTAAAGCCTTTAATACTTTTTCATTGACTCTGTCCTTATTATTATTTTTTGTACAGATTTGAAGTAGACATGTGTTTACATATGTCTGTCATAAAGGACGTATACCTCCAATTTGCTTTTTATCTTTTGGTAACGATGTTCAACATCTGCGGCTTCAACCCGTTTTCTACATATATTGATCGATAAACATTTATTCTTAGTGAACCTTCCACGTGTTCATCCACGTGTTGAATTAAACGATAATACATAATATAAACATAGTACATTTTGCCCTTACGTTAAAAGGTCAGGAGATAGTATTTTGTACAATACTTCCTCAATAATTCTGCAGCATAATAACGATATCATACTTATGTCAAGCACGACTTTAGATACGTCATATTATTTAAATTAATTAGAAAATGCAAATGTGTAGATTCCACACCGAAAAATTACATTGCATATAATTTATTTAAAAGTCGTAATAAACAAATGCTAGTTTCTCATTGGTGCTGTATGTATGTAGATCACGTACATCTAGTTTGACCGTTATGGCACTAAAAATGTGTACAGGGGGGTCTCCAATAAAAACTAAATCATATAACAATGCCCTGTGAAGTTTTTCACGGAATCTTATTGCAGTTATTTCATAGTGGCAAAAGTCGTCGCAAATGAAATTCGATCTGATTTTTCTTTTCAATTAAAGTTATTGAATTTCCAAATATTTTCAGTACCTACTATTGTAAACAATATCAATTATTAGATACCTTACATTTTTATGATATTCCTGATGTTTTAGATCCATTTAAAGTTTGAACAATATATAAAAATCATTTCCAAAAGAATAGGTAAACGATCAAATATTTTATCGTCGAAATTCAAAGTCATTGATAAAATCGACTTAGTAGTGTGGAAAAAATTATGTGACATCAGTAATCACGAAAATCAACACCACAAAAATAGTCATTTAAAATTTTTAAAATCTACTTCCCAAATCTGCGAATCCGATTTGCAATCTGCGATTTTGTAATATTGTGAAATCTTTGCCATTATGAACAAGAATCTAAAAAATATATATTTTTAACAATATTTCATTTTATAGCGCAGCCATATCGGAATAGAATGAAAAATATTTCTGTGGTGTTTTCATGATTACTACTGTCAGTGAATTAAATTTTTCACACAACTGAGCCGACTTCGTCAATAACTTTAAATTTATGTCAAAAAAATGTTAACTTTTCGCTGTTAGGCGTCCGCCATATTGAATATCACAAATGTAAAAATTCCAGTCACTTAAACGTCCAATTAGTTCATCGGATCCAAAGAGCAGCTTAATCGGGATTAATTATTAGAAAAGGGAAACCAATTTGTAAAAAAGTTTTTTCATATATTTCCACAATTTTCAATTTTAAAACGCCATATTAAAAAAACGGCGTGTTGAAAACAATAACTATGCCCAGATTTGAAAAAAGCATACCCAAAAATAGTTGAATACTTGTCGACGATAAAATATTTGATCGTTTGCCATAAAAATTATGCCTTTCAAAATAAACTAAAATTCCTGGCCCTTTGGGCTGAAACGGGTTAATGATGATAGTAACACTGAAAGTAGTTACTAGTATGTTGATGTTGATATTGATAACGTTTATTAGGCACTGGTCAATTTGGACCGTGTGCCACCAAAAATAAGTACAAAAAAAGTTTACAGCATATTGAAACTTAAACTAAACTAAGTATACTTAAACAAGTCAAAACTAAACTAGGGAGTACTCTGACTGCCTGAGCTATTTACTTCGGTATGAGAACCTAGAAACTAATGTACTAATGCTACATATGCGCAATTTTTAGCTATAACGAAATCTAAATTTAAATTGTGAATAAAGCTTTTACAAAAAAAATATAAAAATATCGCAATCGTACACATAATCTCGCGACAAGTCACGCCCGGAAACGCAAACGCAAGAAACTATGCCATTTTATTAATGGTTTACTGCGTAATCCGCAAATGTTAGCAAGCTAGTATTACATTATTAAAGTTTAAAATTGATATAGATACTTTGGCAAAAAACGATATTCGTTAAAATAGTTGCAACAAACGTACGCCTTGTTCAGTTGACATATTTATTAAATTAAATTTAACGTACATGTATATTAAATTTACGAAATATGTTACTTAACTTTCAATAAATTGCTTCTAAGTTCATTAAATTTCATTAAGACATTTCTGACAGTATGCAAATCCACTTCGTGACAATTAAAAATAAAGTTCAATCTTTATAATGCATTCTAATCTAAAAACGTTTGAACGCTGTTTTATATTTTCAAGAAATTGGCGGTAAATCCCAGCATCGAATTAAATATGTTAAAACACGTTTTAAAATTTATGAATAAAACTCCTGAAACAAAAAAAAAACACGTTGCTAACTCAATACTGAAAAGGAAAATTGACTTCTTTTACGACAATAGTACTATTCATGGAAACAAATCACCGAAATTAAGTACAATGGGCCTTTAGTTAAGATTGATAACTAATTCATTTGTGAAAAAATCTATTACTATTATTACAAGGCGTTTGCCAATCATCAAGATGTATGAAATTATGGAAGACCTGTAGTACATGGTCAAACACTAAAGAAATTTCGCAGTTCATTAAAGAAACGAAGCATAATAGACGATGTATTTGTCAAACTAATTGACATGGGCTAACATTTTTGGAAACCCTCCTTGACAATATTTATTAAAGCTACTTCAAACAAAAGAAGAATCAGGTGTCCTGAAAGCGGCACTTATGCTAAAACCGCTAAAAATCTCCTAATTCAAATTAAATGCTCCCGTTGCCAACTTTTCTCTTCTATGAAATATACTTTTTTCTATGTAGTTCTGGTTAAGTTTTTAAAAGCGTAATTTGAACGAATCCTAACAGGAATTAATAATCCTGAGTGTATTAATTACTGCAGGATTATACAGAAAAAAAATATGTTATCGTGGTTTTGATGAAAATGAACATTCCATTCGAAACATATTTTAGTACCTACTATGAAATAGCTAAACAATGTGCCGAAAATGGTTTAACTGGTTTATAATACTTCGTTTTGGTTAACAACCGTGTCTACCGGTGTAATTTTTATTTTTAATTCATTTCTGACATATTTTATTTGAAAATAATGTTTGAAAATCTAAATGTTCTAAAGCCACATACAATTTCATCTAAAACTTGTGATGAAACAAAAATAAATTTAAAATGCAAACTATTTACGATGGCCTATTGTTGGTATTCATTAAGAAAATCTTTAATGTATCACTCAAAAAATCATGAGCCATGTCAAACATAATTTAAAAAAGAATATTCCTCGAAGAAAAAAATACTACTATCGAAACCTGATACCCTCCTATTGGAAATAATAAATATTTATAGGAAGATTTATAATCTTCCGAAGTTATATCTATAGTATTTCAATATAAATTTGACACTAGAAACTTACGTCTTGCACTTTCCATTAAAACAATGTGCATGTTGTAGTTGGAGTTTTCAAAACCAAGCTTTAATCGATTGTTTGTCCGTGTCCGTCAATTTAAAATTAAAATATGTGTTGACAAGTATTGTTTGGCTTCGTTAAAAATTTAAGTGGAAATTGAACGTTTTCCACAGTTACGATCTATACTAACCCAGGAAAATGCGAATCCCGAGCAGCGTAAATGAGCCATGGAAATTCTCCACTAGGTCAAGTGGATATAATTAATAGGTAAACTAACGTTTTTGTTAAACTACACGGGAACATGAGTTCGACAAACTAAATTATTTTTAGTAGTTTCTCTTGTGTTGCTTATTCGATTATATAAGATTTAGTAGCACTGTACTAATACAAGTCCACTAATTTAAATTTAGAGAATAGCCCACGATATAAATCAGAGAGCACACAATGGAAGGAAAATGACAAAAAATTGATTGGTTATGATAGGTTATATTATCGGAGATCACCGAAACTGAGGGTTGGATGATTGTTTCCCTCTGGTCGGCGATTAATCGCATCCATTTGCCAGCGGTCGAAAATCGATGAAATCGCCTCGCAAATTCAATATTCTACATGCGTGAGGACATCCGCGGTGTTCCAACCGCACTATATAAATGTACTAAACCGTATATTTGTATATATCTTGTCTCTCAGGAGCTGTGATTCGTTGCTCGAGCAAGCGTAATTTCAAAGAATTGGGGTCGCTGCGACATCGAGGCTTCTTCAGGAGAGAGGCGCAGGTTTTTATATGACGACGGATAAAAATAATATCCGTCGGGTTTTCTTTGTAAATACAGGTTTTCATCGACGCTCTACTCGATATAGGAATAAAAAATTGCAGCAACCGAAGGGAAGCTTAAAAATTAGAGTTAGACATCAACAACCGCAAAATTAGCAGTTACGTGTTGATTTTGCAAATTAATTATGAAAATGATGGCATTATTTTAAAATGCATTAAAACTTATGTGAATTATGAGTGTATATATATAAAAGTCGAGCAATTTTCCATTAATTTCGGTAAAATAAGTGTTACCAATATCTAAAATAATGAACATAAAAAATTTCAAAACTAATATAAATTAAAAAACGATCTATGGTTCTAATGTATATATTTCATGTTATACTATTGGCCATGAATATTTTTATCTAGTACTGACTGACTAAAAGTTTGGTGTTAGAAGGTTTGGCAGAGTCTCTTTTTAAAAAACGGATGTTACATTTTTGACATTCAGATAAGTATGTGTATTTATAACACTAGTTTACAAAATGTCCATTCGATACAAGCATTTTTCTGTTATGCATTGATAAATTAAATTAAATAATCACATTGAGAAAATTTGATGAGCATAGCTATCCGAAATGGGAATTTTTAAAATGGCAATATTACAATTGTTTTTTTATTTTAGTTGAGCGGAATGAAATCAAATATAATCTCGACCTTTAGTAACTACTCTTTATAATTCTATTTATTTTGTTGTATAGTCTGATGAAACATTCCGTCCTTATTTGTTTCAATATTTATATACAAATAAAAACGTCGTAAATTTTGTAGAACACAAATTAAAAAATCATATTACTATTGATGACAAAAATGACATTTGGACAATAGTACAAAACAAAATATGTATATAATATAGTAGTGATGACTTGCTTTGGTTCGAATCGAAAATATATCTTAAAACAATTAACAATAGCAGAAACTGCGATTTTGTTCATCATTTATTCATCCTTCTTCAATTATGTGAAGTTGAATTTATTTCACAGGAATTTGCAATTGAAAATAAAAAATACCCCAAGACTGATGCAAGAATATTATATTTGTAATTTCGGCTTTGGATAAAAAATTCTTCTAATTCAAGTCCCGGAGCAGCGAATTGAAATTAATAAAATAATGGTCTAAAAATTTAGTAAAATGTTTTGCATCATTCACCACTGGCAACTGAAAAATGTTCTCCAACCAACATTTTGACAATACTCTGAACAGTACAGACAAGCTTCTGACTTTGCATAAACTTTAAAAAATAGATTATGGTTCTGCGTTCAATTCAGGACAAGGCAAAATATATCCATCAATTTTCCATGTAAAATATTGTTAATGCAAATAGCATTTATTTATATTGAAATAAAATTAATATTTTTCCACAACCATTTAACCTAGAAAAAAATTTGTAAAAAGCTCTAAAATACTTTCGAATACCCTCGTTTACAAAATAAACAATGGTCAAGATTTTATTAAGCATTAGTGAAACATTCTCCAGAAAAATCTTTAATTTTTAATAATTTTTTTATATCATAATGGAGTAAAAACTCAAACCGTAACTATATCTGCAAAATTAGTCAAAACAGTGATATCCTACAAGAAAAATGGTGGTCAATAATTCAACTACTACAAGATGAAATGGGTAACTATCTTGTAATTACAGGTTTTTGTTTTGTTTACGGGAATTCAAAAAGTTGTGCAGAATTTTATAAAATATAAGAATTTATAAAGCAGATTTTCTACAATCACAGAATTATTATGGGTTCTACTTCAATTGATGACAATTGAAGATTCTATATATTCCTTTTTACGTAAGTTTCTCTATTTTAAGGTTAGGCAAAAATTGACGTACAAATGACATCGAGGGCAGTGCCATAAATGAAACATACAAAATCCTCACACAAAGAAACGAATAAAACAAAAAAACATAAAAAAAATCACAAAGTTTTATCCTCATTTAAGCTAAAATTTAAAAAATAATCTAATTCTTGTTATTAATAATTCAATGATTAGCATGATTGTGACAATTTAATTTTATTCTAATATCGTTGCAAGTAATACTGAGTTGTGCAAACGAAAAATGTTGGAGCATGTTTGTCCACCATATCATATTAATGTATGACGGCTTTAGAGATTAGTCAAAATGTTAATGTTAATAACCATAATAAAATATTAAAAATCGTTTTTGAAGGGCTGAAGGCATTTTCACTTATGCACTTCGTTTCTATTCGTGTATGGGGCGACGCGATTTTATCGCTCTTTAACGTTATGAATACTGCATGAGACAACTAATGAAAATCTTCTTTATTTATACATTAAACTGATGTAAATATTAATTATAAATTAATTTTGTACGTTACATAAGACATATATACATTTGTAAAATCTCATCCAGTTATTATTGATCTGGTAGAATATGGCTGAAGAAGTAATTACTAATAATTTGTCAGCATTCCGCGGACGAAATATGTACTCATGATTTCCTCGAAATGTTTCCGAATATAAATTACGAATTAAATGTAATATGGATGTTGCGCTTCCATCCAGATAATAAAATGTTCAAGTACATCTTCATTAAAGGATTTATTAAATTAAAACGTGAAGATAAAATAAATACATAAAATATATATACATAGAATATATATGCATCACAACAAAATATTTTGTAGGTTTATTTTGTTTTACATTTCTAAAATAAATGATAAAATAAGTTAAATTTATTTGTCTGTACATGTCAAAACAAAAAAAAATGTTCGATTACGCAGGAACTCGTATATAAGGATGAATTCGTGACTTCACACAGTTTTATATCCCTTGCAACATTAATCAATGAGTCTATCAATCAGAATTTTCACTAATCAATACTCTAATGGGTTTTCGGTGATGAATAGAATGTTATCGCTGAATGGTGACACTTCCTACACTGAACAGGTGTCTAAAGAAGTTATGACATTTCTGAAATGATAAAATTCAGGTTTGAAATAAAATTGAAAATATTCAAGGTCTAAGTATACAAACAGGAAATAACGAAGTTTAAGAAATGAAAAGCTCTGATTTGTACCTGGTATAGAAAATTGCAAATACAAAGATTTTCAAATTCCTTTAAAATATCTAAAAGTTTGCAATGTCTTAGGTCATAATTTGCAATATTTTAAACTTATTGCAAAAATTGTAGCATCTAAACGTTTGATTATGCACTGAGAGACTTTGTTAACGATTGCAAAAACTTTTCAATTTAGAGATAACCGGGGTTTTATCATCCGGGTTTTGAACGTTTCGCTATTATGGTTTATAAAATTTGCTATGTTCGGTTGTGAATATTACAAACCTCAATAGCAAAAGGTACACGACTAAAGTTGGTTTATAAAAACATTTTATATTTTCATTATCGAATTAAATAGTAACATTCGACAGTAACGAACATTTTAAACGATATAATAATTAGAAACAAATTTTTTATTTACTTAAATAAAATACTTAGTAAATTCGACTACTTTTTATGACTTTAGCTAATTAGATGCTCTAAATATTTCGTCCTTAAATGTGTTTCATCATTCGGAGTAAATGTGCTATAGTATTTTTAAATGTGGTTGGATGAATCAAATAACGAATTTATTTTCTCTAAATTTAAAAATATTACTGTATTTAAACTATACATTTGTTAAAATTTAACTAGTCACATACTAACTTCCTTTAGTAAAGTGTGCACTACATCAGGTTCATCTAACTAAAAATAGTTACTTTTAATATACTTTCCGTCAACTGCCACTCACTTATTCAATTTATTAGGTAAATTTTATTCAATGAGGTGAATTGTAAACACATGTGTCTTTAAAAATGAATTCGTTTATTACACATAATTAATCCCTAGTGTTTAATAAAAACAAATAGGTGAACAGTAGTTACAGTAAATATAGACAGAGTCTGTCAGTTTAAATTAATTGAAATTAAGTTTAGATCATTTATCATTGTTGGATAATATTACGATTACTTAATGAAAGTATTTTACTGTGATAAATAAGATAAATGTTATTTATTTATATACTGGTATTTAATTTATAAATAGTCAATGTCTTAGTAAGCTTTAGTGATTCTGATACAGAACTTTTACGGATCCAAGTCACGATGATTTTGTAAGACAAGATTTGAAATTAGTTTGATACGATCAAATCTGGCAATTTTGATACTTCGACTAAATTAGAATTTTCTGAACTATCTATCTGATTAACATATTAGACTTCCTTGTTTGTTTCATAAATGATAAGAAGTGCATTTGCGAATAAAACTTAAGAACGTGTAATGCGATTTATTTACTTTCGATCAGAATTTGAATTTTACACTACAAATGTAGTTTGTATTAACACATTTTACCATTTCAGTGCCATTAATGATATGATAAGACAAATTTCATTACTTTTCAATTTGCACTTTTACGAATATTTTAATACTATTTCGATTTGTCATTAGTTCAAAGTCTATTGGACAAATTGTAATAATCATTACAAATAATTATTTTAATTGACAATTAAATCCTGAATCGACCATTACGCAAAATTGTATATTTAATATTCAAATATTATATTCGGTAATAAATTTACAAAACACTAAACAAATAGAAGCTGTTTGAAGTAACAATTTTTATTGGGTCTTTGTACAATTACGTAATGTAAAAAAAATCTCAGTTTTCAATCGTTTAATTTAATTTTCGCTTAATGTTACACATATGCCATTAGTCTACACGTTTGAATATTTTTTGGTTTGAAGTTTTTTACATTCCGATATTTAGGCTGATTACAGGAAATTAAGAATCATTCAAAATTACCTACCTAAGAAACACAAAAGCATACAATTATTATTACATATGATAATTATGTACATTCTATTATTTGTTAATAACTAATTAATGTTCGTAACTTCGTACTCAATCTCTTATGAATGATAATATTTTACAATTACATTTAACGTGAAGCTTTGTGCAGCATATTATATTATGCAATTAATTTTTCATTTTAATTTGTAATAACTACGTATTGATTAAAGTTAACATATATTTTATCCTTATTGTAATTTGTCCTTATTGTAGTTTAATTTATGCCATCGGAATATGTATATAAAACAATTTATAAAATATATATAGTTTAGTAAATACAAAAATGTTGAAAAATGTCGCTGAAAGTGTATCTATAATATTAAAACTGAATTCTCGTGCAAGAAATGTAATTATGTTATTATTCTAGTCATGATTGCTGTTATTGAATGTTATTTTTTCCGCGTTGGAAATAAAATATAGGTTGCAAAACGAAATGAACTGAAACAATAATTATCCGAAAACAGTTGAAAACATTTGCAATGTCTTTTCTGCAAGTACTTGTACTTACGACAAGTGGTCAATCCAAAGGCTAAGGATTTAGTCAACTGTAATAAAAACGGTTGGTTTTGCTAGAAAATACCACATTTATAAGTAATAAAAAAAATTCTTTTACATTAAACATATCTTTTAATAAAAGCAAAACTTCTTTCATGGCTGATATATCATTTAAAGTATCAACAAATGTTACGTATATGATAAACTTTATAAAATCGAAATTGAATTAACAATTAGGATTAAAGTCCTTTTGCTGATTCTATTAGACTTCTTTGATTAATGGATTCAGCCCCAGGTATTATAAAAATAATAACAAAACGAAGAGTTTTTCGTGAAATATCTTTGTGGAATGTTATAAAAGTATTAAAAAATAATTTTAAATATCTGGATTAGATATATTACAAGAAATAAAATCTTCTTTCTTGTAGGCATCAAATTCTCTCTTTTTGCTCCTTTAAAACTGCTATTATCTAGACTAATAATATAATACTACTAAAGTGTACACGGAGAAAAATGACTCCGCTGGATTAGCTGATTCATATCAGCTAAAATTTTCGGCTGGAATTGCCGAAAATATATGCAATTTTAGCTGTTTTGATTCCGCTACTGTAGCCTTAACCCTACTCAATTCGCGCTTAGCTCTAAATTTCCGCTACATTAGCAGATTTGTTCCGTTAAATTTGCGGACTTTTTCAGTAAATTTACCTGAAATTTTCGGCTATCCCTAACGGAATTCCAACAGATGTCCCTATAGGATAAAATTGGTAGAATCTGCGGATTTTTCGGCTGATTTTGCTGATTATTTTTCTCCGTGTATCCCTTCCAAGGAATGATCGCCCTTTTCCTTGTTCCAATATTTCAAAATGTATAGTTCTAATTCCTGTCGTTCGCAATAAGAATAATTGACTAACAAAAGTATAATTGACAATGTGGCAGTAAATGCAAAAAAAAATAATAGAATTTATTTTCAGGGGTTTACAAACAAAACATATTTTTAACATTGGTTATGGAAATAACTGAATCAAACGTAATTTGCACGGCGACATATATTTTTGTGTATATGCTTTCATATAACGTCATTTCGAAATATAATAATATTAATATTTTATTTGCCAAAAATCACTGACTACTTTTGCATTACTTTGTGTAATATGCGGAACTTGATGTATGTAAATGTATAAAACATTATTATGAACTTTCTGGTGTTTTTAAAGAGAAGATGTCTGCTATCATTGAAACAGTCTACTATCATTGGAGTTAAATAATTTTACACAGGTTCAAGGGACGTTGGGTATATACTATTTACATAGAATGTATGCAATATTATGCAATGTCTGGCTTTACATTAATAAAACTGAGGTTTTATCGTAACGCGAGAGTTATCCAGGTAAACTCGGAACTATTGGCCATTATAAGAAACGTCTATTGAAGTAACTTATCCTTGTTAGTTGCTTCGCTTTACACTGACTTTGGTACAAGGGAATGGTAAGAATTAGCAATAAATATAGCGAGAAATTAATTAATTGTTGATAGGATAATTCTTCCAGAACAAAAATAGTTTGCATTTTGCAAGATGTTTATTTTAACACGAGTAACAGCAAAATGTAACAGTCCAAGTAGTACGAAACATTGTAACTAACGAATTACTGTTACTCGTGCCTTTGCATAGAAATTTATATGTACTTCATAAAGGGGATTGGAAATATTTCGAACAATGTAACGAAAGCATACTAATTTATTATTAGTTATAATGTATATTCTACATTTGACAGAATCAAAGATGAACGGAAAAATTTCTATAAAACGATTACTCTCGATAGAAACTATCGTATTGAAAGATATTCAATAATAATCCAGCCTCATTTGCAATAATATCGAATGTGACATTTCTTGTATCAATGTTTCACTCTAGCAGTAATAATTCCTCAACAGTAATGTTTAGTCCAAATGTCTTGTAAACTTGTTTTCAATAAAACTGAATGAACTTTTTTTATGTTTTTTTATGTTACAGTGAGATTTTTATTTGCGAAAATTGGCAAAAGTATTTTTAATTTAGGGAGAACGGGGGTTTATCATCCGGCTTTTGTACTCTTTGTTATTAAGGTTTGCAAAATTTACAACTCTTCCAACTTATTATTCGAGAGTTTTTATGGTTGTTGATTACGAGTCTACAATTAGATTTTAAAAATTCAAATTAGTGAATGCAATATGACGGACGAGATTACTAAAAATCGATCGGATTTCCTTAAATCTTATTACTTAGTGCTTTTTTGTTGTCGCTAATGATTTATGTTTGAAAACTGAAATAATCAATTTTTTATATTCAATACCAATATTTTCAAGAGTCATTTAGCTACAAAATGCAAGCTGCTCTCAGACTGCACCGCTTGGAGAGAGAAGGAAAAGGGTATCTAAGTAGCACTTGGTTTTTTTAGTTTTTTTTTAATAATTATATTTTCTGATGTATTATAAATATATTATGCAGATTTTTTAAATATTCCGGAACATTATTTAATATTTACGAGCTTTATTAATAATAAATTGTTAAAACAAGAGTATTCATAGGTTAAAATAAAATTAAGGTAATTAATAGATACGTCATTGAGTTTGCAGGAGATAGCAGACAAAAAACGTTCATTTACATCTTTTTTTCAGACCCCTGGAGGTAAAAACACTTCGTGCTCTGAGGGTGTATGCGATCAATTTTGCTGAGAACTTGTCTGAAAGGACGTGGATCTGTGTTTAACTTTTAACTTATACAAAGTATTCAGTACGGCAGCTTTCAGCTCTAAAATTTAAAAAAAAATGTCCAAAAAAGATATTTCTGGAGTTTCAACTTTCATTTTTTCGAAAACGCGACGTAATGGGGTACATTTGAATCCAAAAAGAAACTAAGAAAGGTACGGGAATAAAATATGCAAAACATTCAAATATTTATCGGTTTCTAAATTGTGTTATACCGATTAAGCACTTTCGATTAGACTGGATTTTACTGTGAAATAATTTTAGTCTATTTGTCACAAATTATTAACTTGTTTAAAAACCTGCTATTACCAAATTTCCTTGCAGTGACCTATGACGCAATCGAAATAACGTGTCATATATATCTACAACTTAATGGTTGAAATTCCGTACGGCAACCTGACGACAGTACAACAACAAAAAATTAAATTCCAAATTCGCAGATAAACTGTGAAAATAACGTAATCGAAATTTGCCGGGGGTTATTTAATTGAACTCTTATTTCGAATTTTGGATTTCAGCTGACAATAAGTACATTTTTCAATTAAAATGTGACGAAATATCGAGGGTAAAGCGATTAGAGAAATAACCCATTGGCGCGGTTTCGTGCCTGTAGCGTTTTAGACACATTACCGTAGTTCCAATTAAAGCGTGCCGAACGAAAAATAATTCACAATTGGAAAATTATTATTATTATTCTGAAAATAATGGCATACACGTCTTTAATATATAAAATTGCTATAACTAATATTTATAATGTAGAAACCGTCCCCGAGATTGCACCAAAGCCGCCACTCTACCGATAGGATTATTACAGCTCTTCTTCGGTATTCACTTGGGGATCTAGATATTAAATACACGTTAAAAATATTAAAAATCCATTCAATATCTATTTTTAGAATCATGTTTTTGTAATTTTGAATCATTTGAATATGAAAACATGATGTATTAATAAATATTTTTGTATCAAGGATGTGAAAAGAGACTTTACACTCACGGGCGATCAACGTTCCCAACGGAGCGAGCGAAGCAGAGTCAAGGGTATCGGATGATCTCTTTCAGGGGGTAAAAGTTTACACTCGTGATACGAATAACATTTTTCCTCATATTGAGTATAAAATTCGAGTTTACTCCCTGCATTTCAGCTCGAACGGAAACTCCTGTCATATTTTACTCACGTGAAGACGGGTATAAAATCAAAATTTTACGCGCAGTATGAGGAGAAAGTACATATTTTTAATGTGTGAATCATAAAAACTTCAAACAATTCCATCAATCATCAGCATTTAGCATCAACATTATTTTGTAGACAAGGGTTCGTGTATCTTTATGGGGTGGCGATGAAGCTTCGTTCCCTTCTAATGAATATAAAATAAGAAATATTACACATTTATCAAGAATATTTTTTTAAAGATTGTGTATGTGAAAAATCGGATGTAAATATACGGTGTAAATACAAGAGTAATGAAATAGACTAAATGTGAAAATTGTTTAACCTTTACTAAGAGATTTGGTTACGCCGTAGCTTTGATAACTTAATTCAGCATATATTGCAGGTTATATTTTCGTGAATTTCGGATTCCTAATGACGTACGCGTTTTTTTACTACTTTTGTTACATTATTTTCAAAATTAATCATAAATTATATGCTTTTCATGAAAATATTAATGTTTGTTTTGGCATGACGTCTATCATTTTTTACTCTTCTTTTAAGATAAAAAAATTATGTCAATTGGTCATATTTTATAGACTGCAATAATCTAATGCGTCTACCACTTAATAATTGCAAATACAAACCAGAACTCAATGCAATAATTTCTTCATTTTAAAATTCATGTTATTACGAAAACTATATTACATACGAGTATGTAAATATATAAAACAGTTAATTTCGGGAATGAAAAATTAAGCGGATGGAATTATTGTAGAAAACGCTGACGTAGATCAAATTTACGTAAGGTTCGTAGAAATGATACCAAAAATTCCAATGCAGATATTATTATTAACCGGTACGTAGGCAAGAACCAATTTATCCAATAGTCAAAATTCTTTAAAAGAATTTTCATTTAAAATGAAAAAATTTTTGATATATTTATACCGAAATTGCTACTAAAATCATTTAAACGGGGTAATGGGAATAATATTTATATTCATTCGTGTTTTTCAACAAACAGAAGCATAAAATAATTGTATCTTTACACTATTATTTAAATTGATATTTTCTCACTTACTAAATTTAGGTTAGTTTAACATTTTTAGTTAAGTACTTTTTTATTTATTACCCAAGTAATCTGCTATGATTACTCTCTCATACATTTTTTAGTTGAAATTGGAGTTTCCGAAAACATACTAATATTGACCTTTTAAGCGTGTCACTTTGAGCTCAGGTTTCTCGCATAATTGTCTACCAACAACACGAAACATTAAAACTTTGCCTGCCCTTCATGAAAGTGTTAAAATTAAAAAGAAACATTGTTAATATTCATTATATATCTACAATAAAATAATCGTTTAAAAATTGCATGGTTCCATATAATTTGTTTTAATGGAATTATCTGTATATATTTTTTGTAGTAAAAAATAAATATTTTTGATATCCGATGTGACATAAAAGTGAAATTATTAAATATCGATAAATGACATTCGACTGCGTTCGCATTAAGTTAGTCATAGTATGAAAGTATCTTTTCTTCTCAAATGTTAGGACTCCTATTGTAAACATGCAATGGATTACCTTTTATAAGAAACTGTTAAATATACTTCGAGCCCGAAGACTGTTCGTACTTTGTGATAAAAAGGAGTTAGCAATGAAATAAAACCTGTAGTGGAACGATTTAGGATGACTTGTCGATGACTTATACTACTTGCGGCTTTTACTTTCGGGTTGACGTCAATCCTACACGTTCACAGATGTACCTTTAATTTTGAATGTTTCCTGGGGTTCTTCAATAACATTTAACTTATGAATTGTTAGATGTTTAAATTTATTGGAACAATATTTTTATTTTATCATATCCCTCCTATAAGAAAAGAAAGTTCTAAATTCTGCAAAATATATTTAAAATCAACCTTTTATACCTATACTACTATTAAATATTGATATTTTATTTATTTTATTACATTTTATTTAAGCCAACATTTTAACTCTCAGATTTGTGTTATTTAATTCTCTGTTAGGCACTTCTGTAGTTTTTGCGAGACTCTCCTTAGAGACTTCTCTTTAGAATATTGCAAAAATTGCAGGAGTATAGCATGGAGAGCCAAGGCAGTCCAACTTTTCTCTCTGCATAGAACTCTTTACTTATTGTATTAGCGCAACTAAATTAAAATGGAAACAAATATATTAATTACCCTCTAGTAAAGACGAAATCAACCACTTTTGAGAGAAATTTATGTAATTTAAGTAATTTTTTATTTTGTTTTTGTGTAAAATGTGCCCTCGATATCTTAAGTTCTGGAAATCGATCATAATAAAATTCGATTATAAATTTCGATTAAAATATTTTAATGTGCACTGAGAAAATGTTCCTTGGAAAAAAGTCTGTACATTGTTTTAGGCGAGATATACTCAAAACGTTAAGAAATGTTTTTTAATGAGATAATTAAAATATCTGTCCAACAATTTTCATGACATAACAAACGATTCCATGGGAGTTTTTTCAGAATTGTAGATTTGTGTAAAATTATTGAAGAAAAGTATGCCCCAAAGATCAGAAATCGTTTGAGGTAAAATACACATAGAAGAAGTAACAGGTTTTATTTTGGAGTGAAGTTTACTCTAAATTAGTGAAAGTGTCCTCCAACAATTTTAGAATCTATAAGTGGTTATTTTTGACAAGAGAAACGAATTCATCATATACTGAATTTATTCATGTCATGTTCAAGCGGATTTTCCTGTGTTACTCAAAATCAACATGTCATACATGAACTATTAATCGGTAATTAATATAACTTCAGACGCCAATATCTCACACGTCGGCTATAAATATTTGATCAATTGATGTTTCTTTCATCTTGTCGAATTAAATGTATATATGAAAAATGTATAACCTGTCCACCTACGAGCATACGATCAACCTACGGCTTCTTAAATAATCGTCGAGAAATAAATTTAATAACTACATTTCATATCATCCCAAATCCATAAATTGTTATTTTCAAAACCTTTAATAGTTTTTAAGCAGAGTGGGAATAACCAGTACTTTGAATAATGATGCGAGTAATATGCTTTGACAGGATCAAAAAAGAAATGTTGCAATAAATAAGTTAAAACGTTAATAAAACAACGATATCGTTTACGAACTTAATTGAATACGCATACAAGTTTTAAATTACAACATATGTTGATAGATTTTCATATATATATTTTTACAAAGATAAATATATCGTATAATTATATTAAGTTACGAAATAATGCGTAATCCTTTTGATTATTTATTAACTTTTAACTTACTTTTTAAAATTCTCATATTGAATTTAAATTGCATTCAAGGATATTAAAACATTTTAGTACACTTTACTTCAAGAGAATACAGTTATTACTGGAATAGTTAGTAGAATACTCCAAAACTATTTTTTTGCTGAATATTGCCGAACAAAAGCCGAAAGTCAATTCGAAAATGTTTCATTTTTCTTTAAAAAAAAGTGGTTCATCAACGAAATTGTGCACGGAATATAAAATTCACTTTATAAGTAGAAAAAACTAATTCGAATTAATTGTCGCACCTGACGGCGCACAATTTCAAGAGCTTTCCATGATTAAATTTCACCCACGTCGATATAGACAGGACACACTTGTATTTGATACTAAATTGTTTAAAAAAGAAACAGAAATAATCCTTTTAGAGCATTTTTAGACACTCAATTTTTCTGATGTGACAAGGTTAACGTAACTATCTGTAAAGATCATGTAGTTTGAAATAATTGAAGTTAGCAACGATAAAGAATACTGTAATCTGAATCTTATATTATTATACTTGAAAATACTGAATATCTTATTAATAAAACATATTTTTCATAAAATGTCGAGACTCATAAAATTATAAAATACATTTTTATCAGTCAGATGAAAAATGTTTTATGTAATTGTGTGAAATAACTCATCTGCATAAATTATCATATCATATTTTTTAAAAAGTTATTATTTACGAATTTCCGTACCATATTATTGGAAAAGTGAAAATATTTCTTACGATTATGCATCATATTTAAAGTTTTAATGTGTTTTGTGAATACTTTTTGAAAAATCGTAATATTTAAATTCTCGGTAAAGAAATCTTGAAAAGTTAGACTTAGTTTGAACAGAGAAAAATATAATTCTTATTAAGAAAATGTTTCTTTTCCTATTAAAAGCAGGTTGTAAAATATTTTTGTTATCAAAATTCAAAGGAGCGTTGCAAAACCGAGGACGTTCTACGCATGCAATGCTATATTGAATTGTTCAACACAGCAAACAGAAATTTATTTATTTATTTATTATTAATATACGGACCAAGTGGTCCTTTACAATATAATATAAATAGAAATATAATATTTATAAAACAGTCATGTAATATTTATATATATTATGAAACTGTTATTTTTTCAGTTTTTAATATTGTAACTTTAGGTGGTTCTTAATTTTTTACATATATTTCTTAGGATTTTTATAATAACAAACTTTGATAAAATTCCTTTAAAATGTAATTCTGGTTTACAGAGTTGGAATGTCGCTCTATATATAATTAATTCACATTGAATAATGTTCAAGAAATTAATGAAAACTTGAAATGGAGAATAAAGATAAAAACTTACGAGACAAAATATTGATTTTTTGACGAAAATTGCATTTTTTTTAAATGGTTAGACCATCGCTTTAAAAGTTCCTATTGATATTCGATGAAGTTTTGTTTAAAATATTCGATTTACGCGATATTTGTATCATGTTGGTCAGGATCAAAACGTACAGAAAGTTTGAATTTCATAATTATATCATTTTTAATTAATGAAAATATCGTACATTTTGAAAAATTCTAACATTCGTCAGCTCTCAAAATGAAAATTTATACTGTCAATAAATTTTTATTTATAATCTCACTGAGTTATGTATAATTTATATATAAAACTATACATGATTAATAGCATTTTTATAGAACATTTAAAAATATTGTAAATTGCCCAATCAATTAATGAAATACATTTTGGAACATCTCAGTAAAATGTCTTTTATCGTACTGTATTGAATGGCATGTTGTACTAAATTCTAAATTCATCCGCCCAATGAATTAAATTAAAAGAAACGCGTATTTTCATGATTTTAATTTACTATAAAAATAATTTATTATGCAAAAATATCCGACAACTATTTATTTCAAAGTATATATCAATTGTGGAATAAATTCTTCCTTAACGAATCAGTTTTTTTTGGCGCCTAAGCAAAAGATCAAAATCATTATCAGGAAACAAAAACAATTTATTTATATTTGATGAGTGAAATGAATACATATCAGTAACTGAATTTCAGTGATATTAGTTAGAGTAGTATATGTATGATATTTTAAGAAGTTAATATTAATTTTGTTTTTGTTATACTATCGACCTTCTTTGTTTTAATTCAAGTGAATTACAAAAAAAAAACTACTTATGAACTGCGGATATTAGCATCCTCATACGAGCATAATATTTTATCATAAAATTGATTTTTCTAAAGTCAAATTAAAATATTTTTTGGGCCAGGAACTGTTTTAGTAATTTACCAAACAGACACTAATTTTTTACAAGAAGTATAGTCAAAAATATGAAACGCTATTGAGGGACTTAATTTAAAAAAGAAACTCGGCCGCTTTTACTCGGTACATATTTGGTGTTCTGGTAAAATGTGTGTAATAAAATATCGAAATTGGTTACTCACAATTGTAAAAAGATACTCTACCCACTCCCGATAGTAAAAATACTAAACAATCGAAGCTAAGTTAATGAAGATAATTGACTCAAGCATTTTTTTCACCCACCGTTAAGGAATATCAGTTACACTCCGCCATAAAAATAGCTATACCTAACATTTTCATTGTTACAGTAGAATTACCATTTGTGGCGATAATGACTAATGTCCCATGTGGGATGTGACTTTTAAGCACACACATACTTCCAGTGGGTGAATAGAATTTTTCATGTCGTATGACGAAAAACATTTAATTTTTATTCCAGTTCAACAAAGCTCGTAAGGGATAATATTTTTGCACAGAGTAATAAATATTCATTATTTATATATTTAATTAGCTGCTATCTGTATTTAAATTTTTCGTAAACTACGCATGGAAAGTCGGTCACTAATTAAATTAGCAAAGACTTTTACCACCAAAGAACAAAAAAACGACTAATTTATTAGCTAATTTATACTAATCCATTAGTCAAATCCAAGTAGTCTCAAATTAGTCATTCTAGATTTTTTTCATTTTATTTATAAAGTGAATTTGGAAAATTTGATCATTGAATTTGTAGTTTTGTATTCTTTATTATTAATGATTTTGATTACAACTTCATTTAGTGACTGGTTTTTCATTCCTTCATTAATGGTTTTTTTCCTATTTCAAATTTACAGAGTACCAAAGCATGTTTAGGATTTGTTTGGTTAAAGTTGAAGAAATTCAAGAATAACAATTTTTAGAACCGATAGAAAATATTGAATCCATGAAATCCAAGAGTCCCCAGTTATTTGTAGCAGACATTCAAATACCAATTTTAACCAATTTTTCTTAATCTTTAATATTTAATACAATACGCGTATATATATTTTTTTTGAGAATTATGATTGATGTAGCGTTATTATTAAAAAACATGGTATTTACGTTTTAGTCACCATTTTTAAACCATTCTGAAAGAAAATGAATGGTTCTAGGAACATTTTCAGCAGATTTAAAATCATGACGAAAGAAAAGACAGTGTTCGTTTGAAAACGAACTGTGTAAAGTATGTTATAGACTACAAACAGTTTTTTCGTTGATTGCGCACGTCCTCAAATAAAATTTGAACTATTCCCCAGAACCAATAAATTAATTAATCTATAATTTCATTAACGACTTTGGTCGTGTCAATTTCATTAATTTTGCAATGATAAAAAGTAGATTTTTGTGAAAATGTTTTCACAGGCACATGGAAAGTCGAGAAGAGAAGCTCGCAATGTATCATCACACTGCCAAAAATACAGTAAGAAATTTCGAAAGTCGATTTTCGTGACACAACGATACATTATACATGAATCACTTACCGAAACGAGACACGGACAAAAGAAGAAGAGCTTTTTTCAATTCGTTAAAAGTTCGGGCCGTTTGAAAAGCGCGAGATGCGAACTTTGAGCTGGAGCTTCGTAACTCGAAAAAGCACACGGAGGTAGCCGAAGAGGACGGTGGCACGAGTCACTGCGAGGATAACGACGCGAAGTGCGGTGACGGCGGGCGAAGCTTTTATATATACTCGGAAAGCACCGGCCCGACGGGGATGAGCACACAGGTGGCTGCCTCCCGCCTTTCAAGGCATGCCGCCGCCACCGCACCCTTCTGGGCATGCGTCACCCTTGCCACAGAAAACTGCGCCTCCAGAATCCCACTGTCTTAAGGGAGACATTCAATGACTTTTTTCCATTGTAAATGGACGAATTAATCACGGCCATTACGGTAATCATAGAAAGAAGAATTAGGTGTCGTGAAGCACCTCATTAATTATAACGAGGACTCCTCAAACTTTAGACCTATTATATGCACTGCTATTAATGTGCATACGCCCATATTTTATTAAAATTGCGTATTTATCATTCGGAATATATTAAGGAGACAAGTGTCTCGTGCACGGACCTCTCATGCTCAACTGAGTTGATAAATGATTTACAACTGCTTTCCCAACAATTATCATAATAGAATTGTACTTCCGAATATGAGACCTCGCGAAGAAATGTCACGAATACCACGTCCGCAACACGACGAAACCCTAAACGAGAAAAGTTTCTTCATTTTTGTATTTGTATTTATTTATTAATAAGTCTTAAATGCGAATGGTTGCGTTACATTATGGCTATATTTAAAAAAAAACTTACCATAAAGCGAGGACAAAATATATTGATGAGGATTTAAGATCCTTCATGAATTTTGGAGACATGAACGTAATATACGAAGAGACGTTGACCAGATGGAAAATTCTTGAAATCTTCCCCAAATTTAATAAAATATTAAATACTAGATTATAACTTCCGTACTTATTCCAAGTTTGTACTCTAGTTGTTTAATTGTGCAAGAAATTTGGTAAGATAGATAAATCGATAATCACTGTTTTATTTTTGAATATTGGTATGGTGGTATCCTATTTGACACTTCGAGATAGTATTGAAGAAAAGTATCATAAAACATTCTAACCTTTAAAAATATTCCAGTTTTCTTCAGCTGGGTATGCGAAACGTCTGAAGACAACGAAAGTGCTGTGCGCTAGTGCACAAATTTAGCGCAATTGGTTGTTTATAAGACATTTTATTGCAGATCCAAGCATTCGTGTATCAGTTTGTATGAAAACCCAATGACGCAAGGCGATCGTTTATTCATTGGTATCTTATACATTTACTGTAATTTATCAATGAATGGACGACTCCATGAAATGATCTTATCACCTAAAATACATGTACCAGGTGTTAAGGGTCGCCGATTACGGTATCTGGGTTTCGCGCACCATAGTTTTACATCTTGTTAACCAAAATACGGAATCAAGTGTTAACGGACGCTTTATCAGCTAAAATACGTGCACGAAGTGTGAAGGGTCGGCGATTATGATGTCCTTATGTAGAAAAGATTTGACCTTAAAACGGCCTTCAAATTCGTACCCTAAGGACAGTGACCCCAAATACCGGATGCACATACTTTAGGTAATAAGGAGAAAAACTACTAGGCACTACCGTTATCAGAAACCCTTAACACCTGGTGCACGTATTTTAGCTGATAAGAAGAAAAAATATGGAGAGCGATACGTGGACTTCATAATCGGTAATCGATTATTCGATCTCTAGGATTTGTAGCCATAATGCAAAGGGTAATAATTTAAAAATAAATTATTCTATTCATTTGATTTTCTGCAGTCCATTCATTGGGGCTTAGCGGATTTTTTTACAAACTTATAAAGATAAGGTTAATAATTAAATAATTCAAATGGTTAACTACACGAATTAAGAATGTAAAGTCTAACGATTCCAATGGTGGTACTATAATTTTTATATAAATGAATTCAAACGTTACATGTGTATAGTAACATTTTGATAATAAAGGTGAAAGTATCCAAAATGGCGGCTAAGACACGAAAAAATCGGCGAAAGGTTCAGGAATTTTTTATTTGTAAATGATAGACTTTCGGAAAAATATTAGAAAACAACAAGTTTTTAGGATAGAAATTACTTTTGAAACTCTTGCGATATTTGGAGCGCGAACGGAGTATTTACTAGAAAGTGGATTTTTCAATTTAGGAGCACAAAATAATCTTTCGGGAGTGCAGTCTACCCCATAAACAGAAATTTTGCTTCAGCTCAATTTGCAATGCGAAATATTTGAGGGCAGATATCGCCTTTAGATATCGACTTTTTATGTCGTATTTGCATCGCATTCGAATTAATGTTAGCCGATGTGGTTTCGAATGCGTGGAATTGGAATCAAATTCCAATTTTGGATCTGTGCTGGCCTCCGGGTTAAGCAGACGTTCGAGGGTTTAGAGAGCGACATATTTTAGCAAAATCACTCTCTAAGATGAATGGTGACCTGACAGTGGCGTGTCATTCGAATTAAACTCTTTCGTATAACTGTGTACTGGCCTCTGGCGAAGTAGATGTCTAGAGAATCGTGGCGTTGACGAATGGAATTTGGAATTGATTTAATTTGTTTAAAAAGGTTTGATACGGATTTACCTATTTATAATTCCAAAGCGCAGATCTGTCAATTGCAATTCAGTGAGCACACTGAGCACATCGGAAACAGCAGTTGAGGCCGTGATCCGATAACAAAGGCCAACAAAACTTAGGACTAGAAACCGGACTATACTCTTCTGAAAGTTTTCATCGCATTGAATCCAAATCTGGCAGCCGAATTATTCTATCACGTCAAGATTTTGAGATACTCTAACATAAAAGTGCGAAAACCGATGTTTTTACCCAATATATCCAAGTTTTAGTGGCGGAACACAATTCTTGTTCGCTATTTTGCAAAAGCCTGATTAAAGTGCATTCATCAGAAATCTCAGAATACTTTTCCGAAGATTATCGATGCGCCAAATCTGAATGTGCTGAAAATCTGGCTCTAATATCATATCCTAAATGATATCTTAACCTAAAAGTGCAAAAAAACGGAAATCATAATCGTTAATTAATAAAAACTTAGATAACTCGATTCAAAAACTAATCGGAACTCCTAAATGCGCATTTTAAAGGTGATGAACAGCACATTAATCTAAATTTTGATAAGTTGTGAACAAACATTTTGTTCGACACACAAAAACTTACTGAAAATAGACAAAAACGGTGTTTTTTGCACTTTTAGGTTATGATATCTCAAAATCTTGACGTGATAGAACAATTCTGCTGCCAGATTTAAATTCAGCGCAGATGTAAATTCAGCAAAGAACCTTTGAAAAAGTACAATCCTGGGTATGCAGATCAACCTCATTTTGTTGACCTGCGTAATTTACCAAATGCGACAATTGTACGTGGATATTGTCGCCGACGTCTCCATATGATATTAATAAACGTTTTGTCGGTTCGGGATTATATCGACGCATTTTATTCCGCCTACTTTTTACATATCTCTTACATTTTGGATACAGTTTTTGAAAAAAATCATTACATCAAAAAGCTGATAGAAAGTGGAAAATGCAGTAGAAATTCTATCGAATATAAAAAAATTCAATTAACAAGGTTATTGTGTTATATACTGCAAAATGTTTTAATTGAAACATGACTTATCCTCTATTCCAATGATTTCCATTGTTCAAAATAAAACGTAAACAATGGCAATGGAAAAG
Source organism: Trichopria drosophilae (assembly GCA_030407085.1). NCBI lineage: Eukaryota > Metazoa > Arthropoda > Insecta > Hymenoptera > Diapriidae > Trichopria > Trichopria drosophilae. The sequence continues at coordinate 67,612,559 of CM059586.1, read as the reverse complement.
AAGGAAGTTATAACAAGCCATAAAAAATAATCAATATTTTTATTTCCAATAAAATAACAATTATAACAAATAACTTTTAGTTCGAACAAGTAAAGATTCGAAACAACCTCTCTTGAAGTTTAACGAAGATAAATAAAATACTAATTTTATTAAATTTATTTAATGATCATTGTTAAAAGTTTTAGGATCATCTTGCTAAAAGTGCATGAATGGTTTTAATACTTTAAATATCCATTTAGTAATCAAATTATGTAAATCGTGGTGTTAACCGACTTCCATAGAAATATAGTTTCTCTGTGCAGATATTTGGTGCGACGAGGATTGTTGTGCTACCGCAAAGGGTTAAAGTTATTACCTCCTTTGGAGCCAAGTGAATACTACGTGTATATATTCATAATTTTATCATCCAGGCATAGGCAATTTAGCCGGGGAACAGAGTTCCGAAAATCAAAACCTCGAAAGGCTAAAATTTCGATATTACGTGAGTCCAAAGTGTTTTAATTTACGTTCTTTCTGCCAAATTTTCAAAAATAAAGTGAAGAAAATCACGCTGGAGCCATGCTACATCGATATTTTGGCCTTTAGGTGTGTTGATTGTTGGAACTTTGTTCCCCGGCCGGCAATTTTACCATATATTATTAAATAATCAATTATTTGCATAATTAGTTTATAATTACGTTGAACTATCATTTCTCAAAAGTGAATTTCCAAACCCTACTAACTGTCCATTGTAAGAAAATCAATTTTAAAAATCAAGAAAAATATTCTGTTCCAGATAAACGACAGCAATATGTTCATTTTAAAAATAACTGTAATCGGTTTGAAATCAATTTAAATTGACTTAATAATCAATAATAAGTAAATCATATAAATACATTTTATCTTAAACAAACACGTATGCTAAAAATAATAATGAAGAGGTTGAAATGTAAACATTGCGTATGTTGTTTATTTTGTCCACACCAATATTACTTCATTTGAAATTGTAGCATTTAAAGTAAACTATTTTAAAATAGTACTAAGGAAATAAAAGGAGCGACTTTGCATGAAATATCCACAAGAATTATTAATTTAATGATAAGAAAGTTGGTATTCTAAAAACTCACACATTGTGCCTGATTTAAGAGATTGCAAGATTTTTATGAGTGGTGAATGCAATTTTCTGAATGCAAGATTTATTTTTGCACCGTACCATAGTTTGCCGTAATTAGTGTAAGAAATATAACAAATCGAATAGTGATTTTATATATTCAATTACATATGAAAACCATCAACCAATTCTTTGCAACAAAAAATTATCATTTATTTTTCAAATCATATTTCTAATCATATGTGAAAATTTTTTGAACTACAAAATATTTAAACTCATTTTTATTATAAATCTTGTCCTGACATTATTCAGCAAAATTAAAGAGGTAATAGAATCTCATTTTAATTGTTCATCATTTTTAGTGACACTGGTGACTGCATTTTTTCCATAAAAATAGACAAAATTAACTGCCGCGTACGCATACCACTTTATACATGGATTTCTATGCACACCTCTCACATTACAAAGTTGTACACTTTTTAACAATACAAGTTGTAACTTAAATCAAATGCTGTCGTTCTAATTGTTACGAGGATATTAAAGTAAATTAATTTCGTCGTCCATCTTATGATCTTCCCATCTGTCATTAATAGTTCAACCCCAATAAGAATATTTTTGATATTATTATATGAACGGTCAAAAACTTTTCTAGAAAATGAATATTGAACATTTTTTTTATTCTCGTGTTATTTCCACACGTTTCTCACTAGTACATAGCAATATTTTTATACTTTAGCAGCGCATAAAAGTATAGTGAAAATGTCCCAAAATGACAATTATTTATTAAACAATCATTATCTTTTCGATTTCTCTTGTCTTCAATCCATGAAATCATAGTTTTAAGTTTTGGAACTTTTTTACACCCAAAAAATACTATTACATAAAAGAAGAGACAGGACATTGTAAATCTGTCCGTTTCCATTTTCGAAAGAGGTTTGGAAAATTTGTTAATGTAACCAAAAAGAACTTATTAATAAATGTTCAAAAAATATAAAAACTATTTGATAATAGTTTTCTTATTTGTGTTTCTTAATAAAGTTCGATATACTTCCGAATGCTATAAAAATATTACGTATAAGCTCGAAAGTTTTGAATCACATAAAATAGTATTCAATAAACACATCATGTAGATGTTAAATATAACTTTGAATACAAGTATACCGTTTAGACTTGGATAGTATTTCATTACTGCTAAACAAATGTTTAGAACATTTCAAGCATCGCGTATTTAAAGATCAGATTCGCATTTCTAAGTGGACAACATGGCTTCGAAATAAAATCTGTGTTTATTATGATTTCTCCTATGCATCAGTTCCAAAAACGTTTTTAGAAATAAGGTTTAGTACGAGTTAATCGGGTTTTTAAGTGTAATTAAATGTTCACGGATAAAGATAGAAACTAATGAAATGGTATTTTCTTTAATATTATTACTTAATGTTTTCATTTATTCAAGAGTGAGTTATTTTATAAAATTTTAATTTAAACTTGGATAATCAACTGGACGTTTCGGCCCCTAAGGTGGGTCATCCTAAGAGTTTCTTTCCAATTTTATTTATAAATTTTATCTGCATAATGTGTGCAAAGCAAAAATTTGATCGTATATTCGAAAACTTAGACTGAATCGTAAATTTTATCATTTCGCAAAATGCGCTAGAACAATTAAAAAAGGTAAATGAAAACGGAATATATCATAATAACAGATTAATCAGAATTTTTTAATTCACTGCTGAATCACAGCTACAACTATTGCATAACAAATTTATTTTTGTGATAATTTGAACAGTTTTCTATTAATCGTCAAAACTTACGGATATTCTCAACTTCATAACATTTCAATAATGTCCTTCTTGTGTACTCTTTCACGACATATATCCAATTTCTCGTTTGTTTAAAATAGTATTTTTACCAACCATAATATCACAAATTGTACTCTATTTCATTATTTCACGAGTAATTTTGAAATTTTGGCTGTTCATTGAGTGGGTGAATCGATTCAAGGATGACACTCGGAAACAAATTTAATTAATCGACATATATCGCGAAGAGAAATTAACACGTTTATGGCGAGGACATTATTACCGGTCGGCTGCGTTGAATTATTTTCGAGTATACGATCAAATTTTTGCTTTGCACACATACATTTTAATCGCGTGAATTATACCGCAAACCAAAATTAAGGTAACCCTAAAATTTATCAATAACTGATTTTAAATGTTTAAAAAAGGATATGTCTTCAAATATACACGAGTGGCAGTTTTGCAACGCGCAGTAATTGCTACGTGGTAAATCGAAATTTTTATTTAAACAACAGTTTAAGAACATACATTTAATAAAATGTTGTACATATTTAAAGCTAGAATTCGAGATTGGAATTTATGTATTTATTAAATCTCATATTTTTAACACCTAGAACAGTAAAAAACTAGATACGGTACACGCGAAAACCCAGAAATCGGCATTCTTCATGATTTTTTCTTATTCTAACGAGAAATTGACCAATCCGTAGCAGTAATTGAGCTACTATATTATATAAAATTTTATTCTTTTTATAACGTATCCTCTTAAGAATATCTGGAAAAGTATCAATTGAACCCCTGGCGATCAAAAGGAGATACGCGCGAAACGCCGGAGAATTTGTTGGCCCTTCGGCTCGTAATTTTTTGACTTTCGAATTTTAAAGTTTTCATTAGATATCTTAATAGGAAAATTAATTACGCGAATTTTTTGTTAAAATAAAAAGTTCTATCCCTCTTCGTTTTTAATATAATCGCAAAAAACGAAATTATTTGAAATATAAAATAACTTAATTATTTTGTCTTTAACTCGTCATATCTTTTACAATAATTGGAATTTTTAATGAAATTTTTAGGGAATATGCACTATTCTATCTACAAACTAACGTATTTTCCCAAATTATGGTTAGTTATTACGGAAATTTTTTAAAAATTGGTTTTTGTTTTACTGCACAAAATTGATATTGAAAGCTTCAAACACTTCGGGAGTCGAGGGAATTTCAATAAATCGAAATTTCCTTCGCACCGAAAATTCGAGGTAGGTTCAAAGAAGTTTTTTGTAAAGTTATAGACTAATCTGACTTGTACTTTCGCGTCGTCTCTTTAACGAATATTCGAGATGACGCGACGCGACAGCATTACAACTTTCAATTGTTACTTCAATTGTGGGCATAACTTCTTTAAAATGTTATCCATTATTGCTTTCAGAAAAAATCTATAGAAAGATGACTTTCTTGTGAGCGCTTTAAAATACATCAGTTTGAGAATTCTAATAATCAGTAATTAAAACTATACCAATCACAAATAAATTCCGAATGATTGCGATATTTTCATATGGAAAATAATTAATTGACCATTTAAAAACACAAACACACCTTATTTTGCATCTAATACAATTACGAGGATATAGCGAATTGAATTTAGATTGAATAAAAGCTTGAAAAATAATTTTATAAATAAATGATGTTTAGTGCATCAAGGGTCCCTCCTTAAGAAGAATAATAGAACTATTACATTCGAAAGAGGACGTAATTCATGTTCGGGCATTTTTATATAATCTTTAAGTATGTGGCGGGAATAAAATTTAACTTTCATCGTAGATAACAAGTCATCGTAGACAGAATTTAAATTCTGACAATTTTCCATTCTGTCCAAGGAGGTTTTTGCAGCTTAATGTGCATCATTTCTGAGATTTTCCTGTTGAAAACATTAATTTGGGTGTAAAAAATATGTACATTTTCCCGATTAAAAGCATGACCAGTATCTAGTCGGGGTTCTGTTATAGCTGAATTGCGTTAAGAAAGCCTATTGATATCAGATTTATGTTCGTTAGGTTAGGTTAGGTTAGGTTAAGAAAGCCTATTGATATCAGATTTATGTTCGTTAACTATGATTTTTAAGTTTCTTTTAGTTTCGCCCACATATGTGGCGTCACAATCATTATATTTTGAGCAATATACTGAATTGTTTTTATCCATTAGTTTTAACGTATCAGCTTTTCTAACAGCCGATGTTGAGTTAGGCATTAACGCAGAAACAATGACAATATTCCATTGTTTAAGTTTGCGTTGTAAAGGTCGGTAAAGTGCATTGATACGTGGTACTTTCAAGTAAAATTTCTCATTATGTAAACTATTGGATTGGATTTTATTGGTGGATGATTGAATACGAATAGATATGTTTGTTTACTAAGTTTTTAGGGTAATAAAACAAGAAATGTCCCACCCAGCACATAACCTTACAACAAGGTAGTGCAAGGTTGACAAACGGTTATCAACCTTGCAGCAACCTTATTTAACTGTATCTAACCTTATTTAGTTAATATCCTTATGCATAAGATGCTATGAAAGAGATGAAATTTTGTAAATCATTGCTGGAAACAGATAATCGACGAAATTACACATAGATTTATATCAAACGAACTATACAAGGAACTAATTTTCTTTGCACTGAACAACATAGAATTATGCTAATAAATATTATGTTTTTAGATGCCATAATTCGATTGCAATTTTAATATGATAAGTATTTTTGCGGATTATACTAATCGACCGTAATAGTAAAATTTCCAAAGGAAATAACATTATTACAGAATATGTGTTATCTTAATGGATCATTAATTAACTTTGCTTCATGGAAGAAATTAAATTTTGGTTCTTTTGAACGTGCAGTCGGTAACGAAAGATATATTAGTCCTGTCGCTGATATATATAGTATAGCTTCCCGTGAACACGAGGATATCCACTGTTAAAACAAATTATATTCTCATGCATATTGACCCTTACATTCCTGTAGGTAACAATTCGTGAAAATCATTTATGTATATTTTTACTTTAAAACCTATATTTTAAAAATTATAGCCATTTTAAGTTCGATTTTTGTAAATTTTCATCATCTTTGATGTTTACATATCATGACACGGACTATTATTTTTTGTCATTTCAAGTGGATATTTCTTTTTTAAAGTATTAATGGCTTATTATATATTATTATATTAGTATAAAACTTGATAAAATCAGCTTTGATTCCAAAAGAGATGCACATTTCATTTTCTGACTTCCGAACTTCATTGTAAACATGAAACCGTATTTATATCAACTCTAAAGTGATCCGGTCTATTATTTTTTAGTATGTTCTTTCAATGGATGTAATCTGAAAAAAATCAGATAAAAACGCCGATAAATTCAAAAAAGTTTGTTCCACATACGAGGTTATAAAATCCGACATTACGCCGGGCCCACATTTGTGACAATAAAATCGCATTTCACTCCTTCGAAAATTACATAGATAATGTATGAGTTCCCATTCTACTGAGTTTTAATTTTTTAGTATAAACTAGAATTTTGTATTTGTTATGACAAAAAATGTTTAACGTATCCCTCGCGAACATTTGTACACTCTGAATGCAATTACATTTATTTCATGCCCTTCCCGAGTAAACATTTGCCTCCGGATCGAATCCGATACCGATCCGGGACCCTTATCTCAGTTGAATTTCAGATCCGTGTCAGATCAGGATTGTAACGCTGCCGCACATCCGTAACGGATCCGGAGTCCCGGACTTCCGGCAATCCTGATCCGTTCCTGACCTGATCCGGATTTGAATCTACGGTAACATTCAATAAGGTGTAAATACAGAAAATCTTGTACAAATTTGCTGACGTGACTATTTAAACACATGATTACACAGATGACAATGTGAAAGATAGTAAAAATCCTTTGCCAATGCGTCGTTTGTATATATAGGCCTTTGCTAAGTTGTCATTTAGGTTATACACGAATAAAACATTTCTTTTTATTGACAGATTAATTCTAACTCTAATTCGAGGTTAACTTTCCAATTCGACAAAAGTTACCTTCTTATTTTGTATATTTTAATATGTATAGTTGTTAATTAAGCATACAATTAAATAATACACAACATAATAAAATAATAAAAACTGACAGTTCTTATATGCACAGAATATGAAGCCCTATACAACCTACAAATACAATATAACTATATCCAGTCAATGACGCATCGATTAAATTTTGCACAAATTTACAGAATTAGTGCAAACATATACACAAGAAAATTGTTCTGAACTTCACTAATAAATATAGGATTATTATACCATATTAAAAAATTGAACACAATAAACTTCAAGTAATTTTTTAATCCGTACTATATTCAAAATACATTTATTGAAGAAATATAGCACATTGACGTAATTGGTGTGAACGCATTATCAGATTCGAATACGTATATGTATATGTTTTATATCACCGTACAAAAATGTGATCCTTTATATATCCATTCCTCTCAGATTAATTGCATATTATAATGTGAAGAAAGTTATATTGTATTTAGAAACTACAAAGGTCTTGATGGAATCTGTGTACTCATCACTTAAAAGAATTGTCGCTCCGGCTTCATGGTTACATTGGCTGTTTATAATTAATACATGTTGAACAGCATATTTAATATTGCGCAATAACATTAAAATAAATTATAGCTAAATGCAGAAAGAGCACGAATTAAGTATAATAATTTAATTTTATAAATGTCAAACAGAGTTTACGGTTTTTAAATTATTGTTTGTACATATGTTATTCGTCTTAATATTTAACCTAAGCTTACTTTGTAAAGAATTATCCACAGTAATTCTTTTGCACACTATCCATATAGTTTTATTCCACTTATTAAATATTAAAGCTGTAAAATGTGTCCAATAATCTTAAACATTAAATATTTTTTGGCACTATAATACTTTTTGAAACGTACCCTATCTTCATTTTTTATACTTAATCATAGATAAGCTTACACGTAAATATATTTAAAACAAATATGTATTAAAATTATAATAAATATAAATAACAGCGGATGAAATCATAGGCTGCGTTACAACAAGTGTTAAATAGCTGAAGAGAGTTTATACGTTTTAGATTATTCGGTTTATGAGACTACGTATTATATAATGAATGTTACAATAATTAATAAAATAAATATTTTATTAACCCCTTCGCTGCGGTGAGAATTTCACAAAAAGTGCTCAAAATGCGGGAAAAAAAATTTGGTTAGATTTTACTGTAACTTGGTGTATAGGGGTTTCTTGGGACGCCGATTACGAATTTGAAGTCAGATTTCGAAAATTTAAAACGGCGGATTCAATATTGCTGGCAAATTTTCTAAATACCAATCATTTCGCCTGACACTTGTTACTCAGAGGGTTTCGGGGTGGCTGATTACGAATCTGAAGTTACATTGTCGGAAAATTCAAAATGGCGGATTCAATATGGCGGACGTCTTAATCAAAATTGGAACTGATTACGAATCTTATATCAGTTTTTGCATGTACAATATTACGGCAATTTGTTATTCATATGTCAATAATGCTGCTCGTGGCTGGTTGGCAATAGAAACACTCTCGTGATTATTTATAGAATATTTATACCGTATTTTGTATTTTTATCAAAAACTTCTTCGATGCTGCAGCTACAAATCTATATTTTTAGTTTTTATAGATATTTTACAGAGTCTATTAGCTATCCAGATTATACCGTGTAAATTTCAAAATTTTGTTATGTACTACTGAGTTATCGTGTTGCATGTGGGGAAAAAACACTGATTTCTAGAGTTCAATATGTTACAGCTTTTATTTTAAAACAATTTTAAACAAAAATATATAAAAACAGAAAAAAATTGCACGTTGAAGACCTTTCTCGAACCTTCTCGTAGTAAAATTAGTAAAAGGTGTGGCAGGCTAACATTAACCCGCGGTATTGGATCCGCCATTTTGAATTTTCAAAATATATCATCAGATTTGTAATCAGCGACGTCGAAAACCCCTGAGTAGCAAGTTTCAAACGATTTCATTAATTTTTGATGCAGAAATTGACCTAATACGGCGACATAGCTCATGACAAAGATTTTTAGAAAATCGTAAGAACAACATATTTTAAGAACTTGTATCTTTTTTTTTGACAACATGTTTTTGAAAAAGAACAACGGCATGTTGTTTGGTATACCTTAGGCTGGCTAGAAATGGTCAAGTTTTTAAATTGGATATATTATTGACTACATTAGACTAATTTATGTCATGACAAAGATTTGCGTTTTTATCGCAGTCAGAGAAAAGTCCTAAATGACAAAGATCTTTGTCATCCGCAGCGAAAGGGTTAATAATAAAATAGTTTTATAACACTTTTAACATATTAAGGCTTTGTACAATGCATCTAATAATCTGGAAACCTCGTAATCTCTTTGACTCTGTAACTGTTGTCGGAATATATCCAACGCTTTAAAACTATTTTAATTGTAATTATTGTAATTTGAATTCATATTTCGGGTAGATATGCCAGGAAATAAAGGTAAAACTTGATAGTTAAAGAGTGAAAGCACCGTCAAGTTCCAACAAGAGTTACAGAGCTAAATTGATCCTACGATGATTGTCAGATTACTGCACTTATACACGTTATTGACACAAATAAACATTCATTTTAAATGGGATTTCAATTTAGTTCAATTTTTTTAATTATTTTATTGAATTTATTGCGAACTAAGAAAGCGTAAGATACAATTGAGGTTTAGGGAAAAGGTTGTTAATTTGGAAAATTAACCTCACATCTGAATGTGGGTTAACTTCCCAAAAAAAAATAAAACTCACTGACACTATCACATATTTTTTATATTTCATTTTCTTATTCTTTATGTTTTTCTTGTGCATGATAATACTTTAAAAGACCGTATAGCACATTTAAACTTTAAAACGAAACGCGATAAAATCGAACTGTCGAAACAGCTCAGCTGATCGGCAGTCGGCACTGCCTATTCGTTTCATCACTGCCCGCTAGGTAAGGCGCCACTAGAGCTGCATACAGTAGAACCTACGATATCGCAAACTCGGATATCGCCAAACCCATGATATCGCAAATGAAGAACCTCTTATATTGCCAAAAGAGGGAAAGTTTTTTCCCCCACCATCGTCTGTGCATTACATACGTACACACATACATATAGAGAAGCGCATGCGCGTCTCCGAAATAGGGGCGCGAGGTATATAGAGAAGGGGTACAAGGAGAAGGGGTTTCTTTTGGCGATATCGTAGGTATGCTGGAACCGACCGTTTGCGATATCGTAGGTTCTACTGTACTGAATTAGAATTCCAAATCCGGATCAAATCAGGAACAGGTACGGGTTCCATGATGCACCGAATGTAGCTGTATAACTACAAATCAGGATCGGCTCCGGAACGGATCCGGATTGCCGGACGTCCGGGCTTCCGTATCCGTCCCGGATCCGAGGTAGCATTACAAATCTGATGCGATTCTGATCTGATAGTAGGGGTAGCCCCAGCAAATGTTTACTCAGGTTGTGACGAAAATGACTATTTATGCATTTTTCGCAATGAAGAAGTAATTCAAATGGTGCCGAATTCCTATCAAAAGTGCATCAAATAGTTTAGGATTATCTAAGTTGTATGGAAATAACTCGTAACCTTTAAAAAAAATCTCAGGTTTATATTTAACAATAATTAATTCCCATAAATTCGTTGCAGAACTAACACTATAGAGTATTACTATTTTATTACAGCTCTCTTATTGCAGTTAATTTATTGACTTGTGATATTTTATATTTCGTGACGTAACATATAGTATACATATAACAATTCATGAAGTATTCCAGTAACTTTAATGATTCATTTACCACCTTTTGAAATATATCGTAGTACTAGTTTGAAATATATTGTAGTAGTTATTAAATATTCGCTGCAGCAAATTTTGCAAGATATAAGCCAAACGAGTTCATTAAAATCATTAATAATTTGAATAATCTTTTAATCATGATTATAATAGAAAATTATACAAAGTTAAATATTCTGCCTCTATAAAAAAGGGTTGATAAACAAACCAACACAAAATGCATTATTTTGTAATATTTTGGGCGTAATAAGAAGTGTCAGATATTAAAATGAAACGAATTTGAATGCAGTTACATTAAAATAAGATGATTTGAATGGGATGACGAGCGTTGGGGAAAAGATCCATCAACGTATCCACATCTCCATCTCGCCCATTCAAGTGCGCCAAGCTCGCGGCTCTTATATAGAAACATTATTCTAGCAGCTGATGCTATTATTAAATAAAATTCATCCTTTCAAAATTATTATATTTTGTTACGTTCGTTTTCTTTATTTCGGAGTGGCATGAAAACGTCATGTATAAAAAAAAATAGACTACCAAGCACTGATCATCTCCTTGTGACCTATCCCATAACTTAGAATATTTGTACACCAGCTATAAATATAGTACATCCATAGCATATATTCATACAATGACAAACGTGTGAAGTACATTTGGGAACGTACAGTGAACAAAATAGTACGTAAATTTGAGCCAATTTAAGCAATTTATTACTATGAGTAAAGATCAAGCAAAAATACACCACGCTTTGAATCATCATATATGATTTTGACTAGCTAATGTCTTCTTAATAATTTCGAATTTTTAGTAACCACTTGCCACTAACTTTGAGAAAGATGAAATAAAAAAATGATTGGTCTGTTAGAAAATGTAATACAAAAGAAAGCAAAAGATATTCGTGTATATTTATTTCTGTATTAATCGCTAATCTACGTCGAAATGTAATCAGTATAGAGAGTGAGTTTTACTTCCACGAATAAATGTCATTATTGTCGTTATAGTGCTTAGACATTTTGTTTATTTTGACATTAGCTACTTTTGTCCTTGTTCTTTTTTTTCACTGACGTAGGTAGGTGTTTGGCGATTGAAGTACCGCCTCCTGCAATTCGACGCTTCATCTAGCACTTCAACTTCGCTTCATCACTCGACACTCAAATAGTCGCGACGCGTGTAATTGACCGACTTTTAATATGCACCTAGAAAGTCAACGTCAATTACGAATTAAAAGGTTCGGAGTAAATGTGGGAAGGAGGTGTATGCTTTCATTTACCGTACTCGAACCTTTCTATAACTCAAGTATTTTGTGATGAGTTATTATCATCGAGAAATTTGTATAAATTTATGGAAAACAGATTCGATTAATAGTACTACTAATATTATAAACTGCAAAATCTTCATCGACAAAAAATATAAAAATTCTTGCAAAAATTCAAAATAAAAATTTTCTTTTTTGATTTTGTAAAAAAAAAGGTAAAATTTCGGCTATAATTTACTTTTAGAAAATATAGAAATGGAAAACACATGGTCTTGAGTTAATGTAGTTATTATCGCCTGAGCGGATGTATATAGCACAAAAATTGTATGGCGAAGATAAGAATCCCTAACCATTCGAGTTTGAAACTTTACGGATAAAGTAGAATTTTTCACTCACTTGGATGAATAATTTAATGTTGGCATGAAATTAGTAGTAAAACTGATATTTCATACCATAAACGGAAAGTATAAATTTATAATCGAGAGACTACGTTAATGCGCTCTGTACTGTCGCATAAAGAATAATATAGGCGTACTTTACGCCTATGATGACGGCATAGTATCATGAAACGTAAAATATAAAATATCGATCGCAGAAAAGTGAATTTTGTTCTACAAACAAAGCGAAGGTGCACTGGAAGTAGTGAATGGCTGTGTTAGGCAGACGTATGCCTAAATTACCCAGAAATATGGCTAATTCAAGCATATGTCTGGTTTATTCAGACAAACGTCTGTCTAACGCAGCCTTACATTACTTTCAGTGTAGTAATCACATTCGTTAAACAACGATATTTCGCATATGATTAACACGATGGGGACAAAGCGCCATTATTCGTTCTCGAAGGTACCGCCTTTCGCGAAAGTGTGAAATGCGCCCGGTGTGATAATAACTATTCTGACTTGTTCACTGGAAATTGCAAAAGGGTTCGTAAACTATTACTAACAACTAGGAGTGACGAAACGAAAATTTATTAAGCAGACGACCCTAATATCTGTGCTCGGAAAGTCTAAACACGTGGATCACGTGCACACCTCAATGTAATGAAAAAATCATGAAACGCGATCCAAAAACCTCACTACTCGGGACCACGGATGTTTCATGAAATTCAGATGGATAACACGAACATTGAGGAATCATGGAGGAGAATGAATGGAAATCCAGACGATAAAAATCCCAATCAATGGTGCGTCTTGAACATCGAACTGTCCAGAGTAGGAATTGGAAGATGTAGAAATGAGGTACCGAATACTAGAATGTATGATCGGGTTATCGGATACGAAAATCATTCGTATTTGAAAGGTAATTGAATGATCTATACTGTGATCATACAAGAAAATCCATCATCCGTCAACAGCTATGAAGTTACTTTACGCGAGTAGACATTAGAGATAGACATCAGGATCATGTCAGCAATATTATCTTTGATCTGAGCAAGACCTAGTTAATTTCCCTGATAATAACGCGAGTAGAAATTTTGATACGGCCCTGATCAGGTGCTGTTCAGGCTGCCTGAATATATTTTAAGCCCTTATCGGGCTATACTATCAGGGCCTGATCAAGAACGAAACGATGTTATTGGTCCGGCACTGTTCAGGGCTTGATAAGGGCTTGACAAGGGCTTGACAAGGGCTTTATAAGGGCCTGATGGGATACCTCTAAAGTTCGTTTAAACATTAAATAATAGTACATTATGTGCCACGGGCGCAATTATCGATTTTCGACGATTGTGAAGTTTTTCGTGAGGGCAACAATCACAGTCATCGGAGATCGATATTTGGCCCGTGACCAATAATGTATTTTTTGATCCGATCGTCGTAGGACTCGATAATTCGCGGCCAAAGGTTTCGCCCTAGGCCGAGAAATCGAGTTTTACGGCCGGAGGATCAAAAAATTAATATACATGTATGAGTCACTTCCCTATACACATTATAACGATATATATATTTATTATATTATTAATCCACACGTATATTACATTTCATAAAGTGTCATTCGAATGATTGTATTAATTTTTAAACATTTAAAAGTTTTATATTATTTATATTTTATATTATATTTTTATATCTCGCATCCCCATATTGGCATTTTTCAACGCTCGCAAATAAATAAGAAAAAAATCCTACCCCAACCGAGAATCGAACGCGGGTCTCTCGCTTACTACGCTGGGGCCTTAACCACTATACGCTACGCTCGCAATTGCAGCATCTTACAAAAAATGGTGTATTCTATTAACCCATTATGGCTCATCCCTATCACAACTCAGGTAGCGTCAAACTTACTATCGTCAATAAAATACCTGCCAAACATCAAATATCCGTATTTTTTTGTTTATAAAAAATAATAGTTTATAACATTTTGTAAAGAAACAACTTCGACAACAGTGGTTTTACATGAAATCTGGCTATTTTTATCAAAAATTGCCTATCTAAGGGAAAAATTGGACCGAAAATATATACAATGTTTTATTAACAGTCGTAAATTTGTTGTTAAAAATAACAAATAAATAATATGGTTGAAAATCTGCTTTGGCCCATGCCAATCACATCGCGGCTAGCGCCAAACTAACGACTGGACATCGGATATTTGATAAAAATAAAATATGTGTGTTTTCTTATTTATAATTATATAATTATTTATATTAATATTTTATAAAGAATTTCGTCGAACATGGTTTTAGACAAAATCTGATTGCTGCAATCGATATTAAGGAGTAAATTATGTATGAAACGTGTGTCTATTATTATTATTTATTCTATATAAAAGTAACAATAATACATATACGTTTTTCACATAATTTACTCCATAGAACCAAATGTCGCGTTCATATTTCTTGTGAAACCTCTTTTAATGATGTTTATAACAAATTCTTATATGTGGCTACGTCCACGATTACCTGATAAAGTGTGCCTTGCAATACTCTGATCCGAACATGATTAGGCAACAGCTACTTTTTACCCGATAAGATGAGAGTTGTAGTCCCCTGACGAGTGCCTGGTCCGGGAGTATTAATACCGACCTTATCAGGCGCGCCTGATTGCTGCCTGATCAGGGCCTAATCAGTTTTCAGGCCTCCTGAACAGATTTCTGCTCGGGAAGCTTAAACGTACACTTAAAATTTCGACTCGGGCGAAGTGTGTTCTTTAATATCTGAAGCAGTACAGGAAGTAAAATTCATCAACACCAAAGACTGATCCACTTATCACTGTTCTCCAATTTTAACATGCTGACAATTGTTACAAAGTTAAACCTTATTGATACCCGAAAATAGGACTTTAGACATAACAACAAGACATTTACAGAATTATGTGATAATTGTAGAGTAAATGAAGTGAAAGGAAAATTGTATCGACAATCGAATTATTTGTAGTGTGAAATCAATATTCTAGTTACAGTTAATATAACGACGAGTAAAGTTGATGAAGAAAAATCGCATTTTAAATCTTAGAAATACAAAAGTTATATTTCGTGTCTAAATTAGTGTTATCATTTATGTTTTACTAATTGATTTCATTATTATGCGTGTGAATTTTAGCACCAAATATTAGTAATTAACGTGAACAGTAGATTTCTGGGGCCCTAGGATCGTATTCAGATACCTAAGAAGTTATTAATTAAAATAAGTAATAAACAAATGCATTGTGAACCATAAAAGTAACCAACTTAATTGGCCGCCTTAAAAAAACTAAACTTCAATTAAATTTATTTGCAAGAATAATACAATTTGATTTAATCATTATTCATAACTGTTGTACGGATAACTCTTACAAATAGACGATTTAAGAAATTTATATTGACTTTTTCGAGTATAATTGATACTGATGTCTTAAAATGAATAATAATTATTTGTAAAAACCAATATTTTAAGTTTAATTAATACCACCGCTACCTTTTAATTATCATACATTTTTGTAACACAGAAAGTGCAAGGTGACGTAGGGTGGGATGCAAATGACGTATCTTGCGCACGTGGTCATTTCGCATTTTATACCCTCGTCGTAAACATCGGTATTTAAAATATGTTAAGCACGTGTAGGACATGATTTCATCACGCCTTTCAAAAAATTATAGTAAAGATATTAAAAGGTGCCAAGGGACAAAACTCTACGTAATTGAAAGGAAAAGTATTGAATTTACAATTTTAATTTAAATTTTGGTGGCAAATGTTTCAAATAATATTTGAAATATCTGACATCAAATGATTAAAATTGATTGAATTTTGTATTATATTCTTTTTATAATTATGGAATATTTCTAACATAGTATTTTTATTATTATTTCAATAATTAGTTGATTAAAAAAGAGAGTCATTATACGTAAATATTATGTCGCACGGATTTTATAAACAGGTTTTTTATCAGTTTGCAATATAAACTAAACGTATACTATTTGTTGATTGAATATTTCAAAGTTCAGCAAAAAACTCGAAACTGATTTCAGAAGTGGTATGTAGGGAATTCTTTCTACAAACTTTCTGGTAAACAGGTCATATAACAAAAACATATATCCCAATAATGTCTTAGAATTTGATAAATATCAAATAACCGCAAAATACTATTACACTATTGTACATTTTTTTCTATAAATAAACCCAACAATAATTATTAAATTTAATTACTAAAATCTCAAAATCACTCTTAAAATCTAATTAATTCAAATCGTTTAGTAGTAAATTAAATAATACTAATTTGAGACAAAAAATGGATTGGTATTATTAATTAAGGCAAACTTTTATTGGTAAAAAGTAGACGTTAATAACTAATTAGTTTACTTGATATAAGTGATTGAAATAGTAACCCAGTTTTAGTTAGTAGAAGATTGCTTTTCTGTTTTGTAAATTATTTTGTACCTTTTTAATAACCGATAAACTCATGACCTACATGTTCTAAATTTCAAATAATGATACCTATGCATACAAGTTATTAATTTTTTCAAGAAATTATCACATTTTCAATATTCTTACCGTTTTTTATACGATTTAATGTTAGTTTACTTATATTCCTTAACCTTCTAATTTAAACGATTTAGAAAGGATAAATTCTTTTGTTTATATTCAGAAGCTGTAATTTTAAACAAGAATGGTTTAACGGCACCTAAAATTAATATATATTTTGTATTCACGTTGTATAGTGAAAGACGGTTATCCATTAATCAAATTGAAGCATTTCTTCGAATTTGGAACATTTAAAACGGGGAACGTATCTTTCTCAATAGGAAAGCGGCTTCAATGTCTAAATTGATTTTCTGCATATTTTCTGATATGCTGTCTTTTGTCCTTGTCCTTTATCCTATATTTTCTGATAAAAGTGTACCAATTAATATTAGGTTTGGCAACCTATGCTACTCTTCCTCTAGTAAAGAGTATATTAAATTTTCATCTTAAAAAGTTGAAAAACGAGAAACATTCACTGATGCTTTGTGATTTTTAAAAAATGTTGACAAATTCGTTAACAATTCTCCTGCAACTTTTGTAAAGACATCTTAAATGTAACTATAAAATTATAAATGTAATTAAAATAACTGCTTAAAATATTTTCTATTATTAGTTTAAAGGTATACTCAAAATTCTAATGATTTTTCGAAGACTGATTGTCGATATAATCTCGTGTAAGGCAGGCATGTTATTGATTTATCTCATGTCGTGGACATAATTGTGCTCGACTCGTAGATGCGGCTTGGAAAGAGATTACGCAAAATAACGCGTATAAACTGAATAGTGTGCCCGCTTAATTTTATAACATTATCTTAATATTCATCAAAATTCGAAAAGTCCAAATTTGGTAAAAATTTAACTAATCGGTTCGCATATCAATTTCTTCCAATGTAATGGAAAATTGAAAATCAGCCTTCTCTGGAAACAAGTATTTTTCATATTTCGCATTACTATTTATAACTGTCACATTACCAATTTGGAAAAGACCCTCGTAAAAAATTAGAAAACGCAAGCGGAATACAAATCTGCAAACTAGTTACAAAGTGCAGTCAACCGCAGCTCAGACTCAGAGTTTGCTTTACAAAAGAGGTGAGTTCTGAAAATTATAATGAAAATATAATAAAAATATCGTCATGGTTCACTTATAAGTTTGTTACTTTTTGAAATTAAGTCCCGGTTTGGTTCGAGACTTTCCTGTGGCGGTTGAAATCTCTCCCCTTTAGGATTCACGCGTGGTACGGGCGATAATTGACTTGCATGGATAAAAAGTTTGTAAACTTTGACGCGGTTACTAGATTCTCAAATCACGATGAAGTTGAATTGCTTCGCGTTAGACGTTTTACGCCCACAGAATCAGAATTTTCCCGTGATGTCTTTTTTAAAATCATTATCTAGTACTCTATATTTCGAAATCCACTTAAAATAAATACTTCCAGTGCTTGAAGGGTTTCAAGAAATAAAAAATTACATTTTTAATATTTTTTTCTATTGTAATGTTTAAAATTTCTATAATATGGACAGTTTTTAGTTTTCATGACGAGATGAGTTTTCCAAAAAGTAAACAGGGAAGTTTATTATTTATTGAATCCAGGTCAAGGGAAATGTATTTTATGTTTCAAATCACTGGATCCAATGATACTTCAGTCTTCGACGGGAATCCGTAGAGTCCATACGTGTTTACAAACGTTTCGCGCGCTCAGTGAATCCGTAAGACAACAATCGGTAACCACAGGGCCTAGGCCCTGCAGGTGACTAGATCGAAGAGGAGTGAAAGAAACAATGGAAGATGCCACAAGTCAACCCAATCCTCAAAACATCCCAACGTTTGAAATATCCAGTGAATTCCTATCCTGGTTTGCTACAGTTACCCAAATCAATGCTTCTCCAAAACGTGATCAAGGGCTAAACATGGACTGCGTGGACAACCTCACAACGACAGACTACGTATGTGCAATTGGTGATTTAGTGCATCCAAAGAATATCAACGACTACCGACAACAACAAGAATATGAAGATAATGATACATCAAATTTTTCTGATGACCTTGATCTAAAATTAAGAGATCTAAAAACTCATCTTGACAACAAAAAAGAACTACTCAACTATATACAATTCAAAAGTATTATGGAAAATATTAAAGGTGCAAGTAATCCATCTGACATTATTCGAGAGTACACACCTAATATTCAAATGTTTATTGATTTCATTGAATCAATTGTTTACCCGACCTGCAACAATAAAGGCATAAGGAAAACATGTACCGTATTACGTAAACGACTTAAACAAGCGATCAAACCAAATGATTACAATAATTGAATAAACCGAAATAAATGAAAAAAACAAAATTTAACCAAGATGGCGAACCTAATTCAATGGAATATAAATAGTTACCAAAATCATAAAGAAATTCTACAGTTTATTATCACAGAAAATAAGGCCGATATTATCTGTTTACAAGAGACAAATCTTAAAGAACAAAATACAATCAAAATTCGTAATTTCACCTGCTACAACAAAAACCGTAAAGACTGTATGCATGCAAGCGGAGGTGTAGCTACGCTCATCAATAACAACCTATATAAGAAAGACCTACAAATAACCACAGAGCTAGAAGCAGTCGCATGTAGAGTTTTAGTCAGAAACAAATTAATTACTCTTTGCAACGTTTATCTAAGTAACCGGTACGAATTAAAAGCAGGCGATCTAACCGATTTAGTCGCTCAGTTGCCAGAACCAATCATTTTACTGGGTGACTTCAATAGTCACAATAATATATGGGGATCGCACCAGACAGACAAGAGGGGTCAAATAGTGGAGGAGCTATTAAACAAACATGATTTAGTATTACTAAATGATTTTTCGCCAACATATTTCAACCTAGCCAATAACAAAAATAGCAATATCGATTTAACCATCTGCAGTAACACAATACCAGCCTCAGTGGAATGGCAAACGTTAGATGACTTATATGGCAGTGACCACTACCCAATCAAACTCGAAATAGACCAAACTAATACAAATATGATAGTGCACACCCCGAGATTTAAATACTACAAAGCAGATTGGGAAGGTTTCAAAAAATCAGTAGCAACAGAAATCATAACCTTAAACAAATTAATCGACGATAGCATCACAAACGACACTATCGACATAAATGAAATCGTTAACAAATTCAACGTAATAATATTAGATGCAGCAACTAAAAATATACCCAAAACTAAAGGTAAGACTCAGCGCAGAACAAACCCTTGGTGGAACAACGATTGTGAGAAAGTCGTGACAGAAGCCAAACAGGCGTTAATTAAATATAAAAGGCACAATACCTTAGAAAATAAAGTTGAGTACAAAACGTTGAAAGCAATATCTAAAAGAACAATCAAAGAATGCAAAGAAAAATCCTGGCTACAATTTCTTCAATCCTTTAACGATAAAACACCTGCAAAGACCGTTTGGAACAAAATCAAAGCTATAGAAGGACGTAGGACACTCATTATCCCAGCTATTGAAGATGACGGCGAAATCATTAATGATCCAGCCACGATTGCTGACATATTAGCAGAAAATTTTGCAAAAAACTCTAGTGATGAGAACCACAACAAACAGTTTCGTGAATTCAAATCTAGATACGAGGAAAAACCACACCATACCGACGCAGTAAGCGGCATAGACAACCATAGCCCAATAAATCACAATATACCAAAAATGGAATTAATAAATGCCTTAAATGCCACCAAAAATTCAAGCCCTGGTCCGGACCAAATATCCAACATACTAATAAAAAACATACCTACCGAAGGACTAGAATGTTTACTGAGAATATATAACTCAATCTGGTCCAACAACATATTTCCAGACTTATGGAAACAGGCCGTCGTTATTCCAATACTCAAACCAGGAAAAAACAAGTATAACAAAGAGAGCTATCGTCCTATAGCACTCACTTGTTGCCCATGCAAACTCCTTGAAAAAGTAATAAACAAGAGACTAAGATGGCACCTAGAACTAAACAATATCATTAGCAAAACACAAAGCGGTTTCAGAGGAAACTGCTCAACCCTGGACTGTCTAGCATGACTCGAATCCGACATTCGCGATGCATTAAATAACAAACAACATTTAATTGCCGTCTGCTTAGATATGGAAAAAGCCTATGACCTGATCTGGCAATACAGAGTACTACAAATATTAAGTAAACACAATGTAACAGGTAACACGTTCCACTTTATCAAACACTTCTTGAAAAACCGAAGCATTCAAGTTAAAGTGAATAACTCCCTATCCAAACCGGTCACAACCAATAATGGCGTACCACAGGGATCAGTAATAAGTGTTACATTGTTCTTACTCGCCATTAATGATATAACCAACTGTATCCATCCCCCAGTAGCCAACACAATGTTTGCAGATGACCTCACAATATTTATTAAAGGCAAAAACATAAAGACTAGCCAAATAATATTACAAAAAACACTTAACAACCTGAACAAATTTTCGAACACAGCTGGCTTTAAGATATCACAAACGAAATCTGTAGCTGTCATGTTTAGTAAACGGACCATTTCACCAGACCAACTTGAGCTGAATATCAATAACACACCAATGGAAGTAGTGAACAACGTTAAAATACTGGGACTCACGTTTGATACCACATTTAATTGGAAAGCACACATCACAAAACTGAAAGCCCAATGTTATTCGAAGATTAATATATTAAAGTGTATAGCTGGTAAAAATTGGGGAGCAAATCAAACCATCCTCTCCAACACCAACAAATCCTTAATACAGTCCAAATTAGACTACGGTAGTGTGATATATAGCTCAGCTAGCAACCAGATGTTGAAATTACTCGAACCCGTCCTAAACATAAGTCAAAGGATAATTACAGGTGCCTACAAAACAAGTCCTACCTACAGTATATTAGCTGAAGGAAATTCAATGCCACTCCTGTTCAGAAGGAAAGAAGCTACAATGAAGTATGCCGTTAGATTACTGTCAGCACCTCAGAATCAAGCACACTATCTAATAGCAGATAAAAAAATAACCAATGCTAATATAAAAAGGCACATCCCATTCTACCACAGAGTAAAAACCTACTTTGAAGAATTTAATATACAAATCTCTGAACTACACACTCCAGTGATTCTGTACCAAGTCGAACGGCAAAACCAACGTGAAAAGAATATAACCGAATATGTCTCTACCAAAGAAGAGGTGCATACAAAAAATATCCAAATCTCGGAGTTCAGGCCAATAGTTATTAAAACAACTACAGGGAAAAATTGCATTGGAGGGGTCGCCAAACTGCCAGGAGAAGTAAGAATCCTTTTACAATTTCCCCATTGGATCGGCAACGAATCCGCAGTAGAAAACCTGATACTAGAAGCAATCGATAGAATAAATGAGCTCGGGAACAAATTTATTATTTACACATCCAACAATCAAGTGTTAAAAAATCTCCGTAAACCAACCAAAGGATCATCGCTGGAAATCTTTAACGAAATCCGCAAAGCTAATGGACGGATTATAATAAACTACTCTACACACGTGGACAACCCAGAACTACAAAAATCTGCAGAACAAGCCCTAGAATTAAGGTATCCGTTATCATCGTACAAATATAACAAAAAAGATATATTCAGGCATTTAAAGAAAAGTGTTTGAGAGCAATGGAATATCCACTGGACAAATAGCACAAGCAGTAGACAGCTTAAAAGAGTTAGAAAAGATATATTCACCCGAAACCCAGCGACCAAACTCACAAGGAAAGATCAAATCGTAATCACACGGCTTCGGATTGGACATAGCAGAATAACACATGAATACCTAATAAGCAAGAAAGACAAATATAAGTGCAACTATTGTCATTCAGAAATAAATGGCGACCATAACCTGCTTGACTGTCAGAATCTTACGATCCTTCGGAAACAGTGTAAGTTGGGGAACAACATCACGGAAATCCTCAATAATCCAAACCAAATTAAAAACCTGTGTTTTTACAAAAATGTAATTATAAGTGCCTCGTATAAGTGTAGTGATAATCAGCAAAAATTTGTAACCAAAACGTATATATAACCATGTACATAAGTAGTCGCTAATACCCAATTGGGGGATGCGACGTTAAATAAAAAAAAAAAAAAAAAAAAAAAAAAAAATGATACTTAATTGAATTCACTTATTGCAATCTATATTTATTTATTTATTTATTTATTGTTTAATGGACGGCATTGTCTTCTTTCCGCAAATTTCCACATATATATTATTCACAAGATTTATTTAAAGGTCTATTTCTGAAATGGCGCCATACACCACACAATTTGCCGAAAATATAGAAAAGGGCAAAAACTTGTTCAGGGTTTCATATTTGTTCAGGTATAAGTTTTAACCTTATATATGAAATTTATTTTTTCTAACTCTTTACGTAAAACTTCATTTTGCGCTATAGTTGGGTAATGCATAATATATATTTTATTAAAAATACCACCTTAAAAATACAGATTTACCGACGTGGTCTTAGAGTAATTTAATTGATGGTTTTCAGAATCGACGAAAAACACTGAATTAGTATAGCGGTAAGAATTGCGAGCCAAAACAACATAGTTGTTGTAAGTATATCTCAATTGCAAACGCGTCTTTTATCAAAGTGTTAGTGTAGTGGCAAAAGTAATTCTCTTTATTTTGGCTTCAGGTTTCATCCTCAAATCCAACCAAACAAATTATTTTACATCAAACGAAGTACACTATCACGGAATGTATTATAACACATATCTAAAAAATGTGAAAATGAAGTTAGTAGATCAACAAGGTAATAATTTATTAACGTAAACATAATATCACATAACCTTATGCGGTGATATATACATGATAAACAATTATTCAATAATAGTTCAAAATGAACGATTTTTCATATCAACATTTTTTTTTTATTTATTTAAGCTTTATTAACTTAAAAGTTGTTTAGCTATTACACATGATTTCATACAACATTACGCAGTAATTCATAAAATCAATATATCGATAAAATCCTGCGTACATCGATAGCTGTTTATATATAGAAATTCAAATGTTTGGTTTTTCGTTCCAGATCTTAAATGAAGTAAGCTAGAGATCCGCCCATGGATAATCTTACGTTTTTGGGAAATAGCTGCACAGCAGTCATTTTATCATGAAACTAGTTGCAAAAATTACAATCTGCAACTCTGTCATTCAGCTAACAGAAATCCTTAAAAATAGATATATTTGTTATGCGTTCCAGTGGTTTACCCCTTAAATTTGGATCTGCCGAATGTTTTTACTTTTATTTTAACACATCTTCTATAGTCGCAATAGCAGTCATGTATTGGAAACGCTTTTCCGACCTCGAGTTCGTAACATTTCTTCAGAATTGTGATCAACAATCCTATTCTTCTTCGAATGAAACCATACCAATATAAAAGCTATCTGTATACCTGATTACGAATACAGAAGAGCATCGCATCAAAACATGCTCTTGATATTTGTTTATTTATGATTTTAAATCACTTTCCATGAAATTTGCACATACGGTAAAGTTATGTATATAGTTACGTAACTAAATGTAACAAAATATTTCGATGTAAAAGCATATGCAAATTGTATTGCACATATTTGTATCTAAAAGTCGATAAAAACGTATAAAATGATCGTTTTCGATTAATTACTTCGGAAACTAAATTGGACTGCGAGTCCATAAAATCTTACTTGAACAACTAAAATGGAGCTCTAACGAACGTTCTTTATGAAATTAAGAAAATATATTTAACGTTTCGGTTTCTTATATGTCTGGACTAGACAAAAAGAAATATAATGTAAGATTTATACGCATCTTATATTATATTTTGATATATCTTGTAAGATATAAAAATAAATCCAATCCGATCTAATCAGGCCTTCAACTTGCATGGTACTATATAAGTAAATACATTTAAGACCCAGATCTATTTTAACCGACTTTTCTTTCGATGTATCATTCATAAGAGAATCATTCATTATTCATTTTTCGATCACTCTCTGCGAGTATAACGCAGATAATAATAACCTGGATTACCAAAAGTTTAGTGTTTCGACGGCGAGTACCACTTTATAATAGTATCAAGAAGTTTCCTATGTACGTCATAAAACACATTTAACATTAGAATGTCCAATGCTGTACAACATTGTTGATGAGAATCAGAAGACAAATTTACTTATAAAATAAAATTGTTTGATAAAGAAAAGTATGCAGAAACGCTAATTTGATGATCACCAGCAAATATTATTCTAGTATTGAAATTTCAATGAAAACTTTTAACGAAAGTGACAAGTTGTTATCGTACGCATTTATTCGATATGCTTTATTCGGCGAACCAAGTTTCTATATAGCGGCAGTGAACTGTACACAATTTTCCGGAAAAGGAGGTTATTCTTCTATATTTCCTGTTTTGTGCTTGTTTCCAATACGTGAGCGTACACGAGATGCATGGAATCATTGTAGTGTGTTACTACATACAGGTCTACAAGCCCGTGGACTGATTAAAAATTTATTTTTTAATATGTTTGTACACATTTTGAAAAGGGAAACTGATTGATAAATGGAAAAGGAAATGCGAAAACAACTTCGTTCGTTAAAATTAATAATGATTTTCAGAATTAATGGTATATTTACGACGGAATGCATGGACTGTTTCCTAGAGGCTGCTCAAAAAAATTAAATTTGAATGAATCAATAATAAAAATGAAGCCAAAACGTCTTGAAATTTGGAATGTCGAGATTGAAATTAGAAATTCAAACCATTCACTAAACCGTATGAGATTCTGTGGACTAATTAAATAACTAATTAATTAATTAACTCACTGACTTGTATCCTCAAATTAATTCAAACTCGCAGCATACTTTAAAATTTAAGCCACCGAGAGTGTGATATCATAAATCATTAAACTACTTTTTCAGGTCAAAGCTTTCACACAAGTTCTATGTGATAGTGTTTATCCACACAAAGAGAAAAAAAGTGGTTAATAGAACCATAGAAAAACGGTAGAAATGGCTATAACATCTCCTAATAGTAGAATTAAAAACGTAAAACGTCGTTGATATTACTCTACTTTTATAATTCAGAATATTACAAAATAAACTATACAATAACTATTTTTACTATGACGATTTTCATTAAAAAATTATTTTCGTTTTATCAATTTCATTATACATGTAGTAATAAAGTGCCTACGGAGGTTTCGCTTGCGGTAGATTTGAGTTTATATTCTCTGATGCATATTTAACACTTAAGAAATAGTAAACGAAACGTCTTGTTTACTACCAAAAAAATTAATTAAACTATTTTTTTGTAATACCGTGTTTTACTACCGTAAAATGATTTCATTAACTGCATACATTTTTCCTCCCTATGCACCCGACTCGTGATCTCGTCCCTCCGTGTGAATTCATATATGAATGGGGAACTAGAACTAATCCAGATTTCATTGAATCATAGCCACACCTGACCATCACTGTTACCATTGTCTAAATACCCACACTACGTCTGGAGTCAGCGATTCATCAAATCAACAATCAACGTGGAAATCATTAAATTTCCCACACCATATTTGTGATCTGCAATCGATAACTTTGCCAATCATTGATGTCTTTATTAAGGCCTTACACATTTTCTGCGGAATTGTTGATCCTTGAGCGTCTGCAGCTAACTTGTCTACATTTAGGTAACACATTCATGTGGGGAATGGCACGAGGAATACCGCAGAAAAGCGCACGCTAAGGTACCATAGGTTCATAGTACATAAACAATATAAAGACGATATCTCATTTTCAGCGATTTTGAAAATTATGTGTATTTGATGTTATTTTTTAAGTACTTTGTGTCACGCAGAATACACATGTATATATATATATATATATATATATATATATATATATATATATATATATATATATATATATATATATATATATACAGTCTATGATAATAGTTTGGATTCAGTCGTGTAATTTTTGAAAAAAAAAATTTGAAAATCACCTAAACACCTAAAGTGGTATTCCCCCCAAGAAACCTATGTTTTAAAAGGCGCTACAAAGTCGAAATCGAAGAGGGCACGAGAGGGAACAAAAATCATAAATGCCAACATGGGTCGAGTGCACGACAAAAATGTTGTGGGGGATACTAAAGATACACAAAGTGAGAAGACAGGACTGAGATATTTTATATATCAACGCATTCTAACATAGTTAATTTTGAATATTATGAAAGGAATAAAAAACGAAATTGATTGTTAGCCTTAAAATATATCAATAAAAAAAAGTTATTATTTTGTATGTACAACTACAAAATTTACGAAATTCGAAGCCTCGGAATGTATAAAAGTGTACATTTTGATTGCGAATAGCGGCCATCCCGTAAAACTTGAACCGAATCTACTAAAGTATCGGCAGGGTTGTGTCCGAAATGTATTCCGTATGAAAGCTCATTTGAAAAATCGGTAAACCTTCCAATGAGCCGCGGTGCATATCGAACATGAAGTTCAAAACGAAAAGAACGACCAAGTGCTATCGATATATTTTTTTCTCCGGAACGTCAGCAGAAATTGGCGTTCGGCTATACCTTGGTCGTAATTTTGAAAAATAAACATCTAAAAAATGTGTTTGTTATTAGTTTTTTGCATTCAATTAAAAAAATACGAATCATACGAAAAAAGTTTTAAACAAAAAATTTATAGTGGAAAATATTTGCATTATGCAAAAAGTTTAAGAACGGTAAGGCCGTAAATAAAAGATTAAAGTGGTAACAACTTGGCGTATCTCATTTTAGCCTGAGAGGCCTCCGCCCGTCACACAGTTCCAGCTATTATCAGAAATGTTGTCATCCCGAAAAAAAATCATTTTCGCCCGTATTCCATGCATATTTTTTAGACCTCCGGGAGTGGAACTCGATTTTGCGTCCTGCAGTAAAATATTTGTCACACGCTTATCGTATTAAAAAATATCGTATTTTCGCACTCATCGAATATCGGTAATTGAGCCCTTGTTATATAATATACTATTTATATTATTTACTCGATTTGAAAATTAGCGTTTTCGAAACGAATAACATTTACCAATTGTGTTAAAACTGTGCTATGAATGGTCCGAGAAAATATACAGTTTTATTCAATTATGTGATGACAAATGTAAAACTTAGAATATTAAATTCGATAATTCATTAAAAAATGTATTATTTTTTATGTACTTGCTTCTGTTGAACGAAATCAAATTCATTGCTTTTTTTCATTGTAAGCTTGGAGACATGTTATATATTTAAAAGGTGAACGATTTCTTTGATCGAGTTTCAAAAATAAGCGAAATACGCACTCCATAGTTTAAGTGTCATGTAAACAGAATTGGATTTGCATTGGATGGCAGCGATATTTTATAAAATCGGACGTATATGCAAATTCGAATATTTGCGTAAATTTTTATTCTCTTCAAAATTCGGACGTGATGGGGAATTTCTATGATGGCATGCCAAGCTTTACACGGATTAAATCAACAATCGATAGAGTAGCTTGAAGCCGAGATGGTTTTCAAAATGTAGACAGATTAGCGATAAAATGTTAACAAATTTCGACTGAACTAGAAATTAAAAGTTTAAATTATACGGAAATTAAATATTTTCATTGAATTTTATTCAAAACTTTTATGTTGGTAGAAATATTATATTCAGAGTTATATTCCTGTAATTTAATTATGATTATTTTATTTAATTATGAATAATAATTATTACTTATATATTACTTAACCATTCTAAAATTTCGTTAATTATCTCAACTTTACATGCATTTCAGTTTTATAAACAATTATATTGAGAAAATTTTCCGTTGAAAAATTCATATACTGAGTTGCATGAGTGAAATCTTCAGAAAATAACGTATAAAGTTAAGACATTTTTATAAAATAATTCTTTTAAAAAGTTTTTTTGCCAGTATGGGAATTTTTCGAAGGATGAATTTTTTAAAACAGCGAAACATACACTATTTACGTAATTGCTTTAATGAACTCCATTTTACTAATTATGTGTTTTGAAAATGCTTACTGCTTTGATAGTTATAATTACCAAAAAAGAAATGAATTAATGGATGCGTGGTCGTCACTTGATATACTTTTCCTTAACGATTAAAAAGAAATGAGAATGAGCACATTGTAATCTATCATTGCAGACCCCTTGAAGCATTAGAGTGATATATTTCATTTTTTAATTGGTATATTATAACTGCTATATTATATTTTACAAAACGTTCATAGTAAAAATACTGCATTATTAATTAAGAAAACCAACTGTAGTAGCTTTGATGTAAAGTTACTCATCCGCGCATAAACATTTGTTTATATCAATTATAGAAATTACAAACCTTCGGAGACATTTATAATTGATATCGGTTCAATTACTTGTAAGAAATGAATGACTATGGGACAATTAATTTTTGACTATTGTGTTACATTGCGTCATTAATATTGACTAAAAATTGTGATACACAAGTTGAAATATTGCAATACTCAAATTCGAATTTGGTTGAGCCAATCAAAGAAAATTTCGAAACATTAAAGTGATCAAATTGTATTATTAATTTTGGTAATTTGGGTATAAGTACAGGTGAAAGCTCGTCTAATGAAATGATTAGTAAAGAGATATATGTCAACATTTCATTGCCCAAACGCATATATGTTACTTAAGAGGGCTACTAAATCTATGATACTATGAATATTAATTTGAAATACGAATTTTAATTGATATGGTCATCCATAATTTAATTCATGTAGTATATACAATAAAAAGGCAAATGAAATTCATCTGAGAATACAAATTATTTGTTGGATACGTGTTGACTACATTTTCGAAATGAAATATCATATTGCTACTTCTAAACAGCTGCAAAGTGAACCAAATTATCTAAATATGTTGAAGCGAATCATTCTGGAAACAAAAAGAAACAAGAGAGAGTAAAAATTATGTTTTTCGCAACGAATTAATATTCCGCACGGTTTAAAAATGCATTTGTTAACGAAATTAAATTGTGGCCGACTGTGAGGACACAGAATATGTAATTAATTAATTGAAATGGACTCTTATTGATGTCATGATTTTCAGAAAATGTGTTCTATTTTACATAACGTTTGTTCGAAAATCTACTACATTTTCTAATACAAATGTATTGTTGAAGATTTTTCACTGCAAATATTTAATTGCAAAATATTAAAAAAAAAAACTGAAAAATTCTGTAGTAAACTAATACTTATGTTGTTCAATGTAATATATTGGTTATTATGCAGGACCTTTTCACAATCCATATTGTAATTATTTTATTATTATTGGTATTGCTACAAAGATAACATATCCTTTAACAACCAATGTTTTCTGGTACTACTACAATTGACTCCGACCAAAAATAGCAGGAGACAAAATATCCGAAAAAATATTGTTAAAAAATGTTCATTCATCATTAATCATTACTAAAAATTATTTTCAATGTTTTAATAGGGTATATAATGTATATATAATATATGTATATAGATTCAACTGGATTGCATACAACAATGAATAGTCAAGAGTCAATAAACAATACTATATCAATAATGAGATTCTCAATTTGAATAAGTGAAAAATAACTTATTATAAGTTATATATGCGTCCACGTAGAAGAATAATAATTGTATATGCACTTATAAATAAGTGTACATTCAGGTTTAATGAAATATATGATTAATAAAATATATAGTATAATTCTACAGAACTTTTAACTTTTCACGGTTCAAAATCACCAAAAATTATTTTAGTGGCACACTAATGGGACATATTTTTTTTTAGGTTTTTCCTATTATAGTGCGGAAAGTTCGATTTTGCGCACGTATTTGTGTGTGCAAAGTGCCACTTTCCCACACTCTACTGATCTTATAATTTAGCGTGCGGTAAAGAATATTTGCTTGCAGTAAAGAAGTTTTGCGTGCGGTAAAGTAGCTCTATGTATACAGATATGCAAAGTAGACCTGTGAAAACTTTCATTTTTTTATTTTTCAATCGCTGTTCTTCATTTGTTCAAATTATTAATTGCATTGTAACAATTAATATTAATAACAATTAACAGTAATAACGATAATAAATAATGTATTATATATATATTTCTAAATTTAGTCTATTTACTGCAAAAGCATTTATAGGAACTACCTATTTTGCGCACTCGTATCGTAATGTGCTATTACATCACTTCAAGAGTAAGAAACAGTGGGCGTAACTCGTTTTTGAATAAAGTTATTTTTTATATTGCACAAAATATCGAAAAATTTCAGATTCATTTTTTTGAACCACCCTAATATACATATACTGCCATCTCGAAAAAAATACCGTAAAAACGTAATATTTATCGTTTTTGCATTTATTTTAAAAAATACTAATTTAAAGAAAAAACATAATTTGATGAAAAATGTTTCAAACAAAAAATTTAGAACATCAAATTCTGTAGAAAATAGAGTAGATTTATATGTACGCTGTAATAATTTTAGGGGCTCAAACTCCAGGTGGGTAAAAGGTGTCGCTTACATTTATTGGTTGGACGATAGGCAAACATTAAAATGAAAGTCCGTGGATGGGGGATGGAGGAGAAGTCCCTCTAATAGGTTCATCAATTTTTAAATTGAAGGAAAACATTTATTAGCAATTTTATTTACTGATATTACCGTATTGCCAACAGCAACCATGTTAAAGATGATGAAGTATATAATTGGTTTGAAGCGCGTCGTTTCATCCTGTAACAAGGTTTCGTGGAGGATGGAAGAGATTATTATACATGTAACAACAGTAATCCCGTAAAAGAAGGATGAAGCTAACAATAATCGACATGGCTTGTTCCGTTCAGATTGCAACACCATGATGAAGGTATGTCCTTGGTGGTTGTATCCATCTTTCTATAGTAGCCTAAGCGCCAACGAATAATTATGGGGGACAATCACATACGTGAATTTTCAGTTCATATAATTAGTGTATCGCATATCAATATACCAATTCTTCTGGTGATATATCGCTGCTGAATAATTCACTATTACCGGACAGTATTAAACAGTCTCTATTTTTTGGTTTTTAAATTTACTACAATTTCCAGAAAGTATTTTATATTGCAAGTTTACGGCGCGTACATACAAGCATTAACATTACACTAATAAATATTTCGAAAAATTTAATTACATATAAGTTTAATATAAGAACGATATGTTTCCAAAACATTTTTATGATTTTTTAAACGGCGCTTTTATAAAGTGAATAAGAAAGATATAAAGTTTAGGAAATCATATAATAAATATCGTATTTTGCGTCATTCTTCTTTTAAACAATAAAAATCATCAAATAGGCGAGATCTACATGCGTACTTGGTAAGTGGTAAACCGTGAAAAGAATACATATTTGTTTAGCATAAAGCATATATATTTATAACTATGTCAACCTTTAATGATCGAAAATCTAGGGTATTCTTTGTCTACTAATAACAATTGTGCATATTTAGTACTTTCTATAGTTAACAACTAGTGTTAACCCATTAACGCTCAGACGGCCGAAAAATTGTCGTTGACATTGACGTAATTTTTTTATATGAAAAGGGCACTCAAAAAAATTGGCATGAGCAATTTCTAATGTAAAATTGATTGCTCTTTCAGAATCTGCAGTCAAAAATTGTTAATAATAAGTACTGAAAAAGTTATAAACGATTTTTTCTAAAAAAACACGATTTTCCGAGGAGAAAATTTCGTTTTACCCATTACTTCACAGGGAAAACGTAAGGGGACTGCCTCAAACGCCTAAAATCTCGCGTCCGCGGACTCTGAGCTACAAGTTTATATACCTACTTATTCCAAATTTCAAAATGGCCGACGGCAGCATGGCGTCGTAGCCTCGAAAAATGATCTATAAGACTAATGTAGTGCTTGAATTTCTAATATTGACTGAAATCGCTTCAAACTTGTTACTCGGGGGTTTTTGGGGTCGCTGATTACGAATTTGAAGTTATTTTTAAAAAATTCAAAATGGCGGGTCCAATATGGCCGTCAAATTTTTTTAAATTAAATAAAATCGTTTGAAACCTGTCACTCGGGGGTTTTTGGGGTCGCTGATTACGAATTTGAAAACAGGTTTCAAGAATTCAAAATAGTGAATCCAGTATAGCGCCAAACTTTTTAAAAATAACTTCAAAATAACTTCAAAAATTCAAAATGGCGGGTCCAATACGGCCGTCAAATTTTTTTAAATTAAATAAAATCGTTTGAAACCTGTCACTCGGGGGTTTTTGGGGTCGCTGATTACGAATTTGAAGTTATTTTTAAAAAGTTTGGCGCTATACTGGATTCACTATTTTGAATTCTTGAAACCTGTTTTCAAATTCGTAATCAGCGACCCCAAAAACGCCCCGAGTGACAAGTTTCAAACGATTTTATTTAATTAAAAAAATTTTGACCGCCATATTGGATCCACCATTTTGAATTATTTAAAAATAACTTCTAATTCGTAATCAGCGACCCCAAAAACCCCCGAGTAACAAGTTTGAAGCGATTTCAGTCAATATTAGAAATTCAAGCACTACATTAGTCTTATAGATCATTTTTCGAGGCTACGACGCCATGCTGCCGTCGGCCATTTTGAAATTTGGAATAAGTAGGTATATAAACTTGTAGCTCAGAGTCCGCGGACGCGAGATTTTAGGCGTTTGAGGCAGTCCCCTTACGTTTTCCCTGTGAAGTAATGGGTAAAACGAAATTTTCTCCTCGGAAAATCGTGTTTTTTTAGAAAAAATCGTTTATAACTTTTTCAGTACTTATTATTAACAATTTTTGACTGCAAATTCTGAAAGAGCAATCAATTTTACATCAGAAATTGCTCATGCCGATTTTTTTGAGTGCCCTTTTCATATAAAAAAATTACGTCAATGTCAACGACAATTTTTCGGCCGTCTGAGCGTTAATGGGTTAAACAAGTCGCCACTATTGATCCAAAGCTATACAAACTAGTTATTCCTATTATCTATTTTATTATTATCTGTTTTTTAAATAGTTCAATCGACTATATTACAATCTTCAAATTGAATGAATTTCTTTAAAAATGCATCCGTGTTTCTTAAAATGTTTTTCCGAAGTAACAACCTCTCTCTTTTTAGAAATAGCATTATTAATTTCGTACATATCATAAATGAATAATAGAACATATTTGTCTGCTACGAATGTAATAGATGTATGGGATAGCAGAAATAAATAGACTGGAGAAAATATGTCAAACTCATCATCTTATTCACTCAGGCGCGCAGCTTTCCAACACCGTATTTTCCAGAACACCCCTTTGATCAAATGAGTCCTTACTCACAGCTACACTCGGGTATTATTTTGATTCACTACGTGTTCAGAAACTGAAAAAGATGTAGCAAGTTTAATTTCAGATAACTAAAGTTATTTTTAATTACGTTAAAAATATGTCATTGTATAGGGGCAATAAGGACCTTGTATGCAATAAATTATTGTTATTAATAATGTTCTTTAAAGAAACTACTATATAGATCATTCAACATTCTGAATAAAACAAAAATTATTATTTTGATGTTCTGAAACTAGAAAATTAACATCATTTTGCAAAGTTTATTTTTCAAAACATCTCTCAATTGTAAATATCACATGTTGTTGCCTTTTTACCCAGTATTTTCA
Organism: Trichopria drosophilae; assembly: GCA_030407085.1. Lineage (NCBI taxonomy): Eukaryota > Metazoa > Arthropoda > Insecta > Hymenoptera > Diapriidae > Trichopria > Trichopria drosophilae. Next base: position 67,577,882 of record CM059586.1, on the reverse strand, counting down.
TTAGAGTTTTAATGAATAAAAATTGTCTTTTTAAACCGTTATTAATTACTTCTATATTATAAGTAATCACGTATAATCAAATTGAGAAACATGTGACACATCGGGTTGTTACGTTGATGTCGCGTGCAGGCTTTGAATAAAATAACTATATATAACTGGAATTTCAGCATGGGAATTATTCACAAAAATAAAATCATAGCAATTCATCAAATTAAAGCAGAAAATAATAATTTCAAGCGTTACACAATACACGTGGTATTGAATGTGAATGCACCAAATATGAAAAAAAAGAATCTACCTCGCTGCAGCCAGCAACGGTTCGAATTGATTTTAGGATGTTTATTGCTGTTAGATTTGCAATTTAAGTGCGAGGCGTTATGATCCAGCGCATCCGATGCTTTATGTTTTAGAGCTAGATAATTCCAGAGAAATTTACATAGAAAAAAGAGTTGTATTTTTTACCTGACAATTAATAAAAATTCTTTATTTTAACATAAGGTCACCATAAAATTTCACTTAAATCTCTTATCATACACGGAGAAAATGTTCTACGTTTAAAAGCACATCATCTTTTAAATATATTTTAGCACGTGATTTAGAGCTATTCGATTATGTACTTCTAAACGTTTGGTCATGAGGTAACTCGATGAAAAACGAGTACCACGCCTGTGACATAATTTCTACAATTTTAACCTTTAATATCATGTACAGTACGCTTATAATCGATGATACCTCAGCTACCTAATATACCTCGGGTTCATGCTTTTACAGGAGATAAAATATGTCGTACCAAAACCATCATTCCTACATTCATTCTGCTGTAGCTAGGGTTATGTTCTTACGATTTCTTACAATGTACAGATTGTAGAATGGAATCACCGGAAGATCAGAAATATGAACGAGGAAATTGAGGAATACGGTGGACTGTGGTACGAAGAGTGCTATATCCTGTAAAAGCATGAATAACCCTTGAAACTATTTCATATGGTCGTTACGTGTTCTATTTTCATGCCGTCGTTGATTCGAAAGCACGTAAACTTGCTGTATTATCATGAATTGATATCACTGAATTCAAACTTACGTAGGAATCACAATATCTGATTGATGTATTAAAACCAGAAACTGTCTTGCTATAAAACGTAGAAAAATTTTCTCCGTGTAGTTTATGTATTAATTTTAACTCATTAAAAAGTAGATACTAGAAGGCACAATATAAAAGCATCACAAATCTTAATAAATCTTGTATGATTACAGTAGATTCAGATGATTCTGACTGATCTGGCAATAGCATATAGTTCCTAAAAAAATTGTATGTGATCGCATTAAGTTTTATTTTCTGCTTTATAATTTAACTCAAGTATTACAAACTAATTGGTAAAGAAAGTTATCGAAGAGTGTTTAACATTGAATAGAGATACAGTTAAAATTCATGTTTACTTAATGAATTCTAATTGAAAAATGAGGTTAGCTTGAAAAACAATATTGACACTTATAACCTAAGTTTCAGAAATATAACAGAAAGAAGAGATGTCTCAAAACGGCCCCAGAGTCCCGTACAAAACTATCAAGAGTTTCAATTTAGAAATCAAAAGTTTTATTATAGTTTCGTAAAACGATGAAAATTTAAAAAAATGATGACACTATCGAAATTCCGGGAAAATGCTGCAAAGTACATTTCAAATGTTACTATCTGAGGACTATATTATTAATCACGTAAGTATGAGAAAAAACTGGCAGTGGCGCACAATAAACTACAAAGAAATCGACTGTAAAAAAAGTCGACGTAATTCTACTACGTGTCACGTTGGAAATAGATCGATTCACGTGTAACATAGTAAACGTACAAGCCGTGTGCAAAATAAACTCATGATACGTCGTAAATTTCCAATCGGTGTGTAAAAATGCCACGTTCAAGCCTGTAAAAATTCAATGCGTTCTATTTTTACCAGCTATTTTTTGTTAACAGTGTAGACAGCGGCATGTGCCAAAACTAATTCCTTAAATAGCAATGCTACAGTGAATTTTGAAAAATTGTAGTGATAAGTGAAACGATGGTCTCTTACCCTGACATCAGAAATGTCCGATTTCGCGCTAGCGGGTGAACACTTGGTCGATTTGTGTACATTCTTGCTCTATGTAAAGAATGTATTTCAAGTGCAAGTAAGTTGTTAATCGAATTCGAAATTCGCCGCACACTGTCGAAGAAGAATATCAAACAATACATTTGTCCTAAAAAGGGAAGTTATCGAAATGTAAATCGCGAACATAAACAATTGTTGCATGGTTCGAAGTAAATCAGTAAATATAAGTAAGCTCTAGGGTATTTCTCTTGAATGGGCTATACAGATAGCACTATTCGCAAATTGAAATAAATTCAATTCAATTCAATCGTTAAAACTTTTTCTACTGGTACTGTCATTTTGACTAATCACCAATACATTTCAATACGTCGAAGATGTCTGGGAAGTTTATAAGGTCACTCATTACAAATATGGTTATAGATTTAAAAAATGCAATATGTCGGATTCGCTAGAATGACAGTGCCCATAGAAAGAGTGTTCAAAATTAATTCAATTTAATTTGTGCATAACGGCATCTCTATAGCCCATTCAAGCGAAATACTTTAGAGGTAATATATATTTGGTGACTCCCTTCGAATCATATAATATTTGGATATATTGCGATCACTTTAATAACTTCTGTTGCAAGTCTCAAGTCCTGGAATGTTAAATAGATTTAATATTTCTATTATAAATTACGTACAACAAATAAGATACAGTAAAAGTAAGTAAGACGTACAGTAGCAGAAAGATATATCCCGTTATGAAAGTTTCGATAGTTCAAAGATATAATTTCTCTTTCATTTAAGTTAAAATTAAAGACTGATCTAAATTTTTTTAATTGAACTTAGCCATGATCATTCTCGATTGATTATGTTACTTTTATCCTCATATGCCAACGTTATATGGTCTACAAATGTACAGCAATCTCTATATTAATATAAAACATATCTCAGTATCAAAATCTCTTGATATGTAAATTCAAAGATAACAAAATCAATTGACGTATCTAATTAAATCTGGGGAACGACCCACCCTTGTGGTATATCAGAAGTCTAGGGTCCTCGGGGTTTCCGTTTGCGTCTACAATACTACCCGAAGACCTTTCTTCGTGCTGAAAGCTTCTTCTACGGGTAAAGTTAAATTAACTAAATTGTCTACTGTACTTTGTTCTTTTCGAAAACCTTCCTACTCCTATAAAGGCGATGTTATTATGCTCCACTCACCAGTGTGGCATGTCTTGATTTCCAAGCAGCTTATATGTAGACAAAAAATAAAGTTACGTATTGTTTACCTACAAACAGTACATGTAAGTTGTTTCATATTTAGGAAAATTTATGTATCTATTTTTTTTAATAATGCATTACATACTGTCTGTCGTTTATGTCAATCGTATATAATATAATGATTCCGTAAAATAAAACTTACAAGTCGAAATGGAATATTTCGTACCTACTGTTCTTTGTCGCGAATGGATAATAATGAGACATTGAGTGGCATTACATTCTGACATTCTTATGATTTCGTCTCTTTAATGATTTTCGTCCATCAACATCAAATTATACCTTTTACTCATTATGTAAGATGCAAGAAGTATAAATAGTATTTCAATCCCCTTAATTCAATGAAAGATAAAACATTTTATGCGAAGTTACTTTACAATCTGAACAGGACGTATAAAATGGTAAAATAGGAGAGTTTTTGTAAGTAAGTATCCCTTTGATCTCTTGTAAAAATATGTTTTCCATGACTTTCTTATCACTAATACTATTCCATTTTCGGGTTGGGTCAATTGTTTGAAAACATACTCTAACAAATTAAAACGTCCTATTCTTTAATTTACATTATACTACAATATTTCCTTTTACGTAAAATGGTCCTTTTATTACAATTATTATTAAATATAAAGCGCATACATTTTTAATCAGACAATTTCACGTATAACTGACATAAGGGCAGGCGCAACACACTGGTCAAATGATTCGAATTGAATCAGATTTAGAATATTCTAGATTAAGGCGCTTCATTCAAACATGCATGGATCTTTGCAAAATATAGCATTAAATTTAATACAACTGAATAAACATCAATTCTACTTTAGCACAATTGTGTGCAAATTTAACGCCGATCAACTACGAACGAAATGAATAGAACAGAAGACGATTATAATCATTTGCGTCCACTTGCACAAAAGTATTTACATTACATCTGACTGGATCGGAATGAATCTGACGTCAATGCAATCGCGTTATATGTAAACAGAATTTAAAAAATATTGTAATGCTGCTTTACGTCTCGAATTATAGTATAATGAATCTCATTCAGAACTAATCCATTTTTCGATGCACCCGAATTTTGATACACTTAGTACACTGTCAAAAATAAAATAAAAATCGTCACAATGGTATAACAGTACCGTTACATCCATGACTGCTAAAAAGTCATCCGCATACAAGTGACGTTATTTAAAAAGCGAATTAAATTTAATAATTCACCAAACGTCTTCAAAGTCTTCCTCGTGTTGTGAAACTTGGCCTGGACTCGCGTAAATAATACGTATACAATTTGTGAAACCTGTGCAATGACGCCATCCGCCAACAACTATTATAGGATCACCTTCATCTATATATCTTCTTTGACGTAAGTACATCATGCCAGCTTGAATACGTTCATCCATATCTTTACTCCAATCAGGTAAGGGAGGTACTGCGCAAAGATTATGAAGTTAGGGTTCATAAAACCAGAAATATATAGGTTAAAATCATTTTTATCGAAGTGATTAAAACTGTTATAGCCTCTTCTGCTCCAGAGATGGAGGATAACTGATATTAGCATAAACAATAAAGCAATTTCGTTTACTATTTTTAAGAATTCTTGAATTAAATATGAATTTCTTTAGGTACATCTATAAACTCTATTTTCTCATGGGAATACGAACAAACGTTTGGTATAATGAATTACAAAAAGAAAGTTCTAGTAGCATTCCAATGTTTCAGTAGTTTAAAAATAATCGAACTTTATAACTATGTAGCGTATTTTCAAAATAATGATGGTTAATAACCATGACAAGTAATGATCAATGCTAAATGTTAGAAGCTACAACAAATAAATAATGTAACGAAATAGGGCCTTCACATTGTAACAGCGTCGTTTTTTTGCACTTTTTATAACATTTGCATACTACTATAAAGAGAATCTAAAAATGTTTAAACATACTAAAGCAAAATTTAAGTGGAAAAAAGAAATTTGCAAATTGTGTACGGTATTTTAAAAACTTACTACAATTTGCTTTCTCAACTGCCAACATTAGATGGCTCTTCCCTTCCCTTTTTTGCTAAATTCAAAATAATACACAAACTTTAAATCATGAAACGAAATGTATTTAAATTTATAACCGAGTGATTTTTGTAAATCATAAATAATGAATCTAAGGTATACATTACAAAAATCGTAAATCTAATATGACAGATGAATTGTTCAAAGGAGCTGGGATTGCAGATTGGTATACCCGTGAAAAATTCCTCAAAGTTTAGAAAATTGGTAAGAAAAGCACCCGATTTATAAAATCTAATTCCTGATCTATAAATGAAAATGTATTCTTCAATAAATGTAAATGTTATGGGCTCTGCCTATCACTTGAAAAAAAATTAAAAATTTCTTCTTTCTTTCTTCTTCTTCATGAATTTAAAGACACTTATCACTTTTTAAAATTAAGACTTTATTTAAAATTAAAAACATACAAAAAAATAAAACTTAAAACTCTTTAAAAAATATATACAAAAAATTAAAAATTAACTTTAAAAGACTCAACGTTTCGGACCTCTCGGGTCCCTCTTCAGGAGTCAATAATTAAAAACTCAGTTTAAAACTCAGTTTAACCCATTAACGTCGAGAAGGACACTTAAGCCACCACTTCCACGTCGCTATTTCCAATTCATTTGACGGAGAAAAAATTCGTGACATAGTGAATTTTGTTGAAAAAAGGGTGCTCTTTCCGATGGTGTCCATGAAATTTTGAAAAAATTTAAATGTCCATGTGAAAATGGAGGTTTTTCGTTAAAAAACACGATTTTTTTCAATAAACTTTTTTTTCAACTTTGATTTTCGTCGAGTTTCCGGCTTGGAATCACTCTAAAATCTTTGTAGATCGTGTACTTTTTGTCTGAACTTAAAGTATCGATGATTTATATAATTAATTTATGTCCACAAAATTGAAAATGGCGGCCAAAACGCCAAATTTTATACTTAAACATTCAAGAATTTTTTTCTCGAAAACTATGAACTTTTTTATTTAGATTAAAGAATACAATAGAATTTTTTCAGAATTTTTTTGAGACATTTATTTTTTTCTTCAAAAACCCAATAGCTAAAAAAAAATAAATGTCTCAAAAAATTCTGAAAAAATTTTATTGCATTCTTTAATCGATATTAAACATTTTTCGTTCTTACAATTTTTTTCCAAAAGTTCATAGTTTTCGAGAAAAAAATTCTTGAATGTTTAAGTAAAAAATTTTAAAAGTGTCCTTCTCGGCGTTAATGGGTTAAAGAGCTTTAAGTTTTATTTTTTTTGTAAGTTTTCAATTTTAAATAAAGTCTTAATTTTAAAAAGTGATGAGTGTCTTTTAATTCATGAAGAAGGAAGAAAGAAGAAATTTTTAATTCTTTTTCAAGTGATAGGCAGAGCCCATAACATTTACATTTATTGAAAATGTATTCATTATATGAATTTTAATTTCAATAAGAGTAAAAAGGGAAAATCACCCCAAAAAACGTACTGAAATGTAGCAGCTAAAAAGTTGCAAAAAATATCACTGAATTAACAAAATGCTTTACTTTTATTTAAATAATAATTTAAAGTATGAAAAAGATTCACTACACTAGTAAGAAAGCTTATACCTTCGTTGGAATAGATCTAACGCCAGCGTACAAAAACTGCTAAATTGCCAGCAATAATGCGCATGGAACAAAAAAATAACCTAATTAATTGAATTATTTAAGCAGCGTTTTCATACTTTATAAACGAAATAGTTTCATATCATCCATTTATACTGAAATTCAAATTCTAAATGCTGTTCCAGTAATACCTTCCTTAGTCACATTACAGTATTACCAGTCTCAAAACGTCAAAATACATTGGATGTTAAAAACTCTATAAGCTTTTTCCTTCCACTGTTGATAAAAGTACAAAAAACATCGTTCTTGTCCATTTTTAGTAAGCAAATTGGTGTTCGCAATTTGGCAAAAATCAGATTAAAGTGCATTCATCATAAATCTGAATATGCTGTTCCGAAAGTTTCGATGTGCTGAACCCAAATCTGGTCCCAGAATTGGTGTATCAAGTCAAGATTTGTAGATATCTTAACCCAAAAGTGCAAAATATGAAAAACATAATCGTGCTTTAAAAAAAATTTCGATAACTCGATTAAAAAAGTCGAATCGGATTTACTAAAAGAGCATTTTAAAGTTGACGAATAGCAAATTAATCTGCGTTTTGACAAATTGCGAACAAAAATTTTGTTCCGCCATAAAAACTTACTAAAAAAATATAAAAACGGTGTTTTATGCACTTTTAGATTAGAATATCTGGAAATCTTGACGTGATAGAACAATTCTGCGGGCAGATTTTGATTGAGGGCATTGAAAACATTTGAAAAAATTTAGTCCTGTTTCTGAACATGGAGATCACCCTCATTTTGTTGGCCTATGTAATTGTTGCTATTATTAAATGTATGAAAAATATACCAGGAGTTTATGACATAAAAAACTTAAAATAAAAAACTAATTATTTCCCATACCCATGTCTACATATCCCTCACTTTCGTGATGCAACTACATAAATATCCTACACTAAAAGAATTTTTCTGATTAAAAGTCCCATACTGTCTAGTTAAAGTGGGATACACTAGCAATATGAGCAAACGAGTCATACTAATATTAAAAATTACCTTTCAGTATGCTTATTGCAAGTATATCCCACTAGAAGTAAACAGCATTGGACTTTTAACCAGAAAAATTCTCTGAGTGTATAACTTTTAAAAATGAGATATTTATAGACCTTTTTTGTTTATTCGTATTAACTAATAATTGTTTTCAGACATATGATGAAACTGTTTAATGTGTTTATATGTGCACGTTACGCTTATCGTTCTTTCATGGTGCTACATTATTAGACTACTTTAACATTAAGTGTAAAAATATCAGAAGAAATTGAAAAGCATGAAGAAAAAAATTAGTAATGAAAAAATAGCAAAGAAAATGTATTAAATTACTTCTGTATAGTAGAGAATGTACTGAGAAGAATATTTGAAGAAATCGGGCAACAGAACCATGACGTGATATTGCTACTATTGGGCACCGAGGTTGATAAACCGACATCATGGCAGCACATCGTCCAGTAGTAGTGGTCAGTATGATTGCTGCTGCATTGCATTTCATAGAAGTTTCTACAGCTGCAAGGGCGATAGACTGTGTCGGATCGAACGGGATAGGATTCTGTCAAAAAGCCACATGCATAAATATTACATACTTGTCATAGATTATTTATCCATACCTTAATAAAATTGAAATTTAATATTTCATAGTGCATGGAAAGATCGAAGATAAATTGAAAAATATATTCGATATATTCAAGGTAATAATAATGACTTCACCTATTGCCATACTTCGTAAAGTATGGATGTAGCTGAAAAAAGATTAGCTAGCTGAAAATATCAGAAATTTCCAACAATTGTTAATAGTATTTTTGGTTGCTCTCAAAATCTTTATTTCAACAAATAGCAGTTCTACCGATTTTCAACAAGCTACTTAGGAAGATGAGAATTCATGAGCATACATTTTATTTGACCAATTAAATAAATCCGTCTAGAGGATGCTGTTACTTAATTCAGGAGATAATATGACATGTTCTACTTTTGCAGGTTAAATATAAAATGAATATAAAAATGAAGTTGTACATAACACAAAAATAATAAAATCATGCTTTGCTCGGAACTGATATGAGTACGCCTTATATGTTATGAACTCGGCATGTTCTTTTTATGAGAGAATTTTGTCTAGAGTATAAAATAAAATCCCAAGAAATTTTATGAAACAAGATGTCAAAGGCTTTCTATATACATATAATATGAATATTATACGGATTACCCAATTACGAGGGTGTTGATTTTTTTTTAATCTAATAGCTAGCTTATTAAAAACTGTCCAACCACATAAACGCAATAGATCACAAGTAATTTGCTTAGGTTGTATTTATACTTATATATGTAATTATTTTGATATTCCACATGTCGGAGTACCTTTGATGGAACATTGATGTAGATTATGATTAGCAAAGGCCAAAAAAAATGAACTCTAAAGATTCCTAGCTTTGATTAGAACCCAAGATAAAAACGGATCCCTTATATCATTGCTCGCGTGACTATCCATTCTTATGTTAAAATTTAGTATACCGCAGTATGCAAGAGCGAACAGATTTTTTAGTGCATATAATTTTTAATTACATTACAACATTTAATTTTGTAATTTCACTCTCACTAACCTGGTTACCTCTCGAATAACAGAACATGGCTTTGCTAATCCTATGTATAATCCTACAATCGTGCAAAATTCACGTGTGATCACGTAACACACATACACTATGAAAATATTAAGTTGGTAAATTTATAAAATTTAGTTGCATTTAACGAATTGAATTGAATTAAACAATCCCTTATATATATTTAAATATATTTAATCTAGAATATGACAATCAAAAAACATCCGTAGTAGAAAATTAGTCCAGTTTCTGGGTATATTCTAATCAGTCGTTTATTCTTCATTTTATAGGAATTCGAAAACTTGAAGTATACAAAAAAAACTGGACTAAATTCGAGTAGGAATTCATTAACTGATATCACAATTTCGTAACATTACACGATCCGTTATTACCATGTAGTATATGGATGGATCAATTACTTTTACTATTCAAATAAGAAACTTAATAATTCAGAATATTTTGGAAGTAATTACGTTTTCCCAATAATCTCCCTGCATCCTACTTTTTATAGATACTTGATTATTGTAATGTTTGAAATTCTTCTACTTTACTATAATATACCTATCGTCAAGAATATATACATATATCGAAAATATTTTATTGAAATATTTTGAATCAATTTCTGTTACTTTAGTGCCCTATATTATTCATTAAAAATTACGGGGTTTCAAATCATGATATTGATTTAGTCAAAATATTTTACGCGCTGGAAACATTCCACCGTGAGCAACGAACTGTGTATTATTCGTTTCACCCACAGCAGGTATTATGTGATTTTAATACCCGTTGATGATTTAAATCCTCAGTCTTTTTGCAAACACACATTAAAAAGTTATACGATGTTTCGAGATCCGAATCTGATTTGCACACGCCCTTTAACTCCTTTGTTATAAAGTAATCTCGGTAGAGCCGAATGCTATTAAAAACCAGCTTTTCAAAAATTAGTACTGTAACACCACGCATTTAATGTTACATAAAACGGCATTTGCGTTTTAATTCTGTATAGAAAACAAAAACTTTCATTCTGCAATGGCTGAAAAATACTTTCTCAATGCAGGTACATATAGTATATGTGAATAGACGCGTTCTCATCAACTATACTACACATCTTTCAAAATACAGTAAAATTAAAACTATTATATTAAATTTACTGTTGTATCGGTAGCAGAAATAATTTCAGTAAGTTTCGAAAATAAATCTCGTTGATTAATAATTTTAAGTTAATTGTATTGACATACTAATTTTGTAAAAGTCCATTATAGAAGAATATGGGTGCGGGTCGAAAAACCGACAAATCAAAAAGCCGACAGGTCAAAAAACCGACAGTCAAAATACTCACATTCAAAAAGCCGACAGGCAAAAAACCGACACTTCAAAATGTCGACAGTAAAAAAACCCGAATTGTCATAATACCGACAGTCAAAAAACCGACTGGCAAAGAGCCGACAGACAAGCAGCAATACGTAAAAAAGCCGATAGTAGAAAAACCGGGTGTAGGTCGAAAACCCGACAAATCAAAAAGTCGACAGGTCAAAAAACCGACAGACAAAATATCGATATTCAAATAGCCGACAGGCAAACAGTCGATACTTCAAATGCCGATAGACAAGCAGCCGACACGTCAAAAAGCCGAAAGACAAAAAACCGACGGTAGAAAAACCGAATTGTCATAATACCAACAGTCACATAACCGACACTTTGAAGAATAGACTGCCAAAAAGCGACACGTAAAAAAATAGACATATCGACAAACGGGTAGTCAATTTTTGAAGTGTCAGTTTTTTTACTGTCGGCTTTTTGGGAGTCAGCTCTTTAAAATGTCAGTTATTTGAATGTCGGTATCATGACATTTCAGTTTTTCAAATGTCGATTTTTTGCTTGTCGGTTTTTTGAATATCGGTTTTTTGAATATCGGTTTTTCTACTATCGGCTTTTTTACGTATGTCTGTCGGATTTTTCACTGTCGGTTTTTTGACTGTCGGTATTATGACAATTCGAGTTCTTTGACTGTCGGCATTTTGAAGTGTCGGTTTTTTGCCTGTCGGCTTTTTGAATGTCGGTATTTTGACTGTCGGTTTTTTGACCTGTCGGCGTTTTGATTTGTCGGTTTTTCGACCCGCACCCAAGAATATCATTAATTAAGTATAAACATTATTGTAATTGGTCATCATCACTTGGCGATACCGAAAAAAAGTGTTAGAAATCCGTATACATTTACTAACTTACCAAATAACTAAATTCTTCGAAAATCTGACGCTGCCATCTTGCAGCTTCAGCTTCTCGACATATTGCATCTACTTTATGAATAATATCTACTGTATCTTCGGCATTTAATAATCCAGAAGCAATAAATATTGAGTCAGCACCATCCAAAACGGCATTGGCAATATCCCCTGTACTGAGTCTCCACTGGCCATTTTCTTTTCTTGGACGAAAGCCAATTACCACCGGTTTTCCAACCTGCACAAGTAATATGTCAAAGGTGTTGAAGGAGTTTACGTAGGAGTTACCGCCGAGGATTAATCCAAGATAATTTTGTCAACAATATGTGGATATGGGTTAAATCTACAAAACTTTCAGCAGACAAGTACACCGTCTCCGTTGATAAAATAGCCTTTTATCTTAAAAAGTGAAAGTTACAAACATTTCAGAATTTGGAAAAATAAAACATTCGTTTTATCATTAAGGTTACGTCGGTCAGGGGTTTTTGGCTAACTTGTTTGTAAGTTTATTGAATATCAATTGTCCAAATAAAGTATAATTATTATACTTGCATATGTATATAAATTGCACATATCAATTTTTTTCGAAATTAAGTTTTCTGGAGGTTTTCGAGGTCCATCTTTTCGATTTTAAAGTTTAGAAAGGTTAAAAATAAGTCCTTTCACTAGTTTTCATTTCACGTAGAATTTTTAAAAAATTCTGCGCATCTCGACTTGTAATGCCCGTAATCGGTGGACCAAAAATATAACATACACTAAAACTAGGTACGCGCATTCGACTGTGAATAATCTTTAATTGTTTCTAAAAACGGGTAACCTTTACACACCTTTTATCAACGAAATGGCAGCCAAAATGTCGATTTGTATAAAATTTTGCTATTTTTCTCCATATTTGATTGTTAATAAATTTTTATTAATTCCGAAAATGTACAACCGACATAATTATTTGATCACGAAAATTACGAATCTATTAAGGTGAACAAAATATCGAAGTATTTTCTTTTTTAATTGTCTTTGGACATTCAGTTATTCAAGGTTTCCCGATTTTCACCGCGATCAGGACGTAAATGAAAATTAAGTATCATTTTTTTTTCAATTTTAAACAATTTTTTTGTTATTTGTCTTATCAAATTTCGTTCTAGCCAGCCACTCAAGCCATATTTACGTGGATGAGGGCTGAATGATCGTACCAAATGTTTTGTACGTGAAAATGATAAATATATAATTTAAAAATACATACTGATCTGTATGATTTCGAAGAGGACGTTACACGTTTTAAAATATCGTTTATCTTCGTAAAATAACGAAAAAACCTGACATTTTTCACGCTATTTGCATCCGCCATTTTACTAATAAGGTGGTTTTATCGTTTACGCACTTTTTTAAATATGTAAATTATGATTCCGAATAGGAATAATTTTGCACGTAGGTATATTTAAAACTGCTACTTTTATTGCACATTATGTTGTTTTGTCTACCATATTGGATTTGTATACGACAGAAATAATGCAAATGTCATCAAAGCTTTGATTATTAATAGATTAGTATTATGTATCCAAGTGGGTAATTACCTTCGTAAAATGCTGAATAAAATGCGAGTTTTTGTGAATGACTACATTTTGGCACCAAGTGTTGCGGTAGAATGAAAAATTTTGATATTTAGGCACTCTTAGATCTTTCGACATATTATTTTTAAGATCCTAAAGCATTTATAAGCAACAGGTTTCGATTTTTGAAAATTCTACTATGGTATCCTTCCTCAACTTGAGACTTTTTCCATGTATAATGGAAAACCAAACAGAAAAAGAAAAATATTGTGCGAGTCTGCTACCACTCCTATTATAAAATTAATAAATCCTAAACCTCCAGTGTCAATTCTCTGACATAATAAATAATGAAATAAATGTGCAATGAATACGTAGTCATAAAAACTAAATAAATCAATAACCTTTCTACACGTGGAGACAATCGACTTTTGTGCCACAAAGAGCTTCTCCTCTCCAATATCAAATGCGACAGCCTTTCTATCGAACACGATACCGTCGGCAGCTTTGAGAATGTCATCAAAGTTTTCTAGACCGAGGGACGACGAAATTTTCGCTAGTACACGCATCGAGCACGATTCTGAAACATGTAAACGTGTATAATTGAACCGTTTAAAAATTGTTGTCGTCATTGCATAAAGTCTTCCATGTGCCAGTCACACAGAAAATATACCGATAACTCATTGAATAAAAAATAGAGATAATTCATAGCCCTGCTTTTTGTTTTGTGTATTTGCCCTGCCAGATTCCAAGTAAACAAATAAGTTTACCACAACAAACGTAAGTATATTAATTTACTTCTGAAACTTCTTAAAATTATTCAGTTTCAGGCAGAATATTTGGATATTTTAATATATCTATTGATCCCGTTTATTGAAAATTCAAAACAAATTTGTTTTATAAGGTAATATGTTATCAAAGAACAAATGACAAATTATTTTGTGCTAGAGCACAATAGTAATTACATAATAGAGATTACGGATATAAACATTATTGTTATGATTGTTCCCTATCAGCGCATACCATAAAACTACATATTTGAAAACTGTTATTAAGATGTACAATTTTTACAAATGTTTAGGCTTTGCAAATATTACGAATTAAATTTTATTAACATGATATCGGGCCCAACTATTTCAGTTTTTTGTTTAGTTCCAATGATATGACTTTATTTCTACTACAATCCTGTAGTAGATGCCCGAGCTATCATAAGGCCATATATTACAAGAGGAATCCATTAAATAAGCTTTGCGTCTGACTCTTGCAACCGCAAACACTACAGGAACTTCGTTTCATGAATTAGCAACTTGGTTCATTCGCCCAAATTGAAGTTTTGGCTTCTCATCTAACGCATATTAGAGCTTAGGTGATTCATTCCCAGGGAAACTCCTTCATTCTAATATAATAATATAATATTGTTTATGAACTAAACAGCAAATTAAATTTTGAAAATGTTTAAAACATAAAATTCATTGAAATAAATATCATGAATATTTATGTATATTGTCGAATATCCTTGTTCATATCTATACCACAAATGCAAGCATGGAACAATTATTTTCCATGAAAATTAACCAAATGTCCGGAATTTAGGATGCCAGAAACTTTTAACAGGTGCTACTGAATGTCCACAAAAGAGTACGAAAACGATAACTAACATTTATCTGGTATTTTTTAAAGAAAGTTTCAGGGCTCTTGTGAGCATATTTTACGGAAAGTAGAACGGACTGCTTTTCAGTAGCAAACATTGAAATCGTTTTTTAAATTGAATTCATTTTCGATTATTCTTATAAATCAGACAATTATTAGAATTATCATAAAAAATGTAAGATGCGCGTGGAAATATTAATTTTCAAGAGGTTATCTCATACATTGATAAGGTGAAAAGTAGGTTTTCTACATATGAAAAATATTAAGAGTGTTATAAAGATTACGCCTGAAGAAACATACGAAATACATAAATAAACATTTAATACTTCATAATAGTATATTATGCAACAAGTGCGCAAAGTGCGTTTTACCGCACGAGCGGCGAGAGCAAGCACGAATCGCCGACATAGTCGGCGATGAGTGAGACGCTGTCGCGCGAGTGAGATGAAACTGGGCATGCGTTGCTTACGATATTTTATGCAATTCTACAGTGTGCAGCGTGTTAATTTGCGCCCGAAAATTTCAATGCGCAAAGAAAATTTTGCCGCAAATGTGCGAAAGCTGTGCGGTAATATTACTTTGCGCACTGCTTAGGCACTAGTGCGGTAACATTTACTTTGCGCATCGAATTTTAGTGCGCAAATTAACACTTTGCACACAGAATTGCATAAAATATATTATGCACCTGGTTAATAAAGTCGTGAGTGAAATTTTCTTATATTCATAATATCCTCACCCTCCTTTTGGATTTCATTATTATTCAACATTTGGCAGCTCGTTGAAAGGTAAAATTACAAAAACAAATACTTGTACGTATTTTGAAAGGAATACGATTCGAAAATCACATTCGTATATCTACGAAATTGTTAAACAGTTTATTATATACATTGCAGAATACAGTTTAAAAAAATGCATTAATAATACCTTTTCGCGATAATAACTGCGATATCCGCGATTATTATCGATAAAACCCATATTACTTTTGTAGATATCTCTTATCTTTAATTTTTATGTTATGCATTAAGCAGAAATACGAGTAAACGTTTAATGGCTATTATTCAAGACCTTATACTCGAATATAATCTTTCAAAATAATATAATTCAGTTTCGACTTAAAGAAAGTTTATTCTACAAATTTTCAACAATGACATTTTGTCTATTATTTAATGATTTTAGATTTATCTCGAAGTGTGAAATTGAAAATAGTTTGTTAATATTTACAATATTATATATTTTTTAGGCATACTTGTAATTGACATCACTTTTAATTTACAATGCATAAATCTATTTAAAACTACATATGCGCTCTAAATAACTCCACATCCTGCCCAGATCGGGGATTTTAATATTCGGTATGATCGGACCTGTAACGCCGTGGTCAGTCCCTCATCTGGGCTTGAAGAAATTCCTCATCGGGATTTCATTTCATTTCTTCAAACGAGATACTTTGGTGTCTTAAAATGAGGCACTTTTAGACATTTTGCTTTTACAGTATATGATTTATTTTCTCAACTATATATAGTAATATGAGACGTATAAAACAGTATAAATAATAAACAAAAATACTCTAGGTTTTTGCTATCACCATTCTAACTGCAAACACAGTATTAGATACGGGGACCATACGTGAGAATACTAAAAGCTCGAAATGAATGCCAATTATAAGGATGCGCATCTAAAATTTTGAAATTATAATAGTGGTAGTGACCTTCTAATTTTTAAACCCCAAATTTGTCGTGGTTACAATGAATGTAACCACTAGAAATACGAATCGGTACAACTTGCTTGTTCTGTAAATTGTTATAGACGTTTGAACAGCAAATTTTCTGAACTTCCATTTTATACTAGATTTATTGTAATGTATACTAAGTTGTACCACTAACTTGTGGTTATAATAGTTTTTGTCTTTAGATAACTAAACATAACTCAGGCATTAAGAAAAGTCCCTTCACTTCAAGGAATAGCCAGATCTCAGAAAAGATTGAACGTCCTAAAAAGAAGTTGCAATTCCGATGATGACTGAGTCACTTTTTTCTTTTCATATCGTTTCACTAACATTTTGGTCAATAAAGACGTTTCCATAATTTATTAAGGTTGTGGGTTTATACGAACCCATCAATACAAAATATGCTCAATTCATTGTTCTCGTTTGCTCGAATAGTCGAAATTCTGATACGACCATAGTTTAGAGGCTTTACTTTTACGGGTAATGCAACCATAATTACTAGCGACAAGTATAATACCAATGTATAGTTGAGCAAATCATATAATTATATTGCTATTTTATAATATGGCTGAAAATTGCTGAAAGATATATATTATTAAGCCAGTAAATAGCTTTAGTTGGTACTCCACTGTACTGCGTCATTAGTCAATTTCCCATTGGAATGGAGTAACGAGAAATAGTGTAGGATTTGCTTTTGGGAAAGGGTTTAGATATGGACCTAAACAAAGATTATGTAAACTGGTTATAACTATTGATGTGTACACTATTGAGACTGGACAGAAACTAGCTATAAACTGGGCTCATTTTCTACTGCAGAACATGATTTATTCTTTTTATTTCAGTAAATTCTAACAATGTTATTTGGTTGGACTATACTGCACAAAAATATGTATAAATCGGCCATAAGATTTTAACCACAAAGACATGCACAAATTGATCTTTTTGTTTTGCATATGCCTGCTTCGTCTAAGCCTTTTTCTGCGTGTGCGGTAGAAATTCATACTTTATTTCAAGCAAGTCTAACCATGATCATTGTAGAATATATTTCAAATATATTTTGCCCAATAAAAATACAACTGTTATTAGATAGTTGTAGTTGCGTAAAAACGTATTTACGAAGTCATTCTTTGCATAAATGCATATTTATATATTGCATACTTATTTAATATACATAACACCCGAGATTTCTGTTGTATATAAAGTTACATTGGTCTCAAGGTTAACTTGTAAATAGGATTCAAAATGTATATGTAATTGACTTTCAATGCTTTTCTATAGTTCACCAGAAGTTTTGAGATGGTTTTACATTCAAATTATTTGTAGCCTTATGAAGTTTGAACGCCTATTTTATTGGCCATTATTGAAATAATTATAAAGAGGTAATTCAGAGCAGTATTTATGTAAACGATTAAATAGGTATTTTATAGACCATAATAGGAAGTATCGTTTAATCGGCGTTCAACAGATAAAATCGTTAACTGCGCTGCAGAATAAGCAGTATCATAAGTCGCTTCATCGAAACGTCTCAGTGAAATCGAAAAATGTAACGTCTTCAAAGAAAATAAATTGTATTATGAAAGGATGAAAGTCAAGCAACGATGCGCTTTCTTCAATAACAAAAACCTGTATCAGAACCTTAAAAGTTTTTAGTATTATTTGTGTACTGGGAAATAATATTGAAACGAAATTATCACACCACACTGATATTCCAGGTAATTTTCTCGCTTATCAAAATGAGCACGTCTTTGATAATTAAAACTTCTTTTATTAATATGTACTATTATACGATGGGATAAAAAGTGTTTTAAATAAACCTTTACGTAAAAAGTAACATATATTGCGTAGTTCACTCATGACAGAATAATTTATTTTTAAGTAATCGGTGAAAAAATTTGTTTGTAGTCAAGTTTCTGTCTTCCATCGCAAGAAGTACAAAACAGACTTTTTTTAATTTTATTTAATAAGAAGATATACAATTCCTGATGGTATTACTGATGATGTGTTAGAAGATGTTTCATACTATAATTTCATCATCCCAAATTCGGGTTGAAAATAATCCACCGTACACCACTGGAGCTTTTAAAATTAAATTTGCATTTTAACATCCATCATAAAACGCATCAAATCAAATATAAAATGAAACACTAAACTAAAGATAGATAGTTAAAGCCATAACACGAAAAAATATCATGTGATTTTTATCAAGAATTGATTTTTATAATATGCAAGATTTTTAAACAATTTTGAAATTACAACGTATGTAAAATCTTCAGTTTACTAAAGAAAAGCGTCTTGCATATATATATATATATATGCAATACGTTATGTATATATATACATAACATATAGTTTAATAAACGTTAGATTTCTTGACATTTGAAAAAGAATGTATGTAATATCAGTATTTCTACTCTGTTTATACCCGAGTAGAAATTTATTAGGGCCGTGATCAGAGCCTGAACAAATTTCTGCTCGGGTAATTGCCAATGTTTGTTGTCAGTCTTAACCACTATCTTTCACTGTTTCAACAAATTCACGTGGTCTACTATTTGTTACAGAGTGGCCTGTTAACGTTACATTAACGATGCCAAATCAAACAACTACATTTAAAATATATAATTTCGAATCTCAGAAGTAGCAATCATGGAATTCAGTATTGCTTCTACAGACGACCACGGTAATACACTACTTCACGAAGTGTTAACTACGACAGGATTGGAAAAGATAAAAAATTTGATAGATCCTTCGATGAGTGAGAAAGAGATAGTTGAATATTTACTTTCCCTCGGAAGTGACATCCACTCTAGAAACCAAAATGGCGAAACTCCCCTAAGCCTGGCTGTGTCCAGGTATTCTTACGGTAATCGGGAAATTGTGAAACTCCTTCTAGATTGTGGAAGTGATATTAATGCCATTAACAATGACGGTCTTTCGCCGTTGTACAGAGCTGTTCTTTCCAAAAGACCAGAAATTTTGGAATTACTTTTACACAACGGTTGTGACGTTAATATCCCGGATAAGTTGGGAAGAACGCCATTGAGAGTCGCTTTATATTATGGAACAAAGGAAATAGTTGAATTACTCCTAAATAATGGATGCGACGTGAATGCCCCAATGGAAGACTTTTTAAAGCTGAGACCACTAGATGAGGCGGTTATTTCGGGAAGAAAAGAAATTGTTGAATTACTTTTAAATCGAGGATGTGAAGTTAATGTAATAAATAATGAGGGTGAGACTCCACTTCATCAAGCAGTGAAATCTAAACGTACCGATATTGTGGCACTACTTTTGGCCCATGGGAGCGATATTTCGGTTGCAGATATTCACGGACAACTACCACTCCATGTAGCCTTTCATTGTGGGGCGAAAGATATCGTTGATCTTCTTTTGGCACGTGGATCTCCTTTCGTTATGTAATTTTTTTATGTGCGAATGTCGAGTATCACCAGAATAGTTTTGTAAAATTAATGGAGCTGAAGCGTTATCTTCTGACATGAGTTTCGCGAAATCTATTTAAAATAGAGAAAAACCGTCGAAACAAAAGTTGAAAGGAACAGAGGGTGTCAAGTGATAGTAACCTTGTCCTTAAACGCAATTTGCAAGGTCAGTTGAAGGTCAAAGTATTTTTTTTTACTTAGAAACTCCTATTTTTTACCCTCGATTCGAAAAGCGCGAACCATTTCACTTCCAACCCGATATGTTAATCATGTTTAAAATCGTGAACAAAAAATCAATTTTGCAAATCTTGATATAACCTGGAATATCAATTTTAAAGTCGATATCATAATACCAGTAGATGCCTCCTATTTCATCTTTATGCCCACGAGTTAAAATTTCCCAATCTTTTGAATTTCAAGGAAAAAGTAGATGTTTATATATATATACACACGTAAAAAATCACTTTGACTTTGAAATAACATTGAATATCGATTTCTTCCCAGACAGCACAAAATGTTTTGTTACATACCAAATACGTTACTGATATATAACGGTTACGATGTCGGACATTTTTACATTCCTGCAACATAACCGTTATATATTCGCAACGTCTGTGCTGTAAGGGTTGAAGATCCTTGATATTAATTGGTGTGCCTCCCTTCGACTCTTGTATGATCCTTTTTCTCTAAGTTAGATTCCGTAACACTCAGATCGGGAGATTAAAATATCCCATTGTGTATATAATGCAGTCACTTTTAATATGTATTCAGAAAAGTCTGTTTATGCTAGCGCTGCTATAATTACAAGATTGATTTATATATAACTATATATAATTTTACAGGATAACGAAAGACATTATAAAAAATAAACGTCGGATATTAAATATAATAATATATAATGATAATTTAGGATATTATATTGTTTTTCTACCAACAGTTTATTATCATCCATTTTCTCATATATATTAAAGCAGGACACATCTATTATTTCAGGTAATAGATTTATCAGGACTTTCTGACACTCGAACTGACCTTGGGCCGATAACGGGTCAACATTTGACATTAATAAACAACAAATAAAATATAGCCCGGATGAGTGTTATGTTTTATTTAAACAACTCGGAGTCTAACTATTATGTATTATGCAAAGGTAATCTGGTTAACTTATGTCAAATCACGTATTAATACTCTTTAAACACATTTAAAAATGTAATTACTAGTTCAGAAACATCACTCTGTTCCTCCTTGTAATTCGTTATTACAAGAATTCCGTTTAAGTCCAAAAAATCTTGAATCAATAACACGGTGTGACAACGATCTGACACTTTTATGGGGATCTAGTACAAGCTGAAGATCTAGTGAAACTGAGCAAGATGGTATGGTATAATTTCCCCATACACCCCAAAATCTCATTTTACGGCTAAACCCCCGTTTTCAGGCAGGTTCGTGTGAAAAATCACTCATAGCTACCCTAATTTTTAATCGATTTACAACTTTTTTTTAATTTGATTGCCAAAAAGCTCACCTTTCAGACTACCCAAACCTTATATTGATGAAATGAAAAATGACGAAACTGCAGTTGAAAATATCTGTGATTTTTCTCATTTTGTTCATTTTTTACAAATTTAACGATCATTTTACAATATTATTCTTGGAGATTTTTTGCACCTAATTGAGTTGAAAGTATATTCAATTCCGCATTGAACAAGTTATGATGAAAGAATATGGATGAAAATTAACGGAGATATGCAAGATTTAAATTTGTAGAAATTTTTCGCCAAATTTACATCATGCATATATCTAACTTAGAATTAGCATCACGGAGCGTCGCGAAGAACGACATCATTCAGGACTTCATCAGCTTTCGTTGCCGAAAAAAAATTAGCATATCTTATGTTTCTTCGTGTCTTGTAGTTATGACCACGTACGTCTGTTTTACAGATATAGCAGTCATCATGTTTATGATAAGGCTGATGATGCCATATCATCTCAGAAGGTAAGAAAATTCGACGATTTTTTATTTCAATTTCTTAAACATCGATGAACACTCGACACACGCAAATTCTGGTTCGAGATTAAAAAATTTGTTATACCCATTAACCACAACTTTATTATTTTCCAGCTTTAAATGATGGGCCGGATTCATAAACAAACCACATATTAACCCTTTCAGTCACGAATTTTTCCAGCCATGGCATTTTTTTTTTAATTTCGTACACTTGAGTTTTTGAGGTCGCTGATTACGAATCCGGTGTGAGATTTTCAAAATTCAAAATGGCGGATCCAATATGGCCGACCAAAAATTTGGAAGATAATGGATTTGGCTAAGCTTTAGTATATAGGGGTTATGGAGGTCGCCGATTACGAATCCGGTGTCAGATTTTCGAAATTCAAAATGGCAGATCCAATATGACCGATAAAAAATTTGAAAGTTAATGAATTTGGCTAAGCCTTGGTATGTAGGGGTTTAGGTATTTTTGTTCGTTTTTTTTTATATTTTGATTCGTAATCAGTGACATCAAAAACACCTGTATACCAAATTTTCGGCAAAATCATAATTTTTCAACATTTTTGTCGGCCATACTGGATCCGCCATTTTGAAATTTGAAAATCTGACGCCGGATTCGTAATCAGCAACATAAAAAACTCCGGCATACCAAATTTCAAATAATAATAGCGATTATTTCTTCATGGCATGAATTTCTTTGAAAATTCTGCCTTTTTCTGTACTAATGTGTTGTTAATAATCATTATTTTAAATAATTTTGCAATATTATTCTTCGTTAACATTTATTGGAGTCTTAGGAGAGCCAGAAACAAAACACCGCATCGAAATCGATAACTACTTATCTGTTCATAAACCTAAAAAAAACGATAGCATCTAGGTGGGACACTGGTGTCCGCCTGTGACTGAAAGGGTTAAGGAAAACTTATTGCGACTATCACACATTTTTATTGCAATTTAATCTAAGTATTGAAACTTTAAATAATGCCGCGTAATAAAAAACAATTTTCTTTTTGTTATGAAGGTACATAGTGTAGGCACCGTGCTAATGATTTGTTTATAAATAGAATGTCGAAATGTTGATATATTTCGGAATGAAGTACGATTTGAGGTCACATGCAGAGACCACGTAAAAACTTATTATTAATATGTACTTATATCAAAATTTAGCGAAAAATTCATGAACTTTTAAGACTCCCATAACTTTGTCAATTTTCATTCGATTTCGAACAACAAAATTCGACGCGGAATCATATATACTTTCAATCTATTATGGTGCAAAAAATTCCACGCTCGAGTAATATTGTAAAATGGCCGTTAAAGTTGAAAAAAGTAAAAAAAATCACAGATACTTTCAACTGTAGTTTCGTCTGTTTTCATTTCATCAATATAAGGTTTGGATAGTCTTAAAGGTGAGCTTTTTGGCAATCAAATTAAAAAAAAAGTTGTAAATCGAATAAAAATCAAGGTAGTTATGACTGATTTTTCACACAAACCTCCCTAAAATCGGTTTTTTAGCCATAAAATGAGATTTTGGGGGTGTATGGGGAATTTATATCATAACATGTTGTTCAGTTTGACTAAATATACAACTTGTACCTGATAGAAGTGCCTGATTTTTTTATTTTGTAACACTGTATAATTTGCTTGTGATATTATCCTAATCTTAACAACATGGCGGTAGAAGCTTAAGTTCTTTTAGAAATATATGATAATATTTATTTATATTACGTTATACACTTAATAAATAAAATATTTTACCTGATTTTTGCATTATCTTTTTAATGTTGTGGATAATTCTGCTATTTTGTACATGTGATGATATTAAAAAATCACAGCCAAGATCCATCGCTAAATTAACACCTTTTTCGTCCTCATCACAAATTATTGGACATTCCACAAACGAGTCGACTAGTTGAACTAAGCTTTCGTCCCGGACAACACCCCCTTTCCGTATTTTGCAGATTACTGAATCGTTACCTTAAATCAGTACGGGATTATTTTTTAACAATATTATAATTACGTGATATTAATGATTAATTATGCTTCATTTTTTTTTACACAAACTTTGAAATAATCAGATTGTACTGAGTTCATTTTCACCCTCATAATTTATGGTTCCTACACGGAGATAAATTTTCAAATGGTTAGGTTAGGTCAGACTTGCAAAATTAGAAAAATTTCCATTTTAAAAAGAAAATGAGTATAAGTTAATGAAATTTGTACTATTTCGATAGTAATAATTACAATTCAATCTACTAATTTTGTACTCTAAAAATTGGCAATTTCCTCCATTCTACAAGTCTCTCGCAAACCGTCTGATATGGTAAAATTTACCGATATGATGTCGTACCGAAATGATATACATGAAGCTCTTAAATATGCTTAGGAAAAATAAAATATAACCTATTTGTTTCTTTACTATTTTCATTTTTTATTATAATTTAGGAAACACTTCCGATTGGTGTCATTAACCGTTTTCAGGAAAATTTTTTATTCGATATTGTTTTCTAAATGCGGCAGTAATTACGAATTTACGAATACGACATTGTTAGAAAGGTGAAACTTCGAAATATTAAATGAAAACTACTGTTTTCATTAAAAAACACTGAAAATGTTCAAAAAGTTTGCTTGTATGCTTTATACTTTACAATCGATAGATTTATTATCATAATGAAATTCAATTAATCTGATATTATCTTAATAACAACTTATGTTTACGATTCTACAATATCATTATAAATAATTGCAATTACTAATGCAGCAATGTTCACAAAATGCTCAATTCATGGAAAATTACTTGTTCAGACCACTTTTAGTGTAAACCTGAAGCAATGACTTGAGCGCAATATAGTTTCGGTTCACTTCGAAGTGCGTAACAGAAGTGAGTTCCTTCATTTCAACGTTTTTCAGTTAGTAAACACTCCATTTGATTGCCGTCGGTTTCAAAGCACTTAGAAATCCGTAATTCAAATTACAAATTAGAAGTCTATAATGTTAAAGCTCTGCACAATAATTTCTAATTCGATCAAATACAATTATAAATGTGTACTATTTTCAAGTTCGGATTGAAATAGACTCATAAGAAAGAAAACTGATTCCGAAAATCTGGGAAGCTAAGACGTCAATTCCGTACGTACAACATAACTGGGCATTCTGTCCTATCTCAAGCGAGCAAATAATATTAGCCATTTACTTTCCGATATTCTCGGCCTACACAGAAAATTATTTATTGAAAATGTTAGTAATAAAAAATAATATTATTAAAAATATATTGAATAATAGCAACACATAAAGAATTACATTACATTTCGTCGGTTGTATTCAGAAAATATCGTCTGTAAAATTTATTTAAAAAATGTATTTTCTTCATGCACGTAATTAATTAAAAGAAATAAACACAGTGAATAAATGAGTACACTGCGTTTATACGATCCTCTATATGCCAGTAATCAATAACGCAGTGAAAATCACAACAAATATTAATGTATTTATGCCATTCGATGCGTAAAATGCTATTTTACGC
Source organism: Trichopria drosophilae (assembly GCA_030407085.1). NCBI lineage: Eukaryota > Metazoa > Arthropoda > Insecta > Hymenoptera > Diapriidae > Trichopria > Trichopria drosophilae. The sequence goes on along the minus strand of CM059586.1, from coordinate 67,552,178 downwards.
ACTATTGACATTTTTTGGTCGCATTTTACGCACTCGAGTGACATAAAATATCGTATGAAACATGTGCGTAAATGTTTATTCTGCGAATGTGATTACCACCCTCGCCTTCGGCTCGGGCCGCAACTCTTCATATTCGTAGAATGAACTTTTCCGCACTAGTTTCATAATATACTATTATGGGTCAGTCTGTAAAACAGCGATATATTGAGCTATAACTCGGCCTTTGGCACAGTCAAACATTTATGTGTATATATATTTAGTTTCTGACCCTCCGACCGTAAAACTCGATTTCTCGGCCTAGGGCGAAACCTTCGGCCGCGAATTATCCAGTTCTACGACAATCGGATCAAAAAATACATTATTGGTCACGGACGAAATATCGATCTCCGACGAGTATGATTATTACCCTCACTTCGCTCGCGACAAACTGCACGATCGTCGAAGATCAATAATTATTGAGCCCTTGGCACATAATGTACTATTGTATTCTGTCGATTATGCCACTAAAGACAATTATTATCATTGTTATTATTATTATTTATATAAGAGTTTGCATGCTTACCGATTTCAGAAACAACCAAAGAAATTTCGCCTCGATTGATTGCAATTTTATCTCCTACATGGCTAATTTGTGGTAATGATGCACATGAAACCCAGAAACCGAAAGCACATCCAGCCTTTTTTGTTGAATCGTTGGTCAATAACTTAACGAACTCGCCAGTTTTCAAAAATGCTGATCCCTTTTAAAAGAAAATTCATTCAGTTTGAAAATCAATAATAACATACACGTACATTTGCATTAGTTTATTTTATATATATGATACTGAGAGTATTTCAGGGATATATTATATAGAGACAAATTTACTGAAATTATATCTAAAGTATAGTTTTTGGTTAGAGAATTACTTTTTTTTTTTTTAATAATAATGCTTTATTTAAACCAAAATGGCTTTTTCAAGCGTACATAGAGAACGGTAAGAAAGAAATACATACAGTAAGGTTTACGACATTAGTTCCGAATAAATACATTAAACTCTGAGGTTGCACGAGTCTAAGAATTGTACAATGATTTTACAGGCTACGGTGTTTGGACCAATTAAGAAACTTTCGCATATATAGGGCGGTTGAATGCCAGCTGCCGTCAATTTGTTGTACATGATCTTTATTTCGTCGTCATGCAGATTACAATGCCATAAAACGTGATTGAGGTCCTGAGTATCATGTCCACATTGACAGCTGCTGTCTTCTATTATATTTAACCGCGCTAAAGAGGCCGCAAGACTGTAATGATTAGCCCTACAACGGTTGATAGTCACAATGACTTTCCTGTGCATTCTATTGCCGTGAAACCAAGGAGTGCTTTTGTTTTCAAAATATAAATCAAAATATTGTTTTCCTTTATCCACGCTGGCTCTTACAGCTTCATTTATGGTTTTGGCGCGTGAGATTTTCTTGAAATCTGCATACAAGTCAGTGCACGGAATACATTTAAAATCGCATGTAGGGAGGGCAGTTGCTTCTTTGGCTAATTTATCAACTTTCTCGTTTCCGGGAATATTACAGTGAGCGGGTATCCACATGATTTTAAGCGAATTAGAGTAGCCACTAATATCGCGGAACTCATTATATTTTCTTTTAATATCATAAATAATGTGGTTAGTTCTGGCACTCAGTCTCGCAGAACCTAGACACTGTAAAGCACTCTGCGAGTCGGATAATATGAGAAAGTTGTTACCTCCCTGTTCAAGTGCAACATCCAAAGCCAAACTTAGTGCCAAACATTCGGCCGTGAAAATAGACGCGGTGTTGTCAATACTTTTTTTAATAGCTATATTCAGCTTTGGGCAGAAGCAGGCCATGCCTACATGCTTGGCTCCTTTTACTTTACTGCCGTCAGTATAAATTTGTATGGCATTATTGTCCCCGATGAGCTGCGTAAATACATCACCTGGTTGCGCCGTTGACTGGATAGTTCTACACGTGCTAAGATCAACTGGTATTTGAGAGAATACATTAGCGTACTGATTACTGTAAATATTCGTCTTACATACTTTTGTGGAGAGCTCAAGCACTTTACTAATGCATTTTTCTAGTAGGTACTTACGCTCCCCAACATACGTAATCGATCTGTTATAGTCATTCACTTTATTAATCAGCAGCATATTTTGCACAGCCAAAGTTTTAAGCAGGTGCGCGCAGCATAGCTATTCTACGCGATTACAAACAGATGCTATTTTAGATTCCGCAAGTAAAACATTGTTTGGAGTCGAGCAACGGTAACCTAAAGCGATTCTGATAGCTCGATTTTGGATTCTTTCCAGCTTAAGCACTAGATTAGCTGCATTGGGAAAATATGCCGGAGCGCCATATTCTAGTATTGACCTTACGAAACTTTTGTAAAGCACAATGAGAGTGGACGGGTGACATCCCCACCATGTGCCGCATAAGAATTTCATGATAATCATTGCTTTAAAACATTTTACTCTAACTGCGTTGACTTGTTCTCTAAACATTAATCTGTAGTCAAAGAGAATGGCCAAGAAGCGTGCACATTCTACCGAATAGACATGGACATCACCAACTCTAATAAACACGGAGCCGGGCTCAATCCCTCTTTTATTAAAATGGACCAGCACGGTTTTCTCCGGAGACAAATCAAGACCAAGCATTTTTAAATTGTATCCTACTGTTCCAACCGCGTTCTCGAGCACTTTTCTATTTCTGTTTATTTTCTTAAATTTTATGAACATAACAATATCGTCTGCGAATTGCAATATAGAAACCCTATTTCCCACGCCCTGTAGTACTTTGGACACATACAGTATATAAAGCAGGGGACTTAATACTCCACCCTGTGGGACTCCCTTGTGGACTATAAAAGGTTTTTCAGAATTGAGGTTCGAGAAAACGCGTCTGGAATGCATTAAGTGCCTAATAAAGCTAACTATACTGAGAGGACAGTCAATGTCGACTAGTTGCTTCGTTAGGAGAGCAATGTTAACGTTGTCGAATGCTGAACTTACGTCCAGAAAAGCAGCCAGTACCTGGCTACCCTCATTGAAAGCCTGTTCTACACTCATCCTTAGGTAAATTAAGTTATCGGTGCAAGATTTGCCAGTCCTAAAACCATGCTGTCCCTGCGGTAGTAAATCATTTTGCTCCACCCACCACTGTAAGCGATTTTTGACTAGGGTTTCGTACAATTTACAAGCACAAGAAATTAAAGCAATGGGACGCACGCCCATAGAACCAGCTTTGGGTATAAAATGAACAAATGAGTCTTTCCATTGCTCAGGAAACTCTGAGCTGTAATGCATTTCATTGAAAATGTCAAGAAGCAAAAGCTTGTATTTAATCGGAAGTTTATTGAGAATCTCGAAATCTATTCCGTCCATACCCGGAGCTGATTCTACATTTTTGCGTTCGAGAGCAATATTAAATTCAAAGAAACTAAACCGACTCTCAAGAAATCCATTGCTCTTACAATTCGGTGCTTTCAGGTTTGAGTGAGCCCAAGGAGCTTCGTCAAAACAGTTTCGACTTTAGATTTGAGTACTTCAACATCGGTAGCGGTAGGAGCAACATTTACCCAGCTATTTTTTAAAATTTTACACTTACTCCAGACGTAGCTTGGATTGGATTGGAAACTTAAACTTTCTATGAATTCTCTAAAACTTTTTCTCTTTTTTTGCTTGAAAGTTTTTCTAGCATCTGAGCAACATTTTTTATATTTGAACAAATCTTCAACGTCTAGAGTATACTCCCATTTCTTAAACGCTGCTCTTCGTAGTCTTTTGATTCGATCACAATCCTGATCCCACCAAGGATTAGGATTGTGTTTAATCTCATTACCCGATCGTTTTTTGCTGAGTTGTGGGGTAGACATTTTAATCGCAGCGTATACAATTTCAAAAAATGCATAGTACTTGCCACGGCTAGATAGACGCACAAAGTCACCTGTCAGGAACCAATCAAATTGCTTACCAAGCTGTTCATTGAATACTTCCCAGTTAGTGCGTTTTGATGTAATCCTGAAGCTTTTTCTAATATACAGGTGTTTCCGTGTACTGTACTCAATAAAGAGTGGATAATGGTCCGATCCCCAGGTTTCGTCATGCACATCTAATTCTAACTTATCAGCAACCGCAGTCGAGGATAGAACGAGATCAAGATTGGATGTGCTTCCACTATGAGCATCTATATGAGTATACGTTGTGTTATTAATCAGAATCAAGTCGCTACCTTCTAACGAATTTACCAACCTCTGTCCGTTGCTATCCGTATCGCGGCAGTTCCAAACAGTATTATGCGCGTTGAAATCACCTACGAGAATACAATTGCTTTTATTCACAACGTTACTAATAAGCGCATCCCATTGAGACTGGGCAAGAATGAAACCTGGGGTTCGGTAACAGGCAAATAAATGTAGAGGTGGAGTAACATTATTAATCAATATACCGCATATTTCAAATGATTCATTAGGACTCTTAATATCATTCAGCTCAGTAAACGAAAGGTTATTTCTTATAATAATAATAATACCACCACCTCTAGAGTGCACGCGATCTTGCCTGTAAATATTAAAGTTCGGAAGTCTAATTTGGTCTTTAGCAGTCAGCCACGTTTCAACACATACTAAAATATCAAATCTACATGTCACACTCTTAATATCATACATACGCAACTTCAAGCTTCGGGCATTCCAGAAGAAGATCCTTAAATTGTTCGTTTTCTTATTGTCTGCCATTGGTGATATTTTTAAGCTGAAGAACGATCCGTCTCTGATTCTGACTCGATTTCTTCACCAGGTTGCAACCGAGTTATCTTTTTCTTGAGTCTTGAAATTCTGCCTTTCATGATTTTATCGGCCTTAGGGTAAACAGCGTCCAGCATTCTTCTTAATCCATGCGTGTCATCAGTGTAACGAATTATCAGTTCGGCAAAATTTGTATGACCTTTAGCTTCATTTATAAACTGGTGAAGTTGTTCGATAGTTAATGGGTAAGCACAGTCGGCTGGAATGTCTATGTCATTAAACAACAAATTTTGCGAAATTGGTCCATCCTCCAGTGTCATATTTTGTTCCATGATGCCATAATCTTTACTTTTCATTTTTTTCTTTTCTGGTAAGTCATTAGTGCCTTTGCTTGGTTTAAGTCCATCAGAAGGAGAAATTTTCTTAAGAGGGAGATGTTTCTCGAGCGAGTTAGGATCTAGTTCACTAATAGTTGATTGACTCTCGGATGACGCCAATTCATCAGCTGGCCTTTTTTGAGCCTGGTTACTAGAGTTGGAATTTTCATTAATTTTATTCAAAGAACGATCTGTGCCATTAAAACGTTGCTTAGGTTTGTTGTGAGTAAATAGTCCAGGAAAGTTCCTGGAAGTATGCTCGGCAGTCTTGGAACACATTTTCGCTACGTGACCGCTTTGTTTACAAACAAAACAATTTGTCGAGTCGGTGCTTAAGTATATCCAATGATTCGTATTGTCGTAATTAATCTGGCACATTTCTGGTAGTTTTGTTTCATCGTCCTCTTTGATAAAAATCTGCCTGCGAAACGATAATATATGGGCTCTGCCAGGTTTCTCCAGACTAGCCCGGAGTCTAGTGAGCACTGATACTGGAACTATGCCACGATCCCTGAACATCATAAGTACAACTTTGTCGGGTATTGATGCTTGAATGTTGGAGATGACCACTCTCTTGTTTTTTTCCAAGAGAGGCCTGATGCTTAAAACATGTTCTTTGACCTTGATTTTCCGTTTAACCAGTTCTTCTGCAGTTTTACCGTCACTAACGTAAATGCAAACACGATTTCCCGAGATTTTTGAAATATATCTTATGGCTTGCAAATCGATTAAGCTTTCCAGCCCATCGATATAGTCATCATTTGTACAGCCTTCAACAGAGTCAATTATTACAGCTTGGTCTTTTTTAGGTTGTGCAGTAGCATAAGCGTAGCTAGGTACTTGAGGCGGTTGTGCTGTAGGAACAAGATTGGAGTTGTGACCCTGGCTAAGGGCCATTTTGAAAGAAAGAGTGCAACATCTTAGCCGACTGCAGTCGCAGCCTGCGAGCCAAAGATGCACCTATATAGGTTCCGAAGAACCTCTGTAATTAACGCTGCACTAAAGTAACTTATTTTCCGTATAACACTATCTCACACAACACTCGCGTTCGCGCCTTTGTTTACGTTACGGAGCAAACAATAATACGTCTGCACGCTTCAACGGTTGAAACCGAACTGTAGAGAATTACTTAATCAAAGGCTATATCTATTTTACAAAGACAAAAATATACGTAGACATTAAAAAAATAAGCTTAGTTTTACTCTGTTTTAAGCTACTATGTATATATATTACATGTCTTTGATTTTAAATTATTTTATACTAATCCGTAATTTGGCTATCCTATTTCTGACAAAAGTCATAGAACATCGTGCGTACAGTGCGAATTTTTTTGTTAGCGGGGACCACGTCAATCCCCCTCAGTTAAATAAATTGACGTATCACATGCCTATAATCATTGCCCGGTTTTATGTACTACTATATAAACAGCACTTCCCGCACTTGGTATCAAAATAGAAGTTTTCGATCAAAGTTTCACAAGCCAAAATTTTCTTTGTACCAATATAAATGCATGCCTCGTTAAGCTCCAGCAACCACATATAGAAAAAACTTTGACGCACTTCTATCGAAAACTACTATTAATAAATGTGCATACGATAATTAGATTCGTCGAAAAAATTGTACGTATTTACAGGTACTATTTTCTCAGGGCATGTAATGTCATTTCCGTTAAATCAGTTAGGGATGTAGAGTTGATGAAATCCGCGATAAAATTAATTAGTATAATAAATTTCCTAAATTATCTAAGGTATATATATATACAAAAATAATTCACATACGAATGAATTCGAATCTCCGTTAAAAATTCCAGTCCTAATTTCAGTCCCAGGTAAGTCCATTGAAAAACTTATTGGGCGTAATATATCGTTCTCAAATTCATTCTTCAGCATATCGCCAGCTTCTTTGATTGACCTAGCACTTACCGAGTGCCAGTACTTATCTCTATGAGACATATTTAATCGAACTATGTCTGCACCTGCCCTTGATAGTTCTGCAACCGCTATTGGATGTGAATTACATTCTCCTAGTTAATAAAATAATGAAATGTTAGTCCCAAATAACATCACAGCATCTTAGTTTAAGATAAGTACAGTTTTAAAAGAGTTGACAGATGCGTTTAAAATCAAAATGGCATTTTGAATTGGTCATATTTTACGAATCTAACTCAGCCTTTGTAAGTAAAAATTCCCTAAGTGGGGCCTAGTAGAAGGTATTGATTCGATTCTTTTAACTTCTTTTTGATAGTAAAAAATACACTATTTAATTACATTATTCAGAGTATTCGATATCGCAATTTTCGAAATTAAATTTGTACACTTTGCATAACACTCACCGAATACCCACTAATAAATCAGCATCCAACTTTACGAATCTTATAGAAGGAAGCTTTTATAATCCTATTATTTATAAAAACTGCCCTTGTATACTGTTATATACCTGCTATAAATAATATAGGTAATATTCAATACTGCAAACCTGCGGTAACCATGATTCCAGTGAGCCTAGCAGTTTTTGGATTGCTTTTAACATTAAGTTGATTATCGTGTTCGATTCGAGTCTTTTGATAAGCAGCTGTTAGTTGATTGTCGATAAAATAGTTCTCCTCCAACGCCATTATCTAAAATTGAAGTTATTTTCATTAACATATGAAGCATTCGCAGTCGTATTGACCAACAATTAAAAATTATGATCTACCGGGTTAACTATTAGTTCTGTATTTTCATTGAAATTACCCTGCATTTCGTAAATTTGTTGTTATCATTGAAAAAAACTAAACATTCCAGAAACTGCAGTGAATTTAGTTTTATAACAAATGTAATACTAAAAATAGTAAAATGTTTTATGAATAATCGCCCCATTTATGCAAAACTTGCGTGATCTATAACATGAATTCAATACCGTGCTAACCACTAACTTTGAGTGAATCACGAAACCGTCTTCTGGAGATAAAATGTGTGTATAGATGCATTTAATAAGTTTAAAAAATCGAATAAATTAAAAATAAAATAAAAATCAATTACTTTCAATATTTTGAGGTTATACTTGAGTTATAATTATTCTCGGGACATGATATAAGGAAAAATGATCAATACTAACATTTACTTAAGTTTGTTAAATCATAGTCGTTAGATTTTGTTATAATAATACAATTTACGCGCCCAGTAAAAACTGCAAACTTTACCTGGGGCATTCGTTGAGAGGATTTTCTCGAGACATTGTTTGCGCTCATTTTAATTCTTTTACGTTGTTATTGATTAAATACAATAACTAAATTTTACTTATAATACCGACGACTTTAAATTTAGAATCATTAACACACCGAATTTAAGTTGTATACTAAAAATTTGGGTTAAAGATAATAGATCTGAAGATAACTACACAGTCACAATAATTGAATCACTTGCAACATTGTTCAATTCAAATTCAAGATATTTTCGTTCATGATCATCGTTTAAGTATTATTTATCAAGAAATCATTTGCTACAGCGTTTAGCATTTTTATTACTTCACCCGTTGCACAGAAAGATTTTTTGTAACCGCTAAACTATTTCCCATTAGGAATTTTGCGTCATTTGTAACATATTTTATCACTGCCTTTTTTTTAAATAATAATAATAAGAGGTCTTTATTGATAAAGGTAGAGGGTTTCGAAGTGACCAATCATGTAGCCAAAGGTTGAGCTACTGCTAAATCTATTCTACAGCCTGGCCAATTCACAATTTTTCAAACATGTTAAAAAAAAAACTACATTTTACAGGAGGTTACAGCAACTTTTTTGTTTCGGCCATTTTCGAAATTTTTATTTGTTCCCAATATACTAAATTTAAAATTTTAATAGTCGAATAATTCATCGAAAAGTGATCGGAGCGCCATCTGTGATTAGAGTTGTGTAATCGTTTCGAAAAGTCCTTTCAAATAAGCCCCCACTCGACCCATGTTGACATTTAAAATATTCGACCTGCTATGCTCCACGTACGCCCTTAGAGGTGGAGGATCGCAAAAATATAGATTTTTTTGAAAGAGCGTTTTCGTATCATAAAGAATATTACTATTGAAAATAGATTAATATACCACAATAATATTCCATCTAATGAAGGCATTTAATATATGTTTTCAAATATGTTTTCATAGGATACATTCACAGCCTACGTGTTTCAAATGATACGAGATGAACAAACTTTTTTTTGTTGTTATTAAAATTTATTATTAACAAAAATTAAAATTTAATAAATACTGCAATATTTAACTAATACCTCGGATGAAAACCCAACACAATGGCCCATTTGATTAATAATATCTATTAATACTACAAAGAACATACATTCGGCAGAGTTATTTGTTATTATGATTGTTAATGACATTGCCTTGTTTTTTTAACCTTGTGATCACACTTACAAAAAAAATTAGTAATTTTGACTAAATATGGGGTTGCCAATTAGCACCTAAATATTTAGTCAATGCAACTACAAATTAGTGCTTCAAACTACATCATGATACAGATTCAACAACATTTAGTTAATTCAACTAAAATATAGTTGGCATTACTTAATATTTGTCTGCTAACAGGCAACCCCATATTTGATAAATATTACTAATTTTGTTTCTCAGTGCAGTGGATGTACAGCCCGGGAAAAAATGGATTATATATAATTATATATAAATTTAGATGCAATTATATATAATAATATATAATTATATACAATTTTTTATACAATTAGATCCAATTATATATTATTATATATAATTATATATAATCATATATGGATTTTGGCCGTATATAATTATATACAGGGTGGCCGATTTATCTGAAGACATCGAAATATCTCGAGAACTATGCACAGAATCAAAAAAGTTGTCGGATGAAAGTTGTTCGACACGAAGGGGGGCATCCAGTGATAATTAAATTTACCCCTTCCCCCATCCCCTGGAGGTGTAGTGGGGGCAAAAACAATAAAACTTAAATAGGAACTCCCATTTTTTATTGCAGATTTGGATACTCCGGAAAAAAGTACACGAATTTGACCTAGGAGCTATTGCATTTTGGTTCACAGGTGGCGCTGTAATCGATAAAAATCCAAATTTATCCGAAGACATTGAAATACCTCGAGAACTATGCACAGAATCAAAAAAGTTGTCGGATGAAAGTTGTTCGACACGAAGGAGGGCATCCAGTAATAATGAAATTTACCCCCTCCCCCATCCCCTGGGGGTGAAGTGGGGGCAAAAACAATAAAACTTAAATAGGAACCCCCAGTTTTTATTGCAGATTTGGATTCTCCAATATTGACAATTTTCGCCCGCGTAGCGGATATGGAATACGGTCATTCTAACAAAGCCGGGAAAAAATACATTTAGCGTTACCCAGGAACAACGACGTGGACGTAGTATTTTTCTGTTCCCTTTGGGGTGCTTGTTTTACGTGAGTCCCCTTGCCTCTCACTGTCTCACTGTTCACTTACTTGAGTAAGTGTTCGAAATGTTGACCTTCCACTTCAATGCATTTATTTATTCTTTCTTCAAATGACTTTATACATGATAGAATCATATCTGCAGAAATTTCTGCGCAAGCAGTTCTTATGCGTTCCACCATGTTTTCACGAGTCGTTGGTACTTGTTCATAAACCTTACCTTTTAGGTAACCCCATAGGAAGAAATCCAGAAATGTTAGATCAGGTGACCTCGCAGGCCAATTAATGGGGCCACCTCTACCAATCCACCTACCATTGTAATCACGGTCTAGTATTTCCCTTGCTACTCTTGAAAAATGTGCTGGGCAACCATCATGCTGAAACCACATTGTCCGTCGGACGTCCATAGCAACATCCTCAAGTAGTAATGGTACTTCTTGTTCTAGGAAATCTCGATATTTTGTTCCATTCAAATTACCTTCAATGAAATAAGGACCAATGAGTTTATTTCCTATGATTCCACACCAAACGTTCACCGACCAAGGACGTTGATGATTAACTTGTCGTAACCAATGGGGATTTTCTACGCTCCAATAATGCATATTATGCCTATTGACGCCACCATGGTTCATGAATGTAGATTCATCTGAAAATAATACATTAGCAAAGAAATTGTGGTTCGTTTGCATTTTTTGAAATGCCCATTCACAAAACACCACGCGGTTATGAAAATCATCGCCATCTAGTTCCTGGTGCAGTGAAATGTGATATGGGTGAAACTTATGACGATGCAATATTCTTTGAATACTGTCTCTGGAAATGCCGGAATCGCGATGTAATTGTCGTGTGCTTACATGTGGATTTTGGTGAATAGCTGCTAGTACAGCTACTTCGTTAGCTTCTCCTGTAACTGTTAATCTTCGCTTCCTTTTTTTCATTTGTACGCTGCCATCAGAGTGAAAGGCATTCACAACTTTGTAAAAAAAAGAACGCGAGCGAGCATTATCTGGAAAACGCTCAGCATACAACGCAACAGCATCGTCAATATTCCTCTTACATTCACCATAAATAAGAATCATTTCGATTTTTTCGGGAACTGTAGCAGGATTCATTTTTAACTTGCAATTCGATTTAAGCAATGAAGGGTAGACAAAAAATAGTCACGTAAACGGAAAGTTGTTATTCTAAAAGCAAAGTGACCTCCGACCGAATTACTACCAATACAATGGACTTCAAAAACAGTCTTACACTGAGAGACCGTGAATACTAAATTTTAATATGGGGATTAGAAAGTCGCGATATCCATTTACTTCCCTTCAGGAAAGTAGAGAAAAATGTAGGTGAACTGGTTACGTGTGACTCAACTTATGTATAAAATGATATGCTACTTTATTTTCGAGTTATGTCGCCCTCTAGCGTTATGTAAAAGAACCGGCGCCGGTGATGGCCGAAATGCAAGCGATGTACATGTATGAAACCACGTGAGTTCTCTCGGGGTCCGGTAGATGGCGACGAAATCCCCAAATGAAGTAAGAGTTTCGTTTTGTTTAATAGAAGCTGGTTTGACCGTCAATGCTCAGCTTATTTATTCTCATTTCGGAAAAAACATACAGAGAGAGAATGAATGAGCTGAGTGAAGGGACATGACGCGTTTTTTAATGGATTGCGTGATGTCCTCTTTTTGTTTATTAAATAATAAATTTAAAACCTAAATAGTACAGACGCGAGTGCGGGGATCACCTACGCGCACGCGTATCGTATACCATTTTTTTTAACGTGTGAGCTAAGTGCCCAGTTAGCACACTGTTTTCCGTGCAATTTAGAACATTCGTACACCGTGCGCTATGTAGTTACTTAGCGCACGGTGCATGAATGTTCTACTTTGCACACGGAAAACAGTGTGCTAAGTGAGCACTTAGCGCACGGAGTTAAAAAAATGTAATTTTATTGAAGGTAGAAAACTTATTTATAAAATTGCTTCCATATTGTATGCACAATTTTTATGTAATCAGTTTTGATTTTTAATATGAAGAATATCAATTATTCATAATCTTAATTTTTCGAATGGACATTATTAAAATTTCATATTCAGAATAACAATTTTCGCAATTGATATTACTAAATTCTAATATTAAAAATTCTAATATTAGAATTTTTAATATTAAATTTTCATAAAGGGATCAAATTGTCCCTATTTGCCCCCTGGATGCCCCCCTTCGTGTCGAACAACTTTTATCCGACAACTTTTTTGATTCTGTGCATAGTTCTCGAGGTATTTCAATGTCTTCAGATAAATTTGGATTTTTATCGATTACAGCGCCACCTGTGAACCAAAATGCAATAGCTCCTAGGTCAAATTGGTGTACTTTTTTCCGGAAAATCCAAATCTGCAATAAAAACTGGGGGTTCCTATTTAAGTTTTATTGTTTTTGCCCCCACTCCACCCCCAGGGGATGGGGGAGGGGGTAAATTTCATTATCACTGGATGCCCCCCTTCGTATCGAACAACTTTCATCCGACAACTTTTTTGATTCTGTGCATAGTTCTCGAGATATTTCGATGTCTTCAGATAAATCGGCCACCCTGTATAATCGTATATAAACATATATAATTGTATATAAATGACGGCTTTGTATATAATTATATACGGCCAAAATCCATATATAATTATATATAATTATATATAATTGGATCTAATTGTATAAAAAATTGTATACAATTATATATAATCCATTTTTTCCCGGGAGATTAATCTTGACAAACATGTTGTTTCTATGCTATTTACTATGACTCGTTTCACTTGCGCGGAAATCACCTACTTTACCCACCAGTTTCTTAAGGTGCTATTTTATAATTTAATTGTTTTTTTTATCAACCACATTATTCAATAGACTTGCTCTTTTGTCTTTCTTCTGATTTGGCGATCTTTTTGGACGCATTAAAACGATATATTCGTTTTAAATACAATATACACAGAAATTGTTTATAAATCTCAGAATGCATAAAATTATCGGTATAACCAAATATGTTGATAGTTTGCATGTTTAAATATGTAATTTCAAGGTCAAGATCAACTTTTAATCACCTGAACATATCATATTCGAATATAACCTTACCCATTACCTTCATGGTCATATCTATATAAAGGCCGTTTTGTCCAATGTGATTTCCTATTTTTATACAGAATATTATTCATCCGAATACGTCCTTTACTATGACACTGATTATAGTCTTCAGGTCAACAACTCCGTCATTTTATACGAGAGTTGGAAAAGCATCAGTATGTTAGGAAGTGATCCGATCAAATAGAAGAAAAACGGTTCCAAAGAAACTGAGAATGAACGCTATATGTCCAGAACATAAGGAGATAGAGAGAGAGAGAGAGAGAGAGAGAGAGAGAGAGAGAGAGAGACTGAGAGATACGAAGAGATTGACAATCATTATTAAAGATTCAATCAAAGCAAGAAAGATTGAGGAAATACAGGACTTGACGAACTTATGCTTAGCACCGACGATATTTTATATTAATAATTACTATTATCATGTAATTCAGCTCTTGGGTAATGATTTTCATCATTACTATTGAAATGCGTGCTCCAGGTTTTTAAGGTCGATGATTACGGAGCCCTAGTAGCGCGCCAGGTAGTCTTTCATAAATTCTCATAAAAAATAGTATTTTTTGTGCTTCGTAATTGTTTTATCATATTAACTGAAGATTAATATAAATCTAACAATGGTCTACATATGAATCCCGTAATCGCCGAATCTGAACGCCTTGTGTATATTTATTTATTTAGCTAACATAATGAACACTAGAGATTGTGTTACTATATATAGAACCTCGCAATCAGCGATCTTGGATACCTGGTACACGTATTTCATTCGAAGATGCGAAAAGCCGCATGCGGGTCCAAAAACCGACAAATCAAAAGGGCGACAGGTCCAAAAACCGACAATCGAAACGCCGACAGTCAAAAAACCGACACTTCAAAAATGACTGACCTTCTAACGATGTGTCTATTTTTTTATGTGTCGGCTATTTGATTTGTCGGTTTTTCGACCCGCACGCTAGTCCCCTTCTCAATGACACATGAACTTTGTACCATATACAGGGTGATCGGCCAACCATTACCCAGCGGCTAACTGTAGATTGTACAGATAATTCTGAGCAACTATCTCCTCTGAAAAAATTTCCGGGAAAGTAGAGTTTTTAAATTATTCAACACTAAAATTTAGGGGGAAAAATCACGTTTTTTAAAATATCTCGGCTCTGTATGAAGGTATCTTAACGAACCGAAGCTCATTTTAAAGATATTTTCAAGCTATACAAGTTGTATCTGTTGATTTTTGACCTGCAATGAATATTTTTCTTGTTATAGCCATAAAAACGGGGGTAAAGACCGATTTTTCAGGTTTTTCGCGTCTAACTCGTTTGGACACGTAGCTATCGAAATATCACACTGGAAAAAGTTGTAGGCCTTGAAAACACAAACATTTTTTGTCCTCTAATACGATGAGATTAAATTAAAACTGAACCCTATTTGTACTCGTTTTCATAACATTTTGTTATTAATATCGATTTATTTGTCGAACTGTATTTTGTCAACTTTACGAGGCTCTTGTCCCGTTCAGTTTTAATTTAATCGCATCGTATTAGAGGACAAAAAATTTTTGTTTTTTCAAGGCCTACAACTTTTTTCTGTGTGATATTTCGGTAACTATGTGTCGAACCGAGTTAAACGCGAAAATCCTGAAAAATCGGCATTTATCCCGTTTTTATGGCTATAACAAGAGAGATATTCATTGTAGATCAAAAACCAATAGAGACAATTTATAGAGCTTTAAAATATCTTTAAAATGAGCTCCGGTTCGTTAAGGTACCTTCAAACCGAGTCGAGATATTTCAACAAATGTGATTTTTTCACCTAAATTTTAGTGTTGAATAACTTAAAAACTCTACCTTCCCGAACATTTTTTTAGAGGAAAAAGTTGTTCAGAATTATCTGTAGAATCTAGAGTTAGCCGCTGGGTAATGGTGGGCCGATCACCCTGTATATGTATATATATATATATATATATATACTAGGGGGGCCCTTATTTTAGATATTTTCGAATTTCATAGGGGACACCCCCTAGATCGATTCGAATAATTAAAAAATGATTTTTAAGCTTGGTGAGAGCTCTTAATTTTAATATTTAGGGGTGGCGCATTTGACTTGAAGTTTAACATTGGTTATAAATGGGAGAAACTTACTATTTCAGTTTTTTAACTCTCACTTTTCTAGAAAAAATTGTAATTTTTTGCCCATTGGCAGATACATTCTGCGTATCACCAATACTTTTAGGTGAGAAAAAACCAAGTTACGATAAAAAAAAAATTTTTTCGGTCGATTTATTCAAGATTTACTTATTACAATTTTTAGCTCAAAAAATTAAAAAAGTGTTAATTTTTCATTTATTTCCTTTATAACTTGGGACAAATACATTTTACAATTTTAACTCAAAGATATTTCATTTCTTTAAAGATTTCTGCGTAAGATTACCTCCTTAGTAAGTAATAGAGAGTAGTTATCGCATTTTTAAAGAATACGTTTTTTTGTCGAAAATCAAGTAAAAGAAAACATATTTTAGTTGATCCGCCATTACGCGCAAACAAAAAATCTAATCGTAATGTATTATACAGGATCATATTCCTTACCTTTTTACGGATCGAAATGCCTACTAATAACTTGATCAACTATTTGATCAACATTTGATCCGCTATTTTCAATTTTGAAAATCGAAGATGAGATTCGTAATCAGCGACCTCGAATACCCCCGAATACCAAATTTCAGCCGTTTTCCATATAAATACCTGAGAAGATATTAATTTTGTAATAATATTTGAAAAAAGTCTGTTACAGATTTTACGCTAGCCAAACGGAGTAATTTCTTTAATGCCATAATTCGCCAAGAAATTTTTTAATCAAGTTATTAGTAGGCATTTCGATCCGTGAAAAGGTAAGGAATATGATCCTATATAATACATTATGATTAGATTTTTTGTTTGCGCGTAATGGCGGATAAACTAAAATATGTTTTGTTTTACTTGATTTTCGACAAAAAAAACGTATTCTTTAAAAATGCGATAACTACTCTCTATTACATCATTTGGACTTTACTAAGGAGGAAATTTTATGCAGAAATCTTTAAAGAAATGTTCGAGTTAAAATTGTAAAATGTATTTGTACCGAGTTATAAAGGAAATAAATGAAAAATTGACACGTTTTTAACTTTTTGAACTAAAAATTGTAATAAGTAAATCTTGAATAAATCGACCGAAAAAAATTTTTTTTTATCGTAACTTGGTTTTTTCTCACCTAAAAGTATTCCTGAATGTATCTGCCAATGGGCAAAAAATTACAATTTTTTCTGGAAAAGTGAGAGTTAAAAAACTGAAATAGTAAGTTTCTCCCATTTATAATCAATGTTAAACGTCAAGTCAAATGCGCCACCCCTAAATATTAAAATTAAGAGCTCTCACCAAGCTTAAAAATCATTTAATTATTCGAATCGATCTAGGGGGTGTCCCGTATGAAATTCGAAAATATCTAAAATTAGGGCCACCCTAATATATATTTATTTATTTATTAAAACTTCTAGTTTGATAATGTTAAATATATACTTTAATTAGATTGAAGTTAATCTTATGGTAGATTATGACATAGACCATGTTAGAGATCTTATTAGATTATCTTTAGTACTTCGACCCAGACCTTAGGTCTGGACGATGTATTCAATTTGGTCACTTCGAGCATGAAAATTACACTATAATTTTTCATCAAATGTCGACGTTTCAGACCCGAAGGACCCCATTTCAACAATAAAAAAATTTGTGTCCGTGATCTTGTACGTACGTACGTCCGTACGTCCCATTTTTTTGTCTCGTGATAACTCGCGTACGGATGAGCGTAAAGACATACATTTTTTTTTTAAATACATGGCTTGTCACAACTTAGATCTGACTAGATTTTGGCGCAGATCCATCCATCCATTACTAAAAAACATTAGCCCCAATTAAGTTTCTTTGTAGTTTTTTGCATTTATTTTGAAAAATACAAATTTTATTGAAGAATGTTTCAAACAAGAAAGATAGAGCATGAAATTCTCTACAAAAAAGGTTATATGCATTTTCTTCCTAAAGTCAACGATAATGCCATCAAAACTGGTTTAAAATTCTTATGACTATTGTCTGAAAAAGTATTGAATTTGGTCACGTCGGCATAAAAATTACCCTATAGTTTTTCTTCAAATTTCGACGTTTCGACCCCCTACCCCCCAGGGGTAGTCTTTCCCAGCCCCTCGGGCTCGGTGATCACCTACGGGCGCAAAGTTCTTTTACGCCCTTGATACGAAAATAACTATTTCGATATATCTAAAAATTGACTTATAGTATCTAAAAGATATCCGTCAGAGATCTTTTCGACACTTTCAAGATATCTTTGACGAATTATATGTATATATATTGTATATATAAGATCATAATGATACGGACAGTAATTAGAAAAAAACACAGTAAACATGTAATATGCATCGAATAATCTATTAGAATACAAGTGCATGAAGTAAGTGTTTTGCAACTTTTATTTATTAATACTTCGGCTGGCCTGTTGTCGGGGTCGAAGTTTTGAAAAAGCTCATTTTCAATTTTCATACATATAAGAAACACTATATTGTTGTAACATATCTATCGAAGCCACTTGGACTTAAATATGATTGGACCCCAAATATCAATATAATTTTATAATATAATTGAAAGCTGTTAGAAAACAAACGAGTCTTAAGGAATAGCCGACTCTCCACTGGGTCGAAGTTTCTGAGCGAGCGCCAACCCTAGTTTGATATTGTAGCAACTGAGTGGATATAGTGAAATTGGACCTGAACTGCTTTTCCTGAGCTAAGTTAAAAAATTTAACATTTTTCCTCTTGTCGATGTGTCCATGTCGAACTATCATTTTATTAAGTGTGTCGGTTATTTGACCGTCGGCTTTTTGATTGTCTGTTTTTTGACCTGTCGGCTTTTTGATTTGTCGGTTTTTCGACTCGCACCCGAAAAACCTCAGAACCTATAATTGTATTAATATTTTTAAAATTATGGCATACTAACATGCGCGGAACCCGGACCCCGTAATCAGCGAATGGAGGTATTTTAAAGACCATAACGTGCAGTTTAAACAAACTAATTTAGTCCATTCTGCAACATAAGTTGAAATTGAAAAATCTGAAAGTATTCAGATACAACATAAAAGAACCCCCGGGGGCAGTGTTCACAGATTTAGTATGCATCTCGGGCACGCGCGGATGAGTTTCAATGCAAAATCATCAATTTTGACATGAAAATGCATTTGAACAATTCGGTTTTTTGACCAAGTCGGCGCAAGACATGTTTCTTTCTGAAATACTGAAGAAAGAATTAGGAAATTGCAAGAAATATTCTTTTTGTAAGCATGACAGTATAAAAATTCTTGTTTTATGATTAAAATTGTATGCGGTACGTAATTTCAAGCAATAAAAATTCAAAAATACACTCCAAGATTTATAAATAAATGATTCCCTTGTATGCTGTAATGAATTTTATTGAAAATACTCTTACTAAAAGAATACGGCACATTATGTAATTGTAATATTATTCTTTATCACGTATATGGTAAAAATGACTCTTTAAAGGTATTTTGAAAGTAAATTACGTATCGCATACAATTTTAATCAAAAAACAGGAATTTTTATACTGTCATGCTTAGAAAAAGAATATTTCTTGCAATTTCCTAATTCTTTCTTCAGTATTTCAGAAAGAAACATGTCTTGCACCGACTTGGTCAAAAAACCGAATTTTTCAAATGCATTTTCATGTCAAAATTGATGATTTTGCATTGAAACTCATCCGCCAACGTGCCGTTTGAATTCCCGCGGTTCCGCGGGGAGTCGGGCGGCCAATCAGCGCAACTTCCTACTGCGCGTGCCCGAGATGCATACTAAATCTGTGAAGACTGCCCGGGGGAGGTCTACCTAAAAAATGTACAAAAGTCTCAGATCACAATTGCTGTTCAAGTTTTATTGAAAACCTGTATTACCTACACTTTTCAGTCCCCTACCAACCTTCCATAATACGAAGAAGAGTTTCTCCTAATACCACTTTATATACAATATACATATACACGTATAGTATAAATAATAATCATTTTTAAACGAACGGTATCAAAGTTTATTACGCTTAATGGGAAATGAACATAGTATGTGTTAACAAACTTTCCCGTCAATGAACAAATTCCGAGAATAATAATTTTTATTTATTTTGTTTGTGAGGTGCAAACCCCGATTGAAAGACAAACAACGTAGGTGTATGTTTTGATACTTTGTTTCTGGGAATTTCGCTTTAGACGAAAATTAATTTCTCTTTCCACCACTTAACCCCCTCTTTTTAGTACATTTGCATTGAGTACTGAATTCTGGTTCAGTCTTTGCACGTCCTCCGAAGAGATTAGTTGATCGTACGCAGTTAGTAATTGTCGTGAAACAGTGGAAGTTATTACCTTGGTTGGTGAGTATAATATAATATACAATAAATATACACACGCACATATATATATATATATATGTGTGTGTGTTTATTTATTTAATTTTATAATATTTAATTAATGCTATATTTAATATATTACTGTATGTTTCCTTTACTGGAAATTATTTCGAACTTATTATCGAAAAATAAGTACGATTCCGCTCTCCATGCGGCGAAGTCGGATAATTACTAGATTACTGTCTTCGATTTTGTACAATTTTCTATATTTTATAAATAATAGTTTTGAAACAAAAATACCCATATAATTCTTTCACATTTTTTTTTATTTAAAATTCATCGACTACGAGTATATCTTTTAAAAATGAGCCAAAATTATTACTAAGAAAAACAAAGAAATCGCTGTTAATTATTAAAATTTTATAAAGTTTTCATTCAATAATAAGGAAGTACGAAATTTGTGTAATATGTCGAGGGAGACTATTTGATTATTCGCTTTTGCATTGGAGTATGAAGTTTTTAAATCCCCATAGTGTTGATTGATAGTCGCTTTATATTAGTTTCAAAACTGCTTTATTGGATTTTGAATAACCGTGTTTTTTAGCCATTTACGTTCTTTGACTTAATTTTAAAATGTCATTGTTCAATTTTATTGTCTGAGCAAATACTAAATGCAAAATATGCTGCGTGGAATGTCGTACATTTTTGCCCAAAAGGGATCTTACGTTGCAAACAATATTTATAAACAATTACGTTGTATTACTTTTAGGATATTTTCAGATTCAGTATATTTTTCACTTCATTACAAAACTATTTATTCGCTCCTTGAAAACGTTTTTATTTTTTCCACATTTCTTTTAGGATCTGTTTTAAATGCATCAAAAAATTTTCTACTGATGTGAATTATTGTAAAGAAAGTCGTAACTAATATTCTAATGTTTTCGAGCTTAATACTCCTAACTCTATACCTACTCCTAACCCTATTCAAAATTTTGTAATAAAAGGAAAAGGAGGGGGGTGGAATATTTTAATTTTATTTTCTTAGTTTTTAACGTTTTATATATTGAAATGGATAACCTAAAAAGCTTCGTCCGATTGTTTGATGGTGATCTTAAGAATTCTTCTTCGTCTTCATGTTTTTTTATATTCTTGTTAAAATTTTCGAGAAGAGTGAAGGATTGATACGAAAACTACAAATTTCCTTCAAATAAACATTGGTCGATTGACACCAATGTCAGATTGAAATATTTGTTTGGCATTTTGTAATGCAAATATTTGAAATAAGCTCGGATTCAGTCAATACAAACAGAATTTTAATTTAAGAAAAAAAATTTTTTTTTTATTCCTTTTTTCAGTGATGTGGCCTGCCCACTCTTCCTCTTGCCATTCATATTTTCAGCAATTTAAAACGGAACTTCCTTCGGTTAAATATTTTATTAAATGACAGAATAGGGAAATGAACAGAGCTTTCGATTAATGTTCTCTTTCACATACCTCTATCACTGTTCATTTTAGACCAATGTATTAACAATGGCGAACTGCAAATTTATGTACATACAAATAAATTAGATTTTCATGTGACGACTTAAATGATACTTCTAAATTAATGTTAAAAATAAAAAATATATGCGAAAGAGGGCGAAAGCAAGTGAGAACGAATCCAGTTCTAGTGATGACACTGTTGACAAATTTTGAAAAATAAATAAGTAAAGTGGCTTAGGCTTATGAAAACTTAAAAAAAAAAGCTTTCCCAGTGGAAGTGACCCATATAGTTTACGGATTTCATTGTACCTCAAATCGTTGTGGTCATTTTGTAATGGACCAGGGATATTTTAATTGGTATCAATACATAGAGTAGGAGTTGAATCGAAAGGGAAGGGAATAAACTACATTCTTTAAGGCCACAACAAATGAGGACCAGCTGACGAATTCTTTCTCAACCTCGTTCAGAATTATTTCAAAAGTGAAGCATTCTCGTACATTAAGTCTTCATATTAAAAAGAGCCAATCATACCTAGCAATTTAATTGTTTGTTAATTTGTACGTGCAAATATTTAACATGCTCATCACTATATTTATAGGACTTGAACATTTTTAATGCGGCTTTCAACATGTACGTATGCAGTAATTTTTCTTTATTGCGTGCTAGATTTCTTATCGATCTGTTTATATATACATTATCAAATAAATTGTATAGTTGTAATTATATATTCATATCTTTTTTTTTTATTAGAACAAATTGTAAAAAATACTACGAATTATGGAAGATAATCAATCACTTCTGGAGAGCAATCGTTCAGCAATGAAAACGTTCTTGGAGCAGCTTTGGCACGAAATACAACCCGATCAATCATTGGCAGCGGAAAGACTATTGAAGAAGACCCATTCGGCATTAGAGACTGTTGGTCAAAACATGATAACGATTCAAGAAGATTGGAAGTCGTTAGTTACCCAGGTGCAAGAAATTCGTAACCTACGTCGCCAAATTTATACAAAGGAAGTCGCAGCTTTACTTGCTTTCGATGAATTTCAGAATCGGCACGGGAACGCAGCTAATGCATATGCCAAAGCATGGAATCAAATATTTACCAAGGATCGGGAGGAATGTCTGAAGGAAAATATGAAGGAAGAACCTAATTTTGACGTCGTAATAAACAAAATAACAGAATCGGAAAATAGGCATCCACGCCTAATGTCGGAACGTCAAAAATCTGTAGAGAAGACTCAGGATCGCATAAAATATTTACGAGGAATACACCGTGGCACGGAAAAAAAATCTTTCAAATGCAAATTTCAGTATAATAAAAATAGAGGTTTTCAAAAATCAGTGCAAAGTAAAGGTAGAATATTAAATCGATCAAGTATTGGTAGGTGTTTCGTTTGCGGTCGTGTAGGGGTGAATCAGTGGCGAGATTGTCCAAATAGACATAATTGTCGTCATTAGGCGTGCGATGAGTCTCGTGAAAGAAGCATACCAATCTTTCAATCCGATCAAAAATAATTTAAACACAATTAAATATCTGTTAACAAATTGTTAAAGCTAAACTTGAAGTATAATATTTAAATATTAATATTCGCCAACGGAGAAATTATTATTTATTAAAAATTTTAAATATTTCATTGAGTTTAAATATTCTTGGTCGGACAGTTATGTTTTTGTTTTTTTTTTCAATTATTGTAATATAAACGTTCTAGCCGTTACGCTACTTTATGTACGTTAATTGTTGACATACACCATATTTTTCGGTGGCATTAATATTTTTGTAATAAGATTAAATCGGAAAACTTACGTTAATTTAAAAATCGATCAAGCGAATACATTCAAATATTGTACGCTTGCAATTGATAGTTCATTATATGTACCTGACGTATTCTGTGTTGTTATAATGTTTAAGTAAGTTGATAATTTGTTCAAACACTAAAAAATAAAATAAAGCAATATTGTTTCATTTTATTTAGCGTTTTTCACAGTTGTATAGTTCCTTCCATTATGTGGCATAGTCCAATTCCATCGCATTCAAAGCCTTTTCTTATATCTGAACAGACATTTAAAGAATTACAAAAGTAATGTAATTTCCACATTACTATGGAAATCTCACATTCATTGTTTTGCATTCCACAAGGACCGTTCTTGCTTCACATTTCTGTTAGTATAAACGTGATACTAATTGTATGATATAGTTTGAGAATAGCATATCGGTACTTTCTTATTTTTTATTAAGAAACCATGCAAGTATAAGATCCAAATTTGACATATATAACTATATCTGGTTAATTTTTAAATTGATTATTTTCCTTATTTCTTTGCGGTAGTTCTTCCTCGGCATATCATATTATTGTGGATATATTAAAAATGACGGGTAAAAATGGTCAAACTTTTCAAATCTACCGCCGGAAGAAACGTCATGAAAAACTTATTTTTTGCATGTTAAACCAGTTCATAGTATCTGAAATGTCATCTGTTCCTTTAAGTAATTCTGCTGCACACAAAACAGACGGAGGTCTGTGAGCAGGTTGGGGGGGGGGGGGGGGGGTAGATGTATGCCAGCTGGTGATTGATATACAGTGATATACGCATAACCGGGAGCATCATCTAATTTCGCTCGTAACATTTCGGTATCCCACTAAAAGTTGTTTCTGGCGACAGATACTAAAAGTTTGACAACTTTCACATAAACAAGGACTGCTTTCGATTTTTACGAAACTGGTTCAACGCGCACACAGCACTGATTGACATGAAGGGGGATGGCTACATTGTGGACTTTCGAACCCAGTACCGGCAACCCCACACCCTCCCCTCTCCAGGATCGAAACCGTTTACTCGTGTTTTAATGTTTCTTGCTGATATACATATATGCATAATATGTAGTGCTGACAAGGAATTGGAGAATATAAAATTGCTTGCAAACACTCCAAATTTGAATCGGCGAAAGTCACTGCGAATCGGTGCATGTACACTTATTGTCAGCCTCTAGAGGAAAATGGGGCAAGCTGTGTCATGTCTGCCGTATTCCAGTCTATTTTTCGAAATCTACTGGACCCAGTATTATCATTTATTTTGGTATAGTCTTAATTTCCAATAAAACTAATAAGGAATTTTTCATAATCCATACCTTCAAAGCTGAATTATAAACTAGTGTTGGCGTGGTGCCTCGCTCGCCTCGCTCGCTCAGAAACTTCGACCCAGTGGATAGTCGGCTATTTCTTAAGACTCGTTTGTTTACTAACAGCTTTCAATTATATTATAAAATTATATTGATGTTTGAGGGTCCAATCATATTTAGGTCCAAGTGGCTTCGATAGATATGTTACAACAATATAGTGTTTCTTATATGTATGAAAATTGAAAATGAGCATTTTCAAAACTTCGACCCCGACAACAGGCCAGCCGAAGTATTAATAAATAAAAGTTGCAAAACACTTACTTCATGCACTTGTATTCTAATAGATTATTCGATGCATATTACATGTTTACTGTGTTTTTTTCTAATTACTGTCTGTATCATTATTATCTTATACAGGGTGATCCAAAAGTCCCGGAACAGCAAAATATCTCAGCGGGAGTGCATTTTCGGGGAAAATGTTTTAGACAAAAGTTTAAGGATTTTTCCCTGGCTATTTAATGGCGATATTGAATTTGACCTTGAAGGTTATTTCAAGGTCAAGTTAATTTTTTTAAATGGGAACCCCTATTTTTTTCACGGATTCGGAAAGAGCACAAAATTTTACGTCCGAATATGCTATGGCCGTTTTTTTCGGCAAGGTCATTTCAAGGTGAAACTTAAAACTCCCGTGACGGCGAGTCTCTCCGAATCCGTGAAAAAAAATAGCAGTTTCCATTAAAAAAAAACAAACTTGACCTTGAAATAACCTTCAAGGTCATGTTCAAGGTCAAATTCTGTGCTACCATTAAATATCCCAGGAAAAATCCTTAAACTTTTGTCTGAAACAATTTCCAAAGAAATGCACACCCTCTGAGATATTTCGCCGTTACGGGAGTTTTAAGTTTCACCTTGAAATGACCTTGCCGGAAAAATCGATCATATCATACTCGGACGTAGAATTTCCCGCTCTTTCAGAATCCATGAAAAAAAATAGGGGTTCCCATTTAAAAAAATTAACTTGACCTTGAAATAACCTTCAAGGTCATGTTCAAGGTCAAATTCAATATCGCCATTAAATAGCCAGGGAAAAATCCTGAAACTTTTGTCTGAAACATTTTCCTCGAAAATGCACTCCCGCTGAGATATTTTGCTGTTCCGGGACTTTTGGATCACCCTGTATATATATATATATATATATATATACAGGGTGATCGGCCAACCATTACCCAGCGGCTAACTCTAGATTCTACAGATAATTCTGAACAACTTTTTCCTCTAAAAAAATGTTCGGGAAGGTAGAGTTTTTAAGTTATTCAACACTAAAATTTAGGTGAAAAAATCACATTTGTTGAAATATCTCGACTCGGTTTGAAGGTACCTTAACGAACCGGAGCTCATTTTAAAGATATTTTAAAGCTCTATAAATTGTCTCTATTGGTTTTTGATCTATAATGAATATCTCTCTTGTTATAGCCATAAAAACGGGATAAATGCCGATTTTTCAGGATTTTTGCGTTTAACTTGTTTCGACACATAGTTACCGAAATATCACACAGAAAAAAGTTGTAGGCCTTGAAAAAACAAAAATTTTTTTTCCTCTAATACGATGCGATTAAATTAAAACTGAACCCTACAAGAGCCTCGTGAAGTTGACAAAATACAGTTCGACAAATAAATCGATATTAATAACAAAATGTTATGAAAACGAGTACAAATACAATCGGTATTTACCCCCGTTTTTATGGCTATAACAAGAGAAATATTCATTGCAGGTCAAAAATCAACAGATACAACTGATATAGCTTGAAAATATCTTTAAAATGAGCTTCGGTTCGTTAAGATACCTTCATACAGAGCTGAGATATTTAAAAAAAAGTGATTTTTTCCCCCTAAATTTTTGTGTTGAATAACTTAAAAACTCTACCTTCCCGGAAATTTTTTCAGAGGAAAAAGTTGCTCAGAATTATCTGTACAATCTACAGTTAGCCGCTGGGTAATGGTTGGCCGATCACCCTGTATATATCAATCTACAATATATATCCATATAATTCGCCAAAGATATCTTGAATGTTTCGAAAAGATCTCTGACGGAGATATCTTTAAGACATCTTTTAGATATATCGAAATAGTTATTTTCGTATTAAGGGCGTAAAAGAACTTATGCGCCCGTAGGTGATCACCGTGCCCGAGGGGATGGCGAAGACTACCCCTGGGGGGGGGGGGGGGGGGGTCGAAACGTGGAAATTTGATGAAAAAGTATAGGGTAAATTTTTGCCGAGGTGACCACATTCAATACTTTTTCAGACAATAGTCATAAACATTTTAAACCAGTTTTTATGGAATTATCGTTGACTTTAGGGAAAAATGCATATAACCTTTTTTGTAGAGAATTTCATGCTCTATCTTTTTTGTTTGAAACATTTTTTAATAAAATTTGTATTTTTACAAAATAAATGCAAAAAACTACGAAGAAATATAATTGGGGCTAATGTTTTTTTGTAATGGACGGTTGCATCTGCGCCAAAATCTAATCAGATCTAAGTTATGCCAAGACACGTATTTAAAAAAAAATTTATGTCATTACGCTTATCCGTACGCGAGTTTTAAATAAATTCCATTTATTTTGAAAAATACAAATTTTATTGAAAAATGTTTCAAACAAAAAAGATAGAGCATGAAATTCTCTACAAAAAAGGTTGTATGCATTTTCTTCCTAAAGTCAACGATAATGCCATAAAAACTGGTTTAAAATGCTTATGACTATTGTCTGCACGAAGTATTGAATTTGGTCACGTCGGTATAAAAATTACCCTATAGTTTTTCATCAAATTTCGAGGTTTCGACCCCCAACCCCCCAGGGGTAGTCTTTGCCAGCCCCTCGGGCGCGGTGACCACCTACGGGTGCAAAGTTCTTTTACGCCCTTGATACGAAAATAACTATTTCGATATATCTAAAAGATGTCTTATAGTATCTAAAAGATATCCGTCAGAAATCTTTTCGACACTTTCAAGATTTCTTTGACAAATTATATGTGTATATATTGTATATATAAAATCATAATGATAGAGAGAGTAATTAGTGAAACACGGTAAACATGTAATATGCATCGAATAGTCTATTACAATACAAGTGCATGAAGTAAGTGTTTTGCAACTCTTATTTATTAATACTTCGGCTGGCCTGACGAAGTTTTGAAAATGCCCATTTGCAATTTTACGTCGACTCAGGCCATAGGCCACAGTTGTTAATCATTTTCCATTTTCATACATATAAGAAACACTATATTGTTGTAACATATCTATCGAAGCCACTTGGACCTAAATATGATTGGACCCCCAAATATCAATATAATTTTATAATATAATTGAAAGCTGTTAGTAAACAAACGAGTATTAAGGAATAGCCGACTCTCTACTGGGTCGAAGTTTCTGAGCGAACGAGGCACCATGCCAACACTAGTTTGTTTTATTGATTTTTTGTTTATTTTCCGCGTTTTCAGCTATGTTTTTTCATTTTTATGCAGGTTAGCAGAACATGCTTTTTTTAACTATGGAAGTAACAAATATGGGAATACTTATGGGAATATGGGAACTTGGAATTGGAAGACTGGAAAATATGGGAACTTTTGAGCAACAATTGGGAAACTAACGTTGATCCTAGTTTGGTTCGGTTATGTCATAAGTGCTTTGCCATCTTTTAGCTCCTCATTTAAATTTTAACTTTTTTATTAAGGTAGCTAATACTACTAACTATCGATATCAATGCCATATAGATCGGCACGAAATAATTAACTATTGTTAATGAACATTTGCTGTAAATAGCGTTCTTAGTTGCACAAAACATTTCCACATGATCAAACCACTTTTTTTCTTCCAATTTTTTTCTAAAAAAAGGTAATTAATACCACCATCTATCGGCACGAGTCTCATTTAGTGCGCCAAATTTGTACACTATTCGAAATTAGATTGTATATTCATATCGCATTTAAAATACTTATTAAGAATAAATATAAGAGACACATTTTATTGTATTTTACATGTAAATTAACCCTCCTTTGCATAAAGACTAGTATACTCGTCCAAACTACGTTGTTTCCATATGGCAAAGGAAAAACTCGTGCTCAGGAAGGTTAACCATGGGTTAAAAAAGAAAAAAAATCAAAGTCGGACCTCTAAATGTGGTTTGTTTAAACACTCAGCTTGAAGGAGGTTCATTTTTATATCAAATCCTCTCTCAAAAAAAATTGTAGGAGCGCTATCGAAAAATGCGATACATATCCAATATAACAATAAACTAACGAACAGTTCATGTATGGATGTATTTCTTTACTCTCTTATGTGAAACATTAAACAGTAGATATATATTATTAAAAATGAGTATTATTGATAGATATACTGATTTTAAAAATGCATGAGTTTTCAGTTCATCTTTTAAAGAAAATTCATCTCACGAATTCACGCCGCAAGTGCAACGCTTCATAACCTCTCCGCGAAGTTACTTTTAATAGTCAATAAATCGCGAACGGTTAATTTTAAAGAGTTGTGGAAACGACAACTTTTAATTAGCATTGCAAGAAGAACAACATATTTAAAAATGAAACAATTTAACCGAAACCCAATTTTCCGTTAAAATGTTCGTGGTCCTTTCTATAATGGTGTCCAAGAAACTAGACATGTTTTGCAATGACGAGTGAATATGTAGTTTCTCTGATAGATAACTTGAAGCCGTGCACACTGTTATTATGACTAATACAAAAATACGACTTGTGGTTATTGTGTGTTTCGTAAGATAAGAAACTGAGCTTGCACAACATTTAAGATGCATAAATTGAATGAACCCAGCAGAATTATTTACGAAATATTCATCTGTGTTTTTAAAGTTATCAAATAAATAGTGATTTTTTTGTTAAAAATCAGCTTTTTCTTTTAATTGTCACAAACATGTAAAAATTCAATATTTATTAATATCAACGTGAAACATCTATCGGTCGCTGCGGCAAGCCCAGAAAGTCAGTTCTATTTGAGCGGCCTCATAGTCGTCATTTGTGTCAAACGCCCTATGTATACGCATTTTTGGGTGAACACCAGAAACTAACTCTGTCAAAAATTGAAACACCGTGCTGATACGAATGAAAAACGAGCCCAAGACAGAATGGTTCAGCCAACCCAAAGATATGAAGAATACGCTGAGACTCGAGATATTTTGATGTGCCTTCGAACTCTAACGTACAACATATGTTTTTGATGATGAAATAATTGTATAGAAATTGTAGAAACAAAAATATTTCAGAAAATAAATTTTATTAGAAAAAAAAATTTTCAGAAAAAGTGACCCAGAAACTATGCAGAAGATGAATTATAATAAATAAATGAACTTCGAAATATAATCAAATTCATTTATAAAAAGGTAATAGGATACTGGAGGAATAGGAAAAGAGCAGGCTTCTTGCTCAGTTAAATATACACACACTTTGTTTGACTCTTAATTGAACGAGATTCTATTTCACAATTATTTTTCGACTCTCATTAAAATAATATTATCGTGTCATCAGTTTTTTACATAGATTCCGAATGAAGCCTGTAACGGCGGCGTCACAGGCGTCAAACGACAAGAAGAATAATACTGCAATTTTTTTTAAAGGCAAACAGGACTAGCGCGATCAACGCAGTGAATCTATCACACGCAATCAATTACGCGGTTGAAGCATCGCGAAATTGCTGATCTTAAATTTTAGTTATTACATTATACGTCTATTCGTAGTATTTCTTCGCGTTGGAGCTCCCACCGACGTCCATTCAATCGACGGTCCTGCAACAGAAAGAGGATGGTGGTTAACTACGAAAATCTTGTTAACAATTGGTTGATTATAATCTAAAAGGAGTGTATCATGCATAACTTTACTTGGCGTAATAGGAAGACTTGAAGGACAACTAAGGATTAACTCGAGGATTACTTCAAACTCCAACGAAGGAACCGCAGGAATATATAATTGTATAAAAGTTGGAATATTACATCACGTCTATACTAATTGAATTCTTATGAAGTATAAAAATGATTCTGATAAGTGTACGACATACATAGAATCCAAGTGATAATTGCCACCATAGTAATAAATTTAAGCTCTACAACATTTTAAAACTTTCTTTGAATCAAGAAATTCCGTAATTCGTTACAATGCAACTATGATCCAAACAATTCAATGGCTTCATGATAATGAATATCACATTTTAAAACTTAACAAAATAAAAAGGAAAGCTTAAAGAATTAATAAAGGCCGTCGTAAGAGTCTGAGGCGCTATAAATACTGCCGGATGAACTACTATCTTGAAATTCTTCATCTACGTACACGAGACGCATTGTGTTTGTAAAGCCGGAGCCCTGCTTCCAGCCAGTGACAACGACGACGGTGTCTCCGGTCTTGATAAAGTTTCGAGATTTTCCAAAGTTCAAGCCGAATTGCACACGGATGTCTACATCTTTCAACCAATCTTTAATTGGGGGATCTGTAAAATGTTAATAAAATTATGCAATTAATGAATCGTTTCACATACTCATTTTGAATAATAAATTATTATTTATCGTAACATATATTTTGAGTTTCTTAAATGGACCCCTGTCCCACTCTCTCGCCCTATCTTTAAAATTTACATTAACCACTTCCTCCATCCAATCCTTAAGTTACCCGACATTTTTCTTACGAAGCCATCCACCACCATTAAGTCAATCCCGGGTTGTAAACAAATGGGGGGGGGGGGCTTAAGTTTCAAATCATTATTCAAAAGGAATATCATCTAGTAATTTTTTATATATTTAGAAAACAGTCACCAGATATCTACCTGAACAGAGTTCATGCATAACTCGAGTTTTCCAGTGTATTTATATATGGACTAGGCTTCAACGCTATGTAATTCCGATATCACATCAAGAAAGAAACGATCGATTTGTAAAATAAAATCAAATTTGTTACCCGGTCTTAGATTATCTCAAGTATTAATAACATTATGCAATAGAACTTCTCGTATTTACACAATTATTTTCCATTTCTTATTTCAATATACATACAGACTGGAAACTTATGTATGCTTAATAAGCTCCGCACCAAAATTGAAATATCATGCCAATTGTATCTCTCCAAATTTACTCTCTTTAAAAATACGCGCTTGATAAACATTAATAATGTGTATCATATTAGAGTGAAATACATCAAAAATATACAAAAAGGACAACCGACAAGGTATTTTCGGCTTTCGATGGAAAGGTTTGGACATCACGAGACGCTCACAAAGGCAGTTATATAAAATATACTCAAAAACTTGAACAAATGCTTCTAATTACATTTTATGACTTTATAGTTATTTTCGTATCAAAGACGTAAAATAACTTTTAGGTGATCACCAAGTCCGAGGGACGGCGAAGCCGCCCGAAGGTATCGGCTGACTTCACGGTGTAAAAAGTTACGCCCGTGATACGAACATAATTATTTTATTCACTAAGTGCGAAAAAATGACCATTTTTCAATGAGTTTTAACAATGATGACTCAGCAATGTCCCTATCTTATTACATTGGTCTTTGTACGCCAAAAAAAACGTGGCGTAAAATGTCCATTTTACCCTACTGAATAAAAAAATTTATTTAATAATATACCATCTTATGAAAAAGCTAATTGAAAAATCGTTAAAATTAATATATTTAAATATTCACGATTCATTTTTCTCGGCATTCCAATTTTCATCAAGTAAACAGTCCTTTTGGCGAACCGCTCATGTGCTTCGTGACTTACACTTATGGGAATTCGGCTACCGACAAGATTGATAGAGGGTCAAGAAGAAGAAGGGGGAAACTGTAATAAGTTTTGCACGGGTACCAGAAACTTCATGTTCTATTAAAACATTTCGATTATCAAAAAATGATCATACAATGAACGAAGGAGGGTAGAACCATATTTAATAAACACATATTTATTTAGCATTATTAATCTTACCTGCATAATGCAGTGGCAAAATTCCACGATAAAGATGCGCCTGTCGTGCGACTTGATTGAACCTTGTCACGGCAATGATCGGACAACGAGGACGATATTTGGAGATTAGGTGGGCTGAACGACCGGATGTTGTAATTACAATAATGGCACTGGCGAGGCATTTGATAGCGACTTCCACAGATGCAATAGCTATCGCATGCGTAGCATCAATTGGAGGTACAGCCTTGCTGGTCAAATCAGCAAAGATCTGATTTTGCCAGATAGCAGCCTCAGCTTCCTTACAAATGTTTGCCATTGTACGAACGCACTCCAGAGGATATTCTCCCTTTGCAGTTTCCCCTGAAATAAAAGATCACTTACATAAAGAACATAAATACATGAACTTAGTTCATGACTTAAAGTCTGACGCACTATTTCCAAAATATATTTAGAGTCATATGACTGTATTAATACGTGTCATATGAGAAAATTATGATTTTTGATCATTAAAATCTGTACACCCTTATTATTATAAACCCTTTCAAAAGAATCTGGACATTTTTCACGAGAAAATTGAGTCATGTGAACATAACATGTAAATAATAGAATCGATCAATTTTTGAGAGACGATTTTCATCCTCGCAGTTGCAATGTCCAAAATCTTGCAGAGTTCTCCAACTCTCGTAGTCATTTTCGTGCAGCTTATTTGAATTTCGTATTCTCAGCTACGACCAATTAAAACATTGTATTGAAACCTACCGGAAAGCATAACGCAATCAGCACCATCAAGAATAGCATTCGCCACATCGGACGATTCAGCTCTTGTTGCACGAGGCTTCTTGACCATCGACTCCAACATTTGAGTTGCACAAATGACTGGTTTGCCATCTTTGTTACACCTGCTAATCATACATTTTTGTGCAAGGAACACCTTTTCTGGTGGAATTTCGATACCAAGGTCACCTCGGGCTACCATTATTCCATCCGAAGCTGCGATGATCTCATCCAGGTTGGTCATACCCTGTTGATTCTCGATCTTCGAGATAATCTTAATATTTTTACCCTCTTCGCCCAGGATACCACGAATTTCCGTAAGGGCGTCGGCATTACGTATGAAAGAAGCGAAAATCATATCAACTTCTTGTTGGACACCGAATAACAAATCGGATTTATCCTTTTCTGAGACCGCTGGAAGATCAACGGGAACGCCTGGGAGATTGACACCTTTGCGAGATCCCAAAGTTCCTCCGTTCTCGACAACGGTTGTGATTAAACTTGGGACTGCAATGAATATAATGAATATACACAACGAAATATGTCATACGTACATGAACCGTCATTACACGAGGAAACTGATTAGAATGTACTTACTGACAGCGGTGACGACCAAGGACATCAATCCATCATCAACATATATGCGATTTCCAACCTTCAAAACCTTAGAAATATTATCATAGTCTACGTACACGGTATCTGCGTTGCCCTTTTCTGCGTAGGCTTTGTCGGTTGATAGTTTGAATACTTGGCCTTTCACCAATTCTACCTCTGCAGCGCCACCCTAGCAAAGAGAATAGACAAAATATTAAAGTTTCAGTATTTTACATTCCAGGCGTGGAAGTGGTAATTTAAAAGTTGAAAATTGACTGCATGTAGGTGAAAGACAAATGCGAGTTTTTAACAACATGAATAAAATGACTCTTAATGATTTTTAAAAACTTACTCCTTCGAGCAACCCTGTTCGAATTTCGGGACCCTTCGTATCTAGAGCAATGCCGACTGGAACACAGATTCCGTTCTTCTCAGTCAAGTTCTTCTGGGCCTGTCGTACGTTGGCGATGGTTTCGGCATGGTATTCGTGTGACCCATGGCTGAAATTCATTCGGGCGATGTTCATGCCGGTCTCGATCATTTTCTCGAGTTTTTCAACAGATCGTGAAGCCGGCCCGATGGTGCACACAATGCCAGATAGCCGTACGTAAGATGTCGGGCCATCGCTCTTGAGTGCGACCATGTGATCCAAATGGCTCTGAGCATTTATGGGAATAGTGTGTGCATTCCCGGCCATCTGCGAGGATTAATAATATACGATACAAATTTTTCATAACTGTGAAACAATTATGCAATTTTGCAACAGAATATAAAACGAAAATTAAACGAGCAATGTCTTCGCTCAGCCCGATTATGAAAAAGCAACAAAATTGTATAAAGGACAAGTAATTGGCACAACAAATACTCATTAACAAAATATAATAAGATAAAATAAAACAAAGTTATATTAGGAAACGTATTAGTTGACGGCAATCAAATCTAAAAGTATTATCATTAATCATTATTAAGTTTTAAAAATACATAAATTTCAAATTGTACTATACTTCAGTTGACCTAGAACTTGGGGAAAATAATGTCGGGTTGCTCTCATCATCAAATTTGACATGCTTTCCATTCAAAATATTTGCGAGGAATACAATGTTATTCGTAACTTGAATATGATTTTGAATGAAGGATTCTGACAATATTTTCCTCTAATTCTAGAAAACGTTGAATATTGAAAGGCGCTACTCAAAAAGTCGCAACACGGAAAAATATGAATTTCTCTAAACATTTAATAATTATTCATGACAAAATTGAAGCATGCGAATTGTTGAGTTATTAAAGACAAATATTGATAAATTCTTGCAAGAAGAAAAATGACACTGACTACATATAAGGCAAAACATATCTATTTGACTAAAGACATCAACTACTGATTAGTCTTAAAGGCTGCAAAATTTAACTGGTTCTATTTCTAGTAAGTTTACTTTCTGAAATTTTATACAAATAGGTTAAAAGTTATTAAAGATATCGCCTTTAAAACCCGTCAATAATGTCATTAGCAAAAAAAAATATTTAGGCCATCATTTTCAAATAATGGGCATTATTAAATACTAAAAGAGTACTACTAGAAAAAAAGAGCTGAACTAGTCTGGATAAATTCTACTTTACGTATGTACCTACTCACTATAAGCAAACACATGCATACAATTGAATAGTTGTACTGATAGATGTAGAAACGTGACAAAACGTAGATTTTAAGCATAATAAGCAT
Source organism: Trichopria drosophilae (assembly GCA_030407085.1). Taxonomy (NCBI): domain Eukaryota; kingdom Metazoa; phylum Arthropoda; class Insecta; order Hymenoptera; family Diapriidae; genus Trichopria; species Trichopria drosophilae. Next base: position 67,516,433 of record CM059586.1, on the reverse strand, counting down.
ATCTTATAGTTTTATATCAATTGTTATTCTTATAAATGTTGGTCTGTATTGTAATGTTTGGATGCGGACAAAAGAGAAAAATAAAAAAATTAACCCTGTGAGACAATGAGGGTAATTTGAACGATTTTATGGCTTTTACATTAAACAATGTTCCTATTTAATAATAACGCCATATTGAATGATTTAAAAACCACAAAAAGAAACATTCCTGCAAATGTTTAACCACGCCCTTTGGCTTCTGTTGTGTTTTTGTTCAAAAAGTAAATTTCCCTTATTTAATAGAATTTAGAACGTTTAATCTAAACTGAATTTCGGGAACTTTTGGAGATTTCTAAATAAGAATCAAATATCTAAAATTAAAAAGGATGCCTTAAAACAGTTCTAATCACCCTAACGTCCTACAGCGATTGATATTATTACAATAGACATTTCCCAAGATTTTTAGTTGTACAGTGCTACAGCAATACAGTGAGCAAATATATACTGATAAAATTGTTATTATTAATAGTATTATTGTTATTGTTCAGCCCATCGCTAAATTTTGATAGAAGTTAACTAGAATTTGAAAATTCTTGCCAGGGGCCAGAGGAAGAAGAGTCGTTATCTAGCTTGAACCAGGATAATCTTGGAATATGCACGGGCAAACATTTATTGTGAGGTTATGTTATGTCCAACAACTCCCAAGTGGAGAACTTTCGTAACACAAAAGTCTAATTTTGATATGACCCGACTGTGAAATTGATTCTTATAAATTCCACGTATTGTGGATAGCAAATTATGTATACCGATTGGTACATAACTTGACATGTTATGTGGTTTTTACAAGTAATGTTTTTCCGTGTGGGATCTGGTCAAACCAAAGCGAAATATTTTCAAATTGATTAAATACTATGATGTTTGCATTTATTAGTCTCTAATAGTTTTTAAAAATCTTCCATATGTCAAATCCCAGAAACATCTCAATGTTGGGGAAACCAAACAGTAAGAATTAGCGTTAGGGAGATCGAATTTATCTTAAATTTTATGATACTTTCGGTAGCCAAAGTTATATAAAACTATCAAGACTACTATTATGAACATAATATACAAGAACGATCTCGTTACGTATATTCAAACTGTTTTCCTTTTGCTCATGACATAACGAATAATGACGTTGTTTGCCATGTTAAAATAAAGTCATGTTCATTGTTCATTCAATTTTGTTTTTTCAATTTTGTCGTCATCCATTTTGTTAAGATAACTATATTGAAAATGACTTTCAACGTTTTATCACAGTTCTACACTCTACTAAAGCTCGGTCCATTCTTCCAAACGCGTCAAAAATAGTAAGTGCTCAAGTTCATCTGCACATACGCTAACTGCAGTCGACTATTTCTGATGCGTACTCGCATAACAGAAGGAAGTACAGACCGGCTTCCACAGTCTTTTCTACAGAAATGGAAAGAATAGTTTATACACAATTCTGTTCAAGTTCGGTCTCTTGTCCATTTCTCTCTCGATTTTAATCGTTCGAATTACGTAACAAGTAGCCTAATGTTAAAAGCGAACTCTCACAAATTAATACACATATAGAATCGTGTTAATTGTGCTAATAAAAAATGCGAGTGCTCTCCATTCGTTCTAAATTAGTTTTGTGCAATACGTAAAGCGAATGTGAAAATCGCACATTAGTACACAAGACGCAGAACGTAACAATATATTATGGAAAACAAAATTATGTAGGTATGAATGGCTTTTTGATGACATGACGTTAATCGCGCTAACTTCCGTTGCGAGGAAGCGTTAAAATCGTATCGAGTAAAAATGAACGAGAGGTGAACAAAATTGGCGAACAGTCTCCAATTCTTCCTGTGATATCGCAATCGGCATGAATTGGCGAGTGGTCATAGGTAAACAAACTGAATTGGAAGCAAAATTTGCGTGGAAGGCATTCGAAATCGAGTTCTAAGGATACTCAAACGTTTAATCGGGGATTCGGTACCTGATCCTCCTCCGTTATCCAGACCATTTTGGCAGGCTGCGTAAATAAAGGGGAAACACGAATTAGTGAACTGTTCTTACGTGAGAGGAAGTTCCGTCGAAATCGGAATTGCACGAGGAAGTGCGGCAGGCGCATCGGAAGTTTGACGGGACCAGTGGAAAGATAAATGTAACTTCAGTCTCGATCCTGGCGCCACCTCACAACCTCCCTCAGTAACATTTCGCGGCAGCGATAGCGCTTACGCTTATTTATATATGAATTATTTATATATGCATTCCATACATGGAACATTAACCGATCACTTCCTTCGACCCTTCAAAAACTTTGTTTCATAATACAAGATGTTTTCAAAAATTGCATTAGCAAAAACAAAATTTGAGTATTAAATCTACATAAACGGCTATTTTACCTTTTACCCTATGTAAGTAGCAGTATATAGATACCTTGCACTAGACGAAGTTGGAATATGTAGGCTAATAATATCATTTCTTTTAGTTTCTATTCTAAAGTCAGACACTTTTCTGCACAATTCAGAATCATTTGAATAGTTGACCATTTTTTTTCGACTGTAACAGCAACGATTGAATTTTTTTACCATTTGTGGTTTAGTTTTTGATTTTTGAAAAAAATGATGACCGATGCGCCGGGATTTGAACCCGGAACCTTTCGATCACCGTCGTTTGCTCTCATATTCTATCTTCGTTCGTCATAAGGCATTTTTATAACATATGGTTACCTAAAAGTTAAGTTATTATAAACAGAATTCAGGTATGGCAACCTAACTTTAGAGGTTGTAAAATCTAATATTCGGTTTGTTTTTTATTTTACCATTTTCTGTTTTAACAATTCCTATATTAATGATTGTACTTTTTAACTGTAAAAACATTGGGTCATGAGGCATTCAATTTTTGGAGACCCTAGATTCTACTTAGGGGGAATTTTTTGTAATAAAAATTGTCAAAAATGTCAACCTATTGCCACAAACCATTCAAAAGTTTATTATCGTTTGTCTATCGAAATTCCACCAATAGTCCGTCAGCTTTGTTGGTAGAAGTATTATTGGGCAAAAACCACTAAGAAATATGTGATAATTTCAAATGATCAGAAATTATCACCTAAAAAACTCGAATATTTACTATGATATAAGAAGAAATCATAAAAATATACTTTCTATAAGTTTCACAATTTCCAATTGAGAAATTTTGTTTTATGTTTACGTATAATAAACAATTTTAACTAAGTAACAACTAAAAATTTAACGTTAAGAAATAAGAAAATTGACATAATAAAGAAATTTCCGAAAATCTTATAAGATAATTTAAAGTTCTTATCTATTGTATTATATATACGAAAATGCGTAGAAATATATTATGTAAACATAAATTTTCCATAAACCAACAATTTACTCTACATGGAAAAAGAAGATAAAGGAGCTACTAATTTTGTACTTAATTTTTCGCAGTTCATAACCACTACAAATATTATTAGATATCGCACATGAAATGCTTTTTTGTTATGACTAACATTTTTTTTAAACCTATGGAATAGATTTCGAACTATGAACTACAAACTGCTAACAATAAATCAGTGAAAGTCAAATTTGAACTAATCAGCTCAAAAATTTTTGTAAATAAGAGCTTAAAAAAGAGTTAATATAATAAAAAGAATTTTGGTAAAATTAATTACAATAAAAAAAATAGAAAATCTAAATAGAAAATTGAAACCGGAAAGTTTTCATTATTCCAGATAATGAGAATTTGTATTGTATTGTTTCTTAACTCAATCAATTCATAATTTGGGCTTATTACTGAATATCCATAAAACATTGCTAAACTTTTCCTGAAAACTTAAGAAAGCTTGATATTTTTATGTCATGGATCATTTTGTTTAGAAAAACTTTTCTTTTATAGATGTTCGGTAAGTCGTCAACATTTCTGATAACCTAAAGTTTAAAAGTAAATAATTTAACATCTTATATTTCTAAACCTACTAAAATGTGTTTCTACATTCGTATTTTATATTAGAAAATATTTATGGTTACTTAAGTAATAAATTATACAATTGAATTGGACATTACCAGTTAATTATACTACGAAAATTTTTCTCAATTTGTTTTTGTGAACTTTTCAAAATCAGTTAATTATAAAAAGTAAATTCTTACTTGAATAATCCACTTCAACGCAAATTGATATTTCCCTACGAGATTTACAATAATTTAGTAAAGCTACAAAAAATATATTATTAGCCCTGAGAACATTATCTTTCGAAAGATTCCCAACTCATCATGTTCTGAAATGTAGTAGCAAATTTCCATTAACTCTGATTAAAAATGTTGTTTTTTAATTGCCATTATCGACATTACAAGTACTAAAAACAGGTGTAATCATTTTTAGCAGAAATAATGGAGTTTATTTCCAAATTACCACCTGAAATGGAAAAATATCGAAGACAATATTTCTTAGTATACGATTTAAAAAATATGTAAGCTTCAATCAGTTTAATGTTTAATATTAACTTTGTTGTAAAATTCAATATCAAATTATTATTGGTCCGTCTATAACATATATAAAGATCTACAAATAACATCAGTACTAACAGAAACAATCGTCAATGGTCTTTTTTATAGCACAAGAATAGAACAATTAGATTGTAAAAATGATTGCTATTTACTCGGCCTACTAATGCAATATTCAGGAACAAAACACAAATATGTCAATCCGAAAGGCAGCACAAGGACTGAACTATTGTTCGCCTGAGGCAGGTCTAAAGCATTTATAAATATTTCGAATTTCCGGTAAGAACTTCGCTAATCGCGCGATTTTGTGGTTATCCTAACACCAAAGAAATTGAAATTAAAATAGTACACGCATCCTGTTTATTTTCCGAAAAATGTATAAAAATAAAAAAAGGAAATCGTTATTCATAATCGTTAATTTGAATTCATAATTCTGTTTTCAATGTATGGATTGATATTTTATTTATAAGTTAGTCACTACATATTCTAACAACAGTTAACAAACAATTTTTAACTATAGGTTATGACTCGCATTCAACCCATTCAACATTAAATAATTGTATTTTAAAAACGCTTGAACTTTTATCAAAATCATTTAATTGATAAAGCAATGAAGAAAGTGACGGTTCTCTTGCAAATTTGGCAGTTAATATTAATTTTTATATCTTAACCTGTTAGAGTCGTCAATCAATTATCGTTGAGGTTATTACACTCTGAAGTCTTAAATGAACGATTCCAGTTTTGTTGATAAATATTTTTCCACTGGTCCCCTCGTGTTTTATATATAAAATATTTATATACAAATAACGCAAATATAACGATAAAAAATGTACAATAATTGTAATGAAGTAATTATATGTAATAAACTTATTATTATATTCCCGCTACTATTAGCGGAATGGTAGCTCGTCTTTTGTCAATCTTTGAAATCGACATACACATGGACATACAGTTTCTATACCTTCAGTCAATTTTTGGACAATATTATCTATTTTTTATGAATAACATCGATTCGGTTTCATACAAAAAAGTCTGCGGCCTTACATATTGAAATGAATACTTTACATTTTATAGAAAAAAAACAAAAAATTCTGCATCTACATATTTCTGCATTAACTACTTTTAAACTTTTTTAAAATTGCCGCCAATCAGGCAGTTGGGGTTTATACATGATCGTACATTTTGCTTAGAGAACTGAGAACCCCAAGCCTTAAGTAAATATTTTGTTATCCACTAAAACTAAATATTTACATTATTGTATTTATAAGCTCATTCTAGACAAAGGGCTTTTCACAAGAAATAAAAGTTATTCAGTATCGTTTTTCATTCGATGGCAAATTCAGTCGGAATTGATTACTCGTGTTTTGAAATGTTTATCAATCTAAACAAATCTCGCATATCAGTGGTATGTGATGTAGCACGTAATGGTCAGATACGTCACATTTACGTTTTAAATTGATAACGGTTGTTTTAAGTAACGGATATCTAACTGTTCTCCGTTTGAAACGTAATTATGGCAAGTGCATTGTATATATGAGATAATTCTCTCAAAATCTCAACTAAGAATTTTATACTTTTTAGTTTAACCTTATGATAACTGATATATTTAATTCGTGTTTATAAAATGTACATTTAAAATTATTAAAAGAATTTTAATTTTGAAATATTAAAACCCCCGAATGGGATCAATAAAAAATGAATGCATAATTTAAAATTTACATTTAAGATAGACTTTACAGGATTTTAAATTTGTTATCATTAAATATGAAATTGGTAACTATATAAACAGTATTCTAATAGTATTTTTATTACATTAATAAACATCCAATATAGTTTACAATTAATACTAATATCTTATATGATTATTGATTTGCAGCATAAAGATAAACAACCACTTTATAAATGACAATTCCTGCCTAAATATGTTTAAGCTTTTGATAAAATACTTGGATGTTGAAATAGCTTCAATATCTAATGTCTTTAGATTTAATGCATCATATTTTACTAGCCTATTTTGAATGCATGATTTGTTTTTTATTTGAAGGTCGGGATACAATTATTTCTTTACAATAAATATATTTAATAGTTACGTCGTCGAATACTGCGATTGATTACGTATCATTACGTATTTTTATTCTTGGCAACATTGCAAAATTTATTGGTTATCATTTTTTGTTCAGATTGTAAAATAAACCGATGAAGAATAGATGCTAAGAATATGTAATGTCAAATTTAAAAGAAAAGTATTTTTTTAATTAACTCTAACAAAGTGATGAATTATGAAGAGATTTTTTTAGTATAAAGTTTATTTCTATAAATTTATATAACTTAAAAAAAAATCATACTTAATAAATAAGTAGCTAACCTGTAGTATTGTGTTTTTGATTCTTTATAAAAAAAGTATGTACTAAGGAAACGATACATCAGCAATATCTCGTATTATCTCAGCAGAAATGCGGCCTATATTTTAATTGCATATTGCATACATATATTCCAGCTACTTATTATTTCCCACGTTCGAGCAACTACATCAGTTCTTCAGGAAAAACGAAATCTTCGAACACATAGCAGATGATTAAATATGATTTTTATAGTTTTATTATATTATTTTAATATTAACAAATTTTTGTGTGAATATGGAAATTGAATACCAAAAAAAAACATTTCTTGTTTTATGCCTTCAAAATATGAATAATAAAATTTCAAATGTTTTTGATTAAAATTTTAAAAGTTATACAATTAATTTGATATCCAAATCGTATATTTCGTCTAGATTATGAATAAGTTAAGCATTCTAGTTACTTTACCTACAAACTAAGCGATACATTTTAGATCATAGAACCGATATCGATGCCACCTTTTACGATGGTTACCATGTTCTTGCTAAACGTTTTCACTCAAAATGTAGTATTTAAAAAAAACGATAAAGTGTTTCTTTTGGAAAAATGGGCTGCAACTTTTTTATATTACTTCGGAGACCAATTTTCACGTTTGGATTTGAAAGCAGAGGCTTAAAACTTTCGGAAATGGCATCTGCGAAAAAATAATTACTTTTCCGTTAAAAGGGTTAAAACTGTACTTTTTTTGTATACAAACTTTGAAACACGTTAAGCTACTAAATAGGCAGACAAATAGGCATTAAACATGAAATACTATAAAGTACGGAAATTAAAAAAAAAAACATTTTGCAAAAAATGTATACATGAAAGGAAACTGTTCGCTCGATTTAAATGAGAAAATTACCAGCATGTAATTGGAAATTACTAAATTTTATCAGAAATTGTGCAATGTATCATACGAAACGCATAATTTCACAAAGGAGCATTCGATATAACGCAAATAATAAATTATCTTTTACTGTTTTATCTCTTAAACGTCTGGATTCCACAAAGATAAGCGCAGACGGACTTTTTTAAGTGCGCTCACCTTCATTGATGTTGAATCATCGCCTAACAATTCCACGGAATATGATACATCTACGGGATTCACGGAATTTCAAGATGTGCTCAAATTTTTAACCAAAGCAATATGTGTTTTACATGATTTCAGATAACTTTAAAAATTTGTAAAAATTGTTGAATGGTTATATAGGTTTATATTTTAAATTGATATTGTAATTTTATTTTAATATCTTATTATACGACAAATTTTAATGGTGTCATAAAAAAAGATTAAATAAGAAAATACTAATAAAAAAACGATATAAAAAGATTATAAAAAATGTTATCTATTTGAAAATGTTCTGAAGACTAATACGACCGTATTACGAGAAGGTTAACTGCGATTACTGTCAAATTATTAAATGATATAAATTTCGTTATAATTATATTAATAATACCTCTAATAATTGTTAATTAAATTCAAAATCAACTATAATCCGATCTAAAATATAATCTTTTATATAAGTTGCCATCTATTATAATTGAATTTGTATGTTATTGATTATTTTATTTATAGGTCAATCATGTGTATTAATAACCGCGAATATCGAATGTTTTATGAATTTGTACATTTGGTTTATGAGTTTTTGGAATACAGAAATTGAATAAATACTTAATGAAGACACATGGGATAAAATTCTTGAAACGTCCAAGTAAAAAGTCTTTTCAAGGGCTTACATCGAGTGCCCAAATTTAGTATATCTCGTAATCTGGTGTTTCAACCATTCTTTTATTCATTTGAACAGGAAACTTGTGTAAAAACCAGCGTCAGACGTTTTATCATTTTTGTGAAAATAACACTTTATTATCAAAAATCGATTAATCGGTAGTTTTCTAAAAATCTATAAAGATTTTCAGATATTTGTTAGAAAAGTAGTCCAACTCACTGTTTCGCAACAAGTAAACAATTTCGTTCCCAACCCGATTTTAGGGTATATTGAAGTACATTAACATTGAATTTCAAGGTCAAATGAACGTCCTTTAAAAATTATCTTTAATCCATTAATATTTATGGGCTAAATATAAATATGGTAAATGTAAAAATTACATCACTTGGAAACTAAATAACGTTATAAATATTTTATACAATTTTATAAAAATTTTAAGAAATCGAGACTTTCACTAATAATTGTAAGGTTTTTGTAATGTGTTAAATAAATTGGATATTCCATTTTGTTATCCTATCAGAAATTTTGCTCCACGTGTGTTTTCTTTGTAATTTATACTAAAAATATTTCAACCTTACTCTTTTTAACTAATAAGCCTAACTGTGTTTCATAAATAAATAAATCATGAAATAAATAAAAACTTAGCGGAACATTTTGAATGTATAATAAATATGACGCAATTATAAAACTGCAATAATTTGGCCAAAATTATCCAAATATTTCGTATACTTAGATAAAGAAAATTGACTTTGAAAATAAAATATACTGTAATGTAATTTTGTTTTATTTCTTAAATTGTCCAAACCATTATAAAAATGGTTGCAATTACATTAAGCCATTGAAATAATATATTATATATTATTATTCCCTAATGCAGTAATGTTTCATCATTAAATATTTAGTACGAAACGATTAAAAAAAACGTTTAATCAATCATGTACGTGTCCGCGATCTTGTATGTGTACATCTCAGTATCTAAAAATTTACATTTTTGAAACTGGAATGGAAATTTTAATCGGGTGATAATGGGAAATTTCCAGGAGCTACGTATAAATGTAAATTAATGTGTATAATATTTTATAATCAGATTATGTAAAGTCAAGTAGCAAATTTTAACTATAACTATAAAATTTATTGACATTATTAACATTTTTTGAAAATTCTTATCTATGGACATGTCGGTTAATTATGTGTTAAAAACTTCCATTAATGGAACATTTTTTTGGGTGAGGGTTGATAGGTATAAAAAAACTTCTCGCCTCCCTGCAATCGTACCGGTTATTCTCGTCGAGGAGACAAGGTCAAAGCTGCAACAGCCAACAAAACCAATATTGTTCGCGGTGAGCATGCGCAGAATCACGCCATGTTGTACTGGCCGAAACTCGATTGTCCCACACGTTCACGTGGTCAGACCAGAATTGCATTTGAATACAAATGACTCTTAAGTCTTATCATTCTTATCAACGTATATCATCTTATTTCCGACATTATAAGAAACAATGTAAAAATTACATGTAATTTACGCGAAATTCTTATGTGTATATGTTAACCTAAAAATGAATGATTTTTGCACCTTTGATTCAAAATTTTTATTTAGTTCTATACTATAATGTCATGTCCTATTCTAATGATTTGTGGTTGAAAGACATTCTTTATTATGAATTGTTTAAAGTTTTTAAAACGTAATTTAATTTCTACGCGATATTTTAAACTAAATTCATCTTAATTATTAAATCCTTTAGTGGGGAAAGAGTCTCGTTTATAACTTAATGAAATTAAGTTATTCTTTATTATTAATCCCGAACGAGAAACAATTTGTATGCTTTTGTCAAGATTGTTTTTATGGATTTTAAACTATATATGAAGGACAGATGATCTTTTGTACTTTCCACTGAAATATCACAATTGGGTTTTGAGAACAGTATTTACCTAAAGTAATTCAGTCTCACGGTAACGTCGTGAAAACGTGTCGTAAAATTCGAATAAAATACACTGGTTATTTAACTGTACAATTATTCTAATTTTAAACACCTTGAACTGTCAACATTGATCACCATCGTTTCAACGTCTTCTTAGACACTTTTTTCGAACGCGATGAACTGAATTTAAAATTCAATCGAACGATTTCTCGCCCGACATCGAACGTATTATACAATGGCTGACACACTTTTGCAAATAGTCATCCAAGACGAAAAAGTCGTTAAAAAACCCTTTAGATCAAAATGATCCATTAACGTTTCCGCGTTGGAGGATTCCGATATGAGGGGGGACCGTCGGTTAACACTAAAACCCCCCGGTATTTCCATTGTGATTTTCAAGTTCGTGGCCGCGGCGAAATTCGGCGTTGGAATTTCACCTTCGAAATCTCCAATGATCCTACCTTGCTTTAATATTCGGCTATAGTAGTGAATGAGAACGGACACGATCGACCACAATGCCAATGGATCTGAAGCTTTCAGCTGACTGACTGACTATACGAGGGACGAGGACGCGGAAGGTCAATTTGACGGTTTCCCCAAGCCCCGAATCGAAATCCAAACTGCAGGGCCGTACTTTCCAACAGCACGTGCCTCGTCCATAATGATCTACCAATTTTTGAAAAACGAGAAAACATTTTGGGCTTTTTATTGATTTCCAAAAATCTATTTATTATTTTATAGATTGTATTCTTGAAATAGACATTTCCTTCCTGACAATTTTCAGTTCCTAAGTGATAAGAGTTTGTAGAACGTGTCGGACAAGACGCCATCTTGAACGTCGATAGTGAACGAGGTGGGTATCATGTATAGGTGTTCTCCTTCTATCAGAGCGGGAATTCAAAATTGAAATGCAAATCAGAATGTAGATGCACATTAATTTAATTGCTTGACGTGTTTCAAATATAACTTGATTGAATAATTCGAACACACATCAAATATGCCAAAAAACATCATCAGAAGCATTTAAGATTTCAGAAAATGTCGATTTTAAGAACATTACAAGACCTCTTAAATATGAGTAGGTCTTAGAAATTAACTCTTATTTAATATGTTTCATTCTTAATATAAAATAAATAATTTCATTAAAATAAAATTCCTTAGAATTAAAGATTCTATTTTTTTATTCAGTTAAAGTGTATTACAAAACGAAAAATAAATTATAAATACTTGTTTAGGACATGGTAGACATTGTAAGTCATAAAAAACTGAAAGTTGAAATACATATTGCAAGTTCATGAATATAACAATGCACTTCTATCTCGTTTTCAGTGTTGATTTTGAAGTAGGAAGAATACAATTAGCAAATGTGCCATCACTAATATTATCCGAATGAAAGGTATCGAATGAGGAGAAGATTATATTTCAAGATTTATATTTGTTACTCATTTAATCAACTTCGCTGACAATTTGTTAATGTAATTTGGGTTGGTAATATTTTGTTCCTCTCCATATTTTGAAAGTGCATTAAATTATTCCCCCAAACAGCTACTTTCAATCATTTAAAATTTGTCCCAGTTAGATGAATTTAAACATTGTAAGACATTTTTTGAAAGGTTTATTAAAATAAGGCAGCAGTGTAATTTTCATTTCGCTTAGCAGACATTTTGTGTGGTAGTGCGTTATATTCTTTTGTTCACAAGCACGATCTTTATTCACGAGTTTTGCCCAAAATTTAGGTAAAAGTGAAATGTTCACATATAATTAGTTTCGTAAAAAGGTAAAATTGGTAACCCAGTTAGTGGAATAAAATATAATTCAGAATGATCTCATAATGCGTTCTACATAAGGTCATATGGGTCAAATTATGACGTTTTTCTGAACTCGAGGTCATAATGAGATCAAGTTCAGAAAACCCTCAATTTGACGAATGTGAATTCTACTTATTGTAAAATGCATTATGTGTAATTCCAAATTGTGAAATGGGGAAAAATGTGATTAAAAATGTTCAATCGATGTATTTCTTTTAAATAAATCATTGTTCGTTTCACGTTCAAGTGACCAATAGTAATAATACGATATATTGATGAAATTTTTTACAAATTCCACAAATTTATATCGATCATATTTAAACCGATCCCACTCAACAAATATCTGTTTGAAAGCAGAATTAAATATACTTCCAAAATATGAATATGGAATTAACACAAAAACTAACGCATATCAATAAACTGGCATCAAAGAAGATAACATTACTGAAAAATAAAAATCTTTAATCTTCTCCTCATTTATTTATTTGCCTTAAATACTTTTCACCCAGACAACATGAGAGATGGTCCATTTAGAAAGTCTTTTCGTTCGCTTTCAAAATTATTAAAGAAACTGAAAACCGAACAAAGAATGACGTAAAGATACACGCTTATTCTAAAAAACATACAGTTTTTTTTATAAAAACGAGATTTTGGTGAACAGGAGGGAGGCCATATTATGCCATTCATGGCATACGAAATTTACTGTTTGACGCCTTTCCAATACAAAATTTTTATATCACTTGCTCTTCTCAATATGTACCGCAAAAGAACTCATTCTTTCATTGGTAGGTATCACCATAAGTCGACATATGAAATAAATGCCTCGCGAGTTAGTAATTGTGTTCGAACCTTGTTTACTATCTGAAGAAGAACATCAGACCCTAAAACAGTTGATGCTGTACAAAAAACAAATTTCGTTATAAAAGCTTTCTTAATATATTTCTGCATATAGGACTAGTTTCTCAATAAAATAGGTCTAAATTCGTTTTTATGTGATGCTCAAAATGATTTTAAAATTTTAAAACAACACTTACAAACTTTGGCAAAATGCATACACTTATAAAAATCTTTATGAAAAACACCTATCGTTCAATTACTCCATCTTTTTAACCAATAGGGATTTGTTTGTGACAAGTAGAATAATTTTGAATCAATTCATAGATAACTTATGGTTTTGCGAAATTGTTGATAAATATGTTATTCAATAAATCGATAAGAGTAATTTTTAAAATTAGAATTGGTTCAAAGAATTCGTATGGTAAAGTGTAGATATACGTGTAGTTTTTGGCAAAACACATCAGGAATGAATTTTATTATAAAAATCTAAATTTTATACTCGCTACTTTTTGCAGCATTCTTATTATTACTTTGTTAACTTATTATTAATATTTGGAAATGTTTTAATCAATTTAGATTTATTAACAATAATGTAACAGTCGCTTATCTTAGTCGACTTTTGATTATATATTACTTGAATGACCTTTATGTGAACATTTGATCTTTGTTAACTTAAATCAAGTTTGTTTTAGAATGCCACGGTTGTCATGGAATGAACTAAGATACATATTGTAAACGTATTTTTATAAGTATTATCATTAAACAACTTCGCGGTTTATAAACCCATATGTACTATGAATAAATTCATAGATTCTAACTCAACCTCTTACAAGGTGTTTACCCTGCAATTATTGTTCCGAGAATTCTTTTAAACACAAATGAATTTTAGTCGTATAAAAACCATAAACGTCCAATATTGCGACTCAACATTATGTATGTTGAACAATAATAAGGATGGTGATAATGATCTTAAGAATCATACTTTTTGTACGAGATTGGAAGAAACTTTTCTGCAATACTCAATCTTCTCGTCTTCTTTCAATGTATAGTCTGCATGCCCACTTCCGGAACTAATCTCCTTTCTATTTTTGGATCTCGTTCTTAATTCAAGCTAGCGACAGATTCGGCGAAATCTCTCCCCTTATCGCAAATAATTCTTACCCGTAGGCATAATTGCCCGTAGGTAGGTAATAACAGATAATTTTTAGATTGTAAGGTTGCAATTTCAAAAAATTAAATTTTTCACTTAAAGCAACGTTAAATGAGAATTTAAAAACTTCAATAGATTTTGTATGATTATTCTTTTGTTATTTAATATTATAGTAGAACCTATCATTCTACGAAGAGCAGGTTGGTGAAGAGTGGAAGGAATTCCTTCCCTCGCCAAGTATTCTGTACATATACCACATTCAAAATTTGCAAAACTCCTCTCATTGGCTAGGTTCCATTCAATTTAACAACGCATGCACACTCCCATGCGTATTACATATTTAACAGTCGGAGTTAGTGAAAGATTCAACTCCATTAATCCGTCCACAAGTCATATGTTCCATTAATCGTAGGTCCACTTCCGATAGATTCTACTGCAATATAATTTAAAAAAGTATTCTTTCTAATGAACAAAAATGTTTCATTTGGTAGAAATAGAATTATAGTTTTGTTACAAAAGTTAGATTGTGGTAACCGAACTAGTGTAGATTATTTTTTTTTTAATATTATAATATTATGTACGTATATGTGCATCCGAGGTGGAATTCACTGTTTTAAGGAGGTTCTAAACGGGACCTTCCAACGAGGTTTTTTCGTAAAATTTTTTTCCAGTAGTCTACATCATTTCCGTTTTGGAAAGAACCCACTTAATTTCGTTTGGATATATTGTACTCCATTGACAATGACATATTGTCATATATTTTATATGACTCTAGAAAAAACGGTAAAAAACTAGATTAATGTCGTCATAATCGAAGTTTCAAAACATAATGGCGTGATTCGTTTTTGCAATCATTCATGTATGCGATTGAAATTTTATTTGACCCCGGCTTCGTCGTTCTTTGATGATTTCACAGTTATTGTAGTTAATGACCGGTCGAAGTGATATGACGACTAACGTACAATATATTTTATCGCGGAAGTGATAACACGGAGAAGAACAAATTTGTTTAGATAATTATTACATAAATTGAAGACCCGTTCGTCATGCGCATTATTTTTACTCATCCTAGCATAAATTTCGTTAATTTTATCAATAGTTTTCCGTTATAAAAATAGATGGCAAATGCCAAACATGGATATTTTTATTTAAATCACACAAAATGTTTTCATCTACACTCCTACACCATAGGTTTATTAAACTGACATAAAATATATAGTTTTCCACAATGTGACATTAAATCCGGTTTAATCATAACGGGGTTATCTCTCATTTTGACAGATGGAAAATCTTCTTGCAAGGTTCGAAAATGTTATCTTGTTAATGCATTACAATTATTCACGCTTGTCATATGGATGTTATTAAACAATTAAAATATTACGTTGAAATTGAAAACTGATTTATCCCCCAAGATTTTGATTACAATAAGATACTTTCATTTCAACTACTTCATAAAAGTTTAAATTCAATATCTCTTTAAACAGTTATCGTTTATCCTAAGAATTGTACTATCCTGATCTACAAAATAACCTTTTAAAAATATGTTCAAAACTATACTATTTTTCGATTACACGACGAAGCCCAACAACTGAAAAAATATTGAATGTATTAAATAGATTTCAGGTTTTAGATTAAGTTTCTTGACCCTCTACAACTATTTCTGTTTTAACTCCTCTAAATTAATTTATAACTAACTATAGAAACTTATGATTTGAATTCCTGTAAATATATCTATTCATTTTAGTGTATGTAGCTAGGAAACTGGATTTGAAATTAAATTTTCTTTTTATGCAGTTTTTAAGTTGAATTCCAGCAATTAATATGAAAAATTTGAACATTTTTATCTATTTTAAGCCCTCCGATTTATCTCTCATTTTTTTCTGCCTGTACGGTAGATGAATCAGTATTCCATATCAAATGGGATGTGTATATCAGAGTTCATCAGGCATAAATCAAGTTAAATATGCTATTCGCAGGCCGCTTAATGCGAGTAGTTTCCATCACTTAATTGTACCTTTGCCCTACATACATAAATGTGGTTTCGAAAAGATGATTTGACAAAAGCTATATCGTGACGTGCATTTAAAATGTTGAAGACCACTTTTTTGTTTTGATTGACTGGGATTGTAAGTAACTAATAAGTCGAAGCTCGTTATACAAATGTTAATACACATCAGGGCAACGCACAAGCATGCAAACCGCCTAATAACTTTTGAACATATATTTTTGTCAGAAAACCCTGAAACGCTTCAAACGATTTTTAAAAAAAGTTATGTTTTGATGATGGTTGCAACCACCCAACCTTAAGGGGTACATGGGGTACTAAGGAGGAACAAAATGATAAATTGAAATAAGGGTCGAGTGGGAGCTCATTCGAAATATATTTTCAAGACGGATTAAAAACACATCATTATTCACGGAGTTATTTTCAAAAAAACTTTGAAACACTTTAAACGAATTTGTTTATCAATGTACCCTTTGCAGATTAGTTGGACATTTTGTACTTTAATTCCTTTTGATTTTATGTTGGCACAAACTAATATATGAAACAAAGAATTTATATTCAGTTAACATTGTTGTTACTTTCAATCTGATTCTAAGTAGAATGGAAAGAGATTTATTGGAATCTATAAAATTCATCGCCTTCCGATGTGTACAATGTACATTCCCGATATTTTCAAATCGTCTTCTATTTTATTCTATTCCTTAATATCATTATATACAAATGGAATCTTCTAATGACAATGGGTGCGGGAGATTTAATTTATGTTTACCATTAGAATTTAACAGTAATGCTTTGTTTTCAATTGTACTTTGCGGGAAGTTATGTTAAGTTTTTTAATTTACATCACTAAATTGGTAATATACATATATATATATATTATATGCTTCCAGTAAATTGAACAGTATTTCTACCAGAGACCAATTATTTCTGATTTTCTAACAGACTAAACAGTGTAACGAAGGATCTTTATAAATACAAAAAGAGGCAAGCGTGAAGGAACGTGGAAATTATGAGCTCTCGGTTCAAACTTTGAAAAGTTTCAAGATGTTGACCTTTGATAAAAAAATTAAGTATGGGCAACTTTTCATTTATCACAATATTGTGCAGAAGAAGAGCAACATACCCTTCAATTTTTCATTATCAGACAAAATTTATCGTATGCATAAACTTTAAATATGTTTCAAAACTAAAAGAATAGTAATACATTTAAAACCTTATTTTCATAGTAAGAATAACTACTATATGTAATATTGTTTTAAAATTTTCGATTGCAAAGTAATAGTCTAATAATTACAATGTTTTCATGTTGCTGATAGATACAACTATTGTTAGAACCGTTTCGACCTTTTTTCATGGCTCCATTCTTCTTTTTTTCTATCCTAATATGATAAGAATATAAATATATAAAGAAGTTTTCTCGGAAATGCACATTCCTAATACAATTTTCCTAATCATAATTTCCTAATTTTATAAAATTTTCCTAATAATTTATTCCATTTATTTAATTCTTTGTAAAGAATCATGAACCCATACTGGAAAAAATTCCGATTCAGAAGAGAAACTTCTGAAATTAAGGAGATTTGCGCATTTTAAGTTTGTCTATAAAAACTTTGCTATACTGTGACCAAAATTACGAAAATTCCTCAGTTTCACAAAGTAGTCAGTTGTATTAATTTGACCTAGTCGCTATGAAGTCCGACATGATTTGCTTATTTCCCAAACTTATTAACCACTTTATGCCCACAGTTCATGTATGTTTATAAATTTTAATGTGCGTTTTTCAAGAAACCTTTGATAACATTATTACGCGATAAGAAAATAAAATTCAACATTCTTTATTACATGCGTGCGCGAATACCGAATACAATATTACAAAGTTCAATTTACGCATCATTAAGAAAGTCTGATACGCAATCAACGATATTTCCATACGTAATCGCTTACGACGCAAACGACTAAAAAAAGGTCGGGCGCTTAGTAGCAGAATGATTTTTTTTATAATTTTTGTAGGTTGGTAAAGAAATTGTTATCTGCAATTGGTAAAGTCGCATTCTGTTATACAACAGTCGATTTATCTTTTTGTAATTTGATGCAGCCAGTAATTAATTCCACTAACACGACGTTCTAGAGGGTTGCCGTATTTCAGGCGCATTTATCATTTTCTCCAAAATACGACTAATATTTCTTAATGATAATGAAATTTTATAGACAAATGAGGTTTATAATATCTGACTTTAAAAGAATAAAAATAAATGTTAGGTACACACTATCCAAGCTTTTACCTTTTAAACCTTTTAAACGTAAGAAAACTGATGTGCCACTCATTGTTCTTAGATACATATTTAAAAAATAATAAGCGGCAACCATTGCAACTTGCAACTTGTTATTTAAAAGAAAATAAAAGTCGGATCCAATTACTTGTTTTCAGCGATGATATGTATGAAGAGAGGAAGAAATTGTTCTTTTCCGTGAATAACAAAAATTAGTCATTTGTATAAATAAAATGTTCAGATAATTACCAAAGAAAATTATAAAACATGATTGGTGAACCAAGTATACGTACAGTTCCTGTATATGCTTGCTCTTTATTACGTTTTATTGAATTTGTTGTAATATGGAATATTTTTTAAAATGAATACCATGTCTTCAATACTTCGACTGCAGGTCGAAAATCGACATATCAAAAACCGACAGTCAAAAAGCCGACCGCCAAAATTCCGACAACAGAAAAATCAATTAATTGAATTCCGTAAAACTTTTTTGATCTATCGATGTTTTTACATATTGCTTTCTGGTACGTCGGTTTTTCAACTCGCACTCAATAAAATTCCCCTTTGGTATTTTAGATAAATATAAACTTAAAAGTTATTGCATAAATATTCATACAAAATGTATTTTCGGAAAAGCAGTCTCAATTTTGTTAGACTTCTTATTTATAAGCACTCGCCAGTTTGCAATGATTTACAAAATTTATTGCGGTGGCATGCAAAATAAAATTGGCTGTCGCACTGATACGTTAGCAAAATTAAATTGATTTAGAACTTTGTTTACTTTTAACAAACTTGTGGTATTGAGAAAATGTGGTATTTCTCAATTACAAATATTTTATCACCTTATTATAATAAATGTTTTGTGGGAAAAGTCTCTAACCATCGAGACATACAAAAGTTAATGGTTTCGATATCTTTATATGCTTCTATTTTTACCTTACGTTCCCTTTTATTCCGTTTCAACCCTCAACATATAGTATAACGTATTCAACAAGTTCATAATGTTTTAATACTAATCAATTTGTTTGAATCAAAACAGTTACTAAAATAATAATTTCAAGCAAATCACGGTTTGTTTTAAGTTCTACATATTTTCTAGAATGTTTACGTGTACATTAACAAATATTTTGCAAATAAAGTAACATAATACGTACATTAAATAAGAAATATTGTTATTTAACGCATCCCATATTTCAAATAATCAAAAATTAAATAGGCGTTTGTTATTGTGTCTGGTTGGTCTAACCAGAAATATTGTTGGTTTAACTAGAAATATTGTTAAAATAATAATTTTTCTAATTAAACTACCCGGAATTCTGGTTATTATAACCAGAACAAATAGTACGGTCCTATTTAACCAGAAAATTTTTGTGAGTGTAATGGACGTATTAGGACATGGGATATTTTCACATATACTCAACATGTGTCAGGACTACATCTGGTGACCATTTTCGTGACTTTTTACGAATATTTGTCATGTTGATGCTCTGGTAAGCTTAGCAATATTGCATATAACAAAAATCTATGTATTTTTATAA
The DNA here is from genome assembly GCA_030407085.1 of Trichopria drosophilae. Lineage (NCBI taxonomy): Eukaryota > Metazoa > Arthropoda > Insecta > Hymenoptera > Diapriidae > Trichopria > Trichopria drosophilae. Next base: position 67,496,302 of record CM059586.1, on the reverse strand, counting down.
ATGATTTGGGGAATGCCATCTCTCACTCCTAGTATCTTCTGTACCCACGACCTAAAAATACTTAATATTAGAGAATCTCCCATAGACGTCTGGAACATACAGCGGGATCTTTAGTGCCTGGTGTCATTCCAATCGATTGTACCTAAATATTACTAAATGTATGTTCAGGAATTTCTCAAGATCGCGTACAATTGTGCGATTTTTATATGCAATAAATATCCAGCGTTTATTGAACTTCCAAAATATGAACGATCTGGATATCACTTTCAATTTTTGTGAGCACTTGCAATTGGTATTAAAAACAGCTTTGGAATAGCTTGCATTCCCCATCTCAAAATCAAAATCTACTAACACTTCAGCGTTCAAAGAAAGTTTCCTTTCCTTTCCTATAAAATAAATATCCCGATGCACTTAGTCTCTCTCAATTTTTCACATATTTCTTTCCAATACCAAATTCTTACAGTTCATTCTGTTCATATAAATTAAATGATATCATTCTAGTGAGCAAAATCCTTTCTGGATTAATTCGATCGCCTAAGGTGTATAATCTTTTTGTGTCACGTAGGCAATTTCATTTTCTGCATGCCTTATGCACACTAAGAGACACTATAACTGTAGGACCAGTGTATGCACTTTTTCTCAATAATAAATCGCCCGAAACGCACTTGGAACAGTTCCTCCCCGATTAACCCATTTTGTCCCTAAAAAATTGTAATATTATCTGGTATTTAGTATAAAGATGTTTTCGAAGTCTCAAATTTAATAACAGACTTGTATTCAGTGACCTCAAAAACAAATTATATCTACTTATTCGTCAAAGTACGCAACAAGATAGAAGAAATATTTTAACAATACGTAATTAACCAAAAAATTCCGTACCAATAGCGCCATTTTGAGGACGCCATTTTGTCATTTAAATATTAATATTGACTAACTCTTAGTAAAACTCAGTATGACACGTCCTGAGGCCTGATACGATCCCGAAACTCATTCGGAATAAAAATTGCACTTTACTTAACAAGTTTTCGCTTTTTTCTCCGTATTTTTTGTTTAAATCGCAAATGTAACTTATTGACAAGCCAGGATATATATTTATATTTACAAATAAGTCTCAACTTTGTTTTTAAAAGAACAGTTTCGAAAATTTGGGATAGAAAAATGCTTAATACTGGCATTTCTCGTGTCCTCCCACTTATTTAATACAAGATCACTGTTTTTTAGAAGGACGTCTATTACAATAATAAAACATTTATTATTTAATTATTTTAAATATACAAAATAGCATAAATAATGGATAATATTTGTTAGTAATATTCCTGCATACACGAACTTTGTAAACTCATCATTTTTTAAAATAATAATTGTGGAAATGTTAAAAGCACAAACAGATTCATCTTGTTCATAACAACTAGATATTATGTTCAATAGCATTATATTTTCAAATCAAGAATGACAGTTCGTTCAATAGCACGAAAACACGCAGTAAAAACAAAATAATGAATTGAACAGTGTGTTCTCTGACATATACAGAACTGACTCCTTTCAATCATTAAAATAAAGTTGTATAGATTCTCTACTCAAATATCATTATTATACGTATATGTTTAATTGAAACAAAAGTTAATTTCTGAAATTATACAAGTAAGATTTATGGAAAAGGAGAATTATTGATAAATTTTAAAACAGTCCATTTTCAATTCATGTAGGTCTGTCATTATTTAAATAAATATATAATTAAATTAAGATCTTTGTCACCTTATTTGCTTAGTGATGTCCATTTTGAGACAATCAAAGACAGCGATGTATATAATATTGATTATTCGAAATTCATTTTGAATAATTAGTAAATGTATAGCTATGATAAATTAAGGCCCCCAAAAGTTTTCCGATATTTTTCTGAACTCCATATGTCCAGTGACAACTGTCTGTTTTTTAAGATATCATCCTTCAATTTAAATGTTTTAAATTGTCCCATGACCAAATGTGTAATAGTATATTATGAAACTAGTGCGTAAAAGTTCATTCTACGAATGTGAAGGGTTGCGGCCCGAGCCGAAGGCAAGGGTCGTAATCACATTCGCAAAATAAACATTTATGCACATGTTTCATACGATATTTGATATCACTTTAGTGCGTAAAATGCGCCCGAAAAATGTAAAAAGTGTGTAAAATAGCATTTTACGCATCGAATGGCATAAAATTTGTTTTTGCCGTGTTATCCTTGGTTGGTTTTTATTTTGTTATTGTAATGTATAACTAATGAAATAATTACTGATTGTAAACCGCTAAAAAACAATTGAAATAAATTAAAAATGAATTCGAAGATATTATGTACACCAAAACGTAAATGCACAATACATATTGTTCCTACAAGGTTTCTTTCGAAATTTGTTGAAACTTACTGAAGCTCTGTTACATTCTATACGCTAAATCTATTTTTATACTCAAATTTTAGATGATACAACATGACAAAAGAAAATTTTTGGTAATTTTTTCATATTTGGAAAAAAATGCATAACTCTTCTGAAAATTAAAAAAAATTAATACATAAAAATGAGAGTATGTTTACAAAACTTTTATGAACACATTTGGTTAAAATTAAAATATCATTTAACCTAATAATACCCAAATATACTGAAATTCACTCTAATTTCAACGTTTATTTTCAAATATGAAATAAATTTCGAAACAAAATCAAACCTACCAGATTTTACCATTTTCGGGGCCGGTCTTTCGAATGGTGGTGAGAAAATTTCAACAAAATAATGAAATTTATATATGAATGAACCACGTTAAAACAAGTTTTTCCAAAACGCATTTTCTACACATATCGAGTTTTTAAAATTAGATAATGAATCATTAGTTTTGACATACAGAAATGTTTAATAATTTGTTTTCTGAAAAACTGTAGACGTCAGAGAAAATTTCTTTAGAACAAAAATGTAAAATTAATACTCTCAAATTTTTGCAGTCTTTTCAAACAAGTTCAAAATTTAGGCTTTAGAATTTTTGAAAAATGAAAAATTGTGACAATACATTCTGAAAAACTAGAGGGCACTTTTTGACTCATTCTAAAATTTAACTGTCTTTGGAAAAAGTAGTCTAAAATCTATAGTTTTCAAGAAAAACAATTTTTTAATTTTGATAAAAATTGTTCAGTGACCTAACAAATTTAAAATAAATATCAGTGCATTCTTTAAGTACCACTATCGAGTGCAAACTTCCAATACATTTTATGCTCATTCAAAGCACAATGCTGTATCATATTTGTACAAAATGCGTCGTAAAAAGATGATGTTAAATTACTATATGTATAAAAATCATATATAAATTACAATTTTTTAAATAATTTACTTACCATCATTGAAAGACCGGACCCGAAAATAGTAAAATCTAGAAAATGTATATCATCTTGAAAATGAGCGTTGAAAATAGAGTCAATCTTCTGTACTTTTCAGCATTAATGGTTTAATTTCGTTAATAATTTGAAGGTAGAAGTCTCAAAGTTTGGCCATTAGTACCTATCGTATAAAAAATTTGGTATTTTTGTAAACATTTTTAACAAGTTTTAACAAACTTAACAAACTTTAATCGCAGAAATATCTGGCAAATAACGAGAATTTTAAGTTCGCTTAAAATATAACAAAAAATATAGTAAACATATAATAACAATTAATAATTTATATATTATTATTATAATTTATATATTATTTAATAAATAACAACAAATATTATTAGTATTAATATATTATTTATAAAAACAAAAAATGTTTTTCTTGTAATATTCACTTTTATATTTCTTTTCATTTGTTCTGTCACATTTCCAGTCAATAATGTTTACTGAGCAAGGTATGTAATTTTAATTTATTTTTATAAAATGGTGTTCGTAATTGTTTTAGCTCTTTAGTATAAAAATGGCAATTTTTCCAAGCTCTGGATTCAACAATACTATAGCTGTGTATACGATAGTAAAATATTAAATCTGAAAATTCATATTCAAGTATTTTTTAACACTTTTTTTTGAGTCGCATCAATACAATAGAATCATAGCATAAAACAAGTACATAATGCGCAACAATAGTAAAAAAAAGTCAGAATTTAAAATAGAAAATAAAAAATAATACAAAGATTATTCAATTTCTTTTGTATTTCTCGTATTATTATTTGTCATGAAGATTCTTAAGCAATTTGGTTAAAATAGGAAAGTTTTCACATTTAGCACCGGTTTATAGAGTGGTTTTAAACTTTCATCACTGACCTTTACCTTGAAATGTTCTATCATTGATGTTTTCGAAGCAATGATTTAAAGACATTTTCTAAGATCCGGATTTGTCCAGTAGTACAGAACGGTCAACCAAGTTATCAGTTAATGTGATAAGCCATCGCGGGGGATAGCAGCATTCTTAAAATCGGCCATTAACGCAAATATCCTACTGTTTTTCACAGTAAATCAATGTCTTTAAAGTTCGATGCAATACTGTTCGCAAATAAAGAAATGCTCCCTGTCAAAATATTTTTCGTTTTTTTAAACAAATAATGCTACTTTCCATATATTTCCATACACTTCCCATACTGCTTTACAAAAATAAAATATATTCAATTGATCATGTAGAATTGTTATCTGGTTTGCTGAAATGTATAATGTATGTTTTTTATTACAAATGCTCATTTTTTAAATATATCCCAAAATGATTAACACGTAAAATAATAATGATGATTCTCCAATAGTTGGAAATGAGATTAAATGACATTCCTTAATTAAAAATGTTACAATTATATGTGATAAAAGACTGTCAATCGTTTTTATTAAAATACATATTTCTATGAATGTATTTAAAAATATAACCAAGAATACAGAGTTTGCAATTCATTTGGAAAAGCGCACGATATTAAAAGCAAAATGCAAATGAACTATTATCGTAATTTTTTAAAAAATGTCAAATATTGATTTCCAAGTTCTTCGGAAAATGTTAAAACGTTGAACTTAAATAACATCTGTGTTGAAGTAAGCGAATTTACTAAATGTTCTCTTTTTACTTTTTATATTGCTTAATTTAAAAAACGATTTTCTTACTTTAACGAAATAGTCATTTGAATCATTCCAATAAATACTTATATTTATCTAAAAATGTGGTTTTCAATGAAAATCAAATGAACTTAAACTTTGTTTTATACTGTATTATTTTCATTGCAATTTTATACACTGTGTACTTAAGTCGTACTTATTTTGACCCATATACGACTCAATAACTTATTGTGTAAATTTATTACTTAGATTGTTATACATGTGCATTTTTCTTCAAAAAATTGCTATTACTGTTTTCTATTAGATCTTATGAGGATATACATTTTCCAAACATCCTTTTGGTGACCATTTTCTTCCAACATCCATGCGCAGACAGATAACGACAAATTTTTACAAATTATCATTTCCAAACTTTTCGACAATTTTGACAACCGTACACTGAACTAATAAATAAAAAGTTTGCTCGACCTCGTCTACCAAATATTTATGCTTTTTAGTCAATGTTGCTAAATTTAAGGAAGTGATTTATCTTAATTCAATAAAATATTCAATTACAACTACTCCAATAAATATTCATATTTATGTAACAAAACTTTTTGTTTCATTAAAGAAGAAATCAAGTTAAGCAGTGGATGATGATTACAAATTAATCGAGTTAACGTTTAAAGCAGGAAGTAATATTGATACAAATACATTGTAAAATATAAAATAAATTTAAAGAAAGGCGCGAAAGTGAAGATCAGCTTGAAGGAATGTTTCAGGCATCCCTACCATCATGATACAAGTAGTTTGCCTACCAATAAGAAACGTGTTGCCATCTCTCTCGGGTTCCCGACGACCAGTTTCTGTCGGTTTGCTGACAAACATTCCTATACGTTCAGTACGAATTTTGCGAGCCAAGAGAAAAGTCTTAAATCAATTGTTACGTGTATTTGTCCAAAGGAAGGAGCCATCGACTGCGATAATAAAGTGGCGTGAGACCGGCATTGTATTACCGTACCCACATAACAAGAAATCATCTACGATGACCGATTCCTCCGAAGTCATTAATTTTGGAGCAGGGCCTGCCAAATTACCTCGAGAAGTATGCACTTCCTTCAATTCTGCGTTTTTTTTTAATTTATTGATATTTATGACAGAAAATTTCCTGTTGCACTTGCACAGATTTTTATCACGGGTCAGCTTGTTATTTGCCTGGGATGTCAAGTACACGAGTATGCAAAAATTTCATGAAAGTAACAATTTAAAAGCAGGAAATTTTTAGATCTTCTTATTAATCATACGATATTGAGCAATACACCTATCATTTTTATCTTCAAGTGAAATAAGATTTCGTAATAAAAAATTGAGCCCCCTTCCCCTTTTCAATAATTTAATCGTTAATTTAATAGACTATTCAGCATATTATTATTTTAAAAAATACTATAAATTGCTAGACTTAAACAATAATATTTTGTTAATATTTATGAATGCAATTGAATTATTTTTTTTTTAATACAATGAGTACATTACACGAGTAATTGTCATAATTTGAATTAATTATGCTTATTCAACTAAATCAAAACAAATAAGGTTCCGAATGTGACTAAATGATTTGAAAACGATATAATACATATGGGCTGTTCCATGAAAAGCAATAGAAGGCCCCTGGTCCTTGCACATTACAAATACTACCATTCGATTCAAGGGCCTTCTTTTTCGGAGTCTGTTTTCGGAGCAATTTTTTATATACAGATTACTGGTTTTATGTTGGAAAAAAGTGGTTTGCCTTAAAAGTAATACAAGTGATTTTATAACGTTTTAAAATATTTCTTTATTCTTTGAAAATGATGTAAAACTGTCAAATATTAAATATTTGTTTACTGTTTATTTTTCCGTTTTTTTGCTCTTCGTCAGTTGAGCCGAAGTAAAAATTTAGTGCAAGCCACATGGCATCAAACGTTCTGTATATACATCTGGAAAATTAAACACAACAAATAAAAGACATATATAAAAATATAGAAATCCCCTTTCTTCAAAAAAGATTGATAAGTTTCAGCTTGTAAATTACTTCGCGTATTTTATGGTATTCTGAAAATTGATTTTCATTTGAACAAAAAAAAATCGTAATTACTGTGAAAAATAAAAAATTGACTATCATTTTGAGTATCTACAGTATCTATACTAATTTTGAATTTGTTTTTTCTTGTTTATATAATTTTGGAATCCATTTGACGGCATTAGTTTTCAACTTTGTTTTCTGGATTGAAGATTTATGTTAAATGTGTGTAGCAATAAAGTGATTAATGCAATCATTTAAAGAAAGTAGTCATAAACAACTCGGGAGATTAAATTCGAAATATTAATAGGCAGAATTTAAAATTAAGTGTTATAAAACGAATTCATAAACGTAGATACATTAAGTTAATTTAATGTTTTTTAATAAGAAAGTTAATATTTTTGACAATGACGGCGTGTATATGGTATTAAAATATAACACATATTTTTCAATAATAAAATCGCAAAATATTTTAATTAAATAAAAAATGAACATGAAATCAAATTGAGATTCAAATTTTTTTAAATAATTTATTTATATTTAATATTATGGTTATTGTATTTAATAAAATACTAGAAATAGTCTGACGTTTCTATATTGTACGTTTGATTTGTCATAATTAAATACAAATTATTTAATTGAATTTCGAACTAACCCGCCCAACGTAACGTGGCTTTTTAAATCTCATTTTTATCATTTATCACCTTACGAGTTGTGAACGGATATGATCACAGAACTGGATTCAATATTATCACATTTAAAGAGATATCTCGATCAATGTTAAGAACCAAATTTATTTGTATACCGAATACTTTTTGCGCAACCAGATTAAGAATACTTGACAAATGTTCTTGCATTTTATGATGTTATTTCTTTAAAGAATTATTCTGATACGTAGCCGATAAGATGAAATAATGTAAAATACAAGTGATCGGATCGAAAGTGTACATGGACGGAGACGGGTTAATGACGGGTCATTTGCGAACGTTGAACTGTTTCACGAGTGCAAACGACAATTTTCTCTTGATGAAAATTTATGAAATTTATAAATAAAATATTAATATAATAGTCAAATAGTAAACTAGAAGATAATTACGATCCAACAGCCAAATTTATAAACAATCATAAAGGCTCGTTACGTTTTTTTCTAGTTGTAACCTAAACACGGAATATATACTTTTTCAAACATATGAATATAAATTGGTGAACCTTGATGAACTCGAATGATTAAACGCTTAAATCAATCATACAAAGATATCAGGATAGGTACATAATTTTAAAAATTGTTTTTATCTTTTTAAAATTTTATGTATCTTCCAAGAGTGCGGTTAAATCTGTTAATTTTGACTTTCTAACAAAATCTAGAAACGTAGCTTGTTTAATACTACATTCTAAAATATGCTCCGAAGATTTTGCATGTTAAAAAAGAAAACTCCTGGTTAGAATGACGCCGTATGCACAGAATATTAATTTCATATTAAAAAATTGAAATTATTTCATACAAAAAAAATTAAATATTTTTCTGTACATTTTTTAGGAATCTCATTTATAAAAAGTGGCAAAATATTGATTAAATTTTCCATTACAATTTAGGACAAAAGTTATAATTTTATATAAAATCCTACGGAAAAAAATTGAAAATTCACATGCTCTATTTTATACTATTAGTTTTAAACATTGTATAAAAATATTTTTTATAGTAAAATTGTTTCAACCCCCGTTACATGGAAGCTTTGAACTAAAGAATAAAATTCATTATTTTATGATTTGTATCACTAAATTGAGAAAACAATTACTTAGTTTAGTTTAATTAGTTTACTCTGTATACTATAAATTTAATAAACCTTTCGACAAAATACTTCAAGTCAATATATTAGTGAATAGTCAACATTTCTCAAAATTTTTGTGGTTAAAATATAAAAAATGTCACATAGAATTTAAAAAATACATCAAATGGTTAAATGAACTAAGAATTAACTAGTTTAAAAAAATATAGGATGCTCAATAACTTTGATGAGGTCTTTAATAGAAAAGAGGAACACAATTTCTTAACTTGATAACATGATATTTTTCATAATTGCGTAACGCTCTTTCCGTAACCATTCAAGTATCCCTGCATACAACAGATAACGAATAAAAATGAGAACGTGACCCACATACGTGCTCTCAATATTTTTGAAAATACGGCATTCGTAAAATATCGGAATAGTGCTACTTGTTATATTACTAAATAGTTCACGAAATCGTGAAAATTTAAAATTATTCGTCAAAACAACCTTTGTTGCCATTTTTCATACAATTGTAAAAAGAAGAGTTCAATATCTTTATGCAGCAAGATTTATGCAAATGATCCATGACTATCTTTGATTCTAAAAATCTTCCGTAGATTTTTTTAATAACAACATTAATAAATACATTTGGAGTACGTGTTTTTTGTATCATTTTTTTAATTCCCTACCTTCGAGTAAGCTTGTTTTGATTCGGGCAAAGCAGACACAAATGGAAGAGCTGTATTGAGTTCTACCTTTCAAGAAACTTGTTTAACTGCACCTATGAGAATGAAAACTAACAAAATATATCTAGCACAAACCTTGAATGTTTCGTCTACAAACAAAGTTGCTCTTCGAAATAGTAATGTTAAATTGACTGCAGTAGAAATAAAATATGACTATCACATTTTAAAAAGTTAAACAATGGATGTAATGAAAACCATTGAAAACAAAATCAAGATTTTAATCTTTGAATATTCTGTCTGTTTTTGACTTTCGATTCCTTGGAACTTTCGGTTTGGAGCTTTTGTTCTCTTATCATTTTTAAAACAACTAGTAAATACTCGTATCTTTGCAATAATATTGGCTACTCATCTTATTTGTTCGAAGACATTATTCTAAATGTATATAAACTCAAGTAAAGTAACGTGACATCATTTTTAAATTTGCCCTTTATACTTATAAATTTTGGGCTTCAATTTTCCCAAACTAAACATTTTATTTGGAAACAAATGTTTTGCTGTAACAGAATAAATATTGATAACATATTATGTTGTTCGCAAACTTAAGTTATCCAAGCAACAATGTAAGATTAGCTCAACATTGTAGATCGTAAGTTCCTTAATTGGATTTTCGAAACTAACCTCATTATTACTAAAAACATGTGCAAATTCCTTTCAATATATTTCCAACAATGTAGATGTTCAAAGGTATTTATAAGTGCCAACAGGAGTACCGGTGAAGATGTGCGAATAGAAGAAGATTCCACATCGCTCGGTTTATGCTGTACAACTTTATAATAAATAATATAATAATAATACATATGTGTACAGGTCTTGGAAGATGTACAACGTGAATTTATGGCATATGCTAATACAAAGGTTAGCATTCTTGAACTAAGCCATCGATCCAACGATTACAAAAAAGTCAATGATAATGCCCAGGCCACATTTCGAGAAATCTTGTAAGGATATTTTATTATATAATTTCAGAATATAGTGCATATAGAACTGACTGCTTATTTGTTTATTAGTTTTTTATTTATTGTTTCTGATCAAAATGTACACTCAAAAAAAGTTCTGGTTAAAATAACCGGAAAGGTTTGGATTAGCATAACTAGAATTTTGGTAATTTTAACTATAAATTTGTACAATAGTTTTCTTCCATTTGCGGCAGTCAATGATATTATTATATATACATAGTACAAAGTATTTTTCAAGGAGACAAATTGAAACAAAATGGAAGTTCTGTACTTTCGTAAAAGACCTTCTCTCTAAATCTGAATTAATCAAAAACTACCAATAAAAGGCAACACCAACTAAGTGAATAGTCAAATACTACCAATTAATTTTAGTAACAAGGTGTAAAAAAGGAAAATCACTGCTTTGAGAGTAGTAGAGTGTGACTAGTAGTGGATTAGTAGAACCTGACTAATCAATATAAGTATTTTTTTACTCTTTTTTTAGTCACTCGACTATTGACCAACTTGACCCAACTTCATTGGTAATTTTTTTTTACCAATTCAGCTTTATAGTATAATATATTTTAATGTAATAAATATGTTCAGAAATAATCATTTAATTATTGTCAGATAACTTTCAGTTCTTTACAACAGAAAAGTAACAAATAAACGTTGCCAATTTTTAAGTAATTTATAGTTACTGCTGTTTTCGGATACCTTTTCTCGTTTGCCCTCGATTTACACTTATAACCTAGTATGCATTCGGTTAAAAAATTTAAATAATTAATTATTTACGTATATATATTTAATCGAAGTTGTTCCTCAGCCACATTCCCGACAATTACAAGATATTGTTCATGCAAGGTGGGGGGACCGGCCTTTTTGCTGCCATACCTCTGAACATGATGAAGACTGGCATAGCCGACTACCTCGTTACTGGTAAACTTACGATAGTATTATACATATAGACATAATAATATGCAAATAATTATAGATAATCGCTATATACATTGTATTGTAAGAAACGCTCACGTAATAACTGCTCGCATTTATCCATATAATTTTCTAAAAAAATAAAAAACAAAAATAATTTCCTGAGTAACATCCCACGTTAAAGTTCAAGTCGTTTGATAAAGTAGGTTTTATGCCACGGCACAGGGTTCAACATTTATTTATATTTCTAGAGACAATATCAATATCTTTCAATTATACAAAAATGTATTTTGTCGTTAAAACACATTGCGGTAGACACGAAATCAAATTCAGAAATGCACTGAAGTAATATTTTTTTACTTGGTTACCGAATTTGTACTTTGGATAAAGCCAGTCTTGACTATTTCGATACCATTTAGAAATAAGTTTTTTTTTTTGTAAAAGTGCATAACAGATCATAAAAGATCATAACAATGGTGTACATTATAACATCAGATATCCTTCATATATTTAAACCGGTAACAAAAGGTGTTGTGGGGTGTTTACTATTACTCGAAATAACCTGAGGGTTTAACAAAATATTTCTATGATGTAGTACTTTCTTATACAATATTTTTACAACAAGCGAATTTTGAAGTTTCAAAACAGTCCCCCTAAAGAAATGCCAAGCGTTCGTTAGAAAATGACAGCGACTGTACTGTAATTATACGGTCTACGACACTTAAAAAATGATCTAAAACAGTCGATCAAAGAAGGACAAAACGATGAAAAAGAATTTATTTTAAATTCTCCATAATAATTTTGCAACCAATTTATTTCAGTTTATGTATTTTTATTGATATCTCCTTAAAGGTGCAGTGTACCTGATAAACTTTATACCATTTCAATGAGGCATTTACAAATAATTATCTACAAACATTGAAGGTATAGAACTACTCAATAAGGCCAACTGAACGACATGGCCAAAAGGTACAATGAGAAACTGTGAAATAAATTATTTTTCTGATTTATACTTCTCCCCCTATTTCTATGTATGCATCAACTTTCTTATATTATAAATTATTCCTTTGGTTTTAAAGCGACTTAAACTAGAAATAATTTCAGATAGAATCAATCACATTACGAAAATCGGCGTCTTTTAGAAATATTAAACTTCAAGATGAATTTGAATTCTGTTTCTCTATAAAAAAATGAAAATATCATAGTTGATATATTTACAAAACACATTACATTACATTATATATGCTTTCTTATTGAAAAGTATATCCGTACTGAGCTACGATTACATCCTTGCTTTTTCGTTTAGAGATATTATAAATATATTAGAAAGGCATATTTTTGTACGGAAATTAGTTGTTACAAACCATTTTTAAATAATAATTTTCCTAATATATTTTTAAATTACTCAACTCATAAAAGTTTACTTACTTTTAAAATTAAACCCAACTACATTCAAATGTTTCTACTATTCTGTATGAACAGGTACGTGGTCAGCAAAAGCAGCGAAAGAAGCAGCAAAATACGGAAAAGTTAATCTCGTATTACCCAAAACATCAAAATATACAGAGGTTCCTCCCCGATCATCGTGGAATCTTGATCCAAATGCATCTTACGTATATTACTGTGAGAATGAAACTGTTCATGGTAAATATTATTTAAGTATTATAATATCAATAACCTAATTACTGAATGTTATTTTTATTCTTGAATTACGATTATTTGAAATTTTGCCGGTAAATCTTCGGAAAGACTGCTTCACCTGGAAAAAATATTTTTTATATGGTTTCCGACGTATTTTGGGTCGCTGATCATGAATCTGATGATAAAAATTGGCGGTCGAACGTATCTTGGCCGCTATCTCGAAAAAATACCAGAAAAATGTCATTTTTTTCATTTTTTTTTTTTGCATTTCTTTCGAAAATTGAACTCGCACGAAAAAAAGTTTCAAACAAAAGTTGTAGAGCGGGAAATTCCCTATAAAAAAGGTTATATGCATTTTTGTCGTATCTTCTATAAAAAACGCGAAATAAACCTGAGATGGTATGGCTGACAATCTAGCCACATGTCATATGGGTTTGATTATATCACTCATAACTGTGTGGTTAGAGGTTAGGTTAGTATAAAAAGGGGGGTCTGGGGGCGGAGCCCCCCAGCACGCAAGCACCACTTAGGTCACGCAAGGGCATCCAGGACGTAGACCTAAGTAGTGTGTGCGTGATGGGGGGCTCCGCCCCCAGACCCCTCTTTTTATACTAGCCTAACCTCCAACCAACAGATTTTAGTGATAATCGAACCTACATGTAGTATGTGTCGCTCTGAATAACAATGTGTAGACCGAAGGATAGTATAAATGAGGAGGGGGTGGTCTGGGGGGCGCAGCCCAAGCACACAAATGGCCTTAGGTATACTTTAGTTCTACGTAGGTTCGGCAGTAGTTACGTTGGGTTAGCATAAATTGGATGTTTAGACACATATGCGAGTTTGGCCATTTCTAGGTCAGAAATCCCGCTTTTATCATTTTTCTCATATTTAGGGCTTTATTTAAGGGGTTTCTTTGCAATTTATGAAAAAAATTTATAGAACCTTTTTTGTAGAGAATTTTGTGCTCTACAACTTTTGTTTGAAACTTTTTTTCGTACGAGTTTAATTTTTCGAAATAAATGCAAGAAACTGAAAAAAAATGAAGTTTTTTGATGTTTTTTCAAGATTTTAGCCAAAAATATTGCCGACCGCCAATTTTTATTGTCAGATTCGTGATCAGCGACCCAAAATACGTCGGAAACCATATAAGAAATATTTTTTCCAGGTGAAGGAGTCTTTCCGAAGATTTACCATTTTGCCAGATGTGAATGAATTTGACAGAAGTTTTAAACCTAACAATTTAAAAGTGTTTAGAATTCTTGCATTTAAATAAAATTTTCTTCGTGCGCGATCGTAAAGTACTTATTTTAGTCCCTAATGTAAAATTGACAAAACTGAGGTCCCTAAAGTACTTTACGAAAACTCTCGAATAAAAATGATTTTCGTTCCTTTCCTTGGCCGTAAAATTTTGCTATTTCGTTTTGCACGTTTCTACTTTACGGTCTAAAACAAAACCTACTATTATATTATTTTAACGTTTGCTTTAATTAAAAATGTGAAAATAACTATTTTGTTTATTTTAGGAATTGAATTCAGTGACGTGCCTGATACGAATGGAGTTCCCATTGTCGCGGACATGTCATCAAATATTTTGACAAAACCTTTGGATATTTCAAAGGTAATTTTCCATTTGTAAAGGACAATAGTAATTGATTAATGCAAGAAAAAATATGTTTAAATCGACGTATGTTTTAGTTTGCACTGATCTTCGCTGGAGCTCAAAAGAATATTGGACCTGCTGGTGTCACTATTGTCATTGTACGGGAAGACTTTATCGGACATGCCTCGTCTATGTGTCCGTCAGTTTTCGATTTCGCTGTAGTTGCATCTGAGAATTCTATTCACAATACCCCACCCGTCTTCCAGTAAGTCTTTATATTATTATATGTTATTTTTTGTAATTATACTGGCTGCTTAGTGTTGTTCAGTATCGAATAGAATATACTATATATAAATACAATTTTTTTGTTTTCAGGATTTATGTTGTGGGATTAGTATTTGAGTGGATCAAAAAACACGGAGGAGTAGAAGGCATGGAAAAACTCGCTAAGCAAAAGAGCAAATTAATTTATGACATCATTGAAGAATCGAATGGATTCTACAGCTGCCCAGTAAATCCAAACTGCCGCAGCAGAATGAATATTCCTTTCAGAATAGACAATGGTAATGAAGAACTCGAAAATACCTTCCTTACTGGAGCAGTAGCTCGAAATATGCTACAACTTAAAGGGCATCGGTCGGTTGGTGGAATCCGAGCCTCTCTTTACAATGCAGTATCTTTGAAAGATGCAGAAGCCCTAGCAGCTTACATGAAATCGTTTTATCAAATCCACAAAACGTGAACATTTTAACTTACTTTTCAGATGTCGTATTGGTCGAGAAATACTTTTATAAATGAACTTTTTACATAACATGTTTATTATTTCAATGAGACCTACTATGTTGCCAACGATGCTCGGTGTTTTTCAAACGTTTCATCCAACAAACATTCCAACTTGTCATTAGTCCCACGGCATTCATTAATAACATCCTCCGACCACTGAAAAATGAATACATACTTACTTTTAAATTGTTATCTTTTTTGCATGACATATCAATTAAAAGAACGTGTAAATAGTATCAGAATATAATAATATCAAATAGGACGATAAGCTAAATTGCTTTCCAAATCTGTTTCTCTTAAGAACTGGCTAATGACAATACTCACTGTAAATTATAAGGAGCGTATCTGAATTCAAACCAACTTTATATTGATTGAGAAAATAACTTTAAAAGTTTCAACTTTTTCTACATTTCCATGAAAAGAATGAACATTTCGCATTTTACGTGTAATTATTATTGTTTTTTGAAAAATCTGCTTTGATAAATCCTTATATTAATTATCTTGAATTATAAAAAGGAAACCGCTAGTAATGAAATCGTCTAATTAGAGCAGTGTCAATGCTTCAATTAATATAATATCTCAGTCTTAACCGATTTTCGTTTACTGGGTTACGACTTTCTAAAATGGACAGATGACGGTTGGTATTGAAATCAGCTAATAGAGCAATGTAATTCAAGAAATTCATGTATGTTTTATATATATGTTTTCAAAAAAAACTTTCCGACTGTTGAACATAAGTAAAAAAGATCTTGATATTTTTTTATCATTATAATTAAGTGGACGATAATAAATGTTGTAAACAATAACATTGTAAACAATAGAGCAATGGACAGGATAAAGTAATTTTGCAACATGATAGTTGACCTCATATTGCAAAACCTGCCAAACCATGAATACGGGAAACATTATAGCTATCTATCGCGTGGTCCCTCTAATAATATGCCCGCAAAAGAAAATCGTTTGAAAATATTAATGTTAATTAAGTGTTCGATGTCTGAATTAGATTTTTGAACCATTCCCAAACTTTCTGAATTTTAAATTATTTCGAATTTATGTAAATGTATTGTAAATTTTTTCCATGAATATATGTCTACAAATAGTCGCGATGAATTTATTTCAATTCTTCTTAGTGCATTCAAATTTATGGCGTTTAATTTGTGTGAATTCCTAAAAATGGGAATTATTCTCGAATTATTCATTAGAGATAAAAAATGTAATAATGGTATTGAAAATAATTCAAAAGCTGAATTGTTTTCAACCCTTCTTTATTTGTTACGATGAATCCTGACAGACTGGATTTGTCCATTCCAAGCAAACGAAAATCAATTGAAACTATTTTTATAATAATATTGATCTCTCCATGCCTGAATTCAATTTCAGAATCTTCTCCAATATTTAAGAAATCTAATTCAAAATGAATTATTTATTTGAATTCTTCTCAATTTCTGAGTTCCCACACTCCAGCATTACACTGGGTAACAGTGAAAAATCGTCATAGATGCGATTATACTTTTCTAATATCTTTCTGTGCGAGGATGTTATCAGTTCAAGTTTGACTTCATATTAAAGCGAAATTCCATGGTAATGAAGGTACTTGGATGATTTGGTATTAAACCCTCACACTTACATGTATTGAGGATAATTAAAAAATTAATTTACTGTAAGAGTTCCAAAGGAGTTTGAAAAGTGTTAAGTCCGCTTTAGGAAGCATGCCACAAAAGTTAACAAAGAGTGAATTTGAACAATAGTAAAGCGCTTAACGTATTCTTCGATATTTACCAGGGGACAGAAAGAGTTTGTTAAGCGTACCTAAGCGAGAATTTAGACATTTTGTACCCTCGCTTATGCAAAAAATCGGATCTGCGTTTGTAAGTTATTATAGTTAGGAATAATCGTTTTTTTAAGGTGACAGTTTAGTTTAACGGTAAACGGGCATATTTGACTACATAGAACTGGACATAATGGATTTACTTTAGGTAACGTCAAACTTGGCTCAAAATTCATTTAAAAAAATGTAGAGTGCATTATTCACCACTTCATATTTTTTCACAATTCATTTCCTCCTGAATTTATTGCGCTCCAACGAATATATTAATTAACTGTACAACTTCTCTTTTATGTGTAAATCCTTCCAGAATACATTGAATTTTTTTCAGAAATAAAAACAAAAATTTCTTGCCATGCATTATCAGTTTAAAACTTTTCCAAAATCTTAAAAAAAAAAAATATAAAAATTGAGGCACTTGTACAGGACAAAAAAATATAAGAGTGGTTTGGAGAAGAAAATTATAAAAATATACTAGCTCCATGGTCCTATATTGTATTAAAATCATATTTTAATTTTGGGAGTTTTTCTGATTAACGTTAAATTTTAATACGACTGTTTGATACTGTTGCACCGAAAACATTAATATTTTATTTCGAAAATAAAAAATACCGCATACCTCGAAAATGGAGGATGGATTCCATAAAAGGAAATTCGCATCTCTGATGATTTCACAAAGTCAAATTTTGTTGACCAGTGTTATTCTAAAACTATTTTTGGGGATTCAAAAACAGAATTTCAGAATCGAAATTAAAAAAAACTGTGAAATTAATGTATGCACGCTTACTAAAAACACATTTCTGTTTAAAAAAATATTTTTCTTTTCTATTTATTATCACTATCAAATTTTGAAATGCTATTTTATGGAATATCCATGAAATCTCTAAACTTAGTTTTAGCTGTTTGTAAGTTTAATATCAGATTTGTATTATGCACCCTTTCAAACTTCTATGAGTAAGGATTTTAAAATATCATCTGAAAGAATAAATATTCACCTCATTAACCCATTAACGTCAAGAAGGACACTTTTTTCACTTAAATTTCAATCAAAAATTTCATATGAAAATCCAAGTTGAAATAAATTGAAAGGTACATGTCTTACTATTTTCGAGGTCGCTCTTTTCAGTGATGTTTTCAAAATTGAGCTATCTTAATTAGATAATTAAATATGTCGATTTAAATGTGAAAATAACGCGAAAAATCGAGTGTTCTTTTTTATAAAACATTTTTTTCTCATCGAAAGAATATTTGTCGTCAGAAAATTTTTTCATTAAACGTGGACCCAATAGTTATAGTATTAAGATAAATTTTTTCAATATTTAAAAACTAACATGGTGATCACAAAATGGCGACTCCAATGACAATTTTTAATTAAAACTTAACAATAATTTTTCTTGAAAACTATAGACTTCACAAAAAATTTCCTAAGAATAAATACGTTTTAGAATGAGTTAAAAAATCCTCTCAAATTTTTTCAGAATATATTGTTAAAATTTTTTGTTTTTCAAAAATTCGAAAAATCAAAATTTTTTAAAAAGTCGTCCAAAAAATCTGAAATAATTTGAGAGTATTCTTTGACCAATTCGAAGACATTTATGTTCTAAGGAAATTTTTTCTAAAGTCTACAGTTTTCAAGCAAAAAAATTATTAAACTTTTCTAGATTTCAAGACTAGTAATTTTTTTTCTTGAAAACTGTAGACTTTAGAAAAAATTTCCTTAGAACAAAAATGTCTTCGAATTGGTCAAAGAATACTCTCAAATTTTTTGGACGATTTTTTTTAAAATTTCGATTTTTCAAAAAATAAAAAATTTTAACAATATATTCTGAAAAAATTTGGGAGGATTTTTTGACTCATTCTGAAACGTATTTAATTCTTAGAAAATTTTGTCTGAAGTCTAGTTTTCAAGAAAAACTATTGTTAAGTTTTAATTAGAAATGGGTTAAGTCAATGAATTCTAATTTAATGTCAAAGTATAATTAGTTTAATAAGAAACTTAATCATTTGCATAAATTTCAAGTGAAAAGCAACATTTAAAGCTATATTTATGCTACAAATGAATATTATAAACAATCATTCAAAATAAAAATGAACATCAAGTCACAGTAAGTATTTCTTTTATGTAATAACGCTAAAGTATGTTACCTCCCTACTGAAAATGTCGGTAAAATCATATGATAAATCATATGATTAATCATATGATCTTTTTATAATTTCTTTAATATCACACACAATTCAAGATAATTTCCATGCAAATTGTCATATTAATATTATGTTTCGTAGTAGCATAAGAAAGCACATGAAATACTAATGGATTAGCTGAAATTATAAAAAGATCATATGATTTATCATATGATTTATCATATGATTTTACCGTCATTTTCAGTAGGGCTGTTATGGTTGAATGATTGATTTGTATAATTTATATATTGATTTTAGTTTTTATATATTAAATAATCTTTGTAAATTATATTAACAGTACACATTTACATAAATTTGAATTTGAAATGTTGCATAAATTATAGTTCAGAATACAAATGATTTGAAACCAACGTTATTGTAGAAGCAATTATGGACACATTTTTGAAGATCATTATATTATATATTATTCAGGGAAGCATTGCCATTGTACCTCCTTTTTTGTTTTTTACACAATATGTTACTTTTCTATAGTTTGAGCTATCATATAATGCTCATTTTCTTTTATCTCGTATACATTTGAACAAGGAAATGTACTGAGAATAAAATAATGGTATGATTTTCATATCCAATAAAAATTACAAGTACATACTTTTTGACATTTGCATTATAAAGATTATATAAATCTTGATAAACTGGGTAATATTTTATATGCACCAGTATCGATACACTCAGTATTTATTACATATAATAACATGCACAGGTTATAACTGTTATTGTAAGCCACTTAATAAAATAATCTCAAAATTCCATATATTTTACGTATTAAAAGTAATATTTATCTACCTTGAAATATGCATTTTTTCTGTCCACGGTCCATCCTACAGGTATTTCTTTCTGTAAATCTCGTAAATTATACAGTTTATCAGCGAGTTTTACCAATTTTGCTTCGTAGCTTATATTTTTGGAGTGTTCGACCTGAAGTCGCTTTCTATCTGCACTTGGCAGACTCTTATCATCCGTGACTTCTTGAACAATTATTTTAACTCTTTCGCCAAATATCTTTTCAATTTCTTCAAAAGTTGTATCGGTATCTTCAACAGTATCATGCAATAAAGCAGCAAGAATTACATTTGGATCGTAGATTGCACCTTCTTCTACTAAAATATTTGCGACACCTAAATTTGATTGAAATCAAAATTAAATGTTTTATATATTTACATATATATTATACTAAATTAATTTCCTTTAACAATATTAAATCACATACGAAGAAAATTATAGTTAAAAGATGTATATAGAGGTTCAACTGTTCAAAAGTTTCAATTTTAAAATATTTCTTTAAAAATAATTCAGTTGTTTCGAAGATATAACCATTACTCTACAAAATTAAATGTTGTGTATCAAAACAGTGGTCGAAATAACTCAATTATCATATCGTGTATTTATATCGATTTTCCGTTTATTCGATATTTTATATAACAAGGAAAGAATAGGAACGTGAATCTGGATTACGTATAAATATGAATTCATTTCCATTCCTTAATAACGACATGAATAAAAATGATGATATCATGCAACACAGAGATTCATGTATTTACAATAAAAATTATTTTTACATTTTCTTTAAATTTTAGCTTGCTCTTAAATTGAAAGTAGAACAACTATGTTGTTAAATATATTTGTACATTCATAAAACCTAAATTTTAAATGCTTTTAATCAGATAAAAAAATTGTTAAACATAATTATTAAAATACATGTACGTAAACAAACCTATTGGATGATTTATGTAAGGTGTTTGTTCCTTATTTTTTCTTCGCTGCCTACTGTGCTTGATAGCTGAAAAATTTGTACATTTTATTACCAACGATATAAGTTCCTCGTTAGTCATACGTTGATCTTCATTATTTGGCATTAATTTCACATTTTGAACTGAATTAGATTGTGTACAAGCTTCCATTTTATAACTTTTTTGACATTCAGCAACTGTGCATATAATATTGTTTAACTTTGTATACTCAACAGGATGAATGCATATGTATTTCTGACAGCTGACTATTTATACATATGCATAAGGTATGAATGTGTGTGATTCAGTCCACGTGCTGCGTATATGACATCAAAATAAACAGACATATAGTATTTATTATCCTTTTTCAGAGTACAATTTAAAAGGTCTCATTTGCAATCACTGCAACCGTCCAAAAACATGTTAACAAAATTGAAAAACCAAAATACTTTTGAATTCCCCGCTTTATTTTGGGCTGTGTATTATCGATTACACATTATATATCGACCAGTTGTCGATCTCATTGGAATCGATACATAAATATTTTTGAGGTGTCAGTCAGTTGATCAGTTGATCAGTTGATCAGTTGATCAGTCTGTTATTTTGTGTACATACATATTAGAGAATTTTAGATTAAGTAGAAAATGTCTTTAAAAAGAAAAATAACACAACAGGACTTGCGAAAAGCAATGTCCGATCATAAAAAGAAAGCAGGAGTGAAAAAAATAGATTCACCACTTGCAAGATATCCTTTTAAATTACATCTAAGGTTATGTGCATGCAAAACATTTTATATTTTCAATTAGTTCAGAATATATTTTTCCTTAATTAAATATTAAAACACGTATAACGAAGTAGACCAACTTGTATGTGTCCTTTGTAAATCCATTGTACGAAGCGAAGCAGTTTGGCCGGTTCACTTAAACTCAAAATCTCACAAAGACAATGTTGCTGCAGTAAAAGAAACCAAATTGAAAATAGAACAATCTATATCACAGGCTGCGAAACGTCCGTCTTCTCCATTTTTAGAACCTGCACCTGTTAATAAGAAAGCTAGAGGAATTCTTAAACAATCTCCAGCAACTAAAACACAATCGCCAAATTTACCCGCAGACTTTTTCGATAAATCACCATCTGTTAAGAGTACTGATGTCACTTCACCCAGCACAAATGTAACGGAAATTACAGATTCGCTTGTTCCAAATAAGATTAGTGAAATGACAATAACGGATGGAAAAGTTGAAGAAATAAAATCACGTACTAAAGAAACGCCACTTCCAGAGGGTTTCTTTGACGATCCTATTAAAGATGCAAAAGTAAGTAACTGTTGGTTTATATCTTATGAATGGTGTCTATCATTTCTGTTAAGTCTAACATTTACATTAAAAATTTTTAAAAATAACATTCATAAATTTATGATATGGCTCTTACTGTTAAAACTTTGAACAATGAAATTTACTGCTACTTCTAAATCTATAATATCAGATAACTTGTTTGTATTATGATACGATATTGTAACTACGCTACCGTTTAAAATAGTACTTTACTCTATGGGTAAATTCAGAAAACTTTTATCTTTCAGTAAGGTGTAATACGTTATCGAATATGACTATATCAGGGCTCCCAGTCAGTCTCTTCTTAGGAAATTAGTCTCTTTTTTTGACTTTAGTCCCTTTTACATCCTTTTTTTAACCTTTCAAATTTAAATTGTCCTTCTGCGGCTTTTTACGTCTTGTTTTCTGCGTATGAATAAATGTTTGATTAAGAAAAGTAATTCTTTTTTCAAATCTGAAGAAATATGACAATATTACTTACGTTTTAACTTCGGAGAAACTAAAAATAGTATGACGCCATTCAAAATGATATCCATATTGTTTTTCATCTGTAAATTCTTTCATAATATACATATACAGTATGTAGTATGCAACAAAAATTATACGATTATTTTTTTTCTCTATTTAATTTAAAAACTTTGTCAAAATGTTTTGAGAAACGATTACTTTTATTATGTAATAATAAAAAATTGTGAATAAACAAAACAATTTTTCATATTTATGATTTTATAAATATAGGTTCCTTGTATACATAGACCCCTTATGAAAAAGTTGCAAAGCATCTTAGGGAAATGGAAAAACTAAGTTATTGAAACTTTAAGGAACTATAACAAACAATCTTTCGAAAAATACGAAAAAAATGTTTTTTTTTTTTCGTCGAAAAAATAAAATTTTTTAAAATCCATCCATAATTAGTTAAAAAATATGTTTTTTTATTCACCAAATTTGCTTTGAATGTTTAAATTAAAAACGACGAAAAAATTAAAAGAAAACAGGTACAAAAATTTAAAAAAAAATTGAGAGTTCAATTTTTTGGGTAGAGAACCCGTATACAAAATTTGCAGCGAAATCTGAAAGGGTGATGTCCAACAACAGCAAAATTAAACGTTTTAGCGTGAAAAAATTGTTTTTTTTTTCAGAATAAAGGCTATTCAAATTTGTTAATCTATTTTAAAAACTAAAAAAAAAACAATTGGAAAACAGAAAAACATATTTTCTAAATAATTACGTATGGATTTTAAAAAATTCCATTTTATTCGAAAAAAAAATTTTTCTTTTTTGGTAAAAAAATTTGTTTCTGATTTTTATTTTATTACAATTGAATTCCTCCTCAAAAATCACTAAAGAATAATTTCTGGGGAATTTTTGAAGTTTGTTTGATATAGCTGATTTTGTGCCCGGACTTTCCCCTTGTGATAACAAACAAAAACAATTTTATTACAAATTGTAATGTACTAATTGTATCAGGCTTACAATTAAAAAGTTGAAATCAAAACTATTTTTAATCCTTTTTTAGTCCATTTTTCTACCTCAAGTCCCTTTTTTAATTCCTTTTTTTAAGTTCAAATTCCCTTTTTTCCTTTTTTTAAGGGGACGAGGTACTGGGAGTCCTGCTATATTTGATATTGCCGTACACCCACATTATTTTTCCTGTTATACCAGTTTTGTATTGTATTGTATTTATTTCAACAAACGGGCATTGTAAGAATGCTGAACTCTCTCAATTTTTACTTTGTGTACATCAAAGAAGGGAGACCAAACAACTGACCCATACATAAGTGTTGATTTCACTAAGGCATCGTAAATTGTTTTGAGCGTTGATACATTCGTAAAGTCTACACATTGCCTTTTCAGAAATCCTAAATTACGTAATGCCTTTCCTACAACTTGATTTATGTGGTCTGAAAAGGTCAATTTATTATCAATAAATATGCCTAGGTCCTGTATTCCTTGACTTTCTGTAAAATAGCTCCATCAGCGTTATACGAGAAGTTTTGAATGATTTTGAGTCTCGTAACACTCATCACTTTACATTTATTAGAATTAAGGGTAATTTTATTAATTATGCACCATTCAAAGAGCCGATCTAAATCATCTGGTAAAAGTTCAGCATCACATTGAGACTTAATTATTCGATAAAATTTACAATCGTCTGCAAAGAGTAGAAATTTTGAGTTCTTGAATATGCTATTTATGGTGACCAGACTATTCAACACAGCACTTTTCAACATAAATACATTTACATCACAAGACGATTTCATCACGGACGTTTCAACATAGTATTGTTTCATCACAAAACATTTCAACATAATAGTAAATTTATGATTACATAATACATAAGATTACAACATAATAAATTATAACATTTCAATACAACGATTTTTTGTTCGCTTCAACATAAGAATATTTCTATATATTAATTACAACTTAATGTTATGCGCTATTCCTTGCAAATAATCTATTTTATTAGTGTTTTCTGAAAATGCAGAAACTATGTTTTTCAGACGAGCATCGTAGTCTCTATACTTTTTTTCTTTTTGTCGCTAATCTCAATATCTGCCCAATGTTGTTCCACAATTGCATCAGTGATTATTTGCTCGCTTTTGATAGCATTAATAAATTATAATAATGATGTATATTTTAGAAAAAAAAATTCCATCAATTATATATTTAGTTAAAATGTAACATGATATAGATATAAGAAATTTAATTTTGGGAAAGCATTTAATAAATAAAAATTGATTGAAATAATGTTTAATAATATTTTGCAGGAAATTGTGTATCTTTAGTTGTTGTTGTGTTTCTTGTTTTACCTGTTTTGGTCATCGATGTCGTTTCTGCTAATGCTTTGCATTTTTTTGCAGTAAAATATTCACTGCATCTCCATTGCACTCTTTCTTCACTTTTACGTAAAAAACAATATATATATATATATATATCCATTAAGTAATAATTGTCGTTAGTAGTTTATGCTATTGTTCGCATTAGACTAATATTATACTATAGAACAATTTCATGTAAACAATCAATTGTATTATATTTACAATATTACATATGAAATAAGTAAGTTTCTATGTATAATAGAATTGTTGTTTCTAATTTTTTTTTAATTAAACGCATTCGATGTTTTTTTTGTGATGAAGGGATCATGTGGTGAAATTTTTGTGTTGAAATGGTCATATGTTGAAAAGTCGTGTGTTGAATTTTTGTGATGAAACGTCGTTTGATGAAAAGTGGTGTGTTGAAAAATCGTGGTACCGCTATTTATATGATTGATAAAAATTAAAAATAAGAGAGGTCCAAGGTGAGAACGCTGTGGGACCCCTGATGAGACGTCAATTGATGAAGATTTGAAGTTCTTGTATCGAACATATTGCTGTCTACCTTTTAAATAACTGTCCATCCATATGCAGAAGTTATTAGAGAAGCCTGTGTTATGCAGTTTATGTATTAACCCGTGGAAGGGCACCCTGTCAAATGCTTTCGAAAAGTCGTTATAAACCACATCTCCTTGTTCACCCCTTTCGAGAGATTCGATTAAAAATTGCATGAATAATAAAAGGTTTGAAACTGTAGATTTACTGTTAACAAAACCGTTTTAATTTTTTTATTAATTACACAAATCAAAATGTTCTTAAGCCTATACAAAATAGCAATGAAATGAAAAATGTGTAAACAGCTGCAAATTTGTTCAAAATGTTCTATTTTTAATGATTTTTTTTATAATTTTTAGTTTTAATCTGGGAGATAATCATACACTGTAATTGTACATATTAGATATAAGTATGTGTCTATTAAATAGTATATTTCTCACCATGGAAGAGAATATAGATAAGCCCTCTTCACGTGCAAGATTGCCACCCGAACCGAAGGCGAGGTGGACAAGCACGTGGGGAATGCTTGCCTAATTTCCTCCCGACGGTTGAATACGATTTTTCTGCTTAAATGTACTGAAATTGAGCATTCTCACCAAGTGCAGCGATGTTAGAATATGTCACTTTTTGTGCATATAGGAAGAAAAAGTTATTATGCCAGCAACATGCGAGTCTCAATTATGTTATTGTTTATTTATTAATGTTCTTATGAGATTTACTTGTTGACCCTTTTGGGTATCAATCTATTTACTAAAGGTGTTTCATTTCAAGACAAAAAAGGAATGTTTTAAATGTAGACAGTTAATTGCGCTATCAATATTGTGCTACTGCAAATTGATTGTTAAAGTTGTAACCCTACTGAAAAAATTCAGGTGGGTTTTTCCACGTGGTCTCAACCTGGTAGTTTCGACCCATTTGACCAGGTCAAGACCATGTGGGATTCTCACGTTTCTACCCTACTGATAATTGTCGCATAATACACCATGAATTTTACACACCAATTTTTGGAATTAAATTTATTCCTGACAAAGACGAGAGGGATGGATGTGATGCATAAATGTTTGCATGCGTGGAGTTTGTGTTTTCTTTTCCGACAAAAGACAAGAAGATTAGGGGAAATCCACACAATAATCCATCAAAAAATCCATCAAAATAAATACGTTTTAATCTGAAACTGAGAATTTATTGTGTTCGTTCATCAATTACATCCATGCAATATGTCTAATGGTAATCATGTACTTGATCACGTGATAAATGCAAACGGCCATAAAAAAACTTAACAAATAGAATGAATTATCATAGACATTTAATTTGATTTTTATTATTATTTATGCGAAAGTTAGATATGTTATTACGGAATATAGTTGCACAATCTTGCTCCCAAACAAATCTGTGAACCTGAAAAAAATCCACCCCAACCGACGTAGGAACCAGGGTTTCCTGCTTACTACACTGACGCTTTAACCACTATGCTACGTTCGAAACTTACATGGAAAAGAGATGAAGTAAACATAACACATTGTAATCAACCTCGATAAAAATAATATTGTATAATTATCTTAAAAATGTTTGTTAAAACTATTATAAATTTTATATAGAAATGCCAATATTAATTAAAAATAATTGAAAATTAATTACATTTATATATTTTTCCAACAAAAATAACTGCATAAAATATTTGCGTTTATTATTTTGACATGTTTACGTCTACAAAGAATTGCTTAAGTGTCTGCCTAAACTAAACCCGCGTTTAGCAATGTACTTCTGCGCTTGATTATAAGTTACCCTTGTTCACATAGTAAATATATATGCGAGTTTAGTGTAGTGGTTAAGGCGTCAGTATAGTAAACGGAAGCCTCAGGTTTGATCCTCGGTCGGGGTAAATTATTTTCAAGTTCACAGATTTATTTGCGAACGAAATTGTAAAACTATATATAATAATTCGTCCTGTTATTTAAGTTTTTTTTTATGGCCATTATTTTTTTTGGTGACAAAATTATAAAGGTCTCGATCTGGTCAAATGGGCCAAAACTACCAGGTTGAGACCACCTGGAAAAACCCACCTAGATTTTTTCAGCAGGGAAACAATTTCAGATATTCACATAGCTAATGAAATCTATTTAATACTTTGATATTAGCTCAAGCGTAAATTAAAGTATTCAATGTACTTGTAACTAAGATAAAAAAAGGCATGTTAGAGTTACATACTTGAATACAGCAGAAGGATATCACTTAAAAAATTGCAGTATACAATATTTGGAAAAATTTACTAATTGTTAGTGATAAAGCCGATTATTAATTTTGGAAACTTTTGAAAATTTTCCATTATTTTGACCAATAGTTTGAAACTTCTTTTTGAAATAAAATTTTTCCAAGGGCATAATTTTAAATTGTATTTTTAAGATATTAACTGCATGATTTAAAGAGATGAATCTTCGAAAAATCAAAATACTGTCTTACAAACAACATGAGCAATTGGATTTTGTTCATGGGCATATAAATCAATTAATTTCAAATGTCAACAATAGAAGCATAATAATAAAGACCCAGATATGGTTTTCAGAAATTTATTTTTCATGTTTTTAAACTACCAAGATCATTGAATTAGAGGCAATGAAAAATAAAATTTTTTTCGTTAAAGAGTAATTATTAAACAATGCATCAGTCTAAGTTCTATAAAATAAAGGCAAATACTTTGAAATATTCTGCTGTTTTAACGATAATAATTGCTAACAAACCTGCATATACTAAGGTATTGATCCTTTAAATGAATGAAAAATAAAAATAACATTAGAGGTTCAATTATGAACACCCTTTCATTTTTGGCTTATAAATTTTGCTCAACTAGATAATATACAGACATATGGATAGTTAGAGACCTTAGTTAACTACAATTGAAGAAACTAAATTGATTTTTTTTACTAGAAAATGTTGGTTGAACATTTAATAGTCGTCATTTTTGGCAAACAAAATCTTTTGGTTCAGTTGTGAACACCACTGAAAAATCAACTAAAAATAGGAAAAAATAAAGTAAAACCGACCGAGGTATATACAGAAATGATAATTTATTGATTTCATAAACCTTTAACAACAGAAAAAGAAGAGAAGATGACACTATAGATACCTATTATTCTTCATCCTCTTCATAATGTTTACATTGCCAGTAGCTCTTATGCATTTACGCACACTTCAACCCGCTCAGAGAAAAATGAAACAAACGAGAGCTGATCCCAAAAAACTTGGAAAACTAAGGATTGATTATAAATAATACAGTACATACGGCAATATTTTATGATTTATCAAAGAAAAGGGGTATTCACAATGAAATATTGTAGACACATTAAAATCTCAAAAAAAAAAGTTCTTTTGCACATTGTGGTGGCTTTCGCTATTAAATCACTAAATATAATAAACTCACTCTATAACAATGCGTTGCACTTACGTATACCCATCAGAAAATCAATTTGTTCGCAGCAAAAATTGACTTTTTGCTTTCATATTTGCACAAAAGCTACTTGTAGCGATAACATGCACTTGACATTTGTCGAATTTGATTCATTCCTTTTCAATTAAAATGTACGCAGGGGTTTTCAAAACAGAACCATGTTGACAATTGAACTTCTTACTCTAATACAATTTACGCACAGTAAAATTCATATAACTGCATAAGCTATAAAAACGCTTTTTAAAACGCTGAAGAATTTAAGAATGATTATACATAATTCCAATAGTACTTCCCAACGAAAAAGAGAAAAATCCTTTATTATATTTTAATGCGATGAATTTAATGTGGCACCTCTTTTCCAAACACACCTTTATCTTCTGTTCATAGGCTCGAAATGTGGAATATAAAAATCCTATTGAAGAAGAATGGGAAAAGTTTCAAAAAGAAATAAAAGAAGAAACAGCTCAATCAGCACAAATAATAGCAGACGATCAAGAAGAAGCAACGTCAGAAAGGCAAATTGACGAAGTAGAAGAACAAATTCTCCATTGGGCAAGGGTAGTAGATCTAGTCCGCAAAAAGGAAGAACTCCAACAAGCCGATCGGAATGAAGGTACGGTAGATGATGACACATCTAGCGGAGAGGAAGAAGACATTGATGAATTCTTCCTTGATTGGAGGGCAAAAAGTTCATATATAAATAACAAAACCAAAAATAAAAATTAATACTGTAAATATATTTATAAAAATATACGATTTTCTATTTAAAATTGATGTAGTTTAAATCATTTTTTATCAACATAAAAATGGGTACTTTATCGACAATACTATTTTAGCCACAAGAGTGCAGAAATTCATCTTTAGGTCTTCAAGTGAACGTTTTGTACGAGAATGCGCAAAACCAATACGAGTATCATTCGTGACAGTAAAATAGTTTGAAATTATTTTTCAGCTTTCCGAATCCGAATATGCTGACTGTTTTTTTTTTTATTTAAATTAGATTTTACGGTCTTGAGATGAAAAATGAAGTTCATATTCGGCCCGTAACTTGGATCATAATGTTAAGTTTGTTTAAATATCTTTTTTCTCTCGAGGAATTTTTGATTTTACTAGTTTTCTACATAATACAAGTCCAAAAAATCTATATTGAAACATTTTTACACATAAACATTAGAGAATTTTACATATTTTTTGTTTATTAATTTATTATCAATTATTAAAACAAAAGATTGTGGTTAATGTTATGTGTCATCCAGGAATCACCAAATACAAAATATGTAAAAAGATAAGCTCGGACTTTCTGCCCCCTTTTACAAACTGGTCGTTTCGATGATTTGTATTTAATAAGTGGTCTGTCAGCACCGCACCAAAACCGTTCAATTTATTTTACAGTTTATTAATTCTCTGAATTTTACGTCGTTGAATATTTGATTTTTTTTTTTTCATTTTGGATTACTATACTTTCTGAACATTTTTCATTCTGAATTTTATTACCCCGTAAATAGACAAAATTCATGCGCAAGTTCAACATACTAAGGTGAAGCGTGAACTTATCGTTAGACCTGCTGAGTACCACATTTACCAGAGATTGTTAATAATCGTGTTCATTAAGTAAAAACAAATTTTCTCGACGGATTTAGATTTAATAAATTATTATAACAATTATATACAAAAAAGACATATATTAACAATTATATACAAAAAAAAAAAAACATATTTTAACGTTTTCGGCACTAATTTTTGTAGCCATCTTCAGAATAAAAACTTAGTTAAGGAGTATAATAAATAATTGAAATATAAGTTGTCAGACGGATAAAAATAAATTAATTCATTTGCATACTATGACATGCTGAAGATTTTGCATGTACCAAGACACCACCCAACGATATTCATTTGGCAAGGCATTTCATATACTATCAAAAAATGCTTAGGGAGGTTGGGTGGTGTCTTGATACGTGCAAAATCTTCAGCATGTGAATTAATGCAAATGAATTAATTTATTTTTATCCGTCGGACAACTTATATTTCAATTATTTATTATTTATTATACTCCTTAACTAAGTTTTTATTCTGAAGGTGGCTACAAAAATTAGTGCCGAAAACGTTAATATATGTCTTTTTTGTATATAATTGTTAATATATGTCTTTTTTATACATAATTGTTATGGTGACCGTATGTATCGCGATTATTTATAATAATTTATCGTGTTCATTGTTCGTTTACTGCTTTACCATTCATAATTGCAAAAAAATTCATCATATCTTTTTTGTACAGAAATTCCTGTCCCAATTTATTTGTTTGAATCGTCGTCTTCGTGATATTTGTATTATTCACAGTAATATTAAAAAAAAAACACGTATTTTTACTTTTTTGTCTAGATGGCGGCCAAAACATAATCGAATTCGGTATTCAGCACAGTAAAATATGAAACAAACCTTATATATGTTATATTTGAGTCATTTTTATATTTTTCTTTCATGTAGACCATAAAACAATAATTGTACATGTATTGAACAATGAACGTTATACAAAATTTAAATACAAAATGATTATATTAAAAAATGTGTCTTTATATGTAATTAAACTACTCAGCGTTGTATATGTTTATTTGTAAAAGACTTACATTGACAATATATTTAATATTTCAGTTGCAAACAAGAACTCGGACAACTTAGTTCTAAATATTAATTTTCAAGCAACAATTTTTAACTTTTTTTTCGTTTGTTTTTACATGTTCACTATTGGATTTAATTTGAAGTTTTTACACAATTTTTAGGTAAGAAACATACTTTTTATTTTTTGTCAATGTTTGTCTTCTCGTTCTAAGTGCATAAAAAATATTTTCAATTGTTTTTTTTTTACAATTATTACTTATTTTTTTCACATTTTTTGTATATGTATAATTTATTTTATAATGTCACCTAATATTTTTTTATGTATAATTTTTTTAAATTTGTATGATAATTTTTGTTAATATTATGTTTTGTTAATGTATATAAAATTTTTTTTTTTTATATTCTTTTACAGAATAAATTTCTGATGAGGGCTATGAAAAGCTAGCCGAAACGTAAATTTTGAAGTTTTTTGTTTATTTATTTCCATTTTCCGTGATGATGATCAAGAAATACATGTTTTATTGAACATATTTATTTAAAATATATCGGAAAAAGAAGCTTTATGAGCAGTGTTTTTTACACAATTTTTAATTATATTAAAAAAATATTTTAAAAATTGTTATATAAAATTATTTACATTCAAAAGTTGCCTGGCAATCTGCCTTTATTATATTTACATGGATTAAATAATAATAAGTTTAAAATTTGTGGCGAATACTAAATCTAATAGGAAATAGTGTTTAATTTTATAAAACTAACTAATTTATTGCAGAATGAAATGTGTCTTGACAATAAATATTCTATAAATACGTTAAAATATATTAAGAAAATTGCATTTTATTTCCTATTACATAATACAATATATTAAAATAGAAATATAATTCAGTAGATGCATTTTTTAAATTTAAAATTCTTTTATCCTTACATACAGAATTCGCTGAAACAAAGGAACAAAGAAATTATATTATGCAAGTGCTTAGGGCACAGATTTAAAAAATAAAAGAAATTTTAAGATGAAAATCTTCTTGCTGCGAAGTATACAAGAGTTCCAAAGCTACTTAAGAGAAAGCACAGTTTTGCAATTCTTTTTAAAGGATTTTCTTTAACCTGAAAAGAAACGAGCATGTAATAAAAAATCAAAATACAATGGCTTGTGCATTTCTTATTTATATACCTGTAATGCGTAAGATTCCAAGGCTCCAAGTTCTTTTTCATAATCATTGATTGAATCCATGGTTGCTGATATTGCCATCAAAAGGGCTTCAGTAGCTCTTAAATTTTCATTTGGCTCAAGAAAAAAGTCTCCTTTTTCTTCTTTTAATTTAAGGCGATTGTAAATCAAAAAATCTATTAAAACTGGCATCCACTGATTTGCAGTTTTCAATAGGTCAACAGCATGATTGAATCTGTGGGATAGATTCATCATATAAATAAAATGTTCAATTACAGGATTCCGAGTGCCTCGTCCCCTTAAAAAAAAGGAAAAAAGGGAATTTGAACTTAAAAAAAGGGACTTGAGGTAGAAAAATGGACTAAAAAAGGATTAAAAATAGTTTTGATTTCAACTTTTTAATTGTAAGCCTGATACAATTATTACATTACAATTTATAATAAAATTATTTTCGTTTGTTATCACAAGGGGAGAGTCCGGGCACAAAATCAGCTGTATCAAACAAACTTCAAAAATTCCCCAGAAATTATTCTTTAGTGATTTTTGAGGAGGAATTCAATTGTAATAAAATAAAAACCAGAAACAAATTTTTTTACCAAAAAAGAAAAATTTTTTTTTTCGAATAAAATGGAATTTTTTAAAATCCATACGTAATTATTTAGAAAACATGTTTTTCTGTTTTCCAATTGTTTTTTTTTTTTAATTTTTAAAATAGATTAACAAATTTAAATAGCCTTTATTCGGAAAAAACCAAATTTTTTCACGCTAAAACGTTTAATATTGCTATTGTTGGACATCACCCTTTGAGATTTCGCTGCAAATTTTGTATACGGGTTCTACCCAAAAAATTGAACTCTCAATTTTTTTTTAATTTAAACATTCAAAGCAAATTTGGTGAATAAAAAAAGATATTTTCTAAATAATTATGGATGGATTTTACAAAATTTTATTTATGTACGTCTTTTCGGTGCGTAAAGTATACTTGTGCGTAAAGTAAACTTCACGCACTCGATTACACTTTACGCACGAAAAAGCCGTACGTAAACAATATTTCGGCACACGTGTGTGTGTGTGTAAAGTTCTTTACGCATACGCCCTTGTATCGAAAACTACTATTTTTCGACAAAAAAAAAATCTTTTTTATCAAAAATTTTTTACAATTGTTATTATATTACCATTAAATTCGTCGTAAAAAAAAAACATTTTTTTCGTATTTTTCGAAAGATTGTTTGTTATAGTTCCTTAAAGTTTTAATAACTTAGTTTTTCCATTTCCCTAAGATGCTTTGCAACTTTTTCATAACGGGTCTATGTATACAAGGAACCTATATTTATAAAATCATAAATATGGAAAATTGTTTTGTTTATTTACAATTTTTTATTATTACATAATAAAAGTAATCGTTTCTCAAAACATTTTGACAAAGTTTTTAAATTAAATAAAGAAAAAAAATAATCATATAATTTTTGTTGCATGCTACATACTGAATATGTATATTATAAAAGAATTTATAGATGAAAAACAATATGGATATCATTTTGAATGGTTTCATACTATTTTTTAGTTTCTCCCAAGTTAAAACGTAAGTAATATTATCATATTTCTTCCGATTTGAAAAACGAATTACTTTTCTTAATCAAGCATTTACTCATACGCAGAAAACAAGACGTAAAAAGCCGCAGAAGGACAATTTAAATTTGAAAGGTTAAAAAAAGGATGTAAAAGGGACTTTTGACAAAAAAGGAAATAAAAGGGACTAACGTTGAAAAAAGAAACTGACTGGGAGCCCTGCAATTACAAATTTCTTAAAC
This sequence comes from Trichopria drosophilae, assembly GCA_030407085.1. Taxonomy (NCBI): domain Eukaryota; kingdom Metazoa; phylum Arthropoda; class Insecta; order Hymenoptera; family Diapriidae; genus Trichopria; species Trichopria drosophilae. The sequence continues at coordinate 67,461,326 of CM059586.1, read as the reverse complement.
TTTTCATATTTCTGATTGAAAATTAAAAAAAAAATCATTTCACCCTTGTAAATTAGAAGGTATTGTTGAACAGCACATGAACAATTAAAACAAAGTTTAGACAAGTTGTTAATAAGTCAATTAGAAAGGGTTCAAATTTTGATTTTGATTTGTTGTAAATTGCCTACTGCATATTTTGTGCTTTTTAACTTTACCTGTATTGGGGTGATAACGCATTACTACGTCTTTTTGGTAATCCTTGAAGTTTTTTTGCAATCACTTCTGCTTCTTCTTCGTTAACACCTGTTGCAAATTTATTTATTAAATATACAAAAAACTTGTGTTGAGTAATATCTTTAAAAACTTTGAACTTACCAAGTGCTTTTATATCCTGTAGAGTCAAGTAACTTAAATCATCAGAGGAAATATTTCTTTTATGAAATTCCTTTATATAATCTGCACATCCTGCACCAGCAAGTAACAGCGATGTTTGCTTCGTAAATCCTAGAGGGTCTTCAATAATATCGTCATCCATTTTTTGGCTTTGTATGATTTTACTTAGAATTTCGTTCGAACCGCTTTTCTACTGAAAATTGAAACTTCGTTCAAAGATCAAATTGATTAAAAACACGTTCGAGTCTTCGAGATAATCGTGTACTATCGTAATACCAGTTGCCATCTAGTGGTGACAACTTTTAACTGAATTATAAACACATACTATCTCACTTTGTCAGCCCCATCATGGTATCTCATATTCTATGATCTAATGTAAATATCACCGATAAGATCGGAATCTACAATAAACAATGGTAATTAAAAATTATTTAAATGATTTTTCAAGTTTTGCGCTTATGTAAAGCACTTTTAATACTCTTAAAGATATCTAACGTGAAGTTACACTTAGCCGGTAAGGCAGAAAGTAGTAGAGCGATAGAAATACATACATCGCGCCTTATGGGTGTTCAAAATTAATTTTGTCTGTATAAATAAATAACTTATGTAATATGAAAACATGACGCATTTTGAGTGGACAAATTATTTTTGTATCATAATTTGGTACTTTTTTGGAATATTTAAAATGTAGTAATCAAAAAAAGAGGTTGTAACAGAAATGACTAGCATGTCTAAACTAGCGTGTCATATTGTTCATTTAAGCATAAGTTTCTCTTTTGTTATTGTTCGTCCCGGAGTCATTTCTGTTACCTCTATTGCGCCCCACGTTGTCCATTTTAAGTCTTACAAATATTTTATTTCCTAATAAAATGAAAAATGATTGCGTATTTATTTCGGCATGGTATTAGTGACCTGTGTGGATGGGAAAAATTATTTTATCCTTTTTAGTCCATTTATAAAAACGTGGTTTTTAAAAAGAATTTTTTATTCATTAATTATTTTCTGCTTTTTAGTTTTAATAGGTCAAATTTTACAATCGATTTTAAACTATTACATTTATAAACAATCTGAAAAGAGCAGTTTCAAAATGAAAAGAATATGCAAGTAGTTTTAGATGACAGGCTCCTCTGGTGGCTTACACCGTCCGGAATTGTTGAGAATCCTGATGAGGTTTTCTACGCCAGAATCCGTGAGCTGTTGCAGCACTTATATATATGACACTAATTCACTACTGCTCCACTTGCCGAGGCAATGCCTCCACGACGGCAAGTGGAGCAGTAGTGAATTAGTGTCATATATATAAGTGCTGCAACAGCTCACGGATTCTGGCGTAGAAAACCTCATCAGGATTGAGGCAAGGGAATTAATGACGTCAGTGGAGGACTTTTCCCGATTGCGAAAAGAAAACAAAGGACAAGCGCGACGGAGGAAGGGGAGAAAACGCCGGGCCCCCCGCTAAATGTTAAAGGACAAAACAACGAAAGAAAAACGAGTATAAAGGAATGTATAGATTCAATCAAGAACGGAAAATAAGCGCATTTTTTTTTTTTAAACTTATTTTTTTTTTCATATAAAATTTAAATTTGCTGAAAATGTTCTTAAAACTGATTGAAACTTGTAATAAACGGTAAAGGAATGCATTGTCATCCAATTTTGGGCTATCCTTAAATTTTTAAGTCTCTAACTCATCGGTAAGTTAGTTTAAAATCGATTGCAAGATTTGCACCGGACAAACAGACAGACAAGAATACGAGTTAATAAAAACGTGGTAATAAAATAGCCTCAGTCATTTATATTAATTTATAATTCTACATTATATTATTCTTATCAACTGAGGACTTTATAACCCGTTACAAGGGTTCTAAGTTGATTCTGCCGATAAGATACGATTTTACGCTAGAAGTCGTAAATTTATTTATTTACTTACTTATTTAATATTTACTTACTTGCCTAGACCCTTTACATAAAATAATATATACACTAGCTGCCATAATAATCAAATATAACAAACATAACAAAATATAGTTTTAATAACACAAGATAAAAGGAAATAACTTAATTATAAATAACTTTAATACCGGAGCATTTACTTAATATTATTAATAAATATCCCAAGATTCGCACTGTCCCTTGCTATTTGTGGTAAAGAGTTAAACTCCCTTACTATCCTAGGATAAACTGAAAAATAAGACCAGTTTGTCGTGGATTATGGCTCAACAAAGATCCTATAATTCCCAAGAGGGTAATTTAATTCCCTACAAGAAAATAAATTTTCAAGTTCACTACAGTGAATATTACCCTTTACAATATTGTATGCAAATTTAAGATCATTTAGTTTGCGACACAATTCTAGAGAAAAAATATTAAAATGACGAGCTATAGGAGTATAATTATTGTCAAATGGATGCATATGGCTATCTGAGAAGTTGAGCGAAAACTACGTGTAACTCGTCTAATAAATCCAAATAGTATGTAAGCCTTGGATGTAATAAAGTTTATATGCTCATGATAATTGAGCCGAGAATCGATGACGACACCAAGGTCTCGTATACTTGACACTGCTTCTAAACTAATACCTGAAATTTTGTACGTAAATTTCAAAGGCGAAATGGACTTATGAAAAGACAAAGATTTACATTTGGCTATATTCAAGTTCAGACCGTTGCTTACTCCAAGCATAAACTTTATCCAAATCCAATTGGATCTTAATGGCATCACGAGCAGATTGAATCATATAACAAATTTTGATGTAATCACCAAAAATTAAAAACTTAGAGTAGTTAATTACAGAAGCAATGTCATTGACATATAAGGCAAAAAGCAACTGACTGAAGTGAGAACCTTGAGGTACCTCCGAAGAGCAAGTGATGGATCTAGATTTGAAGTTTTTAATTTTCACAAATTGACATCTATCGGTGAGGCATGAACTCATCTACTCAAGCAAAGGTCCACGAATACCATAATTATAATAGTACATTACGATACAAGTGCGCTAAGTAGGTGATTCGCGCACGAGCGGAGTTGGCGCCCGAGCGTAGCGAGTAAATACTTAGCGCACGGTGCACGAATGTTCTACTTTGCACACGGAAAACAGTGTGCTAAGTGAGCACTTAGCGCACGGAGTTAAAAAAAGCTTATTTAATAACCGCGGGTGATTAATTCTATCAAACGCTTTTTCAAAGTCCGTATAAATAGAATCAACTTGCCTCTTTTGAAGAAATGCCTGCGTAATATAATTTGTATAAATTGCGAACTTTGAAACTGTGGAGCGTCTCGGAATGAAACCATGTTGTTCGGGAATGATAAATATCCCAAGTTTATCTTGTAATTTTATTGCAATAATAGAGTCAAAGATATTAGCTAAGCAATTGATAATCGAGATAGGTATATAATTAGGAATCAAATTTCTATTACCTGATTTAAACAGAGGTAGGATATAACTGAGTTTCAAGCAGTTAGGAAAATTACCAGTACTTAGCGAATAGTTAAATATCCTTACTAATGGTTTAACCGCAGGGACGCTCCACAGGTACATCTTTAGTTTATCGACCGCTATATTGGACCAGTCATTTACAATTATCAAAATCGGATGCACGATTCGTAATTAATGACCCCGAAAACACTAAAGTTATCGTTATATAAATAATGTTTCATCATGATCAAGTAACATTGTTCATTTGTGAATTGTTTAAGATAATTAAACCCAATAATTGATAATCAACATTAATTTATTTACATTCTCCAACATGCTGTTTGCACCGTGTTTGCAAGTGTAAAAAGGTCGGCTCCCTTTTTTCGTGGGTTTAATTTTTTATTTTGTAGGAGAAATATTGCAGCTTGTGTTCGATTCAGGTTGATTCGCGCTTGAATCACACCTCCATTGCATGCACTTGGGTATAAATAAACTATTTGTGCCACGCATTTTTCTTATCGTCCAATTAATTCCCAATTTGAATTTGACTTTTTTGGAGCTCGCTGATTACGAAACCGTTTTCAAATCTTCAAAATTCTAAATATTGTAGCAAATACGTTTAATGTAGGACTACAAAAAGAAAAAAGCTTGAGAAAGAGTGTTTACTGTGTTTAGTGTATTAGGTTCAATATAATAAGAGGCAATTCTTGAATTATTCCATGAGATATTTGGTACCTTAAAATCGTTCCCAATGACACATAATATGTGGTCAAAATCTCGATAAAAAATGTCTACATGGCTGAAATGTCCGCGTGGTTAAACTCTCTTAGATCGCGTAGGGACTCAAAAGCGAGATCGTATACTGCTTGGTACAATTGTCGGCGAGTATCGCTGATGAAGGCCAATAATGTTATGTGGAGAGTCAATCTTTATTTTCCAACTTTTCATTATTAAAAATTTCAATAATTCTAAATACTTTTTCGTTTGCTGGGTATCTCATACGACCTGTCACATCGAAAGACAAATATATGTATATGTTTTAAACCTAGTCTATACTCCATCTCTTCATCCGACAAACCGACAAAAATAATATGAAAAAGGTATAGTTGTTGAAACATTTAAACAAAAGTTATCAAAACAACACAAGAAAAGGTATTTCAACCAACCCTACTAATTAAGAAAAAAATGGGCAGTAAACGTGGCAAAAACCTGCCGAGTTTCGTCAAATTATCATCTTTAATCGAACAAACTTCGTTAACAAACGAAGGCTCAAACAATAATTGCTCCCGTCTTGCTGCTTTTAATAAATTGATTTTCAATAATTATAATGTAATATATTATGAGGCAGTAAAAATGGGCAATTTTTATTAAAAACCGGAGAAAACTCTTCTTCGGCATATTATATACAGACTTTGTACTTACTTCATGTTAATGGAACCAGATCTCTATAATTATATCGCTGACATAGTAGGTAAGAAAGTTGATCAAAACAAAACGAATAAAACTAATTAAAATATCTAAAGTAAACTGGAAACTTAATCAGTTATGGACAATCGACGAATAAAAACTATTGGAAATGTATTATTTTTTGTTTTGTTTTAATCAACTGTCGCTGTGTTTATATCATTACCATCGTTACCGTAACCAAGAAGTCACTAAAGTCTCTATAACACGTATACGCAAACATAAAAATTCTTTAAGTTTTTTAATCATTTTTGAACTATTTATTAAACGATTTGCAGTAGAGTCCCGGTATAATTGCATCTCGCTATATTTCCATCCCAGATTTGTCCGCTTCCGCCTCGTTATATGTGTCTGTCACCACTCTCTTTTTCCCCTACTTTGCGGGCTCTGGCCTCAGGAAGGCCCTGCTGTGACGTCATGAGCATAGCACGATTGAGGAGAGTGGGAGAATGGCGTTCCTTCTTTTGACTAATATAAGGAGACGGGAGAGGAAGGCGAGGAACCGAGCGGACAAATATACCGGGACTCTACTGTATTATGAATATGTTGATATAAAATATATACCCATGTTGCCCACAAATATACGAAGAGGGTATGGAGGTTCCATTTTTTTGTTGGTGTAATATCATTTATTTACATGTTCAGTAGACGCTCGATATAATAACTACGTCCGTTCCGAGCTTCCCCGCCAAGCGCCGATATAAGAACCATTGGAGGGGAATTGATGCTTCCCCTTCTCTTGTATGTATCTATGTATGTATAGGTGGACTCGACGGATGCGCGGAACGGTTCATACCAGCAAAAAGTGTATGGAGGGGATACATCTCGAATGTTCATAGGCACTGTAATGATAAAAAAAGTGTTCTTATACCGATCGGTTCTTATAGGGATGGTTCTTATATCGAGCGTCTACTGTATATCGCTACAAGTAATGTTGGCAACATTGTACCGCGCTACTGTCAAATTTTCTATGCACAAATGTATGTACCGGATACCGGACACTTCTCAACAAACCGTCTACCTAAACCGTTCGGTGCTACACTTCTCTAATAAAGTATTTTACTTGCGAATAGTGTCATTTCATATTCCACTACATTACAGTTGGTATGTGTAATTATTGGTTACATGTCTAAATAACACACGTCAAAATAACACGCGTCAAATATGACTCGTCAAAATAATAAATTACCAAAATATTACAAATAAAAATGAACAAAATATTGAATAGCTCACTTTCTGATGAAACGACACCGACAATGATTAATAAAACATGTAGTACAAGTTAACAAATTTCAAAAATGCAAAACAATAATAAAAGCTTACCACTTTTCGACTAGAATTAGTGTGTACTAACGCAAAACATACTTCACTGAAAAATAGTCTACACAACTCCATGTTACATTTTTCCGTCTTGGAGTGTATTGTATTATACATGTATCCGTTATAATTTAATTATTTTTTTCACTTTTGGCTTACAACAAACGACAAAACCATGATTTCGAACTAACTAAATTGAATAATTATCCAATAAGTAATAGATTACGGTAATACAATAAGCATGCTATGAATAATGACAATAATAATAGTATTACAGTTTATATCGTCGCGATTAATATGTATACACATTCATATTTATACAGTATGATATTTTTTTAATGTAATATTAAAATTTTGTGATATTTTGATGCGTGATATTTTTGTCGTCTGATATTTTTTTATTATTTTGATGCGTATTATAAAATACCGTATTATTTAGACGCGTGTTACCGTAATTGTTTGTTATGGCGAAATCTTTCGATGGTATGTTCTAAAATCTAATCAGTTCATTATGTTGAGGGTATCCAAAATGAGGTTAACATAAATAATACAGGTCAACATAGTTTTTGTTGTTGTTGGGAAGCTGTGGGTCATTTCCGACGTAATTTTGTGCGTAGAATCAGAATCCAAAGTCAGAGGTGGACCATCACGTCAGGATTTTGAGATATTTGAGGTTATTTACTCGAAAACGCGTTTTTTGCTATTTTTGAGGTCATGTACAGAAGACGCACCATTTTTAGGAGTTTTTCCTTTCGTTGGATCATGTGATACTACTTTTCGTCACCAAGATACGCCAATTTGAAATTACGATACATGTACATGTAAACAAATTGTTTAAGAATATATTAGGTTATGAGATTTTGTTTGTTTTAAAAGGTTCAAGTTTAGGTTAGGCTTATATGAATGATTTCGTTGATAAAGAAAACACTCGATATTCGCGGAAGAATGTACCACTTGCTTCGGCGCAAAAACCCTCACGAATTAGAGGGAAAAGCCGAAAAAAGGGAAATGATTTTATTATCTGGACATAATACATTATATTTTACATAGTAGATCAGTTTAGGATATAGATTTGAATTGAATACGAATGATCATTCGACACTTCCTATTGAGAGCTCTCTTACCTTAACCTAAGCCAATTTTACCGCAGCTTCAAGCCAAGATCACCTGGAGAAGCCCGGCGGGACAGGGAAGCGCAGAGGGTGGACCTGCACACAGCGCGCCTCGACGTCTCGAGTGTCCAACCATGTCCAACGCTGTGGTACCGGGCAACAGATCGTTGCCGCGTATACTGCGCTAGCCCGGTAACGGATCACGATAAAACTTGTGGTGGACTCCGTTACCCACACATAATTTCACTCAATGTATTATACAATTAATAGATATATAATAAATTTATTGTGCGATTACAATAATTATACACAATTTGCAACAACTGATGGTTCAAACCGATGACAGACTATATTCTCTATTTTGACATATCGATCGTCGTTTCTTCGGAACCTCATTCAGATCATTCAATCCTTCGCGAATCAATCACAAATATTGCTCTTTTCGCGCGCTTTCCGTTTACATTAAACCGTAACGTAACGACGCGGGTATTTCAATTTTGGCTCTTTCTTTTAAATTATAAATACGAAAAGCAGAAATAACAGAAACACAAATTTATCTAGAAATGCTCTTGGAGAACAAGCTCAAGGTCAAATTCCATGTCATGAAACCTATATAAATATAAACAACTATATAAAATATGGATACTAATAACTAAAATCACGTTTCAGTATTCCCTACTGAAAATTGTCATATGAGAATTTGTCTTATGACATCATATGACATATCATAAGACATATGAATTGACTTTAGATTTTATATCCGGTTTCAGAACTCAATTTTTTAGTCTAAATGTGACAACAATTTTGTTCATGACCCACTTACCTCACATATGTTCAATTGTCATCTGTACATTATGCCCATGTATATGTATATCATCCTAGATAGCAAAACTGCAACATATCTGCAACTATGTCCGCAATGTGTCTACAATTTGCCGGAATCAACAAAATGCCGGCAAGTTGCAGGCAAATTGCGGATTTAATTGCAGATATGTTGCAGTTTTGCTATCTGGGATATGACATATCATATGACATCATATGAGAAATCATATGACATATCATATGGGAGATCACAATAACATATCATATGATTTTTGCCTTTTTTAAAGGAAGTACAGAATCGCGTATCAGGGTTTGAGAATTTCCGGGAAGGAGAAGTCGGATACGAAAATAAATAAAGGCGGTTGGCTGTTTATTGCCTGTTGAATATTTATATCCGATTATAGAACCAAATACATAAATGCAATTCATGTGTCATATGATGTCATAAGACAAATTCTCATATGACATATCCATGAAGTAAGAGATACATATGATATATCATATGACAATTTTCAGTGGAGTTGTGACTGTTTTTTTTGATAACGTTAACGGAATATATCTCGTAATTTCAAAATGGCCGTAACTTTGTAAGAAAACATCTTAGGTGATCGAATCAAACTTCATTTTGAAGGGTAAAGGTAGTAAAAAGATTCAAATATGCCAATAGTACAGAAGGCCAACAAAAAGTGTTGCGTCGTGTACGTAACCTCAAACATAGCAAAATAACGCGTTTTTTCGAGTACATTACCTCAAATATCTCAAAAACCTGACGTGATGGACCAATTCTGATTTCGAATTTGGATTCTACGCATACAATTACGTCGGAAATGACCCACAGCTTCCCAACAACATCCAAGACCCTCTTTTTGTAGACCTGTGTAAACTGTTGTTCTTGAGTTATTGCGCTTACAACGTACAAACTACATCGTGAAAAGGGGTTTATTATGTGTAATTCGAATTTAGCGCGCAATTCGACACTAATGGCCGCATCTCTCTCTGGTGGCGGGGCTTTAAAGTACAAATGTAAGCAACTCTCTATTAAAATTTACGTAGTTCATGATTGATTAACACAACCATGTATGTGTAATACATACACTAACAGGTTGTTTGTTGACTTTGGCGCTAACATAACAACACGCGCACGCAAGGCGCTAGTGATTTTATATCTCTCACTCGATTAAAATTGCGGGAAAGAGAGGGGATCGATGACTACAAAACAAATTGAGTGTGCACTAGTGTACATCGTGAGATAAACGCATATTTTGGATCCCGCGTGTGCGAGCTATGATAGAAAATACGTGCAATAACGGAAATATAACGACGAATTCATTTTTCCACCATGAACTGCGCCTAGTATAACGCAAACAAGATGGCCACTTGTGGCTTTTCTTGGCGGCAGTACTGTGTATGTTACATGTTTCCACTGTTCATGATATTCTATCCACTAGGAATCTCGTGTATTAAAGGCTAACAAGCAATTCATTGTTATTAAAAAAAATCAATTGGAAGATAAGGGCAATTTATTCAAGTTACGACTGAATCTTTTATACAAGTCGATGGATCGCAGAGATTTCGAAGCCTTCGTAGTGGCGTCAATATTTGTGTTTGATCCGACGGCCTGTGCTTTTAAGGGCAACTTTTAAAGGTACATTCCTGAAACCAACGAATATAGATGTTTATAGAAGCTCGGAGGATGTAGGGCGATTGGGACAACTTTGAATGTTCCTAGTGTTGTTTTGTCCCGGCTACTGTCCGCAGTAAAATACCTTAGATACCTTAGATAAAACGAAAGGAATAAGGATTAAATGTTTGACGCATTACAGAAACTCAGAAAAAAAGAGCTGTTTGCGAGCGGCGAGACCGTTCACCGTACAATCAGGATGGAAAATTGCTATCAGCGCCACCGTACAGGTGGCTAACACACTACTGGTTTTATGTGCGCCAGTAACTCGGCCCATGTTTTAATATGTGCTCCTTCAGCGCTTCTAAGCATCTATATTTGTTGGTGAAACCATGCTTAATTTGTGTCGTAGAATTGTTCAGTGTTTCTATGTAAAACCTCATGAACCGAAGTTTTATTATACATATACTGATTCGTCAGTTCTCCAATGGTACGATTTGGCGTTCTGAATTGTCCCTGAACCAATTGTATTTCATACACTTTTAATTTCTAATCAAACATTTCCCATGCTTAATACCATTCCTCAGTGTTGCCAGTGTTACAAACAGTTTTCTCATTCTTCGGAAATTTCAGGCTGTTGTTTACTCTAAGACTACTAGTGCATAAATCTACTAAGGATACAAATTTTATCCAATTCTGTAAAAATATGCGCAAATTTTTATACATAACCTGGCAACACTGCTGTAGAAATCACGTATGTACATAAACTTTGGTTTTACTGTAGTTGGTATTTTTGTTATGCAAAAGTCATTTATGTATCCACTACACATACTTTAATTATCCGTTACCACAAATTCAATTGTGTACATAACTTATTAAATGTTAACTGCAGTTACGCTAATGATTCTACGAAATATTATTTTGCAGAATAACCATGTCTAGTTCGTACTTGGTTGAACTACCCCAAAGCAATAGTTCTAAGAGAGATGAAGATACGTTAGTTTTAATGGTTAATGACAATGGTGTTATCTCGGTAGATGAAGATACTCTACATAGTCTTATAAGTAAGTAACCTAAAAATGGTGCACAAATTTCTTTATGAACTTTTGTATTTGATTAATGTTCTATAATTTGTTGCAGTGAATCAAACCGATGCAACTGTTAGTGTTGTGAGGTTAGGGCAAACAATGTCAAATGAAACTGGAAATGACGAAGTAACATTAACGGTCGATCCGCCGTCTTACGTTCCACCTGAGCCCAGTACTAATGCTGTGCCAGCTACTGATGCTCAAGGTAATGTTTTAGTCGATCCTTTCATCGAGATGGATCAGGAACAGTTGGAAAGGCTTCAGACGGCCTTACAAAGCGAGGAAGCAAAACAGATTCTCGGAGAAAATGTGACAGCAATGCTCGGTAAGTAAATTTGAAAGAAATTTTTAGTGCAAGTTTGTCAAAAAAAAAAACTACCACTGCAACAAATGTTTAAAAGTAATTAAAATCGTTACATAATAAACGCATTTATATTGTTTTATGAAGAATTCAATTGAAAACTATTACCGCACATTTTTAATCGTTAAAATAATTAGCATTGTATATTCTAATGTATTTTTTTAATTTTAGATATGTTATCCGTGGAAGAGGAACAGAATTCTATAAGGCACAGTATAGAACTGGACCATTGCTACACGAATCGATTAACACCTGCAGAAATAAAATCTGCCGAAGCTCTGCAACAAGCGATTCCTTCAGTTGTATCGGATACATTAAATATAGATAATATGTCGTTGATAAATCCATCGTCCACATTAGTTTCAGCTACTAATGCAGAAAATAAACCAGTAGCCACCTTAAAACAGCATAAAACTACAACAATAAAAACAACAGTGAAAATCGTTAGCGGAAGGTCGCAAGGATCTTCACAGTCTGCAACCCCGGTAAATTCAAAAACAAATTCTGGTAATTCTGGTTTAAGGACATTGCCGAGTAATGCTCGACAACAAGCTCAAACTAGTCTGGAACGTGAAGGTGCCCCTGAAAATGTTGATTACGACGGTCTGTCGTCCTCGACAGCTTCTTCGGAGTCGGAAGGTATGTCGGATAGTGATTCGGATTATGGTTCAAGGCCGCAGAGGCGAGGAGTACGTTCGAGAGGTGGTCGTAGAGGTCTGACTACCCGTGGCGGAAGCCTTGCTGCTGCTCGTAGGCGCACAGTGAGTAAACAAATGGATGTAGAACAAATGCGACGTTTGGATATGGAAATGGCTGCAGCTGTTAATGCCATGAAGACGCCGGACGATTTAAATAAGCAAAAATCAACCATTAAAACTAAAAAGCCGAGAACAATTAAGAAGAACGAAGAAACAGCAGTGTTACCAAATCCAGCTCCTGAAACGTTGATGAATATCGAGAAACCTTTGCAGACAACAAATCAAGTGAAAGCGAATCTAATTAATGCAAATATGATTAAAGGCGAAATGTTAATAACTAAGCCAGGCCAAGAAAGGAAGCTAATTATTGTTCAAAAACAGGCTTTGCCAAAGTCTCCGATAAAAACTGTTACTATTAAAAAGCAATTACCGATAATAAAGAGCAAACTAAATTTAACTCCAAATTCTAAGATTCAGAAACAAATTTTACCTACCGCATTACCACCAGCAGCAAATCCAACCACTTCTCACCAAATCATAACACCGACGGTAACGAAAGTTAAAATAGCCGAGGTGAAAAAAGATAAACCGAAGAAAATAGAACCGAGCATTTCTGAAATGCCAAAATCTGATGCTGACGTTGCTAAAGTTGCCGACAAAAGTTCACATGACGGTAAGTGTCTCTTTTTGCTTGAAAATTATTTATTATTGAATTTTGTAAATAAAGTCTTTGTAGATAGAGACTTAAAAACAGTGTTATGCAGAATGTAGTATACCATAGAGCATTATTCATTAATTAAATTAAATTACAATTTAATTAGTATCTGATTAAATGTCATTGGAATTATTAATTTTTTTTAACTTTTTAAATACACATTGTTTTCCTAGAACTGAACATTCGTTACCTGTAGATATCATTATTGTTTTTGCTACAATGTTTCTTGAACAATATTTTATTTTTTCATGAACGAACATATATCGTGGTTGTAAACTAATTAATTATTGCTTTTATCACATTTTTGACATGCTTTATTTGGACAAAATTGTCTAGCTCAATTACACGGAAAAACCTTTGGTGGCGCTGCTCACCCAAACCGGGCGGGCACCCTTCCTGCAACACTTTTAACTTCTCCAATGATGATTAAAATATAAGAGCATGAAATAAGATATTTTTTGTAATACGGGTTCGGAAAATGTGTGTTTTCCGAACAGATTTTAGTGTGGAAAATGCGATTTCCCAAACCGGGATGTGGTAAATTTAATTTTTATATTTTCCACATCCCGGTTTGGGAAATCACACTGTACACTGATATAGGAAAACGATATGATATTATAAAAAATATAAGAAAGTTTTTGTATCTGTAAAATCATAAATATGTTTATATTGGGGGAACCCCCCCTTTCGCGCCACGACTCCCCCCCCCCTTTTATCTCCCCATCATTAATAAGAACATACTTTACGCATGCTATAACAAATTTTAAATGTTACGTGTAGTGGCCACATTTTCCGCACACTTATTACAAAAAAAAATCGTTCGTTACACGTGCGGACGTTTAAACAGCACTCGTGTCAGTGTGATCATTACGCGTGCGGGAAATCGCATTTTCCGCACTTGTTACGAAATATACTATTTCTGAATAGATAGCAATTCGTAGTATCATTAAGAAAGTTTATGCATTATTTTTAGACCATCAAATTACTTATATGTTTTATAAAGCTCTTTAAAAGCGTAAGAACCGGCACTTTTTTCATTTCAACGCTTCCTTATCAAAAACAGATCAAAATAGAGTAAAATGGCACTCAAGCTTTTTTGTAGAGCGTGAAATTTCCTACAAAAAAGTCAGTGGCAGCCCTAGTCTAATGTTAATAGTTTAACCACAAACTACACTGGAACGTCAACTTACAGTTGGATCGATAACCAATGTAAAATATTTGGAATATTTTCTTTAAATTCGTGCTTTCTTTCCGGCTAAACTATTAATGTTAGACTAACGCTGCTACTGACTATTTTCTAGGAAATTTTGCGCTCTACAAAAGAGCTTTAGTGAAATTTTACTCTGTTTTGCTCTATTTTCGATACGGAAGAGAAAAAGTGAAAAAAGTGCCGGTTTTTACGCTTTTAACAATCTTTATAAATCATATAAGTAATTTGATGGTCTAAAAATGGTGCCTAAACTTTCTTAATGATACTATGAATCGATATCTATTCAGAAAAAAATTTATTTTTACACTCTTATATTTTTAATCATCATTTGAAAAGTTAAAAGTACTGCGGGAAGGCTGCCCGCCCGGTTTTGGTGAGCAGCGCTCCCAAAGATTTTTCCGTGTAGGCATAATTTATTTGATGTTTTAATTTCATTATGTTTCATAATATGAAAAAAGGCAGGAAGTTTGTATGTTAGATTTACAACTCAAGATTTTTTTTTAAATGGTATATTTTTTGCTTATTCCAGACACAAAAATAAAATGTACATATTTTTTATTTTTTAATATATTTGAAATTTTCCAGTTATGATTTTTCAAAGTTTTAGATGTTATAAAAACGCTCCATTTTCAAATGCTTATAAATCAAAAGCGATACAATATACAAAAAAATATTCTAAGGGGTGAAATTTGGTTCAGCTTTACAATGAAGTAAATTAAAATTCCAAAATTTAATTTTCAATAGATATAATTGTTACTTTTTTTTTAAGTTGGACATGATTTTTCTTAACTTTTTTTCACTAAAACACTTCATTTAACTATGTAGAAGATACATGTGAAAATTTCACAGTGGTAGTTTTAGAACTTTTCGAGTTATGAACGATGTGTTTAACATCGTAGAAATTACATAGCGTTCAACCACTTGTGAATTTTAAACTGAAAGTTAAGACCTATTCTGCATGTGATAATTTTGAAATAGTTAATTTCTCAAAAACAGAAACGAAATTGTCGTTGAAACGAAAAATTACGGAATCAGTAGATAAATCGTGAAGTCTCGAATGACATTAGTTTTTTTGTTACAATATGTTTGTGTAGAAATGTTTACTGTTCGGTTGTTCAAAACATAATTATATGCTAATAATAATTAAATGTATCATATATACTACAAAATTATATACGAGCTTTATTTGTGATAATAATTCCTATTTTATGAAATGCACATACCTTGTGCTCGGAAAACTAAGCACGCATTACTGGGAATATGAGGTGGACATACCTATCATTAAATAATAAAAATTCATAACTCGATAAGTTCTAAAACCACCATTGTGAAGTTTTCACAGTATTCTACATTTTTAAATGAATAGTTTTAGTGTAAACAAATTTTTAAAAATCATGTCTGAAGTAAAAATTAATAATTACATGTATTGAAAATTACATTTTGGAATTTTTTTTTACTTCATCGTAAAGTTCATCCAAATAAGAAACGTTGCTCTCTTAGAATATTTTTTGTATACTGTATCTGTTTTGAGTTAGGGGAGAGTCCGGTAGTCCCGACCACCTAAGGTTTTTTGGATATAACTTATTCTTCGCGACTTTAACAAGTAATAGAAAGTATTAAAAATAATATTTGTATTATATTGAATGCATCCGTGGAGAATTTGAAGACAAAATAGCGAATCTGTTAAAGAATTGCATCCTTTTCATTGCTTATAAAATTGGTTACGCCATTTTACTTGTCCGGTAGCCCAACCACTCAATAACTTAACTTGTATATAGTAAAAATGCATTATTAAATACTTATAATAGATTTTTATTGGAAATAAAATAATATTTACATGCCCCATTCTTTAATATAACTTAAAATAGATGTAGTAAGCAATGTAATAAAGATATCGTTAAAAAAGTTTTTTGATGAAATTTTTAAAACTATCGAACATAAATATAATTTTTTCTTGCTCTTCTGCTTTCGCAGTTTCGTAAACGACATTGTCCGTTAAAATTCCCGAGTGTTCGACTCGTCTCTTTATTATTAAAAAATTATTACTATTACTATTATTATTATTGAAAAATAAAATTATTATTAAAAAACAGCTTTCTTTTTTAAAAATATAATGTAGAAAATGACGTACTCAAGTTCTGATAATTTCCGTTACTGTTATTAGAATTATTTATTTCCTAAATAAATCTATAAATCACTTCACATAACTAAAGCCAGCGTACAATGTGTCGTCGTGTCAGTCTGTTCGCGAGAAGATTTTTATGAAGAATAAACGAAAAAGAACGAATTACATTTAAGCTTAATTTCATTACCGAAGTCAAGTTAGCTTTTAAAATTGTTAGCTTGAAATTTTTATTATAAACAAATGAGACAAAAAAATAAAGTTTTTATAGCCTGAATCGAAAGCTGAGGGATGAATGTTAGTGTAGACACAACGATAATTAGCTTATTTATTATATGATAATAAATATTAACTGCAAAACTTATCTACTTTTTTTTTAAATGTTCATTTTATGAGTTTGAAGAATAAAAACTTATGTCATACCATTAAAGTAAAGACAAATTTCTTCCTAAAAAAAATAGCTTCCTATTCCCAAATTTACAGTTTTATGTAGTGTACCATAAAAAAATTATAAAATTCGCTAAAATCTATCTTTACATTCTTAGAACTAATTAGTGGTCGGGGCTACCGGACTCTCCCCTATAGGCAGTTGAAAATGGAGCCTTTTTATACCATCTAAAACTTTGGAAAATCATAACTCGATAATTTCAAATATCATGTATATTTTAAAATAAAAAAGAAATAAAAAACACGTATATTTTATTTTTGTGTTGAGAACAAGAAAAAAAAATATGCCATTGAACAAAAAAATCTTAAGTTGTAAATTTGACGTCGAATGACCCTTATATTACTTCGAATTTACAAATTTCGAGGAGGAACTTGTTAAAGAAACACGTGTTATGAATCTATGCTATACATTATAAATTTTGTTTAAAATTGACACAAATGCCAATGGGATGAATCTGACTACATCATTAGAGTGTTGCTTATATTATTTTCATTGAGAATTTGTCAATCCTGTGTTCTCTGTTGACATACAGTATTTAGTTAGATAACATACAATACGACCTATAATAATAAATAGCAGATACATTAAAGTACTCATTTCGTCTTCCTACATATTAACCTTCGTAGACTGTCATAAAGTATTGACAGTATAGACAGTAAAGTATTGCGAGTACTATAGTAATTTTCTATTTTAAATACTATATAATGAAGGGTAGATGTTTAAATTTGAATTATATAATTTAAACAGATTTTTCTATCTCTTTAATCAACTGATGCAAATGTTCTTGATTTGTCTTGTTAGAAAATATGAAAAAGCAATATAGAAAACCCATTTTTCTATGTGTCCGTTTATATTCGGAGATCTCAATAAAGTAGGCATATTTATAAGCAGGTTCGAATATTCGAAAAAAATAGTTAAACCCATTTCATTCACTTATTAAAGAAGAATATTAACAATGTTTTAATCATAAACTTCTCTTCTTTTGCTTTTTGTATTTATAGTATGGTTTATACAACTATTTCTTTTGCATAGTAAACAGAAGCTACAATAAATACTTCGAGTTACTGTATTTAGAAAAATCTGACATAAAATTAACTCGTAACATATTTACAACATACAGTTTTAAAGTAAAGTTTTCATGTTACAATAAATAGTAAATATAGCTACTTACAACGTAAAGTTAAAATTAGTACGTTATGATTGTAATTTTATTGTTTTTTTCATTTGCTATTAAATGCGATCTTTGCAAAACTTTTAATACCTAATCGTACAAACTCTTAATGTAATCAGTTTACCTAATACAACACTACATATTTGAAATATGTGATACATCCTTTCACTTAACAAAAAAAGAATCCTAAACTCAGTTTGTTGTGTAGTATAAAGTCGGATAAACAGTTGACATAAACATAGGTTACTGACCTATATCCAATAATAACAAAGAATTTTACATTAATGATTAAATTTTGTATAGTCAAAAAATATTTTATGTGGAATTTTTTAATTAATTTTTGTTACATTCTAATGATGTTGGCATGAATGAAAATCTTGCTGTATCTTAATGTTTTTTTTATTCGTTTGTAAAACATTTATGAAATTATTAAACCTTTTTAATGTGTTATGTAGGAAATTGTAAATGATATTCTATTCAAGTATACATGTTTACAAACCTATTCAAAGAAAACAAGTGTTGTAAAGCTAAATATATTTTTAACCAATCACAGACTAGATTCAATGCTTTCCACCATTTATAGTATTTATTGTTCTTGGGCATGTTTACAAACATGCTTGTGTTTACAATATTACATGGTTATACATGATACTTTATTGTAATATTTCAAACTTGCTAGTACTGACATTTTTCCTTTTTTATAATGTACTGAAAGAAATACATTTAGTTCTTAATTATTTTATACAAGTTAAAATGTTACAAATAAAACAAAAATGTAAGAGGTTAAAAGTGTAAACAAGAATATATAAATACAATAGGAACTTAATAGGTTATTAAATAATTCTGATTTCTTTATTCTTGTTTAGCAAGTAAAAAGAGTCAGAAGAAAGACCACCGGAAAGCCGATGCACATCTGGTGGAATCACTTGGTCCCGCATTATTTTCAACTCCGGATATCATACGCAGAGTCGGTGGAAATGAACCGCACAAACCAGCAGAGTGTAGCGCATCAACTGCAGGAACAGTTATCTCTAATGCGCCTACTCCAATGGATATCGAACCATATTCCACAGGGACTCAGAATGTTTTAAATTCCTCGGTGACCGCTGCACCTTCAGTTGTTTCAGATAGTGCAACGGTTGCAAGTCACTTGAGTCAAACATTGCAACAACCAACTCTTACTCAGTCAAATTTGGATACAAAGAGTATTTCAAAACCAACAGATTTTACCAGTATCGCTGGTTCAAAAGAAGTAAAGGGGACTGCAAAAACTTTAGAAAATGAAGGTCTTCATTCCAAATCAGAAGCTGGTATGTTGTTTATTAATTGCAGTAATCGTGGTAGTAAAATTAAAAGAATATTAGAGTAAATTTAAGAATTTATTTCAAAGATAAACAAATGTTTTATTTAAAAGTTGAAAATGATTAGTTTTTACTAAAGGTTTCTTTCGAACATACAATTTATAAACAAAGTCAAAGTTATGCATTTAAAATAAATGCAAACATTTCCCAAAAATTTGCTCTATTTTATGTACATATGTCATTAAATTGCTGAATACTTTTTTAATAATTTATTATTCCATCGATAGCAGCACATTCATTTTCGTCGAAAGTGGTCAGTCAATCAGTAGAGCAAGCAAGTGTTTCCAATACTGTATTACCCGAAAGTATGTTTTTAAATGTACTATTCAGATTTCTTAGTTTACAATGGTCTTATCTTAATATTAATATATTTTAGGTGGAATAGAAGGAGATGAGAATTTATTGGCGTCTTTGGGAATGGATACTCATAAGCACGAAGCTGAACTTTTAGCGGAAGCTTTATTGTTACAAGAAGAACTTGGCGTTGAGGGTGTAGATCTCCAACAACAGGTATGCATTCAACATAAATAAAAAAAACTTTCAACAAATGCCTAAAATTACAAGTCTAATAAATGTATTATTCTTATAACAGGTTCCATTGTTGGGTCAAACCCCTTCAAAGCATGAAGCACTATTACCAGCTACTCCATTATTACCAGTGCAACAACAACCTCCGAAGCCGACAGAACCTCCACCTGTTGTTAATTCACCGAAACCAGCATCTGGATCGAGTGTAAAGAAGAAAGATACTAAGGAACCCATTCAAATCATTAGAGGTGGTAGAGTTATAACTTTGCCACCGATCGAGGCACCATCGACAAGGAGTAAAAGATTACAACCACGAACAGATAACCCATCAACACCAGTTACGCAAGCAGCTCATCATAGAAATGAAAAAGCTAGGTAAGTATTGTTTCTACAGGGAAAGTCTAGAGTTAGTTGCTACAGATACAAAGTTAGTCCAGAGTGCCAGAAATTTAATACTCATAGTTAAAATGTCAATCCTTTGCTGTCATACCTGTGCTATGGCTACAAAAAATTAGCAGTTGTAGCTAACTTTCTTTTTTTGTTTACACAATTCTGTCATTTTATGCCTAATAAGTGAATTTTAGGTATTTAAAGCAAAATACAAATTCTACTAGTTTAACTCATTAACGTCAAGTAGGACACTTTTTTCACTTCAATTTCAATAAAGAATTTCATATGAAAATCCAAGTTGAAATAAATTGAAAGGTACATGTCTTACTATTTTCGAGGTCGCTCTTTTCAATGCTGTTGTCAAAATTGAGCTATCTTAATTAGAAAATTAAATATGTCGATTTAAATGTCAAAATAACGGGAAAAATCGAGTGTTCTTTTTTATAAAACATTTTTTTCTTATCGAAAGAATATTTGTCGTCAGAAAATTTCTTCATTAAACGTGGACCCAATAGTTACAGTATCAAGATAAATTTTTTAAATATTTAAAAACAAACATGGTGACGACAAAATGGCCACTCCAATGACAAATTTCTAATTAAAGCTTAACAATTGTTTTTCTTGAAAACTATAGACTTCAGACAAAATTTCCTAAGAATAAATACGTTTTAGAATGAGTCAAAAAATCCTCTCGAATTTTTTCAGAATGTATTGTTGCAATTTTTTATTTTTCAAAAATTCGGAAAACTCAAATTTTTTCAGATTTTTTAAATAATTTTTTTTAAATTTCGATTTTTCGAATTTTTGAAAAATAAAAAATTGTAACAATACATTCTGAAAAAATTCGAGAGGATTTTTTGACTCATTTCAAAACGTATTTATTCTTAGAAAATGTTTTTTGAAGTCTATAGTTTTCAAGAAAAACTATTGTTAAGTTTTAATTAGAAATTTGTCATTGGAGTCGCCATTTTGTGATCACCATGTTAGTTTTTAAACATTAAAAAAATTTATCTTAATACTATAACTATTTGGTCGACGTTTAATGAAGAAATTTTCTGACGACAAATATTCTTTCGATGAGAAAAAAATGTTTTATAAAAAAGAAGACTCGATTTTTCGCGTTATTTTGACATTTAAATCGACATATTTAATTTTCCAGTTAAGATAGCTCAATTTTGACAACAGCACTGAAAAGAGCGACCTCGAAAATAGTAAGACATGTACCTTTCAATTTATTTCAACTTGGATTTTCATATGAAATTTTTGATTGAAATTTAAGTGAAAAAAGTGTCCTTCTTGACGTTACTGGTTTAACTGTAACTATTTTTTGTAAATTCGATTTTATAATCTTTGCTTAAAAGAACATGTGTTTATAATTGTACATGACTGGAATGTGTAGTAAATCAACACCACACCATTCAAGGTCGTCGAAAGCTGGCGAGATGGTTCGTATGGATGACGAAGCTGATGTCGATGACGATGATGAGGAAGAAAATGTCTCAGAGTCGGAGGACGATCCACACAGACTATGGTGTATATGTAAGCGCCCTCATAACAATCGCTTTATGATTTGCTGCGATGTGTGCGAAGATTGGTTTCATGGAAATTGTGTACACGTCAGCAAAACGATGGGTAAGTTCCTATATTTCCGTTATTTATTTATTTATTTTTATTTTCTACGTCCTAAAGGCCTTTTACAAAGTAAGATTAAAAATAAAATAGGTAACGCATTGGAACTAGTATTTAAAAGATCAATTTTAAATATAAACATATAAATACAGTAATATAAAAATAATAATATCATCACTGTAATAAAAACAAAACAATTTATGAAAGTCAACGACTCGTTACAATATTACAAAAACCTAATTCTACGATATGTATTTTCTACGCAGTAACCTGACTAGATAAACATTTACAGCAAATTGAGTCAATTAAAATTACAAAGACAGTGTACTTTTAAAAAAAATATAATAGTTATAAATATTTTTGATAATATTGGATTTTGAGCTTATGGAGAGCGTGCAAAGAAAAGCACTTTGTTATTTAGTCTTTAAATCTGGTCATCCTATGCCATATTTCGATCATAGTTATCGTAATATATCTGTTAAATTTAATTTCCCTACAACTAAATCTCTCCACTAATATCATGATGCATTAAGTCTTTTCCGTATTTTAAATTCACCTTCTTTGTCTAATTTATCGGCACTATTTCTATTCGTAATTATAGAAACATCCAAGAAATGCAGTGTAGAACAAATTACTCTTTCAATTCCCCTATCGCGCGTCTTAAACGTGTATGGAACAATTTGGATGCTAATGTTCGATCCGTTAGGGTAATTTCTAGGTTTAAACATTGTATGAGTAGTACCCGTCAGTATTATGACCAAACGACTTTTTTGATTATGTATATGTTTCTCAACTCGTGAAAATTTAGCGCTGTAATTTTAATAGTATATGTGTGTGTGTGTGCGTGCCTGCGTGCGTGCGTGTGTGTGTGTGCGTGTGTGTGTGTGTGTGTGTGTTCATTTATACTGTTTATATTTCGTATTTTACATTATTTTGTAGAGTTAATTTTCTTTTTTGTAAGGACTTATTATGTACATTTGTATTTTTTACTAACCATATTTTGTATTATTTTTTGTATAATTTATTTTCTATTTTGTAAGGACTTATTGTCCGTTTATTAATAATAAATAAATAAAATAAATAATAAATATATATCGATCAATTTCGAAATACAAAAGTATCGTTTTATTCAGTAAACATTCGTTAGTGCAATTTCAATTAACTGTTGAAAATGAACAACTTACAAAACTTCGACTCCCCCCACTGGTCATCCGCAGCATCTGAAACTATAAATTAAATACAATTGCAGAGAGATTTCTTAATTTTTTATCAGTTAACTATAACAAAATTTATGAAAGTTTCTTGTAGAGTAAATTTATTCGCATTACAATTTTGTACTTTTATTTGCCTTTGGTCTTTTGTTTTTCTCTGTGTTTTAAGTCTAGGTGTTTGAAATAACAAGCATCTAAAAATATAGTTTTGTCAGGAATGTATGGATAGACGTGTAACTAAGTGTGTTTAATCAAAAACTTGAAAACTTTAAAAATTTCCAATCAATTATGCATTCTGATACTTTATTTTAATTATTTCCTTGGTAAATTCTATCGAAAATAAATTAAAATAAAGCATCAGAATGCATAATTGATTGGAAATTTATCAAGAGTTTTAAGTATATGAGAATTTTTTGGATTTTTTTCACATTGAAAATTTTTATTATGGAATCTATTTTTTTGTTTATAATAAAATTAACGTAGTAAAGTGAATATTTCTTATTCAAAGAGAATTATTATAAATATAATAAACATTTTTCAAATTTATTATAATTTAAACATTTATATTTATTCTTACAAATAGAATAATACAGACTTTTGTAATTTTACAAATTCTTTATCAAATATTCATTAAATAACTTTATAACTTTAGTATGGTTTACTTTATATGTATGTATTTACGAATGAATTATTGAGTTATTCATATTACAAAGTATTTTTGAAAATAGAACTTTTAAAACAATCGGATCATCAATCCAATCAAAGAAAGTGTTAACACTCTTGTTAGAAGACTTTCTATTTTTTAAATTCTAAGGTTTAGATTGCACTTTCTGGGTGACTAATATTTCGGCGGTAAAAAAATGTTCAATGCAAAAAAAAATCCAGAAAATTCTGATATACTTAAAACTCTTGATTTCCAATCAATTATGCATTCTGACACTTTATTTTAATTTATTTTCAATAAAATTTATCAAGGAAATAATTCAAATAAAGTATCAGAGTGCATGATTGATTGGAAATTTTCCAAGGAATCCAAATTTGGATTCAGATTTCTCCTCCAAAGCTGCGCATGCGCAAAAATGCTGGAAAACTGGGACAAATTATTGAAAAAATTTATTTCAATTTATTTAGAAAAAAAGTAGCAAAAAAACTACAACAACCCTCGATCACTTATATAATCATTTCAAATTGTGCGCTTTTAACTATCTTTCCTGAAAATTTTAGCCAAATCGAAAAAGGTATTTTTAAATTATGAATTTTTAATGAAAAAGTCGTTTTTTCGATCTACTGTTCACGCTAAAAGTTTTAGCTAAAAAACGTAAATGGGATTGAATTCCTTACGAAATTTCCAATCGTATTTGCACTTTTTAAATATTTCTTGACTAAAATCATGGTTTTTAGAGCAAAAATAAGTTTTTAAAATTTAATTTGAACAAATGTTAAATTTTACTAAATTAAAGTTTGTAAGACTTTTATAAGAGATAAGGACTTGACATTTTACCTAGACACTTATTTTTCAATGTAGAAAACAGCAGTAAAATTTCAGACAATTCGAAGAACCTCGACCGCGAAATGTTACATTTTGATATGGAATGTCGTTTCCTAGATAAGACATGATATTCTCTGTATATTTAAAATTCATACGAAAATTTCCTGTGAATATCCGTAATATTCTCATAATATACTCAGAATATCATAAACAGCATATAAATGTTCATATATCCTATATAGATTTTCAGAATATCCAAAACGGAATATATTTATTTCGAAATTCGTATATTAGCCGTATATCGCCAAGTCATCCTGAATTTTCTACACATACACGTTAAGTACCTATTGTATATTCTGTATATATTCTCAAAATATCGAAAACAGAATATGACATGAGATGCATTAGCACCTTTCTCGCAAGTGGTAACATCCTAGTCCAGTATGTATATAAGAATCGACCATGCTGAGACAGACAAGTACATTGATGACTGTCAGAAAGTCTGATGGTCTACCACCACGACAAAGATGGCTATAAAGAATTAAAATGCGAATAAAGGAAACTGTTATTAATAAATAAAATTATGGAAGTGTTGCGAGAAACTTGGAAGTGAATAAACTTAACGAGGCCCGATCTGAACGTGTACATACTCATACTCGCAAGGGGTGAAATGTTTTTTATATTTTGTTAAGGATAAATCGATTTTTTTAACTGTAATCTTGTGGTTAGCCAAAAAATATATTAGAAATATATTCGGAGAGAAGCACAAAATATTTTATATTTGATTATCGAAAATGTGTGAATTATATACTAAGTATATTCTCAGAATATCGTGAATAATATTCTTAGGACATCGTGAGAACATATTTTTGGCGGACATAGGAATATTCTGAGTATATTCTCAAAATATCGCAACATACTGAGCATATTCTGTGAATATCATGTGTTACGTGGGTTATTAGTTATTCAAAAATCCTATGTAATTTTTTCTTGCAGTTTGAAATAGGGTCTTTAATGTACCTATAAAATTTCACAAAACTTTTAAGACTTGCGGGCCAAGTTCATGTCGTTTAAAAAAAAACGCAAAAACATGTATATTTTTGTTCAATGTTCTACAAGAATCCACTCGAAAATAAAAAAATGTTTGTTCAATCATTTACATAAAATAACGTCGCCATGTTTATTACTAGCACTTCTTTTCATTTCAGGGATTTAAGATCGTTAATTACTCTTATCACAATTTATCTCCTTATATTTCAGGCCAACAAATGGAAGATCAGGGCATAGAATGGGTGTGTCCTAATTGTTCAAAAAAGAAAGAAAAAACCAAGGAAAGCAAACATACGAATTCTGCTATTGAAGAACAGCATGCAGCCAGAGTAAAGGCAGAAGAACAGTCAATATCAAAACATGCGACACCTAATGTGGATACATTGCACACGCCATCGAAATCCGTTTCAGAGAAATCAAAAGTAACGAAATGCGTCGTTTGTAAAAAGGAAGCGAGAAAATCCAGCATTTATTGTTCCGATGCTTGCATTTTGGCTCATGCCCAAACTACGACAAAAGAAAAACCAAGCCCTTCGGTGGCGCATAGTGTAAAACATGAAACAGAAACACCGAAAAGATCTGATCCTAGAACACCACATGCTGATAGGAAGGCTGGAAAATCTGGTAACCTCACATTTTATATTCGGTTATTTTTTAATATTTTCAATATTTCTTATTTTATTCAATAATTAACATTCTTCGATAAATTCTTACCCACCTCTTTTACTTCAATTACAGATATAGGCTAATTTATTATTTTATTTTTTATTAATCATTAATTATTAATTATTTTTAAGTAAAATTGTTATTCTGTTATTCTTTATATATTATTTACTCAAATTTATACCTCGAATGTACTATTATTTTGTTTGTAAGGACCTGGGTGGCCTGTTTAATTAAAATAAATAAATAAATTCACCTAATAGGGAGAAATGCAAACAATATTGTGTTAATGACAATTGTTTGATCCTGTGTAATTAGTAACAGTATGTTTCTTTCGTTACGTAATTTTTACACATCATTTTAGCCAAAGCATCACCAGCAACACCGTCGATAACGCCATGGCTCAAGAATAATCAATCTGCTGAGAAAATTCGAGCGAACAATCGGAGCACACCGCAAGCTGGTAGAAGGCATTCATCTGCTAGTCAAACCCACGGTGCTAAATCTGTAAGAAATTTTCTTCATTCCCTTACATAAAAATGAATTTAATATAATTAATAAACATGTTATTAAAACTTGTTTTTTGTTTACTCAGAGTGGAACTCCGCAAAGCAATCAAAACAAAATGAGCTTCATGCAAGTACCTGGATCAAAGCAGACTGTTTTAGCTATGAGACAAACGGCGAACTCTTCGGTTGTTAATCAACCACACTTGCAACCTACCACACCTCAGCCCCAAACTAAAGAGAAACAAGTACCGACTACGCCATCTTCGCCGACAAGAAGTCCGGCAGTAGCAAAGCAGCAAGGTATAAAAGTACATTTGAAGCCGGTGCCGAAACCGACGCCGGTTAAAAAACCTGAAGTAAAACAGCCAACGAAATCTCCCGCAGTGCCGAAGAAAGTCGAAACCGAGCCAATTCGGGTAACCGTCCGAAAGACGTTGGCTGAATTATTAACCACAAGAATAAAGGATGCGGAAGACTTAAACTTGAGCGAAGCGGAAATTATGGAACTCGCGGTGAACATCGAGCTCGAAATGTATAAATTCTTTAAAGACGCTGGCTCCAAATATAAAGCCAAGTATCGAAGTCTCGTGTTCAATATTCGAGACGTAAAAAATCTGACTCTTTATCGGAAGATAGCAGACAAGTCACTTACGGCAGAGGCATTGGTTAGGTTGAGTCCGGAGGAAATGGCGAGTCAAGAATTGACAGAGTGGAGAGAAAAAGAAACTAAACATCAGTTGGAGATGATCAAGAAAAATGAGTTGGACCTTATGGCACAAGCAAAATCGATAGTTGTTAAAACTCACAAAGGAGAGCAAATTATTGAAAATGAAGGTACCATCGATCATGTCGATCCAGAAACTTCAGTTCGAGACATCGTAACTGCTTTAAATAGTGCGGATACTACGGAGGAAACGATTGACAATGACGAAATGATGAAAGGAAAATCAGCAGATATTTTCAGGAGGTCAGATTCGGGCGAAAAGAAAAGAAATAAAGGTAAAAGCAAAGATAGGGATGCCGATGGTATTGGAAGATCGGATAGAAGCAGGAACAAAGAGAAAAGGTCCGGAAGCGAAAACCGACATCACCATAGCAAAGATAGAGAGCACAAGAGAGATCGAAGCAACAGCAAAGAAAAAAGTAAGCACAGCAGCAAACGGGGTAAAGATAAACGAGAACGAGACAAAGATAAAAGTCGAAAGACAAAGGATCGTGACAGGAAAGACAAAGATAGGAAAAATAAAGATAGAGACAAGGAAAGGCACAAGAGTCGCAGTGCCACAAGAAGAAGCAAGAGTAGTCATAAGAGTTACAAGGATAAAGAGATCGATAGAAACTCAGATGACGAAACGAAGAAAGAAATCTTATCGAAAGATACGACAGCGTTAAGCAGCAAACCTATCGAAGACAGGCTCTGGCGTCACGTAGAAGACGAGTCGATGACTCCGTTGGTCGATGGCAACGATTCAGACCTCTCTGATCGGGAGCCCAGCTCTACGGTCACTATTAAAACTCCCGACATTAATGATGATTCTTTAGTAGATCACGCCTTGGAGAGGTCGGAAGAGGAGAAACCAACGAGAGGAGTTATGCATACAGTATGGAGAGGGTTCGTAAACATGGTGGATGTAGCTAAGTTCTTCATTACGGCACAAGATGTAAGTGGACACGCAAGAGATCTCATGGATGATCTACCCGACACGGTAGACGTTGTAGGGCGGATCAGCCACGAAACTGTGTGGGAGTACATCACGAAAATGAAAAGGTCGGGTTCGAAGGAAATCTTGGTGATAAGGTTGATGGCTGCGAACGATGAAGAGAAAATTCCCTACATCACCCTCTACAGTTACTTGAACAATCGACAAAGACTCGGAGTAGTGGGCACCGTTTCGAAGAATATTAAAGATTTCTACATTATGCCACTGTCGAATACAAGTCAGATACCCCCAGTATTGTTGCCATTAGATGGACCAGGCTTTGAGGAAGACCGACCCCATCTACTATTAGGAATTATTCTGAGAAATAAAAGAAAAAGGCCAGCGAGCATCCCAATGCCCATTTCGTCGAAGACCATGAAAAAGGAACCGAGTGATCGCAATTACACACCTCCGATGATGTCGACCTTTTTAGAGGATGCTGGAGGAAGTATAGGACATACTTCCGACAGTTGGCACGAGAAAGCCTCATCGAAATCGAATATCGAAACGTTTTCGAAGATCGTACCTGAACTCTCCTCCAAAATGGGTGCTGATGGCGGCGAAGATGACGAAATAAACGACCTCGGCGACGACGGAGACGAACCGTATAGCCCCGGTGAACTTGACGTAGACGAAGGAAACGATTCCAAATTGGACGCTTCCGGCCTTAGTTCGCCGAAGAACTCTATAGAATTGCAGAGGAAGATGGACGAATTGAATCGAAAGATTGAAGAACAGAAGTTGCAGATCCAAAGCATGAGTTCCTCTTTTCTAGTGGAGGCTTCGACGACGTTACCGGTAAATATGTATTCAGTTTTTTCAATCACTTTTTGAAATTTTCATTTTATTGATTTCATTTTTATAATGTTGTATATTACGAGGAATAATTTACTACTGGTAAACAATTAAACAGCCCAACAAAAATTTGAAAAATTCATGTAGCCCTACACGTTGGTCCTCGATTGAATTTAACCCTGACTTTCTTGCACCTCTGATTTTCTGTTTGGAATTGATTATGGGATATTCCAGGACCAATTTTCCATAAAATTTTAAATCGAATAGTGGGGACTTTTTCTTTAACACGATTTTATGTTTTAATCCATAGTTTCAATATAATTATTTCAAAGGTATATGTAAAAGGTAATTAAATACTAAACGAATTTTAATTATTTTGTATATTTATTTAAATAAGATATATATATATATATATATATATATATATATATAAGTATATATATATATATATATATATATAAACTGTGTAAAACTAAATTATAAATGTAGACCCTTATTTAGATACATTTTATTTTTGATTATGTTTAACACCTTTGCTGCAGATGACAAAGATCATTGTCATTTGGGACTTTTATCTGACTGCAACAAAACGCAAATTTTTTTCACGGCATAAATTAGTCTAATGATGTCAATAATGTATCCTATCTAAAAACTGGATCATTTTTAGACAGTCTAAGGCATACCAAACAACATGCCGTTGTCCTTTTTCAAAAACATGATGTTAAAAATAAGATACAAGTTCTTAAAATATGTTGTTTTTACGAGTTTTTAAACATTTTTGTCATGAGCTATAACACCGTATTAGGTCAATTTTTGCATTAAAAATTAATGAAATTTGCTTGAAACTGTCTACTTAGGGGTTTTCGAGGTCACTGATTACAAATATGATGTTGTATTTTGAAAATTCAAAATGGCAGATCCAATATGTAGGGTAAATTTTTCAAAAAATGACGTTAGTTTCGATTTAAAAATCTGCTTACACACTTTACGGTTACATACCATCATTCCCACGTCATAATCCCAACGTCATAATCCCCACCGCCTTAATCCCCACCGTCATAATTCCCACCACCAACATCCCTACCGCCATAATTCTCAAAACCACAATTCCCACCGCCATTATATATTTTGAGCCAACGTGAGTAAAGTCGACTGGACCTCGCAAGACAGTCAAACCAAAATTTGCCCATTCTATGTGAAATCATGACGACAGTGTGCTAAACGTTGATCCACGTATGAATAATTCTGTAGAGGGGTGGCATTATATTTTTAATAAAACAATTTCACGATCACACAGCAATATAGGGCACTTTATAAATTGTATAAAAGATGAACAATTCAGAACGGAAGTCTGAATAACAAGAGCAAAGTGATCGAACAATCGATGTCAAAAACGACGGCAATATACTCAATATGACGAAAGATTGTAAATGCACTGTAAATTTATTCGTATATTATTTGTAAAGGACCATCCAGTCCGTATATAAGTAAATAATTTATATTTCGTAATTGTGTGCGTAAAGTACTTTTGAAGCTACGCATCGGTCGGAAATTTTACACATCACTCAGCGCCTTCGGCGCCTTGTATGTATATTTCCCGCCCGGTGTGTAAAAGTACACTTTACACCCTTGTTAGGTAATATACTATTTCATTATTAAATATAATTAAAATAAATATTAATAAATAAATAATTTTCGTAACCTACATTTTACGTGATTTTACTTTTCCCCGATACTGTTCTCTCTATTGTGATATATTCAGTTACCATTTGAATTCATCGATTTAGTGATTTTATAATTTCGGGAGGAAATTTTAAATGAGGTATTATGGAGATGGTGATAATGGTAGTGGAAATGACGACGGTGGGAATTATGACGATGGAAATTTTGACGCGGAAATTATGACCTGTCACCACACTTTACTACTTGGGGGTAGGAGAAAGGTCTTCAAAGTGCCCTTTTTTTTTAATTCATTTCCGTTTTTATATGTTTCATATTTTTTTTATCTTTTCCTCAAATGTAACACGGTAACTTGAGAGGACTTCCAAGAAAAATCTTAAATTTATACTGGATACTCTGGATAGATATCCAAAAATAATAAACTCAGTAAAATATCTCTAAAAACTAAAAATATAGATTCTTAATCAGTTTGAATTTTGATTAACGCCATATTGAATCCGCCATTTTAAATTTTCGGAATCTGACTTCAGATTCGTAATCAGCGTTCCAAAAAACACCTATACACCAAGTTACGGTAAAATCTAACCAAATTTCTTTTCCAGCATTTTGGGCACTTTTTGTGAAATTCTTGCTGCAGAGAAGGGGTTAATATTTCAAACATGATGTGAATTATATTCGCAGACAACTCATAGTAGTTTTTCATTATAATTAAAGTTGTTTTTCAACATTTTATACTTGAACAAATTTGAAAAACACCCTAAGCCTTTTTGATGTTTCGTACAAAACTGTTTTACATGGAAAAATATCGCATGCACTTTTGGCGTAATTAAAACGTTCAAACTGAGATAATTTGAAAAGCAGTAACATTTTAAACAGCTTGAACGCAATATATCTATTTTATTTAATAATATTTTACAACTATTGCCTTTGGAAAAAGGGCTTCTACGTTTATAGATCATTAAAATTAATTATTAATAACTAAATAGTCGGAAAATTATGAATAACTATTCAAAAAGGTGTAATAAAAGTGTATCTACTTATAAAAATGTTCTTTTTAACGATTTTGAATGTTAACCGCCATTTGAAATTCGTCAAAAATCGTGCGGTAACTGTTACTTCCCTGAGCAGTGGCATTTACTTAAAATTTCTTTCCGTGTATTTCACGTTGAACACAACAGCTCTCAGGCCATCTATTCGAATCTTCTTCAAATTCATTCATTATGTGAGAAAACATTGCATTGTCAACTCTTAGTAACAAGTACAGTTATTTTGGAGGTGGAATCAAACCTACGAAAAATGATGATAGTTTGACATGATTTGGCCGGGGAACAAAGTTCCGAAAATCAAAACCCCGAAAGGCAAAAATTTTGATATTGCGTGAATGTATTTTAATTTGCATTCTTTTTGCCAAATTTTAAAAAATAAAGTGAAGAAAATCACGCTGGAGCAATGCTAACTCGAAATTTTGGGCTTTCAGTGTGTTGATTTTCGGAACTTTGTTACCCGGCTAATCACAGTAAAAAAAAGTCTTAAATTTGTTATATATTCAATTAAAAAATAAGCCTTTTAGACTTAATTTCAGCCGAAAATTGTGCTAATTTTCTTAAATTACGTCAATATTTGTGCTCAAAACCTTGTTTTTTAGTTTTGGACACTTACTTTTAGTCAATATTCATGTTTGAAATAAGAATTCTCTGACATAGGTGTGACAAGCTCGAAACATTTTTCTTTAAGCCTAAATCTCGACTAAAATTAAACTTTGCTGTCTGAAAGTAAGACTTTAAGCGCAAATATTGACTTAATTTAAGAAAATTAGCTCGATTTTAGACTGAAATTAAGCCTTTTACAGTGATTAATTTGTGATGTAACAATTTTAAGACTTTTTTTTTACTATGATGATTTTGGTTTACGTTTCTACATAAACAATAAAGAATTGCAAACATTACTTATTCTTACACTAAATAACTTTATTCATATAAAAAAAACCTAAGAACTTAATACAGCCACTGCCTTTTAATTTTTTGTTCACACATATAAAACATAATACACACACACACACACACATATATATGCCCGAATTATTTGAATTTCAGTATTTAATTACTTTTTACATGTACGTCTGAAACTATTATATTGAAACTGTGGATTAAATCGCGATAAAAAAAAGTATCTACTCTTCGATTTTAAATTTTATGGCAAATTGGTCCTGAAATGTCCCATAATCAATTCCGAAAAGAAAATCAGAGGTGCAAGAAGGTCAGGGTTGAATTCAATCGAGGACTACCGTGCCTCTAAATAAGAGACGATTCTGGTAGGATCTTTGCTCCAGTATCCAAACATGACCACCAAAATATCCAACTGGCTATAGTTTTTGAGATATTGAAGGTCAAAGGAATAAAAAGTCGAATTTCAGGCTTTTTGAGTATCTATTCACAGTCCAAAAAAATGCTGTTTTTTTCTCAAATAGTAAGACTCAATTCTGATAGGAGTTTTCCCGAAGAATCCCAATATGTACACCAAAATATTGAATTGACCCCACTTTTTGCCCAAATTGAAGGTCGAAGAGGTAAAAAATCGTATTTTTAGGATATTTTCATATCTATATTGTAAAACGCGTCGCAAAAAATCAAGAAATGGAAAATGTCCGATTCAATATATGTCCGACGAACTTTTAGAAATTCGTATCCCTTCAAACTAGTTATAATTTTGGCAACTTCACATTGCTTTTTACCAAATTGAAGGTCAAAGGAGTAAAAAATCGTGTTTTTTTACTTATTTCCCTGTTTTCTGGAAAAGTAGTCAAGACGATAGCGAGAGTCAAGTGATTCGAACTTCAAAAAGTTCGTCGGACATATTTGGATCCGCCATTTTTTTAATTATTGGCATCGCGTTCTATGGTATAGATATGAAAAATGTCTTGAAATAAGATTTTTTACCTCTTTGACCTAGAATTTGGGCAAAAAGTAGATCCAATTCAATATTTTGGCATACACATTTGGATTCTGCAGAAAATATCATATGAAAATTGACTTTTGCTTGTGGGACAACGTATTTTTTTGGCTGTGAATAGATAGTAAAAAATGCCTAAAATCGAATTTTTTACCCCTTTGACCTATAATATCTCAAAAACTAGAGAAACAATAATCTTACACTGAGAAACCGTAAATAACGAAAATTGTAAAACTTTTTAAGAATTTAGAGATAATCGATGCACAACCATAATAATTCTAAAATGTTATACTAATTTTTGTATTAATTACATTCTTCTTTTAATAGTATTATATGGAAAATTAGTATAAAATTTTAGAATTATTATGGCTGTGCATCGATTATCCCTCAATTCTTAAACAGTTTTGCAATTTTTGTTATTTCCGGTCTCTCAGTGTATCAGAATCGACTTTTACTTATCGGGAAACAGCATTTTGTTGGGCTGTGTTATAAACAATATAATACAATCGAGTAGTGCTGTAGTATAAAATTGCAATCAATTTTCTGATTATTATTTCAGAAAATTTATTTGAAATAATTTATAACATGATAGGTAAATTTTTTAAATGCGCAATAGATCGTTATTTTATGATTTAATGTATATATAATTTAAACGTGTTGCAAATAACACAAAAAATATGAATTTTCAGGGTCTTGGACTCGAATCCATTGGGAGCAAATCGGTAGAAGCTTACAGCCCGACGGATTCTCGCTCTTTCACTCCGCCGCCGCAGAATAAATATTCTCAACCAATTTTCGCTCAAGTATCGGATATCACTATACCGCACAATCTCCAAGAAATTCTTGCTAACGTGAAGCGGCAAGAAACCTCAAAAGTTGATTCATATTTGCCATCGAAACCTAGTGCAACGTTTTTGACCACCGTTCACAACTCGCCATCTACTTCTATGGCGTACGACAAACCAAAACCTATTTACGGTTCACCGGTCCATGGCAAGCACAGTCACGATGAGAAACATTCTCACAAAAGCCGACCCGCTAAAGAATCGAAAAGCACTCTTGGTTCTTTGAGCGATTTGGATCTGATAAAGAAGGCGGAAGAAGAGTTGGCCGCAGTGGCTGCCTTGTCAATGCCATTGCCACCACCGCTGCCAACTATACCAATGCCTGTTCTGCCGCCGGAGTTGCCACCGGCTCCTCTTCCACCACCGACCCTGGAAAATCCTGAGGAAGGTCACGGTTTTGGAAGTTTCGTGTCGCCGATTAAAACGAACATTCCATTACCACCACAACCCAAGCCTCCTGGACTCGAGGATGAGGATTTTCCGAATGCGTTTGCCCAAATGCCCGCGACGAATCCGTCGAGCACTTCTTCCGCGACTTCTCCTAATACTTCCAAAGGAACTGCAAGTCAAAAGTTCATTCCGAAAAGTGGTGTGGTGATGTGTGTGAAACGAAAAATAAACGAAGACGGTTCGTCATCTTCGCCCACGAAAACGTCAAGGACAAAGTCGCGATGGGGCCAAGGACCTTCGAATCAGTGAATGACAGTTTCTCATGCGATCATCGATACTCCGATATTATTGTTTGGAGGTGTCTTTTTTGTAATAATATATTCCTTGTAAATCGTAGAGCGCATATTGGGAGGATCTGAAACCGAATAAATTTTAAGTCGTAGGCTTTTTAAGTTTTTAAGTCCCGCATTATAAATGATAAGGGGGATTTTAAGCGAAAGACCTGTTCCGAAAGGATTAAAATAATCCTGGATTATGAAGTTGGAGGCTACTTTGACGATGATTAAATCGATGCGTCCGAAGAATTGTAGCACTCGAAAAAGAGTTTGTTTGATGATCAGATATATGTATACAATGTACGTGACAAAACGACTTATCTTACACGAATGTAAAAGGATAATTGTTTGTTGATATTATTGAATGTTTTCTAGTTAATAAAAATTGTAAATAAGTTGTACGTGCTCTGACGATTTCATTGAAGTTTCACTAACAATCCGACGATCACTTACGGAATTTATTTTTTTTACAGATTTTAACTCGGATCATTGCAATTTTAGAGGGGGCTTCGAAATTGTAAAGTTATTACGGGCACGAGACGGGATTTATGTCAGTGGAGGTAAGATTTTACAATTCGGTCGTAAAACTGTTCTAGTTGCGTATGGCATTAAACAAACTCTTGGTTGAGTGTCCAGTTTAGTTTTTAGCTTGCTTTTCGACCAACAAACGTGTACAGTTGTATCAAATGTAGAGTGCATCACATATTCTATGAACATTTCGACGTGTAGAAAAGTAAATTAAAAAATGCCGTATATTACGCTATTATCAGTTGGTACTTGCTTGTGTTTAATGTTACGAACACACATAAGTCGTAGTTTTACACTCTTCGTTCCTTTTTACTATTTTAATAATGTATAAAAGGCTGCATTAATAGCCAACTTTTCTTAAGCTAGTCCCGGTTGTGGAAAGATGCGATTTGGAACGTTTAAAAACTTAAATATTTTCATTTTTATTAAAGCTGCTTTAAAAAGTGTTAAATAACCCTACTAATTACATGCGGTTCGTTCGTAAAATACGTCTCTAATATGTGATAGTTGTACGAGGACGCCATTGCATAATTCATTTAAAAAATGTGATAAAATATATCCAGTGAGATTTTAAATGTCATGACTTAGTGTAACTAATGTTCTTGCAGAATATCACAAGTCTGCCAGTGAAATTTTCGGAATAAAACTATATATATTAAACGATTCTGTGAATAAATATGAAAAGTGTGCATGTTGTAAAATAATGGTAAAATGAAACTTGATTATAAGGAATAAATTTTATAAATGTAATGGAAAGAGACGGAAAAGGAGTAGCTGAATTATTCAATTGGCATTGCGTACAAAACAAAATTTAATATCAATACCAGAGAAAAACTTTTATTTTTAAAACCAACTAAAAATCACAATGTGCAAGTATACGATAAAATGTGGAATTAAAAGTTGTGTGCAAAACGAATCGTAATTTCATATGAAATACTATTCTGGTCATTCTAGAGTTCAATGCATTTAATAGTAGTTTATTTTGCATTTTATAATTCCAAGGATTTAAAGTGCAATATAAATTTTTTCCACGAAACCTATAGAATAACCAAAATGACTCGCCATTACCTTTCATGTGAAATTTCAATTTCAGTTATTTGTTCATAACCATTAATTTTCAAAAAGCTAAAAAGTTGCATTTTCTATTTCTGCACGCGGTTAAATTTAATTCTCCACATAAAGCCATTTCTTAAATAATTGATTCTTATTTAATCACCCATAGTCTGCATGCAATTATTTCTTTTAATTTACTAATCAGTTATCAACATTGGAAAATAAGAATATCAAGCATAAAAATATTTTTTAAATATACATGTTTTAATTTTGCAGATATTTTTAACAAACCTAACTTATATCAAGTTACATAGATTAAAATTCATTTAAAAAATGAATATTTTACCATTAAACAATAAAACTACAATGTGCTATTCCTAAATGAAAACTTCCATGGATTTTTGTACCCTTCCTTTAAAAATCCTATATAAAAACGTGTACGGAAAAACTAAAATTTGCAGGCAATTGCTAAAAGTTGTTTTTCGGTCGGTCTTGAGCTGCTAAAATACAGAGTCTTAAAAATCATGCCTGAAAGTCGTTCCATAACTGAGACTTGTACCTTATGCATTTATTCAGATGTGTTTTAAAATATCAAAAAGAAATAAATTTTCGGTTGCAGAAGTTTTACCAAAGAAACGATAGTTCATTTAACAGCGTCGAGTGCTTCTATATGGTGTAAGAAGGGAAGAAATAATTGTAGAATAAACAAATAGTATTTTTCGGATTCCTTAAGCACGAAAATCTTTCCTATTGTATTCACCACCGGATGAGCGAGTTTGAGACGAACCTGTAAATTTGAAACAATAAAACTTAATTAAAATATCTAGACAGATTTAGCGAAGTACAAACTCCCGTCTACCGGTGTGATATTTTAAATATTATAACATAAAATAATGAAATATCATAATTTTCTAATGAACAGTGAGTTCCTAAATGATTTTGTTACTGGAGGAGTTAGTTTGTATTTCATTGCGTATTTAACAATTTGAAAATGTACCTTTTTGTACACAATACGATACTTCATGCTGTAATTTTATTTTTTGCGTCATTCTCAGTCTTTTAAGTTACGACAATAACTGCTATACCATTTTTTTTATGGAAAATTGAGTATTCTTCGTCTCTTCTATTATATTGTCAAATTGGCGTTGTAAATATATTTCCTAGGAAATATCTGGGAGAAGCAATATGCTCCGATAACCGATCGGCACATCATCTATGTTCGATAACTTCAAAATTTGTATCACCGGGTACATAAGGACAGAAACTGGTAAAATTCAGTACTGAAAGACAGATAATAGACTCAACAGTTTATATCCAAATTATTACCTGAAATCTGGCTACGGGATTTTGTCAAGTTTGGTTTGTAGCTGAAGAATGTATATGAATAAAAAAAGCAAAAATAGTCAGAATTCCTTTTAACAACAATTTAGTAAAATAAGGAGCTCTTTTCGTATGATATGTGTAGAATGGAACTATTGAAGCAATCCAATGGAAAAAAATTTATAAAAGATATTAAAAAGGACACATTTTGGACAAATTAATGGATTTTTCACCTAACAAGAATAAAAAGAAATACCGAGAATTACATTTTTTAATTCTTCACTCCATTACATTTCACTTGGCGGTGGCCAACAGAGGACGCGCGCAAGCAATTTGTTTTCGCTACTGAAATGCTTCCCTCACATATGTACAGACAGAAGTGCATAATTTATACTGTACTGTGCTGTAAAATAATTGGCCTCTGCAGTTTCAACTCCTTTGGATACCCATGTCTGTATTGTCTGGACAATTTTTATCATCTTAATTGTCATTGAGTTTCGAAATTCATTTAAAAATACAAACATATGATAGTTTGTGATGTTGTGATATATATAATTGGCTTTTAATATTGACAGAATCTTGGCGGTTAGTGAATACCAATTATTAGCATTTGCTTGGCTGTCAATAATGAACAACGTCGTGATCATGCCAATAATGGGCCAATACTGGCACATTGGCTGCCAATATTGGACCATGATTGAGCTAATCGTTTATTTCAGTGGGTATAATATTATCCTAGATTGCTTCCTTCTTTCCAGTCAGGCAACAGCCAGTTAAAATTAAAAATGTTGTACATGTTCCTCTGAAATCCCACAAGGATCGCATTTATGTCCACTATTATTCAATCTGTACATCAGCGATGTCAACACTGCGATCGTTTTTTTCTATTTTCCTTATTTTTGCTGATCACCTAAATTCCGCAATATATCATCTCCCAACAAACCAGGAAATATACGGAATTAATATGTTGCATTGATTGGCGTATTGAGTTTCAGATTGTCATATGGGAATTCGTAGGATTTTATATTTTTTTTTAATTAGTTATGGCCCAAATGGGTTCACCCAGCAAAAAAAATCGATGTCTTTGATTCTTTTGTAACTCTGGGATAGTATTCTATTTCAAATTTCATGGGACACTTATTTTTTATTTTGACCTAAAAATGCTTCTGAGGCTCTCTGCCGGTATGCCAACTTAACTTCGAAAATGCGGTATTTCAAGATTTAAAATCCACATTTTTTTTAAATGTCCGCCGTTTTGTCTCACCCTATCCGATCGGGACGAGTATTTTGTTAAAATGTATGGAATTTCATTAACTTTAACTTGGCTCCGTCGTATTTTGAATTACATCAAAAATCGTCGAGATAAATGGGAATAACAAAAAAAAATATGGTTGCCCATGTATATCTTCTGAAGGAAGATATATCCTTCCGTTCACCGCTTTTCAGCACACCAAAGAATATGTCCATATGACATGAAATCCGCGCGTTATATTATTAAAAGACTTTTCATGTATGGCATTTTGAGTTTAATTTTAACTGACTTGAAGAGTCAGGAGGAAAATATATGTGTGCAGGCCCTGCAGTTTAAAGTGGGTTCCGAACCACTGTTAATCTTCCTAAAATAAATAGGAATAACTAATAAAAGTTTTTTTTTCAAAATGGAATTTCTCAAAAAGACCATCTTCAATTTCCGCCAAATTTGGATATGTTTTTCAAGACTGTATGAGCTATTTTTTTACCAAATTTCAATATGCTAACTTGCTTCTTTTTGCAGATCTGGCCAGACAACCGTGAACCGTTAGTGTTTAAAAGTTTTGGCCCCATACATGCCGCAGGTATGATCATATACGACGACTTTGAATTTGCAGAATATTTACTTAACCCCTCAACTGCGGTTATAATTTCAAAGAAATTGTCCAAAATGACAAAAAAAAAAAAATGTGTGCGACTTTAATAATACTTAGTATAAGTAGTTTGTTTGGGTCGCTGATTTCGAATATGGAGTCAGATTTTTAAATTCAATATGGCACCACCTTTACGTCGTTCACATGTCCTTTCGAAAATCCCTTCCTTTTTTTTTGACCAATATAAAATAATTTATTTTTAACTGTTATATTTCCTTGTTCACTATATGTCAAATAAAGAATATAAAAAACATAAAGAAAAGAAAACAATAAAAAAAATGAAAAACAAAACAAATAAAAGTGCACATCCAAGACCTTCCTTGAACTTTCTCGTGGTGAAGTGTCAGTAGGTAAACAATCAAATACCGAAACTAATGAAGAGAGGCCCGAGTAAAGAGTTTCGAATAAAATGGTTCAATTTTCG
This sequence comes from Trichopria drosophilae, assembly GCA_030407085.1. Taxonomy (NCBI): domain Eukaryota; kingdom Metazoa; phylum Arthropoda; class Insecta; order Hymenoptera; family Diapriidae; genus Trichopria; species Trichopria drosophilae. The sequence continues at coordinate 67,420,640 of CM059586.1, read as the reverse complement.
AGAACGGTGTTCGGCATATTGGATCAGCCATTTTGAATTTCGAAAATCTGACTTCAGATTCGTTATTAACGACACCAAAAACCCTTGAGTAACAAGCTTCAAGCGGTTTTATAAACTTTTATGCATAAATTCATTGAACACAATGTCATAATTCATGACGAAGATTTTGAAAAATTCGTGAAAACTACCATCTTTGTGGACGTATATTTTTGTTGACACATCGATTACGAAAATGGACAACGTCCGAACGTCGTCGTATTCAGTACACCTTAGACTGTCTAGAAATGGATTTAATTTTAAGTCACATAAATTCCTGAATTTGTTAATCTTATTTATATCATGACGAAGATTGCGTTTTTCCGGCAATTTGGGGAAAAGTCCGAAATGACGAAGATCTTCGTCATCGGTAGACAAGGGGTTAAAAGATACTTATAGATCCTAAAATTGATAAGTTTTTGAAATCTCATAAGCTCAACTAATTTCTCCCAGATGGAAATAGTTTGGAAATGTATCGAGATACACGGGAAAAAATTACACATTTTTTTGTCTGTTGCTGATGGGTAAAGCTATACTTGATCGATTTATTATTTTGAATGCGGGGTTAATGCTTAAGTTAATTATTTTTTTCCTTCATTAGTATGCATTGGATTGTGCTATTTTTTTCAAAAGTGTTGTATTAAATACACTCTTAAGAGTATTGTGAAATTCGTATACCTACGCCATTTGTAGCCGCTGTAACTGATATATAGTTATGAACAACATGAGTATTAATACGTATGTACCATCATTTTCAATAAATCTTTTGTATGATTAACATTTTCAAACTTTGAAATAATTATATAATATGGTAAATAAATAATATTTTTTGTCAGATTCATTTCAAGAATCAGTATGTGTCGTTCTAAAGGTCCAGAAAATGTCCTGATTTTAACGCTGTTCATAAAAAAGCTGTCTGTGAAGATAAAACACTGCTATTCAAAAAGCTTGGTGATTTAGCAAACGGATTGTTGATAAGAGTATCAAAATAATAACACAACAAAATTTATTCGATACTTTTATAGAAGAAAGCAATTGTAAAATTATGAAATTCTATGGTGTTTCTGCGGATGAAATAATGTTTCATGAGTGCAAAATAAGTGACGAATGTAATGAAAATTTCAGTTCAGCATTGGAAAATGAAAAATTACATTATAAAGAAAAATCACGTTTCATAACTCTTGTACCTTCAAGTCTCTAAAGAAACTATACTTTGTTAAATATTAGAGGAACTACAGTGCATATGATCAAAATTTCACAAAATCTCGTGAAAACTAAAGGAGTATATGGAAAACCCGATCCATATTCTGAAAATCGTGCAAAGAATGAAACAATCAATGATTTTCAATCAAAAAATTAATTTCACAACATTTTTAGGTATTCAATACAACACCTTTGATAAAAATAGCACAACCCAGTGCATACTATGAACCAAAAAAATATTTAGCTTAAGCATCAACCACCCAATAAAAATAATAAATCAACCAAGTGCAGTTGCTTACCCATCAGTAATAGACAAAAAAATATGTTATTTTCCCCGTGTATCTCGATACATTTCCAAACAATTTCGATTTAGGAGAAATTAGTTGAGCTACATTTTTATCATCTACAAGTAGCTCGTAAGTAAATATTCTGCAAATTCAAAGTCGTCGTATATGAGAATAGTGGATCAGATTTGCGGCATGTGTGGGGCCAAAACTAGTACAAAATCCCGGTTATCTGTGTTTTCATCATATTTTCGAAAAAAAGCAAGTTGGCCTTGAAATTTGGTAGAAAGATAGCTCATACAGTCTTGAAAAACATATCCAAATTTAGCGGAAATCAAAGATGGCTTTTTTTAAGAAATTCCATTTTGAAAAAAAAAAACTTTTTTTTAGTTATTCCCATTTATCTCGACGGTTTTTGAAGTAATTCAAAATATGGAATAGCCAAGTTAAAGTTGTCGAAATTCCGTATATTTAAAAAAATCGTCCTGATTGGATAATGAGGGACAAAACAGTGGCCATTTGAAAAAAATATGAATTTTGAATCTTGAAATGCCGCATTTTCGAAGTAAAGTTTGGCATACCGTCACAGAGCCTCAGAAGCATTTTTAGGTCAAAATAAAAAATACCTGTCCCATGAAATTTAAAGTAGAGCACTATCGTAGAGTTACAAAAGAATCAAAGACATCGATTATTTTGCTGGGTGAATCCATTTGGAATGGGCCTTATATGGTTTTGGTTACTTCCCATTTCTAGAGAACATGGAGTCTTTTAGCATTTTCCGATAATTGAATGTAATCGTTTCTCTTGGGGTAGGTGCACTTATGAATCGCGTATATAATGTATTCATGTGGGAAGGAACGGGAAAATAATAGACTTCCAACTAAATCGTACACAGATTTTCTGTATACTTCTGTATACTGGTTTGTTGCGCTGCCTTTGACTCTACCTTTGATCTGGATAATGTTTCAAAACGATGCGTTAAAAATGGATTAAAGTTGAATTCATCTAAAAGCGTGTTCATGACTTTCGCTCGGACATTTAACGTTAACAGCTAGGAGTACTCCATTCTTTTTAGTAAATAGAAACCACTATAGCGCATAGAGATCTTGGAGTCATCTTCGATCCACCATTGTCATTTCGCGCTTACAGCAATTAGATTACTTCGGAAGCCTTTAAACTCCTTGGGTTTATTCGACGTACCACTGCAGATTTGCAATCAACTCTCATTTCATTATTTTTCTGTATAAACTATTTCTATTCTTATGCTTCTCCTATAATGTCACCTTTTTTAGCTTACGAAATTAATAAAATTGAATCCTCTCACTACAAATTGTTAACAAGGTAGTAAATGCATAGATTAGATCACAATTACCTTTCTATTAGCAACGACACATACGCTTTATTCACTTGAATCATGTAGAACTCTGAATGATACCAAATTTGTCTATTACTTGATCAAGCAAAACAACGATGACCCTGGACTTACAAATTTACTAGTTGTATATGACGAGTTCGATGATTTTCGTACCCCAAATGCTGTCGTTGAATCGAACTATCCCAAAAATTGGATCTACTTCCTACAATTACAAGAGAAAAAGTAATTCACTGTACCAAACCATTAGAAATGGCGTTAATATTACAACTTTCGTACTGAATACTAAGTATCCATTAAAGATCGAATACTATAGTATACCATCAGTGAATTAAATAATACTATTTTTGCGTTACTTTATTTTTATTCCATAATTCTAATATCGTTACCAATAAATACCAAAAAAACACTACCCAAGTGCCAATCGGGGATTGACTTTTTATTACGTGGGTTTTGTAGAGAATCGAAAAATATGAGATACGTATTTTTTCTTTTCTGCGGAGATGACGATTTAAGGGGTGAAAATAGGGGTTGAAATATTGAATTTTTTAATAAAAACTTTAATTCGGATATATTTGCGAATAGTGCTGATAGGCGATTTAATTGAAACTTCATATATTTATGTAATTTGAGGCGCTGATTATGAATATGATGATGAAAATTGCCGGCAAGGTCATTTTCAAGGTCAAAACCCCAAAAAATACACTAAAAATCGCGTTTTTTTTTTGCTTTTTGAGGTATATATTTATTGAAAAATACGAGTTTTATCGAATAGGTAAATATATATTTGAATAAATGTGTATTTAATACATTTATGGGATCACGAATATGACCACGAAGATAATCGTTAAGGTCATTTTCAAGGTCAAAACTTAAAAAACCTCACAAAAACGCGGTATTTCTTTTCATATATATATTGAATAAAAAAGAATAAAAAAAGAAAAAAGAGAGAAAAACAAAAAAAAAAGAATAAAAACGAAAAAAAAAGTAAATATTTATAAAACTCATATTTTTCAATATATATACCTCAAAAAGCAAAAAAAAAAAACGCGATTTTTTGGGGTTTTGACCTTGAAAGTGACCTTGCCAGCAGTTTTCATGATCATAAATATATGAAGTTTCAACTAACTCGCCTATCAGCACTATTCGCAAATATATCCGAATTAAAGTTTTTATTAAAAAATTCAATATTTCAACCCCTATTTTCACCCCTTAAATCGTCATCTCCGCAGAAAAGAAAAAATACGTATCTCATATTTTTCCGATTCTCTACGAAACCCACGTAATAAAAAGTCAATCCCCGATTGGCACTTGGGTGTTACTTGTTAGTAATTTCGTGACCCACTTCAAGAAGCCTTATCTATTTGTCATATTTACGTCACAAATTCTCGTTTGTTTAAAAAACTATTGAAGATAGAAAAAAAGTATAATACAAAAAATGTTCAAAATTTTAAAATCTACAACTTTTGTCTGAAACTTTTTTTTCGAAAAACCAATATTTTTTTCCCTAAAAACTACATTATTGATACTCGTCGATATATTTTTGAAGTGATATGTGATATTTACGTCAACCTTAAGGCATTCCATTTTGTCGTTTTTTTTTCATTTTGCATTGCTGAACTTCCTTGCTTCAAGACCGCCGTTACTATATGAGAAAACCAAAGAGGTTGAACTTTAAAATCGGTTGTACCGTTTGTAAGATATCGGGAGACAAAAAAAATGGGAAGTACGTACGCGCACAAAATAACGGACAATTTTTTATTGCGTTTTTGAGTTCTTTAGGGTCTGAAACGTCAACATTTTACAAACAAGTAATTTCAATTTTTCACGCGTGGAAATACAGTTCTAAGAATTAAATGCAATACTTACCCGAGTTTTTACTTCGTTGTATTCATTTTCACAATGTGGTGAAATCTTGTGACGTGCTTCAATATAGTTGGTCAAACTTTGGTTAGATCATTAATTCGAGCAAGTGTAAATGAATAATTAATGAGTAACGAATATAATTACAACTAAACATACGGTCATAGGTTTTATTTTTAACAATGTACCAGAACTTGAGCATTGAAATTACGTACCATCGTAATAATGAAAGATGTAATTTATTAGTAAATATACAGATTTTTTAGATAAATTACTGAACAAAATTCTTCAAAAAATACCCAAAGAAACGTCCATAAGCTTAAACGAACGTAATCTTTAAAAAAATCGATATTTTTGTGGATAATGAGAATTCATTCCTTCCAAAGGTCTTGCCGTCGTTTGTTTTAATGCTATTGCATTGTAATATTGCAATAATTGCTCGCCGCTATATTTATAAGGGCTGAAAATTATCATCAAACATATCGAAGGAACTACTTTCTCCATACATTCCACAAATACAAAAGCCCTAAAACTTATCAAAAAAGGTATCGCTCCGATAATGGTTTGGAGATGAAATTTATTGATGTAAATGATGTTTGTACAAGGGATCCGACGAGAATTGTTGGTAACAATTGAGATTCGACGCCGGTACCCCGTTGCACGATAAGGATAAGTGAAATAAAACAATTTTGTTGCGATGCACATTGTTATGCAGGCTATTTTATTGATCAACTTATTTGCACGACGGCCAAGCCATTACCGCCACTGATTCCGTCGCCTTAGCGTACGACGGGCGATCTCAAATAAGGATCGGTAACAACAGGGGACGCGACGAGGGGTGAAGGAACAAAAATCGAAACCTCCGCTTTCGAAACCGAGTCGATTGCGACACGCACGCGTCGATCCTTCCACGTTAGTAAAATATCTTTTTTTACGCTATTGTACGCTACCCGTACCGCTTACAGATTAAATAAAAAATAATAAGCTTCCAAATGATACGATCTCGCGTATTGTGGCGCGAGACCGACCGTGTGTTGCCTCTCTTTTTTCTTGCTTCGTGAAAAATATATCTAGCGCTAAACTGTCTCCGTGCGTTCGACGTAAACGACAAGGAATTGAAATTAAATGTTGACAACTGCCGAGGAGGGAGACCGCGTACAATTTCAAAATTAACTCTCGATTATCATTTTTTCTAATAGAAAGGAATCTTATTTCGCTTGAAATCTATACAATTTCCTTAAAAATATTAGCAACTGTCATCGGGTGCAGCCGTTACTTATTCGTATGACAAATTTACGAATTTCGGTCAATAAAGATGATTCGAGCTAGTCCATATTACAATTTTTTACTTCAGTCGATCTCTGGTTTAGCGTAAAGTAGTTCTGAAATTTCAGTTCGTTCTCGTTTACGCAAGTCCGACTGCCCTTTGAGAATTTGATATAGCGGCATGATCGCCACCGTGCCGAAGAAACCCAACGTAAAGAGATACATCGTCCGATACGATTCGCCCCGTGATAATAATCTATTTTAAAGGCGTCTTGTTCCGTCTCTGGCGAAACCCGCAACTCGACGATCATTTATTATTCGTATAGGCGGTCAAGATCGAAGGTAACCTCAAAACAAAAAACAGCCGTCGAGTTCGCGGAGCTGCGCAGTCTACTTTACGATAACCGTTTTCTACAATGCAATCTTCGCGAGAGCGGAAAATAAACGTCGACGTTACAACGAAGAAAGAGAGAACTTTGCTTTATGCGTTCTGTATGTTTATGCTGACATAATTGGTGCGTGATCGAGATCAATTCCCAACTGCCGGATCGACGCACCGCGCCATCCGACAAAAGATTCGATCCGCAGATTCCGTCGATTTCCTCGAGGATCCGAATTACCCGGAAGTCTCATCCAAGCAGGTTACGGGGATCGTGTCTAATCGTAGTTTACGATTCGTAGCTCCTGGACGCTTCCGGATTGGCGAATCCTAAACAATTATCCGGCATCGATGATTCCACGAGCATAATTCTGCCAACGTCGTGAGTATTCGCTTGGTCTTCTTTCGGTACAAAGTTCCGTTTCCTATATTCCAGCGTCATTAGGATTCGTCCGCGGTGATTCCTGGTCTCTGCTGAACATCATCCGGGATTCGTTTTCTTCATTTTTTTTTCTCATTTTTTTGTTTGTTTGCTTGTTTTACGTGTGTGTGTGTGTGTGTATGTATTTGATTCCTTGTCGATAAAGAGGTTGCACCCCATTATCTCTCACGATGATCATCCTTTTTCAATGATTCCCCCGTAATTGGCCTCGTCATCGATGAGACATCGATCGTTTGACAACGACGGCGATGAACCTACCCGTTTTATAGCCCTCTTTCACGCCAGCGACCTCGCGCACATCTTTAACTATGCCCGATTCGCCAAGTCGTTTTACCGTTTCGCGCAGTTAGTGATTTGTGGTTGTTGGTCGAAGAAGATTTGGTCGAACGAGCCTTCAGTCGCTCCCGCGACGCTGCATGGCAAATGCGTTGCTCAGCCGCACCGTATCGGCTCAATACGGCTGGGAGAACTGGCCCCCGGCTTGGGACTGTCCCGACTGATAAAAGCCGCTGCGGTCTCCCTGGTACGTCGAATCCTGAGACAACAGACCGTCCATCTGCGACTGGAATTCACCAACGGCAAACGAGTCTTGCGACAATTCCGCCTGAAACAATCAAAATGTTCGATTAATAAATAATTTTATTTACTTTATCATCTTATCTTAAAACTATTTGGATAATCATCCGACTTTTCATCATTTGTATAATTTAAATTTCTTGAACGGTTTGTGGTAAAACCTTAGAAATCTTAGGAAGTTGTAATTTGAATTTTGAATAATTCTGGAGGGTTCAATGACTAAACCTTGAATTTCTAATGACGTTCAAATCAAGTGATAGATTGATTGATTTAAATTATAGGGGAAGAGGTTGGGTTATGAACACCCTTTCATTTTTGGTTAATAAATTTTTCTCAACTAGATATTATGCAGACATATGTATATGTATGGATAGCTAGAGACCTTAGTTAACTACTACTGAGGAAATTAAATTGATTTTATCGTCTAGAAAAAGTTGGTTAAACATTTAGTAGAGTCGTAATTTTTAGGTTAACAAACAAAATTTGTTGGTTCGGTTGTGAACACCACTGAAAAATGTACTGAACATAGGAAAAAATTAAGTAAAACCGCCCCAGATATATATGCAGAAATTTATTTTGTAACTATGCTTTGCACTTATCTTTTTCTTTTTTTAGTAAAAATACTGAAAAATAAATTTGTCAGATATATGTCAGAAAATCAATTTGTTCGCAGCAAAAAGCACAAGCAATAACACATACTTGACATTTGACGAATTTTATAAATTTCTTTCCAATCAAAATGTATGCAGGGGTGTTCACAACCACACCATGTTCACAACTGAACCTCTTACCCTAGTAAATAATATCATTTAATATTAACTATTTATTTATTATTAATTGTTCATGTTGGTCGTTCCTTTATGTCACAGCAATGAATAAATCGTGTTTAAAATGATATAATATGGAGTGTATTTTCGTTACACAATTAGTATAACTCAAGGCATGTGTGTTTTTATCAACTTCAATATGTGACTGTTCACTTATGTCCGATTAACTACGATTAAACACCAGATTTATAATAGAATTTTGTACAGTCATGCACATTACGCATAATTCAGTTGAAATTAATAAATTCTGTGAGAAACTGGCAAAATTGGTATACACTAGAATACATTTTTTGAATGCTACCTAACTTCATTTTTAACAGAAATGTATCTGCGATATCGAGATTAGCATTTTTTAAGTCAGAAAATAATCACCTTTGACACTAACTAAGCCATTTCTGGATCCATTTTCAAAAAAACTTTTGCAAGCTTCAAGCAAGTTGTTATAAATATAAGAAGGTTATTTATCTATATATTTTGACAGTTTTTAGCTAGTTGATTTTAAGAGGAAGAACCAGTGTAATCAGTTCAGTTTATCAAAATTTAGATTGCTGAAAGGATCCAATTTTTTTCTAGCACAATTTATGATCTAAATTAGTGATGTAGTGTCAAAATGAGAGAAAAATTATATTCAATATTAAACAAAAGGGTGCTGTAATAAACTTTGCAGATAATACTATAATTATGTACACAGAGCTCTGTTGGAATCTATTATGAGTTTCCTAATATTATAAACTGGTTAGGAAACAACTTCAGGGTATAATTCAAGAATTCATCACTATTTTATAGTAACATAGACTTTTGCAACAAACTTTCCGATCATTTTAAAATAAATGAAGAATATCTTGGTATTTTTCAATCACTATAATTATGTAAACGATAATAAATCTTATAAACAATACATTGTAAGTAATTGCGTAACTGTGATATCAGTTCACGCAACCCTCATAACTATTATTTTATTTTATGTCACCAGAAAAAAGCATTTTACTATTGAGAATGTTGCAAAATATCCCTGTAATATGTGTCATAACACTGTTAACAAATATGTTTCACACAGACGATAAAGTGTGCTCATCAGCAGGGTCTTCATCGTGTTCCCTGGATGCAAACATTTTTTTAATTTAATAGTGTGAACATTACATAGTTTTTTAAATTTCTATGAAAAATACCAAGATCTTCATGGTATATACTGTAGAACTGTAATATATTGTACACAACTTGTAATTGTGGACTGGGAAGATACCTAAGACAATGTCACGAAGAAACTTCAAATCATACAAAAAAGAATCCTAAAAATTGTGTACTTTTTAAAACGTAAAATTTAAACTCTCCAGGAAAATCTTTCAAAATTAAAATATTTTAAATTATATAACATATTTTACTTAAAAACTACCAAGCATTGTATAAAAAACAATGAACTAGAACAATTTGCCAATAAAATTAGTACCAGAAAAAACAAATTTGATACTACATTAGTAAATAAAATTTCAAAAAAAAAAAGAGTTAGGCCATAAATCTTAGTTACGTAGCTATAAAAATATACAATCATCTCATTAAGACACATGCAATTAATAATAAAAAATAAAACAGAAATGTAGATAATTCATCTACAGATGAGAACAATGGTTTCTAGGTAGCATTCTGCAACTTAATTATAAAGAGTGTACCTCAAAAACCTGACAAATCACAAAATAGACATTTCAAAAATCCGACATATCAAAAAACAGATACCAAAAATCCAGACATTTCAAAATGCAAAGATATGTTGAATCTCTATTTTTTAAATGTCTGATTTTTGAACGTATGGTTTTTTCATGTTGGGTTTTTCAAATATCTGGATTTGTAGTATCTGTTTTTTGAAATGTCTTGTTTTTGAATGTCTGTTTTTTGAAATGTTTGTGCTTTTGAAATGTTTGGTTTTTGAATGTCGGATTTTTATGTGTCTGTTTTGTGATTTGTCAGGTTTTTGAGGTTCACCCATTATAAAAAATTCTTTATGATATTGCTATGCAATGTCTAATCAAGTAATGACTCCTAAACTTGTAGATCTATATATTTATTAAAATAACTTATTATTGTTACTATTATTATTATTATTATTATACAAGGCAACCTATGTGCAATACAGGCACCTACACAAACACTAAAAATATAGATCAAACTTCTTGAATTGTTTACGAACAAAGTCAAATTAAAATTAAATACATAGGAATTCTCTTGGGCAGAAACTAAACGAATAGACTATGCGAACAACACATAAATATTAACTAGCAATGCAGTCTGATTTAAAAATAAAAATAATCATGTGAAATATTCGTTGGAATTGATTTCAAATTAACCTAGGTAAGACATGGACAAATGAAGTTCACATCCCAGGCCAAAATTATTGTTAGAAATTAGCGTTTTATCACGAATAAATGTAAAACTAAATTTTAATGAAAAATGAAATCATAAAATATTACCTGTGACAATCCAGGTTGAGAAAGGCTAAAACCAGGCTGCGACATGCCCTGAGTCGTGCCTTGAGTCAACGGCAAGCCAGGTTGACTGTAGGGTTGAGTGTTCTGCTCAGATAGGCTGAGTTTCCCAAGGCGAGGACCGCTCTTGTTCTTGGACACAGTTGCACCTCTGCGATTCCGTTGATTCTGTCGAGCTTGAAGAGCTTGCTGATGCTGATTGTAGAAGCGCGGTGGCACATGAGCCATGTTCATAAACATGCCGACCGGTACAGGCACGTTGTTCATCGCTGCCTGGGCTCGCTCTGGACTTATGTAGCTGATGGTATCGTGCGTGCGGCTGAAGATATCCAGCGGTACGTTTCTCTGGTAATACGGATTATGATTTTGCGTTCCGTTAACCTGTCCACCTGATCTATCGTACACCGACCCCGGAATTAGTGCTTCCCTTGCATCATACATGGAAGTCGACATGAAATGGGAGCCGGGATTAGCAGCATTCACCAGCTTCTTGGGTTTGGCAAATTGAATCATCGATTCCTTCAAATTATTTAGAGGACCTTCTACAAGAACTTTCTGTTCCTTGTAGAAACTCAATAAGTGATTCCAAAGTGGCTGTTTAGAAAGTACTTTTGGATTGCCAACAATGATTATGCCGAATTTCGCTCGGGTTAATGCCACGTTCAACCGTCGTGGATCATTTAGAAAACCAATTCCTTGATGTTCGTTCGAACGCACGCAAGACATAATGATGATGTCTTTCTCGCGACCCTGAAAAGCGTCGACGCTGGCGACTTCGATCTCCTGATACAATTTCGAATGTAACGAACCTTGATATTGCATATACTGTACTAAGTACGCCCGTTGGCCTTCGTAAGGAGTAATTACTCCGATCTGTTCCGGCTTTACTCCACATCGCAAGAATCTCGTGGTGATTTTCTCCACGTTCGATGCCTCCGTTCTATTAAGGTACGATGTTCCGCTACCAGCAATTTCCTCTTGCCCCTGCGTTACATAGAAGAACATTGGCTTATCTGGAGCGGGCCATGGAAAATCGATCTTAAGAAGTTTCCTTTCATCGGCGCAAACTCCGTTTTGCAGAGATCCCTCGTAAAAGAAATTCGAAGGGAATCTGGATAAGTCTGGGTGCATGCGATACTGCACTTCCAGACGGAAAGGTCGTATTCCTAAAACGACGAGTCGTTCAAACAATGATTGCGATAAACCTGCTCTGGCAGCCTTCTTACACATAACAACCGGGCCAAGTTGGCAGTGATCACCGACGAGGATCAGCTGCTTCGCACCGAGTACCACCGGAACCATACACTCCGGTTCGGTAGCTTGCATGCTTTCGTCGATAAGGATGGAATGGAATTTCAGTCGGTGTAGACGAGGATCCCCCGCACCAACGCACGTGCAACAAATCACATCCGCCGCTTCCAGCAATTCTTTTTCCGCTGCTTTCTTCAGGAGCCGGTAACGTTTTTCATCTACGCTGGATAATTCACCGGTTTCGTCTTTCAGCTGCTGGAGTTTCTGCAACTCCGTGTTGGTTTCCATGTTCTTGATCTGGTTATGTAGAGCCAGAAAACTAACCGGCGAGTCGATAGCTTCTCGAGATTTCGCACACAGACGAACAACTTTCAAGTTAGATTTATGGATCTTTTCTGTGAGCTGATCTACAGCGGTGTTGGATGGAGCACAAACTAACACTGGTCCGCCATTTTGCTTCACGAGTTGGTAAACTATAGTAGCACTCGTTACAGTTTTTCCTGTACCCGGTGGACCTTGAATCAGAGACAAAGGCCTTTGGATGGCGTGCTTCACAGCATATACCTGCGATCTATTTAGATCTGGCAAATTTGGTGCGCTGAAATGTTTTGGCAAGTGGCAGCGAAATAGGACCTCTTCGACTTCGTGTCCTAATAATCGGTGGTAAATGTAAGCTGATACAGAGGTGTCGTCTACTGCAAACTTTCGTAGAGCTATTTGCATTCTGTCGAAAAGAACAAAGAAATAAACCATCTGCATAATAAATGTATATTTACGTCCTAAAATAAAATACGAAAACTTACCGGTCAAAACTGGTGCTTTTCCAAATGAAATCAACGACAAAATTGCTCACGCATTCTGTAGGTGCTCCAGAGTTGTTTTTCAATTCAATTCCGACCTCTTCGCCGTAATTATCAGGTATTTTTATGACATGGCCGATACCAGACCACGGTTTGTGCAGTTCACCGAGATAACGGAGTCTAAGCTCGTCTCCGTGCATCAATTTCATGTCACCGTCTGTTTTTGCTAGCATGAAATAAGCAATTGTTTTCTTGTTCAAACCTACATCCCATCGTACTTCAATATTTTCTTGCGTCTGCGACTCTTTCAGACGTTTATCGTAGTCTGCTTCCAATTTAACCAGGGGCCCAAAGATATTTTGATACTGGTAACCATCCTCGTACCGAAGTAAAACTTGCTGCGGTTCCTCGTCTACTCCAGGCTTCTCAAGATCTTGAAACGTTGCGTCAACGTTGTCGCGCCATAATTCCTCCAGCTTGTTTATCTGCTGTGCAGAAATCTGTCGAGCTCGCATTTGTTCTTGTTCGGACGGAATTTTAACTAACCATGCGAGGAAGCTTCGGTCCTCTATCAATGGTTTCCACTGCTCTTGATCCCTAATTATTAAAATAAAAATTTAGTTTCAAACAAGTCTTAAATATTTCTACACGACACTTATTATTCCTAAAAAACTTACCAATTCATGTCTTTCAATGAACTTTGCGCGGCGCATGGTTGTCGGCACAGCAAAACAACAACAGAATCTGCTTTTGCAGGTATGAATCCCAAAACAAAAACATTCCGTACTGCGCATGAATAACATTCCAAGACTGTCTCTCCAAGAGGTCCATCTCTGAAAATGAATACGTTCAGAACTACATTATAAACTGGTCGTAATTTATTTATTTATTTTATTTATTGGAAATAAACGGGCATTAAACACGCCAGAATACAATGTTTCTAACAAAAATATATATAGTCGCTCTTCTAAGTACTATTTATAACAAAAGATATAAAAACTTAATCATAATGAATTAATAGATTTCTTTTACAATTAGCGGTGTATAAGGAAAGGGAATTTTGGTTGCGAATATCTTCAGGAAGAGAGTTTCACACACGAGTTAACCGAAATATTGGCGAATAAAAGCAATAGTTCGTTTTGCAATTTCTCTCGTACAGTACTCATTATGAGTAGAGTATGGTGTTGGCCGCCAAACGAATAGACCCCTAAGGTCAGGAGATTTAATATGGTCATACAAAATCTTACGAACCAGAATACTATCGTTAAGCCTATGTATGGATTCTATTGTTGGGATATCAAATTTCTTAGATATGTCATGAAAATCATGAGAGAAAAAGTGTAATGGTTGATCAGATTTGTAATAAAAACTTTATTGATACAAGTGATTTTCAAAAAACTGTGATACTTTGAATCTTGTATAAAAAATGGAATAATATGTACTTGAAAGAAATTTATTCTTGTGTAACTAGTTGCAATCATTTTTGTTGGTAAAAATGAAAACGATAAATATAAAAACTATTTTCAAGGTTTTGCGTACTGAAATATAAGTAAAATGTCAGTACTGCCAGTATGACATTTATATTGGATGCAAATTGCTAAATCTAATACCGCAATCTATACGAGAGAATTATATCTCAACTAAATTTCTTAAAAAAAGAATTTGTAATTGGCTCATCTCTAAATACTTCAATGACCTTAACAAAATCCTAATTCCAATGGATTAAAAATATACATGATATGCATTATATAAGAAATGTATGTAAATAATTTAATCGCAATTTTAGAAATGTATAGTTCTAATACCAAAAATGCAAATCCTGAAAAACTGTGATACTTAAAATTAAATATCTCGACAAATAATTTTAGTTTTAGTTTTTAATTTACTTTTATTATTAAATTTTTCTTTGTGCATTCAGGTGGCGGACAAGTAGGGATTACATACTTTTGCGAAATATGTAGTGGGGTAACCCACAAACTATATATTTTCACCCGAATAAAGATATTATTATTATTATTATGTCTTTTTTCGAATTTTTAAAATAAATTAATTATTCAGCATAGAATTCTTTTCTAGAGAAACATTATTGGTTGAAAAATAACAATGTATAGGTAGGTAATTGATTATCGTATGCAGTTTTACTCTCTTCCTTTAATTACACTGTACAGAACGACTTGAATTTTGTCTACGATTTTAAGGATAATTATGTGAATCTGTAAGTTTTTCAATATTTGTAATATATTTCTGTGACCATTGCACAAGTTATCGATGTACATTGAAAAGTTATTTGCATTAAACAAATGAGCATTGAGTGAAGCAATTACTGAATGTTTTCAACGGTCTCCAAATTTTTAAGCATCGGATACACAAAAAAATTGTGGTCAGTACCATTTGTAAGCAGTGCTCAAGAGCAAATTTGTTTGAGTGAAGCTCCTGTCGTAAACATGTAAGTTACTTAAAATTTTTATAATCCAATTCGAAAATATCCTATGACCACTGATTATTGTATGAAATAATCATAAACATATATTTTCAATACTGCCAAAGTCAGTACCGTCGTACAGTTGAAGTAAATTTGTTACAAAATATCTCCGGGTACAAGAAAGTAACGAGATATAGCGAAACTGAAGAAAAATATAGAGAAAAAAAACAAAAAAACCTCATGCAATAAAACAAAATTCAAAAAAGTACGAAATTCGCATGTAAAGATTTGAAAAAAGTATTCACGTAATATTTACCAATTTTATTTGCAATTTACAACAGATATGCAACAAATATTGTTATTTTTATATAAATTATTTAAGTATTTATTAAAATCTTTATTTCTTCCTTTCAGATTTATGTTATTTAACTTTCAAAATTATTTACTTTGTTTTTTTGAATCAAATAAAGAATACATACTTTTGACTAATAATAGTAACGATGAATATATACAGGAAAATACTGTCATAATTAATGAAATTATTAGCAATTTGTCTGTAACTATTGTATATTATTTAATAACTATTTAAAAATTGAATCGAATTATTATTTTACCATTTAATGCAATTAGTTTTTCCTTTGTTATGCAGGGAAGAAGTGCAGTTATTATTTATATTTATAATTATTAATAATTTCAGTTTATATTTTTATGTCTGTCTACTATTCTATTTATATTTCATGTAAAACCTATCTTAATGATAATAAACATAAACTGTTGAATGTTATGTTTGTTTAGAAAGTCATTAAATGTCAATACCACCATATTAAAAACTATTTATTTCTAATATAACTCTATAAATAATTCACTTGTAGTTGTTTTTCTTACTATATGTAATAAGAAATTTTAAAGAAATGTTTCTTAAAAATCGCCCATACAGTAGGACCTCTCTTATTCTAATTTTCCCCTCACCCCCACTTACTTTGCTTGCGAGCTTGTGATTCGTGGACAATATTTTTCGTTGACTTTTCATGTGATAGTGGGAGAAGACTTGTGGGGGAACGATTAGAATAAGAGAGGCTGGACAATTAGAATAAGAAAGGCAATTACAATTAGAGGTTCGAATAAGAGAAGTCCTACTGTATATGTTTTATATATAAAATTCAAGGGTGCTCCAAATTTTTAAATTCATGATTTAAATAAAATAATGTAGTGATAATTTTTAGATGTTTTTGTATTATTTAAAATACAACTTGATTCATTGGATGTGTGACAAATGTGTGACAAATGTTCGAACGAAAAAATGTTCGATCGTATATTTTACATGAGTCAAAAGTCTAAATTACATTGGTCGAACATTTTTTCGTTCGAACATTTATCATACATCCGATTCATTAACACACACAGCAGCATACATAACCTTTATCTTTTGTTCATTCTACTTTTACTCGCAAGGATAATTTCCTTAAATTGGAGTCAATGGACTATATCATAATAACAGTTTCAAATAATTACCAAAAAATTAATTAATTAACGTTAATATTTTTTGTAAAATTTAAATACCTGTGAAGAGTCACTTCCTTGTGCTTGGCCCGAACTAAATGATTGATAATGTGCGATCCGGAAGTATTGCCTCGTCCGTTGCAAAACCATTTTCGACATACATTGCACATAACGACACATGATGCCTCATGAATGCCACAATATTTGCATGCATGTTCTGGTAAATCTCGATTATAATATGCTTCTTCTTCCTCTTCTTCAAATTGAAGCTCGGCTAGGGTCTGAGCTGCGCCTGAGATTTTCAGGTCTAACGATGATCCACCAGCTGTTCCATTGATCTGCGTCAAAGAATTTCATATAACCATATGTGAAATTGATTCTTTTTTAATCATATACAATATTTATTACATATTTTTTATTTTCTTCATAACCTCCAAAACAATGCGCAATTTTTAAAAGAGAAAATTAAAGAAGAAATAAAATAAAACACTACAGCAAATTTAATTGTTATTCTGCCGTATTGTGGAAGAAAAGTCGTATCTCCATTTTTACGATTTTGAGGTATTGATGAAAAACCGTTTTTGAGCAAATATTCAATTATGTACACTTAAAAATTAATTCTGTAAAATGCACATTTTAGTACATAACATAACGAATCTTTCAATATATATTTTGTTATAAATGAATTGCATAATTAGTTAATAATGGAGATACCGAACATTAAAGAATCAATAATACTGCGGAAAAAGGTTGTATGTCGCATAAACCGGAGATACGGCCTTTTTACTTCACTTTCGGTCATTTCATTGGTTTCAATCGGAGTTAAAATTGGGGATTTATTAGTGAAAAAAGTTGCATGTACCAATCTAATTATATATTGCATATATTACTCCGCCTCGGTCTATTCTACGCAGAAAAAAATAAAACAGATTAACTATCTCAAAAATATTTGTTCTAGCTAATGAATATTTTAAAATTGTTCATTTCCGTTATTCATCACATAAGGTAAATATTTAGGAAGTCAATATAATGTTATAACCCGGAAAACGAAAAAAAGGTATTTCTTCCAAATAATGTAGTAAAATTGACTGGTACTTTTCTTCATTACCTACGATAAATACAATATAACATAATTTTTTAGCTAAAATATTTTAATAAAATCGATAATTTAAAATTATATTTATATTGGAAATTTATTTGCCTAATACAAGGAAGCGAATCCTAACGGACACTTCAGGTACTACTAAACTTGAAAAAACGTAATTTTTACATTGCAAGATATGGGAAGTGTGAGACATTTTTTATTGGTTTTTGGTTCACTACCGTTCTTTGGTGATAGAATTAGGACTTATTAAGAAGGTGAGAAAGTTTTCAAAGCAAGCCATTTGTTGTACAATCATGAAAAAGATTTGAAATGACATTGAAATAACTGGAGTGAGCTTGCCTGGGATTTTAGGAAAAGTAAACCTGATAAAAAGAAATTAAAATTCAATAATATTACATTTAATTAGAATATATTACATAAATAATAAATAAAGGAGTTTTCATTTAATAATTGTAGCTCTTATCAGATTAAAAAATGTCGTATGTCCATTTGAAATGGAGTTACGACTTTTTTAACTCGTATCATGGAGATACGGTCTTTTTTAACGTGTTTTCACAAAACGAAGATACAAGTTTCGAATAAAAACTCCAATTTATCGACATACAGCCTTTTTCAGACAAATTGAGCAAATAAAACGGAATTTACAATAAATAAATTATTGTTTTTTATAAATAGTAATAAATATTTACATTATTTTCTTTCAGAAAATTATGTATTTTGCTTCAAGGATGCTGATTATAATTTTATCTCATTTTCAAAAAAAATGGAGATACGACTTTTCTTCCGACGTACAGCAGTATTATACGCTGTAAACAAAATTGTAAATTAGAACATTTTGTGAAATAATATTACCATAAAAAAAAATAACCTGTAATTGCACATTTCGATTGTAAATTTACAATTGGTTGTTGGTATTTTACAAAGGCAAAAAGTGATATTCACAGTCTATACTGTAAATTTACCCACTGACACGTAAAATGCGTGTGCATAACTTAGGCTCGTTTTTCTACCAACAATGAGCGTGGTAAAATTACACGATTTTTTTTACAGTGTAGCAATTAGTAATTTGCATTATATTACAAATGAATAATATTTAAAATATGCACATCAAATGCTATTATTTATGTTTTAAGTCACAGGAAGAGTGAATATAGATAATAATTTTAGATTAAACTATTTCATCACATTTACAATTTATTAACGTCAATTTGAATCTATTGTTTATTATTGTCATAACAATAATTATAAATTATTATTATTGTTAATCAAATAAATTGTGATATTGATAAGATTAAATTTATGAAGTCTGTTTATGATTTATTATCACAAATGTAAATATGGATAACTATTATTTTCTTTAATGAGGGTGAATTTCTTGGTGAAATGGACGAATTTACTGAATAAAATAAAATTAATTGTCAATTGACGTTTCGGCACTTTATTAGAGCCTTCTTCAAAATGATCTACAAAAAAATTATAAAATTATGTCGAAAAAATATTACAATATGTTAAAAAAATTAAATACATTTGATACATATTTACGAAATGACGATATAATTGACAACAAACTGTTTCCTATCTTTTGACCGATTTCAAAAAGGTTAGGATGAAATAAAATATGGTAAAACTATTTTACCTATTTATTTGATAAAAAAACTATTATTCTCTGTAATTATTATTATTGTAACAATGATTTTAAAGAATGTTTTATTATTAATTGAATGTTAAGACTTCTTTTATATTATAAGAATGTTTTTTTTACTAAATATGTGAGATTTTACAGATATAGTATCAGACTGCATGAATATTTAATTAATCGTCATGCTCTATTGCACCACCTACTTTCGGAGCTACTTTTTATTTTGCACATAAAATGTGAAAGTTCTTTACAATAATTATGTCTATTAACGACTTTTGTCTTAAAGACATGCGTAGTTAGTGATAGTTAAAGAGAAAATATAAAACGAATCCACTTTGTTTATTGGTAGTCTATATATTAATTTAGCAATAAAAAATGTTTAAATGATAGTTATTAAGTATTAAAACATATATTAAAATATTTATTTTATTATATTTTGCAATATTTTTATAGCAGGAAAAAGGATATTTTGTATAAATTTATAAATACAAAAATAACGGAGTAAAAATATTGCCATTAAGATTTTGTTTTAAATAAAAAATATATTTTTTGGCAAAATGTATAAAAAATTGACATATTCTTTTTTAATATAGTTTGTTTACTCTAGTTCAAAACTGTTCAAATTGGTAAATCGAACAATGACACGGGATAGAGCTGCTTAATAATTTAGCGCTTAGATGTGAGGACAATTTAGGTAATCGCAACTTGCATAATTCTTATACAAATATTGACCTATAACAAGGAACCGTCAACAGTGAAATACAAAGTTGCGAAAAAGAAATATAAACTATTGAATATTTGCAGTTGTTTTAAAAAATTTATTTAAATTCTGCTTAAATAAACGTTATTTAACTAAATGTTATTCTATTCTTTTTAATACTGATAATTAAATATAATGAATATATACATATACTTTCTCCTTTTTAATTTTCTTAACTAAACCTTGAAAAAGATGTTAATTTTTTTTAATTTATTCCTAAATCAATTTGAGCGTTTAGTACACTGCGAAAAGTAAAAGTAAAATTACATTTCTGAGTTTTTACAGTTTTGCTGTAATTTCCTATTATTTTTGTAGTAAAATTACAATTTTCTTGTAAAAATAATCCAAAAATGGAAGGAAATTTACCATAAACATGTAAAATTCACAATGGATATGAAAATTTATAACAACAAAGGTGGAAATAAAAATATCTGTAATAATCGTGGTAATTTTACATCGATTGTGTAATTTAAAAGATTTAATTTTACTTCGTCATTGTAGTATTACAAGCGCAATGTAAATTGTGCTATAGGGATTTATGTATCTTCTTCTCCTTTGATCAAGTCATGTCCTTCTCACCAATAATTGGTCTTATTTACAGTACACATGTAAAATCACATCATTAATTTAGGAATTTAACTGCAACGCTGTAAAGAGTGACCCAAAAATGTGCCCGTTTTTTAGCAATCGAAATTCGGATTGATTTGTATGCTAAAAGTTAAGTTATGGTGAGATAAAAAATTGTAATTTGAGACGATATTTCCTTTTCGAGTAAATAGGATGTACCTGAAGTTCCGAATTTACAATTCCGTTGAATGAACAATTTCTCAAAAGTTTCATGTCATAAAATAATAAAAAAAAGATATTATTGAATTCTCGTGTTTTTTTCACTATTAAAACGTAACAAATTTGTAATTTCTATATTTTATATTTTCATTGCTTTAGCTTATCCTTAAAACACGACTGAGAGATCGTTCATTGAATGTTCAGAAAATCGGGTACATGTAAATAGGGGGTCAAATATGTTAGATTATTGCGTTTTCTATAGTATCACCTGTATCAAGTATTCTGATATAATGACAAGACATCTCGAGAATACTATATTTTAAAAATAAATTGTGAAATTGTGTGAGTGTGTGTCCCAAAGACCCATACACACACACACACACTGTCATACTTGCACACAATGAATAGAAAGAATCTGAAGTAAATGTCAATACAACATGAGGTTCCAACCGGCGATTTACTACAACTGTCTATCGCATCCATATTATACACACATACATGATTACCTGAGCACACTCACTCACGCAGACACACGTAAACACACATGCACACACCCAAACAATTTCACCATTTATTTTAAAAATATGGTATTCTCGAGACGGATCGTCATTCAGAATACTTGATGCAGGTGATACTAGAAAACGCTATAATTTAACACACTCTAAAAAGGAAATGTAAAATTAATATAAATTTTATGGAGTCTGCCTATCACTTGAAGAAAAAAAAAAAAATTAAAAATTTCTTCTTTTTTCCTTCTTCATGAATTTAAAGACACTATCAATTTTTAAAATTAAGACTTTGTTTAAAATTGAAAACATACAACAAAATAAAACTTCAAACTCTTTAAAAAATATATACAAAAAATTAAAAATTAACTTTAAAAGACTCAACGTTTCGGACCTCTCGGGTCCCCCTTCAGGAGTCAATAATTAAAAACTTTTAATATTAAAACGTTGAGTCTTTTAAAGTTAATTTTAAATTTTTTGTATATATTTTTTAAAGAGTTTTGAAGTTTTATTTTGTTGTATGTTTTCAATTTTAAATAAAGTCTTAATTTTAAAAATTGCTAGTGTCTTTAAATTCATGAAGAAGGAAGAAAGAAGAAATTTTTAATTTTTTTTCAAGTGATAGGCAGAGCCCATAAAATTTATATTTATTGAAGAAATCAAGCCTATCTTAAAACCCTATTTATATTAAATGTAAAATCTCACATTTCTGAGATTTTACAATTTTGTTGCAATTTCCTATTACTTTCGTTGTAAAATTGCATGTTTTGTGTAAATATAATAATAATAATAATAATCACGTCTTTATTGGCAATTACAAAAACGAATACACACTGTAAAAAATGAAAATGAAATTTACAATGCAATGGTAATTTTCAATCATGAAAATTTGATAATAACACTACGTTGAGCATTGAAATTTTACCGAAGTGAGGTTAGAGGTTTACCGCTGCATTGTAAATTTACGAGGTAGAGCATAGGGAAAATACTAGACTGTTGTACTTTTACTACGTCAAACGTAGGTAATTTTTCGAACCTAAGTTGGACGTGGTAATTTTACAAACGAGTAATATATTACAAGATTTAGGGTAAGTTACTGTGTTCCACATAGTAAATTCACTGCGTTGAAAGTGGGTCATTTTCGAGCCCATTCTCAACTGTAATTTTACATGATTTTTTTTACAGTGTAGAGTTCAAATCACCTGCCCGCATAAGGCTATTGCTCTTTAGTTCATAACCTAAAATTTTTCCTATATTTTGTTGTAAATTTACTATTCTCTTGGAGAATTTAAACTTCTCTATGGTGTAATATTACTGTAACCTGTAAAATCCATTTTCAATTGTAAATTTACAATTACAAGTTGACATTTACAAAGGTAAAAAAGTAATATTCACAGTGCCTATGTAAATTTACAATAATATTGCGTAAAAGTCCTACTTGTAGCATGGGCAATATTGTGTCCCACTCTGCAAGTTGTAAATTTACATTTCCATTTTTTACAGTGCATGTAAAATTACATCGATAATGAAGGAATTTTACAATATCACCGTAAATTTACAACGATTTTCACTTGTATTTTTATTTCAACTTTTTCACTGTAAAATTACATTGACTTTTTTTACAGTGCATATATGACCTATTTACTCGAGAAGGAAGTGTTGTGAAGTGTTAACTTTTGGCAGTATAATTATTCCGAATTTCGATTGCTAAAAACAAGCACTTTTTAGGGTCTTTTTGGGATCACTCTTAACCTTGATTGTCACTGGTATTTTAATTTCCACCATTTCACTGTAAAATTACATTGAAATTTTTCATAGTTCATAAGATTAACATAACTGCCTCGAAAGGAATCTTGCATGGTACAAACTCCGATATTTAATACGTTATAAAATAAAAGTAGAAGATTAATGAACCACGAAATAATTAAAATATTCATAGTTGTATATAAAAAATCTACTATTTATAATTTATAGAAATTAAACTCTTGTTTAGATTGACGAGAAAACTGTAATAGTTAACGTTTTATTCACATTTGTAAAATTTAACGAAAATATATGTCAAATTTAAAAGTTGGATAAATTAAAAAAACATTAGAAAGTGCTCGTCATTAATTTTTAATATTGACGATTTTGTTTAACGAAACACTTTAAAGTAAAAACTATAAACTACGATCATGATAATGGAGTAACTATTCAACGACGATGATATTTCAATGCTATTCTTTAAAAGTCAATTTTATAAATTTAAAAAAAAAATTAAATTTAAAACTAACCGATATATTATAAAAATCGAATCTTTTCATTTGTGTTTTATCTTTAAGCTGTTATCAATCGTGTATAGCTTATTATCTGAATAGCAGTCGTGGTGTTTATAGACAGTTCGTTTATGTCCGAAATTTTCGTATGGGACATTTTTAAAATGTATTGTTGGTTTCTAACATTAATATTCATTATTTGTTTCGAAAGGCCATGAAACGAATTAAACGTTGACTATTGCGTAGACGTAGGTTGCGACGACAGTCGGTCTCATGTCAATATGTTGCTCATTATTACATGGCAAGAAAAGTAGTATTTTTAAAGAAAAGTAACATCAGGAAAGAGGATATTTGAGGCGTTAAAAGGCCGTGAGGAACCGTCGCGGAGAAGGAAACTGATTTTTGTTGGAAAGAAACAACGTGGACGGGTCGCGCACAGAGGTTAGAAGTGTCGACCGCGTGGTGCGGATAACTCCTCGGGCGGTTTTCCGTCGACCTCGGGGTTTGAAGGTTATTAAAAGGGAGGATAAAATAAAAGTTTGGCAAACCTGAACGGGCTGACTCTGCTGGCTCTGGGCCGCGTCGTGCTGCGAGGCCTGGGTCTGACTCGGAGACGGTAGCGTAAAATCGGTGAAGTCGAATTCGCTACCCTGGGTGTCCGCTCCGATGAGGTCCGCTTCCTCGGTGTCGAGGAACGTCAGGGTCTGGCTGCTAGGTCCGTAGGCGTCGACGCTCATTTTCTTTAGGGGCTTCTTTCTCGCACCAGGAACACGCGCGCTCTACACGCCTCGCTCTCGGCCTCCGTGAGGACGACGTCGGGGTCTGCGACGACGAACGCGCACTTCCTCGACGCTGCGCTCGTGACTGACGCTTTTCTGAAAAGTGCAACCGGCCGGAATTCCAGGACGACTGGTATCGTCGAGGCCGCGTTCCTGCCTGTCGAGGTCCTCTCCGATGATTCGGTGGACGGGAAATCCTACGCCATACTTTTGGATCTTCTCTGGTGCTTCTTCGTCTTTTCGTTGGACTGTCGAAACCTTTTCGGTCCGTCTCACTCGCACTCACCAATACCGACACCGTGTGTGTGACGACGACACGAGTGCACACACGAGTTCCGTCTTCCGTGATTCCGTCCGTCCCGTTTTTCGCCCCGGTTCACTTCACGGTCCTCCGAATCGGCTTGCCGTTTCCTCGCTTTGCCGTGCTGCCGTCCTCGAGTTGTCTCTCCGTTATGAAGTTGCCAACGAGTGTCGACGCGGGAGCACCCTATTGTAGACGTTGTAGACTCCCCATTACGTCATCAGCTGATTCCCCAACCGTCGTCTTACGTATGCATGCGGTTTCTTGATCGTTTTCTTTGTCGGTTGCTCTCTCGTCAAAATGGAAATTGTACGTTAGGTATTTTGACTTCGTTTCGGAGCTGACCGGAGGACCGAACCACTTCTGAGGTTATGTTGTTTGTTATTGCTGTCTTTTTCTTTCTCCGCGAAAATGAGTAGAACAACGCTCGATCGCTACAACAGGAAAAGTTATCAAGACGGTTATGACGTGCTTCGCTAACATCTCTTTTTGTAAACGATTCTAATCCACGTTTCGACGGTCTTTAATTTTTTTATTTCTTGGGCAAAGTCATCACTCTGATTATTGGATATTCTTTAAATTTAGTGGGAATTGGTCCCCGTCGGTATATGTACCATTAAAGGAAGCATTTCAGGCTATCGCCGACAGATGGCGTAACTTGTCATTTGCACCGATAAACATGTGCATTGTGCACCATAAATATTCCTAGAGCGGGAGTGCGCTGCAAATGAAAAAGTATCTACACATGTACGAAAAATCTGTGTACGATTTAGTACGAAATAAGTCTCTTTCTTTCCCACTCTTTCAGTTACGAATACGAGTGTCGTATACGATATATTATACGTGATAAATAAACGCACATAACCTCAAAGAAACGATTACTTTGGATTATCGAATGATTTAAACTCAAAACTAGAAAACGGATAATTTCTTCGAAAATTATGAAATATGGAAAACGATATAATCAGTTCTTCGATTAAATTTACAGAATTTAAAGCTATTCTAAGCCGCTACAACTCAATTTTTGTAATGCGTTAAATACGGTATCGTATAAGATCGAATGAATTCGATTCTGGAATTACAAAGTCGTATATAAAATAGTATGTTCGAATAAGAATCTCGAATAACCAATACGCCACTTAGAAAGAAACAATGCAAAATATCGATTCCGTATACTTTTTCGTTTATTGGGGCTGCAAATGAAAAATTATTTTCATCATACTGGGACGAAAGCAGCAACTTTTTTTTTTTTTTTTTTTTTCTTCTTGTAATTTGTATTATATGTTTTTTATTATATATATATATATAAAAAAAGAAAAAAAAGGAAGTATTTGTATTATTAAATTATATATATATAATTTAATAATACAAATACTTCCTCCCTGTTATGAAGAAAAATCGTATACTTCCCTTGGGAAGTAAAAAAGAATGTCTCAGGCTGCGTGTAATTTTTACCCGAGGTGAAGCCGAGGGTGAAAAACATGTAGTCTGAGGCATTCTTTATTTTACATCCCTCGTTGAGTAATATACTATTAACCCTTTCAGTGGTCCCCTGTAAGGACCACCTTTTTTACCCAATACAGTACTCCCTTATTCTAATTTCCCTTATTCTAATGGCTTCCTTTATTCTAATTTTTTCTCTTCTCCTATTCTAATATTTCCCCTCACGCGTCCTCCCCACTGACGTGTGTTGACGTGTGGATTTTCTATAAATACAAATAACGGCGCATGTGCAACAAAAGAAAAAGAGACAAAAATGAGACTACAAATCTAAGTAGTGGGGGAGAGGGGAAAATTAGAATAAGGGAAGAAGGCCGCCATCTTGCCTGACTGGACAAATTAGAATAAGGGAAGGACTACTGTAGTTTTATTTATAAAAATTCAATTTCTGAATATTTAGAAATAGTAGTAGGTTTTTATAGTAAAGTATTTATCTACACTCCAATATTTTTTTTGCAACCTGTTTTTTACTCACATTTCGTGTTTTCCATCGCAAACCATTTTGGAATTTTTCTTAATTGTATTTTTTCGTATGGTGACCGTCTAAACCAAGAATTATTTATGAATATTATGAAAATTGAAAACAAGCGGTAGAGAAATAATATCTGTTGCTTATGCAACTGTTTACGTTAACCCTGTGAAGCACGGTGGTCCTCGCAGGGACCACCTTTTCTCTCAGATAATTTCTTTTATAAAAATTAAATTTTGACGTATTTAAAAATCTTAGTTGGTTTTTCTATAAGCTAAGGTATTTGTTTACAATATCATACCACTAGTATTCAAATTTCATATGTTGTAAAATAGTTATAAATAAACGAACACTAAAAAAATGCACTTTTTGAAGAAAAAAAGCGTTTTCCAGCTTATTTCAGTTTCGATTTTCATGGCAATTTTTACTAAGGGGTTTTTATGGTCGCTAATGACGAATCCGGGGTCAGAGTTCCAGAATTAAAAATGACGAATTCCAAATGACAGTACAAGAATTTTAAAAATAACATGTATTTATGCCTAAATATAAATGTAAATTTGAAAAAAAATTAGAAACATAAATACATATTTTCACTCCTCAAAGATACTATTGAATGTAACAGCCACATTTCGCGTTATTATTTAATATACTTTATTAAAATTAGATTCTTAACAGTTTAATATACATCCCACAGTTTTTATATATTCCTAAATAATTACATTTTAAAAATTTAGTAATTATTATAAATAATCGTTGTAAACACTTTACTTCTTAACTTTTCGTACTCTCCTCTTCAGAGGTATTTCCTCCACGTATTCAATTTTGCCAAGAAAAAAATGACTACATGGTATTCCCGACGGACAGTCATAACAGCTAACATCATTAAAAAATATGCAGTCAACGTCGGATCTTATCCAGTGACACTGATGCACATTTTTAGTACCCTTGAATGGGGTGAGCTTTTGAGGAATCAATTTACATAATTG
Organism: Trichopria drosophilae; assembly: GCA_030407085.1. Classification (NCBI taxonomy): domain Eukaryota; kingdom Metazoa; phylum Arthropoda; class Insecta; order Hymenoptera; family Diapriidae; genus Trichopria; species Trichopria drosophilae. The sequence goes on along the minus strand of CM059586.1, from coordinate 67,392,856 downwards.
CATGATATTACTATCGGAAACTTCCTCATACAACACTGAACTTTGATCATTCTTAAGGAATGTAATAACGCTGTTAAAATCACTGAGCTCTTTCCCAGGTGCCACTGCTGAGTCCGCTTTTCGTTTCGTTGCACCTCCGACTCCATCTGCAGGACTCTTTCCGTGATGACTCTAAAAAAAATTGCAGTACACCGTGCTGATTTGTTTTCGTTGGTCGTTTATATAATTTTTTAGCATCGCAAACATCGTTTTATTCTTGTATTGTGTACTGGGTCCATCAGAAAAAAAATGAAGTGTATCAATCTCCGTAAACTTTGAAAGGGCTTTATCTAAGATGACTTTTAGGTGAGCCATTATAGCCGGGGCATCATGGCTAGTATTCGGAGACAAAGTACAAAATGATTGTATTTTTAAAATTAAAAACTAAAATGCTGTACTTACCATCGATGTTTTTTCGAATCCCAATCGCAATATTCAAGTGTCACATGCAAATATCGACTATATTTAGTTATTTCAATTTCGCAAAAATATATTATAGTGTACAAGTGTCTAACACGAAACTTGAACACAATAACACCTGATAAGCTTTAATACAATAATACAAATGTAATTAGACACGATTCTATGTCAAATACTTTTAAATGAATTATTATAATCAATGAATTCATGAATTCAAATTTTGCGTGCTTTTCTTAAAAATATAAATAACTAGAAAACATAAAAAATGTTATCTCTACAATGTAATTTAATTACTATGTACTCATAAGACATTGGAAACATCCATATAAACAAATTATTTAACCCGAAGCTTAAAATTAAAAAAACGCCACAGAGGTTACATTCCACGGAGGTTACAAAACGTTATATATTATATTCTACATGACGTAGAAGTAGATATCACGTTTCGGGTACCCTACCCCGAAAAAAGGTTCAAAAGTACTAGTTAATCACGTATGTATCAAAATAAAAAAATTTATAGAACTCCAGGCAAAATTGCCACGGAGGTTACAAGTCATTTTTATAAACCTATCTATTTTGGGAAAAAATATGATTCTGTCTCAATAATCGTTTCACTAGACATATTTTTCGTGTTTTGTTATGATATCCTCCTTCAATACTTTAATTTACGTGGATTATGAAATAATTATTAACGATGTAACATATAATAATCATAGCTATTTTCATAATTACATATTTTACCTAAAATCGTGGGACACTCACTTGGGACTAAATTGTAATCGAATACTTACAACAATATACAATATTCTCGAATTTTTTGCGAAGGCATATATATATTTTTAAGAAATAATGACTATTAGTTGATATATGTTATTTTGTTTTAATTTATAACAAAGTAAATCGTGAAATTTTATGCGAGGACATGCCACGGAGGTTACATTTTACATCTTGGCGTCTGTGTAATAGTAATGCAGAAGTCTGAAATTTAAATATGAGGTAAGGTACTTCGAAAGACACTTTTAATAGTAATTTTGGGTATAGAAACATGTCCGTAAAATAAAAATTTTGTTCTCAAAATGCAAAAGACACGAATTTCCCTTTTTTCCTGAATTGTCCCATATAAAAACTTGACCAAGACTCGTGCGCTTGCGAAAAACTCGGTCGGTACCTCAATTTGTTATAAAAGAATTCGTTTTTATTACTTCTTATACACTGTAAGTATAATTTAATGAGGACTTTCGAGAAGTCATAAAGTATTCTTTTTTCAAAATCTGTGCTTATTGGGATATTTCGTTCGCCATTTTGAATTTTGAAAATCTGAGGCTATATTCGTAATCAGCGACCCTGAAAACCTCCGAGTAATAAATTTCAACTGTTTTCCATGTAAAGAAAAGAAATGTGTGCTTAAACTCTTAGAAATTATCGATGATATACGTCTTAGAGTGTATCTAAAGAGCTTTTAAAATGTAGATTGTCGTTATGATACAATTTAAAGGGTAAACCTTCGAAAACAGGCATCCTAGTAAAATAAAATTATTTTTCGATTCAGGGAGCGTAAAATGACCATTATACGCCTCCTTTTGGGGGAGTGAAATACCGACTTTTCGACCTCGATGGCTTTTTCGAAAAAAGCCGATTAATACGATTTGTTATAATTTTCTACATTGCAGTACATTATGATAATGGTGGGAGAGAATAGAAAACGACAATTGTAAATACAAATAAACGCACTGAGAAAAGTGTATTTTATCAGTTACTATCCCTTGGCTTTTAAAAAGTGTATTATAGCCCTTAATAGTACATTACGATACACGTGCGCTAAGTAGGTGATTCGCGCACGCGTATCGTATACTATTTTTTTTAACGTGTGAGCTAAGTGCTCACTTAGCACACTGTTGTCCGTGCAATTTAGAACATTCGTGCACCGTGCGCTAAGTAGTTACTTAGTAAATACTTAGCGCACGGTGCACGAATGTTCTACTTTGCACACGGAAAACAGTGTGCTAAGTGAGCACTTAGCGCACGGAGTTAAAAAAAAGAAATATTATAACTAGTAAAATCCTCCGTCTTTCAGCATTTGTTTTTGACAGGTTATACGAAACTGTATTAAACTCTCCTATTTTAAAAGAATGTTTTATTATGACTAAATAAGAAGGCATTTTTAATATTTTAATTTGCTAGATAAATTTCCATAACAAAAAAATTGCTTTTAGTTAAAGAGAAAATGCTAAAATAAATTGACATATTGGTTGGAATAATCTTAAATCTTCGTCTTTTAACAGGTAATAGATAGATGGCAATTCCTATGCGTAAAATACTATCTTTTACGGGGCATAAGAATTCTAATACTGGGTAAAAAACACTTTTCTCTGTGCGCGCAGTAGCGGGGTATCTCACGAATTTTCCATTATAAACATGAACATTACTGATTGAAAAATAAACTCGCTAGTCAGTGTTGCGCATCGCAGTGATTCGTAAACATTTTTCATTTATGTGATATAGGGAATGATCATTTTACTCCCCCTAAATCGAAAAATATTGTTTGCACCACGGACGTGGCATTTACGTCCTTGGTGCAAAAAGTACTATTACAGTTTTTCGACGTTATTTTTATCCTACATTGTGAAAAATTTCGATGTAACTTTACAGTGAAATAGTGGAAATTAAAATACCATACAATAATAAATTTCTTATATTTTCGGATGGTTTTTACAAGAAAATTGTAATTTTAGTACAAAAATAATAGGAAATTTCAACAAAACTGTAAAAACTCGGAAATGTAATTTTACTTTTACTTTTCACATCTGAACGAATCAATCCAGGTAGACATTTCAAACGGTTTCAATGCGAACACAAAAAGAAATAGATGGTACCGGATAACATCTGATGGTATCCAGTATTATCAATATGTTATCCGGTAACATCAGTATCTTATCGGATACAATATTTTTCTCTCTGTTAAGTGTTAAATCGGAGTAATTCAAATAGGAATTCGGAAAGTTTTCGAAATTTACAGTTTTAAAATATTCGACACATCTTACAAACGTAGTATAAAATGCATAAAATCATGACGCAATTGAAATGCAAAGTAAGTAAGGCGCATTTCATGAAAATTAAGGGTGCATTATGCTTAAAAAAATAAGAAACACACCAGAACATAACGTAATGAAAGCGAAAAAATTCTCAGTTCGGAATGTAGACATCATGTCCCATGGCATTTTCAGACCAGCTCCTAAACCCGAAAAAGTGACAGATAAAAAGTTATCAACAAAAAGTGCATTTTTTTATTTAGAGACTTTTTTGTTTGTATACAAAACACCCTTTGAGCCATACTTTTTAGTATTTACTGTAAATTTAATAAAAATATTAACATTTTGAAACTAGTTCCAATGTCCTATGTGATGGTTAACTTCGAATAAGAGTAGAAAATAAACGTGATGCTATAGTTAGCGCCATAGATATTTTCTGCTGTTCCAACAAACGGGATCGCATGCAGAATGAACATTTTTGCATGCAATTTCTTTCCCTTTCGCGTTGATTTGTACGAAAATGAATGTGGAGTTGTGAAATCATACTATACTACATGTTGGATGCGGTTCTATACGGAAGAATCCATTCCAAGATAATGATATACTGAAATTTAATATTAATAATGATAATTAATGCGATTTCATACATAATAACGGATGTGGCAGATGTTATTTTCCGTTTTTCCATACGTTTCATTGGGGGGGGGGGGGGGGCATCATGAATGGCTGAGTCGAACGTTAGATTCGCATGTATTATCATACCCGAACTTTCTCGTAAGTGGTAAGAGTAAGATAGGTTCCGGATATAAGAACTGCGAGTTACGTGGACATATTATAATTGATCCTACCGTATACATGTTCGCGCATACAATTTCGAGAATCAATCAAGTCGAGAATTCATAAAATATGAATTCAGCAGCCAATGGGTTCACATATTATTATGTTGGCCTCTGGACTAATGGGTCAAACTGAGTCGGAATGGATTCCACGGTTACCATGGCCGCCGCTAGATGCAAATCGTTCCCGTTCTAGAAATTAATTTTCATTTGACCTTTGCCAGCATGGTATCGATCTGGATGTATACTGAAAGGCAACTGTTGTTAAATCAAGACCACATTTGTTACTAATGCGTGTTTAGGGTCGCTGGTTACCAATCTAACCGCAGAGTTTCAAAATTCAAAATTTGAGGTCAAATGGATAGTCAATCATTAACTCAGTATAGACTTCATCAAAAAACAATGTTTGAATCTCTGGCATAGAATTTTCACTCTCATGAACCTCGAGCCGGCTTTGCCATCTCTCGGGTTCTACTGTCGAGGCGTAAAACTCCATTTTACGCCCTTGATACAAAAATAACTATTTTACGCATATGGCTTATGTGTAGAAAAGTGCAAGTGAGGAGTTTTAATTCACAAATTTGTCGTTCGATCAAGCATAACCTTGATAAATACCATTTGCATAGAGAAATTTCCTGCTTTTTTTACACCCGTGGTTAAAAATAAGTGTTCATATTTAAGAAAATCAGTAACAAATAACCCTGAAATAATCTTGAAAATCGAATTCAAGAAACCCTTCATCCTCTTAAATTTCATATCATGTAAGGACATGCAGTTTCGAAAAATCGTTCAAAGCTTGTGTGTTAGACTGTTCTGCATATCCGCTAATCACGTATACATTTACATAAATGAATGAACACATTTGTTGATGATTCAGTGAGATCCAGTGATAATGGTGATGACGACGAATGAAATATATGATGATGATGTTGACAGAGACCCCGAATGGTGTAAATGATGGATGATGATGTAGACATACAATGATGGGCATCCTCATGTCACTTAACTTAGTTAAAATGAATAAATAAATGAACGAATAGATCTACATTCTAAACGCAATCTTGAGTTTCCTCCTTTTCTTGTACTAACTCAAAATGAACTTTCATTGTTTATGTACTACACACTATATATATACGTAAATAATGAGAGTTAAATCGGAGCGCACGAATATGCCCAATTTCTTTATACCTCCTTTTTGAAACAACATTACGAGATGACTCTTCCTTTCATTAAGGAGACGAAATATAACCTTGAAAACGTGAATGTTGATATTGTGCCCACACATTCGATATGTAAAAAAAGGAGGTAAGAGCAAGGTCGGTTCTATTCAGGAACCAGGAATTTCCGAGTATCTTGAAAGAAACCAGGAAGTAGTTAGGTTTCATTATGTTTTTAAGGACGTTTACCAAGTTTATATTTCTTAACGGGACAGATTGAATGAAAGCAAAAATATTAATAATCCATAACATTTTGAAACACTTCTTCTGTATCTTGAAGTATTCAAGTGAACTACGTGTGACTAAGTGTAGATATCTAAGAGTGCTTCCAATATTTATGATAGCACGTAGAACGGATTATTACGAATTAATTCCTGAAAAAGTATTGAAGGAGTTTAGAACGTACAACTTGCTCGGTAGTAATATGGCAGATTCTAAAAAAACGCGCATATTTCGACATTCAATTAATATAAAGTAAAATTTCGTAAGATCATGTGTTAAAAAGGATTAAGTTATTTTTTCCTGTATTCTGAATAATGTCATGTCATACTGATACAAAACGATGTTCATTACAAAATCTGTCAAAGTTTTTGCAAGGAACATGAAGATTACATTAATTTGGAATATCTTAAAATTATTAATGGTGGATAAATCTCAGATGAATGACAATATTTTCCACACACAAATGTAAACTTTATTCAAACAGGCTTCAGCTTCTCTCTTTCTTTTTAGTTTATTTTCTCAATTCAAATTAAAGGGTTTCTTTTTCGGAACATTTTTTCTTCCAGATTTAAGTTTATTTGTTATATTTTTTATATTTTATGTAATAAATTATTTACCCGATATTTTTTCGTAACATAACAAATATCAATAAGAACGGTTTTAAAAATAAAGTAAAACACACACTTTGCTTAATTAAAATTTGAATGCAAAATATTCTTTTACGTGCATTCGACGACACAAATTGACACTTTCGAACTATCGAATATTGTTTGTATGTCGTATTGCTTCGAAGGAAACAAGTAACAACGACTACATACCATCAAAAGTTGCTGTGTATTAAAGTTATTTTATAATATAGAAACGGTAAGTCTGGCAACACTGTAACGCTTAAAAATTGGACTGTGCCAACTTACACCACTCTTCCCTACATTTTGTATTAGATTGTCGCTGTACGATTTTCAGTGTGTAAAATGGCACATTTATTGCATGCGCTATGCTTGAATAAAAACAGTGCTTAAATAAAAGATCACTCCAATTTTCCTGAAAAGTTGTAGATGGATAATAGGGCTCATATCTGAATTAATATGAAAAAATGTGGTACAGATGACACTAATAATCTTTTTTTCTAATTTTGAGCAGCTAAACTTTTCGAGATATGTAACTATTAAAATTAATGGATTGTTAATTACAATTAATCTAAAACATTTATAACTAACAATTTCGAATTCATGTAATCAAAATTTATAAAGATCTGAATCATTTTCCAATGGATATATAATTGTACAAAATGGTCTATCCGCAGTATTTTGATTTTCAGGACTTATCCTCCATTTTTTCAGCCGCCATCTTGAATGTGGATATCGAAATAGGTTCATTTTGAAGCTTAGGATATATGATAGGATAGGATATATAATGATAATTCCTAGCGTTTGGATACATTTCTGTCATTTTTCGGGATGAAAGCAAGCGTTAAAGTCCAAAATATCACACAAAAATATAGGGTTTTCATCATTAAATCCTCTGTAACTTTTTTATTTAAATTTTTTCGACAATTTTAACAACGCGATCTGAAAGAGCATACAATTTTACATAAGAAATATGCTCTTTGTTATTTTTACAGGCTAATGTGCATTTAATAAGTGCGAATATGAAAATGAAAGCTCACGAAATCCAGATTCACTAAACTTTACTTAATAAAGCCCCTTAAGAATCAAGATTACATTTGTATTCATGAGAATTCTTGACTTAAACTACTCGCAAATCAGTATTATATTTGTATTCAAAAGGATTTCTTGAATTTATTGATTTATTTATTTTACATTCGCAAGTATTCAAAGCAATGCTTTTTCATATTCTTAAAGATTCATAATTCATACCACTTAAAAATCAATATTATATTTGTATTCAAAAGCACTGGTTGTATTTATTGACTTGTTTCATTGGCATTCGTAAGCATTCAAAATAAAGTTGTTACTCAATTTTGTATTCGTAAGGATCCATAATTTTGCAAGGGCATAGTGGCATATTATATTTGCAATAAAGGGATTACAATTTTCACTGAACTTACACTTTTTGCATTAAAACGAATTCGTTAGGGACAGAAATAGCACTTCAAAAATAGGAAATCCGAATTCTGTTTGATTCTCTCTGAATCCCTTTCGATTACTGGGCTAATATTACAGTGATATTATCGCGATATTCAGCTGCAATGTTGCTATATAATAACTTATTAATACTATATAGTATTGTATTAATATATGTTGTATAATGCTGTAACATTAAATTTTATATTACAGTATTACCTCATACCTAATATACTCTGTAATATTACTTAGAAATAGTATAGTAACAAAGCTGTAATTATCATGGTAACACTGATATGGACAGACATTTCGTACGACAGTAATATCCCAAATAAAAAACATGTCTCGCAATAGTATCTTATCAAGTCTCGCGAATATGTCTCTCAAAAGTAGGTATCGTTAAACGGCAAGTGCGATACTTTTAGCGATACTTGATGCCTCATAGATCGAAAAGTATCGTTAGTATCGTAAAAGTATTGCCCAAGTATTTCAGATATAAAATAAAGTTAAAAAATAAATAAATTAAAAACATTTCATAATTTAAATTTGAAACAATTATTTTACAATATTTATTTAATCGCAAATAAATTTGAAAAACATATTTGTCTCGTCTTGGATTCGAAACAGAATGCAATCAATTGTTTGAAATATCTGTCATTTTGTAACCGTTGCAGTTGCCCGAGTACCTATGTTAGGTGTTCGCTTCGAGAGTCGAAGTTATTGGGTTCGAATCCGAGTAAGAACAAACAGGTTTTTTTAAATTTATTTGCGATTAAATAAAGATTATGAAATAATTCTTTCAAATTTACATTATTACCAGTGATACTTTTCGATCCATGAGACATCAAATATCGCACTTGCCGTTTAACGATACTTTCGAGAGACATATTCGCGAGATTTAATGCGAGACTTTTTTTTACTCGGGATTACTCCAATATAGCCATAATATCTCATTATAATTATCCCGATATTGCAATACAAATATAATATTACGTGTCTGCTAGGTTAGTATATTTTACTATCCTGAACAAAACTGTTCGGTGAAAAGGCCACATTGTTTTGTGTACGTCTATACTAATATATTCGAATTTCATTTGTTATCGCATACTTTTATCTCGATACCTAGTTTTCAAATCTATACATTAAAAATATTTCATTTCTTAAGAGTCATCTTAAAGTACTTGATCTTAATGAATAATTTCCAATTTTATTGATCGATAAACTATCCTCAAATTTGAGTAGGTTCTGTATTGTACTCTTAAAAACTATAGAGTATTTATTTGATTTTTTATAAGAACTACCCGTGCATGTTCTGGCCATTTCGTTACGCAAGTCTTAAATACACCCTTTCCAACTTCCATGTTTACGTATACAAGAGACCTCCCCCCCCCCTGAAAGCGTTGCGTGGATTATGGGAGACCCCATATATTTAATAAGGTAAAAAAATAGGATTCAAAACAAAATAATTCTCGACAATTCCGAATTATTTTTCGCTTACTGGGATGTCCCTGTAAACGGGTGTGACAGGAATAATATTGTCGTATATATATGGATCATTTATGTAAGGTTTGGTTGGAAATTTGTCTTAAAAGACGCGACGTAAAAATATTTTTCGACTGGAGTTTTTTGTACTGGCATCTTCCCGTCGAGCTGGGGTGATTATGGAAGTCTCGCATCGTCACGTATACAGCCGGCACGGGAGCAGGTTACACGAAAGCATGTCACGCACGCACGACACACGGCTAGGCACGGCAAATTCGAGATTGACGACCACGGGATGAATATTCGCCAACACGCACGCCACGCACGCACGCATGCACGCTGGTCTTTCTTCTTTTTAATTTAGACTCCCTATCCATCCTCTATTCCACCAACTTGGATCGAAGAGGCCAGTTTGCTTTAACCAGACTGTGACCACGGACGAATATTGTTCTCTACTTCGCCCCGAGGAATTTCGTTTCTTCCAAGGTACGTAGAAAATATTATCAAGCATTTTATTTTAAAGCATATTCAACATTTATTCGGAAAAATAAAATTTAAAGTCATCGACTGCATTTAAATTGTTTTAAAAAACAATATGGCGGATTTGAAAAAATGAACAAAATTTCGTGTGTTTCGTTTTTTGTGATTTTTTTTTCGTATCAATAATGTTGCCGTATCGATGCCTTTCTGCAACCAAAAGTGCACAAAATGTATGAACTTTAACTACGAATTTTTTTGTTTTGCCCCGAATCAACCCAACCTCTTCATAACGTCAATATCTGGAAAAAATAAACCTTATTCTATATAATTATGAACATTATTGATGAAATTCGCATCTCTAGTGGTATTATTTTCCCTAAAACCGAGATCCAGGGGTTTTCGAAGTTGCTGATCAGCAATTTGAGATTTTTGAAATTCACGATGGCGGATCCAATATGGTCGACTGAAATTCAATAAAATGCTTCAAAATCGCGATAAAATGCGTATACGGGGGTTTTTGGGGTTGTTCATCACGAATTTGAGGCTAGATTTTTAAAATTCAAGATGGAAGCAAAACAAAATTTAAAGTTATCGACTGTAAACAATTTATGATATAAGTTTCCTCTAAATGGAGGCGTTGGAAAAGACAGGCTTCGAATAGAAAGAACTTAATTGCGGGTTAAATTTTAATACATATGAACATTTTGGAACCTTTACAATATTCTTATTTTCCAACTATTTGTAATCGAGAAAAATTAATTTTCAAACGGAAATTATCGAAGCGCGCTAAAATCGAATATGAACGTGGAGGTTAGTCCTCGTCATAAAACACGTAATGCTGCTACGAGGGGAGAAGGGTCAGTTTCCTTGTCTGCGTAGTATTACATAGGAGGGCGGAGTTTTAAAGTAACGTAACGAAAATGATAAAATATGTATATTATGAAAAACAACAATATTAACAGTTTTTAAGCCGTAACATTTTAATGAATATTTAGTATAAGATTAAGAATGGGTAATTAATAGTATATTATGCAACTAGTGTTCAAAGTTACTTTTTTTCGCACGCCTCACATATGAGATTTTTCGTCGTCGGTTGTGTAAAATTCGATTTTACACTCGAATTTGCACAAATAAAATATGGCAGGAGTTACTTCGGATTTGCAAATTTGAGATATGATGAAAAAGTTTGTTCGTATAGAGGGTGTAAAGTGAATGTTTATTCCTGAACGCGATCATACGATGCACTCGGGACTGTTTCGCACTCCCTCGGTAACGTTGCTTGCGTACCTGTGTAATAGTACATTATGTGCCAAGGGCGCAATTATCGATCTTCGACGATTGTGAAGTTTGTCGCCCGAGCGAAGTAAGAGTAACAATCACACTTGTCGGAGATCGATATTTCGCCCGTGACCAATAAAGTATTTTTTGATCCGATGGTCGTAGGACTCAAAAAACGGCCGGAGGGTCAAAAAGTTCATTTTACACCCATGGTATGAAAATATCTATTATACATCTCTGCACTGCACAACGTGTTATTTTACGTCCCAGCATTTCAATGCTTAAAGAAAATTTTTCACTGATGCGTGCAATGATGTTTATTTGCAGAAGTTGTCACAGTGCAGTAGAGTTGGATCTGCGTATTGAACATATGAGCATAAAGTAATACGTTGCTCACGCCGAATTGCATAAAATATTTTGGTATAAAATAAATTTAGTGAAGATTTATTGTACGTTAAAAATACTAAAATTCACATGATTAGAATGCGTAAAGTTAAATTTGGCATATTGATTTCCATGAATAAAGTAGTACTTTTACTCAAGGTATGTGTAAAAATAAATACAGTATTCGTTAAAACATGTGTGTTTTAATACTATATTATGTAACAAGGGCGCAATTACCGAGCTTCGCTCGCGCGACAATCACACTCGTTGGAGATCGATATTTCGCCCATGTTGCATACCTTATTTTTTTATACGACGGATGTGGGGCTCGATAATTTGCGCCCGAAGATTTCACTGCAGGGCGCAAAATCGAATTCTATTCCCGGAGTGTTAAAAAATACCCTTTTATGCATTAGTGGTATATAATCTACTATTTTGTACTATGCGAAAAGTACAATTTTACTCGCTGTTTTTCATTAATGCTGGTTTTTGATGTATGAAACGTTTGAACACTCTGGTAATGAACATTAATAAAGTGAAAGATTGTACGTTGTCTTTTACTCACTTAAAAGGCTTCAATATTTTATCCACTATATTAATGCGCCCGAAATAAGATACCTACTATGGGTTTAAACATATTCATGATCCAGAACTTGAAGAACTAGGCTTCTTTAGTACATCGTAACAGGTACAATTCTCGGTCATTTTAACACCTTTCTTTGCCCTCTGTATAGGCAATATAATATTCTTATCTGTGTTCATGGAATTTAAGAATTTTATTATTCAATGAGAAATACAATGAAATTAGATGTAATGCTTTATTCAACTTTAGGATATCCAGTATTTTATTTTTGTCTTCAATATCATTCCTACCTCCTACGTACAACATATTTCAGTATCTTTTTTTAAAAGTGAATGTTTCAAATTTGTTGTCGATGTATAGTGCTTGATTTGATTATCATTATATTTATTGAATTTTAAAAATGTTATTCACGATTACTCAATGGGCAATTTAAAGTGAATCTTAGTGCGGCAAAATGTAAAAAAATTGATTTACGTACTATTATATATTACGTAATTATAATAAATATTATAATTAAATATTAGTTTATTTATTTATTTATTTATTAATTAACGGGTTAAAAACCCAATAACAAGTTATTGAATTATACTGACCGAAATCAGTGAAATGTTATCTTATATGTAGTAGTTTTCGGCATTTTATTTATTCACGATCTAAACACTACGCATTATTTCAAAATCGTGTAAAAAATAATAAAGAAAAAAAAATTAAAATAACACATTAATATTCTTCTTTCCTCTTTTAGTTTGCTAATTTGTTCAGTTTGATTTGCACAAATTATCTGGCAGTTTTTCATTGGTTGAAGCAATGTATTTAAAAATGATACATCAATAACTCACAAAATATACATCCTTTTCACAACAGCCAACTGAAAGAAATACATAACACTAATCGCACCATAAAAATGTTTTTCTCTTACCATTTGAACATGCTTTATTCTATTAGCATGTGTAGTATAAGCATAAAATTGTACATTTTAATCGTAGAAATACTCTTCGATTTTTAGCAGAGTATAGAAAAGGTTCATTTTCATTATAAATAATATGAACGGATATTTTTATTTCTTTATTGTCACTGCTGTTTTAACATTTGAAAACTAGAATATAGCACTCAGTTAATTTAAATTCATACAAGTGTTAGTTCAATTCATTATTTTTATTAGATTCGCTATTTAATTTCGTAAATTTCCGATAACAGATTTAATCAGCGATTCATTTTAAATTTCGTTCGCCATTTTGAATATTTAAAATCGGACGTGGATTTAATGAGCGACCCTAAAAATCCCCGAGTACTAAATCAGAGATTATAGATATAATCTCTGACTAAATCAACAAAAATGGAACTATCGAGAAATTGACGAAACAAATTGGAACTTTAATTTTTACTCCAAAATTTGTTTTTGTACGCAAGCTCCCTTTTTCTAGACCAGACTACATGCAATACTTAATGAAATAAAAAAGTACTTATGGTTACGTAATCAGTGTTATAAATTATGAAAAATAAAGTAAATTAATATTTTTCTTTTAAGAAAACGTTAGACAGAATCGATTGGGTATCTTCGTACATGGCAACACACACGTACAAAAATCTTCGTTTACGCACGCATGCACGCATGCGCGCACGCACGCTAGCACGCACTCATCATATAATATTTAATTGCTTCGAATAGTGATAGATGGCCTGAAACGTGAAGATATTTTGAAAAGTACATTTACATATTCCAAATGAAAATTTCAATAGTAGGTAAAAATATTATTAAAATTGTTTTCAAAATTTTAGCTCTTGTAGTATTGATTTAAAATATAAATGGCTGTAATTTCGTTTTGTTATAATCTTTACTTATTTTAGTTCGCATAATCATTCGAAAATCATTTCAATTAAAAAGTAAAGTTGCAAATTCGGAATACACGCTATCCGCACCGAATTTTGACATAACTATACACGAAAAAGTGTCGATGAAAATTCGCGGTACACTTATGATAATATTGAAATTACTTTCTAATATGCGTCTTGAGGTATAAAGAGACAGTGGTGATAACTTTGAGAATCCTTTTTGGGCGTCTTGAGGTATAAAAAAAACAATTTTGAGTTCTTAGTTTAATGTAGGGAGAAAAGGACAACATCCCCGTCAAATTTGACGTATACGACCGCTGATTTTGTAACCTTTGTCAATGCTCTTCAGTTCTATGGCTGGTACGAAGAACCAGACATCTCAAACACGAGGCGAAAAACCGGATAACTCGGTTTTGGGACAAAGAACCGGACATTTCGGCAACTGCAACGAAAAACCGGACGATTTCAAAGTTTGCGTCGAAAAACCGGTCCTTTCGCGGTGTGCGACGAAGAACCGAACATTTCAAAAGTTCGCTATAGAAAATAGGCCATCAAGTGGATTTCATGCAAGTATAGGAAGCGTGTCAAACAAGTTGCAATATGTGTATTTGAATTGTTTAAGCGTTATCTAGAATGCATCAGAATTATTTTTACGAGTGCTCATAAAGCATGCTGCATGAAGCGTTCCAATACGTAATGAATAATTATAAAAATAAAAACCAACCCGATCGAGAACCGAAGACCAGTCTTCTGCAGGTCGATTTTGAACCGTAACCACTAGTCCGCACTCACAGTTATGATTTATTGAGAAAACAAAGAATAATTTGATCGGCGAGTTGCCTTTTTAAGGCGGGTCTATAAGATAGCCTATTCGAATACGTTGAATGTTATAATTCAGAACAAAGTTCCAAACAGTTATTTCCTTTAGTAATATTTTAACCCATTTCGTACCAAAGTGTCCGTTTTGTCCGTCAACGACTGAAGACGTATTACTATATATTTTCAGTCCCTAAAAACATTCATAACTTTTGCTTCTTAATGTATTATAACCGTGTAACTTGTTTACAAGGTGAATACACAGCACATTTAAACTTTACTATTTTTAGGAGTTTTTCCTCTCGTTGGATCATGTGGTACTACTCTTTTTCTTTAATATGGGATGCGCAGAATTCAATTACGACTTTTCTTCACCAAGATACGCCAATTTGAAATTACGACATACATGTAAACAAATTTACCTTGAAATGCTCTTGGAGAACAAGCTCAAGGTCAAATTCAATGTCATGAAACCTATATAGATATAAAAACTATATAATATATGGATACTAATAACTAAAATCACGTTTTATTGTGACTTTTTTTTTTTTAGAACGTTAATGGAATATATCTCGTTATTTCAGAATAGCCGTAACTTTGTAAGAAAAAATCTTAGGTGATCGAATAAAACCTCATTTTGAAGGGTAAGGGTAGTACTAAAAGATGCAAATAGTACAGAAGACCAAACAAAATTGTTGCGTCTTGTACGTAACCTCAAGCATAGCAAAATAACGCGTTTTTTCGAGTACATGACCTCAAATCTCTCAAAAACCTGACGTGATGGACCAATTCTGACTTCGAGTTTGGATTCTACGCATACAATTTCCCACAGCTTCCCAACATCATCCAAGACCCTCTTTTTTGTACACCTGTGTTATTAAACGATTTACATATACTAATGAAAAATCGTTTTGTTTAACTGTCGGTACGTGGTTTTTATTTAAAATTAAGTTGAATTACGCAAGAAAATTTTTAAGGATCTTTTTCATTTACAAAAATTAACAGAGAAGAAAGAGGAATTTTATTTATTATATTTTACCAGTTTAACTAAATATTTTATTATACTTTGTGCGCGTATTGAAAGCATTCATATCCCTACTGGAAGTAAACGGATTCAAACCCTATCCGTATTAATACTTCGGCTATCCGTTTATATACGTTTGATAACGTTTCAATATATTTTTAACCTCTTGTAACCGAAGGCTATCCGTGACTAATCCGTCCTTATCCGCGTCCAACATTAATTTATTCCCGACGTCTGCCGCGGATCGCACACGAGTCCGTTCCAATACTTTCCTATCCGCGCATATTCGCGATTCGCAAATTACATTTTTAATCCGCTTTAATCCGCGGATTTCTATCCGACTGTCTGTCTGCAAATATCGTTTTCAATCCGTTTCCGAGCCTATACGTTTCGATCCGTCGGTTTCAATCCGCGTCTCCATCGGTAGGCATCTGCGAGCAATTTTAACTATCTGTGGCGGATCGGAAATGTTTTCGTTCCGTTAATTCCCTATCCGCGCAACTCTGTGACTCGGAAAAATCAAGCCACTTGAGCATATTTCCATGTACATGACGAAAGGGGAGGGAGGGCAATTTCGAAAAATCGAAATACTTGAACAACCCTAACGACTATCTTACAATATTCTTACATTAAATTAATACACAGATGACGTATATCCTGGTAATAAATATTCAAATGCATAATTTTTAAATAGTTCGTGCTTTGTATTACAAACTATACAAACGATAATATCAAAGTATACAAACGAATAGAAGCTGATAGAATTTTCGTATACGCAGGCGGATATATGCCGATAAATATTTTTACATTTTTACGGATAAAGAAGGATACAAGTATACAAACGAATAGAAGCGGATTTAATTTTCGTATACGCTGGCGGATATATGCCGATAAATATTGACTCAGTTTTTAAGGATTGAGACGGATGAAAGTATTTATGCAAATAGAAACGGATAAAAACAGGTGCACACTCGGTGCTATATCACGGATAGATACGGATAGACACGGATTCGACAGGCTCATATTAGAACGGATTGAGGCGGATCAATTTTCCATTCTACGGATCCAGAACGTATTCAGTTTTGACGGACAACAACCGATTGAAAAGAATGCAAAGTGGGCATTCAAACGGATACAAATTTTCTATCCGTTTGAATCCGTTTACTTCCAGTAGGGATATTTGGTTAAATATACCAAATATTTTATCAGTTTTCCTAAATCTTTGAACAACATACTCAGTATACATCTAGGCAGGGATTCCCGTGATTGCCCTACTGAAGAATCTACACGGGATCCTCTGGGATGAAGGTAAACCTTCGGTTGACGCACTTGTTTGAAATAAAAAATCGGCCACATGTTTTCGATGTATTTTGGCCTCCTGATAACGAATATCGCAATAAAAGTTGACGGTCGGGTGTGTTAAAGCCGCTATCTTGAAAAAATAGCAAAAAAAACTATTTTTTTTAGTTTTTTGCATTTATGTCGAAAAATACGAATCGGACCAAAAAATATTTCCAACAAAAGTTGTAGAGCACAAAATTGTCGATAAAAAAGGTTATATACATTTTGTTCGCAATTGCGACAGCAAGCCCGTAAATGAGGGATGAACATTGACATGATGGGTTTCTACCTGGTACTAGGTAGAAATAATTTCCTAGTCGATTAAAACTAACCTCCAACCATTCAGATAGCACATGGGTTTAATTATCAGTCTTACTTCTGTGGTTGGAGGTTAGGTTAGTATTAAAAAAGGGGTCTGGGGGCTCCTCCCCCCACAGAAGTAAGACTGATAATTAAACCCATGTGCTATCTGAATGGTTGGAGGTTAGACTAGACTCCGCCTCCCAGACCCCCTCTTTACTACAAACATCAGACACCCACACGAATAATTATTCACTTTCATCACTATTTTTCGGGCTTCCTGTTGCGATTAGGACACAAATGTATCCAACCTTTTTTGTACAGAATTTCATGCTCTACATTTTTTGTTTGAAACATTTTTTTGCAAGGTTCGTACTTTTTATGATATATGCAAAAAACTAAAAAAAACGCGTTTTTTGGCTGTTTTTTCGAAACAGCGGCAAAGATACGGCCGAGTGCCAAATTTTTATATGATATTCGTATTCAGGAGGCCAAAATACATCAAATGCACCTTGTCGATTTTTCGATTTCGAACAGGTGCGTCATCCGAAGGTTTACCAATTAGTATTTAATTTAAAATTAAAGCGGTCAAGAAGAACATTTTTTCGTTGTTATAATTTTCGATGATTACTGAATACTCAGTACGTGAAGTTACATTAATTATTCATTTTATTAACTTGACGATGTTAATAAAGAAATGTATATATTTTCAATGAAATAGATGGTCTCAACAAAAAACACTTTACCTACTTATAAAAGTTGTCTGATACTTACTGAGCGGTAGCGTAAAGGTTATGTCTGTTTCGTAATCCGAACGTCGCGGGTTCGAACCCACCTTCCAACACATTTTTTTTCTGTGATTTAATTTATTTCTTAAACATACAAATATATTATTGAATAGTAATGTATACAGTTTCATAAAATTTATATACAAGCTCATTTTTGTCGGAAATGAATTGCTGAAACATAACTTTACATTCTTCGTACAGTAAAATGCAGTAAAATTCTTTGTTTTATAGTTTTTTGTCCAGCAACCTAAAACTGATAAAACGGTTGCGCACGCAAATTGTTTCGATCTTCGCGCGGTCTCTCTCTCTCGATCGGATCGGAGGGGTGGCGGCCATCTTGATTTCTCGCGCATTGGCATTGGATTGGAGAATGTTTGCATTTCGTATGGATGTTTGAGAGGTGACTTTTTCCGTACTTGTTCACAGACGCAGAGTTACCGAGTTACCTGCAAAAATAAATAACAGAACCTGCGTACTCAGATTTTCCGTGAAAGAAGAAAATTTCGCGACGTCGTAAGACGCTGGGAATTTCGTGCCATGTCGACACAAATATGCCTCAAGTGGAACAGCTTTCTGAATAATATCGCGACAAGCTTTGAAAGCCTCTGGGAAGAGGAAGGCTTGGTGGACGTTACCCTTACAAGCGATGGACAATGTTTAACGGCTCATAAAGTCATCCTCTCGGCCAGTAGTCCATTTTTTAAGAAGGTCTTCCAGGTAACAATTTACCATCTTTCCTATTGTTGACAAACATTCAATCTTTCTTTACACTTTCATACCATTTCTTTCAATTTATGTTTCATTTTTCTTAGCCGAATCACCTTTTTTACTTCAATACTATTCATTAAAATACTATTCATGTTTGCTGTCTTATTACGTCGAACTCTATGTCTCATTCATTTCGGAGTAATTTGTATTTCGATATAAATATTTAACACAACATCGGTACCAAATGTTACCATTTTATATCTTTGAAAGAATGTGAGTAATTCAATTATGATTGAACATTTTAAATAATATAGGAATGATTACGATTCAATTTCAGACAAATCCATGTCAACATCCTGTAATAATACTTCAAGACGTACATTTTAGCGAACTTGAAGCTTTACTTATATTTATATATAAAGGAGAAGTAAATATCGAACAAAAAAATTTACCAGCTTTATTGAAAGCTGCAGAAACTTTGCAAATTAGAGGATTATCAGGAAGCGATGTCTTTGCAAGTGAATCCTATAAAAGATTGGCAGAATTTGAAGATGAGGATAATTCGGATAATGGATCGCAGGTACCAGAAGAAAGTTCAAGGAAAAAACTAAAAGTCAGCAAAAATAATTCAATTTTGGAAAAAGCTCTTGGAAACCGTTCACCGATCAATGAAGATGTTAATGAATCTGATAATACCGAATCGAAAGCAATTGTTCCATCCCCAGAACATGAACCAATTACCCAACTATTTCAGCCACTAGAAATGAAGGTTTGCAATAAACATTGACATTTTCGAATGTACAGTAGGACCTCTCTTATTCTAATTAGTAAAGTTTTTCAAGATGACTAAGACAATTAGAATAAGAGAGGTCCTACTGTACCTTGTGTAATGATCTTAAAAGTAATTTATTATGTATTCAGGTAGAACCATTGGACACAAAATTGGAAGAAGAACCTAAATCACCGCCGTCAAGTACAGATCTCTTAGAAACATCGAATCAAGACCAAACTGAAGAATCTCATGGTAAGTAAATTTAAATTATATCTCTCTTCTTTTTTTATGTTACTGTATTGTACACGATTGTAGTTTCATAATGCATTTGATTTGAAAGAAAATATTAGGAATTTATTTTAGCGTTTCGTCTTCAATAATAGTAGGAGGTCTGCACTTTTATGTCATAATTTAATATATGTTGCTACTTATTTAAAAAAAAAACTATTGCTGTGATTTACGCTGGTTAACAGTTTAATTTGCAGTTCGTTTGCAGTATTTCTTTTCTGTAGAACATGGTGCGATTGGCTTGTAAATGAGTAACTTGTTTTCTGATTTAATTTCTATATTACATTTGATCGAAACAAGTTAATTGGTGCCCTGGTAATAGTTTTTGATGTAATTCTAATCCAACTTGTGATTTTAATTTTAATTAATTCAATGTGTTGTGTGATTGAATTCATGTAAATAATATATGTATCAAATGTTTACAAGACAATCTGACTACATCTTATAGACGCATTCAAACATTTTGCAACCTATCGATTATTTAAAATCTATTTTCGACTAATCATAAGTTTTCAAAATCCTGCAATTCAGAGTATGAATATGTTTCAAAACATTTTGGAAACATGTGTCCAAAATGAGAGAAATTTGTAATATTAACCCATTAACGCCTGAAACATTAAGCATTTTTTATACTTCATTTTCAATCAAGTATTTCGTATCAAAATCAAAGTTGAAAACACTTGAGAGGTGCCTACTGTTTTCGAGGTCGCTCTTCAAGATGACAAGGTCGAAATTGAGTTTCAGCCATCAGGAATTCCAATATGGCGCCGAACTTTTAAAAAAATTTCCAAAAAATTAGGAATTTTTTATACTTATCAATATTTTTCGAGCTATTAGAATATTGGGATTCTATTGAAACTCTGAACAAAGGTGAACAAAATACTACAATTTTAAGGAAAAATTGTACTTTTATACCCTACATCATTCTAACGACCTCAAAATGGCGTCAACAATGAAAATGTCTTTGGGAAATTTATGGTCACTCTAACTCAAAAACTACCAACTTTAAAAAAAAAAATGCACAGAATGAAAAGTTCTTAAAATTCATTAAGCGATATAGTGGAATTTTTTTCAACATTTTTTGATGACATTTTGAGACATTTTTTTTCAACATTTTTTTCAAAATTGTAATTTATTTACAAAAAATTCTGAAAAAAATTTAGTGTATTCTCTGATGAATTCTAAGAGTTATTTGTTCTTTGCAATTTTTTCGAAAAGTTGATAGTTTTCGAGGAAATGATTTTCAAATATTATAGTTTAGGATTTTTCCCCCCAAAAACTATTAACTTTTGGAAAAAATTGCAAGGAACAAAAAACTCGTAGAATTCATAAGTGAATACACCAAATTTTTTTTCAGAATTTTTCATATATAAATTATGATTTTGAAACAAATTTTGAAAAAAAATTTCTCAAAATGTCATTAAAAAAATCTGAAAAAATTCCACTATATTTCTCGATTAATTCTAAGAACTTTTCATTCTTAGCATTTTCTTATAACAGCATGTAGTTTTTGAGTTGGAACGTTCAGAAATTTTTCAAATAAATTTTCATTGTTGACGCCATTTTGAGGTCGTTACAATGATGTGGGGTATAAAAGTAAAATTTTTCCTTAAAATTGAAGTATTTTGTTCAGCTTTGTTCAGAGTTTCAATAGAATCCCAATATTCTAATAGCTCGAAAAAAATTGATAGGAATAAATAATTCCCGATTTTTTGGAATTTTTTTAAATTTTCGGCGCCATATTGGAATTCCTGATGGCTGAAACTCAATTTCGACCTCGGAATCTTGAAGAGCGATTCCTTTCAATTGTTTTCAACTTCGATTTTGATATGAAATACTTGATTGATAATGAAGTATAAAAAATGCCATTTTAGGCGTTAATGGGTTAATGTCCAAATGCACAGAAAGTTTACTGCAAAGTCAACACTTATTTTCAATATGAAATAAATTTCGAAAAAAATAAAAACTATCAGATTCTACCATTTTCAAGGCCGCTCTTTCGAATCGTAGTATGAAAATTAAAAAAAAAATGAAATTTATATATGATTTTGACATATATAGTAGAAAAACCTAATTTTTTAGGACAAATTTTTTTACAAAAATCGAGTTTTCGATACAATATATTGCTTTGAGGGAGCTAAAACATATTGCAAGGGTGCACTCGATAGTTGTACTGAAAAGATATACCGGTATATATTTGAAATTTTCGATATAAGATTCAAAATGGTCACTGCATTTACACATTCCTTTTCAAAATTTAATTTTTTTTTTTTTTTTAAACTATGAACTTTAGAGAAAATTTTATAAGAACAATTATGTTCTAGAATAAGTCGAAGAATACCCTTGAAGTTTTTCAGTATGTATTGTCAACATTTTTTATTTTTAAAAAATTCGAAAAATCGAAATTTTGAAAAAAGGTGTTTAAAAAATCTGAAAAAATTTAAGAGTATTCTTTAACCATTTCTAAAACTTTTTGCTTTAACGTAATTTTTTCTAAACTCTGTAGTTTCCAAGAAAATTAATTATTAGTTTTGAAATCCGTAAAAGTTTAATAATCTTTTTTTTTGAAAACTATAGACTTTGACGCAAATATCCAAAGAACGAAAACGTCTTAGAATTGGTTAAAAGTACTCTTTACTCATTTTAAATGACTTTTCTCAAAATTTCGATTTTTCGAATTTTTTAAAAATAAAAAATGTTGGCAATACATTCTGAAAAAATTCGAGGGTATTCTTCGACTTATTCTAGAACATAATTGTTCTTATAAAATTTTCTCTAAAGTTCATAGTTTAAAAAAAAAAAAAAATTAAATTTTGAAAAGGAATGTGTCAATGCAGTGGCCATTTTGAATCTGACATAACAAATTTCAAATATACACCAGTGTATCTTTTAAGTATAACTATCGAGTGCACCATTGCAATATGTTTTAGCTCCCTCACAGCAAGATATTGTATCAAAAACTCGATTTTTGTAAAAAAATGTGTCCTAAAAAATCGGGGTTTCCTACTATATATGTCAAAATCGTATATAAATTTCAATTTTTAAAAAACTTTCTTACTACCGTTCGAAAGAGCGGCCTTGAAAATGGTAGAATCTGGTAGTTTTTATTTTTTTCGAAATTTATTTCATATTGAAAATAAGCGTTGAAGTTGCAGTAAACTCTCTGTGCATTTGGGCATTAATGGGTTAATAAAGGAAGATGCAAAGTTTGACCCACCGTATATTGTAGTTTGTACCTTGTCGTGTAACTTCTCGTAAAATCAATTATTTTAGCTTTTTCTTCAATGAAACATACTAATTTTCCTTTTTTTTGTTGTGATTTATTATGTGGTTAAATGAAGCTAAATTATTCTTGAAACTGTTGTTCTTTAATTTATGTAAATTCACATGCAAATAATGGTGTCTATAGTGACATTATTTTAAAGATAAATGCAGTTTTGTTACAGTAATTTGTAATAGTTTGTAACTAATATTCTAACTAGATGTGATGAATTGAGGTTTAAACAGTTTAAGATTCTTATGATAATTCTAAGTGCATAAGATTCAAACTAATTAAAATTTATAACTTTTTCTGAACATTTTGGATTGCTTTTTTGTTCAACTATATATATAGTTTATATGAAGTCATTACAATATTTAATTGAAATCTTTTACCAGGGTGCGCATTATATTTACATAATATTAGTTTGTATATTCGTTATGTAATTGTACTTTTTAAGATAACAAGTATGGTAAATCTTTGTAGTTATGAATGTACTCGTGTGTTAAATTTTTTAATTCTATTAAAGCTTTCAAGTATTTTAATTGCAACACGAAATGCTTTTGAAGAATTAGTAATTTCTATTAATGGCGGTTTTTAGATATTAATGCATGAATCAATAGCAATTAAATAACAAACACATTTTATTGTTTAAATATGTTACATGTAAATAACATTGAATATTATACACACTAAGTTGTTCTAAAAAACTAATTTATACTGGAATAAGAATCTGAATTGTATTTACAATAAAGTATCCACTTTATTCTATTCATTCGTTGAACATATAATTGTTTTCATATCATGCAGGCTAATAAATTAAAAATTGGTTTGCTAATTATTGTTCACATAATTAATCGAACATGACTAGAAACTTGGTTTTCGGGATAAAAAAGTCAATTTAACAATATTGTTTTTGACACTCTGTATATCTATGCTTCTAAAAATAATTATCAATTTTATTTTACAAAAACGTATTCAAAAGATTGAAAAGTAATAATTTATATGACATCAATTTAGTCTTTTAAATTAAATTATTTATTTCTTTTAACTTCAATTAATTCTGATGAAGTGTTCGGATAAATGCAAATTTGGTTATGTTATGTTATATCTTCTGATTAAAAACATTGTCAAGAAACCATACAATTACAATATATAGCTTCTAATCTATCTTTCCGAAATCTATTTATTTTGTTTTATTCTACTAGAACTGTGATATTGACACAGAGAATAATCATTGATCTATAGGATAATGATCACATTTAATATCACAAGAGAATCAAAATTACCTCATAAATTTAAAAAAAAGTAATAATTCGACTAATTTTATTTGGATTTTCGTGGAATTGTCAAAATTATTCAGTTCAATTTCATATTTGCCTTGTTAACTTCACCAGATACGATCCCTAACGGCGAAAAAACGAACTAATGTAATCGGGTCCGAATAAAAAATATAACATGGGTGAAATGCTTGAAACTAAGAAACTCAAATTCAAATTCAATGTGTTTAAGAATACTAGAAAAATTCCTGAAATATCTCGTTTCGCTTATCTTGCTGGTGTTATTTTTTTATTCTGGCCCAATTGTTATAGTTCATTTTTTCACCAATAGGGATCATACATGACGGTGTTAACAGGACGAATAAGCTATACGGATATGATATCGTAGGCTGCAATTCTATTGGTTTAAATTTTGATGGAAAATCTAATGAACTCGTCAAATACTTCATGTCTAATGTCCAAAATAGCAATAAAAAAATAATCAATAGTATGTAAGAACATGCAAATAATTGCAACTTGTACATTGTCCAAATATAACGACGTTCTGAAAATCAATATTGAATTCGAAAGAGGATATTATTTTAACCCTTAGCTGGTACAATGGATACAAAATGTCCCCAACCCAATTTTTCGGCGATTAATTCATTTCGTCCAGAGAGCCAGGAATTTCGACACAACTTTCAACATTGTAACTTTTATTCCAAACATCGTTAAAAAAAATTTATAAGTCAAAATCCATAGATTTG
Source organism: Trichopria drosophilae (assembly GCA_030407085.1). Classification (NCBI taxonomy): domain Eukaryota; kingdom Metazoa; phylum Arthropoda; class Insecta; order Hymenoptera; family Diapriidae; genus Trichopria; species Trichopria drosophilae. The sequence continues at coordinate 67,367,647 of CM059586.1, read as the reverse complement.
GACCTTCTCTTGCAAATCCCATGGTCAAAATCAGCCGTCGATTAAAAAAAAAAGTTATGATTTTTTTTCGAAAAAAGTACTGATTATTTCAACGTTTTTTCGCAGGAATCACGGTTTTTGACATTGAAAATGACAATGCCGGCCATTCCAAAAGGTACTAATTGCGTATTTCTGGATTTTACGAAAAAAAAATTGCGGCTTCAAAATGGCGTCTGCAAGCTGTAATTTGGCATTTTTCCCCACAAATATCAATTATTTGACGGTCGAAATTATGGAGAATTGGGATGAAAAAATAATTATTATCATTTATGGGTAGTCAAGACGACATTATATTGGTGACAAGTGTGGAAGACGAACATCTTAATGTAATAAACATTTTTGTAATGTACCCAGCAATCGAAATTGGATAGAATTGGATTGATAATTTCAATTCATTTTGAATTCATACTTTGATTCCGTAAATATGTATTCAAATGGATTGAATTCCGAAGAAAGGAATCCACCTGTATTCAATTTTACGAATGCAATCGGAAGCGTAATTTGCTGGATTAAATTTCAGAAAAAGTAATTCGATCTGTATTCAATTTTACGAACACAATTACGAATACAATCGGAAGCAGTATAAGAATACAAATAAATACAGATTTATTCAAAGTTTATTTTTTAAAAGAAATCTTTTTTTGCATTGAAATGAATAAGCTTAGATACTTTTTAATCCGTAATGTTGAATACGGAGGCATTCAGTATTTCGTTTTGAAGAAGGAAACTTTTTTTGGATTGAAATGAATACGCTTAGGTAGTTTTGAATCCGCAATCTTGAATATGGAGGCATTCAATATTTCGTTTTTAAAAAGGAAACTATTTTTGGATTGAAATGAATACACTTGGATAGTTTTGAATCCGTAATGTTGAATACGGATGTATTTAAGATTTAATTAAAAAAAAAACTTTATATGGATTAATATGAATTCAGACGGTAACCTTTTTATTCGTATGAACGAATAGAATTGTATTTACGTATTAAAATGGATTCGCCGTTGACCAAAGTATGGATTCAGAATTTGATAATTGAATCCAATTCTATACAACTCTATCCAAATTGGATTGCTAGGTATGCTTCAAATCATTTCATAAAGTTACATAAATTCATCATGTTATTATAGACTTGATGTTCAGTTGCTATCTCTTGAAAGAATCCAATATCAAACATGTTATTAGAATACATTTTCTTTATAAATTAGAAATGAAAAATAATAAATAAACTAATTAAATTCTTTCTCATAAATAAATTGTCGAGCTGTACTCAATGTTTTAGGCTATAAACCGCTAATTGATGGATCACAAGGGTATATTTGGTTATTTTTAATTTCAGACGTAAGTAATGATTTGGAAACGTCGAAAATTATGTAAAAATCAGACAAAAAAAGCTAAAAACCCATTGTATGTAACTAATTTGATGATGAGATTAGATATGCATAAATGATAATAATGACATTACCATCCCAATTTTCCATGATTATACGGTCGAATAATCGGTATTTGTGGTAGAAAATACAGCTTGCAGGCGCCATCTTGATGCTGCCATTTTGTTTTTTGAAAAAAATTCGACAGGAGAAGAACGGCCTGAGCAAAAGTACGCTATTAGTACCCTTTGCAATGGTCAGCATTGCTATTTTCAATGTGAGAAACGCGATTATTGCACAAAAACAACAGTATTTTTTTTTAAATTAGCATATCTTTTTTTTTTTAAACCGATGGGTGATTGTGACTACGGGATTTGGAAGAGGAGGATCTATCGATTTTTCCTTATTCCAATTTTGTTTGACAACGCTTGGAACAAAAGTTACAGCGTTGAAAGCTGTGTCCAAATACCGGACTTTCGGGACGAAATGGGACGAAAGTTCTGTAATTGTGCAACTTTATTAACATGCAATTATATTTATGATTGCGGCGTCAAAATACACGAAATCGTTGATTATAGATGTAATTTTTTCATAATTTATTTGAGCCCCTTTTTTGTCATTTTAGAATAAAATAAAACCAGTAATTTACTTTCTTATCTATTTAATTTTTTGTTAGAGCGTTACGCAACACCAACAATACATAGGGACCTAGAACTTGGCATCGGTCGAACACTTGGAATAGATGTACCTTCTGGTCGGCCTTTAGGTATCGTCCACTTACCTAGAAGAAGCCGCTGCGCGATTTGTCCACGGCGGGATGATAGAAAGACAATGTTCGGCTGTTCTATATGTAAACGTCCCATTTGCGACGGTCATAGGTTGTATTTTTGCAGAGACTGTACACAGTAATGAATTACATGTTTTCAACTTTTTCGTATGTATCTATTACTCACAATAAATACACTTTTCGAAACGCTCAGAACCAATCCATTTTTTCCTAAAGACATTCATCAAAGCATTCAGTTAAATCTAACGTTTGAAATATTGAAAAGTAAAAAATGATGATTTTTTCACGGAATACAACCATTTTACAATACTCAACATTTCCACATTTTTTGTCTAATAATTATATTTTCTTTGAGATTTTATTGAATTAAGTCTTCTTTTTACAGACTATTCAAAGATAATATATCATTTTTATTAGAAAATCGTTTTTCTCGCTTTTCTCGTTTTTCTGCTTGGGGTATCAAATGGCCCTGATACCAGATATGGTTGTAGAGGAATGTTTGCCAGCTAAGGGTTAATTTTATGTTTTATTCATATTCATGTGGTATTATATAATATACAAAAATAATTAGAAGAACAATAATAATATGATTGCTTGTTTGTGTACATAAAACGTTTGTTCTTTAAGGTAGTTCTTCCCTACTGAATAAATCAAGTTCATTTTTCACAAAATTTGATTCATCATGCATCACGAAATATATTTAGAACTCTGCACACGGAACAGCCATGAGTGCAAAACTGAAATTTTGTTTTGATTAATGTTTAAATAATAATAAATCTCCTATTTGACTAGCCCATTAACCCTTTCCGGCACGGTGGATAGTATTCCGCCACCGGAACCCAATTGAAAATTTGAGTTTTTAAAATAATGTATTTGCGCCCGGTTTGTTTTTAAATCCAATGCAAGTGAGAGTTGAAGAAGTGCATAACATTGCATTTAAGTCAATATTTATTTAATATTATGATTTATAAACAAGTAAACAACTAAAAATCGTCATTTTTATAGAAAAATGCAGTCGCTGGTAACTGATCAATTAGATCAAGATGAAATTGGGAACTAGGGGGCTTTTGAGGTTGCTGTTTACGAATCGGTACTCAGATTTTGAAAATTCAAAATCGCGGATTCAATATGCCCGACCAAAATGTAAAAATTACCTGATCGAGATTAAGCTGGGAACGTGGGGTCGCTGATTATGAATCTGAACTCAGATTTTAAAAATTCAATATGGCCGATCAAAAATGTAAAAAATTACCTGATTGCGATTACATTTTTGATCGGCCATATTGCATTAGTACAATGTGAGTTCAAATTCAAAGTGATTGTGGAGAAACTAAACAGCGAATTCTATTCAGCTTTAATTATTATGTTCATAATAGTTTAATCTACACTTGTGCCAATTTTTGTTCCGATTTGGAATATAATAAAAGTGTTTTATGAAAAAAACCTGTCATTTTAAAGTCTCAAATCCAGCATAGTAATAAGGGTACGTTCATAATAAATCATATTTTATATAAAAATTTTCTCAATAACCAGACGGTGAATCGCACTTTCAGGTTTCGCAAATAGGCTCATTACGTATTTAAATGTTTTTTTCTCTAATTTTTATATTATATATCTTGAATAACGGGCGATGCATAAGAACTACCTTAAATAATAAATAAAAACTAAACTTATTTCTAAAATAGAAGGTACATAGAAATGACAGGAAAGACTAACAATTTTTATATCCATTTTTCCCTTTAGAAGACTCGAATGTAACAAAAATTAAGCAGAATAAAAACTTCATACACTAGTGCTTTTTCCCTATTAACGACTTTACAAGAAAAAGATCCTTGTAATATTTGGCATATGTACATCATTATATGTATATGAGCTATTCAAATAATTATTTATTGAATGAACAACACTCTAAAGAGTAGGCATATTTTACTATTAATTTGGACAAATTATTTGTAATTTAATTAAATTAAAATATTTTGAAAGATGATAAAATGAACAGTTTTGTTGCTGTGAATCAGGTTGCGTATGTATAATTTATTTAAAATATAGTTTATGAAATAAATTCATATGTCAACCAAATCTCAACGACAGCTGATAAATACCATAAATAATTTGAAAATATTTATATTGGAAGTCCTGAATGTACAGAAATTAATGTAAAAAATACAAAAATATTCTATAGAAAGTCTAGAAAATAAATTAGTCACACACGGTTTTGATCAATGGTTGAAGAAATACGTTTTCATTTTCTGACACACATAAATTGATAAATTAATTTTGAAGTCGTTATTTAGTATTCTTCAAACGAAATTATTTTAGTTTTTGAAATCCGAACAAAAAAACATAATTAGCATTGGTGATTATAAGCTTGGTTTTATATTGAAAACCTGATAAACAGAGATAATATACTGTTGTTAATTCATTACTATTTCAATTGACAAACGATGAAGTGAACAAGTTTCTGGTTAAAAGCATAATATTTGCACATATGAGAACATAACATCGATGGCGCTTACGAAGACTCGTTTCATTCAAATCTTTTATGAAGAACCGCTTGTTTCAATCATCCGTGAACAAGCGTTTATCTCGATCGTTTTCACGAAAAAGGGTTTCTGTCCATATTTACAACGAATATGCGTTTATTCCCACGTTCACCACGAAAAAGCGTTTACTTAAGATTTTTTCCTAAAATAAAGAAAATTCGCTGAAAATTCAACATTATTATTATTGTTATTTTAACATAATTTAACAAAAAAGCTCATTCAAATAGGTAAATTTTTAAAATACATATACTGCAGAAATGAAAAAAATGAAAAACCTAACACATCATTTACGTACGTTTTAAATGAATTTGTGTAAAATATATTACTTATATATAAGCCTACGTTTTACATCAATATGCAACTATTATTTTGAAGTATTTGTAATAATTATTTTTATTTTTGATGCGATGTACGCATATATTTATAATGTATGCTATATTTTAATAACGATAAAGTGGATCGACAAAAGTAAAATGTATTGTATACATTTTAAGACGTGAGAAAAGTAGACATTACATTGTTTTGCTTTATTGGTTATGAATAAACGTTAAGAATCAAACAAAAATGGCCTATTCAGGGACGTTTGAGTAACCCTTAAATAGTAAACAAGCTATTCTTAAGAATTGTATAATTTCCTGTACTATAAAAAATGTTCTGAAGTCAGTGTGGTGCGAAATTGCAACGTTTTTGTTGCTAGTGTTAGTGCAAATAACGCATTTAAAGTGGAAAATAATCCGTCAGAGTGTGAGTATAAAAACAGTTTTCGATATGTTTCATTTTTCAGTGGCTTAGAATCTTTTTATTTTTTAACACTTTATTTACTTTATATGTTTTCATTCTTTTTGCATTTATGTGTGTATAATCGAAATTAAAATGTTTGCCCTTTAAAAAGTTTCAGTTTGTTTTATAATTTGTTTGTTATTCGAATACAAAATCAATTAAGTAGTACATTAAAATTACCAGTTAAAACTTGTAGTCCATGAAAAGTGGTATATGGTCCACCATGAAGCACAATCAGTGCCGGAAGACGAAATTAATGAGAATTTACAACACTTAGGTAAGTTTAACACTTTAATGTTATTTTCACTGCCATAATACACAAATTCATAATTTAAAGTTTTGCAAGTAATTTATTAGTATTTAGTTCATTGATAATAATTTTTTAAAAACAGAGTCGACGGCTGAATTGGACAATATAACATTTACTTCTAATAATATGAAAACCATGGATGGTTTCAATGAAGCAAGTCAGTCACGTAAGTTTTTCATGCGTATGTATGTATTAAATTAATCGCGTAAATGTCTGCTCAATGGATTAATTACACCACCAATTGATTACTTAATCATTATTTTAGCATGCCAAGAAATAAATGTATATGGGTCGTCCTACAAAAGTTGGCATTTTTTCGTGTCCCCTCATTTTTCCGGATTTGGTTGTGCAAACGAGCTTTAGTCACACAATGAAAAGATGAATTATAGTCTTATATGTGCCTCAATATGTGCTTTAATATGTTCAACTAATACAAAAGTAATGTGGATAGTTTTCATTCAAGAAAATCGGCATAAAAATCAGAAATTCTCATTCCGCTGGCCGACCAGGGAAAAAAAAACATTTATAAAATCTTAATTGCGCTTATGGCTAGTTAATCCGTTTGATCCGATTCAAGGAAAATAGTAATAAGTATCTGGAATTGGAAAGTTTTTAATTAGGTTCGGTGAATAAGAAAACATGCTTTATTAATTCCTTTCGTTCAATGTCGGTGAATCGTAAGAAGAAAATATTTGTTCTTATTAAAATAACTTCAGTTGCAAACATTTTTGGGTAACGGTATTGGAAACGCCAGGCAATTGTTATGATTGGAAAAATACCAGTTGTCATCGCTTTTGTATTTTATTCGCATGCTCCGAAGGGCAAACAGATGAGCTAGAAATGGAATTTTTGAATACAGTGTGAGTAAAATGTGTAAGACGATTGACAAAAATACGTATATTTGTCCTCATTATCTCCATGCAGTTCATGAATTGAAATACGAAAGTTAATAATTAATTTTAATATCATAAAATTAATATTCTAATATTAAGCGCTTTTGGTATTTGGAATTTTACAATTTAGCAAATCTACGTTGTGAATATTAAAATTTTCAGAGAATGGCTTCTGTATGTGTCATTGAAAATTTATTTTAAATACATTTAAAGGCCGCTTGAAACGTGTCATTTGATTATATGTTTATACTTAGAATTGAATCTTAATACAACAATAATTATAATATTTATAAAAATATGATGCAATGAAAAATACAACAAAATTGACAACAAAATCATAACAGTCCCCGTGAAAGTTTTTGTATTGTTTATATCAGTAATATAGTAAACCGATTGAATACTTGTTATTCCGATTCACTACTTATAGGCGAGAGGATTACCCCCGAAAAAATGAAAGTGACCGACCATGACCGTTCTAGTGTCTGAAAATTATATGGTTGGTTCTTTTATATTTTTCTAATGAAAATCCATTTTTGAATCGTTGTTTTTCGTTAAGATGTTAAAAAGTTATTAACAAATGTTTAAATAAAAAAATCAAAATTCGTCAAAAAATTCTGAAAAAATTCTATCGCGTAGATTGGGAAAAAACAAACATTTTTTGTCGTATGTAATCTTCTTCAAAACTTTCAAGTTTTCGAGATAAAAAATGGTAAAAGTAAAAAAATGCCTAAGTTGACGATTTTTTTTCTCGGAGACCACTGATCGAAATGACACGAATAAGAAATGAAAATATTCAGAAAATATTCGTCATTGAAAAACAGCGATTCAAAATGGATTTTCATTTAATGTTTTAAAAATAGTAATCAACTTTTAATTAACGATATTCTACTAGACCAGGGATACATTTTTAAAGAAATTCGAATTGTATTTTATTTTATTTTATTGAAATTTAATCTTCAAAAGATTCATCACAATTAACATCAATATTTTCGCATTTGTTATAACATTTACAAAGTACACAGCATCTTAAATTTAGTGCATAATATAAACAACTCTAATCGCAGCGCCGCGCATCAATTTCGCCGCAAACCCGTGCGCGATGTTATGTTTTAACGTTTGTTATAACAAAATATTATTCGAGGTTATAATATAAAAACATATGTCGTTGTAGACGACGAATCACTGAATATTTTCATTTTTTATTCGTGTCATTTCGATCAGTGGTCTCCGAGAAAAACAATCGTGAACGTAGGCATTTTTCAACTTTCACCATCTTTTATCTCGAAAACTTGAAACTTTTGAAGAAAACTACTTACGACAAAAAATGTTTGTTTTTGCCCAATCTATACGATAGAATTTTTTTAGAATTTTTTGACGAATTTTGATTTTTTTATTTAAACATTTGTTAATAACTTTTTAACGTCTTAACGAAAAACAACGATTCAAAATGGATTTCCATTAGAAAAATATACAGAACCAATCATATAATTTTCAGCCACTAGAACGGTCATGGTCGGTTACTTCTATTTCTAAGCGCTTTCTCGGGGGTGATCCTCTCGCCTATTAATATGCCGAATCGGTAACAATATGCCGATTCACTGCAACTCGATCCTGATTCAAATTTCTCAATCGTCTTTTATTTCCTGGGATACAAATAAATTTGTAATTTGTAACAGTTTTTTGTACAATTCATTAATAACTACTTTATTAACAATATTTGTTTTTAACATGGATTCGTTCACTAAATTCTCATCTAATTTATAATGTTCTTGTAATGGTTATAATGTAACGCATAATGGTGATGGTGATGTAATTGAGTCATATAAGTTTTCAATGTTTTTCTATACAATTTGCTAACCACCCTAACAAACAATGACCCGTTTCTGTGCATGGCCATTTAACTGTTTTATGATAGTTTTAACTAATAACCAATGCACAAATAAGTAAACATTTTGCAAGTAATTCGTTAATAATTAAAATAATCTCGTTTAAAATAGATTGGACAGCTGAATCGGCATCAAATTTATCATTTATTGCTAATGATGATAATCCCATGCCCGACTTTGATGATGGTTCGAATCAATTATGTAAGTATTCAGTTTTTATGTATCTTTTAGACTCTTGAAACTAGTGTAAAACACTTTTTTTTTAATTATTTAAGTCATTGGTGTCAAGTTTTGTTCAGTGGATTATGAATACAATCCATGGAATTAACTTCATCGAACGCTGTTTGATGCAGTTTCATTGTACATGAAGTTGACTTCAATTTTACGAAATCTATATTAATTATGAACTACTTATGGAATTACATAATATTTAATAATTTTTTAAAATTTTATAATATAATTATTCATAATTATTTAAATTTTATTAATAAAGTAAATCATAAACAATTAATATGAAACTCATTGTATGTATACAACAGATTCCACGGCTAACTTACCGTCAAATCAATTATCGTTTTACAGCGATAATAATACTGTAGATGGTTTTTCATTGAAGCGAGAAGGTGAGTGTTTAGTGTACTTCTATTTTATTCTTATCGCTAATTAACGTATATATTTTTCACTTCTTGATCTTTCAACTGGAATCATCTTGAATTTCCATATTTCCAATATCGAAATATGTAAATATTGAGCTGTAGTCCGACTTCATCTCACGTAATTTCAATTCACTGGGCGCGAATATTACTTTTTGTCAAATTACGCAATGGCTTAAATATAATAATATTTGCTAATAAATATAAAAATAAATATAAACGTATCGTATAAAACAGATTTGGGGATTGCATCATCATCGTATATGGCTACAATTCATAATCCAATCGATGATACCGTTGCAATGGAACAATCATTTGCAGCCGATGGTAATCGGAATGAACCCACGAGTTCCTTTTTAATTCGCTCATGTTCGGGAATTAATCAACAAAAAAAGTTGATTAGAAAACGTCAAACAGATTCTAGCGTGGACATTAAAGCGAAGCAAGCTCGGGGTTTAGGAATAGATGGGATAGGTAGGAAAGGAGTTCCTATAACACCCCGGAAGATGCGTGAAGGGTGTAGCATGAAATGTCGCTTTAAATGCCAGACAAAAATAACCACCGATGAACGTAAAAAGGTATTTGATACTTTCTGGAGTCTAGAGAATGTCACGTTAAAAAGGCAGTGCATTTCCAATTGGACAAAATGTGAAACTGCGCCGAGCCATACACATTATCCAGACAGTGATGAAACGAGGAAAAAGATCAAATCACACATTTTCACTCTCCCAAACGATAATGGAGATTTCATTAAAGTCTGCAAGACTATGTTTTTACATACGTTAGGTAAGTAATGAAACATGATTTATTTACACGGAAAAAATCTTTAGGAAACTCCTCTGAAAAATCAAGCGAAATTTGCCGAAAAAGTTCGGCGCCCGACACCTGGTAAAATTTACACTAGTAACTTCGGCAGTACTTGCTCGAATACTTTGGTGACATTGACTGACGTATCTGAGTATGATGGGTTATGTAAATATATATACTGAAGATGTTCGGCAAATATTGCCGAAGTTTCGATTGCGCACTTCTACTTGGCGCATTTCAGTGGAATTTAATAAAGATTTTGTTCCATGTACTTTTAGTTAATCTCTACAAAATATAAAGAAACCACATTAAAGATATAATTATTCCAATGTTCACTAGTCTCCAAGAGGAGTGACTTTTACAGCTCAAATTTAGCACCAGTCATCAAGTAGTTATATTTAGTGCCATAAGTCATTCCTTGTAATATAATAATTTTCTGACTGTTCGGGTTCCTTCTCAAGGGGTGACTACTGTTGTTATCGAAAAGACGGCCTTTATGTATGGTTTCTAAAGTGCTGTGATTGGCTCAAGTGTTGTATTGTTTCATTATGAACGGTGTGGTTTAGGTTTTTTTTTAGAATTTCTGTGATATTTTTGTATATTGAATTTAGCTTTTCGGTGTTTGTAATTTGGTATTTCGTATAGTTTTGCATTATGATGTGGAGCAGTTCAGAGGTTCTTCGTGGGCAATAGCTGTTCTCTGTGTCTAATATTTGGATGTTGTGCCAAAAAACGAATCATAAGAAATAGTTACAGCAATCGCCTACCGACATTCTCCGATAGATTCCTTTATTTCCATGCGCACCATCCTAACTCAATGAAGACAGCAAGCATAGTCAACCTAATGGACAGATCAATTAAGAACATCCACACTCCGTTCCACAAAAACAACTTGGAAACAATAACCCAACTACTCCAAGACAACGACGATCCACTCAATACTATAAAAAATCACATCAACAAAAGAATTTCCTTACATTCCAATGACAACAGCACAACCACATCCAATACACAAGGCAACATCCCACAGTACTGCATATAAATACCCTACATTAAAGGATTCTACGAGTTAGTAAAGCACAAATCAAAACAATGGAATGTTAAACTTTTACCGTCAATCAAGAATACTTTAAACTCCGCCATAGTAAAAGGAAAAGGCACACAAATAAATACAGTTAAAAACAACGTTGTCTGTCGCATAGAATGCAACGATTGCGAAGTCACATATACAGACTGTCAAAAAACTGGGTTACGATATTTAAGGAGGTGATTCTCCATGATATTTCAAACAAAAAATTCCTATATCAAAATAGGATCTGAGGCTCAGAATTTGAGTGACAGGCCATTTTTTTGGAATAACTCGGCACGCTTTTAAGTTATTTCAATGAGTGAGGGCTTATTTTCAAACTTTTTTTAAGCCCTACAATTCATCCATTTGATGTGCCATGAATATTTCTGAAGTTATGGCCTCAAGAACAGAAATAACAGCAAATATTGGCTTATTTCGCCAAATAGCTAACGAAATGGCACAAGCAAAAAGTCGTAGAGCTTGAAAAGACGAAGAATTTGCCCGTTCATACATTCGATTTCGATAAAAATTTAGTCGGCGGGAACACTCTTAATGTCGTAGAATTATCGATAATCACGCACCGTCAGTACCAAACAAGTTTTTCGCCAATTCTACGGCATTAAGAGTGTTCCCCCGTACTCAATTTTTCTCAAAATTAAACGTATGAGAGCGCAAATTCTTTTTCTTTTCAAGCTCTACAACTTCTTCATACGTGAAATTTCGTTAGCTATATGGCAAAATAAGTTATAGGCGAAAAAACGCAAAAATTGGCATTTTTTTGTTGTTTTTAAGGTTATAACTTCAGAAATATTGATCGCGGGTCAAATGTTGTTATGGATGAATCGTAGGGCTTAAAAAAGCTTGAAAATGAGCCCTCACTCATTGAAATAACTTGAAAGCGAGCCGTGTTATTGCAAAAAAGTAATTTTTTTTCTAAACTCAAATTCTGAGCCTCAGTTCCAACATTGGTAAAGGACATTTTTGTTTGAAATGTCATGGACAATCACCTCCTGAAATATCGTATCCAAGTTCTTGGACAACCTTTACAGGAGAAACCAAATGAATCCTAAAAAACCAAATCAACGAACACGAAAGAAACATCCATAGACCATCCCAACCCAACACAGTAATAACCGAACACAGGAGGGAAAAAAATCACAACTTCAATTGGGAAAACATCCAAGTATCAGTCACAGAGAACTATTTCTAGCGTAGAACCTATGAAATGCTCCACATCCAAACGCAAAACTATCCGAGCAACAGAATTATAGACACTGAAAGCTAATTTCAATACACAACAATATAACAAATTCTAAAAAGAACACCTCAACCAAACCATTAAAAAAAATGCAACTTCTCAGCCAATCGCAGCACGCAGAAAATTGTAGGCAAGAAGCCATCTCAAATTTATACATTCGAATATCGATCCCTTTTTGAAATCTAAACAGATTCAACTGTTTACTGAGATTTACTTTTTAATTATCAAATTGCAAGAACGTTTAATTTATCTAAATGTCGGTGTTACATTCCCAGTATATCTAAGAAATGTTAATATTTATAGTACAAATTTTTCTTGTCCGTAAAGCTTTTTCATAAGTGAAAACGTTTTTGTAGAGAATTTTTTCTTCTTTAAAAATTTAATATAATAATTTTTCCTTATACTTCCGGTTCATGGACATTTCAAAATGTTAACATGCATTTTCTGATGAGGGCCTAAATATAGGTTGAAACGTCAAATTGTTTTTATTTATTCAACATCGTTAGTATTACGGACTAATTAGGGAGCGGAACCGTTCAAGCAAACTACGCGTTGTTGTTAAATAATATGAGTTTATTATAAACTTTAAGGTAGCGGAGAGGCGACGATGTTATTCGGTCGGATTTTCGTCGAGTACTAAACTAACCTACTCGAGGTTGATGATGACGACTGTCTTTTTGTTTTTCAAACAAAAACGAATTGTTTACATAAAGACGTTGTATAGAAACGCATTCATATTTTTTCTAATTCGAATTTCGCGCATATTTACGTTCTGTCACCTACATTACCGACCGATTCAACTTAAGTTATTCGAATAATCATAGTATAGACATTCGACACAAAACTATTATTTTCAACACCCCTTCCATGGTATTTTAAATAGGAAAGGTGCAAAATACAACAGTTCCTGTACGAAACGTCCCAGACGACTAAGAAACTTCGAGGATCGATGGATTCAAATTTCATTCGAAGTCGCCAACGATACCTCTTAGTTTGAGATTATTTATTTCGCTTTATTTCGACTCGGAGTCAACAGGATCTTTCATGCATCCGATATAATTCCCGCATTCCGAACCTTTAAACTTCTTATTCGCCTACTAATATGATTTCCGTTAAATCAATGGATCCGATCCCTAGTGTTTGGAACGAACGGGTTACTGTTAGTTTAAAGGGGAATCGCATGGGCGTGATCGAGTTCGTGTTCGTGTTCGTGTTCGTGCTCGTGCTCGCATCGTCATTACTATATATATATATTCCAATAACAGAACGAGGAATCGGCTCGGATTCGGTAAATGTTAACTTATCAAAACAGTAAAACAATTAACATCGTCGCCAATTCTAGGACCTTTACAATATAAACCTACCAGGTCCCCGCTTTCGGCTTCAGCCGATCTTTAGAGAGGTACCCCCATTCGGGTGTGCAATGGCGTGGGGAAAACCACAATGTGGGAAAAAACCCACGCCAGGTACCGCAGAGGTTGAAACATCGATTCTAAACGCAACAGTTAGTACAGAAAAAATTCTCTACAAAACCGTTTTCACTTATGAAAAAGCTTTACGGATAAGAAAAATTTGGACTATATTTTTAATTTGGATGCTACAGTTTTAATTATGAGCTTCTTTAATTGGGTTCATCTACAATTTGGAAGGGAATCATTAAAACTACTAAAGGAATGGATTTATATTAACAAAAGACTGGCAGCTTTAATGATGCTAAGGATTTTGTTATTAAAATGAATTTTTCTTCAATACATTATATCTTTTTTCTTTAAAAAAAAAGGTTAATATTTAATTTGAATAGATCCGACTTTAGATCGACAGAATGTTATATGGATAATGTAAAATATTGCGTTTTAGTTGTATATACAAAGTTGTGCGGAATCGTGTCTGAATAATGAAATATGGTTATAAAATTATACATTCACAGATATAGGACAACAATGGGTGTACACGGTGGATAACAAGATGTGTAAAGTGTCCGATACGTTCGTAATTGAACCGGATCTACGCGGCAAACACAAAACGAGACCATTATCAGTCCCACGTGATGTAAAAGAAGGTGCTCGTCAGCACATTAGATCGTTTCCCACTATGGAATCCCATTACTGGCAGGAAACATCTAACAAACAATATTTAGAGGAAGGATTGAATATAAGTAAAATGTACCGAATGTATAAAGAAGAAAAACAGGGCGAACCTGTCGTATCCGAAAATATGTATCGAAACATCTTTCATACCGAGTTTAATTATGAATTTTATATTCCAAAAAAGGATAGGTTAGTATTTAACAAGAAATATATTTCATGCAACCATTTTCCATTCGTAAAGTTCAAATTTGTACGCAAAGTTTGTTTATTAATTTGCATAAAATTTTTGGGCACTCAATTCTAATCTCTTATTCTATAATATATTAATATTTACTCTCTCTCTCTCTCTCGTTCGCCCCTCATTTTATATTATGACAAAAACGAGTTAAAAAAACCTTACTTTGGATACTTCAGGTGCGAAATATGTGAAGTTTTTTATAACCCAATAGAGGAAAACAAATCGGAACAACAAGAAACATTTAATGTCCACCTAAATAATAAAATAAAAGTTCGAGAATTAATGAAGTACGATAAAGAACGGGCAGTTACAGACGGTTCAATATGTGTCATTAATTTTGGTTTGCAAAAGGTTCTAACCACTCCACGAGCTGAAATTGGACCTCTGCACTACATGTCAAAATTATGTGTTTATAATTTCACCATCTATGACTTGGCTAAGCAGGATGGATTTTGTTTCGTATGGAATGAGACAGTGGGGAAAAGAGGAGCAAATGAAATTGCATCTTACTTATGGAAATTTATTAAAAAAAATGTTGCAATCGGGATAAAAGAATTTTGCTTATATAGCGACAACTGCGGCGTACAGAATCGTAATAAAATAATTTTTACGATGTTTGTAAAAGCAGCTGCTGATTTTGGAGTCCTAATCACCCACAGGTATCTTAGAATTCATATTTTTAATATGTTTTCGTATTTCAATTTTGTCTGTAAAGACTTTCCTCATTTATAATATATACTTAATGACATAAATTTCCTAATTTGAGTCCATGGTCCCTATTGGTGACTTGGCGCGTGTAATAACGAGATTTCTGTTAGTACAGGCGCTAAATGATTAATTGGGACTTTGTTTTGAAATCTATACAACACTTATAACGTTTTCTATTATGCATATTCGTGTGAAAACAGGTTATATTAATTTGCTAAATATTTTACAGATTTTTAGAAGTGGGACACACACAGTGTGATGGTGATTCAATGCACACTTGCATTGAGAAACACTGTGCGAATAAATCTATCTTTACGCAACAACAGTGGTGTACATTAATGCGAGAAAGCAAAATAACGAAACCATATACAGTCGAAGAAATTGATCAAGGCGAAATTTATGATTTCGACTTAATATCAGCCATGTTCAACTGGAACCAATTTCCAATTTCTCTGGTTCGGGAAGTAACTTTTCAGCCATTTAGCATGACAGTTCACGTAAAATATGATTTTCTGAACGCCGCCAAAACTTATATTGTTTCAAAACATGATTATCCCCTCAGCAGCATTCAAAATGTTGTCCTCAGTACAGCTTATAATGAAAAAATGCATTTGAGCGACAGGAAGTCGGCGGACCTTAAATCAATGGTATTTAGAGGCCTAATACCTACTGAATCTCACCAATTTTATACTGATATTTTTGATAATAAATAACTAAATGTGTTTGTATTTATTTCAAACTACGTAAATTTGGTGCTAGTACTGGTAGAAATGATCTTGGGTGTTATCTAACATAAAACAAGCATATTGTTGCCCGATTTAATTTCTCTGTAATATAATAAATTGTAAAGTTCCTGAGAACGTCTTGTTTAATTTTTTATTCAATTATTACATAAATGTCTCTAATTACACTTTTAGAAATGTTTACCACAGGATCTTGTTTACTGAAGGCAAAAGTCAGTAATATTGTCAGTAATTTTACTAAACTTCGCTTAAAATTGGGAAACAGGATCCTATATTTACGTACGGTTTCTTAACATTACTAAATTGTTACAAAAATTTAAGAATCAGTTACGGAACGAGGTGAGCATTGCGTACTGCGCATTCGTCTTGGCGCCAAAAAGCTTCGCAGTCCTCAATCAGACCAGTCTGGAAAGTTCCATGGTAAAAGTAATAGTTTTACAGTTATTAAAGTTGACAGATACAGCTGATGAATCATTCTGCTAGGTCCTTAATTCACGCACTCGCTGTTCAGAGGATGCAAAAATGTTACGGCCACGAACAGAACATCTAATTCTTTCATCTGTGTCTGTAAAGTACGCACTTTGGGGCTATTTCCGGTCTTTAAAGTAGGATTTTATGGACTAGCAGGAGCTGCTAAAATTGTCTCAAGGGAAACGGAAACTGTGAGCCACGGTAACTGCGTAAAACTTCAGTTGCATATTTCGTAAATGTACGTCAGGAATTTCTAACAGTGTAGTTCATTCCCGAGCCGTATATTCATGAGCAGTTAAGCAAAACAATGTAATGACTGAAAACTTTTCTTTCAATAGTGTATGTATAAAACTATCAGCTGTTAAAAATTACTTCATAGAAAGTACGTCAATTCCCCCCCCCCCTTCCTGCCCGGGGTTAATTGACGAACTTTTTTTAGTGAAAAAATAAAGACTGAAAACCGCCCTGGAACTTCAGTTTCCCTTACAATCTAATTATATGCAATGTATATCGTATCAAAAATAGAAGTAAATGTTATAAATACTTCAAAAAAATACTTGTATATTGATGTAAATCTTAGGCATATATAATAATATATTTTACACTATATTTTACACGAATTCATTTAAAAAGTATATATATTAGGTGTTAGGTTTTCTATTTTTTCATATCTACAGTATATGCAGTTTAAAAATATTTATATGAATGAGTTTTTTGCAGAAATTTGCTAAAATCATAATAATAATGTTGCATTTTCTGCGAATCGTGAAATAAACGAGACTTGACTAGAAATGTAGAAATAAACAAGTTTGCGGAGTTCTTGCCAAACATAAACGCTTATTCGTGATAAACAGTTGAAACAAACACTTCTTCTTCGTGGAGAAGCGCTAAAATAAACGAGTGTTTTGAATTCAATCTGAAATAAATGAGTTCTTTTCCATAAAATTTGATTTTGAAATTTACTCGAAATACAATTTAGATAAACGAGTTTTCGTAAGAGCCATCGGCATGATATTAGCATTTGCAATAATCTTTGTTTTGTACTTATATTCCATAATGGAGGAAAGTTTGCACTCCATACATTATTTGAACAATGAAATGACATGTTTCTATGCTATGTTTTTCGTGCTTCGTCACAGTATGATTGTTAAGATGCGATTACATAAAGCATAATGATATGCTAATGTGTGGCAGGGACTGAGAACAGCCCTGCTGAAGAAATGTTGTCAGCGCTTGTTGGATTCGCTGATGCAAAGATTTATGCATACCAACATTTGGCCTACGCGGATTTGCTACCAACTCCAGATGTCATCGCGTCGTGGGCGTCTTCGAGACCGATAGATCATTTGGCATGTGATCTCATGAAGATTCTTTTTACTCCGGATGAGAGGATTCTCTGTAACGTTAATGGGAAAATGGGAAAGCAGCAATTCGACAGCAGCAAGATACATCTTATACGGGAGGTGCTGTTGCACTTTAGCGGCATAAGTCCGAACAGCATCGAGTGGGAAGATGCGTGGAAGAGCTGCGTTACCAAAATCGATACTAGTAATAGGGGCTTGAAAAGGTATCTTGTTCAAAGACGATCGGTTTACGGTGAATGACTAGGGCATTTGAGGTCAGAGGTCAAACGGAAACGTTTCCACTGGCTGGAGTCTAAATAAAAAAAAAAATTTTCCCTTTTCGAACGACTGACGCGGGAAACGAATGTTTCATTCGACATTTATTGGACTTTGTTTGCAGAATTACTTGTAATATTCGGAATGTGTTACAGAGACTGGTACCGAAGAAGACGAACGTGGAGAAGCAATTACTCCTAATACGCTTCCATTTGCTTTATCTCGGCAAATGATACTTCTAAGTCCTAAGAATCCAGCAAGGTGCTTAACAACGATTCGCGCATAATATCGTAATCGTGATTAAATGCGAATCCTCTGTCAGATTCAACGTACATAATTTCGCTACGTTCTTAGATAATTTATACAATTTTTCAGTATAATAAATGAATAGAACATTCCTTTCTAGTGTATATACATGTATATTGTCGTCAATAAGTGCTTATTTTGTAAATGACGTTCAGATTAACGCCATCTATCATGTAAATTTGTGCAGTTCACCTTTTGGTTGTAATTGAATTATTTTATCGCTCAACATGTGATGTTTGATTGTACGAAATTGTACCAAAGATAATTTACGATTAATGTATGAATTACTTGTGATTTTGTACTTTTAAAACGCGTGTTTTGTTTCGAATTGTAAAACAAATCGTATACGCACTAAAGTGCAAAACGATCTGTCTGTGTCTTTGACTTAAAATGTACTAGATTTTAAGAAGTTCTAGCTTTACGTCCAGTTAGATATTTAAGAAAAGCCTATGGAACGTTCACACCGTTGATGGTGCACAAGAGATTGGAGTGTTGAATCAGAAAACCAGCAGAATATTTTTTCTCTCTGTAATTGGACAAATTCAATCCAGCAGACGCACTAATAAACGATTTACAGCAATTATTCTTAAGTATGTAACTGAAAACTATATTGTAGACGAAACACACGACTGGTCGCAAATAAACATATTTTACATTTTTCATTTACTGAATTGTCTTTTCCTTAAATTTGAAGGCCTTTTAGAAAATAAAAGGCAAACTGATATGAGGTGATAATCGTGTACTGAAAAATTCATGGCCAGTTCATTATATATTTACGTTAATTAAAATAATTTCAGGATTACCTAAATTAGCATCAAGGGTTATTACCAAAACCTGTCACTCGTCCAGTTCATTATACACCTCGCAGTATCGTCTGGCAGGTCCAGATGTCCGTGAAACTCGCATCTCAACTCCAAATGTAGTAGATAACTCCCTTTTGCCACATTCATCTCGAACCGAGGATCACTGCGAAACAACAGATCGATTTTTTAAACCGTCTAGTTTAACATGCAGATCTTCAGAACTAACGTTTCCTCCTTTCACGAACCCGGATCTTGATTTCCTCAAAGAAACGCAGTCTCTTAAGGGACCTTCGTATCCTCCTTTCCCTTGTCCATTCTGTGACAGAGCATATACCAGCTGGGGGTTTCGGCGAAGACACATCAAAGCTGTTCACACCATTTCGCCTAAACTCAACTGCAAGTGGTGTTTAGTGGTAAATACATTTCATTTAATTTACAATGAATAGTTTATTGATATTATTAAATATGAATCTCTTAAATATAAATGGTGAAACTTAAAACACAAAAATTTTACTAATATTTCAAGGTTCTTCCGTCGCATGCAGCTTGGAGGCGGCATGTTATATCGGCACATAATTTATCCGCCAGCGATGCGCATAACGGATTATTAATTTTAGAAGAAGCTCATATGGTGCTACAAAATGCACACCCTACAAGACTTGACACTTTGGTTAATATAATCAAACAAAATTCTCAGCATGTTAGCGATGGAGAAGCGCAATCCACCAATACTCAACAGGACTAATTTAGTACAGTTTCTTAAGTTACGTTTTTGAATGTATATATGTTGAAAGTGTATATTCCAAATACTTTTTTCATTATGGAATGAATTAGAAAGAAGTAGATTCTTTATTGCGGGCATTAATTTAATAGTGGAGGTCGGGATATTCTTGGACACATTTTTATTTTGTCCAGAAACTCTAAAAAAATTGCTTTTTCTCAAAATTTTAAAGCTTGATTTTGTGGTACCATAAATAAACTTTCATTTGGTACCAGCAATTTGATATAATTGTTTAAAATTGGACACTCTGTGTCAGCTGACGCAAAAAACTGGTTTTTGAGATTTAAAAAAATTTCGGGGTATTATTGGATAGTCTTGTTAATCGATAAAAAAAAATGAAAATTATTGCTGGAAAACGTTTATTTGGTAATGAAAACGAAAGAATATCTATATTATAATGAATAAAATAAAGTAAGGCGCATAAAAGTGTTCCGGTTTGCTCCGACACAACTCAAGTGAACACCTCGATCACAAGCGATACAATGGGCTATGTTTCGGCGATTTTCTTTCTCGGGCATATTTTTCATGCAAATTATGCAGAAATCAGTATTTTCCTCCGCATCAGTGTCCAAATCACAGAAGTGTCCAATAATACCCAGAACGCTCATTTTTACAAAATATCGGCGTATAAGTAACACAATGCAAATTTCATAAAAAACTCTTATAAGCGTCAAAAGCTTTTAGTTCCAAGAATATTAGAAATATATTTACCTGACTTGGTTCTTCGAAAAATGTTGTAAAAATGACCAAAACACTAAGTGAAAAAAACACTTTAGAAACATCAAAATTTTGTTTTATATGATAGCGAGGTAATAATGCGTCAAAATAAGTCAAGTGCTTAATAGAAAATGAGATTATGACAAGACGAGTCGAAGCTAGTTGATGGAGACTCTAAGCGTTACAAACGATACCAAACGTTACCAACAATACCCCGTGTCCAATAATACCCCGACTTCCCCTATATATTAAGTTATCAATTATAAAGGCCGAAACGCCATTTGGCATAAAGTACTTATTTTTAAGATATCTTACCCTTATTTTATAATTGTTAATGTAATAAACTTGTATATATTTATAATGGTAACATAACATTGACAAGCTTTCAAAAAAAATTGTATAGTTATGATGATCTTAGCTGTTTAAAAGCTGTGTCAATTAAATTAAATTGTTATAATTTAGTAGATCACGACTGTTACGCAATCGTTATGTAACAACGCCCGGATTTACAAAGCAAGTAGTTTCCTAGCTAGAGGTTTCTCATCAGTTTATACTGATGTTATTACTTTATTAAAAAATTATAACTGGCCTTATGTCCTTGTCCTTTCGACAGGCCGGAATAGTCTTTTTTGCCCCATTAGAAGTGGACTTGTTTGTTTTTATGCGGTGCTCCAAAAATCACCAAATTAGGCCATTGGAAAAACGTTCCGCAATCTTGCATGCCGATGGATGACGAGATCAAAAAAACTTGAACAAAGCATTCAAATCTATTTTTTTATCTGGAATATGCAGTCTTATTTTCTCATTATCCACATCCCGTAACTTGTCGGCAAAGTGATGTTTGGAATATAACTTATCTTAGCTTAAAACAAATAGTTACAAAACGAACCTATTAATCTTACGTGGTTTTATTTATTTTTAATACTTCTAACAATAGCAAATGTTTTGTTATCATTATTCGAATTAGACAAAATTTATATTGCATTTATAAAACTACGTCTTCCGAAAGGATTAACTCCAATAGCAATTGTGGTCATAATATGAATTGTGATAAAAGTACAGAAACAAATATATTATTTTTTTTTATAAAATGAATCTGTACATCAAGTGTATTTTTTAAAATGATTGAATATTTTTTTTCGAATAAGTTTGCAGAAATACATGTGCCAAAATTAGTTAGGATTGTTTCTTTAAAAATAAGTAATTCAGATGCCGATTTAATAATAACGTATGCATACATATCGTTGTAATTATAAAGATTTTATAATATAGCCTGTAAAGTTGAAGCATCATTACATTTTCGTGCTCTTCATTGCCGATTTCATATTTTACTGTGATCCGAATTAAAAAATGTTTTGTACTTAGTTATATTTTGATAGAAGGATGTACGTTTTATATCGTAGAAAGTCTATTACTACAGGTTTTTCGCTATATAATGGCGTGTTTATTTTTAACATATACGCATTTATGTACGTTATTGTATTTTAAACAATTTAGGCGATTGTTAAAAACGGCCAGTATATTTATAATTTTATATACCGTTTCAATAAAATATATATTTTTATCAAAACCTGCGTACACATTTATAAACCGCACTAACTTTATTTACACACAATATGTTGTGTATTTACACATCAGCTCTGTGATGAATTACACAATAATTTCGATCATCGTGTCCAAACACAGTGATTAATTTTTTATGTGGTAATAATCGTTGTTCGTTAACTGCATTCTTATAGGTTATTGAAAAAGTTACGGAGGATTTTTTAATTTCAACTAGATTGATTGTAAATAAAAGTATTAGTTGCAAGAGCAAGGAATTTTTTTCTCGACCGTTTGGATTAATAAGTTAAAAATAAATTTATATTTTTCGATGTATACGGTCTTTCGACGAAAAATATGAAAATAAAAACAATAGTACGTCCGTTGTGATAATGTGAAGCGACGACAAATAGAAAATAGGTGTGTAAACAGCAGGTTGATTGTAAAGTGGGTAAAATTGAGCTTTTTAAATCAAACACAGAACGTAACTAATATAAACTCTTCCAAGGTGTAAAAAAATTGATGCAAGTAGCATCGAATGGTTTCTGGTAAGATATACACACTTTTTATTAATATATATTGATAAAAATTAGTTCGATCAAGACCATAGGTCTGGATGAGGTATTGAATTTGGTCACTTTGACAAAAATATTGCACTATAGTTTTTCATCAGATGTCAACGTTTCAGACCAAAAATGCAACAATGTGTCTCCGTGATCTTGTACGGTATCGGAGGCAATTCGTATATCCGGTATTGAGAAAACATCATAAAAAACGGTTTCAAAAAATAATTTAGTAATAATAAAATTTTCTCTACAGATTGCATTTCTCTGAATATTTTTTTATCGACGACAAGGAGTAAATAGTCAAAATACTCAGGACAATGTTGTGTTTTACTACATTATATGATTGACAGCAGATTTGTGACCGGGAGAGGAGTTAGCTCATGCGCACTTCTAGCGTAAACGTTCAAGACGTAGTAAACATGTAATATGCGTTGGAATAGTATACAAGTATGTGAAATAAGTATTATTTCTTAGTTTTTCGGCTGGCCTTTGGTCGGGGTAGAAGTTTTGAAAATGCCCATTTTCAATGTTTCTTCGACCCAGGACATAGGTGTAAATCATTTTCAATTGTTATACATCTAAGAAACACCATATTGTAATATATTTGCCGAAGCCACTTAAAACTATGCATGCTTGGACCGCCCCCCCCCCCTTTTTTTTTTATTTTGTTTCAGTCAATAAACAAATAACGGTATAATTTTATAATAAAACTGAAAGCTGTTGGTAAACTAACGAGTATTAAGGAATATCTAACTCGCCACAAGGTCGAAGTTTCTAAGCGAACGAAGCGCGCAAGGCATAACGCCAAGATTAGATTTTGCTTCAATTTGAATCAAGTATTTCCTATCAAAATCGAAGTTGAAAAAAGTTGAATGGAATATTCAACTGGCCACAGGGTCGAATATTCTGAGCGAGCGGGGCACCCCACCAACACTAGTTTTGTGTTTATAAACTGAAAATACCATGAATAGTGGGCGAAAAAAAACGAAACGAAATTATATTTTTCTCTTTTTTTTGCATTTAATTATAACTAACTCAACATATACGTAATTGTTTTCCAGCAATCGCCCATTTGCATTGTGTAAGTTTGGTAATAAGATCACTCTTTCCTGTCTGTTTACATAATTTTATTGTTTTCTGCCGCTAGTAATTATAGAATCGCATTAAATTATATTAAGCATTTCAGGAAAATGATGAAGAAAACCTATGTCCTTTGCTGAGCATATAAACTCCTACGAAGTAACTGATGAAAATGTTAACGAAAATAATAACAATAGCAGTGATGACCATAATGACGGTGATGATGATGGTGAGAATTATACTCGTATTAAAGTTGCTGAAAGAAGTTCATTCTTTTTCCTAATATTAGTCACGCTCAAAAAAATTCTATTAAAAAACTACAAAAAATATCAAAAACTGAACAAAAACTGTATAAAAAGTGTCTAAAAAAACAAAAACATCTATATAATATTACCTACATTATCGTTTAGAAACTAGACAAAAAAGTAATTAGGTTGTTCGTTTTAAATATTCCGTGTACTTTTTTGTAGAAACCGATCAGAAACTGTCAACAGTTTATTTAACAATGGTATTGAAAAACAAAATCCATGATTTTGTTACATTTTGTATGAAATACTGACCACATTTTATTTCTATAAAGTGTCCAGTACTCAAGTTTATTTGCCAAAACCTGGCCAATATTTGAACCGAATTTCTCCCAGAGCATAAAATAAATTTTTGGAAACTCTATGGAAAATTACATTAAATTTAAGGTACACACATGATATTTTTTATTTATATTAAATTTAAGATCTGACATTAAAAGTCTTTAAATGTCGGAATTGAAATGTGCTTCTAGCACATGTTCATTAACATTTGTGTGTTTTCGTATAACAGTACATCCTTACATACACGCGATCAAATTTTTGTGTTAATTTAAACAAAATTCTGTGGAATTTGCAATAAAATAATATTTCGAAATAAAAACATATTTTACCTTGTAATAATTGTTTAATTTTATTTCATTAAATAATTATTTAAGTTCTAATAGGCACTTTTGTGGCATTTTTCAACAGAACAAAATTTATATTAATATATTCCATTGGGATCGATCGTGTATGTAGCAATTTTGCAATAGTTGCGAATGAAAATGAAGATTCCCATACGATATGATTCGCATGAGAACAAATAAATCTAAAGAATAATTCTCTCTCGTTATTTTTGACTGTTTTGTTGTTGTTAAATATTACATATGACACACGCGTGAGCAATAACTTTTAATGCAATTTATTAAATGTGCCGTTAAAGATATAACATTTTGCTTTAACACTTTTAATTTTCCGAATACTGCAATTTCAACATTTTGTAGGGCACACGTTTCAACGGAGTTTGATTTTCTTTGATTTTACAAATACTGTCAAGTGTTAGAGTAGTTTGATAATAAGAGAAGAGTTCAGGGCCAGAAAAGGGGAAAAATTATAATAAAAATAAAGTTTGACAATAAGTTGGCGTCATAAACTTCACGAAGACGGCACACCGGTCAAACCGGTATGGATCTAGGACTGTCAATATCTTATAGAATAATGATTTTTGCTACTAAAGATACTTGGTTCATTTATTACCAGTCATAGCATTAACCAAGAGAATAAAAAACCTTTTTCAATAATAGTTGGCCACTCGTTAATTTTAAATTTATTATGAAATACTGATATTTTAAGAAATAATTAATCAATTCTCGATCGTTTATATGAATTACACGGATAAATAAATGAGCGTCTAAGTATCGGTCACTACAATATATTTAAAAAACGACGTCTAAAAAGACGCACATAAAACTCACAAAAACAGCAATAAATATATTAAAAATCGTCTAAAATATACAAAGTAACCATTTGTTAAATACAGACAATATGATTCGTACGGTGTTTACTGAATGTGGAGGAACGTTTTTTTAACAGCTTTAACAAAAATCCTTAACATTACAAATGAATGTTAAAAACTGTTTTTTTTTTGGATACCAACATTTTTAAGTTATTCGTTTTGTACGATTATGATACTTTTATGAAGAGGGCTACGAATTAGAGCCTAAAACGTTAAATGTTGTTTTGTAATATGTTTATATATTAGTCTTTTTAGACGTTTTTTAATATATTCGTTGTTTTTGTTATTTTTATGTGCGTCTGTTCTAACGTCGTTTTTTAAATATATTATGGTGACCGTCACTTAGACGCTAATTTATTTATCCGTGTAATAAGGATATTTTAGCTTAGAAATGTACGTAAATACATTGTTGGAATATGTTCTTATCCGAGCAAAAGAAAATTCATTGAAGATCCACTGAAATTCATTCACTGCATACTTCTGAATTCGTTTTCTTAGCTTCTGCAATGAATTTCAATGAGAAAATGTGCTGCAATGATTTGGAATGGTTAATAGCTCTTAAAAAGTTGTTCGATTTAATGAATTTGAATGGGAAAATAGTGGAATGAAGAAGTGATTTCGTTGAATGAATTTCAATTGAAAAGTGCAAATAGAACAAATACAAGTTGAATGAATTTCAATGGAAAGTTAGTTATATTTGCCTCAAATGAATTTGAATGGATTAGTTAATTATTACAGGACAACAAATTTGATAATTTTGAATCGAAAAAATAATTAGATGAAAATACAACTGATATGAATGAAATCGAATCGGTTATTACCGATAGCAAGGTTGGGAGGTAAATGATTTTGAATGGAAATAAAATATTTAAATGAAACAATCATTCAAAAAAGATAAAAAAGTTGGTTCTTTAGTCATTTTTTAAGAGGAATTCAAAGATAGTATAATAAAAATTGTACAAACATTTTTCGATCCAAAACAATTTTTTCCTCGAAAAGAACTGGAATTTTTTAAAATCTACGTGTAATTATTTGCGAAATACGTTTTTTTGTTCTCTAAACTTTTTTTGAATGTTTAAATTAATTTAGCGAATTTTAATGAGTCAAAGAAATTCGTTCTTGAGTAACTTTTGACGCGGAATTCAGTGGTGTTGGAATAAAAACTGTAAAAAATTTGTTTTTTAAATTTAATTTCTTTAAATCCATCCGTAATTTTAAAAAAAATGTGTTTTTGTGTTCACCCAAATTTTTAAATCAATTTAGAAGAAACTAGTAATGAAAAAACCGAAATTACTGAATCGAATTTTCAAAATTTGAGTTTCATAAAGGCAAATTTATCAATTTTTGATGCTCTCTTTAAAAAAAATTCAAGAAATTTGTCGAGAATTTTCTCCATTATCAAAAAATCCTCGGCCAATTCTCTTTAATTGTTTTTTTTTATATTCTTTTTAGAAGATTGTATAAAATGGTTAGAATTGCCTTTATGAAGTCCGAATTAAAAAAAAAATGAGTCAGAACTTTTTAATTTACAATTTTTTTAACTTTGATTACTACTTAATGGCATAAAGATTTTAATTAATAAATATCAATTATTCCAACTTTTTCACTAATTCTGCCAGATTTACAGCTTGAAAAACAACGCCATGGTACTAGATAATTACTACAATGAATTAATTTCAATAATATAATAAGCACGTACTGAAATCAATGAGTTTTAAAAAATAGAAAATCATTGGTTACGGCTCTGTTGAATAGATTTCTATTGATATTTAGTGATTAAGAAAACCAATTCAAATCCATCGGGATTCATTCAAAATCACTCAATGAATTTCAATGAATTTTCGTTTGCTGGGATGCGATTGCAGCTGTAAACCTAATGAAAAAAATTACTTTAAATCTAGAAAAATAATTGCGACACTAAAAGTAAAAAGTTCTATAAAATTTGTTAGAAATACGTATATTTCTTATTATAACCAATCATTTTTGTGGACATTTTGAAAAGAAGTCTCAGTTCTTTTTTAACCCATCAATGCCCAAATGCACAGAAAGTTTAGGCCGCTCTTTCGAATGATAGTAAGAAACTTTTTAAAAAATTGAAATTTATATATGATTTTGACATATATAGTAGAAAATCATGATTTTTTAGGACACGTTTTTTACAAATATCGAGTTTTCGATACAATCTCTTGCTTTGAGTGAGCTGAAATTTATTGCAAGGGTGCATTCGATAGTTGTACCTAAAATATACCTTTATTCGAAATTTTCGATATTAGATTACAAATGGCCACTGCATTCACAATTCTTTTTTAAAATTTTCAGCCGTAGTTTGAACATCGATAATTTGTATATAAATGGCTTTAGAAAAATATGAGCTCTACTATTTCTAACGTAAAATGGTATGCTCTTTCAGAATCTTTCAATAAAATTCCGATAAAATGAACCGCAAAAAAGTTATACACGTTTCTCTATTAAAAAACATGTTTTTTACATTTTGTTTTTTATAAAAACATCACTTTCACCTCGAAATGGCGTTGGGAACATATCCAGTTGAAAATATCGCGTCCATGGACCCCCAGGATAAAAATGTACCATATGTGAATTCATAATTCAAGATGACAGTTTTCAAAATTACGCCTAGAAGCTCAAAATTGTTTTTAAAACTTAACCATTTTATTCTTGAAAACTATAGACTTTAGAGAAAATTTTCTAAGAACAACAATGCTTTGGAACGAGTCAAAGAATACTCTCAAATTTTATCAGCATGCAATAATACACTGTTTGATTTTTCAGAAATTCGAAAAATCGAAATTTTGAAAAAAAATCATTTAAAAAATCTGAAAAAAATTGAGTAGCTTCTTTAAATAGTTCTAAGATATTTTTGTTCTAAGGAAATTTTCTATAAAGTCTATAGTTTACATGAAAATAAATTATTAAACTTTTCTATATTTCAAGACCAATAATTTACTTTCTTGGAAACTATGAGCTTTAGAGAAAATTTTCTGATAAAATTTGATGGAATTCTTTGACTCATTCCAAAGCATTGTTGTTCTTAGAACATTTTCTCTAAAGTCTATAGTTTTTAAGAAAAAAATGTTTAAGTTTTAAAAAGAATTTTGAGCTTCTAGACGCCATTTTGAAAACTGTTATCTTGAATTATGAATTATATGGTGCATTTTAATCCTAGGGGTCCATGGACGCGATATTTTCAACTTAAATATGTTCCCAACGACATTTCGAGGTGAAAGTGAGGTTTTTATAAAAAACAAAATGTAAAAAAACCATGTTTAACGTGTTAGCGGTTCATTTTATAGAAATTTTATTGCAAAATTCTGAAAGAGCACACAATTTTACGTTAGAAACAGTACAGCTCATATTTTTCTAAAGCCATTTATATAGAAATTATCGATGTTCAAACTAATACTGAAAATTCGTCCGTCTGAGCGTTAATGGGTTAATGTGGAAATAACGTTATCAACGGAGTTATTTTAGCAGCCCCTTAGTAGCGATAAAAATTAGTATGAATAGTAGGTCAATAGGAGTAATAGTTGCGCGATGGACCATTGACAACTTTAAAAATGTTATTACTTATGTATCCACCTGCAGGATGTGCAAAAACAACACAAGTCGGTCATATAGAAAGTAGCTTTACCTACGAACGGTATAACCCTGTCGGTAAAGTGGAAATCGTATAAGTATTACTGATAATTGTTCGGGTGGTGTATTTTTGGATTAACGCGGGGGCATTGGAAGTACATACATATTGGTATTCGCCCTCGCCAGTCGTCGACGGTGGTCGGCTGCCATGATTGCAAGTTCGCTACACCAGTGCGCTGGCGCTCGCGTTTGAAGAAATGTGCCGTCCGCGTCGACGCGAGTGACGAGGAGCCGAGACGAGACGGCGAAACGCCCTGGAGTTATCCTTCGGTGTCCTGCGGAGTGCGGAGTCGTCGTTCGCGACCAAACGGTCCTTTCGCATTTTTTTATAATCTAGTGTCTGAAAGATGTAATATGGCGATGGTCGCGTCAAACATGAGCGGCCACATCCAAAAGCAGCTCACCAGGAGCCTCGAGAGGATCCTGGAGGAAGCGCACCTCAGCGGCGAGCTCAAACTCAGCGGTCGCAAGTTAAAGGACTTTCCGAAAGTCGGAAAAGTCGGATCGTCCTCCAAGTACAACCTCGAAGACACAGTCCTAGCTGGTGAGTTTTCATCTTCTCTTCGACCGGTTTCTGCCCTTTTATCCACCCAGTCCTGTCTTTTCCCACTCCTTGGTACATTTTCCTTGCAGATTATTGTTGGTCACTCCGAAAGGATCACTTTTTTTTTCACCTATGTGAAGATTTAGTTTTCAATGTCTCCTCCGTTTCTGTTGGTTTGTTTATATTTCACATGTTCGTGTCATTTTCACACTTTTTAATTGTTTCCGGTTTATTGGTTGTTGCAGTAGATGCAAAATATTAATGGAGTCTCTATGTAAATGTCAAACAATGCCCTGTCAGTTTGAGATTATGTCAACTTCCATGTAACTTGGATACAAATAAATCTAAACATTGTTCTACTGATTTTATATGCTTTAATTTGATAACTTAATATCAAAAATTCGCATTAACCTGTCACTTTTTAAATTTGTTTTATTCTTAAAGTTACGCTATAACTTTAATATAAATATTTTCAATTTTTTGTAACGTGTTAAAGACACCAGAATACAAATAAATAAGAAAATAATAATTCTTAATAGTTTGACACTTATGATACTAATCTATTGTACCCCTGCGAAAAAGTTGGATTCTTATGAAAATCTCTTGAGAAATTGAAACAAGTTCCTTATATTTGCTGTAAATATATAAAAACATATATCATATACATTATATACATTTATTAATCATACAAGTATCATACGGAATATGTAAAGTTTTATTACATGAAAGAAAATAGTTTCATAGGTAATTTTATGAGCATACAATCATGAATGTTTTCAGTTGAAATTTTATGGAAATTACATAAAAATCTCATCACAACCAGGTCAATTTTCATACAAATCGCAAATATTATCGAATAGTGTTTCCGTAACATAGTGTGAGTACTATACGACATTTATATGAAATTTACACATACAGTAGTCCTTCCCTTATTTGAATTTCCCTTATTCTAATTTCTTCTCTTTTCCTATTCTAATATTTCCCCTCACGTGTTCTCCCCACTGACGTGTGTTGACGTGTGGATATTCTAAATAAAAATAAAGGCGCATGCGCAACAAAGGAAAAAGAGACAACAGTGAGACAGCAAATTTTAGTAGTGGGGAAGAGGAGAAAATTAGAATAAGGGAAGAAGGCTGCCATCTCGCCTGACTGGACAAATTAGAATAAGGGAAGGACTACTGTACTTGAAATTCACATCGTTGTAGTTCAACAAATGTTTTGTTTATTTTTATTTTTTTAAGCCCTTTATTGATGAAAAATAATTTAATAATTGTATATACTGATGTATCATATTGAAAACACAAATGACATGGTCAGAAATAAATCAGCTTAAAATAAAGTAAATATAAAAAAAAAATTTTCGAATGTTCGTTGGAATCCAACGATGTGAACTTTAAGTGCATAAATTTACAAGGTACTTGTTTCAAATTCTCATGTGATTCTCATTAAATTAAAATTAAATTTACTATACATAAATTACATCTTTTTATATACTATTTGACGTTTTTTAACATTTAGAATCATTTTTTAATTTCCATTACTTCTGTAAATGGAAACTTGTCATTTTATTGGCAACTCGTACTGATCAATTGCACGATATAACATGAGCTCATGCAGGAACAATGAGTGGAACCGACATCGGAAAATGCTGTGTTTTATTGAGATTATTTCCTTTGTTTTTCAACTCTATTATCGTTTACTTTTTGTTATATTAGTAATTTAGAATTTCTTTAATAACATGTAAGTGCAGCAAATAATTACACAGTATTTGTTGTATTGTGATCTATTAATACAATAGATTATACAAAAAATAATTACAATTTCATAGTGGAACATGACAAATATTTTTGTTTGTAAATAATTGTTTACAAACAGTGACTTTAAAAGTAGACAGTAAATGTCATTTTCATCTTTGCAAAATGTTTTCGAATAATCTGGACTTAAGCTTAGTCAACAATCGATATTTGTAAATCACACAAACTTTTACTCACATTTATGAGTTATTTCGGAATTCTTTATTTCTCAATAGTAATAAGTGTCATGTCCATAATAAACAATTATTGACATGCGTACTCCGTTTCTATAATTAAAATAATTGTTATTATCTATTACAAGATAATTTTGACGCTATGAACAGTTTTCTTTACATTTAAAGTCAAGAGACTTTAAATGTAATTATCATACAATTCTTCTCAGGTTTTGTTTATTTGTGTTAAAGGTGTATTGATATCTTATTTTTTTTTCTTCACAAAACAAAATAAATGGTTCCACTTTTACATTAAATTAAAGCTAAATTTTAAGGATAATGACGCTGAAGCCAGCAGCAGATTCGCAGTAGCGGATTCAAGAAAACTGTAGAAATGGATAATTTATTATTAAAAATTGCTTGCATTTAAACACTTTTAGACAAATTTTATACAAATAATGTGTTTTTGGCAATTTTAATGGCTGAAAACCATAGTTTTTTCGAATCCACTGCTATGAATCTACTGCTAGCTTCAGCGTCATAGGATAATATACAATGACAGTTAAATTGTGAAAAGAAATGTGCAATACTGGTAATTGTTGACCTCATCATGAATGGAGAAATATGCCATGAAAGTGGCACGATTTAAGATGGACAGCGTATGGAATGTCAAATTACTATTTATATAATGAGAAGTATCAATTACTCATACCTTAAACAAACACATAAAAATTATTCATTTTTATTTTTGAGTTATTAGCGAGTTAAAATTATTCATGCTCAACTAATTACATTTGTCAACATTAATTTAAAAAAAAGCTCATTTTAAAAAAAAATAAAATAAACAATTAACAATAGCCACTATCAGCAAAAAGTTAATTCTTTTAGAATAATATTACTTTGTATGACAGAATAAATATTCCCTGACAATTTTATGTAAAAGTAAAACTACATTATGACTCATTTTCCTAGGATATGTCAGGCATAATGATATACAACCAAACTAGGTATTTATGTACTTAAAATTCACATTGTTGGAGTCCAATTTATTTTTGTTTATTTTTAGTATTTTAGGCGTTTTGTTCATAAAAAATAATATAATAATAATAAATGCTGATGTAAAGTGTCAAAAACATAAATGACACAATGAGAAATAAGTAAGCTTAAAATAAACTAAAGAATAAAAAGAAATTTTTCAAATATTTGTTAGACTCCTACGATGTGAATTTTGAGTGCATAAGTATTTTACATAAAACGGAGTATATTATTATAAAATATATTATAAATCAGAAAAACTATAACAATATGAAGATAAGTTATTAGATTAATGCAATATAATAATTTGTTAACACAAATCCAGTTTATACAAACTTCTGCTAATTATCAGACAAAACAGCAAAATTGATGACTTTCTCTGCTAGCGTTTATACATATATTATAATGTGTAATGACATTAGTAATTACTAATTACAATTTTAATTTATTCCAATGCAAATTTAAACAATTCAATAATTTGACAACATAAAATGTGATTACACGGAGAGAAATTTTAAGTATATGATACTGCTTTTTGGGAAGTTGTATTTACTGCATTAGTTCTGATCGATTTGAAATGTCGGTTAAAATTCGAAATCGTTAAAAAGAAAATTTGTACGATCAGATACAATTTTATTACACCTTTGTGAATAGTTATTCATAATTTCTAGACAATTTAGTTATTAATAATTAATTTTGACGGTGTCTAAACGTTGTTAAAAGTGAAAAAATTAGTATTTTTTTCATTCTATGGCTTCCGTATCGAATGCGGTGCATGATACGCCAAAAATGCACTCAACCTTTTTTTGTAGAGCATGAAATTTCCTACAAAAAAGTCTGCAAGGGTCCCAGTGCAAAGTTAACAGGTTAACCACGAATAAAAACGGAATTTTGTCTTACAAGTTAACTATGAATATTTTAGAATTTCTTTAAAATATAATGCATATTTCATGGTTACTAATGTTTAAACTATTACTTTTAGATTAGGTCTCTCACGGACTTTTTTGTAAGAAATTTCGTGCTCTACAGAAAAGGTTTAGTGCATTTTTGGCATATCTTGCACCGTATTCGATACAGAAGCCATAGAATGAAAAAAATACAAATTTTTTCACTTTTATCAATATTTACAGACCATTAAAATTAATTACTAATAACTAAATCGTCTAGAAATTATGAATAACTATTCTCAAAGATGTAATAAAATTGTATCTGATCTTACAAATTTTATTTTAATGATTTTGAATTTTAACCACCATTTCAAATTTGTAAAAATTTGTGCGGTAGCTGTTACTTCTCGGAGCAGTGGCATCTACTTAAAATTTCTTTGAGTGTAATAATTTATAACTTTATTTTGTGTGTTTCTGATTATCTATTTTATAAAGTATACAATAAATATAGGTTTTGGTGTAGAATTTGATATGTGACTTGGAAACTTGGAGTATATCTTATGCAATTCAGTGTCGTTTCAAATTTGGAATTCATATTTTTATGTTTTATGCACGAATACATATTCAAATCAGTTTAAATTAAAATGTATACAAGCCTTACTAACTATAGTACATACCAAATAAATAATGTACAATGAAAAGAGATCTGGAAGCATATAGCAATCTATTTTTGTCCAAAACAAACCTTTTCTCTCCTGTTTTTGACCTGTTTTATCCAGTGGTATCCAATGTTATTGATAGTTTTAAACAGAGTGCAGATCCAATTTTATTTGACAAATTGGAATGGAGTAAGATGAGATTGGCAAAGAGATTTGACTTCATATGAATTTAATGATAGACCTCGTTAATAAAAAGAAGCATTTAGAAAAAAGAAACTTTTATCAAGTATATCGAATTAAACTTATCCAAGGACGATGAATATTTAGAAGACCTCCCCATTATTGTAAGTTCAAATGACAAGATATGTCGACCGATGAAATGAGATTTTTTTAAACAGAGATCTTATATTTTGTGATGCAGTGGGTTTCACACATTTAATTTGCAAAAAATAGTTGATTATTTTTAATCGTTGCTTGCCACACATGGGTCCTTCGGACCCAGAACCTTTTTGACGTTAAATTTTAAGTACTAAATGCAAAAGAGAAGAGGGTCTGTAGCAACATTTGTCAATAGTGGAAGAGTTGAACTATCCTTCAGGCTGTTAAGTATGACGCTGGGAACATTAGTATATTCTTGGTAGCTGCTGAAAGGTGAAGCTGGGTCTTTTGGACCCGAGTGAGGTAAGTACGTTCAAAAATGATTTTTTGCAGTCAATATTTTCTGTGGTGTATACTGACGCCAGGTGAAGAATAAAGTGTATAAAGTGTGTTTCACAACGTCTGATTTTGTTTGATTTTTAAACAATTTATATTGTTGTTAAAAATCACTAAAAGCTGAAAATCGCGACATGCTGCCTAGTAAATAACACTTCTACTTCCCCTATAGGTTTTAAAATACAGTTTCCTTTATCGAAAATTGTGTCAATATGTGTAATGATTGCACTAACATATAGAAGAAAAATTAATTAGCTAAATCAATAAAGTATTTTGACAAAATCAAATAGTTCATTTTTTCTCTTTTTATCATAATTCATTCCTCAAAATAAACTTTTAGAAATATCCACTTAACTACCATTTTTTTCTTGCAATTTTACATTAGTAGTAGACTTAGCTAAATTTTTAGCCCTTAATATCAAGAATTAAAAAAATTATGTTTTTTTTTTAAATGAAACAGGTCATTTTTTCACTTTTTTAATTTAACATTTTTTTTAACATATTTAAATTTAAGTTTTAGCTATATGACCTACGTTTCATTTTAAAGTCGTTCTTAAAAAGTTTAAAAAAACATGTTTGAGTAAAATTATTCAGTATTTATTTTTTAGAACGATTTTTGTCACCTGGGTCCTTTGGACCAAAGTGTGGCAAGCATGTAACTCTATAGAGATGTGGCAAGCAATGGTTAACTGAAATTATTTCATTCATACTTGTTATTACATTACACAGTTGCACAGTACTCCATTTTCATGTACTTTTATTGTTTTTTATCCACAGAGCATTTATTATGGTTGAACGATTTTCCTGAATATATTTTCTGCAAAAGTGCTCTCAAAATGAATTACTTTTACTGGAAAAGAAACTTTAAGGATTCATTTCAAATTCGTTTTAAGTATTCAATTTAAATAACAGTCGAATGACACCAATTTCTTCAGCATTCATTGTTTATGAATAATAGATATGTTCACAAAGGCAGAAGATCTGAGAGGAAGTCGTGTTGTTTTCTCAATGATGATAAACGAACTGGAAAGCCAAAGCATTTACAATAAATGTAAATAAATATGCACTATTCTTTTAAAAGATTATGTCGGATTAAAGAAACACGGAATTCATCGCCGCTTTCTTATGATCTAAGTAGTCTTAATCCTGTCTATTCACATTATAGAGAGGGCTGCTTAGATTTCTTAAGACAAGGCTTATGAACTTCGTCTACGACGTGGGATTGATTTTTTATATGGGAGATAAGGATCCAGCGATATTAAGTATTTCGTATGCCAGCGGTAGTTAGTATTGGTTAATTAATAAAACGCGGGTTTCACTCAGCTTAAAAATTGTAGATTGAATGTAAAATTCTTCAACAACAATTTTCAAAAGCCTTTCGTTCATTCTCTGTATGTGAATATCACGAAAAATTTACTTATTTAAATTTATTAAAAGGTTTCTAACCGAAAATGAATTACCCGTTCTTAAAACCGCGAAAGCTCATTTTCTTTAAACTTCCGGGAAAAAATCGTGTGATCTTAGTAGAATGACAATACACGTTATCTGACGTAATCTAACCTAACCTAACGAAACATGAAAAATAAATTATTTTTATAGATAGTTAGAAATAATATAAATAATTAAAATTTCATAATTGATGGGAGGCAATGACAAGACATTTCACACGTCAATTTTTGTTATTATGTATTTATCTTAGACTTAACCATCTAATAGTGAAATCTTAACTTGTATTTGTTGGCTTAACAAGACGCTGTAAACCTATTAAAGATTATTCGCATTATTCATTCTAAACAATCTGGGTAATAAATTGGAAGTAATTAAACAGACTACTTAAAATTATTTAGGATTATTTTCTTTTAAATAATAATTTTTCTGTATTAACTCAAATGCAGAAAAAGGTATTATTTACTTTAAAATGTATTAATCTATTATTTTATTAATGTTTACACGTACTTTAGGTACACTTGCAACAAAAATATTGTTCGGTAGATGTGCTTCGACTCGAACCGCAACCCTCATATTCGCAGAAAAAACTTTTTCGCACTTGTATCGAATATTACTATCCCATGCTGACGATAGTTATGTAATATTTGGACCTCCTTGAATAAAAAAAAACTACAATAAAACGAAGAACGGGTCACGTTGTAGGATAATGAATTATGCATATGTATATTTATTTACAAAAATTTATGTCAGGATCTTGTCAGATAAAAAAAAAGTATCCCGTCCGGGAATCGAACCCTACCGCTCCCGTTAGTAACCCATTCACTTAACCACTAGACCACAGTAACTTATATTGAAACATTCAAATATTGCACACATGAGACCCTGTTTCAGTTTAATATTATCGTCAATCTCAATTACCTTTTTACGCCCTACTGGGTGGCCAACAAAATTACCAAGGAAAAAAAATGGCTGGGTTCGTTTGGTTAAGATTTAAGGAATTAATTATGAAATATTAAAGTTTACTATTAATAAATAAATTGATGAAACATTGAAGTTTGATTTTTTTTCATTCTCTTTTCTTTTTTCTTAATTTTGGTTTCTTGTTATTTTTTTCATGGAATATCACCTGTCGATGAAGGAACAGGTCAATACAAAGTTAATATTTTCATCAATAAAACTAAACATTTTCTGCGAATCATATTTAGGAATATGTAATGGTGTTCATTTGTACGCAGAACATTTCGAATGCTTGCAATTAGTAGAATAGGTTTTACCTTGACGTGACAAATACAAGAAAAATATTTAAGCACCACTCAACTTGTAGGGTTCATACATATGTGCACGTGTATGTTTGTGAATAATAACTGGCCTGGGACTCTCTCGAAAGTAATTCAACGTGAACCCTTTATACCCCAAATTATTACGACTAGCTCGCGCAACAAAGGACCTTCTTATGTCGCGAGACGCCGCGTTTAATTTTGCCGGCGACTCTGTTGCCATTTCTCATTTGTAAAAAGAAAAAATGTCAATGTAGCTTAGCAGAATGTGCTTTTAGGAGGCACAATCATCAGACACAATACGCCTGCAATAAAAAATTCTGAAAGCATTTGAGGTATTCTATGGATAACAATAGAAATGTATTCCAAGTTTCATTATCTGGACCGAACTAGATAATTGATTAGAAGACTCAATCGATTGTATTTATTTTCTGGTCAGATTTTTAGTTCTTTAATTAAGTCGGCGGTTTTTAAGATTTTTTTTTTCATTTCATCAAAGAATTGTAATGATTGCCGAACCGGACAACAGATTCCCGATTTTAAGAAATATTCAAGCATTTTTTTTCTTGTCACTCAGTTTTTGAGAAGTTTGGTCAAGTTTTTCTGATATCTTTGATGTTATAAACTTTGGTAATTTATATGAGAACATATTTTATGAAACCGTTTTTTTTTTGTAAACTGGAAAAATTCGTGTTAAAAGTAAACTTTAAGCACTCTATTTACTTTGGGCACTCAATTTTTCTACTTTACATATAGAAAACAAATGCATAAAATAGTGTGCCTCACACATGCTGGTGTGTAAAATATAGTTTAAACATACGCACTTGTATCACAAAATACTATTTCCATGAACACAATTTTCAACAACTTGTGGAAAAGAATATTGATATATTGATATTTCCTATTTTAAACTTTTCAAGCATACAATTTTCTTTAGATGGAAAACAACTGCAATTTAATAGTCGTGATTTTCAAAATTCAAAATGATGAATTCAAGATGATTGATGTAAATGTAAAAGTTACCTGGAAACTGAAATTGCCGGGCCAACGAAGAAAAGTATTTTGGTTCCAACCGAAAGAGATTCGCTTAATAATACAATTTATTGTTCCAACGATTTATAGATAGCAAATCAATTTTACTATCTTTTTTTACTATGAACAAATATTTTGTTCTATATTGTGCTTCTGGAAAATTGGCGTCAATAATTCAAGTACCCAGTTACAACAACGATCAGGCAACTTTATTAAATAAGTCTACCATCTTGGATCCGCCGTTTTCAGTTTTTCATGATTCGTTGTCAGCGGCTACAGAACCCTGGAGAAGTACCCAGTTTCATTACGATCAAATAATATATTACATTTTGATTCATCATTTTGGATCCCCCATTTCTAATGTTAAAAATCTGTTGCTGGATTCATACACGGATAATAATTTTCGTGTAAACTTGACCATTTCAAATGGTAATTTGGGGAGGCACTTGCAGAATGGACAAAATTCTTTGAATTTTTACTATTCGGGCAGTAACAATTATTATAAAATATAGTAATTTTGACCAGAAAAAATGGTTATCCGAAGTGGTAAATTTCCCCAGAAATTTTTTCTCCGTGTATTCGACGGAGGAAACCATGGAGGACCCAATTTCACATTGTTGACGTGACATTTTCCATTCAGTATGAATATTTTATAAAAATTTGTAGTAAATTTTTACAATTTGTTTCTTATTACCCGGTCAGCCTTTGGCATTTTTGTATTATTTATATCCTGTATTCGTTTTTGTAATTGCCAATAAGGACGTGATTATTATTATTATTATTATTATTATTATTATTATTATTATTATTATTATAAACAAATAAACCAATAATTAAAATTAGATATTAAAATATTTATATTTCCAAACGTGTGGGTGTAAGAATGTTAAAGTTTGGACAAAATATGAATGTTTGAAAATGTTGTTGTTTATATAAAATATACATATAAAAATATATATTATAAAAACAGGTTTGAAAACGTTGTTGTATATATAAAATGTGTACAAAAATATATTACAAAAACAGATTTGAAAGCGTTAAGACCCGTGTAAGAAATTGAACTTTCGGCGGAGGCGTGGAATAAAATAAGAAACGATAAGTCTGTTGCGATTTTGTCAGTTATACTTTTTGTATTTTTCATATGCATCGACACGATAACGTAGCGATGATTAATATTTCAAAAGCGTGATGTAATTGAGTGCCATACAATCCATTCCTTGTCTTATGGCGTAATACTATATTATCAGCGCAGAGATTTTTAGCCGTCGTCTCGTCGTCTTTTACACTTTGTAGGCGGAAAAGCAAAGATACCATAACCAACGAAGTGCTGGTCAATATCAAATATTGACAGGCTTTATCTTTTAACTTAAATATGATTTCCTTGAACCCACGATAGCTGGAGTATCCGATGACTCCAATTCACCGAAAACTGAATTTTTATTACGATCGAGGATGCGACCTGTTTCTACTTTATTTGAGAAGTCTTTGTGTATTTATGATGTACAAGATTAGATCGTTGTAGTTCGTCTTTTATATATGCAAGGTATCCAAGAATAGACCAACAAAATTTCAGGAGGTGATTCTCCATGATATATCAAACTGAAAAATCCTTTACCAAAATTGGATCTGAGCGAGTCATTAAAGTTTAGGGACAAAAATTACATTTTTTTCAATAATTCGGCTCTTTTTGAAAAATTTGAAAAATATATATAAAATATAAAATTGTACATTGTATATAAAATGCAAAATTGTTTTTGCACAGAAGGATACACTCACATCATTGACCTACTGAGAAATTGTTGTACTTGTGTCTTCGTGTACTATCTACAGAAAGATAGTTATTTTAAAGTTGGTCAATGTTCAAATGAAAACACGCATCAATCACGTCTTACATCGTGCATTGTACCATGCAGCAAAAAACATTGACGATTGTTGGAATAAGAACAAAAGAGGCATATCAATCATTCGCGAATAAAGAAAATCTTCACCGCGAGTGATCTTATGAATGAGGGAAAAGGATATACATATAGTATCTACTAACCCACGTGGTGGTTGTCACTATCGTATTTGCTCTGGCACAGACGTCAGTGTTCATGACCAATCACATTGGAATCAGACGTGACTCGTAAGAGATGCTTTCAGACAGCAACTGCATAGATTAGACTAATGCATACAGATCATATTGCCATGTTTCATTTTGCAAATAAAAATGTAATATTAAAACTTATTGGAGAGTCTAGGAAAAAAGTTCAACCAGCTTCTATAAGTAAATGGTATTAAATATATCTCTCATTCAACTAAATTGAGTTATTTACTTCAATATTTATCATAAATATATAATTTAGACGGACTACTTCAAATAAAATAAAAATTCTAGAATGTTTTATACAGTAGTAATTATTCGTTAAGTTTTTTTAATAATATTTTTACTTATATCATTAGAAAATAGAACACTACGCAGAGAGAACGAAAACGGTAAATAGAACCATTTTAGAAAAGTACAATACGTGATTATA
The DNA here is from genome assembly GCA_030407085.1 of Trichopria drosophilae. Classification (NCBI taxonomy): domain Eukaryota; kingdom Metazoa; phylum Arthropoda; class Insecta; order Hymenoptera; family Diapriidae; genus Trichopria; species Trichopria drosophilae. Next base: position 67,326,064 of record CM059586.1, on the reverse strand, counting down.
AAAAATGGTTAAATTAACTATTTCCATAGTAAAACAAAGCAAAGACATTATACCGTTTACTATTTCCTGATACTTAAATCTGAGCATAGCACATAACCTCAAATCTACCGTAACTTTACAGTAAAATAGTTACTCGAAATATTCTTGACTAGAAAAATAGATTTTGTAAAATTGATTAAACAAAAATAACTGTTTATCATCATAAAAAGTAATTATTGTATGTTATACTTTAGTATATTATGAATTATAAAAATAAGATACTGTCAGCTACAACTTTTCACGATGTTAACAATACTATTATCAAATGTTATAATGATTTCTACCCTTTTTTCATGCTTCCTTTAACCTTTTTTTTCTCTCATTATACGATAATTTAAATTGCATTTTATACAGGCACAAACATTTCAAACCCAATCGTATCGAAATATTGTGCATATATATCTCTTGTCATATTGTCTCTTTAAAAAAGTTTTCAAGTCTCTCGTAAAAAGACCAGACAAAAACTTTTTATTGAAAAAGTGCAAATAAAACCATCTGATACAGTCAGAAATCCTTTAATTTTCTATCTTCTAGGTTATAAAGTTAATCGATTAAGATAAACATATTGTAGTTCGAAAACACATGGTAAATAGACGTTTCAAAACGTGTAATATTTATTATCTATTGGCGCAAAAAATATGATTGAAAAGTTTCACGAAGCATTGTTAGGTTACATTAGGTAAAAGGTTTAAAATTCTTCCTTTTTTATTTTGAAGTTCAGACTCTTTTGTTTCCAAAATAAACATCAATCAATCGATATTAAAAATGAGTGATCTGCCGTATTGCATACGCCATTTTGAATTTTGAAAATGACTTCAGAATTGCGTTCTTGAACCTCGAAAATCATTAGCCTATACCTATACTTTCAATTTTACAATGTTAAGATATTTAGAAAAAAAGGTCATTACGATGCTTGAAAATTGTAAGTTATAAAAATTCTTTTCTGAAAAATTCTAATCATTCCAGGTGGTAATTTTGGGACAGACTTGTAATGGAGAAATATTGCCACTATTTGTGGTAAAAATACTAGAATTTTTTTTATAACTTTTACTGTCTGAATAGTAAACATTCTAAGAACTTATAGTCATTTTTATCAGAAAAATCGAAATTTTTCTCATTCTGCAACTTTATCCCAAAATTACTATTTGGAATGTTAAGATTGTTAAAATTTGGAATTTTATTTATAAAATTACTAAAAAACTGTGTAGATAAACGCATGTATTACAAGTAGGAAGTTAATTAAGTGGTTAAATTACTGTAATGAAAATTAAAGTGATTATTATAGTATTAATATGCAAGTAGACTGCATAATTCGACAAGTATGAACTAATACATGCAAGCATCAAGCACATTCATGTTATGAAGCATGTGCTGACGATGCATATATCGCGTGCGTGGAACAACTTATGTATGTAAGCGTATCACATGGAAGTTCACATTTACGCAGTTTTATGCGTTTATCTCTATTTATTCGTATATGTTTATTTGATAACGCGGCAGTACATTAAACCGGATATGTGCATCCCCGAGTTTAGTAATCTTAATTACACGATCACTTTAACTATAATTTTAGATTAATTTAAACTATGTGCAAAAAAGTTGCATTCCATGCTAATAAAAATAATATTGCTGCTTCAAATACCTGCGTGAACATTACAATTAACCCTTTGAAACATACATTTCTGTTTCAACGGAAAACAGCTGAAATTTATGACTTGGTGTTTTCGGAGTCGCTGATTAGGAATCTGACCTCAGATTTTGAAATTTCAAAACACCAGAGTAACAAAATTTCTTCTTGATTAAGCAACAATTTCTTTTCTGTATACATTCTTTAAAAAAAATAGAGTTTGTTTATTTTGTTTATAATTATTAACAAATAAACAAAATAATGACGAACAATATTTAATTGTTTACATTTTTAATTATCTTATCAAAATAAAAAAATTTGAATAAAATCTTGTTTTAATTATTTAAAAAAAAAATTAGAAAAATGAAAAAAGGTATTAGTGACAGGCCTCCATTTAACATTGTCTTTTTTTAAATATTGAAATGTGAATTGATATGATTTGATTCTATTGTGTTAAGTGACACTTTCTGAGTAGTTCGATTACTGATGAAAACGTTATAATAATCGTAATAGATATTTGAGATTCACTGTCAGCAAATAAATCTGAATCCTTAAAATGATGTCATTATGAAATAAAAATATTGCTAAAATAATGAAACAGTTGTTTTCGATACAAACTATTTTGTTTCTAGTGTACATGCATAATTACGAGTGTAATTAACCCATTAACGCCCAACGGCCACTTCTTCTTGCCTCAATTTCAGTCCAGTATTTCGTATCAAAATCGAAGTTAACAAAAATTGATAGGTACATATCCTACTATTTTTGAGGTCGCTCTTCAAGATTCCGAGGTCAAAATTGAGTTTCATCCATCGGAAATTCCAATATGGCGCCGAATTTGGAAACAGTGTCTAGAAAATTGGGAAATATTTATTCTTACCAATTTTTTTCGAGCCTTTAGAATATTATCTAATCTAAAAAATTCGACGAATCTTAAAAAACGAATCTAAAAAAATTCGTGATATTTCTAGATGAATTCTGAGAACTTTTCATTGTTACCGTTGTATTAAAAAAGATCGACGTTTTTGAGTTAGAACGTCCAGAAAATTTTAAAGAAATTTTCATTGTTGCAGCCACTTTGAGGTCGTTAGAATTATAAAAGCAAAATTTTTCCTTAAAATTGAAGCATTTTGTTCACCTTTATTCAGAGTTTCAATAGAATCCCAACATTCTCAGGGCTCGAAAAAAATTGGTAAGAATAAATATTTTCCCATTTTTTTGACATCTTTTTCAAATTCGGCGATATATTGGAATTCCCCGTGGCAGAAACTCAATTCTAATTTACCTTTTAGTTCGTTCAAAAACGATTTCTTTCTTAAAAATCGACGATTTTTAAAATTTATTTATTTATACTTGTTAATAATTTTGTGTAATTGCATTTATTATCCTTTTCGTTACGTAATAAAAAGCACCCTCTACCACTGTAAAAAGATTTTTTGAATATTGCTTCGAAAGCATTGAAACTAGACGGAAAAGATGTGAATTAAAAAGGTGGTAACCTGGTTACCACTGCGCCGCAAAGGGTTAAAACGTAATGGCTAATATATAAATAGGACTATATAAATAATAGGACTAATGAAAAAAGTTAATTTTCAAAATGGCGGCTCAAAATGACTACTAACGTCGATTTTTTTTTCAAGATCATAATGACGTATACTCAATCGACTGACGCGAATGAAATGACTTGAAATTTGGTACCCGAGGGTTTTTGGGGTCCATGAGTCCAATTTTGAAGTTAGTTTTTGGAAATTCAAAACGGCGGATCCAATATTGGAGCTGCTATTTTGAAGTTTTTAAATTCTAAAAGCTATAAACGGTACTGTCAAACTTCAGGTTAAATTATGTACATTCGGTCCTTAAAGGGTTAAGGGGTTTCTAAACTGGTCTGCCGGTGAAGTAGGAAATTTCAGTAACAAACGTAAATTAAAGATGACTGAATAAAATTTTAAAAATTCTGGGTTCGCAAGGACATTTCTAATAGCAGTTTCCTAGAAAATATCAAAGGTATTAATTAAGAACGGACAGATAATTTTCGGAAATAAGTGATTTTTATTTATTTCCGAAAATTCTTGGACAGTTCTCAATTAATTTCTTTGGTATTTTCTAGAAAACTGAGTGTAGTAATTAAAATTGCACTTACAGTGAACCCGAATTTTGAAAAATCGAATCAGTCATTTTTTATTTGTGGTTTTCAGTGAAAATTCCTTCCTTATCGACCGAGCACTTTAGAACCCCCAGAGGTTTCTGTTTTTATGTGTTTTGTGGGAATAATAAGTATTTTGTTGTGTAAAATATTATAGAATGTACCAGAAACCGTTAATCTTGTACATTGCTTTGTGCAATTGACCGGATTCACAAATAGTTGACATTAAGGGGGTTCTAAAGTGGTCCGCCGGTAGGATAGGAAGGTTCATAAAAAACGTAAATGAAAGATGACTGAATAACATTTTTAAAATTCGGGCTCTGTAAAGGCAATTTTAATTACTATCGACGGTTTCATGGCAAATATTTAAGACGTTAATTGAAAACTGACCACGAGTTTTCGGAAATAAATAAAAATCACGTACTTCCGAAAATTCTTAGTCAGTTCTCAACTTCTTTAGAATTTTCTAAGATACCGTTTATAATACTTAGAATTGCCCTTACGAAGCCGAAATTTTGAAAATTCGATTAAGGAATTTTTTATTTACGGATTTTAGTAAAAATTCCTGCCTGTTCGGCCGAACAAGTTTCTGAAAATTGTCGCAGCCGCCGCAGCGATAATAATGATTTTAGTTAGTCTAGATTTAGACATTGCGCGCAATCAGTTGGTGCTTCTTCGCGCAGGCGCAGAGCTCTATAACTGACGCTAACTGGTGGACAGATTTGAACTAAACCTATTATAACCGCGCAATATTTGAAACAATAACATTTTCCGAAAAAATTAAATAAAACATTTTTGAAAATATAAGAATTCTGAAAAAAAAATTTGGTATTCTTTGTTAAATTATATGCATTTTTTGTTCTTGACAATTTTTTATAAAAGTTCCTATTTTTCGAAGGAAAAAATATTAAAATTATGTATATAGATATTTTTTTTTTTAAATCAAGTTTTATAAATAATTGAAAATAACAAAAAAAGTTTCAAATTCAAATAGGAATATACTACAATTTTTCAGAATTCTTACGAAATTTTCAAAAAATATATTAGGGTTTTCAAAATTTCTTCTAAAAAAATCTGAAAAAATTTTGGTTTATTCCTAACGACTTTTCTTTCCTATTATTTATTTCAGAAAGCTAATTTTTTTAGAGTTAGAGTATCCGAAAATAAATTGTTCAAAAACCCATCGGACAACAAAATAAAAAAGTGAGTGATCATCATTTTAAAATCATTTTGAATTCTTTTCTATTTTGCTGTCTAGGAAATTTTTATTTCAAAGGCCATTTTTGGGATTGCCATATTGAATTTTTGTTTAAATATGCTTCGTCATATTGAAGCCCAGGCATTTTTACGCATTATTTATGTCTAAGATTTTCTAGTGCGGGAAATTAAAAAAAAAATAGGATAAATAAAAAAGAAACCTTGAAAACCCGAGGTTTTTATTCATAAACCATGTGTAACTTTAATTTGTGGTATTTTCCAATACGCCATTTGAAAGAGTCTAAGCCATGCAAAACAGATCAAAGATTTTGTTTCATCGCGTTTTAATATTAACAAGTACTTTCCTTAAGGGGGTTCTAAATCGGTCCGCCGGTAATAAATAGTGGAATAACTTGTAACATCTAATGAATGTTTTTATAGGATATTGGGGTCTCTTATTACGAATCTGCATTTAGTTTTCAAAAATTCAAAATGGCGGACAAAATTTTTAAATATCTATTACAATATATTGTAAGCCAGAAGACTTAATATTTTGGCCGAAAGTATATAAGTTTTCAAAATTGCCTGAAACGTGTTACTTCGAGGTTTTTGGGGTCGCGGAACACGAATCTGACACTAGATTTTCTAAATTCAAGATAGCGGATTCAATATGGCGGATGAAATATTAAAATTACATGGAATTTGCCTAAAACTTGTTTCTCGGGAGAATTTTTGGGTCATTGAATTCGAATCTGACATTGAATTATCAAAGTTCAAGATGGCAAATCCAACATCGAAAACTTGAGTTTTAAAACCTAAATGAATTTACATAATTTTACATGATACTTACAACATTTTTTATAGGCAGGAGTTAAAAAATATGTATTATATAATGGAAGGGAATTAAGTAGGGGAGTTCGGGGTATTCTGGGACACATTTTTATTTTGTCCAGAAACTCAAAATTTCAAAGCTTGATTTTGTGGTACGATAAATAACCTTTCATTTGAATCAAGTGAACACCTCGATCACAAGCGATACAATGGGCTGTGTTTCGGTGATTTTCTTTCTCGGGCACATTTTTCATGCAAATTATGCAGAAATCGGTATTTTCCTCCGATTCAGTGTTCAAATCACAAAATGTCCAATAATACCCCGAACGCTCATTTTTAGAAAATGTCGGCGTATAAGTAACACAATGCAAATTTCACCAAAAACTCTTATATGCGTCATAAGCTTATAGTTCCAAGAATATTAGAAATATATTTACCTGACTTGGTTCTTCGAAAAATGTTGTAAAAATGACCAAAACACTAAGTGAAAAAAACACTTTAGAAACATCAAAATTTTGTTTTATATGATAGAGAGGTAACAATGCGTCAAAATAAGTCAAGTGCTTAATAGAAAATGAGATTATGATAAGACGAGTCGATGCTAGTTGATGGAGACTCCAAGTGTTACAAACGGAAAAAATAGTAATTTGAAACGTTAGTGATGATGTCCGACATTTCGATGCCACTATTTTGAATTTTGAAAATCTAACCACAAATTCATTATCAACGACCCAAAAAACACGCGGATATTGAAAATAAAAAAAAATCGATGAATATTTAATATTTTGGATCCCCCATATTGGATCCACCATTTTGAATTTAACACAATTAATAATAGATTCATAATCAACGATCCCAAAAACCCCCGAGTAATGATTTTTGTTCAAATAGAATGCCTTTCACGTTCGATGATGGGCAATTCGTCGTATAGACCGCCATTTTGTTAATAAAACAATAAAAAATATCAAGTCCAGTATTTGGATTTTTTATTTTTCAAAAAAAAATGTTATGAGAAACCAACAAAAAAAATGAGCAGGAAAATCAAGACTTTTTGTATGTTTTTGCAAAAAAAATATTGAAAATGGCAATTTTCTCATCGCTATTTTCGTATCTTTTCTCATGGAGGTAAAATTCCAAACAAAGAAAAATTTTTCATGAAAATTTCAAATTTATTTCTCTCGTAGTTAAGGAAGCATTTGAATTTCGCGCGCTCAACTTCGATGTAACCCTTGTACACCAGAGGGCACTGCGTTCGTTTCGATTATATATTCCTTTCCTTTTCTCTCACTTATCAGGCAATAGGTAGAAAGAGAGAAAGCAACTAAATCGAGAGCATATAGATTACTTCCCGATTTGCACATCAGATGGCAAATAGTATCATGTCGCGAACTCGCGAGTGGTTAGATTTGATGATATTCGCATATAAGGACATTCCGAAGAGGCAACTATCGGAAGTGTGTGCTAGTGATAGCAGAGCTGAACATTGATCGCTAAACCTTCTCAATAGTAGATATCTATGGCAGATCTGCTCAGTGGGTGTTGTCACGCGATAATAGCAAAATCTAGCTTGTGTTGGACTCCCGATGCGCTGCAACCCCGCGGATTGTTCGACTCTTTGAGGAGGACACTAAGCGGGTCCATTGTAAGCTCGCACGGTTGAGTTCTTCACTGAGCTCCTCGATTTCTAACCGAGATTTCCAAATTTGGGGGGGGTAACCGTATAGGCGAGCCCGAGGTAATTTGTCGCTTCCATATAACCAGGCACTGCAGATCGCAGTTTGCCATTTTTTTATAACTTTTTTTTTAGTGACAAATTTTTCCCTCATTTAACTATAAAAAATTATTCTGAATAAATCTTCTATTTTAAGTTATATTTTGCACTTTTAACATTGAATAAAAAATGTGAGGTTATTTTTTATCCGATAAAGATTTATAAGATACGTAGTAAAATTACATCGAAATTTTTTACTGTGTACGTTTTTATATAAACAAGAATTAAAAAGTGAAAACATTTTTTAAATATAATCGACAGAGAATATTTTATACATTTTTATATTCTGATCTCATACAAAATCATTGCTTTTGTATTTATATTTATTTAAGCCTTAATTGCAATACATTGCTTTATCTTATAGCTAAATTAGATTATATATATATATGTATACATCAAAAAAATTAAATTAATTAATATTACGAATACAGTATATCCTGTAGTTTGATTTACATGGTTATTATAGTTAATAAAATAGAAATAAAAAACAGGATTAATGAGTGTCATCTGTGGAAATGGCAGATGGAAATTAAGCATATTTAATGATCTACATGCAAAAAGGATCTATCGGAAAATGTTTTTTCATATGACATAAGAAAAGAATGAAAATGAGATTTGAAAGTTTTTATCGACAGAGATGAGCGTATGGAAGCTGGAATGGAGTTCCAAAGTCTGGCAAAGTATTGCGCTAAAGTATTAAAATAAACATTGTGTATCTTAACGACAGAACAAACAAAAATTGAAACTAATTTACCAGAATGAAATTAAGTTCATTTTGATACTTTAATACTTTATGAGACATTAAAATTGACACAATACCTTCAAAGTAAATTCAATCCCTGTCAATTCATGGGAATGTAAAATTTAATTATTTATAGTTAATTTTATATTAAAACAACAGTACAAAACAAAAGAATTATATATAGTTACGTTTATTAGTAAATAATTGTAATAATTTCTAGATTCGCATAAAGTGAATTTTATATATTTAAATATTATTCGTCGATTTAATCTTCTTAAAGAGTTTTAAGGTATTTAAGGTAGTTTTTACCCTGGATATTATGTTTAGAAAACATTTTTTATAACACTTCCAATATCGTGTCCACCCTGCAAAAACTTTTAGTTAGGATTCTCATGAGAATCACATGAGAATTTGAAACAAGTACCTTGGAAATTTCATATAAATGTCGTGTAGTACTCGCACTATGTTACGGAAACACCATTCGATAATATTTGCGATTTGTATGAAAATTGAGCTGGTTGTGATGAGATTTTTATGTAATTTCCATAAAATTTCAACTCAAAACATTCATGATTGAATGCTCATAAAACTACCTATTAAACTGTTTTCTTTCATGTAATAAAACTTTACATATTCCGCATTATTATTGCATTGTTTGCAGATTTATTTTGTCTTCTTTTATTTGACAAGTTTAATTAAATGTATTTAAATCGCAATGAAAAATCTGAATACCTAGCAAACACAAAAGTAATAGTTATGTAACAGCTATGTAACATTTATGTAACAATGTAACCATTATGTAAATGTTACATAATTGTTACTTTTTGTGTTTGCAGTGTATGAGTATTAATATTCGTTGGAGTATTCTTTTACTCGATAAGAAAAACTGTCGATTGTCGGTAAATTTCTTATACTTAAAGGCAAAGAATTCCATGCTCTTATAATTCTAGATATGGCTGAAAAAACCTATAATTTTGAGACGTATTGAATTCATAAATATTTTTTATAACACTTCCAAGAATATCGTATCCATTAATCATATTATTATTCAAAAGAGACAACATTAAAGTTCATGAAAAAAAATTGAAACTTGCAAAAATTATATGTTAAACAACTTTTGTTAACGACTCAAATTTTCTTCGTTTCGTTATGATAGAAATTTTAAGAATTGAATGGATTTTAACGAATGACGGCTTATTTTTTCAAGAAAAAGATTCTCCACAACTTCACCGAACGAGTTTTTCTAAATTTATTGCCTGAGCACTAACATTACGCACAAACTATAAAAAGTGGTAACTTTTTTTTCATAAAAAGACATATTTGAAGTTCGGTTTGAAAATTAAAAAAATTCTTTCGGTGAAGTTGTAGAGAATCTTTTTCTTGAAAAAGTAAGCAGTAATTCGTTAAAATCCATTCAATTTTTAAAATTTCTATCATAGGGGAACGAAGAAAATTTGAATCGTTAACAAAAGTTGTTTAACATATAATTTTTGCAAGTTTCTTTCAACTTTTTTCAATTTTTTTCATGAACAATAATGCTGTATCTCTTGAACAATAATATAATTCATGGACATGATATTCTTGGAAGTGTTATAAAAAAAGTTTTCCAAACATATAATGTCCAGGGTATGAACTACCTTAACGGCAGAACAAACAAAAATTGAAACCAGTTCACCAGGATGAAATTCAGTAACTTCATTTTGATACTTTAATACACGGAAAGGAAGAAACACGACTGAGTCCTGTCTACGCAGCACTGGTTACTGCGTGGCCGGTTCGCAAATACTTTTTATTTCAACTCGCTATAACTCAGTCAATTTTGAGACTTTTGAAACGAAAAAAAATAAATTGTTCATTACAGTTTCCCAGATCCCGTACAGAAAGAAAAAATGATATATCTTAATAAATAAAAAAGTTATTAATTTTTTAATGCAGAACTGCGAAATTTGTGTTTTTATACATTCAGGCGCTCCGTTTATCGAGCGAATTTCAAGCATCCGAAAACTTTCAGTGAGAAAGTTGTTCATTAAGGTATGAACAAATTTTCTGGAAAGTTTCATCTCCATTGCATTAATAGTTTAAAAGTAATGAATATTTAATGTTGGTTGTGGTCTTGCGCGCATCGCCGTGGCACACATGATGCGCTGGCCGTCGGCTGCTACCTATTTTAAACTTTCATTAATTTTAAAACTATTAATGCAATGGAGATTAAACTTTATACAAAATTTGTTCATACCTTAATGAACAACTTTCTCGCTGAAAGTTTTCGGATGCTTGAATTAGAATGCAATTTGCGTGATATAGTTTGAGGTGCATTATATTTATGACCATGTAAATATAAACGATACCATATGCATTATAAAATCACTGTCATATTGGTTATAGGTATATAAATATCTTTGATGCTTTGATGTCGATGTTTCGTATTATTGTTCTTTTATACGCCCTGAATTTTACCTAATATAATATATTATCAAAATATTTGTGAAATGCGATTCGGAAATGACAATATTATCTTTCGATGTTCTTTCTTACGGCAGTAATACAGCCAATCTTGATGAAAGTCTGCAAATTTAGAATCCGAGGAGGGTTGAAATTGCAACATGGCCAACTCTTTTCTGCAGCTTCCGGCTTTTTAACTTTTTCACAGAAGTGGTCATCGATTTCCAATTGCCTTGAGGCCGTCTTGAAAGGCATTTTGCTTCTCGTTGCGAATATTCGTGTCTCGCCTTTTCATTCAAGTTCGTTTCTTTTTTTATAAAAACAGGATATGCAATTCAAACGTTTTATTTTTAATATTCTGTCCAGTTGAGAACTTTACGTTCAATTTTTATTGTAGAGAAATCAACTTTTTTATTCTTGATCACATTAATTCTCTAGATGACTATGCTGGATTTCACTAAAATCCGATATGGATAAAATTTAACATTTGTAGCTAAACATATGTGATGTTAGTCCTCAGCTGAAGGTTGCTGAAATTGTAAATAGGTGTGTTTCACATATACTCCTCTTTGTTCAGATTTTTTTTTTATTACAGTGAACAGAGAAGAGAATAGTTCTTGATGTTTGGACGTACAATGAAAAATTCTTTGGAAAATTTGTCATACTTTGTTGTATATCCGGAAAAAAGAGTTGGCAGGTCCGGTCAGTAAGCAGGTAGGTTTACAAGCTAGTAGAGAGTAAGTGGTTACAAACTAGTTGTTGGCCCAACTAATTCCTTTTTGGCCCCGTGTGGTGGGGATTCGCAAAATAAAAAAAATGTGAATATTGTAATGTATTTTTTCAGAAAATGTTAGAACTATCTGTATCTAATAAGAGTACGTCTAGCTGATACCAGAGTGTATGGGGTTTCTTTTGTCAGAGATGTTCTTAATGTAGAAGTTATTTAAACTTGTTTTAAAAAACGGACTTATTATAATTCGTATGGATAATTCATATTCGCTGGATTTCCTTAATTTTAGTGCGCCGGGGTTTTGAAAAATGTGCAAATCGCATTTTTCTACAGAAATGTTGTCTGAATTCTCTAAGTTAGGACCAACTAAGTTAAGATGTTGGCATGTAAGACCCCTTACGCTTTTATGCATATACCGGACAGGTATTGTAAGGCTAAAGTTAAAATGTTACAAAATCAATACACAATAATAAAGATTACTCATTATCGGAGATCATGCAATTTAAAAGTAAAAATGCATTATTACACTTTACCAAAGAAGGGTCTACTTTCCGATCATCAGTTTTTAACGAAAATATTTGTATTTAATAATCACTAAGTGGCTATTACTGTAACTACCAGAGGCATCTAAATATACTGCGTCGGGATATATTTAAAACACAACAAGCTAGTATCAATTCGTCGTCTTTTGGTAAATAAAATACATTATTCTCAGTATATTTTAAAATTTTTATATTTTTAGTGTAAGATTAACAAGTTACATTGCAAAGAGACCCAAGTTTTTAGTTCTTGTTTCTTGTACTGGCCAGATGAATGCTGAGTATACCTTTTTGTAGTCTTTATTCAAATTGAGGCACTCCATATGATATATAGTCTTTCAAGGAGTTTACAAAGTGTTAAAAGCACGATTTCGAATTCGCATGGTAAATTACACATACGAAATAATCGTAAAAACATTATAAATATCGTCATAAAACGAGTATATATATTGCGTTACCAATCTAATATAGCAATTTAAACCGTAATATTTCCCTTATTGCAGTCACATTTCAATAATGCAATTGATATATGTTTGCATGGCATAAGATAAGTCCTTATTTTGTAAAAGTCTAAATTTAGACACATCGCACTTCAGTTAGTCGACAGAAGAATCCATATGTCTTCAACGAAAGAACGAAGGCAAGAAGTGTTTTTTTATCATCAATGACGCCTGTTAGAGTGGCTGATCAAGGCCGGATGTTATCGCATCGAGAACACACTTGGTAGGTTCTAATTCTGTACTTTGTAAACTTATGGCGATACCTTTATTTATTCAAAACATTTTACGAAAAATTAATTGATATTTGCATCACTTTAACCAAAATCCTAGATTGTTGGTTTTTCCTAATTTGAAATAAATATATTATAGTTCGAAAGATGCACAATGTTGATGCTGTTGGTTATCACAAGGAACTTTCAGATTTATGACAATTTATTTCGTCTAGTCCGTCTTGGTAAATATTTTTTATCTACTTTTTTATATTTAAGTAAAATATTCGGTATTAAATTACAATGGTCAAGATGCATTTTCAAAGTTTATTCCAGAAGCAACTACTCCATTTTTATGATATTTTTTAATCTCTTAAACCCTAGTAAAAATTTGCCCAGTTTTTTGTTACACTGACTATTTTCCCTATACTTTTAACATGTAAAATAAGTAAAATAGATAGAAACTAGTTTTATTTTCTACGAGGAAAGGAGACGATATAATTTATAAATGACTTTCTTTGAGTCGATAGAGGTGTCCGCAGTCTTGAATCATAGTTTGAAAATATATATGTCTACTGTTCAATGCGTAATCTACAAATGTATCAATTATGTAACAAATTGATAGGTAAATTTTAATTATAAAGTAAAGTACGTTCTTATGAATGATGGGGAGATAAAGAGGGGGGGGGGGAGTCGTGGCGCGAAAGGGGGGGTTCCCCCGATATAAACATATTTATGATTTTACAGATACAAAAACTTTCTTATATTTTTTATAATATCATATCGTTTCCCTATATCAGTGTACAGTGTGATTTCCCAAACCGGGATGTGGAAAATATAAAAATTAAATTTTCCACATGCCGGTTTGGGAAATCGCATTTTCCACACTAAAATCTGTTCGGAAAACACACATTTTCCGAACCCGTATTACAAAAAATATCTCATTTATGATCGATGCACGAAAACAATATCTCAAATTTTAAGTACACCAACCAAATCAGCTCTACGAAATTATTACACCATTAAAAAATTTTTTTAAATTATTTCTCAAGTCATTTTTGACGAGGAATACAGTAGTGGCAAAATAAAAAGTGGTAAAGTTAATGCTTGTCCCGAAAATTTTAGGGCAAAAAAAATTTGCGTTTTTGAAAAAAATGCTTCTACATTTTTCGAAATTAATTTAAAAATTCAAAAAAATTAGAGTGAACATGAAAACACATTTTCTAAATAATTACGGATGGATTTTAAAAAATTCAATTTTTTTCGACAAAATAATTTTGTTATGGAAGAAAACAATTTTTTTAATGGTCAAAAACAATGTTTACATTTTTATTCTAGTACCACTAAATTCCACGTTAAAAATTGCTCCAGAAATAGTTTTTCCGACACTTACATGTTAGCGCGAAAAAAAATTTATTTTTTCGAAAAAATGCTTCTACATTTTTCTAAATTAATTTAAAAATTCAAAAAAATTATGGTGAACGTAAAAATACATGTTCTAAATAATTCTGGATCGATTTTTAAAAATTCCATTTTTTTTCGAAAAAAATTCTTTACACTTTTTTATTCTAGCGCCAATGAATTCCACATAAAAAATTACTAAAGAAACAATCTTTTCAAATTTTTTAAAGTTGTATTTCATAGAGCTGAGTTTTTGGGTGTACTCTCCCCCAAAGACTCGCAAAGTCTAAAAAATTCAAAGACTTGTAAAGTTTTTGATGTCTTAAAATGTGACGTTTAAAGACACTAGTTTTTTGCGGTGTAATCGTGCATCGTGCGAACTGTAAACTGGTACAAATTTTATTTGATAGGAACAAACGAATAATTGAAGGGAACGTTACTGCGATTACGCACATTTTATGCGATGCCCTACGGAAGTTTTTGATAATAAAATGACACAGCTGTCGCGAGGAGGACTCCCACGCAAAGTTACGTCCTGATCCTAACACGCAAATGCAGAAATATAATGTTTGAACGAATAACGAATCTGGGAATGTGGGTAGACAATGTAGACACTGTTCGCCTTGACTACAGAACACACGTGTAATTGTCGGATAAGACATCTACATGCAAGTGGTCAATAGACCTGAAGATATTTCACACAACTTGATGTGACCAAATGTGTCTGCATAGTCTTTGTTCAATTTCAATACAAGTTCACATTGATTTGTTTCATTGTAATTGCATGTGCTCAAATTGCTCTGTAGATAATATCTCTTTTTTGAATACTACTGGTTAATCAGATCCCCATGTTTCTGTTGATGTAGCTTTATGAAGCTAAATGAGCACGTTGGACACCAGCAGGCAAAGTATAGGGACACGTAAGACCATATCAGCAAATCAAAGGCAAATCGGGTTATGCTAATTAAATTGTCGATATCTTGTACACTAATATTTCTGCGAATACTGCTATTTGAAATTAAGCAAGGGAAAATAAGGAATTGCCATCGTAGTGCACTATTTAAGTTATTAATCTTATATTGTCAATAAATGGAAAGGTATCAGGAATTAATATAGAACATCATTAGAATTTTTGAATTTCAGCTTGTTCGTCAATATGATACCTTTAAAATTGAAAGCATTGTAGTTCTCCTACAAAAGCTTAGTAATTTTTTCCGCACTCTTAAAATACCATTGCATTTATATTTTCCCATATGGGTATCGAATTTTGTCTCGGCAGTGTATGTACAGAATCGAAAAATCCAATTTCATATAAGAATTCTGCAATAAATGGGAAACAATGTTTTGAGATTCACTAGAATCACTGTCTGATGAAATTTATTAGGGCGAGATATAGGGACTTAAGTTCTATTGCCTGATGTCCCTTTTCTACGTAAAAAATGTCCACGTTCTAGATGGTCACTTCAATGAAACGGTACCCAACGTCATTTTCAGAATTGAACGCCACCTAGCGCTCGTAGAAATAATTTATATATCTAGTTTATTTTTTAGTACTCTGTACAAACTGTGTACAAAAAGGTACCAATTTGAACAATTTATGCAATTCAGCTCACATTATCGTATTGGAAAGTTAGCATAAAGTGTATAAAAACTTCCGCGTATCAGGTATGGGTAAATTGCTTCCCATCAAACTGTATAGCAGATTTTTCATGCAGTGTGACATTGTGATAGGGATAGATTACCAAATTAAAAAGAGCTGTAAAAGGTTCATAATTTTGTTATCATTACAAGTGCGCGTAATTATAGTAGCCACTCTTTACATTACTTGTTCTTTAAATTCCTTGTAGTGAAAATTGAGCCAGTCTTTTATTAAGCGTGGAAATTCCACTATATGAAGAGTGACAGTTTACTCCATCAACAGCGAAAGAAAAAACTCACTCCTAGTAGGGTGAAATATCACTTACAATAGAGTGAACATTTCATTCTTCCTGATCGAGTGATACAATTTTCACTCTAAGGAATTTAGAGAGTGTTTAATCGTTTGTTGTATTTGTCTATACAATTTTGTTTTCATTTTGTTCAATTCAGCAATTTTAACAAATCTTTGCAAGCGCAGTCTCATTATAATTAGATAAGATCGTAACGAAATTCAATATCGCTACTACAACTACATACCTGGAATATAGCTATAATTAATAAAAAATGAATTATAAAACAGAACAAAATCGTCGAAAATCGAAGAGGAGGAAAGTTGTCCGGTATTATTTATAGGCATTAGTTATTAACAAACAAAAGTAGCAGGAAATGAAAATATCTATAAAAAAAGGACGACAGTTTCTTTATCTATTGCCATCTTCGAAATAATGGCTTGGAAAGTTGGTACTTCATAAAATATTGATGAATTTAGGTCATATTTCTAAGAAAAGTGAGGTTATCAATTGTACACGGAAAACCAGAAGATTTAGAATTTATTCTGGCAATGTGTGTTAACATTTAAAATTAGATAGAATACATATATTTCAGTCCACCTCATGAAATCAGTGTTTTTCCTCCATGGTCTTAATATTTCGACGCTTCGTATAATTTATAAATTTTTAGTTAGATATAATGTTTTTAAATAAAATTCATATTATTATATGTTACGAAATATGTATTCTGATTTAAACTTAATAAACCTGTAATTCGGTTTCGTAAGTGACAATAAATAACCAAAAATTGACACGGAAAAAAGTTTCTTGTAAATTCTCCCATTTTAAATGGTACTTTTGGGATAGACTGCCAGAATAAAAGAAATTGCCATTCTTTATCATAAAAGGCTGTAAGTTCTTGGAAATTTTGCTATTCAGGCATTAAAAATGGTTAAAAATATGATAACTTTTACAGAAAATAATTCGAATATTCTATATTCTACAAGACTGTCCCAAAATTAGAATCTGAAAAATTAGGAGTTCCAAGAAAATTGTTCTCCGTGCAGTAAGTTTAAATATTCCAAGCTATTATCTTCAAAATGGCGACGAATAAAGAAAATATCGTGCTTATTTTTTTTATAGGCTTTTGTTTCACATGTTTTCAGCTGCGATGCATTATTTTTCGTTACATAATTTTCGGCGAGTTGGATATGTTTTCAACTTATTTTTTATTGATTATCACGATAAAATGATCGTGTGGCAACGGTTGGTTCCGGCTAATGTACATTTTTCTTCGTTATTATTATTTGACAAATTTTAGGGAAAATTTACATTTCAGAATTTAAGCGACTGGAATTATAAGAATGCATTTTAAAGATGTACCTGTTAATTATACAAATGCTTTATTTTTCCTTGACTGATACTATGTAGTCTTGAGTATTGGTAGTGAATGTACTATCGATGCAGAAACAGTGCACAATACTCGCAGTTGTGCAATTTCAAAACGAAACTCAACCCAAAAAACTACATAAATTTTTTAACGACATTACTGAAGCCAACGCCCACACGTTATACAATGACCTAATTAAAAAATATATGCGCACGTAGTTCATAATGTGAAATTCTGTATAGTCAAATATGCCCACTATTACCATGCCGGACAATAAAATGTTCAAGATTATTTTATTTCACGTGCAAATAAATTAAACACACTAAAACTATATCAATAGGACATAGAGAAATATCAAAGCTGGATTATGTCAATTCAATTATGATAAGCACAGCTTAATACAAACACGCACACCAATTTGTAAATATTCGATGTTAAATGAATACCATTTTATTTTTATTATAATTATTAGTTTAGATTTAACGCAATGAAGGTACTCGTGGAGTTAGCACGACATGTCGCGAGATTGTAATTATTTCGAAAGTTGAAATTATGAAAATACAAAATTAACGTGTTATATTTTGCTAATTGTATGCGTGTCGAACTATTCGTGCTGTAAATTGATTCGTTTGTCCTTTCCTGAAAATTCTGCAGTTCGTCCTTCCGTGTATACTGAACGTTGTTTTGCGTGCAATTACTGCAATGTAGGACCGTGCGAATGAGGTGGTCTTGAAAACGATCATTACTCATGGGCACCTTCACAAATACACCTCCGTTTTTATTTTGAACACTTGTGTGTGTATGTGTAAAAAAAGTTTTGTGTTTAACTTTATTATTATAAATGATGCTTAATGCTCCCGAGTATCCATTTTGTTTACAAATAATTGTACATGTTGCGATGAACTTGTGACAATTTTGAAAGTTGGTATTTTATTGCTTTTTATTTATTCCAATGCGTTTCCTGATTTTGTTTCTACAGTCTATTGAATCCATTAACGTCAACAGGACGCAATTTTGCCGTTTAAATTTGAATCGTCGCCATATGATGCATGCGATAAAAAAATATTTGGGGAATCATTGTATATTGTGTTTTTGAGGGTGCTCTTTTTAATGGTGGGGGTAAGAATTTTCAAAAATGACTTTAAACCATGGACAAATAAAAAATTAATTAAAAGCAAGGTTATTTTCTGATTGAACCTCTTTACAAAAATTGTTTATCGTTTCCTTACCATTTTGATATGTATAAAACCTATAAAAATCGCGTCTTCAATGTCTAAACTTAAAATAAATACAGTATGCAAACCCACAGTATATTGTCTGTTAAAACAAAATGGCGATCGCAATGACAAATTTCTTCTTAAAGTTAAACCATTTTTTTTAAACTGTAAACTTGATTTTAGAATTGGTCAAAGAATACCCTCAATATTTTTCAGACATTTCTTAGTACAAATTTTGTTTTTTCACACATTCGGAAAATTGAAAGTTCGAAAAATGTCAATAAAAAATTTGAGTATTCTTCCGCCAATTTTAAGATATTTTTGTTAGACGGATTTTTTGTTTTCACGAAAAAGGGTTAATAATCCAGAAAAACCCCATTAATATGCGGAAAGCTCATAATATGGCTGCAATTCAAAGTCGAATGATAAAATTGCGTCCTGTGAACGTTAATGGATTAATAACTGACGGATGAAATTGTAAAGATTTTCATTAGAAAAGTGTAAGCTCTATAGTAAAATCCGCAAATATTCGTTGGTGACAGGGTGTATAATAATTAAGCCATTAATGAAAATTGCATAATATCACGTGCAATGTTCTGCAATTTAAATATTACATAAAATAACTGATTTTTGCGGTAATATAGCCGTAAAATCCGATTTTAGGCCTACTTTTCGTCCGTAAAATGAAATTTTATGGATCACGTGTAACATGAATCTGCACTGTCAAAAAACATATAACCCATACGGACTAAATACTGTCCCCGAAATCGAATTTTTACAGCTTTCAGTACCGAAAAATAATGAAAAAATAAATTCGCTGATCTAGTTAAAATCTGGTTTTACTGCCTTGTATCGAAAAATACTATTTTGCAAATGTAATTTATAAAAATATTATATAATGTATTATAAATTACAGGTCATAAGCCGCCATATTTAAATTTGTATTTATTATTTGTATATTACCGTCCTGTATAAAATTCTATTTGTTATCATATCATGATATGAGAAGAGCTTTTTAGAAATTCTTTCTCTTGCAGAATATTACTGATGGGACAAAACAAACTTTGTGCATTCAGAATATGAGAGATGAATAATTCACACTCGAGTAAACTTATATCCAAAAGCACATTCTACTTTACTGATTCTCGAGCATACGTTAGAAAACTGCAAGTATTCATATTAACACCGCTTAATTAGTCGTGCTATAAAGGTTTGCTCCATAAATTAGAAGCCAATTTAACTGATTATGTCTCTCGAAGAAGATACAATAGCGGATAAGAGAGGACTAAAGTAGAACAATTTCCGATGTAACTTGTGTAGTACTATACAATCTAAATATACTTCTGAAAAGGTATTCAGTAAATCGACAAAAAAATTCACAGACTTTTCGTAATTTTTTGTATATACAAAAATATACTATATATATATATATATAAAGTAGTGAATTTCCAGAGTAACTCATCGATTTTTTATTAGTCGATTGACAGGTCATTTCATTGCAAGTGACACTGACTGCCAGTAAATAGTTTTTCTGCAGTTAGATTTTCTAAAAAAATCTCGTGTTTCTTTCTTTTTTTGTTTAAAAAAGCCGTAATTCATTTTATAATTTAAGTTGCAACATTATTTTAATTTACAATTTGTAGAGAAAAACGGTCTGTTAAGGTTACTAAGGGTTATTGTCTTAACCATTTTGGATTGTTTTACCTGCAAACTGTACTGATTAAACATTTTCTCTCTGCAAACACTTCTAATTCCGGAAAAGGACAGGATAGAACAACAAACCAATTTTGAATGAGTCTACAAGAGTTGGGGAACTGCACAGAAACCAAAGTTTGGTACGGATACGAAGTAATGTATAGTTTTCCCAACATTACGAATTGTTAGTAACTTCAAACCAATTTTCTTTTAAAAGGATGCAACTGCAAAACACGAAACTACAAAAAAGTTTAGTAAATTTGACTACTTTTTACTTATTATTCAACTATTTTTGGTTCTCGACTATTTTTGGCGAGAGTTATAACTACTCTAAATCTAGTTGTTTACAGGAACTAAAAATACATTTGCGAAAGCAATTTTCAAGTTAATTTAACTAACAATAAGTCTTTAAATATAATTTCGATTTAATAATATATTTTAGTAAATTTAATTACTCATTATGAACATAAATAAAAATAGTAAAATTAACAACATCGACGAGGTTTACCTAACTAAAAAATTAGTACTTTTTATGACTTTCCACTCGACTTCTTATTACACTGAGTTAAAATTACAACAAAATTTTAGAATTATCGAGAGGTTATATGTTTCGAACGGAAGTTGCAAAAAATGGGTATTTTAATAAAAATGAACGATGAACAAAGATAGAAGGGAAGGGACTTTAATTTCGATACTAATGAATCGGCAAGGAAAAAGTTTTAGAGGTTTGTTTACCAGAAGGGTTTGATATTAAAGTATGAAGGTCTGACAAAATGAAAATACCCTGGGGGCAATTGTGCCGTAAAATAAAGGAAAAACACGAGTAAATTACGAATGAGGAAGTAAAGGAAAGAGGAGAAGATGTCTATCGGCGTTTCATATTGTTCCCGGCCAATACTCCTAGTGGAGTTTCACGTCGCGGCGAGACATACACGCATGCGGTCTGTTGACTTTAAAATTAGTGCTAGCAACGGCGCAGTCAATAAGATTTCCCCGATGTCTACGATTCCTTGGCATCCAGCGGGAAATTCCTTGCCAGCCGCACTCCCACGACGATGTAATCCGTTCGTTCGCTCGTAAAGAGCTCGTATTTACCTACAAATACGATTATGCAAAGACAAAGACAATGAGCCACGCTCGCATAACCGTCAGCCAATGTAGTTATGCTAATAACACGTCGTAGACACTACTGCGAGTGGGCACGTCTCACTAGTACCTCTGACGTCACTGGCAATCGATCATCAATCCATTTACGAGGTCGATGCTCGAGTAACTAGGTTTGCTAAGCGACAAATTCGAATTTCGTCAATTAGGGATCGATGATCCAGGAAAACTTAACCAATCAATGATCATGTAGTACATCACTGGCACGGGACGAATATATTTTCAGTGGTCCAGTGCTGCGATGTCCTGTAAAGTTCTTACACATGTCAATGCAACAAATCTCAGATGGTTCATACTAGGGAAGGACGTTGCACCTTCTAGAGCTGACGCCTTTTCGGGCTGTCAAAAAATATTAATCAGGACCTAAGCTTCCAGTGTGATCAGGCATTGCTTATAGAGTACGCTCGATTGCTATCTGATCAGTTCTGTATCAAGATCCTAAAAAACATGATTATCGGGTATTCTTGACAGGTTCCTGAACTAAACTGTTTTCACAGTTATTGACTATCCTCATAAAAATGTTAATATAGCCCTGCACAGGTCCAGATCAGAAAAATACACGAAAAAAGGTGGTTGACCCATGAAATAAGTAGTTAGGCTTAAAAAGTGAATAGTAAGCGGTTGCAAACTGATTTGTTCCCTATCTACTTATTAGTTATTAGCTAACTAATCTTTTTCCCTGCGCAACTTATAGTCCGATCAGGCTCCAGATCAGGATCCGATCAGACTCCTTGATATCAGGCTCTGATCTTGTCAACTTGTATCCATTTATGTAGGATAATAATCGATAATAATCAAAATAAAAATTAATTTAATCTCTATAATTTTGACAAACGCAGTGATTTTTAGAGTCTTATATATAAGTAAATTTATGTTGAGATTATCTTCAGTTAATTAGCACAAATGTGAATGTCTTGAAATAATCCTGATCAGTCTATTGAGACAACCTGTTCAGACCTGACCAGACCATATCAAAATTACTATTTTTAATTTTCTAAAACCGGCAAAATTATGGTGAGCATTCCGCAAAAAATGCCTGTGTGCTCAGTTTCATGAAAATATCGAATCTTTATTGCTTTGACAACATGTTAATGACCATCAGTTGAATTTCACATTAACTAACCGTGTATTTTGATAGCAAGGGATTCGATAAAGCGATATTTTAGAAACAAATTTGGCTGAACTTTGTTTTTCTTGAGAAACGACACAAAATGTCTCATAAGTTAGGGAGCATGCTTAAATTACGTAACGCTGATTTTGAACCATTTACCCCATGTAACGTTAAATGGCAGATAGTGTATCATTGAATTAACGCTGTTAGACCCCCCCCCCCCCTCCCCTCGAACGTTACGTAATTTAAGTACTGCCTCTTAGTTTGATTTAAGATCAATCAAACCCTACTTTTGAAGTAATTCATGAAAAATGCTCAAATTTTGTTGTAAATTTCTGGTTTATTTTACACCCTGCTGGTCGTTAATGGGTTAATTTATTTTGAGAACATTCGAACGAAATCTCAATTTAATGCTGTAAGAATATTCAGTCCTTTGCAGTTACCATAGTAGAAAATGAGCCCATTTTTTTACTAGTTTTTGTCCAGTTTCGTTATTTCCCACGTTGAAGGTGTGAAGAAACTGGGCAATGTAACCCAAAACTGGATAGATATTTCTACCAAGGTAATATTACAATCCTACACTAATTGTAAGAGAATTTTTCTGATTAAAAGACCCATACTGCCTAGTTCTATCGGGAGATATACTTGCAATATGCGCAAAAGTGCCATACTGATATTGAAATTGTCCATACTGACATTGAAAATGTGCCATACTTACACTAAAAAGTCCTATACTGTAAGGTAATTTTCAATACCATTATGGCACTTATGTTAGAACTACACAGTACGGGACTTTTAACTATCAGAAAAATTCTATTAGTGTAACGTTAATATAATGTATTTAGTATATAGTTCAAAAATATTGTTCAAATGTTTTAAAATACACAAATTTATAATATTTAGACGAAGTAGAATACATGAATATTTTGGTTTCATGTCATGACTTTTAAAGCTGTCCACAACAAATCCACCCATAACAAAATAGCATTTGTGTCTCTCGACAGCACTTTTCTTATAAACTGATCAATCGTCTCGACTGTACTACCATACATCGCCAATAAAACTTGGACGTTTTCCATTCGCACATGAAATACGATAGTTGGAATCGCAAAATGGCGACAGGAGTTACGTGCGTGTTTTCGCAAATGGTAAAAAAAATAAATTCGTCTATGACGATAACGACGACGCGGCGTCGCGTCACTCGTGTCGACGTCCGCTTGAAGGGGGTGTACGATATATATATATTTACAGGGTGAGCACGTGTCAATGTGCTCGCCATTGCTGGTGTGTACGCTTTCATGTCTCGACTTTTTTTTACATCGGAAGGAGGATTTTACGTACACATATATATGTGTGTGTAGAGAGTGCAATGGCAAATGTGCGCTTTGCTAAAGATAGAGGCATCGCAGCTGTAGGCTGCAACCGGGGTGCCAACAGGTCGATACTCCATAACAAAGTCTATGCGGTGAAATTATATGGGGAATGAACGGGATGAAGCGAGAAAGGAACTAAATGGGCAGAGACACACACAGAGAGAGAGAGAGAGAGAGATTACTGTGCATCACTTAGCGAAGACTGCTCTTTGCCGAGAGAATGACTCCGAAGGGATCTTGACAAGCTTCTGACGTGCCTTTCGACTCTCAATTTTCGTCAGCCCCCAAACGCCGACAATCGATTGTTCATGAATATTCAACTAAATTCTGAAATTGTCTTAACGTTAAGAAACAAAAAGCAGAAATGTTATGGGCAACTACACGAGCAGAAATATTGTAGGAAATTTTATTATTAATATGGCAAAGTTTACCATTATTCGTGACTATTTGAGGATAGACTCGAGGTATTAACTCCTTCATTGGTAGGCGTTTTCAAATAAAAAGTGCCAAAACTGGTACGAGCCAGTTTTCGTCCAATTTCGATGGCAATGTTAATTAGGGGGTTTTGAGGATCGCTGATTACGAATCTGATGTCAGAATTGAAAATGGCGGATCCAAGATGGCGGCCCAAAATGCAAAAAGTTACTTGATGTAACAGAAATTTGTTACTCTGGAGTTTTTGGGGTCTAGAATTCTCTCCGCCCTCTTCTTTTTGTCGAGCAGAAGAAGGAGAGAATAGCATAGCTGCGCAAAAATATGTGCACTTGCCCGCTCCTCTCGTAAAAAAAACTGCTAGTGCGCACAAATTATCAGCAATAGTAGTGTTCTCTAATAGTAATTTCGCGCACTATTAGATCACTAGTGCAATTATGCAGTCTCGCCAAACTATGGCAAAAGTATTTTATGAAATACATGAAATTGAGGTCGCTAATATAAGGTCAAAATTCATTTTCCACATTCGGTCTGCCATCTTGGATCTACCATATTGAAATTAGCAAATTTGATTATCGGGTTGAGCAATATACAGTACTTTAAATTATTTAAATTTTTTCACACTATTTAGGTCAGCCATTTTGAATTTTGAGCAGCCGATGACAGATTCGTAATCAGCGACCCCAAAACCTTGTAAACATTGCGGAAAATGAAAAACTGTTATGCTTTTTCGATCGCCAAATTGGATCGGTCATTTTGAATTTTGAAATTTTGACCTCAAATATGAATTCAGCGACCCCAAAAACATTTCAGTTACAAATTTCAAGACGATAGGTTGAGTCGTTTCAAAGATATTGATATGTCGTCTATAGACGTCATCACCATGTTATGTCACGATTTATTTTGACGTCTATAGACGTCATCACCAGTTCAGGGGGTTAAAATGTCATTTCCATGAGAATTTAATATACCTCCCTTAATTTTTCTATACGTCACATGCACAAAGGTATGCTTGTGTCTATTGTACAGACCACGATGTTTTTCTTTCACCTCAATATAAAAGCAAGAATCCAATACGAGAGTGACAAAAAGGAAAAAGAAGAAACTAAAAATCCCTTCCCCGATAAGCGAGAAAACTTCGAAAAGCTAAAAGACCAAAATTCTAAGATTGACCTCAACGTTGCGGATCTACCGATCCCTCTTCAGGAGATGAATTATCAACGAGAAAATCGTCAATTATATTGTACAGACATATTTACAAATTACAAAGCGGAAAAATCTAAAGAAAGTTTGAAAACTGTACATATGTAATATAGTTGCCTATTCCGCCGCTAGTGGCAGTGCGGACTATTGCAATGCAGTCACAGCTGTTTCCGCGCTCATTATACAAGTGAAGCATATATAGGACTACTTGCCAGTGCGTATTTCGACGGTAAATAAAATCTAACGTTTATAACTATTTTCTACAAATATCTTCTGTTAAATTTGGCCGTGTACCTCTATGTCGTTTTATAGGTTACACTATTTTGTAGTAAAAGGTTGTGAAGTGTATCGATACATTTTGAAGTGGATTTATTATTTTTCTTCGTGTATCGTTTCAGTCACAAGAGCTACTTTTCCGTTCGATATTGAATATTGTTAATGTTTTAGCGAGCAAGTTTAACTTTGTAATTTTGTATTTTTGTTATTGTAATTTTGTCCATGGATAGTTGCCCAGGATAATTAATAAATTGGTTTTAAATCAAAACCACTACAATAGCAACAGTACTTATCTTGTTTAATTTCTTGTGAATTTCGTTCATACTTGTATATTTTCAAATAAAAAGATGCTTATACTTGGAAGATCAATCATATGTTTCGAATCTATAATTGTTTATAGTTATTATAATTAAACGGAGGCCAAAAAATGGTATTTTGGTAATCAAATTCATTTATGGAGATATTTGATAATCCTATACTACTAACACTTGAAATTTATTACTTAAATCCAGAGATTATAAAATCATCATTGATGGAATTCAAAATGATAGATCCAATATGGCGGATCAAAAAATTGCAAGCGTGGCAAATCTTTAAAAAAATAACTGTTCGGGCGTTTTCTGATTGCTCAAACGAATATGGAATTAGATTTATTAAATTCAAAATGGCAAATAGAAATATTGATAATCCTCACAAAGAATTACTTGAGCTATTTTTGAACCGCCATATTGCATCTGTCATTTTTAAGTAAAAACATGATTCCATAGATAAAACCTCCTGAATAACTGTTTTGGTAAGTATTTGCAAACGTTTACAAATTCTAATCCATTATATTTAATCTGCCACTAAACATTTTTGAAATTTTATACCAGATTCGAGTTTGGTAACCCCATAAGCAATGGTCTATATCGTTTTTAATCATTTGTCTATGGGGTATTGTATGATTTGAAGGTTAATACCATGCAGTAGCGAAAAAACTACTCCCTCCTTACACCGTTTTAGTGTCCACAAAAAATAACTACGCTTACTTAGCCACTATTTACTTATTCGTTATTGGTAGTTACAATGCAATATCAGTAAACAGGTTTGATAAAAATTAAGATACCAGATTCGAAATAGTTGCCAAGAAATGTTAAACTTTCAACATTCAAGATAATAATTATGTTATACATGTTTTTATGGAAATTGAAACGAATAAATAGTTTTGTAAAATTCATTACGAAAAAGTACGTCAAAATTCATCTATAATAAAGTTGCAAAAATATTGTACATGCTTAAAGCACACATTTTCCTGCACAACAGCTGGTCTTGAAAATTACTTGGAGAAGATGGTAAATCTGAGATTATCCAAGTCATATTACGAATCTGACCATATCTTTTTAAAAATAAACACTGACAGATCCAAGTAGGCAGACGAAAAAAAATAAGTTAGTTTCTTGATGGAGATGAAACTAGTGGTTTCAGAATTCTGCCTTAAAAATTTGAGTTTACATTAAAAGTAGTCAATTTAATACGGTGGGCAGGACTGTGACAATTATGCAATTTCATAATGTAAAAAATTATTCGGCCTGTAAATCAAGA
Organism: Trichopria drosophilae; assembly: GCA_030407085.1. Taxonomy (NCBI): domain Eukaryota; kingdom Metazoa; phylum Arthropoda; class Insecta; order Hymenoptera; family Diapriidae; genus Trichopria; species Trichopria drosophilae. The sequence goes on along the minus strand of CM059586.1, from coordinate 67,298,544 downwards.
TTTGATTGACAAATGTGATTATCAGTGAGCTCAAAAAACCTTAAGTAAGAACAGTTACAAGAAGAAACTATACTTTGCGCAATAAATAATAATAATTATCCACAAATGAGCATGCTACCAATAAAAATCATTTAATTATTTGAATTTCTAGACATCTTGTCTATGAAAGGATGCACAAATGATCGATTATTCCATTGATTGTCATATTTATATGTGAACTTCTTGTTTGTTTTAGGTAAGTGAATTGCAGAGTCTGATTATACACTTCTTCGTAAGTAAGCACCTTAAGTAATGTTTCCTAAAAAGTGTTTTATTTTTTGATAACAATTCGTTATGAGGATAACCTCCTAATAAGGTCTTGGATATAAAATAAATTTAAACAAATTTGTAGTAAAAATATCTCACCGTACTAAAGTAATCCAGTCACACTTATTGAAGTGCAAATTAATTCGTGAAACAAAACATGGTCTGTAAATTTGAATTGATTGGAAGCTAGTAATTCGTAAACAAAAAGTGGGATGTTTATTCAATTAGTAATATATTTGGCTAATAAAAAGTGAATAACTACCGTTTTATTAGTCAAACATCATTTTATTTAAATTCTATTAGATTAGTCGAATCGACAGTTCGATTACTATAATTTTCCTAATGAATTGGTGGTTTTTACTATTTGTTAGCGAAAAGCTTACTAATTCATTGTAATCCATTTTCATTTTATATTAGTATTCTTTAACGTATTCAGATTTAGAGAATATATTTTAAATTTAAAAAGGCTTCCTTTGGAAGTAAACTAATATACTTAATATACATCACATACACATCAAGCCTTGTTTATTTTTTTAAAAGTTATGGCCAATTTATTTTGAAATTAAATTATTTTATATCATTTATTTCGAAGTATTATCTATTTATGAAGATCGAAAGAGTAAGATATTAAATGAAATGTACGTTATTTTCATTCATGATTTTTTAAGGAAATATTTTATTTAATTATATTAAATAAAATATTTTTTAATAATTATTTTAATTCAATGTTTGATAACGCTGTCTTTTAGCAATACTCTCTCCCTTAAAACAGAGAAATGCGCTGATTTTAGTGAGAAATTATATAATCGCGAATTCATGTTGAAAGTTGTGGACGTATTAATAACATTTTGTGTAAGTATATTTAAATGATGGTTATTATATACCTACATGAAGGTATTTATTCAATAATACATAAAAATCAATGAAAATCTGTCCGGCAAGCACGCAAACCGCCACAGATACGATCGTGTTATAATATTTACTATTTGATGAACATATTATTGAAAACTTGGTGACAGAAAAGCATTATAAACATCATCTACGATTGACAGCTTCACATATATTATTATGATCATTACGTAGACGTATAACGTAAATTGACTTGCGTGAGATTTAAATGAATCCTATACATTAAGTACATAAAAGAACCCATTGTGCTTTAACTCATTTACACACAGTTATAGGATTCGATTTTATTATTTATATGAAGCTGTTGATTTTATCTACGTACAATCACTTTCATTTTGCTTTTTAAATGTTTATATTAATAATACTGAGTAAAATTAATTACTAATTATTTTTTCTGCAGTGCAAATTACCACTTTATAATATTTAATTTGCGCTTCGTGTTTTATTATTTCGGAAGATTGTTTCCAGTAATTAATAGTTCATTCATTGTATGTGAATTGCATTTTTATAAATGATAAATGGGACATTGTTAATTATATATAATTGTATATCTTTTAGTAATGATTAATAATGTGTTATTTTGTAATATTATGTTTTCTCGAGACTTGGCTGCCGAAATATCTTTAAAGAAATTACGTGAAATATCAAAAAATTCTGATAATTTGACCTTGATTTTCCAAATATTTTTTTTTAATATTCTTCTTGAATTTCTAACTTTTCTCGTACTGAGAGGAAAGACCCGGCATTCAATGTGGAATTATATATTCTGTAGGTAAAACTACTAATTTACTACATTCCTTATGATTAATTTTTCATCTTGTTAAAAAGTTGCTATTAAGTGCATCATAGATTAATGAAGACTTTTTAAATTTCCACCGACATTTCTACAGGGTATACGGGAGTAGACTCGTGTCCTGATTTCGTGCAGCACATTTCCTTAATTACGAAACATCCGACCGTACAGTTGAGAATGAAGATTGCCAGAATCAGGGTATTGTGCCGAATTTTTAAAGACTCAGGAACAATATTGCATATGCTGTTATTCCTATGGATGCAGAAGACCCAATTTTCAAAAAATGGCTGCTATTACATTTACTCCAATTAACCTCATCTCACCTTTACTTCTAATGTAAAAACCTTATGAATATAAAATTACTATTTAGTGCAGAAATTACATTAGACGTCATTGGAACTGTTTTTGTCGTTTCTACTTACAGAGTCAAATGAAAAAAAAGTGTTGTGAAGTATAGTTCTGACGATTATTCCTGAATATCCCCACTAAAGATCGATGAACATTCCCTGAAAAATTATCGCGCAATCGATAAAATAAAAAATTTCGAGCTTAAAGGTGACAAACCACAAAATAAATATCGTTGTTTAAACAATGCTAGTTAATAATTCCATTACAATCCCACATCTTTGTCCAAATTTCAAATAAGTTGATCTTTGTTTTCATCAATAAATTAAAATAAATAGAATTAAAAAACTGACGTTTCGAACGAATTTCGCTTGGTGGCGCACATGTATCAAGTTGATCACGTGCGTTCTCGTAAGTGGCGAAATATGATTAATTCCGTATATAAGTTGCGATATGTATTGATAAATATTTCTGCATAAGGGGTGCGGGTCGAAAAACTGACAGTCAAAAAAACGATAGTCAAAAAACCGCATAAGTAGTTATAAGCAATTTAAAATATGCGATTGCCTACTGCTAATTTTGTTTACACGTGATCAATATGACTAGGTTAGTAAATTACAGATAAATTAAATATTCCTTCACGCTGTAAGTGAAATTTCACTTTTTAAACTATATTATACTATGATAATATTTAATTTTATGTTTATATGAAATCTTACTTGCAAAAAACGTGATCCGAATCGCAATTTAGCTTACTATTAAATTTGGCCGTTAACTTTCAAGACACAACTTCAGAGTCTACCAAAAACTAAAATCCTATAAATACTAAATGCAGGCTGCAGTGATTCAGCATTAGGCCAATGCATTTCGCGGATCATCCTAAGGCGTTTAGACATCAAGCACATCGCGTTAGTAAATAGAAAACAAACTAATGATAGGAAGAAATCATAAAATGTGAACAAACTGCTCTGCGTTATTACCAGTAGCATTCATTTCCCAGTATTCGTCGAGTGGCACGCGTAAGGCAAAGTCAGAACGGTGTCTTGTATTCAGGGGGTGACAAGAATAGACTGACGGGGGTCTCAAGAGATGAAAAATTACTCATCCTTCTCTCATTTCGCGCAGCAGGAAATCATTCCTGACACTAACGGAAAAGATGAAATACTAAAGGTAAAAGTAGGGTTTTTTTGGGTGCTGGTATAGACATATGTTTCTTGTATACATATTTAATATAAATATTTAGAAAGTTGGTCCACTAAAATAAATATTTGTTTAATGTTATCAAATTGTCATAGGTTTGAATTACTTTAAAGATACCAAACTAAAAATAAAAAGCAGGCACTTAGTATGATAAATACGCAATTAAAAAGACCCCTGACAGGAAACGTTCCTAGCGGGTTCTGTCAAGTTTTTCTCGGCTCCATTGCTTACAGCATAGAGACCACAAAAATGCCCAAGAAAAACAAGTAATATTTTCGTCTAGGGACGTTAAGAAAATATGTTAAAGTCGATAACAAAAAGTAAAACAACAAAAATTAAAAATGTCATTAAATTTTTGGTGCAGTAAAGGGATTCGAACCCGGAACATTCTCGTAGCTGACGCTACGCAATTCTTTAGGTGTTTTCTTCCGTTGACAATCTTAAATGCAAAATTTTCCAGTTTTGTACTATTACCTTTGAATATTGTACACGGAGAAAATGAAATAGTTGAATCTACTATTTAAATAGTTAGATATGCTTTAGACACTTTTTTAGTTAGTTTTACTATTTAAATAGTAAACTTGATAATATGATAAGGTTTTAGGGATGCTGATTTCGAATTCGGTTTTATTAAAAATGGCGGCCAACCTGGCATAGGGTTCGAAATCAGTTTCATATTTCAATTAAAATCATCGTAAATAAAAATGCATGCTTCAAAGGGTAAAACACGCGATTTTTCGTTGGTGCTTCTCGCGAACGAGATGAAGATCATCGAGAGCTGAAATATCTTTACTTTTTCAATACACAAGACTTAAACAAAAAAAAATAACCTTGGTTTCCACTCTTTAGTACGGTTTTAACTGACCAGCCATCTTTAGAACTACAGTGTCCCCAGTAACGAGATAATTGAAAGACGTTTTTTTCCAAAGGAAAAATGATTCATACATTGTTATCGATTCGCAGGTGTAGGCATTATTTCATATAGTTGCAGGGAATTAAGCCATTTCGCAAATTTGTCCGGGGTTCTAACGAAATATAAGACTCGAGGGGAACTGCGCGCGTTACATGTGCATATCATTACTGATACATCAAATATACGTGAAATTTGAAACGTCCCATATGTGACTGGATTTTACACGAACCGAGTATGTCATTACCCCAGTCGGTCGCGTTCTAATAGTCATGACACACTTCTTACACTGTTTTTTTGAGTTCTTTGTCTTCATTCCTCTATGATATTTCTCATCTCGGCTTCTCTAGAGACAAGAAATGCACACGTGACATTTCTCGTATTGTGCAGGAATGATATCTCCGGAAATAAAAATATTAAATATATACAACAATTTGTGAAAAAAGTTTTTTAAAGCGCTAAATAACAAAATTAAAAAAAAATTGTAGAGAATTCTTTCAACAAATCGAAGAACTTTTTATTTTATAACATTTTTAAAATAAAAAATTCTTTAACCTTTTGACGATTTTTTCGCGATTTACCCGCGATTTTTAATACTTTCGCTTTTATTATTAAAATGTTAATATGCACATTTTAAAATTTCAATCTCGAGGACGCGATTTCTTTACTTCAAACAGGAATTTACATTCTCCCGTATTTACTAGTACATAAACCATGACACCAAGAAATTAAAAGAAAATTAATGATTGTTGCTTGTAACAAAATTAATGATAAAGAAAAAACAATTTGAAGAATGCATGTTTTTTTAGAAATAATAGTATGCAGGTTTTCACGGATGCATTTTTTGAAAAATTTAATAAAAGGTTTTGAAAGTTCAGTTAATTTTACGTCAGATCTGTAGTATGCTTGAATACTTTTTCGAACTTTTTTTTAAACAAAATACAACCGTTGAAAACTAGTGAAAGAATGTCCATTCAGGACTTAATGGATTAAAAAAGTTCTAAAGTACTCCAAAGATAAAGTATGCATCTACGTCAAACTGTAAAAAAAGCTTAATCAAGTATCCAAAGTCAGACTCTGTAAAGAAAATTTGTACTTATTTATAATACAATTTGTACAGTTTCCAAACAAAAAAAAATCAAAAGAAATTAATTGAGAATTGATCCCAAATTTCCGGATGCAAGTAAATAAATACCTAAGTTAAACTATTTATATATTGAAACGACAACATATGCGTTTTTATGTATTATTACCTTTATTGCTAACGATCAAATTATTTTATCAGTCTTTTAAAAATTTCATTTATTTAATAACAAAATATTTTCTCACACTCGGAGCGCAAAATTCTATTTTCTTCACACCGGGAGGTAAGATGCCGCTTATCCTCCCGGCCATAAAGAAAAATCGTATACTTCCCTCGGGAAGTAAAAAATAATGCCTCAGACTGCCTGTTTCTCACCCTCGGCTTCACCTCGGGTAAAAATTACACGCAGTCTGAGACATTCTTTATTTTTCCTCCCTCGTTGAGTAATATACTATTTACGCACTGTGTTGCAGCAGTAAAGTAGCACTTTCTCTCACTAGAAAGCAATATATATTCATCCGGGAGCAAAAAAAGTTTCTCGCACTGTGAGAGTAAAATAGCACACTCTCGTATGAGAATAGTAGTCTATTATAATAGGAGTCTACAAGCACCTATTTTGCTCCCTAGTTGAACAATCTACTATTTCCCATACGACAGCGTGCTATTTTGCCCTCAGAATGCGAGAATCTTATTTTGCTCCCAAGGGACACAATATGCTGTTCTGTTCCTGCAATATAGAGACCAAAATAGCATTTTGCGCACCGAGTGTAAGAAAATAATAAATGCAACAAGGGAGAATAGGTATTTGCAGACTAATGCGAATTGCCGTCCTTGCTTCGTTCAAGTGTCAAATTCGCCCCCGCCGGAAAACACCTATTTTGCTCCCTAGGTCCGGTACTAAACAATTTTGAAACAAATTACATTAATTGTTTCGAAAATAATCCTATATTATTCGTTTGCTGATACTGCTGGTGAATCCTGTTTCGATGATTTAGATTAAAGAGCTACTAAGCTCGCTTTGCGTTGCTTTATTTATAATATTTGAGACATAATTTTCTTTAGTTGATGAGCCCCTTGAATTTTGAACTTGTTTTATTTTTCAACATATTTCATAAAACAGCAGATATAGTACGAGTCAATAATAATATAATAATAATAATAATAATTAATAACATTTAAAAAAAGATTAAAAAAATTAAACTTATTTTTAAATTTAATGTATTATTATGCAAGGTCTGTCACAATTGGTTTTAAAATTTCAAGAAATTGGTATCAAATTGTTTAACACGAGCTGAAATCAAAGCTATGGTAATGTTATGAAGATTGAATAGAAATATTATAATAGAAACATTATAATAACAATACGAGGCTGTAATGATTTCTATTGAAATGAAAATATGTTGGCATACTTGATGCAGAACTCATTCGATAGGTACATTTTATCTTGGCGCTGGATTCTTTGTTCAGTCCTCGCATGGGTGCCAACGCAACGGTCGATAAGCCGGAGCGCGAAAATGAGAAAAAGAACAGCACGTTGTTTTCCCACGTCTGGGTTTTGCTCCGTACAGTCTCTGACCAGATTTTCTTCCATTCTTTTCGCTTGGATTCATCGTTAAATGGCGTCCATCCACCAAGAACGAAACGGCAACGGACATTTCCGGTCTCTTGTCCGGCACACTCGTTACAATTGATACCACGTCAAAAGCGATTCATTATGTGAAATTTAATCTAATAACGTTCTGAACATTTTTGAAATTCTTCTGGTATTTACTCCTAAGAAATGTTTATTGCAATATACTATATTTCAAAGTTTGTATATTATCGACTAGAAAATAGGGCAGAGTAATGTGTATGCAAATAATTTTGTAAAAAATATAAAATTTCTTCCCTATATCATATCATGCACTGTAAAATACCGTAATGTTGGATTGAAACCTGTGGTCGTTCAAAAAACTACACCTGAAGGCTTCGCTAAAAAAGGAATAGCCAGGCGCGAAGGTCGAGGTATTAACGGTTACGTCTAGTGAAATTCCCAGCCATATCTAACCAGATATAAGTGACGTCGGATTCAGTATACTTTAGCGTAAAATTTATATATAATGACATATGATTACATGAAATTGGATATCGTATCATAGTAATTTTTACTTGTAACGTAAATCAACTAGGTAATTTATTAATACACATAAAGAATTTGTCAATCAGCAAGAAATATTGCTGTGCATAAGTCTATAAAAACTTAATTTTCTCTGCCATTCGAATTAATATATAAATTAAATCAGTTTTTTAACATTAAATAATTAAGTTATTGTGACTTCCGAACTAATTCGAACAGAGTATGATGAGATGCAACTCCTCATGCCAAATTCGATTGTTTTATCACGTGGGAAAGTGTAAAAAATCATGGTTGAAGTCGCGGAGTTTACATAGGAAAATGTAGTAATCTAAGTAGTAACAGTGATCATCATCATTTGTTTGTAACAGATTCGCTGTTACCACTTACGTTAGTGTAGTTTTCCTATGTAAAATCAGAGATTTCAAAATGATTTTTTACACTTTCCCACGTGATAAAACAATCGAATTTGGTATGAGGTGTTACATCTCATCACGCTCAGTCCGAATTAGGTAGTTTCAGAGGTTACACCTTGGTAATCCTCCTTTAGAGTACATTTAACTATATTTTTCAACTATTCTATATAGTTTAATATAATTTTGTCAGTTGTCTTAAATGTCACAAAATACTAAAATTAAATAGAAATATAATTTATAGAATAAAATTCAAAAGTTTCTCGATAACAAATTTTTCAATTTAAATACGTATTTACGTCAAGGAAATTACTAATTATATTCATGCAGATAATTTTCCCAAGCTCAATTTTGTTTGTATTCTATTTTTCTGAGATCTACACTGAAAAAAATTCCGAAGAAACGTTGTACGCAGTACACTGCAGTGTGTCCCCGTAAATTTCGATGATTGTCCGTGCCACGTTTAGGCGAACGGTTGCCCTAAATTGAAGTACAGTGTATATATGAAATTGAGAGCGCATTGATGCCCTATTTGTAGTAGTTAAACTGTACTATTTACTATACAACTGCCATACTACTTTAGGTACTTCGTTGACTTAAATGTTACTGAACATCGTGTCTGTCGCATTCGCGTATGGAAAAGAAATGTCATGCAGTATATAATGCAACACATACGCACAATTAATGATTTTTGGCTATATTTTCTTGAATACATTATTTTGAGAGTACTCGAAACTCAAATGAATACTAATCGTATTATATATATATAATCGTAAAATATATGAATTTCTGACTCGATAGATAAATTATAATAGGGATAGATTAATTAGAAGTCTGGGTCGAATTAAAAAATTGAAACAAACAAACTGAATACACCGACAAGTTTTATTAATCCAAACAAAGCTTATGATCTTTAGAGTTGCATACATATGTTACAATTTTAATGAAAAAAGAGGATAGAAACGTATTCAAGTTCGCAGTAGAGGACCTGATAAAGGCGGATACGACTGTAATAAAAATCGAGGAAAAAAACGTACTGGCCCATACGGCATATAATATTACAGTAATATTACAGTAATATTGCTGTGATCTTATTGCAATATTACTGTACTGTTACTGCAATATTACTGTCATGTTATTGTAATATTACGTGATATTACGTACCATGTGGGATGTTATTATTAAGATATTTGCTAGAAACTGATTTATTTACTTGTTTGTTCGGAAAAATTTTCTATCCACTCATATATTTAATGATTGATACCATAGGGTAACAATTAAAAAACGATTTCAGACATATAACCACAATTGCACAGAAATGGATAGGATCTTATCCATCCGTTTCTATCTCCTTTTTTACCAAGGATTTCATGTGCTTGATTTGCAATTTTGATCAACAATTGAAGAGCTCCCGGCAAAAAACGGTTAACTCTATTTTCACTTGACTGTTCGTTTAAATCTACCAATGATTCAGAGCAAGAAACAGTCAAAAAAAGCAACAGCGTTCCGAGCAACAAACAGTCACAAAATATTTGACCGTTTGTTGCCTAAAACAATCGGTAAAATTTAATAAGAAAGTTAGCTCACAAATTTTATATGTTCGGAGCAACAAACGGTCACAAAAGTGCCTTCGAAAACTCGAACTTGACTTTTTGTTGCCCGGAAGATCTTAAAAATTTATTTTCCCTGTATAGTCTAGTGAAAATAGAGTTGACTGTTTTTTGCCGGGAGCTCTTCAATTGTCATCAAGGTTAAGAGATCAGAAACTTTTCGAGAGGGAAAGAAGTATAGATGTCCTTCCGCATCGGGCGATAACTTTTCCATCTTTCCGTCAATACACTTCGTGAACGTTCCGGCTATCGTGCCACCACTTTTAGGGCAACGTATCGCCTAACTTAGGAAACTATTTGAATTACGGTGAGAGGGCTCATCTCGTTGCGATTTCGATCACCATGTGTACCACTTGGGTCACCGTGTTTCCTACAGTATTTTCAGTGTACCTATAGTAAGTACTTGATGTCTATAACAAACACACAATAGAATCTAAAAACGGTTACTAATTTTTGAAATGGAAGGAAATATTTTTGTTAAAAAAACATCATATTTGTAACTATGAAATTATATTTTGTAGGTCTACTTTTATCATATTTTTGTCGAACTCATTATGATAAAAAATATAATGACAATATGATTAAATAATGCCAAAAACTGAATGAAAAGTATAGATGGTAGAAATAAGTAGTTAGGGTAACCACATTAAATAATTCAGTCGCGGCACAATGAACTTTTATGTTAGCCGTGACTACTTAAAGGGAGTGTCTCCATTGTTGAGTGAAAAATTTAGTTTTATGTTTTTTTGTTTTGAAAAGTATAGAATATAACGAACGAGTTATAATTTTTGCTCTTAAGTAGCTTTTATTAAACATTTCTATATTTTTTCGGTAAAGGAAATGAGAAGAAGGGAGGAGAATAACGGGTTTAGTGGCAAATTTAGTTTACTTAGAATACTCTCCACATTTTTCATAAGCTTCAAAAATGTAGTTTAAAAATGAGTTTATTATTTCACTGACGTTTATTTCTGTTACTAACGTTTTATAAAATGACCTGCAGATACCTAGACATTTTCAATTACATAGATGTTCTTACTCTTAAACTGAAAAAGATTAATTTAAATTTAGGACTATCGATGGGGATTACTTTCAAGATTTCAAGAAAAGAAAAGATTATGCGCTACACATTTATTTTACTAGGGAAAGAATAAGAATTTCTTTTACCAAAAAGATAAGAAGTCTCCTTAAAGGTTGCACATATAATTTAAATAGTAAGGCTGCGTCTTTCTGTATAGTAGCAATTCTAAATACTCTCTTTTTCTGTATTCAGAAGTTGTCTAATTTTTTTGTCACCATATTTTGAATATGCTAATCTTGATATCAATCTGTATCCACAGACTTTTTCTACTGATTTTATTAATAATTCATCATTCTTACTTGGTTCAATGCTCTTGTTTTTATTAATTCACATTTAACGAGTAATTGGTATTTCTGACAGCGTGCCTTCGATACTGAATTGATGAAAGTCAAACGTGACTGAATTTCGAAGCTGAAATTATAATTTTCGTAACGAAGACAGTTCCCCAATAAGCAAACACAAAATGCAAATGATAGAATTTATGATTGAGATGCGATCATATGTATGCCCTTAATTGGCGCGTGACTTAATTAACTAAGCCAACGAAGAATGTCTTACTCGAAACGGATGTGCTTTTAAGTTAACTTGAGACTAGCCACTCAAGCGTGCATACGTACGACACTTTAATGCGCTGACGCATGGCGAAACTGACGTAACTGATATTTTATTCGAATAGATAGCCGTAGGCCGAGTATGGCTGGAATTTTGCGAGACCGGGGAAAGGAAATTTACGATGCTAATTGGATATGGATTTATATAGATCGACAAATTTTATGATTTTGCGTCATCAAAAATTAATTTATATTTTTGTCTACATAGCTTATATTGGTTTATTTTAATATATGCACTTCAACCCACTAGATTTACATTGTTTGTCGATGCACCGATCACCTACGGATGGTCTCGTGTGATAGATCTCTTGAATTTTATTTAAATTCCGCCTGAATTTAATTTTTTTTATAAATGTCGCGTCATTTATTTCAATATGTTTCTTCTAAATAACAATATATACAGATATATCAAAGAATAGTATTTAGTATACTTTAATAAGCACATGGAGAACGTTGGGTTGACAAAATTATTAAATCAGTTGCAAAGTGAGGATTTTATACTATCCTGATTTTCCCGTAATCTTATCTGGACCCGTTGGCCTAAACAAAATAAAAATAGTTATTGAAATATATAATTATTAGTTATAAATTTCCATAAAATATTTCAAAATATATGATAATTATTAATTAAAAAATATATAGTAAAATCAAACTATGATTTTACTATTGCATGTAGGTGACACGTAATATTTTAATGGCAGGTAAATCCTTTGTAGTTGCAAATAATTACCGATTGTCCATGAAAACGCATTCTAAGCGAATTTGAACAAATTTCAAAAATAATTGTGATGTCCTTTACAACCGTTTAAGGCAGGTACTCTAACAGTTTGGATTACTAAAAACACTAGGGTGAACTTACAAAATACCCATACCTTATTTTTGTCTAAACCGTGTATTTTGATGCGCTGATTACGAATATCATAGTCAAAATTAACTACAAGGTCATCGTCAAGGTTAAAACTAGAAAACTAGAAAATAGTATTATTTTGTAGTTTTTTGCATTTATCTTGACGCCCATAGCTCAAAATTTGTTTAACGTACCTTCATTAATGTATTTTGATGCGTCCATTATAAACATTATAGTCAAAATTAGCTACAAGGCCATCGTAAAGGTCAAAAGTACAAAAATTGTGATATTTTGTGTATCATATTGCATTTATTTGAAATTATTAATCTTACGAAAAATCTTTGCAATAATAAATGTAGATTATGAAATTCTCTACAAACTGCAGAACATAAAATAGGCCACTAGATACTTGACTTTTAATTAGTAGGTGAACAATACAAAATTGTATTTCATTACCAAAATTCTACTAACCTATTAGTTTATACTCTTTATTAGAAAAAATTACTATTAAAACATTTAAGTAGTTACATGCTTATTTTAATTGTTATTTTTAAAACATTAAACGTTGAAGAGACTTTTAGATAAACTGAAATTAAGTTGTACCCTCATTTTCAACGATCCATGTATCATTTTAACGTATATACATCGAATCATTCAGTCATTTTTGTATTAACAAATTTTGTATAGTTTTGTTGCAAATGACCCGAAACAAAATGTTTTTACTTTTGCGTGTTGCGGTGTGAACAACACTATGGAGAACTAGCTCATTTAATTAAAAAATTATAGTAGAATTAGAGAAATAAGAATATAAACTAGCTTTTGATCGATGTATATTAATGGTTTGATTTCTTTTAGTAGTAAAATATTTTTTTGATATAAAACGGTACATTTTAATACAAAAAATTGAACGATTAGTTCTAGCACTACATTTTTATACATTGAATAAGTCTGAAAACGCGGTTCTGCGGCTTTCGAGCATTTATTTATAATGTTTATGTTTTAACGAATAAAATACGATGATGCGTCAGGTTAGTTAAAACAATATTGAAGGAATAAGCAATAAGCATGTATCTAAGAAGTAATGAGGTGTCGAATGTCGGGCAGCAAAATTCCAGGCTACATGTGTCATAACTGGTTACTCGTGTGGAATCGATTAATCGGTCTTAAAAAGTATGTCGTAAAGTTTGATAAATACCAAATAATCAATATTAATAAGAACGACATTGGTAATAGCGTCCAAGGTTCGACCGATTAGTTCAGATTTTTTAATATGTTTTTCATATTCTCTATAGAGTATAACAAACAATGTAATAAATATGTATCAAGTATGACATTATAGAGGAATTCGCTTCAAAACTTCTAACCGATGATTATTCGAAAAAATTCTCCATTTTGGCAACTTTCTGTCTTAAACATAAATTTCTGATCTTTTCTGAATCCAAAGTAAATAACGTATACCGGAAATTTTCCATTATTACGAATAGTTAAAACATATCTAGAATGCACAATTTTTCACAATTTTCCCAGTGCATATACAATGAAAAAAAAAACACGAATGTAAATGACGAAAATCGTATATTAGATGGATATTAATTATTTGTAACGGCCGTAGGTGGTATCCAGATCTAAAGTGAAATAATCTGCATGATTGCAACCAATACGTTTAGTAGGGGGCTCCCAAACGATACTGGCGACACTTAGCGGATTAACATTTTCGTTTCAGCAAGGTTGCACGAGAAACTAACAAGTGTCAGCGTTGTGATTTGAAATAAACCTTGCTTATGGGCGACTTTATTTATGAGACGATGTGCCGCCTACTAAAGACTTGTATGTAACCCATACCTGAAATTATATCAATTATTATTCTATTATTCATTTCTGATAACAATTGCAACAATTTCAAACAAGTATTAGAAAATTATGGTATTTTTTAAAAATGTGATTGTTTCCTCAAAGAGATTTCTATTTCAAAATAGTCAAATGTTTTTTACAGTATCCTTTATGGGCTACTTGTAAAGGAAAACATATTTGCATTTACTGTAAATTGTCATTGTGTCTGCGTTATAAGTTCATTGAGATTTTTATCAACAGTTGAAGAAGACTTTCAGCATAAGACAATGTTCCACTAAGCTGGTCACACTGCATTATCTGCATTGAATGTTCGTGTTTAAAGGATTGATTATGCGTCACTTTCGTTGTTAGCATTTCACTTTTGCACTTTCGATCGACAATTCGCGAAACCGAAGATCATGCTGAGTTTTTTGTCATCGGATTCGCAGTTTCTGCCTTGACGAATGCATCGTGAATGCACCTGCAGCAGCAGCAACTTCACATGCACCCGAGTCCAGAAAGGAGGTTGAGCGCTGGAAGCGCTGTAGCAAGATCAAAGTAACTTTTTTGCGCACTCATCCGCGAAGCACGTTTTCGTTGCATGCACGTGCATTACCTCGTAAAAAGCCAGCTGCTTGCTCCGCCTGTTCGAAGTTGGTCTTCCTCCTCCTCAGCTAAGTTCCCTGATGGTCGTATGAGAATGAGCCACAGGCGTGCATGGGGTAATTAGTAGGTCGTCACCTGATTAAGACTAACTAAACCCATTCCCGCATTTAAAGGCTACTACTGGATTAATTAAAAGGCGACCCGTCGGTTACGCAGGACTCGAGAACAATGGCGAAATTCTTTATATACGTTCATTGGCTGGGACGCGTCACATTATCTTTCCATTCGTCACGGATTGACTAGGTTCGTGTAGTTCAAGCATTGCGGATTTGGGACATGCAGTTTTGGAGCTGAATTGTAATGGAGTATTGACAATACAGGGAAAAGTAATATCTTATTTGGTATAAATCTGCAGGACAAATGTTTTGAAAAACAAATGAGGCTCTTAAAACTCCGTCGAGTCATGATGTGATCTTGGAATCTGGTTTGTTGTGATTTCTGAACATTTAAACGCTTACGAGAACTTCCTTAAAACGATTCTGGCTTGTAATTTCCATTACCATAACGTCACCTTGAACTTTCTTATATTTCTCATCCGTAGTAGCGGTTTACGAGCACCACTCGACATGTTGATATAGTATATTTTTAGAATAGTTGTCATTCCAGTTCTGGATCATTTGCGTTTGAAAAATTATTATATGGCAATCAAAACCACTTGGCAAATTAGAGCTTTTATGGCGGCTTGTTCGTAGTTGGAGATAAATATTTAGTCAAAGTAGGCACAATTCTGGGTGATTAAGCCATATTTTCTTGTAAACAAAGTTACAAAAGGAACATGTACTATACGGTCAAGTTAAATGGACGAAAATTATCTTTGAAATTTAATTTTGTCAGCGTCCGATCTTTAAACTATTGAACCCATCAACAGAATAAAATGTTACTATAATAAAGACAATGCTCGTGTCTTTTGGAATTCGAAGGGATGAACTAATCGGCACGATGTCGCTCCTCGTGCCCTTTTGGTCCCCACTCCCATCTAATCTATTATATCAATGTTCCCTCACTTTTACTAGGCTTATTCTCCTTGACTTTCTAGTCCAATTCTCTTGTCACAAACCACTGATATTATGATGTTGAAGAGAATGGGAGAACTGAAAGGGAAACGTGAGAATCGGATCGCTGGTGGGAGGCACACGACGCTCGACGCGCTGCTGAACGGTTTAGTTTGTCGCCTTCAAGAAGGTGACACGAACAAGTGGTAAGTGCCAGTGTTTCAGTATAATAGCTTACTTTATAAGTTATCTAATGCAGTCGATAATTTAGAATTGTTACAAAACTGCTACAACTCTTCAATAGACGCTCTAATATGCGTTTCTTTTTATTAGTATAATTTATTTTACGAGAGGTCCACAGAATAACCCAGGTATGTTAATTTTTGTATCGGCACTTTTATCAATTCTTTCGATCTTCTTTTTTCTTAATACTAATGTTTGAGCACAAACATAAATGTCATTTCTACTAATAGCGTTAGCGTAGAAAACGGAACTTACAATAAAATACTGAATGTTAAAAAAACTCATTTGGATGTTATATAACTAAAATATTATCAAAATGCAATATTTTCATTATACCCTTTTCAACAAGAAAATATTAAAACTTATACGAGATATTATAATCCAATTTGTATTAAAAGTCTGGTTATTTTTTTCAATATATTATTAATATATTCGATTAGTTTTGCGATTACTTCAAAGCACTTTTCGAGGTAGGTTAGGAATAATGGATACGAAGTGGCGTATGGGGCGGAATATTGTTCATCAAGATGCAAGAAGGGACTTTCCCAGCGTTCCCTTATCTCTCAAGAGCATCAAGCGTTTGCTCGAATGCAGATCTTCAGTTTTCGGATAGGCTTCTTTTCTGTGCCGACACTGCCACCCGATTTACTGTAGTCTGGCGTCTCGCATCCTACCGTCGTAAGTTTAGGGCAAAGACCATACAGGTTTTATACACGGTTACGCCTTGTGGTTACGAACAAAGCGCCCTTAACGACCATTCGAGCCCTGCCGCCGCCACTCGAGTTTGAAACGTGTCGGAAATTTTTTAAGTACCCTGCTCTCCTATCGCGTTTCAGGTTATTGAATTTATCCGACAATCGACGTGTTATGAGTCCTGCTATGGGATGCTAAAGGAGGTCGTAGACTTTTAACGACTGACCTGTTGGAGCTTATGTCGTGCGACAATGTTTTGCGAGATTACGATTTTCAAAAATAGTATGATTTTCATGTGGGGTTGTAACAAAACTACACTATGAATTCGTGAATCAGAATAAATATCAGATTAGTTCTTTAATATAAGCAAGAGTATTGGTCTAGAAGCAGTATAATCATTGCATATAACTACGTAGAACAAAATAAGCCTTAAAATTGTTACATCTTAAATTCATCATCAGGTGAGGCTTAATTTAATCCCGAAATTGCGTTAATTTTCTTAAATTCAGTCATGTTTTGGCTTAAAGTTTTACTTTCAGTGAGCAAAACTGACTTTTAGACGATATATTGTATAACCTTATTGATAGCAAATAATATTAATCCGCTCTGTGACGCCAGTATCATCTGGGAGTCCCTTACTCCTGATACTGCTTGCCCCTCCTATTCTCAATTTTCCTGATTCAGATGTGATTATCCAAGATCCCCGGAGCATTATACGGGGGGTAACCGAAAGATACTGGCACGACCATGCGGATCGTAGATCTCGTAGCTAAATATCACAGAAAAAAATAAGTCTTAAAATTGTTACATCTTAAATTCATCATCAGGTAAGACTTAATTTAAGCCCGAAATTCCGTTAATTTTCATAAATTCAGGCAGTGTTTTGGCTTAAAGTTTTACTTTCAGTGAGCAAAACTGACTTTTAGACGATATATTGGTTTAAAATAAGATTTGTCGTGCTTATGGCATCTAGGTTAGACGAATCTTAATTCAAATCAAAATATTGGCTGAAAGTCAGTTTTGTTGTCTAAAAGTAAGACTTTGTGCCCAAATATTGACTGAATTTAAGAAAATTAACGCAATTTTGGGCTGAAATTAAGCCTCGCCTAATGATGAATTTAAGATGTAACAATTTTAAGACTTTTTTTTCTGTGAAGCACTTCTGATATAGGATTTCTTCTGTATTTTTGGAGATGAACTGACAGAGGTCTTTGTTTCCTGCCTTCTTTCCCGAAAGCTATAAGAAATAGTTAGTGTACATGTCCCCTTCGCACCATTGGATCCCTCATATTTTTTTAATTATGTTTTCTTATTCTGTAATGTTAGAAAGATGGGTGCAAGTTTAATGCATAACGAACGAGAATCAAACCAGTAATAGAACAAATTGATTGTTTGATTATATCACCAGCGTCAGAATTCACAAAATTCGATGACGTCGAGGAATTCGTCAGAAGCATTGTGCACTCTGAAATTTAAGACATTTTGCAAAGAAATATTATGTAATACGTTTGGGAATTTGTTTGATACTGTTGGCGAATTTCTTCTCTCTTACGTATAATAGGGAAAACCCGTTCGTCGAGCTTTGCGCACGAGTATTTTTTGTTTCTCTTTTGAACGATATTTCCTAAAGCCACAATTTATGCATTAAAATGTTGTCCTATCGCAAGAAAAAAATCGTACACGTTGTTACATTGCTAGTAATTAGTACTATACAAGGAGTTCAGGTCTATTTGGACTAGAAACGGGCTACAAATTAGCAGAATATTTGAGACATTTGTTTATTCCTCTCCGAAACTACGTTTACACGGGTGGTTACATTTGGTATCATGTTTTATTGCGGCGTCGTACAGCAGGTGTAAGGTAACGCTGAATCACGCAAACCGCAGCCGAATGTATACCTTTATATGAGAAAAAACCTACCATCTGGTTATTTTACATCAAACACCCGTACAATTAATTAGAAAAAGTTGGGGAGTTCGATGATTTTGAAATGCGATAGAAATTATTTCAATACAAAGTTCATATGGTACCCCCTAAATGCAGTATTTCGTGATAAATAATTTTAAAGGAAGCAAAATGTAGTAAGTTGATTTTATTCGTATTTATTAGTAACGTATGAATTACTAATAAAATTACTAATATATATCCCGAATCGTCAGAAATGAACATCGAAAGAAAAGAAACACACGTAAATGTATGGCTAAACTCCAAGAACTGTTTTGTTTACATTCGCTTCCAGGTATTACTCAGTTGCTTAGATTGTAAAGCAAATCCCATCGTATTTGTATATTAAACTAATAAACGCTTATTTGTACATGTTTGTCTTTTCATTCGTTTGTTTGTTGTTTTTTTTTGTTATTTGATTATTTTTCTCACACCTGCTCCACAAAACTCGACCGTTCACGTCCACAGACGTGAGAAAAAACATTTTATTTTTCCTATATAGTGGCAGGGATATGGAGCGATATAAAATAACAAAAGAAATTGTCGTATTTGCTAGTTTGAAATTTAAAAACAAAATAACAGTAAACGATTGGAAATTGCCATATCAGCAATAAATATTGTAGCAATGTTATTTGACTTCTTGGTTTGAAAATCTTTTTCCATGTTTTATCCACTTCGAGGGCATTCCTCATCACAAAAAAATAAGTCTTAAAATGGTTACATCTTAAATTCATCATCAGGTGAGCCAATATTTTGGTTTGAATTAAGATACGTCTAACTTAGATGTCATAAGCTCGATAAATCTTATTTTAAGCCAATATATCGTCTAAAAGTCAGTTTTGCTCACTGAAAGTAAAACTTTAAGCCAAAACACTGCATGAATTTAAGAAAATTAACGCAATTTCGGGCTTAAAGTAAGCCTCACCTGATGATGAATTTAAGATGTAACAATTTTAAGACTTATTTTTTTCTGTGATATTTAGCTACGAGATCTACGATCCGCATGGTCGTGCTAGTATTTTTCAGTTACCCCCCATATAATGCTCCGGGGCTCTTGGCTAATCACATCTGAATCGGCAAAATTGAGAATAGGAGGGGCAAGCAGTATCAGGAGTAGGGACTCCCAGATGATACTGGCGTCACAGAGCGGATTAATATTATTTTATCTATTTTATTGTAAACACGCTGTGTTACAACTGACATAATATATTTTTATTTAAATGTTTCGAGTAACCTATAGAAAAATCTAAGAATTTTGGGTTGAAAAACTCATTAATTTTGTAAAGTTCGAGTTAAATATCGGCAATTTTATGGTTTCTTTTTAAGACTTTCACCTTGAATGTAAAAGTTACACTATCTTTTTAAGCAGTTAAAAATATATAGTTGCACGAAATTTCATGAATATCGGTCAGCAGTTTTGACAATTTATCCTGAGATTTTCGTTCGCCCGCAAAATTTATCTACTCTGCTGCTGTCCAGTTTGTCAGTATCTTCTTGAGAGCTCGAATTTTAAAAATATGCACTAAGCAGAGTGTTTTCGCATACATTAATATTACCCATTGCCATCTGTTCAGAATATTCGCGAAGAACGAGATAAGCCAGTCTGAGTCCAAGTTAAGCTGTTTTAGGTCAAGAGTATACGGTGCTGGTGAAATGAAACTCGTGCGCCACGTTTCGTCCAAGCACTCGACAAGATGCAGTCCGTGTTTAAAGAGGAATGAAAAAAACGGAAAATCCGAACAACGAGAAAATGACTGGGGAAAAACGCCTTGGTTCCGCAAGACGAGAGACTTGTTCAGAAAACGAATCCGGCGTTGTAGTCGAGCCGCATCAGTGCCGCGCGCCACTCTGATGTAAAATTAAACCGAACGATAAAAGGCTCTTATTCTCTTTCAGCGTGCTGTCGGAGAAGAGCATGCAGCACTTTGAACGAGATGGAAGGTTCTCACAAAAGATTCGACTGACGCTGACGGAAAAGTGCATATTGTGTATACGCCTTTGGTCTGCTGCAAATTTGCCACGGCAACTTACAATCAGCTAATATACTGCCCTCTAGCATATTCGTGGGAGTAATGCGATACGTGAGTCAACAATCATTGATTTGCAAACAAGAACGTTTTATTGCTTCGTGCCATTGGCCGTTTAATGCCTCACGCGTGAATCGACGTAACTGAAGCTTTTTAGCACCTGGAGGGCTATGGATTTGCAGTTACCAAGAAATTATAGTCTGTAGCACGAGGAAAGGATCAACCCCGTATTACAAGCATGTCTCGGTGGATTTCGTAATAGTTTGGGTATTTAATGGTTCAAACAGCTCTGACAATGAAAAATGTCTAGGTCACGAATCCAAGAAATTCATTTTTTGCTGAAACATGTTTAGATGTTTTGATATAAACCATATATCACAAAAGAATCCAACAATATTTAAGAATATTCGACAACATAATTTTCGTAGTATTTTGGATAAATTGTTGCGTAGTTCATGCATTATGTTTAAAACCGATGACGAACATGTTTAGGTCCTCAGCGTGAGCAATGAAAGTGTAACTCGGTGTTCATTGGTCGGTGCGTAATTTCGGTCGCAATTTATCCTCTTGACCGTGTATAATAAATAATAAGTACATAAATTCTCGGCAATGACAGTCTCTGTTCAATTTGTAAACAAAGTAATAATGCGTTACATTAGTATCATATTGACCTCTATTTTTCCCCCATTCGTTTACAATTTGGATGGTGATCGTTATTTTCGAGAAACGGGTTTATTCCCGCATGAATATGATTTCAAACCTCTCACAAAAAATGATTAAACTTCAGCATTTATTGCTTAACAATATTTAAATCCTTAACTTTGGTTACTTTTTCGTGAAAATATTTGTGAAACAACACAAAATGTGACATACGAAGCTAGAAACTCGGGTAGCTCGAATTAATTAGGTAGATATATCTCCAAAACCAACTGGCCACTTAGGGTGAAGAGAGCATATTTGATTACAGCAGCAGTATGTATCTAGTTACAACTCTTAATGCTATTGTCAAGAAAAAGGTAACACCATAGGTATATATTCCTAAATTACCCGAAACTTATATGCACTGTTTGAAACAATTGTTTTACAAATTGGGAATACTGAAAATTACTTTGGATATCGCAATAACATAATCAATCGCCTTAAATAAATTCATTTTTTATCTAATTCTGCATTACACAACAAATCGTGCATGTTTAGTAGCAAATGTGATATTTTCAAGACGTATCCAGCTTTTGGCGAAAGACAAGATTTGGGCCGATCCATCGGTGTACAATTTCTCACGTCAAATTCGATATTGTGTTCATCCGTTTATGGAAATTTAATACACATACCGTATTTACTCGAGAACCCTTCACAGGAAGTGAGATACACAATAAATCGATTAATACAAAGTTGTTAACAAGATTATTCTCGTATTGCCTTTTAAAGACAAAAAAATAAACTATCCTATATTTTTATTCGTCGCCGAGCAATTTTAAATATAATATCAGACTGAATCTTTTTATTGGCGTTGCGGTAACATTCAGTTTTTAACCTCCATCTTATTGAGGGTGAAGTTCAATCACAACATCTTATTAACTTCACAGTTCACAAATGCACTAATCAAAGCCAGTTATTTATTTGTGTCAGCAGCGGGTGTGAACACCCTTTATATTCATAATCGTGTTTATATATGGAATGTAGAAAGGCATCAAAAAATCTCTGCCGAGTATGCTGCATATTAATCGATTTTACTCATGTTTTTTGTTACCGGAAGCCGATGTTTTTTAGAAATTAAATATTCGTAGTATATGTCAGATATTAAAATAATAAATGTACATTGCGACAATGCCGACGTTATTTATTATTGCTAATGACTTGTTTACCACATTACAGTTAGTTAATGTCAATTTGAATTTTCAAAATCTAACATTAGATTTGTAATCAGCAACCCCAAAAACCCCCGAGTAACAAATTCCATTTGATTTCCGCGACAAGAAAATTGTATTCTTCTAAGGAGTGCAACATGCGATGAACGTCGAATAAACATACGTAAAACCTGTACACTTCAAACCTTTATAACTTTGTAAATACAATAGATAGATAGAAAGATTTATTTTTTTAAGAATTGTGCGGAAATTCGTCTACGCGAACTCGTTTTCTCAGATTTTTCTATCGACACTTGTAGAAAAATATAATCAACAGTATGGGAAAGAAATTGAGGGTCCGTATGCAAAAACCGGACAGGCGCTCGAAACGCGAAATGAGACAGTAGAAAAAGCCGAAAAAATTTAATTTTCGCAAATGGATTTTAAAAAATACCATCATATAGAGAATTAAATGCTACACAGTGTTTCCATTTGACATTTTTTGATTTGATGTCAAGATCTGGAGAAAAACAAATAAAAACAGCAAAACATTATTCCCGAAAAAACAATACATTTTAAAACATAACTTACGTTTTCTCTTAAACGAAATGACGGATCAATTTGAAACTTGGAGGATCTAATTTGTATAGTTTTCCGAAGACAACGAACATAGTAAAAATAATTTATATCGTAATTTTGAAAAGTTACGTATGTTTAAACCTGACGTGCTGATATTCGCGAGAAAATATCTTCTAACGCTTGGGGAGTTCGGGAAAGTTTTCGGAATCAAAAATCTAGAAATGCTGTATTGTAGATGACGAATCAATGAAGTTTTCTGTGAAAACAGAACTTTCATTCGATTTGTTAGTCAAAAACGGCAATTAATTTTGTAGCGCTGGAATTTTCCGCGCGACACCGGGTATAGCGCATGGCGAGCAGTTTTCAGCGTAGCAACAAAGCCGTAACTTTTCAAAATTACGATATAAATTTTTTTTACTATGTTCGTTGTCTTCGGAAAACTATACAAATTAGATCCTCCAAGTTTCAAATTGATCCGTCATTTCGTTTACGAGAAAACGTAAGTTATGTTTTAAAATGTATTGTTTTTTCGGGAATAATGTTTTGCTGTTTTTATTTGTTTTTCTCGAGATCTTGACATCAAATCAAAAAATGTCAAATGGAAACACTGTGTAGCATTTAATTCTCTATATGATGGTATTTTTTAAAATCCATTTGCGAAAATTAAATTTTTTCGGCTTTTTCTACTGTCTCATTTCGCGTTTCGAGCGCCTGTCCGGTTTTTGCATACGGACCCTCAATTGTAATAGATATTTTCTTTAAAACGTATGTTCGAAAGGCTCTAACTTTGGAAAGAAATGAGATAAAGCAATGTTTCTCTGTTTGTTTTACAGATAATTTTCTATACTTTAATTTATTCTTGAGTTGTTTTGTTGCAGGATGCCTGGGACAAATTATATTTACAAAAAAATAAATAAAATAAAACGTATATATACTTTTGTATATATTTATCACCTTAACTGTTTAATAATGCAGCTAAAATAATTAAAATGATTGCAAATTATACAGCATTTATTGTTTTTGAGGTCGCTGAATACGAATCTGGTGTCATATTCTCAAAATTCAAAACGTCGGATTCAATATAGTGGATGAAACGAGGAAATGTTGATAAATCCGCATGAAAATAGCTACTTTGGCGGTTTTTGGGGTCGCTGAATACGAATTTGGTGTCAAATTCTCAAAATTCAAAATGGCGTATTCAATATGGCGGACGAAACGCCTGGCATAAAGGATTTCTAAAATTGTTTACTTGTTTATAGTTTCTTTAAATAATTATTGTTAAACGCTTGAATTCAAAAATAAAAAAAATTACTTTGACTTGTATCGTAGGTTCGTCACTTTATTTCAACCGCCACTTTGAATTTCAAGAATCTGACATCAGATTCGTATTCAGCGACCCCAAAAACCGCCAAAGTAGCAATTTTCATGTGGATTTGTCAACATTTCCAATGTTTCATTCGCCATATTGAATCCGCCATTTTGAATGTTGAGTATATGACACCAGATTTGTATTCAGCGACTCAAAAACAATAAATGCTGTATTTATATAATTTATATAAATTATATAATTTGCAATCATTTTAATTATTTTACCTGCGTTATTAAAAAGTTAATGTGTTAAATATATAAAAGGTATCATACAGGGGGTAGTTTTTACCCCCTAAAACGATTTAAAAGGGCCAGAAAAAAAAAATTACGTGTCCAATATTTTTCGATACTCTAGATGTATGCAAAGTTTGATTCCAAACGATGAGACACACTTGGGTAGGGTTACTTGTTAGATGACTTGATCTATTTATCAATTCTATTATGATCATCGGAACAATTACATTGTTGAATTATGTAGAGAGATTTCATACAAAAATTATTCTTTTAACCTCCAGCGCTATGTTTAAATCTTAATAAATCCTAACAAGAAAAAGCTAGATAACAACCGCGGTTAGTATCTTTCTCTAATGTCGCATAATTGATGCAGTGGGGACAATTGAATGATCATTGTAAAGCATAGGATGATTTTAAGAAACTCGATGAGGAATGTTCAAGTAAAAAATGTCACAACAAAGTTGATGATATCTCTTTCTGTCCATCTTGAAGGAGTGGCAGAGAGACCGGTTGCATGCGTCGTCCCATCGCCGGCGTTTCATGTCTTGCCGTGAATACGAATGCCCTTCAGCCCTCAGATTCATCAAACGCATACAAGCGTCCACCTCCTGAATCGAAGAACAATACCGTTCGTACAGTTCCTTTGAAGAATTCGTATTTTCGTCGGCAGCCGCCATTGTGCATGCAGGACTCGTGTTCACGTCCGCGCCGGAAGTTGCCCCTGACGACCGTACAAAGGCCTTGCCTTATCTTCCACACGGTTGAAACTTGGGACTTGGCCTGTCCCTGTGTCGCCGCCGCGAATCGCGTGACCGTTCGGTTCAAGGTCACGCGAAGCAATCTCTTTCCGTCGGTTGCACGGTTACGACAAAAACCGGCAAAACGACAGACGGCTTAACGACGTCCCCACGGCGACACCGGGAGGTGAAAGTCCATTACGTCGAGATACGGTCCGGCTGCTCGCGATTGGCTACAACACAACCTTTATTACGGGTTCAATGTGTATCGACATTCGAAGAAACGGTTGCTGCTGAATGTGTCTCGCGATGAAATCATACTTCCACCTCGTTTCCAGACAGTGGAAAGTGACAGTTAATATATATGGTTGCAGTGTTGGCTTTCTGATTCATGCACAGTTTCCGGTTAAAAATGCAACATGTATATCCCACGTAGAGTTATTTTTGTATCTGTGTAGGCTTTCTCTGTAGACCAATTTGCCCAGTCTTACAGATAAACGCAACCCTCGGAGATATGTGTATAAGGTTCACAATGTCATCCGATAAAGTCTAAGAGTGACATAATTTTTTAAGGTTTACATCTGGGGCATTCCACGTAAAATAGAGCCACTTTTTCGACATTTTTGTAATCAACATTTTGTAAATGTTCAATTTTAACATTTGTAAAGAATGTGATACCTTCCTCACAAATTTTTAGAGAATTTTTTAATTTATGCGGATTTTCAGTACTCAATTTTTTTATCATTTTCCTATTAACCTTCGCCGGTCACTGGGGGTCCAACCAACAGACCCCACGATGAATTTAAAGAAAATAATTCGCCTCATTAGTTTTAAATTGGAAATATTGGAACACTTATCGGTAATTTAAAGTACTACCAATAAATTTCTGGTAATTCCGTTGTCTTGATACACGTCACTATACTCGTGGCACTTTACAAAAGTTAGGTGTGATTTCGTGGCAGGGTCCAGCGTACTCCAGTGTGACTACGGTGTATTCTTTGAAGAAAATAAAAAAGCTTTTGTTTCATGATTCGTATAGTAGAAATAGTCGAAATAACACGGTAAATAATGCGTATTGTATATCTATTATTTACTGTCAATAATATTATAAGACATATATTATTTATAGTTTTAGAGATGGCTTACAATTTAAGAGTTCATAATATTCGTAAGCAAACAGAAGAGGCTGAGGAAGGTGAAACTATTGGCGGAGATGATTCAGAAATTTTCGATTATCAGGATGTAAATTACTTTATTTGTTCAGTTACACATCCTATATTTAAAAATTATGTACAATTAAACAAAGTATGTAGGTAAAAATTATGTACATTATTTTTTAAAGATTATGCACTTAATTCATCTAAATAAATGCACTATTTTTATCAATAGACTATTTTTTTTCTACAAGACCGCAATCTGCAAAGTACGTCCAGAAAATTTCATTAAAAAATATTAAAAATATAATACGTTATGATTTTTTAAGTAAATAAGTTTAAGTAAGTAAAGCATTTTCTGCACTTTCTTTTATTTGTAATTTTCTTTGCTATGTTAGATGCAAACTTATGCAAATTGAACAATGGGGCCATAATTTGGGATGGTTGAACAACGTCTCAAAAAAGAATTTTTGTAACTTGCTACTGCTTACTCTTCTAATACAGGAACGATTTTAAATATTGGGGTCCATTGTTCTGAGCATTTTTAGGAGCTGTGACCGGCGAAGGTTAATATGGATAGTCCGAAAAAGGTTTTTTAAAACGTAGATTTTCCAGATTTTTCATGGGCTACCTTTTAAAAAGTCGTTTTTAATGTATTCATTTTTATTTTAACACCTTGGGCCAGTCAAACGGAAGTTAAAGAAACTTAGAAAATTATCATAATTTATGTAGAAAATGATGATATTGAGAAAAACATAGGATGAAAAGGTTAAATGTATAAAAAAATAATTTTAAAGTGCTGTCGATAATAGAAGGCCCTTGAATATCACGCAGATGATGCACACACTTCAGGGGACTCCATTTAATAAACTTTAACTGTCCGTAACGTCTATATTTATCGTAAAAAAACTATTTATTTTTACGTTAAAACTTTTTTTTACATGACTCATTTTTGTTATTCTTATGATTGACATGGTGAGACAAATATACATTTTAGTAATTAATTCAAGAGGAAGTTTCAACAACAAATTTTAAAAGCAACAGGCACGTTCCTTAAATCGAATTCTTACTTTAAGTAAATTTCATTCCGATGGTTGGTTGTATTTAATTATTTTTTAGCATTAACAAACCTACAAAATTGTTTAAGTACATATTCGAAAGAAATATCTACAACTTGCGAGCGAGAAAGCGCTACCGTAGCTCATCTAGCGAGTAGTTATTACAACTCCATGCACGAATCGTTCAATTGCGGTTTTTATTGATTGCGTTCAGGCTTAGCGAACAAGAAATAATTTCAGATCTTATAAATATTGACAAAAAATTTCGTGATTTTTTTATCCAATTACATGAAGTGTAAAACCTTTTCTGATTAAAACATTACTAACTACTGCTGTATTTAAACGTACGAAATAATTAATTAAAATCTTTTATTTAATAGTAATGAATGACTAATGCTTTGGTTTTTGTAAGCTTTCATTTTTCTCTTTTGGGGCCCACTGTAAAAACAAATACTTAAAATGATTACATCTTAAAATCAAACAATGAATAGCGCATAAGTCTGGCTTTGTCCAAGTGGTCTTATTTACATTATATTGTAATTTCAGTAAATTTTCTTACTTAATTCTAGATTTCAGTTGCATTTCTTGTTTCAATTTAAGTATTGTTTTTTACAGTAAGAAACACGTTAAGCCAATCCCATTTTAGTTGTAAACACATATAATATCTTAAAACTATATTATGAATTCCAGCCAACATGAATTGCTCTGGAACAATGCACTGTGCAACAGAGACGTGATTAAGAAATGATGTAATTCGCTATTCATATTGTCAAAAACGTTAATGTAAAAGTTAGCAATTATTTTGGAATAATTGTTATTAATTATGCAATAACCGTTTCCGCAACTGTAAACCCGCCTGACCAGCATTACGTGCACTCGACGTGTTTTAAAAATACGAACGGGATATACATTCAGCAGTCAAAGGCTAGCCGATAAGTACGCAAAATGCTGGCGGTTTCTTCACAATTAACGATTATTGCGTGCTTGAAAATGATTGCTCGAGGGAAGCCAGCACCGAACTCTCTGTGATGGATGTCGCTTGCAGTGTGGATAATGCGTGTGCTCTTTTGTGTGCCATACACACGTTACAGCGGTCCCATTGATGACGACGACAATTTTGAAATTATAATAATTCACACGGATTGAAAAAAATGTTTAAAAAAAATGCTCTGCTTACGATGACTTTTTATAAGTCTGGAGTTGCAAATTACTCTAAAAATCTAATGTAGTTAAAAATTATTAATCCCAAAAGGAAAAGTGTTAGTTCAATTTGCCATATCTTTGCTGACAAAAATTAAATGTAACTAATACGAGTAGCCAAATTTTCTTAAAAAATTCAATTACTATGTCCAATTTTAGACTTTTACTACACTGAAAAAAAAAATTAGTAATTTTGACTAAATATGTGGTTGCCAATTCGCACCTAAATATTTAGACCATGTCCTACAAATTAGTGCTTCCAACTTCATCGTGATACCGATTCAACAGAATTTAGTTAATTCAACCAAAATGTAGTTGGCATTACTTAATATTTGTTTGCCAACAGGTAACCACATATTTGATAAATATTACTTTTTTTTCTCAGTGTAGTATATTAATAGTTGCTTACTGAAAGAAGTTACTAATCGAATTTTTTTACTAGTTCATTAGATAGTACTGCTGTGCACAAAAGGCGTAATATTTTTTATAGAAATTTCGCCGATTACTATTGAACATTCACAAAAGATAGCTGAACTTGTACTAAAAAAATGACTATTTAGCAATAATGTCGGACAGCAAGCTTCCATATGAGGTTGTGACATCCCAGGCAATAAACATAAAAAGTAGAGAATATGTGCTTAACAAGAGGTCAGATGCGTCATATAATGAGGGTTTTCTGAACTTGATATCGTTATAAGATTTTTATGAACACAAGTTTAAACAAATCTTAGAACGTGACGCATCTCTTACAGCACATTTGGAGATGATTCTGAACTAATTATTACATTGCTGGTTGCGAGTTATACCTTCTAAATATTATTTGGTGTGAATTGTTTGAAAAATGTCGTAAAAAATGTTAAACCTAAGTGTAAAGTTCTAAGCAGTTAATATATATATAATATTTTTAATAGTAATAAAACCAATACACTATTTTCATCTAAAAAATTACAGAAAATCAGTCTCTCTGATATAAGTTATCTAAACTTATTTCTTTGCTCTTGCTTATATTTAATTTCATAAGCAATTAAAAACACCAATGTCGTACTAGAGTTAGTAGTATATGCATTAACTTTACTAAGATATCTCTTGCAGTTCCCCGATGGTCGAATACTCGAAAGTTACTAGAATTGAGCTGTGGCAAGTGTAAAATGCTGTACACGTATATAATACCAGTTGCCAGAAACTAGCAGCTGCTGCTGGCGGTTGTAAATATCGCCATGTTCCGGTCTATTTCCGACTTACATCCAGGAAGTTTGACCTTTTCAGATTATACGAATATAAAACAGCATTGTCTATTATACTACTAATTAATTGCGATACAACATTTGGAAGAATTATTAATAATGTAAAGAAGACCTAGACCTTTCGAAAATATTACTGGAATAGACCTGAATATTTAAATTAATTTACTGCCATCACCCAAAGGAATTATATACATATTGTAACATTTCAAATCTTAATTTTCAATAACCCAGGGAAACAAACGTTCACTCTCAAACTCTCTTCTAAGAGGAAAATAACTATTAAACCACTCGCTAAGATTGAAATTTGCATATTTAGTAAATTTGCTTCAAGAGAATATTGGAGAGATACTTGAAGGTTTTAAGAAGAATATGTTCTCAAACTTAACCGTACAAAAATGAATTTTTATGATATATTAGAATAGTCCGAACGTTACAAAAAATTTCAGGCGATTCTTTTTGATAAAATATAAAAATATTTAAACTAAATACAAAATTTTACACAGCGAAATTTCAAGTTAACGGGCACGTTTTTTGCAAAGGTAACTTTTGATGATAAAGTTGCAGAAGAACTGTCTCGTCTTAAAAATTAATTATAAATCACATTTCCGATGTAGTTTTTGATTGCTGATTCGGAATATGAACATAAAATTTTGGCGGTCAGCCATATTGGCGCCGACATTTTACGAAAACAGCCTATCCAAGATATAAGCAAGTTTGATCAAAATTCATAGGAACATATCTTACTATTATCGAGATCGCTCTTCAAGATTCCGATGTCAAAATTGAGTTGCAGCCATCAAGATTTCCAATATGGCGCAAAATTTGCAAAAAACAAATTGCAAAAAAGAAGAAAGGGGAAATATTTATTAATTTATCCTTGACTCGGATAATCGATCTAGTCAATTTTTCTATTTTGAAAAGTTCACCAAGTGTTAAATTCATGAATTATATTTAATAGGAAATATTTAATCTTATCAATATTTTTCACGGTTTTAGAATATTGGGAGTTGAACTTATGGATAAAGGTGGATGAAACATGAATTTTATAAAAACTTTTTGCTTTTATACCCCGCTCATTGTAACAACATCAAAATGACGTCATCAATCTGAAAATTTCGCTTTAACGAAAAACTGTGAGCTTTTAGCTTTTATAAAAAATGCTAAAAACGAAAAGTTCTTAGAAATCATTCAGAAATATACTGCAATGTTTTAAGATTTTTTAATGATTTTTCGAGAAATTTTTTAATTTAAATTCGAAACAAAATTCTTTGATAAATTCTAGAAATTGTTTGGTCTTTTCAATCTGTTCTAAAAGTTAATAGTTTTTGAGGCAAAGGATTTCAAATATTTCAGTTTAGGATGTTTTTTTTTAATATTTAAACATTTTTGAAGAACAAAAATTCTTACAATTCAGGATGGAATGCACCAACATTTTTGAAGAGTTTTTCATAGATATTTAAAAATTTTGTTAAATATTTAAATAAACAAAAATTTTATTGAGTATGCCATTTTGAAGTTGAGCAGAAAAAAAATACGATGGGTTCAAGTGAAATTCTAGACATTCACTGATACGATACCTAAAAAGAAAGCTTAAACCGAACAAGTACATTCTTATTTTGCTAGTGAAAATCTAGAAAGGTATAGACAATCTTGTCACGTAAAAACTTGATTACATTAAAAAAACATAAAAAGCTTAGAAATTCAAGTTTGATGTTTATGTAAAAGAACTAGATGAACCTATACGTATTCGCAGACATTTTCAAATATTTGAAAGGAATTAAGACTATACAAGAAAGTAAGTTTTGCAAAATGTCAAGACACTTAATTATCCAAATCTGAATCCTATTTAATACGCCAATCGGGTAATAAAACAAGAAGAAAACCCGACATTTATCAATTAAAAATTTGAAAGAAAAAATGTAAGGACTAATCGATTATTAAATATTGAATACACTGAGAAAAATTCGTACTTAATGCGCCTCCGTTTTTCGTCTTCAGATAGATCAACAATTTCTGAACTGTATTTCACCAGTTGGCAGAAATTATTCTTAAGTAGTTAAATGCACTAAGAATGTAGACCCTGGAATGAAATTTCGAAGTTCTTTGGTTTTGCTTAAGTTGTGTAAAATCGTTTAAAATGTTGAAATTCAAGTACATAATTTCGTAAATGTAACTACTAACAATTAATTGGGAAAAAATAGTACATTTTTCTATTATCCGCCCAACTATCGAAAGAAGATTGAATTTGTTAGAAAGATTCTTTCAGTGCACAATTATTATTAATTCATAATTTTCCTTCTGTATAATATTGCTCGTCGACAATTATTACTCGTAGCAAGTGTTTTTGCTGAATAGCATTATTATGATATAGCCGAAAACCTCCGAACCTACAAAAATCAATGACTTCAACTTCGTCCTCACTTCAGAGCAGTACGCAATGCGTACAGCGTTGCCAAGTTCCCCCCGTATGGAGGCGTATCAGGAAATACTTCATATTTTCGAGGGCAGAACTACACTTATTTACTATTTATTCAATTAACAAAAATTAAATTTTACAAACTGAAATATTCTGTGATTCATCTGCTGCCATAGAAGATACATGCTAGATTATTTTCCGACGTTTTATACTAAATATTTATTTAAAAATTTTGGAAATTCAATTTTTGGAGGTCATTGGCTTTTCCAATTGTAATTTGAGTTCTTGTTTACTTTTGTTATTAAATCTGCAGTTGAAGTACTGAGTTATGGGCTAAGCAATCTTCGAACTGACATGTCGACAGATGCGCATACAAATCCGGATACTTATTGCAAAGTGTAGTAGTCACCTTCTCGAAATAGTCAGCCGCGGGGTACCGCTCCCTTATAGTTCGGCAATATTTACTATAGGGACGACGATATCGATCAGTTTCTGGTCCCTATACGGGTCTTCTCACAACCCCGCAGGAGCTACGTCAAGGATAAAAGCCTCTTTTATTCAGTTTAGCACGTTCTGTTTACGAATGTCTTGACAATGTTGATAGACAGATATAAAACAATATCATTCAACGGTTTTTCTTTATGTTGTTGTAGATAAATATGAAATTAACACCAAAAAACTTAATTTAAAAATTATAAAGAAACAGAAAAATTATACTTACCAAGCAATTAATACAAAATATTTCTTCATGCAATAAGAGTAAGTTTCATTAACATCTGCTGGAAACCTGTACGAAACGATATACACTGATTACCGTTTTTGGTTCATTATAAAATAAAAAATTAATTTTCATAAAAAAATAGGACGTGTTTATGAGGTTCCTTTTACGACGAGTGCAAACAGATATATGTTAAACCAACCATGAGTTAAATTGCGTTACAGATCTTATCGTCACTTAATAATTAACTTTCAAAAGTTAGGAATGCGTGTCAACTACTGCTTCAAGCTCTGTTTACCTTACCATATGTGGAAAAGCAGCAGTCGTTATACACTACCAATTATTAATTGGATTACAATAATCTGCATATACGAAATAACTCAATGAAGAGCAACATTGAAGACATTTTGCACGTTTTCGAGACGTAAAAACATTAATGTAAAGGTGTCAAGTACAATTATGCAAATATTGGATTAAAATGATTGATCTTGTGCGATCGAATATTTGGACAACGTCCGCAGTGATTTGTTTCATTTCCCAGTAGATGGCGCAATAACTTGACTTGGTCGCAAGTGGTTGAAACAGAATTCCTTGTTAACAAATCGACGGAACTATCAAGATGATCTGAGCCATTAGCTTACTGAACAATTATCGGTGAAATTCTTTTTTCTCACCCTTTTTCGAATCATTAGCATTGTACTAAATTACTAGTGATTTGCATTGTTGCGGAAGGTAGTTTAGTACTAAGTTCTGCGCTAAATCCGTATCTGCAACGTCATCGACGAACTGCGGTATGCAATTATGCAGTAGACGAATAGGATGGTATCAAATTGCAATATCGATTCGGTTATAAATAACCACGATCCGTAAATAACTTTCGTGGAATTGACCGCGACTTCGAAAGCGGCGAAAAAAAATAGGCTAAAAAAAGTCGCGATGCGTTTCGCGCGGCAATTTACCGGATACTTGCGCCGGCAATATGTGCGGATTGACGGAACTTTTATGCGAAAGTGGATTCGTACCATGACACACCTTATCCAACGGAATCTGACTTTTCAATGGCAAAACGCGAAACAGCCTTAGCCATCACACATAGGGTGCACCTCAAAAACCAGACAAATCACAAAACAGACACTTAAAAATCCCGACTTTCAAAAACAAGACATTTAAAAACACAGACACTCAAAAACCAGACATTTTAAAAGCAGACATTAAAAACCTGGGGAGTACCTCAAAAACCCGACAAATCATAAAACACTTCGAAAATCCGACTTTCGAAAACCAGACATTTAAAAAAATAGACATTTAAAAACCAGAGATTCATAAACCAGATATTTCAAAAAACAAACTTTAAAAATGTGTTTACATTTTGTGGTTTTTAATATCTCTTTTTTTAATGTTTGTTTTTGAAATGTCTATTTTTTAAATGTCTGGCTTTCGAAAGTCGGATTTTTGAAGTGTCTGTTTTGTGATTAGTCGGGTTTTTGAGGTGCTCACTGAATTTTTAATGTCTGTTTTTGAAATGTCTGGTTTTTGAGTGTCTGTTTTTTCAAATGTCTGGTTTTGCAAGTGTCTGTTTCGTGATTTGTCTGGTTTTTGAGTTGCACTCCTCATTTGTATATTCATTCTTGGGTTGAAAACCTTGAATGACGTACAATTTCATAGACGAAACGGCATTTTGTCGCGAGCCACGCAGTGAAACTGCATGAAACCGCCAGGATAAATACCGGCGGAGCCATTGCACTCGCGGAATTTTATTATGAGGGAATTCAACTTTGCCATAACCAGCTGATGAGGAGCTATAAACTGGAGACGTGCAATTCCGAGGGTTTTGTACGCAAAACGATGCAAATGATATCTCGGATTTCACCTCCCTTCGGAAATTATTTATCGCCCTCATCTAAGCGTTTCGGTTAATGAGAGTATTTTGCGCTTTTCTAAAATACCCATGGGAAGCACCACCTTGATGAAGGATTGTAACGGGACTCCAGTATTCTCTTCCGTAATATTCCAAGTTTGACGACACTCATTTTCATTACTGTCTTCAATTTACTCACACCTGTGCCATTCACATCGTAGACAAAGACATCACGCGATACGATCCGGAGACATGAAGCAGCCTTACATGGAGAAAAAGGATTTTAAATTTTTACTGAAATTAGTTTAGCTAAGTTTGGATAGTCTGTCAGACAAATGGTTCGCATAAACCATTTTCATGAAACTTCAAAACTTTCGGAAGTGTTCGGTAATGTACATTTCAATTGATTATTGAACGTCTTTGTTCTTTTTCATCTTTAACCCGAGTAAAAAAATGTCTCGCGAATATGTCTCCCGAAAGTATCGCTAAGCGGCAAGTGCGATACTTTAAGCGGTACTTGATGTTCATGAGGTCGAAAAGTGTCGCTGGTATCGCACAAGTATTTCAGATATAAAATAAAAATAAATAATAAATAAATTAAAAACATTTAATAATGTAAATTTGAAAGAATTATTTCATAATGTTTATTTAATCGCAAATAAATGAAAAAAAACGTGTTTGTTCTCACTCGGATTCGAACCCAGGAACATCGACTCTCGAAGCGAACACCTAACCACTCGGGCAACTTTGACATTTTTTACTGGTTACAAAATGATAGATAGTTGAAACAGTTGATTGCATTCTATTTCAAGTATTTCTCATTTTGTAACGAGAATGCCATATCAAAGTTGGCCGAGTGGTTAGGTACCGGTTTTGAGAGTTGAAGGTTCCAGGTTCGAATCCAAGCCGGGACAAATATTTTTTTTTTAAATTTATTTGCGATTAAATAAACATGGTAAAATAATTGTTTCAAATTTAAATTATAAAATGTTTTTTATTAATTTTTTTAAGTTTATTTTATATCTGAAATACTTGTGCAATACTTTTACGATGCCAGCGATACTTTTCGTTTCATGAGGCATCAAGTATCGCTTAAAGTATCGCACTTGCCTTTTAGCGATACTTTCGGGAGACATATTCGCGAGACTTGATGAGATACTATTGAGATACATTTTTTTTTACTCGGCAAAGTAAAGCCGACCAATATTTTATTTTTTGTCCGCCATATTGGATCAGTAATTTTTAATTTTTAAAAACTGAATTTGGATTACGAATTAGCGACCCAAAATATTTTGTACAGATTTTGTTCAATTTTAGTCATAATCTTCTGTATTGCGAAATTGATAGATAGTGGGGATTATTGTTACCGAAAACGGGGAATTTTGAATTAGTCGGGAACTCGCCGTTGACCCGAAACGCGCTTACATACAAAAGTGTAGAAATCGGACGAGAACGTTATTACGTTTCTATTAAAGTTATATATACTTGTTTTTCAATACTGCTCTTTTGTGATTATTTATTTGAGTGTTAGTCCAAAGTTTTAACAGTCGGAATTACAGTTATTGTAAAAAATTCAAATGACAAACGAAATTCTTGCCCTCTTGTTCCAATTTTGACGAAAGTTCAGTAATGTATACCGAAATCTTTGTGCATGATCGGAGGTGTGCCGGAAAAACTCGTAAAAAATGAGGATTGCTCCTCCGAGGTAGGCTTAATAAGCAATTACTAATAAGACGAGGTTGATTTCATCAGGTAGTTGTTGCCCTTAATAGTTAATAAGATTGATGCGGCCGCATATCCGAATCCTGCCCGAGGTGGATCACCCAGAATACGCGCAAATTGAATTACCGACAGCCGAGAACGGATCCAGAGGCATAACGAACGTTAACGCCGGTAATTACTCCTGATCTCGCTAATCAGAGCCTTTTGTAGAACGCATTGCATCCCTGCAACGAAGCGCGAAGAAACGAATCGCGTTTCCTACGGAGACGACGATCAATCCCGCGCTAGGGTAAATCCTCCTACGTGCATAGGACGTCCTGGTATCGATCCCTTTCGCGGGGACCTCGACCTTGGCACGAGCAACCCGAGGAGGAGCAACCAACCCCTCGCCGAGTCCTGCCGGGGCGCCGACCCTCCCGATTTTCCAAAACGAGCGACGGCGGCGACGCGCAGTCTGCCCGGGCCTACATTCATGACGGATTAAAACGTTAATACGAGGATCCTCCTTTGTCAGGGTTAACTTTATTGTTATCGTTTTTGTCTACCGCTTAGTGGCTGGTAATTTCCGCAGAACATTTTTTCTCTAAACGCCCGTTGAAGATATAGATTTTCATGCTACGGGACTCGGAACTTGCAGACATTTTAAAAGATTTTTACATATAAAAATATGGACATTTTTGGAAAATTTATCTGAAATTTTTTATCGTGGTTAAAAAGAATTGTTACAGTTTTGTCATTTCTTGAAACGGTAAAACAGTAAAATACTTCGATATAGTTACTGTAAAAAACTCGCAATATTAAGTTGCTGTAGGCGCAATCCATTTTAAATCGTGCAGACATACCGATGGCGTGTTAACAATTATTAACTTTATCATGAAATATATTATTCTTCCTGTAAAATAAAAAAACACGTATTTTATTAAAATTTTGTAAACAATTTTTGTTTATTTTTCACGAAATATTTACGATTATTTAGAGGCTCGAAATTTACTCAATTTTTAATCTTTTCAGTCGTCTGAGCTTATTTTGTTGCATTTTTTATAATTTCTAACAATATGTCTCGAAAAATGAAAAATTTCAATAACCAATAACAATAATTCAATTTTTTGTAAAATAAAAAATTGCTCTTAAAAACCCAATCTTTTTCCCCAAATGTTCAGGATTTATAGTTAATCAGTCGTTTAAATAAACATAGAAATTTCATTTTTAATATTTCTGTTTCTGAGGAGAAAAAACCTATTTTCAATTTTTGCTAAATCTCTTAAGAATCGCAGTTTTTATTTTATTTTTAAATGTTCCTTTCGTATTTTTTTTTTTTTTATAAATTCTCATGCTATTTCTTGATACTGATGCCTGATAATTGACAAGAATAAACAAAAAGTATTTAGAATACAGGATATCTTCTTTTTTAACATTTTTCCATTTATAGTAACTGCGAACAACTAGAAATCGTCAAAACCTTGGAGATTATAAGAGTTAAAAAAAAGTTAAAAATATAGTATTTTCTCTTCAGAAACAGAAAAATATCAAATTTTTGCTGTAAGTTACACATTATATGGTTATCTACAACCCCTGAAAATGTTTGGGAAAAAAGGTGTTTTTCTTTAATTTGTTTAAAAAAAATTAAATTATTGTTATTGGTTACCGACATTTTTCATTTTTCGAGACATATTTTTTTTAAGTATGAAAAATGGATGCGACTGAAAAGTTCGATAAATGAGGAAATTTTCGTTTGTTGACAACATCTTAAGTAATTCGTATAAAATAAAAAAATAGTATATTATGCACTGAGTTGCACTTTATGCATGCGATCGAATTGCATATCCTATTTTATACACGGCTTTACGAACGGAAAAGTGCATAAAATTTTTTGAGAAACTATACAAAATACGTGTTTCTTTATTTTTCATGTGGAATTTTATATATTAAGTTGTTATATTTTATATAAGTTTATCTAATAAGTTAATTTTTACCATGTTACCGGTCTACCTGCATTTTTAAAATGGATTCGGCCTATACGAAAAGACATTACTTTGGAAAAAGGTAGTAAATCAGCTGTCAAATTTCGCCACAAAAATACTAAAATAATGTTGGCATACATTCGCAATTATTATTTTTTATATATTCCTGCTATACACTTGTAAGTGATATGTAAAAATGCTGCTAAAAAAAAACTTCCAACACATGTACATTAATTCTTCCCAATGTATTATTATATGTCCATAATATATACAATTAAAAAAATTAATATATTGTATGAAATGTATACTAAATTTTTTACAGTGTAGGTAATATTCTGAACACATTCAATGACTGCACCTGCACTGACAGAAATATGACTGAAATTTGTTATATGTTCAAGAAAATTCGTTACAATTTAGTAATTTTCGATTATTGCAATAAAAAAATTCCTTAAATTTTATAATAAAGAACCATTTTTTCGGTTTTTAACCAGTTAAATTTTTGTATAACTTATTCAAAATCAAAGAAAAGAGTGATAAACCCACAAATTAATATACAGTCCTTTAAAAATGTGAATAAAGTCTTACGAATATACTTATGAATAAATTTAATACAAGAGTTCCGTCTTAGAACCACTTATGACTAAATGAAAATCTATTTCTACAATAGGAGCTGGAGAAGCTCACAAGAATATCGCAACCGAGTCTAAAGGCCATGCAGGGATATGCGATAAAACCTCCGATTTGTGTCACAATATTAGAAATTTTAGGGAATATTACATAAAAGTTTAACGATAAAAAACAGAAGAGTGGGTACGTTTGCAATTTTTATTTCAATGTTTTACTGCAGAAAAATAAGCTTCGAACTTTAATTGAGAATTGTGTATTTTCCGGACTTATTATAATGGGTTAATTACAGGAAAATATAAATTTCTTTGCAGTAAAAATTACTATTAGCATTATATTTATATTTGAAAAAGAGTAGAAAAAATTTAAAAACTACAGTACTACAAAGAACTGTATATTTTCCCATAACGAATATTACCTCCACAAATTATTAACTGGATAGGAACATAACCAAAAGACTTTTCGTATATATTGAAAAATACTACGCACTCCTCATGCTTATATGTAGAAAGTGAAAAATTGTATGACGAATATTTTGTATTATGTCTAAGATTTCATGAACGTTGCTGTTAATGCGTGTAGGTACTATTATTTTAGTAAAATGATCAAACATTTCGATTTTCGAAAAATCGCTACGCAGGATACTTGAAAAAAGTCCTCTCAACATAGAAAAAATTACTAAAGTAATAAAATAGTAGTCAAAATAGTAAAATATCATATACGATTTCGACGAGTGTACGTTATCGGCCGTCGACCCTCTACAAAAATGTCGCCTTCAGAGTAAACAAATGCCACACAGCCATCTGCGATCTATTTGTTTAAAAAAATGAAACCTGTAACTCCGGGACTACTATTATAAAATCTATTTCAAAGAATTCCTCATATTTTATACAATTTGTATCTAAAAATGAAGTTGACGCGAGATATAAATTTAAATACAGTTTTCCAGAAAATGTTGCTATCTATATACGAAGAGAAATGTCCTCTAAATTTTTCTTTTCTTGGAATGACAAAGCAAGGGCGTATTTTTCTCGTGTGAATCAAATTAACGTAATCTTTCGATCAATATCAGGAATTTTAGTCTGTACTTCTATTTAGTTAATAACTTATTAGTAATATAAATGAAATTAATACAATATAAATTGCGTATCAGATCACTAACCTTACTAACCTTACCCATGGTAAATGCATTATAAAATTGTAGTAAAACTTGAAACGTCGATAAATAAACATAAGTTTTAGTCATTCTTCCAAGAAAAAGTATTTTCTTGTATCCTCCACATATGGCGGTAGTGACTAATCGCTTCATCCATTATTCAGCATTGCTGATTGAAAAAGAATATTTCCCTTATGCGGTATTTTACCGATTTATTAAAGTGTATTATAATTGCAAAAATTAGTTGTGTTTTTTTTTGTTTTATTATAAAATTTTTGTAATTTTTCTCGAGTTGTGTTTGTTTAAATTAGAACAATGATGCTGAATTTTTCTGGGAATTATTTCAGAATGCATGCAGGGAAAGTTATTTTTCTTGGTACTAAAATTTTGCAGTCAATTTCGGTACACGTGCGTTAACTTATTTTTTAATCTGAATTAATATCAGATTTTTAATAAATCAAAAACGATATAGTAATTTTTATTGGAAATAGTCTATCTCTAGACTGATGCTCTACATCCGGAGATTTTATATGCAGAATCAGAAAAAACTAAATGTCGATTGTTATTGACAGAACACGAGATAAGATTCTGTTTCAGATTAAAGTTTGTTGTATGAATAAAAAAAAAACTTAAAAATGTCGATCAACACAGCACAAATTACCAATGCATTACTTCTTCAACATTATTTATCTGTAATGAATATTTTTAATTATTCGACTGTTACAAAACGGATTACTAAACAAAATATTCCGAGAGCCTCGTTGACTCGTCAACATAATAAAACACATAAAACTCAAAGAAACAAATGTTAGAAAGATGTGTAAAAAGTGTTATATATCAGGCAATGCCCGATTTTGTTAAAATAGTATGTTCAATCCATCTTGTACATGAAATAAATTTCTTTCCAACCATTTGCGACTAGACCGCATCATTTTAGGCCATCTAGTAGAATATAAGGTAGCTCATGGCGGTAATTTATCAGTTAGAGGTGTCTGATAGAACAAGCGTTTAATAATATTGCAGAAAACATAAAATGTTACAAACTACTGGAAAATGTGATCCTGAAAATGTCATTTTTTCAGTGATAGAAAGGAACTTAATCAAATATAAGTCTAGACGTTAACATTTCTTAATTTGAGATAATTGAAGTTAGACAACCTTGCTGATATAGTGAAGCGTTATGCTGAAGGTACTAGATCTACAGGTCACATGATATGCATTTATATTATTATTAGAAGGATAATTATTCTTTAATGACGTCATATAATTTTAGGATGCATCTTTTCAATTTAAATATTTCTTACAAATACACAAATTCGTGCGATTAATTGTCTTGCATTGTTTCATATTCGTGAGTAACTACTTTTAAGAAACTGACGAAAGTCAAATAAGGGCTAATTTATGATGAAAAGTTTTTATAGAGAGAAGTTCCACCTAGACTTGCTGCCATAAATCGGGTTTATGGCACCATTAGTGTTTA
The DNA here is from genome assembly GCA_030407085.1 of Trichopria drosophilae. Lineage (NCBI taxonomy): Eukaryota > Metazoa > Arthropoda > Insecta > Hymenoptera > Diapriidae > Trichopria > Trichopria drosophilae. The sequence goes on along the minus strand of CM059586.1, from coordinate 67,256,571 downwards.
AATTGAATGAAATGAAGCTATAACTTATGGCTTATTTACGTTTCTATGTTTACACATTTGTATACAGAATGTGTCTTTACAAGTATATTTAGCATAAACACCCACGATCGCATTTGCTTCGCTTCTTGTAAATTCACGCGAGAGCAATTAGATTAGACAAGTAATACTTAACTAATTTAAATCCGTTATTACTTTGCGTAATTACCACTGATAATTCTGTAACAGTATTTCTTAAATTCCTGATTATATTCCCACAGAATATTTTGCGGGAGACCCCGACCATTCTTTTAAAAATATCTTTTGCTTACAAAAAATCAAAATGATGTTACAGAAAGACGCTAGGTGAACCCCAAAAGTGCTCTATTTACGATGCAACATTGCAAATTTCCCAATAAAGTATTGAATAAAAAGAGCTTTAAAAACCGTAAACAAAACGAAAGGAATTATGTGGGCATCCTGTGTTTGTTTTTTATTACACCTTCAATTTGTTTTTCGTTCGTATAGGGAATTAATTTATCTGAGGATGTGTTTATACTTTGAGTTCTGTCATGTTCAGGGAGTTGTTTCAATAGCTTGCGGAAAATGAGATATAGAAATCAGAGACCTCTGTCGCCACCGCGACAAGTCAATGAGTAATGAAGAGGCGGTGTATAACGATCCCCACTTCACTCGGGTAAAGTCGGAATTAGTCGGAAGTAGTTTGTTCTATTGGCCAATATTTTCTGTAATATTATCATTTTTCTCGAACAATTACGATTATACTCCAACAAATATTGAAAGTAGACGCCTCTCAAGATGTGCAGGGTTTTACTATATAATTTGAAATTATACTTTCAAAGTGTGAAATTAATTGAGATATAAATATTTAATTTTCACCTAAAATATATAAAGACAATTCTTCTTTGTACAGTATGAAAACATGACGGAAACTTGCCGTGTCGTTCATGGCAGAGGCGGAAGCTAACAACATCGGCAGGTGTATTTATAGTCGCGTCAGAGGGTCGCTTGGTTTTTTTTTCTACACACCGTGTTAATCCGTTCTGAACGATGACCCTTATCGTGCCGGTGAATTTATTTCCGTTTTATGCTCAGTTGATTTGTTGATTTTTTATTAAAAGCATGTCTCAGTTACGGTTAGGCAGTTCGTAAAATAGAAAATTCAGGTCGTCCGCGTCTCCATTTTCTTTATTTCTATTTTAATTAAGTGTGAGAATACTAAACACACTTTTTCAATTCGTCGTCGCGACACTTAATTTCACATAAATTTTTGCTATTTATAGCCTACCATTCAATACTTTTTTTTTTGACACATATAGCTCACTAAATTGTTTTTGTTTGAGAATTCACCCTTTACGGTGTGAAAATTGAGCCACTTTAGTGAAAAATGATCTTAAACGGTGACAAATCGTTATGTGATTAGAGTGGCTCAATTTTCACTTTACAAAAAGTAAAAAGATATTGTAAAAAGTAATTTCGCATATTAAATGTAAACAAGTCGTCATTAAGAAGAGGGACTCTCTGATCACTTTATGAAGATTCATGTTTTTTATTCATAAAATTTCGAGAGTTTTTTAGACTCTTTAATTAGTTTTTATATTAGAGAAGTTTAATTTTCACTGCAACAAATGTAATACGTGATTAATATTCTTGTAGTTTATTTTCTTTTACTTTATTCATGCATTTCATCGATTTGATTATTCAAGTTAGAAACAGGTCATTGCTAAATGTAAGCAAAATCAGAGAGTTAAAACATTGATTTTTAGCATACCGTTAGGGATATTTTAAATTCAAAACAGAAATGCATCTTGCCGAAACGACGTCTACAAAAGTAGACTCGGTTAGAAATTTACGCTAATTAGACAGTAATTAAATTATAATACAGAAATTATATTCTGTATATTATTTATATAATGGGAATTTATTTTCAAATGTGACTTCAAAACCCCTCGAAGCGTCAAAATTTTACTTTTATATTTTAATCATGTGCAAAATACGCAGTTTTATATTTCTAATAAATTAGTAGCTAGAAGTGGAGAAATAAAAGTCGATCAGAATTTTTGATAAAACTGCTGATACTAAAGTCGTTGAATTGTGTATTGACGTGCAGATGGGGGCTGTTTGCCGTATTTTCAGGACGGGGGTTCACTTGACGACGCAAGGAAGTGTACGCAGTTCACGCAAGGGGGTTCTTCCCCATCTTAATACAAGTAAACTCGACAATACGCAAGATGATTATATGACAGCCGTACGAAACATTCACGACATCCGGAGAACGACCAAACCAAAAATGAAGCACGCTTAGTTATAACACGCATATACATCAACACGTCGACGACAAGTACTTGACCGGCTCTAAAAATACATCAGAGTCTACCGAAAATACTAGAAGTGGGAAATTTTGATGATTGTACTCGGGGTAATGGGAAAACTGGAATAGATTGGTCTTGGCAGAAGACAACAAACTGACTTTTACATAAATGTTCTGTAATCCATATTATCGAAGTTTTGTAACTGAAATATCCGCATCATTACTTAATAACTTTGCAAAAATCAGAAATACTTTTTTAAATGCACTTTTAAAAATGTTATTAAATTTAATATATTTTTAATATACTGTTTAATATAGTGTATGATTATTTTTTTTATAATAATTTAATAACATTTTTAAAAGTGCATTTAACAAAGTATTTTTGATCAAATTTATTTTTGCAAAGTTATTGAGTAATGATTTAGTTAACATCAGATGATACATAGATATATAGCATAAATTAAAAATACTGCATTAGATCAAGACTACTTTTATCTGAAAAATAGCAGAATATTCGAAACATTAGGATAATAGTTTGTTTATTAAAAGGTAGCTTCGTATATATTAATTCCTCTTATACTATTCAATAACTATTTTTTTAAATAATACGAGCATGACGAAGTGGTTAAGACGTCAGTGTAAGTGGGAGACCTGGGTTCGATTCCCCCATTGGGAGAGCTTTTTTTATTATTTATTTGCCGAGTTATAATATAGAAAAAAATAAAAAATTACTATCTTCATTTGAATGAACCTTACATAGAGAGAAAAATATGGTACCCGATAACATACTGATGATACCAGACAACATATTGATGGTACTGCATACCATCAGAAAATTCTTCTGTATCATGATTATGTTATGTAACATCCATTTCTTTGCATGTAACCAATTAAGTTCGGGCAATGTTTTGGACATTTTCTGCAGTAAGACATTGAAGTAAATGTAACTATTTTATTATTTTTTATGGTTATCTTTCAATTGGCACTGTGTGAATTGTGTCCTTTTTTCATTCATAAAATTGTTGAATCAATGAGAAACCGGAACTAACAGTAGATAAAATCTACGAATTTTAACTAAAATTTTGTTTTGCTTGGAATCAACAAATATGTAAATAAAAATCTTGCTGACTAAATCCATATTTCCAATGTAGGTACAGGAGTTTTTAGGATTTCTGATCGCGAATTTGAGGTTAGATGATTAAAAGTCAAGATGGTGGATCCAAACGATCGACCGCAATTTCATGAAATCACTTAAAACCACTAGACGTTTGGATGTCATCAATAACGTTCGTAATTGATCAAATATGGTCTAGTTTTCAACATATTGACAAGCAGAGTCTGTAGAAGTCTTGTAGAAGTTCTCAAATAATAACCAAACAATTGTATGGTAATTTATTATACTGCTAACGTATATATATCAATTTGAAATTGTACACTTTAGGATTTCTCACGTTAAAATTCATTTTTAGTAGATTTGACTACTTTTTAAACAGTTGGATAATTCAATATGTTATCAACTGCAATTTTGTTGTGATAATTACTATCATTCTCATTAAGAGTCTTTACTGTAAATATTGTGGACATTAAGGGTCAAGCCTGGCTTGTATCTTTATTGAAGAAGGAAAAATAATATTCATGTCTAGAATATTTTTAATATTAGCACCATTTATGAAATAAAAATTAATGCAAGTAATAAATTTTAAGATATCTTCACAAATATTGTTTATAGAGTCACGAGAATACTGTCAAAATAATTATAAATTCATGAAAGATAGTTTTAAATTGTGATTTTCAGCAAAAAAAATGCTTTAGAATTTTTGACGTTTCACTATTAAGACATTTTTACAAGAGGGCGCCTGAATGTTTTGGTATCACTTCATTAAGGGGCCCACAAAATACTTGATAGTTCAATTCACAATACTTAACTGTGAGTTAAGTACTTTAAATGTTTGATAAAAAGAAAACACATATCTGGTCACTGCAGAACTCGTAAAAGGTTCAAAACGGACTGATATCACTGTTTGACTTCTTATAATTAGAAAAAATACTCATTGGTCATATATTAAACGGAAAAAGATGCTTACACAGAGAAAAGTGTTTTTAACCTAGTATTACAATTCTTATGCCCCGTAACAGATAGTATTTTACGCATAGGGATTGGCATCTTTCTATTACTTGTTAAAAGACGAAGATTTTACATTATTCCAACCAATATGTCAGTTTATTTTATCCTTTTCTCTTTAACTAAAAGCAATTTTTTTTTAGCGAAATTTATCTAGCAAATTAAAATATTAAAAATTCCTTCTTTTAGTCATAATAAAACATTCTTTTAAAATATGAGAGTTTAATACAGTTTCGTATAACCTGTCAAAAACAAATGCTGAAAGACGGAGGATTTTACTAGTTATAATATTTCTTTTAAGGGCTATAATACACTTTTTAAAAGCCAAGGGATAGTAACTGATAAAATACACTTTTCTCAGTGTAGAAAAAGATGACTGCTTAGAATACCCCACGTTTCAAAGGTCTAAGAGGAATAGATAAAATTCGAAAATGTCTTCATATTTCTAGTAATATAAATATCTTCATTAAAAATAAGGTTTTTGCATGTACATAAAAAGGAAAGGGATTGATGAAATTGCGCTGGAAAACACAGGAAGAAGAGTTAGAGAACTCCGCCCCGGGGATGATCGTTCACTCTCACTTTTTCGCTCGGTGAGTTTCGGTGCACCTCGTGTTTCCTGTTGACACAGAGATTGGCAATTTCCGTCTGCTTTTTTCACGTCCAGGAAGTCTCAAGTTTTACTCGGGAAATTCGAAATAAGTCACATTTCGTTTTTGTAGAATGATCTTTGGTCTTCGTAGACTTAACCAAACTTTTATTAGTCTCTTCTGGTCGCTACAATGATACATACAGTACTTAACAAAAAAATTATATTTTTTTCATATAAAGTGTTCTGTGCTCTTCCCGCTATTTTTGAAGCCGACATCTTGAATTATGAAATCAGGTTCGGCACATTTTAATCCTGAGGGTCCATGGACACGATATTTCCATAAAAATGTACCCCGATGCCATTTCAAGGTAAAAGTGATGTTTGAATTAAAAAATAAATGTAAAAAATCGTGTTTTCCTGCAAAGAAACGTGTGTGACTTTTTTGCGTTTCATTTTATCGAAATTTTATTGAAAAATTCTGAAAGAGCATATAATTTTACGTTATACATAGTTGTACTAAAATTTTTTCGTAGGCATCTATATAGAAATTATCGACGACAAAACTCGTGCTGGAAATGTGTCTGCCCCGGTGTTAATAGGTTAATGAAATCGTTAATCAACGACAACACCATCACCGCCGGCTGAGCAGAATCCTCATGGTCATTAGGAAAATAGGTTATAAATCTTGAGGGGTTGTGTAGCTTCCAGACCGTAAAGTGTGCAAATTTTGCGCGGATGTATTCTACAGATCCTTTGATAGGGATTTTTAAAAAGGTATTTTAAAGAGGTGTAACCACTCTGATATTTTAGTTAGAAATCACTTTCTTTTTGATTCGTTGAGTAAATGTGAGATACATAGGTCAATGCTCTCTAAATGTAATGCAGAGATAACCGAGAACATTTTCGGTGAAGAGAACAAAAATCTCACTCTTCAAGAGTGACATAACCCTTGGAAGAGTTGAATTCCATTCTTAAAGAGTGAAATATCAACTCTTTCCTTCCTTCAAGAAGTGTTACTCGATTTTCACTTAATAATATTGAATTTATTTCAATTGTACACACGAACAACATAAATAGTAAGGTAAATAATCAAAGAATTTATCGGTGATACGAATCAACCCGAGTAGAAATGTATTACGGCCCTGATCAGGGCCTGAACAAATTTCAGCTCGGGAATAGTGTCTGAGTTTTTCAAATTTCGAGCGACAAACATTTTGCCAGCCAATCAAATTGAAACTCATTTTAGATGAAATGTGACTCGAATTTTAAATTAAATTAGAGAATCTTAAAAATGATTCTTAAAAACGTGAAATTAAACAGCGAATGTGCCATTACCCCATTTTTTTCATGTGGTTTTTCTTCATTTCGTTTTTTCTGAATTTTCTATTATTTATCATCCTAATGTCACATTTTTAAGAATCATTCTTAAGATTCTTTAATTTAATTTAAAATTCGTGACACATTCCATCTAATTGTCGCGCGAAATTTTAAAAACTCGGACACTATTGGTTCGGATCACGGATAAATTCATCTTGATTAAAAAAATTTAAATAGTTGGTTTTACTACTTAAATAGTTCTGGCTCCCTAACTTTTCGAGATTACTGTTTAGATAGTAAAATTAAGTGAAGACCATGGCTGTGTCTGATCTTACCACCTAGTTAGTAGTTCCAGCTATTTAATGTTTGCGTGCATGCCAGAATGGAAGGCCTAGAACTTGGCCGTGCAATTTTGAGGGTAATGACAGGAAGGATCTAGCAGGACTCGCAGGATTTCGTTGACGTATTTCTCGTATTCGACGAGGGTGCACGTTATTGATCAGACACGGCGGTCGGGGGGTATCAGGAAAGCCGAGAAGAGCCGAACGACCCCTGACGGCAGCCTGCTCGTTCCTTCTGGCATGGTCGTGTCGTAGTCCTGGGCCGATGAGGCTGTACACGCACGTGGTCGTCGAATGCGCCCCATTCATAAGGACCCCCACTGAACTTGCCAGTGCCATGTAATGAGGGCCGCGCCTCGTCACTCCCCAGCCACCTCCTCAACCCTCAACCCCCAACGGCCAAGCCTCGTCGTCCTTATACGCAGCTGTTGCTAAGGGCGCCTTTCCTAAGCCTTAACCGGGAATCCTCGAGAATGCGGATCCATCCAACGCATTTGCCTTCGGTATTACGTTTCGGCTTTTTTTTTTAGCACTTTGGTTCCATCATTTTGTAGCTCTCAAGAAGCACCGATCGCGCAATAACGATGACGACGGATCAGCCAAGCCTAGGACGGAGAGTGAAAGTGGTCTGCAGAGGTGAAAGTTCATATTTCAATGCCCAGGATCAATACTGAACTTAAAGAGATTTGGCAACGATTTTTCTTTTCTTAGCCTATCATTTTCGACAAAATTTGAGGATTTTTTATCCTTTAAGTATTACTGTAACTAATAAGTAATTGTTGCGGTTAAGAAAGTCCTTTATTTAAAAGAATTCGTTGTCCAATTTACAAATTTTGTCAGATTTTTAGGATACCCGATTTGTAATACAAGAAAGTTAATTTTTTGAGATTAGGACATCTTAAAAATGCCGTGATGAAAACGGATTCGCTTGCAATGTCTAAAAATATTTAAGAGCGTTCATCTCCGATTGAGGTTATTTTCAAAATATTTGTTTCTGGTCCTGTATTATTCCCCTTCACATGGTCCTATAGAAATCAAAATTCACGTAAAAATAGAATTAAATAAAATCCTCTCAGGGTCCTTAAGAAAATAAGGGTTTTATATCATTAAGGGTTGTATGACTAACTTTAGCTACATCACCAAACAGTTTGTTAATGTTGAAGAATCTTTTGGTGATCTTTTTGCAAGCAAGTTCGTTAGACACTTTTTTTTTTCATCCGTAAATGAAAGCTCTGTAGATCATTGCTCTTTGAATAATATACATATACTAGAAAATAAAACCGTCGAGGTTTGCAGTGGATAATGAAAATATTACTCTTCAAGAACTGGCTTTGATTTACCCTTGTTTTTGAGGGGTGAATATTTTGCACTCGTTGACAAGATATTGTTTATAGAATTAAAAAAAAATTAATGAGAATAGTGGTATTCGAAAAGACATTAGTGAAAATAAGTTCTTTAAGAAGACCTTTTGAGGTCTTAAAAAATGATTGAATACACCCCACTGATTGTAAAAATTGACGTCGCAAACAACGCCAGATTTTGGGACAATCATGATCATATTCAGAACATTCATATTTTATTGCCTCCTAAATGTGTAAATTATTATCAATTCTTCTACTACAAAGTTGTTAAAAATGAGTACAAAGGTTAAGATTTGACGTGACGGGTTCTCTAATCTTCCAATCGATTCATAATTTCCACGCTCAATTTTAAACATTTCCCACCAGCAGAATGTTTAGGTGAGATGAGGGGAAGCCGCGATATCTTTTTAGTATTATATTATATCTCTTTTATACTTAATTGCCACTCATTTCAATAATTCTAGATACATGTACAGGAAGAAATTAAATTTAAAAGTATAAATTAGTTGTAGTAATTAAATAGGAAAATTTAATTCGCACACACAAAAAAAAATTATTAACATTAACTAATAATGTGTCTCTTTACAAATATTAAGTAATGTCAACTACAGTTTACTTCAATTGATTAAATGTTGTTTAGTCAGTATTATGATTCATTTCAAATATCTAACATGTAGTAACATTTACGAAATATATAGGTGCAGACACTACTGTTCCATCAGTGCAGATATATTTAAAATATATTTAAGTAATTGAGAGATATATAGTATTACGTACAAAGATTTGAATATTATGTAGTACATATCTGGAAATAATGTATATTATTTAAACGAGTTGAATAGGTATCTGGTGATGCTTAAAATAAATATTGTAAATATCATAATGCATATTGTAAATTTTAATATATCTAGTGAATATTTTCCGTGTAACGTTCAAAGGACCTGGTTGTTCTAGAACAACTTTTTCATGTAAAAAATGATCTATAAATACGGCAAATTTGGACACAAATATTAAACTTTACTATACTTGAGTGGAAATACTGTTCTATGTCGACTTTTCTGCATTGATCAAAATCCGTTTTGAAATGTTCCAGGATGTCGAAAGTGCTAATAACGTATTCTAAAACTTGCTACCTAAAATAAACTTTCAATTTTAGAAATTGGGTATCATAATAATGCATACTTTGAAGAGAAATACCGTTCTAAACCCTTTTAAAATGCATACAGTGAAAGAGTTACAATTTATTATTTTCCGAATTTTGATTTTCGTCAAGTGAGTATTTCACAATCATTATTTGTAAAGAAGAAAATGTTTCATAGATTGAATATTAATAAAATAATTTTATGAAACAAAGCCCTAAATAACAATTCGGACATAAAAAAACTGCAATCATAACGCACATTGCGTATTCAAGATAATATAAAGCTAAAAATTGTTACCATTATATAACACGAAATATAATAATGATATACCAAACAAATGGTAGGTCACCTATTCCATTTCCACACGTGGCAAATAATGCTCAACATGGGGTTTGCGACACATTTATTACGATTAACGCTCCCCTGGTCGTGTTATATCTGCATCAGTAGTTTCAGACACTTAAAAGCTTCGCCCGAAATTCATTCTCTAACTTACAGGAATCCATAGAACATAATACTATAAAGTTCAAGTTTTTAGTTAATTTTAAAGCTTGCTTACTTCATCCATTTATTTTGTAGGCTACATAAAACATTGATGTGTATTGTTGGAAATTTAAAAAATACAAATCCAAGAACATTGTACAGATGCATGCGTGAATGTTTATTTTAAATGGTGGCTTTCTTTAAATGGTGGAAAAATACACTTATTTTTACAGAAATAACTTATAGGTATACATGTTCTCACATTCAAAATGTTTTGAATATTTTATTACAATGTAACGCCCGAGTGTATATTGTGAGATTTTTCCACATTCATAATCAACCTTGAAATTAAAAAGCAATGCCATTTTGATATCGTTTAATTTATTCAGATATACTTCAGCATTCTTACCAAAGTTTAACTTTTTCACACATTCTTATTTTTATTGCACTTTTCGACAAAAAAAATTGATTTTTAAACATGAAAAAAAAGATATAAACCTCTTTTTTTTAAAAGAATATTATGGGAGAGTTTTGCACATGTACTAGGATGGTATAACAAAAAAAACTATTGTTTTTAATTGATAATTCTACTACTTATACTTGGGTGGGGGCGTAATATAACAAAAAATTACCATATTTCTGGTGTACATTTGGCGAGGATTAACCGAACGGCTGTAAAATAGTACTAGTATCAATGTACCAAATGTTTGTTTCATGTGAAAATTGACTAAAAAAACAGAATAACAAATTTTTTTGTTATATAACAATAGCAAAACACGTGTGGCAGTTCTTTAGGTATATTGATTTTTACGAATTTGCGCATTAATTATATATATAAAATGTAGTAGTTGTTTAAATTTAAACAATAAGGATAAAGGAAAGGAATTATCCCCCGCTTTAATTACATTTTGAGCCTATTCGCGGGTACGCTCTCGGGTGGATAGGTCGGACAAACAATCGAAGACATTTACAAGACGGTATATACATGACAATTCAAGCCAACACCCACCCATTTTTAAACAATGTGTTAAACAATTTAAATATTGAAAATGGTGTGTATTAATAAAATCATATCGAGTTTTAAAATATGTTTAAATTAATTCTTAAAAACAAGTAAACTATATAATTATCATAATTTTCGTTTAATGGTCGATACAAAAAAAAGTGGATGGTTTACATACAAAGTATATAACTTCGGTAGACTTGGCAGTCTTGCTCTACTGCTTAGGTAAATAAAGTACAAATTATCACCGGGCAATACATTTGAGAGAAAAGTAGCGAAAGAAGAAGGTACATTGTACCTCGTTATACCTAACGAGCATGACTGCCCTCTTTATGCCTGAAACACTTTTTGCACATAATAATTAAAGCGAAATCTATTTTACGAGCTCGACATACCTGAAAATAGTCTTGCTTAGGTCAATATTTATAATCGCTCCCATAAGTAACCTGCCGGAAAATTTATATTTTTATGAATAATTCAATAAATATTAGCGATTCAAGCAACGCAAATGACATGTATGTTCAATAATAGAATATCTGCAGTTTTTTAATTATTGTTGCACTATGGGTAAAATGTGAAAGCTGATGAAGAATTAAACAAGCGAACACTGACAAGATTATTTAATCAATTTACACATAAAGGTTGACTTTTTGTCGCAGATTATAATATTAAATGTGCAATTAAAAACTAAAAATAACCTTTTTTCTATACTTATTTATCCACATACTCAACATGGTCGAAAACTATAATATATACAAATTGACGTATTTAAAACTAGAAATACGAAATAAAATGATGTTCGACGTATTGCAATTTAAGGAATGGACTCAAGGGTAGATTATTTCTGCAAAATTTCGTCATTGCTAACATTATTGCACATTTATAATGGATTTGATCTAATTATAGTTTTGCATTTCTTACTAACTTTTGACGTGTTTCGAAGAATTTTTTGTTATGGTAAATGTATGTTAAAAATATATGAATAAACAATTGGTCGTTGTTTTTATAGTTTTTTACAGTTATATATGTTATAAGAAAAAATATAAATAAAAAAATAATGTATGAATCAGAAGAGTTCATTAGGATTATTCATGACTACTCAGTTTCATTTTCTGCAATTCACGAACCGCGAGGGAGTTCTTAAATCATTTGCCACGATTCACAATAAGGTTTTCATTTAATTAAATGTCACCATTAAAAAATACGATCTGTTTACATTTTGCACGACGAAGATTTCACAAATATAAAATTTTATAACAATAATAAACAACCTTACAATGTACATTGAGGTTCATTACAGTAATAAGTTGTGATGTATTTTATAAATAAAAATATTTTTAAAGTCCGAAGTTGTAGGACTTTCTCAAAATGAACTAAACATTTTTTTTGTTAACAAACAACCAAGCACTTGGGACGCATCTAAAAAATATAGTCTGTCTCATTTTTTAGACTACAAAGCTTGAAATCCCAAATTTTGCGGTTACTGGTACGAATTCGGCTACTGTGACCTTAATTTTATTGTCGAGATAATTTATTGATTGTATGTAATTTGCGTGGTGGCAACTTGACACGAATACGTAATAATCATCGAATGTCTATTGTTACAGATCTCTCGAAGAATCGTTTCTTGGAATTGCCGGAGGAGGTTACGGAGTTTCCCTTTCTGGAGAAGCTGCACCTTTATCACAATGCCATAAGAGTTATACCGGATACCGTCGTGAAGCTCCAGTCCCTCAACTACCTCGACCTCAGGTAGGTCAACGTCCCTTGCCGCGACATCCGCCCAAGTCGATCATGCGAAGATTTTTTTATTAAACCAACCTACATGTACCAGCCTCTTCATTGCTCGCCTTTATTTCTGCGGTTATCAAAGTGTCGCGGATCATTGATTGCATAATTTAAACGCATCGATCCCATTTTCCGGCCATGAGCCTCTGTCGAGCATGACGGAAATAGGATATAACGATTTAGCGTTTAGAAATGATTTGCGTTTCATTAAAAAAAAATTGCAGAAGTATTTTTGGCGGCTGATTATGACACAATTTCATGGTCTGATATATTGGATACGACATTTTCAAAAACACTGCAAAAATGTATTTATGAGTTGATACTTTTCAATATGTTGTCAACTGCACTTCTGCTAGTATAGTAAATGTCAGTGTAGTAAGAGTGTTAGTGGTATTGAATTTATGAATTTATTTGACTAAATTAAACAAAATTTATTTCCATTTAATCTTAATTGTACTAACTACATACTGTTCTCATTATACTCAAATTTTAAGATTGCACCTGATAAAATCTCTTAAAGAGCCGAAATGTGGTGCAAATTTGCGGTAATTTTAACAGGATATAACTCGATTGGAATACAGTATTGTTTGATTTGAAACTAGGTAGCTGGTAGGAAAAGCCAATAAATTACTTAGATTGGCCCTCTCAAAGGAATTATTGAGAGGATTTTACCTCACTAAGCGAATAGGTTGGGGCAACCAATTTATTGGCTACCTCATCTAATTAATTCTTTCCGTGTATACTTTTTTAATTCTTTTTTTAATAAATATAGTATATTATGCTTCAAGGGAGAAAAGCGCACGATTCCTGAGCGGGAGGTTTGCTGCCCGAGCGACGCAAGGGTAGCACTCCTGCGAGCTGCGTGCGCTTACCTCCCGTGTGGTATACGCTATTTTTCTCCCGACCCCATCCATTACTCCCGCTGGCGGCACCTTCCGTCCCTAGGGAGTAATGAGAACGAAGTGCGCATGCGCGCTGGCGCCCGGGCGGAATCGGCCACTTTCGTCCCGCGTTCCAAGCATGGAATACGGACATTCGAACGCGGTCGGGAGAATAGTATATTACTCAACGAGGGAGGTAAAATAAAGAATGTCTCAGGCTGCGTGTAATTTTTAAAAATTGTGAAAAACATGTAGTCTGAGGCATTATTTTTTACTTCCCGAGGGAAGTATACGATTTTTCTTCATAACAGGGAGGAAAAGAAGAAACTTTCCTCCCGCAAGCGGGAGGAAAGTTGCTGCTTTCGTCCCAGTGTGATGAAAAATACTTTTTTTTTACTTCTGTTGCGAATCAACCTTACCTCTTCAAACCATCCTCCCGCGTTATTGAAGTATATTATTGAATTTTGGTATGCCGTAATGGATCCGACATTTGAAAACTTCAAATTTCTTATCAGCGACCTCGAAAAGCCTTATACCATGTACCTGATTTTCTGAACGTTCAATGAACGATCTCTCAGTCGTGTTTTAAGGATAAGATATAAAAATATAAAGTATAGAAATTAAAAATTTGTTACGTTTTAATAGTGAAAAAAACGCGAGAATTAAATAATCCTTTTTTTTATTATTTTATGACATGAAACTTTTGAGAAATCGTTTATCGAACGTTCGGAACTTCAGGTACATACCTACATTTTAGGGACAATTATAGGACTAGAGATCCGAATTTAAATAAGGTTTAGCTTTTCGACATATATTGACGTTTTGAAGAGGTTAGATTGATTCGGGGCTAAACAACAAATTTTCTAGTTGAAATTCATCGATTCAGTGCACTTTTTCGAATAGAAGTTAATCCCGTAACTTTATTGATCGGAAAAAATATTGATAAAAAACCAAACACAAGAAATTTTGTTGATTTTTTATTTAAAATGCGCCATATTGGGTTTTGAAGCAATTTAAATGTAATTTTGACCACAATAAAAAAAGCATAGTCCAAAATGGTGGGGCTGGTCACTTTAAAGTCAATATTAACCTGAATTCCAGTTGAGGATGAAGGTCGAATGTCAACTAAAAAATGTGCATCTTTGGGACTTAATGGGTAAGGTAGGTTAAGTGAAAAACAAGGAATCTTTGCATTTCATTAATATTTTACCATTTTTTTCCTCTAAAGTCAGAAACTTGCAAGAGGGTGCGTTATAGAAAAAAAATATGAATTAAAATTTTATTTTTTCCTTCTTAGGTGAAGTGATTTTTTCAGATTGCAAGCACCTCTAATTAGATAGTTAGTTTCTGACGGTAGAAGCAAACAAAAATTTGGAAAAAAATGAATGAACACTTAAAAAAATTCCATCGTTTATTTTTATAAAGCATTTCCTTTTTTCGATTAATATTGATTCATTTCATCGTAAAGAAATTTAGAAAAAGTAATATTTTTTTAATGCGAACTGGCGGTTCCAATATGGCTGCTAAATGCTCTTGCGTTTCTCATAATCAGCAACTGAAACTAGTTTCGAAACATATTTGATAGGATTTAATTGCGCTAAAGATTCATGAATAACAAGCATGTACGTTTTTAAAATAAAAGCTAATTTGTATAAGAACTTTCTCACAATAAGTCGTATAAAGAAATTTAAATTTGAACTGAGAATTTTTTCGACTAAGGTGTTACGATACGGATGTTTCAATGCATTTTAAGGTGAACTTATCCGAGCTAACATCTTTCGGTATGCAAAGAAATTGCATTAACATACAATGAAGGTGATACGGTTAATACCTGAGGAGTCGTACCCAACGATTGAATCGGAGAATGAAAGAAAGAGTCGCATAATCGCCGATGCGGAATTAAATAGAGACCGGTAGGAATGATGGCGATGAGGAGATAAACAATGTGCCCTTTTCAATTTCGCAGTCGCAATCAGCTGACGACGCTCCCACGAGAGATTTGCAGACTGCCGCTCCAGACGCTGTTGGTGGCCCACAACCGACTAGTTTCCTTGCCAGAGGAATTGGGCAGGATGTCGTCCTTGGCTGAGTTGGACGCCGGTTGCAACGAAATCTCGAGCTTGCCGCCTCGAATAGGCGAGCTACCACGGCTCAGGTGCCTCGATCTTCGAAGCAATCTTCTGGTGCACATACCCATTGGTGAGCTCATTTTTCATTTTACCTCTCTTAAAAATTTATAAATCATTGTTATTATTCTTTGACAAATCGTCAGATTTTCAATTAGTCATGGTTAACTCTCGGTTTTGTAGTCTTGGTCTTATATTTTTCAAGATCGAGACCCAAAATGTATAATGAGACCACGACGCTAACTCGACCAAAGCCGATTACAGGACCCAAGACTGCAACGTAAACCGAAAAAATTGACATTTTCGATCGTGTACCTTATAAGACTCAATAACGCCAGTTAACTACAGCATACACTGTAAATTTGTTGGACTGAAACTTAGTACAATGGATTGAAATTTCAGTCCAACACATTCGGAGTGTAGAGAAATTGATTGCTCTATATAACGAAATAACGAGAGGTCTCCTAACTAGCTTTACTCAAAGCTCCAGGAAATATTGTTTGAACAATCATAACAAAATCCGTGCTTCGCAGGAATTTAAGGCACTTTTAAGGCTCTAAGTATGTAGTTTACCTATCACCCAGTAACGATTTTAGACTCAGTTCTAACGAAAAAGTATCATCTAATTAACACAGAATAAAAAATCTTAAAATTGTTTCAAACTAACCCATTAAATCCTAAACAACATAAAATTAAAGAAAGAATTGTTGTTCTCAATTTTTAATGAAATCGCTGTTTCGAAACTATATTCTCTACATATTTTCGGGTGTGTTCTACTCGATCGATGTAACCATTAATAAGTGTGAAAGATGTCGTGTAGTAGTATTTTCTCGTAAAATTTCGTTAAGAAATTACAATATTTACACGCTTTTTACTTAGAAATCGATTAATTTCGGCCAGCAAAGTGGCTTCTTCAGAATTTGAAAATTCAATATGGCCTGTCTAATAGATCGAAATTTTTCATATTTTAACTACATGGTAAAAAAAGAAATATTTGGATTTTCTATCTAAATAGTGGACTAGCACTATTTCATACAGTGTACCAATTGAAAACGTTTACTATGAGATTTTTCGGATCTAAGATTACAAGTATGATGTCTGAGTTCCAAGTCTGAAAATATCGATTTTTAAGAGAATGTTGGTAAAAAAAGTATTTTGGGCCTCTGACGAATCCGATACTATATTTTGTAATTCAAAGTATTTCAAATACGAGATAATTTAGAATTGTTGATCTTTCTCAATCCATTTTCGATGTTTGGTATTGCAGATTCGAATTTCGTCAAAACGGACAGAGCACTTTCATAAGAAGTAGTCTAATTCCAACCAACTAAATGTAGTAAAATATAAAAAATGTTGAATTCTCCAAAAGCATCACGTTACTGATTAAATATCTCGAAAACTTTCCACTGAACATTGTCAACAAAAAGTAGTAAAAGATTTAAAGAATTCGCCATTTTGAATTTCTTAAATGCTGCAGATTCATAATCAGTATTCTCCGAAAACCTTGAATATTATATAATTTTACCAATTATCGGGCGCCAGGGGAATAAAATAAAATAATCCTTCCAATACAATGTATACAAGTAGATTAGCTAAATCGCCGAAGTTATCGTATTTTGAAAGACTTGTATTTCCAAGAAAAAAAATGTTAAAAACAAACTATCATATTTTTTAATTAAATATATTAATAATCTACCCGTTTATTGTATAAAGCAACCATTTTCTTGGTATGCAACGGTCGTTTTCTAGAAAGAAAATCTCGATCTTTTTAGAGAATTAGCCAGGAAACCGCACAAGGTGACAGCTTTTGCTCGTTTTAATGGTTATATCGAGTAGAGCACATCAGAAATGACATAGAAAATGTAGTTTTGTATAAAACTACCGGCTATATATCACTATTTAATGTTTATTTACATGATATTTTCATTAAAAATTGAGAGTCTAAATTTGTTGTTCAGTTTTTTGTTAACCGGTTGAATGTGCTTAAATTTAACCATTATGCGTAACGCATATGATAAGTTTCTCCTTTTCTAACTAAGCATGTTTTATTACTTACTAGATAGTAGACTGGTATCAAATTAAGACATTTTTTAAGATGCACTTTTTGATGATGTTGAAGTTTGAAACGTTGAAGTCCAACGAACACAAATTTGTTTGGACAAATGAAATATTTTTCAATCTTTGTCATATGTAAACCCAATTAATGGTAAAAAATGTTTCTAACCCCAACGGTACGGGTGGGGGTAAGGGTAAAAATGAAAAGCACGCGTAACGCTTCATAAAATTACAGTTAGGCCACTCGTTTTTTCTTCCAATAGTTAATAATGATAGATGGCAATGAATAAGCTGACTGATTTTCAAAAAATTCGAATGACAGGAAGGCATCGTGGCTTCTATACGTAATATGTTTCGGTCGAGAATCTTGTATTTCTAAGTATATGATGGTCACAAACAAGTTTTCATCAAAAATAAACTTGACAGTTTGAGTTCAGCAAAACCGAATTCTAATTTATTCTTTTCGAAAATGTGCAGAAAATTATCGATTTTATTCGGATTGCACCCGAAATTCGAGATATTTTCTAAAGACCGACTACTGTCTCCTTCTACAAGACAAGCATTGTATCTTATTCATGAGCGGCTGGAACCTACTTTATATTAAGCAGCGTCTGAGAATCGATTTCGCGTTGAGGTCGTACTCAATAAATCAGCAATGATAACATTGTCGTTTTATTGATTGAAATGAGCTGTAATGTTCGAGATTAATGGGGATGTAGTTTGTAATAGTAATCACCTTTCATTTTTATTGCATTCATAGTTGCATACGGTTTTCATGTATTTCGATTCGATGACTTGTTTAGTTTAAATAGTATTGAAAATTCAACAAAATGTAGAACAATGTTGAAAAAAAATAATAATTTTTGACAAAAAATATGGGGAAAAAAGCTCTCCTGGGCTCAATTTTGATCAAATCGAATCGAATAATGGATAAAATCATAGATCTTTTTAAGCTGTACGGCATTATTCTGTATGATATTTCGCTACACGGAAAGAAATTTGAAGTAAATGCCACTGCTCAGGGAAGTAAGAGCTACCGCACGATTTTTGATGAATTTCAAATGGCGCTTAAAATTCGAAATAGTTAAAAAGACATTTTTTATGAACAGATACAATTTTATTACATCTTTTTGAATAGTTATTCATAATTTTCCGACTATGTAGTTATTAATAATTAATTTTAATGATCTATAAACGTTGTAGAAACGGAAAAACGTAGTGTTTTTTTCATTCTATAGCTTCCGTATCGAAAACAGTGCAAGATACGCTAAAAGTGCACAAAACTTTTTTGTAGAGCACAAAATTTCCTACAAAAAAGTCAGCGGGGGCCCTAGACTAAAGTTAATAGCTTAACCACGAGCAACGATGGAATATGCCTCATATTTTACAAAAATTCCAAAATATTCATAATTAACTTGTAAGACAACATTCCAGCGTTATTTATGAATAATCTATTAACTTTAGACTAGGGTTCTCGCTGACTTTTTTTTAGGAAATTTTGTGCCCTATAAAAAAGGTTGAGTGCATTTTAGTGTATCTTGCACTGTTTTCGGTACGGAACCTTTAGAATGAAAAAAGTACCAAGTTTTTCCGTGTCAACAACGTTTATGGATCATTACAAATGATTATTAATAACTATATCGTCTAGAAATTATGAATAAATATTCTCACAGGTGCACTCAAACTGGATCTGTTTATAAAAATTTTCTTTTTAAAGAATTCGAATTGTAATCGTCATTTCAAATTCATCAGAATCTGTGCGGTAACTACTACTTCCCAAAATGCTGTCGCAATAACTTCAAATTTCTTTAATAGCTATTGAACGAAATGAGTTAGACCTGAACCCGAGAAAATATTAATTTTTCTCCCTTTAATCAGCTATAACAGAAGACGTATTACGTGCAGATCATGGCTCTCAACAGGAGAATTGTAAGGCTTCAAAAGAGTTTTAATATAAGCTCTTATTTGCTTCAAAAAATTAATTTTTTGGTACCATAGACTTTGAAGAATTCAATTTTACGCCTGTTTTTATGTTTTGAAATTGGAATTTACAGACCTATGTCAACTAATGTGATACAAACCATGAACAAAAATGCATTCTTCTTCCAAAATCTCTTGCGTGTTTTTGGATTTAAAATGTTCGTACGATGACCGGGAACAATTCCCAGCAGAAACATTCTTTAGCGATTTTAAAATGTATTAAAAAGGGATAAATGCATATTTTCGCATATAAAGTCATATAAAGACAAAATCTTTTAAAAGGTCATGGACAATAATATTTTAATTGTTGCAATCGCCTTATTTATCAAACCACCGTTTTTGATGCGGGTAATTACTTGCTTGGACGATAAAAGAAAAACCAATGAAAGTTTGTTATGGAATGTCACAGTTTATTTCCCGCATTTTTAAATACTGGTTGTAGGAATAAATGATAATTTTATTCCATCAAAAATTAGTAAATATGCAAGAAAAAAAATCGTCTTTAACTATTTTTTAGATGGTCATTTATAAATGGATAGACTTATTATGCAAATATTTTGCAATTATATTTACAAAAATTGTCTTTTAAATTAAATAACAAATTTTTGTAACGTTTATTATCAGTATTGTTCAAATTTGAAGGTGTGTAGTAATTTTTTTTTAAATTCTTTTATTAAATGTGTCCCAAAACAATCGTTTGGTTGATATTACTAAATTCAAGATAGTCTTTCTCGATTTATAATGTTAATAACGCTGTTTGGCTAATTGTGTACATTCATAACAACTTGCTGTTCCGTACCAAAATCAGTCCAGATTAATTACTTACGTCTGTTTCATGACATTTTCTGCCAAATGAAAAGTTACTACTTCACAATAAAAATTCCTTCGAAATGTCTTATATTAAATATATTTATCATCGATAATAATTATAAGTAAAATGTTATTTCCTGTTGAAATTCGGTCAATTGAACCGAAAATAAAAAGTGTGCATCACTAAATTCTCTTTTATTAAAACTGATTATCAATGTAGTGGACATGGTGGATGTTTTATTTGTTTTTACAAATATCTAATAGGTACTAGTTAAATTTGTATTTTTAATTACACAAATTAAATGTAGCTTTGTAATACTTAATGAATAAAAGTAATATAAATGGTTTTTGGGCTGACAAATATTTTTGTTCTCCTAACAGAAAACTTTATACAATTGAAGTTTATCCTCAACGTTTCAGATCTTTACGAAATTCCGCATTAGGATTGCAGTTTGAAGATTTATTAATAATTCTCTTCGATTATATTGTTTGTATTTTCATTATTATATGGTTATACAATTCAGTTTAGGATGGCCAACAGAATATGACTTAAAACGATATTAGGGAACCTAGAACAGAGCCTGTGATATTTTTCACAATAATGGTTTTTGGTATACGTATGGTTATCAAATTTTTTAAATACCTCAATTATTTCTCTTCTTGTCAAAGAAAGTATTACACCTATTATAATTTACGTTTATTAAAAAAATATCACATTTTAAGTTTCAATTTTTCCATTTTTCGCAATTTTATCAAGAGAAGGGAAAGTGATGTAATTTATTTTTAATAGTATATTATTTACATTTTTATTCGCGATTATGCTTACGTCATCGTCATGAAAGGCTTGGGTATTCAATGAGATATCCATGTCCTCGGAGGCATTATTTCGTGCACGAAATGCACAACTATTATGCAATACATAAATTGCAGTTGCAGTTTACTACATAACGATTTGAACTTGTATTACAATTCAATTTTTATCAATACATTTCAAATTTATAAAACTTTGATTCATTTCTATTACTTTTGTACACAATGTTTGAATTCCCGAATCTAATCTATGACCTGGTGAACTTTCAGAACTGACGTACCTGAAGCTCGTGAAGTTGGACATCAGCGGAAATCGAATATCCGTTTTGCCGAACGAGCTGAGGAAGATGAAGAGCATCGTCGACCTCAAACTTTCCGACAATCCTCTGACCTCGCCACCTGCAGCGGTAAGTTCAAAAGCTGATTTTTCTTGAAACAGATCACCTCTTTTCTTTTCTTAAAAAAGATATTCATTTTGAATACGGCGTCATTATATCATGATGGGTTTGTATTTATATGCTTCATTTTTTACATCACATAATTTTCAAAATATTTTAAAAGAGTTAAAATAAAGTTTAGGAAGGCATACCTCAAAGTTCTTGTTATTTTACGAAACTTTTAACAAAGTTGTGACTTTAGAATGGCATACCGTGTCTACCTCGTAAATGATTTTTGTAAAGAGGATTGAGAAAATGAATAATGTTTAGTAATTGCGTTTATAAATCGGACTAACGACTTGTCAGAACTGGTCGGGTTGTTCTAAGTATAACCTTGTTCGTTTGCTAGTCAACGAGAAGCCAGGGCGTGTTATTAACCTGATTTATTTTCACGGTTTTATACCTTTATGATGGATTTCTTCATAAATGTATCACACGAATCTTGATTAATTTAGCAGCTTAAAAAATGCAGAATCATTTTTTGTATAATTAATTAAATTTATTCGTATCATCCTTATACTGTGGGCAATACTATTTCATTCGTTATCGATATTGAAATCACTAACTTTTTGTTTTAATGACGTCGTCGTCAGGATTTTTTATATGTGTAGTAATTAAGAAACATACTTAACCATTTCATTGGAAGGCGTTTTCAAGTAAAAAGTGCTAGTTTTTGTACGTCGCAATTTTTATAATATCATGAAGCGCGGGTTCTATTTCTCACCAAAACTCATCTAACAACACTCACTTAAAACTATATATAAAAAATTTCATGCAATTTCATTGAAAACTGTGGAAGTTATTTAAAGATTTATATATATGATACATTGGCACTTGTTTTGTATGCATATGATATATTACCAGTGAAGTGATTAGTTGTGTCATTCATTCAGTCACCATTTGTACAATTCATCCAATTCATTTGAAAGTTGGTGTAATACAGGTTTTCAGGGTTTGTTAAACTGTACTGGTTTTTATTAAAGTAGGGTTTTCGTTTGTGACAACATGACAAAATATTCCAGACTCGCAATAGCGTCACGTTAACATCATTAGGCGTTAGATTAATGATATGGAACAGGGTTACAGTTTTACTTGACACACATGTATATGAAAGTTGAAATTCGCAATTGCTTGTATGCTTTCAGTTGTGCATTCGCGGGCGAACACACATCTTTAAGTATTTGGAGAGGCAGGCGGCCAAACACGAACGTGCCAGAGGTGGACGGGTGCGGAGGGGGCCGCTGGACACCAGGGGACATGCGACTTTGGACACCAGATCCCACAAGCGACAGAACGTGGACAGCGGTTACAGCACCAGCGACGGTCTCGACAAACGATGGTCCCAAGAAATTCACAGTGTGGTTAGTTTATTCGCGATTCTCCTATCTTTCCTTCTTACCTATCAAGTTTACGCGAAAGTTTCGAGCTTTTTCGCCGATACCAGTACCTTCGACGAGAGTTCGCCCAGTTAAACTTTTTGTTTCCGACGCGAGACATGAATTCTAGTCATTATTTTCCGAGTCTGAACTTTTTTTTAACAATTTCTAGTCACCTGTTGCCGTCGATTGTTGTTTTTTAAGTGAATATTAATGCTTGCGACGTTGGTCGGTGCAGGCACGATTAAAAAACTTATTGGTGGTGGGTTTTGCGATGGTGACAAGATGTTAAATGGCGGCGATCGTCACTTATACAATGTTCAATTAGCTGGACGTTTTTGTTCGGTATGTCAGTTCGCTGCGGCATGGATTATTACCATCTACCCCGTTTGTTTGTGTTAATTTTTCGATTTGAAAAATAAAAAGTGGAGTTGAAGAAATAGCACGGTTACACATAATCAGTCGGTGTATCCATCGCCAATCGGTCCTCTGACGTTCTGCGTAGGTTCACGACGGCGAAGCGCGCACCGCGTGGCGTCAGGAATGTTCGCCGTTGTCCATTACCTTGCCACGTGACTTCGGCATCAACGGCATCTGCAGCGGGACTTCGACGCCAAGCACCATATCGCCCGGTGACCATACGTCCCTCGAAGATGAGCTAGGAAAGGTGGGTTGTCCTCTTTGCCAACCAAACATCATCCCGACCCCACGAATCCTCGTTTCTCAAGTCTCCGTAGTCGATGTGTAGCAAAATGCTGTGGTCGAACTCGTGTACTGTCTTGCTAAAAATACGACCGGCGATTCGCCTTCTGCAGTTCGCTTTCGACGGCCTATTCTTAGGTACGATCTAGGTTTAAGGCCCTTCGCCAGTGACATCGACGCCCGGCTCTTGCAACCTTGATCCATTAATCGTAGCCACATACTGAATGCAAGTGGTTTTGGCAAACGCCCTACCCTTTCCGAGTATCCGTAATACGTTTTCCTTTGTTTTTGTCTCAGGTCATGAATTTACACGACATGCGGCGAATCGATAGAAGTACGTCGGAAAACGGTGCCGATGTCAGGAAGCCGATGATGTCTGCTGCGCCCCAGATGACCTCGATAACGCCACCTGGGTAAGAATATTCAAAGTTTTGTTTCCTGTATTCATATATGTGGCATTTTCTGCAAAAAGACATGTCTATGTTTCTGGTAGAAAAGAGTTATGTGTGTATTATTTGTCTTCTGTTGGATTAAAGATATTTAAATTATAGTATTTAACATCGGAAATGCGAAAAAATGCATTCCTAGTAATACTTCAGTTAGATTAACATTTATTTGAAATCTATATGGGTCGACTAACTAAATGTTTAGTAACTACATTAAAAAAGAATCAACCACAACGCCGACATGATTGACTGAAATGGCGTCAAGACTGAATCTCGACTATGAAAGTCTGTGAGTAGTTTTTGGATATCGAAACACGCTATTCTTATAGTTTTGAGCTTAGGGAACACGAATATGATAGTAAGAACTCAATATTTTGAAGTTTTTTACATTATTTAGAACTTTGAATATCAACAACTTTCAATACTTTTTTGCGAATGGCGTCAAACGTTTTCGCAGTTATTATATATGACAAATTCTGTTATTTACTTTACGTAATCAATAATTAAGCAATATTTATACATATGCAATTTTAAATACCACTTATACAATAAAACGCAATTTTTGAAATATCATTTAAATTGTTATATAAATAATTACTTTTATTGTAATGTAGTTTACTTATTTAAACTCAAGACTGTGTAAATACCGCTTAATTATTAATTATTTCAAGTAATAACAAAGTTTGTCGCATATAATAACTGCGAAAACGTTTGACGTAAAAAACTAATAAACTAATAAACAAAACTATAAGAATGCCGTGTTTCGATATATAAAAACTACTCACAGACTTTAATAATCAAGATTCAGTCTGGATGCCATTTCAGTCATTTTTCCGCACGCGTAATGCGAAAAGAGGCGTCCTGCCGGCGAAGTGGTTAATAGAAACCTAGTTGTATTTAATACTGGTTTCTTTCATGAAGAGATTCAATTCAAACAGATTTCAAAAATTTATTTTAACTCAAAATTTGAATAGCTGTCAAAAACTGCTTGAACGTTTCATAGATACTGTAAGCTCTGGAATGTCTGTTATCAGTGACGGCTGTTTGAAAATATGACTTATGAGATATCCTAGCGTATTAAAGTTCTGATCTACGCGCAAATAATAACTGCGTTCTGTGTACATTTGTAGTCAGTAAACACTGTGGAACATTGTCTGTATATAATTTTAATTTGATTAAGTCAATAACGCATAAAACAATTAATTCTGTTCTTACTTATTCCGGGCAAGTGTTTTTCAAATATAAATTACACAGGTCAACATGGTTTAGTTGTTGGAAAGCTAAGGGTCATTTTCGAAGTAATTTGCTGGGTAGAATCCGAATACGGCATCAAAATTGGCCCATCACGTTAGGATCTTGTGATATTTGAGGTTATGTACCCGCAAAATGGCGTTTTTTCCCATTTTTGCGGTTATGTGCTGGGTGCAACAAATTTTGGTGGTCTTTCTCTCTAGTTTTATCATTTAGCACAACTGTTACCCTGTAATTTAAGAGTTCAAGAAATTAATTATCATTAACCATTAATCATTAGCATTTGCATCAAGCCTTTGAGACAATAATAGTTTACTGTGTGATTTCTGTTGAAAATTTGCACTTGGGTGTTTTTGAGGTTGTTAAGAAGGAATATGAAGTCGAAATAATGAAGTTTGCATTTTCAATATGACGTATTAAAATGGCTGACGAAATTATTGTCTCAAAGGCTTAATGCAAATGCAAATGACGTCGAAGAGATATATTTCGTAACTTCAAATAGCCATAACTTTGCGAAAAAAATCGTAATTGATCTCTTGAACTTTCAAATTAAAGGGTAAGAGTTGTACTAAATGATGTAACTGGAGAGAAATACCACAAAAATTGTTTGCACCTTGTACATAACCTCAAAAGTAGGAAAAAACGCCGTTTTTCGGGTACCCATTCTTAAATATCTCAAATCCTGACGTGATGGGGCAATTCTGACCCCGGATTCGGATTCTACGCAGCAAGTTACTTCGGAAATGACCCTTGGTTTTCTAACAACTCATATGACCTCGGTATTTGAAGACCTGTGTTATCAGTTATGGAGATATTATTAGAATTGTATGATCACAATATTCATATTTTGTAATCTCCGAGGTTAATTTTGTTCTCTGCTGTACCTTTAAAAAATGTAGCAAACTTTTTATAAGACAGATATTATATTCGATAGGATATCAATACAATAGTATACTATTCAGAATATAAAAAACATTGATTAACCTACTATAATATCGATTTTACGAATTTTAATTTTATTTAAATTGAAAGTTGAAAAATGCAGTTTTATAGAAAATAACCCATCTATGTATCAACTGGAGAACAATATGAAATTGACGTCTCTATTCAGGAATCTCACTACGCTAGTACAAAGATTTTCGATGCACCGAATCCAATTCTGTCCGCAGAATACCTCTTTCTCGTCAAGATTCTATGACATCCAAACTTAAAGTTCAAAATCACTCAAAAATAAAAAAAAATAATAACAAACAACGGCTGGCTCCTACAAGTTAATAAATAATAGGCAGTGTTTGGCAAATTTTTTCCTCAACTTTTCGAGTAATTAGTAGTCACATAAGTAATGATGTTAGCCTCTTGAAAAGGAGTACTAGTTACTTGAAGCGTCGAGGAAAAGAATTTGTATGCCACAGTCGAAGACTGGCTACTGTTTGTTACTTTGTAGTCAAAAGTCCTTGTTTTTTTTATTTTTAATTAGATAGCCTAGAAAAAAATACCCCTATTTACCATTTTTACCCATTTTTAGTGATATAAAGTACGCGCAAGCTTATAATATAGTCTTTATTTTTCAAATGACGTTGAGTGTGAGCAAACAACTTTTTTGAATAACCAAATTTCTTTAAGATTGTTGACTGGCAATTAATTTTTTGTACGTGGAAAAGCATGGAAATAAAAGTACGCTGCAATAGATACAATATTTTACGTTAATATACAAAAAAAATATGTGAAATTCTCTAAAATCTTAGTGTTTTTATGTACAATAAGGCATATTCTAAAAAAAACTCAATATGAATTTATGAACAAAAATTAAAAGTATCTACACTCAGTTAGCTAAAAGCACGAAATGTAATCCCTCACAGTTAGAAAACTTCAAATGGAATTTAATGAAAAGTTGGTACATTAAGAGTTAATATAGCACTACCTAATATCTGGTGTTTCCATTATTTCTTAGAAGATAATGGAAAATTTGAAATTGTTGAAACTTAAAAATAATCTCGGCGAAGAAAGATATTTGAGCAAATTTAACGTTATTGGAAAGGAGAAGTTTTGTACTTTAGGATCTTGCGAGTTTAGTGTAAAAGAACCTATAGTGCATATGAAAATCGAAAAATTGGAAAAATTACGTTTTTTTCCTCTTTTTAGGTTAAGATTATAAGAAATCATGACGACATAGAGCAATTTGTGTAATCTCACTAGAAAACCTTAAATAATTATTTATTTTTCGTCATGATCAATCACAACATTTTTATTACAATTGAATTATTTTTGTTGACAAAGGCATGATGTAATTTGTTAAGTTTATTTCAATTTATTCCGATATTTCTAGACGAATAATATAGACTAAAAGTGATATTACTGATAAAATAACAGTAAGAAGTGAGCAGAAGACAATAAATAGTTCCCTACACTATCTGACAAAATAGATAATTGATTTGTAGCAAAGGCATTGAAGTAATTTGTATAACTAAATATTTTTAAATGGTTGCACATTTCCAAAATTGTACATTCGGTTATTTATGTTTTTAAAAAATTTATTTCCTTAAATTATTTTTTTTTGTAAGTGAACAAACAGTATATGTTATAATACTGAGAAACAAAAACTTTCCTTTCGATGACGCGAAATTGCGAAATGTCAGCAATTTTCATTTGTAATGGAAATAAACATAAAAGACATATTGAAAAATATATATTTTATAAATGTATACTTTCATAATTTACGTTCAATAGGAAAAAGTAAAATTTCTTATGACCTAACAATAAATTGATGACGAGCTAGATGACTGTTTATTTATCCAGTTCTTTATATTTCAGTATGCTAGTGTGGTTTTGAAAGTTTTCTAACATTAGAAATATGTTAATAAGTAAAAACTATTTTTATTGTTGTAGTAATTATTTAAAATCATCCCGATAGTTATTTTATTTAGTTAAAACCGTAATAAGATATAACCAATACATTCATTTATATATTCCATTTAAGGAATGAAAACAGTAGTTTTAATTAAATTAATTAGCAGTGACGTGTTGGTTATAGTTTATTGAACAATGAATTCAAAACAATTACAACAATTAAAAACAATGAGAGGTATTTGTAATGAACTTCAGTTGAATTTACTATTTTTTTTGTAGTTAACTTTCTTTTGTCACGTGAAGAACGTCGAGTGATGCAGTAGAACATTTTGAGTATTGAAATATCTTACGAATTTTTGAAGGCAAGCGGTGATCGCTCCTAAAAGCATATTACTAAAGAAAAATATTTTAATTTTGAAAAAGGAATGTATTGCGATCGTGTAATAAAATGTTGACATATCCCTGTATTTATGCGGAGAATTTTTTTTTTAATCTTTTTGCAGTCATTTGGAAAGCACGGCGTTAAATTCGACGCTACCGAATACAAGTTCTCAACCGATCCATCCACACCAAACGTCAACGAATTCTCTGCCTTTAACCAATGGCGACGACAAGAAATCATTGAACCATATCCAAACGTACAGGTAAAATGAACTGAGACCGTCATTAATCATTTATTTTTCTATGCGACGAAAATTAACCTTGATATTTTTTGAGTTAGGGAATTTATAAGGAAAATTTCATTACTGCAAAAATTTGACAAAAATGTTCTTTCTTCAAAATATCTGTCAAATTTCATGCGACTTTTTAGTCTTCATATTACGGTTAATTTCGTAGAGTTGAGTAGAATGAATTTTAGTAGAAGAATCTAAAAAAAAAACTTGTATAAATGTTGAGGTGCTAATGATACGTTTTCAAAGGGAATTCCTGTGCTAACGAAATATACAAAATGTAATGTTTTTTGTTTAGTTTAAAAGAAATTATAGCTTTGACCTATGAAAGTTAACTGGACTTTTCATTTACCATGCAGGTTTATTTTAAGATTTTATCACGAGTTTACGACGCGATTTTATGTCGCTATTACTTTATGATGTGTTATAAGCATTACTGTTCACTGGTGCAGTAATAAATTGTAAGATATCATTGGACGTTGAAAAATGATGAACGATTTATTATTTTCATGATTGTAAATTTCTGAACCATGCTCTACGTTAGGAATATTATTGATTTATTTCTTAACCCTTCGGATATTAAAACGATTATTTCTATTGTATTGAAACTTATTCCTCGGGGTCATTCTCAAACAAAAAACTACGTTTTAAGATGTACAACGTTCTACTGAAGTATGTCCTTGATACTAGATTACTCATAACTAAATTACCAAAAAGGATTTGGGTGACAGTACTGTCCTAATAATTGAATTCTATAAAATGTGGGTATAGATAAAATTTCGTGGTGGTTTTATTTCACGGTTTTTATTCGACCTATAGATCCTAAAATGAAAAGAAAGATAAAAACAAGTGACAAATCTAAAAAAATCCTTTTTTCTTCCATATCTGATTCGCGTTTTTAATTTTGAAATTGTAATCTCGGATTCCGCAGCAATACGGGAAACGTTTAGAGGCTTTCTTTTTATAAGCCGTTGTAGTCGTCATGAGCGTTCTTTCTCATTTATTTTTATTGGGACTCATTACCGCCATCTACATCCAAGGGGTCAGGTGGGATTTTTTACTGAAATAAATTGTGGCGCATTGAACTGGGTATGTTCTGACTCAATTTTGTAAATTGGCAACGTAATTTGATTTGCAGAGAATACAAAGAAGCGTTGCGACAACAGCGCGTGAACGACGGGCCCAGCGTTTACAGGCCTCGGGAACAAATTACACCACCAGGTAACGGGGTGACAGAATCGGTAGCACCTCAAGGTGGCAAGCAGATATTCAATGACGAAGCCGCTACCAAGAGGCCGGTCCAAAAGGTTACACCATCGAGGATAACGTATCAAAACAGCACGTCGATCAATGGAGCCTCGGGCGAGTTTAACGGTCAAATAGGCAAACACCACGAGCAGACGTACAAAAAGCCAAGTTCGCCGATAAAAGGCCCGAGTAGTTGCCTGACGAACTCCGCGGAATCTGGACACATGCCAAGGTTGCCCAAGGCGACGGTCGGATGTGCAGAAGGTAATGCTTCTTTTCTACATGCTTTCCAAAATAATCTACGTAACTTTTGGCAAAACACCGAAAGGGCGGATTGATTTACTTGTCAGAAATGTTGGATATCAAACCGTTACAAAACAGTTTCGAGATTTATAAAGGCAATCTGATGCGAAAAAACAATGTAAGCATTGAAAGTAAAAGTTAAGTGTATTTTGAAATTAAGTAGTATCTGTAAACATATAATTTATAAAGAATTTAAATATTTTTAATGGAACATATGATTCTATAACTGCAGTGAGAATCCTGGTAGAAGTCGGTAAGAAAAGCATTACATTTCTAGCATAGACTTGCAAGATAAATCGAGGGATAGAGGGTCCCTTAGAATGACGAGCAAGGCCGTGTAGAAAATGTAATGCTTTCTTCATTTTTATTTCTATCCGGGAATACCCAGAATAAAACTAGACAGTTATTTTACTACTTCTGAAGTAGAAGTTTTTTTTTGATATTATTTTCTTACTTAAAAGCGAATTAATTATTCGTTTGGTACAGCATAAATTATTTCTTTATTAAAACCGATAAACTGTTTCGAGCTCTATAAAATCCCTATAACATAATGTAAGATTTGAAACTGTCAAAAGACAAGTTTTTTCCTAAACACAGCTCAAAATTTTACAATTTACGATCAATCAAATTTTATGCAAAATGAACTTTATTTCTTCGTCCCCGCTAGACTTATTCGGTAGGGTGAAAAACTACCAGTATTTAAAAATATAATTAATTGGTAGCACCGCCAATAGTAATAAAAGTTTCAATCATTAATAAAAAATATTTAAAACAGTCTAGAACAGGCGAGAGTATTAATCTATTTGCAAATAAAAGCAATTTATCTTTCAGGTTCTAAAAGTCCGAGTTTAAATGGCGGGAGCCCGAAGTCTTCGAGGTCGGTTACGTGGAACAGCAATATGCCGGAAAAATATTCCTTCACGATGAGGAGAGAGTTTGAACGTGCCAAAGAAGAGGCTGATCTCATCGAACAACTGAGGAGTGTAAGTATTTTCATTTTTATATTAGGGGAGACCAGGGCGCAAAAGATACTCAGAATAGTAAATCAGCGTTCCTTTAATATTTTTTTATCATTAGTTATTTCGGTAACAGGGTCTGTAGCTTCGCAGGATGACGAGTGGGATCATTAGCTAGAATAGAAAATAGTTTTACGCAATTCCGTCGTTGGTCGATTTTTGCTCGAGCCACCTTAAAAAGTGTCATTTTTGAATAAACGTATTGCAATGTCTGTTTTCAATGTAGAGTGCCTCAGAGTATCAAATATTATTCTCGATTATCGATCATAAGTAAGACTTTAATTTTGATATAACCTATTCGTTGAAATGCTTTTACATCTTACTACAATTCGTTATCTATTTAGTTGTCAAGTTTAGTATAATAATATGTTTTTTAATATAATGAATGAAAGATGTAATATAATTAAATTTATAGAGAAAGAACACATAATGGGAACATTAACCAGTTAAAATTAGAAAAAAATACTAAATTTACCTTAATACTGGAATACATTTTAAAAACTGCGATATGTTTGGAGCGCTTTATTAATTCCAATATTTGAATACGAGAACCAGGAAATGTATAAAAAGTGCATAAGTTTAAGAAGTAGAATTAATTGTAAATAGAACAAACCTTTAATTTTCATTATCAGTACAAGAATTATTTTAAAAATAAATGAAACATGAAAATTGTGAAAATTAAAATTCATATATTTTGCACGTATGAATACCGTACTTACAAAGTAACTTAAAAGAAAATGAAAATTTATAAAAACAATTTTGATCGAAAACAATTGTTATTTTCAATACAAGTTTTTATAGATTCAAAGTTTGATTTTAAAGTTCTCAATTTGTTTTGTCTGATAGATTCTATGAACTCTTTGAGCATACTGTTTTATTTTCTTTGATGAGATTTGAAATTTTATTAGTTTGCAGATTGACGTTCGATCGGATAGGAAATTATTAAAACTCAAATACGCAGTCACCGGATTTAGACGGAGTTTATGGTCGGATTAGTTAGGATAAAGGGAGAAAATGTTGAACTTTCCTCAGATTCAGCCAGATTAAATCTGAACTAATCTGACGGATTCAAAATAATTGCCTGATTAGATAGATTATTTAGGATAGAATCGAAAATAGACAACGGATTAGGTCGGAGGTATTCGGATTAGATAAGAACGACTTCGAAACTTCTGCCAGGGATATTTTAATATTTTGTTTAAATTTGTACTTATAATATTATAATTCAAACGTCAATGTCGTCGTTAAGGAGTAGTTGCACTACTGAATAGGTCAATCATAAATTAAGTAAATTAATTTAATTAATCCAATCTTTTCACTCTGCTAAGTTATAAAATATTTTTCTAAGTGCGCTTACAAATTTCGCACATAACCTCTTAACGTTGACTTAAAATGAACTAAATATGGTCTTACAATTAATATATATTTTTTAAAATTATATATTCACTGCGAGGTATTTATATACATTTTTTTTGCAGCACATTGAGACACGACTGAAAATGGCATTGCCGGAAGACTTGGCACCAGCGTTGACCGACGGCGTCGTTCTTTGCCATTTGGCGAATCACGTAAGGCCCCGATCGGTCGCTAGTATTCACGTTCCATCCCCCGCAGTAGTAAGTTTCACTTTACTTTTATTGACGAGCGCCTTCTTGCACCGGTTTTTTTGAAAAAAACGTTAATCCAAAATTGTATTACTTTCAGCCCAAACTGACAATGGCGAGGTGCAGAAGAAACGTCGATAATTTCTTGGAGGCGTGCCGAAAAATCGGCGTCGATGAGGTAACATACTCTTCCTTTCGCTATCCTCTTCTGCTCAGTTGTAAAAATTACTTCATGCATGAATTAACAGTTATCGAAATTACGTCGATTCTTACGCAATCATTGTGAAGCCTAATTTCGTAACTGAAAACAAAAGACAATTTATAAAATTTCATATTGAATGGTTGCTTACGCGACGGCATAGTATTTGTTTCAATTGTTTTTATCAAGGAGGTAAGTAGGAGTTTTGACAAACCCGTAAATAATGAGTTTGTAACGACATCCTTTATTTCTTCTCATCTTCTTTTATTTTTACGTTTTCGGTTTATTCGCTCCTGCGTGACTTTATATATTATATATTTGCATAGTGACAACTGTTCATATTAATTTTATTACATTATCCGTGAAGCAGTTGTCAGTGACTCGAAAAGTTAAAAACTTAAAAATTGAAATCCGTTTTTAATGAGAAAGAGGAAGAGAAATTTTGATTTATTAACTTTCGTGCGCAAAGAAAAGATTTTCCAAGAGCCCCAATTTTATTTTCACGCACATTTAAATGCTTTTTTGGGAGGCCGCAGTTCGTATCATCATTATAATACATTGTTCGTTCTTTCATAATGCAATTCACGATGATTGTGCTGTATCGACACTTACACGATCAGACACTTTGGCAAGTCTGACGCTCCATTATCTCAACGACGTATCCAACAACTACTAGTCAGTCCCTAATTTCTTGTTAATATAGATTAGAGTGTACATTTTAATTAATTACTTCAAAAATAATCACTGCAACATTACTCAGGAGGAAACGTTCTAAATATAGGGTTTCGGTTACTGGGAATGAATAGAGGCAAATTGTTGATGGGTCGATCGCGATAGCACGCACTACTAAACAACACATTTCCTGTTCGAAACAGGCATTTTTTTTAGTAGGCGTACAAAAATAACAATGACACTAGTTCGATTCTTGCAAAAATTAAATGCTACGAAAGTAATATGAAAGTATAAATACATTGCATAGTTGGACAAATTATATGAAATATGTATTTTTATATTTTTTTAATGATTTTACTGATGCTATAAAAATCTGAACTACAATGTAAGAAATTCAAAATTTGTTGATTTCGTATAGTTCGTAGATTTTCAAATATTTACTATCGGCGACAAGTTATTTCTCTATATTTCATATGCCGAAGTGTTCAAATAGTTTGAAATACATTTCTAAACAGTTTTCAATTTATCGACTCGTACGCGATATTAGTAATTATTTTCTTTTTTAACCATTACGAGAAGTAAACATTTATTTTTCAATCTATTTGAATTGAATACGATACTTCGTTGTCTGTGAAATTCAAACAAGAAATTTGTGTTTAACATAAGCGTGCAACATTCAATCAGCTTCCGTTGCATGAGCGCTGTTGCTTTTGTGTTCCACTGCTTATCGTGGAAAAAAATTGAATTTAACAGTTTGTCTGAAGCTTTGGACTAAGGACTAAAAGATTTTTTTCCCAATTTTCAGCGTAATACCTATTCCTAATGGTTGATGGGCTTCTAAATGTATAAATTAGATAACCCAAATTTGTATAAAAAGTAACAATATAAATTGAAGACTAATATAGTACAGGAATTAATGAATTGGACAGTTTTAAAAAAGATCTATTTATTGACTTTATGCATTCTAAGAATAAAACGCAATTAGTGAATAATTTCGATTTTAAGGGCCGTTCAGTCCATTTCTTTTTAACCGCTAAATGTTTACTTATCGCACTGGTTAAAAAATATCTTATGATAAAAGTGCATGGTATGGGATTCCCCTACCTACTTTTCGTATTTATATCGTAATGTACAGTTTTGGACAATTTTGAAGTTTATGTTATTGATCAAATGTCAGTCATTGCAGAAATGTTCTTACATCCCCTTAAACCAATAACAGCATTCGTTTTTTTTCGCAGCAGACTTAACTTTTTCATTATGAATGAAGATTTTTTGAGGTATCAAACTGTTGACTCGGTAATAAGAAGTAGCTTTTAAACAAAAGACTATTCGTTAAATCAACAATGCATATCAAGTTAGATTCAGCTATTAAGAAGCTCCTAAAGCTCCTTGGTTGATAATGTCAATTTTTAATTGTTTTTAATTAATATTCAAATTAAACAGAAAATAAATACATTTTAAAGACCAAATCTATGTTAACATTACATAAAGTACTTTTCGTAAAATCGGTTCAGACTTTGACGAGAATTGAAATTCCACGTTAAGTATTCGAATTTCCAACCAATTCTGAATCAATTTCGCGATAATACTAAATAAATAAAAAATAAATTTGGTCTTGAAAATATGTTTAGTTTCAATTGAATTGGAATATTTTAGGTTAGGAATTAACATTATTAACCAAGCAACTTTAGCAACTCCTTAAACGTAAGCATTTATATTTTTTTATTTCTATGAACAATTATTTTGCTATGTTGCATTTGCGCTTTTTTTACAAAATCTAAAAATGAAATTTAAGTCGGTGATACTTTATTGCAATGCTTGAAAGGGTTTAATGATATTATGCATTTTTAATTTTGGTGTAACCTCTTCAATTTGTATGAAATATGAACATACATAGCTTAGAAACGTAATCTTTGGGTTGTGGTGCTTAATTTCCTTACAAATATTAACAAACACATTACTACCATTCGCCGGTATTTTAGTCTAATTATTCTAGGTTGATAGATGGCGTAGGTTATAAAAATTACAAATAAAAGATGATAACGCTGTAGATGGTGTTTTCCGTACACATTACATATTTATGGATGAAACAAAAAAAAATTGAATAAAAAGTTATTTGATATTTTATCCACACTGAAAACAAATTTCCTAATTTCAAGTAAATACTTACTTGAAATAACTTTAAAAATAGTTTGTTAATTCAACTAAATATTAATTAGATTTTAGCCAGCAAGTAAATATTTATTTAAACTAAGAAAAAAATTTTTTATTTTAAGTAAATATTTTGTTCCGACTATTCGAGTAAATATTTATTTGAAATTACGAAATTTTTATTTCAGTGCATAACTTTTACATTTCTAATTAAGTGCCTTTTATATTAATTTAGCTATAATTATTGTTTCTTAACAATGTTTTTGTTTTAATAAGATCTAATATAATAACACCAATATTTATTGTAATTTTTTAAATAATAATTTTTTTTAAATGCAAGAACGTGACAATTGTTTTGTGTCATAAAAAGCTGCAACAAATTCAATATTCAGAAAGTAGTTTCAATTTTAAAATCAATTTCAATTAGGAATACCTTCGATAGACATTGTTTTCACCGGTGTTATTATTTAGTACATACCTGTAATTTTTGAAAGTTATTAAAACTAATTTTTAATAGTCAGTTGAGAAGCTATGAATACACAAGTCCTTGGTTCAGTCAATTAGCCCCAAAAAATTCAATTTCATGAATCACATTAAAACAATTTCAAAGAGAACTTGTATTATTTACAATAGATGATTAAAGTAATTTTCACTCAATTGCAACTCCAAGAATGAGAATATTCTTAACAATAAAAGTAAATAAATAGATAAAATACCCGTGGAGTTGGTAGCTTTCATTATTATTTCGATATAGTTTAGGCGTGAATTTTTATAGAAATGGGACTGACTAGTGTCGTTGTTGGTTGCAGGAGGTCTTATTGGATGCGGATGCAATCATGGACGTGGGTTACATGGATGCGTATGGGTTAGAGGCCCTGGGTCGCCTCGTGTGCTCCTTAATACCTCGTAAAGAAGAGACCCCTGTCGAACCAGCCGCAGGTTCATCCTGTACGATTCAAGACCGTGTGCTCTCCGCGATGCTTTTTGGCGTATTCGTTTCCACCCTCGCTCTCCTCTACGTGTTCCCCATTCCCGACTGAAAGGGAACGGGACTCTGCTAAGGGGAGAACGAGCGACTCTCCACCAGGAAACGCCGATTTCCAAAAGGCTCCGCTGCTCGACTTTTGCCCTAACGACGCAGCGAACGACATTTTGTCGTTTGTCGACCTAACAGATGCGTCGAGTCGGAGTTTTTCTTTTTTTTTCCTTTCGAGACTGCTTATGCGAGAAACTGCTAGTGCGAGAAACCAGTCTTTCTAACCTAGAAATTTAGGCACGCCTCGTACATATATATATATATATATTTTTAGCGTTTGGCCCTAACCTCTCATTGCGTGAGACGAAGAGAAACAGGACTCCTCCTTCCGTGAATACGTTTAAGACGAGTCCTGGATCCCTTTGATATTGAAAGTGAAGACAAAACATAATAGGAAATGATACATTGCGTTTTATCGTGGAAAAACATCTGCCATCTAATATTTTACGTACCACGTCGATTAACCTTCAATTATCATGTATGTGTCAAAAATCATTTGCATTTAGTACTTTATTTCATATTTTCCTAAAACGAACGATTCGTAGATGGTGCTGCTGCTGAAATATATTTTTTTATTTCAACTAAACCGTTAATTCTGTTTACTGTAAGTCAAATCTCTTAATTTTTGCGAGATATCCTAACCTAAAAGTGCAAAAACATCGTATTTGTGTTTACATTTGAGGTTATGTAGCATCGAATTCGTTCTTTTTTTTTTTTTACAAAACAAAACTATTTACGTAAATTTTATAGGAACAAATTTCTAAAGGACACTACGTTGTCCAAATACTGTAGAGAATGCTCGCATTTACATTTACAATACATAATGGCATTTACAATTTTGTCTTTGCTATGTTTTCGCAGTCACTATTATTTGCAGTGGCAAAATACTCAAGATCGCCGCTAAGATTAACTAAATCCGGCAATATTACGCGTCTACTTAGCACCATCTACAACTAAGCCATAATTTTGCCTTACTTCTTATCAAATCACAAAAAAAACTCGTTCAATGCAGTGTACTATTTACTATTATGCTTTATTCTTGGCAAAGTTTATTTCGTTGCGTTTTTTGAGATTTTGAGCATGCGATTGAGTACTTATCTCCTACAAAGTATTTACCAACTTTTTGCTTCTGCGGAATTTAGGCTTTAGTTGCTAAACGACAAGTTAGCAGCTGATTGGCGGTTCAGTGCTTGGCAGTGCAGAATCTTGTACAATATGCTTACATAGTTGCAAAATATTTCAACGTCATTGATGTATCATATTTTTAATAACGATCATTTTTATATGAAATTTTCTTATTCTTTCAAGATTAATTAATCGAAATACTTCAGAATCGATATTCAATATAAGGAATTAAGTTTTTCTTAGAATTTTGCATTGTATGACTCGGTAAAACTGTGAACTTTCTCGATCATATATGAGGGAAAGAAACTACAGTAATTCCTTTTTGAATATATCAAAAAGAGCTTCTTTCGACGAAAGCAAGTTGTCTCTCAAAACTCTGCGATAAAGTACTTGTAATTCACAAAACACGAAAAATTGAAAGAAAATGAAGAAGAACCGAGTAGGAAATCTGTCCTATAAAATTCAAAATAATGAATCAAAAGAGCTACAAGTGTAGGGATAATCGTATGGGCGAAAAGCAAAATATTACATTTTAGTAGATTAGACTATCGGGAAAAATATGTAACTATATTTTGCTATTCTACCGACACACTTCGCTGGGCGAGCGTACAGATAAGTCGATGTTTTCCTTTATGCTCTAGCCGACGAAGAATTAATATCAATACAATCATCAATTATTTAACTTGCAGCTGTTAAGAAGTCTCAATTGATCTTAGAACCTCCATGCGTCTTCCGCTTAGTATTTAGGAATTTTTACGTAATTTTTCTATCGAGTATTGATAACAGAAAAAATGTGATACTTTGCTAGAAATGTATTATCGCCAATGTAAAATCCAACCGTCACTTCCATCTCTAATATCGATTATTTACGAGAATTTTTTTAACTAAGTTTTTTGTCGTAAGATGAAACACTCCAAAAGGTAAATTGAAATTTTTTAGCAGCTGAAGGTCTCGCGATGTCCGCGTTGAGGATCTCAAATGCCTTCAATTAATACGATACTAAATTCTTAAAAGATCGACATAAACGGCTAAAGTTCTTTCGAAATTGTTGGATCTGTGATTATACGTCAGATGATGGATCGTTAAGGGGTATACAACATGGTGCTAGGAATTCTCAGAATATTTGTCTTTGATTAATTCATATTTGTTCAAGACAAGTCCTTTTCATTGACCTATAATATTGGATTGTTTATGTCAATGTTACTTTAGGCTGGAGGGTTTAACTAATTCGATGAATATATTCGTGAATTATTTTTTCAAAATTTCTTTATTTTCTTTATTAATAACTGTTATCGGTTCATTTTGAAGTGGACTAAGTGTAAGAAGAGAAAGAGAGAGAGAGGAATTATTAAGTCGTCAGAAAATTGAGGTTATGAAACACGATATACGACAGTAAAGATAAAAAATAAAGAAACGGTGCCTGATACGTGCTAATTTATTTTCTTAAACCGCGAAGGTATAACAAGTACATAATGCATCATATATAGTGGTATCGATGTACGTAAAGTTATCTTACATATTTACAAATCTATCGATTAACACAGTGGCGTACACTTGGTTTAATCAATAGAATACGCTGTTTTAATATGCAGTTTCGTTTATGTTCAACAAAATTAAAAATAAAGTTGGTGTCGGCCTTACGAAATTATAAACAATTAAAAGTATCTCGAGGAACTGATGAAAGTTGGAATTGAAAACGATAGTGGGACAGTAACGTTCAAGTAGGAACTATAAAATTTCTAATTTCGCAAATCTCGTATTTTTCAGCGTGAAATAATTGAGTACTTACGGATACCTTATATGCCAACGTATTATCGATAAACGTCTAGGATAACTTAGGTGTTATAACGTAATTATAGCAAGTTGAAAGGGCTTATTTTCGAAATGATTCATCCACGGTTATAATGTCCAGCTAGGACTTGGCGTGGAAACTTTCTGAACTTCGAATTCCAGTATTTCTTACGTTAGTTGCATTTATGAACGCGATAATTGGATAATGATTAAAATTTTGAACACGTATGAAAAAGTAAACAATTAAAGCTAAGATTATTCGTATAATTGCTTCCAGTGAACACGCTAAGATTTTTCTATGAAGGACTTGCATAACCGTGATGAGAATTTCAATTTCTAGTCTTTTTGTGCATCAAGCTTCTAGTCAAATTTGTTTGGAATAATTATTAGCTTCCCATTCCTTTCAGTAATATGTGAACGACTTGCGGACATCTTACGTTTAATGATTATTTCAGTATTTTCATTTGATTAATGCCACAGTACAAATAATAATATTTTTATTTTTAAATTAAATACTAAGTTATTGGACTGTGAGGAATGTCTCAACCGTTTACTGCGTAGGTGTAGAACATGTTTGCCTTAAATTTGATG
Organism: Trichopria drosophilae; assembly: GCA_030407085.1. NCBI lineage: Eukaryota > Metazoa > Arthropoda > Insecta > Hymenoptera > Diapriidae > Trichopria > Trichopria drosophilae. The sequence goes on along the minus strand of CM059586.1, from coordinate 67,215,986 downwards.
AGATTACAACAAATTAAACCTTTGAGGGGCAGTGGTACATGTATGTAGGGGAGTGAGTTTGCGACCCAGCCCTCTCCCCTACCATCTTGTCTTTTACAAATATTTCCTATATATTTTTTTAATTTTATAATCAATGAAGGATATCTTTACTTTTTAGATCCATGGTTTAAGTTACTAGAATTTGGTGAAGAATGTGATTAAAATACATATTTATATGTTTATCATAAACGAGTAACGTGAAAAACGCGTATTTTTTATCGGAAAAAGTCGTTTGATCGAGTCTGGATAGATTAGACTTTGAACTTTTTTTCATGGATTTTTTACGCAGTTTATAATACATATTTTTTGCTAGAATTTTTTGTACGCTAGTTTTCGCCTTGGAAGTTGGTCAGAGTAGCGACAGCTTTCGGTAAAAAAAGAAATTACTTGAATAGGGTGAAATTCACGACATAATATGTCATATTATTCGTCAAGGGTTTATTTGTTATATAACTCCGTCTAAAGCTACTTAAATTCATAATCATATTTTAAAAAATTTAATTCGATATTAAAATTGCATAATATAGCTTTGAAAAAATTAAAGTTGATTTCTAAATATCAACTCATCGAGAGACATCTCTTTGCGGAGTTATTTAAAATATAGCTCTTTATTCCATACGTTGTTATGACTTTCTCCCTATTTGAGTAGTAATGGTTTTTACGGTTACGAAGCGCTTTCGTACCACCTTCCAAGGCGAATAAAAAATTGGAAAATATCGAACAATGAATTTTGTTAACTCGTAGAAGCATACATCTTTCCGCACGTGGAAAATAACTGAAAGTTTTTGAGATTGCTAATTGTGGAACTGATCTCAGATTTTCAAATCTTAAAATGGCAGATCGTGGATAGCGAATTAAAATGTAAAAAAAAACTATTTGGTTCAGATGAAACTGGGTTCAGGGTCATGATTATAAGATGACAATGAATTTATTCTAAACGACGTTATTCAATATTTTATATCAAACAATGCGCCGATACTATACTTTAACTGTGAGTAATTTTAAATTATCTGACATGATACTGTATGGAATTTACAAAAGAATATCTGTAAATTAAAGTAAAACTAACAAAAATTTATTACAATAAGTGCTGTGTTTAGTATACCCTGTAATGCAAAGGGTTGTATTTGGTTCGATATTTAAAAAACTTACCCGTCATATTGGATCTGCCATTTTTAAATTTGAAAATTTCACCCCAACGACTAGGTACCCACCACAAAATTTTAAAAACTTTATATTACTTATTTATTTATTTCTCAAAAACTGAAACAAATTAAAGTAAAAAGTTTTCAAAATAATATATTTCACATTAAGATTCGTATTTATACAAATTTTTAACATGTAAAATTTCAAGCAAACAATGTTCTACATTTACATATGGAAATAAATTTTAATTAAATAAGGGACTAAGAGTTAATAATATCAAGGATTTTAATTTTTAAAAAAATAAAACTTCGGTGTAAAAGTTGAAATTCTCGAGATTCAATTTAGTAACTGATTGTTTACAAAATTTGTAATAACATTTTTAAAAATCCCTTGCAAAAACCTATTTCGGTTGTATTTTTTTATATTGTAGTATGTAGTGATAAATAAAAATACAGTTACCGCTAAATTATCTTCAAAATTTTTAAGCGTAAAAAGGAATTTATACTTGGGGCATTAATATTTTAAAACGTTTTGTAATAACGTTTTGATCAACTTATATTTATTTAAATTAACTTACATATCGTTAGTAGGAAAGTACTATTTTATTTGTTCTGGCATTAAAATAGATGAAGATTAATATTAACGTAATTATAAATTAAACTTTTTGGACTTCCATTAAAATTAAAAAACATATCTTTCAGTGCTGAGAATTTAGTATATTAATAAGTATTTCTTCGTATTCGTAGAAAGTCTTTGTTAAATTTTCTGATTAATAGTATTTTTTTTCATTCGGTTTATGCAAAAACAAAGATTTTCATACACGACGAGAGTCGTTCACACGCACGTTTATTACCCACGTCAGTATTTTGTTCGACTAATACAGAAAGTATTAAACAGCGCAATTTAAGACTGGTTCGTAATATTATTACGATGTAATTTGCGTAAGGTTCAACAGCGATTTTTCGTTTGGTACGATTTTTCGCAATCCACCCAGAGAGCAAAAACTGAGTCGAGAAATTCGGGACGTTTTTACGTACCACATTTCATTGCCGTCGAAGCTTGGAGTTTTTAATTTATATGTAATAAAAAGGTATTAATATATATAGGCGGATAGTTGTTATATGAATATATAATGCGTTGACGAATTTTTTTATATCGCATATCGCGTGGCGCTAGTTTTTAATCGTATACGACAATAGGGAAACAGCGTTCTGGCGTGCGGTGCTTGTAGGTTCTATAGTTTAAGTTCGTACATTCGCTTCTATTAGACCTTTTCTTTTTATAACAATATACAATTTCTCGACGAAACAGTGTATAAATGCCCATCTTCGTCTGTAACTTAAAGTTTTCGATTTAGAACCACTCGAAGGAAAGTTTTAAAACAGTATTGGTTGTTATCAACATTTTTAATGCTTTTTTTCTGTGATTTGATGTTTTGCGTTTACGTTAAGCGAAAGTAACTGCTTTTGAGCAGAAACGTTTGTATCTTATCAGACGAGGAATTGGCAAAATTAGACAAATTTAAACGATTTGCTCAAATTTTCGTATTTGATTGCCAACAGCATTTTTTGTGGTCTTTTATTATTTATAGGCTTCGACAGACTTACTAACATCGACGTGAAATATTGAAGGAGTTTTCAGTACCACTTTTTAATGAAGATGGCTTCAGTATTTCACGCCGAACCGATTGCGGATTTACATAGTATTATCAGTTTTACACGTACTTTAAGGTTAAGTGTAAGTGGGTAATACGACGATTGTAATATTATTACCATTTGTAATAAAATATCCTTTTCACAACTTGGCATATATTTTCGATTCCAAACATTAACAATTTATGTTACACAAAAACTAACAATATGCTATTTTTAAATCTGATTAATCTGTTCTAAAATCGATTATATTTGTAATACTTTATTGGGCACAATATCTTCACACTATTTTAATATTGATATTAATGTTTATCAGCCTCAATTAATTTATACTAAAAAAAAAAAAATCGTTTGGAAATTAAAATATTTTTTTAATATTTGAGTTTATTTCAAAAAAACCTGGATACAGTCCAAAAGAAATTTCAGGTCTCGCCACATATCAAGGATTTATAGTTTTTCGACCTTTTCAGTCGTACATATGAAGGGACAAATAATTTGGTTTCTTTGTATTTTTTATGTTAGGAACTTATATATTATAGAAGAATCCGCTTTATTGATTTCATTAATAACAATTCTTAGGTATTTGTTACAATTGATACGATCAACTATTTATTTATCTGATTTTTTTATTTAACCCGTTTCGCCCTGAAATGGCATAAATTGTCGCCATATTTTAGCTAAATAATGTTGATAGAAAGGGTGAATGAATTTGTATACAAGTCCATATCTTATAGGTTTCAAGTCTGCTGTTTCTAATCTGAATTTCATTTTCCAATATCGTTGGTCGTTTTTCCAATATGGCGCCCAGAATGGCAAAAGACCCGAAAAAAATAGTAGTTTCCTAAATTGAAATTCTAATTTTTATATGAAACTGTAGTCCAATCGAGTCCTACTTTTAGATCTGGTGGAGTAATTGGTCATACTAAAAGGTAGTGTAATGGGCATGCCAGAATTCAAATTGTCGGCTTCAAAATGGCGGCATTTTCAACCAATTTTTTGTTATTCAGTTGTAATACTTTTGTAAACGAACATGCATTCAATACCAATTTATAAAAGATGACTTTCCACATCATCGATTATGAATCACTTTTAAAATTTTCAGAATTCAAAATGTCGGATCCAATATGGCCGTAAAAAATTTGAAACTTTTATAAATTTTTATACAAGTGTGCAAGAGGTTTTTTTGAGGTTCCTGATCACAAATCCGTTGTCAGATTTTTTAAATTCAAAATGGCGGGCACAAATTTTAAACTTTCAACAATTTTTGTAAAAATTAATATAGGTGTTTTTTTGAGGTTCCTGATTCAGAATTCGTTGACAGATTTTCGAAATTGAAAATGACGGATCTAATATGGCGGTTGAAACTGAAATTTCTGTACAAAATGCATTTAGGGGCTTTTTTGAGATCCTGGACTATGAATCCGTCGTTCGTTTTATAAAATTCAAATTTCGAAATTTACATCGATTGATTCGGAAATTTATATATGGGGGTTTCTGAGTTGTCCGCATAACGATTTCGTTGATGGATCTTTTGTATCTATTTTGTATTGTTAGAGGTTCGAAAGGGAACATTGATGCGAAGAAGCACATTCTCGTCACTATTGAAGAAGTAATGTCGCATCACTATTGATGGTCAATAGTCCTTTTGAGATTTTGATTTTGAATTGTGACAACAAATTCTGAATCAGGAACCTCTAAACACATGTACTCATTTTTACAAAAATTGATAAAAGTTTTGGATTTTTGTCTGCCGTATTGAATCTGCCATTTAGAATTTCAAAAATCCGACAACGGATTCGTGATCAGGAACTTCAAAAATCCCTCACGCCATTGTATAACAATGTATAAAAATTTCAAATTTTTGACCGCCATATTGGATCTGCCATTTTGAATTCTGAAAATTTGAAAAATGATTCATGATCGATGATGTGGAAAGTCATCTTTTATCAATTGGTATTGAATGTATGTTCGTTTACAGAAGGATTACAACTGAATAACAAAAAATTGGTTGAAAATGCCGTCAGTTTGAAGCCGACAATTTGAATTCTGGTTTGCGCATTACACTACCTTTTAGTACAACCAATTACTCCACCAGATCTAAAAGTAGGACTCGATTGGACTACAGTTTCATATAAAAAATAGAATTTCAATTTAGCAAACTACCATTTTTTTCGGGTCTTTTTCCATTCTGGGCGCCATATTGGAAAAACGACCAACGATATTGGAAAATGGACTTCAGATTCAGAAAGAGCAGACTTGAAACCTATAAGATATGGACTTGAATAAAAATTCATTCACCCTTTCTATACAAATTATTTACCTAAAAAACGGCGACAATTTATCACATTTCAGGACGAAACGGGTTAATTGTACCTGTATACACTAGATATTAGTGTACAAATGCTTCACAGATATAAATACTTTTACAGTTCTTAATAGGTGGAAATAGTTTTTAAAAATAAATAAACGATATAATTCAAACATTTTCGTTGAATAATTTTATAGAATAATAATAATAATACTATAAAATAAGTATAGTACTTATTCATAGCGTTATAAAGAGTTTTTTTTAAAGATCCATAAATATGTTTTTAAAATTTGGTGTCTGTTTCATCACCATCGGTTTTAGTATTAGTTCTTTTCTGGTCTTAATATAATTTAATAAAAATTATTTGGTATCTGTTTTTGAAAAATTTAAATTTTTGCTTTTGGTCATTTTGTAATGTATCAACTTTTCTTGCCACAATTTTAATATTATATTATCACTGTTAAATATTATTGCTTTTTCCTTGCACTTTTTTTTTATCACTTTATATCTTAATTTTGTTCTTTATTCCCCTGCTGTTTCAGTAGTTTTTTAAGTTACTACAGAATTTTTTTTTATTTTTTACAACGTAAAAATGTAAAAGAAGTTCATAATATTAACGAAGATTTTTATTCATTTCAAGAATTCGTCTTTTAATTATTACAACATTTTTCTAAAATTTGTTTTAAGTTTGTTAAGCTTACTCTCCGGGCAAAAAAAAAAAGAAATATACGAACATTTCTCAGAAAACATTAAATTTTAGTTCAATAAAATGCAATGCATTGATAAAAGAATTTATTTACTGTCAAGAAGGCTTCTTTAAATATGCTGAACTAAACCATTTGTTAACCTTAAACAACATTTGTTAATGGTTAATGCATTTATTAATAATACAGAACTCATTTTATTTAGTAACAAATAAATTTCAGTAAATAAATTCTTTTATCAGCGTGTTTTAGCAAGTTATTACACGTGTCCCTGTTTAAGTTGTGTCTTAAACTAAAATTTCTATTGAACAAATTGTGTTTAACTTGGAATCTATAAATGGAGTTTTTTCATTTTGTTTATTTAAATTCAATTCTCAGGTTAGGGGTATACTTGGTTGTGCAAAAACTCTTAAATGGTCATTTTATCACTTAAGTTTTCATTAATGTATGAAAAGATCTCGAAGTCAGAAACTTGCCTGAACAACGAAGAGATATTTGCAATTTTTTGTTGGAAAAATTGTCAAATGTCAAGCTGGTAAACGATGGAAATAGAAATTACAATTTTTTTTAATTACTAATTTCAATAAAATCGATATTTACACTTATATATAATAAATATAATGGTACAAATACTTCGCAGATATAAATAGTTTCTGTGCTTCTATTTTTGGAAAACTTTGAAAAATGAGATAGCGGTTTCCATCTTCGTTCAGCATGAGGCGTATATCATTTGTTATTTACAAAGCAAATGGAATTTTACGGCATTCTTATTTCATTTTCTCCATTGATTTATTTATTTTAAGGCAAAAACTTAATATTTTTGTACAATTTTTGAAATTTTTTTGTTAAAAATCGCTTCTCTCGAGCTTGTCTCTGATTTTTTGTCTGAAACTAAAAAATGATTAAAAAAATGTAAATAAAACTATTTTCTAACTATTTATTATAAGACGACATTCACTCAGATGACGAAAAATTAAGTATAAACTATGCGAAAATTAAATGTAACTTGTATTTTGCATTTAATAGTTTTCTTCTAATGATAATTATCAAAGTCGCTACTTGCGAATCAAAGATTAATGTTTAAACTGATAGATCTGCCGACAGCAATTTTTTATTGTCAATTAAAAATCTGATCTAAGAATTGAATAATTATGAACTTTTGATATGCGAAATTATTCGGTTATGTCATTACATTATCTTCATTAAGCACTTCCTAGCGATCTTTAAAAATATTGTTCAAGGTTACCGAATTGATGTTGGCGCTCTTTTGTACTAATTGTTGATAGTTCTTTCGATGCAGTTTTTAAAAGGTTATTCTTGGTAATGTCGGCTTCACGATAAAAAAAGAAACAAAAATAAAAGCAATATTTATATCCTTTTCAGTTTGCAATTTTCTAAAAGTATTTTACTAGTTATTAACATGTTCTCTTATTACAACAGTTGTTATAAATTTCACAAGGTATATTTATAGTATTATATACAACTGTAAGTTGATTGGTTTTCCTGAAGTATCATCTACAATTTTTTTGAAATTTTCGTCTTGTATCCGTTAAAATTCAAATGGTAAATTACGCAAGTGTCATGGTAGAATTCGTCGTCTTCGGCATCCGCAGAGACAAATTCTTTGGCTAATTGTATTTTTTTTCACAGGACTGAAGTTAACAAAATAAAACGTTCTGAAAACTTCATAGAGAATAATTTCTAGAATAAGTTGGAGAACAATTATGATTGCTAGCGGTCATGCAACATAATTTAGAAATCAGGATGATAAATTCTGTTTATATTGTATTTTACACGTTTGAAATGGGGGTACATGCTGTAAATGTTGATACTCAACGGGTATAACAGACATAATTGTGAAACCCAAATAATTTTTGTTTATTTCGAAAATAAAGATCTTTTACTGCATGTTGGCGCTCATTTGTGTGGTCTTTTGCCACAATACTTTTACTAACCTAGTTCTTATTTATTTTGAAAAATTTCCTTTATTTCAACTGCTTCATTTTTGAATGAAAGAAACATTTTAAAAACAATTCTATTACAAATTTGGACTGCATCCATAATACAAAAGGTAATATAATTTCCACGTCGAAATTGCACGGTGATTTTTGTTTCGTTTCAGAAATTGGTCTGCTGTTCTAGTGATGTTTTGGAGGGTGGCCGAGGAGTCGTCCGTGTGGCTGTGACCGTCGCAGAGTTGCTGAGGTTTCACCAAACTCGTTCTCCACTTCATACACCATCGTCAACGAGTTTGACTAACCATGTACCAGCTTAGCGTCGAACCATTTAAAGTCGAACCTTTGCCAACGAAACGAGTACTGATATCGACATAACAGCACTCTTTCGTCGGACGAGGGAACCTCCCCAAATAGATGTTAAGTAAAACGTCAGAATGACCGAAAGAATACTTTTATACCAAGCTTAAGGAATCAAAACAATAGCGAGACTAATCGATTCATTGGTCTGTAACTAAATAGTCGTCTGCTAAGTTTTAGTCCGTCGCAGTTAGCGGCGAATATCTCCATGTTTCAAATGCGATATTAGTTATTGCCACATGTGTTTAGAGCCCGATTGCCCGAGGAGTGTTTTAAAGATTAACTTTTGTACAATAGTACAATTACTCGTTTCTGTATTTTCAGATAACAGAAAAGGTTTTCGAATTGTTGATGACATACTCAAAAAATGGAATGGAAATATATGAATATTTCATACTCATGTTCGTTACTACGATTTAAAGCTTTCTATAAGCCACGTTCTTAACAGCTCTTATGGACGTCTTAATGTTTGCCTTTATTTGCCTGTTAATATAAGGACATTAGGACGTCTTCGGGAGCTCCTGAGGATGACTTAAGAAGGATCTCGTGTATGGGATTTAACTATCAGTAACGAAGTCGAAACTTTTGGAAACGTAAATTTGCAACACTATTGTCGCTTTTTAAGAGGCTTCTAATGGTCAGCTGATTAAGTTAACGTCAATTTCAATTCATTGCCCAAAATGTTCACATTGAACAGAAACTATGTACATATTTAAATTCGAAACTATTTTAGGGATGTTTTGTTATACAATTCTAAAGTTGATTCACATTTAAAACTGTAACTAGTTTCTATTTAATGTGAATATTTTAGGTTAAAATTGACGTTAAGAATGGGTTCACGTAAGCAGCCCCATAGTTACAGTAAACGATAAGGTACGAAGTTTAACTTGCAAAAATTCTCGTTACTCTACACTACACAAAGTGTAGGCATTTAATCTTAATGTTTTTGTATAAAAAATAAAAAAAAAACACTCGGGTAGAGATGCTAAACAAATGTATGTTAAGGGGCTTCCAGATCGGCCTCGTCGATTAACCCTGTTTTGTACGCCAAAGAATGAAAAATAAAAAATAATTGGGATTTTATAAAAGTCTATATTTTAGAGCAGAAAGACAATTGATTTTAGTGACGCGTAGTCGTATTCTTCTTCGGTGAAATTGTTCATGTTCTTGCAAAGAGTAAGGAACATTATCGACGGGGTCGTTTCGGACTCTTCTTGGTGGCGATGGACACGAAATGTTGGTGCGATTTAAATGAAACGTAGCGTGCTAGTGACTGATTGGCACTTGCTGTAATTTATAACTGCGATCGGACGAAGGCACAAGATGCGTGCAAACTGTCTTTCTTTTGTAAGTCGATGCCGTTATAATTAGTACCGACTACGAGTCCGTAAGTTTACAATATTATCGTCAGATAGATAGGTAGGAATTTTTCGAATATTACCGGCGGTCGGTAATGGCGTTGTTTTTCATGCAACGATCGCCCGTTTACGGATTTTACGTAGCAGAGTTCAAGGCGAATCTGGGCAGTCGGTACATTATCGTTCGGAACGCAGAGGACAATTTGATGTAGGATCGACGGCCGTGCACGATCGGTGGATCTCAAAAGTTTGTGATTGGACGAGGAAATGAATCGTCGATCGGGATGTCGGCTCATATCATTTAATAACCATTTAGCATTGTATTTATTGTGCCAAAGATGTATGTTTTATTTTCGCACCGTCGACGATCGAGCCTCGATTTGACTCAGCGCAAAACTAAATTTTCACGTTGCAATGATTGTTTTTTATTTTTTGTTTCTTTTCCTCTTACGATTATAACTGTTCATTTTGATGAATTAATTGAATTTAATTCGAGCATCAATTTTTAAGCTCTTTGTTTCGTTTTTGTAACGTACTTCGGATAGTGGCAAGCTTATCATTAGAATACGTCGCGCAGGATTTCGATGCCGAGTCTTTTACGATTATTTTCTTGATTGGCAGCATTTTGCAAATATTATTTCAGGATCGATTTCGCGATTCGATAGTTTTAAGACGGTCATACAATTGACGGAATGTAACACTCAGCTGGAGACAATTTTAATTATAATTCCAATTAGATAGATTTGTATTATCTAGAAAATAACTTTGAAGGGCTCGAAATCAATTAGGAATATAAGTACGTCTAAAATAAGTCGAAAGCAACGAACGAATGGTGAATGTTTTTTGTATACGATAAATTCGAATGAAAAGATAGAAGCGAATTGACACTGCCGGGAAATTCGAAGACTTCAGGAAAATTTGTCAGTAAAAATTATTATATCGAAAACGACACGTGTTAAACGTCAAAAGTTTCGAAACTAAGAATGTTCACGTGAAACAAAAAATTAGATTCAATTTTTATGAACAAATTTTTCAACAGTTAGATAGCGTATTTACGTTGATTTATAGAATTGTTAAATTTCTTTTGCTGTAGTCTATGCCACGCAAACGCGGCGTAATGAAGCGAAAGAAACAAGTCAATTTTCCTTCGTCGAAGCGTACGCTTCCGAGAGCGACCAAAGTTTCCCAAAGTTGATGCGAATCCTTGGGAATTTTGCGATTGGGTAAATACGTATGAACCGCAACGCTGAACTGTCATGTACATTTCGCAGACCACAGTGCACATGACGTAATATATTTAAATTTATCATGAAATTCAAGTACTATGTAATAAAACAAAATAATAATAATAAACTGGTCACTATCTTCCAGTTTCGTTTTTAATTATTATTACATTCCTTACGAGAAAGATTTTGAACTCCATTTATAGAATCACGTACAATTGAATAGTAATTGGTTTCATTTGTCATCACAATGTTAAATTTGTTGGAAATGTTGTTAAATTATTCTCATTCATATGAAAAATATTTAAATATATCAATTCGTTAAAAATTGTAGAAAACAACTTTTATTATTATTTTTTTAAAAAATGTATGGGAAATAATTTTTTAATTTGCATTCAGTCTCAGAAATTCTGTGCTAAAATTCCAGGACTAAATATGAATTAACCTTTTGCTGCATACGTTTACGTTTACAAAGAAAATAGCTGATTACGAAGCAGATCACCAGTTTTTTAAATTTGAAGACTTCGGCTCCCTTTTTAACGACCCAAACACTATTTTTCATAACCTCGTAACCATCTTACAATTTATTCTGTAAAAACAAGAATGTTCAGCACTTGTTTATTTACTGCATCCAGTATATTCGCTGAGTCTTCGTGGTTTCTCTTGAGACATCAACATTAACATCATAGAAATTCAAGTATGCAAGAAAAATGGCAGTGATACATGAACGTGGAACATCAACTCATGCATTAGACGCTGTATCGCAAAGGGTTAAGAGGTAAGAAACAATTGTATAGAACAAATCCAGTTCACCTCTGCGTGGAATCTAAATGTAATTTTCCCAACATTTTTGCAATGCGTTCTATAAAAATTAATAAATAAACGTAATATGCCAATCAAACTTTTTATTTAGTTTAGATTAGGATTAAGATGATTATGATAATCCGGAAAACTAGCATTTAAATATTCGAGAATTTAATATTTAAATATAGAATTCAATTTAGTACTCCTATTCATATTTATTCAGTTATTAAATGTGTAATCCTCATATAAAAAATATTGTTAAGTTTCAGCAAATAAAAAAAGTTCTTAGGTTATATGAGCATTTCTCTGAAAATGTTAATATTCAGCGTACTGGCCATTTTAGCAACGAAATTAAAACTTTTATGAACGTATATGGGCAAATCCACAGAACTTTTGACTTTCATGTTATTTTAAGATTCACGTAAATAAGCTGTACAGAAATATTTATAAAATATTACTATCTACTAAAAAGGATATGCTTTTCAAGGTACAGTTATTTGTTTTGCATAATAGTTGATTAAAAAACCAAAAAAAAAACACGAAAGCTCATAAAATTTGAATAAACTGCTGCGTGCAAATCATATTTTTTTTTAATATTTTGTTCTGTAACTTTTGGAACGTGTATTCGTTTCATTTGAAAATCATCTCGTTGATTAATGGCACTTTATAAAAGCCAAAGATACTTGAAAAATAAGTGTGCCTTAATAAGAATGACGTACGTTCAAAGTTGCGTGCAGAAGATTTACGGAAAATGGAATCTTCGTTAATTTCTAACAATAACTTTTGGAACAAACAATATTATGGCTCCATGCTTTGGGAATTTTTAATTGATGATATAATAAGTGACGTATTCCAAGGAATAAGGTGTGCCTTGTCTCATCTCAATTCTGTGCCAATTACAACCTATAGCCTTCGTGCGTAACTGTTGTGGAAAAATGACACTTTTGTCAGGCACATGAACTATACACAATTAAATGCCTCGATTATTCGCGTAATTTATTGTTTTAGGTGTCATAATAATACTCTGAACTTGTTCCAGAAATACAATACGATGTTCAGGGGTAAAACAAGGCATAAAATGATCTCTTCGACACAAACTCCTTTCTTTACACGGAAAAACGCTGAAATTTGTTACGCGGAGGTTTTATTGGTAACTGATCATAAATACGTTGACAAATATTAAAAATTGAAGATGGTAGATACCATATGTCGGACCAAATTCCTAAAAAGTTGCCTGAACCAGCTGAAACTGTGCATTCGTGGCCCCTCATCGGTCGAGATTCGCTATATCTTTGATCCAGAAATAATGAAAATGTAACTTTGGGTAACTTTGTTTTTCGTCTCCCTAGCTTCATCTTTTCTGGTTAAAAATGAATAAATATGGTACTAATGACAAATTACGTTATACCTATTTAAATTTTTTTTCTGGATTGCCTGGATTGTAATGCCTTAAATCGACTTAAATAAATGTCTGCTGCTAAAATTTGTATATTATGAACCTAAAAGCAAAAAGAAAGAAAACCCCCGAATACCCAATTTGAGCTTGTATGAGTAACTTCTTACAAATTCGGTCTTCCATATTGAATTCGCCATCTTGAACTGTGAATATCTGTTGACGGATTCGTGCCCAGTAACTTAAAAAAACCCGAGTAACAAATTTCATCTGTTTTCCGCGTACAGAAATATGTTTGGTTCGAATAATTTTAGGTTTCAGTTCGCCTGACTGCGCTGGAACAATCCTTTAAAAGTCGTAACGTGTCGTTTTTTTTACATTTTATATGTTTAGGAGTGGCCTCAGGTTGTTTTTAAATGTGTGCCACCGAAAAAAAATGTTTTTCTTAAAGCGTAAAGTTAAAAGTTCTGTGGATTTACCCATATATATATGGTAATACTTTAAAACTAACCAAAATACATGTAATCAAAATTAATGTTTTGAGTTGTTATAAATAAAGATACTTTTTTGCAATCAAGTTCATGCTTGCACAGCATTTTCATTGATGTTTGAGGTTTGTAAAAATATTATTGAAGGCGAGAAAGATACTAAACAGTAAGCGTCACTCAGTTTTTGAAAAGTTATGTTTTATTGATTGAATCCAAGATTTAAAAAAATACTTTCTGAATTCAGTATTTGATTTAACTGTGTTGTATTTTTTATTAAAAAAGGAACAAAATCCGCTCTGGTAAAAGTTGGTGCCTTGCATAGATCTGGCAACATCGACATAAAAAGTGTTTTTATTTAAATAATCATCATTTTTTATCGGCACATCATAACGGCTGCCTAGAAACACTTGTAAGGTATTGCCAATTTTCGTTAGGCCTGTTCTGAATAATAGATCATTTGGTATATGTCAAATTTGACGTTGTAAGTAAAAAATCAAAATTTTAAAATGAACCCTTTGAAGCCTACATTTTTCTTTATGGCGAAAATAAATAGCTACAATTTGTTACTCGGGGGTTGTCGGGGCCGTTGATTACGAATCTGTTCAAAAATTTTAAAATTCAAAATGGTGGATCCAATATGGCCGACTAAAATGTAAGAAGTTACTCGATCAAGACGATACTGGGTATGTGGGGTGTTTTGAGGTCGCAGATTACGAATCTAACTGCAGATTTTAAAACTTGAAAATTGTTTATAAAAAAATTCTCTGTCATTTTGTTATGTTTTGTAGTAGTTAGTATGATATGGTAGAGTGAGATCAATTAACCCCACTTTCAATATTAAAATTTTATCATTTCCTAAAACTTTACCATAAAAGATTTTTTATCCTGTATTAGAATTTAGCTGCACTCTTTCTATTTAATTAATGCAGTTTACTATTTTACTTCTTTATACTCTTATAATATACTATAAAATTAATATACAAAGTGCTCTTTAAATATATCAAATCAATTTAAGTGAATTATTATTGTTAATTTTAGTACCTTTACTTTAAAAAATTATTTTTAAAAAATGTATGTTTTAAAAAAATACTTTATAAACAAATGATTGGCACAACATTTTTCTTACTTATTGTAAGTGTAGAAACATAATCAAATAAGAGCGGTAAGTGAGCCTTTAATTTTTGAATGTACTATTTCGATAGCCAAATATTAAAATTTTCAGAGAAATGCTCATATATACGCAACATTAGCTGTATTTACAATTTTTTTTGTTGGTTCAGCCAACAAAGTTTCTAACTACTATTGGTATAGTATATTTTAAAAAACGAGCTTTCTGAATTTTGTCTTGCATTTGGTTTGAATTTGTAACTATTTTCGTTTATTACACATTGATAGTGATATGGATTCCAAAAAATTCGTAACTGAATTGTTGTATTGCCGCTCTATTTGTGTTCAATTAGGGCAATTTCAGCTTTTCAAATTTCATTCAATAATTTTAGTTATGAAATTAATTAAAACAGGATTTAGAGTATGTAATTTGTTTCATAAAACCACGTCACAAGCATAGTATATATGTACGGAAAAAAGTAAGCTGCTAGAGCTATACTACTTAAGCATTAAGAAGCGATACGGACAATCTTTCTGAGCTATTATTATTTTAAATTAAAAGACCAAACTTTTCAGTAGTAACGGCAGCCGTAAAAGACCAATTCCATATCAAATCGTGCAACGAAAATAAGTTTTAAATCCGAAATCATGTATTATATAACTTTTAATAAAACTACGTATTTTTTTGTTTTGCAAAAGAAACAATTTTCGCAAAGTTACGAGCACTACAAAAATTACGCTACTTTCATAACTTTTATCCGAGACAGTTGAAAAATTAAAACGCTTGAAAAATTACTTTCAAATTTCTCTATTCTCAATAAAAATCAACATTTTACTGTTCTGTTTTTTTTTTCAATTAACTATATTTTCTGTCTTTACAATTTTTTAGTTTTACAAAATTTTGAAATTTAACAAGATGGCGTCTGTTTCTTAAGAAATAAAAAAACATGAATTTCTCAAAAACATAATTTTTTAAATATTCAATCATTCATTTTTGTTTTTAAATATAAATAAAACAGAAAGAAATTTTTCCGATACGTTTCGTTGACGCTAAAACGCCATGAGAACAGCAAGCACTTTTGTCTAAAAAAATGATGGTCAGGTTGCCGCAACGTCTTTTTGTCAGTTACAAAAATAAAAGCGACATTTTGAATGCGTATTCTAAAACTCGAAACTTTCAAATATTAACAATCACAAACAATTTTTTGTATTTTAAGAACAAAAACCTGCTCCCTGTTAACCCTTTTATTGATGAGGCGTTGCGCGTTAACGAACAGAGTTGGGAACACATATGAAAAATCATAAGATCGTATGGGTATATTTACATTTAAGAAATAATTATGACGATGGTATATAAAGATTATAATTTTAGACATTAAAGGTTTCTTCGATTTGCTACGTTTGCTGTAGTTATAATAATGTACATGCACATTTTATGCTTTTTCAAAATCAGTGGTCATCATTTAATCTCTTCTTGTCTGATCAAATTTCTTCTACTCCTATACATACACCACCGAAATGCCAATTAATGATTGCTAATTGCTCAGTACACTCTCTCAAACACTATAGGGCGAAAGTAGATATTCGATATAAACATCTATAATATATAAATCTAAGTTTAAAACAGAAACTGGTGCAAAATAATTTCGATAGGCATTAAAACTGCATAAATGGAAACGTAAATAATACATATTCTAGATATTAAGAGCTCTTTACAATGCCATTGCAGCTCTTTTCGGTATGTGCGTGACATTTTATAATTCGGCGAATTCCATTGGCAAGATTTTTAAGAATAAATAGTGAAATGAAGTGCTTAAAAAAATGACAAATTAAAGATTTCGTTTACGTTTGTTTTATTTAAGGTACAAAATCAAGGGGGTTACTGAACTTTTAACGTTAATTATATTCGGTTAATTAATGGCAAAGTTACGGTTATATTCTCCTGTGTTATCCCTAGGTAATATCAAAAGTTGCTATGGAAACAAACATCGGAGAAATCAATTGCGAAAGTCGAAACCCCGATAGAAATTGTATAGGACATTTTTTACTATGATATTCTAACAGACGTGAAATTATGGTGACGTCAGGTAATATAATCGTCGTTCATGTTACTGTTCTTTATACATGACTTTTGTAAGAAATAATAGAAAAACTGGTGGAGTCGATCCTGCGGACCTTGGCTCATGTACTCATCGATTGGGAAGGATTTGGTAGACCCAGACATTTAATTGACAATAGAAAAACTAAAAATGATTATTTTCAAAACTTCGACCCCCATCACATGTCAGCTGGAGCATTATTATATCACGTAATGGATATTATTATTCAGTTATTGATTCGTCGTAGTATTTATACTTAATACAAGATTAATTTCTTCTTGACCGCTTTATCAGATTAAATAGGAAGACTTGTCTAATGGCGGGTGGTTTAATTATTGAATATGATCTTTTATATCTTCTTTTTTGTTGAAAACTATTTTTATGTGTATTTTTGATAAGAATTGTTGTCAATTTCAGGAAGACAAGTTTTTCTATTTAATTACGTTTATTTTGTCATTATTTAATTTAATTTTTTGCATTATCGTGTCGTTAATATAGGTAAATAATAATAAACTAAGAACTGAAAAGGTCTACTTCACACATTTCCAGATCACTGTATTCTTTTCAAACTTTTGTGCTAGAACATAATTGGACTCGTCAATTTGATTATTTTCATATTTATTCGTTTTGTTCCGCATTACTATTGATTTTACGAAGAAAAAGCACGTAACTTTTTTTTGTAGAAAATTTCATGCCGTACCTTTTTGTCTGAAACATTTTTGAATGCGATTTGTATTTTTGAAAATCAATTAAAATGACTTGATTCTTTGGAAGAAAGTGCGTTTTATTCTTTGTGTAGAGAATTTGATACTCTATATGTCGTACACTGAAAAAAGTTGTGTACTAAATTTTGGTTGACTCGTCTACCACTTTAGGATACGACCCTCATTTACGAAAAAATGGTAAACTTTCTATAACAAAGAGTGGATAACTTCAACCAATGAATGGTAAACTGTCTTCCAATTTTCAAAGCGGGGTATACCAGGAGTGGTTTACCAAAATTTAGTTTCTCGTCTACAACTAAATTGTAGGTACAGATCCATATTTTAGAAATGCATTTTCCAGAAAGGAAATATGCGCCAACCCTACCTCTCTCTCTTTACGTGCCTTTGTGTGCGTGCGTGCGGGCGTGTATTATAATGCAACATTTCCATATACTTATTACGTGCATGTACATACTTCAACCGGCATCGCTACCAGTAGAGTCATCGACAGTTGATATATATCACGTAATCATTGAGTTACCGACGATGCGCGACGTGGCGAAGCGGGACTTGCCGTTTCTCGCAAGCGCATGAATCTAGGGCAGTTGCTATATAAGAAACCTCCAAAACTCATGATGGTATAGCGCGCGTGTGGTATGTTGTACTGTGTAGTTTATGCGTATATTGCGGAAACGTTTAGTGTATGTGTGTGCGTTATGTGATGCGACGTGGTTGAAGCAGAATAACGTTGTTATATATATGTGTGCGTGTTGTGTTTACAAAATGGCGTGGCGATAGAAATTTCTCTCTCTCTCTCTCTCTCTCTATATATATATATATATATTTTTTATTTTTTACCCTCAACCTTCCACCTCGAACGAGGTGTCCCAAAAGCTATCAGGGAGCTTGTCCGGGTACAGGTGAGTACCATTGCGAGAGCTGCAGGTCGTCTTAGATGGCGCCATACTCACATTTGTCGAGAATGTAGGAAACTGCAGAAACCCACATTAAGTACAATATATATATATATTGAATATGATTAAATATCGTCCGTGAACTAGAACGTATTTCTCTTAGATTATAGGGAAGAATTAGAGGATGAGCAAGTCGAACAAAAAATGCTGAAAAAATACGTTTTTTGCATTTCTTATTAAAAAATACGAATCACGCCAAAAATGCTTCTTACACTGAAAAATGTTGTCTACTAAATTTTGGTTGATAAGTGTACCACTTTCAGACGTGACCAATATCTTCCAAAATCTGTAGAATAAATCATACATTAAATAGAAGATGGTCTACTCATAATTAGTACTTGAGCAACAAATTTTAGTGAACAGTTTACCAATTTTGAGAATACGTTCTAGTTCACGGACATCAATTTCTTATTGCATTTTTTAGTTGTTTAGAGTCTGAAACGTCGTCATTTAATGAGGAACTTTAAGGTATCTTTTTGACGAGGTGACGAAATTCAATACTTTGGTCTGGGTTAAGTAATTTATTAATATGTATAGGTACATTATTTGATGCGGCATCCGTCATCGAAGTTTTAATTAGATTGAATTTCTCACGGACCATTTTCTATCCGCAGTGCAATATTTTTTGTTTAATCATAACTTCTTAGAAAATTGTAATGTTCTGCAAACCTAAAAACTGTAAGTTTGGTGGTTAACAATGCATTAATCACTGGAATGTGTCAGTGACTTAATAAAAAAATTGAAATGCCATACCACCAAACATGAAGGATAAAAAGACACAACTGAGGATATTTTGAGCTCGTCTCTTCGCCCCAGGCTCCTCTATAGATAAATCCGTAATCATAAAAATGTGATATGTTAGATGTAAAGAGCGATATTTAATCATATTCAACAGTATGAAAGGACTAGGATATACCTTAAACTGAAGTTCTTAATTGTTTTTGTTGAATAATAAAAACAGTCCGATGTTAAATAATCTCACATATAGGCGAAAGTCACTCTTTTTCCATTTTTAAGTTAGGATATCTCAGAATCCAGAGCTAAAAGTGAGAATTTGATTTCGGATTCAGCGAGAAGAATAATCTTGATTCTTGGTCATAGAATGGACCAGATTTTTTTCGGTCTGTGTTATTCTTCCTTTATTGTTTAGAAAAATAAGATTTACTGCTCCATTGCGCCAGTTATGAAATTCTAGATGTGAACCCGTTTTTCTTCGTATTGTTTGTATCATGAGAATGGTAAGATATGTTCAACCACAATCCCTCTGTTTTTACAATCTAAATGGAACCTTCACTCTAAATTACTTAAAGTGAAAATTGAGCCACTATTTGCTAAAGGTGACTTTTTCATTATTTCTAAAGTGGAAGTTTCACTTTATTAAATGCCATGTCCCCATTTCATTTTAATGAAATGAGATTTCCTCTTTAGAAATAGTGAAAAAGTCACTTTAAGCAGAATGTGGCTCAATTTTCACTTTAAGAAATTTAGAGTGTATAACTATATATTTCTAAAACAACTGAACTCAAAATTAAAAATTTATCGCGATAAACCCATGTGAAACAGTTTTCGAAAAATTGTACAAAAATAATACAAATAAATGTTTCTATAAACAACTATATAAAATATATATAGAGTTCGAATATTTGTATAAGCATTTTATAAAATTGATAAAAAATGATAACATATACTAAGAATTTATGTAAAAACTATAAAAATAATGGCACGACCGGCCGGCTAGTTTTTATTGATTTTTACGGTCATTGTTAAGTCCTCTATAAACCGATCATCTATTTATTGGTTTCTTATATTTGCTGCAAATTCCCATTAAATGTGCGGCTTGATAAACTATTTTAAATTGTATAAATTATATGCTATACATAAAATACGCGCACAACGTGTTTTGGAACAATGACGAAGTATATATACTTTTTAGCTAAGTTATTTATATAAATTGTTTGTTTAAAATTCTCTTCTGAAACCTTGGTGGAAGAAAGTTTATTATTGTTGTATTAAATTGTATTTTGGTAAATATGATAATTTCAATGTAAACCCCTTTTATTCATTGACAGTATCGTATATTCATTAGGGTTTAGTTTATTAATGTAAAACAAAAAGCACAAATTTAATATTAAGAATAAAATAAAATCAAGTAACCGTACGAATCAACCATACGATTAACAAATGTAAGTCTAACGACTTCTAATGGAAGCAGCGTAAAATTTCTTAATCGTCCATTTATTGCCATATTCACCCTATATATTAAAATTTGATACGTCCCAAGAATGATTTTTATTTGCAAATTACTATGAGAACATATGTATGTTCGAGAAAGTTTGTATTCCAGTATGATAAACTGAAGAGTGTCGATGCGTAATGACATATCCGTAGTGGGGTTTCGACTGTATGTAATAATATACTGCCGTACTGCGGAAAAAAAGTCGTATCTCCATTTTTAAGATTTTGAAGTATTGATCAAAAACCATTTTTGAGCAAATATTCAATTCTGTACACTTAAAAATTAATTCTGTAAAATGCACATTTTAGTGCAAAACATAACGAATCTTTCAATATATATTTTGTTATAAATGAATTGCATAATTAGTTAATAATGGAGATACCGAACATTAAAGATTCAATAATACTGCGGAAAAAGGTCGTATGTCGCATTAAACGGAGATACGGCCTTTTTACTTCGCTTTCGGTCATTTCATTGGTTTCAATCGGAGTTAAAATTGGGATTGATTAGTCAAAAAAGTCGCATGTCGCAATCTAATTATACATATTACTCCACCTCGGTCTATTCTACGCAGAAAAAATAAAACAGATTAACTATCTCAAAAATATTTGTTCTAGCTAACGAAGATATTAAAATTGTTCATTTCCGTTATTCATCACATAAGGTAAATATTTAGGAAGTCAATGTAATGTTATAACCCGGAAAAACGAAAAAGGTATTTCTTCCAAATAATGTAGTAAAATTGACTAATACTTTTCTTCATTACCTACGATAAATACAATATAACATAATTTTTTAGCTAAAATGTTTTAATAAAATCGATAATTTAAGATTATATTTATATTGCAAGTTTACACCTAATACAAACAAGCGAATCCTGACGGACACTTCACGTACTACTAAACTTGATACAACGTAATTTTTACATTACAAGATATGGGAAGTGTGAGACATTTTTTATTGGTTTTTGGTTCACTACCGTTCTTTGGTGATAGAATTAGGACTTATGAAGAAGGTGAGAAAGTTTTCAAGGCAGGCCATTTAATTTGTTGTACAATTATGAAAAACATTTGAAATGACATTGAAATAATTGAGGTGAGCTTGCAGATATACACAAGTAGATATGTGTTTATATATATATATATATATGTATATGCACGCAGAGGCTCAGTTTAATTATTTTCAGCTGATGTGAAATGTTTTTCAAAATTCTACAACAAATTAAGTACAATTATGTTGAAAACTTCCTCACCTTTTTCATAAGCCGGTAATTCCATCGCCATCGTGCTATATATAACAAAAAATTTCTCACTTTCCATATTTTGTTATGTAAAAATTCTATCACAGATTAATAACAGATCACCAAAGGTCCCCCTAAATGCATAGCCGAATCTGCAAAATTTTCGTTATCGACATTACTTACAACTTGATTATAATTTTATCCATGAAAATCAGGATAAAATCGCCAAAAATAAAAAGTATTTGATGAATAAGAATAAATAAATCAAACTCAACACAGATGTAAATATACAGATATTTTAAGCGAGTTGCACGTAGGGTCGGTAACGAAATAAGTGTTACGCGTTTAGGAGGATCTTTGGCGATCTACTGTTAATATGTGGTTCTATCAACGTTTTAGTAGTTCCCGAAATGTCCGTCAGGATTCGCTGATGTTTGCTTGTACTAAGAAAGTTGTACGTCATTTTTGATTCGGAAGAGTTCATTTGTTGAAATTATAAAGAAACAATTTTCAAGAATTGCAGTAATTCATTTCAATACTTTATTTTGTTTCAATTTTGTAAAAAATAAATACATTTAGAGTAAAATAAATAGTTAATAAATGCGTTACTCTAGTAGAAAATAAACGTGCAAAATACGCATAGCGCTAGGTAGCACCACACATTTTTTCTACTAGGGTACAAGTTATGTTTCTCCTAAGATTTTACGAAAAGTAAACCTGATAAAAAGAAATTAAAATTCAATAATGTAACATTTAATTAGAATATATTACATAAATAATAAATAAAGAAGGTTTCATTTCCGATTTCATTTAATAATTGTAGCACTTATCGGATTAAAAAACGTCGTATGTCTATTTGAAATGGAGTTACGACTTTTTTAACTCATATCATGGAGATACGGCCTTTTTTAACGTGTTTTCGCAAGCCGAAGATGCAAGTTTCGAATAGAAACTCCAATTTATGGACATACGGCCTTTTTTAGCCAAATTGAGCAAATAAAACGGAATTTGAAATACATAAATTATTGTTTTTTATAAATAGTAATCAATATTTACATTATTTTCTTTGAGAAAATGATGTATTTTGCTTCAAGGATGTTGATTATAATTTTATCTCATTTTCACAAAAAAATGGAGATACGACTATACGAGAAAATGGAGAGCCTTCTTTGAGTATGTAATTTAACATAAAAAATCGGCTGAAAAATCAGCCGACCCCCATGCGCAATGTTTTTGAAAAGTTGGATGGAATGACCCGTGTATAGATTGTATATATAAGATCATAATAATACAGACAGTAATTAGTAAAACACAGTAAACATGTAATATGCATCGAATAGTCTATTACAATACAAGTTCATGAACTTTTGTTTTGCGACTTTTATTTATTAATACTTCGGCTGGGCTGTCATTGGGGTCGAAGTTTTGAAAATGCCCATTTGCAATTTTACGTCGACTCAGGCCGTAGGCCACAGTTGTTAATCACACGGAAAAAAATGACAGGGGATTCACAGCTATACGAATATAGCCACGAATTTATAGCTGTGACAGCATGAAACTTGCCTATTTCCAACCCTTGAATATAGTAGCTGTTACTTTTCAAATATTGTTAGATATATACTGGAATTCAGCAATAAAATATAGTTACATTTTGATTCGAACAAATTTTTGACACTTTGTAGGTTAAATTAAAATAGTTATATATTAAAATTCATCATTTTCCCCAAGCAGGAAGAAGGAGTTGAAATTAATCTGCCCGATAAAAAAACTACTCTGTATTTCAAACTAGGTTTAATTATAGGTGACAATCTCGGTCTCCATTCAATGTTAGGGTTCGTTGAAAGTTTTGTAGCAAACTTCGCTTGTCGGTTTTGCAAAATGTGTAAATCTGATAGATATACATGCTCGATAGAAAATGAAACATTATTAAGGAATCGAGATAATTATGAAAATGATATTCTTATAGATAATGCTACCTTGACGGGGATTACAGAACCATGCGTATTTCACAAACTCCCAGATTTTCATGTAACCGAAAACTGGTCTGTTGATATTATGCATGATCTCTTTGAAGGAGTGTGCGTTTTTGACATGGTAGAAATTATAAATTATTTCATCAAAAAAGAATTATTTTCCATAGACGATTTAAATTCGAGAATAACTTGCTATGATTACGGGCCCATAGAAATTAGAAATATTCCACCTGAAATATCTTCTGATCGATTGGAAAAGGGCCACATCAAAATGTCTGCATTAGAAATGTGGACATTTGTACGTCATTTCGGACTACTAATTGGAGACTTCGTTCCTTTCAATTAGCCTGTTTGGCAATTCTTTATAGTTTTAAGAAATATAGTTTCCTTAGTATCAGCACATTCTATTCAGAAGAAGAGTTGCGAACTATTGAAAAGTTTAATTGAGTCTCATAATAGTTTATACATAATTTTATTTAAAAAGAAATTGAAACCTAAAGCACACCATCTGAATCATTACCCTAGAGTAATGGCAGAATGTGGACCTTTAATACATCTATGGTGTATGAGGTTTGAAAATAAACACAGGGAATCCACAGTAGCTGCCAATACTACTAGTTCCAGGCGGTCAATAGCTTTAACTCTAGCAAAGAAACACCAACTTCAATTAGCACATCAATTTATTATGAAAAATGTATTTTCCAGTACCCTTGAAGTAGGTCCTGGAAATACTATGAATCTGAATGATTTACCGGTTTCAATTATTGAATGTCCTATTGATAAAAGCACACCAATGTTCTTTTGCAAGTGGGTAGAAAATTTTGGTACTCGGTATACGCCTGGTCAATCAATTTGTGTCGGTATCGATGATGGGCAACCTCTATTTGGGGTTATTAAATTCATCGCTGTATTTGAAAATAATATTGTTTTTATATACCAAAATGTACATACAGCTTATCATGAACACTTTTCATGTTATGAGGTATTTTATGAAAATGCGTCTTTTAAAATAATTAGTTTCTGTGAATTACTGCATTACATGCTTACACACATTACTCAAATGTATGGGCGATATTTTATTGTTCCAAAATGTGCAATGTAATAATAGAAATAAATATAATAATATCTTCAGTGTTGTCATTTGAATAATCTGTCGGTCCTGTCACCTGTGCAAGTTAAAGTAATGTTTTCTGGATTTATAACACGCATTTATATACATATTTATATAGCTGGCAGATCTATAATCATACACAACTGGTAGCTATAAAATTTTGCTAAATATTTTACGCAGAGTCGTCACACGTCTCCAATATAGCTGGATTGGTTATGTTATATACGGCTCAATTTACGTGTCTACCATAACCATACAATAGAGCTGTTTCCACAGCAGCCCTTCACTATGGCTACTTTAGGGCGATTTAGACCTGTGCCTCTGAAATTTTTTTTCCGTGCATTTTCCATTTTCATACATATAAGAAACACTATATTGTTGTAACATATCTATCGAAGCCACTTGGACCTAAATATGATTGGACCCCCAAATATCGATATAATTTTATAATATAATTGAAAGCTGTTAGTAAACAAACGAGTCTTAAGGAATAGCCGACTCTCCACTGGGTCGAAGTTTCTGAGCGAGCGAAACGAGCGAGGCACCACGCCAACACTAGTTTATAGTTTGTAATACAAAATATGGCACAAACTTACATGGATGATTGATTGCTTTTTGCTGATTTGGTTATAATTATCTATTCAGGATTTAAAATTTATTCGGATTCTCTGTCATATTTTTAACATTCCTTGCAGAGAAAGACTACTCTATCGTTTCCGTTTGAAAATTATTAATAATCGCTCAGGGTTCTTAGAAAGTGAGATTCGCATTTATAATTTATACCTGATGAAGATTCCCCGATAAATATAAAAATCAACGAGACTCGACAAAGAAATATATTAAGGCCTTCAGCATCGGGATAGGGATGAGACCCTCATGAGGGCCTTAACAAATTTCTTGTCCCTATAGGCATGGCGAATATCATCAATTAATAGTTCATTAATATTATTTTCCGAGAAGTTCAAAAAGTACGTTAACAACGCATACGTCGCTAGGTAAGTCTTTGGTTCCATATGTCCCCTTTTTTATCAACTTCTTTGTTTGTCCCATCAGTTTGAATGTTTATTTCTATAAAGTAGGAAGATTTAACATAAGCTTAGATAAAGGTATAACCTTTATAAATTATTTTTATGTGCAATTTTCTACGAAAGCTCATAAATTTTGCCAATTTTATTGAAGTAAAATGAACATCGGTAAACCTAATGTTATAGAGGTTTAACATATTTCCCCACATTCTGAATAGTTTAATTGTGCTGATATATCAGCATGTATACATTGTAACGAGCCGTTTAACTCGACCGCGCGCGGAAGAGAAAGAGCGACGGAGAGAAAGAGGGCCGTTACAATTTCGATCGACATGGTAAAGGGAACACCGAATATACCACGGACGAGATGCGCGCTTTTTCCGGCCGGTCGGCCATTTTGGGTCCCAAGCCCACGTGGGATCCGAGCGCGCATCGAGGGACATGCGCGCGCAATGATATGGCGCTGGCGCTGGTGCGCCTCTACATGCGCAGAAGAGGTGCAACGGCGCCCTGGCAGCGCAGCAAAGAAAGTGGGCAACAACGGGCCGAGTTCCGAGCTCGGAGCACATGTGTCGCCGCAATGGGGCGCAGGCGCTCCAAATTCAAATGAGGGGCGGGCTGTCAAACTCAAATTAAGCAAATGAGATTTAAATGTTTGACAGTTCCCGTCCCGATTCTTAGTAAAAATGGAACTCGGCGACTTGACTGGACATAGGGATACTTACCGAGGTATTAAAAGACCTGGTAAGTATCCCTCAATCTCTCTTGTATTTTGGACTCTCAGCTTCCTGGACTCTTCGTGGACTCCTGGGCACGACTCGCTGCCTCCTCAACTACGGAGGTTCTGGCTGCTCCGGACAAATAAGTGGGCCCACACAACTTCAACAGTCAGCATCAAACTGCAATTACAATGGAGGCGGCGAGGAGAGCAAATTTAAACCAGGACACCCAGCATTGACGACGGTACTCCGTTCGTCAAGGACACCAGGCTGCTGGTCCTCTCCCTCGTAGTCGCGAGGGAGTGCGACACCGAACTCGGGTTCACCAGGTGACAGCAGCCTAATTTTAATCACCGACGGATGGAGGACCGAATACTAAAGAAGAGGAACGACGCCAAGAAGAAAGAAGACACATGTAAGCCTCTTTCTCTTCCGTCCGTTAATTAATAATAATGAACATGTGCGTTATAATTTATTATATTGTGTAATGTCCCAAAATGTATTCATGTATATATGTATGTGTGAGCGTGTGTATTGAATGTGTGTCCGTGTCGTTATTTAATTTATTACCGCGTAACTTATTTCGTTGACGAAATGACAGTTCTTCTATACCTTGACTCACACGACTTACCGACGACTCGATAATGTTTTATAATTATGACTCTTATTATTTTATCCGCGATTTTGACTTCGAGTATGTATGGTATGTGTGGTGTTTAATAATTTATTTTAATGACGAGTTCAATTGTTTATAGAATTCAAAGAATTATAAAATATATTTTAATTGAATGACCAATAATAATTACGACTTTCATTTCAGCACCCAACGATTCCAATCTACGATTTTAATTTAGTTATTATTAGAATCTTGACTAATAATTTGACATATATGTATTTTTATGTTTGGACGATCAGAGAGTTTTTATCGTTTAGACTCCGATTTGTTTCAACATATAATTAACCTTACAAAAAAACCTTGCACCCATGTACTAGGTTTTAGTATAGTTACTTTGTTGAATATTTTAGTACATTTCTTGTTAAATTGACATGGAAGACCATACTATAACAATATCAAAATTTATTGTTCCAGTTAATTTTGATCATTAATTTAAATGTAAAAAATATTATTGATATAAATTACAACTTTATCACATCTAGAATTTTCCAGGTTCTTAAGTGATGAATAATTATATGTTTATATTAACAAGGTATTTCAGTTGTCTTGAACAGTGTTGTTTCGTTGCGATTAATTTGGAATTTATTCCGACACCTGCGAAATTTATCATGTCGATTACTAGACATGGATATTACATCCATACTATTCTAATAAGAGCTTAAAAACCAATAACTTATTTTTAAAAAGCATTTGTTCTGGGTTAGGATATTTTGAGGCAGCAAGATTTAGGTTCATGGCATCGGAAGATGTGAGGCATTTTCTATAAACATTTATTCAACCATATGAGTAGACAAAATTACCACGGTGTTTACTGACTGTAAAAACACGAGATGCGTAGTTATTTTTTATATAATCTATAAATATTACCTGATCAAAGATCAGACCATTAGTCTGTTGGGATACGTAGAATGTATGGCAACAAAAAACAATCACATATATGTTAAATTGCTCTAAACAATGTTTGTTATAACTTTCCTTATAATTTATAACTTAGATTTTTGCTAATACAAAAAATTAATAAAATCTGTTGCATATTACTGACATGAAATATTTTTGACAATCTGTAGGTAACGGTTTTTTCTAACAGTTTTAAAACATTTTCCTGAATAGGAAGACGTTTTACGTGAAATAAGTAGAAGTTAAGAAGAACCAGTGATAAATGGGCAGCATAGACGCTCCACGCGCAATGGAACCACCATCATTTAATAATTCTGAGTGTAATTTTCTTCATATTTCATGTACATAAATTACTAATATTTATTATCCGCGAGGAGAAAAAGTGCTTTACATATTTTGCATAAAATGTGTTACGTAAAATTGTCGTAAGAAGTTGGTTATTGTATTGTACATAATTTTAGTAACGATCAGTTGTATCTGATTTTTTATTTTATAAACAATCGACGAAGAAAAATTGTAAGAAAAAATCAAGTTGTAATTTTCTTTTAAATTAACTCGGGTTTACATAGCATAGAAACATTAACGCATACATAACATCGGAAAAATCAATAACAGACTGCAAAGTGTATTATTGGTCCAAATTTCCTACATTACGTATGCGTTTTTCACAGAACAAGATTTGGATAGAGCGTAACAAAAATTTATTGTGATTGATTAAATGAAGTCATAGTTTCTGGTCAGTTTGTCTGGAATCCGTTACGTACAACGTGGAGGCTAGAAAAAATGGCCAGGAAATGGTAAGGAGGATTTTTATAGTCATTGTGATCTATTGATCAAACTAACTATTATTACAGTGCCACGTTTATTTTCGACATGAGTTGTTCGAACACGGGAAGTTAGCAAAAATAACCTCCTATTGGCAGATTAGTTTTGACTGTTCGCTTAAACTATTTTTAATATACTTATTGTCAATATTTATTTTATATGTACACGACGATATGATTATTTTTTAAATCTTCAGAATTCTATGTTTTTTAATCCCATCTATGTTATAAAGGTTGCGATTTTAATGTATTTTTGGCTGCTGTGAGCATCCTTCTTTATTTCCAATAGTTTGTTACGACCCGCGTGGAATTTCTCCCAGTTTAACCCATTGACTACCCTGGCCCTATATGCGCGGTCCATTGGAAGAAACTGAAATACATAAATAAATTAACAAATATATTTAATGTGTCGTAAATACTCAGTTTGAACCAATCTACTTTTTGGAATGTATTTTTTGCGAACCGAAAGTTGGAAAACTGTGACGCGGATTGTGACTGGGTTTCCCACAAAATACCCAAGCTAGGATATCGGTTCCACCTAATCAATACTTTTATGAGGTTAATTGTGAAAGTTTTTCAAATACCTCGACACCCACAATCAATTTTGAAAAATACTGATTAGCAGTTTCAGTTATGTTCTTCCCGATTGTGACCCTGATTGGCACTGGGAAACTCTAGCTGGGGCCGAGCTGGGATCCAGTTAATTGTTTTACATGGGAATTTCCGCACGAAAAATGTATACTATATAATGACTATATGTTAGGATTAAGAAATAACCCGTTTCGAGAGATTTTTGCTATATACATATAACTGTCTAAAATTCCAGTATTTCTTCAAGAACGTTTTGAGGTAAGCGAGTTACAGCGGCATAACGCTGAAATGGTAAATAGTAGAACTAAAAATATTTGCTGGTATAAATTAAATAATTAATTCAATAAATTAAAAATTATACTCCATAAGAGTAATTCTTTATAACATCGCTGTCGAAATTTCAGCTAAATGCATTCAGAGATGATAGAGAAATAATAACGAAAATAACGAAAAATTCTTGATGCAAGTCCCATCTTTGCCCCACCTTAATATTAAAATAAGGTGCTTTACTCAGGAAGAAAATCGGTCGGGCAAAACTAGATTGATTTAAATATAACAATTTCTTGACAGTATTAACTGACAGTTAAAACTGCCCAGTAATTCATTTCTAGTTTCACGGAAAAAAATCTTCAGAGGGTACAGTCAGAAATATGGTTACTTATGGCAAAAATATGGCTGGATTTACCATATTATGGCTGGACTAACCATATTTCTGGCTGCACCCTCTGTACATTTCTTTCTATGTTCCAGGAAGTAATTTGGATGTTATAATATATAATGTAATGAAAACAAAAACTGCAGGAAAACTAGCCAGTTCTTAGATTATTCGATTTGGCGTATTTTTGGCAACTCACGCTCTTATATTTCGTAATCTTTATTTCTTTTCATGAATTTCCTATTGGAAATGCCCGAAATTTGGTTCGGAAGATGGAATATTTTTGTTTGTGTGGTCATCTTGAGCTTGTAGGCCGAGAATCGAAAATTAATGGTTATCTGTCAGATACTTTTGTAGAAAATAGACTTTATGACAATTGAAATACATTGCGCACATATTTAGAAATAGGGATTTTTTAAAGATTAGAATTAGCTGATGTTCGATTATATCCTATAGCCGAAAGTTTCACGAGTTAACTACTATAATAAAATGTAGTAAAGTTTATTTTATTAGGATATTCTGAGTTTGCCTTGTTCCAGATGATTAAAATTGCTATATTTTTAAAGTCATATTATCCCGAGGACATTAATTGACATAGATATTGAAAGCAAAAACAAAGACGTCAGTAGAAATGTCGAAATTCCGAAATAATTAAAGATTTTTTAAAATCGAGGTTCATTGAAACCATAAAATGGAGTGTTCATTTATCAAGGGATTTCTCGATGTATCCATCGCATCAATCGGGCAAGCGGCTCGTTTCCGAACGTAAAATTCTTATTTATAAATGCAATAACCGCTTGGATTTCTATAAGATTTCCACAAGAAGGTTTCGATGGAAGTTGAAAAAGGAGTAAAAAGCGGTGCGTCGTCGGAGAAGCGGCCAATTAGTGGGTCGTCGATATCACCGAGTGCTTGGACATAACTCGGTTCTGGGGAGACGGAGTGTAAATTGTATTAAAGGAGGCTAAGATCGGCCGCAGGAGGTCCTTAGGCAACCGAGCGAAGGAGGCGGACGGGTCTGGCGGCGGCTTCGCGAACCGAACGGTTCGTGGGTGGACCGAGGGCGTACCCGGAGACTCCATTTTGTTTGGTGAGGGCGTTCTCCGCTCGGGATGGAGGTGCCTTCCCTTCTCTCTATCGGGCTTAGGAGAGCGAGCGAGAGAGACGGTAGGTCGGGTCGATCGGCCGCCTCGAGGTGGAGGGAACACGGGGCTGATCGCGAGCACATTGCCGGCCAGGAGTTCGTGATACGCGCGTGCCCGCGTCGGACTCTCGTTCGCGTATCATCGGACCGTAAAACGCGCGTGTGCGCCCGCCGGCCGGAGATGATCTCATGACGTCAAACCCGGCCAATTATCCAGCTGCCTGTCCCTACCATGGATCTTTTCGATGATCCCAGAGATCTCCGCGCCGATCTATGACATCTCGGGGGATTTTGGTCCCGATTTTGCAAAAATTTGAGGATCTCCATTTCCTGGAATGTGGACCAGATACGATTTGTGGATGGTGTGGGTGTAATGGGAAATGTCTAGGATCGTAGATTTGGACCGAGGTGTCGTTACTCAACCGCTGACAGTGGAAAGCACCGGTGTTGCAAATCGCGTCCATGACATCAAGAGCGACGTCGATTACTGTAATCGGCGGGGTTCCACGCGTTTTCACAACGGGCAGTGACACTCAGCACGAACTTCCTTATCACCGCCGGTGCTGCCGAGCGAGATCCTCTAGCGCCGTGAGGATGAATCGGCGCGTAATCACCGGTTGTAAACACCGGATTATGCCGACGAGCGACACCGATTGACAGCCGAGCGCAGTTCGCCGGTCGTGACCGTCGCGCTAGCATCGCCCGATTGTCCCGTCAACGTCTTTCATGCATCCAAAATACGCGGCTCCGATAAAAAAGTGACCGAATCTAAAAAGCAACCACGTGGTTCGTTAAGTGACAACGCGATCGTTGCGCGAGTGAAATCAGTGATTTCCGGTTGATGAACGAACGAATTTTGGGCATGGATGTAGGAGCAACAGTGTTTGAAGGATTTCTGAATTTTGAAAAGAAAACCAAGTGGTGAACGCGGAAGACACTTCCGCAATTACGACGGAATTTAAGTGCGTGATTGTAGAGATTGCGGTATGGACCTAAGTACAACACCGCGACGTCCGCCGGATGGCGTCGGAGAGGTCCAGAAGACGAGGGTGGCCAAGAGCGTTTTTAGCATCCGGAGTTTGGTAGACGTCGAGGAGACGAACAACCTCACGATCAGCGAGGATGAGCAACCGACTGGTGAGTTTATGTTTTTCGACAAGGTCATGATCTAACCGGTTGCAGACATATATTTTGGATGTTGTCCGATATTCGGAATAGGTCAAAAACTCTAATGACCATGCATCCGGATGGTAAAAAGTGATTTTACATCATTGATAGAGCCTAATCCTATTTTGGAGCGACTTGGATCCTATGAAGTTTTATCTTTTGCAACTGATGTCAAACTCGATAACTTGGATACTTTTCTTGTTTTCCGTCACCTACCAAGAGTCCAATAGCAGCACTCTATGACATAAAATAACTTATTATTATTCGGATAATTAGATGTGATTAAGTAAAATTTGTGTGTAGTCCAAAACTAAAATTCTACGTTAAGGTTATGCCGAAAACATGAAGACCAACGTCTAAACTATCGATGCATAATTGATGTTATTATATCAATATATCAATGAAACCGTTATTCGAAAAGCTGTCAGAATAAAAGATTTTTTTTTAATTGATGCATCTCTGTGTGCGGATATACTATCCTAAGTGATCATTTATCCATCAATAAAATAGAAGTATTATGTTATATAAGATAGCAATGAGGACATTTTGAAACTAACAAAAGTAAACTTACATTATGATTTATAATGTGGTTTCAGATAAATTATGATTATGTTTAAAGTCCAAGATATCTATTTTTTAAATGAAAATTTGTATTGAATTGATAAGTAGAATAGTGAGGAAATCTAAAAATACAACGTTAAGGCTAATTTTTGGGCACAGTTCGTTGCATACAATTTTAATTCATGTGAATTTGTTAAAAAGAATAGGATTAAAAATATTTTAATTACATAATTTTTCTCCTTCTCTTCAAGACTACCATTGGTACGAAACATCAGATCTTCTAATAAGTGACTTCATATTAATTAAAAATGAGTTTTAAATTTATAGCTCTAAATATACAGACTTAAGCTATTGTAAATATGAAGTCTACTAATGATAAAATGTTTGCAGAGGTTATTACAAATTGTTTAAGAGAAATAAAAAGGAAGGAATAAAAATGTATAATAATATTCAAAGGTATATTATAGAGAAGATCTGTATCAAAGAAAATCATGTCTTATTTGTTAAAATCCAAATGCATTAAATTCCAAAGCATTCACGGAGAAAAACAGATGTTAACAATTACTATCTAAATGTTCAAAATAGGGACAGGCCGCACCAGATGGTTTTCATTACTATCTTAGACAATATACGTTATCTTGAGGTTTAGAACAAGTTTATAACATGGAAGCATCGTATCCACTGGTACCATGGATAGTGACCATAAATATAAATATATTAACGGTTAATATCAGGAAGTCGATTATCCTCTTCTTAACATCAAGTTTTCACCGTGTGGTACTCTTGAAATTCAAATCTAAAATTTAATGAATTTTAAGGTTTCTTCATACAGAACTTTTTTAATTCTTCGTCTTTCCTCTGTTAGCTTTTTTGGCTAAAATCCCTGTTAAAACTGTGTGGCGGTTTTCGTCTAATTCTATGCTCTTTTTGTGTTTCTATGACAAAATAAAATACTTCTTAACACTCCGGGAGTAGAATTCGATTTTGCGCCCTGCAGTAAATTATTCGGGCGCAAATTGTTCAGCTCCGATACGCTTCGATACTCGTCGAAGATCGGTAATTGCGCCCTTGTTACATAATATAATATTTTTCATGGACCTCTGGACGAATAATCTTGTCATCTCTATCTGGAGGATTTAATTTGATGTTAGTCGAATAAGTTATACATACTATTGATTATACTGTAATATGGCAGAATCTATGAAATAGACAAATGAGAAAATAGAAAGCATAGAATTTTAATCCCTCCAAATAAAATACGATATGTTGCATCTACCATCTTTAGAAAAACAAAAGCAAAATGTTAGCGAACGTTGGAGAAAGTCTCATTTTTTCTGATAAAATTACAATTGTGCCAAAAAGTTTAAATGACATTTTTCAAAAATAAACGGGACATATTTAATACTGTTTTGTTAATTAAATAAAAAAATTCAATATATACTTTGAATTTAATAAAATTTAACCAAAGAAATATAATAAAATGAAAACCGGGTCTCTTGGCTGTTATACGGTTCTAATAGAGTTCCTTTGGAAATAAATAATTATACTTCATCAGATATTACTAAATAGAAGTGAATAGTACATTACTAGTTACTTAACATGTATTAATGTATAGTCTAATGAAATTATGCACCGTAGAAAAATTATGTAAATACATTGTTTTGATTTTGAACGAACATAGGTGCTATTTAGTAAAAAACATAAGGCTCTAAAGATGTGGACCCATCGGCAAAATTAGCTATTCTTTGTCCAATCGCTGAAACATTCGTCAAGAAGTTTCGATCGAAAACATCGGATGATAATGATAATGTAAATTCTCTTATTTTTTTTATTGTTTACAATTATATGTATATAATTTTGTTATTATTTACAAATCAAGGTATATTTTTATTATAAAATTTGTCTTCAAAATTTATCTTCAATTCTACAAAACGAAGAAGGGGGTTACTTTAGTTTATCCGTAACTGTTGCTCGTGTAATCATTTATTGTGTCTTTTCATACCAAGCAGATATTATTTACTTATTTTTAAAGTACCTATTTTTATAAAATAATGTAATTAAAAAGTGGTACAGCAAGACTTCAGACATTATTAGGAGAATATATTTTTCTGTGCATTTTTGTGGTAGCTATTCTTGGCTGTATCTATACATCGGACAATTTCGATGAGAAACTTTGAACTGCATGGGCTGGACGTACTTGAAAAAATTACAAATGGTTTGCAATTTAATAAAATAATAAATGCTGATACCTGACAGTATGGAAATTATTTCAAAGATAATTTTCACTATGCCTAAAAGCTAGAAATTTTATTTAATTTATATTCACATATTCATTGCAGTAATTTTGTCAAAATACATTTTTAACATTAATTAATCTCCCACCTGTTTTGGTATATCATTCAATTCAGACAATGTTGGTAAATTATTAGAAAAAAAAATTATTCCGTATCAGTCATTTAATCTTTCATTATAAATAATAACAACATTTTTGGAGTTCACAGATGTAACAAAAATATCAAGATTTTAGAAAGTACAAATCTTCATATGAAAAAATGTTCATATGAAAAAATGACTCACCAACATTTTAATCATAGGCATTTAGATGATTTATTCGAATTATCTCAATTCGATGTCATTCCTAAATTCAAATATATCTACACAATTTGGAGTATGACGACAGAAAAATTAAAATAAGTGAAGTGATTGTAGGCAGATATTACAAAATTTTTTTGATTATTTAAAATTTGTTGAAAAATGAAAGATGACGAAGGAGATTAATTAAGCGTGGCTCATAGTTGAAACGATTCTATAGTGACAATTTTTTACTGATAGAGCCTATAAAATCTTTCTATGAAATCTCTAATCTATTTTTAATGCTATTAAACAAATTTTTGAACTTTCTAATTTCTTTAAATAGGTTCAAGAATGTTTAAAGACTTTTTTCAAAATTTGGCTTTTCCAAATTGGTGATAAAAGAAAAATTAACAAACATTAAAACAACATTTTATTTTAACATTTTTCGATTTTTTCGTGATTAAATGTAATTTTGGAAAAATAACCACTATAAAAAAAAATATATGATTCAATGATTCCCAAATAATTTTTCATCTCGATCATTATATGACTCCATTTTCAAACCTGAATGGTAAATAGGTGAAGGAATATTTACATTTTTATTACAAGTATATATTTCTGCCAACTGTATATAAATAGTATTTTTTTATCAAGGGCGTAAAATGGAGTTTTACGCCTCGACAATAGAACCCGAGAGACGGCGATGCCGACTCGATGTTCGTGAGGGTGAAAATTCTACGCCTGAGATTCAAACATTGTTTTTTGATGCAGTAGGCGTAAAATATTTTACGTCTCGATTTGCAGGCCTAAAATAGCCATTTTACGCCTACTCTATCGAAATAGTATATTATCTTTCAAGGGACGAAAACGCGTGATTCCCGAGCGACGCGAGGGCAGCACTCCTGCGAGGTGCGTGCGCTTACCTCCCGTGTGGCCTACGCTATTTTTCTCCCGACCCCATCCATTACTCCCGCACGCGGCACCTTCCGTCCCTAGGGAATATTGAGAACGAAGTGCGCATGCGCGCTGGCGCCCAGGCGAAATCGGCAACTTTCGTCCTGCGTTTCAGCATGGAATACGGACATTCGGATGCGGTCGGGAGAAAACACTATTTTCGTACTACAGATGCGTAAAATACGATTTTACAACAACAGGGGGGTAAAATACAATAACTTCCAATTACTATAAAAACAGCAAAACATGCGTGCAATGTTTATAAGTATATCCCGCAAATGCAAATGTAAAACACGCATTTTACGCGAAGTAGTACGAAAAATTTTTTTTGTAACACGGGAGTAAAATTTTAACACCTTCGTGGTAACACTATCTACTCGGGCTGGCGATCCACTTTTACCCCCTTGCTACAAAACTAACTATTTTTAGTGTAGTAGTCCAGTAGTATTTCAATATGTGTCCAGCAGTATTTCAATAGCGAATGTACCTATTTGGATACTATTTAAAGGAAAGTTTATTAAATGTTTTACTATGTTGTAATTTCTTCGACTGTAGAAAAAATATTTTTTCGAACTAAGTTGTATTCGAACAAATTTTTTTCGAACACAATATGTCAATGCTAAGGTGTATAGTGCAAACTATTTTTATTATAATAAATTATTTCCAAATCCAAATTTGATGAAAGCCAACTTTCCATATTTCATGTCACCTATTTTAAGTTTCTGGGGTTTCATAGTTTATGGAAGTTGTCGGTATTATGCACAAGCATTTCTGTTTCCCTTATTAGGGTTGACAACCAGTAGAAATACACTCAACCCTGAAACCACGGGAACCGAGTGCTGGCAAAACCGGGAAACTCGGACCAATAAAGAAGCAGCGATAAAATAACACGGGACAACTTGTACTACAAAGCAGTCATCTTGTCTGGGTCGGAGGATTCGTGCTTTAATTAAATTATCGGTGACAGAAAGTAAATAAGACAGCTGTTTAATTCCTTTTTTGCCATTAAAGTAATTTCTCCCTGGACAACTTTCCTGTAATGTTTTATTTCTGTTTAGGGATTTGAACGATTCATTATACTACTTTCTAAACTTGTTTAAGAGGACGTCATAGTGCAAGTTTTTACCGATGTTTTCGATCGAAACTTCTTGACGAATGTTTCATCGATTAGACAAATTTGAATAGCTAATTTTGCTAATGGTTCACGCAATTTGTGAGCCTTTTGTTTTTTACTAACTAGCACCTACATGCATGCAAAAACAAAACATGACATGGAAGTGGTCAATGGTTCGACGGTGTGGACAAGGAATGATTTATTAAAACACAACTCAGCTGCTTGCGGTAGTTAAAAGTTAAAAATATTCACTATCATTCATCAGATATTGATAAAAGAGAATAACACATTACTATAGTTATTTAACATGTCTTAAAGTTGAGTCTAACGAAATTATGTATTGTGGAACAATTATATAAATATGTTATAAAAGTCTTAAAAATGTAATGTGAATATTAAAAAAATCCTTTCAAAATTATTTATTAACATCGTTCCATCTTTAAAATAAAATAATATTTTGACCTTCAATGCCTACACTAAAAAAAATAATTAATCCTCCTCAGTAACTGTAGAGAAAATTATTAAATTTATTGTATTAAATTAAAAATTGTTTGGTTTTCTACCACTTATTGTGGTCATAACAATACGTATCGTAGAAACTCGTGATATGTGGTACTTGTTAATCACAGAAAAAATGGAATTAAACAGATTAAATGAAATTGTTTAAAAATCTTACAATAATTGCGCATAAATTATCTTCAGCAGTTATTTCTCTGAATTACTTGAAAATAGTCCCGTAAGATCAATATTGAACTTGTTCATACAAAGTGACGAGTAATTTATTAGGGAGACGAATGTGCGATGTGCATTGTTTGATGAAAGTAATTATTTTCTAAATACATACAGTAAAGTAGTTTATAAATACTAAAAATGAAATCTCAGAAAAAATGAATATACTTTTATTAAATTATATTTTTAATTATTTGTTAAAAAAATTCAGCAAAAATAATTATTGCAATCCCTATATACACGTGTTTTGTGTGCAATTTTTGTCTACAAATAATTTACTCTTAATTTTGCATATTAAAAAACTAATTGTATGTACAATTATAAAAAACGATTTTGAATAAACGCTAAACTATTACGTCAGTATATCTTCGAATGGTATAAATTACCGAACAATTCGAAATTTTCAAAATGTTTTTTTACTGATAAATGTATAATTTTTTCCGGTATTTTGTTCAATAGCCAGTACTTTATATGTTCTTTACAATTATATGCAATTCATGATAACATTGTTGTTTTTACACTCGGTGGCATTGTAAATAATTTTGCACGTTTACAGTCAAGGTATTGTCTGTTTTAATATTAGGTACATTATCATTATTAGCATTATGAATATTATTAAAACTCTTCCTTTCAAAATAATTTTTAGTTAATTAAGAAAAAAATGCTGGCAATTGTTGAAAATATTTTTTAATTTTGGAAATTCCCAGCTAAGCAGTTAATTATATTCGCATTATTCAATTGAATATATGTAAATTACATACGTATTTATCGGTATGTAAACTTATTATATGTCGTGGACGTCATTATAACACATCACTATTTTTCGTTTATCAACTGCCTATTTGATACGTGCCTAACTACATATTTGCGGCCGGAAGAATATAATTTACGTAATAGGAAAAAAAAATGAAATTAGAATTTTATTAGCTTCTTATGAAATATATTAGATTTATTAAGATGTATTGGAAAGATATTCGTCAGATTCTTACAATTATTTAATGACAACGTTTTTTCTATATATTTATTTAATTTATGTACAAAGATTAAAATGGCAATTGATTAAATTGGGGTTTAAGTTATTCTAATTTAATTATATTTTTTATTAAAAGTCTTTTATTTTACGTGGATTAGTATATTAATTATTACATTTTTATTGAGCATTAAAAACTGTGATTTTTTTTTATAATTACTGTACATTCCCAATACTGCAGAGTACACTGAAAAAAATTCTTAGTTGATATGACTATTATTTAACTACTTAAAGTATTTCAATAGGTCCTCAGCGGAATTTTATAGGTTATAGTTACTTTTGTTTTTGTGTACTCAACGCAAATTAAATTTTATGCATTTATCATATGGGTCAATAAATTACTACTTATACTACTGCTACTACTATTACTACTACTACTTATTACTTTATATTATACATTACTTTTTTATTATATTAGTGCAAGCCTTTTTGAGTTTTATGTATAGTATCGCATTTCTTGATCTCCAATCGGAATACTTTTTCGTTTACTGGGTAAATAATATTAACTTCAGTAAAAATAGGAAAGTTAACAACATCAACAAAGTCATACTAACAAAAAAGTATTTCTTTTAACTACTCTCGGCTCGACTTTTTAAGTAGTAGTAGTAGTCGGTAGTTGAATTTGTCAAGTAAATTTTAACAGTGTATGATAAAAAATCCTAAAAGTCTAATAACTATTTGAAAATTTTAAAACACTTCACGCGGATGAAGCAGCTGCGACATTATTTAACTAACGTTGAATATTGCATGTCTAGTTTATCTATGCTTTATTAGCATAGGTCGATTTTTATTGTGTTTTGTATAGGATATTAGGTGAAATTGGCTTATTTAATATATTATGTTTTGATAAAAAGTACAACAAAATAACATCTAACTGTAATCAAAATTAATGATAATTTTCAAGAATGTCGGTTACATAACTAAAAAAACATAGCTATATTCACTGATTATTGAAATAAAAATTCTTATGATTTATTTAAAAATTCTGAACGAGACATTTTAAACACAGTCTATGGATATATGGATATACAATAAATATGTCTAGACGTAAAATAATTTTTTTAGGCTTTTATTTTTTTAAATATTAATTTTTTGCAATTATTTTCTAAAATTATTTTTTGATTGCTAATAAATGTATCTTATAGACATCTTTAAATCAAATAATATAATATTTATATTAACAATAATATTTAAAATTTATATAAGAAACAGTATATTCGATAAGAGCTATGTCCATATTCAGTACATTTAAAACCTAAGATACATCTTTGTACGTATTACATATAATATTTTTATTTTTACGAATGATATGAAAATATTTCAATGTTGATAATCACAAATTTTATATTAATTAGAAGTCAAATATATGGTCTTCATTAACATCGTTTTATGATTTTAAAAACGTGATTCTGATTGTATTATATATTAATGAGATTTTCATTGTTTGCTTAACTAACTAATCTGTATTGATATAAATAATAATTGACAGAATAAATTAGTAGACTAATCCTACTTTTAACAGTTAATTTTATCGAATTATTTATTGTATTCAATGTAATAATAGGAATGTATAAATTACTATATTATTCGTATACTTTCTTATAAATAAATTTGTTCGTTAAATTTGAAATTTTTACAATTGTTACATCACTTTATACAGTGCGTAATTTTTTTAAAAATATTATTACATAAGTATCGAAAGAATATATGTGGTGTAAAAAATTAATATACGTTTTTATGGATATGTCTCAAATTTTTTTTATGTTAATAATTAAAAAGTAAATTGTATTCCTTTCAATAATTCCATTTACTGTAATTATAAAAAGTGACCAATTGTTTAGGAAATTTTATCTAAGATTTTCAATATACGATAGTTGATTATTAGACCAACTACCGATTACCTATTCTTTAAATTAATTTTCCTAATAGTAAATTAAAAACTATAATTCGTAGTGCAAAATGTGAATGTATATTTCAAATTTACCATCTGAAAAGATTCACATTTCAGAACTCTACTAAAAAGTGTACGAGAGGAACAAAAAACTTTTTGTCCAATCCACTGATCTAATGCGGTGCAGTAACCTGGTGGAAAAATTGACCACTCCTGCCTGTTTTATGGCAACATTTTCGCTGAATTCTGGCCGGTTTTCTTGTGGTAATGTAACGCTGATGTACCCATGAATAGCCATTATTGATGCCCAAAAACTTTAGAATATAATGCCAGATAGTTGGCTATTTTCTAGTCATCGCAAACTATATTTAAATTAAGGGGTTACATCATTGTAAAATTTTGAAAAAATCAACAAATTTTTGTTTGGCTTAAAAAATCCTTTGAACCCTCTAGAATACGAGGAAAAAAGTTTTATACGTGAAACTAATTTTTTTCATCGAAATTTCGAGCAATGTACCGAGCGAGGCGGACGACTCCGAAACGGTATTTATAATACAACTCCAAACTTTAAACGCGTTTTTCTCGAAACTTCGTTTTTTTTATCGCGGCAAGCAGTATAACTCAAACAATTTTTAATATTTTCACTCGAATTTTTATACAGAACATTCAAAACCACAATTTCGAAGTAAAATACGTACGGAATTTTTGATACGTTGCTTTGCCGATTTTATATTGCCAAAATACGTCACTTTTTTAGGTCAAAAATGAACACTTTTATTGAAATGGTCGCCAATTAATCAAATATCAATATTTCGAAAATTCCGTACGTATTTTACTAGATATACCATTGAAGATCATGAGGAATTTTTTTATTTGTTCTAGGTGCAAATTTCCACCGGCTACACCGCTTGCCGCGGACCCCTTTTTTTAAACAGTGCATCGGCAATATGGTCGCCATTCCGCCGTATCATTTTGTGATATTATCTAATGAAAAAAATTGTAGACATATTTAAATATATGATAATGATTTTCTGTAAATATGAATACTTAATTTCATTTCCTTCCATTAAAAAAAAATTCTCAAAAAAGAGTTATTTTTTTTGCCATTACAGTGGTGTAACCCCTTAAGGTATACAGAACCGGTTAGAAAATGGCGAATAACTCGTGAATCGTAATTGCAGATTTTATGGATCTGCATAGGTTACGTTTGTCAACTCCTATTTAGAAATGGCGAGAGATT
The DNA here is from genome assembly GCA_030407085.1 of Trichopria drosophilae. Taxonomy (NCBI): domain Eukaryota; kingdom Metazoa; phylum Arthropoda; class Insecta; order Hymenoptera; family Diapriidae; genus Trichopria; species Trichopria drosophilae. The sequence goes on along the minus strand of CM059586.1, from coordinate 67,173,321 downwards.
ATCTGTACATGCATATATGTCAAAGAAAGTTAATAATGAATATATGTCCATTCTATATATTTACATCGCACAATTGTGTGGTTATAGTTGTATTTAACTGGAAGAGTATACCGGGTGTTTGGGAGAGAATGTAAATAGGACTATCCACGTTAACCTACAAATGTTGATGTGATTGGAAAATGCCCAAATTTATTTAACAAATAGCTTACATTGTGGGAGTTTGTTTTGTCCTTAATCTGTGTTTTCTTTTCCCGAACAAATAAATTTGTCCAGACAACAACATTCGCAAATTCAATAGAGCTTTTTATATACGAGTTAACATACATAGTTTGCTACAAAACCCCCATAATCTATCCATAGCCAAGCAAGTTTTATCCACATTTCTACAATTACAATTAATGTTTCTGAAAACATGATTCCCCTTTATGTAATAGCGAATTCGGAATCTGCACCGATCCTGCACTTTTGCTCTAAAATGTAGCGAATATGTATAGAGATATCTAACGCGACGTCACGAACGTTGAAAAGCTTAGTTACTTAGATAAATGCTCAGTTTTTTTGCTAGAATTTAGGAAACAAATATTGGGCAGGAAAACTATCTATATTCTGGGTAATGGCCAGTCAATCTGCTCATATCTTCCACCATGGTAATGACCAGTCCAATTAATTTATGTATTAATTAATGAATATTTTGTGTATATAATCTATTTATTTAGTTTCTTTTAATTAAAATTGATATAGAAAATTGTTGATAATATGTGATAATATGTCTTATTTTGATCCAAATTAAAAAGCTATATAGAAAAACCATATAATGATAATGAGTAATCTGTTCTTTTATTATACAAATATACTTTAGAATATTCTAAATAGCGTTTTTAAAACGAATAAATTTGGAAAAAATACTCATAATAACATTACTGTAAATACGTTTTGGTACTCCTCAGAATAACTAGTAAACAAAATAGTCGATCTCGAAAATTGCAGCTCGAGTGTAATTTTCCTCATTTTAGAACAAATATATCTGCCCGTCATATCAAATTTTTCATATAATAAACTAAAAACACGAATTTACTATCTAAAAAATCCTCAGTCAAGTTAATTCAATAAATAAAGAATAGATTACGCTTGTATTTGACATCCATAAAACGTATAGATAACTGCGATAATTATCTAAAGTCGCATTTGCAAAGATTTATTATTCAAACAGTTCTTTAATCTGCGAAAATGAAATTTTAATGACGGGATTGTGGGATACAGTTTTCCATTCTTTTATGAATAATGGGATCTTTTTCGTCAAATCAATGTAGAAACATACCTCTATTTTGTACTTCCAGTATTAGTCATAATATTAGAAATGCATAAATCTCTTTAATAGTGAATATATTAATCTACTAATTTAGACGACGGCTAATGACGACGGGCTTGTTTTCGACTGTTGATGATAATGACCAAAATGGTCCAGTAAGTACATTTTCGAGTAAGTCCATCAGGTATTTTTCCAAGAGATGGATTAAAAATAACAACTATAGCTTCTCTGTAATTGGATTTGTTTTATATGATTACATCAAATAGTATTTAAAAAAAAACTAATGATAATAACAACATTTTCTGTAGACGAAGATACAAAACATTTTTTCTAATATTTTTAATCAAAACACATTATGCTGTAAAATTCAATTTTTTATTTCGTTTTCGAAATGAAAGTCAAAAGTTTTATACACCAAAGAACCTGTATAAATTCCAGGAAATATTTATTTGAATAATCGAAAGTAGAAGATTTGCTAGAATATAATTCTGCAATTATTCATGTCGTTGTTTCTGCATATTAAACTAACATTTTTTTTTCTTCCAAAGATGATTTAATGCGTGAGATTATTTAACCCATTAACGCCGGAAAAGACACTTTTCGCACTTAATTTCAATTATGTGTTTCGATTCAATTAGCGCTTTAAATGTAAAAAAATGAAAAAATCGGTTATACTATTGCATAAAAGTTTTTTTCTCATAGAAAGAGCATTTTCGGTCCTAAAATTCCTTCACTAAAGGTGGAAATTGGTGAAGCATCAAGATATATTTAAAAATATTAACAAAATAACATCGTGATCACAAAATGGCGCCGGATGTCTGAAATTTCTTTTTAAATGTTATCAATTTTTTTTTCAGAAAAAAAACTTTAGACAAAATGTTCTAAGAATGAATATGTCTTATTAGAATGTATCAAAGAGTATGACCAAATTTTTTCAGAATGTATTGATAGCATTTTGTATTTTTTAAATTGTGGAAAAAACGAAATGTTCAAAACGTCGTTTAAAAAATCTGAAAAATTTTAGTATATTCTATGACAAATTCTAACATATTTGTATTTTAAGGAAATTTTTTCTAACGTCTCTAGTTTTCAATAAAATAAATTATTATTCTTGAAATCTAGAAATGATTAATATTTTTGTTTCTCAAAAACTATAAACTTTAAAGAAAATTACCACAAAAATATCTTAAAATTAGTAAAAGTTTGCTCTCAATTTTTTTCAGATTTTTTAAATGAATTTTTTTCAACATTTCGATTTTCTTCATTTTCGAAATATAACACATTCTGAACAAAATTGAGAATATCCTTTGACACATTCTAAGAACATTTTTGTTTAGAGTTTGCAGTTTTGATGACAAAAATGTTAAGTTTTAAAAAGAAAATTCCCACTGGGATCGCCATTTTGTGATCATGATGTTAGTTTTTTAATATTTAAAAAATATATTTTAATACTACCACTATTTTCTTCACCTCTAGCGGAAGAATTTTGTGCCGGCAAATATTGTTTCGATGAGAAAAAAATGTTTTATGAAAAAGTATGTCTGATCTTTTGCGTTTGTTGACATTTCAATTGCTGTATTTAATTTTGTAATTAAGATAGCTCAATTTTGACAACACCATTAAAATGAGCGATCTCGAAAATAGCAAGACATACATTTCAATTTTTTGAACTTTAATTTTCATATTAAATACTTGATTGAAATTGAAGTGAGAAATGTGTCCTTTCCGGCGTTAATGGGTTAAGGATAGGTTTATATTAAGACTGTAAATGCACTATAAAAAAATATTGAATGAATTATTATACTAAATCGAAAGATAAAACTCAGTGCAACGAAAGCAAATCACAAGTTGAACAAAATTTCACAGATTCAAAAAATGTGTGAAGTATGCAATTTTATTTAAATTTTCTGATACACTTGTAGATAATTTCACTGCATTATCTTGAAACTTGTCGATTCATGATATTTTGATATAAAGGTTTGACTTGATCTTAAAAAATGTTGACACGTTTATTACAGACAATAAAATAAAACGTTTTGTGTCTGAAGTAGGCATTCTTATGAGATTACTCGTTTGTCTGGACGTAGCGTTCAAAGATATTTTTTCTTGAAAATAACCTGAAGTAGTAAGTTTCCCATGACAATATACCACTAATTGACGTCACATTATTTGAGAATAAAACATGACAAAGTTTTTAGATGCCTTTTCAAATTAGCGTTAAAAATTTGTGATAAATTTATGATTCTGAATCATCAATACATTGTTTGTAGTGGTATTATAATAAATCTAATTTTAAATCAATGACAGGAAGAATTAAAATAATTTTTGAAAGAATATGTATAAAATGATAATAATAATAATAAAACATAAAATTACTTTTATTGTATATAATTTATAAATCTTCTTTTTGAACTATTGTAAATAAGAAATATTTGATATTTGTATATAGAATATCATTACCTCAGACGACATCAATCATTAATAATAATTGTATAATAAAAAATTATTTATAATCAAATATAAATTACGTGTATCAACAATTTATATTTTCTTACATTTTATTTACATCATCAAAAAATAAATATCAGATGTATATATATGAATTAATTATAATCAAAAAATTACTATACGTTTTGAATTTTCTTATATAAATAAATGTAAAATGTCACATTAATGGAATTTGATCTTGAAACTACTATCTTGCACGTTAAACTCTTCTGCAAAAAGTCTGTTCATCTAAGACACATAATTGCACATGTTTTTCATTTTACCAATATCAATTGGTAATACATTTGCAACACTAATATTAAAAATTATAAAAGTTTGTTAACCTTAAAGCGCCATCGGGGTCACCCACGACCCCGCTATTTTTTCAGGCAGTAATAGCGGAGTCGTAATAACTCAAATAACACAGATTTATTTTAATAATAAAATAATCATTTGATTACACATTTCATAAATTGTCCCACGTCAGATTCCTATATAGGTACCTTTTTTTTTTTAAACATTCACTGTTGTAGTATTTTTTACCTCAGAGGTGTATTTCAAGAGAAAATGGTTCCATTTTTAGATAAAAATATTGAAAAATGGCTGTGTTATGATTTTTTTGGTAAAAAACCTCATTTTTCACATTTCTCTAAGCACTTTATTTTTAACAACGGGCTTCAATAATTTTTTCTACAAGGCAACTTATCTGCATGGTAAAATGATAGATTGAGAGCATGCAGTAATTTTACTAAAACGAAATAAACTATACTCAAATAAAAGGCACACTCTTTGTGCAGAATTACTTTTTATTCTCGGGTTGCTCACGACCCCACATTGCGCTTCGTTACATTACTACATACGATGGCGCTTAATATTTGTTAAAAATCAATCTAATTTTTCCTATAAGTTAACGTTCGTTCTAATTTTACCAACTGGAAAGTTTTTGATAAAATTAGCATATGCTTCAATGCTCAGAATATTAACAGTAAAAATTCTAAAACGAATAGGGAATTCAATGATGTATACTTATTGTTTCACTAATAAGAATTAACCTGAAATTTACAATCCGAAATTGTAAAATGTACATATATTTTTTTCGTCTAATAAAACTAAATTAAACATATATTATATTTATTTGTAACAATATAAACGAAGATGGAAATGTGAAACATGTATTTTTCATTTTTTTCACCTTATTGGTATTGTTGTCGGAAACTTGTTTTCACGATTTAAAATTATTTATAAATATGTTGTAAATTTTCTGATATAAAAAAGGTGAACATGTCAATTTTATGGATAATTTTTTAATTTTTTAAAGAATGAAGAATTAATTTTTTTAATATCAACCGCATTCAAAACTAAAAAATGATGAAAAATCGTTCACCAATATGACAATTGAAAATTGTCAATATTTTTTCAGTCAGTTTATTGTGCAGAAGTAAAAGATTGGACAAAAATTTGAAATATTGTAAAATATGAACGTTAATAACCATATTATTATATGTTATTTCATTTTATTGTATGAAAAATTGCATTGAGCATTGCATCAAATGTAATTCGAAATACATGCAGCATTTCGTATAAAGAAGTTTTAAATAACATCTTATTAACTCAATTTTTACAAAAGCGTCACGTCAGTATATAGTTTGTGTATTTTCAACATCTCAGTTATTTAATTATGTATTTTCACTCTTGGATAGGAATACAAAATACTTTTCACAAGAAACAATTAATAAAAACTTATATTTGCCCGTGACATTTTCTCGAAACCTAAATTCCCAGAAAATTCGGGATTAATATATTTCTCCTTGACTTCACACTATAATTAATTATCACTAGTATAATACTCAAAATAAACTTCATTTTATCTGAAGTTGCATGTTAAAATAACGCACGAATGTAATTAACCTCAATGATATGTTTGGCTAATTGAAGTCTCACGTTGCAAATGAGCGTTTTTTACATGTTTGAGCGGATATACTTGTTTATCGGATAACAAAGTTTATACGGTTGGCAATTGTTATTATTAACTATACGTGTCAATATTGATAAATGAATGCATACAATGTTTCGAATATCTTATTTCTATGTACATGTATACCATTTATAAGAGACCGATAAGATTAGATGGGATATTTTTTAAGATGAATAACATTGGTTCAACCTCATCTGAAGTCTATTTTATAATATGACTTAGTTTGAGTAAATCATTAACAAATTTATATGGACATATTAACGCGACTAATAGAACTAATAATTAAGATAATTCGTTGCTTGTGATAACATTACCATTAAATTCATATAAGAAACATTATAATTAATAGAAATTAATCAAGAATTTCCACTAGTCATTCAGTTCTAATATTTTGACTTCTGTAATTAATGACCAGAGAATTATAAATAATGTTTATAATTGGGAATATTAACAATTAATTATAGGAGTAAAAAATATTTGTTCTAGTTATCATTTTGTATAATAAAGTTAATCTAGTTTTTTTCACCTACTCTTTATTTTGTCGGAAATAGTACTATTATGAATATTTCTTCATAAATTTCATTATCTACAGAGTACATAATTATATATGATTATCTATAACTATAATTTGAAGAAAAATTGTTCAGCGCAATAAATGAAAATATTATATAAAATACACTTAAAAAATAAGCTTATTACATGATAAGATGTTTTCCGTTCAGGCTAGTCGATACTATTGCAGGTTGTATTTAAAATCTCATATATTTTGCACTTAACTTTTTTTCCAAAAATTTTAATCAATATGATATTTTGAATTAAAATTAATTTGCATATCGAAAGAGATAACATTTGATTTTACTCGTTACCCTAACGGGTTTTAATTTGCAATATTAATAAACTGTATAAAAGAAGAAAATGCGAAATCGCTCCGATAACGGAAATAAGCACAAGAAACGTTTTAATCGTAGGTAGTCGATTATTTCAACACATCATTGCAAAAGTCTTTTAATTATTTCATAAATACATTTAGAATAACTCCTTATCTGTGATAGTATAGCCGTGGAATTACAGGTATGAGTTAGGTTTTTTAGTATGATGTGATGCAAATAAATACAAGAGTGTTGTAATCACTAAATACCCCTTTTTTAAACAACTTAAAAAATTATTATTATCTTAGATATTTTTTGGTTTGTTACATTTTTATCCAATAAATTGTTAAAAAACTAGCTGTTTGGTATGTATTAATCATTTTAATTTCATATTTCCCTATTTACGAGAAAAACTTAGAAAACCCCGCGAGTTTTGCAATTTCTTCTTGATTTCGTGAGTTTCAGCAAAGAAAAAAACATTTAGAAATTTGTCGAAAATGCTTAACAGCGTAGATACGTTAATGACATAGAGTGTCTGACATTTTTAAATGGATGCATTAGTATTATCGTTTTGACTCTAAGTGCTACGGTTAACTGTATTCTTGTATCCATTCGCGTTTGAAAACTCATCGATTAATAACTACAGTAAAAATATAATGAATTCCATTTTTGCTTTCACTTTCACAGCTCATTTTGAAAAGAAAATTATGTCTGTTATGTTAAGTAGATATTAGCCATAATCTAATTAACCCGTTAACATTCATAGGACGAAATTTTTTAATTTAAGTATGCAACAAAAATACCTTAGAATTGATTAAATAATACTACAAAATTGTTTAGGATTATTTCATTGTGATTTTAAAATGTTATATTTGAACTAAATTACGACTGGTTTTTTTGATTAACAGGATATTTTGTGACTTTATTAACTGTATTTGTTTCAGTTTAAAAAATTCCGGTTAAAATCTATGTAGATATTAGGTGTGTAAGCAAACGTGAAGAAACGAAATACCATAAAAAGAGTTAGAAAATTCCACTTTTGTTAATTTTTGATGTTTTCCCGGTTAAAAATCATTTCGGAAAATGCAAACCAAGTCCATTGTAAATATAATTTTTTAGGAACAATAATTCCCGAATATTTTTTCATTGTATTCGCATGATGATAGTGCGATTCTGAAAATGTGTCTTATGAGCATTAATATAGGATATTCCATTTCGAAATGACAAAAATTAGATAATTAAACATTAAATATGTTATATTCTAGTTTTTCACTTAAAAGACGAATCAGGCTCAAATTTGTTACTCGGGCGGAAAATTAGCATATTTTAACAATTTTTTTTCTACTCAATAAATGTTATATGTAAAATATTGGTGTTATAATACTATTTTCCAGGTATCAAAAATATCGAAAACACAATGTCAACATTTTTCTATACGTAGGTTGTATTTTTTTCAATATTTGTTTTTGCAAAATGGTATACGTTTCTACAAAAAGTTAAAATTCTAACTAAAAAACACAAAAAGTTTTTGACAAAATACAAACTAAGTACGTATAAAAAAAGCCTAATATGGTTGCGGTGAAAGGTATTTTAAAGGTATTGGCAAAAGTTCTGATTGGTCAGTGAATATTTCCCAAAATGAAAAATATCTGCATTTAGACATTTTTACTGACAGCCATCGTTTCCTATATTATTTTTAAGATACTAAAGCTGCATTGAAGTTGAATTTTTTTCAACAATTTTAATCTCAGAAAAGATTATTTGGCATTTTTTTTTAAAGTCTCCATCATTCATATACAAAATAGCATAGTACAACAAAAAATAAAAATTTGGTTTACAAACCTGAGTCTTTCTTCGTAAACATATAGAAATCATGTCTGGAGATCGCCATATTCAAGATATTTTCTGTATGTAAAATAGTCATTTATTCGAGTTACTTTCAAATTAATTTGAGTAACTTTAATAAATTTTTGTAAAGTACATAAAACGTAGAAAAGTTAGATACAGCAACAAACAACTGAACGTTTTTGCAAAAGCTAAAACGTATGTAAACAATGGGTGTCAAGATTACTTTGACAGGAATCATCGAATTAAAATTTTGTATATATTCTGAGATCACTCTGGGATAACGATCGAGCAAAATGTACGAGTTCAAATTCCTTTCATGATTTTGACTTAAATCATATACATTTTGAGTTCAAATGTGAAAACTTGATCAAGAGCAGGAGGAAGGAAAGAGAGAGGGACACTGGCCTTATGACGACAAATTATTTCGCCCTCGTTGCGGTCGTACGAGCTAATTAATATTAAGGCAGCGATAGGCAAAACGTTTCTAAACGATAACAGAATCACACGCTTTACCGCATTATCGACACTGTTCGAGCTGCGATGCAGTCTTGAAAATGATAATAGGGGGCAGCCACTGAATGACTCGACGTGGTTAGCAGCGTTATCAAGGTCTCATGCATTTAGCTCCTGAATAGATGAAGGACACGTTATTAATTGGCCTAGCACGCCTCGGCTTATGACTTTTAAAAATGCAAAATAGTCGCGATAACCAAGTAATTTACGATGGTACTTACGCATTTTCGATAGGGACTAACGCTCGTGCTGATTAGGATTATTGGCTTACCATTACAAATTACAGTTTAGCATAGCAATGTTTCCAAATGAATATTCCGTAATCGAATTGAATAGTAAAATGGTTAATAATTTAAATAACGTTTGCTGCAATACCTTGAATTCTTTTTTTGCTTGTAATGGCGAAAGATTTATTACAATGTAATAAGACATGTGCGACAAATGTATTACGAGTGCAAATTGAATTCTGGTCAATGAAGATTATCAAATTGTACTATGTATAATCCAAAAATACCTTGTAAGCAAGTCAAATACGTTGTTTGAAGTAAAACTTATTTATATTCATTTTCTACTAATTATCCCTGATAAAAAATTAAGCCATTTTCTGGACAGTTTTTCTGGGTTCCATTAGTTACACCATGCAGACCAGAAAAAATGACAAGAAACTCTTCTACTAGAGTAGAGACTTTTCTACTATGTTTTATTGAATCTTTTTGAAGGTCTGAAACTACGAGAGGACCAAACGCGAGATGACAAAACGATCCTCTCGTTATATGATTTTGAATGTACAGAAAATTATTCTATTATAATCTAAAGTTACATGTGAGCTATATATAAAACAGACGTTTCGTTGCCCTGAGAACTAATTTTCCGATTTCTTCAACAGCATCTATTTCTTCTCGTCGTTAACCTCTTTTATTTTCAGAGTTGTTAATATAGAAGATAGGCACCAACGTGATCTTCAATTTTTCTTCTGCAAACACCTTTTTTGCGTGTCATCTTCTTCTTGCAGCTAAAATTTGGAATTTTTTCAATATGTATCAGAGCCTTATACAAAACACCATACGTCGTCGTAATGCTGAAACTATGCTAATGCTTAATCGTATCATCCATTTCTAAATGTGAAGTTGTTGTTTGATGGTACTTTGAAAATCACACATTTAAACGTCTGTGGAAATCAAAATCTGAATGAAAAACCCTACTGTCCTCGTATTCTTCTTTTTCCGATATGTTGTGAGTTTGGACATCATTGTCTCATCATCAGTAACAATGATTGTGCAAAGTTCAGGTTCTTACAGCAAGTTCTAAAGAGTTTCTTCGAAGGTTCAAATCCGTTGCGTCGTTCGTCATTTATCAACTTGTCCAGTAGTTCAAATGTCCAATAAGGGGACTATTTTCCAAAGCACTCCAAGAGTAAAGTTGATAAAGATTGATGAGATCCGGATAAACGGTATCCACAACAGGAATACAAAGTTTAAAATATAAGTTTATATCATTCTGGCACTCGAAAATTCTTGTTTGACTTCAGCAATAGACACTATAACTGGTTTATCGTCACACCTTTACCGTTTGTTGATAGAATAAGTATTGTGTAACTAGTCGTGATTGGTTGCACCTGTCTTTCAACAGTTAGCAACGTTTTTCAAGCTTGAAACGTACAAGTTTGGAAGCTTTTCTTGAATTGTCGCTATACTACTGCGAAGAATTCATAATATTAGTTTTTCCAAATGAGCAGCTAATTTGTAGAGTAATATTAATTGATGGCCAAATGTCGAGTTATTTAATATAATAAAATTATGCCTAACTTTTTAAAAAGTATAAAATATATTTGCAGAATTATTTCTGGCAGAAAGAAAAATGTTTTTTACTCAGTATAAGAAATATTATACCTAAGACATGTATGTATTTTATGTAAAAGAACAACAATATATATTATGAACCTGAAAATACGGATAGCATAAACAATAATAGGTTGTATCGAGAGCGTACAATAATTAAAGTATTATTCGGACTTATTCAAAATTGTTCATAACCATTTGTTTGAGAGTCGAAGGATACTTTTTTTAAATCGAAATTTGGAATGCAAAACTGACCCATGAGAGCAATAAAAGATTTTTAAGAAACGAGAATTTTTATAATCAACATAATAATTTAGTTCGCTGCAATAACTTTTCAACACTTCGGAAGGAGGATAACTGGACTTTATATCTAGACCTCGAATCCAATACAAGTTTGCGTATAACGCCTTTGGCATGAGGATCGTACACAAAAGTTAATTTCACACCCTTGTTAGGTAATATACTATTATACCATTTGTGTCAACATCTAAATTAGCAGTGGCAAGTTAGGAAGAATTTACCACTGTAGATACGTAATTTTAGAAACAGAAAATTTCACTTAGTAATGTAGCGAGAATGTATTTAAGTTTCATTGGAATTCCATGGAATACGGGCATCCTTTGTTGTCGCACACTTACCGTGATGAAAAATTTATTGTCCAGTTGCTGCATGTGAAAGATGATTCTTAATTTCAGTAAAAGAATGAATTGCAGGGTAATTATCGCATAATTTAGCTTGGCATTTTATGGACGCATTGCTGTTTTTCTCCAGTTCTTATTTAGCATACGCGAAAACTTATCTAAAATGAATGTTTTCGCAACTCTGCCAGTAAATTTATAACTTTAGACTCCTACATAAAGTAAACTGACTTAAAATTGTGACAGTTCGAGGACGATGAAGTTGTTCTTGGATGCTACAATATTAGCATCCATTTGCGTAATTATAATACTTTTAAAGTCGAAACAGAAGTAGGACGTGGAATGGCGATTTGCAGGCGCCATGCTGCGTTGTTTCCCGGTAAATAATTATCATGACAAAATTCTGTGCAAACGAGCGCGATAGAATCGGGTGAACTTCGGCCAATGGGGATTCGAGACAGAGGGATGATTTGGCAGCAGATGGTAGTGTATGACGCTTGTCCTTGGTTCATGGTGACATTAAAAAGCAAACTTGCAATGTTCGAATATTCTCTTTTTTATTTCTATTTTAACAGATATTTTTTATTTTTCTCTTTCAATTATTTTTTTGGAGTTAATAACCCAGTTCTCCATATTTTTAACCATGATTCGCTTGTTAAAAAAGCATATCATTAGTTCCGAATGAAATATGTTTGAATACTTTTATCTTTGCGTGTTAAAGTTGAAGTAGTGGATAAATAATTAATTTTCGAGTAATTTATAATTCACGGGAAAAAATAATCCAATGAAAATCCCTGAACTCGTTCGGATGTTGAGGATTTGAGAAAAGTTGGACGGAAACCTCATGATTATTGGTAAATGTATGCGAAACGTTTCTGAATAATTCTGGAACTCGAAATATGTAGTCACAAATTGATTCGGAAATCCGCTGAAAGTAAATATTCAAATTCAAGTTCGGGAGACTTACCTGTAATGGGCGTGAAAATCCCAGAACCCTTCGGTAATATTTCGCGTGCGTCATAGCGTCAGCCTTATTTACAGTTGAAAATAAAAACGCGCCAGTGGTCAAGCGTGCTAAAGTGTATGATTATCGAATCTCAATCGGAGTCAGAATTTTTCGTCTAAATGTAGAACTAAAAATTAAATTTTTATCCTCGTCTTTCTTTTATAATTGTTTCAATTTTTTCTTGAACTTCTCGGTTAATATTCTTGTTGAGTTTTGGAATGATTCTTGACAAGTTCTCAGACATTTACTATATTAATTGAATCGTAATATTCCTCCAAATCCTCAACATCCGAACGAGTTCAGGGATTTTCACTGAATTATTTTTTTCCGTGTATGTATACTTAAACTGAATTAACTTCCTTGAAATATAATTGAAATTCCGTATTCCGGTTATTGTGCATTTTGCGGGTTTTTTAAATAAAATTTGTAGCAAATCAACGTCACAAAATAAAAAAATATACATTGCAAACAATCGTGTAAAATGCCAAAAGGCGAGCCACAACTAAAAGGAGTTGTTTTACAGACTGACCTTAAGATGAATGGCACGATTTAAATAAATGGGAATAGAAAAATACTTTGGATTTCTTTATTTGTGAGAAATTTAGTAAAATGTTTAATATTCTCATTAATTCTTCAAGAAACACCACCCGTATATATGTTAATGTTATTTATGTAAATTTTCGAATTCTTTGCATATAAATTTTTTACATAGAATAGTGCAAATAGAACAAATTTACACGATCATGGGTCATGACATTCGAAATATAAAATTAATTTGGAAGGTCGAGGGGAATTCGGAAGATTACTTTTTCCATCGAGATTTCGGCGCTGTTTGTGTTACGACATTGTGCTAATAATAATAATAATAATAATAATAACGCCTTTATTGACACAATATACATTAATTTACATTGTTCAAGGGGCGAGGTACAGCATTAAGTGCTGGTTTACCAAGCCTGACCCAAAAGTTTCATCAAACTTTTTTAAACATTTCTGTCAAATGGATGGATAATAATTGACAAGTGCTGTCGCTTGGAAATACTCTTACTGGAAAGCAGTATAATGACAATTCGTCATAACACTCGATATGAAGTTATCGCAAAGTCGCGAATACGGCACAGCGAGTGGCCAAAATTGTGGTAAGGAAAATAAACGCATTTAAATCGTGCCATTCATCTTCATGTTGATTTTGGCCTTGGTGACAGATCATGATGATGTACTGACGTCAATAAAAATAGATGTCAAAAAAATTCTTAATATTAATGCTGGTACAGGAATCAAGATTATATGGAATCTAAAGACAGTGAAAATTAACAACTCTCGGTCGATACTATTTTCATAACCTTAAATAGCCTACCGTGGCGATTGAGAATTGTAGTAATTTATAGATATTTGATATAGTAGTCCTTCTCTTATTCTTATCTTTTCCCTGCTCCTATTCTAATATTTTCCCTCTCGCGTTCTCCCCACCAGGCCTTACTTCACAATGTATATGTGTATGTATACGCACATTACTGCGCATGCGCCATGAAAGCGAAAGGGTAGCTGGAGAAAAGGAAATTAGAATAAGAAAAGAAAGCTGCCATCTTGCTAGACTGGACAAATTAGAATAAAAGAAGGACTACTGTACTAGATACTGATAGAAAATGGTATAAATTCAGTCTTTTATCATTACCCAGCAAGTTCTCCAACTCGTAGGAACCTAATTAACAATAAAGCTATCTTTTTAATTAAGTGCCGATATTTTTTGATATGCGTCGATCATTTGTATTCTAATGTGTAAATAAACAATTTAATTAATTAGTAGCTAAATACACAGACGAAATGCTCAATTTAGGTCACCATTCACGAGCGTAAAATCGGCATTTTACTCTGGTAAATTACGGCCCAAAAGTGTTGTTAACACTCCGAAATCGAAGCTTGATTTTAGATAAATGGATTGAAACGTATTGCAAAAAAATTTTAAAAATATGCGTATGACTCGGATTATATAGGCGACAAATTTAAGATTACGATATGTGAAAATTCTATACGATACGTTTCGGAGGAGACCCTATTCACTCAGACCGAGAGAAATTGTATACAAATATAACAGGATGCCCAACTTTAACTATTCTCAAGAGCACTGTTAAAAATGTCATAAAATTAATACAGATTTAATGCACAGTACATTAATTTTCGAATAGTATACATTTATATGTTAGGTATCTATACATATGGGCGATTCTATGCGAAATTTTCAAAAAATTAAATTACTTGGTGTATTTTTTTTTCAAATTCTGGAGGGAAAAATTTTCGAGTTATGATTTTTCAAAAATTTGACCACAAAAATACCGACCCTTTTTCAATTGATTATAACTCAGAAAGTACTCAAGTTCTGCAATTTTTGTAAAGAGATAGAATTTTTGGGTTTTCAAAAGAAATTTAAAAAAAATTAATTCCAACATAACTATTCGTCGATTCATTACGAATCCTTCGGTATTCTATTCTTAACACTTTCAAGTTTATGTACAAAAAAGAAAAATCACTTTTAATCGTGTCCTAATGAAAAATATTTTTTTTTTAATCAAAAAATTGTTATTTTTCATATAAACAAAGAACGAATCGTTTTTCTTATAAGATTACTTAAAAGATGAAGAAAAACCAAAAATTGTATGTGTTTAGAAAAATTTCATAACTTGAATACTTTCGGAGTTATAATCAATTGAAAAAGGGTCTGTATTTTCGTGGTCAAATTTTTGAAAAAAAAAAAAAAAAAAAAAAAAAAAAGCCCATATACATCGTGAAGGATTAATGGACACTTGCTGGAAGTTTTTTGGCAGTATTTTTACAGTGAGGCATCAATATATGCACATAAGCGGGGCTAATCTGGAACTACTGCAGTTTGCTGCAATTTCGATGATAAGCACATTCGATAAAATGACTATATTTAAAGTATAAAAATCGTCCTACTTAAATAGAAAAATGTATAATTGTTAACTAATACAGTTGCGAAAATACACGAAATTACGAAAATATTTCACTCCAAATTTTGCCAATCACGCAGTAAAATTTAATATTTGAATGTCACAATTTGCTATCCAATTATTCTCAGCATGCTTTGAAAATCTGAAATATTTGGATGAGTAAAAAAAAAACTATTTTGTAGAAGAAAGAGACATAGTGTGAATGTGCATGCGTGAGAGCACGATGTAGCAAGAGAGAGGGAGTGAGAGTCGTATTCGGAAAATTGCTCGTAAAAAATTTCACGCAAGCGGCGTCTACTGCGTTTATATATGAAATCGCGAGGTCGCTAATTGTGTTTTATTAGCGCTCCCTCCTCCGTTCCTCTCGGCCATCTGCAGAACGCGGCTAACTAACTGTCAGCCGCGTACTCGCGCCGTAAAACGATAAAACGACATTGTTGTTAAACTAGCTTACTCGGTACCGACTCGAAGCCGCGCCGTACTGCGAATCTCATTAGGGGCTATTAAGATTTTCTTACGCGAATCAGCAAGCCTGATTTCGAGATCCACGGCCATCGCCGGCGTTACCCGCAGACATATTTGCCGGCGGGAACTTTTACGGCTTCACTCCCTCTATTCACTAACTTGATTTTTTTTTACTAGCGCATGTAGACTCGTATGTTGGATTAGAATGCCGCAGAAATCTACTTAGCCGATAGTTACGACAACAAAGTCGTGAGACAATTGAGTTTAAGATTTTTCTTTTTGCTGTAGATTTCTACAGTTACAAGTGCTGTAATGTAAGTGATTTAATTGTACTTCGTAGTTAGAATAGTGTTGGTTAGTTCAACTAATTAATTTGTATGACATAGAAATAACCGTATGTTTCTGCAAAAATAGTAATAAATAATAGAAATAGCTTCGACAAAAGAATGCTTTAACTTATCGAAAAATAATAAACCTTATTTCTAATTATTGGGATCTGAAATTTGTCGGTGGTTGATTTTCGAACTAGTGAAAACTTGCACTAGAAGAAAGGTGAGTAGGCCATCGGCCAATATGGCGTGGTTGAAAACTTGCAAATTTATTGACAACAGCGACAAATGAAAGGTCCTAATTAGTACACTCAACTGCCTAAATGATAGGAGTTATTCATGATCAGTGACTTCAAAAATCCGGAATACTGGGTCCGCCATATTGAATTTGTGAAAATTAACTTTGTAACTAACAAATGTCTCTAAGAATCTATGAATTAAGACGTTAAAAAATGTTTGTGATATTTATGAGTATATTACTTACGTGAATAACTGTTTTACTGAAAAATGAATGACGCTAATATTTAAGCATCAATTTTTAATGAATAATATACAAATATCAGTTTTTCAATCTATTAATTTAAAATAATAAGTACTTTTCAATTTGAGACTTGCAACCGCAAATATTTAATTACAATTTGTCGTTAATTATTATTGATTCGCTTTTCTAACATGTTTCAAAGTGATTATGACGCTTTGGATTTCACTTGGAAATAACTATGAATACCAGTTTAGTGATCAGGTACTTATGACGAACACTTGAGAAGGTTTATTTGCTACTGAACAGTACTGAAGCTATGGTTAGGTATCGCACATGAACTCCTGATAAGAGAAGCCTTATTGAATCTTGATAAGGCCATGATCTGGTAATACGGAGATGTGCTTGAAAGGGCGTGCCTTATCAATGTTGAATCAGGTCCTGATGATTATTCAGGTAGCCTGAACAGATTTCTGCTCCTATGTATAGGTGGTTATATACTAAATTTCTAGATCACTATGAATTTCAAACTCTAATTTATTGTACATCATTGAAAAATACGAAATACTAACATTATTAATTTTTTTATTGTTTCATCATAAATTAAAGCCATGCTATATCAATGCAATGATTTTGGTTACTATCCCAACGGGCACGAAGAACCCAAATGTTTCTAAAACGTTTTTAGAATGTTCCAGAAACGTTCCTAAAACGTTATATGTCTGCAACATGGATGAAACGTTTATAAAACGTTCCGTAAAAGTTGCAGACATGTAACGTTTTATGTTATATATAACGTGCCCGTTGGGTATGACATTTATTCGAATTAAACGAATATAGTTACGTTATTAGATGGTAGGCAACCGGGTAGCGCATTTGAGCATTCGCTAATAAAACGTTATTGAAATGTTAACAAATATTGACAAAAGTTAGCATTTCGATAACTCTTTGTTGACGAATGCTCAAATATGATACCTGGGCATTTTCACGGATGTGCGCTTTTTTATAGAAACGGATTTTAACCCTCCTGAACACCAGTTTTCCTTCTCCAATATGGAAACAATGTAGTTTGGACGAATATATTCGTCATGGTGCACAGGAGGGTTAAATAAAGATGTTCGTACTTAACCGGTATTATTGTTCTTCCAAACCTTTATATTTCCTGGTCTGTGGATGTAAACGACAAGATGCATTCATGAATTTTCATTAAAACCCGCTGTTTTTTAGGTTAATAAGGCTATTTTCATATATTTAATTTTACTTCTTTTAAGACATGGAATGTGAATTTCGTCCTGTGTCTATAAAAATAGCAAATTTCTGCAGGGTATTAGTTCGTTTGGTGGTTGTGATGTGGTCTAAAATGGAGCACTTTTGTTTTTTTTTTAACTCGATTTGCCCGATATTTCTTTTTTTTTACAACTACCGTGGACTACCGTGCATTTCATTATCTAACATAGACATTTATAAGATAGTTATCTAATTTGAATCATATTTTTGACGACTTTTCTGTATTATCCTATTTATGCTTGACAAACAAAAATAATAATTTACTTCTATATTCTTTAGAGGCATAATAACGTGAATGATTTACTATGGCAGAAAGATGGAAATGAACAAATACACTTTAAACTACTGTGGTTAACTTTGGACACACATTTTCTAATTTTGAAATTTTGCACAATTTCCTAAACACATACCATCAGTAATTAGAATGAGAAAAAAGTTTAATAGAAAAAGTAAAGTACGTTCGATTTAGGCCACTCTCACATCTTATATCCGGCTGTTATATGTATATTGAACCCTTTTGTTAAAATATCGTTTTTGCCTTCCACACATGTTGCTTACTTACAAGATTTTTACATTGTCTAGAATATGAAAATCACATTATTATCTATGGAATCTTTACTTTCGAGGTTTCGATTATGAACTTACCAAAGATCAGGTTCAATATTATATCATAGAAAGGTGCAGCATCCTTTAATCGAACAATGGAAACAAATGATGAAAGAAACATTCCCTAGATTAACTTCAAAAGCTTTCAGTTTGTTTAATAAGTGAAGAGTGGAAGAAAAAGGGAAAAACTGACCTCGATCCGACAAAAGTAACTCAAGTGCAGTCTTAACGAACTGGATGCTCATGGCGCTATCGTATTCGAACCCGATTGACAGCCACACACCATTCCCGACTAACATGGCGTAAGACTCCATTCCCCCTCTTGCATCTCCCACTCCATTCTTGCAACTCCTACATCTTTAACGGGGAAAGGGTAGGTAGGGGAGAAATAACGTTCTTTTTAATCTCTTTCTGCGTAGGCGAAGTCTTACCATGCCTTGGAGCCGACGCAATCAAACAAATTAGTTGGAATTACGCAGGCGGTAAAGTAGGGATCTACTACCCATCGTTGCCACTAATTAGCGAGTTTATTTCCCGGACAGTCATTTACCCGATCCTCTGCCAGAACGCGCTGTCGTTTGTCGAGAAAGCTGTCTCTTTGATTTCGAGAGTCTCTGCTCATTTGCAAATACACGTATGTAGTTGCCACCCTCTCCGAGAACACCGATCAGATGGGATTGTATTTCATAACAACTAGCCTCAAGTAATACCTTTGGAACTTTGTGAAAGTTGTAATTTATAAATTACGTCCATTAACCTCGGTTTTGTTTTGATTTATTTTCTCGATCTCCTTCGAGAACAATAGTCGTTTCTATAAGGCAGCGTGTCAGAAGAATGAATTTTGTGAACTGGTGTGGATAAGATACAATTAAAATTTGTATAATAATACCTTCTACGAATGAGATTCATGGTCAGGTCAAAGAGGTAACTCATATGTATATATATATATATATATCAAACCATTTCCAAATGAGGGTCATATCGGATCCACTATATGCATTTTAGTTATTTAAGTCATATAGTGAAAAATCACCCGGTAAAAACATTCCTGTCACATAATCAATTGACGGGTATTCCTTTTTTTGTCCAAAAATATTTTCGAGGTGTCAAAATCGAAGAAATGGAGATGATTTTGGTTTTTACTTCTTAATTTGATATGTACTTATTGGCAGGTCATGGCTTGAATTTTTAAATAAACTAGTTTAAAAGGATAAAAGTTAATACAAATTGCGATTTGCTAACTTTAATAACACAGGCACATAAAAAGTGTTTTGTCGGGGGTAGGTCGAAAAACAGTTATAAATCTGTCACATACAAAAATACATACATCGACAAGCGGATAGTCATTTTTTTGAAGTGTCAGTCTTTTGAGTGTCGGCTTTTTTTACTTGCCGGTTTTTTGTTTTGTCATTTTTTCGACCCGCACCCGTTTTGTCGATACAACGCTATTTTTTTCGTTCTTTTTTTGGATTAAATTATCAGATTGGTTCACATTTTTCAGATAACCTCAAGAAATTGCTAAAAATAAAAATAAATCAAAAAAAGAAAATAATTTTGCCTGAAACATTACGCTTATGTATTTCTACATCCGAAACCGATTGCAAAGTTGCGCAATCGGATCAAATTTACGAGACAGCCTCAAAAAATACATACATTTGAGTACTTTTTGACCTTTTCGCAAAAGTTTGAGTCTATCTAGCAATTCTGACTTTGAAACATAGTATATTTGGAATATAAAATACGTAGGAATAGGCTAGTGTATTGTCTCGGACAATATATCTTCTATATTTGTGAGCCTCTATTATAATCATAAATTGTACTAACTTTAATAATTTCACTTATTTATTTTAAAATGTAGGCAGATAATATAAAAGTACAATCAATAAAGAGTACTACAGAAATCATCCCGATTCATTCACCTCCCTCCTGAAGGAACTTTTTAATAAAAAAACTAGCGTTGACGTGGTGCTTCACTTGCTTCGATCGCTCAGATACTTCGACCCCGAGGCGAATCGGCTAATCCTTAATACTCGTTCGACTTTACTACCAGATTTCAGTTATATTATAAAATTATACCGATATCTGTTTATTGACCTAAACAAAAATAAAAAGAGGGTGGCGGGGGTGGTCCAAATATATTTAGGTTTTTGTGGCTTCGATTGATATATTATAACCGTATAGTGTTTCTAAGATGTATAAAAATTGAAAATGATTTACATCTATCTCCAATGGCTTATTGGGTCGAACTAAAATTGAAAATGAGCAGCTTCAAAACTCGATCACAGGCCAGCCTAAGTATTAATACTTGTAAAACTTTCAAAAATAACTTTTATCAAATAGTAACATTACTTTATAGCCATCTTGCATTTGGTACCAGATTCATTTAGTTCATTCTACTGAAATTATGCAACGTGCCATTACATCATATAATTATAATTACTGATAATTATCTGAAAAAATTATGTACTATTGACCATTTTATAATCATTGTATAACTTTATCATCGTTTACTACAGACCTTATTGTAATTTTAACATAAAACTCGTTATGCTTGACTTACACAATTGCGTGAGAAATTGTAGCAATTGTGTATGTAAATTCAATTGCCTAAAGATTTTCAACCTATGGCATAAATAAATAAACTAACTAACTAAAACACTTACTTCATGCACTTGTATTGTAATATACTATTCACACGGATAGTGCGAATGTTTTACCCTCGCTCCGGGTAAAATTAGCTATCAATCTTAGAAATACCATGATCGTACGTAGCCACTAAATTCTTTTTAATGTTTTGACAATTTACTCGTCGTTCCCGATAAAAAAATATTGAGGGATATAGAACCAAATCCGTACAGAAAATGTTATATTTTGAAACAGTTTTTCACGATTGTGTCAAAGACCTTTCTCGCGACTTGTTTAAAGGATATATGGATTGACTCCACAATTTAAATCAGATCTAAATTAGGTCTTGCGAAGCTCAAAAAAGGTTCAACATGGAACTGCGTTGATCTGTTCGCGAGATACAGTGCGCGGAATCAAATGACACAAATTTTTTGTTATTACATTTTCATGATTATTGCGGGATCTGAAACGTCTACATTTGATGAAAAACTACAGTGTCGAAGCGACAAAATTCAATACTACGTCCAGAACTCTAGTCTGGGTCGAAGTAAAATACAAATATCTCAATCAAATAAAAAGTCAATAAAAATATAAATAAAACAAAGGAGTTACGTTTATCAATTCCACAAATTTTTGATAACTTATTCGATAATATTTGCGGAATTGTATTTGAAGAGTTTGATATAGACCGAGTTTTGCTTTCATAGGATTCAACTTAGGATTACATTTCAGGTTCAGTCATTTCTTAAGCACATAATATCATTTTAGCGATGCAGAGCTTGAAAAAAATGTTGAAAACATAAACATGTTTGTACTAAAAAATAGACGACATCAATTTCATAAAGGCAACATTTACAAACGTAATGTGTAAAATAAAAATTAAATAATACAATTCTAAACCTGTAATCAAAATTTGTAACGTAAAATGAAGTATTAGGTCTTGTATTAAATGAAAATTTTTATTTAAAGTACAACTTCTTTGTAATGTTTTCATCGTAATTGCTTTCGTTCAGTTTATCACGGTTTTTTTGCGAAACAGTAGACTTTTTCCGATCTGGAAACATGGGGTATTAACTGTCAAAAGTATTTACATTCTAATTAGTCCCATTACTTATATGTTTTTAGTTACATCAAATTTTTTTACATGTATTAATTTTACATTGAAATAACCACTTCCATTCTACAGTTTTTTATGTTTATAAGTATTTTTAATTTCTTCTCTATGTGATACAATATAACCATTCACGTTTTTTCCCGAACTTATACATTAGAACTAAGTATGTCTTATTCTTGTGACTAATTGGTTGTTCATTTTTATTATTTTCCATTAATTCAATGAACACCAATAATAATTTTTATTGTAACGATAACGTTTATTTGTAATTACTGCGTATTAAGTAATATATAGTACTACTTTATGAGGTTATTTATTGCATGTACTTTCATTGTAGAAGTATTTTTTATTTTATCACCATACGCGGTGATAAATAAACTTCGGAAGATATAGAGCCATGCTTGTCTGGCTGGAGTTTTATGGATTATGCAATAATACTATTTCTATAATACGAATCTCTATTATACGGAAACAGCTTGCCTAAATTCTACATTGTGCAAATATTGTTATTTTAATTTGACTAACTTAGAATAAAGTTCCGATTGTTCTTCAATTAGGGCTGACTAAGTTGAATTATTCAATATTCCAAATGGCCACAAAAATATGGTTTCTTGATATAGAAGTGCTATATATATTTTATTGATTTGGTTTATATCATTATTTATTTTTGTATTCACTATAATGTATAGATCATTTGCATGTTATTTATCATCATCTCCGCTTGTTTGCTTTCGGTGTTTACTGACAGAGGTTATGAGAATGGCATTAACATTGTAGTAAAAAAACATCTTGATAAAAATGAGATAAAGCTCCAGGTTCTTGAGCAATTAAGCTTTCTAAATATATTATTGATATTATTCTATGATAAAAATAGGAAACGGGCGATACGGTGTTAATTATTTTGTTTATTATTTTTTGATTGACTATAGACAGCAACACCTCCAAATGCATTTATCTTTCTGGTTAAAAGGTTCATTTCTGTGATTATAATAGCAGCAGTAAAAAGTCCACTTTTACAAAACATAAAACTATTTTGTATTAACTATTGTGTTAGACCTTGACCGATAAAACAAAAATTAATAAAGAATCATAAATGCAAAATTATATTTAGTATTAATTGGACCTAAAAAGGCTCCTGAAAATAAAACTTACTTCAATTAAATAAATATTTTCATAAATTAAGACAGACTTATTAAAATCAAAAAACATTTGTTCAATATTAAAAAGTCTTTTATGTACGTCTTTTCGGTGCGTAAAGTAAACTCGTGCGTAAAGTAAACTTTACGCACTCGATTATACTTTACACACGGAAAAGCCGTACGTAAACAATATTTCGGCACACGTGTGTATGTGTAAAGTTCTTTACGCATACGCACTTGTATCGAAAACTACTATTATTATACCAAGTAAAACTTTTGCTTGAAACTATCTAAACAAATATTAATTTGCATGAAAAAATTTGATTTTTCATCGTGTGGGGACTTTTAATCTCAATTTAAAACAATAAATCAAATTAGGTTCAGATGTACTGGATAGCCCGAGATTATACCGATGGGACTACAGATAACGTGAAAATCAAAATCCAATTTTATCTTAATTGATTTTCCTAAATGAAGATCTATGACTCATAAGTATTTATATTTGTTAACAGTTCATCTCACTAATAACACAACCCAAATGTTAGACGGAATGTCAGGAGATTTTTTTTTCTATTTTTAGAAGTTTTCTAGCCATTGTCAATTTTGTAGAAACGGCCTTTATAAAAAGACCCATAATTTTTTGTTCCAGAGTTATGATTTTTTGGAAATTTTTCATTGCACTCTTTAAATCGAAATTCTGTGAAAAAAGGCCAAAACTTCGTGAACATAGTTTATTCGTGATTCGCGGAGTGCTATTCTACGTTTGTCTTAACATGATGCAAAATACTACATTTTATTTAAAAAATACCACTCAAAACTCCAAAACGTGCCAAGAAGAAAATAATGATGTAAACAACTGAATTACGCATTCATTGGGTTTAGCGGAAAATAATAGTTATTTAGATTCGATTAGTATCGAGTACTGTGTAACCTAGACATCAATCAATGAAATTTGAATAAGAAAATTAGTATACTGTGGACGGAGTAAATAATTAAATTTAAAACTTTTTATTTGTCAAATATTCTTTTATTCCTTCTTTAAATAAGTGTTATTTTTCGTAAAACATATGAGATTAATCATATGTTTAAATATTCACATCATCTCAGTATTGAAAATTAATATTTAGAGAGTGTATTTTTGTTATAAATTTTATTATATAAATATTTTGAATTATGTTAAAAAAACAATAGCACGACGCAGATTACGAACAAATTGCATTTTCACTGACTTCTGGCATATTTTCAAAGAATCTAGACTCAAGGAGTAAAATAAAAAATTCTAAAGAAATTATATTCCTAGCAGAGTTCATTTTAATGGTCTTAAATTGTAGTGTATATTAAAAAAATTCTCAATGGTCAGAAAAATGTTGTCCAAAGTTTTGCTCCAGAAGTCGGAAACACGTCAACAAGATTTAGTTATTTGCAAAATAATTGAACACAAGTTTTTGTCTGGATTGACATAATGGTGAATGCTGGCCTTTTTTATAGATATATTTAAGTATTCTTTTTTTTTAAGAATGGGGACCAAACTCGAAAGTTTCGATGCATCGGGACTTGAACCTGAAACCTTTTCGTTTCTGATTTTGCTTTCTCGATTACACTATGCACCCGCTCGTAACGTTTGAATCATATAAGGAATAATATGATCTAAAGGTAGTGTCTTCTGGTTTATAACTAAGACTGAAGAGTGCAGTTAATCTTCTTTCCTTTAGTTTTAGTTCTGATGTACGAAATATGTCTGCGTGACTTATTTCCTAAGTGTGATAACCTACTTTAATGAAAATTGAATGAGTAACATCTTTACAAATGATTGTGAATTGTACATGAGTGTTTATGGCTCTAGAGTTTGTTTATAGAGATAGTTGAAACCACAATTATAAAAGAATTGTATCTATTTCAATACGCGTTCGGTTGAATATGCTAAATATATTTTGGAGACAGTCAAGTGCATTAATTATAAACAAGTTTGTTTTGTTGAAATGAACAATATTTTTTATTAAATCTATAGCTAATAGTCTATGCTTGTACTTGAAGAAACAATTTATACAGTTTTTCATTTGATCATATTTTGTATTAAATCTGTGAATAAATGCTATGCTAGCAAAACTATTTATTTCCAATTGGAAATATAAAGACGTTGACTGTACAACAGCGCTGATTAAGTTAATATATCGATTGCAATTACAATATGTTTGCCGATGAAAGCTGATACCAGTCGAATTAATTATAATTAGCCGGTTACAAAAACAATTCAAGCTTTTTATCCGTAACGAACTTTAATAAAATCTTAATTTTATGTACACACCCGTCTTTTTAGGAAAATAAGGTGCGGTAACTTAGGAGAGTACCTTTCGAGAGCGCTCATAAATAATAATTCATTTCACGCTCTGTCCGCGCAACGAGATTAGCATTCGCTTGAATAAGACTAAATTAAATTTCGTTAATTTTAACCATAGTCTTTAACAATATTCGCCTAATGCGGATATTTATCATCCCATAAAGACTTCCTTTCGCGATTGTGCAACGAACAAACCGAGATCGCTTTCAGGAAATTATGCTAATGTCGATTTCAGTCGTTAATAACGTCGTCATAATTAAAATGATTATGGGCGGGGAATCGACTATATTTTTCTCGAGTTCCGGCAATAAAACGCACGGCGTCTAAACCCGGCCCATAGGCGCGAGCTGAAATCGATTTAACGCTGACGTCCGACGTTTTGCCGTGATAAAGTCCAAAGGAACTTTTTGAAATGTAAATTGAAAAGTTTGAAGGAAAATATGGTTTTTAAAATTGACACATTTAAATGTTCCTCCTCCTCCGATCCACCAACAATTTACTGCGAGCCAAAAATATGCATTTTAAGGAATCTAGCGATAGCTTCGGTTAATTTCAATAAATTGTGTGCATTCTAATAATGATGTTATTCGCAATATTTTTGAAAGTAAACTGTCTAGGAACGTCATGCTGCGCTAGACAGGTTCTTCCTGACGCATGTATGGGGTCCGTCAACGCATGCGAAATCAATTAGTTGAACAGAGGAACAAGTAATTTCGATAAATTGTATCTTCGCGCAGTGTTAAAATGAAATTTTATTTTGAAAAACTTATTTTGTCACGTTTTTATGCATGTATCTTTTGATTTTATGTGTTTGCAAAAAAACGTAGGCGTATTATGTAGATGCTCTTTTTACAGCTATGAAAAATTAACTGTATTTAATAATTGACTGGCAGACAATTGATACATTTTGTTAAGTTTATAGATATACAGGGTGTCCGAAAAGTATGGAAACACTCAAATATCTCGGAAAATCGACATCGAATCGTAAAAGTAAAAATACACGTATTCAATGGTTTCAAGAGAGCTATCCAGTGACACCTAACACAACCCCCCACCCCCACCCGCTGGGGGTGATAGAGGGGGTAACTTAAAAATTTTAAATGGGAACCCCCAATTTTTATTGCAGATTTTGCTTCCTCAGAAAAAGTTACGTAAATTTTGCCTACCATTATAATTGTTTTTGTTGACAGATGGCGCTGTAATCAACGAAATTAAAAAATTATTCTAAAAAGTTTTAAAAATCTCGCGAAAAACACAACGGATCAAAAAAGTAAAAACACACGTATTTAATGGTTTCAAGAGAGCTATCCAGTGACACCTAACACGACCCCCCACCCCCACAGGCTGGGGGTGATGGAGGGGGAAACTTAAAAATTTTAAATGGGAACTCCCAAATTTTATTGCAGATTTCTCTTCTTCAGAAAAAGTTACGTAAATTTTACCTATTATAATTATTTTTGTTAACAGATGGAGCTGCAATCAGCGAACCACGTACCTGGAATAGCGGACCACGTTTCCAAAATTTTAAATGACGTCTTTTGCCTTTAAATATTTCAAAGTTCACCGATTCTTACCGCGAGGAGGTAGACGATTTTGAGAATCTTTTTTTTTTATTTTTGTATATTTTTTTTTTGTTTTTACCTTTTATTTGTTTTTTTTTTATTTTTTTAATTTTTTTTCTATTTTAAAGTTTAAATTTTCCTTCGCTTCTATTTTCTTTACTGGATTTTTAACATGTCTATGCCCACTAATTTATAAGATGTTCGAATTGAAGTCCTTCAGCAACTTGACAATATCCCAATCGTGCATAGAAGTTATCATAAACTTTTTGCAGCATTTCTTGAGATACTGTATTAGAACCTTGAATTATTTTTTCTTTCAACTCATCAATGTCTTTTGGTTTCGTTTCGTAGACCTTGTTCTTCAAGAAACCCCAGTAAAAATAGTCCAGAGGAGTTAGATCAGGTGACCTCGGTGGCCACTCGATCGAACCCCTCCTACCAATCCAACGTCGGGGGAAAATATTATTTAATAGATTGCGTACAATCAAACCAAAATGACAAGGAGCTCCATCCTGTTGAAACCAGACATTATCAAACGCTATACCAGCAATATTTCGTATTGCCGGTATAATCTGGTTATTTAACAAATTACAGTACCTTTCAGCCGTGAAATTCTCTTCAACGAAGAAAGGCCCAACAATTTGATTGCACAAAATGCCAGCCCAAACATTGATTTTCTGTGGATGTTGTGTGTGAGTATCTCTCATCCAATGAGGATTTTCGTCCGACCAATATCGTAGGTTGTGCCTATTAACTTCTCCACTCAACTGAAACGTAGCTTCATCAGAGAAGCATATCCAGAAAGGAAATAATTCATTTTCGTCACAACGTCTCATCATTTCCTCACAAAATTCTAATCTCCGATCGAAGTCATCTTCCGAAAGTTCTTGTACATATTTTATTTTATATGGATGGAACTTATTTGCTTTTAATATTTCATGGACAGACGATTTGCCGATACCAGTGGCTTGCGCAATCTTTCTTACCGAAGTATGGACGTCCTCAACGACACTTGCACAGACCGCTAAACTGTTGTCTTCGTTCGTGGACGTTTTTGGTCTTCCTGATTTTGGTCGATCATTGACAGAGCCAGTATCTTGAAACCGAGAAACAGTCTTACAAACAGTTGATTTGCAAATAGGTAGACGATCAGGATGGGTATCATTAAATTGGCGGACGACTTGTTCGTATGTTCTTTTTTTATCGCCGCATCCTCGCAGAATAAGGATTTCGATCCTTTCTTTTTGTGTCAAAGACATAGTATGCCAAATTACAACAGGAGGCAGAATACAGAATGTATCGAAATGGAAGAAATATGAAGCAAAGAATGAAGAAATAAAAGAAATATAAAAAATTAGAAGAAATTCAAATGTTAGAGAAACATTACATTAAGTATCAAATAGCGAGAACGAAGAGAATTGCGATTTTTTGCGGTACGAATTTGACCAAGTTTTCGACAAGAGTGACGCTCGCATGTGTAATTTTCACAAAGCTGAAAAATAACCGAGACCTTGACTCATTCAAACAATAGAGCTTAACTAATACTAAGACGTGCTGTTTTGATTTGGACGCTGACGATGTTCGATTATTGACTACTTTCTCTGTAACACTGGCAGTTGAAAAAATCGACCGAGTGTATGCAATGGGTTTCCGCAAGCGATACCTACAGTACTTTCACACAAGTATACAAAATCACAGTCATGCAAGAAAGCCATAACACCATATGCGGATTTGGTCACCATTTACGCTATTCGGATACACGACATTCACTTCCTCGTAGAATAAGGATGTCGATTCTTCATTTTTCTGTCAAAAACTTTGTATGCACAATTACAAGGGGGGAGCGAATAAAGAATTTTAATATCTGGAAGAAAAGGTAAGCAAATACATTAAAAAAAAACATAAAAAAATTTAATAGTGAAGAATAAAAAAAAGGTAAAAAACAGAAATCAAATAAAAAAAAAAGTAAAACAGAAGATTCTCAAAATCGTCTACCTCCTCGCGGTGAGAATCGGTAAACTAGAAATATTTAAAGGCAAAAGACGTTATTTAAAATTCTGAAAACGTGGTATGCTATTCCATGTACGTCAAGTTAAATATTTTTTAGTAATTTTTTAATTTCGCAGATTGCAGCTCCATCTGTTAACAAAAATAATTATAATAGGTAAAATTTACGTAACTTTTTCTGAAGAAGAGAAATCTGCAATAAAATTTGGGAGTTCCCATTTAAAATTTTTAAGTTTCCCCCTCCATCACCCCCAGCCTGTGGGGGTGGGGGGTCGTGTTAGGTGTCACTGGATAGCTCTCTTGAAACCATTAAATACGTGTGTTTTTACTTTTTTGATCCGTTGTGTTTTTCGCGAGATTTTTAAAACTTTTTAGAATAATTTTTTAATTTCGTTGATTACAGCGCCATCTGTCAACAAAAACAATTATAATGGTAGGCAAAATTTACGTAACTTTTTCTGAGGAAGCAAAATCTGCAATAAAAATTGGGGGTTCCCATTTAAAATTTTGAAGTTACCCCCTCTATCACCCCCAGCGGGTGGGGGTGGGGGGTTGTGTTAGGTGTCACTGGATAGCTCTCTTGAAACCATTGAATACGTGTGTTTTTACTTTTTTGATCCGTTGTGTTTTTCGCGAGATTTTTAAAACTTTTTAGAATAATTTTTTAATTTCGTTGATTACAGCGCCATCTGTCAACAAAAACAATTATAATGGTAGGCAAAATTTACGTAACTTTTTCTGAGGAAGCAAAATCTGCAATAAAAATTGGGGGTTCCCATTTAAAATTTTTAAGTTACCCCCTCTATCACCCCCAGCGGGTGGGGGTGGGGGGTTGTGTTAGGTGTCACTGGATAGCTCTCTTGAAACCATTGAATACGTGTATTTTTACTTTTTCGATTCGATGTCGATTTTCCGAGATATTTGAGTGTTTCCATACTTTTCGGACACCCTGTATGTTTAGTACGTTGCAACAAAACTGTCGTAAACGACGAGAAAAGTCACAGTTATTATGGATTCTTAAACGTATTTTGGAATTATGAAACATATTGGCAACTGCAATCTGCACAGAAAGAATTATTTTGCAGATTCTACTGAAGTCGCCCAAGTAGAATCTACAGAGTCAAAGGTAGTATTTACCGAGTTTTTCTGCAGGCTCTATTGAACCAGTTATATAAATTTTTCATACCAAAAATTGTTTACTCGAGTGATTTAATAAATTCTGTGGATTTTGTTCAGTAAATATTACCGACGCAATTACGGAAATTTGATATAACGTTAGTTACTTCAGTTTTTGTTAGAATCTACAAAACCGTTCATTCCGTGTGATACAAAAATCATATATGTGCAACCTTGTACTGAACAAATTTTTTATGGAGATTACAGACAGGATCTGAAGTTAATACGGAACATTTTCTGAAAAATATTTTTGGAACTCATTTTACCGAACGGTAACTATAAACCAAAGCATTTCTTATAATGTTTTTGAAAAACAAAAGAACTTCGAAAAGCGCATTAAAATTTGTCAAAAAGCAATGATTTCAGCGCCACCTATCGCCTCGCAGCAGTAACATCTGTTTGTTTGATTACTATTTTCTTATTATTCTTTGATGGATTTTTTCAACACATGACGTACATTTCAAGGCTTGAATTGATCATTGGCATTGGTCATTGGCAGGTCATTGCACATTGATATCGAAACAGGAGATTTAAAATAACTATTCTGCAATTTTTTATGCTAACCTGTGACGTGAAATTAACGTATAAACGTTTGCACATATTTGATGCAGCATTTCTTCTTTTATACTCTTTTTTTTCAAAATATTAATTTTTTCAAAATTACCAGCTTTGTGGCTCGGGCGGTAACGCATTGGACTATGAAGTCATAGGTCGTCAGTTCGATCCCGTCCGGTGAACAACTTTTCGATGTCGTTTTCAAGCAGCAGCTCGCTGTTGATAAGACGAGCCACGTTGTTTGTTTACATTTCGAAAATATTGTTTATCTGGCAGAAATCGACTCATGACCGCTGCTGTGCTTGGTGTACAGGTTTCTGCAGTTCCTTATACATTTCATACACAAATGTGACGTACAGTGCCATCTTCTTAAGTCGACCTGCAGCTCTCGCAAATATTACAAGCGAATATATATGAAAAAATTGTGTAAAGAGACGATTTCGCCCGTTAAAATTAAAAAAAAAATATGATATAGCCACACCATATTGTACAATATTTGACTAGATCTGAAGTGGTCGAAACACCTCAGCAATTTTATTCCTTGTACTATTACGGTACTAAAAAACTCGGTAAATATTGCTGAAGATTTAGATTCGGCAGGTTCTACTTGAGTAATTTGGGGATTTAGAAAATACTTTTTTTCGTGTACATAAAAATACATACAAGAAGTTGAATACAGAAGTCGGTTAAAAAATATGGGCAAGAAGGAAGGCAAATCATTTTGTGAGCCCAAAAATTGTCGCAGTTTCTCTATTATATGTACAGCACAAGCCGAGAGTTTTAAAAAACAATGTATTAAAAGTTTTTTAATTTACCTTTCCTAATCCATCAAGGCATTAGAAACATTTGTAGCAAAAAGTATATTATTTCGAGAAATCGTAAAAAACATCAGAAACGATAAATACACATTTATTAATATCTGCGTCATACATCTGTGCGTAAGTGCGTTTTATGCATGGGTAATTGTATCAGTTAATTTTAATGTTCTCTCTACTTTTTAAATACGAATTTGGGATCGCCTAAGGTAGTTTGTTCGTTATTTTCATTCTTATTTTTCATTAATATTGTATATACTAAAGACTGTTCAGCATTTATTCTTATATTTATATAAATTTACAAAAATAATACACTTTTTGATAAAAATATTTTTCAAACTTTGATGGAGCATGTATTATACTTAAAATTATTAAAGGCATATAGATAAAATGATGACGAGATGTGGCAGATGAACATTTCATCATCGTGAGAAACAGTTAATTAATTATATGGATCCGCTACTGAGAAAAACAATGTAAAAACATTACACAATTATTTTGTTTAAATATCACGGGTCTCCAAGTTCAATAATTCCGCAGAGACGTTAATTATAGCGTGCCAAAAGGTTGATACTTCAACACACATCTGTTCGAACCATATTGCATGCTTGCGCTTAAATTGAAATATAATTATTATGTCCAAGTAGATTTCATAAGAATATAGTAAGTAATGTATACCGTATGATCGATTAACATTAATAATGAAAAATTAAATATGTAAATTACGTTCGCCTTTTACCTAAGAAATGAATGAGATTTTAAATGTTTATGTTTTTTGTAAACATTTTTTGTCTCCGTTTTTCTTGTTTCAAATCAAATGCCTCTCTACATAATTAGTAAAAATTTTCAATTACTGTTGGAATTATTAGATTACGTAAAGGCACTTTGTAAATTTCATGAAGTGGAAGTTTACTCAATAGTTTGCCTTTTTAAGTGAAATCTGACATTGCAAGAAATTTATAAAGAAGATACATTAAGTTTGTTTGTCTATTTGAGATTTAAATATCAATTATTTATTCACTTTGAATATTGTTACGACTCTGATTAAATATAATTATGATTACACTCGTTGATAATGGAAATGCACTACTTTAATTTAGTGAATAAATGAATTGAACAATGAGTGATGATTGTTGTCGTTATTTAAAGAAGTTTAATAATATTCTTAATCCAGATTTTTAGTATACACCGTCTAAATTACTAACTTTTATAAAAAGGAAATCAGTTATTTTGTCTTACTATTAAAATTTATAATATTCCATTGAATTTTTGCAGCAGTCAAGAAAGAGTTAAAAAAGAAATGCATACGTATACGGGATTGTTTCATAAATATTTTATTGTATTTCAAAAAGGATTAAAATAAATTTCAAACGTTTTTACAAACATTGCATTCACCGATTACCCAGAAATGGTATCCCCACTGTGTTGTCAAAATATAACGGCGCAGTTCGCTCATGCCAGTGATTTGGATGCAAGAGATGACATTTCCTGTCGAACAATAAAATCAGTCACTGAAGCAGTCAACGTATAAAATTGCTCGCTTTGATTATCTCCCTTCAATGAGTAACAATGAAATCGATTTTGTTCGGGACGCGACTTAAATGGACGTAATAACGTTTTCAAATAATTCAATTAAGTGACTCAATCAATGCACCAATATAAAACCTTTTGACTATCGTCGTTTCAAACACGAATAGCAACATTGAAATAGATGTGTAGTGAAATACTTTTCATTTAGTGTGTATTACAACAACATTCACACGGATTAAAGTAAAGCCATTGTTGTTAAAAGAAAGCTAGTATTTAGTTCTATAACTGAAGTACATCCAGGGATAGTAAATAATTCTTAACTTCTGTAGCACTGATAATTTAAATAGCTACTTAATACATAAAAGGGGAACGAACCACTGCGCAGTATTAAGTAATGGATAACGAATTGCCGTAAAATCAATCGGTTTGGATGATTGGGTAAATGCCATAATATTACACAATAGTAATTGTGCGCTAATTCTGTTATGGATCTCGTAAAATTTTCACAATAGCGTTCTTTAGTACAAATTTAACAGCTGTAACGATTATGTAAAGACGTCTGAACGTCACTAACTGCAGTATTAGGTAACTAGTTAGCGTCGATATACTTCTTAATAACCTGTTGGCTTAAAAGAAAAAGTATACTTTCTTAACAATAAATAACAGAGTTATACAAAAATACTTTGGCTGCAAAATTCCTTGTATTTGTGTATTATCATGTGAAACACACGAAATCTAATATCATATTTCTTCGTTAGTTGGGATTTCTTTATAAATTGAAAACACTGAATTTATACAAACTTCAAACGTAATATGAAGTTAACAGACTGCTGGTGATTACAAGGTACTTTTTATAGATATCTATAATTTTAGAAATAAATCGAGCGAATGCAATAAGATTTTAAATTGTGCACTGTTTACAATTATTTGTGTCAGGTGTATCAATGGAATATTTCGCAACAGACAGTGTATTTAACGCGATAGATATTTTTGAAATTTTAAACTGGTTTTATAAACTGCATAATAATGTCATACTATGTATATTATGTGTAATTTTTTGTATAGAAAATAAATATGAAGAAATACCTTAAATTTGACTCATTTTGATTTGGAAAATTCAAAGTCTTGAAATTTCGGGTTACGACGTCACAGCCCTAAAATGAAAAAATCGATCCGACAAATTCAATGACTCTTGAATACTTGAACGAAAAGTAGTAAAGGAATCACATTTTTTAACTTAATTCTTTTATCGGGATTTGTTTTCCTCTGTTGAAAAAAGTTGAAGCGAATTACTACGAAAGAAAGATTCCCACTACCAAAATGTTTTCTTCACGAACAGGCAGATACATTTTCATGGTAATTTTATGATCTCAAGTGGTCATTTTGGGAGAAACTTGCAGAATGTGAAAAATTGCCATTTTTAGATAAAAATTACTATAAGTGCTTAGAATTTGTACTTATCCGGAAAAATCGCAATTTTCTCTATTCTATAAATCTGCCCAAAAATGATCATCTGAAATAAAAAAAAAACAACGAACGAAAGAGAATTGAAATGTATAAAAAGCAATTTAGACTTTAGGTTCTGAACTGAGTTCTTGATTTTGTTATACAAATTTTTATTCTGAATTTCTTTAAATTATGATTAAGGAATTGCTTGTATATTATTTAAAAGTGTTAAATTCTTCTAGTCATCCTGATTCATTTCTAAGCATTGAAATGGAAAGTATTCAACATCACTTCACTTCTATACATTACGAGTCTCCTGGCATATAAAAAATAATTAAAGTAACATATTTATATTTTTTCGGCTGTGTGAAATAATTCGATGAATATACACATATATTGACAGGAATTCAAATCACAAATTTTCCAATTACTTAAAATTAACTGAAAATTAATTTCAGAAAAAATAACCTTGCTCACTAATTTATCAAATATTAAATATTGTTCAGACTAATTATTTGTATGCTAGGCCGTAGAGATTTATACAATTTTCGAGTTATCGTACGAATTTTATGAAAATATTGTTGTTCTAACCGAGCTTTATGAAATTCGCTTCCCGTTACGTAAACGAATTCTAAACACATTAGTGTTTCATTACAAAATAAACTACATTTTTGTTCTTAGAATCCGAAAAGGAAACAATATTGTAAGTTGAAACTAAGTTATTTTGCGTACATAAATTACATTCATAAGTTAGTTTCGTATACTAATAGACCGATTAGTATTTAGTCTATCTTTGTATTTTTATAATTATAAACATTGAAATGTAGGTAATCAATTTGATTTGAAAGAAAACCAGTATATTTATACGTTTTTGGGGTCGGTGCATCCAAATCGTGTGGACCTTTGATCTCACCAGGCCTATTGTCCAGACCAATTGAAGGTCAGATATAGCGAATCTGTTTAATATAATATCAATGTCTTTATAAGTGTTTGGAGTCACTGAATTTGAATCCAAGATATTAATTTATTATTCCTTACTTAGTTTTCCTTACTTTTAATAACAAAGTATTCCAATACATTTTTTGTTTAAATTTTACCTCATTACACAAATAAGCAATTTGATAGTATTTAGTAGACCTCATATGAGAAGAGCTATCGAATTCGGATTCCGCGTCCACTAAAACGTATAAATATAGTAGTTTAATTTTATAGTAGTTTAATTTTATAGTAAAAATGATTCTCTACATTTGGCCTCAATTGTTCTTGACATAGTCCTGAGGAGGGCAAACGGACACTGTATTCGGATTCTGAGATCTACAAAAAATATAATTACACGGGTTCACTTTAATATTAAATTGATTTTCTACGTTTAACCTTCAAATCTCCTTGATCTAGACGGGATAGGATAAACTGATACCGGATACGGATTCAAGGTACCCAAAAACGTATAAATATAGTGATTTACTTTGATATTAAATTTATTCTCTACATTTGACCTTCAATTCCCCTGGACCTGTTGAGGACACGTGGACACCAGATACGGATTCAGCGAGCTAAAATACATACAGATATCGTCTGGTATTTCGGACCTAGCACTTTTGTTTGTGGGGCTGTGTTATTGGAACTAA
This sequence comes from Trichopria drosophilae, assembly GCA_030407085.1. NCBI lineage: Eukaryota > Metazoa > Arthropoda > Insecta > Hymenoptera > Diapriidae > Trichopria > Trichopria drosophilae. The sequence goes on along the minus strand of CM059586.1, from coordinate 67,136,772 downwards.
AATAATCTTTCGGTGTGTTTTTACGTTTTTACTTCACTTAATAAATTTATATTTTCAATTTCTTCTTTTTAAATGATATTATTCGTTACTTTACAATACAGTCTTGGAGGTACGAAGAATCCCTCTAGGAGTAATTCATGTTTACTATTTCTAATGAAATACATTGGACCACAGATTCAAATTTAGTTAGAAGTAAGTATGCCATTTACATGTAATGGAAAGAAATATGTCTCTGGATAGACGCGGAATTTACAGTACTAATTTTAGTAAGTAGGACGACGTGGAAACAAATTCTATGGCTTTATCAAACACACATTTATTTTTTCCCGTATATATAATGAAGACGTAAATAGTCAAAGCTAGAACATGTTATAGTTATCAAAATATATTTGGTCCATTCACTGCTCTTTACTTACAATTCATTTAGTTAAACATGACTGTTTTTATCCTTTAGCGTCGCGTGTAAAATATCCTCACGTTCGTCAAGTTGGTCGTTTTCCTGTATAAATAGTCGTACTTACAATGTTGCTGTTCATTATAGTATGCACAAAAGCCATGAATCGCGTGTCGATCAATCACAAAAAGTTGCCGTACACCTGGACTTCCAGTGAGCGCAATTTCCCGTCTGATGTTTTTTACTCTGTTGCAAATATTCTTTTCTCAGTTCAAGAGATACTTTATGCAGTTTAGCAGTTGAAGCTTTGCAGTGGTCAGTAGCAATATTTAGCATTGATTGAGTTGTGCATATCTCAAGTCGCCTAAATGTAACTCGTGTGTTCTTAAAATGTTTAGGAAGACGTTTAAGACTTTAGCATTGTGTGATCTTTGAATCCATTATTATGTGATCAGTATCAAAGTGGTTTTATGACGATTGAATTTGTTTGTGGACGCAATAGTCTTGTAACGTGATTCGACTATAGTTGAGCGAACTGGACGAGACTCATGCAAACACACAATAGCAAATAAAAGCGCGAGCGGATAACAGCAATAATAGCGAACAGTCGACGCGTATTCTTGCGTGACGCAGTATTAGCCAATTGGCTCATTAATCGCTCCGTTGGCCCGAGACAGCTGAAGCTCCCCGTTCGTATAAGAGGTAATTGCTAATCGCTAATTGCGAGTTCAAACACTCCATCCAATTAACCCTGGGCTGGCTAGCTTGTAGCTACCCTTTAGCGCGGCTTCGGGCCGGCCAAACGCCACCGTGCCTCATCCGCTGAAGGACAAATGACTTTGATCGTTGATTTATTTCGGAACAGTTTTTACATCCGTTGTTTCATGCGAACCCCTGCATTTTCGAACGATAATGTCTCCCATATGTATCTTTAAGCCCTGTGCATCACATAAATCATGCTAAATGCGAACCGATGATTTTTGTCTAACCATAATAGTAAATTCGAAACGTATTTCGGTAATGGTAGACGTGAATATAATATTGTGGCTGAATATTATTCATGTATAAGTTTATTCATTTGTACAACAATTGCACCTGTACGAAAATCTATCCAAGCGTAATAATTTTGCTAAAAAATATTAACGTTATAGTAGCACCAAAAGCGCGAAGTTTTTTGCCCAATTTCAATTGCGCTATTTGGAAGAGTACATTTGAAAACAGATGACAGGTTCTTTTTAATTTTTATTTCCATTATGTGTAATATTTTATAGTTGGGAAGTTACACCATGCAGACAATGGAATTTGGGTATTAATATAGGTTAACACAGAATAAGTAAATGTAGGTAATAATATACTAAATAACGGACCAATGAAAGTATCAAAACGATATGTACAAAAGTTAATATCATTCACATTGTATATCATACATTCATAATAAATGTTAATAGTTCTGGGATAAAAGTCAGATTTATGCAGTATGTGCAAATTATTTGCATTTATGTTGAATTTAGTAGATGCAGGGATAAAAAATATAATTTATTTATTTGTGCTGGATAGATATCAATAGCCAGTGTATACAATACCATGGTAATATATTAATCGCTTCTCTTAATAATAAATTCAAAATCAAAATATTTTGACAGATTATGCTATTTTCGTTTTATTTACTGAAGTTCACACGTTTGTGTAGAAAGTTCAAACATAAATATTTGAAATGTAAAGAAACGAGAGCAAGTATTTCACTCTTCCGCAGACCTCCTGGTAAATGATATTAGGTGCAGACAAAAAGTTTGCTTTGAGATAAAAGACTGAGAGTACATAATGCTTGTGCTAACACTAAACAGCACAGGGATATTACAGTTTCGATTATATTGAATTTTAAATAACTTAACCGTTCATTTATAAAATTATTTTGTGATAATATTGTTTTGCTAAGAATTTCAAAAATAAACTCTTTGAAACATTGTTTTATTATTTATGATTGCATAAAGGCGGACGACAACGGATATCAATATCAGCTCAGTCAGTTAATTATAAATCATTGCAAATATTACACAATTATATATTTGCGTCAGAACACGTTAAAAATTTCCGTTCACTTTAGTGTCAGAGTGATCACGCTGAAATTGAATGGAAAAATTTATTCTCCCGAGTACATATACAAAGTGACGATTTTATAAAAAGTATATAGATAATAAGCATGTCTAAAATGTATAGATATTAAATATTTGTGCGATAAACGAACATTAATTTCGGACCCAGCATAAATTAATTCTGTCATTCGCTTACTGGTGATCCATAAAATCCGGATGGCAGGAATTTACGTCTGTATAACACTATCGAAGTGATCACAATTATGAGAAGAAGATATCGGTCTCCAAAGCCAAAATAAACTTTGTATTGTTAATATTTGGAAATGATGCATTATCTCAAAATGTAATCATTTTCAATTTAAATTGACATGAAAACAATAATAAATAAAATATTAATTGTTTTATCTCGGTATGTTGTATGGACAAATTGTATAACTATCCATTGGATAAAAATTATTTATGCGACGGTACATCATGGAAATAATGAATGTATAATAAAGAATCTCCTTATGTAAATAGAAATATTTGTATTTTATTATGTATTTAATAATGTATTTTAAAAATAATTATGTATTATATATTTAATCTAACTACACTGCAATTCCTTTTTAATAAACCGGTATCTTAAAATGATATGTATCATTTTAATATGCAAGATATTTATTAAAAGGTTATTAGTGCATAATGAGTTTACGTTGTAATATAAGCTATGTATAAAGTTATTGTATTTTATATATGGATGATAATATAAATATTGCAATTATTTAGATTAATCTGGTGAAGTAAAAGTATTTCAAATTAGTCCCTTTATCTGGCGCCTAATACGCATACATGAGTCCAATAATGGTACAACGTTATAACTCTGGAATTTTATGATCGGCTTTAAAAGGATGTCGATTTTACAAATTAGAATATGAAGATAGGCATTGTAATACTAAATTACCTCAGAACGAGTTGCCTGTGCTTCTTATTGTATATTGGACTAAGTATATTATTATCTAATTGATTGATAAAAATTATCAATGTTGAATATTCAGATAGAATTTATGATATACATTAAAAATTACAGTTAAACTAACAAGTACCTATTTTGAGACAACTACAGTTGATATTTCCACATTTATTTTAACACAACTACGAAATAGTTGATAACGTAGTTGTTTCAACTATTACATTATCTGACAAATCAAAATCAGGCGTAGATGGCGCGGGGATCATTTTCCCCGAGTTTTCAATTTTAAAAATGTGTAAAAATGTTAAATTTAAAAAAATTTTGTTAGCGAATAAAGATTTTAAAAGTAGAAACACTGTTTACAACAGGAAATAAATTATTGAAAGGTCAATATAGTTGAAAATGCGCACCTAGATTCCTAAAACTTCAGAAAAAAATATTATTTATATAGTCAACCAAAATTGGTTTTGATAGTAAAAACTATCCCAAAAAAGTTACATTCGAACCTAGACAACAATTGTTTATTTATGAAAATAAGAAAAAAGTGTATCTGGTATTTAAAAAAAAACACACGGATGGTCCTAGATCGCGGGGAAAATGGTTTCTGGTAACTTAACTACCATATAATCAACTGCAATCGTTTGATTAAAAACATGACTTGTTCACAAACGAAAATGATATCACATATATAATAATGGGGGGGGGGGTGAATATGTTGCTCCTTGTAACTTTATCATCAAAAAAAGTTAAAATGGTTCTCATATATAAGAATAGTAGAATGAATCCACGTGAAAAAATCGTTGTTGACGGCATGTTAATTTTACAATTTCGAATGTTGTAAAATACACCATACAATAACTATATTTACTATGATAAGAGGTTATTTTCATTTAATCAATGTTGTTACATCTTTTTTAATATTTGCGAACGTTTAAAGTGACTATTTAACTATAAAACTGGGGTAGATTTGTGGTTATATATTCTACTGCACATTTAACGATCGGGAAATAGTAAACGGAACTATATTATTATTTTGTTTAGTACAGAAATACTTAATTTAACTATTTTTTGCAATTCAGAGGTTTACTACGTGGGTGGATTAACTAAAACACTAATAAAAATTGACAATTGCCTTATATAAAAAGCGTATTATATATTTGTGCCATGCGAGAAAGTAGTTAGTCTCATAACAATGCATGAGTCGCGAACGAAATTTAATAAATAAATTAATCCTGGTATTAATTTTTTTCTTGAACTAATTCAGTAGCACTTTTCTGCATATCTGAACTATATGTTGAACTATTGTCTTTGTGCTTCCCATGCATAAATTATCATGGCACTATAACAATTCTGTATAGTTATTTCAGATAGTTGTAATGGCCCGATCTGGGTAATCTGTAAAGGAACTATGATCAACTGTAACGATACGATCGACTAGATACTATTTAGTTTGACCGTACAGAAACTATCTAGTGTATGTAGGATTTTTATGATCATTAAGTATTCATTAAACCATGAAAACTGCATTGAGACACACACATTGTATAACAATTTAATCTGTTCAAGAATAAGAAGTTGTCTTTTTGTTCTTGAAGTCTTCATATTTGAAATGAAATTTAGATTTTTAAATAAATGTACATATGAGGCGTTGGGGTACAATACCTGCCAAATCTCAAAAAATAGAAAATTAAGATCAACACAAATTTACAATATTTTGTACCTTCTTTATATGTTTTAAGTGTTAAAAAAAGCTTAAAAAAATGTTAATTTCTTTTTAGAAAGGGATTCATTTCGGTCGCAAATAAGAAAGTCCAAAAACTTGCCCTTTTGAAACCTGCCATGTCCTTAAATTTATTCATTATTGAATTATGAAAAGTACAGACCAGTATATTACTGACATGAATCATTAATACACAATTAGAAAAATTAATGTTCATATTCTCTAAATATATTATAGTGAAAATTCACTCTTTATGAGGTGAAAATTTATGCCCTTGCATTTTCGAACGATAATGTCTCCCATATGTATCTTTAAGCCCTGTGCATCACATAAATCATGCTAAATGCGAATCCTTCTAGTGAACAAGAGAATTGCCCTTCTAGTGAACAAGAGAATTGTCACTCGTTCACAGTATATTTTTACCCCACACGTTAAGTATGCTCCCCATAAAGAGTAAAATTTCACTCAATAACAGTCAACAACCATTATTTTAATTTTCTAAACGACTGGTGGAAGGGCTTGTAAATAAAACACACGATTTGATCGGCCGAAAGAAAATATCAATTATTTATTAGCGATCAACCGGTGACGATCCGATCGCGACGCGGACTTCCTAACCCTCTCGCGTTCCGGTCGTTCCGGACGTTCCCTCTCCACCCGATCGTCACTTTGTCACATCTTGGTTCGATTTTCCAAACTCTCAACATTTAAATGGACTGCAACGTCGTTTTATCTATCGATATTGTAAGATTCGAATTTCAAATAATTTCATCGGGATCGTCACCATTTCGAAGGGCCTTTACATAATTACATAACAGGCCAGCTTCATTTTGAGAGGTACCCCCATTCGGGTGTGCAATGGCGCAGGGAAAACCACCTTTGTGGGAAAAAACCTACGCCGGGTACCGCAGTCGATAAAACATCGATTCTGTCCGTAACAAAGTTATTTCATTCTTTTAATAAAAATTTTAGAAAGTATGTAATAATAACTTTAAGTTATTCTAATATTGTTGACAAGTTAAATAACGTCGAAAATGAGAATTCAATCTTTCTCTAGAGTGTCTAAATGTTCACTCTGTGTCTTAAAGATCGCTTAATTATAAACCACATTTCTTCTACGCTTTTTTTATAAATTTATTTCCAGAGAAATGCACTTCAAAAAGTGACAAGTCCATAAGAAATGAGACACAATTAGCCAAGTTCAACGTTTTGTATCAAAACCTTCCAAGTCCATTTCTTAAACTTCAACATCTTTAATACTATAAGACTTTCTTTTGCATAAATCATGCAAATGTTTTCTTCTTTATCATGCAAGTAATCCTCATTATTACATAATTTGTATTATTTTTCTTAGAAACCATTTTTCGCGGTTTTCTCGAAACGCCATCACTTGGACTTGGCAGGTATTGCACCCGAACGCCTCATATATAGATACTTATACGCATATGTATCAGTAGTTGGCGATTTGTTGCCTTATCAAATGAAAATCCACTTTTATAATCGGAGTCATGATCGCGTGAAATAGAGCTCATTGGTCCGCGGCGGCACCTAGTGGTATCAAGCCTAAATAAACAATTAAATAAACAAGTTTTTCTCGGTAATACGGTTCTCTTACTAATTCTGAAAAAAAAGTAAGCAAAGGAAATGTGACGTAAATTATTCGGTACTTATATATAAAAATTTTGAATCGCCTACTATTGGATTGAATGTTAAAAATCATCCCTATAGCGCTTGTAATTGGAACTTCATTTTATCACTGCTTAAATGCACTTTTCAGATGCTACTTTTACCGAGAAAAACTTAATTGTTTATTTACTTTTATTAAAGCGGTCAAGAAATAAACCTGTATTTACTTATTTACTATTATCTAACTAAACCTATTGAAATTCTACAAAAGCTCTGTCCAGATTTATCACAGTTTAGCTATTTTCCCCTTTGTTATCTGGGACATCAACATACGAAATAAGTAATAAAATAATTCTACAGTATATAATATGTTTGATAAATATTTAGTTCAGATAATAATGTTGTAATTGTAACCAGTCATTCGAATGTTTTACCTACATGGATGACAGAATACGTCATTCAAATATTTGATTGAATTGAATCATTTCATTCTTAGTGTAACTATTCCCGTTAAATTACTTTCAATTTAGTTACCATTTTCTTGAGTTCAGATCAAGAAATGAAGTAAATTACAATGCAAAATCGGCATTAAGACTCGAACGTCATATCCATAATTGAGGCGCCATGTGTTAGGTATGGGAAAGACTCATCCAGATATAGCAAGAGATTCGCGAAACCCCTTTCGATCAATTAGGGTTAATAAATGGGAACCGGAGCGAGCGGAGGGCGAAGGCGGTGGCGACCAATGGAAACGGCCGGTTCGGGGTTGGTTCGACATCGGCTCTGGTCGGTCGAGACACGTTCAGAAATACCGAGCCGTCGGCTCTGTTGGTTTATGCTATTAAAAATGTAAATATCTTCTGGCGGCTCGTTATCGGATGTAAATATGGCGGCCGTCAGGGTGGGTCCTCTCCTTTGTTTCGTTATTTATTGGAATGTGCGGGGCCATATAAGCGCGCGCCCAATTTGCCGCGAGAATTCGTTCCTTTATTCCCTGTCGCCCTTCCCACTGGCACCGCTCCTCTTTTTTCGGCGCCCTCGAGTCACGTCACGTCCATTTTCCAAGATCCGTATGCAAAATTCAAAACGTTTCAATTACAAGTCCGATTGGTTAGTTTTCGCCTCAGTTCTTTTTTTTTCGCAAGTCTTAAGAAATTATTCGTAAGGAGAAGTTGATTCGAGGCGCGCAGGGTGGGAGGCTAATATACGTTAATTTGGGAATTTTATTTCTGATTTTGCGCGTGCCCGATGTTACGGGGGAGGAGAGAAGGAGGGTAAAATTACGGCGCCTGGCCGGTGGAGGTCGCTTCGGTTATTACGCGATTATGAATATTTCGAAGCGCGAATTATGCAGCTCGGGGAAGAACCGCCTCTTCCTACGAGGATCCCTCGCTCTTCTTTCTCGCGGCTCGCATCGAGCTTTTGATATATGACTCAATAAAACGAGACCCAAGGCGGGCCTCGACTAAATATCAAACGTAAAACGTTCACCTCGTTAACCGCGCGCACGGGCACATGGCCGAGAAATACGTACCACTCCAAGACCTTATACGAGCGAATTAGTTCGATGGACGAACGTGCACGCTCGCGTCTGGGTGATGAGGTGCCAATTAGGAATTTCTCTAATTAATATCGGATATTTCGACCTGGAGAGCAGGAATGAAGACTCGGGCATATATACAAATCATATGGGAAGAAATTTCCGAAATTTTGGAAAATTTATGTTGTGGATCATTCTCGGAATATCTGCAAATTAGAAAATTAGCATTCACAAATGAAGGAATTCCTATTGGATGACCTGAAGGACATTAATTAGGAAATCCTTACCCCGTTTGCGGCTTATCGCCTGCAGTTCCATTCCGTACAAATGAATTTTCAAAAATATGAAAAAAATTCCTACACCATTGCAACGTAATTAAACCATGTTTTGATGGAAGGTTTATTGGCATATCCGTAGCATCATAAGAATAAGTATAGATGCACCTGAATGCTCTGGAGACAACCGACTATTAATATAAAGGATTTATATGAGAGGTATATTTTAATAAGTAGATATCCAACACTAAGCCAGATGGGGGGAGGGGGTATTTGGAATGTATTAAAAGTATGTTGCATATCGAGCAAGAGTACAATTGAAGATTGGATTCAATTGGAAGGTGCTTCCTGCAAAAATGTCTTGTAGCGAGTTCGGTTGTTACCCGTGATCGCCATTTACCTTGAAATGACATCGGGGTACATGTCTAAGGTGAAAATATCTCATCCATGGACCATTACATGAGTAATTCAAGATGGCAGCTTCCAAAATGGCGGGTGGAACACGGAACCCTACGGTCACATCTTTACATTTTGAATAGATTAGGAATTTGCAATAGAATGACAGTTACCATTTTAGAGGACGCTGCTTGTGAATGTGAGGTCAGAATGCCAAAATCGTAAATGGCGAAACAAAAATGTTCAAGACTGAGATCAGTATTTTAAAAAATTGCTGTCATCTTAAATCCACTATTATGAATTTAGAATTCTGGCATCATATTCGCAATGAACGACTAGAAAATACTCTATGTTCTTCTACCTCGACATTCGCGCAAATCGAACAAATACCGTAGATAAACAAAATGTTTGCATTCGATACCCGCAAGTCTTTGGAATGTAAATATAGACTCCCAAAACAAAGTAGTTAAAATGACTATGAACATAGTGCAAAATGAAGATTGTGCATGATATTAGTTAAAACAACTGTGAGAAGGTAGTTGGTTCAACAAAATTATTGTAAAATCGACTACGAAAGTGGTAAATTTAACAATTTTTCATATTTGTTTTAGCCATATTTCCCCAACTATGCGATATAGTACATTTAACTATGGATGTTTTTTCTCAGTGAACTATGATTCAAAATTGATCACCTTCTCTTGTAGCTCTGTATTTGTGTGATACTTTAGAACAACTGTATTGCCCGAGTCGTCATGTTTTATTTTCATCTTGCGTTTTTATTTTATAAAATAATAACACAGAACTACAAACAAATTATTTTGGTAAATAACTTGAATCGTAGATCGTATCGATTTTTTGCCGTTGAAAACGAATCCGCTGTCCAATATGACCCATCATATATCCTAATCTCATTGTCAATCAATTGTCAAAAAGATATTATTGATATTTTTCAGTATATTATCTTGAAATCCAGACGTAATGGGTCAACTTGCAGAACGGATTCGTTTTTAGCGACCAAAAATAATTGATTAGATCCACTACCTATAACTCGCGATGTCTCCCAAAAACCTTTTCTTATGGTCCTGTGTTGTTAACAGTAACAAAAATATTCCTGCTACAATTACGATAATCATGCTCAACGTATGCAATTTTTCGATTTATTCGGCCTTACCTTTTTTCTCGATTTTTACTAATTTAATAATTGATAATATTCCTAATAAAATAACTGTAACTTAGCGAATACTATTGTCCCAGTATAGGGTTGAGAAGAGCCAAAAGTGTAGGATTTACGGAATTAAAATTGCAGTCTAAATGAGTGAATTACAAGCTTATTCTTTCTAGAACTGCATAGTTTACTCCAGTTAGTTTAGTGTGTACATATAAACATTGTATTACTATAACTGCATTTATAAATGGATTGGAAAACAATTGCAGGAAAGATTATTATTCTATATCGCAAATTATTTTCCTCTCTTTGAGAGTGCAACAAAAATGCATGCGGCCGCGGCGTGCAAGCCATACGTATATATCGCACCCGTCAAAGTTTCAATCGCTATTAAAATGTATTCGCCATGCAACCGCCGAACTCGGTCGATGTAAACTCTCCATAAATCGACCACTACGTGGTGTCTGTTATTTCTTTTTGGCAATCCAAGATCCCGTAACTACTTTTCACCACATCCTTTACAGCGCGATCGCCCGAGTCCTCCTTTTGTCCCTCGGGGTAATTTACTACCTTAGCGCGGATGATTTGCATAACTAAAATAGTGCACTGGTGCCAATAAAAGTCTGGAAAGCGTATTTTGTATCCATTTAAACTATGAGTGACAAGCGAAAAATCAACTTGTTTAGTACATTCGTTTAGAAATTATTAAAAATGATTTTGAATACTTCTATGACATATTTTTGTTCAAGTATCTTTAAGAACTAAGGCCTGCATTTAAAATATTAGGAAACCCAGCCAAATGCAGCAATTGTTGGAGTAATATTTTAGGATGAGAATGAGTTAAATGCCTTTCATTCTATTTAGATTTAGTGTTTGCTTCATTACTCTACATTGATTCCTTTATCAGCTAGAACACTCATAAAAATACGTGCCACTGTTCTTTCCATAGAAAGATTACGCCAAAAAAAAGCAGGTACTGGAGAATGTGGAGAAAGTATTGGTCATTTCCGAAGTAGTTTTATAAGATTTAAATCCGCTAGAATAAGCCCATCACGCCAGTATTTTGAGATATTTTAGGTTATGTATAGGAAAAATATATATTTTTTTGCTACTTTCGAGGTTATATAGAATGTGATAAATTTGTGTGGCTTATTTTACTATTTGTACCATTTAGTACTACTCTCGCCCTTCAAAATGAGCTATTATTACGTACATTTTTTCTCACAAAGTTACGGGCATCTTAAATTATGATATATATCTTAAGAACTTTTCAACTTCTTACGTTTCTAATGCTATTTTGGTATCGCCGGGTTCGCTAACTACGAAGATGATGTTAGAAAATTAATATCGTCAATTTGTAAGATGGCTGATTCAAAATAGCGGATGAAACGAATCTTACATAAGGTAATTGAAATAGATATTACAATTTAAGATGGCGTAGAACTAAATGGTGCAAATAGTAAAAAAAAAAGCAAAAAGATGTATAGCAGTTTGTACATAATTACAAAAACAGAAAAAAAAAATTTGGATGTACATAACCTCAAATATTTCAAAATCCTGACATGATAAGCCGATTCTAACCCCGGATTTGGATTCTGCATAATATAATCATTCATTTTTAAGTACTCTCTTCATTACAATATTTTTTCATTCTTTTAATTAATTCTCCTTTAATAACAAAATCGTTTATACTCGATAGAGATATTCAAAATTTGATAGAAAAATTCTCAAATGTTTTATGATGGGAAAGCTGGTATTTGTTGTATTATTTTTAAACGATATCCTCGACAATTTTTCTAACTAATTTGCAATATATCGAATCGAGCAAACGTGTTTCTGACATCACAGGAAAATTACTTAGAAAAATGAAAATTTTTAATTAATTATTAAATTATGCAAAAAAAAAATGAAAAAGAGCCTTGTATTTCCAGACTTCTTATTAGTCCGAAATTTTGAGTATTTTACGGCAAACATAATTTTGAATCAGTTGGAAACAAATAATTTTTAAAGGCAAAATAAAATCCTTGTTCAATATTTAGTTTATAGATACTTCTTGGTAGAAATTTGTATTTATGATATACGTTATTTTTTACTAATAATACAAAAATTGTAATATTATCAATTGTAAAATTGGCATATAAACGAGATTTTCTTTGGATATAAATTATATATAGATTTAAAGTTTATGCATTTTACGTATTGATTAATTCTTGTTTAATTAATTAGCTGTCAGGCGTTTAAAGATAATTTGTAACTAACGTTTGAATTGATAGCGTTAACCACGTGACATTATCGTGAAAGGTAAATTCCTGTTTAGGTAAGTACATGTAAAGAACTTACTAAAAGATAACTGGATTATACGTGTTTCGGATTATATTTTTAGCACCGGAAGAATGTTACCAATTACGAATTTTTTTCATGTGAGATATAAACGCTGCAGTCGGGATAAAATCCCAGTGCATTTGGAGCATATTGGGTACACACCTAATCATCATTCGAATTGTTAGCAAACATCATTGGAAATTTAATGCACTAATGTAACGGCAGCAAACCTTGAGATGGTGTAGATCCAGAGTTGTTAACACAAAAAAATTGTTAAGTGCGAGGAGATATTTTTGCAGCGTGAAAATCCTATATCTTACTGGAAATTTAAAATATTCGTAATCCATAATTATAATAATAATAATATAATTCTGGGTAATCATTAAAAGCTGGGTGTTACTCTCTAAATTTCTTGGAGTGAGAATTCACTCTTTGGTTAGTGAAAACCGAGCAACTCTCGTGAAAGAGTGAATATTCAACCGTATGATTTATACTACAGTCAAATCAATTCCAGAACAAGTGACGATTAGTCAATAAATATCGGAATTATATAAAAGTAATGTGTGCAGCACGTAGGGTGGCGATTCAACATGTACTTCCGAGAAGATGCAAGAGGCTTGGATATCCGAAGACTTATTGTTAGTTATAGGTCTCTTTCTAATGAGTATTCATAGACGACCTGTTTGCATTTATGTTTCATACAAAGTAGAGCTTGGACAATCGGGGTTTTATTCATCGCAATTGAACCTAAGAATTGGGATGTTAAACGATCGTAAAATAGGCCCCTGCCATCGGTGATCGTCGAAGGTATCTTCTCGCGTCGCCCTCGTCAATGTCACGTTTTATGGTGAAATTCCGGGTGAACCGAAACGAGACGCGAACCAAAAAGGAGCGAAATGAACTTGAAAATATTACGGTTTTATGAACCTCGTTATCGCCTGAAACGTTACGCATCTGGTATACGATTCTTTGAAAGGCGCAACATTATTTCATCCTCTTTTTTCTTGTAATAAGTACGATTTATTGTCGTGTACGAGAATGGAAGAGCTCCGAAGTTTTATTACTTTGTGTTTGCATTCGCGAGGAATGACGCGTTGCTGACGACGACGACGGTGGATTATTTAAATGAAAAATACAAAATGGTAAAAATTGACAATTTACGACGATCTTCGACGGGCGCATTTGCATCGATCCACTCATTTTTATTTTACGCTAATTGACGTTGATTATTTTGCAATTATCTTCCGACGTGTTTGCTTAAAAATAAATTATCGACTTTTCGCAGGACAGTTAGATCCGCAAACGAGTATTTTAGTTCACGGTTTGATGCGTATTAAATGTTTTTTCGTTTCGATTAACGTTCACCGTTTATTGGTACCGGTATGAAGCTATATTGGCACAAACGAGCCAATCGCGAAGGATTTCGGTCTGCATCTATACGCGATCCGCTTGTGAAGTTGCGAGAATTGCTACTTTTTTTAGTTTTTGTTCATAATACTCTTGAAAGCAATTAATTTCTTCTCGAAAGGTATTACACGCTGAAGGGTCTTGTAGCAACCGTGAAATCTTCGCAGAGCGATTTTAACGTATTTCATTTCATACTTCTTTTTCCAAGTTTGTTTACCATTGCGATCGTAATCGTCTGTCTGGAATTTTGTTGCAAATTTCTTCTTTGAAATCTAAACCGCGGCCATTGATTAATATCTCAGATGTTCCTAGTTTCTTCCCTTAACCATTACGTATACAGTCCTCAGTAAATATAAAGCCTCTCAGATGTGAAATGAAGATCTCACTATAAAATTTAGCTTCCCAACACCTAAGATTTGACCGGGTTAAAACTAAAGCAGTTTTCGTTTAGAAATATCTCTGAGATTTATAGTGAATCCCGTAAGTCATCAGCATCGATAGTGCTAAAGTAAATATATGAAAAAATAAGATATTTTATACTATTGTTACTTTCACAAGTATCAGAGATAACTAAAGAAACTATCTGCTTGACCTGAAATTTGGTCAAAAAAAGGGTAGCGCTCAGTATGATTACGCAGTGAGATATCAGTACCAAATTAGTTTTATGCTCTCTAAATTTTCATTCTCGGTTTGAATCTTTCAAGAAAAAGCGTTTTGAATCTTGAAATTTTTTAAATTCCGATATAATTCCAATAAAAATAAATAACACATTCATTTTATTACCAGAATATATATTAAGTCGTATAAAACAGTTAAAAACAATATTTATTTATGTCAACAATTACTAAATAGTCTTAAATGATATCTCTTTATATTACAATATCATTAAAACGGCTTATATTCTGATGGTAAAGTCGTTGTTATGTTACATTACATTATATACATTTGCAGCAGTAGTTAATATTTTTTAAATAGGCAAACTGTTATACAGCATTAAAACGAAAGAAACGAGGTAGAAATAATTAAGATTTGAAACCGTAATTATATCTTAACATATTACCATCATGGTTTCCAATTTTATCCCGATGCTTTTTATCCTTGCAAAACATGTTCCCGTGTTAGATTTCGCGACAAAGAAAATTTCAAAAACTCAAAATTGACAAGGGGTAGAGTTCAGCCGAAGCTAGATTTCCCCAGTCCCAATCTGGACCCAATCTGTCTTTTAATGTTAATCTCTATAAATGTTCAAATCAGGAAGAACGCAACTGTTGTTACTAATCAATATTTTATGAAATTAATTGTAGGTGTAGTTGCTTAGAAACATTCAAATCTTTTTAAATTTAATTGCCTAAAATATTTTATAGGAATTGTTTAGGCGCAACCAACTTTTCATCATGGATAGTTTGTGGATTCTAAAAATTACATTCTAAAAGTATATAAGTTCAATCAGCTCGGAGTATTTGCGATTCATCGATATATTTGTTAATTTTTTTGTGTATTTCAATTTCTATAAACGGGCTGCGAACACGGTGCTAAACTAATAGATGGGCTAAGCTGGGAATGAGCTTTGCAGTTATATAAATTATTTGATAAATTTCATTATTGATGAATGGAAGACACTTAGCTGAACATATGAAATTGTTTATATAATTATGTATATTATAATGTTTCACACTGTGATGTCCTTTATATTTCACCTATAATGCTATTGACCATAGGTAATGTAACATAACTATGCCAATATAACTTATTCATTAAATTCGCTTGTATGTACGTATTAGGGATAACATTACCAAAAATAAAATTTCCTGAATGACGTAAAAATAATGAACATGTAGATGAGCATCGTTTAATAAAACTGCCTGCAAGGCTAACAATGGCAAAGTATGGCATTAAAGCGACAGGTGTTTGATTCGGCCTGGTAGACTATTCCAATTTTATCGAAGTTTCATTCCATTCACCAGTCGCGCAGGAGTGACTTCTTTGTCGCTTCTTCTTGCACCGGTCCTTTCGCTGAGTTTTGCCATTAGTTCCGCGCGGAGGAAACGAACAGTTCCTTTTCAGGCATAAAACTGTTGGAATGGGCGGTGTCGATTTCGAATGAAATTATGCGGATCATCAGGTGACGGATAATGACATTTTCCAATGAGTGACTTTTCCTTAGTCTTCAACAAGTCAAATTTTACTGAAGTAATCGCCTAAGTCTCTTCATAATCTTGGTTTAGGCTAAATGTCAAGTTGTCCTCATTATATCAGAAAATTAGATCACACAACCTTAACGTATTTCTTGAAGAATTGTGTCAACAAAATCACTGTAGATCTAAGAAAAGTTGAGGCAAAACTGTAATCTATAAAAACAATATTTATGCTAAATAAAAAAATATCAGACTGGACCCAACGCTACATAAGAACGTTGAAGGAATAAAACCATATAGACATAAGTTACCATTGTTAAAAACTAGCAAAGTGGTGTTTTTATACTAGTTTAACATTTCGCAGAATAAATACAAATTATGATTTCGATTATAATAATGTTAAAATTCTGTCAATGGAACAGAATAATTGAAAACGGAAAAAAAATGTTAATTATTTCATTAAAACTAACAATAACAACTAGAAATTTTCAATAGTTTAATCAATTTTGTAAATAGATGGACATATATTTTTTTCTACCCGGACAGAATAATGTTTCCATTTTCATTTTACTTCGACCCAGACCATAGGTCTGGCGAAGTATTGAATTTGGTCAGTTCCCGCCAAAACATTACCCTATAGTTTTTCATCAAATGTCGACGTTTCAAGCCCTAAGGAACCCAAAGCAACAATAAAAAAATTTGTGTCCGTTAGGTTGTACGTCTGTCCGTCCGTCCGTCCGTGGGCAAAATTTTGTATACGCGATATCTCGCGACTGGCAGGACGAATTTAAAAAGTATAAACGGATTTGGGTTTCTCTTGGCCAAACTTAGATCTGATTAGTTTTTCGAAACAATGCATACTAGATTATGGGGAGGTTTAACAAAAAAACGCTGAAAAAAACGTTTTTTCCATTTTTTAACAAAAAATACAAATCGTACAGAAAAATGTTTCAAACAAAAAATATAGAACATCGAATTCTCTACAAAAAAGGTTGTATTCATTTCTTCGTAAAATCAACGATAATGGCGTAAAAAACGGAAACCGATGTATCCCACATATAAAAAAATTAATTTCCTGCAACCCGACCTCTCAAAAAGTCGACTAAACGGCGTTTTTTTAAGCATCAGTGTGAACAAGACGTGCTCATTTATCAGTGCTTCGGCTGACCTGCGGTCGGGGTCGAAGTTTTGAAAATGCTCATTTTCAATTTTAATATAGGGTGAATATGCCAATGAATGGACGATTTTCTACATATTTCTATTTCTTATGAATGTATGATGCACAACATGCAACAAAATACATATTTTCATGTTCTTTGAACATTCAAAACAATATTTCCAGTACTATTGATCTTCCAGTGTTTATTATTTTGTAAAATCAAAGCAAAGTTTTAAAGCCATCCAAAACTGGTACTGAAAACGTCCCATTTGATTTAACCCGTCTATTCATTGGGGTTTAGCGGATTTTTTTACAAACGTATGAAGACGAGGTTAATAATTAAATAAAATCAAAGGTTGAACTACACTGTGAAAAATGCTTAACCGTCCTTTCATTGGTGTAAACGACTGGTGGAAGGGCTTCAAATGAAAATGCACAATTTGATCCACCGATTAAAAATCTAAATTATTTATTCCGATCCGTGCCGGTGACGATCCGATCGCGACGCGAACTTCCTAACCCGCCGGCGTTCCGGAACGTTCTCTCTCCCCGATCGTCACTTTTTCACATCTTCGTTCGATCCTTCTAACTCTAGAATATTTAAATAGACTACAACGTCATATTACACATCGATATTATACTATTCGAATTACAAATAATTGTATCGAGATCGTCACCATTTCGAAGGGCCTTTTACATAATTACCTAACAGGCCAGCTTCATTTTGAGAGGTACCCCCATTCGGGTGTGCAATGGCGTAGGGAAAACCACCTTTGTGGGAAAAACCTACGCCGGGTACCGCAGTCGATAAAACATCGATTCTGTCCGTAACAATTGGCATATTCACCCTATTTAAGGAATAAGATATTGTTACAATATATGTATAGAAACTACTCGAACCTAACGATGCTAGAACTACCCTCTGCCGCCTTCTTTCCTGGCAGTCTTAAAATGGGAATATTCCCGGAAGCATCAGCCTTTCGTCAGGGAACTGCAATACGAATTTAGCTAAAATTGTAGGCACCCGGGTCGAAGGCATCTAGTTTATACTTATTTTTGTTTATACGAACTGTACGTTTTGCATCCCATTCAAAATGACGGGCCCAAAACTTAGAAACAAAATAATTTAATTTGGCTAGTAGATTACCATTTTTTTTGTTAGATTCTTCAAATTCAATACCGCGGACCGGAAGTTCCGGATTAATATTTTAGATTCGAAATAAGAGTTGAATCCGAAATTTTGAATTTGTAAAATCTAATAACACATTCGTTATCAACTAACTAAATTATTATCTACCAGTAGATTATACCGAATTATCTATTATAGTATTGAAAGTAGAAACCTTGTGTACAGTTTCGATTCATAAAAAAATGATTCAATATTAATATGCGTCTTTTCGCGACGGAACAATCTAACCTCATATAGTATTAATTAATCACATTTGCATTTCTATTAAAATGTACGCATGAACATAATTTTTGTTTAGTCATCATTATTTAAACTCATGTGACAATCTATATATTTTTAATAATTTTAAAAAATCTATCAATAATAATTATGTACGTATCCTGTAGACCAAACCCCATTGAATGCTTTTAATTTGGAATTTTAGTTTCATCTATTACTTTTAATTTTTAATAGACTACAAAAAACTCTGGTAACTGTATCCAAATATACTTTGAATAAATATTAGTTTAGGCTTTTTTGAATTCGTAACGGTGACAGCATCGAGGTTAGGGACTGCCTATTACGCGATTCGTTTCGATTAAAATTTCAAAGATCCTTCGCAGATTCTTTGGGGTAAGACGATGACGTTACAGAAACACGTAGTCTATCATTCACAACGTAAAGAAAAGAAAGCAAGTTTTCTGCCCCTTTCTTTTTTCATCTTTTTATCGTAAATTCGAGAAAAAAAGCTATCAAGATTACGTTAGTGGCAGTTTTTGTTTCACAGTATATTTATACACGATTTGACAAACTTAATATCTGAGAATGTGATGGTATTGCTGACGATATTTCATAAATATATTTAATAAAAAATGTTAATGAAATTCTATGCTTGTATTATATACTGCAAAAGTAGAAATATTGATTAAATCTGTTGTTGCCGGTTAGCCCCAGATATTTAGTCAATTCAACTAAAATTAGCTAAAATTATTCAATATTTGACTGCTAACTGGCAACCACATATTTAGTCAATATTATGACATTTTTTCTTAGTAGTCTAAACATTAGTAGTCTACCAACATTTTACATTTAGTTTATAGTTTTAGTTGATAAAGCAGGACGGAACAAATATTCGTGTTTTATTTGTAGGAGCAAACATTTTTATTTAGTCCTGGTTCTTTAAAGAATTTTATTTTAAAATTTGATATTTCCACTTCATATTAAAATATCAATTATAAGGTTATTGCCTTCAATGTTTTCTTTAAGAAAACAATGATTAAATGAAATATTATAATAATGAAACCATGACAGAAAAGAAATAACTTTTTTGTGTTCTTGTCCCCGCAAATTGTTTATACATAAAAACTCCATCTCCATAAATTTTTACTACACTTTCACAATCGAACAGAATTACCGTTAAAAATGACTCAAAGTGCGCTCCAGAAAGAGGCGTAAATTCTGCACGTTTTTTCCCTGTTTTCGCTTCATTCCGCGCAAGTTCGATTAGTGGCGAATGGAGCGACCTCCTTGGTGTTCGTTGATAACTTCCACTTTTTTTGGTCAGAACACAGAAAAGGTTAGAGATATTTCTGCATGGCTAACAATTATACGCCAATTGTGAATATTTATTAATGCCCGCGAACAGCGCAATTGCAAATCTTTGAAACATTTCTAAGTTCCATTTTGTTGTCTAAGAGCTACAACCATTTCACTTCGTAAAATGTCTGTCATTAGTACGCGTAAAAGCAGTAAACCGTTAAGTGTACATAAAAAGCAAAGTTTGAAGATAAATCCATGAAAAATTAATGAACAGGCTGTGAAAAGAGTTCAGTTGTAGGTTTCAAAATGTAATCATTTTAGAATAGTTATTGGTAGCATTTATTAAGATGTATGTAATTATAATAATTTAGAATAAAATGTTAGAAGTATGGTAGGGCATAAAGACCCAAATATATTGTTAATTTAAATATTTCCTTGAATAAACAAATATTTTCTATGTTATTGTGTGGGTAAAATATATGTGTTGATTATTAATCATACTAGTCTTAGAATACTGCTAAATGTGGCGTTAGGATTTTTTCTCACATTATATTTTCCAGAAAAGGTTAAATCTGTTAAAATTTGTGTTTTGGCCGAATTTCATTTTTTTTCGCTGGAAAAGAACACAAAATAATCATTCTAAACACGCATAAGACAATGTCTTTAAGTTCCGAAAATTACTAACAGGCAAAAATCAATAGGAAGATATTTTTCTAGAATGTACGTCTGGTTGGCGAGTACACATGAAACCATAGTTTGTGATCGAAGTTCCACATCCATAACACAGATGTCACCTATAACAACAATTAAAATACACGCAGCATTACTTATACAGCAGTCCATGCCCTAAGTTATACCGTCCACAGTTATGTTTATCTTATATGTGTGCCATGTCCAAAGTTATACCAGTCTCTTCCTCTCGTTCCCTCACCACATTGTCTGACGTTACGGAAGTGGGGATAGTGACGAGCTATAGCTTTGGACAAACCTTCGACATCTTGAAAAAAAAAAAAACTTGACGTATAATTTAGGACAGGGAGTTGTGTAGTTCTAGATAGGTCTTTACCGCTCCATCGGGAGTAGACAACTTGGTGACAACTAGCATAAAGAGGATTTTCAAAACGCATCATAGATTATTGTAAGTTGCAGATTGAATTAAGTAGATTGGTGAAAGTTTACGTCATTATATGCTGTGAAAAAGTAATTTTACAGTACAATGCTGGACAGTAAAACACCAATGGAGATCGTTCTAAATTATAGTCACATTTTTACATTATCCAGATAATTCTGCATGTGCCGTACATGCAAAATTTACTATGTTATTATACATTTTAAACGATTTTCATTGACATTTTAACCCTCCTGTGCACAAGGACGAGAATACTCGTCTAAAGTACATTTTCTCCATATGGAGAAAAAAACTCGATCTCAGGAGGGTTAATTTACACCTCCTCCTCCAGAAAATATAATAAACGGCATCAAATCAAATCAATTGTATTTTAGAAAATTATAGTATATTTTTTGCGATAAAAAGACCTCATTTTAAAAAATTATCGAGCAGCCTTTTGGACAATGCAACTGAAAATTTAATTACCAAAAATATTACCAAAAAATATAAATTAATTATATTAAAACATATAAAAACGGCAAATTTATAGTTTAGCAATTATATTTTATTTCATCTGCGTTTTCACTGTAAAATTACGTGAAAATTATTTTACGTGGTACAAATTTTTATGTATGCATTGATATGAATAATTAAAGATCAGTATTGGGTCATTTCAATTTAAACATTGCCATAATTATTAAAAATATACCAATCTCGATAATAGCATTGAACATGCTAGTTGTCTTAAGCAGGTATCTGGAAAACTAAAAAAATTACCGAGTATGTGCCGTGCTCCCGTTCTCCATATACAATATTCGATCACGTAACAACAACACATTTTATGTGATCACAACTTGTTTATATATACAATATAATGTTTTTTATTGTGGTGGTTTACTTTTTGTGTATGCAAACAGAGGGTAATAAAGTGCAACCCCTTCACTTGGGCCTTCTCAGACTGTGTGTTTCGTAACCGATCATGTGAGCCGTGCTTCTCTCCTCCACTGGCCATATTCAACACCGACGATGCTACCAGGGGGAGTTACCTGAATAGGAAAAAAAGGTTCACGTTACAATGTAGTTTCAAAGGTTTCGAGTTAAGTAGATGTCGCTGCGTTGATGAAAGGAAAGTGAGGCCTTCTTTATTCACATTTTGAAATTGCCACAGGATAGACTAGTATCGAAATGGTGCTTATGCAGACCAAAACAACACAAATTACGATACACATGCATTCTTGTTATACAATTTGCATTTGAAAATATTCAGTTTATTACTTAATTGTTTTGTGTACTGTAAAACGTAAAGATTCAAGTAAGAAACACATTTTTTGATGTATTTTAATATTTATTTATGCAATGGCACTAATAGATGCATGTATAACGAATCTGAAATCGTTAATCGCGGCCATGTGATAACTTGTTCGTGAATGGGTAATTGGTGGTTTTCTATTCGGTCAAATCGTTTCTCATGACAGAAAAGAGCATTTTATGTATCAATAGGGAGGAGGAACTTCTCAAGTTGGGGCAGAATTACTCAAATTGTTTTAAGTCTCCATCTCCGAGTTGCGAAGAATATTTTCCTCCCTGGACAGGGTTGAAGAATGCCGAATTTTATGCATATCATTCGCAAAATTGACAATCAATGCATTGAAATAAACCGGTTTACGGTAATATATAGCCATCCAATGTAACACTATTGATAACTACCAAAATATTAATAGACAAGCCCGGGCTTTCTTTTTATAAACGCAGCGATACCTACCTAACTCTGAAACTACACTCTAACGGGAACCTCTTTTCCCTATTCAGTTGACTCCCGCTGGACGCTACTGTAGCAATATTTATTCCCCAGTACAAAATGTGTATTTATGTAGATAAGGGCTCGTACTTCTGATCACGTGACAGTAGAATGGGCGGGGCATATGGCTATCTAATGTCAGAGAGAGAGAGAAAGTGCCGAGCATATGTCAGCTCGAGAGGTTGCACCGAAGTTGCCAGATTTGAAGGATTTTTTATGGGAGTGATGAACCTTTAATCTATTCTCACACCGTAGACTAAAATTATCCGAATTTGGCAAAGCTAGGTTGTCTTGTAACATCATCGTTTTTGGCATTTTCGCTTATGGTATATGCTTTCAATACCCTTGTACGTTAATGTTCATTAAACTGCCACTAAGTTTCGCGGAGAAAACTGCCTCACTTATAGATGTCATCATGTACCTATCAAGCCACGAACCTGCATTTCCGCGATCGCTTCTCGTAGAATCCTTTTAAAAAGCATCGGACCAAGAGTCGTTGTTTTTCGTATCTCAACTCTAACTAGAGGGAACCTTCTCCTATTTTTGCTAGTTCAGGGGTTCTGCATGGATGGTGACGCAACATTTTCTTATTTTAATGCACGGATTCGCTTCTCGACTATGATAAAAATTTCCCTGTCTACTGTCCACGATTCTTAGGATTCCTCTAGTAAGAATTGAAATGCAACTATAGTCGTTTATGATTGTGCAATACTGTATGATGGTAATTGTTAGTAGGTGAACACACGTCTCACTAATCCAGCATTTGAAAAACATGGCAGCTCTTGTCTAAACTCTCACTAGGGGACTAATGACTCTAATACATCATTCCCCTGCTGTGCATTAAATAACAAATGACGAAAATAAAAATCTATTGCGGTTTGAAATAACAATGTTTATAGTGATTCTAGTCTTATTACACGATTCTAAATGTTTCTTGTGGATAATTGCCGCGAACAATCATTTAGAAATAATGAACAATCTATCGCAGAATGCGAGGCAAGTTGCTCGTAAATTGTGCAACGGTCACTCGTCGATGCTAAAAGTGAGTCGTTTAATTTGATCGTTAATTTGATCGACTTGCATAACTGCAATTGATTCATTCAACTGCGACAAAAGAACGGACGAGGTATAAATTTCTCGTCATAATCGTTCGCAACATAACTTTGCGCACCTATATACGGCTGCACGGAATAAAAGGCGCCAAGCTGGCATCTCTATTTATCGGCCATCCACCGGGCCCAAGAAACGATCCCGGCGCGGGCTCGATGTCATGAAGAGAAAGTTTGTTTTACGGTTTGCAAATTTCTCCCTCTCGCATATCTGTGGATTCCTTCGATATTCGTATGCATGTCATTATGAATAATCCAGCGGGACGATGCGACGCTCCGTTTCGAAGAATCCATTGGACCAAGCAAACTTGGGATAAATTTGAATTTATTTCGAATTAAAATTAATTAGATATTTTCGTTATCGAAAATATGAGTTACAGTCGAAGCGCGTTCGACGTTATGTAGAAGGCTAAAATCGAAAATATCGGTTTGATAGGCAAACGTTATTGATGAGCACTGTGTATAGGTTGTGTCATTTTTTCGGCAGACATCAGAAACATTTTAAAAAATTTAATCAAGAGTGCAGACACATTTCGTTGCGACACTCATATTACACCTACCTCATTGTGATTTAAGTGAAATTAATGATTTTTCATTTATAGTGCATTTAAAATAATCTAATAAACGTCGCAGTATTCGCAGTTCTGTCAATAAAAAGTTCACTCCGAAAAGAATGAACATCGAGCGGTAAAACATGGAATTGATTTTCAGTCCTTGGAAATAAATAAACTACTTCTGGGTGGGGTTAATCATATAAATGTATTCATTTTCAAGTTGAAAATATTTAAAGTACATAGTATCTTGTATCACTGTTTTTGTTAAGTGTACGATGCGTACTCTTGAGTATATTTGTACCGAATTTTTACCCATAAGGTAATTTTGGTATTTAGTAATTTATGTAATAAAGTATATAATTGTGCTAAACGAAGAAGATTTTTCTACTTAATTTATCTAAAATAGCAATATTATCGAAAATTGGGCGTATGAAAGAATAACCTGTACTAACGACCAAAAGTTCATGAACGCTCTCGTAATGTTTTTCAACTTTTTTCTTGAGACTTTTATCTGTGACTGAAGGTTTAAAAAATTGTTGGACTCATTGCCAATGTTTTGTGAAAATGTTAATAATCAACACTTTTAAATTGGTTTTTGAGAAAAGTCGCTACGCTTCTTTGTTTCAAAGTTAGAATTTTTTGTAAATTTTATTTTTACTTATTGAATAAGTCTTCTTTGAAAAAAAGGCCAAATTTCATGAACATGTCGTTTATTCGCGTTTCTAGAATCGAAATGATACTTTTCTTTTAAAGATGATGCAACATATTAAAATTTATACAGCAGAATTTCCTTTTATAAATAGGTCAAACAACATTTGAATTACAAATAATATATTAATGATCATAATATATTTTATTATTCATAACCGTGACAATATTCTGATTACATGAATCATATACTTGATTTTAGCTTGGTACATTTTGGAGTTTTCATATTATAAAAAAAGAGTACCTTTTATAAACTGTAGTATTTTGCCTCAACAATAAAAGAAATATATCAATAGCGATTTGGGAAACACGAATAAACATAATGTGCGTGAACTTCAGGCCTTTTTTTAAAGAATTGTACCTAAGTAAGGTTATTGAAGATTTAAAAAAAATTCTAAGTTTAGAAAAAAAAAATCGGAGCGACTTTTTTAAATATTCTTATTTATATAAAAAAAAAACAATTAAGTTTTTCTCGGTAATACGTTCCTCTTACTAATTGTGAATAAGTAAACAAAGAAAAAATGACGTGACTGGGATATCAGATCACGTCTAGCGCTATAAATTATTCGATAATTACACATTAAAAATATGAATCAAATGCTATGGGACTTAATAAAAAATCACCATACCAGCGCTTTGTTTGTTTACTTTTTCACAATTAGTAAGAGGACCGTATTGCCGAGAAAATTTAATTGTGCATTTATTTAATTAAAGCGGTCAAGAAATGTACCTATATTTATTCTTATTTATAGGACTTTATTATTGTAGTATTTAAAAAAATATAAGCAAAGTTCCGAAAAATTTTTTAAAATCAGGCAGAAATAAAAGTCAAAGAAAAATTCAAAATTTTGAAAATATCACTGTAAGACAAAATAAAGTCTTATATTTAAAACCGAATTTACCAATTGAAGTCGGTACTTTTGTTATTTTAAAGATATTCTTCGAGTTGAAAATTTTTTGAAAATTTTGAACGTTCATGAATTTTGGGCCGGTAATGTATTTTCAAAACATGTGATACTATTTCCGAATTTACGTCAGGTATTTTGTTCTTACAAGGACTTAATGATTTCCAACCAAAGTGTAGGAAATGTCGAGTTAAATTTTGTTTTATGCAGCAATATATTCAGCACAGAATAAAAAGAGTAAAGTATTTAGATGCTTTCAAACGTATTTTAAAAAATTTAAAGTAGAAGATTCATAAACCAGGAAAATCATCATTAGTAGATTGTACGGAAAACTTCGGTGACTTTGATTAAATAAATATTTAATTAATTTACATAATATTAACTTTTTTATCACTCCAAACCTGTTACATTTTTTAATTGAGTACTTCAATAGCTCAAATTCGGAATAAAATTTGAGGTTAATAAGGACAACGGTAAATTTTTTTTGTTTCAATATATTTTTATAATATCCAAAGGCTTATTTGTGTAATTGTTTAAAAACGAATTAATTAAAGCTTAAAACATTATTTATTAAGAATTTATAATAAATTTTTCTTAATACGAGGTCCGGTAAATTTCCGCAACTCCGTGCGATTTTTTACGTGTAGTGTTTTCGTTCCTTATTTAAGTTTGGTTTTTTTATCACATTCTTTTAAAATTAATTGCGTCCTAACAACAAATTAATTGTAAAAGGATTCTCAAGTTCTGTATACAAACAAAGAAGACTCGAAGACCATATATTAAGGTTGCATGATCTTACGTAATATTTATTTTAAATATTGATCGTAAAAGTGATTGCACCGTCATAAATCTTGTCTTAATTTATCGAATGTTTACATCCGACAGCCGTCAATTACATTGGGCCTATAAAATGAAAACAAAAATTTCGTTATTCGAAAAACATCAAAAAGCGGAAATAGTGACTTGCCACCGGTATATGGAGTATCCGGTCCATCGGATGTTTCGGATGCCAAACGATCGCGTCGTGCCAGAGGGTCATGTTTCGGACATTCCTGCGTTGCCGGGCGAACGTTTTTCCAAATTCATTTAAGATAAGACAAGGCCGAGAGATTTTTTTCGAGGCCACCGGCCATGGAGCTACGACGCACTTTTTGGACGATAAGGATATACGCCATTCCGCCGGTTGTCGCCTCCTATCGGAACTTTCGATTTTCTACTGAGTCAATAGGTGGCACTTGCTTAAGGAGCCGATTCTTTCGTCAATACCGATCCCTGATCTTCGATCGTCAGCTCCTAAAGCGACCAAAAGCATTTATTTTTGACGGGCCGAAAACACTCAACAGGGGAAGATTTGGTTTTAATGTTCCTGCACTTACGCGAGAAGACCATCCAAGAAATACTTCGAACGTGACGTGTCACTCGTGCCGCTTCGACCTTTTAATGGAATTTAATTTTTGCCCGTTGTATATTTTTTCAGTTTTATCATGTTACTTTAATTATCAGTTTTTATGGCTGAATAAAGAACAAGAATTCGAGTTTACTTTATGAATTTCGAATTATTCTGATTTTCTAATGTAATTACTGTCGATACTGATTCAGGATTTCAAGCTTTATTTTGCATCACTTCATTGAGTCCAATGAGGTAATTTGTATGCTACCCGGTAAAATTGTACGATATTTATTGCGTGTTTCGTATAGTGAGTGTGCGGTTTCGATAATCTCGTAAATTTTATTAGGTGGAAAAAACTGTTGATCTAATATTTCCTTCTTCTTGTATTCAAACTTTATGGAATTTTTCAATTGATTCGTGACTTTTTTATTCATTATGAAATTTACAAGTTTATTGTTCTTCTTCGCATACATGACAGCTTATTATTTTGGGTATAACGAATAAAATTAACATTAATTGAATCGGTAGAACTAACACACGACTTAATTAAGACCTGTCATTTTTTTAGGTTAGAAATTTATATGTTAAATTTACGTATGTAATCGGCATTATAAGTACATTCATTAAAACAATACAAATATAAATAATTACATACAATAGCTCTGTATAGAAATAATGTAGCTAAGAGTTAATATTACTTTGCAATTTATATAATTTATAACTTAAAGAATTGTTTACTGATTATTAAACTCAACATTTTCATTTACTGCATTATTTCTGATAATAAAAAGTTTATACTAAATTTATAATAAAAAACAAGCACCAATTTTGATCTTTTTAAAGCAAGTTCTCGATATCATGCCGTGATATAGCTATCATAATAAACTTGCTTAGTGCATAACGATAATTTTAGCTTTCCTACACATTTATGTGTCTTCCGTTGTGAAAATTACATTTCTATGCATGTATATATTTGTCCGCATATTATCTACAGGTAAAGGCAAGCCTTGTAATATATTTTATATAAAAGATCATCTCAGCTACGGGATTGGGACAAAGACCCGACCACTCCTAGCGACGTTTACTACAAACAACGAAACCTATCGCTTTTATGAAACAGAGATGAAGTCGTAATGGTGATCCTAAAACTGACCGACTAAAATAATAAAAGTATTGGATGAATCACGTGAAATTGGTTACATATTGACCAATAAATCGGTTGTAAGAGAAACATTTTGAATATCATTGAGAATGATGATTAAATCTATAATTTAAAAAATGTAAATATTGTTCAAGAAGATAACATTGAAAATTACAGTTAGAAAAGCTAAATAGTAAAAAGCGTAGGGGAGCCGGGGGGCGTACCGCTCACCTAAGGAAAGTACTGCTTTTAATAAATGCATAAATAATTTCAGATTTGTTTAACAATTGAAATCGATTCTATAAAGCCCCAACAGTAATATATAAAAAGATTTGAAGTTTTACTAACGCTAAACGTATTGAATTATAGAATTTAATAAATATCAACGATCCAATAGGATCTTCTGTCAATGTGGGTAATGCCGCTCACTAAATTTAAGTTATTAAACTTATTCTTATTCACTGAAACAATGTACTGAAGATATAATGAAGACGTAATTAAGAAATGTGGGTATAGGCAATGAAGATTGTAAAGAAGAATGTATTCAAATTAACGATTCATAAATAATGAGTGTACCTGACCTATGAAATTCGATGATATTATAAATCAATTTGTTGTTAACTCACTTGTGTAAATTCAATGTATATGATTAATTACAAGATATCTATTAGTTCCATTTCAGATATCCATTATTTTAGTACTTTCTGTACATTTATTTGATCAACAATATGTAAAATATGTCATAAACTTTTTGAGCGGTGTTACCCACTAACACGCCGCGTTGAAACTTAATGAATAATTATAAATCAATGTTGTTCTTAGTAGTTTACCAAATACCATTTGATAATTAACAGTACAACGAGTCTATTTTTTAATATTTTTTCCCATTGGGTACTAGTAAAAAGATGGAAAACCGTATATTGTAAAGACCAATTCTTACCCTATTTATGTCAACTACGTTACAAAACTTTCAAATGTTTTTTTAATCAACTTTTAGCAATAAACAATGTAAATTTTTTGTTGAAATTAGATTTTGACATAAAGTTCTTTAATAAAAAAATATAAAAAATCATTTTAACTTAACGGAAGGTTGAGAATTATGTGTGAACGGAATTACCCACTGAGCGGTACAACCTCCGTTTGGCGGACCTCCCCTACACATAGACAAACGTGATTTTAATAATGCAAAGTTAAGCAGTCCGATAATTAGGTGGTATGACTGATTAATCTGATTATAACTAATAGGTGGTAGTATATGGTCAAAAATATATTATGAACCTAACGCATATTGCCTGACATATGATTATAAAATTATGTTTATAATTCAGTCAAATTCGGTGCGTAAGAACCAGATTTTTACTATAATATCTAAATTGAAAATCAAGATAACGAAATTTACTAGTCTAGAGACAGGGATAACTAATTGATGTAATTCGGAATTTATTGATTTTCAACTGAACTGTGAAGTTTGGAATGTCGAAGATCAACCGTAACTAACTTAGATTGTATTGGTGATATTTATTTAATCTAACACATTATGTAAGACTAAAAGCTTTAAAACCCTCAAGATTCACCTCTCAATCACCATTAAAGGAATTTAGGTTACGAATAAAATTATTTTAAATTCAAACTCAATTTATCCTGTTTATTTTAAAAACTCATTTCTTTATCCTGGTAAAAGATCACAAATGCTTTAATTTCTTTTTCATTTAATCAGCTAGAGAAAACAGCTGCTTTTAGCAAGGATTAATTACCCTTTAGATTACAAGTTTTTCGAATCTCAAATTGAACTCGAAGAAACCAACTTTCCATATATGACACATCATCGAATTACCATACAGTGATTTTAGTTATGTCATTTATTCATTTATTCATTTAACTGTTAGTAATAGGTTAAAGTACAACATTCCAATGATGAATTTATCATTAATCATCTCCTCTATAACTTGATTGAGCATATCGATTGAATGCAGATGATCTTTAGCAATAAACATTTGTTTATGAAATATTTCAGAGAAATTCCACATTCATAATAACTTGTATTTTTAAAAAACCAATAATAAGAAATATGAAATATTTTAGTTTTTCCGAAATAACAATTGATTGTCGATAATTTGTTACAATTTCTGAATATGTGTACAGATTTTTCGAAATAGGTTATTTTATCGACTTAGGAACTTAGGGTGCATTTAAGAGGCATCTAAAGTCGTAATTCTATTTCTAACTAAAAAATATAAATAACGGATGTCTCGGCGATTATATTAGAACGTGGAATGTTTTAGGTTCAATGTAGGCTTTATTTTGATACCATGAGGAAGTAGTTAGAATGCTCGCCTAGAAACAGTCGCGAGAACATCTCCGTCTAAGCAATTTTTTATGTTTATTTTCAATAGCGGAACATTCAGAAGAAAAAGAAGATGGAAGTAAATTGACTATACTATAGGCTAAATATTATACTTTATGTGAGTGTCGGTCGAAGAATCGAAAAAATCAAAAAACCGACAGGTCAAAAAACCGACAGTCATAAAGCCGACACATAAAAAAAAATAGACACCTCGACATGCGGACTATCATATTTTTAAGTGTCGGATTTTTGATCTGTCAGCTTTTTGATTTGTCGGTTTTCGACCCGACCCCTTTATGTCATATAATATAGAATCATGATAAACATTATATCATTATAATATTATTATATAATATTGATGATATATACATGATATGCGTATATCAACACCCATTATCGTAATTCAACTTAGCACCAACGGTTTCTTACTTAAAACCTCCCAATATTATTGGTGGTAGCAGTTGGAGTTCCTTTGTGCGAATGTCAAACGTTGTCTATATTTTGCATACATACTCATGACATGTTTGCTGACATAGTCGATCTACATCTATTTTCTACAAGTTATCAATAATAGTATACATGGGCGTCAATTACCTTTTATTTACATCTAACTGTAGTAGTTCTTTCCTTGATTGCGAAATTATGAAAACGAAAATGAGCTAGCTTGATTACGCCTCGAAGATTTTCTTTTCGATATCCAAGTTAGTACTTCTTATATGGTACGTCATATCTGGATAACAGACGAAATATCCTATTCCAACCTAAATTGGCGCCCAAATATTTTTCTCGCGCGGCAGAATCGTTTTTCCCTACTACAGCGTGATAGATCCCTTTTCGGTGCTAAAGTGAAATTTTGTTACCAATCGACGATTTTTAATTTATTACCTTACGATCTAGTATCCATAGAATTGTAAAGAAACATAATTTAATTATACAAACAATATTTCTTAAGCATTCTCCATAATATAAATATGGGGTGTTAAACTTACAAAAAAGATTATGCTGCTATGACAGTATATCTTATAGCTGTACATCCAGGTATTTTTTACGGGATTCCAATCGCGTCAAGCAGGAAAAATTTCAAAACGGTATGTTTTCTACAGAGTGAATACTTCATAGTGACGATGTTTGTCTTGCGAATTACTAGACATTTCTGCATACTCTTCCGCTCGCAATGATTCATTTTGTTCCTCACTTTCTTTACTTTCTTTCGCCAGGATTCATAAGTCATAAATAACATTTACTATAAGCCTTAACCTCTAATAGATACTTCGGTTCATTGTTATTAAATGTCCGTATGTGTGGGGGCATATGTGTTTTCGCGTGATATTGTCAATTTGAGAACTGGCTGTAACAAGTAGTAAGATTTCCCTTAATTTTAATCAAGTATTCCTATAGCAGCAAATACGTGATTTCGACAATTTTCCGCTTATTTTCACAAGATTTCAAAGTATCCCAGTAATGCACATCAGCAAAGTTACTATTATAGCTCATTTATGGACGACTAATACCCAGAAAATAGTTGACTGTAAGTAAACAGGTGACTTAAGTCGTCTATTTGCAGGACATTAGTGAACTATAAGTGTACTGGTAGTGGTATCCTTTACCGTATTCTATTTTGTCGTATTCCACTTCATTATCATCCATTTCATCATTTGGACACTTCATTGTCTAAAATATTTCATCGTCTAGTGCTTCATGCTCTATGAATTTATTATAAGGAAGCGTTTCAAATATATATATAATTCCACGTCCTAAAAGCTGGCCGAGCACTTGTGGCCAAACCGAACTAAATTAGTACCAACATTTGTTGCTTAATTGTTGCTCAAAAATTGCTCTATTCCCCTATTTGTTGCTCCCCTATTTAAAAAAAAGTTTAACCAGCTTGCATACAAGCTAGTCAAACAAAGCTAAACAATGGCCAACAGGAATACTATAGAAAAAAACAATTACACAGTTAATTCTCGCTCATTTGATGCTAAACTATTACCCAAATAATGATTGGTTACGTCTAATAGGTTCCCGTATTTTAAACAAAATAAGTAGGTTTGGCTACCAATAATGATATAATTTGTATATTGAATATTGAGGTTAATCGACTTATCTAGCGTGCGAATTTCAGTATTTTAGTTGAATTCTATTTATATACAATGATATTTATTAATTGGTCCGCCATTATTGATCCATCATTTTCAATGTTGAAAATCTGATATAGTCGAAATCGATCCGAAACATCCCCGAGAAATTATATTTTTATACAATAACAATTACTTTTTCTATTTTCCACCGCCATGCTAGACCCGTCTTTTCGAATGTCTACATTTTGATTTCAGTTTTACAATCGGTGTATAAAGTATTAATTTTCAATACCATTTTAATCGTTAGCAATAACAAATGTAAGTTGCAAAAGGATATTGAATTCAGGGTTAATTTTGTATCTTTGAGGGCTAGTAGCGCCAGAACGCTGCTTTAACGAGACTTATGTCCATGGGAACTTTTGATCAACATGACACAAAGTCCTTTATCGATACTGATACTGTTTTGTATGAAAAAGGAGGGTTCAAAAGATGAAGTGGTTACCATGATTTGGCTACACGATGAATTAAGTATCTTAGATGAGAAAATGGGCACGATGAAGTGCACTAGGATGAAGTGTTCACAAGCCAAATATAGTGATTTTTATAGTCATGTTTTGCTTTGATGTTTCCTGTGATTGGTACTTTGACTGGTTCTATCCCGAGTAAAAAAACAAGTCTCGCAATAGTATCTCAGCAAGTCTCGCGAATATGTCTTCCGAAAGTATCGCTAAACGGCAAGTGCGATACTTTAAGCGATACTTGATGCCTCATGGATCGACAAGTATCGCTGGTATCGTAAAAGTATTGCACAAGTATTTCAGATAATAAATAAATAAATAAAAAACATTTCATAATTTAAATTTGAAAGAATTATTTGCAATGTTTATTTAATCGCAAATAAATTTAAAAAACATATTTGTCCCGGCTTGGATTCGAACCTGGAACCTTCATCTCTTAAAGCCGGTACTTAACCACTTGACATTGCATACTCGATACGAAATGACAAATATTTGAAACAGAATGGAATTAACTGTTTCAACTATCTGTCATTTTGTAACCAGTAAACAATGTCAAAGTTGAGATTCTAAGTGAGAACAAACACGGTCTTTTTTATTTTATTTGCGATTTAATAAACATTATGAAATAATTCTTTCAAATTTACAGTATTAAATGTTTTTAATTGATTTATTTTTTATTTTTATTTTATATCTGATATACTTTTCCGATACTTTTGCGATTCCAGCGATACTTTTCGATCCGTGAGGAATCAAGTATCGCTTAAAGTATCGCACTTGCCGTTTAGCAATACTTTCGGGAGACACTTTCGCGAGACTTAATGCTAGAATATTACGAGACATTTTTTTTACTCGAATTGTCAAAGAGAATTAAATACTAGAATCGAAGACTTTGACCAAGTTCTTTGCATTGGTGTCAGAATACTGATATGGACTTGGTAAATGAAAACTATAGTTTGGTTGACAAGTTAGACATTTTGTCCATATGAAATAAAGTGCACAATTTGTATGGTCCAACTATCGTTATAGTTGTGTCATATTTACTAACACCAATGGACAGGTAGAAAATTCGAAGCACACGATGTGAGATGAAATGCAGATAAAAGATTCTTATACCAGCATTACGTGCGGCGAGGACACGCAGTAGCAGACTTCTTGGGGCAGCGAAATCAGGGCTAATTCATCAATCTGGCATAGTTGTCGTCGTGATAGGAGATCGCGACGTATAGGTACATAGTGATTCCTGGCCGTGCAGTGGTAGGCACACGCATCGCGGTGGGTACAATGTAGGCATATCGCGTGCGCGATAATCAAGGCGAGGCAACATTAATTATCGTTATCAGGGTCCTCAGTCTCCGAAGCGTTGAACAACGAGAGCGCGCCAAAGAACGTTACGTACATACAGACGGCTAGGCGGCTCCTTTGAGGGAGATGCGTCCGCGCGATAGCTCGCGCATGCTTACGAGTCTATTTACCGCATTTTCCCGCACGCAGGGTCCACCGACATTGCGAAGGCTGTGGGTTAATTATCCCCGCATCGCGTGAATCTCGCGCGAGCGAATTCCCGATTAGAGAGCTGTCGAACGATACCGACGTTATCATTTTCCACTCGGCGGCCCCGGATGCTCGCTACTGCTTCTTTAGCGCACGCGCGCACGGCATCATAAAGCGCGCGCGTCTGTGTCTAAAGGCTTCACGGGCGGGGAACCTCTATTCATTGCGCTCAGCACAGCAAACTCCTCAGCAGGAAAGAGACGCCCGCTTCGTCAATGAGCCTTCGATTGCGTTAGCACCTGTTACTCTGCTCAACGAGTGCGTGAGTCCTGAACAGTAATTGCTCCCGAGATGATTCCGTTTATTACGGGGATTATACCGAGAGGCATCAGCTTTTCGTTCAAGGAACTGACACGCTTTTCTGCAGTAACGCGAACGATCATTTCATAAATAACTTGCCCGGAAAAGCAAGTCGATCCAAATGTTCCCTCACAAGTAAACCATCCGTTGGGAGCACTCAAGAATTTCATGCAATTCAGCTCTTCAAGTAACAGAGACGAGTGATTTAATAATAGACCCGTAACAATATGACGACTGCGCAAAGTTTTTTAATCCATTATGTCTTGAATCGTCGATTTTCCATGCACCTATACCGGTAAATTGTATTTAATGCTTTCAAAGTTATTGCAGACAAACATTTTTAAAATTCTACATGGACGATTTCAATTAGATAAACAATTTATTAAATTTGCTAGAATGTTGCTACTCGGGAGTTTTCTGGGTTCCTGATCAGGATTTTGATGTCAGAACAGAAAGATTCAAAATAACGGACTTATTACGATGAATGACAAAGACCATACGAAATTTGAGAATATCACACAACGAAAAACTTCCACAGACAACAACGACACTGATGCATTTAACCCATTAGCGCATACGGCATATTAGTGGTGCGATTTTGGACACACGTGATTTTAACCGTTAGAATCAAACTTTTTCATTCTGGAAACTATGTACCC
Organism: Trichopria drosophilae; assembly: GCA_030407085.1. NCBI lineage: Eukaryota > Metazoa > Arthropoda > Insecta > Hymenoptera > Diapriidae > Trichopria > Trichopria drosophilae. The sequence continues at coordinate 67,100,718 of CM059586.1, read as the reverse complement.
TGCGGTTTTAAGGGTTGCTGATCACGAATCCGAAGTCAGAATTGCAAAATTTAATACAGCTGATCCAATATGGAGGTTCAAACATGGAAATAATGGTTTTCAACGAACCAGCTGGACAAATCAATCTTCCGAACGTTCGATATAAACGACAGTTGGTTTCCGTATGTTTTTGGGGCCGCTGAATATGAATTTGATGTCAGAATTATAAACTTCAAAATCGCTGATTCACAATGGCGGACATCCAGAGGGTAATTCTTACATTGACGATATCTAATTCGCAAAAGTCGATGTATGTAAGTTCTTGAGGACCCTGGCGTATCTCAAATTTATAAACGGGATGTGAAAAATTGAGCTACTATGGTCTTGGTATTCGCGTTGTAATGAAATTACTTCAACCATTACTTCTTTCAGAGCCTTCGGAGAATCTAAGTCTATACGATCATGTAACGAGCACATTTACGATAAGTGCTTCCCTGAGTCATCTCAAGTAAATAAATAATAAAACATAAAACACGAAAATATAACATGAAAAATTGAAAATAAAACGTAAAATTCAGAAAACGAAAAAAAAATTTAAAAAACATTTAGTAAACATTTCTATATATAAGAGTTTTTGGGTCGCTGAACACGAAACTATATTCTAGGCCCCTGGACTCAAAATTGTTAGTATCTGGACCATTTCTGATCCGATTTCGTTACGAAAATATCAATTGAAGAACACTTTTTAGTTAAAAAATCGTATTTTTTACTTATTTTTATTTTTACAGAATTCTGCTGACAGATTCTGAAAGATCACACAATTTCATGTCATAATTTAGACATTGAGGAGACACGAATTTTTGCAGTCCATGTTTGTTTGTTTACTAGTTATGTTTAATTCTTAATTGGTATGAAATTTGTTAACAAGTCAATCTTAATTCGCTAGAACTGTCTTTGCTGAGATGTTTTTAGAGTTCAGGAAATACACAAATACTCCGAAACAACTATATTAACGACATACATTAATCCAGTTGGAAAAATCTACTTTTAACGTCTCGTTTCGTCGAATTTCTAAAGTTGTATATCAACCATGAATTCAAATTTAAACATTTTCGAAGCATAATGAATGACTTTAATTGACTGGACATTCTACATTTTTGTTCAACATACGTTACCTTATCAATTTCTCCAATACTTAACCAATTAATAAAATACGAATATGTATGTGGTAATAAAAGAAGAGAAAAGTCCAGACATTTCGGTTTACGTTGAATAATAAATTACTTTACATTAAAAGTTTCCGTCAAGAATTGGATATTTTATTACGCTTCGTCTAATTACGTATGTAATGTATAACCCGCTTGACTGAACTGCGCATTTCCACTAGCGAAAATAATAAGGTAAACTCGATTAGAATGTTTTATGTAATTCGAACGTTCGAACGTATATTACCAAACGGAAAATATGTAATTATTGTCACGAATAATTGAATGCTCATTCGAACATTAACATCCTTATTTTCGCGTTCTCCAATAATGCTTGTTGTCTGTTTTACTCGCTAACCAAGCATAATGTATTTAATGAAGATACGTACTTTAATAGAAATTGGATTAGAATTAAAGGTTTATCCAATGAAATTAGTCTAACAATTTAATTCGTCGCACGCGGCCATACATTCAAAGAGGAAACGCGTCGCGTCGTAAACGTCGAAAGCATCGTCGGAGGACTCGTTACTTGAACCATTCAATTAAAACATTATCCATAAAAAGAGTCCCGTCGCCCTTCTTGCGCTTAAAATCCACTTTCCAAACGGTTCAATAACTCGTCACGCACAAGCCGCTTGATAATTCGACGGGATCGGAGCTCTATAGACGCAGATCGAGGACAAGTCCGGTATCGCTGCACGTGCTTTAATAGAAACCAATCAGTGCTCGGGTACCGCCTTAATTAGCAGACTATGACTCTTCGGTATCGGCAGGTCCGGTCACTCCGCTTGGAACGCCCGGGCACGTTCGTCTGTATCCACTGTGTAAACTCCGTCCTTACCGTAGAGGTTAATGTACGCCAAAGTTTACAAATTTAGTCTCGATTAACTATAATTTGATTTTTCTGCAATCAATAGGAATGTTAGGAAATTATCGATTCCTAAAGATTTGTTTTTATTTAAAATCTTCTTTGCGCAATAATTAATATACGTATGCCAAGCAAGGATGCCAAAGACCACGTGTACAATTCTTTTATATGGAAAAAATTTAGTTATGTTACCGATAGGAAAAAAGATGACCAAGATCCGATCATAATCTGAGTAAAATCGGTCAGAAATAAAAACGATCTAAATGACGTCCTGATTTTGAGACATATAACATTTTATATCACTCATATTTTTAATATTTTCACCTGCAATTTGTTCAAACACTAAAGATAAAAACATTTTACATCGAATTTATTCTAGCAAATATTAATTATCTTGCGACCGACATCAACAAGAAACATGGCCGAGTGGTTATGGTCGCGGATTCCTATCAAGCGTTCTGGGGTTCAATTCTGCCCTGTGGCGAATTTATTCTTCATTTGTTTATTGTTTTTTTAATGCAATACAAAAATGACAAATTCTTAATGTGATTAAGATCGATTTTTTGTTGTAAAGTAGCCCAACTTTGGTCCTGGATTGTCTGAAATTCAGGACCTCATTAAGATCATTATTAGATCTGACCGATTTTGATCAGATTTTGTTCCGATTTTGTCGGATCTTGTCATCTCTTTTTCTCTCGGGCTAGTAGGTAATAAAGGTGGTACTGGTCAATCCAACTAACTCATTATTAGAACCAACGAATTGCTTCTTTGTTGTTGTAACAATACTGAAATGACGACATTCACCATATTCGGTACGAGCTTCTGCAAACAAATTCATTATCTCAATAAACAAAAGTAACAATAGTAAAAATTTTTTTTTTTTCATTAACCCATTAACGCCCAACAGGACACAAATTTCACCAAGATTTTCGGAATATTTCTTGACATTAAAAACCAATTCAAAAAATTTTATATAAAACATTTTCGACGTAAAATTGATCGATCTTTCCGAGTCTGATGTTAAAAGAATCAATCCAGCCCATTCCAAACAAGTTTGGTTTTTCACAAAAAAAACAACATTTTTTCACTAACAAATATTTTTTATTTGGCATTTTCACATTGCAAACGATTTGGGAGATCACTGATCAGTGAATATATCGTGTCCTCAACCCTTTAACTTTAAAATGTCCATGATAGCACTTTGAAAATAAAGTTGGAAACTGTCAAAAAGGCGGCTCAAACACGAAAAGACCGGCGAGAAGCTCCTGAATTTTTTATTCGAAAAATGATAGGCTTTCGGAAAAAATGTCGTTGAACAAAAAGTTGTTAGAATTGATCACAGAATACACTCAAATTTTTTCAGAATTTTTAAAACACTTTTCTTCATTTTCAAAGTCGCAAAATTTTGAAAAAATATGAAAAGTCGTAGAAAAATTGTGAAAAAATTTCAAGGTTTTCTTTGATCGATTCTAAGAACTTTTATTTCGCAATAAAAGAACGGCGAAAAGCTCCTGCATTTTATATTCGAAAATGATAGGCTTTCGCAAAACATGTGACGGAACAGAATCGATCAAAGAAAACCTCGAAAATGTTTCACAATTTTTTTATGGAATTGAGGACACGATATTTTCACCGATCAGTGATCTCCCTAACCGTTTGCAATATGAAAATATTTTTTGGAATGGGCTCGATTGATTTTTTAACAGCAGATTCGGAAAGATCAATCAATTTTACGTCGAAAATGTTTTATCTGAAATATTTTGAATTGGTTTTTAATGTCAAGAAATATTCCGAAAATCTTGGCGAAATTTGTGTCCTTTTGGGCGTTAATGGGTTAATGCGCTCAACAACTACCTGCACACCGGTGCGGAGAAATTCTGTTATCAGTTTCTTGAATTGATGCCCGTGTAACACAGTAAACCCCTATGGATTTTGCAAGGAGCTTTATACGTGCTATAAAGTTCCCTAGGATCTGCTATATTCGTTTTGGCAAACCTATATGGATTCGTTGTAACTCGTGAATGACTCCTACATAAGTTTTCTGCAAACTCTATGGAAGCTCTGCAGAATATCCCATATATCTTTTTTCGAACATTGAAATTGTAAGTCTACATGTTAGACATAATATATTGCTGTACATATATATTTATTTTAAGTTTAATTGGAATATGCAAGTACAGTAAAAGAATTAACTTGAACTCATAGAAAAAAAAATTAGCCCGAGGAAAGGTATGCACATATTTTATTAAGGTATAGGGGAATTACTTTATTTTATTTATACGCCTACAATTTAGACATATGGTCTACATAATTATATATAACAGTAATAATAATACTACGACTTTATTACTACAAGTTTACATAACTATAAAGTACTCAACATTTTCACATAGCGAAGGGGGAGTAACAACTCTCTTCTAGGCAACCACAAATATCTATATCATTTATATATAATGCGAATATATAAAGTAAAACAAAAAACGTTATCACGTATTTATATATTATAGTGTAAGGAATTGTATGTTCAATTTGACAGATTAACTTCACATTTTACATTGTGCTGTAGAGTAGGTTAGCGGTGTTACTACTAACCGGAAAAATACAAGGATAATGAGCACATGGAATTCGCTTGAAATACCGTACAGTCTTCATGATGGAAATTCCATGGAGCTTTATTCAAGATAAATATCAGAGCTTTACGAGATCTAAAATTAAGTTCCATATAGGAAGTCTTACAAGAGCTTTGTGGTAGTTCGCAGAAACGTCAAGGCGTGTGCATGCATGTAAGCTTACTGATGGAACTACCGGAGGAATCATTTGGCGCTATTGTGCGAACTTCCAGGAAGCATCGAAAATTGAACACCCGCCGAGGAGTTCAATAGAACCTTTGTGTTATACGGGATGGTTGACCGCATTGGACAAATCCGCCAACGAAAAAATTTATGTAACCAATTTTCGTTCAGCAACTGCAATCAATTAACACTTTGAAATCAAATACAAGGCCAATTGGACGAAAGGAAAAATTCTTGTCGCAAAGGGTTAAATGGTAAACTCCTCTAAACTTAAAAAAGAATTTGATTGAACATCAAAAGGTCCCGTGTGTAAGTTCCAGCACATCGAATCTCTCGTATTCCTTTTTTTTTTCATCAAAAATTAAAAAATGGTAAAAAATATCATAAAAATGGTTTAATATTATCAATATCGTGATAATTGAACTTTTCCCAATAATTACAAATAATTCTGAAGTTTAATTATAAAATAATTCGAATGGAAACTAATTTCAAGTTACGTAATAGACGCGTTGTAAAACATTAAAATATTAGTTTGTATATTTCATCTCCGTTCATTATAAGGTACATATACCGTTACTATTCACATTGAAAAGAAGAATAAAGTTAAGTACAAAAAAGGCAGAGGTAGTTGAGTACCCTATAATGTACTCACTCAATATGCCCCTCTCAATATTAGCTTCCCTAATATTAGTTGTCAGTGTCCTCTCAATATTAGCCTTACCCCTCAACAGATGTTCCTCGCCATAGGCAATATCACGCATGCGTATTGTTTCACTTAGACATCAGCTGGCATTTGCGTATCGCGCTTGCGTTCGACGCCTGCGCATTCTCTAGACGGACTAGGATCGCCCATTATTGGGAGGGAATCCTGAATATGACATTTATGTTACCTGTAGATTTTTGTGATATCATGGATGTGCGATTTATTTTTTTATAATTTCTGATAACACGAACTTCACGTGGGTTCGATTTTTCGAAACATCTGTCAGTTACAGGTTAAAGTAGTATAAAAAAGGAGGGAACTGGGGACGAAGTACCCCAACTCAACGACCCTGCTCACACGAACCCGGTTCATAACGTTTAAAACGAAACTATTTAAAAGTTTTAGGAAACTATTTATATTTTAAAAAACGATTTTAAAAACACTTGAATGTACACTCGAGATAACATGAAAATATTGGGTAATTTTCGGGTGCTCTTAAAATAATTGAATTATTGAAACTATTTACGATTCAGATAATCATTCTGATAATCATCACATTGCAATAGTTGCTGTACGTACGTTATGGATAACAAACTTATTGGAGCATGTGTAAGACATTACATTTTTTGTTGAAATAATAGTATATTGTGTATCGAGGGCGCAAAGGAAGACATTTGAAACAGGTGCGCCGTTGCAGCTCTCGAGGTCGGAAATCCCGTCTTTCCCAATCGTGCTGTTCTCGACACGCCTGTCTCTAATCCCTTCCTTCGCGGCCTTGATACATAATATACTATTAATTAATATATAGACACGTGCATAAGCTGGTATAGTTACAATACGTTGGTAGCTATCTGAAAATCCTCAATCTGTAATAAAATAAAGAGTTCCTTTCAAAATAAATCGTTATGAATATCAATCTTTTGAGTTTTCAATTTTTTATATTAATTTTTAATGGTTTTAAATACATTCTGATGCATCTGATTGAACTAAAAAGTTGTATTTAGGTATAGAAACTCTAAAACAGAGGACATATAGCGATAAAGGGTATAGAATTATTCAGTCATTTTTTATACCCCATTGAAAGTTAAAAGTTTTGTGGATTTACCCATGTAATAGCCATATAACGATTAAATTACAAGGTAGGCGAGTATATATAATTATTACAAATGTTATATAAATGTTACATTTTTATTTCTGGTGCTGGTATACCTCAACACGCTCAACTCTTTTAAAATCTGCTGCCAAGTTGTTATATAGTTTATTTTCGTGTTTGAAATAATTTATTTCTTAACTGCAATTTTTAATTTTGATTTTTGTTGCATATTTTCAATTTTATGATATTTTATTTGTGTTTTTCATTGATAAAATTTGTATTTCTTTAAATTTGTTTTCTGGTGCTGATCACAAAACGCATTCTACAGAGCATAACTAAGTATTTTCCATACACATTTGTATCGAAATTTGCTAATTATTTCTTACAATTGCAACAATCGTATACGAGACGCAAAAGGTGCACATTCATGCAACGGTTGAATTGTTCCTCGTGAAGAATAAAATCATTAGTCGAAAGAAGAGTTAATTTATTTGGTCGTTTTCAATGTTTACATTTCAGTATACAACTGTATCATTATGTAATTATTAGAGACGGAATGAACTATACTAATAGACGAAGGTAGTTCATTTCGGAATCATTTGATGACCGGTGTGACTACCGAAAAATAAAGAAACAAAATCTAAATCCTGCTGGCTGGGTATAATTATTGCCGTGATTCGGGCAAACCAATTAAAAGTCAATCTAGGTTGTCCTTTGTTTAGGCCGCCGTGATATTATACTCAGCAGTTGTTAGCCGATACCGATCTTCGAATGATGTACTTGAAGCATCATATAGTCACTCGCTCGATCGACCAGAGTCGAGTGAAAGTCCTGTTCATTTCTAACAAAGTATACGCATTTCGAATAGTTAAGAAAAGTTGAAACTCATTGTTTGCCTGGCGGAGTAATTTAAACGATCAATTCAAGTTTGTTAATTACACGCTATGTAATTCGTTTTTGAAAGACGTAATCTGCTATGTAGACCGGAATTATGTTGCCTCTGAAACGATTTGTATTAATACATTCTTCATCACTTAATCAATGAATGTTATAATACGTTTTAGCAACATAGGTCATATATTTAATTTGCGAAAATATCTTAATTGTCTAGTTCAATTCAAATGTTGTTTTATTATATAAATGTGTGAATTATATAAAATACAGTATGGGTGATTCTTTTAAAAAGAACAAGTTCAGAATTCAGATTTCACGAATAAGGAGTTTTCTGAATAACTGAGGACGAACTAGGTGTCAATTATTAAAAAATTCAAAATGGTGCATCTAATATGGTGAACGAAATTCAAAACAAATCGCTTGAAACTTGTTAAAATTAAAAATGGCTGACCCCCCAATGGCAGTGGAATAATTGAAAAATTCTCGGATTCGCTAAAAACGTCTTATGGATATCTGATGAAATACGAATTTTTAAATTCGAAATAGCAAACCAAAATGCAACGTTTTTTTGAAAGTTGTTACAAAATTTGACTGCCTACTTCAAATTGATAATAGCATGGGAATATTTTAGTTACAATCATCGAAATAGAATATGAAAATTCTTTGGTTTTTCATACAATTTTATTCCAGTATGATATATAGCGTAGAATGTTTTCAATTTTTATATTTAACACGCTTGAATTATTTAGAATTTCAAGTAATTATATTAATTTATTAATCATTTTCAAACACAAGAAATTACTCTTTGGAAAAAATTGATTATAATGGTTTTCAATATAAGTGTACCATATGCGCAGACGCCTAAATTTCGAGTTTTGTTTCAACAATAGTAAAGGGTAATTTTTGGTATTAGATACATTGCAAACGAATTCAGCAATAATCTAGTCATTATTCACATAATCTGGTCATTATTCATTTACAGATCGTCACATTGAGCGGACTACGTTGACATAGTTTTTAAAAATTGTATGAAAATGGCCCGGAAAAAGCAATATAACTGTGTTCTCATTATTATTATGTATTTCCTCTTGCATTCATGTATTCCGTAATAAACGCAGTCAAAATAAAACTCTAGATGTAACCAATTAAAAAATATTAATAAATTATAATTAAAGGGAATAAATAAAACTCATAATTGCAAGGAATTCAATTTTTAATTAAATGATTAATTTTAGAACATCTTAAATAAGAGATCTTAAATTTGGCGCATAACTCTTCCTAAAGATCATATTAAGAGTTTTTTCTGACTAGTATTTAAGAAATCTTAGGAATTTCAAAGAGTTTTGTTAAGAGTTGTTAAACGATATATTTTTGCTCTGTGCGGTTTATGTACTTTCATAATATGTAATTTCTGGGCCATTCAAAGGAAATTGATTTTGCCCGGGTAAAAATATATAAGTAATATTCTGTACTTAAATAGTTTGATTGTAGGTGATCACACATTACAGAAAGAAATACCGTTAATGTAATGAATGTCACCGAACAATGAACGGCATAATGTTGTTACGCTGGCATTCTGCACGATTGCACGGCATATAATTTTTAATGAACATTCGTGACATTTAAAATATCTTTGTATTGTGTAACCTTAACAATTTGCTGAATTAGGAACTGGCACATATCGTTTCCTCATTACATCAGGTGTAAACTCGTCAGGTTTGCATTGTGTTTGTTACCAGAACTTGCTATTATTTGCAGTTCGCTGATGGATAACAAAATTGCAAAAATTAAATATCATTTTCATTATCGTACACTTCGTATATTACTTATTTAACAACCGCTTCCTATTTTTAACGCAATGCATAAATATATTCAGTATGGTATATATATAAATGCATCAGTTCAAAACTGAGTCAACTATGTTTCTAGATTTGTCCGAAATTATTTTCCAATTAAGTTGAGTACAGTTATATTTATCACTATAATAGTTTGTGCTATCTTCGCTGTATTGTTCTATTTTACTTTTATTTCCGTTATTTTGTTTTTAAAGTGCTGCGCTGTAATTAATTTTGACGAGAAAGTGTATTTTCCAATTATAAGCTGAGTAACGTATCTGCAAATTTTCGCTGTTACGCTCTAACACGCAAGCGCGAAAAACGCTGGTCATTCCTACCTCTCGCAAACAGTGCTGTTTACATAGTTGACGCAATTAAGCATTTATTGCCTTTTATTTTGATGCACTATCATAGCTGTAATAATAATCGTATGTTTGTAAATAAATTTATCGAATTCCCTTGACATTAGACACAAATAATAGACAGTTAATTACGCGAATTTACGACAATCGAATAAAATTTGACATTAAGTAGCCCAACAAAAATTTTAGAATTTCATGTTGCCCTATAAGTAAGAGTCGATTCTTGTAGGATATTTGCTCCAGAACCCAAATATGACCCCCAAAATATTCAATTGGCTCTAGTTTTTGAGATACTGATCTTAAAAAGGGGAAAAATCCGACTTCAGGTATTTTGCGTGTATTCGCAGCCCAAAAAAATGCCGTTGTCCCACTAGAAAGACTCAATTCTGATAAAATGTTTGCATAGAATCCAAATGGGAACTCCAAAATGTTGATATTCACCTAGTTTTTGACCAAATTGAAGGTTAAAGGATTTGGTTTCTGCGGGGAAAATCCTACCAAAATCGACTTTCACTTATAGGGCAACAAAATTTTGTTGGGCTGTGTTATCGGTGATCTAGGTAATTATGTGTCACTGGTATGATGAAAAAAGAAATGTTTTTGTCAGTCAATTCCATACGCCGATTACCAATTTTTCAAAGCTCATTGAGATAATTTTGTATGATCAAAGCTTGGGTTTCAATGAACACAAATTTTTCCCAACATTTCAGTCCGACTTCAGATGGATGCACAGCTCCGAAACTGCACTATCAGATATTTCGTTTTTACTTGATCATGAGTGGTTATTGTCAAATTTAAATATTACGGGTTTTCCATACAAGTTTGTAATTTAATGAGATCATATTTTTACCAGCGTTCGCAATCAGTAGTGGTCAAATTAAAACTTTAAGAATCGCTGGTGCTAAAAGATATCATGTTCTGTTTTGCAGTTTATGGTCCATGCCTGAGTCAAGATAGGAAACGGAAAATCCAAAACGTGCAAATACGTGCTTTCGATATGCTTTTGGAAACCGGAAATTTGATCATATAATTCCAGCGTTAGTTAAATCTGGCTCATTTAATATGGATTTGCGTATGCAAGTTTCTAAGTCGGTTAGTTATGTCCAGGTGTCCAGAATATCTTGCCTCGAAACTTATGCAATAGTTATTTCTGGCATATTAAAATACCCTGGACATACAACCGTAAAATTCAGAGGAACATTTTCTTGTATAACTGCTATTCTATTTAATGCTTTGATATCAAGTCTTGATATCAAGTCTGCGATTATATCCATTCATCCTCGAACTTACCTATTTTTTAAAATTGCAGAACTAATTAAATGTTTAATTTTTTGCAGTATTTCTTGTCTGTATAACAATATAACATGAATTCGATTTATCAGCAAATTCATTGATGTTATTTTTAGTATAGGACAAATTCATTATGCTAGTATTGTATTCGAAAAAGTACGTAAGATTGCTTTTATGTTTATCGGTATTGATCTTGAACTTTACTAGGCTGCACAATAGCAGTATAGACCTGCTGAGCCTCGCCATTTTGTTATGTTGGATAACAATAAAGTCGTTTATTACTAATATTATTATTATTATTATTAAATGTAATGATAAGCATGGAAGTAAAAATAACGTTTCTTAATCTTGTATACATTTTGTTTATGCTTGCAGGTGTTACGTAACGTCATACAAATAATGCTTCTTGTAATGTTTAATGCATTGTTTTCATTAGCTTCAAAATTAAATTTCCGAATATTATATTTCATTTGTAGTTTTAGTTATATACAATGTCATCAGCTCTGAGGAAAAAGACTTATCTTATTGTGGCACAGAAAGGCTTTTATTTCCATCTCGCAATACAAAATCTCACTAGCAACAATTTTTTTACCATGAATTATGTTAGTAACAAAATAATTCGTCTGCACAGCGGAAAGAAAGTCCGATCTCCTACCAGAAATTTCATGTTCAATAGTTGAGACGAGGTTTTATATGCGATCTTAAATTTAGTTCATGATTCGTCCAATTCATGGGAGTTCCTACCAGCCCTGCTGAAGCAAACTATTATGTTCGTGGATTACATAACATTAGCTACAGTTCTGACGGTCACTGATTAATCATTTCCTCATTTTCAAAACAAAAGGTGTCCATATTTGACAGATATTGCATATTTACTGTTGCAACTGTTAACATGCTGAATAACGAACTAATGATTTTTTTACAGAACAATGCTAAATCATGATTTGCTACAATCTTCCATTCGGTTTTTGTAATTAACTCAATAGTCTATAAATTCTAAATATTAAATTCAAAATATATTTAAACATTAATTTCTTTTTAAAATGATGTAAGTTTGGAAACTACAGAAATATAAATTGTGTTTCTAACATCACATACCACTTACAGAGATTTTTGGAGCTTTTCCAAAGATATCCCTAAAAAGGCAAGTTTTAGAGGCCTTACTTCGGCCAGTTTATAAAAAGAGCCCTTTACGAAGTTCCTATTGACTTCTTAAAACATTAATCTTGATGATATCTTATATACTTGTGACCTTAAATTTATCTCATTCTGGATCATAATTTTTTTTATAAAATTCATATATTTGGCATGTGGTCAGTTTCTTGTACATACACTTAGCGATGCTCGAATCCAAAAATTATTAATACATCATATACCAACCTATGGATGATACCAATAATAAATAGTTCTCAAACGACAGCTCTTTCTTGAGATGTCATATATATTTGATAGGTTCCTGGTAGAGATTTAGCTGGTTGAGCTAGCCATTATCCTAGCTGATGGCATGATCTGTTCGGTAGAATTTCGGTAGAAATATACACGAATTCTAGTTGAGAACCCGCTAGACCAGTAACATATATTTATAAAGCAATATAAGTGACATAAAGCAATAATTGCAAACTGAAAATATCATATCAAGTTTGTATAATACGTACGAATCAATCGATTCGACAAAACGAGCAGATGTAAATGTAAACGATTTTTCTTTCGAAATGAAGATTTGATGTTTACAGCAGCTTTGTAGACAATCTCGAAAGCATGTGCGCGCGAATCAGCTGAGACCCAGCCGCCATATTGGAAGTTCGATCGAGAGGTATTCGAGATTCTCGAATCAAGCCGAAGTCGATAAGTTGTAGGAGCTTGTCGCACTCATGGTAAAATATATTAGCTGTCTCAATGTCTCGCCTCTGGGTAGATTTCAGCTAGAATTCGTGTATTTTACTATTTTTTCGTAGGATTTCTACCCGTATTATAGACCTACCCAGATCATAAAAATCTAGGATTATTCTGGCTAGATTCTCGTCAATATCTCTATACCAGGGGTCTTCTATAGCTCATAAAATTAATACAGAAGAGTTCTAAAAGACAACTTTAGAAACCCTTTCTAATCAGTGTTTATGGTTATTTTCTTTATGAGGGAGCGATTTTTTAAAAATTGTAAGTATTTACTAAAATAATGTGATTGTTGCTGACTACACATTACGGAAAGAAATGTTGTTAATGGAATGTATGGTAATGTGGTTTGGCTGGCATTTTGCACAATTTCGAGTTCCTAAACTGGATTGGGGTCGTCAAGTAAATAGTTTCACTAGGAAATAAATTAATTATTAACCAATTAAATGGAACAGAAAACTTATTAATTGCGTAGTTCAACTATTTCCTCAGTTACCCTAAAAAATGTCTCATCAGGAGCTGAGAGCACAAAGCGATTGTTTGTCTCAACTGATCCTTTTTTCCGCGAAGATGCCTTTTTGCAGTAAATTTTTCTTTTATTATAGTACCTTTCTCATTTCCGCAACGACATAACGCTTATTGCTCCAAACCAACTACATATTTTCGTTGAATTTAGCACTCGCGTCAAGCATTCAATTTGCAGGCATCAGACGGTGCTGGAACATTCAGGACTTCCGGTAGGTTAAGAAATGACGGAAAATACTATTAGATTTCCTTGGTACAAAAAGAATATAATATGAGAATAGCGCAATTAAAAACAATAAAGCCATTACCGAGTGGCTTGCCGCGAGTGTTTTTATGTCCTCGTATACATGAGCGCATCCTCATTCCCTTCATGTAATTTTTCATGCGCAAGCAAAGACGAGGTGGAGGAGCAGTCAGTGGTGGCATCCTCCGCGATTTCATTGAAACACTCGTTCTCGCTGGAACCCAGAAACGGGATGCTGCTGAAGAATTTCGACATGCGGGTCAATTAAGAGTAATTGCCGCGCGAGCGATCTCAAAGATCCGTGAATTCCGCTCCAACGTCGATCGGACGATCCGATTGGAATACCAATCGCGTCTCGGAGAATTGACTGGCGCGGGCCAATACGCCGCGTTCATTCGACGCTCTTTTTCACCTGCTGAATTGATTGCGTTCCGCGACTGCAATATTCCCTGGCTCGCTCTTTCTCTCTCGCTCCCACTCCCATCTTCCCCTCGATTTTCTTCTCGCAGCGAATCTCCGGTCGGACTTTTTGTTTTGTGCACTTTAGATTCGTCGAAAAGAATTACTGTTTGTTTTTCAGATCGGTCGTTTTTAACCGTCATTGATTTACTTTTTATCAGGCGTTATGAGGAATTCTTACCTGCGAAAAAATTGACGGCATTCTACAACAATACAACACCTGCTACATTCAAATTTTTTCTTTCTATGTGTAAACGCCAGAAATAATTGTAAAGTAAAACAAGTTTTGAATTAATTGCAAACACAATTGTCTCTGACTAGGTGTCTGTCCCAATAAGCATACTTCAAAATAAAAAATTCTTTAAGTAGTTTCGAATGTTCATAAAAAATAATTCTTAAATTATGCAAAAGTATTCCTAAAGTAATCTTTATTTCGATATCGCCCAAAGGAAAAGTGTTTCGCAGCTGTGATAAAAGTAACCATAAAGTATTCTTTGCGAACATATAGTTAGTTGTGAGATTGCGTACTCGGCCATCATGAACTGTCAGTCGACAATATTGGATGTTTCGAGTGCCCACCGCATGGTGGTATATCAAGTATTGAGTTCAACACATGCACCCTGTGTACTATCTTATGCAATCATTCTCACAAGTGATGAAGGCAGCTATTATACCATTTATAAGCACAAACTTCTGCGCGACTTTAGGTATTTGATCATACTCCGAGCGCGGCGTTTGCAAAGATCAAAGTAATATAATACTAATAATCAATAATGTATATGAAAACGCATTGTTTCCACGAGAATGTTATCTAGTGTATGTTAACCCTTTGCGGCATACATTTTCTTTATACGGAAAACAGTTGAAGATTGTTACTCGGAGGTTTTCAGGGTCGCTGATTGCGAATCTGAAGTCAGATTTTTAAAATTGAAAATAGCGGATTCAAGATGGCCGACCGACATGCGAAAAATAACCCAAACTTTACGAAACTCGGTTCTCGGGGGTTTTCGGGATCGCTGATTACAAATTTCAAATCGGATCTTGAAAATTCAAAATGGTGGATCCAAGATGGCCGACATAAATGTGAAAATTTACTTAATCGGGATAAAACTGGGCACTCTATGTTTTCTAAATTTTCAATATATATGGCAGAGATCAGATTCGCAATCAGCGACCCCAAAAATCCCCGAGTAACGAGTTTCAAGTAAATCCGATGACTTTTTAAAAATTCATCCGCCATATTGTTTCCGCTATTTTGAATTTTTGAAAGCCGATTTCAAATTCGTAATTAGCGATCCCAAAAGCCTCCAAGTAATGAGCTTCAAGTAAAGCCGATGAATTTTTAAAAATTCATTCGCCGTATTATTTCCGCCATTTTTAATTTCTCAAAACCAACTTCAAATCCGTAATCAGCGACCCCGATAACCCTTGAATACCAAATTTCGTTCTAATTTACCTTTTAGTTCATTCAAAGATGATTTCTTTCTCAAAAATCGACGATTTTTAAAATTTATTTATTTATACTTGCTAATAATTTATTATACAGTTATTATCTTTTTCGTTACGTACCAAAAAGCCCCGTCTACCACTGTAAAAAGATGTTTTTGATATTGCTTCGAAAGCATTGAAGCTAGACAGAAAAGTTGTGAATAAAAAATATGGTAATCTGGGTTACCACTATGCCGCAAAGAGTTAAGGAAAGTACTGCTCTGATAGTAAATTGTACTACTACGTAAAACAAGATTTTACGCAGCCTACACACCAAGACGTAGTATTTCGTTTTTTTCAGATCCGTTTGTAATTATTTTCAAGAATAACATTCGAAATGTCGCGAAATCTCTCGAGGCAGGGGAGAGATTAGAGACAGAAATTGCAGTTCTTTCTTACGTTCAAAGGCGAAGAATTATTTTCATCCTTGAGCAATCGCGTTTCCCAATTTAGCACGAAAGTGCAATATCTTGTAGCATACAATGTAAAATAATAAAATAAATAAGCAGCCAATAAGAATAGATCGGCAATACGCCACGTAGTCAAGAGTCATTGAATTTCCTTCGTCAAAATGTCAGATATATGTCAAAACAATCTTTAAAGAACTCGTAGCCCTCTTTCTTTTCTGGAGTCGGAGTTGTTACGGCATATGATTAATCGGAGAAGATGTTGATTGTGAGTCACTTTTCACTTTTGATAAGTGTCAAACAATTCCATTTTCCAAGAATATAGGAATGATCCAATTTTGCGGGAAGTAAACTTTGAAACTCCAAAAGGTAGACGGCGATGAGTTTCGCATCAGAAACGGAATCCTATCTGATCTGAGCTAGTCAAATTTCTGTTTATGAATCAGAGGTACTGCATCTTATAGATTTTTGGCGCCTGAAAATGAATCGACTGTTGAATTTTACTCATCACGTCAGGATTTTATAATGCCTGATCTGCAAAATATTCTGAGGTTAGGACCTGTTATAGTCCTATGTAATTAATCACTGAATCTACTTCTCCAAAAACTAACACTAGAGAGCAAACATTTTTCTTCTCATTAACTTATAAGTTTCTTTACAGATTTCTGTACTTCATAGGAAGTCATCCGAATTTCCTATGGAATTATGTAATAAGGCAGTCTCTTTTTAGGTTACACATGAAGCGCACTCGCTACTTTAGAAAGCGTTGACACTTGTCCTTACGTATGTTTAGGTGAGCGAAGATTATTTTAGATTACGTAAGGTGGCGTTTTAACATCTGCTTAAGCATTAGTTTGTACATTCCAAGACAATGGATAGTTTAAATGAAGTGTTTGTAAC
Organism: Trichopria drosophilae; assembly: GCA_030407085.1. NCBI lineage: Eukaryota > Metazoa > Arthropoda > Insecta > Hymenoptera > Diapriidae > Trichopria > Trichopria drosophilae. The sequence goes on along the minus strand of CM059586.1, from coordinate 67,083,781 downwards.
CTGAATTAGAATTTGAACCTGAATACCTCCACTTCGGTATTAGGAATAGTAATGAAAATAATAGGAAAAATGGTGATGAGGCATTTAAAAATCTCTTATATGATTTTAAATATATTTTTTCGATTTTTAAGCTTTTAAGTTTATTACGCCACGCAGCAAATCAAACTAGGTATGATTTTAAATTGAATTATCGTGTTTTGAAACATCAATATTGATGCGAGTTTTCTGAAGGAATTTGGTAATCCTCGTGCATCCTTCAAACTTGTACAGGTCGTTGTCACTATCGCCAGTCAATTAGGAATTTGAGACACTCGATAAGTGCCTTTCTCTTTCTTCTTCTATCTGTTTTTCTTTCTCCTCTCCGTCTGTCGTCTCTCAGATTTTTCGTGGTGTTCCTTCAAATACTTTGGTACATTCTAACCGACTAGGTTCGAAGACGCGAGTGGAGGCTACAGGGGGCTATCAGGGCCGACCTGGTCATTTGTTTCGGGCGATAAGAGCAGGCTCCAGCGTCGTCTCCCTGACTGGATCCAGTCGGACTTCTCCAGCCGATCCGAACATGGCGGCCACTTAAACTCCTAAATGGACTCGACTTTATGCCTGGAGATAATTTCATAATGATTTACAGCTTATTTTTGTAAACCTTGCCAACTCGCGGCGATCTTTAATTTCTCCGAGTCGTATCAAATAAGAAATTTACACTTCTACGAAACGGAATTTCGTCCACGTATGAATTTTTTTTATTATGTCGTTCGTATTCTTGTAAATTTACTCATTTCACGATCTTGTCGATCGCGATCGACTCGAACACGTTTTCGTTTCGCGAAATGAGCATTGTTCCAGTAGAGTTAACTTTAAAAATTAAGTCATAGCGTTGAATCTCTTTTATATGTTTTTGAAACCCGTAATAAAATATTTGTTTAATATTATGTAGGTATGCTGATGGCATTTTAAAGGCTCATCTTTGGAAAAAAATAAGTCAACAATTTTTATAACCGAATGCGATTCGATGGAATGCCGTAAAGGAAAGACTTTTTAGTTTGTTTTTTAATTATATTTTTATATTTTTATGAGTTCATTTAGGAATATACTCTAAAAGATCTTCTTATATATACAATTTAAACCGTTTTCGTAATTTACATATAAGAGCGGCATAAACCAACAGTAAAACCAACACGTATTTTTTAAATATCATTGGATTTATTATTGGCAAATATATTTATGTTCATTCTTAATATATTTTGTTTTCTCTACTTACTTCGAATTGGCGATATTTTACATATTAATCTATTTCAAACCTTATATATAGTCAACAAGGTACACAGGAATATGAAAAGACAAATAATGTAAAAAATAAATTAATTTGAATAATTGCACAAAACAAATGATCACCTGTTGCTGATTCGTTCAGCAACAGTGATGGTGTTAATATTGATTAATGATAATAGGATTAGAATGTTAAAAACACAAAAACAGAAGGTTAACCTTCTTACGGCGGTAGATATTCATCGAGATTTTTCTTTTTCATTATCTTAGGATCTAAACCGTGGACTCTGAAGTCTTTCAATGCATTTTAAGAAACACATGCTTCAGATATTTGGATGTGATAATGTTTCACCACAATACATATATTGTCACCTATATGTCACTTTATCCAGTTTATCACAGAAAAAAAAATTTTCCAAAAAATGACCAAACGTTTTCGAGTCCTGCGGATACCAGAACATTGTTATAGTTTTTACTAAAATATCACGACCATAATTATTAAACTTTTTTTAAATGTTACCATAATAAGTACTACATGCTTATTTAAGAATTATTTTCTTTATTTTTTAGGAAAATTTAGTAATTTTTATGATAATTTACTGAAGAACCGATGTGTTCGAAAGGTCAAATTGATAACTAACATACCTGTCTACCTACGTCTTTGGGGTCCCTCTTTAATAAATTACTATAATAATTATATGCGCGTCATATTTTCAAACTTTATTTTTATTTTGTCGAGCTGCTGCACACTGATCCACAATGGAAATTAAAACGTAGTACAATCAAGTCATAAATTGTTCTGACAGTTCGATTCTATAGTAAGAATTAAAAAACGCAACAAAGAAAGTTACAGTTGTTTTTCTTCCTCGAGAAATAAATAGAAATAGAATTTATTCTATTATTCAATTTCTACACCGACAATTTCGGACTCGAAAACGGATTTTTTCACTATTTCTATGATTTCAATAATCTGCAAATTTTTATTGCTTTTTGCTTTATCTAGGACCAACGATGGACGTGACAGTGCATTCTGATGGGCCATTTTTATTTTTGTTTAAATTTTGTATATGTATATATTTTGTCTTTCTTTATTTTTAAAGTTTTTGTATCTCTTATACTACTTATCATTGTTTTATTATTTTTTGAGATTCGAGCTAACTGAGACTCTTAAGTTAAAGCCAAGACCGAGATCCCGACAGAGAACGAAAGAAACGATATCGAGCCGAGACCTGGTAACATAGTTGACACCAGTATTAGTGTTATGCAACGGTGGTTAACATTGACGCTACTGAGAAATCGGACTGGTGGCTTGGTCTGAAAGTAATATCACGATGATGTACCAAACAAATTATAAATACACTGCATTATTAAAATAGTAATGTTTTATTAATATAAAGTGAATCATATTTCCCTGGTGAAAAACGAAGCCAGTTTCCGGCTATTGTATTTGGTCATTGCTTTAAACGATCCAGCCCAAAACCATGACCAGAAACTAGCAGCATTTTTTTACTAGTAAATATTGTGTAAAATGATATTGACATGATATACTACATACCCGATTATATGTGTCTATTATATTCACGTTAAACCTTTATCTGAGAAGTTACTAACTGAAATGGCGGTAAGGGGTTTCCCTTGAATTAACGAACTTAGCTAAGCTTAATTAAGTTAAGAAATTAATTAAAACCTAGTGAAAATGTCAACCTAACACCTTTCACAGCACGTAACGTTTCTAGAGATCTCGAAATACTTGACGTGCGCTTTCAGTGTCGTGCAAAACTTTGCAGCAGATTGCACGTCGATATTCCGCAATTGTTTGCACCTGACGTCAACTCGTATGAAATCGCGGGTGAGATCTCTGTCGCCGTTATTAAATTAAGCCGGAGCTCGTACATTGTTCGATAATGAGTGACACGCATAATCCGAAGAAATGTGGCATCGAGGCCTACGAGTTTCGCGCGAAACGAACGAAACAATCCTCATTACTGCATCCACCGCAAAGTGGTTGCAGGTACGTAACGCGTTATTGTTTTTATCTCGGCTCGATCGTCAGCTAAAATTGTGTCAGATGCATATCGTTTACGTGCGCTTCGTCTGTGCATTCAAACCTGAGCTTGCCATTGTTATTTTTGACAAATTTTTAAACCGTTTCGACGTGTTGGCACCTAAAACACCTGTCATTCAGAAGGGATTTGGAGATTTGATATGAACAAAATTTGAAACCTAAGAAGGTCCTACTAAATCGGGTTAAGTCCATTAGGATTGCGTGCTTTACTAGCAATTAGCATCAAGCGACTCTTACGATTGCGTAATTTATTTTGCAGACTCGGTGTTGTGCATTTATCGACAAAAGATCGCTTCTAAACGATATTTCAAGGCGCATTCGTCGTGCCTTTCAGCGCAGTCGCGACGGGATCTGAGTCGTTTAATTGAGGTTTTTGCAGCTCGCATGATCATTATTCTACTATATGTCTACGTTTTATAGACACCTGCATCGATGAGATGTGCATTTTGAGGCGTCTGATGAAGATGATCGTGGATCATTCTTTTAAAATTTATTTTTTCTTTGAGAATGTTATTGCCAATATATAAAGCAGACTTTTTCGAGAGTAGTTTATTTAAATGATCTCGTTCAACGCAAATACTTCTAAGTTTATTTTAGTACATACATGTTTCTTCTAGATCCCTGATTATTGTGTTGTAGTGTCATAAAGAAAACATGAATGGGAGAATAGATGTCGTGGATTGTGTAACATATACAAGTACGGCTAAACAATTTAATACTGATGATACTTCTCGGTACTTTGTTTATGTAGGACACAAAAGAATATAATGAAACTAAATGAACACCTAACAATTATTCTTTCCTTTGTGTCATTTTATTGTAAGAAAACCGTGGAATACTGTGAGTTGTTGTTTTGCAAAAGCTTTTGAAGGAACCTTTACGAAATCTATATCCACAAAAACTAATTGTTAATCCATATTTTCTTGATATTTAACATTAAACTTGTATGACATTATATAAATTATAAAGTAGCTCTTGCCTCATTTTAATGTTTCTTCTTTGCTCTTTCATGACTCAACTGATTGTGTATGTTCAGACAAGGAATGAAGGAAACATTTCGTTTAACTTTCTCGTCTTACATGGGAATAAGGAGAAACCTTAAAATAAGAGAAGTCCATATATTGGCTGTCTCGATAACTTAAAATAAGGTGATATGAGACTACTTGTTTTAATATGCTACAGCCTGGAACTGGGACATTCTTTTACTTTAGCAACTAACATCAGAGCTATTATCTTGATCATATTTGAAATTTGAAAAATAAAAGTAAACTTATTCTGAAAATCAAGATGAGGGGGAGGGGGCATTAAAATGACGTCGAACCATACAAAATACAGTTTAAGGTGCTTAGGTATTACAAACATGTGAAAACGTTTTGTTCTTTATAAATCTAATTTCAGATTTATAAATAGCGACCCTCTAATACCTCTGAATAAAAATAATCATAGATCTTTATAAGTGATAGTTCGAGAACGCGATATTTTGAAATTTTGTGATAAGTTCCAAGAGGTTTCCATGTAAATCTCTTTTTCCATGTAAACCAAAAAAATGTTTTGCACAATAACTGTCAAACTTTGTTTGAGTTATCAATAACCTTTTTTACCATCAATCTGAAAGAGGGGTACGTTTGAAGTTGTTTCAGAAATACTTTCTTCTTAAAAATGAGAACCGGAAGTTTATCGGTAATGAAATAATCAAGAAAGGTTTTTTCATAATTTCACGTAGGTCGAAGCGTGTAAATAAATAACCATACAAATAGTAGACATAATTGATACCGTCAACATCTAGTCGATAATTTATGCCTTAGTGGGTGTGTTGTAAATATCGTCATTTTTTCAATAAAGGGATTATCCACAATATACTGACCACAGAAATATGCTGACTAATTGATTTTAGTGAGCAACTTTTAAGTATTTCATACTTCAATTAAGAATCGTTCACTTAAAAGTAATTCATCAGACATAACTTTTTTATAATCGAGATTAGATTAAAAATAGACGAAACAGATTTATGGGCTGAATAAACTAGAATAAAAATAAAAGAATGCTAATACCTTGCACGACAAATCATCTATTCGAGTTCTCCATGAAGCAAGTAGATCTTAACCAGGGCAATCATTAGTTGATCACTTACGCCATTTGATTAATGAGTTTCAATGAAAAAAAAAATGGTAATTTCATGAATTAAAATAAGTCTACTCCTGTCCAGACTGCATATTTTCTCTGCTAACGTTTAATCAATATTGTAATTATGAACTGGAAATGTTTATGACGTGTATTGAATGATAGTTTATATTTAATAATTTTTTATTTGTAGAATTTAATTTATTATTAAGTGACATCTAGAGGTATATATAAACTTTTAATGAAATAAAGAGAGAGAAAGAGAGAGGATGCACCCATATGTACGTGGTTACATTAAATGCATTTCTCAGCCCATAAGAACATTTCTACTGATTGGCATAATACGCGAAAGCGTTGCGTACATATTTGTATTATAAATCTTGTTAAAGACCGCACAAAGTGCACCGTCGGTAAATGGAGTAAAGATCACTTTCTAGGATGGTATCATAAATTACAGAGGAGACGGGCAAGTCAAGACTTACGGTGAAATTAAGTACAGAAGTAATTTGTATTAACTGCGGTTTACAGCCGAGAGTTTTGCTTCTGCTAAATACGAATATTTGCTATATCTGTGGCCGGGGATCATCGTAAATCACTGTTGAATCTGGCTGAAGCTTGAGCAACCCACAACTCATTAAACGGGGTGGGGAAAGAAAGGAATCACTATTCAACTTGGCCTTTATTCTTGTTAGTCAAGTACTTTGCTATTATATAGACTGTTGGAATTAATGCCGTCACTGATCATCATTCTGACGGTGCACTGTTGGTAATAGAACGCTGCATTTTTTGTAAAAAGGCGCAAACGATTCGATTCCAGATTTCAAATCCCCAAAATTAACTATAATTTTATAGTTATGATGAGATTGGACACTTAAGAATGGTTCGTATATGATACTTAATTGAGGAAAAACTCGCTGAATTTAGAAAGTATTATTAAGGGATCCTGCATAAAGTGAACGGAAAATGGGGCCCGGTAGATTGGGCTGAAATTGGAGTATGTTAGTGTTTTCGACATTATAATAAAGAATTCTTCCGGGCCCGAAGTGATTTTATGGTAGTTTTAGAGATATAGAGGTAGTGTGTGATATTGGCGAGAAAGTGGGGCGTGTGGTCCCACTGGCTTGTGTAATTTTTACCAATTTTCTAATCGATATACTCCAAAAAGTGCAAAATAAGTTCTAGTGAATCGATATCTGAATCCGAATCAGAAGATCGTTCATTCTGATGAAGTCACCTGAAGGTCAAGTGGAGGTCATTTCAGGTCAAATTGAAGTAAAGTTTTGTCACAAATTCTAACTAAGAAGCGTATAATTGTTCAAAATCACTTAAAGGTCAAATCAATTACAAATTTATTACACATTTCGGTTTTTAAAAATATCGATTAGACTTAATGTCTGTATACAACTAATTATAAACACTAAAGTCACTCAGACCAAGATGATCACACATCCTCTTCTGTATCTCGGGAAGTATGCGTAGGATGACTTCCGGTTTGTCAGAGCTTGTAATCAGAAAGTCGAGAACTATAAGATGCTCCAATTTTAGTCCAATCGACCGGGATCTCCCGCATTGCTTGGTCGAAAACTATACGCGGGACCACACGCCCCACTTTCTCACCTTGGTGCATAATATACAATTCTTGTTTCTCGTGGATATATCTCAGATGTCTAAGTGCACATTTGCAGCAGATGACGTACGTCATATCCAGAATTCCGCTAAATACTTCACTACTTTATTCATGGATTGCCGCCGTGTTGTATTTCACTAACAAACTATTAACACAGTATTCTATGAAATTTGTATATATTACATTAGCCTTTTCGATTCGAATAAACGGTTGAGAAAATGTTCCAACCATATTGGACAAGTTCAATTTAGGTATGGTAATTTTTGGAATAGACAAAATCAGATATTTTATAAGTAGGAAATGGAGGAAAAAGAGGTTCATTTTATCACTACAACTCTACAAATTTAATCCAACTTTGATAAAACTATTTAGTCGCTCCTGTTACTTTTACTAGACTGCAGTTGTTAAATATTTTAAGAAAGCACCTAATACTTACATATACTGAATTTACATTTTTTGTAAGTACGCACGTTACAGACCGTCGTATACATACGGACTTTGCCATAAACGCGTTTTTCATTAATAAGCACTAAAAATCATTAAAAAGTGTGCCTTATGGTAGGCATAAATCTTTTGCCCGTACATCAGCGTGTGCACTTTGCAATTAGCGGAAGCCATTCTTTGTATACAAGGCTCGCTAATTTTAATCAGCGATTGCGAGGCCGCCGATAGCGATTACGATTGCGATACTAGCCGGTGATCTTGATATTATTCTTAGGCGATTCTTTAACGATCGTTTGGGAACGTACAAATCAGCGAGTACTGCATCTAACCAGCGAAGCCGCATATCATACGTGGCATTTAATGACTCGTTAACGAGGTACGATGTAGCTGATGCATTATGGCATGCATTATGGACTCTGCGAGCAATTGCATTTCGGTCATAATCAGCTACTTGAGGTTTCTCTACCTTTGACGATTGCAAGAGAGCCACGGAGGTGGTGTGAATTGCTCTGTGTTTTCGTGTTAAAACAGCTACAAAGGAATTCCTAACGTCCGTTATTAACATTTTTTTATTACTGTAGGATTGCAAAAGTACCTTATAATGCTCACCTGTTGCAGTTTGTAGTTGCAATTGTTGGTATATATTGCGATATTTTGTAGGATTTTTAGACATATTAGTCGAGGAGAACTAAATGGAAAACAAATAAGGTTCGACACGTTGTGCACTATTAGAGTTAGACTATTGCTTCTGGAAATTATTGAGTAAATATTTTTCTTTTTCAAAGCTTTACATGGAATTTATACGACATGTGACACGGCAGTTTGCAATCCTCATAAATAGATCACCAGGTTCTAATAATATACAGCGGGTGTTGGAATTTGCATGGTCAACCCTTCACTGTTTTACGTATACGTTCTTTTATTTCAGTGATTATTGTTTTTTTAGTTGCAAACACTTTTAGCGTGGTCATACTTGATTATTGTAACGCTTACATTAGATTGCCCTACGCTATTGCTTAACCGAATTGGAGTACTTCGTAAAATATGAGATCTGCGAGACGGAGATCTTATGAAAGGACATCGCCTCCCAATGTTTCTTACGAACATCGCACTTGAACAGATCGAATTTGGTTGATTTGTCAGTATCAACATTTTGATTCGATTCCCATTTACGCTTCAGTAGATTCAAATATAATATCAAGCGATATAGAAAACAGCTACAAAGACATATTTTTTTGTTTTTGGCGGCCTCCTCTTGAGTTCGGGTTACATGAATGAAATCAGAATTGCTGGACTGGATATAACATGGTTAGGAAGTCTACAATGTTGTACAGGAAACATCATTTTATTATTTTTTATTTTGCTACAAAATATTTTAATCATTTAGACAATGAATTGTGCAGATTCCAAAAATTCTTCAGTAGTCGCACAATGTTCGGAAGATGATATATCATTGCGTAACACAGAGTAAAAACGTTCTAAGTAGCAAATAAAAACACGTTTCTGTAACGAGTACGGAGGAGAGCCTTGTACACTTCTAGCGGTAATATGGTGAACAAACCGATCACAGCTAGAATCCTGTTTCTGGTCGAATCAAACTAGATAAATTATACTCGGAACACTGTGTGGAATAACGTTTCTTCTACATTTTATTTTCGAAATGTGGTTGACAATTAATTGTTACTCTTGCACTCGTAATAGCGGTCCAAAAAGAAAAGAAGAACCTTTAATTTTTTATAATTATTGTATCTATTTTTGTCTCCACGTGCTTATTGGCATTGTAAATTTTAATGAAATGATTAGTCATAATGATCGTACTTATAAATAACGAGTGAATTGCAATAAGGAAACAATAAAAAGTCTAAATATCCGGATTCGGCATCGAATTATATTACACGAAACACGAGCAAACATTGGAATCAAGATTGGGACTCCCGCCACGGGGAATGGCGCGCAAGCAATTGTAATTGTTTGAGGTAATGCACTATCGCGGCCGGTGCACCCGTAATCTCGTAACTGCACAGATAAATTCGCTTCGTCAAGTGGGAGCGATGGGATCCGGTTAAATTTGAGTTTAGCAAGTTAGCGCAAAGTTCGGGCAACCGTTCGTCATCACGACTCGTGCGCGTATATTGCGATAGCGAACGTACGTGCAGGGTAATTGCAATTAGCATACATCACATTGGCGCGGGCGCCACTCGGGTGCACGCGAACACAACGGCGCAGGACTTTTTCTTCATCATTAATTGCCCATTATGTGCTTTTCGTTAATTTTAATAGATTTTATACGGCCTCCATTAAGGGGGTATACATCGGTAAAGCGGGAAAAAAGAGATTTTCATATTTTTTTTCTCCTGAAAACAGCAACTGATTGCACGTCATTAGCACTTACTGCAAATATTCGTATATCCAATTAACTCGGTAATGTCTGAAAGATCAGATTTTGCACAAAATTCAGCGTGGCAGTATTTGAAAAATAAAAATATAAAAAATCGAAATTTCCATATCCTACTATTTTGGGGTTGCTCTTTTAGTGAAGTAGAAGAATATATCATAATATCACATTTTTCGCACTGTTTTTTAAAGAACATTCTTTCTTCAATCCTAATTTTGAACATGATATCATTTTCTAGATACTTTTTACTTAATCCCAAATTTTTTCTTCCATACTTCGATAACATGTTTTTAAATGTAAATAAATTAATATTTATTATACAGGGTCATCGAAAAGTATCGGACCCCCCTAATATCTTCAGTTAGAATGCACTTAGGAGAAAATGTCCAATAGCAAAGTTGTATGGTTTCAAGCGGGCAGTACGATGATGACCTTAACTTTGACCTTGACCATGTCCTTCAAGGTCATTTCAAGGTCAATCTTATTTTTTTAAATAAAACCCCCTACATTTTATTGCATATTCTTATAGCTTATCTCGAGAGCTTTCCGAAACACTATAATAAAATATTTTTTTATTAAGTACTTTTTGAGTTATAAACGTTTGAAGTTAACAATTTTTTGACACAAAATGTAGAATATCTTGTAAAATATTATTTAGTTTTCAGTAATCATAACCTTAATACTTTTGTGCGCGGAATAATGAGACCAATTAATTGGTTTAAAGAAAATACATTAATCGGATCCCCCTAATATTTTCAGTAAGAATGCATTTATACAGGTTTGAAGTTAACAAATTGTTAATTTCAAACCTTTATAACTCAAAAAGTACTTAATAAAAAAATATTTTATTATAGTGTTTTGGAAAGCTCTCAAGATAAGCTATAAGAATATGCAATAAAATGTAGGGGGTTCTATTTAAAAAACTAAGATTGACCTTGAAATGACCTTGAAGGACATGGTCAAGGTCAAAATCAAGGTCATCATCTTACTCCCCGCTTGAAACCATACAACTTTGCTATTGAACATTTTCTCCTAAGTGCATTCTAACTGAAGATATTAGGGGGGTCCGATACTTTTCGATGACCCTGTATGTTAAATTGTTTATAATGACGAACAATGTATACAAATTACGTGTTTTTTTACAAAGAATGTATGCTGAAACGAAACCGTCGTTGAAATAAGACGAAACTGGGTACTCGAGGATTTTCGGGGTCGCTGATTACGAATTTGGCATCAGATTTTTAAAATTCAAAATAGCGGATCCAATATGGCCCACCAAAATGTCAAAATTTACTTGATCCAGATGAAACTCGGTACTCGGAGGTTTCGAGCGAATTCAATATAACGGTCCAGAAAGTAATAAGTTGTTTGACCGAAATCAAACTGAATACTGATTAATGTTACATTCCCTATTGGGAATGAATCCATTTTTTATCAAAGAATTGTACAATTAATGTATTCCCCGTGTTAAAGGTATATGCAAAATGGATAGTGTAAGAAAAAAATGGATAAGTTTCTACCAGGGTCTTCAAGATAAAATTTAATATTTCGCAGATTCAACAAGCGGTCACGAATGCTGAAATTTCGAAGTTCTCATTTTACGACATCGAAAAATGTTACATTTTGGCTGTTATATTGAATCCGACATTTTGAATTTTGAAAATCTAAGATTTGATTCGTAATCTACGATCCCAAAAACTCTCAAGTACCCAGTTTCATCTCGATGAAATAAATGTTTACATTTCAGTCGACCATCTTGGGTCCGCCATCTTGAGATTTTTGAAAATCAGAGACCAGATTCGTAATCAGGTACCTCGAAAACCCCCAAATACCCATTTTCACTTCACAATCAAATAAATTTCGTAATTTTTGTCGGCCATCTTGGATTCGCCATCTTGAATTTTGAAAATGTGAGGTGGTCAGCGATCCCGAAACTCTCCGAGTAACAAGTTTCAGCTATTTTCCGGGCAAATAAAAATGTATGCTTCAAAGGGTTAAATATGCATTTACATATTTCAATTCTTCCTAAAATTACTTGAAATCGCAAAGTTTCCTTCATTTTTAGGCTTTGTCAGTCTTTACAATATTAAATCATATAAAACAGGTCACTCAATGTAGGGTCACGTATTTTAATTTTTGGAAACAACAGACGTTAGTTTTAAACAATTTTTCTTGTTCTACGTAGGAATATATTACATTTCATGCTTTAGTGAGACTAATTGCGCATAACCTAACATTTAGTATTTTATATAGTTTTAAACGTCAATGAATACAAAATCTAAGTCAATATTTTAAAATTAAAAATGATGGGTCTGTTATACCGGATGTAGTATGCGAAAATTCTTGTGACGTGTAGGTGTTATTTAAACATCGATAAGAATCTAAATATTTACTGCATATTTTTAAAGTAAAACCATTAAAAATCATAGTAAAAATTGCGACTGACCAACAAATTTTATCTAAGAAATAAGTGTTTTTTAGATATTTAAAAAAACCAATGTATCCCAAAAATTGTGGAATATGGTCATCTTGATTTCTTATATTTTTATTCGGAGTGCAAATTCACTACATTTGAGCATTAAAGGGTTAAATCTAACTAGTAGAAACAAGGCCAACCTATAACTAATGGATACAGAATAGGGCACTAAAAACAATTAGAAATAAAATTTACAGAAAGTGGTTACGTAAAATTTACTAAACCTAACCTCGTTTTAAACTAAATTTTATTAAAATTCATTAATTCATAGTATTTCAAACTTTAACTAATACCTTGCAAAAAACAACTTAAATGAAACTTTCCAGAACACCGTTTAGACATTACAAAATTTCATGGAAAAATAATTTTTTCGTAGTCATTGTTAGTCACAAAAATTATAAAAATTAACAAAATTCGATAGACTTCATTACATAATTTAAGCTAACTACTTAACTAAAATATATAACAGGTATGAAGTGAAAAAATAATAATATTACGTAAATTCCGTTTATTGAAGGTTATTTCATTTATTCGGTAAATTTTACTAATGTTTTCAGTAGAATAAGCTAATAATTTTTTTTTGTGTGACAAATATTTTTACTTATTTTTTTAATATTATTATTTTCACTATAGTTTTTGAATATTTATTACAAACAATCAGATAAAAATTGTTGTTTTGCAAAAACTGATAGGATTATTCGATTTTACGGAAAAAATTACATGGAAATCGGCCTCATATATTGTTAAAAATGATCGAATTTGTTTCAAACAATATAATAAATAATACGTTGAAATTCCTGCATCTGCACAGCATATTGGCAAAGGTTATAAACAATATACGAAAATCTGGATAGGGAAAATTGGTGTTGAAAATGACCTATCTCTTTCATCAGACGCTGCTTTGGTGCGCTATGGTTTACTTATATATTTAACAACAAATGCGATATTTTTCAACATCCTACGAGGCATTTTCCGTACGGTTTCTGCCGTAAAATTAAATGGTACTATAACACTTTTTTTTAATATAATCATTTTGATCACAACTATTTATTGTGATAAACGTCGTGCACATTGTAGAATTATCCCATCTCCTTACGTTTTCGTAATATTCACTAATTTCAAATTCGGCTCTTTTTTGCACTAAAATGGAACATGAAAATTAAAAAATTAATCTTACTGTTATTGGTGAAAAAATTCTAAACAAGATGAAAATTGTGACAGTTTTTGGTTAAATATTTCGAAAATTTTAAATAGTTTGTAAAACATCTTAGGGTACTTTAGCATACATGTTGAAATTCAAAGACTACGCGAAGTTTTTTGTCCTAAAAATGCCTCAATTCGAATATTTTTGTACATTAAGTTTTGACAATCTGATTTCTCAGATTGGCAACCAGTGACTATATAAGATCGACATTTTAGTGATATTTCAAGTTTTTACACATCGGTTTCACATCGCACACCATACAAAAATATAAAATAACTAAGAGCTTATTTTTATATAAAATATGTTAATTTTATTACACATTCAAATACATAATATATAATGATGTTCAATTTCCCATTGAACATAAAAATTGAAGAACAATATTTTAGAATTTGTTGATATTTAACAAATTTAGAAAATACTAAATACGGAACCAGTTTATCAATATAAATATTACAAAGTGAAGATATGATTTGTAAACATTTCCACGTAAGATGATAATTAAAGGATTTGAAATAATGGTAAATTTTAACATCAAAATTTAGGACCTCAAATTTCCATCACATATAATAAAATATTTCAGACAATTTGTCTCTGTAAGTTTTGCAAATAAATCTCAGAAATATCGAATCGTGTGCAAACTTAAGGTTTGTACTGCACTCTGGGTAATGAAGTTATTCCCTCATATCATTAGCGACGGATTCGGTTAGATACTTATAAGATACAAGAAAATTCATTTGAGTAGGTGTCTAGTACGTTTTTCATGGCTTTCATATCTTAAGCATATCACCTTTCGCGTGGAACTTTTCGCCGTGTAATTGCTGGCATAAATAAAGATTGCTCTTGGCGATTGAGGCACACTCCCCATTTTGATATGTAATATTCTAGTAAAAAATTGAATACAGAAGTATATTAAATACATAGTTACAATACAAAGTAAGCGAAGACATGGTAAGAAGCTGGAATTAGCCTGTTACTAATGTAAAGTTATGATAATTGAGTAATAATAATCATTAGCAATCATTTTGATGCACGTGACGTGAAAGCTAGAGGGAAATGCAAAAAATTAAATAATTCTAATTGTTTAATAAAAAACGTGCGTGTTAGTATAGATTGTATGGTACTTATAGGTATGTGTAATTACGAATAGTTACGCACTAATATACTTATTTATACATTAAATATTTATGTTTTATATTTTTATATTTGATCGTTTGTTAAATATTACGTTTTTCATTTCCGATTATTAACACTTCATTGTTGTAAAAAAAAAAATATTAAAATAACGTATACATCTTTAGGAACATAGGTCAGGCAAACGTTAATCCGTCTGTTCGTCTATCTGATTATCCTTGTTATGTTAGTTTTGGTTTTGATGACTATCGAATGAAAAGTAGAGGCCATCATGTTTTTTTTGTACACGCATGTCAGTGCTGAAATTAAATCTGATGAAGTAGATGCATCCTAAAAATGTATGAAATTTAAGGAGCGAGTGATTGAAATCTCCAGGATAAAATCAGCAAATTGATGATAATGTCTTGCTCCAAATTATTCAATAATAATATAATCGTCGAATGTAATTATTAACCAATATCCTAATAGTTATCATCATCATCGAACATCATCATCATTTTCATCAGCCCTCAACATCACTACCGTCCCAATCAGCTCCTTCGTTCGGCATTATTATTACCCTACAACATTTAATGTTATAATCATTAGATAGATTTAATAATAGAAATCAAAATCTTCCAGATATCATTAATAATCTGATATTATCTTCAGCAGTATCACTGGAGAATATTATAATCGTTGTACACCTCCATTATACGATATTGTTATCATCCAGTCAGTAAAATCGTAGTCATTGGGTATCATGACCATCATTCAGAATACATCAATCCTCCTGCATCTTTTTTCGACGTCATCAGTTTTATACAATAACACATCGAACACGGTCTTCATCACCAAACATCAGCACTATCATCATCGTCGACAACCAATAATATCATAATCATTCGACATCGTTACCACCCGACACTATTATTTGTCGAGGTCATCGTTATCTAATAATATTATCATATAACTGTAGCACAATTATCAGACATCATCGATGACATCTTCATCATCAGTATTACTATCTCTCTACATCTTGTATTAGGATCATCATTCAGCAGTTTTCATTGATTTTGATAAGTGATTGTTTGAAATATTTAGGATAGCATCAGGCATCTGACATTATCATCCTCTATCATCATCCAACAAATCATCATTTGGCTATTATCCCCACCGAAAAATGTATATGTGACGTTAAAACTCCGTGATTTTTAATACTTTTAATTCTAATTAACACTTGCAGACATCTACTTAGAGTACATAGTTTCAATTAGTGTAAAAACTATTTGGAATAGAAAATTAAATGAAGATGCATTCGCTGCATCAAATAGAAAAATTTCATAGGAAAGTTCCATAGGCTTATATCAACCTCCTAATTAATGAATTATCACCACTTCGTTTCTTGAAGAATATGGCCGATATTACAATAATAAATTCTTAGAATTTCGTATCTACGTAGCTCATACACCATGAGCAGGTCAGTCGTTCTTCGTCATGCTCTCGTGCTTGCGAGCAATAACGAGAGGTTACGACTGTGTGTGGCTATCTTTATATTTCCCTCGATCCTGCTATCAGCCCCATCAGCGCCCGCACGTCGCCCACCCGTGGATTTTTACGAATATTCAACCACCGCAATTGTATATGTTTTATATTAAGCGACTTTGCGCACGTGCGTGGGCGTTCTTAAATTTTCGCGGAATTCGTCCCTCGATTCCTATATTCCAACATTCAATTTTGCAATTTTTCGGTATTCAAAGAACTTTAAAACCTCATTAATGACATAAATTAAGTTAATAGGGCGCTTGTGTGATAATAAATGAAACGAGCTTAATTGTATAAACATACAGAAGTCTTAAAAGTATTTTATCTTCCATACAGACTTTTCATCTAGAAAACGTTAATAACTATGATGTATTCAATGCAATCATTTTGTATAAAATGTCGTTCTGAAATACATTATTAACATGCTGATATAGTTTTCCTTGGAGAGGTTCCGAGACAGTGTTGTATGGGCGGAATGTATATACTCAGGAAAGTGAAACAAATTTTCCTTGTTAGTGTTAGAAATTTTTTAGAACAATGCAGAATAGAATCTGCATTTTACTAGTCCATCCCAACAGAATAGGAGTTTTTTCATGGAACTTACATTACGCAAAAGTTTGAACAACTTACTTTGAAGGGTTCTTTTACTTTTCACAAGAAAATGCTAGGTTTTCTTTAGAGATGTGTAAAAAAGAATAATACGGAAATTGACCAAGCCAAAGACACAGGGATATTCCTCTCGTACTTTTGTGTATGAAAATAAAGATCCATATTCGGATTCAAACTAGGTTTAACATTGTTCGTTTTTCTTATTTTAAATGAAATTTAAAGATGCTCATGTACTAAAGAAGATATTTGTGCTATATGGAAATACCTTTGTTACTGCATTTTTCAAAATCGAAAAATGTAGGATTGTTTCGCAAATAAATGAAAGACCACGTATCGTTTAATTCATTTCCTTTCGTTCATCATTTGGGAAATTTTACTTTCAAACTAAATTTTGTCACTTAGTTAGTACCCCATTTTACGGTATTGATTTCGAATATAAGCGATGGCTTTTCCATAGGACCCGCTGTATAAATATTTTGTAGTTGTATCTTTCGAGACTGCAGATTAAGTAATCTATTAGTGTGAAAAACGGTGATGATAATTTATGTTCAATAAGTTACCTGTCAGTTGATAGTTTAGTCAGATTTTTAGGAGAAAAAACTTAAATGAGATTATAATTAATGATTAGATAAAATTCTTCGCTTTTTACGATATGTCAGATTCTGGTTTGTTACAGTATCATAGTCTGTGCTAGTAACAATATCTTCTTCTTTCTAAATATCTACTTTTCATTACTAACTGCAGAATTTATATCTATTGATATCTAGAAAAAGATTTGGATACACTGTTTTGAAGTCTTGCTTGAAACCGATGTGAAAGTTTATGATCGAATTATTTGCATTATATATTTTCTTCAGATGTATTCTATATATAATATTTATAAATTAATGTGTTACTGTGCATGTAAAAAATTGACCGGGGCCCAGCTGCGTCCCAGCTAGATTTCTTCAAACCCAACCTAGTTCCCATTCTGGTTTGTAACGCTCATATCATTAATTCCCAAATCGAGAATTAGATAACTGAGGCGACCAATTCGTACTGTACGAAATTTATTACAAGTTAATTATAAGTAATCTTCAGATATTATTCACATTTAATTTAAGATATTTTGAATAATTTAGGCACAGCCAACTTTGCAGCATAGATAGTTCGGGGAATCCCAGTGGGTAGATCGCGCCACAGTTTTCCGACTTTCGGTGCTAAAAATTATAATCTCAAAAGTACATTGTTGATTTATTTATGTATTTCATTAAATGGGTCGGATCGCGCTTATATAAATGGACTAAACTGGGAGAAATTCCCAACAATTTTTTGAAAAACTAAAAGTATTCTGTATAATGAAAATACAGTAACGAACCATAGTAAAAAATGGGAGTATAGAAAACAGCATCAAAATTCACTATTGTTAGCTACATAAGCGTATTGTAAGTATTCTGTAAGCGTTAATTGCACGTTTTAAGCATACGCTGCTCTTCCATTTGCAAGGATAGTGTAAGAATGTGGACAAATTGTGGTAAGAAATGAAAAGCAAAATTGCTGGAAAATATACATAGTATTATAAGAACTGCAAAAAGCTCACGAAAGTGAGGTTTGTAATAAGAGTTGGATGGAAAATTGGAAAGAGAGGTGTTCGGAGTTAGGTCGTATATATATATAGCGATGTGCGTGTCGGGCGAGCAAAGATCTGACTTGTATCGCGACTGCAATGTATGCTAACCGTGGACACGCTGATGGCAATTACAATTACCGTCAAAATAGGGATGTCGTAAAAGGCAATTAAATATTATTACCTACCTACCTAATGGTTGCTACAACCAAGGACGGAAGCCGCCGTTACCTATCGCCCGTTCGCCACACTACACCTGCACTCTCCGAATATCGACGAGTTTCTTCGTATTTTCTATTGTTCCATTAACTTCACCAGTCACCTGTGTGCATTTCCGCATTCTGCTACCCAATATTTTAGCAAGGATTATTCAATTAGTTGCTTAATTAGCAATTTAGTTATTCTTATGAAGAAAAAAGTTCCAGGAATCAATGATTTGCTTCGTTGAGCCCATTTTTTAACTTATTTGCCGATTTTAGGCACATTGAGGGTTCGGTAATATAATAGTTTGACCTTGTGCGAGTAAATAATGAAGATGTGGTATCAGGCGTTACTGAAGAGTATTTTAAAACCGTTGGTGAGGGTGAGGTGAGGTAGCTATCTTCATTGCTCTATATATATTGTTTAAGATATCGTAATATATAAAATACATATTAACATGTTAATCTAATATATGGAAACAATGTGTAATTTAAAACTTGATTTCTGTACCATAAGAAATAGAATATTACGATAACAGTACTTCATGTGGTCCATTTGCGCCTGTTTGAACTTCTGGATCGAGCCAGCAATCGTATTGTTTGTAACTTTTTTAACGTTGTATGCAAAATCTATTAAACAAATCGGGATAAAGATAACTTTGCAATGGCTGCAATCACAAAGCGCATGAGCGAATGGCCCTCTATGCTATGTTATGGTTGTTGGGTTGGTACTAAAAAAAGTGTCTGATAACAAATTTGTGAAAATTTGTTTAAATGTTACTACTTTCATGTTAGAAAGTAGAAGTTATTGAATTAATAAATGGACATTATGTGAAATACTTTTAGTCATCGCCTATTACTTGCCAATTACTTGCGAGAATTTGTTATCTTAGGGTCATCTTTTGAGCAGTACAGGATTACCAGAATTTACCAATATGGTGTTGAAAATGGAATAAACTCGTCTTCAATTCTTCAAATTTCACCAGAAGTTATTCATTAAGAAGCACTTTTTTTTAACAGAATATATTACTTTTGCAGTAAGATATCCCAATCCCAAAACACAAGAGTGCATCGTAATGCAAGTTGTTTTTAATTATAAAATAAAAAGGCGAATATAGAATTTAAATCTGAACCATACGAGAAAATGCTAAGTATTTAAAATCACGAAAATAAATAATGATGTGATGCAAATTAGATATTTTGTCGCAATGCCGCAGAAATATGTCGTAACGCTGTACGTAGATTACAAGTATTACGAATCTCTTTTTAAGTAATTCTAGATTTTTTAGTACTTTTTGGATAATTATTGAATGAAGTCGATAAATCAAAATAATTATTATTGCAAAATAATGCATTGCATTGATGCGACTACTCTGTAGATAAGTTGTTAAAGCATAATCTCACGAGTAGTAGGTATTTTTTCAAATTATTAAACTTAAATTGAGGATTATCTATATTGATGCAGAGCGGTATTGGTTTATTACTCACCAAGGGAGGCAAAATAAAGAATGTCTCAGACTGAGTGTAATTTTTACCGGAGGTGAAAGCCCAGGGTGAAAAACATGTAGTCTGAGGCATTCTTTTTTACTTCCCGAGGGAAGTACACGATTTTTCTTTATGACAGGGAGTCATAGTAATCTATGCTTTTTTATTTTAGTTTTCACTATATACTATGGTACTTCTTAAAAATGTAGTAATTTCGATTTAGGAGCATTATTTTTACTACAATAAGCAGGATAAATTTCAACACGTCCTTCCATCTCCTACAGTTTTTTTTTTGTAATTTTCTGTAATGTTTTTTTAACACTCCGTGCGAGAAACTCGGCTTTTCGCACTAGGGCAACATTTTCAGATGCGTAAAATTGAGTTTCGTGCACGTCTTATTGAAAAATAAGGAACACGTATGGAACACGCGCGAAATGTTGATCTTCAACGAGTGAGATTGTCGCCCTCGCTTCGCTCGGGCCAGAAACTTCTCACTCGTCGGAGATCGATAATTGCGCCCTTGTTACATAATAAACTATATTTCAATCCTGTTAATTGTTTAAGTAACGATTTAAATATTTCCTTCTTTGTAACACTGAAATAGTAAATAAAAAATAATAAATAATAAAAAATAATAAAAAATTAATTATTCCATTACTAATAAAAAATAATATATTTGTACTAATTTAATTAGCAACGATTTTTACGCATATAATTAATATATTACTAGTTTCAGCCAATAGTATTTTTTTTTCGTAATATATATTTATTAATTACGATTTTTATTTTTAGATTACTAAAATTTAACTAAGTAACTCGTAGCATCTTCTTTTTCACAAGTTAAAAAACAACTAGTAACAAACTTTTCCTTCATATTAGAAATTTTTGAAATTTAAAGAATTCGTACTTTCTATTTAACCACAAATCTCTGTTAACGTAATTTTTTTTGGAAGGGGTTAAGAAAATATTGATTACAAAGTATACACTAATGTCAAATATGAACGTTTAATAAAGATTTATTATAGTTCCACGCGAATGGAAGGTTCGAAACCACCATTACAGGAATTCTTAATTAAAAGTGAAATGATCAAAATACCGAATCGTCGCGGAACAGTGGATTCTTCCTTTTTACATTCTTTCTAAATTTGTCCAGATATTTTTTAAGATTCGTCTACACATTCTATTTTCTTCATTCTGTGCATCGACGGATATGGAAATTAAATTTGACTGTTCTCCATTTTTACGAGTATACTTTCAACGGCATATAGACGCCCCCTCAGAATCCAACTATAAATTACCATTTAGCTTATAACATAATTTACGTTGAATCCAGATCTCTCAAAGTTTCAAAACGATTTTAAATTATCATTAGTAATATCATCAAAATAGAATGTATTCGAAAATTCTTGTATATGTTTACATATAAGGTTGATATGATTCTGTGAAAAACGATTTATAGGTAATTAGTCCAAAAAAGCAAGGGTATTTTTTCAGTTTTCATGATTTTATTTATTTTGGTACTAATAATCTTTTGTTGGTAATTAATACAATAAAACGCAATAATAGACGGTGTAAAATTTATTTTAAGAATATTTTAATGATTTTTTAATTTTTTAATAAGAATTAATTAATAAAAAAACGATAAATTAGTTTTGAATTTCCTCAGCATTTACAAGGTTTTTGAAAATTTAATAGATTTTGTTCGAATAATGAATTTAAACAAAATTGAGAAATGTATACAATATTAATTTCATGTAAACAAATATACTTTTGTTAATCTTGCAATGTTAACTGAACAACTATCGCATGGAAAATCGAATCTGAATTTCGATTGTAATTATCTCAAAATGTTAAATTACTTGATTAAGAATTGAAAAATAGAACCAGTTATGGCTTGAAAAAAACTTACTTTATAGAAGTCCCCTCATAACCATGCATTCTTATATGAAAGCTTGGAACTCTAATTGTACATGTAAATTTGATGTCTTAATTGCCTCTATTAAATATAGAAACATTTGGTTCCCGCATTAGGTTCTTTAATGAACACATTTTGATCTAATTTGAATAAACGATGCACGTGTATGTTAATTAATCGAGTAGTAAAAGTAAAAAAAGTATTATTGCTAGTAATAGGATTTAATTTCGGCGTACATTTTTTTAGGTAGTATTTTAATAAATTGAGAGCAGTGAACACTGACCAAATTTTATATTCTTCTCTTACGTCTCCTGAATGTGCTCGTACAGTACTTCACATACATTTTGTCCAAAGTAATTTTTAGACTAAAAGTTAATCTGAATAAGCATTCATCGTTGAATTTTAAATTCGTATATTATAATATACATAGGGGGTAAAATGCGATGAAGAGCTTTGGTTCCACGGTACA
Source organism: Trichopria drosophilae (assembly GCA_030407085.1). Classification (NCBI taxonomy): domain Eukaryota; kingdom Metazoa; phylum Arthropoda; class Insecta; order Hymenoptera; family Diapriidae; genus Trichopria; species Trichopria drosophilae. The sequence continues at coordinate 67,061,241 of CM059586.1, read as the reverse complement.
AAATGGAAAGTCGTGGAAAGTTTATCGAAATGTTTAAAACGTTAATTCCTACGCTTTATATTTGTTCAAATACGTACGAAAGATTTTATTTAATTGCATTGTTTTTGTGTCTGTAAACAATTATGCATAAGGATTTATTTTCATAGCCGTGTTAACGATTTTTTTAAGGCATACGTTTTTTTAAACTCAATTTATCGCATTAAAGCTAAAGTAATGGCCGAGAAAGGCAAATTATTAAATATTTTGAAAATATTATTTTATCTTTAATAGCACATATTATTGTGTTCCTTAATATTGTATATAACGTATTATTGTATATCTATTATTAGAGTATTCCCCATTACAAACATTATTTTACTTAATTTACACAATCACACATTTTTATGCTTTACTATGCTCGACTATTATTAACCATACACTCAAATTCTCTATTAATTTTGAAATAGTAATAGATAGAATCTTCTGTAACTTGCGAGAATCTGCTACACTAACGCATCTCTTGTGTAATTAGAGAAGCATATAATCAGAATTCAGCAGGCTAACGCTGACTTATAAAACATGTTTGTAATGCGTATTATCCTTTATAATCTCGCTTAAAAATCCAATACCCTCACCGTTTTATCAGATGCGTTTGGAGGCTGGAGGTTCATAACTCAGTTGACTTCTTTTTCTCTCCAGTTTTCCTGTATATGGAAACACAAAAAACGAATCATTATTATTCTAATTAAAAAAGTAAGAGGGTTACATTTGAACAAATCTTCGCAGCCGCCATTTTATAGGGAACGTATTTGAAAAAGTTATAGTACTTTCTACTTTGATACTAGTATTGTAAAACCTGTTTTAGAGAATTTTGATTGCACTAAAAATGGTAGAAATAAACCTTTTTCTCGCTCTACTGGTATTTCCCCTTAAATATAATCGTCGCCATCAACCACGAGAGACAAATTAGAAGTCGAAGGAAGTCGATAAGTTATCGGAGTAAGCAGTAATGTACAATTACAATTTGTGGAGGTCTTTCATTATTACTTTGTGGAATAATCCCGAAGAAATAATATACTCCGTTGCAGGTTGTAATTATACGAAAATAATCACTGCACTTTGTACGTACAATGTAGAGAGTGCGTGTCGAAAATGCAGTTACGATTGTCAGTCGGAGATTGCCCTAAAGCGTTACTAATTATCGCGGACCGTTGTCTCATGGAAATCAGACAAAAGTTCGTGGAACCGTGAAATTCCGCACCCAAGGGTTTTCGTTGTTCATTACCAAGTTTATCGCATTATCGTATTCGGGCATTTTGCACCTCCGCTTTGATGTCGACAATTGATGCTTACTTCCCATTTTCGGGCACGTGGAGTCAATCTGACTTTGTATGTCGGTTCACAAAACGGACAATGTGTTGCAAGAATTCACATACATAATAGTGTTTTGTACATGTTTTTACTTATATTGATTTACAGGTTTACAAGTCCTACGTTTTTATTGAAAAATTTATTAAGAGTCTGATGAACCAATATTCAAAGTGATTCATTTATTCTTGTTCTGTACATTTTAATGTGATTTACAAGAAGTCGAAAGCATTGTCTTATTGCTTAGTCTTACAAAATATTGCAAAAGGTGTTAAATGCACGGTTGAATATTCTGGAAAACTCCAGACATTATTTAGATCTTGATTATCAAAATCATTCCGATTCCCGAAAAATATGATACTGAATATCGCTTAGTATATTGTCCCGTATATGAAAGTTAAAACAAAATTGGTGAAAATAATCATTAACACTTTAAGAATGGAAAAAAAATATTAAATTTATTTAATTTGTGTTTTGACCTAATATCATATTTTAGGTGCTAATTGCGAATCCGCAAACAGTCAAAGTGTCAAATTCATAAAATAAATTAAGTAATTTTGGTTTTGTAAAAGAAAATTTCGAAAAATTGTATTATATGTTTGAAACTTAATTCATTGTCGTATGAATTTATGAAAACTTTTTTCCAGGTCATTGACATTAAAATATATAATCGTGCTTCCCGTTCAGTGAAGGAACAAAAATCTGCAATATTTTGCTTTTTAAATATCTTTTATTTTTTTACTGAAAATTGACGGAAGAAATAATAAAAAAGTAATATAATATGTTTTGCCATATTGTCTTTTACTAAACTATTGAATCTGCCATCTTTAATTTTCATAGTTCGATTTCAAATTTGGAATTAGTGACCAGCCTCAAATAAACATCCTAACCTAACGTATGTTTATAATCAATTTATAAATAATTCAGAAACAATTATAGTCTTGGAGATTGAAAGTCTGCTAAAGGGTGACATGGTACTAATTAGCGCAAATATTATCGAAGGTAAACAAACTTGTAAAACCTTCACGTAATCTCAACAAAAACAACATTCGAAAATGTAGAATAGATAATCTGAAATGTCTCAAAATTACAACATGAAGCTTCGATTCTGATCTCGAATTCGAATTTTACGCTCCGGTATTCCAAATTTTTTAACAACAAAATGTTTTTAACCTGTGTAAATAATGAATAAAACCAAAGGCGACAAAATTGTTAGCCAGTATGGAAAGACTCCCGGCTTTTAAACGATAAATGTTGATATAGGTATACTTGAAGTATATTGAGTGAAAGAGTTCTGGAATGGCAAAATAGAAGAAGCGTGCTCCATCCAAGGCGATCATTTTCGAAAATTTCTGGTGCACCTCAAAAACCCGACAATCACAAAACAGACACTTCAAAAACCCGACAAATCACAAAACAGACACTTCAAAAACAAACATTCAAAAACTAGATATTTAAAAATATATTGAATGTTTGTCGGGTTTTTGAACTGCGCCCAAAAAATTTCGAAAGTTCATTCAAGAAGTACAGTGTACTATGTTCGGTACTAGACCAACCTTTGTTAAAACTATAGTTATCAATGGCTTTAGTCAATATGAACTGAAATTTTAGTTAGAGAAGAGAGTCTCACAAAATCATTCTTTTCCTGAGGTCATCACTCATGATGGATGCGTGGAATTACGTAGCACCACATCAAATCTTCGATACCGTGACACTCGTTCATTTCCGTCTTTGGGCCCACCGATGGGCCTTGATCGCATCTGAAGGACGGTTGTTGTTGAAAGATCAAAAAGCGGCATTTCCTCTGGCGTGCAATGTAGCAGTTTGTAATTGGCAGAGTCGGACGTCGCGGAACGGAAGAAAAAGATGCTGCGACCAGGGCAGACAAGGCAGAAGGACTCGAGGAGCAGCTCATTGGTCGGTTCGATTCCGCGCACCGGTACAGCCCCTTCTGTAATTGGTCGCCACTTAATTGCCGTTCATTAGCTAACTGCTTGACGTTTTTATTCGTCCCTTTCTCCGTTCCTCAGTGAGGTTTTTTTTTTGCTCACATCGCTCGATGGTCGGTATATCGAACACAAGTGAAATCTTCGCAGTCGTCTAACACTATCTTGATACAAGTCAACATTGTTCGTAAGGTGAAACAATGGCAAAAAATGCGAAAGGCCGGATTATTTATAATTGATTGTTAAAAGTAATTCATGCTTGCTAAACCTTTTCTCATGTAGGTTATCTAAATTTATCTCAAATCAAGAAAATGTATCGAGGAATCTCCGTACTGCTTTGTATGGAAGGAATATAACTCATGTATATACAAATAATATTACATGCCAGTACGAATATTATAATTTAAATATTACACAAAATCACTTTATAATTCTTATATTTGTCACTGTATGATTGTGTTGGAGTGTAGTCGGAATGTAGAATATTCAACGGTACTTAATTGTCAATTATCATATAACTGACATAAAATTCATACACAGTGGGATTTTCAGGAATAACTAACTTAAAATTAACCCTAACTTATTGTTCCTTGATATACGCTTGATTTAATCATATTATCATGATGAGTGGATGAGTGGTGTTCAAGAATGCAGAGAATAAATCTCTCTGCAACATTTATTCATCCGTAGCTTGATTTGATTTTTTCAATATGTGTTCAAAACACTTCTGTAGTCGACTAAACATTTCACAACCAGTGACAATAGAAAAGGGTAAAATTTGCAGCTGAACGTTTCTATCATCGTATATTAGAATATCATTAATATGGTATTAGTGCCTACTTATAAAATTTACTGTCATTAGTGTTGTAGATCAGAGTTTTTTCCGGGTGAATTAGCCCGATTTGACCCTAATAGAAACAGGGTCCCAGCTGGGATCCGGCCTATATAACCCGATTAAAAATTAGGGCTCGGTTCTGTCTGGGATCTAGCGGGGCTAACCCCGTACATTCGGATTCCGCGTAAAACTAGGGTAACCTAAATTTAAGTACTTTTTGAGTTATAAAGGTTTGAAGTTAACAATTTTTTGACACAAAATGTAGAATATCTTGTAAAATATTATTTAGTTTTCAGTAATCATAACCTTAATACTCTTGCCTTAACTGGTCGGACTCGCACACCACTTAACAAATTGTTAACTTCAAACCTTTATAACTCAAAAAGTACTTAATAAAAAAATATTTTATTATAGTGTTTTGGAAAGCTCTCGAGATAAGCTATAAGAATATGCAATAAAATGTAGGGGGTTCTATTTAAAAAAATAAGATTGACCTTGAAATGACCTTGAAGGACATGGTCAAGGTCAAAGTCAAGGTCATCATCTTACTCCCCGCTTGAAACCATACAACTTTGCTATTGGACATTTTCTCCTAAGTGCATTCTAACTGAAGATATTAGGGGGGTCCGATACTTTTCGATGACCCTGTATAATATATATACATATAATTTGTCAAAGATATGTTGAAAGCTTCGAAAAGATCTCTGACGGATATCTTTTAAATACTATAAGACATCTTTTAGATATATCGAAATAGTTATTTTCGTATCAAGGGCGTAAAAGAACTTATGGGCCCATAGGTGATCACCGCGCCCGAGGGGCTGGCGAAGACTACCTCTGGGGGTAGGGGGTCGAAACGTCAAAATTTGCTGAAAAACTATAGGGTAATTTTTTTGCCGAGGTGACCAAATTCAATACTTTTTCAGACAATAGTCATAAGCATTTTAAACCAGTTTTTATGGCATTATCATTGACTTTAGGAAGAAAATGCACGGAACCTTTTTTATAGAGAATTTCATGCTCTATCTTTTTTGTTTGAAACATTTTTTAATAAAATTTGTATTTTTCAAAATAAATGCAAAAAACTACGAAGAAACTTAATTGGGGCTAATTTTTTTTAGTAATGGACGGATGGATCTGCGCTAAAATCTAATCAGATCTAAGTTATGCCAAGACGCGTATTTTAAAAAAAAATTCATGTCAATACGCTTATCCGTTCGCGAGTTATCGCGAGACAAAAAAACGGGGCGTACGGACGTACAGACGTACGTACGTACAAGATCACGGACACAAATTTTTTTATTGTTGATTTGGGTTCCTTAGGGCCTGAAACGTTGACATTTGATGAAAAACTATAGGGTCATTTTTATGCCCGAAGTGACCAAATTCAATACTTCGTCCAGACTTAGTCTGGGTCGAAGTAAAATACGAGAAACAAAATCCGAAGACCTTTGGGTTGATATTTTTTGCAAACTCTGTTTTCTCACCTTGACGTGTTGTATCATGGAGTCATTGGGAGAACTCGATAAGATCTACTATGCAATTATGCTACGGGATCAGTCGTCTTGAAAAATTATGACGAACTATTTGAAAAAAAGGAACAGGTAACTAACCGCTATGCCGCATCGCCTACCCAGTCGTTTTCTCCGAGCCACGCGCGGCATTCAGCCTTTTTTATCACAAAATTAGTTGTTCGCAGTTTCCGGTCTGCTTTAGATGTCATTAAGAGAGAGAGAGAGAGAGAGAGAGAGAGAGAGAGAGAGAGAGAGAGAGAGAGAGAGAGAGAGAAAGAGGATTCGTTGCTGTTCAAGCTTTGGACCAATAATAAGCCGGAACCAGCCAATTTTCGAGTCGCGAAATTCCGAAAAGTCGGTTTCCTCGGCGAACTCTTTTTATCTCCCACGATGCTGCAGTATGTACAGGTGATGCGTGACATATTCACCATGTCACGCGATGTGAACTTCGTGTTGACATTATTGTGTTAGCGCAAATTGTGACGAAAGTGTCGCCGATGCCTGCACGCGTTGTAATTACATAACTATATAAGTTAACGACGAGGTCGCACAGGGAATTGAAATGGGGAAGCGAAAACTACTTTTAAAATGTTTTAATTTATTAATAACCGACGAGTCATACTTTTAAACAACTTTAAGTACATTTATTGTATGCTAGAAAATAAAAAAAATTACTTACTAATATTACTTAAAAATACGAATAATAAATATTGATTATAAAATTATTTACAAATGTTCAAGGGGGCCACGAGTCGAGTAAAAAAAAATAATTTCCAAAAGAAATTTATAATATTAGTAGTGACGGATAAAGTAAATTCATCATAAAATGTGTAATAATTGTCCGAAGGTGAGATTTTTTTTAAAGGGGCCATATCTTTTAATTTTTTTTAAGTATCAAACAACAAATGTTCGAGTTATCTAACAACAGTAAGAAACGTTCATATTATATTTTTACAAATATATTTGAATTTTAAAACATTTAACACTTCATGAAATAAACTGTTACTTAATTATTAAATCTTCGAAATTTTGTTCCGCCAAATGGGGTTTCGATAAAAACGCATTTTACGAAATTGTACCAGCCCCTTTGTGAAGTGATGTGTTAATGGATTATTTAAAAAAATAAATATATTTTAAACAAATGAACAATTTTTCATTTTTTAAATACTATTGATGTTTTTAGCCGCAATTGTATCGGTACGTAATATATTTTTCTGCATTATGCAAATCTTAACCTTCAAAAATACTTGAGCAGAATTTTAGATCGGGCGTTAGTCGGAATACCCTACTAGGTTGCTCTACTTGTATTCGGAATACGCCCACGTTGTCTGGTTGAAATACGGTCTGCCTTGTCAGACTTCCTCAACCGGATGCTGCACAGAGTTCTCGTTCAAATTTTGACCGGGCAAACCCGGACGAACCCCTACTGAAATTCAGACATAATTAAGCCTAATCAATAATTAATATTAATTAATACTGCAAGTCAATTACATATAGCCCTTTTGCATATGCTAATTGATAGAAAAGACTAAAGGCTCCCTTCTGAGATAGCTCGTATATTGATAATGAGTCACTTATTCCCTAGGCTGGATGAGTTACTTCCTTCGACCTCCTGATAATATAAATAAACGCGCTTAATTTTAGCATATATACAGTTCATGTCTACAGATTAAAAATATTAAAATTGATTGTAGTTATTTGTTATGTCCTATAATTTTGTAGAAAATGTGTAAATAAGTTTTAGAATATATACGTCAGATTTTCAAGTATAGTATGTATCAATATTTATACAGTCGACTTCATAGAAAGCCTTTGTATGGATTTTATTATAATCGCATATTATATCCCGTTCTTTTACCTGCAAAATGTAAGAAATATATTCTTGAGGGGGAATGCAAGTATTTTATACCGCTGAACTGCAACAAGTACCTAAATATATTTTTGTACACATGCCTATAGTACTTCTCAGTATTTCAATTCGCAATGATTTGAGTAGCGGCGACATTCAATTTTTAGCTCTATTCAAATGACTGTTAGACCATGTCATTTTACGTAAGGTTGTATTTTGGATCTAAACGGCTGGACCCCTGTCAGAATCCGGTATCTATTGGGACCAAAGCTGGTTAATTTTTTAATCGAGCTGGCCCGGCTGGATTCCGAATGTGACCCCGTTTCCATTAGGGCCAAATCGAGCTAATTCCACCCGGGTATAAAAATTAGTGTAGTTAAATTCTGAATAATTGTGCCTTGTCGGTTATTTTTAATAGCGCATTTTAAGGGGTGTTTTAAGAATTGGAAAAACCAACACGATAATGTAGCAGGGCATCATACACTTTTGTAAATAAAAATATCGATTCTATCTAATGTATTTTTGCTCCGATCATGTATGCATAACGGCGAATGATATCGATTGATGTTTGATGTATCCAAGACGGGTTTGGTGTTGATGACATTACATCATATTTATCTATAACTGATATTCAAATTATAAAATTTGCAGATATTTGACATCACGTGGTATATGGTTATAACAATTTTGTTGTTAAAACTTAATTTTCATATAAAATTAAAGACTAAATTCGGATCATATTATGTTTTGGCGATTCGTGATGCAGCGACGAGTAACGAATACTGGAAATTTCTTAAAATTGTAATTTACTCTTGAAGTAAAGACACATGAGTCACAATGTCAATTTCCTAATAACACAAAAACCTTCCAGCCAGCTTAAGAGAACCTGAATAATAAATAATGGCACCTTATTCTTAATAAAATGTAACAGTTTAACTTCTCTGTAATCTTATTAACTTTAATATAAGCTTAATGTAAGTGAAAATTTGATTATACGCAAAACAATTTTTACTCAATAAAGATCGATTTATTCAAGAAATTTAGAGGGTGTTAATTTTAACTAGGTTTGTCAAAGGCTTTATCCGCGAAATAATTTATTATGTGCGAATGATTACACTTATAATTGTGATGTTTGCCGTGTGATTGGACGATTGGATTCATTTAATATCTGAATATGAATGTTAAGAATTCCTAAGAGGGCGTAATCTTAATCTCATGAATTTGTTACACATTTTTTTAGATAATAAAAAAGAAGCAAAAAATTGTCGTCAAAATTTTATCTTCAGCATTTCTCATTTAGTCAATTGTTAATTCAAAAATTTGCGTTTTCGAGTATCATATCCACAGCTATTGAATAGTTCATTACGATAAAAACGTTAATAAATTCATATTTTCGTTACCATCAATGTCATTTATTTAATACTGGCTTTTTATCCTGTTTTTAAATTTCAAACGACACATTATTACGCATTATTTTGAGTTAGCAGACATATCGCACGTTTATTGTGTACGTCATCTGATTAAAGCTATAATTTCATTCAATTTATTTGTCTTAAGTTCTGATAAAGTGCATTAACGTTATCATTGTACTTGAACAAACACAAATAATTACGTCATATTACTTTTATCGGTGTAAAGCGGACAGCGTACATCCATCAGATCTGTTTATTCATGGCGTCATTTTCAACTTAGCAGAAAAATGCAGATACCATAAGAAAGCAAAGCTTTCCGGCTCAATCGTGAAAGGCCAAATCAATCGTTTCCATCGAAACGATTTTTGAAATCTTTGCACGAAATAAAGCGAGGCAACTTTTTTCTGTTTTAATAACCGGACATTTGTTAAAAAGTCGCGTTTGGTGTTAATTATACAAATTGCGGATGAGGAGAATTTGCGATAAAGTGTAGGTTATCCATTATTTTTTGTTTGTCCAAGAAAGGCTGAAGTGTAATAGTGTAATATCAAAATGATGATGTAATGGCGTAATGAGATGTAATCGCGCGCATAATTAGGCTAATTAAGGCCTCGTGTTAGTTTCAATAGTATCTAGTCATTATTCTGTAGATTGCGGAAATAATTTATTGTGCACTATTATACAAGCAAATTGTGGACTAGATACAACTTGTATAAGTATCAGTTGCGATATTAACAGATATGAAATTGTATTAATTAATCTTTTTATTCGATTTTCAAGAATCGTTGATTTTTTACTGCTTCCATGCAACGCCGTAATTTGAATCTGCATTTCTTTATCTACTGCAATAGTAACATTACTTATTAACACGATGTAACATTAATTTAAATGATTAATGGCAAACGTTAGATTTACGTTTATTATTAGCGACTTAATTCTGTAAAATAGTATTTAGATTTTTATCCAGCGGATTATTGAAATACTTTCAATTTAAATTTTACGACCTTTTTTGTGCCGATAAAGCACACGTTTATAAATATGTATAAGATTAATTATCGGATTTAAATTTGTTTCGTGCTTTTTGTTTTATTGGAGTATAATAAAGAAATTAAGAAAACGGAAAAAAAGTTTCGACGTCATTAATTGAATGAGACAAGAGTAGTAACACCTGTTATCACGATTCGTAATTCACCGCCTGAAAATAATAAAACTTATCATTGGATTTAACAACATCACGCAAGTGGTTTTATTATGTCGTTGATGGTCATTATTAATGAGCGTAGAAATGATGTTTATAAAATGTAAGTTGGTTTATTCGTAATATTGCATTTTTTTCAACTCTACTAAATTTACGTCATTTTGATGTACGTCATTAGTCACGTATCTGCCAATTTATTTAGTCGTTGATTTACTAAGATTGTTTCTTAGCTTTTACTCATGTTAATGAAGTATGATTAATAATTATTATTAATCAAAGAATGCGTTCTAATGATGTTGTTAATTGGGCTTTCTTCAAATCGGGAAATATTATGAAAAATTGACAATACCCATCACATTCGTTTTTCGATTTATCAACTGAAAAAGAGCAAAATTAATACGTAAAATTGCAAAACACATGGGAATTTGTAACTTTCAACAAATATTAATAAATTTTATTAGGGTAGTTAACAACTCCGATCGCTAACTTTTCATAAATTGTTTTTGAGATCGTTAGAGGTAAATAAAATATGCTCGTTTTCCGTGTAATTGTTTCTTGACACGACAATGGTTATGGACGACTCTTATTGATTAACTGTGATTCATAATTACAAGAAATCTAATGCATAATCTAAGGGTAGTTTATATATTTTTCTATGATTAAAACGAATTAACCGTTAGATATTGGAGAATAATATACTTATAAAAAAAATAACCTCGGAGTACTTATAATTGTCTAGTAATTAAAGATCTTATAAAATGCTTTCAAAGCATGGCACAAGTTAACGGAAAAAGATAGAATAATCGAGATTTCGAAGATCCAAACCGACATTTGAAGCAACATATACAATGTAATTGATAATAAAGTTATTGTAATCTATTCTGACGTTAGTGACATTTCCTCTGCAGCTTCTATATCAGTTTACGGATAACACATCACCCTGAAAAAATTTAAACATTACAAATTCAACTATTGGCAATTAACGAGAAACTATAATGAGTTAGTTTTCGTTTTTATAAGCCGTGTGTACATTGAGTTGAACCCATTTTTTAACATTTTGTCAAAATAAATTTTGGATTTCTTTTTATAAAAGTTGCTGTTTACAGTCAAGGATTTGAACTATTCACATTAAAGAATTATTTGTCAGAAACACTAATATTTTGTTCGGGGTATATTCAAGACCGGTCTTAAATCGAAGCAATTTTTTATTCTTCACTTGTTATTGATTTCTTATTTATACATTAAAAATAATTGCCTCATTTTTCAGTTTTTTGTTTCCAATTATTATAGCTCGAAGGAAGAGTTGATTTGGTTGATTGATTATATAAATAACGAATATAATACATCAGCTAATAAGAGGTCAAAATTGTCCGTTCAAAACCCTGCACCTGGCAACTCGTTTTCCGTGTTGTTATTGGTCACCTTTAAATGCTCACGCTAAAACCCCATCTTCGAGATAAAATTTTGTTACAAAACTTAATGAAGAACTACCTTCTGTAATATAGTAAGGCATTTTCGAAACTTGATTACTTCGATTGAAAGAAATTAATGCTGACATAATTAGGTTCAGAATAAAAAATTGAATTTCACAAAAATGTAATCTTTTATGCTGTATTAAAACCTGACCTTTCATTAAGACCGACCGATTAATGAATACTCGAGCAGCAAATAAAAGTGACATACGGAGACGCACGTCTGTAAAACAAACGAATTAAGAAAAGGTTGTGTTAGAAATAGTAAATTCGAGCAGCCTTATAGGCGCCGTTGAAATTAAGCACCTGATACGATTGCGGGAAAAAACAAAGGGAAAATGTGCCGAATCACGGATATCGGAAGACGGTCTTAAATTGAAGGTGAAATAGATTCTTTTCCCACGACGCTCACTTGTCCAAGAAATGTCCGTCCACATCCGCGGCGTCTGGCCGCCAACATATATATGTATATGCTTATATATATATGCTTATATATATAACGACGAATCGTAACGGATGGATGCGATGTTCATTTGCTGAATCGCTTCCTGCCACAAAACGAACACGTGTGATGCATTAAGCGAGGAGCGTAAATTAGTCGCTCTAGCGAGTGCCGTCCGATGTACGTATTGCACAATAAGTTGAAAAGAACTTGTACGCGCATTTCATTATCCGTCGGATGTGCCTGCGTATACCTGCATCACAGGTGTTCCATCAGAACTCCAAAATACCCGCCATCCTGATGCGTACATTACGCATGCTGATGGAAACGAACTTGCCACCGCAAATAATCCAATTTATAAAGAAATTGAAATTACTCCCGTGTAAATGGCCATCGCTGCATATATTTTGTGCCGAGTGGGAAAAATGGTGTTATGCACCACAACAAAAAATTTGGCAAATTTCAGCAAATTGGTGGCCACCCAAAGTAGGAACTAAATATTTAGTGCTGTTTAACATTCAATAACCGAAAATTCATTGATTGTAAGTCAATATGCATTTATTCCAAAAGTTAGAAATCGACCTCATAAAATAAGTGAATATTATTCATTAAATAAATGATACTTTTGGAAGAATGTTACTTTTTAACCAGATGACCGTTTCAGACTCACTTGTAGGTCATCCCCATTTTAGACCGAAAGAACGTAATTAAGTAATGTAGAAATTGTTTTTATTTATATTTTTGAGAAACTAGATGTGCTAATTTTTAATCATCGCACATTCTAATTTTTGTTGCGATAAAATAATTATTTATTCTTAAATATACCTAATATCATTATTTGAAAAATGTACATTTCAACAGTACGTACAATGTATGAAATGTTCTTATTATTAGTGAACAATGGACGTTTAACAAATTTTTTGATAGCGCTGAATTCAAATCTGACGTCAAAATTTATATTTATAAAATTACATAAAATTATTAGAATTCTTCACTCTCAATCTCTGACCCCTAAATATGCACATTGAGACTGCAAGTGCTTTACATTCCATTGTTTTTTTTGTTGTTGTTTTGATTGATTTTGTTATTTTTTCATTTAGTTAATTTAGTGAAATTTAGCGAAATTTTTCGGATCAATTATGTTGAACTTTTACGCGTTTACATTATTGTATCACGGACTGACAATAAAAAAACCACAAATAGCTATGAAAAATCCGTCGACCAGATTCTGCCTTTGGACCGGCAGAAATGGTTAATACATTGATTTAAATTAATAAGTGATTGTTCGCACCTATTCTAAAAGTGAACATTTTACTTTATTTTATAATTTATTATTATTTTTTTTTATTATTACGTATGTAGTACAGTGCATTAAAGAGAGAGCACTTATTATTTTAAGATAATGTTTAATAGCTCGAATTCATAAGTAAAATGAATACCAAAATGGTTGATGGTCTAAGGATTTTGGAAATGACTGGCATATAGGTCTGTTAGTGTAATTTTGTTAACTTTTGTCAGCTTTACTAATGCTTTAAATCATTTTCAGTTTCCTTTTACCCTAAAAATTTATTATATTCTATATCACAGGAAGACGTTTTCAGTTTCGATCATCCTAAGGCGGATTGTTATGTTTATAACCTACGATCTCTGAAATGCCCAAGTTACTCGATCTCAACTTTATGAAGCAACACCTTGCTCCACCATTTTCAGTCCGCCACGCTAAATTTTTAAAAGTTGAGGTCAAATTAATACTTAGTAAACTTAGAATCCTGGGACACAAGGAAAAAAATACTTATTGTCCATAAACAAAATGTGGAATGTTTCAAAAAGTAATTTTTGAACTGTTGCCGTCTTTTTAACTAGTGTTGTATGAATTATTAATTTTATTAATTTTAAACCCCTATTTTATAAAATCTTGGTAAAATCCCTATACAACTTTTATAAAGAAATGATTCTATAAAAACTTTATAACGTTTTTATAACATTTTTATAAAGTTTTTACACGGACAGACAAATTTTATACAATTTTCATAAAAAATGTTCTTCCTATATCCTGCTATCTTATTCCCGCAAATCCGGTGCATAAAATTAAATTTTTCAACCCAGTCTCACGGAAAGCAAATTTTATTAAAAATTCAATATTGTATAAAATTTACATGTCCTAGAAAAACTTTATAAAAATAAATATTTGTTTAGTAACATGGCAAGAAGTAACAACAACTAAACTGGTCCAAATAAAAATTGTAATTTACTATGATATCTACGTGAAAGTATAGAAGAATAATCAATTTTATAAACTAAAATGAATACCAAATTGAAAAGCAAACAAAATCGAATTTTGTGCATTCAGATAGGAAGAATATTTTTTATGTATGTCCAAGTAAAAACTTTATAAAACATTTTATAAAACACCTAGGAATCCTTAAAAATATAAGAAATAATGATAAAGAGTACATGGAAATTGCCAAATTTCTTTGCAATCCAAAAGTAAAAGTAAACTATGATTATCTACGAGTCTATTTAATTCAAAGACACAAAATACATAAATAATATAGCCTACAAATATACCATATTTAAAAAATACAGAGATTATAGAGACTATTTTAATGATTATTTATATCGATATTATTAGTCTAAATGCTAAGAAAATGTTTATTTTTGACCATTTAGAAGCTTTATTTATAAGAATACATAGCCGTGAATAATTTGATATTTATAATTTTTATTTTTAATTTCAGGTAAGTTCGTGAATTGATTTTACAATACGTATACAAGCCATGGAACGTGAAAGTCTGCGTGTTCGTAAGTAATTTTGTGGGTGACGCCAAGAAGATAACACCGATAAAAATGGTTGCTTAATTATATGTTTAAACTCTTTTTAATAAAATAAGTACTTATATTTTGAACATTTTCAGATAACAACGATTTGGCTTAATATATTATAATGTACTAATTTAGAGCTTCCTAATTGATCTTCTATGAAATGAACTTATAAGATGTGCTACTCATTACAGTGTTAATCTGATACTTTCTATAAAGTTGTCTTCTAGTATGTGTACAAAAACCATAACACATTTATATGTGCGAAAAGGGATGGGTGTAAATTGCTGTTCAGAATAAAATTTACTGTCATTTAATAATAATCAATTAAATTGTTAATTTTGAAATTCGTATGTGTTCACTCATATTTTTTAATGTAATTAATGTTTTGTGACATACAAAGATGGTCTATTTATATATACTGTGGACATACATATACTATTGTAGTATTTTGGATAGCTCTCGAGATACTCTGCACAAATATGGGATGAAAAATCGGAGTTTTCGTAAAAAAAATTCTAGGTGACCTTTACGAGACTATCAAGTAACTACTCCCCCCATTTTCAAAGGGTTGTATGGGAGGTCTGGGACACCCTGTATAATTGTTGTAGTCATTGTGATTATTAAAACTTATGGCGTATGGTTACGTATATGAAATTTCTGTTCTCCATTATTACTTTATTTGCTAATCCCCATCAAAACGCCCAATCTAAACAATTTTTCCGCGTCATAAAACTTTGAGAAATTTAAACTGTGACTTGCAGTTTTCAAACCCGTTGTTTTCGATTATTAGCTGAATGAAGTTCGGTGAACTTGAGTACATACTCGAATCTGACCGAATATAACAGTTATGAAATGGAGTAAAGTCTAACTGGAGCGGCGTGCAAGGTTTTCTTTGATAGCCTTTACAAATAGGGCGTACATATCTATACACGTGACTAGTCAAGTTCATAATTACAAGTTAGGATACATCGCTCGCCGGCCGGTGCACCCAAGACCGCCTTCGGGCTCTCTTCATTAGACGTAGACGGTAGCCGCCTGTTATGTCGCTCCAAGCTATTCCTCCTACCGACTATCGGTATCTTCTCTCTGCCCGCTGCCCCATTCCTCTATCACTTTTCGAAAACGCAGCCGCGAAATTTTTTCCTACCGATTGATCCGGTGGGCGCGTCCTTAATTTGAAACCGGGAGGCAATTTATAAGATTTAGTTTAGGACCAACGCAACGGTAGCTCCGAAATTCCATAAATATCGGTTGCTCCGAAATCTCGGTCATCTTCAATCTCGCGCTTGACGTCGGGGAAATGCATATTTCGCATTTTTTCGTAAAACTGTATGTTTACATGGATTGGCGGTTCATAAATTATTTGATTAACGTCTGCGAATTTCGCGCTGGCATTTTCTGCATTTATTTTTATTTGCTGCAGTTTTTGCACGGTAGTCTTTCGTCAGATTGCTTGGACAGACTTCTTCCAGCATTCTAGAGGATCTAAACAATGTAAAGACGAGGGTGTAACGATATTTATGGCCACAATGACAGTGAATACGCTCAATTTAATTTTATGAATGCATCGGCTTTAGGATCATGACTGAACCCAAATTAAAATTTAAGTAGTAAAGTAAGGATCCAATGACTTTGAATTCCTTTGATGTGAAATATACCATTAAGACAAACGTAACTAACAAACCTGCCAGTCACTTTCATTTGTTATGTAATTGTTTGAGTTTGGGGTTAACCATTGACTTAATTACACATGATACTATGGGATCTATGTATCTTAAGCTGATGTGGTCAGTAATTGAATTTCGGTCGATCACTTATGATATTATAGTTTACTATAAACACTTATTGTTGAATCAAATTGTTATCAAATCACTATTCACAAACAATCAAACACGTCATGAATTATTTGCCTTCAAACATTATTTTGATCATTTTTTTTCAACTTTATCGCAGCATTTACAGTGCCATTACTGCTGGATTAAAAAATTGATTCCGTTTACCTTAATGGCAAAGACACGAGACGTAGGATATCATTTCAATAATACGTTTCGTACCGCAATTTTTTATAACAGATCGCTCAACCGCAGCAATTAAAAGTAAAGCAAATCGATAGATTCTCTCACGATAGTCTAGCAACAAGAAGAAGAGAATCGTAGAATCGGCGAGACGTTTTGCAAAATGATAGTCCGTAATTCGTGGTTAGATGGCATTGCCATGAGAAAAAGAAAAAGATCAAGAGGACAAAAGTCAAAAGGGATGACCGGATCGGAAACAAGGACACGCCAAGAGACTATGCTTATTGTTATCTAAGAGGGCACGTTTGAGCAAACTCTCGACGGGATCGGAAAGAGAAGCGGTTACCTATTAATAAGAAATCCGCGCATCCTATCGTCGTTTTCCAGTGGATCGGATCGATTACCGATCGTCCGTTGGGTGAACCTGACATTCTATTCGTTCTTATTTCACCCTCGATCTAGATACGTCTAGAGACGTTCTTCTTTTTCTACCACTTTTGAGTTATCTTTTTGTATGTTATTTACAGTTTCTCCTTATCGATTTGGTCACTTATTTTCCATATTTTTGACTTTGCTGACTTTCTCGCTGGCATCTCTACTGCAACATTTATAATCTTTGTCAAACTCCGATTTAGTTTTCTTAGTTATGGTACTGTTAGGTTTGATCAGTTCATTAAATTGTTTTTAGTCAATTCTATTTTTTAATTCAATCAATTTTGGTTAAGATCTGTCATTAAAAACTTAATATTTCTGAGAATCATTTGAAATTAATTCTTTATTCTTTTCTTTATTTGTCTCTTGTCTCTGTTGTCTCTCACAATCCATCTGCTTCGATCGGTATATTTTTTTTCTTTAATTTATCTGTTTCCTTCCCTACCTCAAATGCAGCCCTGTTCGTCTGGCCATCGAAGGCTATTATTTGTTAAGTTGGACAGCTTAGCCAGTCATTACTAGCAATCACACTTGATTATTTTTGTCTACGGAATTATACCGCTAATTACGATAGACTCAGCCTGAGCATAAGCGCCGAAACTGAAAACTGGGGTAGGACATAGATATAAGCAGCTTTTCTACGAGTTAACGTACGAATTTTTGTATCATTTGACACTGACGGTTATTGATGGATGTAATGGATGGCACTATTAACCCTAATTTTTTTTCGAATTTGTTCTGACAAAATAATTCAATGCTATTCCTAACTGATACCATGTGTTATCAATCTGTCTCTGAATAATATCTGAATTTTGTTGAGGATTTGAAATTTGTCATAGGTGTAGATTTAAGAACTCTTTTATAAAAAAATAAACAATACAGTAATTGCTGCGATAAGTTGCCCTAATACAAGCGTTTTTACCGACACATTTCTTTTTTTGCCGAAGATATATTCTACTTTAAAAAGAAAACAATTAAAATTATCGCATGTCTGCTTTAGGTGATAAATACGCAAATTTGTAGGACTTGTAACTTGTAAGATTACACGTTGTCAAATTAAGAAAATACATGATTATCCATTAACGACTGTTTAAGAATAACAGGATTTTTAAATAATAATTTTTCATAAAGCAAATATATGACCTAGAAATAAACGTCTTCCACAAAAAAGTATTTCATTGTTAATCTAAGCATCTTCTCCAACAAGCATTCAGATTTAACTGAAATCTCGTCTATACGTTTTATGTAACTCTCTTGTTTGCTGATCTATCATATTATTCGAGTATATCACATCTTACATTTTGTTAGTTTATGGAATCTGGCTTCATCAAGCCTTTGTTTAAATGACTGAATTACCATGTTATAAATTTATTATTTTTTCTGGTTATACATGCAACGTTTCATCATGCGATCATTATTTGTATAGTATTGACATCAAATCTCAAAGAATTACCCAAAAAATATATCGAATTGTAACTAACATTCAGTTACGTGTTACTTTTCTACGAAGTACAAACTGGATAACTGACTTCAATACGATCCAGTTATTTCTGTTTATGGAATGTTCAGGACATATCGTGACAGTTATTTATAACTGAGTAAGATGCAAGACTGAATCATCACAATTGACTCTGGAAAGTTACATAACCCTATTTTAATTATCTAATTTGTATCTAACGAGGATGCAGTTTCATTTATACTTCTTAACAATCAGATCCCATGTAAAACGGAAATCAGGAAAATATCCAGATATGGCATGATCATAATATTAATCAATTTTCCTCTACGTTATAGTGTATACTTGATTCAAAAAGTCAACTTGGTAATCAAATTTTTAACCAAGTAATAAAACTCTTAGGAATCATTTGCGAGAAGTTTTAAATTTCTGGTGTTGAAATATGTCGTTTAGGTTAATCAAATGCTGCCCGATATGTATAGCGAGGTCACTATTCTAGACAGAACATTCAGAGAAATATCTCTGTTATTAAGAATTGAAAATGTTTGAAGAGATGCAAAATTAATAACATTATTTAATGTTTACAAAGGTGTAGGGAGTATCCAAAACATCTACAACTGTAACAATGCTTACGAAACAAGGAAATCAAGTGCCGTATCTGATGGCAGAGAGAAATGTACTGCATTTGTTTAGTTCTGAACAATTTCACGCAAGTCAAAATCGAAAGAAGGACGAAAGGACGGTTTCATTATGGTAACCTCAAGATATAAGAATCTTGGGAGGTGTTGACTACTCTCTAAATCTGAATCAGCGAAATCAGCGAGAACCGCTGCGAATCAGCGTATATACGCTGCAAACCAGCGATAAGTATACCGCTGATTTGATTAGCGGTATATTTATCGCTGATTCAGATTTAGAGAGTATATTTCAAAGGAGTAATTTTCTCGGCTAAACCAAATATTCTCTGCTTTGAGATATTTTGTGATACCATAGCTAATCGTTAGGAGCTACTGAAATCAAGCAGCGAATTTAAACAATTCATACATTCAAACCACAATTTAACCAATAATCAGCCGTAGCAAGATCTTAGATAGTCATATGCATCGTCTTCCGTTTATTATTGTGATACGGTAACTAATAAAATACGTATACAGGCAGTCTAATCTGTTTGTATCCATATTTTAAAATACCCGAAAAATGGTGTCCAGCAAATATTTCACTATTGCGTTTTCCGAAGAAAATAAAATAGAATACACAGTTTATGAGTTATCCGTAAAGAAATTGGTGGTAGAAAATTAATGGTAAAAATAAATGTTATCCGATTCTGACGCAGTTTGATTTTATTCTACGTACAGTGGAATCCCGGTATAATTGTGTCTCGATATATTTACGTCCCAGGATATTTACCCGGTTCCATTTCGTTATATGTACCAAGCGCCGTTCTCTTTTTCCCCTACCTTACGGGCTGGAACCTCCGGTAGGACATAACGGGACTGTGGGGAGTGGGAGAAGCGACGATGCCCTTCTTTTGGTAAATATAACCAGACACTCAGACAGGAGGGGAAGGCGTGAAACCGATTGAGTAAATATACCGGGACTTTAATGTAAATTGTTCGCTCGGAAATAAATAAAAACATTTCCAAAATAAAGACGTTTGATAGTCAGCGTCGGAATTTTTACTGTCGGGGCTTTTATTGCCGAGTTTTCGAATGTCGAATTTGTGGCACGTCGGGATTTTGAGGGGTTAGGATTTTGATACCTGCTCAAATATGTATATTTGGATATCTTTTTAAATTGATACAAGATAGTAAGCGAATTAACTATGCGCAGATCTACTTTCGTCTCATATCGAATAGCCTAATGGCTCTGATGTGATGAAACTCGACCGGCGCCGTTTCAGCAAAACATATGACTTTAACAACTTGCATCGTGATTGTAGAAAATGAGGTTATGGACATTGCCATATTAATATGTCGAGGCGTACATAATTAATGAGCTGCCACAGACACAATACTTCTCCTATTTGCTTTTATACTTTCACAGAATGTGTAATTTGGAAGCATAAATTGAGGCTCAGTATCTTGAGAAGTAGCGCAGCACAGTCTTTGTGTTGCCGTATAATACTAGCCGGCTTCGAAAACAGCCAAGGAGCTTGTGATGCGTTCCTCCAGGCCAAAAGTTATACGGTGACAGCACAAAAAGTGGACTGCTTCATTATAAATGTCCTTTCAATGCAGTGTCATACATATATGTACCACCTGCGTTTTACCATGTATTTCTCTATGCGTAATAAAAAATTGTCCAATTGCATCTCTTTTTTTTTCAGAGAGCCGTAAAATTCGGAGAGCCATGTTTGCAAAACCCCATTTTGGGCATTTTAATACAAAGCAGAGGGGATAAATATGGTCTCAGATAACGTTATAAGCATTCCCGAGTAGAAATTTCGATGCGGCCCTGATCAGGCCCTGATCAGGCTGCCTGATTATATTTCAGGCCCTTATCAGGCTACCCTATCAGGGCCTGATCAGAAACGTAACGATTATTTTGGTCCGGGCCTGATCAGGCATCCTGAAATAAGGCCCTGGTCAGGCCTCTGTCAGGGCTTGATCAGGGCTTTATAAGGGCCTGATGAGGTACCTCTAAAGTTCGTTTAAACAATAATAATTAAATAAAATGAATCAAACAAATGTACGAGTCACTTTTATATACACTTTATATTTAATGATATATATTTATTATATTATTAATCCAACATTTCATAAATGTGTCATTCGAATGATTATGTTAATTTTTATTTCTGAATTTAATTTTTAAACATTAAAAATGTATTTGCATTTTTCAATGCTCGCAAATAAATAAGAAAAAATTTTACCCCCACCGGGAATCGAACGCGGGTATCTCGCTCACTACGCTGGCGCCTTAACCACTACGCTACGCTCGCAATTGCAGCATTTTAGTAAAAATTGTGTCTTCTATTAACCCATTAAGGCCCATACCTAGCACAACTCAGGTAGCGTCAAACCAACTATCGTCAATAAAATACCTGCCAAAAATTAAATACCCGTGTTTTTTTGTTTATAAAAAATAATAGTTTATAACATTTTGTCAAGAAACAACTTCGACAATAGTGGTTCTATATTAAATCTGGCGGTTTTAATCCAATCTAAGAGAAAAATTGAACCGAAAATAAGTACAATGTTTTGCTAAAAGTGGTAAATTTGTTGTTAAAAATAATAAGTAAATAATATGATCGAAAATCAGCTTTGGCCCATGCTATAATCACATGGCGGTTAGCGCCAAATCAACGACTGGACATAGGATATTTGATAAAAATAAAATATGTGTGTTTTCTTATTTATAATTATATAATTATTTATATTAATATTTTATAAACAATTTCGTCAAACACGGTTTTATACAAAATCTATTTGCGGCAATCGATATTACGGAGAAAATTATGTATGAAACGTATATCTATTATTGTTATTTATTCTATATAATAGTAATACAATAATACATGTACGTTTTTCACATAATTTATCCCGTAGAACCAAATGTCGCATTCATATTTCTCGTGAAACCTCTTTTAATGATGTTTATAACAAATTCTTATATGCAGCTACAAGTAAAGTTTGCTTTGCAATCCTCTGTTTGAACATGGTCAGGCAACAGCTTCGTTTGCCTGATAAGATGCAGGTTGTAGTCCTCTGACGAGTGCATGGTCCGGCAGTATTAAGACCCACCTTATCAGCCGCGCATGACTGCTGCCTGTTCAGGGCCTGATCCGGGAGTGACTATGGACACCTTATCAGGCGCGCCTCATTGCAGCCTGGTCAGGGCCTGATCCGGAAGTGACAAGGCACATTATCAGGCGCGCCTGATTTCTGCCTGTTCAGGGCCTGATCCGGGAGTAATAAGGCACACCTTATCAGGCGGGCCTGATTGATGCCTGATCAGGCCCTGCTAAGTTTTCAGGCAGCCTGGACAGATTTCTGCTCGGGTTGTTATTTTCACTCCCTTTTTTTTAATTTTGCGATGTGAATGAAATTATGCTACGTACATGTTCATGAGGATCGTCAGTTTTACAACCCCAGAAATTACAATTTCAGACTGTGATAATGACCATCCTTAATGCTATAAGGTTTTTCTAATCCTTGTCATCTGAGCAACTTCTTGTACAACACCCGGACACAATAAATGATGCAATTTAGCAATTTTTCTCTAATTTGAAAATATTTGCTAAAATACGATACATCATCCAAATGTGTAGGATTGTCTAATGTCTGCAAAAATTAGCCAATTATAATATTTCACTGAATACGTGATAAAGGTTTATTTTGCGATATTTCTTGTAAAAAACATTTAATTGCCGATATTTCATGAATTCGAAAAAGCGTAAAAATTCGTATAAATTGGATTAAATTATTTGCTTGAATGCGCGAGGAACCACCACATGTGGTGCAGTCGATGAATAAGCAAATCAAACAAGTATATTCCCCGGACAATAACATGCTTGTTTGAGAATTCACCTACGGATTATAGGATAGGCGATAGCCGGTAATAATGATTCCATTCTTGAATCGAGCCGAGGCACATTAGTGATGAAATTCTCAACGAGAAATCACCGATCGCTAGCAAAAGCGTTTTGTGATCGATCGGCGAGTGCTCGACTCCTAATTCTCCAATTTGGTTTCGCACGCGCTTGCATGCTCGCCTGTGCACGCACATAAACGTTTATCTTGCACTTCGGACCCGACCCGGCTTCAGTTGGATCCCCATCATCCCGGCGCAAATGGGCATCGTCGTCTCCGTTTTACTCTTCCTTTCATGTGGAAATTATATTTTTATTTTATATTATCGGCTTAACTCGCCTTTTGTTTCTGTTTCTTCATATTCGTTACCTTCCCAGAATATTGGAGAGACGTACACAGGATTTCGCATCTTTTATTAGGCAACTTGCTTTTCTTTCCTTCCTTCTCCTCCTTATTATCTTCCTTCTTTTCTCTTTGCTTCAAAATCGATATTGCATATACATTACCAAATCTTAAGTATTAAAATAATTGATTGTGAAGTTAGGCTTTCGTGGGAATTAGAAGATATTAGTCAAGAGACGACGCTGTTACAAATTTTCGGAAATGTAATACGCTTTTAATAGGTGTGAGGAAATTAGTTGTAATATAATATTTTGAGGTTATGATTATCCAGATTAACACACCGAAAAAATGCAAGTCTATCATCATAAACGCACTTGGTTGAATACTTCAATACCGAATAATAAATAGCAACATGTTCTGTATTAACTTTGAATTGATTTTAGTTACTTCCCAAACAGCAAAAATACTTCTTAAAGAGCTCTTTAAGAAGCCTTAAAATGATAAGATGTCTTAAATACTTATAAGAAAGAGCTCTTAAAATAATTTGTGAGAAGGCTTATGCGCCGATTTTAAGAGCTCTATAAAACCTCTCAAATATGAGATCTCAGAAAAAGGTCTTATTTGAGAAATTTGACATATGAAATAAATAATAAAAATGAAAAACAAATTTTTGAAAATTATAAATGCTATATTTGTACCTTAATTGTTAATCTATATACTTTTTACCCGAGTTTTTTTACCGTTTGTATTGTTATATATTGGATGGTGATTACATTCAATAGATTGGGATCATGCAATAATAATACAAAACTATGACAACACTGGCTAAATATCGTAAAAGCACTTATTTGTATTATTATTAATTATTAATTATTATTATTAATTATTTGTATTATTATCAATATAATCTATCGCTCTAAATATAAAGTAAATATCGTGCCATCTCATTTTTGGATTCGATCGCCACCTAGTGTCTCTGGAAGAAACACAGACCTCAACAACGGGAATCCCTTTATTAAAAGAGAGATGGTCCAAAACGAGATCCATTTAGGACCTCCAACATAAGACTTCTTCGAGATTACGATTTTAAGAACTCCAGAGTGTCTTAAAGACACCTTTAAGAGCTCGTTTTATAGATTATCATAATTAAAGCCTTTTCAGAAGGTCTTTTTAGAGATATCTTTGGACTGAGCTCTGGACCTCTTTAAGAGGTATGTGCTGTATGGGTTATTTTAATAGATAGATTAATTTCGGAAAGTATAAAGATAGTTTTCCCGATAATCGTAGGCCGTTCGTCATTACCCGAATCGGTGGGTACGAAGAAAAGTGTTTTAGATGAGCTAAAAAATAGTAGTTATCAATGCAAGTGGGAAAAGTGTTTACGAACGAATGTGAGGGTTGTGGACACGAGCCGAAGACGAGTGTCGCAAGCACCTTCGTCGAAAAAACATTTCTTCACATGTGCCGGAATGTTTTTTTTGTTACAATAAGTGTGGGTAAAATGCGAAAGAAAAATGTCAAAAGTGTGAAAAATAGCATTTGGCCCACGCAGTAACAAAATGGTATTTTTCGATACAAGTGCGTGTGTGTAAAGTACTTTCCATTAACGCACGTGTGCCGAAATATTGTTTATGTACGTCTTTTCGGTGCGTAAAGTAAACTCGTGCCTAAAGTAAACTTTACGCACTCGATTATACTTTACGCACGGAAAAGCCGTACGTAAACAATATTTCGGCACGCGTGTGTGTGTGTAAAGTTCTTTACGCATACGCCCTTGTATTGAAAACTACTATTACGTACGACTTTTCCGTGCGTAAAGTATAATCCAGTGCGTAAAGTTTACTTTACGCACCGAAAAGACGTACATAAACAATATTTCGGCACACGTGTGTTAATGGAAAGTACGTTTACTTTAGGCACGAGTTTACTTTACGCACCGAAAAGACGTACATAAAACAATTTTGTAACATTTTATTCATACATAAGTATGCAAAGGGAAAAGAATGTCAAATTATTATTATTAATTAAAACTTTTTTGGTTTTATTATCTGTTATTGAAAAACAATGTTTCATTCTAAAGTGTTCACCATTTTCCCCTTCACCACTATGTATATGTCGCAACCTTTACTAAACAGAACCCCGTCTGTCTCTCACAGATTATTATGTATATTATTTAATATATTTATAAATATTATTTATAAAATTATTATTGACATTGCGTTTGAACATATTGCAGTATTAAATATTTGCTATAAATCAGTTTGAATATTATAAAAATACACCTTAATTATACTAGCAAGCATTTAAGGAAAACCAAAATAATTTGTATTCAACATTTCATTACTTCTGGTTATAATTTATTGTAAGAGTTTCATTTTCCTATAATGAATAGTATTGTTATGAACTGTCCATGATGTACCTATTCCATGACACAGAGGGGACTAGGCCATCTTCTTAAAATAAGCTTATATCGAAGTATATGTATGATTCGATACTGAAAACAAGGATACCCGTAATTCACGGGTTGCCGAAAAAAAAAATCGGTGGCAATGTTAGGAACTTGTGAATTTAATCACTGTTTTTTAATGAAAGTGAGACAATTTGTAGTACAATAACCTACATTTTCACGAATCATTAACTTATTCCAATATTAATTTTTGCATTTAATGTAGGAATGAATGAAATATCGCATTTTCGCAAATAATTGATTTATTCCAATATTTTTTTGCATACAATATCGGATGTATTCTTTATAAAATGATGTTAAACAACATTTTTATTTTTGTTAAATAACAAAAGGTCAGTATTTTATTGAAAATATATAAAATTCTCAAAAATCTCACTTTTAAAATGTTGATATTTCATTTTTTCTAGTTCGTAGACGTATAAAGTACTTTTCTTCAAAAATCTTATTTCTGCTAAACCATTTTTAAAATTATTTAATTTTGTAGGGCCGCAAAGTACCACGTATATACAAAAAATTATGTTTTATAATTTACAATTAAAGCATTCATTTTAATTTACATTTTACTGACGAAAACAAATGTTGTGATATTAGGGGCCTGCGAAGATAACCCATTTTTTTACCGAAAGGGATTTTTATTGAAAAACCACATCGTCACAAATAATTGATTTATTCCAGTATTTCTTTTTGCATCTAATATAGGATGTGTTCTTTATCAAATGACTAAATCAAATTTGTAATTTCAATAAATAATTAAATGGCAGTCCTGTTTTTTGAAACAATATGAAATTCCGTTTCTCAAATATTTTTGCAAGTTCTAAGAAAAGCATTGTTATATATTATCAGAACATTACAAATATAATTATCATAATTTATGATATAAACCATCATCAGAATCTCTTAGTTTTATTATTCTACAACACAAACAAAATGTATTCAATAAAACACGATAATTCTGTCAAATCTTCCAAAATGTGATTTTATGCCCTGTTAAGTAGATGGGAAACTACAAAGGCTCGGCAGCAGCATTACATTTTAACCTGTTATCTAAATAAAAAACTGCAGGACTCTTTTTCATATATTTTATAATTCTAGAGCGGGAGCATTAAAACTCGTTAAATGTTATTTTCATGTATATTTGTGGACTTCCCAAAATTGATTAGCCTAATGGACGTTAGGAAGACGTAATTTTTAATCATATATTTTTGATGTAGATAATATTGGTTATATACTGGATTTCTGCATGAATATTGTTGCAATTTTTGAACTTTCTTGGAAAATTTACCATTTCAAATGTAATTTTGGGACGAACTTGCAGGATGAGAAAGATTAACATTTTTTCTGATAAAAATGACTAGAAGTTCATCGAAATGTTATATTCAGCCAATGAAAATTACAATACAATCTAGTAATTTTTACCTGATAAAATCACAATTTTCTCCATTCCAAAAGTCTGTCCCAAAATTACCATCTAATTCAAAGAAATTTTTTCTTCACTTATGTTAACATTTCTGTCATACTTTCTTATATTAGTAGGGTGTACTTGTATACAAATTTCGAAAAAATTTTTTTTTTATGTATTTCCGTTTACCTCGTATAGTAGAAAATAAACATGCTATGGGAGAAATATAACTAAATGAATAAAATTTGATATAATATAATTATTCATAATTTAAAAACAAAATACCAAACTGGATTAAAAGGTTATATTTAAAAGGTTTTTAAACTTTTATACTAATAATAAAATATATTGTCACCTTTTAGAGAACAATGTAATTCCATAAGACAAGTTGCTATTTTAATAGAATAAGAAGCAGGAAGTTTCAGTAAAATTTTAGTGCCGCATGAATTTAGTTATTCACGCGGCACAATTTGTCACATAATGAACTTGTCCGATAACAAATTGTTGTTATGTAATTTGTAGTTTGACGGTAATCATCGAGTACCGAGCCTTGAATAATTGTTATAACATTATTATGTGCGATGCAACGAGTTTGAGACCTCGAAAAATGCAATTAGAATTATCTACCAATGAATATGTATTATTTTAGCCGGCTCTAGATAATGGTCTACGAATGTCACTGTTTTCGTTTCATTGCGTTCAAATTTAAATTTCTAAATGTAATAGCAATTCCATATCGAAGCTGATAAATTTTACCCTTGCCATAATACATAATTTCTATTAGTGACGAACAAAACGACTTTGCAACTTTGTGTTTTCATGCGTGTCTGTGTTGTTGAATATGCAGATACATCCTGTTATTGAAATTACACTTTTATCAAAAAAATAAAAGTAGCATCGTTTGTTAATCAAGAAAATAAGCACGTTATTCAATCTTATGAATCTGCTCGTTCATTCGAAAAGAATGGCCGATTAAAATCAGAGTGCTCTCTAACGAGTTGTGTTAAGTAGCGTTTAATGACGTTTGCATATACAGTACGGGAACTTAAAACTCATTGCATAAATTTCATTGTATCCATGTACCAAGTTAATAATAAAATCGACTATGAATTTTAAGCAATAGCTGCTGAACAGCAGATTGCATTAAAAAGGAATAATAAGAATATAAGAATGGTAGACAAAAAATAAATGACACACAATGTATTAACAAAATATGTAATGATCACTGCCCATTACCATTGATATAAAATAATATTAAAATAATAATATAGTAGATATTAATGTTGCGTAAACGGCATTTTAAAACTAAACTCTTATAGCATTATTCTCAAAAGAGCTAAATCTGCTAATTTATTTGTTAGTTTAATTAATGAAGGTCCTCGCCATTGATGAAGGTGAGTGTCTGTCCATACTGCAGCTTCTAAATTTTTAATGCAACTTATATTTATTGCATTTGTAAATAGAAGAAAAGAAGGAAAAGTTTACAACCCGGGGTTGAAACATTCGATCAGATCGATCAGGTTAATTGTTTCAAATAAATTGTAATCCATAACGGCCACTTTGACTCAAGAATGCAAAATTCAAAACTTAAGTTGTGAACGAACTAATCAAATAAATCAAATTTTATAGTTAAGTTTGTGTTATGAATATACCTTATTTATTTAACCTATATGATTAATTTTTTTAAATCGTCTATAAGGAAGCAGTTGTGAATGGTACTCCATATAAAATTGTATCGGAAATCAACCGAAATTACATGTATTTCGAAACTGTAAAAATCTAGCTCACTTTTTTTCGATCATGCTTGTTAACGAATATTCAACAGAGAATGGAGTTTAGTCGGAATTGTTGAAAGAGCCCAAATAAAAAAGATCCACTTTAAAAATCGATTGAGTTGAAGTCCAATTAATTATGATTGATTGTTCAGTTAAGGTGTGATGGTCTTCTAAATCATCACTGAACCTATAGAGGGTTTAAGGAAAATGCTGGAAATTATAGAACTTTTGTGCTGGAATATTCACTAATAGTGATGAATCAATCTCCAACATTTTCGATTCGTTTTTAACTCTATCCATATTAGACATGGTCTAAAACTTTTTTACTTAAAGCACTTTAATTATTGTAGTGTCCAATAACTTTATTAACGACCCTAGTAGAGATCGAAATCAGTTACGCTAACTAAACAGGAGCTAAAAATGAATCATCATGTTTTGTCTGTAAACGCATGAGCATTATCCCAAACTTGGAGAAAACGGGGCGATTTACTGTTAGCTCCTGTATAGTGTTAGCGTGGCTAATTTCGATTTCTACCAGGCGATGAACAAGTTCGACAAAATTGAATATGTACCAATCATTTTTTGAATGCTTCCTTAATACTCTTTTTTACTTACTGTGCCAACAGATAAATCAGTTTCTATTAAAAAATATCACATCAAGAAATATAATGAAGGAATTTGCAAGGTGCAAATCTTATCTATCGGAATACTTAAAAAATCAACGATTATGGTATAACGACCGATAAATGTTTCCATATAAGCAAAGAGTATTTCCGACGGCTTACGCGCTTAGCAAGTCCCCTAACGAGCTAATGGACAGGCCATAAAACAAAACAGTGCTACATTGCAATTCCTATGAAAGCCAAGACTCATCAAAGTTTGATTTTCGCTGCAAAACGATCATCAAACAAGGCGATTCAACTTCCTATGAGCCTGAATGCACAATGTACATATGCCCATTCTCTCTTTAGAATAGCCTATGAGAAAATACCAAACGACTTTGAGTTAATACAAAATTTATGTCACATTTCCAGTGCTGTTTACGACCGTACCTAATAGTAATTTGTAATCGTTAAACTTAGAAGAGCACGAGTTTTTTTCACGGATAGAACCTGTTAGCTTCATATGGTTATGGATATTCGTAAAAGAGATTTCACATACATACTGATCAGGTCGCGGAGATCTACAACAAGTTTATTAAAATAGAGTAATGGTTAAAAACAGCTTAAATACGATTTTCTACAATTTTCTCCAAGAATAAATTTCATACTGATATAAAACATTTGAATTCAAGATGGTTTTTATGATAGAACTGCAGAAGCACTGCAGAAGCCAGGATTTTAGCGATAAATTAAGTGGAGTATAATTACCGAATTACAAAAGTCAATGAATTATAAGGTATAAAGCACCAGGGTATTTACATTCAAAAAAGAAAAGACTTGTTAAAAATTGTAGTCATGTAGTGAAAATGGCTACGATTCTTTAGGTCGCTGATTAAAAATCTCTATATACATATATACACTAAGTTCTTTATGTAAAAATGGAAACCCCTTTACTTCAATTATAGATTTTATCAATAAAAATAAAATAAACTCAACTTGTAGACTTATCTACTCTCTTATGATTAATATAAACTCTGAATTCTATATGGGCAATGAGTTTCATTTAGCTTCGTTATCATATTTAAAAGTTCAAAGTGTAAATTGTAAGCCGAAAATTTTGCGTAAAATTGTTCAAGTAGATTGGATACATAGTTTTAAGATGCATCTTAAATGGATAATCAGAACATCCATTTTTTATATTAGACATTATTTGTAAGCGATTAGAAGACAAACTAATGAACGAGAACAGATTTTTTTATTTGTTCGGAAGTCGTTTAAGTTTGTTCTAGGAAATATGAATGAAAGTACTGATTACTTAACGTAGAAGTTAGGTTATTAGAATTTTGTAATAATTTCCACGCTAGATGATTAGAAATCCTTTCTGATTTCGATTTAGGCATAGAACATCTTGTCAAAAACGTCTTGGCAAAAATCATGGAAATGCTGATGGACTTTCTCGTAAAATACGAGACTTCATCAACGAAACCAGTAGTGAATTTAAAAATAAAATATTAATACAAATTTCAAATCACTTGAAGCAATCTCGACCTGTATTTTAAAATCATCTTCTATCAGTTCTTGTTGATGATATTTTATACAATCGATGGGAATCTTCAAATGTTAATAAAACAATCTTCGAAATTTCTGACCCACAATTTGTGATTATAAATATGCTCGATGAAACTCATAATTCATTTACAGGAGGGCATTTTGGCACTAACAAAAAACTTTCAAATATTAGGAATTGATTTTATGCGACAAATTTGAATATCGACATTGAAAATGTGTGCAGAAAATGCAAAATCTGTTCCTCAGAAAGGTCATAATAAAACTAATGCATGAATTACAATATAATCTTCCATTTGAAAGATAATTACGACCGCTTCAGAAATTTTACGTAGGAAATAAATTTATATCAGTTGTAACTTATTATTTCCCTCGATGGTCTGAGGCTATTCCACTTTTGTATTGTCAAACTTCAGTTGTAACAGAAGCCTTAGTTAAAGTTATTTCTCTGGATGGTATTCTAGTAGAACTTCATTCCGTCGAAGGTAGAGAATTTGAATCGAAAATCTATGCAACTATGGAACTATTAGGTATTGCAAAACCTCGAATTTCTGTTCATCTACAATCTAATGGTTTAGTTAAAAGATGAAGTAGGACACTCCTTAATTATTTATGATCATAAGATTAGGATAGATGGAATCCTTTTGGCATATAGATCTTTTAATGATACTACTTCGGAATGTTCACCAGCATTCTTAAATTTTGGTCGGGAACTTATACTTCCATTAGATGTTCGTGGAGAACCTCTCTCAAAAAATCCAAATACACAAAATTTAATACTTCATAATCTCATTGGTGTATTTAAAAATAACCTTGATACAATGTTATGCATGAAAACTTTAGAAATAAAATAAAATAAAATAAAATCGAGATATGGCATAAAATCTTCAAAAAGGGTCGTGGGATATTGCCCTACATTAAAACGTTAACTTAGATTTTTAGTACATAAACCATCGCCCAAGTTGTATACCCATCGGACTTTCTTGAGTATTTTTTTTTCTTTTTTGACGAGAGGAAGTGAACATGGCAGAGTCTATATGCATTGGAAATAATGATAAATTCCAAAAATAAATACTTCGTTCTTTTCAGATAGGCGATTTCTGTAATGAAAAATCTGTTGTTTAAGAGAGTAATGTTGAGCTTTTCAGACTGATATTGATTATATTTAATTAAATAATAGAACTAGACATCGCGCTTTTCATTTTAAAAATAAATTAGGACAAGAACGAAGATTTTTACAGTTTTGGATTAATCAGCAGTCTATGTCAAGATTTTGAGAAAAGTGCACATTACTTAAAAAGAATGACTAATTCGTTTCAATATAATATTAATCTTTTACTCTACGATACATGTTTTAAGATTTATTAGTTGCTTTTAGATATTACGTCCATTGTTCAGAACTATGGTGTGAGAAAATATTACTAATAACGTAATTTCGTATATTTGTATATGAAACTTTCATAGATTTCTTCAATGTATAAAAGAGTATTCGGTTAACCATGTGTCTAAAAAGGGATTATATTCGACTATCTACCTATCCCCATTTAACAGCATTGGTTGTACATTCACTGCACACTAAAATACTTCATGCTAATGATGACGTGAATGACGTGCTATAGATAAAGCTTCCTATTGCCACACATTATACTGGGGTAAAGAATCTATGATAATAGGTGTATTGAGTTTCATTACTTAATTGCACGTCTAGTACTAAATGAAGTTTAGTATTATTCGACCTGTTTCTGTTATTGGGGTTGAACATTAGGTCTTTAATGGTTTTTGGCTCAATTTCATTTCAAATTATGAATTGGGATTCTAACAACTAGTCATAAATTAATTCTAGTACTGGCTAGAAACTACTTTTTTAATAGTAAATAACCCGAGTTTGAGTATACAAAACCAATTTAAAGTATACATTTATACACAATACATTCATTAAACTCGCAAAACTATTAAATATTTGAATATATTATTTGAACTTGGTTCCACACTGTATACTTTATAGTGTAATTTGCTCGCAAATAATCGTAACTGGGAATATCATTGTGAAATATATTCAAAAATAAAACTATCAAGAACTCTGATAAAGACACGTTTGCAAGGAAAGACGATATTTCCGATTGTAAAACAATATTACTTGCTGTTTGCCATCTGAACAATTTAACTGAAAAGTCCTTACTATTCGATTAGTCGACGGTCTGTTTGAAGCGATTAGTTACCCAAGCGTACAGGAAGTTGATTGGCAAGTTGACTCTTCCGGAAATACGGTGAGGGGAATCTTAGTAAAATTCTAGCCTATTAGAGACCCTTGAGTCTATCGTCATACTAGAGATAATTAAGCAAATACGAATGAAATGAAACGTGATAACATGAACAATGAAAAGTATAACCAGTTTTGTAGAATTATTAAGGG
The DNA here is from genome assembly GCA_030407085.1 of Trichopria drosophilae. Taxonomy (NCBI): domain Eukaryota; kingdom Metazoa; phylum Arthropoda; class Insecta; order Hymenoptera; family Diapriidae; genus Trichopria; species Trichopria drosophilae. The sequence goes on along the minus strand of CM059586.1, from coordinate 67,027,404 downwards.
GGTCATCTCGTGGGACTGCTGTTATTTTTGTTGTATAAAAGAAATTGATTTACTGCAACGATTCAAAACTAAGCGATAAACATTTTCTTGAGAACATTACCATTCACGGTGTTTTCAGACATAAATTTTAAGTACAAGGGAAGCTCTAACAACGTACAACATCGAGAAATGGCCTTGTCCGCTACTCATAGGAAAAACAAACTGAAATATCTTTTTTGAAGACGTAAGGCGACTCCTAAACAATTAGTTTCCTAAAAATGTTAATATCAGTTTGAATTAAAAAAAGATAACTTAATAGCGTATGAAGAAAGTAATCTATTCTAGACCTATAATTTTAAGTACTCCTGTATTCAAATATTGCATAATCAGATTTGTAATACTAAAGAACAAATAGTAGAAAAATGAACAATAAACTGATTAAACTTAGAAAAAATACGCGAGCGGCAGTCAGTCAAGCGATCGTTCATTATACGAAATGGTTTACTCATTGTTTCACCATGGTGGCGAATAACTCGCCATGAAATTGGTAGAAATCGGTCTGACGCCACCAAAATCGCTTCGTCATCATTCTTCGATTCTTAAAAACTCGATGCGACCCCTTCTTCTTCTTTTCATTATTAACCTTTTAATTTCCCAAACATTGCGTAAAAGTAACATTTAAATTCGATCACGCTTTTTACACTTGGTATAATCAATTACTTGGAGTAATTTCTTTTTATCCATATATTTATCTCAGACTAATCTTGGAAAGACAATGAGTATTCTCATCGTTAATTTCGTTCTTTTTTGAAGAAACATACATTTTGTTTTTGCGATATCCCGAATAAACATTTCCGTAGCTGTCCCTCATCAAAAGCTTCGGACCGGATCAGGATTGTAACGCTACCGCAGATCCGTGTCAGATCCGGAACCCGGAGGTCCGGCCATCGGGGGCCGTTTCGGATCCGATCCGGATTTGGCTATATCTAACTTTTTCCAATAAGTAATGGGATCCAGATATGTTCCTGATCCGGCTCGTATTTGGATATCTATCGTACGGGTAACATAACCTTAAAAATATATATTTTGAAGAATATTTGTACAAAATGAATAAGGAATTGAAACGTCGCCAGAAAATTCGTCAAAGAGTTCAAAAACATAGATTGAAAAGAAAAAATGATCAGAGTAATTATACGGATAGTAATAAGGATAATTCTGAAGAAACGGAATTTGTTTCATGTGATTCTGGTACGCAAATATAAAGTCAGTTTTTTGTATTAATATTACCAACTTTTTATTAACAACACAGCCATGTTTTTTGGGTCGCTGAATCCGATACCAAAGTCCATTTAACACTATATCCTTGTCACGTTTTTGACACAATCTCAAAAAATAATAATTGTAAACATTCATGATATTTTAACTCGAGTACCGTCAACTTTAAGAAAAAATGTTACTCAACATAAAATGTTCCGAATCACTCGAAAAATACATCTGAATTTTTACAAAATTTGTGAAGACGATTTTAGATTTTTTGGATTTCGCCGTTTTTCGAAAAATTTAAAATGGCTCAAAAATATTTGAAAAAATTTAGACGTACTTTTCGAGTGATTCTGAACTTTTTTTGTTATAACTTTTTTCTTACAATTGAAGGTACACGAGTTAAAAAATCATGAATGTTTACCAATGTGTCATTTAGGATGCTATATTGGAAACGATTTGTATTGAAATTAATTTTTATAGGCCCGTAAATTTTCAGGTCGACTCTCAATTGCACAATTTTAAAAGGTTTTACGTAAAAAGAAAATGTTGTTAAAGTATTTTATCTTATTTTCACATTTTAGGATCGAATTATAGGTATTTTTTTGAGATTATGTCAAAAACCTGACGTGATAGAGTTAAATGGAGCAATGTTCTTACATATTTCACTAACATATATACGCTTTTGAGATAATCTTGAAATGACAAGACTTTTTTTCGAGAATCTTGTCAACCACCATGAAATTGAAATATATATATTCAGATCTGGTTGAGAAATTGACAAATTATTCGGTTTTTTTTGTGTAATGGTGGTTAAGGGAACTCAGGTGGCTCGGTCGATAATGTCAAATTCTACCCTAAAATGTTATCAAACTCCACTATATAACTATACAAACTTTATATACTACGACTACAAAAGTTAGCATTATATGTAGTCGCAAAACAAATTAAAGGATTGATTGAGAATTGGAGGAGAAAGCCTGAAAGAAAAAAAAACTTGTCATTTCATTTACTTGTCGTCATAACCTATTCGTCGATCATTTTTTGTGGCACGTTTTTCTCTGCCAATTCTCAATCAATCTTTCCGAAATTTGTTTTGTGACTACATATATAATGCTAAATTTCGCAGTAATGAGTCCGAAATTACGAAATAGCGCTCAGAAACTTGTTAACCTCATCCTAATACACTATGTATATAGGACGGAGATTTGTCGGTAAACAAGGTTCTCGGAAAACCCGTATGGTATTTGTCACCTAGCTGTATAGACCCCACATAAAAGTTTTTATGTATATGTATATAAGGAATTATAATTAAAAGTCCGATTTGAAACAGATCAGGATCGGATAGAGCTTTCTGACCTGCGGGACCCGGATCCGACACATATCTGCGGTTGCGTTACATCCGGATCAGGTTCAGATGAGGCATTCGGATCTGGATCGGATCTGTGCTAAGGCTTCCGGATTCGTTCCTGATCCGACCCGTAGGTGAATGTTTATTCGGGATCTTAGGTATCAAAGATATTTTTGCAGTCCGTATGTATATCTCAATTATTATAAGCCTATCTAATAGTGTAAAAATTCTTTCTTAAATTTGACCACATTATGAGATTTTTAAGGTATTTTGAATAATAAATTAATTAATTATTTAATTGTTTATATGTATATACAAATTTCTAATTTCCAACTTTAATAATATTTAATTTCTAGCATTTTTAATCATTCTAAACCATAATTTTTATTGAACCGTTCCATCAATATTAATCTTTTAATGTTTCATTTTTAATTCACCAACAATTATACTTATGAAAAATGCAATTTTTGTAAGCGCTTGTATGTAAACAGACTATTAAAGCCAGTTGAAATTTAATTATAAGTCTTCAAGCTTCTTCGCTAATTATACGTTTAATGTAATTATAATCCTTCAATCGTTTGTCAGTATAATTTTTATATATATTTTATTCTGAGGATGTTTTTTACTTAAAATGAAACGATATAATTAACTGGCTTTGATTTTTATACCTTTATTAATTACAGACATAAATATGACGCCATACAGAAGTTGGGGTGCGTAACATAGAATGACTGTTCCCATGAGTGATAATATATGAATACGAATATATATATATATACATGTTAATAAAATGGAAATATTTATAATGCATAATGAGATGTCAGAAATATCATTAAATATTTAGCTTTCAAGAAATTTCTTTAGTCAATGTTATTAAAGATAATGAAGCTTAAGGAAGCAAGTTTTCACTGTCTATAAATTATTCAAAGTGAATCTGCTCCTTCAATGTTCTGAAGATAGAATGTTGAAACTTAGGATAGATTACCTCCGGTGTACTCAGACAAAATTTAGTAATGTTGACTAAATGTGAAGTTGGCGGTTAGCAATCAATAGTCAAGATTCACTTGAATTGACTACTTGCTGTTCAATAATTACCAATGCTTAACTTGGAAGAATTAAAACGTGGAATAATTGACTTAATATCAACGGTATCCTCACATTTAGTCAAGATTACCATGTTTTTCACAATACAATATTGTTATAAATACCAAAATCTGACGAAAATACTGATTAGAAGTTATAAGAATATAGGATATTTCTCCCTAATTTCTCAAATAATGTATAAGAAACTATATGAACTATTGATATTAAAATTAGAAGTATAAAAAAACATATATGTTTACAAAATAATATACATCCCGGTTTTACGTATGTTAATCCTAATTAATCAAATTATACTTTATCATTACAACAAAAATGCCAGTGCATTGCTTCTGCATTTTTTTTTGTTATATGCACAAGTTGTGACGACTACTGATTTTTTATTTCGTTTTATAATTAAAAATGATTATACCAAGTATATAAAAATGTAAAAGCTTGGAATTACTTCATGCAAGATCTAGTTTTCAGGTGGATGCTTTCAGTAAATTCAAGTTTATGTTCCGCATTCTTTCTCAATATTAATTAACTTATAATAGTTACTTATATATCTAGTTCTTAAAAACGAAACAAAAAAGTTAGTTACCTTAAATAGATTAAAATAAAAATAATACACTTTTACTTATATTTTTAAGAAGTACACTTCGTAATTTCTGTATCCTCCTCTAGCCACGAATTAATTGCTTTTAAAAATTAATTTTTCCTAACTTCACAAATAAAATATTTATGAAAATCACGATTTAAACCTGTAATTCATTTTTTAACGCTAAGCTGGTTTTGGAATAAAAATTCATGTCGGATATCGTGCATAGCGATAAGTAAACCTAAAGGTAATATTATAAATTCATTGTTTTTTACTGCTTTAAGACAATACCGTTAATCACACCAAGTACATAAATCTTGCCCCGCATTTCGGAATTAAACACGGTTGAATTAACTGCTGTAGCGTCGCTCTTGCTATTAGTGGAATTGGATTTCCTGCGGTACACGTCGCTCGTACACCTGTAGCATAATTTTGGATAAACAGTTGGTATTTATTGCAACCTTTGACACTTTTAAGATCCTGATGTTGATTAAATTGTTTCATTTCGCAGAAATTTCTCGAGGGTTTGCTTTGCATTCGGGCACTGTAACATCGGCATATAGGCAAAATTTGTGACCAGGCTGGTTTGAGTAAAATAAAGCTTAGATTTTTAGGTGTAATCAACAAAACAAACCATGGCAAAATTTGATTACGTACGCACAGAGTACACGGAGTGACAGCGATCCGGCACTTTTATGTAGACCTAACACAAGTTGTAGGTTTAGTAAAGAGAAGAAAAAAGGTATGGTAGGATTTTACCAGACGCCCCCCAAAACCTAATTTTATGGCTAAAAACCATTTTTTGGTAAGGTTATGTTAATAACCACTCATAACTGCAGTCATTTTTATCCAATTATCAACTTTATGTATTGATTATGAATAATGAAATACAGCTCTTTTTGTCTGTATTTTGTTCATTTTGTTGAAATAAAAACGAACAAGGATCTGCTAATAGTAGTTTTCGATACAAGGGCGTATGCGTAAAGAACTTTACACACCCACACGTGTGCCGAAATATTGTTTACGTACGGCTTTTTCATGCGTAAAGTATAATCGAGTGCGTAAAGTTTACTTTACGCACAAGTTTACTTTACGCACCGAAAAGACGTACATAAAAAGTATTTACTTTTTTCATTTATGCCAACTTTAACGATGTTTTCACGGTATTGTTCAATCCTGGATACTTTTTCAGTGCGATATTTTAAAAGTACATTTAATTCCGCCCCGAATGAGCTTTTATTGAAAGAAATCGAATAAAAATGTACAAAGTTTTAAAATGTTAAGAATTTTTCTTCCAATTTATACATATGCAAATAACGTGGAAGTTGTATCACGGGCGGCGTTGGGAATCGCGAATATTCTTAATACAGCCTTGTCATTATTTTGTTTGTCTGTTTTTATTCAAAGTAGTCCAATCATAAAACAAAAGCACACCGAAAATAAAGTAATAATAAAATCTGTATTGTACAGGATACATATACAAAAGGTAAGCTAAACAGGTTTACTGATTAACCTAGTAGTATAGCCAAATAATGTCTGGAAAGTGTTTTTTCAATCAAATATGTTCATATCAACATATTTATTATATTCATCAACATTTTCATGCTTGTCTGTTTAATCCTGATCAACGAGTTCAAACTTATCCGATACATTAACTGCAGATGAATCGTTCTGAATTCTAGGCTTACAGAAAAAAAACAGCATAGTTTTATAATTATGACCACATAGATCTATTTTGAAGACATAGCAGTTGATTATGCAATTTTAATGGAGAAGAACAGAAAATTCGAAGATCATGACAACTTTTTTATTTCTATTTTTTTAATTTCGATAAACAATCTTAGTCAATTTTCATTCAATTTCGTTCAATGGAAGGTCATTCGGCACGGAATTAAATCTATTTTCAAAATTACTGAATGTTTTTTTTTATGTCACTATGGTATTTTTATTGAAAAAAATCCCGTGTCGTTCGGTTTAAGCGGGATATACTGTTAAAATTCAACAATTTCTTATATTTTCTTAACATTGTTACACAGGAAAATCCGTATCTGTAACGACAAGTAATATTTTATTACATATAATCTAATTATGTCATTAATGTATAGAAAACCTCTAATTTTTTTAGTATATTACTTAGATATTAATGTTAATAATAATGATCCACATGTATTGCATTTTATGCGATGTGAATTTGCGTACGTTTGAAATAGATATATGATGTAATAAAATTAAACACTTGTATTTTGACTAATAAAAATACGACATGCTAACGTGAAATGAATAAAATTTAAAACGACATGTCATTACCGGTAGACAGGCCGTTTTTTAAGAGTTATACGGGTGTGTTTTGTATACAAAGGAATTATCCATGAAAACCTCATAATGCGGGAAACGACACGACGAGTTAAAGTGAATGCAGCCTGGGGTTTCTAAACCCTAAAGGTTTACGAGTCATAGTGGGCGCCTTAGCTTTCAGCACCTGCGGCCTACAATTATTTTCATGTCCAGAACTTCTTCAATTAATTATACGCATAGGGTTTCGAACTCTTTATGGAAATGCTAATTTTTTTTGTTTAAGTGTGTATTTCGTATTCATTTTTCTATAATCGTTTATTGTTATTGGGTGTTTTATGAGGATCATTTGTATTGCACTGATTATACTATTTCATTCATTACTCCATATATGTGATGTGTGGTTTCTTCGATCGTATATTAAAATATATAATGTAATTATGTCATGGGTGTCGGTCTTTTTCAAAATTAAAAAAACACTTGAAAAAAATGTATTTGTTTTCTACGTTTCGGCCTCTTGGGGGTCATCTTCAGGACTGATTACAAAGGCCATATCAAATGTTTATATGTCATTATAAAATATGATATAATACAGATTTGGTTAAATATAAATAAAATATGAACTGTGCCTAAGTACAGAAAATCTAAATAAAAATACTGGTTAGACCTGAAAAGGACTCCGAACAGATCGTCAAATAAATGTTTTCTTTTCTTTCGATTTTATTGATATCTATTATTTTTATTAATATTATCGATATCCAATAAACGAATACTGGTTATTATACTTTCCATAAATCGACGCAGCAAGGTTCTAACTCGGCTACTATTTTGATATCAAATTTTTGTTTAAATTTATCCGGTGTTCAACAAATTTAATTGACGCATCCGGAAATTCATGGATTACATATCCATTTTAATCATAAAGTCATTAATCAAAGATGTAAAAAGTGATCTTTAATAAATTCGTTTATATTTTGCTCTTTATCTACATTATGTAAAATGATTGTGTTTTTATAAAAACATAGTGTCCATGAGTAATAATAAATAACGGACTATAAATCAATTTACTGACAAGAAAATTAGCCACGTTGATGTGATGTAGTAAGCTTTCAATGTCAGCAAAACCTACAAATTTACATCAACTCGTAATAAAAATGTTGGTACTTATATGAAATATTTTAAATATTTTGATAATCTATATTTTATATTAATTTCATTAAAATGAATTCTAGAAATGCTCGTGGAAACACGATATAAATAGAAGATTTCGTCCCTTTGAAAGAAATCGGCATGCATCTTAGTTTCCGAGAAATATGTATATTTATTTGAACCTATTATTAAGTGACATTTACGCATTTCCTGCAGCTCTGCTTGACTTTTACATCCGCTAGTTTACGACGATTCCGTTTTTCTTATCTCTGAAGCTCACGATACATTATAAAACGCAATATATGGCCGTTATTTAATCTTTTGTTAAACTGTTTCAACCACTGTAATCGGAGGTATCGTTCCTTTGACAATGATGATGAAAACAATAGCACCGATGCGATGGTATCGCAAGTTTACGACACGATGAATAGGGAATCAGTGCATTAGTCGCAACGTAGAATTAACTCACCTGTGGGGATAATTGTTGATTGTTACAAAGCTATAAGATGACGTATTTCCTAAATGATATATATTATTAAATTATTACAGTGTTATGCCAACGTACGTCTTGTAATTGATTGTTTATGTTAATAAGGCTTATATAAGTTACAACGCTTGTCAGCGATATTGCCTTGGATAAACTGAAAAGCAAACCAGGGCATTCTAGTAAATGAATATTTGACTGGTTCAAATAATTATTTTCTGGGTTGAGGAAACATTTTCTTTAATTAAGAAAATTTATTTAAGAGAAAAAACAATATTTAAATATACAGCGCATTTATATGAGATAACTTAATGTTTTTCTTGGAATGGGTGAAATATATATTTGCTTCAATGCGAAAATTTATTTGTTCTGCATCAGTAAAATATTAGTTTTGAATAATTTTGACGTTCACATAATTTCGCGATTTAGATTTGTTTTACCTGCTTAGTATAACAACAACGTGAGGAATAATAGTACAGGCAGAAAAATTATTGCTAGATATAACAGAATGAAAAATGATGATATGTATAATATGTAAAACTAACAGAATTATTTTATATTTTTTAGTTTATTGAAGGTTTTTTTTTCAAAATTCGGTCTCTTGTTTGTTATTTGTAGGTTTTTCTTTATAATACCTTACATCGTATAACATTTAACAAATTTTTAGATATAAAATTCGTAACAAAATTATTTTGGGATCAGCGGGACGTATTTCTTATTTTTTTCATCTTTTCTTATCTTGTCTTTATATTCTCGCTATTAGTGACAGCGATGTCATAAGAATATATCACATTCGACGATATTGGTTAAAAAATGTGTGTTTTGTATTATTATTATTATACTAATATTATGTGCATATGATGACATTATCAAAAAAATGCTTAATATGAAAATGGTTCGCTTGACAATGAATGTACTATATTATTAGTTGAATTTTATAACTGCCAAAAAGTAATTAATTTCTCTTGGTCTACCTTCAGTAAAAATAAATTTTAAAAAATTATCGACAGAAATGGATTTCGGGTATTCATTTCTGAATATTTTATAAATTGATATGTTGGAATCAAAATTATATCTATTCTTGGGGTAATCTAGATATTCACAAATAACTTTTCGTAACAAAATTATTTTGTAATCAGCGGGACGTATTTCTTATTTTTTTCATCTTTTCTTATCTTGTCTTTATATTGTAAGACTTTATTTACAGTACTTCATAAGAAATAATGTTTAAACTATTTTCAGCTTCGTATTTTGACGCAAATTAGTAAAATGACTACTTTCAAAGGAGACAATATTTAATAGATAAAAATCAGTTTACTTTTTAACCCACATTCGGTAAGGAAACCTGTTTAAATTATAAATTAAATGTTGCAAATAATGTACTGCGTTATTTTTTAAGCATTTTTTTTAAGGGTTATGTCATTGATATATAACTATCCAGATTTACCTAAAAAATATTTTTAAAAAACGCCTAATAAATGTTCGCAGAAACATTATTTATAACACGTCGCATAAGTATACTGATTTTGAACAATACTTGAGTAGAAATTTTCATACGGCCCTGATCAGGTCCTGTTCAGACTGCCTAAATATATTTTAGGGCCTTAGTTATCAGGCTATACTATCAGGCCTGATCAAGAACATAACGATTTCATTGGTTCAGATCGAATCAGACATCATGATATCCGACCCTAATCAGGGCTTGGTAAGGGTTTGATCAGGGGTTTATAAGGTACTGATGAGTTTCCTGTCAAGTTCGTTTAATTAAATAACATTAATAATCATACTTTCATATACGCATTATATATTTAATTATATATTATTAATAATCCACACGTATATTACATTTCATATCGTAGCATTCGAATTATATTATTGTTTATTTCTAAATTTAATTTTGAAACATTTAAGTTTTATATTATTTATATTTTAATTATATTTTTATATATCACATCCTATATTCGAATTTTTCAACGCTCGCAAATAAATAAGAAAAAATCTTACCCCGAATTAGGAATCGAACTCGGGTCTTTCGCTTACTTCGCTGGGGCCTTAACCAGTACGCTACACTCGCAATTACACTATTTTGCAAAAAGTGGTTTCTTCTATTAACCCAATAACGCCCATGGCTAGCACAAATTAGGTACCGCCAAACTTACTATTGTCAATGAAATACTTGCCTAAAAATATTATACCCATGTTTTTTTTTTATAACAAATGATTGTTTATAACATTTTGTATGAAACAATATCGACAAAAATGGTTTTATATGAAATCTGACTGCTCCAATCCAATCTACGGGAAAAATTAGAAAGGTCATATATATAATGTTTTGATAAAAGTCACAAATTTGTTTTTAATAATTATAAATAAATAATATGGTTGAAAACCCGCTTTGGTCGATACCAATCACATCGCGGATAGCGCCAAACTAATGATGAAATTCGAATATTTGATAAAAATAAAATACGTGTGTTTTTCTGTTTATAAAAAATATTTATTCTATTTAAAAGTAACAATAATAGATATACGTTTTATACGAAATTTACCGCAAGAACCAAACGTCACGTTCATATTTTTTTCTGTCACCACTTTTGATGATGTATATAATAAATTTTTAAATGCGGCTACATCCACGCTTACCTGGCAAAGTTTGTCTTACAATTCCCTGATCAGAAGATAATCAGACAACAACTACGTTTACCTAATAAGGTGCAGGTTGTAGTCTTCTGATGAGGGTCTGTTTCGGCAGTATTGAGGCCCATCTTATCAAGCGCGCATGACTGCTGCCTTATCAGGTCCTAATCACTCAATGCGTACACACTTTATCAGGGCACGACTGATTCCGGTCTGGTCAGTGCCTTATCCCTAAGTGGTAAGGCACTGAAAAAATCGGCCTGATTGCTGCCTAGTCATGGCCTGATCGCGGAGTGATAAGGCTGGCCTGATTTCTGTCAGATCAGGTCTTAATCAATCAATGCTAAGACACACTTTATCCGGCACGCCTGATTACTGCCTGGTCAGGGCCTGATACGGGAGTGATAAGACACACTATATCAGGCGCGCCTGATTGCTGCCTGATCAAGCCCTGATCAATTTTTAGGCACCCTGGAACTATTTTCGCTCGGGGACGTTCATATTAAAACATAAACTGCCCTTCTTTGCTACCTTCATGAATTATGTTAACTTCGTCTATTTCAGCATGAACTTTTCGAATCGCCGTGTATCTAATTTACATATTAAACTATATATGAAATATCAATTTTACAATTACTTTTTTCGAAAAAAATATATATATGATTACAATCATTAACGTACAAGCGACCATAATATCGCAATTCACGCACACCTTTATGATGTTGACGATGCCATGAAATTGGGGCTTTCGATTCGTCTAGAAAACCATGATTAATTTGTTATAATATTACAATCTCCGACCAAATATAGTTCAAGTAGTTCAAAATCATTTAAAAAATATTCATGAATTCGTTACATGACTGATACACTGAAAGACAAATTGGTTGAGAGAACCGATCTAACAAATTTATTGGATCTTAGTTAGACTAGTCAGAGAGCTATTTCTGTAACAGATTAATAAAATTGATTGATTCATAGGAAAAAAAAATATTGTTGTTGGGGAAACTAGCTGCTTATAGGAGAAATTTAATATTATTGACATACAGACTTAGTAAATACGTAGCATGATTTAATATGAAAAAAATTGCTTGAACAGCGCGATGAAAGCAGAGTTTTTCGCAGCACCATTTTATTGGCACTCGTTACTTTTTCCACCCTATCTTCTAGACGAGAGAGTACGCATTATCAAGGCTGTGACAAAAAATACCCGGTTCGTTTCTTGTTTTCATTGAAATTATGGCGCAACGCCTACCAAATTAGATACACCGGGTAGATTCGCGACGCAAAACAATCGGACTGGCGTCAGTCTTTCGTAACGGCGGCAGTTTATTTTTGCGCAATGGGAGAATTATGCCGATTGAAAAGTGCTTTCGCGGCTGGCATTCGACAAAGAAGTCACCGCACGAGAGAATTCGCAAATGCAAATCCGAGGTCTCGTTATGCGATCAAAATAGAGGAAGTAACTTGTGGTTTACCGAAGAACAGAATCCGTCGACGTCGACAGCCCCGTTCCTTCGCCTCGTTTTTATTTATTTAATTCGTCCTGAATGACGGACGACCCAAGTCTCGCTTTTTCGCACCCATTGCGTGACGTGCATTTTCATGGAGATTGTGACGGGAAATTTTAACGAGCTTTTTAGCGAGTCCTCGTCGTAGTTCCTGGAGCCGACGCGGAAATTCGCGTAGAAAATGTTAACCGACCCTTCTGTAATCACTGACTTTCTGGAACGTTAAAAATTGCAGTGTTGCTGGTTAGATACTTTATTTTTGTGTTAGTCGGTTGCAGTATTTAGAGGTTGTGGATTTCATATTTGGATTACATTTTATTTATATTGAGCTTATATCCCTAGTAAAAATCTGTCTCACAATATCCGGATTCTAGCAAGGCCCCATCTCGCGCCTGTTAATATATCTGGATGCCCGACAGGGCCAAGCTCGCGCCCGGATATTTTAAGACGGATTTCTACATCGATTTTGAAGCGTAATATGTACTTATTGTTAGTAGTGAAAATATGGGGAGAAGAAAGGTTTCTTAATGTTACTTGGCAGTCTACTTCGTGAATAAGTAAATTATATTGTTGATAATTGGAATTTACTGGAAGAACTTATGTAGTGACGCTGAATCTACCTAACAAATTTGACCAGTGCTCGGTAATGAAAATTACCGCAGTGAACATTAACAAAAATTTAAAAAGGCACATTATTCTAATGTACCCCGTAACGATTTATTTTTTAACGAAAATGGATTGGTCTGGGCAACCAAACGCTTGATGCTCTGAGATCCAGAAGAGAAATTGGAGGTGCCTAGTAAATAATTTTACTTAGAAATAAATTGATTACTAACCTATTAACTGGAACAAAAACTAATAAATTGGTTAACATAACTATTTCCCTAGTTGTCCCAACTAACTAACTGGCTAAACCGACAAGAAGGCCCCACCAAATTTTTCGTTTGCATTTGAAAGTATAACGTGTTTGTTGCCTCGACCCACCCTTTTTCTGTGAATATTTTATAATTGTCAATTAGGTTTTATGGATTATTGATTTGTTTACGGGCTATGTGAATTACCCTAGCTAATTAGAAATAAATAATGAAATAAAGGATGTCACTCAGTGTTATTTCTGAAAGCGCCGAAAATGTCAGGTATTCTTCTTTATCTGTTCCGGTTTAATCACTCCGTTGTGTGTACATCTAAGAATGATTAAAACCATTAAAGTTTACTTCTCTATGATATATTTGTTATCTTTTTAGAGTAATTGAAATTTTTTGTGTGAATTTGGTGCGATCGCATCGGTTATGATTATGTCAATGACAAGTATTTGTCGTCCCCACAATGCAATGGCAGTACTCTGACTACACGAAGAAAAGTTTAAGACAGAAGTCGTATCATAGAAGACAGCTGCTATACGAAAGCAAGAGATCTGTTTTATATTGGCTTTTCGTACTGTGTTTGATACGAGTATCGTCTCAAAACAATACACTAGCTGTCCCAATGTTTACATGCGGCAGTACTATTCCCAATGACCCTGGAGTAATATTTATATTATGATTTGGAACGACATGTCGCGACAGTTCGATTCCAATCCGAGCATCTGTTGTCTCTAACATTTGGCGCTACTGCACTGCAGTAGGCAATACCGGTGTTCTCTTAAACTTCTCTCAGTGTGTATGTATACTATATATAGTAGCGCCAAATGTTGGAGACAACCGTGGCTCAGGTTGGAAGCGAACTGTCGGTCGTTCTAAATAATAATATAAATATTATATCCGGATGGTCGGGAATAGTGAGAGTACTGTCGCTCGTAAACATTGGGACAGCTGTTGTATTGTTTTGAGGCGACAGTTGTTTTAAAATAAGAGATACATAGTTGCTCTAGCTTTCATATAGCAGTTGTCCAACATGCACGACTTCTGTCGTAAACTTTTCTCATTGCTGTAGCAACAACCGAAATTGTACGTTCCAACATATCATACGATATTCTATGTTTCTTTAACAATATCAGATCAGCAAACTTCTTTTTATATTTATGAATTCGAAATCTGCTGAATTGAAAAGGAAACTATAATACCTTCGTAAGAAATTTATATTCAAAGCACTTACCATATTATTATTAACACATTTCCAATTTCGATAAACCTTGTCTCGCCCAAAGCTGTAGCCATATGCGTTTGCAATGTATTTCTATTATTCTTATTCGCAGACAGAAAGTGTAAAATTCTTAAAATTGAGAGTTAGAGCATATATCATTTAGGAAAGAAAACGTTACGACCTGGCAAGTAAATAAACATATAATTTACTCGATAATCATATCAAACACGAATTCGATAGCTATAAACATATACGCAAGCGATTGTAAAACGATTTCGAGGAAGGTATAACTCTCGTGCCTTTTTTCGACTGGGGTATTTTTCAATAAAATCTCCCTCCTCTCACGCTCCGAAGGTATCTCGTTCCATTTTGCCGACACCATTTAAATGCAATAAAATCGATTTGCACGAATAAGTGGGAACATCGGTAATTTCTCTGTGATCGAAAGAGAGCGATCGGGTCGAGGATCGGTCTGGGCATCGGGGGAATTCGAAGGCAGTCGAGATTTTTTAACCGTGACCGCTCGGGCACGAAAACCAACGGGACCGCGCGCAGTTAATGGTGGCATAAATGGCGCGGGTTGGTTGTTCCGCGTCTCAATCTCGGGGTCCGGTGATCGTTTGTCAAATTATCGATAATGCGGCTAAACCAACAAGAAGGGCCTTGCAGTTCGTTCAACGCGAGAGATGCGAAACCACAAGTGAAGATGATTGCCGAAGTGCACGATCATCCCCGAAGCGCGCCGCCTTCGCCCACTTCTACCGTTCTCGAACATATGCCTTGCTGAAGGCACCTGCAGATGCGATACTCGGCGAGCTTCTACCTTTCTTTTTTAAGATCTCGGGTATTCTTCGGTAATTCACTCCCCCTCTTAAAGTTTTCCATTTAGAGAAACCTCAGTACTGTTACCGGTTAGAATCTATCTTGTTATGCCACTTCCCGTATAAAAAAAGCCAATGACGCTCTGGCAGGCTCCTATCAAATTTCCCACCCTCTAGGTAGATATCTATGTGGGTCTCGATCTGAACTGTAACGCTCAACCCATCAATAACCATACTGGGAAAAGCTATTCGCAATCCAGCTAATCAGCAGCATTCTACGGAATAAAAAGCTATCGTGTTTTTATAACGACTATACACGGAAAATAATGTTTAACCCATACATCAAAATATTCATCTGTCACAGCTTAACCTAAACACAGTTAAACGCAGTTCGGCTCTATCAGTCAAACTCGTTTAGCTACCGCAGTTTTTCTCTCTTACCTCAACACTTTAGCTGCCTTAAGATATATATCTCAGTAAACACAGCCTATCAATTGGACTAAATAATGGACTATTTTTCATTTCTCTTATATTTATAGACGTGAAATTATATTTATGTGTGATCACGTATTAATCTGCACTAAAAAATAGTGATTAGTACACTGAAAGAAAGGTTAGAAACCGATATAGTACGTGACTTGTAACCTTCATTACATGCGTTTATTCACGTATCAACTTTATTAATAATAAAATAAAATATGAGTCCCGACTCTGTTAACTTATTTTTCACAAAGAAATCAATTTTAACCGCAACTTGCTCGTTTATACAGCGAATAATTTGACAGCATACATGCACTTGTCTTTCAGCCAGTTATCTTTTGCAGTGACAACCAAACACCCGCAGATAAATTCATTAAGCTGTGGTAGCTTAATGAATTTTCTGTATTACATTTATAAATTATTGTGACAGACTTATAATTGTGCTCGTATAATCAAACGCCTGTCAACCAAAGTATTTGAGCTAACGTAACCTAAATATTTTTTTCCGTGTAGAGTTGGCCCCAAATTGGGGGACAGTCGTAGACTGGACTAAAGCATTGTGGATTCCATACGGGTTTCTAATCAGAAATAAGCATTACTGGGTACGTTCACAACCAGGTTCCTACCAAGTTAATCGAAGTGTAGCCTATGGCATACCTCTGAATATATTTTTAATTACGAGAAACGTAAATGATTTTTCTGCAATTAGTGCATATTGGTATAATGGAATACGATTCTCTTCATTGTTTAAAATCGTATCATCATTTTGTATCGCGGTTTGTCTATTCCTTCACATTGCATGTGATATTAAAGTGTCCTGTTGTTATATATCGTTCACTTGTAAGAGTAACACAATGTTCGATATAACCCATGCAGTACATTCTGTTGAACGAGACTTCAGGTCCTCTTCGGTATATCTGATTTTATCTTCCTGATCCCTCCTCTTTGTCTTCGGGACATTTGTAGATCGTAGGACGCTTTGAGGACTTTCTCATGAGGATAGGTTGTACGGGACAAATTCTAACCATTTATGATATAATTGTAATGTTAGGTTGAGTCGACTAAATAACCAATCCAGAAACAAACAGTTTAGTTGTGAATAGTTTTATGAAATATTTTAAGCTTAGCCATCGGTAAGTTCAGTTGGAATATCAACGAAATAGTTCACCGGGATGTAGAGTTTTAAAATAACATACTTTTGTATGTTTCAATGTCAATTCGAAAAACATTATTACTCTCGATATGTTTCTAATTCACAAAAAAGGTTTAAATTTTAATCGAGTTATCAATGCCCACTCAATTGTCCGCCGAAAGTCGTAAGTTTTCATCCTTTCCTTTTGCATACATCAAGTCGCTTCATTGCAAACCTTAACAAGAGGCACCTTCGAGGAGAAGCACTTAAGCGACGAGGAAGTGTGCCTTGTCTAATTTACACGCCGTCGGTCCCCCATTCTTCTTCCTTTCCATTCGTTTCGGGAAGAGAAAAGGTGAACCACGTCGTATCGAGAATCCGCTTAGTAAACGTTTCCCAAGTCAGCTTGCGAGGGTCGTCAAACTATTGTGTGTACAATGCACGGCGCTACTCGATGATGCGCCGGCGCAGATTAACCAATCAAACTTGCGTCGTCGACACACAATGGCCACCCTTAATAAAGGACGTCGGATCTCTGGGTATCGAAAGCCTGATCTTTGTTATTCACCGATCTCGATGCCCCTTTCAAATACGGTGCTCCCAGGGACCGTAATCATCAGTTCTGGTAGCGGGAGCACGCTGCCAAGGTTGTACGAGGGACAAAACCTTTCCGGTACAAGATTAAGTCAACACCATTGTAGATAACGAATCGCATCGATCGGACGTAGCGAATGTGTAATTTGACATTTTATTGCTGAGAGATTTTTTACCGATGACAGTTCAGAAAGAGCCTCAAAGCAACAATGTAAATAAATTCTTTTCAAGCCTTCAGAAAGGATGGGTAATGTTTAATGACATTTGACTTTGTATATGCAAGAAATTGTTGCTAAGACATCCCTTAAAACTCCTGAAATAGTACATTGTTTATACAGGGCGGAATTATAATAGTTCATATTGAGGGTCTTGTCTAGGCATTAAAAGTCTAGCAAGACGTCTCGTCGTAACGCTTCCCGTTCCGCCCTAGATAACGTTCTATTTTGTTACACCTACACAGAAAAAAATCTTAAAATTGTTACATCTCCAGTTAAACACTGTAAAAGGCTTCATTTTAGTCGAGATTTAGGCTTAAAGAAACATTTTTGAGCTTGTTACACCTAAGTTAGAGAGTTCTTATTTCGAACCTGAATATTGACTAAAAGTAAGTTTCCAAAGCACAATCAATTTTAGGCTGAAATTAAGCCTTTTACGGTGCTGATTTGAATATGTAACAATTTTAAGCTTTTTTTAAAGGTGTATTTTCTTCTGGAAAAGTAGACGGGAAGTGTCGGATTGCCGCCCGGTCTTACTAAGACTAGCGTCAATAGTCGGAAAAGCAATTTGAATCTGTCCGGATATTTGTAATCAGAGCCTCTAAAAACTCGTTAGTGGCCATTTTGAAGAAAATTCGTTAACATTTTAGAAATGTCGTTTGCCATAAAGCATTTCCCATTTTGAATTAAAAAATATAATTAAAAACATACATTTGGAGTTATGGAGCAATTGCCTATTTAGAAACTTTTATCGGTTGGCTAACATAGAAATACTATTCAATATTGGTACTTTTGATGCCACTTACGAGTCCCCATTACAAGTTTGCCATAAATTGCAGAATTAAGGAAAAACTATACGGAGAAAAATGTTCTTGGAAATTTTACCGTTTTAAATGGTAATGTTAGGATGGACTTAAGGAATGAGAAAAATTACCATTTTTCTAGTAAAAATGACTCTAAGTTCTTAGAATTTCTAGTATTCCAAGAGTAACATTTTTACTAGAATAAATGACAATTTTCTAAATTCTACAAGTATCTCCTAAAATTACTGCCTGAAATAGTAAAATTTCTAAGAAAATCTTTCACCGTGTATATTAACAATTTTTTAAATTTTTTTAGAAAAACCAGCTGTATCATTATTGAATTGAGTTCTGCCTCAATTCTTTTGGTAAAATTTGACAGAGCCTTTCCATGTGCGACATACTGTGTGCATATATTGTTTGTCCATAACGTTATCGAATAAAGCGCTGAAGCTTCCGTTCAAAAATTGTCCGTCCTGTCCTTAAAGTGTTAATTCTGCCGTTATTTTATCTGTGAAGGCCATCCTTATTATTTGAGAACTTATTATACAGGTTTCTTGACTGATCATTTTATTTGGCCTTCTCCCATTTTACCATACTTACTCATAGATGCTTTCTTCATTTTCATTTTGAAACTCACAAAGGCACCCCAAAAATAAATAATTATGTTATGTCCTTTAAATATAGTAAAATACCGTTTTACCTTGGCTCTACTACGGAAATGAGTGGTCTTATCATTGTACTATGATCAGAGAAATATCTTTTATCTAGTATTTGCGGTTTGTCGCGCAGATTATTTATTTTCTTTTCAAGTAATAGATATCAATGCCGAACATTTCTCTCTCCTCTGAAGGGAGCAAAGCAGAGTTGAAAAACGTTTAAATCGGATTATGCATGATCCAATATTTTTAGGCCGCCGGTCTTATTGATGATAATAGTAGACCTAGAAAAATTTATAGGAACATTTCTTAGAAAAACAGGAACAATTACTCTTCCGTGATAGGGATTTGAGGACAGACTTGCAGAATACCCATGTTTCATAATTGAATAATAATTTTTATTACTACAGAATATTACACGAAAATTCCAGATATGGGAAAATATTGATATATAGAATAATAAATGTAATATTTTTATAATAATAAAGTGGTATTTTTTTAATTTTTATTTTTATTTATTCGAGTTTATGTGTTTTATAGCTATAGTATTTTCTCTATGTTTTCTATATTTTTGTTCTTCATGTAAATCATTTAGATGAAAAAAAGAAAAGTTCGATTGGGCATTGCATTGTTTACACTCCAGCCAGTAAAGAAATATTATGCTATACACGGAAAGAAATAAATGTTACCAGATAACATACTGATATGGTACCGGATAACATCTGATAATATTCAGTACCACCAATATGTTATTCGGTAACATCGGTATGTTATTGCATACCATATTTTTCTTTCTGTGTACCATTACACGAACAAGTGCCATCGTTTTATATATTCATATATGTATATATATTATACCGTCACCTGTCCGCACATGACATTCTATGTGCTTTCTTTGAGCTTATCATTTGATCTGCCGTTGAGTGAATGAAAACTCATTTCTATAACCATGTTAGAGCCTAATAAACCTAGAGGGTCATTGTGTACGCGTCTGTTGGCGAAAAACGCAACTGGATTGCAGTATTCCTTTGGTGCACGGAAAAAAATAAATAATTGTCTCAACTAATAAATAGTTAGATTTACTATCTACCTGGAAGGCATAACTACTTATTAGTTAGGACAACCATTTATTTTTTTCCGTGTGCAGACGCATAAACATTTATGAAATTTATAATACTCCTGCAGAAAATTTTACGAGTTAGTATGGTAAAAACGTTCGTGCTAACTACGTACAGAGAAATATATTGTATCCGATAACTTACTGATGTTACTGGATAGCATACTGATGGTACTGGATATCCATAAGTATTTATCCGGTAACATCTATTTCTTTCCGTGTGTATGTGATTATCATGTGATTAACTTTTCATTGTTCATCATGAACGTTTTTACTATTCCCACTATTAACATTTTCTACAAAGGGAGTGTCAATTTCAGAAGCTTATACATTTTACTATTATCGTTTACAACGATTTATTACAGAACAATATCAAAATGTATTTGACTAATAGTATTTATTCCGATTATTTCACGTGTGTCCTGAAATGCCTAGCAAGTGAAGTCATTTTTCCTATTACATTTTTACATTTTTCTGTACAATTTCTCTCAATGTAAATACAAGTTAGAGGAATATTCGTATGATAGGGAAGAAATTAATTATTGTTGAAACTTACGCCCATTATTGTCCCCTTTTGAATGGGTATTCTAATTAGTTCATTAAAAGGTTAAAAACTACTACAACAGGCTGTACGAGAATTTTTCAGTGGAAAATTTTCTTAGTATAGGGAAAAATTCATATACTGTTTATATGAAAATTTTGTCTTGCAATTATCATTGCTTCCGGGACTAATTCAATTAGAATTGGTCTTTTATTCAATGTTAACTCTTTATTTTGATCTTTGGCATTTTTTTTTACAGCCATCCACCTTTTATGTTTTCCTACTTTTCGTAATTGTTGCATTTTTCTGCTTTCCTCTTTCTTGTTTCTATGTTTAAATTTATTTTATTCGGTTTTCACTTGTAATTGACCAGAAAATCTGTAAGTATCAAAGTCGAGATGCAGGTATGACGGATGGCAAAGTTTTTTACATATACACAGAGATAATGAAAAAGGTTAATGGAGCAATTTTTGAAAAGTAAAATAAGTGATTATAAAAATGGTTAAATTAACCATTTCCATACTAAAACAAAACAAAAACATTGTTCCGTTTACTATTTCTCGATACTTAAATATGCAGTATAGCACATAACCTCAAATGTACAGTAGCTTTACAATTAAATAGTCGCTCGAAATATTCTTGACTAGAAAAATAGATTTAGTAAAAGTGATTAAACGAAAATAACTGCTTATCATCATAAAAAGTAATTATTGTATGTTATATTTTCAATATTATGAATTATAAAAATAAGATACTGTCGACTACAACTTTTCACGATGTTAATTGTACTATTATGAAATGTTATAATCATTTCCACCTGTTTTCATGGTTCCATTAACCTCTTTTTTCTCTATGTGTACGTTCTTTTGTTCATTGCTATAGTCTCTTCTATTCTAACATTCAAATTTGTCTTTATAGCTTTATTATGAAATAGATTTTTAACACACATTCTATTATAAGTTGAAACATAAATTTTTCTGAGTGTAAGTAAGAACCCTAAGAAAAGTTTATTAAAACCATATCCTACCGCAATAACGTCCTTAGGTTTATTAATCAATAGATGGCGACCGAATTCGATAGTATAATGGTTCACTATTAAAACTACTCCAAATTAGACAAAAAGTCTAACCAATAATTGAGTTTCATTTCCAGTACGTATATGCTATATTTTACGAATTTTTATAATTTATATTGAATGAAATTTATAATGCAGTTTAGTCATACACTTTAGAGTAAATATGGCTGATATCAGTATATAAAATAATTACTCCAACTTCGACCAACATAGTCCATAACGTTTTTAAATTATCTCAACGTTTTGCAAATATTCAAACATATCGAGAATTAATGACGCATCATTCTAGAAAAATGCGTTTGCGTCAGTCTGAAAGTTTACATCAATTATGCATCTACAGATCCTAAAAACTTGGATGTTTAAAACATTTGGTTAATTAAAGCTAATTATTGCTTATTTCTCGAAAGTTATCTGTATATTAGCGAGTCGAAAAGAGCACAAGTCCATCTTTGATTAGCAGCGAGTATATTAAATCATTTACGCGAGGCCAGTTGCCATTTTGTTGTGGTGGCAAGTGGCGCATATGTCTCGGGTAGCAGCATTCGAATGGACCCGATCTCCCTCGTCGGGAAAGTGCTGGATGCAGTATATGGGCGTGGAGCGCTCGGAACGGGTCGTTCGACATCGAGCGCACTCAGATCGACTTTTCATTGGTCTGCAATGCGTTCGGAGGCGGGGCGAACGCAAAGATCGGGCGTTTTGTCCGACTTCTTTTCCCGCAATGTTGGCTAACCGGTGGGGGGAAAGTATCGGGGCTTCCATCCAGTGGACTCGCCACACAGGTTTACGCAGCCGCTGCGAGCGCTCTGAGGAACGCGCAGTCGTGTCGGCCAGTTCTGCCCCGTTTACGCGTCGCAAGGTGCTACAGCGTTCTCCTTGCTCCTTTGTTGTTTTCTTTTTTTTCCTCCGTGTCGCATACTCAGACTCCGACGGTGGCGATCCCTGACCAGAGGTTGACAACCTGACTCGAACTCTATTGTTGCCGCAGTGACGCGTGTGCAGTGCTTTACGACGATTGTGCGATCGCTAGTCGCCGAAAAAACATTCCTTATCGGAAAATCGACGAACTGAGAAATAGAGTGTGAGGTGCTGATGCCCATGGTTAAACGATAATCCGCTGCTCGCCGACGGGCGAAGAGTGTAATCCTGTCGACGAATCCAGGTGAGTTTCGCTTCTCATCAGTTTTTGTTCTCAAGCTAAAAAAGTTGAATCGGTTCACTTTCGTTGTAGCATCCAAATTTATTGCTCTTTCGAAAAAACCTGTTTTATGGTGTACTATTGACAGGTCATCTTTATTGCTGTGATCTATAACCAGAATTTCAGTAAACCTTTAAGAAGGACTCATGTGATGAACTACATGAAAAAACAACTTGGTTGTGAAAAATTTGTTGAAAAACTAATAAATAGTTGTAGTATACAAAAAATTAGTTGCACTTGTCTATTAATCAGTTGTCAAAACAAATTTCTTCCCGAACTACTGACTTGGTTGGAGTAACAAATATTTTGGACCTGCCAACCAATTGTTTAGTGTTCCAAATTAGAACGATATTTATATTGCTCAATAGTAGAACCAAGCATTTTTTTTCGGTCACCAATTCTGGAGCTTAACATCATTATTCCGACCAAGTCATTGTTTTCCTCCACGGAAACTTATGGGTTTAAAAAATGAGTGAGATAACGAACATTTTAATTATCCCAACCCGTCATAGAAATTTATTGGAGCAACTAAGATACTAAACTAAAACTAAAAAAATAAGCAGTCATATTAACCATTAATCACTTTTACTTCGTTTGTACCAATCAATTAAAGAATTGTCAAAAGCAAACTTTAATTTAGAATTCCGACAAGTTGCAAACTTTTTTCATGTAGTATTTTGATAATCTTCGTGAACAATGTCTGACTTAGTATTTTCATTTTTGATCCCTGTAAATCACAACACGCTATCTAAAAACGATTAATACATTAGTGCAGTAAAGACCGAACTAGTTCCAAAATGACATGTCAATATGACATTCAAGTGAAATAGACGTCGGTGTAAGAGCAGCACACTACTGGAACACGGAATAAAATAAGTAGTTAAGGTACGAAAATAGTAACATAAAGGACAAGCGAACTATTATTAAAATTGCATGGCGAACTACTTAAGTAGTAACAGCTTCCAAAAAATTATAAACACGTCATTTTCCTATTTAAGTAGTTACAACCGCTTCTTCTTTTTTTTTCCTAAGAAATTTATTGCTCAGTCAGAAGCAGGTTTTCGGTGTCAAAAAACTGTTTTCAACTGCACATAATTAATTACAACTGCTTATACTAATAATTAAACGTTGTCATTGGAGTATTTGTCATTTTATCCGTCAAAATGACAGTATTTTTAAACCTTGTAATAATCAGAAAGTAGTGATTATTTTTGGAGTGAATTTCATATATATCAACTTGCCGTGCTTTATTTTCTCCATTTTTTTTTGAGACGTCGCTGAGTGAAAATTAAGCCAATCTTAAGAAATAGTAATACTTGAGTAAATATTCATTTTTACATGACCCAATTTTCACTTTATAATGACTGAATTCTCGATTCAAGACATTTAAATAATTTGGTAATTTAATGACAGCTCATTATTTATTATAAGATGCGTTTTTGACGTGATGTGTTTTTGTTTTCATAATTTGGAATCGCATTAATGTCATGAACTGTCAAAGTGTGGATCGTTCGTGGAGGATTATGTGAAATCTGTAAAGAAGATTAAAAGAAAACAAACTTTGAAGGCTTAACTCTGTAATTATACTAATACGTTTCCTAATAACTATATGATAATTCCATTTATTTGTATTTATATTTGCAAAATCAATTTTTGTTATAATAATATTATTTCTTTTTTATTTAAGACTATTTCCAGTATATAGTATTCTAAAAATCACACGTATTATGCTTTAATATTTACTTAATGTTTGGTACAAAATTCACTTTATAAATAATAATTTTTATTGATTTTTTAATATCTTAACGATGCAGATACTATTTACTAGTAGACAAATTATTTTTGTTTATGATTTATAATATACCTTTAGATGTCAGTTATCCTTTAGACTGTAGATGACTCGAAATGTGGAGAATGCGATATTTGTATTACCCACTTACAAACTACAAAGATTTTCACAATTAGCATTTTGTAAAATCCTTGAAATATTATTTTCAGCTCTGCACACGGTATAGATAATTTCAAGATACGGTAATTGGATCATTTGTTAATTACAATAGCATACGATTTGTAGGATTAAACTCCTGTAAAATGTAATGGTAGTATTAGTTATTATGTAACTGGATGTACTGAATAAACACTTTACCTGCGAAGATATACAAGGAAAATAATAATGACATATGACATTCTTAAAGTTCAGATACGGCAGGGAAAACAAATAAATGAACTACGATATCCGGTTTCTTTTTAAAGTCATGATATTTAACTACAAATTTGAATGTTATTCATAAATTTAGAGTGGAGATAATTAATAGCAGGTTTTATGATACATACCAAAATGATCCGAAAAATCTGGTCTATCCAATTAAAATTAGTGTTTAAAATTCGAGTTTATGCCAACAAATTAAAACTCGAAAAAATGGCAAATTCCTATCTTGTCCATATATATTTGTAGAAGAAGTAAAAAGGGATTTTACACCAACATATTAGGGCGTAAAGTCGAATTTTAAAACTCCGTATAATGAAATGGATATTTTTGTATCACGGGAGTAAAAGTTCATTTTACGCCCTTGATACGAAAATATCCATTTCATCATGCGATCAACGGTATCGGATGACCGCTTTTTGCATTCGAACAAAATTTTTCGTCATAATGAGTATCCAATTCGAGTTTATATCCCGATCTTTACTCTTTAAGGTGAAATTAGTTTCCAATTAAGAGTCTGGCTACAAAAAAACCTCAAGGATGATAGGTAGCAAAAATGTATAATCTAAACCATTTTTATGAAAATTAACGTTCACAATTACAAGAGAAATTTCACTCTTCAAGATACAAACTTCTATTTTAAAAAGGTAAGAAATCTTTTACAAGCTTAGCACAATTTTAATTCTATTAAGAATGAATTCTCGCTTCAGGAAATTTATGGAGTAGAGGCACCTAGTGAGAAAATATTATTTCGACTAAAAATGATTTATCCGATAAACAATATCCCTCCAAAATATAAGTTGGTGTCTGTACCACTGCTTTTTTTGTAACGTAACATTACTGTATTATGTCGAGAGTTAATTTCAGTGAAGGCTGATGAGTGTTTTTCCTGAGTCTGAATGAATACGAGTAAATTTAAGTGTGGTACCGACTAGAAGTGCCAATTATTATGACGCTTGTTTCTTAGAAGTTAAATTGATTGATTTCTACATTTTGGTACATTAAGAGATGTTTAATATCAAAACAAGGAATTTTTAGAATTCTGATTCCATAACTTTTTTAAGAACAACGAATTTTATTGTTTTTTATACGAATTTTGACAATATTACACCTCAAACATTCATGTAAGAACGATAAAATCTCCTATTTTAATCAGAATGATCAGAAAAATACCCAGAATTATCAGAATGTCTTTACAGTCTCAATCCTTGCATTTTTTCATACCTACCGAACAAAATAACGTAAGAAAAAGAATAAATGTTGGTGGACACCATCAAAAAACTTTATACGTTTGTAAAATACAAAGTAACTGCTATATTACTAATTTCTGCTCAACTTATACATTAAAAAAATAATAATATGCAATAATTAAAAACATACCTTTAGAAATTAGGCAAGTTTTCATTTAAAACAAAATGTGATTGCTGATACCTGGAAATATTAAAATTATTTGAAATAATTCTATATCTACCTCTTTCTATCTTAATAATTGAAATGCATTTGGGGATATTAAAAAATGCGAGCGCCCATAACGCAATGTCATTTGTATAAAACCACTTATTTGAATCAAGTAGTAATTTCTTCAATCAAAAAAAGTTTAATTCATTTCCATAACTGAAGAAAGTATTTTCTTGTAGCTAAACAATTCTAAATACACCAGTTTACTTGCAAGGAAATATTTTGTTATATTATATATGAATAAATTACATGTATTTGATTGTATTACGCAAAATTTAAACATTTAAAATCTCAGCATTCTAATATGAGAAATACGGAACAAAATTGTCAATAATTTCATAATTGGAAGCCTAACAGCAGCAGATTTACTTGATATATTATTTAAAAGTTACCAATTTTGGTATTGTGCTATAAAATGAATAAAATTTAATCATACTCATTTTTTAATTGTAAGAGTTGTTTGGAATGCAGCTTAATTGTGGGTGGGATATAGTTAAATGTAAAATTAAACCATTTCAGTCTATTTTATGTGCTTCATTTTTGAGTTCACTGTGCAGCACATTCTTCATAGTCAAAATCAAACTATTTATTGGGTAAATATTGGACAGTTATTGGGTACATATTTACTATGTTAAAGGTATAAGGCAAATGGCTAGTGTAAGAAAAAAAATGGATATCTACCGAAGATATTTACTTACAATTATATGTTTTACATTACATTAATATGTTTCATTTCATTTCTAAAATGTATTTTTTAAATATATTTCTTTGTTGATGGATAAAATTAGTGATTCTGTAAAGCCAAAGAAATCTGACTAGATGCTTTTAAAATTAAATGAAAATAAATTGCAATCGATTCGATTATTTCGAATAAACGCTTAATACAGTAAAGGAATAATCAAGTACCGTACAATATATATTACTAAAAATACACTTTTATTCTTTTAGAGTATATGCAAAAAATTATATAAAATCGAGTTATTGCCTCCAGTAATTAATTTATTAGCGGGGAATTTAAGAATTACTGATGTATACAAATAAGCTAGTTATAATGTATTTTTTATTTTGATCACGTAAAACATTCATCATATCCCTAAAAACAAAGAAAAAATATGTTCAAGCCAGAATTAGATTGTGAAATAAAAGTGTAGAAATTGGTGAAATTGAAGCTCAAAGTGGCTTATAATTCTATAAGCAAGAGCAAAGGAGGATGCCCGTGGCGTGAGAAAAAGAGATCCTTCAAGACATAACCTTTTGTAATATAGGTGGGCTCGAGGACACCGAACTCAACGTTAAAAAATTGAAGGTGCTCCAAAAAAAAAATTAATAAATTGTCCTTCAGAAGTTAACGATTCACGAGTTTATTTCTGTTTGCACTTTCTGTTAAATGTCAAATAATTACTAGCTGTAACTACTAAATAGATAGTAGAATAAGACAGAACGATAGTTTTTAATTAATTTTAATATCTAAGTAGTAACATCCACAAATTAGCTAGCCAAGCATAATATTTAAAAAGTGAAACCAACAAAAAAACGCAGTTGTGCTAGAATCCACTGTTTATTTAGTAGAAATAACTATTTCTTTTATTCCGTGCTCGTTTATGATGCATACATTTTTTGGGTGTATTAAATTTTAAAAGGTTTAATTTCGAGTTCGGCACTTGAAAATACAAGGTGCATAAATTATAAGAATAAGAATAGCGCAGAATTTGGAAGATAGTCAAAATCAGTAGTTACGGTCACTTTTAAAGTAGTAATATAAGATATAAAATAATACTCAAGTATTTCAGTGTAGTAAAAGGAACGCGTTACTTTACCATTTAAAGTAGTTACAGCAATTGTTTGAAATTAGTTCAAGAATACTAAAGTCTCGACAGAGAGTTTTGTGTATTGAGTTTCTAAAAACTGCTTTCATGTATACTTTGGGCATAAATGTTGATGTAAAGGGCATGTTGCATTATGTGAATAATATTTTGTTTGAATTTATGTTCATTTCGAAATCGCAAGATTTTTTTTCAATATTCGTACGTAACATTTATATCATCCGAAATTTTATATACTTTTTCTATTTGTAATAAGCTTAGAAAAAAAAGTAATTAAAGAAGCAAACTTAACAATATTTAAATAGTAATAACTTAGTAAAGCTACAATTTATTATTAATAACAATATTAGCTAGTAAGACGTTAAAATATTATGTGTTATGTTTATTACGAAATACCTAATGTTTAACGCAAGGTTATAATAATTAATGCGCCAGGTGTATTTCAATTATGAAATAAATTTCAGCTGTAAAGTACACAAGTTGTGTAGCGGAAGTAAAATAACTCCAGGCAAGAGTACCGTGATATTTACATACGTGTAAAATAAGAGGTCGTTTATTTCGAATGATGGATAAGTATGGCTTGTTTGAGAAGAAGAGTTTGAAGAATACAGATTTGACATTAATAGCTAATATTTACATACTTTGGACATAAAACAAACTGAATATGAAATAAAAATATTTCACATCATTTTTAAGTTTCATTTGACAAAATTTGAATGTTTTAAATGATCAACATATTTAATTTGTAATAATAAAAGTAAAATTTTAACAAGAAAATTGCTTATTAAGCAGTTATTGGGTAAACAAATTTTCTCAAAAAATGATTTCGAGGACAGATTAAATCACATTTTTACGACCAACGCCAGATTAAATTAGATTACGGAAAGAGATGTAAATTTTCTGTGCAGAAAAATAAAACAATCTTTATTGCAGCACGTATCAATTGTACAAAATTGGACAAGTCAATTAAAACGATTTATAGTAATGACTGAAGATTCCAGCTCGTTCAGGTTCTGATATATTGGTTAAAAAATGATATCGAAACTAATCGGAAAATTGCGCAAAAGGAATAGCTGGTGAAACAAATGGTGACTGCGAATCCGCGACCCAAGGCAATCGTAATACGTATAAACGATCGTTCGAAACGTCTCTCCGACCGCCGATAAGGAATAACCTAACCGCTGGCTGGTAGTTTGATATTCATGGTATTCATCTGGATGTTTAATTAGAACAGTGTCGGATCTAATAGATTGCTCGTTCGCTGACAGGTTCTCTCGCTTGGTTGCAATTTCCTCCCTGGTGTCCGAAGAGCGAACCATTGGACGTCCGCCCTTAATTGGATTTTATTTGCCTAACCTCATTTGGCCGAGCTCCGGGATCCAAAGCTGGAGACGAGTCGCGCCTCCAATCCGGAGGATCGCTGGCCTCGTCGGCTATTAGCATAATAATAACGAGAACCCAGCTCGCGGTCAATTTTTCGAAGGCGTATGTATATTCCGCGTCTCAGTGCATCGGGATGCTGCACACATCTCAAGTGATCCTATCTGAGTCATCCAGCTCAGAAATGCAATCGATCCTATCTCCGATTTTCGGCAATCCTCAGTTAAGAAATTCCTCTTGTAGCAACCGATATAATGGTTGGTCAGTCTTCGGTAGTTTTTAGATACAAACAAGAAATTAGTTAGTAAAGCGTTGCACCGAACGGTTCGAGCTAATGGACAATTTTGATTCTTCCGTATGGAATTGTCAACAGTAAAAACCATTTTAAGGAACTAGTAATGTCGCTCGTTTCATAACGTCAATTCCTAATATAGTATTCATGTCCAAATCTATTTTAGGGTCACTTTTGCGCATTTTTTCTGAATGTGAATTAGATTTCAATGAAATAGGTTCAGCATGAATAATATTTACATTTCACTGATATTTGACGTTCATTCATAAAAAAGGGTCAAAACTCCCCGAAATAATTTGGACTTGAAAATATATTTATTTTCTGTTTAATTTGAATGTTTTAGGTTAGTAATTAGCGTGATCAACCCAGCGGGTTTAGCAGCCTCTCCACGCTCTATGGTCCAAATTTTGCAGAATTAGAAATGTAGTTCAAAAGATTTTGCCGTTTTAATATATTTTAATGTAATAAGTTTATATTTTTTAGCTATATTTTTAGTAGTTCAATTTTTAGTTAGATTGTTCAATACTCTGCCCAATAATCTACAAAAAAATCACGTATTTTTAGCGATAAAAAAATATATAATAAAATTAACCTTATATTTTAAATTATATTTTTTTTCTTGGAGGAATAAATTGCATAGAAAGATGGGAAACGATCATTCAACCAGTTATTTTATATTATTTCGGATAGATCCCGTTTCTTGTATCATGAATGCAGTAAATTCAGTTAAAACTGCGATTAATATATTATGATACGAATAGCATACAACTCCGCAATAATCAAACCGAAAGTGATGTTAATGAAGATATAAATACAACTAATGGTTAACAAGGAAGATGTAAACAAAATCTCTTAAAAAAGTAGTGCTAGTTCATAACTGGATCTAAAATATTAATTTCGAGTTTAATTTTTACGAATGTTGGAATGCGGAATGTTGGATCAGGAATTCGGTTGTATATATCGGAACCATACCCGAGTAGCAGTCAGGATTTGATCCGGGTACCTCGCAGGCACGTAGTCAGTCTTGTCACGCTCGAGAAGTCTAAAGTCAGAAGAGATCGTAGACAATCATTTGTGAAATTTAGGGCACAGCAGGTTAATTAGGTGTGACCCTGGTTGGTCCCTTTTTATCCTAATATAACACGACTATACTTGATTGAAGTTATCTAGATATTTAGAAATATGCATAGAATTAGTCATTGACGATTCAGGCTGAATCAAGTTCAGTATTGCTCATATCTAATAGATTCTTAGAAGTGTTGCACAGGAATTCGAAAAAATGCTTATTAACTTAGATAAATTGTACGGAGGTCAACTGCATTAAGAAATCGATGGAGGATGTTCCATTGATTTTTAAAATTTATGTTTGAATTCATATCGTACTATTTAATTAATTCTTAAATAATTTATTTATATTTTTAGGGTGGACATACTTTTAACGAATTTGTTGAAATCTTTCGTTAATTAATCCTTTTACATGATTTTCATCAAATGATTGTTATCATTTTCTCTACATTTGTTACATGCTACAATGCAATTTAATATTTGATATGCGATGTTATGACGCTACATTGTTCAGTAGTAAAGAAAAGACGAACGCATTCCGAGTTAACTCGGGGTTAACCAGTTAGGCACAATTTACTAACCTCAAATTAACTTGAATTAAAGCGTATGAAGATTATTAAATTGTTATTGGTGAGAATAAGAAGCACAAGAAACCAACGTCCAAGCCGTGGACAAGATTCGCAGCAAATTCAGTTTACAGTAGAGATCAAAGCGGTTGACGAAATAGACGGAATTATATACTTAAATTTTCTTATGATTCTATAATATAAAAACAAGTTTTACTATCAATTGAACCGAAAAATATGTGCTCGTGTAGACCAAAAATTATTAAACTGTTTCTATGTTTAATGGAATAAAATCATTTTCAGGTCGTGTGTACTTTTGATTGTTTTTTTTTTTGTTTACATTTGACTCAAAACTGCCTTTAGAATTATTGATAATAAATAACAAATGGTGAAATGATCGTAAGGGGCTTCACCGTTTTTTTAGATTAGCTAATGAGAAGTTGAGAAATTTTGAATAAATTATATGATTTTAATCAATGCTAGGCTTCCGCTTCTCACTTAAAAGAACTCATAATAAGAAATAACAACTATAATGATGAATGAAATCATGACTAATTAAATCGAAGATATAATACCTATAAAATAATCGATAATAATAAAACAGTAACCAAAGTACTCGACAGAATGTGCAATATCCGACAGTCCTCGATTTATAGGACTGACAATTTAGATGGCAAGATAAGATTACTTCTAATTCAATAAATATAAGATATCATTTCTGCTGATTTATATTGCTAATCGAAATGTAAAAAGTATTTTTAATTTTGAATCATGTAAGACAATATGGTTTTTGAGAAATACTTTGTGATTGACAAAATACGTACATACGATTTTATATTAAGCCAATATTAATTTTTTTAGTACTTTCACTTTAGTACAGCATTAGTTTTGTTTCAACTTTCCTTTATATTATTTCTAGAATACTTACCACAAGAAAATACAAATATTTTATCGTATGATAGGACGTGGGCCTAAGACAATACTTTTTATTCGGCATTTAGATCATCCTATTTTGCATTACTAAAGATAACATTACAGATAATTACATTTCCAGTTAAATGTAACAAAATGGTCAGTGTAAATTATTTTCAACATAATACGTCAGAAACTGAAATCAGAGAAGAAAAAAAGCAATGTTAAATATCATCTCAAAAGAATGCGTGAAAGTCAGAAGGATCGTTTCCCACATTTAATATTGATTAATGTTTCTGGGTTAATTGGAAAATTCATTAATTTTTTTTGCACATTAATGATGCAAACAGTAATCAGTCGTTTAATTGATGATCATCAATTAGAAGTTTCTAGTAACAAATATAGGAATGCGTGCGGTAATATAATAGCCTTCGCAGAAGAGAGCCTTTTTTTCGGATGTTTGCGATACGTGTGAGGCCACGAACATCATTAAGTACTTGGCAAAAATTCCATTATTACAAAACAGCACTTTTCTCAGCTTTTTAAATAATTTCAGCGCTATCATTCGTCAAATCGAATTCGTACGATCGATGTACATTGATTATTGATTTAGATGCAGATAAAATGAATAACCGATACGTTGTATCTCGTTACACTGCCGACAATTATCCGGCTAATGCAAACACGGGTGGTTTACGTATCCACTTTTTTATAATATAATTTTCAAATAATTATTGGCAGTAAAACGAGAAAATAATAGTTCCATTCAAAGTGGTCAACGTTTATTATCGAACCGTTAAAACTCCTGATTGCGCAACTAGCAGCGAGTAAAATTCATTAAATTTTCATAATCGCGAATGGTCTATTGCCTAATCGATTTTAACTTTACACCGTGATAAACTACAAGCTAATAATATTTTCACAGTGTCTTATTGTTTGATTTACAGCTCGGGTTGTCTTAGGACTGATTTACCGTCGAATCTCTTATCCAACTCGACAAAAACTGGTGAATAAAACCGTTCGGCTCTTTTTGTTAGGATTGATTCGAAGTGTTCCTTCAATTTCCAAAGACTTTTCATACAAATTTTATAATCGCATGCCAAACGCGGAAATCTCGATTCCAACGCTATGTTTCATAATCCACTCCAACTTTTCTTCATCCGAGAGAAATCTGTTCGATTTTCTGTATACCATTTCATTGTTATGCGGTGATAGAGGAATTTACAAAAATAATATGCAACTTATCCGGAAGAAACAATCATTTGTTTGCGTTTGGTTCATTATCTTTTAGTTAAATTTGAATCTTTCAAATGTCCATTTGGTATCAGCGTGGACACAAAACTAACACACTATGAATCTCGCCATTCATTGATTATTTGGGTAATGAAAATTTATATAGAAAAATAACTTCGAACGCTCGAGCGGACGCCGCGTCATCTGCGTCATGAGCCTACCCAACCAGCCGCTAGGGGCTCATAAACTAAATTCTTCTCGCAAGCGACTAAACTTATTTGTTGAGATGAAACGAAATTTTAAATTACCTGTGGTTGCAAAAGTTACACCTAAATCTTAGCGTTATGCGATAAAGTCTGACTCTTCGAAAACACGAAGCAGCGCTGATAAGCAATCTTAATTGAACATCGCCTCAATATGCGTCAATGTCAACGAGTGTCAATTAACGTCGATAGAAGTCTCGCGTCGTGTGTCTTTCTAGGCGATAAACCGCGAAGAACGATATCGCAAAGAACTTTCAAAGGAAGCGCTTGGTTTCTGCGAATCCAAGAATTTTCCGCAGTTAGAAACAATTAACGCGTTATTGGATTAATTAATTCGATTCGGGTATATAATAAGATTTCATCATTAGCCAATATGTCGGTATTAATTGATTTACGAAGCTCCCCTTCTGAACAATGCTTTCGGATGGAGCGATGACGTTTACGAGTTATAATAAGCCAATCGTAAACGATAATACTGGAATTTTCGACGATAATTAATATTTTTATATTTTGATTGATCTTTTCCTGATTTGGTTTATAAATAAATTTTCTGTGGTGGGTAAGCACAAATTATATACAATGCGTAAAGGAGTGGTTGATCCACCTTTTTTAATGTAGAAAATATGACAATCATACAAGACAAATTACAAATTTATTTAGTTATTTTACAGTAGTATAAACTATTTTTAGGTGGTTACACAACTCAACACTAAGTACATGGTAAATTAATGTATTTTCGTTGTTCAAACGACTTTTGTCACATGTATCTATTAACATTTTTTTATTATATAAGATGTAATGTTCATAAAATTTTTCTCACTGGCACGATGGTAGTAACGATTTAGGGATTATTTAATAAAAAAAACAATGATCGAATTCGAGTGTCTCGATGCTCCGAGCCTTGAACTCGGAACGTTCCGATTGTTAGATGCAGGTTCTACCATGTCCAGCTTCATTTAGCCCCTTATAGAGGCCTGCATTGCTATTATCATTTATTACAAGTGCATGAATTGCAAATTATGAGTGATATGTCACGCTTATTATTTTGTAGATAAGTTATATATTGCAAAAATAATATGTATTTTCAAAATTCTTATAGAAACATTATTAAAGTAACCGGCAACTTTAAAACTAAACTAACATAAATAAATAATAATTTTAACTGTTAGGCAGACGATATAAAATTGTTATTTATTTATGTGATTACTTTATAATTACATAGGAAGTAATTTATTTAATTTTTATAACGTATTCCGTAAATCAACATTGCTATTGTACCTACTCTTAATACCAGTCTTCCCTAAAATTCTAGTTTCTTTAATTATTTGAAATATTCGTCTCTGTTATTTTGCTTAGTAACAAGACAATAAAAAATTAGCAACCAATTTACTAATTTGAAAACCTGTCGTAAAGAATAAAGACGATTATTTCAAGTAAATCGATTAGTTGTAATAACTACGACATGTTACTTACGACACTTGTTTGTGTTGTTTATTGCATAACAAATAAGTAAATGATAACAATGTTTAGTACTAATTTATTAATGTGCAATACTTAGAACATACACCTACACTAAAAATATTAGTTAATAATTTTGCATCGCAAAATATAATAAAGCATAATCTAAAACTGGAAATAGCACAGTTCAAAATATTATTTATTTGAAATTTAATTAAATATTTACTATACAGCTCTTTATCAGTAGCGTTAGTGTTTATGTGTAAACGCATGTTGTTTCATTAGTGTAAAACATAGATACATTTAGTCATTACGTAATACTTATTGTATAATGATACATTTTTAAACCGAAACCGATAGCAAGTGCCGCGTTTACTTAGTTGAATTAGCGTTGCAGTTACAGTTAAGTGAGTGACTATTGTTTCAAGAACAATTTATTCGGTTCCAATTTACAGTTATTGACGGTTATCATTGGTAATGGAATCACTCCAGTCAATTAAAGGTTTATTAAACTTGTATCAATTTATTCTGTGTCAAACAATATTAATGCTATATATGGTTTTTTATGTGAATTTAAACAAAAGAATCTTATTCTCTTAGATCTGTACCTTTTTTATTGAATTTAACGACTGATAATAGAAGTAAAAGCTTTCTTCTATCCAGGTAGATAACAGTAAAACTGTAAAATAATCAAATTGCAAAAACTAAGTTTAAAAAAATATCCTCTAATTTATGAATTAAATTATTTTAGAATAACGTCATGACTGTTACTACTTATATAATTGTTAAAATAAATTAAATATAGAATTAGCATTTCCAAAAAATAGAAATAACCCCCCCCCCTAACGCGTTTTGCTATCCCAACAATACAGTGGCAGAAGTATTAAAAGCACAAATAATGTTTCTTTAAGAGTACTAAATTTCCATCAGTGAAGAATTACCAAAAACATCATCGAAAGTACCAAAATATAATTTAAAATTTCATTTTATGCATTCAGTAAAGATTTCGAGTTTCTATTACTTTTGGTGTCAGACCTCAACGTTTTGGATAATACAGTAGAACTTTGGGACTTCTAAATTCAAAGGGCTTTGTGATTCGGGACTTCTAATTTTGATGCGCATGTGTTCTGCGCAATTTTCGGTACCGGATGTTAACGATATGTGTACCACGTGCAGTAAATTTCGAACCACGTGACTTCGAAGTCCCGAGGTCTTTAGAAGTCCTGAGTTTAGAAGTCACGAAGTTCTACTGTACACATCCCTTTTTAGGAGGTATTTGTCTAATGATAAGAACCATTAGTTTTGTAGGCTATAAGCCCGTTCATCAAATATTGATATTATTATTACCGATACTAAATTTAATTTATTTATTAACAAACTTTTTACATTCATGGATCATTGCCAGTCATATACATAATACATTTAATATATTTGTCGCACACATTGACAAGTATTGATTGCATAATGTATTTGCGAAATTAGTTTCACATTTTCTAGAAATCAATGAGGATAATTAAATAATATAAATACATTATCTTTAATTACAGTTTTAATAAAAAGAAAAAAATTGTTCAATAATAAGTTTAAAATAAATTATAAGGAAACAATTATAAGGTTAGTTGTTTAGTACGAGATATTGTGGATGGTTTAATATATATTATATTTCATTGATTAAAATGTCAATAAGAAAATTTGGAAACCCATAGAACAAAATTCTAGTAATAAAAGCTAACTAGTCGATAAAATCATCACTATTTGTCAGATTAATCATTGTGTGCACAAACAGGGATTATACAATCATAAACAAGGCTTTTAATTTTTGATCAACTTAAGATAAAAAGTACTTTACGACACATTTAATAGCATTAAAGTCTTATCTTAATTTCGTTAATATCATAATTTATTTTGTGGTTTACTAATTTGTCACTTGTATGTGGTTTGATTGTATAGATCGTTTAGAATAAATCTTCAGTCTTAAAAATATTACAATATTCATTTTTTTTTATTTCAAAGAAATATATACTTCACCAGAATTTTGTTCAATTTTTGTAACACTTTTCAATTTTCATGTAGGTCCAGTATAGAAAATAAGAAATGTGTCTACACACTGCCCTGAATTTAACAAATTTTCTATTAGCACATTTATGTAATGTTGTGAGTAAATAACAAAATCTTTAATAAATAAACCTTTTTCGTGTAACCAAAATTTATAGTGTTTATTTCCTTTAACATGTGAATGGCGTTTTTTGGAATTCCAAGAAAATGTTATACATGTATAAAAAGAAATATTAATTAGATTAATTTCCACTTATTCAATTTAATAAACATAATTTTAGTAGTTTTTGTATCTGTAATGAGCAGTTTTTGGAAACAATTAAGAGAATTTCGTTATTGTTTAATATATTAATGGATGTTAATTACATTGTTGATTGTTTATTTATTAAATTGTAAATATGTTTTATTCCGTTTTCTTTTAATAGAATTTATTCCCAGAAAATAATATCTGACATAACATGCTCTTCATTGAAATATAGATTCGATTAAATCCAGGAAATTGGCATCACCGCTTGTTTAGATAGTAAATTAAATTATCTTATTAAAATGTTACATGTAAATAGTACACCGCTATAATGCAAATAATTATTCATAAGCTTTTATTTGTGTGGATATTATACCTTTAAAATATGATTTAATGTACAAAAAATATTGTACCAAAATAAAAAAAATATGATCTGGCGATCTTGATTTGTTTTAATAAGTCTAAAATATATTTAATTTTGTCATTATGGGTTTGTAAATACTATGGAATGTTACTATAACATTAATTTGAATGTCGATTTACTGACCATGAAAACTGAATAATATGGTTTTAACAAATTATATATAGTGATTATTTTGGCAATAAAATTTATGACAAATTGTGCTTAGTAAGTGGTTATTTGTGTTTACATGCTAGTTGGTACAGTTAAACTTATTTTCGGTAATGTAATAACAGAAGTAGACCACTGTCCACTGACCTCGTAGCAATTTGAATGGTTTTCTGGTTGCATTTCTATATTTGTTTGTTCCAAAATTGTACTATCTGTATTAAAATTTCTCAACGTCTTATTTCGTATCTTTTTTAAATGTAAACTACCCATTGCCTCAACAAATTAATAGTAAAATTTAATTCTTGAAAAGTACCCTACTAAAATGTTATATAGTTCCCAGAATTACAATTTTTGCGATTACATAAATAAGAAAATAAACAATATGTTTTGATCTTGAGTTCAGGACCTGAATTAGGGATGAACTATAGTTGGCTCTGACAACAATTCTGGTTTACCAAATCGAATTTTTTAAAATGTAATTGGGATATGATTTAAACGTGTTTAAAAAATGTTGAAAGTTATAGAAATCTTACTAACTTATGTAAACATTTAGAAATATTTAATAATAAATTACATATTTCTACAAGTGTGTGTGGAACTAGAAACACAAATGATCGACAATTTCCGTTTTAGCGAAAAAATAGCTCTTCACCTGACTACTACAATGGGAAGATTTACCATTTTTCTTAATGTAAAGAGGAGTGGTGTGATACAGTAAACATATATCCAATAATATACATGAATTCTTATACGATGACAAGGGAAGTTAAAAATTAGGTAATCGATCCATTTGCACGATGACGATGATCACGTTAGTAGTATTATCTTTTCAGGTGTTACAGAATTAAATATCGTTTAAACCCATGACTAACTTATCGTTCGAATCGGGGAATCTGACGCAATTCTCGAATACTACTTCCCCTAGGAAATATGAGAAAATTACCGATTTCCTGTTTGTTATCGGTATTTTATAGGAAATTAATTTCCTGTTACGACGTCACAAAGGCTCCAATGAGCGATTAAAAGAAGGGTTACTTAACGGACCATTTTGCTTTCAAGTTTTAATTAGCATGAAGTATATTTACTATGCATTTTTAATATATTATTATATAAATAACTTATTGAATAATTGTCGTTAAGTACTGAAGGCCCTACAATGGCATTATACTTTAGAACTGTCAATTTTGCTTTTTAATTATTCAGACTTTTTAGATTTTTATAATGAGTATTTATGTTGATTTGAGAATGATAATTTGATGTTGAGTATATAAGAATAAGTATAATTAATATTTTTGAGCTTCCATTTAAAAGTTTAGATCCTAAACCTTCATGAGTGAAATGTAAAAAATCGGGTCACGCGCGTTTTTTTTAATATCGTTGGATTTGGAAGTATTTGACCGGCTTTTTTGCCATCGTTCTATAATTATTTCCTTTTATTGTATTAATTATTTAAGAGAAACATTACTGTACATGCCTTTCTTAATTTGAAATTTGAGGAATTAACGAATATTCACTGATTTCTAGGGGAAAAAAAACACTAATTGACAAAGTGATACATCTCCTGTCAGAAATGAATAACTATTTGAATAAAGTAGAAGAATTTTGAGGAAAAATTGTACTTTTTACAAACCTTTAGTTACTTTGTATTGTGCATATAATATGGTGCATTTGACCTGTTGAAGTAATACTTGTAGGGTCTAAAAATGAAGCAATTATAGCTTACATTCATCAGGCCAATAAATTAAAATTAACAATTACAAAAATAAGTACATAAAATAACAAAATCAAATTTTAAAATTATTAAATATAATACGAAAACTGCTTACAATTAATGATTGCAATTACGAATATTTTTGAATGATCAAAAAAAGCTTTTTGTATCATTATTTGTCATAAGTCATTACTAATTGAAATATCATAAAATCATTCCATTTGGACATTTAGATTTTTAATATACAGAGTGTCACGTATTAGAGCAGTATCACTTTTTGTTAGCTTAGCATCGAGTTCCGCATTAGCGCGATACTTAATTACTTTTTGGCGAATGCGAGTCATGGTCGATTTTACGGACGCCATCGCCGACGGTCGTGGCTACGGCAAAAATAACGGGATTTCGGCCCAGGACCAACGGGAGGTTAATTTAATGTGGCAGCGCGAATCAAATATTTGCCTCGGTGTTGCAGGAAACGCGGAAATATTAACTTGCCTGATTGCGAATAATTACAAATAAAACTCGTTTTTACGATCAAATACGCGACGTCATTACTCTTAATTTAGATTTTTACCTTGTGCATATATATTGCAAACGCGGATTCGTCGCGATTAATTTGCGTGATACGAATTACGTGCTGCGCACAATGTTGCGCCTGCCGCAAATGTATCCGGCATTTCGTAGCTTTCCCCTCCATATTTCTTCGAGAAGATGTTAAAAATGTTATCGGCGTGATTTTAAAAATACATTTTATCACTTTCATCCTTTTTTTTAAATTGAACATAACGTCGTTATCGGCATTACTGCGCTCTCGATAACGATTTAGCGAGTGATTTATTTTTTACATTTGCTTCGGCGTTTCACGCTTGCCCTCCTGTCTATGTCGGCTTCCTTCGGACAAATACGCTACATCTTTAAATACGCCGAATTCCTTACTTTTTTATGTATTTCAATATCTTTCTGTAATTATTGACCGAGATAAGCGTCAGCTCAATTGTAACATCCTAATTACGAATTGGTAAAATCTGGGTAACTTAATCAAACGCACGGTACACATTACTCATTTTATTTAACAGTATAGCAATTTGTTAGTAAATTGAACATATTTTGCACGGAATAAACTAAATAACCATAACTTCTTTGGATGAAAATCTGTAAACTATTTCAATATGGATTATGGGATAATTCGGCAGTGATAATGCAAGTCTTATCAGGCACACTTATCACTACCTGATCAGACTTCGATCATGGTTCAATGTGTCGTATCTGATGAAGAGTTTTGACAAAAATTTCACTGGTAAAAATATTACCAAAATCGACATTAATTAGAGATGAAAGTAAAAATTCTATGGTATGAATTTTGATTCCGATTGGCCAAGAACGCGAAAGACTTCTAAAAGCGACTGTACAAGTGCCGTACTACGGTATAACTTCTGATAGGGAGGGCAGGTTTTAATAAGAGAAGGATTGAGAGCTTCTCATCCCACTACCTCGGCTGAGAGCTCGCAGGACGAGATAGCAACAATAAATAACTTGTTCTTCTGCTGGCTAAAAGCATCCCGAGGATCCTTGATGGTCTTTCGAAGATGACCGCAGGCTTGGCGTTACTCTAAGTTCTTACCTGAGGCTCGTTCACGCCTTTTCCTCCCGAAATATTACCTCCGACAATGCAGAAAATGCATTGTTCCTGTATTATGCTTTGGATTGCTAGTAAAATTAGAACACCTGAAAGGGGTACAACAATCAATCGAGTCGTTTTCGGAACCTGGTATAGAAATATTTCAGTATATTAGTGAATATTTAAGTATTCAAGAAAAACATAATTCATAATATGTCATATATAAACAAAAATATTTGGTTAGTTCACCTGAATGTTAGTACTATACAGAAAAAAGTTATATCAACCTATTTATTAGATTTGTGTTTTAATTAATTGATAAGTACATTTTTTTGAACAATATGTCTGTGGTCGAAAGGCATAACAGCATAACTGACATTTTCATGAAATTTGAGATAACTCTGGATTTTTGTATAATGCTTTTTAAACTGTACTTGCTATTAAAGCATTTGGAAGCTCATTTGGGTAGAAAATGTTCCTTAACATCTTGGCATAACTGCATTTTTGCTAACGAAAGACCGGCATAATCGCATAACTGCCAGATTGCGATAAACAATTGACATTCATAAAATTCAATATATTTTAAAATAGAAATATTGTATTTAGAACTTTTAAAAAATAAAACTTTCGCACTCAACAAATGTATATATGTAATCAAATAGTAATATTTTTGTATTGTAAATTGAACGTTATTTAGATTCTACTTTTGTTTTAGGGTTATAAAGTATGTCTTTTAATTCTATTTTCTAATTAGGTATGGAATAAAATATAAATAATATGTGGATTAGAATGCATAATAAATGTATTTATTCTGTTTACCTTCGTCACAATCATCCGATTCTGACTCAGATTCTTACGTCGCTATCAAATCCATTTTGACACTTCGTGATACACAAGTAAATATGCTGCCTAGTCGCATAACTACATCGAGAAATGCGGTTAGGCTAGACGAAATACGCTAAATTTTATATTAATACATACACTTCCCTCAGTGACATGAACGTATTTTAAAATTGTATTAAATAATAAGAGTGAATTATAAATTAGAAACAAATTTATTGATTTTCCGATTTGGGAGAGCTAAGTGAATATTAAAAGCCGTTTCTCTCGGAATCATGTCAGCGTCAGTTATGCTGTTATGCCTTTCGACCACAGATGTAATGTCGTGGAAACTAACCAATTTATTTTCTAGTGAAACTATTTCGTTTGTTGATCCAACCAATTTTTCGTCTGGATTTGAAAGAACTAAACGGTTGGTTGCCCCTAGTCCACTCCTTTATTCCATGTATAGTTTAAATGTAAATGCAGAAATGATCGGCTGAGAAATTAAAAGTATTGTATTTAATTTCCAATGCTATGTTTGTGCATTAAATTAATGAGAAAATATCAAATTTTAAGGTTCGAAAAACTGATGCGTGATCTTGAACTTTAGTTGATATTGTATACAATTCTCTGAACTATAACAATTTTTATATTGTGTTTATAATTTCAAATGTTTGTTATTATTTATTTAATCAAATTATATGTGTTTCATAAGTGACACATTTCAAACCTACCACCTGCATTCACTATGAATCTTCTTTCTGGAACGTGACTTATCGGCTGCTGATAAACCTGTTAAATGAGCGCATAGAATAAACAGCAGATTCACGATAAAACTGACATATCAAGAAATACTCGAAAAAAAAACTATATTTAATTGATAACTGCAGATTAGTTAAACCGCATGACGCACATTTTAATAATTTTTTTGGTTTATACCAGAAATAATTATATATAACTTTGTCTTATCTCCGCCTCTTTGAGGTAGTCCTTCTTCCCAAATTTCATGGGTAACATTGCACTGTTTATTTCCAAAAATCGTTCTTGAACAGGATTAGAACATGTACAGCTGAATTATTACATATATGTTATTTACCAAAAATTAAAGAGGATATGTGTACAAAGTGCGACTAATGACCCAAACATAGGACAGCCCAAATTACCGGAACAGGTTGGTGATTGGTCGGTACACGTCACAGAACTCACGGCAGAGACGATAATGTTGACTTTTTCCGATATAACTTAAAACCCGCAGGATACTTTTAGAACAGCTGATTGTAATTTTCTATCAATATTATATGATTAGGTTCTTTAGAGAGTTTTTAGCCTTGCTGCGAGTCACATTATTTGTTGCGCTATTATTGCAAGATATGTGTCATCATGATTTATAATAATTCCAATGTTCCATTTTTTTACGGACACTATTGTCCAGAATAATAAAGAAATATTTTAACTTCTCATCTGCGAAATTCAGAATTTTTGCAACGAAAATAATGCAACAAATTAAAATATCCTAATGGCGGTAATGATAGAAAAGATTTCAAAACATTTTTTCAAATACGATAAAAGAATTGAATAAAATGTTAAAAATATACTTTATCGCGTTTTAACTGCTGATGCGAAGAAGTCAATGACTTCACATTGATATTCATTAACTGATTAAAAAAATTAATTTGCTAGTTTTTCTAACTGAAAGAGTTCCCGTAGTCTATCGGCTAAAGGAGAAATGAAAAATCAAAATTTGAAAATTTATCCATTATTCTCGGGCTTTAATAGATTCGCCGACGCACATTTCTACAATTGAGTAGCGTGAACCGCGAATAATTAACTTGCTTCTTTAACGAATCGCCTCACAAATCTCTCTCGCGGTATATACATAGCGACGCGTGCGAACGCGAATCGAAGGTTTCTGCACATTCACCGGAAATCAAATATCCTCCGGTAAGCGCACTTTTATTGAAAAAGAGTAATTACAAAACGCAGAGGAGAGACGATGAGTAATTAACACGGCTTCCGAGAAGTAATTACATCTTTAATCCCGCCTCCATTTAAAACACATACACGGGAATCATACTCTGAGGAATGAGTCATTTATTTACGAATACTTGGATCGATAAATTGAGATGGATCGCATTATGGTGCGACAATGTTTTAATCAGGACGCGTATGTCTCCCGCCATTCTGCAAGCGATCAATTTTAAATGGATTGAAAAAACTTGACTTGGAAAATATCGAGAAAAAGATG
Organism: Trichopria drosophilae; assembly: GCA_030407085.1. Taxonomy (NCBI): domain Eukaryota; kingdom Metazoa; phylum Arthropoda; class Insecta; order Hymenoptera; family Diapriidae; genus Trichopria; species Trichopria drosophilae. Next base: position 66,982,427 of record CM059586.1, on the reverse strand, counting down.
TCGCATTATGGTCATTAAAAATGTATCAATCACAATACAATCGTGTTCTTATGATCGATATATGTGTATTTCATGTTTATTTTCAAGAACAAAAAGATGTCAGGAAGATTTATTTTGAACTAGTCCTTCTTGAATTGTTTTAAAAATGTCTGTTTCAAGATTGAAATAATAGGGTTATGATTTATTCATGACACTGCGTGCGGTAATATTACTTTGCGCACAGCTTTCGCAGATTTGCGGCAAAATTTTCTTTGCACATTGAAATTTTCGGGCGCAAATTAACACGTTGCACACTGTAGAATTGCATAAAATATCGTAAGCAAAGCATACAAAGACTATGTCGGCGACTCGTGCTTGCTCTCGCTGCTCGTGCGGTAAAATGTACTTTGCGCACTTGTTGCATAATATACTATTAGTTGATCAGTACTCTGAACTATCTTGAAGATGATACTTACATTCCGCATAGAAATCTGTGCGCAATGGTGGCGCCACCTAGCGCTTGAAATACCCGCTGCAATACCCCATCTTTTGGGTACCTCCTGCCTCTTTCTCACGATGTTCGTAAAATCTGAGTGGTATTCACCTACAAATACATGACAGCAGAATAAAATAATACAGAACAGAACAAAGAAAACTAAAAAGATATAAACACGATTGCGTAACAATTGAATTATTACCTCCCAACGTTTTTGTTTAGTTGTATCAAATCGTCCAAAGGAGATGAATTAATTTATTATCTCGTAAATCGAATTACCCTTACAGCGTGCTTTTTAAAGACACTAAAATTAACTAATCGGAGTTCATTCAAATGAACCTCGTGTCAGATGTTATCAAAACATTTTTCTAAGTTTGTAGACCTGTCAGTTGTTTACAAGGTACTTTTGAACGCCATCAATGAGATGTTTAGCGCATATTGGCCTTATAGGCAACTCATTGTTTGGTGTATTCTGCTATCTTCGTTGTGTCGAATTAAGTTGAGAAATAAATTCGTTTGAGATGTTGCATTTGCGACAAAATAATGTGTTAAATATTAAGGGTTCTTTATGGGTACTAGACGACATCGAGAGCGTAATATTACGGCTAGTAAAAAATTGCGTTTGAAATTGGTCTGTACTGTGATGGTTTTTATTCCCATCCGCTCACTTTTGTGACGATGAATATGCATATCGGAAAAGTTTGAACTCTAATAAAAAGTAAAACAACAAATTGTGATCAAATATCATCACGGGATCGTTCAAAAATATGCAACGTAGCAGGGCTGCAACGGTTCAGGTGCAGATATACCAGCTGTCAAAAAAGTAACTAGATGGCAAGCTTTGTAGGATACTTTGGGTAGCAAACATATAATAGACAGTATCTATTCCATTATTACTGACGATGAGACATTGGTCTATGATTAAGACATGAAAAAGAATAAAACTTGGTATTTCTCGGAAGAGCCAAACCCACAAAACCCATGCTAATATCGATATTAAGGGTTTGTTGATCCATTTTTTTAACCCTCCTGTGCACAATGACGAGTATACTCATCCGAACTACATTGTTTCCACACGGGAAAAGAAAAACTCGTGCTCAGTGGGTTAATTGCAGAAGTGGGTCAATAAAGGATCCGAATCTACTCGGATATATGAGTAACAACTCATGGTCATCACTACAATAGATCAGTTCACACCTCGAATTTTATAAGGCACTATTTAACAAGGAAACAAAGGTTAACATCAGTCAAACATCTTATTTAACTGGTATGGTGATCTATGGTACCCTAGGGGACCTATTTGTACATCTAATGTTACCTCTTGGAGAAAAGAGTTTGGACAGGATGAAGCGCTAAAGAAGAATTCGTATAAATAAACTGAAGACGATCAAGATGTAATACTTAGTGGAATATAGGAATTACTATAGATTAAGATTAGTTCAAATGGAATGAAATTGATTATTGAATAATTTCTAAATGATTGAGAATATTCTGGTACTCTGGAGAAATGGGACTGAACTAAATGTCTTACAAATTGTCTATGTGGAGAGATGGGATGGTTAAGTGGTTAGCTTGCTCGTATCATGAACTGAAGTCTCCCTAGTTCACGAATTCGAATCACTGTTTGGACGATTATTTACTATTTATTTACCTTCTTAAACAATCCAGAAAGGTTGCAGAGCGACGGCTACTCCCGACCGAACGTCAACGTTTCATAGATACTTTTGCAATTTAAAATTGGACACTATTTTTGATGGGCCAGAATCAATATAGACTGACCATTAAATACCGCAGGTATAGTTTAGTCGCAATAATATAAATATTGGCAAGTAAAACGGAAAATGCCCAATGACTAGCTAACGTGCTATCGATTGAAAGTATTGCATTCACCAGATATAAATTAAAAAAAAAACACTTTTCTATTCTCTCGAATTATTCTTTTTATTAATGTAAGATGCCCATTGGAAGGTTCACAGGCTTCTCCCTCCGGGGACGACGTGCTGCCTCTACTTGTTTAACGACAGGTTACGAAGGGATCCTAAAAGTTCAGTTCCCTCCAGGAAACGCTGACCTTATAAATAGTGAATGGGTCCTATTTGGTCTATTTTTGCCCAGTGATATAGCTAATGATATTATTGTTATCGCCATTAGGTTGGGTTGAAGCTAAAGCGAGACTAATGAAAGAAACGAAAGGGCAGAAAGGCAGGGAAGAATTTACAACCGAGCGGATTGCCGCCCTGTTATTTGCGGGGGTGGTCTCGTCGCCGCCAGTTTCCCGTTTCCTTGGAGGAGCTCGTTCGCGCGCCAACATAGAGCGCCCGGGTAACTACCGGCTATCGATAACTGCCACTTACCCAACTGCATCACTTCCGGTTTCGACCTACCGTTTACGAGTTTACAGCCCACCAGTCACGTTCAGAGCGCCCCTCGCTCCAAGTCGCGGCGATGGACTCGTTGAAATTGCGAATCGGCTAATTGGCCCTTGCACTAGGACTAAGCACGATCTTCCTCGACCGGAGACGCGGCATTAAAAAGTCCCCTGTCGATATTAAGTCGAGTTTAGAGCGCTGGCTTTTTGCGTGAACATAACGCTTTCCGTTCCCAGTACCGATTCGGGTTGAACTTTTTCTTAAACCGATCGATGACTCTTAATGGACGTGCTTGACTGCAGTCAATCGTCGAAACTACGTGAAGAAATGTTTAAGAGCTATTAATCAGAGAACAATTCGATTTTGTTATGTCTCACACATTAATAACAATAACAAATATAATAATAAGTATATTTTTCAAATATATAAAATAAAGGCTTAGAACAGCATACAGTGATTAACGGTTGGGAAATAAAATTCTGAAAATCAAAATCCCGAAAGGCTAAAAATTCGATATTGCGTGAGGGAGGTATTTTAATTTTCTTTCTTTTTGCCAAATTTTCAAAGACACAGTGACTGGAAATCACGATGGAGACATGCTATATCGAAATTTTGGCCTTACGATATGTTGGTTTTCGGAACTTTGTTCCTTGGCCTGATTGACCATGGCTTCTCTCTTGCAGACTTCAAAATTTCACGCAGAAAAATTCTCTACAGTTACATACAGTGCGGGAAACCTTCCCAATAAAATACCTAGCGAAACCTTTAACCTTAACGCAATGGTCTAGAATTAGAATTTGAATTGTAGGTGGGACTGGTGAACAACTCAGAATTCATCTTGGCCCATTGTCCGGGGAATGAACGTGCCATACTCCTCATGCCATAGGGCCTCTATATACAGAGGCCATGTTGAGTTTGTTGCAGAATCTCCAACTGCAGAATGTATTGAAATCTATTATATCATCGGACGAGAGAAATTCTTTGCCAAAGATACTAGACCTAATCAAAGCTGCTACGACTCAGTTTCTTATAGACCAAATCGAGAGGTGTTATCTGGAACTTGTCTCATCTTATACGGTCCCTTCAGAACACCCACAATTATTGTTTAATCGGCCCTATCCAAGTTTCTCATGTATTTTATGCTCTTCCATCATAAGGTCTTAAAACTATTCGACTGCTCAAAGCCCTGGAAGATGTTATTACGAGAGTAACCTGGCCGGGTTTCGATCATAGTCCGGTCAATATCTCAAATCTCATACAACTAAGGTTGAGTCAGAGTCCGGTTGAAAATTCTACTTACGAGATTATGCCTAAACCACAAAAGAGATACTGTAGCGTTTCACATACAGGCCTAAATTCATCATGAATTGTAATAATCTAGAACATGGAATCACATTAAATATTTAAGTGAAAGCAATATTTACTAAAACTAAATAATGTAAATGAAAATTTTGATTTTTAAAGAATTATTGTTGGAGTTCATTTTGCGACCTTTCGAATACTATAAAAATATGGATTGGACTTTGATACACAATCCTTCAGGACGAGCTGGGTTACTCTCTTTTTGGTTTGGCATATTTAAGAACTATATCTAAACATTGCCGAATTTAAATGGCAGTTTTATGATAAAATTTGAGATATAATACTGTACTAAGCGTATTTTTATTGTTTTAATCACAAACTTTGTTGTTATTTCAATTTAAGATCGTAATTATCTGTAAAATTTGCATTAAGAAAAGTCCCCTTAAAAAAATTCAGAATCCAGACTCACATTACCTAGCATTTTTGAAACATGAATTATAACATGAATTATAACTCTCATAGGATTTAACGTAATTATGGTGAACTCCTTTTCGGAACAAAAGAATTATAAAAAAAGCTACTGCGCTTATAAAGGAAGGGAATTATAAATGGAAGAAAAATTTAGTTAATATTTATTACATTCATATCATAATTACTTCCAACAACTAGCACGATTCAAAATAAAAGTTCACGATGCTTTCGTGCTAGCTTAAACACTAGAAAGTCAGGTAGAAATTTTTGTCGCTTCGCTTCGTTTATCTTCATCTAGTAAATATCTTGTTACTGCAATACTATTGTTATTTAAATTTATAATAGAAATGGTAGAATTTAAAAATCAGTCATTCGGGATGTTTACAAATTCTGTTGGCTACGATGATGAAAACTTCCTTGTATCGGATTTTATATGGTACATTCAGTCGATATTCAATATGGGAAATTTACCTGATAAGTGATAAATCGATATTCCGCAGTGAAGAGGAAAATGGGAAGTTGAGAATCGAAAAATATATTCAAATATTTAGATGAAGAAACGATTTAACGTTTTGAAAGTAACTGCACGGAAAACAGTTGCTTCAACAAATAAATAGTTAGGCTTAACAACTAGACCTTAAGCATAACTACTTATTTCTTAGGACAACAAACTTTTTTCCCATGTATTCTTACTAAAAAATCATCACACGTGAAATGTCACTTCAAATTTTCATGTGGGAAGTCGCAGTAGTATAATTTAACATATCGAATATGACGTTTATTATTACCATAGAATTGCAAATATAGTACTATAAATAATATCGAAAACGTTAGAAAAGAAATCATAAATAATATTTTGTTGTTTATCAAACTCATCCAAACGTTTGGCGAAAATCGTCTATGCTATAAATATCGTTTTTTTATCAATTCAGTCGCTAAAGTTGTAATATGCAATTCGAAATATTATTCTGCAAATAGACAAAGGCAAATCCTATATCTGAAAAAGGTAGGCGAGAATTGGTAAACTTATGTAACTCTAAGAAATTAATGAAAGAAAATATAAAGATAATCGGGAATTAATTCCAATGTGTTATGCAATAAAATTCAACGAATTATTGAAAATGTCAGTTATTCTAATTTTCAATATAAACCCAACTTAATATCAAGTATTGTACTGAATACGTGTGATGATGACATTGAGACGCATTGTATGATTGCAATAACAGATTTGACTTCTAGGTCGATCACTGACCTATGATTTGAAACTTAATGGACTAACAACGAGCAGCTAGAATAGAAAATCATTCCCATTATACGATTTGATAATGCTATAAGTGTCTATTTCAAAGTGGAAACATTGGAATGTATAAATTAATTTCGATTCACAACGCACATTCCAATTTGAAATATCTTTGGTATCGACTGGAAACCAAAATTTAGGATTTAGCGATTGACATAAAATGATCTTATTGACATTAACTCTAACTGAATGACAATAAAATGGTTGTTATATTTTAACTTTTTTCCATACTAATATATTGTATATAATTTTGCACATGAAGATCGTATTTGAACTGAAATATGTATTGCGTAAAGTGCTTTTTCGCACACTATTTAGTATTAGGACAATGCGTTAACTTCATACACTAATTTTGCGAACGAATATTCCGCGAAAAATAGTAACATATATGACACTCAAACACTCTTACAAGTTTAGCGTAAAAGTCGTGTGAAGAACAGCTTCAGGGACGAGTAGTAATTTTTGTTCCATTATTTGTGGTATTTGTATTCATTTGTTATTCACAGTGTTTCTTACTTAATTTAAGATTATGTTTTTCTCAGCAGCAACATACTTTCTGTTAATCGCTCATAAACATTATTATCTTGTATTCGCGTATACCTGTCAAATTAAATTATGTATATTCAGACACATAAAAAAACAGTAATAAAACAACATTGGTTCACTTATAAATTCTGAATAATAGTATATACCTATAAATTCAGCCATATAAAAAGTAAACGAAACCAAGAAGATATTATAACTATTTAAATATATTTTAAAAATAAATCAAAATTATTATATTTCTAATTACATTATGAAAAATATAGAATTAGTTTATCTTGTACTGAAAACTTATTAGTTACATAACCGTATGCTAATTTTGAATTCTTTTTTTCAGGTAAGTTCGAGACCCAAATCGTCAAAAGTGGGAGAAGAATCGTATATGAATTTATAGTAACGTACATTTTTCTTACATAATTAAGTCTTCTATAGGTGTTTCGCATAAGCACACTTAAAAATTTCTATATTATTTTCCCGAAAGGGTAACTGAAGTTTTTTATCGTTAAGGTTTCAGAATGGAACGAAACAGAATTTAGTAATTTTCTGAAATTTTTTCGTAATTTGTTGAAAATGTTTCTTAATTTTGTTTCGTAAAATTCTGAAACGGTAACAGTAAAAAACTTCAGTTACTATTTCCGAAAATTCCTAGAGAAATTTCTAACAGTGCAGTAACAAGAATATACCCTGTAATGTTGTTATTTTCTTCTAAAGATCAAACCCTTTATTGATGTGGAATTAGTCTATAATATTTATTTAAATGCTTTATCAAAGTATGTTTATTATTAAAATAGAATCAAATTAAGACATAAAAAGAAAGTCCCATTAAAAGTAATAAATAATCTCGTTTCGTACGACGTTAAGAGCAGAACGTAATTCCACACCTTGTGGGAAACGTCCTAAATCATTCCTGGAATTTGAAAGATTTCGAATTAAAGTTCAATTATGTTTGTGTAATGACTACTGATGATGTGGAAAGAAGAACGTAAGCCGGCACGCATTTCCGGGAAAGAAGTTAATCTGAATTTATTTGCAAAATTTCATACGATTTATTATTCTGAACCAACATTGACTTTACGTAACGAATTGTATGATTGAATATTTACATGTAAATTTATAGCGGAAACGCATTTTACGACAGTCTCGAAATATGCGTATAAACACAAATCTGGAATAAAGTTATTTTCGGAATTGTATTTTTATTTAAGATCAATATTTCTTTTGAATTGTTATCATATACTTTATTTATGAAATGAATACAATTTGTAGCATCGATAAATAAACTAAATGAATATCCGGGCTTGATTAACACATTGCGAATTACGCAACGTTTAAAAGCATGCATATAGCAAAAGTAATTAAATTCTCCGAATTCGTTTTAAATTTAAAATGCATATTTATTTCAATTTAACGCGTATTATTTGTGAATATGTGGATTACTGTTTATTCTTAGATAACCTGCTGGAGACATCATAATTATTGAAAGAAGTTGTAAATTTAAGGATATTCGTTAATTTACTATTATCGAATTCAGCATTTAAATGATTTGTTTCAACGCTATGTTTAGTGTTAAAATATTGAATTGTTCTTATTTGTTGAAAATTTTATGGATAATAATCGTCAATTTTTGTTGTTATCCATGTTTTTAAATGATTTCATTAAACAACAATGAGTTGCAGGAACATTTATTATAACTTTATATAAAACAGTTATTTTAATCGATTAATACAAAATAATTAGTTACTGACATTCATTTCGTGTTCGATTTTCAAAATTTGTTATTACATAATTTTTAACACTCCCTATTTAATTTTTGTTTTTCCATTAAGTTCGGTAACATTTTTTTTGTTTAAGTTCGATCATGACTCATTAATCCGTATTAATTGTTATTAATGATTTTTAACTATTCTTATTTTCGTGAAATTTAACCATGCAATGTTAAATTGCAATATTTTGAACTGCATACATCAAAAGTACTTTAACTAAATATGTTTAACCGAATACTAATACATATGTAATCAAATTTAATTATTTTGATTAATTCGGGATCATTTCAGCAACATAAAGATGACTTCGGCAAAGAAGTCCTGAAAGAAAAACATTGATAATATAACTTACAGACCCAGAATTGCTGGAACCAATTAGGTCGGTTGCTATTAATTCAATCGAACTATCTGGTGGTAGTGTTTGAACGTTTGGTTGCATCAACCCAACCGATTTGATTTTTGAAACACACACTTTTTTTATTCGACAAAATTCGGTTATCGTAACCAAGCCGTTGGGTTCTGATAATTAAACTCCAACAAACTTCCAAATATTACTTCCAACGAAACCGGTTTAATGTTCGTAACGAATCGTTAGTTGCGCGAACAATATTCTTTTCAACCCTTGTGAGAAAGTCGCATTCTGCATCTTAAAGTCTAATAATATGTTTAGACTAACATCAAATAACAATTAGACAATTAAGTATTTATTGGTATTGTTTATCAAAGACGTTTTGTTTTGGACATTCTCTATCACTATGTCCTTACAAAATATGGTTAATGTACCTTTTACTAATTGCTCATCAATTAAGTAACCGATTAAGTGTTTTTAGTCATTCGGATATTTAGAGAACGGACTATCATAAATAACATCAATTTTCTTAATATTTTATTATTGGTAGAATTTGTTAATAGAAATTTAATTAAACACAAATTATTCTTTGCAAAATGCGCCACATAAATTACAATTTCTTGTCATGAGGTATCACTCATTCAAAGTAATTTTCTGATTGTGGGCGTAGGGTCCCCATGACGTATTTCTTGCATTGAAATGATGATATAAAACAATATCCTAAAATGTTCGTTAGTTAAATTTAAATTTGGTCTTTAGTGTCTATCGTATATTGGAATTTAAGAACTAATTAATGTTCATTTATCTTATGTACATTCGTTCTGATTTCTATTTGACACATTTATTTTGCTTCTGGTATTCCCGTATAAGACATATTTCCCGTATTATTATTAAAATGTTACATTTTAAAATCGAAAATACTATTTGATTTTATCTCTAATACTGTCTAAGTTTACAATATTCTGATTATATTTAATCATTTACACCGCGAATGCGAATGCACCGATAGTTTAAAAGCGGTGAATTTAAAAAGTATTCTTCATGCTGACGTTAATGTATGCACAATGGATTCATCAGTCCATTTTTACGACGGCACCTATAGATGAACGGGAATAACAGAATCTTATGCAGACCTGACAAATCTCTCCGGCACCTTGTAATTTGCCGAGAGTACTGCGGGTGGCTTGGAAGATTGCTTAGAGAGGGAAAGGGAGAAGAGTAAAAAATCGCATTATCATAATTCGAAGCGCATTAGTGACTGATTGTTAGGTCTCGCTCGTTACAGGCCGATTTTTAACGGTCGCCGCCGTCATTGCCGCCGAAAAAGCGAGAGAAGCGTGAAATACCATTTTCTGATATTAGTGATGTTTTAGAAAAATGTGATGGTTAGCGATTAGAGTATACGTAATCAACGTGTTTAGCATATTGAATAATATAGCTAGAAAAGTGTCTTGAACCGTTTATGTGAATTAGGCAGCCGAATGCATTAACTATAATCGTATTATGCATGCTATAGTATCAGGATAGACATTGACTTCATCAGATTTTTTAAGGTATTCAACATCATGGTTCTAATTAGTAGCTATTAAGAATATTATCGTTTCGCAAAACCTAAGTGACATTGTCATGTTAAATTTAGCTCATTAGCTGTGTAAATACAGAAAGAAATACGTCACTTTTTCTAACCAAACCAGTTTGATTTTTCCGTATTTGGTTCAACTAAATGATGAGAATATTAAACGTATTCGATTTACAAAACAGAGCAGTTAGATTGTGATAACCAAACTCGTTTGGTTGGGTCAATACACATACACACCGCTTTCGCTGTTTATTGATAAAACTAAAAGTATTGTTTCGTAAGAATCAACACTATCACAATACATGTAAAACCGACGTCCTTGATCAGACATAAATTAAATGAACTGTTAAAATGGTGAGACTATGTGTAATTTTGTTCGTCATTCGCTATATTATCTAACGAATAGTTCATCGGCTACTTTGGATTAATTTTCCTAACCAAATTCGTTAAGTATCATAGACAGCTAGTTACTGAATATTTATCGAGCTGCTTATTTTTCAGTACAAGTTTTTTGTAATGTAACATTCATAATAATATCACAGGACTGACAGGTGAAAAACAAAGCTTAAGAACCATCATTGTTCATAAAGCGTCGAAATCATTGATGTGAAATCATTTAATAACAGCAATTGACAGCGAACATAGTTCATGGAATCGACAAAGTGTTTGTAAATGCAAACTCGCAATAAGTAACGAATTTAATTACGTCTACGTATCAGACCACATTTATTAATTACCAAGTCGTTGCTTTGAATAATCGGCAATTAGCATCAGAATTATAAGACGTTATGCATTTCATCGCTGACATTACTTCGTTCCTTATGCCTTTGCCATGTGCATATGCGCCCGAAACGAAATATGTATAATGGCTCGTAAATAAAAAAAATTTACGAGCCTTTCAAGCGCCACGGAGCACGCGGGCTGGTTATCCGTCAAGTTCGCATAGTCAGTCACTTAGTGCCAGGGAATAATTAAGTGCAAATTTATTCTGCTACGCGATGTCGCAGTACCTGTGTATATGCCAATATGCCACTACATGTATGAACCATCGTGTACGCATTGTACTGGGAACGCAATGTCTTTTATCGATACTGGATATCCATCCGTGTTTTGAATATTCCATTCCAAGGTACTGAAGATTAGAACAAAAGTCAAGAATGGGGGAACTACTTGTTTATTTCATGATTTGTTTTGTTGTATTAAGAAATGGTATTATCTGTCGTTGATAGACCTAACATTTTGCATTCCGTGTATGAGAATATTAAATAGATAATTATGAATTGTAAAAGTCGTCGATAAAACTAACCAATACTCCAAAGACTTCAGTCCTTCATTATATTCTAAAAATACGATGTCGAAGTATCATCATTAATTAGTGTTGAAAATACCAATATTAGCATGTGCACTGATTCAAATTTTAGAGAGCATGTACTGTAGGTCCTAAACTTATTTGTAATAAAGTGGATAAAAATAAGCCTTAAAATCCAGATTGTAGTAGATTTGTATCTATAGGAATGTTTCATGTGTAAGTTACAGTAGATGGCAGCAGATCGAGCTAGGATTATTATTCGACTAGCACTACATCTTGCACTGCATATTCTTTATTAGTGTAGCTTATCCGTGAATAAACGTAGGACTAAACTATAGTTAAGCGGATAAAAAAATGTGTACATTTCTATAAAATCAATATTGAGTCGATTTTCTTCATCATCAACATTCCCTGGACGTAGAACTTAAATCGTCCCACTCTTAGGCCACAATAAGGGAATACTCAGTGCTACAGTATAGTATTGCCCAAAGTTGTATACATGGAGCAACCAAGGTAGCGGCGTTTGATATTCAGCCTAATTTCCCCTAGCCTCCCATCACTCAAACGTATCACTACTTCTTCTTATCGCATAAGCTGTCAAACTGAAGGGGGTTGGGGGGGGGGGTGACCCCCTTAAATTATGTTCTCTTATGTTATATATTATGCTATATTGCTCCCGTTAAATTATATCTGCACTCTGTTTGACAGCTCGCACATGTATTCACATGCATTAATGGATATCTTGAATGAGAAAAAATTGCTATGTTTATATTACTACACTAAAAAGAATCTAGTTGACAAATTCAAATAGCTTTGGGAAGTAAAAGAAATACTTTTTTAGTTATTAAAACCACATCCAGATTTAATACATTAAAAACACATCCAGAAAAATCTTAGTGAATTTCACTACTTTTAACCCTCCTGTGCACAAGGACGTGTATACTCATCCAAACTACAATGTTGCCCTATGGGAAACATTGTCGTGCTCAGGAGGGTTAAATAATTTTTTATCTAGAGTTGCAATGGGTCCTAAAAATAATTAAAATGTTGGGAGTTCATGGGAAATAGCTTATGAATAGAGTGCGCCATTTGCGTGTTCCAAATATATATCTTAAGGAAAGCTGTACTGTACCTTAGGAAATTGCTTAAGGGACGATGACTCAAGCAAAACACTACCGCACTCCGCAAGTTTTTGGTTGAAAACCATTGTGTCACTTACAGTCCCAAACCGTGTGTAGTTTTAAGCATTACTATTGCTAATGTTAAATAACGAGGAAAACAACATTATTTTTCACTCATGTCTACCGTGCTTTAAATTACTGAAGTGGTTAACAATTTGATATGAAGTTTCCATCTCGATTGCAGTGTAATGCTAAATTAACTTTAATCGCTAGTACAAGTCATAAAAGTAGAAACTAGATACTTCAGGAAAATGTCATGGATTCCTGCTTACAAGAAATTTGCCGCACAAACAAGCAATAAGCAATACTAAATGAAATTGTATGAAACTTGTGACAGGGAACTGCATTCGGAGTATAAATGAATTGTGAAATAAGCAATGTTGATGTATGTAATGAAAGAAAATTTTGTGTCTCGCAATTCGAGGGGAGTACCAATTATTACTGCACATTGAGCACGACCGTCGATTAACCCGGCAACAGTGCCGCGCAGAACTAATTGTGAAATTAATCTGTTTCTCAAGCTCAGCTGCCGCGCGTATTGATGAATACTAATTTAATTACCCGCGCATAATAATATCGCCAGTGTTACCGGATCGGCACATTGAATAGGGATTTATGGATGCTCGCGGTTGAATTCATTTTAAATTACTGTAATTTCCGAAGACGTAACACCCGGTTTCCAGTATGTGTTCCAGTAAGGCGAGGAGAACTGACGTTCCTTTAAAAATTGATGGGAGGATAGATTGCCCTGGCTCACGCATGCTGTAGACTCGATCAGAAGTTATTTGTTTTCGTATTAGTTACATAAAGCATAATTTTTAATGATCTAATTTGTGGAAATGAAATATAAACAACCTATCTCTGTGGATTGTGACTTACTTCTTGGTGTAAATTCGAGCGAAGACGCTGACTTCAAAATTGTCAAAAATTTGTAGAATTTCTCAATTGAATAAGAGAGTTCTATCAAATACCAAAAACGGCAGAGTCACTTTGAGGAGCGCTAGATGGCGCCCTAATCCAAAGGTAAAGTCGCGTACTTATAGCTGAGAAACGAATAATAAACGCTCCTCTTATCCATGCAATTTTGGAAGAAGTAAAATGCAAGGTCTAAAATTGAAAAAAGGAAAATAAAGAATTACGGTCTACCGTATATAGTCTTGTAGGGCATAAACAACTGAGAAAGATAAAATGATTCTAACACTCCCGAAATTCAAGAACATGTTTAGAATTTTTAAAGAAAATTTAAATATTGAATATTGAATAATTCAGCAGCTACATTTCATATTCTTAATTGTCAAATTAATATTTCATATTCCATCGCAGTGAATAACTATTATGGTCCATCACTTGATACATAATCAAGAACACGCTAGGTTTCAGGCAAATTCACTTTAACGGCGACTAAACTCTCAAATGAGATATCCGTATCTATTTACAAAATGAGAAAGGACGCAATCTTCGTAGTAAACTTATTTTTCATGAACGTCGCTGGTATGATTCAAACTGCGTTTATGCTGAGTCCGTTTTACGATGTAGAAATAAACAAAATTTTCGAAATCAAACTGAATATCTTACTGATCGTATAATGCAATCAAATGTACTATTAATTCTAACAACCTCAGGAGACTTCGATAATATAGAATGATAATTTAAAGACTTTTATTATGCAAAAATATGCTTTATTTCTTCTAAAATTTACTATCCACTTTTGTGGAATATTTCCAAAGTTGGTGCCAAATATTACTGTATAGTTTTAGAATATTTGCATATTTACAGCCAATATTATGAAAATCATTATTAAAAAATATATTTTAGTATAAATGTCCGTGGAATGAACCTCGTAGTCAAGTTATCATCTTCGATAATAAAATTTCGAAACCAATAATAATCTTAGTGTAGGGAAAATTGGAACTGGTATTGCACACTACTAATTAGAACAAAATAAATGTTCAAACGCTGAAAATTAGTATATTTAAAACTGTAAATGAGATCATTTAAGACATTTCCTGATATTTAATTTTGTTCCGAGAGCTAAGTAATTAGTAATAGTTATTCTACTTTTTCAATTGTGCAACAGAAAATTTGAGAAACACGCCATTCATTTAAAAAATTTATATAGTTTTATTAACGAAATATCGTAATATAATTAGGAAAGGATTCAATAAAAGATAGATTATTATATACATGGCAAGGCTAATGAAGAAAATTTAATAAACAATCAATAAATGTAAGTTATCATGTGTAGATAACAATTTATTTTCATTTTCTTGTTATTTATGTTTTATTTTATTGGTTTCCTTTATTTGTTTGCCATATTTAGATATAGAAGTGAGGGTAATAAAAGAAAAGTAAGTTAAAATAATTGCAACTTCTTTTCCTGTACGCTTTTAACTGTTTTCATTTTATAAAATAATATAATAAAACAAATGAAACTTATATTAGAGTAAATTGATCAAGGAAAATTTTATCAACAAAAGTTGAATCATCTTGATTAAGTATTATTTTCTCGTTTATAAAATACGTGTAACCGAAGATAAATTGATTATAAAAATAATTACGTACAATAAGACAAGTTGTTATCTCATCACAATGTCTATCACATTTACGCCAATTTGCGGTATTGAAATTTTTATCATTCTTTTCTCTGTAGAATTTAAAAAATGCCTTTGTTTCGCAAAGCAGCCTTGACAGATTTACTGGCAAATAATAGGAAAGGTAATGCCGACGGACTTGCTGTTAATGAGGAAAGTTTTCATTCGACGATTGTGTCTAATTTTTGTTTGTTATATTTAAAAACATTACTGTTCATGCCGATAAACATATAATTAATCATAAAAATGCAAAAGCAAATACTACACTTTTACAAACTTAATTTATTCTGAAAATAAGAAAACTATGCAAATGAAGACTCATTCGCACGTAATCGTTTATGTATATTGCTCTGTCGATTTACTTCATGAAGCATTGGTTATTTTCTCCATTATAATGATGTTAGATTCCATTAAGATCGATATCATTATTAATACTAATTGAAGCGCAATTATTAATTAATTTGATGCCTTTTTTAAATGGAATTTTTTATGATAGAAACTTTGTTAGTTTTAACAAAACAAAGTACTATTTAAATGGAAAGGAATTAGTTCTACAGTTTTAAAAATCTACAGAATATAATGCAAATCGACTTTGCAAAAACTCTAATAATTATAATATTTTAAGTTCTATTTCGTATAACACTTTATTAAAGCAGTTTCATGTCGAATATCAGTAACAAAATGTATGTGAACAGCTGTGTGAAAATAGAGTAAAAATTTTAATAATTTTCAAAGATACAAAATTAATATTTTTGATTTCACATATTAGTTACCAATAAATTAACAATAAATGATATTAATAGAGAAAAACAATCGAAAAATCCCTGTGTTCGATCTCCTACTGATCAAATTTCTTTTTCGCAAAAGAAATAAAAAATCACAAATAATTTTCGCACAAATTTACAATATTTCGAATAATGCAAACGCCTTTCTAACTTTTGCCGAGACAAAAAGTGAAAAATCTTTAAAGATTTAACGTTTTATAATTCGTAATATATGCGTATTAATATGTGATTCCTCACAGTTTAATTTTTGATATGTTTTCTGGTATAACAAAAGGACATGCTTTGCATGAGTGAAAAATAAATTTGATCGACCCCGACCATAGTTCTCAAACAATGACAGTGAAATTTGTTTTATATCAACAAAAACTGTCCGAAAAATTAAATATACAATCCAAAGTGATATTTAATTTGTTAAAACAATGAATTTTCTGGGGTTGGAATATTTTATACATATATTTATAATATGAAGCGAATATCCATGGATAAATTAAGTAAATTCTAATAGTTATTGGATAAATATTGAGTTGACAAAAAGATTTTCGATAGTATATAGATTTTGAACTATCTTATTTTACATTTACTTTTTAAAATTCTTGCATACTCTTTGAATTTATTGACTGAATTTTGTATTTGCTTATTAAAATCATTTGTATATACAAACTCCCTTTTTCGATTAGGAAATCGGTGTTTTTGAATTATCGTACAAAACGCTTAAAATAAACGTAGACTTTATTGTATATACAATATACTGGTATAAATATTTATGTATACGATTTATACAGATTCTAAGCTGCTGGTATAACCCTTTCTTCTTCTGCAGTTAATCGTCTAATGGAATTATAATTCGTGTTTCATTCAATTTTGTGATTAGGCTAATTCAACATAATATAGTCCATTAAAAACTTGATTGAATTAACTACATTACCACAGTGCCGGCTGATGACTGTTGACGAAATAGCCGCAATTTTAGGCATTACTCAAAGTACTCGTACAATCTAATTGTACGAAACATCAATTTAACGAATGACGTGTTCATCCAGTCATAAATTGAATTGCTTATGCCGAAAGACTCTCGGCTTATGTAGCTGACAACTTATGGGGGATAGTGTATTATTCGTCTTTATTAAATTATAAATGAATATATTGCACTTAAGGACAAGTACGTGTGTAAATTGAGCATATTTACGTAATTGATTTGCTGAAATCAAAATGTCCTCGTTTTGTAAGCGTTCAGCGTAAATTGTTCGCTAAAAATATTTTTATAGTATTTTTATTTACAAAAAAAGATTCCAAAAAACGATTAACTGTTTTTGTTGCAATAAAATGTTTCTACTTTTTTATCGTTACAATACAAATTACTGTGTAAATTATATAATAAAACTATGCAATCTTTTGCACAAATAAAACGTATTAACGCACACATTATTGTGTGATGTAAGAATTTTCAATCAAATGTTTGAATGAATAATTAGCGTTCCCGTATAGAATCAACATTACATATTCTACACTATTCGAAGAAATAACATTCTGCGAATAAATCAGTAGTCGTAAGTTATTTTTTAGTGATAAGTTTATTACTTCGCAAATCGACGGCAATTCACTGAAAAAGACTAATTGCGCTTACTGAGAAATTTTTCATTTTAAAATTCATTCAATATCTTCTAGTACGGTTTGGATACATTTAAAAACGTAATTTTGCTATTGTTGACATAAAATAGAGATGGATGTGTAAAGAAAACAATTTGTATACTTTCTAATGGCATTACATACTTAATGGCACAGATTTAGAGTGCGAACCTATTATTTTGTGTTGACATTTTTATACCTTTTTTATATTTATAAGTCAACATCGATAATAACAAAATAAATCTCTGTCTAAGGAACTCACTAAATGTCCCACGTCAGTTGAAAGAGACATAGGATCGTTGCTTTTCTTTAGAGTAAAAGAAACGTACATACATTTACCCTGGTAGAAGTGAGACCAGTTTTTTGTTACACTGCCCAGTTTCCCTATACCTTTAACATGGGGAAATGTAAACTGGTTAGAAACTAGTCAAAAACTGAATTCATTTTCTACTAGGGTACTTAATAATAAATATAAGTATTAACAATATTTTAATGCTTTAGCTTATGGAGTATGCTGAAAATAGAAATTTTAGGTGTAGAATTTATAATATTACAATGTTATTATATTACACGTTTTTAATTCGACGAGTAAACAAATCATCATAAACAGAAAGTATTATTAAAATATAATATTGCTTGGAAAAGGGCACTTTTTCTTATGTGTAGAATTAAATTAAAACTTTCACTTATCCTTTTGCGTTTCATTTAATTCTCGGACTGACATTTCATTTATTTGATGAATTACGGGATTTCTGGAGAAGTATTTAACTTTAGGTATTCTTTGATGACATTATAAACTTCAATATTTGTTATTAAATTCGATGATTTTAAGACAGACATTTGCCTTTATTTGCGTTATTTATTTTCTCAAGAATCACATCAAATTGTTGGTGATATATGTTGATAAGTTTAGCAGACTTTCGTCGAATCTTGATGTGATTGCTCCTAATAATGATCAGATATCGTAAACTTCATGAGTGGAAGGTCTCGGTTTCGAGTCCCGGTGCGGCGCGCGCATCGAAGCAGTCGGTTTTGGTCTTCATTTCTAAAAAAATATAAAAATAATTTTAAAAATATGGTAAAAAATTGGATCATTATACCGTTATGATGAGACCGTAAAAAAAATCATATTTTAAAAACTATGAAAATTGTTCTGAATTGTACAGACAAGTTTCTGATTTTTTAAGTAGGAATAAATGCAAATAATACAGCTACTTATTCCATATAAGACCATTACGGCAGTTCTGTTATATATTGGTATTGATTAAAATGAGATATTTTTGTTATATTACTCAGGTGGGTATGCCCAAAATAGTCACAGCAGTATATTTGTCATAGATTTTGGGTTCGCTGTTTTCGAATTCAATGATTGAATGACAAGAAAATCAGTTCTAGCATCTATTTTTTAACATATTGAACAAATAACAATTTTATATGTGGATTTTTAAATAAATCATGGCTCTTGTCCAACGGTGTTATATCTGGTGTCGGATTCAGAAAAAAATATTATACCCATAATCTATACGAAATGTTATGTAAACAATATGATTTCTTTAAAAAATATAATACTGAAGTCAAAAGGAAAAATAATCAAGTTGGGTAATAACATTGTTAATCTGAAGAAGTGAATTTTCGGTTTTAATGAATTTTCGGTTTTAATGAATTTTCGGTTTTAATGAATATATCTCTCATTCGGAAGACTAAAATGCCACACGGAAAATAATGTTTAACCCACACAGCAAAATATTCATCTGTCACAGCTTAACCTAAACACAGTTAAACGCAGTTCGGCTCTATCAGTCAAACTCGTTTAGCTACCGCAGTTTTTCTCTCTTACCTCAACACTTTAGCTGCCTTAAGATATATATCTCAACAAACACAGCCTATCAATTGGACTAAATGATGGACTATTTTTCATTTCTCTTATATTTATAGACGTGAAATTATATTTATGTGTGATCACGTATTAATCTGCACTAAAAAATAGTGATTAGTACACTGAAAGAAAGGTTAAAAACCGATATAGTACGTGACTTGTAACCTTCATTACATGCATTTATTCACGTATTAACTTTATTAATAATAAAATAAAATATGATTCCCCATTCTGTTAACTTATTTTTCACAAAGAAATCAATTTTAACCGCAACTTGCTCGTTTATACAGCGAATAATTTGACAGCATACATGCACTTGTCTTTCAGCCAGTTATCTTTTGCAGCGACAACCAAACACCCGCAGATAAATTCATTAAGCTGTGGTAGCTAAATGAATTTTCTGTATTACATTTATAAATTATTGTGACAGACTTATAATTGTGCTCGTATAATCAAACGCCTGTCAACCAAAGTATTTGAGCTAACGTAACCTAAATATTTTTTTCCGTGCACTCGTAACTTAATATCTCTCTCAAACCCTAACAAACCAAGTGACCAGATTTTCGACGTAAACTTTGATAGATGCATTAACTAAGTGTAATGATTAACTGTAACAACAATCATATTTTATATTTTTTAGGTTGACTATTGGTAAAATATTTTGAAAAAGAATGATAGGTAATTTCAAGTTTTAAACGAAATTGGGAAATATAATGGGTTTTCATTACTATTTTTTTGTCACGCCAAACTCTATCAGTAAAGTATTTCCGATACCGAAGGAATATGATTACATTAGCAAAAACTATTTCCTTTCCGCCCTTAATGCGTAATGTACTAATTTGAAAATGTTGGTATCAATGAATGAATAATTTGCTTTGAATGTATGAATTTTGATATTTACAATTTCTTTTTCATCCTTCTAACGGCAGAATATTATACGAGATTCAAAATGGCGGATCCAATTTTCCAGTAGGGTTGGTACCATTGCATTCCTTGCTCATCGGTTTGAGCAAGTTTGAGCAGATTTATACAGTACGGTTGCTAGTTACTATGTCTTATACGAAACTATAAGAGGTCCATCACATAATGCTTTATACATCATTATATTGATTTAACTTCTGGTTTGAATTAACTACACGGAATATGTTAAACCCTGAATTTTGGAATTAACATGTTCAGTCGTGGAGATTAGGTAATAGAGTAATGCTGGCGCCACAAGACGCCTTGGTTTAAAAAAGATGCGCATCACATAGGTTCGGAGGCAATACGCGCAATCCCATGCCGCGAACGTGATTCGATATAAAAATGTCTGAAATGTGAAAGTGAAGAGGCCGAGGAAACTAAGAGAATTAGTGGCGGATGAAAGGGACCGACGAAGGATTGCGTGCGCATACGTAAATTACCTTATACACCGGTTTCGCGTGGTTAGTCGCGATTAATGGCGTTAATTGACTGGTCTTTGTGTGCCTTTTCCAACGACAACGGCGAGGCAACTCGCATTATGTAAAGCATTGTAATACAGTACATGTTAGCCAAGCTGGTTTCGTTGAGTAGACAGTGTGTGTACGAAATCGATTTAGTCGGCACACTTCTCGTCTTGTTAGAAACTTAATTTCTCTTTCGTTCATTCTGTAAAGGTTCTTTATGCAGCATATCCTTTTGTGCCTCTGAGGTTAGCTTATTGATTTTTCTCAGTCACGGGACCAACTACAAAACTTCATTTTAATAGGCATACCAACTTAAGTGCCAGCAGTCATTTAGATCTATAATTAATATTAAATGATAGGCATCAAATGGAAATTTCAAACTGATGATCAAGTTCTTACAACCATCAGTTGGGAGTTAACTACTTATTGTCGTTTGGACGATGCAGTATCCAGATTGAGGATACTCGTAATGATGAATGTTTTACTGCAATAGGTTTAAAAAACTCAGAGGGCTGAAATCATTGCTAAAGAATATACTACGAGTAAACATCACGACAATAACTCGACAACATTAATTACACAGGTCAACAAAATTTGACTTTGCGAAATCATAAGAAATGAGGTTATACTTTTTTGACGTATTTTGTCTGCTGAATCCACATCCGTTGACAGAATTCTTCCATCACCCTCCATTTTCGAGATATCCGCCATTTTATATTTTTTCCAAATCTGCATCTTTCAGAATTTTTTGCACTCCAACGGAACGTGATAATTAATCGTACGACCTCTCATTTTATGCATTATGGCTCCCAAAATGCGTGTGAATTTTTCCAGATCAAAAAAATAATTTATGCTTAGTTTTATCAGGGAAAAACTTAAAAAATCTCACTAAAAATGACGAAAATTCAGCTATTTTTAGAAAAAAATGCATCTAATTCGCGTTATCACGCGTTAATTTTCGGTGTCGTGCGTCTATTTAACTCTTATTCTCTTATAACTCTAAGCATCAGTTATTTTTTGGATGTGGAAAAATTCACACACATTTTGGAAGCAATTATGCATAAAATGAGTGGTCGTATGATTAATTATCATGTTCCGTTGGAGTGCGAAAAATTTTGAAAAAAACAGATTTAGAAAAAGTACAAAGTGGCGGATATCTCGAAAATGGAGGGTGATGGAGAAATTCTATTGACGGATTTGGATTCAGTACACAAAAATACGTGAGAAAAGTATAACCGCATCTCTGATGATTTTCAGTGTTGACCATTGTTATTATAAAAACTAAAGAAAACAATCCGTAAAATCCTTAATTTTTACAGGTGATTTAATAAGTCTTTACAACTCAATCGGATACAATCCGTTACTGGATGCATATACTTGCACTCGAATTACTTTCTCAGCTTATCACACTGTGCGAGAGATAATTGTGTTAACAGATACTTAAAAGAGGTACCTTAGATAGCAGATCGTTATTCGAAAGAGAGAAATTTGTCAGCGAAGTGCGCGCCACGTAGCGGAGGTAAAAACGAGTTTCTCGGCATATCTCTCACCCGGAACGATAATGCGGCACACGTTAACGAGACAGAGGTACAACTGCCTTTCGATAACCACGTAGCCCAGCTGCTAAGGATCGTAGAAATGATTACATGCGGGTCGTATCTCTATTACCACTGCACGCGGAGGCACGTTTTGCGAGGTTACTCCTTCATGGAATACCGAATAAGCCTGACATTGCTGAACCCCTATTCAGACAATTGAAAGTCCTTGAGGAGATTCTTCGAAAAGGTCAATGTACATTACCCGGCGTACTTAAGCAAATGTTATTATTTATCAACTTCTCACCATTTTCCTGATGCCGATCTTTGTTGTTTATTACGTAGTTAGGGTTTATTTATTGCAGCTACTCTTATTATCTTCGAGGTTAGAACCTTTCTCTGCAAGAATTCGATGGAATTAATAGCTGTTCATTCTCTATATTATGATTGATTTGAATGTCATATGTTGTAATCGATAGTAAACACGACATCAATCACAGGGAGGTAGATTTGTTTCTGTTAATGGTTCGATGCACGAATGTTATGTATTATACTGAACTAGATTTAAGGTGCTATTGAAAAGTACCTTGATAGAAAGATGATTGATTGAAAACTAAGCGAATAATCGTTTTGGATCACGGACAGGTAACTTTTGTGGGAGGAGATCATCTGAAATCAAGCATGCTACCTTTTCGAAAGTGGTAGAATTTCATATTAACAACAATGTTCTATTATTTTTTCTATTATTCCGTACCCAAAAATTCTGCTTCTAGTTTACAGTATAATTCTTCATCTGTTACAAAATTTTTAGAACATACCTAGCCTTTTAGAAGTGTAAGAAATGTGAAATGATTAATGTTTCGAATGATCGGGAAATAATGTATGCGAAAAGAGGCGTGGAAATGTGATCAGTTATTTTGAAGTTTGTAACTGGGTTCGATTACCAGGCTTCATTGCGCGAATGCTCGAGGGGACCAGTTGCAAATTCGAAACAACATTGTGTAAGGCAATTACGAATCCTCGTTTTCCAGATGGACAGGTGCCTTGGAAATATTTTAAATCGACACATCGAACGTCAATTCTCCTGACAGATTTTTGACCTTCATACATCTTCAGAGGCATCATGGCATTCTTTTGGACAAACTTATATCTTTATATATATATATATATCTACTACACCAAAATGGAGCTAAAGCAGAAGTGTACTCTACATGCTCAAGAGATGAGACCAACAGCAATTAGTTTCGAGTCATTTCCCGATATGATTTACGAGTTTTCCTGAATGACATTTCAAATGCAATAAAATTTTTATGGTACAAAGTGTAATTTGTTCATAGTACCGAAGAAGCTGCTGAATTCAGTCAACATTATTTGAAACGATATCGATTATCAAAGAGGGCCTTATAAAAATATAAAATTTATCCAGGATAATTCCTACAGTGTTCGAAAGAAGCGGGACCCGTGCGTGCTTGTACATGTGCAGGGCCGGAGGGCTTACTTTTAATTTGGAGAACCCATTACGGAAAGTGATATGCACCATTCGGAAATAAATAGCCAGCAGGGAGCTCATGTGCTTTTTGTATTGAGCGAGGTGAGAGCGGTAGGGGGAGCAAGGAAAATTAGCCTTGTGGTGGCAGGTAGTGGTTATCTCGAGTGAGCTCCCAGTTAATGACAACCCCTGCCCGACCATGCACTGACTCTCTCATGTATCAGCTGTCTTCCTTCACGGTCGTACCATGGGCCGCTTTACCTTCTTCATTCGACTTTGCTACTACTTGCATTCTTCCGATGAATAAAAAGTCATCGTTATGCTAAGTTAATGACATTTGAACAATCAAGTTGTAACAACCTTTTCTGAAAATAGAAAAGAATGCCTGTAACCCTATCTTTACGCGCAGACCAATTCATTTTGTTATTTAACGATTTATATTTACTTTATCTAATTACTCCCATCAGCAATCGTACAAAGTTTCCATTCATTGCAAACAAGATTAGTGATTAACGATTAATGTCGCGTAGAGTCGCGATGGCAACATTTTAATTGGAATTCTCTACCTCAACTAAACTATCATTACCTAATTTCGGCTCCTTTTTAGATTTCTCGATTCCTTGGTAATTATAATGTAGGTTCGGGCATTAATCGGCGGAAGGTCAGGGTCCATAATTCAACCTTGACTTTGGACAGCTGGAGTTCTTCCATTACTGCGTACTCGTATACTAGAATGTATTTGTTGGCCCTTTTCGTTTACATGACTATAAACACATTATAAACACGTGACCGCATCGGGTCTAGATGAACACGCGTAGTAGGAAATGAAATTTCGTACCCTAATTGAGTTTTATCATGCGAATACGTTTCCGCTCCTCATACAGGTGCTTCCGCTTGGTGGTTCGGTTTGGAAATGGCATGCATACGGGAAAGTAAGAGATTCATTTAATGTGTGCCCAAAACTTTACGACTCGATTCTGGAAAGTGAGGTAACTGCATGAATTCGCTACACGCAGGCCATCGTTGAAATACAAGTTATTTTAACGACGCTATAAAATATTGCAAATTTTGTTTATCGGAATTTCAAATTACCCGTGTATCTTCTTATTCCAACTAACATAAAAAATCCGAAAAGACCTAAGGAATCGCAAAAAAGAATTGCACCTTACGTTTTGCATTACTTCCGAATATTATTCATCGACATTTTTATTTTCATTGATAACCCGAATGAGATTTATAAATACTTGTATATCTCTATAATCTAGCCGGTATTATTCAGCGACATTGAACGTCTTCATTGAAAAATAGTGTAGAAACGGTTTAAAACCAGAAAAACGCAAACGAATTGAAAGAGAAAAAGATAGTATGTAGAAGGAAGATGAAAGGAATGCGTGGAATGAGAGTGATAAGGAGAGAGCGGACGAGATAGTAAAGGAAGAAAAAAAGTGATAGAGAATGAGAAGGCGGACATCGTGGTTGGAAAGCAGTTAATAGCACCTGCAAGAGTGAGTCGAGTATTAACCAGATCTTCGCTCACTTAATTTGTATGCTGCATCTCGTACATGAACAGTCGATCAATAGTAACGAACAATTACCACGGGGCACGAAGAAGTCAGAATATACGATGCGCAGATTGATCCATCCCAATGCGGAGGTAGCAAAAAGAGACCCTAACGTGTCGTCACTGCTCGTATCGGGAGGCTCTTTAATTCATGAGCCAGAGTCCACGAGCGATCTAGCGAGTGTCCGGCAGATGCTGGCCCGTTTCTTTGATCGGTACCAGATGCAATCAACAATCCATGCCATACTTATATGGTCGCAAATAATGTTTCGTGTGATTCTTCGAAGTCCGTCTTGTAAGGTCGAACACCTGGGAAGACTAATAAGGCGTGAGAGTACCCAAAAGGGATTATGTTAGATGAGCAAACATCGCATCCCTGAGCCGCAAGAAATATCCAGTAGGAGTGTTAGAAGCATGCTGGAGTTAACGATCTGGGACTTGTTATCAAGAGAGATATGATGAGAGCAAAATTCGCTCACTTACGCTATTGTAGCTGCTACATTATTTGTGTACAGCTTATTTTAACTAAAGATGAATTTGGATTGAAATTACATGCTCGTGTAATAGATTGTCATATGATGGCCGGTATATTTGATAAATCAGTTAGAAACTACTTGAAGCATTTTGTATAACGTAGTACCCCGAAATACTTTAATCGGATTCTTCCAACGCACTCTTCTGTCTGCTTATTACGAGTATATTAATTTTTTTCAAACCTCGTCAAGATTATACAATGCTATTTCAAGCGTCATTTTCGCGTTCGTCGGCTTTTCAACCAAAAGATCAGCCCTCGAGAATGGAACGCAGATGTAGCAAAGAACTTCCATAGATTCGCCAATGACAAAGTTGCTGAAAGCCCTGGCTCCAAGAAGACATTCCGAATTGTCGACTGTTCGGGCCACCCGTAGGCTTCTTGGCTTCTGGAGTTGGTAAGAGGCTCGTTTACAAGGAATTGACCTGTCGCGCGTGCATTCCTGGAGGAAAAAAGGGGTTAGCTGTCTGCAACTTTATGTTAAATGGATTAGACATGGGAATGCGTGCACTCGATGAATTGCACGTCTCCTCTTCCATGATTCGGCCGCTCTATAAGAAAAAGATCTTCTCACACAATACATCGCCTTTGATCACGATTTCTGTGAAATCAATTGAAAAAGATATATAATTCACTTTTAATGCAATCAAATATGTCCAATAATTTAAAGACATTATTCAATAGCCAGTTTTCACAATTAATAATGGAGATGTACGAAACCAAGGTATTTTATCTGTGCTGAAGTATCTGCTTGCCTGCACGCCATCATTCTGGCACGCGTTCCCCAGAATTTTTAAGTGCGGACCAAAATCTAAGAAAATTTTGAAACTACTGAATCCTAATTCGTTATAGTATATCCTTATTTGTAATCAGTAACATTTGCCACCTTCGATAACACGATAGATCTTCCGAAGAACAAGCTAAAGGCCGGTCGTTTCATTAAAAAAAAAACAAACCTCATCGGTGCCTTTCTAAAAGGCATTCCTCATGGAATCTGTCGACCTCACATCAAGGACCGCTAATCTCCGCAGTGTTAATAGCTGCGAGTACCTGGAAATATCTTTCTTGATGGGTTTGCTATTCGTCGAAGATCTGTAGAAAGATTCATTTGCTTCCGGAATTGGTCTTTTTCGAAGAGTCACGAATTGTTATCATTCACTATACACTGTTCTAAGTTTTATGGCAACAAAACCAACTTGGCATAGATCTGGATAAACTCAGAATCTAACTAGTTTCACTATTTAGTGTGTAGAGTATTCTTCTCCCCTATTTAGCGCTCAATACCAGTTTTGGAATTATAAGGACTCTTCGAAGGAAGTCTGCGAAATGGTTGTTGTAAAGAGTCGAATCGGTCGTGACCGCTGCCCTCGGTCGCCTATCAGCCAGCAGGAGTGGTTCGAGGGACTCGGATTAATCGAGGACAAGGCAAGCACATTACTGGGGTCCTGATAGTGGCAGGATAGCGCCACCCGACCATCGAGAAACTCCAAGGACCCGACACCGAAAGGAAACGAGCGGCATCTTAGCGAGTGAGATCGAGACACAGAGCAATAGAGTGAGATGAAGGAAGAAACAGAGAGTAAGAAAGAGAGAGAAGGAGAGTAATTGGTGGACCCCTCCGAATCTGTGACGGGTTAATCCTCCTGGTTTCCGAGAACCCAAGAACGAGTCCACTGCAAAGAACAAGAAGCAGTCGGAGAAATTGCGATTCTTTGAAATCTTGCAAAAAAATTGGGAGGCGGAATGTATGAACAAATCAACGACACGCGTAATCGAATACGGCCTTTAACCGAACCGAATTTTTATGATGAAGTGAAACAGAATTTATCGTGGTGGTAAGTAATCACTCACTTCACTTAGGTGGAATCGGTACGATGTTTGCTGATAGCGGCTATTATTAATTTTCGTGATAATATTTCGATCATTGCCGGTCCGGAAATTACGCATAAAGATGGAATGATGAGGGCATTCCAGTCGATACAATCAAGAAAATGCAAGATAAACAATTCGAGCATTTTATGTACTTCTGAGGCTTTATTCTATTTTCGATTCAAGATTAAAATTCAAGATTTGAGGTCATATTAACTTAAACCGCCGCAGGGAAATCCGAACAATAAAAAGGCACCGATGGGTGACGAATAATGTTGGAGAAAAAATTAAACAATTACTTCCTTTATTCATATATCAATTATAATAATCGCCGGCCTGCGTTGAAAGCTGGGAGAAGGCGGTAGTGAATGAAAAAACAAAGGGCATCCTGCAATCTGATTTACCGTAAACACGCAGCGTCATAATTACGGCGCGGTGAGGTGTAGGAGCACCCACGCAGCGACTCCACCGAGTGATGGGTCACCTGGGGTCGTGGAGGTGTCGCCTCGATTCACTCGGCAGGTTTTCGTTGTAAGACGATTAAGAAGACAAACGTTGTCGCCGATGAGTATCAAACGGATGACAGTAACTGACTGCGCAACTGATGCAGACAAGGCGACATTCTCGAAGCTAATAGCTGGCAAAAGGACGGGAAATGCCTTTTTTGCTAGTGCTCTTTGAAATACACTGCTGCGCGAGCGTGTAAAAAATTTTGCAACGATTAATCTTGTATATAATTAATTTATAAGAACTTAACTGAGTGAGTGATTAAATCAAAATATAGACGCTTGTCGTTAGCAAAGTGTAAAATAGGACAGAATGCATGTCCGCTATGACAGGAGATGTATTTATGGGACGTATATATTGATGAAACATTGTATAAAATGTGTACGTATCAGTATTTGGTAATGGAGATACCGACGGAAGACTTTTTCATTGGATATCTGATTCGAGATAACTTGGAATCATTTTCATACTTCCTTGTTGGCAAATGACAAACAAATAACCTCTGCCACAGAATAAAATTGGTTTGCGCCAAAAATGGTTGTCCAGGGTAACAATTAGATATATTTTGATATGCTGAATCCAAAATCGAGGTTAGATTATGAGAAATACTAATATAAAGTGCAACATATGAGGTATGGCAATTCTGGATGAATAATCAATTGATTTGGTAATTTTTATTCACCCTTATTATTATTGTGAATTAATAATACATTGTGATTGCCATTAAACTCGCCAAATCTAGGATTTATGTTTCTAAATACAGAGAAGCACTAGGTTACAGTGTGCTAAAATGTAAGAATGTCAAGGGTGTCGGTGATGAACCTGCAGTCGAAAAGCCCCGACAATGTCGCAGCAGTCACGCCAGAATTCGTGGCTAATGGGCTTTAATTGTAACCTGTGCAATTGCCCTCTCGAGCGTCCTCCCGCAAGTTGTGACATCGACACGAGATAAGTATAGTTACGGAAATTGAATAATAATTGCAGCCTGTCGCTGTTTCTTTCGGCCCCTCGAGGGGAACCTGATAATCCGACCTACCATGGTCCTGCGAGCCTATCTTCTTTATGATCTTCCCAATTAGAAATCTGTTGGTGGTAAAACAATAGGGAACAATCACTGGCATAGAATGCGAGAGTTGACGTTCAACGACGCTTATTTCACGCGGATTTGCGAGTCATCTCAAAGACTTCAGTTTTACAAAACAATAGCATTTTGATCAAAAATTCCTAGGACGTTTTTTAATGTTGATTTATGCCACATTTACTGCACGTCATGTTTAGCTACTCGTTGAATTAGTTAAAGCTAAAATAAATGAATTGCAATTCATTAGGTTCACGTTCGTCACTTTAAAATATGCAAAAGTCATTAGAAAAGGTTCATTTGAGGAAAATCTAGTAAATATAAAACGCGCATTCTCCTCCTTCATTGGGGATTTGTGTAAACTGAAACGCTGCACTCGCAAGAGTCCTTGACACATTGCACTCTCGTAGGAACGCAACTATGAGTGCACGTTGCATCTACTCTCTGCCGGCGTGTCGAGTCTCATATTACGTTATAATTAACCGACTAGCTGTAACGCCGTATACTCGAAGCAGCAGCCGAGCCGCAAATCGCTTTGTTCGACGAAACATGGATCGAAATCGATGGCGAAGAGATGTTAGATAAATTAATACCTCTGAGCATGCCTGCATCAATGAAGCCTGGTTAGAATCGAGAAAATTAGAGACAAAAGGACGAAGACGTTGGATAAAAGCGGCTGCGCGCAAAGGTGAAATTTCGCAGATGAAGTTTGGTCGAATAATGAAAGAAAAAATAAGATGGGAAAAAGTGGCCCATTTCTTGATTACTGCGTGCGACCGACGTACGCGTCGACGATTATGCAAAGTAGCCTTCAAGTCGGCGTCGTCTATACCTCTTTTTCGCTCCTGGCACTATTACAAGTTCGTTCATTCTTGTTTCTTTCGGTTAAGTATAGTATAAAATACAGTTAGACGTTGACAGCTTTAGTTCATTAAGAACTTCTTGCATATTTAACCCCACAGTCGCCTCCCGTGGCACACGCGCGCGTATACTTTTGAAGAGCGTCATTTTTAACGTATTTCACTTACTAGGTCACGTCATGAAGTCTGCTTACTACCGAGGAAGATCTCCGAGATGGAGCCGATTAAATTTCCAATTAGGTTGCCATAGGGTATTTGCGCACGAGATTGTTGCAACATAACCTGTCTTATATGCAGACTGGGTCCTCTTTTTTCATCAATAGTTCACTAATTTCTATTAAGCTATACGCCCAACCCAAGGTGCGTTCGAGTGTATCGTATAGATCACTCAGACGTAAAATGCAAATGGCAAGGTCAATATTGTCCAACTGTGCATTCAAACAAGCCATAATTTTTCCGCTTTTTAACAGCGCGCTGTCTAATGCGATTAAAAAGATGATTACGATCAATTATTAATAATTACAAGTCAGATAAAAACATAATTACCCTTATTAATCAAGAATCAAGATGTAACTCAAGACATACTTCTCAACCGGCGACATTGACAAGATCACGAATGCCCGCTGCGCACTCGTCGATGGGTTATCAATGAACAAAGACCAATTTCGCGAGGAATTTTCCCTTAATAGGGATAAAATTGCCATGGGTAATGTGGGCACTTATTAAATAGCCCGAGCAATTTAGTTGCATGAATGACGGGTACGGACACTGAAAACGCATTGCATTTATTATATTAGTTATCGCGGTGCATTTTAATTATAACGTTTCCACAAAGTGGTTCAAAAGCATACGCGAGTCGGGTAAATGCCTAAAAAATGACGCTTTAATAACAGGATGTCGGAGCGGAGACAAGCGGGCAGGAAATTACCTTGATTTCTGCGGATCGAGCAGTCGGTAATTGTTAGGCGAAGTGGCGAGCTGCAGTATTGGAATCGACTAATAGAATAGGATGTCGAACGGTTCGACTCGTTGAATATCAAGTCAATCGATGGAATGCGAAGCCCGTATCTCTGCTGGCGTAGAGGGAAAAAAATGAGCACATGCACGTGCGCCAACGATACAGTTTTGCGGAGGCTCTAGGGTGATGTAATTTAGTAATTAATAGTGACGTTGGGAGTAATTACCTGCCGCGGATATAATTGTGATTGTTCTCGAGGTACGGTCTGTGCCTCGAAGTCGCAAAAAAGGAACCATCGCCGCCTTTTCATGCCGGAGAGGAGTGCAGCGGCTAACCCGCTAGTTGTTCTTGGAACCGCAACCAAGGACAAGTCTGACAAACCGACGAACGCCTCGTTCGACCGGTCGTCCAACAGCCTGTCCCCGACCATGGCCGGATAAATGATAATCATTTCTTTGCTTCGGTTATTCCCTTGCATTCTGATGGTTCCTATACGACGAATCGGGAAACTCGTCAATTTGAAGAAATTGGTCGCGTCAGGTATTTAGTGCGAATAGTTATTCGGTAAAATCAAAGCGATAATTGAACTTCTTGTCCATCGTATGACAGACCCTCGAAATACTTTCGATCCACAGGAACAGTACATTAATGCTGGCAGCCCTGCAGGTCATTAAAGGCAATCCTACAATTATCAAGTATCAAGATCAGTTTATTAAAGGCGTTCGCTGGTAGACGTAGTGTGGCATCAAGTCGCATTAGCCATGTGCCTCGAGCGCTGTCTTCGGTGTGGCGTAAAATTCTTAAGTCGACAGTCTGTTTGCACAGATACTCGTGATGACGAAAGCAGCGAGTCTCGATTAATAAATTACGTCCTATCTCGAGAGATCGTTCGTTAGCGAAACTGTCTTTGACAGCAGGCGTCTCGTTAAGAATAGCCGACTTGTCGCTGGGACATCAGCTGGAGAACTCGGTTGTGGGACCGGGGAGTCGCTGCTGCAACACCAACATTGTATACACTTTTACACGCGTTTCGTGCGTTTCCGGCTCTCGCTTTGTAATTGCAATTTGTGAGGTGCGTAAGGTTGATTTCCCGGCAGACGGAACCATTGATCGTGACAATTTCAGGAATCGTTAATGATGTTTTACGGATCGTTAACGCTGGAGGATCTCGATCCCATGACGGTCGGTCGGCCGATCCTCTTTGCGCGAAACTCTCTGACGGGGGATTTATGATTGGATTTACACGATGACCGGCAGATTTCTCTTCGATGCGCTGAAATCGTTAACCGATCGGATTCTAACCGTACTTAACGCATGTATTTCGCAGCTAAACCTGTTAGCTACCGTTCGCCACGTCGAGATAATAGTAAATGGCACAAGTACGATAGTTCGCAAATAAATTACTTAGGCGGTAGGTATGCGTAAGCGATCTGCTCCCTTCCCCCCTGCCTGTCTTTTTCTAACATTCCCTTTTTCATGCTCTCTCTCACTCTTTCTCTTACTCTTTCCCGTAAGAAACGTTCTCTTTCTTCGATTCGATTTTATCTTGGCCAGCCAAGCCGTGGAATCTGTTCCGCGGTAATCCGATCGCACGTGAGATACGAGCAAATTTAATCCGACAGAGGAAAAGTCCCTGGCAATCAACAGCAGTGATTTTTCGCTACGTAATCAATGTAATATTTTATTCGAGCGCAATCATTTACGATTTACGATGGTTATTCGTTTGTGACTCAGGCGCATGCGCAATGCTCGCGTAAACTCACGACTGGAGTGTTACTAATTGAGTCTGTTAATAAAATTACGGGATTATCCGTCTTGTAAATCGAGGCAGATTTTCTCTAGAAAAAAAACTGGATGATAAAACTAATACGATGGAAGCCATTGGCGAGTGGATTTATCCTGATAAGAAGGAGAGATTATCAGTGACGTCAGGCGAGACTATTAATACGTACGTGACGTCCGACTAAGATTCGGTCAAATTGCCGGTAACATTCGTTACTGCATTTCAATTTACACTCAATATATTTATTAGCCTCCATTTACTTTTGTGGGAGCTACTTTATGTTATGTAACAGAAAATCGCTTCATAATGATTATTTTATGTACTAATAGTTATTGCATTTACAAATAAACTAAAAAAACACAATGCCGCTCATGTAAATTAGAATTTAAAAGGCAATTATTGCGAAAAATGTAACTAAAAGCATGCAAATCTGCGTAGTTAAACAACGGGAATAGCAACACGGAGAGTTGGTTCGAAATATTTTACTACAAAATCGACGTAGAAGATTGTACAAATTACACACAATTTCGTACAATTACATAGCATTACGTACAATTACATTAATTGATTCAATTACGTACAATTATATGCAATTGTTGATGCTCCTTTACCTCGATTTAGTTATGTACGACTAAATTTAACACAGAGACATGCATTGGAAATAATGAAATTCGTTGTAATTTCGAAAATAATATTTTGGTCTCTATTATGAAGCAGTTGTTCGCAATTCCCTGTACTACTGAGAAGACTAAAATACATATTTAATTTGTTTAATGTTCCGTGTTTGAAAAAAAAAAGATAAAATAGTACACTTTGTTATTGAAAATATTTAAAAATTTGCTCATTTTGGAACCTAGTAATGTAGCTTACAATCATGTAATGTGGTTTTGATGTAAAATGTGATACATTTTTGCAAACAATTTTTTCTTTAAGTATAAATTAAAAATATTGATAAGTTTAAAAAAACATACGATTTGTGAGGATACTTTAATGGCATATGCATTCGGTACTCTATAAAACAATGAAGATTTAAAACTCTTGTAGCTTTACTACTTACTATGTAGATTGTCAACCAATGACTAAACTAACGATCGGTGGAGAGTCCTCGACGAAGTTAATTGCAATACAAATTAGTTTCGTCGATCCCGATCGCGAGGTGTCAGTAGTGGTTACGACACATCGAACACGCTGCAATATAGTCGCGAGATAACAGCGGCGTTTAATTGCTTTTAGGGGTAATTAGTAGCGCAGTTTCCCCGGGGATAATGGGGCAATAGGAGCACCCGTAAATAGCGGTAACCAGCACGAAACGCAATAGCTTCGAGGCGTTACTTGCACTATATACTAAACACTTGATCAAAATTTATTGCGTACGTGTTTTTGTGCTACAAAAATTGGTCATACCGAGAGATACACTGTTAAAAAGCCATGAAATTCAATGCACATTTATGAACTTTGCTTCCTGAACATTCTTTAAATTTAATGAAACGTTTATTAATTTTAATAAATGTAATTAACGCTTAGAAGGAATATAATATATATTTTGTTCAGTTCAATGAATGTTCAGGAAGAAGAATTTATAAATTTTCGTTAAATTTCGACGCATGTTTAAAGTGACTGACTGAAAGAGTTTGCATTTTCTTGAAATCTAAAGTATGTAGTTGAATACTAATTACTAAGCTTTTACTATTTAAAGAAGGCAAAAAGTAGGCTGTTAATGAGTTGTAGAAAACTACTTATTATATGCATTTACTTCTTATTGAAATGAAATCACAATTTATTTAAAACTAAAAGAGATCCATGGAAAGATTAAAATCCATTGTTAAAATTAATTCCCAAGCTTCTGCAATTAATTTCAATAAAAAAAACTACATACAAAATTTTGGTTGTTGCATTGATTTCAACTACAAAAGTAATTAATATAATATTACTGTATTAGTTTTCCAATTAAATGATCTACTAGATGTATACGAGAAAGAAAATTTATATTGGATTTGCTGTTCTGATTCTGTTTTGAATTCGATTTGAATGTTGTTTGAATGTTATTTAAAGGTCAACAAAAATAGCGATATTTTAAAAATCAATTCAGTCTTCGTATTCACCTCAAAAGTTACAAGTATAAATGTACACGAATACCAGTTTTAACGTACATGATATCACCGGTATCATGATACATGCGCAATGTTAAGCTTTCTTTCGTATAAAGCAAATGAACGTCTCTTTAACGTTAGCGAGAAAGTGAACGAAACCGCGACTAGTGGCAGAAAGCATAACTACATTTCATTAATTTCATATGGCATCTATCCGGCCAACCGATACTAATAAAATTTACCATAATTTAACTGATCGCATTAACAAAGTTATACAGATTATTGTTATTATTCGCAACTAGTATTGGTACATATAATATCACCATTACAGTAAAAATATTTAAATTTACCATTTTTTCCCGAAATACAAATGAGTAAGTTAAAGTTATTATTAGAGTTTTTCGACAATATGTCCAATGACAGTGTTAGCCAATTTCAACTTTCAGTGTATGCAGTTTTTTTTAATATTTCATTTTTATGCATCCTAGAACAAAACATCAGTAGATCGTTTTGATCGAATTTATTTAAAAATAAAGTCCTGGCACTAATCCAATTTAGTAAGGTGAAGTATTATTTTTATTATTCGTTTATCGGTATGTTATTTTTTATTTTTTAGATTGATATGCATTAAAAGAATAATTTGTTTGTTCCCTGGAAGTTTACTTAATAATTAACAAATGGAATGGTTGTACTTATCGAAATAAATACTTACTATTTAGGAATAAATGATTTATTGACACCGAAAATATCCTGTTAAGAGCAGAATCAATGTTTCATCAACTGCAACCGGGCACAGGTTTTACCCACAAAAATGGTTTTCCCCACGAGATTCCACACCTGTATTTGTGATGGTAATTGAAATGCTGACGATTATGATAAAATTATTTTTAATTTCATTATTAACATATAGATCCTTGATGAGCAAGAGAGCTAATACATCTAGCGACGACAATCATTACTACCAATTGCATTATATATTTGCTCAACGTGCATACACATACTGCATACCATGCCATCCTCCGGCCTCAATAATCTAAATAATTGTATTGAAAGTATTTTTACATTTTTATAAACAAAATAAAATTAAGAACGTGACAATTTAATAGTTCAGATATACATATATCTATTTAATGGAAATATATATGCTAAATCTTAACAAACATTTCTCAAACGTTATAACTAAATAATTTTTTCAACAAAAAAGAAATTGTTTTATTAATTTATCTCTATAGCCTGTATTATATTGTAAAATTAGTAATTAATTAGTAGATGCCATCCTTTAAAATAACGCTTCTCGCAAATCTTATAAATCCGGAACCTGATCAAGAATGTCTGCAAAAATGCAGCATCTAAAACGTATGCACTGCCATTAAAATTTAATCGAGTTCACCATATGTGCGCCTCGTACGGCGACTTTAATTTCGTGGTACGCGATCTACTCTCTAATTTACATGTATTCCTAATAACATAATAATCATCAGATGTAAACGCCATCCCTGCTAGTGCGCATAAATCGTGCGAGAACACGCACCTAGGATCGGCTAGGTATTTATTGCCCTGGTCGCGTATCAATGT
Organism: Trichopria drosophilae; assembly: GCA_030407085.1. Lineage (NCBI taxonomy): Eukaryota > Metazoa > Arthropoda > Insecta > Hymenoptera > Diapriidae > Trichopria > Trichopria drosophilae. Next base: position 66,945,644 of record CM059586.1, on the reverse strand, counting down.
TGACACCAGGCTTATTCGTTGTGGATCGTTTTATCGATGCAGTAAATACTAAATGGCCTCGTATTATCAGCGGCCGATCGAAGATATTTTTTTCTGATAAACTCATATTAACGCACGCTTCACGATCTCCAGTAAGGAAGAAAATTACATTTCTGATAGCATTATTAAATTCTTTATTGATTTTATTACGCTTATAAACCATAAGTCAGTTTTGTCGATCGCAGCAAGTAGTTTTTGTTTTTGCGTTATTACAAAAAGGATTTCTATATTCAAGTAAACATTTGATTAGTCTCGGTGGCGTTAGAATCTTTTTCCTCAATTTTCTTAAAACATAACTAAAGTTCTTTACTGCTAATATAAATCAATGGTATATTACGAAGACCTTTCCACGCGCCGTTTTGGAAATATCTTTCAAAATAAATCCGTAGAACCTCTTTCGAAGGTTTGGAAAAAGGCCCCATTTTATTATCAGTAAACGGACTAATTAAGTAAAACGAATGATTTGGAAATAAATTATTTTAACAATTACGAGGGAAAGATTACGAATTTTCAGGATCGAAGATTACGACTTTGATGTTAGTTTTACCAAATTCAAAATGGCGATAGAAAATAGAGGTCAGAAATGTTAAAAACAGGAAATAATCCATTTTTAGTATAATTTTACCTGCAAAACATATTTTCGAAACAGTTGATGCAATAATCTTGTTTTTTCCGTGTGGAATCGTTGAGAGACAGATTTTTAAAATGCTATACACTCTAACATAGAGCAGAAGCACAGTAGACTGCTATAAATTCTGTCCTGTTCTTATTCGGACATCAATTGATTATACAATGGATATACCGTACACCTCTTTATACCGCCTTTTGCATTTCATTCGCCGCCATGTTAAATCTGCAATCTTGAATTTCGCAAATTTAATATTGCATTCATAGCCAGCAATCCCGAAAAATCCTAGATATACGTTTTCAGCTAAATTATTATTTTTTCATGCATTTCATCATGCCTCCATATTGGGTCGCCATTTTGAATTTCGTAAATCTGATATCGGATTCATAATGTGATCTGACCAATAATATTGCCTTTAAAAACATCGCTAGTGACGAGTTTTAAAAAAATGTCTATGTATTATATATACAACCTAACAAATGATGTGTTATTGCGTTAATTATGATGTAAATATCAACAATTTTAAGAAATTGAAGTGGTAATGTGGATTGCCTATATAACATGCGAGGTTTGCAAATGTTTCCTGGCTTTTTAGTATAAGGATTTGGCGCGGTTGTATGTAGATCAGCAGTTCTCAATAATTATTTGAATTAATGCAAATAATTATTGAAAAATTTTTAAAACATTCATCTTGAATCCTTTTTGCAGAATGAAATTTTATTCGACTAACGAAACATTATTACTGATTTATTTACTATATGATTCGGTCATCTGTCCAGTGTCAATGATGCATTTTGTATCAAATGTAAATAAAGAACGACTCCATAAATTACGGATTGTTTTTCCAGTATAAATTTGCAAGCGTTCAATGTCAGTTTCAATACTTTGCAAGTACGCAATTAAAGCGGTCGATAACGATTCGTCATTAATTCATCAATCGAATAAATAGCAAACAACATTTTTTTTGTAAATCAGCTAAATTTCTCTCGATTCTTTTTTTCTAAAATCCGGATCAGGTGGAGTAATCGCACCATTAACGTCGCATCCACGTCGTCACCAGAGCACTTACGAATTAATTACGTGCCGTTATGTAATTGGATTTGCCGTCCCGCACCCGAGAAATCTCCTCTCCATTAGCGCTCTAATTGAACGTTACGTGCGATGACAGTGGATTCGTAATTAACGCATGTGTGCAGCAGAGTCGCCATGCCGAGCCGTAAACGTCGATGGAGAACGGAAAACACGCCGGCCCAAGAGACTTTTCCCGGAAAATTTCCTTCTGAGCAACGGACAGTCTCCTTGCCTTTTCCGCGGATCTGTGACAATTTCATCAAAATCGCGCGGACGCTCGACTATTGAGGAAATTTATCACCCAGCCATCGAGTTACTAGAATGTTAATTACAAATTTATTTTAATTGCTTTTAATTGGTGGATGAGGGAATGCGTCGCATGCCAGCAGAGTTGACCAATTTTTACTACGAACTTGTTCAAAAAGAGTGCTTGTTAATTTGCCGGTTGTTGCCCCAAGAGAACGTTCCTCGTTCTCACCTGTTCAGGTGCTTTCTTTCGCCGAAGATTGCGATCGCTATATAAATGTCGTTTCCGAGTAAAAATCATTTTTTCCGATCATTTTGTTAACGTCCCTCCCAAGAAATGGTACAACAATTACGTAACAACTGATGCAGTCGAAGAAATTAATACCTTCTGACGTAATTCAAAATTGAAGAAGCCAGTGAATGTCTTTCATGTTAGTAGCGGGACGTATCTTGATAATGAAGAAGAATTACTTCTTTAGGTAGATATCATTCAGAAATTTATCTGATTTTGCTGGGTACTGTCGAAGAGTTAAGCTCGTGCAATTCGAAACTGGGAATTAATTGTACATACATTTTTTAAGTGTAGTTAATATATAACATCCTATTGTTATTCTTCAATTTTCGTTAACATTTTTTAAGGAGATTCTAAAGTCGATTGATAAATCATTTTCCAATGTCGATAATTTTAGGAAATAAAGCTTTAAAAACGCTCTAGAAATTTACAACCTTTATTTACATTATCACTAAGTAGACACATTACGGAAAAATTGTAAATAAAAGAGAATTCATAACAGTGCAAGCATTACCGAGAACGAAAACAAATTCTTTCTTCAGAAGTGGAGGATCTTATAGATTTTTGGTCGCGAAAAACGAATTCTTTGTCCAAGTTAACTCATCGTGTCAGAGTTTTCAAATATCCTAACCTTAAATTGCCAAAAAGTATATTTTTCAGTATTTTTCGGATCACATATCTTAAAATCTTGACGTGATGGGCCAAATCGAATAACAGATTCGTTTTCAGCAGCTAAAAATCTATAAGATCCAATATTCCTGATTCAAGTTATCTCGAAACAGTTTTTTTTTTTTGGTTCTGTGTAATTCTCCCGTTAATTTTGTTTTACTAAGTCATGAGGAAATTTGGAGTAAAAACTTTCGAAATCTTGCTCAGAATAGGAAATTTGTCTTTGAGGATCTTGTCACTACTTCAACTTTGGTTATTTATTTTCAAAAATAAATTACAACAATTTCGAAATACTCACTAGATCGAATTTCAAATACGAGGATAAATAAAATGTCAGTAAAGAAATATAAATAAATATAGTCAACCTTTTTTGTAGAGAATTTTTTGTACAACGTTTCTTTATCAGATATGCGTTTTGGACAAAAAAAATAACTTTTTTAAAAATTCGTATTTGGCGGTTTTGTCAGGGTCATCTGATTTTTTCAAGTGTTCTCCTATTAATAAATGTTTACTCAAAGCTATAATGTAATTTTGTGTAATTCAAGCATTACTGGGTTGATGAAGTAAAATAATTTCTTTAACATGATGAAAAAAAAATATATGAATTTATAATGTCATTTTAATTACACACATGGTCGTAGTCTGTCGATTAGAAATCATCATTATATTTTCCGGAAAAGAAGGTTGAAAGTCGGTCAAGCAGATCGGATAAATAAAGTCGAGCAGTCTCGGACTGCCTGCATCGAGCCGTTTATGCGCTGCTCATTTCAATCGTGATTATAGACTTCGGAAACCGAGATAGATAGTTGTCGGATATGATGTATCGCGCGGAATGCCATACGCGTGCACATGTAAGGCGGTTATTCGGTGTGAGAAACATTATTGCTTATTTATATCCCGATTACACGTTTTACAGGCGGGTTAGTTGTCGGGAACGACACGTACGATACGGTTAATATGTACAAAATTAATGCCAAGTACCGGCTAATTTATTTAATGAGAGACATTTTTTAATCGCGCGAATTCTCAGCTTATTGGCCAATTCTAGGTCACTTTCCTGCTCGGACGAAAATGGAGCCGATTACGTTCCAATCTTCTATAGCGTGATTTTTTTACTTTACTTCGTTTTTAATTCACGTAAGTATAAAATGAAACAATCTTCTTCCGATCATAATATTAATATAATTAGTTTAATATAGTTACAGTATTGTCAAGTAGTCTTCCCTGATTTGCAGTGAATACACGAAGAGTAATACTCCACAAAAATATTTGTGGCTTCATGACGCTTTGAAATATATTGACTAGATGGCTGACATCGTACTTAAGAACAAGAACCAGCAATGTTGATGCCGCTATTGTGGATGTTGATCACCGAAAATAAAGGTGATCCCGCAGGTGCCGACATTAACGTTAGTCAATAACCTGTATTATAATTTCGAATATACTGTCTTAATTTGAAGCAGTAAAAATTCACTGGTTCTCAGTGAATAGTCACTGACTGCCCCAGTGAAAAATACGCCACTGAGAATCAGTGAAATTTCACTGTTTGAGCCAGTGAAATTGGTTCACTGCTTTAATAAGTGAAATAAATTCACTGCTTGAATCACTGATATTGTCATCCTCTCAGCTAATGTTATTTCTCTTACAGAAAAAGATAAATCTAAGATAATAAATAATCACTAAATAATCAAATAAAAGTTTTCACAAAGGAATATTCTTTAATTGAGAGATTCTACAGCATATTTGTCGTCTGCTATCCAAGTTTTGGGTTAGTTTACGCGCGTCGTTTTCCTTTCCAAACGAGGGTGTGTACCGATAGTCATTTCAGTAGAGTTCTCAGCAGCATTGCATCTTTGTCTAACACACGGAGTTGGATAATGATGCAATGCTGCTGATCTCTACTAAAACGACTATTGGAAGTTACAACTTATTTTACTGAAATCTGAGCAGTGTTTTCAGTAAACTAGCACCTTTTTTGCGCCACTCCTTACGATATTTATTGATACCTTCTATGATGCATCTAAATAGAAATGAAAAATTATTAAACATCCTTGACCGTTTGTCCCTGCAATATAATTGACTCTAAATCACTTGTAAAGCAGTGAACGCAAATGTAACAAGTTTCACTGTTTCCCCAGTAAAAAAAATAGTAATTTGTTCATTTCATTTCATTGTTTATGCAGTGCACACGTTGTAAACCACTGATTCAGAAGTGAATATTCATTCACTGATTCAAATAGTGAACTGTTCACTGTTTCAAATTGAGAGAGTGTAATCGACATTTCATATTTGTACATTAACGCCATGACTAATAATGCTCATACTTATAGTCACTGATATATTCGGTGAAACCTTCTGTCCGCATATTCACTAAATGACATAGCAAAAATGGCGCCACTAACAAAGCGTTGTAATTTCAATACATGAATCACAATCAGTGAAATTGATTCATTATTCGCATCCGTGAAACGGGTCCTTTGTTAATGGCTCGTATAACAAGCAACCATTATTAAGTAATTAATTGTAATTATAATTAAAATTAAGCAATGGATACTATCAACGTAAAAAAGTGTCTAGATTAACATTGCACTACTATTTTTATAAAAATAAATAAAAATGTGTATATAAAGATCAATCTAAAATTGATTTCTTTCGGTTAAATTAAGTTCAGTTCCTAAGAAAACATTCAATTTTACACGTTACATTGTAACTGAGGGAAAATAAGCGATAAACATTACAAATGATAACACGTAAACAACAGAAATATGACGTGTTTATAAATGTAATCAGAAAATTGTAGATAACTAATCTTCAATTATCGCGCGGCTATGCTTGTAATTTTTGTAAATTCATCTTTCATCTGATAGGATAGTGTGTTTAATCTCGTGGCAACGTAAGAAAATAAAGAAATTCCTAGAATGATCGATAAGTTTGCAAATATTATATTGCTTAAGTGCAAATTCATCAACACTGACATTTTATTTTTTAGATTATTTTCTGTAGTTATATGGTGAACTTTTAAAATATAGTGCATTATATATAAAGGGTGATTTTTTTTTATTTTCAATGTTTTTTTTTAATATCGGAAACCAATGCCACTTATGTATACAATATTGGTTAATATCATCGTTGGGGTTGTTTATTTTTTTCCTTAGGGCACAAAATCTCGCTTTGCTATAGATTTTAATATATCCTGGGACAGAATGAATTACCCATTTCTTTTTAAATATATGTTATATTTAACTATATATATGAAGACGATTTTAAATGCGAACGAATACAAAAAACATTAATTGATATATAAACAAATTAGTTGTTCATTTTTCTTCAAGTCCGTACACAATCTTTATTTTGAAAAGTGTGAGTGCTTCCTTTATTCAACCTTTATGCAACCAAAGTTCCTTTATAACTGAATTGTTTACAATTTTTTATTTATTAACATGATTAACATTTTTATTGACATGAAAGATTCCAAAAGCTCAATGAAAAACTTTATAATAGAAATTGAAATGTTCCAATTGAACTAAAAGGGTATTATATTATTCTGCTTACTTGTTTTGCTACTTAAATGTATACTTATAACAATTTTAAATAATACTAGTTAGGTTTAAGAAGAAAATCAGATAATTATCAAAATAATAAAAGGCACAGGTAAAATTATGTATACCAAAACCAAATCAAATGAGTTTATCATAGTCTTTACAATACTTTACAATACAATTTTATGAATTGTTAGTTATACTAATAATATATGTTGCAATCATTGCTTCGTGGTTCAATAATGCCTTTCTTTCTTTCTGCGTACTTTTATGGTTGACTAAGTGAAGAATAAGGTGTGGTTACCTACACTTACATATATTTTTATAACCAAGAGTAGCCAACTTTCTCTAAAGTATATCATTTTTTCATATTATTGGGAAGAAAACGTATAAAATTCTTAACGTACATAAATAACATAAATAAATTTTTTGTATTTAATAATATTTTTTATATTGTAAAAGTAACGTTATGTTGAGTATAATTTCATAAATTGTTAACTTTACTAATATTATACGTTGCAATTACAAATTTCTTGTTGGTGTTTCGACCTCTTATGGGTCTTCTTCACGACTGGAATTTTTTTATTTTTATTATTTTAAATTTGTTCCTTTTTCATGAGACCATCACTATACGTTTGGAAAATTTCAAAAATGCATTTACATTGCTTTTAGATTGTTAATACCTTCATCAAAACTCGTTATGCACACTTTCTACCCTGTAAAGTAATTTTGTGAAGAAAATAATGAGTCGTATATATGTCAGTAAAAGATAATCCAACGTACCGACTGATAATTAATATTTCAATAATTATATCGAAATTAAAGTTGTATTTTTTAGAGCAACATTGGGAAAGACTCTTACAACTCCTACAGTTTACGTATACATAAAAAAACTGAATAGATGTAAGAATCACGAAGTGCTTTGGAAATGACGAGCTCAGCAAGATCCTTATCTCTATAGATGTCGAGCCTGTACAAGCTCGTGTTTCCTGAATGACTTTTTTTTCGAGTACTCGCCGACAGTTTTCGGCCGATTAAACTGGACAAATATGTATCATATCTGATAAACACATATTCTTAATTACCGTTTTATTACGCATTCTTTACAGGTGCAATTATGACAGGTTCGCTGTGAAATAATGAGATGACTTTTCGATATACGCAACCGTGCATGAATTATCATTCCGGTTAAAATGTATTGAGCATCACGTGTTTCCTTGTAATATTTCCGATCTTCTGATAAGCGTTTTATGAAAATTAGCGGTAATTAAAATCACTATTTATTATGTTGAAGAAGCATTACGTTTTAAAACGCATTTTCGATAATACAATTTATCTTATTACAGTGACGTTTATAGCGACATGTGATATTGTAGAGAACTCTGTATGAGCCATTTGTTTCATTATTGCGTTATTAAAAAGTCGTTAACTTGGAATAATTTATTGTTAACTTGTTTTAGTTAGTATACTTTTTATATGAAATATATGTAACATCGATTCGCACTCAACTAAATGTAACTTTTTTTTTAAATCGACTATGCACTTGGAATTTTGGAAGAACCCCACGAGAACATTTTATAACTATTTTATTTAATAACAATTCAACTGGACATGAAACTAAATTGGGTTGTTACCATCTATCGCTGCACTAAAAATAAATATTTATTCTAATAGTCATAAGCAAACATTTTCTGCTACAAACTAAATATTTATTTGAATTATTATCGAAATCTGTTATCTGTGTATTTTAATCCTATTGAAATCGATGTTTACTCAAATGCCGACATATTGTCATTGTATAAACGCGTTTATATTCTTTGATTGAGCCAATCTTTGCGCATAAAATCTTTTTTTGCCTTTTCGTAAAATTGTTTTAAACCTAATGTTTGGAATAAAACTTCAGTATTAGCCTAAACTTATTTGTAACTTAATCTAGGGTTAAAGTTAAATTTCGATGTCCATAAGTTTGATCTAAAGCGCAAATATACCTGGGAAAATTGACTCAATTGTAGACTGCGATTAATTTAGGTCTAGTTAAGATTCTATCGCAGTAACCGAACAAGAGACACTTACAAACTAAATTTATCCCGTCGCTGAAGTTAATCCTGAAAGAAAAAGTTCTTGTACAATTTTTGGTTGTTACTATTTACAAAATAAAGAGGAGTCGCATAAACAACCCTAAAAGTACAGAATATTTATTTTTCATTTCTTTCCAGTTTATTTATTTATATTCAACGAACTCAAGTCCGTCCTTATTCAATAACTGAAACCTGACAATGTAAAGAATAATGTATGAAGACAATAAAATACTTTCGATTAAAATCAAACGTTATTGGAATGTAACATTAAACATTTTCATTTAAATTTGGTAAGACATTTTTTAAGGGGAAAAATAGAAATTCTTTTCTTGTTTCGATGAAAGCAGACCTTCATTTAATAGGAATTTTTCCCATTCTCTGCAGCAATTTTCACTAAAAGAAATAATGAAATATAACAATGAATGTATTCAGATAAAAAATGCCAATTATTACAGTAATAATTCTCTTCGTGTGAAGAAAACAAAATTACACACGTTTACTTCTCTTAAAATTATTTCGTCTTTATTTATAATATATCATTAAATGTGAAAGAACACTATCACGTATTTTAATATATTTTATTTCATTGATTAGAAGCATCTTTTAGTACATGCTGGAATAGGATGCAATTTTCCCCAGATGTTTAAAAATAATTAGAAATTACTAAAATAAGAACTGCATTCTTTGCAGTAGTTGTAAATAAAATTGATCAAATCGAAATTTCATGAAATTTTCAACAAAAACGAAACTATTATAGCTCAACTACTTTTTCATAATACATTTCCAAAACTCTCAAAATGCCACAGGTTCATATTCACAATTAGCGATATCAAATTTACTGAATAACCTACTGTATTATAGGGGAAAGGTACAATGGAGTGCGAAATCAACCCATGTTAACATACTTTCCAGAAGGGGGACTTTCCTCCATTATCTCCTCGATAGAATCATACACCATGTGTGTGCACATATATCATCGTAAATAGTGATTTGCAATGTAGGAGTGAGGATGCATTTCTCGCCTCCCTCTTTCCGTTGGTGCACGCTGAGGTTCTATACGGAACCCACGAGCAACGCTAGTCTGCTCGGCTGTAAGTGAGTAATTGAAAACAAGTGGATAATTCAATTATTCATCTAAAAATTAGTCGGTGCTATTTTTTCTCTTAATATTAAAAATTTGATTTCATTATTATTTCAAAGTGACGTAATATTCCTTTATAACATGTGCATTTATTCAGGTGAATCAATTATTTGTTGGATTTCATATGCTCAAATGATTTTTAAGAGAAATTTTATATTTTTCATCCACATGACGTGCATCTAAAATTTTATCCGTGAAAAGGGTTTATAGATAATTCTAAGCATTTAAAAGTAATTGTGAGCAAAAATGGTTGATAAACCCTATTATAATGACAGTAATTTAATGTGTTTTATTGAATACAAAAAGAAACATTAATTAAATGCGTGCTTTAATCGCTAAGATTTTAAACATCATTGTTCTTAATCAAATATTGCACAAAATTACAACAATAATTACAACAATAGTTACTAAAAGTAACAGAGAATTTACTCACAATATTTTTTACGTAATATAACTACACAGAGAGAAAAATGGTTATTGACACTATGAAGAACCTAGAAACGATTTTAACATATGTAAATAGTAAAATTAACTATAGGAATGATTATAGTTGATATTTGAGGTTACGTACAAATGATTTAAGTACCGGGAAATAGCAAGTGGACAATTTTATTGTTGTATTTACTAAAGAAATATTTCATTCAACTACTTTTTGTATGAAAGAGTTTTACTATTATAAAATGTTGCCATTAACGGTTTCCTTTCTCTCTGTGTATATGTAATGCTGAATGGACATGTTTTTAATATGCTGTTGGAAGGCCATGCTCTCAAATACCCTCATTTTCAGTATTTTTGTGGCTTATAAGATGCTAAATGTATTAATTATTGTCATTTATCATACTCCGAGCACAAAACATATTTTTGTATTTGACTCCTCACATCGCGGGAGCGAAATGGCGTCATATAATAAAAGTATGTGCAACGCGATAGTACATTGTCTAAAATTATTTTCTAAATTAAATCGAAATTACTTTAAGAAAATATTTCTTAAATATTTATCTATTATATATTTATTTACATTTGCAAACATTTTCTTCAGTCTGCCATGTTTAAATAAGATTCATTGAGAGTGGCAATGTGGTTGTAAATATCGTATTTGAAAATAAAAATGAACTATAACATAAACAATTTTAAAGTTTTCAAACTTACATTGTGATGATTTTTTTGTAAAGTGGCTCGATATCTCTAAAATATACATAATTAGTATATAGCTTTGGCACACAATGCGGGTTATGGGATTACACTATTTAGGTTTTTAATTATACGCGGGAGATAAGAAACAATAAGTGCTTTTAGCGCTTATCAATCTCTTCTTACTTTGTCAAAAAAATGTTCACGAAATTCAGACTCTTATAATTACTAATGTAATAAACATTTACTAAAATTTTTAATTATATTTTCAATGTTATTAAACTATTCTATACATTTTCTTAAAATAATCAGATTGTAGCATAGGTTTTGATATCGGTTTTAAATACTATCTGGTTTATTATATGTTAGTGTAGTTTCAATTTTCATCGTCAGGCGCGGTCGTAAAGTTCGCCACTAGTAGTTTTACAACTCTGGCTCCCATTATAGAATTTGTAATTGTTTTCATTAGTGAGCAACGTCAGAAAAGGGAGGAAATGACGACCACATATAACTTATCATTATTCTAAAATATTCTTGCAATTACGATACAATTTCACTTACGTACAAAAAGTTTCTTAAAACTACTAAATTGTAAAGTATTTCAAACATGTACGTTGTAAGGTCGCCTGGATTGACAATAGACCACAATCACGACAATTACTGTTTACAGCTGCAAATAATATTTGAGTTGGTTTCATTCGACACAGAAGAAAATGTACAATATCGATAAAAAATAGATCGCCACCATTAACCAGATATGACTTTATCTTTAACAGCTGGTATTATTGGAAGTGTTTTTATTAATTTCCTACATTATTGTCACTTCATTTTCTATCATCTTTTGCATCTTGTACTCTATTGTAGTTGGGTTATGTCAGGGACAGGTTATGTCGTTGACTCTAAACCGATTGTACACATTCGAACCTGCTTTCGATGGTACGAATTGTCATTACTCCTTTTCTCGAGTCATCTAAAATTATATCCACAATCGACTGCAGTCCCCTAAAACAAATATTGCTCAAATATAACATTTCAGATTATTTGATTAAAAGAGAGGAAAGTATTCCGTTTAGAAGAAAGCAGGGCCACCATTAAATAGTGCGCTTTGGTCTTCTAGACTTTGTAGCTAAAGATTTCTTTTTTAACGGACGGTATGATTTGGAATATCTTCGAAACTGCATACTTTATTATTTTTAAGGTTTGAACAAAAGTTTATAATCGAATACACTTTCGAAGAAAACAAATATTTTCCTAGATGTTCGAATATTAATCTATGTGGATGATATGCAGAAATAGTTAGTAACCATCTTCCTGAAGTTTACCATAACAGTTTCTCACATCGTATATTTTGAGTCCATCACTTATGACTTCCTATAATGCCAATACGTCAATTAACAAAAAAAAAATATCTGATTTGACAAAATAATGTAGAAAATCACGATTGGTCCTTATAATAACAACCAAGAAGAACAGTGCAATATTCTTTATTTTTAATTGATAAATAAAATAACCAAAATATTCCATGAATCACACATGACGAGAAATAGATCGTTTTACCCACGGCGGTTTTTTTGCGCATCGACTTATATCCTTAATTGTGAAGATCGCGCCAATAAAGATAAAATAAACGAATCATTTATCCAATGTTTGACATAAGAATTTACCTGAAAGTTAAAGCAAAGAAAAAACCTCCGGCGGAGATGATCTTCGCATTGTTCAGCGATATGAAATAATCGCGATAAAAAGATAAGACGGCGCGGCGGCTCACATCCGCCGGGTAAACGTTACATGTATCCGGAAGGTAAATATCGGCGTTATCGGCCACATTTTATCTCTTTCTTCCTTTCTTCCTCGGCCCGTAGCAAAATCGCTGATAATTCGTAACGATCGCTCTTATCGCGGGCACTGCTTTCAATGCTTTCAAAATGCGGGTCTTGCATCTATATTGTCTCAGGACGCGTCGATGCGTCAATTGACATTTGCAAGTATGATTAGAGAAATACTCTTCTACCCGAGGGTCCACCATGCGGGAAAATATTCTTTTTTTTTTGTTTTTAATTTGTTCCCTTTCGCACAAGACAACCACACGGACAGGTGTAATATATCCAGACACTCGCGTATAACCACTGTGACTAGTCGGTTAATTACTTTATTGCACAGTGGAATTTGCATGCCTATAAATCACTACACGCGTCTTGGCCCGATCGGACGTGCGTACGGTTTAAATTACAAGGCATGTTTCGCAAACGCCGGTATTTATTTTCTTTTCTCGCTTCGTCGCGTGTTTTTTAAATTTGAATTTACAGGTGTCATTTAAAATTAGGAAATTTATTAGTTGAATTCCTATTCATTATTACTTTTAATAAATTTTTCTTTAATATTTGCAATTTGTTATTTTCTGTAATTTTCTGATACTAGATGTAACAGTAACAGGATGGACGTAATGTCCAGTGTGATTTGAACGATAAATCTAAAAGTGATTTGAAATTTAACCTTCTTCACTATAAATCTCAGCAATGTACAGAACAAGAAAATTATCTTCAATATATATGTCATCTTTATAACACGAATTATTTTTTAAAAATCTTACTGCAACTTCTTAAAATCCGTTCATCATCCGAAATATTTCTTATGCTCCTGCTAGACTTTTAGCAACTATTAGGAAGAATTATATTTCTAACTACTGTGAAAATTCGTGAAAATGTATCTTCTTTGAAAATATTAATAAACCCGGATCCAAAAGATCACGGAAAATTTACAGCATTGTAATATATATGTATAAACTAACGGTTTATATATTTCATTAAAAAAAATACACAAAATCATGAATATGTTGATAAATTAATCTCGATTATACTCATTTATTTTATGATCTAGATTACATAAACTAAGTTCAAACCATAATCTAATAGATTCAAGATTTGTTTATGAAATACCATTTCCTCGTAAGAGATTTAAAAGTTAAATATGTGTGTATAAAGTGTTTTTAAATTTATGATGATCAACAAGGAACGGTCTGAGCATATTACTCAATTAATTCAGAGTTTAAGTGAATTAACCCAATTAAGCTCTGGAGATGACGAGACTCAAAGACAATGTTCAACAGATGCTACTGTTGGACGAAACAAATTTTTGGAACGAATAATTCATTAAATTCCTTTGTGCGATTGAAATGCGGTTTACTTATGGCACATTCTATGTATAGATTTCGCACGTTATACTTTGAAAATCATACACTGTCTGGAATGAGGAAGTATATTGCACTAAACTTTTTAGAAACTGAGAACTATTTCAAAGTCAGAATATTCTACGAATTATTATAAAAACATCATTAGTAGTGCCTTATAAAAATATGACTCGACGTATCTAATATTACAAGCATAGAAAGTACATATTCCCTTCTTTCACAGATAAGCTAATTATAGTTTATCTCGAGTTGGTCCTTTTCCCACTAACCCCTCTCTAAGTGACCGTAAAACAGATATTGTTTACTTTACATAAGTACACATATTTGTCTGAGCTATTAAATACTAACTAAATAGTTGACGGAGGTCTTTGAAGAGCAAATCACGATGTTTTTTTAATACATATTTTTAATTTTTCTAAAAAATTTTCTCCGATGACAGAAACTCGTTTGCACTATATCAGAAATCGACCAGCGATCGAAAAGTCCCCGGTGATAATGGTGAACAAGTAAAATTTTAAAGTATAGTAAAATTAAAAAAAAATAGAGATACCTCTATAATAGACGTATAAATCCTGATGTAAAGAAGAAATTTAAGAGGAATTAGATGCTTCATTTTGCTATTGTCTGAAAAAGTTAGGGTGCAAAATATTCGATGTCTTGATTCAAAAGGGAAAAACACGATTACACACTTTGACTTCTTTAAATTGGAAAGGTTCAGTTGATACGAAATGGAGGGACGGCAATTTTATATATATATATATATATATATATATATATATATATATATATATATATCCATCTGAAAAAATGATAGTTACGGGACTAATTAAAAGATATATAGAATGTCCTGGAATTACGCGGTTCACATACTTATATTTGTCTGAGGATTTTTTGTCTCGCGGATATTTTGTCTGCGGATATTTTGTCCGCGGATATTTTGTCGCGTATATTTTGTCGCGTATATTTTGTCGCGTATATTTTGTCGTGGGATATTAAGTCGTGCAACCGAACCAAACTATGGTTTTCAACACAATCTCTATCTCGCAAATTGCTGTTCTCCCTTCCTTTAAACCGCGCAATATGAATGATTTGCATTGAAAAAATGGGCATGAGGAAGTAAGGGGAACACAGTTCAGAGGGGTGAGAGGAATAGATTAGCTGGGTGGGAGAGGTACATGGTTCTTAGGGTGACATTGTGCGGATTAGTTCATCTATTCGAAACTTGCCTCAAAATAGATGACACAGTTTTTCAGAGCGTAGCCTAAGCAGTACCAGTCCCTGATTAAACAAAGAATCCGTTTATTATCGCCATCCTCTAGAATGAAATCGTTAAAATATTTTTTATTTTAATTTTCATCTCTTTCTATAGAGTGAACATTGACAGTTTTGATTCTTCTTTCTATGCAATTTCTCTATATTCTCCTTTTTCTTTATGCCCTTTTTCTTATTTTGTGATATTTTACGTTTTTTGTATGCTTTGTATTTCACGCCACTATATTGCATATACCATGATTCTTCTTGGGATGTAATAGAATTCCAACAACCTAAAAGTGATGGGGACTGCAACGTTAGGAGGATGCGAAATCAGGGTAATTAGGAAAACAATTTCTTTTGAGGATCGTATGAAAACAAATGCGTATGAAAATTATCCGTACCTCTATCAATGATTCCAGAATACTGCACACTAATTACAACTTGATTAAGTACCAGCTCTTCGGGTCCATAGGTCTATTTTTTTATACTTAAATTGCCGTGGTTGCATTGTTTTTTGGGAACAACTAATTATTTTCTATCGTTAAAACAGAAGTAAGCAAAGTTTGGGTCCATCAAGAGCTACTATTAATAGAGGGGTTAATCGATAATGAAACGTCTTGTCGCGATCATCCATGATGGGTATTTTTCAATAATCCATAAAAGCGCTTTAATTCGAAACGATCCTATTTTCATACCTCCCAGTTCGTGTAGGAAAATTGTCATATAATTACGGACTCCGCGTAATATACAATTTGCTTTTATCACCAACTGCGCACTTTCAGGACTCGCCGCGAAACTTCGGGTCTGGATCAAAAAATTAATAAATGTTATCGGTCAATTATGATATCATAATTACGCATAAATGAAACGGCATATCGGATAAAGAAAAAAAGAATAATAATCAATCGCCGCAAAAATAAGGCAGCTGTCCATACTGTAATCGTGGGATTCTTTGACGATGTTGAACAACTCGAACTTAACGAACTTTTAATTCGGAAAATAAAGAAGTCTCGTACGCGTCATTTCCAATTTGGCGGATATAAAAATTCACTTTAGCTCGCATCGAACAATGCTTGCTCCTTGAGCTACGATATATAGAGAAAGAAAGAGAGGGAAAAGAGGGAGTGGCTGTGCTCTTGGGTAAATTAGCCGCGATCGAGCGCGGTCATTTTCCGAAACGGCGGCGTAAGCGGGTAGGAATCTTGCGCAGTTATAAAAGCTTGAAACGAGCCTCTCGCACGCTCCCGTAAAGCGGCGCGCTGAACTTTTTTAATCGCCTCGATTTATCGGAAATGAGATTATAATGCAGGTAGCTCCGCGACGTAATGCACACGATAATGCCGGAGATCTTAAATGGCACGTTTTTACAACTCCGGAGCGCACATGCGTGAGCGCGCGTCGCGTTATGAGTATATAGAAAATGCGCGGAGGTTGCATTTCCAGTTTTTAGAGGGAGGGGCGGGACAATTTTGGTGAAGGGAAGGAATAATAGGGGTCCTCGTCGAGCGGCGTCGCCTAGCGTTATTAACGAAAAATTATCGAAACCAAAATCAAATTCGCGTAAACACTGTAATCATGGCCCCCGGGCGATTCGTTGACCCAGGCCGATCGGATGAGACCTTCCCGACTGCAAGGCGAGAAGTTGAATAATGTTCCGCTTTTATATTATAGTCAACTTCACGAATTTTTATTGAAATATGTTAGGTTGGCACATGCGTTAAACTGTGCTGTGTTATAGAATTGGTTTTTACACGGGGTCCATCTGATGATAATCGAGATATACTTGTAACCAAGTTTGTTTTGTTTCCATTCCGTAGTTTGATAACTGATGATTTCATGATTTGTGGACATCATCTATAGTTGCAAGTCTCTATGTGGTTTTCCTTCTATAATCCTTCCTTCAGCATAGATGAATTGTAGCTATAGCCTCACATACACTATTGCTTCCTCGTCTTGTAGCCGTACGGTTTAAGCAACAGTATTAATGCATCTTACGGTTATCCGTGTCGAAATTCCCTCAGATTTTCCATAATTTTGACCTGAATCTGGCTACATTTACCCTACTTAGGGATTCTAATCAGAATCTGACAAGATTTAGGTTAGGTTCATCACATTTTCTAGTAAGTGCGTGGTCGAACAAAGTAGGAATCCGATAGGAAACTGGTCCGAGATCAAGATTTTGATCGGAATTTGGTAGGATTATCCTGGTCAGAATCCTGTCCGCAGAACGTTACAATTCCTGTGATTTCCTGGTCAGGCACAGGGAATGCTGGCCGCATTCTGACCAGACTCGCGTTATATTTTCTACATGGGTACAATTGTGCTTTGGTAATGGGCGACAAAATCGAGCCGAATAGAGTATCTCCTTAGCATTTATTTTATCATTTCGTAGTTGGAAATTAACTCCTTTGAATGTGTCACTTCCACACGGAAAAAAAACTTTTGTAGATTCTGCCGAAGTCGCTTAAGTACAATCTGCCGAGTCTGAACTTCGGCAATATTAGCCGAGTTTTTTCTAAGCATTATGCTCAGCCAGTCTATGTAGATTTTCGTGGACTGCAACTTTAGCGCAGCGCCACCGTACCCGCGACGTCGGTAAATTAGGGGTTATATACGGTCGAGATTTCTTATACAGCGTCCTAATTGGTTCTAACTAAGAGTAAACGTAAGGAATTTTAACGGCCGGGGAACAAAGTTCCGAAAATCAAAACCCCTAACGGATAAAATTTCGATATTGCGTGAGTCCAAGGTATTTTAATTTGCTTTCTTTTTGCCAAATTTTCAAAGACAAAGTGAAGAAAATCATGCTGGACCCGTGCTACATCGAAATTTTGGCCTATCGGTGTGTTGATTTTCGGAACTTTGTTCCCCGGTCATTTTAACGAGTGCATTTACACAAACATAACAAATATAAATTCCATTCTACTGTAGCGACTGAGTGGAAAGGTGATGTTGGGTCTCGCCGCGGAATGGCGCTACGAGCGCCAGGAAAGTTCTGGGAGCGCGTAGACAGCACAGCTGATCAGTAAGAGTTGAGACTCGGCAATTTTTGCCGAAGTTACTAAGTAGAATTTGCAGAAAAGTCGTATACGAGTTATTAGGTACATTCTCTCGACATTACCAAGCAAATATTGCCGAAGTGACAATATAAATTTCACATAATGTTGGTTATTGAATTTCTTAGGCAAATTTTACTTGAGTTTTCGGCAGAATCTATAAACATTTTTTTTCCGTGCAGGTTTACAGTCGCTTTCCTTAGGGGTCTATACTTCTTCCGATTATTGGAGGTTTCCTGTTCACTGTCTTATTCATTTAAAATATTTCTTGGAATTCGAAATAGGTGAAATCCAATTTTTGTAAAATATAGCCATAACCTTACAAACCTAAAACATAAACGACTAACAGTTTACCACTATTTGGTGACATTAAACAGACTCAGCTTGATGATGAACAAATGATATCTGCTTAAAGTTTTTTGTTTCCATTTCATATTTCATAAAATATTGCTCGTTATGATTTACTTCTTAACTTGTGGTCACATTTATACAGTGTCTAGTACAATTAGTTGATTTCCTCCTACCAGCCTTTTTCTATGATTACCTCATTCGAATTTGGAAGTTGGCCTAGGAAAATTCGAGACGTAGCAATTGTAC
This sequence comes from Trichopria drosophilae, assembly GCA_030407085.1. Lineage (NCBI taxonomy): Eukaryota > Metazoa > Arthropoda > Insecta > Hymenoptera > Diapriidae > Trichopria > Trichopria drosophilae. Next base: position 66,926,716 of record CM059586.1, on the reverse strand, counting down.
CCGTAATCACATAAACAAAATTACATTCTTCAATTTTTACCACATGGCTTAAATCAGTAAGTCTTTGTTTAATTAAGTTTTTACAGCCATTTTACGACATTAAAGACCTCTGGGACATGCTGAGGAAATGAATCTGAATGGTTAGAAGAATGGTCTTCTTACAGTTTATTTTGTTTTCTTTTAATAATTGAACAATTCATCCTACCAAATAGTAATTTCATTATTTGCAGCTATTTCTTATAATCAGGTACTTCACCAGAGTTTTCTTGTATCAGGTTTTCTCTCCATCACCATACGATATGGAAGAATGATATTATCATGCGACCATACGGTTCAAACCGTACGATCACAATAAATAACCGAGTTGTTCGACCATTTAACTGATTAAATTGTATGTATGATTTCAGAAATATTGTTTCTTCCGGCTCTTCCCACCACATGTCTGCTCAAGCAGCCTAAACCATTTCGAATAGCTGCAAAAGAGCGTGCGTGATCAAAATATTGCAACTTTCTGCTGCAAAATCATCATCTGCACAATTTGGATTAGATCAGTATATGAGAACAACTCGGTTTTACTGCGTTCTCGCAATCTTAAAAAGGATTTGGTAAAAATCCAACATATGGATCTGTATTAGATATAGCTTTTAAGATAAGTTGATTTCCATTTCGTTGTTGGGCATCTAATTAACAATTTATTTCTCGACTTGTGACCATTCACCTACAGTAGTGTATATCTCCTCTGATTAGCAGACATCCTCTTAAGCATTTCTTGGAATTCGGCTATAGTAAATCTGAGAAGGATGAATTATACCTATGACAAGCGCCATTCCTTCCACATCCTCCTCCATATGGAGTATGTCTAATGAAAAGTATTTTCAGGAAGAGGAAAACATCAACGTTGACTGAAGTATCACCAGAGGAATTTGAAATTTAACTATCATGGAACTAGACGGATAGAATTTAAAGATTGAGATTCAGCATTCTTAAAATATCGAATTTAATGAATATTATCTTTACTTTCCAAGATAATGAAAACGTACTAGAGGATCATGTACATAATTTACCACGGCGATGACCAGTATTATTTGGTTCTATGCTATTAAACTCATCTAGCGCTTGCAATCTTTTAAGTTAAGAACAAATATATTGCGCCATTATTTCTAACTTTTTGCATAACCTTAATATGACTATGTAAGAAGCAATGATGAGAAACATCAACTTAGTACTAGTCGATCAGAAGTGAAAATGACTTGGAGTCGTTAGGCGGGAATCGAACAGGGTCCATGATCACATGATCGTCGCTCGTCGAACGTGCCGAGGTGTGGGCTCGTCTGAGTATCATTATTGCGGCAAGGTCGGTGAAAGGAACGGTTCTCTGGCGTGTTGATGAATTCTTGTAGACGCGAAGTTACCGGCGACGAATGCAACACCGATGACTCGGCTGATGCGCAAGTGCATCAGCCTATTTATGGGGTAAGTCGTTGTTGCACCTGCGGGACGGGTTAATCGCTGAACAAGTCTTGTCCAGGCGATGGTGGTGGGTCGAATTAACGTTTCAATACGGCCCATTATTCTGTCCCTCCTTCCCGGACCTCCCCTCTTTCTTATCGCTGGTTTTTGGCGTAATCGGTAATGCACCGAAGGTTGTTTAGCCTCTGTAGCCTTTACATTGTTCTTTACATTAGCCGTGAAAGCGCGTACGTTCTTTTTCTTATTTTTGGGAGATTTTATGTAGTCAATTTAACTGGAATTCACGATTATGTTCGTTCGTGCTGTATATTACTATATGAAACACTAATAGAAATCAATTTTCGGCTCTTTATACTTATACGTCATTAAACCGAGGTTTCACCATTCCACCATTTTCACGTAATTTTCGGTTTAGTGGATACTTTCTGACTTGAACTGTGAGCAAAATATCGGTTTTGGGAATTAAACGTTTATTGGAGATTATTGCATTTTCTATTTCAATTTTGAATGTATTTCTGGAAGTTCAAATTAGGTAATACTTCCTACTACGTTCTTAAAATTTTTAGCTCAATTTGTCAACCTTTCTCAAATCTACGACAAATGTTCGGCATTTATGACTACAATAATTCATTATTTGTAATATGTGTCCTTTAAGCTTGAAAAATAGAATTGAAAAGATGCAAAATTCACAACATGATTTTATTTGTTTCCGTAATATTTGAATATTGATTTTTGAAATTTTAATTTATATGGTTAAATTAAGTAAGTAGTTTAATGTTCTATTGCTTATCATTTTGTAACGTGCACTGTAGTTAGAATTATTGAAATAATCATTTAATTAATTTTATAATTAATAATTTTAAATTGACTATATATAATGATTGTGTAAACATATATTTAAATACTTTTCAGCAGAAAAATATTTACTTTACTCGTACTGAAGATAGTCAGCCTCGTGCTCATTAATTACTGACATTGTAAGATATCGAACAGTAATTTAGAAAGCATAATTCTAGTTTGCATATCATTCATCAGTATCAAGTTTATATCTGTAATTATTTCGTACTAGTCAATTCTAATTGAATTTTGATTGGCTTTACGGGAAAAATATATAAAATTGCGAATAGTGAATAACGTTAATCAATTATAAAAACATTTTACGTTCGGCATTACGTTACTCTTGGATTATATTTGACTAGTGTATTATTATTTGATTATTGCCCGCATAAAATATTGACTAAACGTTTATTACGTTTTGTTATTTGCAATTTTCAAGTTATAAAGGGTGATATTTTAATTTCACTTTCGACGATAGGCCCCTTAATTATTTACAAATTGGCACCTCTATTATGTATTAAGCAAGAATCTATAAAACGTGCATGTGATGTCCATAATTATTTTGCTAAATCATTATTTAGTATTTCTGCTATGAACGACAATTAAGAAATATATGTAGATATAAATCTGAAATTGTCTTTTCAACGAAGTGAGAAATTGCTTGAAATAGCGATAATAAATGCGTTCGAGATTGTAAAATATCAGGAAACCTCGTGTATTAAATTATAAATTCTGTTAAATATCATATACATATAATATAAAAGATAGAACAGTATTTTTAATCTGTACATTTACTTATATGTATTTATATATACATTTTTTTAAGAAACCTTAAGTACATAGAATAAAGTGAAGAATTTATTTAATTACCTCAAAAGTTAGAGCGAGTTAAAGCGAGGAACGAATTTGAACGGGTGTCTAATTAAATATTGTTAATAAGTATTTTATTATTAATTAGCCCCTGTTAATTTGGTCGCTGATTTTTAGAATAAAGAAAAAAAGATACCTTTAATTGTAAATAATTTTAAATACACATATTAATATGTATATGTATATACATACAATGAAAGGGGGGCGGAGAGGAAAAAGGGGAAAGTGGAATATCTTTTTATTTTGTATTATATAAGACAGAAAAGTAAAATGGCTCGACTAGTAAGAAGTGTCATTTGAAACATCTGAACGTGCAACTTTTCGCAGAGACAATATTTTTGCGGTGTCGCGTACTATTGGAATAATGGAACGTCAAATTTTTCTTTTTGGGGACAAATAGGAATATTTGATTTTTCAATATTTTTCATTGTATTTTTCAACGTCATTGAAGTAATTTTGATGTTTTTTAGAAAAACTAACGGATGCGTATAATTCATAAACAAAGATTTTAATTTTGTTTAAAAATATTTAACATAGTAATAAGCCAGTTCGAACAATCTGATAGAACTCGATTGAAAGCTCTTTTAAATTAAAGAAATAGAAAGGGGTTATCTAACGAGGGATTATTAAGATGCATAAATCAAACTACAAAATACTGTAGTTTGACAAAGTGTTCATCTTTTATATTTAATAGCACAAAGGAAAATTTAGAAGTAACCAAAATCTCCCTACCTACCTACCTACCTACCTAACTACCTACAGAGGTGCTTAAAGCAACAGTGTAATGTAACTGCTGCTATAAAAAAAGTTACGTATGGCAGTCATGTTTCTCTTAAAACAATTGTGAAGTACTAACATTTATAAAACATTTCCCTTAACTTTATAATTTTACACAGTTTTTTATTTATTAAAAAGTTTTGGTTTGCCCAGTGTGCTGCCCTCTAATTAATAAACATGAGTATCTTAGTATTTTTATTGAAGTGGAGCAACAATCTTTGAGGAAAATTGTTTTCTTATCATATAATTATTATTTTTTGTACAAGTGACATTTTGTCAATGTCATATTAATAGCATATATAATAGTACCTTAGATAATAAATAACTAATACATAAAACTCTTTGTTACCAGAAAGCTCCAACTATAAACAGCATTTTTGATCTCCTTAAAGTGCAGTGTAAATCGTTGTCGGAAGTGCGACCGCAAATCCTTTCCTGTTCCTTCGAAGAAACTAATTAGTCATTAGTCCATGGTTTGTTGGACGTCGTGACACTTAAACGAGCATTCGACTCGGAACAATTATAGTTCAAACGTTTATCTGAAACCTTTTCTAGTAATACTCACGACTATTTTTATAATACCTTTTATCTAACATTTTAAATTTGCTTTAAATTTGTTTTTGTTATAAACTATCCATTATGTAATAACTTTTAGAATGGGTGATCTAAAATGAATTTGAGAGGCTTTTGAAGAATTCTGAAACCAAATCTAATATGTAGGTCTTAAAAAGAACGGCTTAAAACTATCCTAATAATCCTATCTGCCTCATAGCAATATGACAACTGAAAAAAACAATGTACCAAATCCCGACAATGTTAAGTTATCAGTTGTACGTTATCCTATACTGGATAAAACTTCCTTGTGTCCATGAAACAGTTAAAATAATAACGAATCATTCACAAAAATTGTTAAGTTGTTAGTACCTATCATTAACGTCAAATACAATAACGCATTTGCTCTTTGAATTTGATTCCTTTAGTTATCTACAGTTTCAAATAATAATTAGCAGAAGCTGCAAACACTTTTCGTTGTATTTATGTCTAACTATCATAGCCAAATCAAACGGTTGAAACGTAGGATTATGATTTTGCAGAATGAAACTTTTATTTAAATGCATTTTAAGAAATTAATAATTATTAATAAACATTAGATTACATTATACTAATTTTACTTGCAGATAACTTAGTGCGTGGTAGCAGCGAGGCCGTCTCGCAGACGAGCCCCGCGAGCAGCACCAGCAGTTCTAACGTGAGTCAGGGGAGTCAGCCATCGAGTCAGCCAACCCAAGCTCACCAGCCAACGGTTCCACCCCATCCTTCGATCCAGATGGGCATTTCCACGGACGAAGTACGACCCGAAGAAGAGGGTATGCACCCTCGGGCAGCACCCACTAGCCCTGAGAGCGAAGCTGACGTCGACGATTTCACACCCAAAAGGAAGCAACGAAGGTACCGCACTACCTTCACGAGTTTTCAACTCGAAGAACTCGAAAAAGCTTTCTCCAGAACTCATTATCCTGATGTCTTCACCAGGTATGTATTTCTTAATTTAAGACACTTGTATCTAAGTTTTGTTCCCAAACCGCACAAGACCATTCGAGGACGTCCTCAGGAGCCCCTGAGGAGCTCCCGAGTACCAAAAGTGGACATTTGGACGTCCTCAGGAGCTCCCAGGACATCGCGGGACGGATTGTGCTGTTTGGGTTGATTATCACTACCTGTGTATCTATAATTTGGCTATTGATCACAACTGGCTGTACGTCTTTAACGCGTAAATTTGTACGTGTAAGAGGTTTTATGACAAAGTTTTTCTAAATCTAAAATTGATAAGGTTGGTCTGACGACTTAAAATAAATCTAAACTTGACTAAATAGCATTGCACGTTTAATTATACACAACTGTAATGAAATTGGCAAGTAATTCGATAAATTACACTGGACGCAAACAATTTTTGTTTCCATTTACAGTGACCAGACTATCATCAAAATGAGTTATACTCAGTTTTTTAACGTTTAATGATATTTTATGAAAAAACGTGATGGTGCAAAACGATTTTTGGGGTCCTATGTTATTAGACGACTAAATAATTAGATGTGTCCTAAGTAGATTCAATATTTTATGAACCTGATACCTCACGTAACTCCCCGCACAACCAAATTAGAGTACTTTTTAAAATCAAGGCAAGCGGCTAGATATTTTTTGCAAAGGTCCTCTAAAACCCTGCTGTAAACCGACAAGTGAATAACCATAATGTTGCTCCTCATTTCCAAAAATGTAAAATTTGTAGGTTTGCCACTTCATCCAGCAGCGTAAACTAACCTAATTTAGTAATAAATCAAGTAAATTTAATTCTTTTGGTTAGGAGTTAGGCTAGAAATATCAGGCAGGCTCTGGGGCGGAGCAAATCGGGAGCAACTCTTTGGATGCAATTTCCAGCTAAAATTACGACTTCCAGAACAATAGCTGCACTGCCGACTTTCGGGACATAAAGTAATTGTAATTTAAATATTATATCGATATATTTTGAGCTAAAAGTGTAAAATATAATAATCCTGTCAGGGAAAAATTGAAAGAAAGATCGTCTGGAGACGTAAAATAGGTTAAAGAGGGTTGTTTCGCATTGCGATGAGATCTTCACCAACGATTTCTAAAATTTGATTCAGACTGGAGCCAATAATCCATCTGTAAAAAATTCGTTTTTGAGATTACAAACTTCTTTCAAATGTTGTCAATAAGATAAAAAAAATGAATTAATGAAGGGTGCGGGTCGAAAAACCGATAAATCAAAAAGCCGACAGGTCAAAAAACTGTCAGGTCGAAAAACCGTCAGGCTAAAAACCGAAAATCGAAAAGCCGCCAGTTCAAAAAATTACTGTCCTCCTGACGATAAGTCTATTTTTTATGTGTCGGCTTTTTGACAATTAGTTTTTGATTTTGGGCTTTCTGACCGTCGGTTTTTTGACCTGTCGGCTTTTTGATTTGTCGCTTTTTCGACCCGCACCCTTAATGAAAACTGAAATGTCGCATTTGATTGACTGACGCAATTGTTTATCTACCGGCCATGGTGTATATTTGTATATCATCGGAAAATTCGAAATATTCCATTTCAGTAGAAGTTTTAATTCTATTTTATTTTAGATTCTTGGGTTGGTCAATCGTTCACTTCCCTTCTCCTTCCATATTCCACTTCACTCTCTGGGTTGGAGTACCAATCGACGTAGAACACCCGGTAGGTAACTAATAGCGGTGTAATCGCTCATAATAGGTCCGGTCTTGCCGCCACAGTGTGGGTTCTCGTAATTAACGAAGAGGAGGAGTGTACGAAGGATACCGCGGACTTGAGAGAATCTTCTCGTTACTCTGAATCGACTTCCTGTTCATTCCCCGAGAACTAATGAAGCAAGATCCGCCTTCGAATTATAACCGCAAACTGCCCAAAGACAATTTCGCCAATTCGTAGGGGGAACGAATCAAACTCCAGCTAGCCGACTATTATAACCGTCCGGTCGTCAAATCGCGCTTTTTATTAATTTCAGTTTTTCTTTTCCCGGAAAATAGTCTATAATTTCATTATCTCTGTCATTAGGTAGGAATTCGCAAATATCGAGTCGAGTAAGTCGACGTTTGCAGTACGCGTAAACTTTATTAGTTAGGAGGTAATGCAGAACGAATGCAATACACCATCTTTTTTATAATCATAAATAACACGTATTTTAGTAAGACGGGCGACAATTTTAACAGATGCAAAATATAACTAATTTGGGATAAAGATGTTACTTTACAAGAAAATATATGTGGAGGAACATCAACATTTTTTGGTGAGAAGACTAGTTTTTGCAAGTTAAAGTCCAGATTCGGCGTTTCACCTGTCATGTATGTAAATTTGAAAGTTACCAACATTTGCAGGAAGTTTACCGGGTTCATTCACGAAGCTATAAAACCCCCGTGACTAATTCCCTCTCGGGAGTTAGCAGTGATCGGCTTTATATTTTTATACGACGCTAGCTTTTTGGTGGAATAAATTATTGGCTATTTTATTCGTACGGCGAACGCTTAATGGATCGATTACGACATGACTTCTTTTTATTTTCTTTTTGCGAACCAAGTTCTCTTTTCGCGCCGTGCTCGTGTATACGTACGCGCAGTATTAATTTTGTGCTAATTGGATTTTATGGTCGCTTAGGTTTATTGCCTAGCCGAGCAGCGGACCTCAACGACGTCGATGCATACTCATTAGGCTCAAGCGCGTGTGTGTGCGTTGGGCACGCGCGTGATCAGCCATATCGAGATTTTCATCAAAAATCAAGAGAGCGTTAAAGTGTTGGAGAATTTATTGTGGGCAGAGCAACAAAATGTCGAGAGAATTAACAATTAGTGCTCAGAGCTTGTTAAAATTGTTGATCGAGGAACTTTTCATTTCAATCCTTACGAAATCCAACATATCGAAGTTTTTCATGGTGGTGCGAGTATTTTACACATAAATTTTTAATTAAATGTTCCACGAAAGTGTTTTGTCCTAAGAGCATTGATATTCTGAGCTTCGTTCCAAATGGCCGTAAAGAAATAGACACGGTGCTAATAGGAGACCTGCAAAACAGGATGGAATGTGCCAAAGAAAGACGAGTATATCAATGATGGACTGAAATCCTCTTGGCCAAAGTGGAGAAGCGCATAGTTCGTTTATCTTAGAATACGTAAAATATAAAAAGCAAACTAGGACTACATCCAAGAAACGAACCTGTATGCTATGATGCATGAGAAGATTCCGTGATATTGTGATGACATACTCAGAAATCGTGAAGAGAGAAGTAACAAAAAAAAATCTCGGACATAGAGTGAAACAACCAATAGCCACCATATTCAGAAACGCGTAGATCAACACAAACATAAAACAAATGCTCCGAGAATAACGGCGAATTCCGAACTTGGGTTGGAATTCGAATCGCTAATTTAGTTTGACATATTTTAAGTAAGACTTACGACATTTGATAAAAAAATTGAATTTTAGACAAAACGTGTCCGCATGTAATTGATAAGCTGCTGCAATGTATAAAAAACGTATGCTATCAATTAAAAACTATGCACATAATTAACATGTGATTAATGGGGAGGATAATTGAAGATCATTTTTGCGCTTGCTGCAGACATTGGTTACAAGAATAGCATCGAGTCTTACATTTGTAAAAGCCGTTCCGTTACAACTCTTTTCAATTTTGTTCCTTCATTTTTTTTTTCAAATTCCTCACCTAATATATACAGAAAAGTCATTTGACGTTTTTTACGCGGACTTAATTTATATAGTTGCTTCAATCTCCTGTAAATCACAATTTGCATCAAGGGAATTTCAATATCTACGTTTTAATTCATCGTGGATATCGAACTGCGGGAGTAGAACTAACACGTGTATATATTGCATATGAATATTTAAAACTTTCCAGTATAATGAACTCGCCTGCCGTCTCTGTAAATTAACGTTCGTACAATCTTCTAGATTAATGGAAGTGTCTTATAATTTGTACATGAAACATTCATTAGCGGATTTAAACGAGGAAAGGGGAAAAAATGAAATAAGTGTACGTTAGGAAGGAATAGCATTTAATATATTGTGTGCGAGAGCAACGAAAGAATGTATCGCTTTGTAGCTCTTGCAAAATCAGCATTCGCGTTTCTTCAAGGTTATTGACGGCCGGATGTATAAATAATTGCTGCAATTGCGCAATGATAATATCGCCTGGCTGCGAGATGCGGATAATCCTATCGATCGATCGATCTCGATAATTCACTCGGCTGCGATCCCTGGCTCCGTCACGCTTTTTCCATCTTCATCGATACTCCTGTACTTTTTTCATCACTTCTCGATCCTTTTCACCTCGCCATCTGTCCATCAACGTCTCGCGTGGTTCTTACGTTTCTACATCCATCAGTCTCGGTCAATGACAAATGTGCGCCACGTGGTGACGTTTATTAGGACATCCATTAAAGGGCTTGTTTTATGTCAACGATTTAATGCATAGGTATTGCAATAGAACTTCTTTATATATGTTTGTTAGTTTTTGTGTAAATGGAACTCTTTTTATTGTCTGAATAAAGGAAGTATATTCACTATTTGATTTGCTCCTATTTCACTTTCTTCCATAACTTCATCTGATTATCCCATCTGGACATTTGGTATAACCAACAACTTAAAAAAAATATCGGTTACCAGAATTTATATGTGTATAAAGAAAAGTTCAGGTAAATTCTGCAGCTCATCAACACGCGGCCAAAACTCTTCAACTTGAACAGTTTAGAATGGGAAAAATATTGTTAAATAGCCATTTCGACTTAGAAGTTAGAAAAAGTCTCTTGTAAAAACAAATTTGGAAACAGGTATTTTGAAAGTGTGTGTCGCTATTGAGGTTTCGCTAGACGTTGATTGTGAAATTAGTAGTTGTTCGTTAGTTCCAGATAATGGACATGATTTGAATCCTATGTTTAGATAAAGAAGTTCAAACCCAACTAAACGTGCCGAAATCCTTGTGGACCGAATGGTCTTGAGGAAATCCGCATACAAAAGCTAGGGTCTACTTAGGATCTCGGGCGATATAGAAATAAGGGACTATACCATTTGAGGAGCAACCAGTTTCCAAATTCCTCCCACTTTGGTTAAAGCAATCTCGCTTACGTTCAACGTTCATATTTGGTCCCTAATATTTGTTATTTTTGACTCACTTTCACAATGAAGCTTTCCAACTCTAATCTCGACTTTACTTTCTTTCCTGGCTCCTTCGGGTCTCTCTATTCATCTCTCTCACTCGTTCTCGGTGTCTCTCTTTATCCATCTGTCTGTCTCTCTTTTTGTATTTCCACGTCTATTGGTATGCAAAGGACTTGGTTGCATATACGTGTAGGTAGATCGTAGCCATTTACTTTACGGACTCTTAAGATCTAATTTAGATAAGAAGCGCGGCTCGGGCTACAGTGGCGCGTCGACCAATCCCAAGGCGTCTTTACGACCATTTCGTACATATTGCTATTGGTTTTTAATGGTCGTGTGCCAAGTAGGAGGGAGTCGTTCACGACTTAACTAACTTCTTCCTCGCGAGACTTCGGAACCTCGATATCGTTTTCTTGCCGCGCGTTCATCGGCTCCCCATTGATTTCAATCTTCTCTGGGCATGTCGCTGAAATCCGAGAAATCTCCTGGGATAATCTCGATTCCTGCTAGACGGCGTGTAATTCGACGGCGAATCCTCGTTTAATTCTTTCCTTTTTTCCGTCTCTTCCCGCTACTCGTTCGTGTTCGCCAGGACGATACCCACGATTGAGATCGCAAGTCCGCTGCTTGGGCGACGATTTGATCGGTTTCCGATCGATTTCGCGACAGGAGCCTTCACGCGGCTTCCCGGAATCCTTCGATTATTGAAGCTAATTTATTTGCTTCGTTTTTTGCCCAGACACCATTCGGCTCGGATTGTGAATCCAATGATCTACTTTGATAGGGAATAGTTGTGATGTCTTTGATGGTTTCCATTCATTTCTTCTTCTGAGGATTTGAATAACTGCATTTGAAATTGCTTTTTTGGGAGTCTACATTATCCCAATATAGATGATATCACATTGTCGTGTCAGTTTGATTTGAAATATGGGATCATCAAGTTGTCTAGTTACAAATAAATTAAAATTAAACCATTGCAGTTTTTTCCGAAAATCATAAAAAGACGGCTTATTAAACTCTCCTATATAGCACAAGAGGACGTTATTACATTTACAGAAACTCCTCAGAATGTCTAAACATTCGTGTTTATCACCCATATAGAAAATGTAACGCTAGTCTGGTCAGAATCCGGCCAGTTTTCCCTATGTCTGACCAGGAAATCACAGGAATTGTAACGCTCTGCCGACCGGATTCTGACCAGGATAATCCTACCAGATTCCGATCAGAATCTTGCTTCTCCGACCAGATTCCGACCGGATTCCTGCTTTGTCCGACCACGCACTTACTACAAAATGATGAACCTAACCTAAATATACCTTGGTAAATTCAGTCAGAATCTTGTCAGATTCTGCTTAGAATCCCTAAGTTGGGTAAATGTGGTCAGATTCTGGTCAGAATTATGGAAAATCTCAGGAAATTTCCACACGAGCGTCCTCATGATGTCCTAATGATGATCTGAGGATATTAAGCAGATGGGAGTTTAACGATGGATATTTAGAGTCTTGAGAAGCCCCTGATACTATGCTGCGTTGTTCAGTATTGTCGTATAATGCTTGTTTCAAACGATTACTAAAGTGTTATTTTGGGTATACTTTCCAAATCGCCCACGACTGATTTTAATGTTACTTGGAGTATTTTCATATTTTGCTGCATTGATTACCATCTAGAAGCTTTTTGATTCGTATAATAAAAACCACAGGATATAACATAACCATAATTTATCGCAATTGTCTCTTGAAATACCAAACATTTCAACAAAACTTACAGATCTCATCAAATAGACATTTGATATCCATTAAGGGTATGTAAGGGCTTAACTTTAATTATAACTTTAACTCAATGTGGTTTTTATTTATGAAATTAAGAAAATTGGGTAAACAAAAATCAGATCTAAAAGAAAGGTTGTTTATATTTCCTATTTAAAAATGTTTATTCATTTGTAAAGAAGCACAAAGTTAGCAGACAATGTACCTCCTCTTTTCATAAACTGACGATGTAATTAGTTTTTATTCTTATATGTAACTAAGTTGAAAGGAAATTAATCGATCGCTATTACAGATAAAATGATTCGTCTAACATGTTTAGTAGTTTTTATCTAAGAAATACATGTTTCGCATTTTCGGTACGATTTTTATAATTAACGCGATGTTAATTTACAATAATTTCAACCTATACTACTTGGGTAATTTCAGGCAATTTTCCATTAATTTTTTTTAATAGTTGCGCAATACTCGTTTTATAGTATGTGGCAAATGGTACTATAATTATTGTTGAATCAAACTTTTTATGATCGTAAATACTTCAATTAAGTGAGATCGTGCTGTAATGTCCAACTATCGAATAGAGCAGCCCCGGAACTCTTGCAAAACAGGTAAACGGTAATCTATTGCGTTTCTAATTTAATCCCGGCTTCCGTAGTAGATACTACGTACCACTTCTATAAATTGAATTTCGTAGATATTGTCGTCAATAAATATCATGGCGTAATATCAGGTAATATATTTAAATAAGACAACAAGTCACTCACTTAGAAAAATATGGATGTAATTATTAGTCATTTCAATTTCAAATTACTCAAAGGTTGAGATATGGAAAAATGGATTGGATTCTATTCCGTTTTTTTAGAAATTTATCTATTTGGGATATAGTCAACGACAAATTGGATCCTTTCGTATTGGCATGTGCAATACAATTATCATGGCCCTATTTATTTTTAGTTCAGACGTAATCAAAATGTTCGCTTCAAATTATAACCAACCTATATTATTAACGGTTACATTGGGCATGAAATTATGTGTCCAAAATTGAACTTTGTGCCCGGTGGCAGGAAATAGTAGATTACGCAACATTGGCACTTAACAAGTGACACTATACTTTACGCCTGTGTTACATGTACAGTAGTCCTCCCCTTAAGTTATAAATTTTATATACAAAAATGACCGGTGGTTCTTTTAAGCTATGCGTTCCCCTAGCTCCTACTACCACTGTTACTTCACTGCGCGTGCGCGGAGTGCGTTGATAGTAAATAGAGCGCTTGGTGGGAGAATGTACATAAGGAAGGGAAGATATAATTTATAAGATATACAGTAGAACCCCCTCTTATTTCAATTTCCCAACACCTCTTATTTTAATCGTTTCCCTCACCTCTCCCCCTACCACCGCTCGAACAGAACGTAAAATATCTGGATTTGAATATCGATATTTCAAAATATCGGTGATTCCGCCTATCTCGAGCAGAGATCGATATTCAGCATATATACCGACAAATTTTATGTGTATGTGAGTGGGGTTCAGCGCCATCTTGAAAAACGTTAGCAGTTAAAATAAGAGGGGTCCTACTGTAATTATATAACTTACGGAGAGGACATTGCACTATTTTACTTAACGTTTATTCGTAAAAATATCTTCCACTTGACGCACGCGTAAAGAAGTGGGGATGTATTATCTTAGTGCGGAAAATTAATTTATTCTCACGGAGACAACACTTAAATTGTTCATCTTGGTATAATGAACGACTATTAATTGAAAATGAATACTACGGTTTCCACTAATATTTCCACCAAAGAACGAAATTTATTCGAAAGGAATACAGAAATTAAAAAAAAAAGCCCAAGAATTCATATCTGTTATAAATCAAATTTGAGTAAGGTTGGAAACGAGGTGTGCGTGCCAAAGGACGCGGCCTGCGCATTGTTTATCAAGGTATGCAAATAGCGATGTAATGAATCTGACGAATACGAAGGAAAGAAGCAGATTCGAAGTTGAAAAAGGAAGTAAAGGTTGGGATCGAAGCGAGAAGGAGGATGCAGAGGAGGGAGAATTCGAGAAGGAAGAAGAACTCGAGGCAGCGAAAAAAATTGACCGCGATGAAGAGGACGGTGCGGGCAAAATGAAAAAAAAAATGACGATCGGGAAACGGAGCTCCGACGAAGTCGAACCCGTACCTGGAATCGTTGGAAACAATTATCTTTATTAAACCCGTCCACGTAGACCCGTGCCGATACGGGGCCGTAAACTTTCGGATGATTTACTAAGAATCGAATCAAGCGCGTCACCGCTGTCGTAAAAGCGCCGCGCGGCGGAAGTGTCGACTGTTCTCGGAAGAAGTTCCGCGAAATGCGCCGGCGAAAAATGCCGCTGTCGAGCCGCGACTTTTTTCCCTCCCACGGAAAGACACGAATTCCGTCCTGGACCTCATCCCCGCGTATTATTTACTCAAATTTTCACATTTGTGTTATCGCTTAGTTGAGCCGACTAATGCAGTTGTGTACAAATTACTTCCACTCAAATCATACAACAGTAGTATACAACAATTACACAGGACCAAAAAAAAAATTTTTTTCGAGATAACTTGAATCAGGAATAGTGGATCTTATAGATTTTTAGCCGCTGAAAACGAATCCGTTATTGATTTGGCCCATCTCACGTCAGGATTTTAAGATATGTGATCCGAAAAATACTCAAAAATATACTTTTTGGCAATTTAAGGTTATGATATGTGAAAACTCTGTCACGATGAATTAACTTGGACAAAGAATTCGTTTTCAGCGACCAAAAATCTGTAAGATCCTGCACTTCTGATTCAAGTTGTGTAAACAAAAAAAAGTTGAGGTTTTGTGTTATTTATGATGAGAAGTACCTTCAGTGATTATTTACACAGGACACCAAAACAATTTTTTAGGGGAGATAATTTGAAACAGATATACTGGATCTTATAGGTTTTTAGTGGCTGAAAATAAATTAGTTGTCCAATTTGACCCGTGACATGAGATATTTTACATATCCTGACCTCAAATTGCCAAAAAGTATATTTTTAAGTATTTTTCGGATCACATATCTTAAAATCCTGACCTGATGGGCCAAATCGAATAACGGATTCGTTCTCAGTGGCTAAAAATCTATAAGATCCACTATTCCTGATTCAAGTTATCCCGAAACAAATTTTTGTTGTGGTCCTTTGTTATTTAGATAACTATAAATTTAAATAAGGAACTGCGAGACCTTACTCTGAATTACTAGTATTTCGGTATAAACTGTCACCATAAACACGTTTAAAATCTGCCGTAAAATGTACTCCTGGTTCATGTGTTTTGCCCGAAAAATTGATTTACTTAGTCTATTTTTCATAACAAATTAATAAAATAGTCGCGTCCAGAACATAGCTCTGCGATAGAATACATACTGTCAGTAGTAAAAGTATTTTTACTAGATCTTACAAATCCCAGCTGCTTTAATGACTACGGGACTGGTACTACTTATGCTAGTAAGATGCTATGAGAACTTGGGTCACACGTATTGAGGCATGATGATGACTTTCGAACGGATGAATTAATCCGCACATTGTCGCTCAAAAGCATCATACTTTCCTCCTCCTTCCTGTTAATCTATTCTCGGTATTTTCGTAATCTTTTGGTTCATTTCTCCGGTTACAAGGATGGGAAAATCCGGCGGGAAAACATGCGACAAATCAACACTCTGGAGAGTCACAAGGTGCTCGACGTGCCACTTTGCCGTTTATTTCATTGGTCTCTGCAAAGTAACTACGAAAAGATAATATGTAGAAAAGATGACGCGTATACATTTGGTTGTATTTAATGTATGAAGTGTATCAAACCAGTATTTATTGGGAAAGGTTGACTTAAAAACGGACTAACTGGAGAATGCATCGACACTTTTCGCAGCTGGAGGTATTAAGGACAAGTTGGAGCATCGGGATAACCTTAAAATCCTGCACCGACATATTTCGGATTACCAACATTCGTAAAATCATGTTGGAATCCTTGATGTGGATCGCTTCAAAAGGAATTAACGACACTTAGGGACTCTGAACGCTATTATCAAAAATATTCTTGTTTCAATAATACTTTTGTCTTGTTGCTTTTCTATAAACATACCTAAGAAAAGACATATTTTGTTTGTATTACATTTTAAATTCATATTTTACTTTTAAATGTATATTATGTAACGTTATGTCCATTGCAATGTTATGACAGTTTATACAATTTTCAAAATTTTACTAAATACGTTCAATTCATATATCTGATTCACTCTGCAAAGAGGTTCTAAAACATTTTTGAATATATCATTATTGAACGTGATCGTTGTCAGTGTAGGAAAAAAATAATGAAAATGCTTCCACTTCATTTTGCTCCCGTTCTACTTTGATCGACTGAGTATAGAAGGTACGCGCAGTAGTGGAGATGAGCCTGGGTCCATTCCTCACACGCTTGGCGGCAGCGTGGCCAATCTGTAATTGGTTCTTCACGCCGTATACACATTAAGCGCGCATTACGCACACTTTAAGCATCTCGGCTACTAGCTTTCCCTCGGCATGCACATCGATGACTTCCTTATGCTCGCGAAATCGTTGAATAAAAATATTAATGCGTGTAGGCCATTAAGTAGAACTTCAAACTTGTCGACACCAACATTTATGAGTTTATTTCAAATCATTTTTTCTCGTTATACACGAACAGAATGAAAAAAGAAAAACGCGGAGTAGTATCATCTTACAAATAAAATTTGGTAGTCAATTTTGTTGTGCTATACCAACAATTAATGTAAATCTAACATTTTTTACTTCAAATACCTTGCTCAACAGTTTTGGATTACGGTAAAGTACTGTACCTATCTTACTGCGTACACCGCTATACATCGTGGCACTTCTGCGCATGATCCAGTCTCTGCTCCCTTCGCTCAGTCCGCACATGCTCTAATACTTTGCTCGCAGTACTTCGCATATTTGGCACCTGCACTAATTACTGACAAAACCACGCCTACAAAACTTGCATACGCTTAAGATACCCGGAATGGACATAATTAGCACGACGGAAAGCATAAAATGAAGAGAATATCAGATTTTTATTGGTTTCTTATTGCGCTGCCTTATGATTGTCATTTTTATATTTCTCAATCTACTTACGTGTAAATGAAGTTGTCTTTCAATTAAATTATATTGAATTAATAAGTCAGTATTATACTAACAAGTTTCAGGAAAAATTGTACTAACCAAGGTTTTTCATTAGTGATAATATTTCAAATTTTCTAATGTCAAAAATCACTGGTGTTCTGTACCGCTTCTGTTTTCATTTATACTTGCTTCTTGTATAAAGGGGCAAATGTCTGTATTTAAATAAAATTTAATCTGTGTGAAGGAAAGTTAATTTGCACTCTAGAAATGTAGAGTCAGTATCATTCAGAACAAACGAATTTTCAACTTTTAAATCATTTAAACAAGCAGGAGCAGAATCTGAAGTTAGCAATACACTATTTTTAATTGTGTTTATTCCTCAATTGTACAAAATGATTTCAAATTCAAACATGAAATGCATCTTGAAAAAGAGCTAGAGAATTAAATTTCCCCACTTAATATAAATGTTTCAATAACCTAATGGTTCGGTGGAACAAGAACTCGTACTTACATCATACTTACGTACAAGGGAACTCCATTTCCGTATAGGCGGTAGTTCGCATCTACTGACAACAATTCTTGCAAATCTAGTGAGAAAATCACTTTGACATATTTAGTAGCGATTGTTCATGCGTCTGCCTATTAGCACTACAACGAGAACCTGTACGTCAGCAACGTAAGAGACAGTGCAAACCACGGTAATAATTAAGATTGAGTTACGCGGACAATCACGGTCGGGGCTCGGCGACTGGCTATTTCCGACCTCCGGGGTTAATGAGATAATGTAATTGTTCAGTAATTACTCGAATTGCCGTACAACGCTGCTCGCACGATACCTCGCTCACGCCCTTTCTGACTGCCTGACATGGTTCGGTCAGTACCAACCCGACTATGTCAAAATAAATGTTTCTTTGTTCATGTCTCGCACAAAAAGAAATGGAAATTCATGTTAAAAATAACATTTCTATTTTTTCAAAAAAGGCAATAAAACCGATACTAAGATCCTTTATGAAAACTGTAAAAAATATCATACCTGTACTAGAATATTCTGCGTGAAGTTTGTCAAGAGAACAAAAAATATTGAGATTATATTGTCTCTGTTCTTCATAGTAGCCCACAATCGTATCAATATTTTAATGAAATATTACTTGACTTTACTTTTGGATTTACGCCCCATCTAGCGCTACATTAATTTGAAGAAAATTATACTTATTTACTGTCACTCTTTTCCTCTTATTTTCTTATAGAAATGTTTCTACATCGTGTTCCTCAAATTGGTATGGGAAATTTCTTCTAAAGTATGAATAGGCATTCCATTGTCTAAACCAAACTGCACTTGTTGTATTTAAAAATTAATGACATCTACTTAGCTGCAATCCAAACGTCATCGTCCATTTTCAAAAGTGTGCTGACAGTGAAATTGATTTTGGTTCCGAGTACGAGGACTGGCAACACTAAGAGCAAATGACCTATCGTCGAGCATACTCGAAATAAGGCAATTATGATGGCGAAATTCCCGCAGGGTTCCTGTTCTCACGACGGGGAAATGCAGAAACGGACTGCTGCATCGAGCGAAGGAAACCGAGTGAAACGGTCGATCGCCATGGTTAACCTTTGACAAATCGAAACGCGAAGTCGATTTATGGCGCGCGTACAAAGTTCAAACAAATTTCGAAATGTTCATCGTCGCATTACTGAATCGTTATGGGAAAAAAGTACAATCTATACTTACCTCGACGTATATTCGTACATACCTGCATATCGCTCGCTCGTTCCGCTCCGACAAGCAATTGGTGGTTATCGTAATTGTTAACAATGACTAAAAATCTTTTGCAAATTGATATTTAGCATACTCTATTCGTTCTGCGTATTAAAAGGCAATAAACCTGTTGAGAATTGATCTGGATACGCTTCATGCAAATACTCGAATGAAAAAAAATAAAAGAAAATGTTTTTATGAGCCGACAAATTTCATAACTGTTAAGAAATGGTCGTTGTTAGAATTTTGCACTTCGTTACTGGCCATTATATTAGTTTATCTTTGCTTCATGTACATTGTATTCAAAATTCAAGAAAATACCCATTAATTATCTTGGTGCTTTACAACAGCGATTAATATTATATGATTTTTATTACATGTTACGTATCTGAAATCTAGATCGTGTAATTATAATTGTTTTGTGTTTATCTATTGCTTAACAACTTTGCATTTCTGTTTACTGTTGTGTACACATTCACTCTCTGAATTTCTTGGAGTGAGAATTCAATCTGTAGTTAGTGCAAACTGAGCAACTCTCGTGAAAGAGTGAATATTCAACTCTTTAAGAGTGGAAATTCACTATTTCCTCCAGAGTTGTCAACCCCACGACTCAGAGGGAAAGAGTGAACTCTCATAGATAGAAATTTCAATCTTAAAGAGTTGAATATTCACTCTTTCACGAGAATTGCTCGGTTTTCTCCTACTAAAGAATGAATTCTCGCTCCAAGAAATTTAGTGAACTCGTGAACTAAACTCGTGAGCAATTTCTTAATTTTTTCCAATTTTAATGTATCAATTCTAAATCTCACTAAGTGTTAACAAATATAACACTATGATTGATGTAAATTAATTATTACATTCAATTAATTACTTAAAATACTAACACAAAAATTAACTAATAAATTAGAATTAAATTAGTCGAATTTCCAAATCAAACTAATGACTTACTCCGGAAATAAGCAAATATTGATTGTAGTAGGTGCACTTAGTAGATTGATTTCTCTAAGTTGCAAATAGTTTTATTTTAATATAATATAGATTTAACGTAGGTGCATCTAAAAATTCTTCTTTTTTATTACATTTTTTTCGTTGTTAATTTCAATACTAGTTGAGATTATAAATGTTTCGACAAGGCGTAAACGTTTGAGAATCCGAGCGATTACGACGGATGGTTTTTTGAATGTTTAGAAATTTCCAAACTATGGTATTTTACCATCTAATGCAATTGGTAGGTTTAAGCCGTTAATTATTTTATTTTAAGTTTTATTTTATATTTTAAATCAGTATGAAATTGGACTATTTGATTGACGGTCGATGGATGCTCGGAAGACAGAATATCTCCATAAGAGGTTCGGTTTAGCTTCTCTTGATATTGCTAGGGGGCGACGCGATTCATAACCTAACATTGCATGACCATCACAGAAATGTTTATCCAGTTCTTATATATTTTTCTATTTTTTTTTTAAATTTCCATAGGAATTGCTTACTAATATTCCTTATAAAGATAGCTATACATTAATATAATAATTCTACCTATGTACCTATAGTTTTGGCGTATCACTGCATAATATTTTAGGTATTATGTTTATTGCAAACAAATTTAACATTACGACATTAATTGGCATGTGAAGTTGATTTTTTCCCTTTTATTTTTGCTTGATTTTGATAGTCCGAAGTCTATTAGAAATAGAATAAGAAAAACAAAAATCATAATTCAAGTTATTAAGGTTGATATTTCAATAACTATTTACCTCATCAAAGGATGAATAATTTTTGCTGCAAGTGCTTACGAGAGCAAAAAAGTGACCGAATTTAACAGACTCGTGGCGACGTTACACTTAATCGAGCGACTAATTTGTAGAAAGTTGTGAACTTACTCAATCATATTTTTTTGCGAAATATTTATATATATATAAGTCCATTGTGTAACGACTAGGTTTCTAGAGAAGTGAACCCGAGAGTCGACTTTCCGGCAGAAAGTAGACGTAGGTACGTACCGAATTACTCACCGGTCAATAAGAAAAGTGAACTTCTCAGCGGGGGCATAATTCGAGAAACTGATGAGAAACGCTTTGCCTCACGTATTCTGCATTATAAATGACTGTTTACACAATATTTCACATGGAAGGCTGTCTTGCACAAGAAAAGCGCGCAGCAAATGCGTTCACTTTATATAAGATGAAGAATCTTGTATATCACGATCTGGGCGATATTGCATTTGACGTTCCCCATTGTGATATTCACACGGCGTTTAAAAAGAATCAACATGCATAAAGATGATAACGTTATCTTGTCGTGAATGTATTTTTATGGTTTTAATGGAAAGGTGTTATTAGCTGCTTCGTTGAATATGATGGATAACGTTCAGGAAATTCTCATCTAGCTTGCGAAAGTAAAACTTTAAGGCAGTATTATAAATTAAATCTCATGATACCAATTATGTACGCTTGCAAGGAAGGTAATACAGGAACTTAAAAGAAGATACGCGAAGGGTGTTCTAATTGATTAATCGCTACAATATAAATCTGTGTAACATATCAAAAGAAAATATTACATAGGACAGCACCAAAAATCGCTGAAAATTTTACCAGAACTAGAGTATTGTATATTTTTGGGATTACTGAATAAGAAGGATCTTTTTCCAAACCTAAAAAATACTGACGGATTTATCTAGGGTTTCCTGAGAGTTCTTTTCAATTTGACGTCGAATTGTTAAAAGTCGGTAGTTCAACCAATATGGAAGTCGAATTAAACAAAAATATTCTTCATACGATTATTCCAAACTTAATATTTGTATCGCCTTGATCACATTCCTTAAATATCGGAAAAAATTATATTCATTTGAAATATATTAAACAGCTAAAATTAAGGATTTATTTTAAAAAATCTCAACAATGATTTTGCTTCTCGTCTTCTTCTTAATACACAATGCAGTATTTCTAATTTTGTCAATGTTCACATTTATCAATTACTAAATCTAGGTAATCATGCCTGATCATCTCGATTCATGATTGCTGCGATTATGAAAGAACTGGAAGGAAAAAATGTTTGGTTGGAGCAACGAATCATTGCTTAGTGTTCTCGGATCTCGGATTTAGATAACAAATTGTCTAGGGTAACAGGAAATACTGATACTAATCAATTGATTAGAATAATGTTCCAATTAATTGGTAAGTAATCAATCCATTTCCTAGTGTAACTACACAAGTAACACAGGTATCTGCGGTTTTTGCAGTGAACAATTTGGTCAGCGCAGCTCAGTTGCAGTTATTCGAGGTGTTTTTTTGTACTTGGGTATTTTCTTGGATGACCTAACCAATTTCTCGTCTGGATTTGAGTGCACTAAGCGGTTGGTTGCCCCAACCAATTCATTTTTTCCGTCTGACCTATTCAAATTTTTATTATATTTATATATTTTTTCATTTTTTAAATGAGCTGTAATCATTTTTCAAAATCACTTAGGCATTTTACTTAAAAACTATAAGTTTTTACCATATCCAAATTACCTAGATTCATCATTTGATAGCAATGTTTACATAACATCCAAACTTTCGTATATGCTAACTGGCAATCTATTGCGCGAAAAGCGGGGCTACGATAATCGCCATTTCGACTAGCAGCAGGAGAAGTAACTACGTTGTCGCATATGGAAACTGCAATTTTCAACCGATTATAAATGTAGTATGTATCGATGTTTACGCGGACAACGTTATGTATCGATATTTAAAATGTTATTTTCGGAAAACCAGTATCTTAAACACTTGGATTTAAATTATATTTCGCCGAGTGCACTTACTTTTTTCATGCGCTCTACTCATATTTAAGTTACAATGCATGTTTGTAGACATTTCCATATCTACAATATTCTCAGAGATGGATTCGGAATTCCGTTGCAAAAGGACTTTGCGGTCGTGTCCGTGAGAGTGACGTGCGAATGTGTGTACACAGATAATTATAGAGATGGTACAGTCTAACCGCGAATTTTCGTGATCTTATTAAGGACAGCATCTGAACAAAAAGATATCTGATGTGAAAAAGAAAATTACATAAACATAAAAGTGCGTGTGCCACATAACTATGGTTTTGGTAAAGTGACAATACATTTGTCACGTATTTGAAGGTGTTAAATATTTTTGTAACTAATCAAACATTTGCTCGTTTCAAGAATATTTGCTGTGAGTCAAGAGCGTTTTGCGATAAAGTAAATGTTTGTTTCTTCAAAATTATTAAACGATTAGCGTGAAATGTGGGTTTAAAAGAATATATATTTACTTAATAAATAACTTGTTATACCAGTATAATTATCAATAATGTAAGGATTCATTACCAATATTATTCACCAAAATAATACTATAAAGAAATTTATTTTTATAATGATGTCGAAGATGAGATATTTTACGAAAATGTGTTTATGAATTGTAAGACTGAACTAGAGAGATTCAGTAGACCTGGTGAACCCGCAACTTTTCAAAAAGAAAACCTTGTCGCTATTACGAAATTTAAATGTATTATAATAATACATTTACCCGTACTTTCAATTCAGTAGACTATTTTTTTTGACATAGGAATAAAAATTGTTTCCAAAATATAAAAATCTAGAGTTGTTTAGAATAAGTTTATAAATTTAAATATTTTCTATTTTCTTAAATTTTAGAAAATATTGTACGTTCTCTTCTTATCTACTAGAAATATTCTTCCGATTAGAATCTGTTTATTATAGATATTCAATATATTTACCTTTATAAAAATAGATTTCGTTAACATCCTGTTATTCAACCGAACATTTATTAGATTTTCACTTTCATTTTACGGATAATCTTAAAAATAGCAATTTCATATTACCGACGCTTATGTCTTGGTCAAGTGATCAAAAATAAAGTAATGTTATATAACTGATATTTGAAATATATAATTCAAGTAGCTATTTGTTATTTCGTGTTTAAGAATGTTATCGTGCCCTTTAAATAAATTATACGATCGGTAAAATGCTTATTTAGTTAGACAAAATTTTGTATCGCAACACCTTTTCTATTTACAATTAGTTCTTCGGAATAGAGAAGAGAAGGCTACAGAGTAGCAATTATTACCACACTCATTAGATTGCGGCATAAGCGAAGCTAAATAACGCGGTATTCCATATTAGTGCCTGTATTCCATATTTGTACTAGTTCTTTCAGACTTATTTTCCCTTAGGCAAGCGCGCAAAATTTAAATAGTTGCTGCGCTACATTATATCCACGTATTTATTCCAAACTATTCAGTTTACTATTTGGCACAAATTATTTATAAATTATGCTATTATCAGTTTTATGGCGTCTCATTACGTTCGAAAAAAATATCCATTTTTAATAATTGTTTGGGCAGAGGTTAAATAGCGTTCATCCATTATATATAGATCACATAAAGTGCAAGGAATTGCGTGTAAAAAGTTTGAGGTAAATGATTATAATAAAAGTGATTTGAGGAGAGTCTACAGGATACAATGTATGCTCTGGGGAACGATAATAATATAGATTATGTCGATAGATTAGATTACGGTGGTATCTTATACTATTAATAGTCACTTTTATAGTAGATGCTCTAATATGATCCTCTAATCACATCGGAAAATTGAACATTTTATCGTGATGAAAAATGTGAATTATTAAATAATATTACGATTTTCTAGCTAAAACATATCTCATTAAAAATACATTTTGATGTTTTAATATTCATAAAGGTCCATGTCAGTCGAAACTTGTGTAATTTAATTATAGTCTGTTAGTGTTTGAGTTTGAAATCGTATAAGTTTTAGATTTGAAAAATTACATTTCGCTGGTTAACAAGTTCCTCTATCAAAAACTGTAATTCTATTAAGAAAAATTTACTTAATTTTGAAAAATTTTTTAAAAAATATTATTTACAAATTTTCCCCTAAATTGCACCATAATAACATTTAGTTAACAACAATTATTTCTAGTAACAAGTAGAAGGCTATTAATTCATGAATCAAATTTAAGTATATTAGTAATATATTTGAATTTCATTGCTACTTCAGATTAGCAAAATATTACTAACGAATTAGGAGCTTTTTTAGTAATTGTTAAATCATAGTAATCAACTGGTTCCTTTACGCTTTTAGTGTTTATAATATTTTCAAATTTACAAATGAGCTTTTTGACACTATTACACAATAATTTAATACTGATATTCAAACTTACAAATTACTCTGCGCGAAATATAATTATTTTCAAGATTGTTGGCAGTTTTCATTTATTAATTTTATACACGCCGGCAATATATTATAATTTTTACACTATAACTTCGATATATTATTCTGATTTTCTTAATTCAATTTATATGATGTTTGCGCCATCCAGCACAAACAAAAATCTCTTTTTCATGGCTTGTTCTGATCTCTATTCTTTTTTAAATTTTAACATGATTTAAAACGAAATTCGGAATTAGTTATCAATATAATTCATTTTTATTGTGATATATAAATAACATGGATTTTACCCTGAATTCGTTTTTAATTCATTAATATTTCGAAATTCTTACAAATCTTTCGACGTTCTAATCAAATAATAGAAATAAATCAGTATTTATGTCAAATACTTCTTCCCAGTTATAAAATAATGCTATTTTATTTATACTTAAACCGACTAGAAATTAAATCACTTATATTTAAAAACACGTGGAATAATTAAATGCTATTGTATCGATTTAGAATTACTTACTTTCACATTAATTAATAAGAAACTTAGACAATTTAAAGACAGCCATTTAAAATAAGTGAATAATTAATGACTACAAAATCAAAAGTCTATTTCTTGTGAAATATCAATTGTTATATGTATTGTATGAAACTGTAAACTTGAGATGTAAATAAATACTTGCAATGAATTATTATAAAATAAGAAAAAATTAATGATTTCTAATGAATGAATAATACACGAATATAAATATCAAATAAGTTAACTTTTCACGAATCTGAAGTTATAATACGGTGCAGAATTAATCCCGCTTTATTTATGATCGGAAGACTGGAAGTCTATTCATCAAAAACCATCAAAAGAAAAAAATTAGTGAGACTAAAAAAAATCACTGGCTTACACGTAATAATGCACCATTATCGGTCTAAAAAGAAGATAAACCACGAAGATCACTCAATGTCCGTATAATTTCTTATGGTTCGAGATCTGGATTAGAAACCATTCATCTTTGATACATCAGCCCATCACAGCCTGCAGTAGCGTATTCATGTATAATGGCGCATAATGCAGCTGTGTCCCAAGGCCATTCGGCAGTATCGCATAAATGACTGTTTCAATTAATAAATGCCAACAAATCCCCTTAAATGCTTCGAACTAGAAAAAATCAGCGAAATTGATAGAACACGAAAATTATATGCGCAGCCGAAGTTCTAAGCGGATGAACGTTTCAGGCTCGAATCACAGGCGTGAAAAAAGAAGAAAACTTTCTCCCATCTGCAATTTGCGGAACAGGTAGCCATAGATTCGAGAAGAAATATCACAATGAAAGATATTCAGAAATTCCGATCTATTCTGTAATCACCGAAATTTTCGTGTGATTTCCTAGAAAACGTACGCACAAATTTGCTCCGGAAAGGGTGAGGCGCCATGGCGTGGTGTCTCTGCCATTGTCATATTTCTGTAAAAAACATATCCGGTGAAGCCCATAATTTTAATCGTTCTTCGACTCATCCAAGTCTATGCGGATCATTTCGATACCTCTTACACACAATTCTAACAAAGAGACTCGACCGCGATTGATTCTATTATTTATCTTCATATTTCTTAGATTTTTTTTAAATTTCTTATACATGATGGAAACAATAAGTAAAGTAAAATTATTTAGATACTGAATTACTAATTAGTTTGTTGAATGCATTCGATACTATACCGGATGGACTGTACCATAAGAAATATACGGATATTTATATACGGTATAATATGTAGATACGGTATAAGAATAATACGGATGGATAGGACTTGACATTACAAGGACTGAGCTACTGAATTTTCTGCTAGATGGCGTGAATGTCATGCACGCTAACTACAAGTGGTTGGTGTAAAACTTGCTTCATACTTATCAACGAATTGTTGCAAACCACGTTTCCCAATTGTTGAGCATAAATAAAATACTAATAGAATATTTTTTAGAAACAATGACCGATTCAAAATGGCCGCTAAACGAAGCACGTTTTTTCAAAATTATTATTTCCTTGAAATAGAGAGCATAGACAGTTTTTTTAGTAATATAATAATGATATAAATGTTGACTGGTAATGCACAAAGCCTATAATAATTTTGAGTTGATAAATCTAAAATAGCGTATCCATAATGGCCACCTTATGTACATTGTACCAGTTATATGAATCGTTGTTCCATAAAGTTGTTTTAAAGTTGAACATATATGTTAGATAATTACGAATATCATACATATTCAGACCTGACAAGATCAAAATTGCGAATTCAATATGGCCTCTGGTACACGGCATTGAATTTCATACACACTTTACCTTCGTGAATTAATAATTTGAAAAAATTTGCTTCGTTATGTGGCCATTTTGAAGCGGCCATTGCTGCTAAAAAATATTCTATTAGTATATTATTTATGTTCACCAATCGGGATCATTTTTTATATATACATTTCATTGATTATAATCCGTTTCGATGAAGAAAATCGTGAAAAATAAAAACAATGACCTAAAAAACATGACAATTTCTTTTTATTTTGCAAAATTGTTGCAGCAACGGTTTTTCGCCACTTTCTCGACGGGAATGGATAGAGCACACTTCAAAATAGTCGGAAATGTATTTTTCAAAAATTAAAAAAATTCTTTCCACTGCAGAAACTGATCTGATGTTGATGTACCTGCTTCTCTCATTTTGGGCAAAAAAAAAAGGTTAAATTGATGTAGGTAAGAACAAGTTTTTCAGTAGATTATCCACTTAGCGCAAGTAAGCTTTTCCCTGAATGATCAAATAATCAATATATAAACAATATTTCTAAATTTGGATTCTTGTGGAACTCTAGAACCCAAGTAAAAATGTTCAATATTAATTGTAGACATGGCCAGTTGTGATTTAATTAATTTAATTTGGTACAACACGCTGTTAGGCTCGTTATTTGCAAAATCTACCAGTCGTAATTACGATTATTATTTAAAATTAACATAATGCAGTAATGTTCAGTCAGGATTGGTAACGTGCAATTTGCAGCCTCTCCGCGTGTTGTTGAAGTTTCGGTTCCCTTGCGAAAGAGTGTTGAGTTCAACGCATTGGCCGCATGGCGAAATAACGGCGCACGGGAACCAAACTCTGTCCGAACAGGATGTAATCCATTAGTTCGCGCAAATGTTCGGCCTTGTAAGTCCTTGGTCCTTTGTTCGGCTAATAACGGAGTCTTTTCTTTCGTTTCAGGGAGGAACTCGCCATGAAGATCGGCTTGACGGAGGCTCGCATACAGGTCAGTGAATCGAAAATATACACGTATGTGCTTTAAAACGTCGATTCATGTCATTTTATTGAATTAAAAACTCGTTTGTTCCGTAAATACAGGAAATTCGCCATAATGGCGTTTTTTTATAAATCTAGTAACATTGTGTGATGTACGAATGCTGGGTATTTTTAACCCCAAGTGAGTGAAACGCACACGGACGGGGAATTTTCGAATTTAGTTTTGTCGTTCTGTTTGATACATTTCATTTAGCAAATGAACCATATAATGCATGAGTACTAAAGGTAGATTATCATATTAAAATTTTTAAGCTGTTATATACTATAACAAGTTTAAATAAAACAATTTCAATTTCAAAGTATTTAGAATTTTATTATAATAATAAATATCGTATTTGTAATGAAAATCCCCAATGCACGTCTTGGACTTTTCCGAAAAGTTTTGTCGAAGGAAAAGTTTCATGTGGAAACTTTACCATGATGTTTTCAAATGCCAAATATGCTGTCGATGGTGAGAGTGCAGCATAGCCTAGTGCCACCTATCGTGAAACCCTCCAAATAATTACGCACATCTTTAGAATCATGTGGCAAATTAATGAATGATAAAGAATGACTGCTTATTCCTAAAATCCTTTAATTTTACCGACATTAAATGATTCTGCGTACAATTTTGGTTTTTGTGTATGAGCGCCGTCTAGGGTCAGGAGAAAACTTACTTTCTTTGTCACATTGATTACTAGATTTTTTCAGTGCTTATGAGTACTAATCAGAATAGATTTGAAAAATTGTTTATCCTAGGTATTGATTATTTATTTTTAAAAATGTCCCAGAAAATTAAAGTAGATTTTTATACTCTTGCTGTATTAAAAGGACGCAAATAAATACTTTAACGCAGTTAACAGTCATTTAATACTCTAAAGAATTTTGTTCTAAACTTTAAATTCCGTGGTAGAGATGGTAACGAGAATCTGACCAGAATTATCCTACATTTTTATGATCTGGAGAAAACAGATCTACAATATGGGTAGAAATCCTATTAAAAATGACATGAATTCTGGCGAAAATCTATCGAGACGCAAGACATTGAGACAGCTAATATAGTTTAACATGAGTGCGACAAGCACCTACTACTTATCGATGGCGACTCGATTCGAGAATCTCGAATACCTCTCGATTGCACTTTCAACATGGCGGCTTGCTCTCAGCTGATTCGCCTGCACATGATGTCGTGTTTGCTGTCGTACAAAGCTGATGTAAAGATCAAATCTTCGTTTCGAAAGAAACATAGTTTACATTCATATTTGCTCATTTTGTCGAATCGACTGATCCTTACCTATTATACAAATTTGATATAATATTTTCAGTTTGCAATTATTGCTTATTACTTTAAATATATGTTAGTGGTCTATCAGGTTTTCATTTAGAATTCATGTATATTTCTACCGAGATTCTACCGAACAGATATACCCAGCCGCTAGGATAATGGCTAGTTCAAACAGCCAAATCTCTACCAGGGTTTGTTTAAAATTTTAGTGATATTTTGTTTATTTCCTTTAGTTGATTATTTAAATGGCACAAGGCGAAGAAAAGGAATTTATTACTTTTATTTTATATACAATAAATTAAGTAATAAAATGTAAATAATTAATTATAATGAACTAATTTACTTGGTGTATTGCCCGAAATTTATAAACAGATTCAAAAACAAATTTCAGCGGGCAGTAAATTTTAAAACTTTCTCTATTGAAATTAAGATTATAATTTCTGTTAATAAAAATTACGGTATTACTTTTAAATTTCGACTTTAATGCTTGTGTTTGTTCATCTTTAGGTATGATTGTTTTTTCTTGTCTACTTTATTTACATTAATTGTCTATCGGTAGCGTATTGATACCACAAAATTTGACGACTGTTAATGATGTTTTGTGGCGCCTGATAGTCAAAAGTCCCAAGAGAAGTAGGCCTAACGTACTCTTCTAGGTCTTATCTTGCACCATATGCAAAGACCAACAGATTTTTAAAATGCTATAGAAATCAGCACACCTGTAACCAAAATGTAATGAGCTTTTTTACCGTGGATATTACATTGTTGAAGAAATATCGAAAGTTTCGTTAACAGAATCGATTGCAGGGATGCCATCGGATGCCATACGGCAATCTCCCCAAGACGCAGGACGATCATCAAACTCGTCTTGACTCACGAGTGCAGAAAGTCACAGCACCGTCTTTACATGTGGTTGATTTAAAAATTACACATAATACACGCATGCATGTATACACCAAATCTATTTTTAACTCAAATATCGCGTTCATGTTAAATACCCAGAAATTGATTGTTTGTTTCTAAATCACTGTCGACGATTTGGTCCTTTTGAAGATTCTTACACCGATAACGTGTACAAAAAAATCGCGACACGACAAAAGGTCTAAAAATACCCGTAATTCGTGTAATGCCGAAAAGGGTTAAGAAGAAGACGGAAATGTTCATTTCTGGGGAAAAGGACACAAAGGGATCGAAAAATCGGCTGCTGTTACGCAATCGGCATCGACCATTATCCTCCCAGTCCACTGACATTTCATCGGAATAATCGCGTTTGACGCAAACTCGCTGTGTTCATATGTACGCGAGCAGAAATATTACTTAAGTACGTGAGTTCATCGCGTGGCTACATCGAGGACCGACCTGATACCTTGCCGGGCACACCTCGCGTGAACAGCTGGCTAATTTCCTCAATTAGTTTAATTTATTCTCGGTATTTACTCGAACTCTTTTTACCTTTTTCCGTATTCCTCTCCCGGCTTCCATCTCGACCGTACATATATACCTTACCGTTTCGATTGTTTTTTTTCTCTCTCAACTCTCGGCACGACGCGGGTACCGTCGACGCGCACCAGGTACGACCACCGCCTAGTGTAACGACGTTTCATTATACTTGCAAACCAGGGGCTCTTCGATCCCGAACATCGACCCAACGTCGTGGCTAGCGAAGAAACGAAAGTTTTATCGCGACGTCGTCGACCCGAAGCCTTGGTCTGCGATTTTATCGACCGAGATGCCGCCCGATTAGGCTGGTTTTACTAATTTTACGAACGACATAATCACCCGTGTAAATACTTTATTTTGTTCGCAGCTTCCTTCAGTGTTTGAATGCGTGTTGACCTTTAAATTCATACATATTAAAAAAAAAAGAATAGCTATGGGTCACTTTATTCTCAAGGGTACCTTATTAAAAGTGCTGATTTAAATCGGTATCATATTTATCACCGATGTGGATTGTGGAGTCTATAGGTCCACAGCAAGCGCAATGTAAATCTTGTCTTTTCAAAATTTTTGGTCACGATGAAAACAAAATGTCTCAATGTGCCTCATGATATAAGAATTCGACACCATAGTGTCGCATTTGCAGAGTAAGGGTTTCATTTCAAGATACATTTGGTGTCTAATACTCTTGAAATTAGGCAATATGAGACATTATACTGTATTTCTTTTTAATTTGGCTCTTCTTCTTTCAAGTGTTTTTCCTTTTTTTCCCTTTTTTCATTCCAGCAACTCTTACTGGTTTCCGCAAAACAGCCGAACCTCTTTTTTATGATTTTCTCTTGAGTGCTGTTTATTTGTCCAATCTCTAGAATAAATACATACAATTGTCGCCAGAAGTCATTATTAATGTCACTTTGTCCCTTAAAAGCAGGTTATAAACAATTAAGTTTCATAATAATGATTTTAATTAGAACTGAAGCCACAAGGAATAAAAAAACGTATAAAGGTATACTTTTAGATTTTTTTGTTAACAATTAGTCAATAAGGAAGTCTCACGAAGCTCTGAAATGAATTCCATTGTTGTGAAAATATAATCGGACGTAATAACCTTCCAACAAAATGAGAATGGTAGACGTAACCTATGACCAAATTGTTAACATTATGGCAGCTTCCATACATACTACTGTCAATTCACCATCTACTAGAAACACTGTATGATACGACCAGTCGGTATTGGACTACATTCTGTATATAATCTCTACGTTACCAATTTGTTAGGATTTTGTTCCTTTTATTTATTTAAAAGTCAAAACAAAAAGACACCAATGGAACATTTTTCTGGTAAGATGGGTCGATCAATATGATTCTGATATGAAATTGATGACTTGGCTGATTTTAGCTTAGACGATTGTCTAAAAGTGGAACATATAGTTTCCGAAATCCAAAGACAGAACTTGAAGTCTCCCAATGTGGATCGAAATCACGAATTGGCAAAATTTCTAATTGCGATCATTTAAATGACTTTCTTTATGAAACTTTGGACAAATTTAGAACAAGATCCATCGGTATATGTTTTCAGACTATATTTCCATAAAATGTTTCTTCTTGCATATGTAGCTATAGTTCTAATGACATATTTTTATGAATATCCCTATGGACAAAATTAATGTACAGTACGGGAGACTTCCAGAAGTAAAAGAATATGCTGATATGTTCTTAAAACATTTTGGTTTATCTTATGTATCACGCATTAGTTGTGCAGTATTTTTTGTATATTACAGCATCCCATTTAATATTCATTAAATTAACACCCGTTTTTGCGTTATTCGATCACCCGATTAGAACAATTCATAACTAATTAGGACCGCGCGTTGATGTTCGATAATATCTCTCTAAAGTTTTTTCCAGTAGCCCCACTCGATATCTAGGATCTTGACGCAACAAACCACCTAGGCGAAGAAAGCGTGTAACGCTGACAAGAAATCGGCAGTCGCTCGTTCGATTCTCCAGAAGCTATAAAATTATCAAGTCGTTCCTAGTTTTTTCGAATTGTCCAGAGGTGTTAGCACGGTAATGGCGGCAATTTAAAATAAGTAAGAGCATTCCGCGAGTTCGTATACCCGGAAAAAATCAGCCAAGTCCTGTCGTATCATTCATCGCCGTTGTATTATGGAAATGTCAGAAAATATCGTTTGTTTACCGTAAGTCAATTTCAGACTTAAATCTCCTTTTTTATGTAGCCATGTCCAAACAACCAATTTTCCGTTCTTTATAACAGTAAAGCAAAGTGCAATAACTGTTATCATTTTAGACCACTTTCATATCATCATTCATGTACATTGTTGGACATTTGTGACGTTGTTAAAAAATGATGGATTCGAGTAAATATTTCTGTTTTTATTGCGAACTGGTGTTCAAATTTAGGGGATCTAATCATTTACACATTTTTTATTGAAAATTTATGTTTTTATATTTAATATTTAATTTTATAATTAAATTTACGTTATTGCCTATACGGTGTACTAACAAATATTTTAAGCCATTTTAAAGATTATAGTTTGAAATTTCATCATTTTCAAGTCTAAATAGTTTTTAAATGGTGATTTATTATTCTTGTACAATATTCTTATACATATGTATATGGAAAGAAGATTATATATTTGCGAGTGTCTTCAGGTCTACGAAATTCCAGTTATAACTTTATAGGAAATGAAACGACTCCAATATAAAAAAAAAGAACTATTTGAGTGAGTTTTAGAAAACATCTCCCACGACATCGCAATAACTTGGAAGCTTTCAATTTTTTGTAGTTTCGGATTTTATTATTTTTCATATCAAAGTGAAACTGAGGATAACCGGATTGTTTGCATTTGTCCTTTCAAGAATTTCTAACATATCCTGAGCTACCGATTGTTGCAATTCCACGACAAGAATGCGTCATATAAGCGTCGGATAGACGTCAACGATGACAAAGATGTTTGATAAGTCACAATTGATTAATAACTAGTTAAAACTGAATTTCAGCACTACATGCTTTAAGACAATAAAACATAAATTTAGAAAAAACTATACTCCTCTCAAATAGAACCGTAAGATTTGTATGCAAAGAACTACTACGTACGGGCTTTGGCCTTGGATAAAAGCTCATTCAAGTTGGATTCTTTCATTTTGTGAATGGTTCACCGTCACTTCAAGTTTTTGCAAAATAAGCCAGTTCTCAGAATTTATCTTTTTATTGACGTCTGAACCGTTTTCAAGCGAGCGACATCGACCAAGTTCTCGCAAGTCATTATTACACCTCAACTTGTATATTAAATACTAATACTTCTGGTGCGTAAGCAAGAAACAACTTTCCGGAGGGAGCTGATCATCAATGTGCTGACTAATTCAAAAGGAAAACCTCATACTCGCATCATTGCACCCGGCAGCAATATAAAGTCAATGAACAGAAACGACGACGTGCTTTCGTTTCTGAAAATAATTGACACCTTGCCGTTTTTTGCCGACACGCCGTGCGTGTCGTTCGCCTTTCGTCGTCGCTGATGTTGGATCTGTTACTACTTCTAAACACTGTTATTCATTTATTGTTTTTCGTTCTTCCGATAGTTTTTGTCCGATAATAAAATTGTCTTTGATTACTGTTGGCGGGGAGCGGTCACCTGAATTCCCAACTTTCCGCTCTCTGGTATCTCATTTATATTTCTAATGACACGATGTTCATTCCAGTGAATACTATTGCTGCAACACTATATTAAAATGTCGGATATTAATTTTTACTTTACATTTTATAGTCTAATTGTGCAAACGAGCTGTTACATTGAATTATATTATGCTAGTCGTTATTACAATTGTTACGAAATTATATGCAAACACATC
The DNA here is from genome assembly GCA_030407085.1 of Trichopria drosophilae. NCBI lineage: Eukaryota > Metazoa > Arthropoda > Insecta > Hymenoptera > Diapriidae > Trichopria > Trichopria drosophilae. Next base: position 66,891,295 of record CM059586.1, on the reverse strand, counting down.
ACAAAAATACGTGATAAAATATTTGGACCAAAAATTAAAAATTCAGCTACTTATTCATGATCTCCCAAGTCTTCAAAACTCTCCCTATCACTACAGGGATAGCGACCTTCAAAGTACGTGAAATCAAATAAAAGTCAAAAATTTTATTAAACTATAAGGTATCGCTCATATCATGACCCTTGATAACATAATCGAAATATAACAAAATTAAGGAGTTTTTATGAATTTAATTTGATGAACTTTGGACGGCAAAAATTAAATTTTTTATTCAATCGGAAAACTGGAGGTTCATGGCAAGAAGAAACATATCTAACAGAAGCTGTGATAACTATGAAATCGATTGCATGATTTATCTTCGAGTTAAATCTGCAGTAAATTTGGAAAGTTGTTTCCAGAAAAACAAGTTTAAAATTTAAGTTACTGTTTGTGAGCGATTAATACTTTTGTGTATAGACGAGATCAAAATATGCCATCATTAATTACACAGATCTACAAAAAAGAGGGTCTTGGATATTGCTGGGAAGCTGTGGGTCATTTCCGGCGTAATTGTATGCGTAGAATCCAAACTCGAAGTCAGAATTGGTCCACCACGTCAGGTTTTTGAGATATTTGAGGTCACGTACTCGAAAACCGCGTCCTTTTGCTATGTTTGAGGTTACGTATAGGACGCGACATTTTTTTTGGCATTCTGTACTATTTGCATCTTTTAGTACTTCCTTAACCCTTCAAAATGAGGTTTTATTCGATCACCTAAGATTTTTTCTTACAAAGTTACGGCCATTTTGAAATTAAGAGATATATTCCATTAACGTTATCAAAAAAAGACAGTCACAATACTGAAACGTGATTTTAGTTAATAGTATCCATATTTTATATAGTTGTTTATATTTCTATAGGTTTCATGACATTGAATTTGACCTTGAGCTTGTTCTCCAAAAGCATTTCAAGGTAAATTTGTTTACATGTATATCGTAATTTCAAATCGGCGTATCTTGGTGAAGAAAAGTCGTAATGGAATTCTGCACATCCCATATTAAAGAAAAAGAGTAGTACCACATGATCCAATGAAAGGAAAAACTCCTAAAAATGTTGTGTCTTTTGTACATAACGAAAATAGCAAAAAAAAGTTTTTCGAGTAAATAACCTCAAATATCTCAAAATCCTGACGTGATGGTCACTTCTGTCTTCGGATTCTGTATCTACGCATAAAATTACGTCGGAAATGACCCTCAGCTTCCCAACAACAAAACCATGTTGACCTGTGTTTTATAATACATAAAAATATAATTTTTTCCTGCAAAGATTTATTCGCTACAGAACACGTATTTTGTGTAATGTATCTTGATTTAATTGAGTCTATTAAATACATCGGCTGCAAATAACACAAGATCCGAGTTCTCATGGACTTAATTACATTTTTCTTCCGGATGGAAAATCGGAAATTCAATTGAATTTACAATGTGTTGCTATAAACATCGTTCTAGGAAGTCAGAATCACGTTCACGATTCGTGACACGAGGCACGAAAGGATTAATTTCCTCCACGGTAACATAACCTGCCATAAGTATTAGCTTTAACAGTGGGATACTTGAACGAGGATACGTCGGGTCGTGATGCGATGCAGTGTTGCAGGAAATTGGAGATACGTTAAACTCTTGACTCTGGAATGTTTGAAATAAACTAAAACTTGACGCTTTCATTACCTTTCATGGAATGACACGTACCTATGCAGCCAGGAAATGGGCGTTCGCGCGGCAGGAAGAAATTAAAGAGGGACAAACTCGATTGTGCAAGCAAGAAGCAAAATGTTCGTATCTTTGTTGCAAAGGTACTGGTTTCCGAATTGGACTTACGTTAAATACAATGCGATTAAAAAATGTAAGATTGAATACTCGGAAAATTGCAGTCTTTAAAAATTTATCAAAATATCAATCCTTGGGTTCCTTATACTTTAATCGACTTGAAAAGGCTTTCATGATAGAAGTTCGATAATTTTTAAAAAATTTTAAATGAGAATATATTCCCGCTTAGGCATCGCAATTACGTAAGGCAAGATATCGTTACTTTGCTTAGAAATTGTGACGCTTTTATTGATCGACCAATTGTATAATAACATTGCTAAATTGGTTCCCTATCTTTCCAAAGTTTTTTTAAGAATGCAATGGGGTTGTACACTAGGTTCATGGCGTGACCGTTTCCTTACGTTCCAAGTTACAATTCGCGTTTACTTTTTTACAGTTATTACAATTTACCATCATAACATACGCATGATGCAATCAATTCTAGTCCTGTATGAAATTATGATTTGCAATTTTCTATACGTATAAACCCGATCAGCCACCCTATGATATAACCAATACTAGTTGCAAGTGCGAAATAACTACGAAAGATCGGTAAGTTAAGATAAGGTGTTGTATTGAAAGTCCTAATTGGTCAAGTACTAGAGTCGACTCTCACGATCAAAAATCATACGACTGAGTTTGTAGAAACCAACATTAACCGCGAGCAGTAAAATTCCTACAAAAAGTGCTTCAGGTTCGAACGGCTTCTGCCAAAAGCAAGTCGTTACAGCCATCGTCCTTATCGTCGTTGTTCTGGTCGTAACTGCGTGGAGCTTTTTTGCACACGTGCAATACGAGGAACGGTTTTCGTCCTTTCTAGCGAAACGAAAAAAAAAATTGTCGATCCCCCGTTCGTCTGAGGAGAGGGGAGTACGTGTCGTTCGTTCCACCTTGAATAGGGACCGCGGGGCGCACGCGATATGTCGTGCTTCCCGGAACTCTCCAACGGCCCGACGGACTTGTTTCAAGCCGACAAACGAGAGTCGCGTATCTCAGACCACCTTGCCCGATACCTTTTTGTCCAGGACCTCGGATTTCGACAGACTCAAGGAATTCTTGATAGGCCGAAACGGCCGCGGTTGGCTGCGGTGAAAATTTGCCACCCCTTTCGCAATCGCAGACATTTGGACCCCCCCCCCCCCCTCCCCACCTTTCATCAAACTCCCCTCGTTCTGACAAATCTTCTGGTGTGCGATTACTTGAAAGATGCTTTTTTTCAAACGGTTCATGATTGCGACTCTTGATCGGTCCGGTTTTCAAGGTCTGTTAATAGTCCTGATTCGCGTCACTCTTCCACTGAAAGTGCAGCCGCCACTTCAGAGTTTTATTCCTGGTTTTTGTTACATCAATTTGACAACAGTTAACTGCTATTCTTGTATCAATGCGTCGACTCTGTCATTAAACTGATACATTGTACTTCGATTTTCGAACTTCGATTGGTATTTATTCTATTTATTTCTTTTAACTAAAGTTGATGAGTTTTATTTTTCTTTAATCACAGCACATGGGTCCTGGAAAGATAACCCTTTGGCATGTTACTCTCTGAGAATATGTATAGGGTCAGTCTTTAACCTGGTATGATCATTGTCTAAAGAAACCAAGTCCATAATTTCTCACTTCTTTTAATTCTCTGGTCATTCATTCGATTATTTCATTTTGCTTATTTTTTACGCTGCGGTTACGTTGTCCGATAATCAAATTGGCAGATTCGTCAGCCTAGGATCAGTTTTAAAAGTGGAATATAAATAGTGATGCTATTGAGGACGGTGGGGTGGTATTTGACGTAGCCTTCAAGAATTCTTATGACTAACTGCATACAAGAATATTTATTCCGATATGTTACATGATGCCATGTAAGTTTTACTTAAAACAACGGAGTAAAAAACGGAATTGGCGACCTGGACTTATAATTTTAAGTAATGTAATCACACAATAACGAAACATTCTCCAACAATTCATCTAGGCAGAGGCCATTGAATTAACGCACATTTCTAATGGACCATTAATGCCTCAATGATTATTAAACGAACAATCAGATGTCTGTCGATAAGAGAGATGATATCAACAGCAATTCCAGACCCCATTTCATAAATAGCATAGACATCTAGCGAGGATTCCACTGTAGCTACTATCTCCTTAACTTATCATGGAACAAACGTATGCTAAATGTGTTCTTTTATCATGCACGACGTTAGAAACATAAATCATTATTCCATGTAGGTACAAATGATAATTCATTAATTATTACAACTGGATAGAGTATTTCCATCGGATATGCGATTTAAACATCCTTTCCCAATTTTTTTTTCTGGGTCCACTGGGCGTTTTCTTAACCGGATACCGTCAGGATTCGCGAAATATTCACTTAACCCTTTGCGGCATAGTGGTCCCGATAGGGACCACCTTTTTTCAAACAATTTTTAATGAATTTGAAGTAGTTTTTATTCGATTTATTTTGTTATTACATGTTTTTGGGAAGTTAAAATATCAAAATTCATGTGTATACTCTGCAAAATTATTGTCATTTTTTAAATAATTAACAAACAAAATCTAAAAATGATCCCTTTTAGATAAAAAATGCATTATTGACGAACCTTTTACAGATAAAATTACAAAATTGGGTACTCCGGGGTTTTCGGGGTCGCTGATCACGCCGGACTTTATGCATTTAAAATTCGGAATACATAGAATACCCAGCTTTACCTCGATCAAGTAAATTTTCACATTTCCGTCGGATACCTTGGATTCACATTTTCTAATTTTTAAAATCTGATTTCACACTCGTAATCAGCGACCCCGAAAACCCCTGAGAACCCAGTTTCTTCAATTTTGGTCGGCCATCTTGGACCTATCATTTTGAATTTTCATAATTTGACTTCAGATTCGCAATCAGCGATACCAGACACCCCCGAGTATCCAGTTTCATAAAGATCAAGTAAATTTTCACATTTATGTCGGCCATCTTGAATTCGACATTTGGAATTTTCAAAATCTGACTTCAGATTCGTAATCAGCGACCCCGAAAAACGCCGAGGAACAATTTTCAGATGTTTACCGTATAAAGAAAAAAGTATGCCGCAAAGGGTTAAAACTATCCGGAGAACCTTTTATGTCTTATGAAGTCTACAAGATGCATCATATTATATTCACAACCTGCTGAACACGGGTAATTCTATGTATAACTAGGAATTAGTTCATGATTATAAGTGGATAGCGTATTCCCCTTGAGATGTGCAATGTAAAGTCTATTGATTGACGTTTGCTGATTAGATTTAGATAGGAATTAACGAATGCTCGACTCAAATTCTCTGAGGAACTCTATATGTCGTCATGAAAAACAATTCCTCTGAAGTTTACATGATACATCATGTTATGTTCGCTACCATCCGAGCGTGGGTAATTACCATGCCGAATTTCGTGGAATAAGCAACGCCTGGAGTATTTGATACTTGGTGCAGAATTCATATTTTATGTGCTCCGCATGTTTCGTTATACGAATTTCATGTTTTGGCGAGCTGTGGTCGTAACGGGGATACACAGAAAACTCACATCTGAATATCTGGATTTTAAGATTTATATGTTTTGGATGTCGAGATTTTGATTACAAAGGCCGACAAAATATGAGAAAATTGCAGAACCAAGAATCAGAACATATTTTTCAAAGGTATTTGACGCGCTGAATTCGAATCCGACCTTAGAATAGCCCCTATACGTCAGGTTTTTGAGATATTTTAACCTAAAAGTGCAAAAAGTAAGTTTTTTGGGTACATTTGCGGTGCTGCAACTTCAAGACAAATTTTGTTTTCAAAACGATCGTGACGGTATCTCAAAGTACTGTTTCTTCTCTTCAAAATTCGTTTTCAAACGTAGAAAAATCATTATTGGTTACTGAGATATCGTCTGTTGAAGTTTCTGAGTTTGGCGATATTCAGAAACTGCCCAGAATCAGATACAGCTTCAAAAATAGAAAGAAATTAACCACGAAGACCTAAATTTTGAATGTTTCTTAAGATGTTCGGTGTTGCTGAGTAGGAATTTGAAGTCAGAATAACAAAATACAAAATGTTGGATACAATATGGCTGACAGCTTTTGTAAATATTTTATTTTAATATTTTTTTTTAAATTTTTTATTTTTATGGTTATATTGAATACTTATGAAAACGATTTCTCTACATTTTGAATGATCGTTTGACAGCTTTACCTATTTAGTTGGTATACATACACGGAAACACATTTTGAGCCAACATTGCTGAACAGAATCTGTGTACGATAGCCGTGTATGGTTAATCAGAAGTTTTATTTGATTCTGCTCAGTTTCTGAATATCGCCGAATTTGTCAAACTCAGAATCTTCAACAGACGATATCTCAGTGACCAATAATGATTTTTCTAAGTTTGAAAACGGATTTTGAAGAGCAAAAACAGCGTTTTGAGATACTGTCTTGAAGTTACAGCACCTCAAATGTACCCAAAAAAACGTACTTTTTGCACTTTTAGGTTAAAATATCTCAAAAACCTGACGTACAGGGGATATTCTGTGGTCGGATTCGAATTCACCGCATCAAATATCTTCGGAAAAGTATGTTCTGGTTCTTGGTTCCAAAATTTGTTGGCCTGTGTTATCAGGGTTTTGAAGGTCGATGCGTTCTCGACATAACATCCCATATCATGCAAATTTTACCAGAAATATTTTTCCGTCATTGATGTGATATGTATAATTTAACAAATGCAAGTCACTTCAGTTTTCTATGGCTATAGTTTTTTTCGGTATAAAGCAGGAGTTGTTTGAACTATTGCTGATTATTTGTAATAAGTTAATTATGAAACTTTCTCCATATATAGAAATTAGAATTAATCGAAATATGAGGGAGTTATACAATTACAATCATCATCATAACTTAATCCGTTTTTTAATTAAACTTCTATTTGGCGTAGCAATAAAATCTACATTTGATGCAATTGCCCGTCTTGGAATTATGATTCCTCGTTAAAATTATACACAATGACTCCGCGTGCGTGGATCGATAAAAATCTTCTCTCATAAATATCCTTCTCAATATCAGTAATTCATGTACATTAATTCCCGTTCTCGAATTAGAAGCAATATTTCGACTCTGTCCCTAATGAAGTTCCGAATAAAATTCGAAGTGATTTTTTGACTACGGGCTAGAACACCGGGTCGGGTTGAACAAATCGGAGCCATAAGGCGGGTGAAACGCCGGCGCCCGGATAATTAATGCGCCTCGATTAAGCGGGGAGCGACGTCGGTGCGTTTTGTTTTAAACTGGCGATGTTTAGCGCCCTGCTGGGGGCAATCCCGTTCGCCCTGGGGGGTCCTCGGCTCGTTTCGTTCGGTCAGTTCCTTGGTCCATCCGACGCCGCCGTCCAGGTTTGAACCCGGTGAACCCCAGCAGCCTTGAGTCCGCCTGCGATTCGATACCGACGGCCTATCTCTCGCGCACGGAAATTCGTAAGGAGACTCAACGGGATTTTACGAGCTCTCACAAAATTGAAGGAGAGAATTATTAACGGTAGGGATTTTTATTTCGTTAAGGGCCAAGAATTATGCGAGAGTGCGAACGTATACGAGGTAACTGTAATTTATAAGTAATCGTGGCAAGGTAACTATCCTTAAATTATTCGGAGAAGACGAGTGTTCGACCCCGCCGGATAAGCAACGAGTGGTGGAAGCAGCAGGCTCCTCAGCGTAAAAGTCCCCCTGAATGTCTTATGTGGCAGGGGTTTTAGCGTTAATCGCACCGTCCGAGCTACAATGAAACTACTTGTAATATCAACACATCCATGTCGTTCTCGGAAAAAAATTGTTTAACCTTTAATCCACCAGTAATATCGTCGGGCATAAAACACCAGCGAAAGTGTTCGCTTATTCCACCAATTCAAGAACGATTCGTGTAAACGCGATTTAACCAAATCATTTTTACAATCAGAAATTATTGATGATAACAAATCTGGTATACGTAATTTTCTTCGTAAGTAATCAACTTTGCATCGGTGTAATAAAAGAAAAACAATTCAAATCTGATAAAACAGACAAATAAATTAATTATTTATTTGAAATTGGATTCGTACCGCGGTATTTCAATTATCGTAAATTACGCTTTCACTTAGTTTTCAGGAATCTAATTCTGCTCGAGCGGTAAAAGATAAGAAACACGCAGGATGTATTCTACTCTATTTTCCACCTTTATTGACTGTACGTCATCCGAATAAATCCAGTGTTTTATGGCGATCGATCGTCATATCATTTCTGCGCGAACTCGCAAACTTTAATTTAGGTTTCAGAATATTCATTTGCATTATTCAGGGTATGTACATAGATTATTTGAAAAATATGTTTGACGTATGTCTGAAGAATGAACCGCCTTCGGTAGTCATGCATGATCGATTTTCACTCTCTACTAATTCCCCCTGAAACCGTTCTAGCGATGAATAGTATGGTTTTAACTAAACTAATTAACTTTTTGTACGTATGAAAAAGCTGTTGCCTTTGTACGGTCGGTTCGGTAAACACAATAAATCAACGTAAAGGGGAAAAAACGCTAAATGAGAGATCGAACGATAGCGATTCAGAGCGAAATGAGCGGCAACGAATTATACGCCAAACAATGAGCGCTACCAGTCGGGTCCTTTTGGCGAATCGCAGCCAGTATAGGATCTATAGACCAGGAGATCGAGCAATCCACTGATCAACTTGCTTAGTCATCCGTGATTGTTGAACTTGCCGCTTTCTTCGAGATAAAGTTATATAGCCTTCCAGATGCGGCGTTCCTTTGACCCTCTCTTTTCAATGTCCAGATACCTTTTATACGTAAGCGCACTTGTCAAATTGCATTCGTCGAATAAATCATTAGTTCGATTAGCAGCGATATTAATGTAGGAATTCATAAAAATAGTTTTCGCTCAATGTACTTCTAAGAAAAAGAAAACTATTGCCGCTCACGCAATATCTTTGTCACTATGTAGATCTTCGCATAAAAACGAACGTAGCTAGACATTTAAATCACGACATTTTAAGATTTGTATATTTTAAACGTCGCATAAACTCTTGTTTAATACGTACAGAAAAGTTTTCTGATTTTTATTATTTCCACATTAGAGTAACTGAGTAGACTCGAATCTCATCAACCTGTTCAGTGGAACCTTTATTAAGCTAAACTAAAGTTTCTGAGACGCGAAACTCACTTCAAAGCGTTCTCAGAACAACGGAAATGGACAGATACTTAGGAGTGTAAGCATCGTAAGCACGGGTTGGATGGTGATTGGATAAGTTGAATTGTTGTTGACGTACGCCGCGCCTCATTGCGTCTCGTCACGAGATCCGCCCCTTTCCGCCAAATCTTGGCACGCCGTTAGACGTCTTCTTTCCATTCCTTCCACCAAAATAGTCGACTTTCGTCACATTCCCCTCTTTCTTTGATATTAAATGAAATGGCTCGTGTTTGCCTAAACCAAACGAACTGGAGCACGCCACCGTCAAAAATCGACCCAACAATTCAAATGTTTTCTCATTCTTTTGAGGTTTCACCTTAAGAATAAACTAGTATTCGGAATTATTTCGTGGATAAGGTTGATCTATAATTGCATCATTTAAGAAATTACATTTAGTAAGATAAGTAACTGAGAATCAACAAAGCTGATGCATCGAGCATCAAACATGAGTAGGTTCCGTTCCTTTGGGTGTAGCCCCAAGACAAAATGAACCTTGGCAATTTTCAGTTCGTACCATTGTCAATAAGTCTTGTACTTCTTCTAGAAGCAAAAACTTACCCACTGATCGATCCTGCTCTTTCTTCCCATCTCTAACAGTTTACGAAACATTGCGGTGCTGGGTTTACGAAAGAACTCTTACCGCCTATCACGGAAAAAGTCGATCTTTTGAGAAACCTTCCGGCATATCTGTCTTTGTTCCGGCGAAGATAATAATACGCCCGAGTTCTTCCTACAAAGAGGTAGGACTGGGTCACGTTTAACCAGAATCCGAATTCCCGCGGGTCATCGCAGCTTCTAGGGAGCATTATTCCTTCTACCAATGACCCAAAAACATGAAAATTCTTTTATCAAAGGATTACGAAATACAGCAATGCGTTTCAATTACTGATTGGTGATGCATTCACAGAACATAATGCACTTGGTATTCGTGTGGGATACTTTGATACATATGCGTTTTATATTAGTTCATATTAATATATGTATTTGCGGAACAACGAAATGATGCTTTAATGTTTTTTGTCTCAATTAATCAGTAATTTAATTACAATTAAATTTATAATAATTTTTTCTGTTCAGGTATGGTTCCAGAATCGCCGTGCAAAATGGAGGAAACAGGAAAAAGTTGGACCTCAGGGTCATCCATATAACCCTTACTTAGCGACAGGTGGTCCTCCACCTTCTGCAGTCGTCGCACCAACATTACCGAATCCTTTTGCTCATCTGGGAAGTTTCGCATTACGAAAACCATTCGAATCATTTCGATATCCTCCGTTAGGTCACGGACCAGTAGCTCTACCAGGTGGTTATGCGGGACATCCTTATCACCGGGCAGCTCCACCACCATTGTTAACGCATGGAATGCCTATTGGATATTCCTCAACGGCATCATTCCAAAGTCTTCTGGCAAACATTTCGGCAGCCCAAAGACCAAAACTGTTGCGGAGTTCGCCACCTCCGCCTCCTCCCGCACCGACGGTTGCAATTCAGCACCCTCCGCCAGCTCCACCACCGGCTGGACCTCCGGTAGCTAGTTCACCTCAAGGCTCACCAACCGGTAGTGTAGGAAATGCTCTTCCCGATATTGATCGACGAGCCAGCAGCATCGCTTCTCTCCGACTTAAGGCTAGAGAGTACGAACTACACTTGGAGATGTTACGTAAAAACGGAGACATGATCAGCTGAAAAAGCGACTTCGTCTCATTTCGAAGCGCTTCATTATCTACTGAAGATCGTCGTTCCTGAATCCGTTTTGTCATAAAGGACTAACGGCAAGATCTTCGACAATGAAGTTGCGGAATAACCCTTTTCCTTGATGGACAGCGGATATTTGCAAATAACCTTTTCGGGTGATGTTGCGAAAGCAAAACTAATCGAGGATAAGGTGGATTTCGTGAACAGGAAGGCGAGCTTCATTTCATAAACTTCACCGCAGGCTGCGAAGAGTTAGCTGTCACGAAATTGAAGTAAAATGATGTGTTCTACTTCGAAGTTCCTTCTAGGAAATCGTGATGTTCGAAGTCGACTTCGTCTACAGTTTTCGAAAGGTATTTCGCTGGGCGATGAACCTTTTCGTGAATCACTCGAGGCTAACGTCGGTGCGAGAGAAAGTTGACGCATTCGGAGTTCTCGAAATTTGAATTCTATAGAAATTGTTTGACAGAATTTTGGAACTGCTCGCGTTTGAAACGAACATGTGTAGCTTTTTCATTTATATATTAACGAATTGCTTGGAATTTATACTGTGTAAGAAAGTTGCAATGATAATTTCGAAGACTTTACTCTCTTAATGAACATACGCTGCCGAAGGCTTGTTGGACTGTTTAGCCGCATATGACTTTCTCTCGAGAAAAACTACTTTGTACACATTTTCTATACCTTAAATTAGATCGTTTCGTCGGTGTACCAGTCTACATGAATGAATGTCTTTTTTAGGATTTAACGAACTCTTCGAGTAATTTTAATTGAGACTTTTTCCGTAACATTATTTAAAAATCGATTTCTGATACACATTCAAATATGTTACGTAAAAAAACTCTATTTTGTACAATGTATAAAATGACTAATAATCAGATTAAAAGCGCATTTCTGTTTCCTTAAAATTACACGTAGTGTCGATTATTTGGAGGTTGCGTTATTCACGCAATCACAAAAGAAATTGTATTTTTATTTAAAATATAGTATGATTGAGACGGTCCTGGATCGAAATTCAGTTTTCGCATCGTCAGCACTTTCTTCGGCTGTTGCGAATGGAAGTCGTGCAATACGCATAATATTTGTCGTTGCGGATTGAAGAAAAATATTTCTGTCTTACTCCGTGTTATTTGCACGAAGTCCTTGAAAATGGTAGATAACTATGCGAGGATGTATAGACATTAAATGAAATCGCACAATATGAGGTACTCAAATATTTATGCGAACCGATCAAAATATCGCGTGCCTTAATCCAAAGCAGCAAACAAGTGTGAACGTTTTTAAAACACGACATGCACAACTAAAAATAACTGAAAGTTTAAGCAAAATTGTATTTTAAGTGAATAAGCGAAAAATTATTGTCCGTCCGCGCACGACGAAATTTATGTTGTTTCAATAACGTCGCTGCTGATCGACCGACAAGTTTGAAAAATTACGACTCGATTTTTAACTGAAAAGCTGATTCGAGATTTTGAAGATATTTTAAGTAAAAAATAATATTTACATTATTTTTGTAGAATGTACATTTTGTGTATAAAAATATAAATTTATATTTCGTTTTACTACTTCATGCGGTATTTTATGGTCTTAAATACTTAATTCTACCTAAATTATTTTTTTATAAATTTTAAATGTGTTTTGTAGCAAAGAAAATTTTTGCGAAGGTTACTTTACGAGTTAAGTCGTCATATAATTTATCCATTTGATCATTTCGTTCTTAAATTTCTCCGAGATTTTTGGTATTTTTGAACTGAATTTATTTCAGAAGCACCTTCACTCGGTTTGAATAGAAAACTAATCATTTTCAGACTTTGCGATCTGCAGCGATGGTTGTAGATTTGTAAGAGAAGGTTGCGATTGTAACTTCGATAGGAATAGTTCTGCTTACCTAACTTTATATTAGAAGTTAATACGTTAATGTACACCTAGGCAAAATATTTATACGTATTATATACATATTATTGTATATGAATATTGCATTGTTATTGCGATTATGTAGCTGTAAGAATATCGCGTTTAAAAAGAATGCTATGTACATAGTCTGAATTTCAAGTACACGCGGGTATTCATGTAAATTGGAGCAAAACTCTTGGAAGCATTAGATATTTCAAATTGATAATGCGTACCCTCTGTTTCTTTCGTGAATTTGATTGCAGAGGAATAAATGAAAAGAAATTTTATTTTTTTCTATTAAAGTTTTGTACGTCGTGTAATGTTAATTTAATGTATGCATTAAGCAATTATTTTATATTAGATTTTGAATTAGATTTCATTGAAAAACTATTTTTAAATATTTCAATTCAGAACAACGAAAATTTCTATATTGTATACTTTAACGTGCAAATTTTAATGAAAAATTAATAATTTACGGAATGTTCTCGTGCTCCCAAAGTGTCTGTGTGAAGTATACCCGAAGTGCGATGTATGTAACGAACGTGTAATAAACTATATTTCCTTCATTTTGCAAAGAATAAAATATTGCCAATAATTCTCAGTGTACTCCTATTTCTAATATTAAAATCCATCATTCATTTTTAGTGTTTTGTATCTTTTGCTGCAAAAACTGGATGTCATTTTCGACAATTTAATATTAAAAACATGAAAAAATCTATTTGTTTATGGTCAACATATAACCTGACAATGTCATATTACTCGTTGAAGTTTAACGCAAAACTTCGATCTGACTGGAATAAAAATTGTTGCAGCTAATTGTGCTTACAGTTTTATATATTGCGAAAATATATCTTAAAAAAGTTTTGGACTAAGTATAATGAAACACCAATTTTTTCTTATAGAATCAATTTATTTCAAAGACTAAGAGATATTCCACTGATCGCTTCATCAAAACGTAAGAAATGACAATAGTTTCATTTTATTTGCTAAATTTTTCAAGAATTAAGGTTTGAAATAGTCGGGTGATCTTTCGCCAACTGGAAAATTTGTTTCCTCGTTAACAAAGCTGCTCAAGGGAACTTGAACATGATATTCCCTAAAGATTGTTTTGAAAACTATACTATTTAAATGCAGCAAATGTAGTTCCAGTTTGGATTGTGCAAATACGCTACAAAAATTGCAAAGTGCAATTTCACTGTAAGAAATTTCCAGAGATTACATGAGTGCGAAATTTTGTTGCGAAACGTACTTTAGTTAGTCTAGAATAAATATCGTCTTAACATTAAAAAATTAAAGCCAACGAGGTTTGAGAAACTAATTTAAAATTGAAAAATAAATGAAATATCTCCTATTTCAATTCGACAGCTTATGTAACAATACTCCTGTGTTGTTTTTGATACTAATCAGTGTTCACTCAAGTAATCACTAAGGTACGTATCATTTCTAGTAAATATATCATTAGTTCTAGGAGTAATATATATCGCTGCTAAGTAATAATTACTAATATCATTTATCACTTTAAGATAAAGGAAATAAGAGGAGTACATATTGTTAACGATGTTTTGTTTTTAACAAAGTAACATTCTGAAAATATTGTTTTTTTCCTTCGACTACGATAATTTCTTTCCTCTATCCTTTAATATTATTTAATTATTATATATAATATTATGTTAATATTATATAATAAATCCGACTTATTTACATCACGGATCTAGCATAATTGATTCAGATGCAGCATTGCTAATCCTCTTGCGTCCCACTTCAGTTCTGTTTATAAAGTCAACCCCTTTAATGATTTTCGTGGTCCATTCCTATCGACCTGTACTACTGCATACGTAATATCTAAAGCCGACTTGGTCGCAGTATTCAACGATCTCCACAAAAATACCCACGGAGGACCCGATGGCATTCCACCATACTTCCTTAAATATTGTCTGCCATCCCTTATTGATTCTGTGTTGCTCTAATTTAATCAATCACTGTCCTTGGGCATCTTTCTAACTGTTTAGAAGAATGCACATATAGAACCTATTTGCAAGAAAGGTGATGGAATCTTGGCTTGTAACTATAGATCAATATCAATACTCCGTACCTTATCAAAGATATTCCGGAAACTTATAGCGAAATATAATTCTGATCTCGTTCAACCGCGTGTTATTCAGGAGCAGCGCTGTTCCAATCGAGGGCGATTGATCATCAACAACCTCATTCTATTCACTGAATTTATCTATAACGCCCTTGAACATCACTCACAAGTTGATTGCATTTACATCGACTTTTCCTAGGCCTTTGCTCTTATCAACCATTCTCTCCTTGTTCACAAATGTTACGCTATTGGTATTAGGGGTGACTTGCTATCCTGGCTGAGTTTTTACTTATCTAACAGGTCTCAAATACTTCGCGTCAATGAGTGTTGCTCTAAGTCGGTTCAAATTTGCTCTGGCTCCTTAGGGGTCCAATCTGGGTCCTGTTCTCTTTACCATTTTTATTAATGACATTTCTTCTGTACTTTTTTTAGTCTACGCAGATGATGTAAAGGTTTTTAAAGAGATCAGTGGACCCATGGACGCTTCTCGTCTCCAAAGAGACTTGAATTCTCTGAGCCTCTGGTCTTCTCTCAATGATTCCAACAAATCGTGTATCTTATCCTTCTTCCGTGAAACTAAGTTACTCGAATTTTACTACATTATCTCACATATTAAAGTTTCCAGATATCTCGCCATTATAGATCTCATAATTCGCTTTGATAAATCCTATTCGTTTAAGCCGCGTATTGAAGAAATCACACTGCGTACTAATTAGAGAGTTGTATTCATTTTTTTAGCTCTACTTCTATGTTTCATTGTATACTTGTATAAAACACTCGTTCTTTCTATTCTTAATTGTGGATTCAGGGTTTGGTCGTCCCATTTCAACGAGGATTGACATCTCCTTGATTCAGTTCACCATAGATTCTTAAGATATCTTGCCTGGATATCTGGTAAGCATATATCCTTCGACCACAATTTCCAACCACCTATCTGCTCATTTTCAACTATCATGTTTGTCTTCCTTGCAGACTTATAATGATCTGACCTTTGTTTATAAAATTAAAAATAATATAATAAGGTCAGTGCCAGGTTCATCTCTGTTCTCTGACCGTAACCTAAACCACAACCTACGGGATCCTAGAGGAATTCTTGAGTTAAGGAATTTGCGAGTTGGAGCCTTTTAATCTTATATCCAGTGCACGGTATTTTCTGTACCTCGTTACCATTTTTTGTATGTTTCTTACGGTTATTTCGTACAGATTATTGAACACTGCTCTCATTTAGATGTAAAGGGCTTGTTCCCTTATATATTTGAAGTAGAGTAATTTTTCCATGATTACGAAACACACTTCTGAATTCTGCCGAAATATTTGTAACTTTAGAAAAAAAACCGCCAGAAAAAACGAAAGAAAAATGTTTTAATATTCCTTAATTGTACATTCATAATATCATAGAAGTATAATTTTTCAGAGCTAATGGATTACTTCTATTCTTATCTTCTTCCCTACTTGAATTAAAGTATCTTAATAACTCCACCTGATTTTCAGTGGACATAGGTTAGAATGAACGAGTATGCCTTAGCTAACACAGATATGGAACCGTAAATTTTTTTATTTAAGTTTTTGTTGATAATGTTTTATAATATGCCGTCTGAGACAAGTATCACTATACTACGATTTAAATGAACTTTTTGAATGTTATTTTGATCTTTAAACTCAAAAGTATAAATATCATACTAATATATTAATTGTCAACAAACATTTCTTGTTTTATATTTTCTAAGTAGCTTAGTAATTTTAAGTTTTAAGATATTCATTTTATGACTCATCCTTAATGGAACTCACCTCTACGACAAGGTTAAGTGAGGTTTTCGTAAAGTTAATAACCTTACTAAACCTTATCATAAGTTTGGATTAAGGCTGTCATTGCTTACAAAATTGATGTTTATGACTGACGTAAGAAATATTTGTAATATTATTTATACAATTTTTACTAACTTCTGAAAATCAATATTTCATATTGAAAACATTGAAGTTATATAAAATGTCACATTTATTATGAACAACTACTCAAAATTATTGTTCGTAAAATGATTTTGATCACACGAAAAAAGAGGTGTTAAAAATCAAATTTATTAGAAATTATTGTAATCGAATACATTATATCGACATCATACTAATATATCACGTGAAATACTTAAAATAACATACTAAAATAATTGAAATAATTTGAACACTATCATGTTACTCACTTTGCATAACTTACTGCACGTCAAAACATTGACAAGGAATTTGGTACGCTTCTTGACGGCATCGTTCTGAAATCAAAATTTATAATTTATGACTGAATGTGAAGTAAAATCAGTGAAGCTATTTGTTATAAAATTCTATTTACTATGATGTAAGTATACATTTTTAAATCAAATTTTAATCGACGATTCATTTCTCTAAATGTGTGAATTGTATTCCGAAATGTATCGGCCTGAAACTCTCTGTAACGCAAATCTAAAGATTCGGCTTTATTGAAAGGAATCCCTGAGATTATCGGAATTTACAGTACGCAATCTGCATTCGTGGTGATGATGGGCGTTTGAGCGCTTTGAGGTCTCGTGTTAACCAAGTTAGTTACCCAGGTTACCCGGAAACCTGCAATTAGGGACTGTTATGTACGCCATACATCGGGGGGTCAGAAAAACATGAGAAGCCTAGAACGATTGAAAGCCATTAACTTCCTAAGCCCAGCGTTTATGCTTTCCAGCAAATTAAATTTTCTGCATAATTTCAAAGAGGGGAAAAAGAAAATACGAAGGTAGCGAATGCAGCCGATTGCTCGATGAAAGGTTTCATTACCATATTAATGGGCTTCAGGTTGTGCATCGATGTACTTATTGAAATTTAAAAATAGATCAACATTACTATCGTACATTTTTCTATACAATTCGATGACATGTAATATTCTCATCCAGCTCTCAATGTTTCTGGTGTTCCTTTTAATTCTCTGCATACATATGCATATAGCCGTTTAATTTGTTAAATTTCACTTAATGAAATCGAAGTACAAAAAATAGTGGAATTTAAAGAACTGCACTTTGCGAATCACGTCCACTGTGGCTATTAACATAATTTGATTCTATGAACAAACGATGGCAACATGTTTCAACGAAAATGTAAATTTGGTAATTTGCTTCGCAAGAAATTCTTGAATTGTAAATTTAAGTATTCGACTGCGGCCTTTACTAGACGAGAACCAGTTACATGTTATAATAATGACCGGTTACGGAGTAACTGGAAATGAGATCCGCTAAGGGGCTATATGGCGATCGTCGATTTATTTACACCATGCAGTAATTTCTTAATGGCGGTCTGGCACGACGGATTGGGACCAACTTTGAATACGTGGTTTGTCTGATGATGCGCAACATGAAACGTGATTTTAGTACCCATCGAAAACAACATTGAGCTCTAGGGCACGTATTTAAACGAACTATATTTATTTTAAAAAATTGTTTTACATATTTCTGACAACATCTGAACCAAAAAATCAATTTGGTTTTACAAATGTAATACTGTTAGCCGCAGTAGAGAAAATATACTTCTACAAATGTTGACTTTGGAACACAGAGAGAAACAAAATCGTTATAATAGAACCATTTTGTAATCGTAAAACGCTGTAACACAAAAAGTTTTTAGTTCATTTAATGCACATCCGAACTCAAAATCTCACAATTGGCTTTAGATCCCCAGAATTACTAACCTAAAACAAAAAATGTTGCTATTCGAAAAAACTATAAACATCAGCTTAAAGTGACCTTCTTGCCCTTTCGAAAACCGTTGAATATGATTAAATATCTCCCTTTATGGTTGATATGTAACATTTTTAAATTATAATGATTATCAATTTTTCTATTGCTGGACCCTTATTACAAATGTGAATATGTAAAACGGTTATATCTCAGTGAAATTATGAGATATACAAGCATAAAAAATCGTATTTGAAAGTTCTTGGTTTTCTACCTTACACAGAGAAAATTCTCCTTAAAAACTTCCCCACGCTTTATGGTTTCAGTAAGATGTTAAGAGACATTTTCGTGAATTAATTAAAATACGTGTTCCCAAATATTCTCGCCAGTATGGTAATTTTTTTATGGAAATGTAGAAATTATCAACATTTTTCGATTATTAGAAACTTCCTACGAAAACTTTTTTCAGTGTAGGACGATGTTTTTCGTGTAAAATAAATATGTCGATGTGACATAATCTCATAAAAAGGCCAAACTCAATTTCAACTTAATTTTTGTATTTTTAGGTAAGGACATCTCTAAAACCAGAGTCAACTGAGAGATCTTGACCTCGGGTTTGGCTTCAGTTTTTTTCGAAAAAATAAGTTTTTGGTCCGTATTTTATATATTAGTTATTCGCATTTCAAATTGTCATTTTTTTCGGTCGTTTATATTTCCGTTATTATGACCGTTTCCAAAAGATATATATCTGAAAAAGTTTCGTAAGATACTTTCAATTTTATGAAAATATCATAAAAAAAATTGATTCTGCTTAAAACAATTTTTAATTTATTCGAAGCAATTTTTGCGTACAATGTGCAGAACGCACCAATTTTTACTCAAGTTAACCATTTCCGGTACACATTTTTCTGATGAACCAATTTTCATGAAACTGCCCAACGGGCACGAAAAACCCAAATGTTTGTAAAACGTTTTTAGAATGTTCCAGAAACGTTCCTAAAACGTTTTATGTCTGCAACTTTTATGGAACGTTTTATAAACGTTTCATTCATGTTTAATAAATTTTTAATAAATGCTATTGCATGCAAATGTTCAATCGGATCGAGATGAAACTGGAGACTTGGGGGTTTATGAGGTCGCTGATGACGTGACTGAGATTCGTAATCAGCAAAAAAACTCCAAGCACCCGGTTTCATCTTAATTAGGTAAGTTTTCCCATTTTTTACAACCATCTTGATCTACCATTCTGAATTTTCAAAAGCTGAGTTCAGATCTGTGATCAGCGATCACAAAAATCCCCGAGTACCCACCCAACGGGCACGAAGAACCCAAATGTTTCTAAAACGTTTTTAGAATGTTCCAGAAACGTTCCTAAAACGTTTTATGCCTGCAACATGGATGAAACGTTTATAAAAGTTGCAGTTTTATGTCTGCAACTTTTATGGAACGTTTATAAACGTTTTAGGAACGTTTCGTCTTTTGTCTTTAAAAACTCTAATTTTCAACTAGGTTACGAATTTGAAGTCAGATTTTGATAATTCAAAAATGGGGGACAAATTTTCTAAATTGCAACCATTTCACTTGATATTTGTTACTCTGGGGTTTTCGGGACTGCTGAATATGAATTTTAAAAATTTTTCAACCAAAATGGTTCCATTTTTGGAAAATTTCTCCGTCGTATTGTAACCGTCATTTTAAATTTTCAAAATATATCATCAAATTTGTAATCAGTGACCTCGAAAATCCCCGAGTAACAAGTTTCAAGCAGATTGGTTAGACTTTTCAAAAATAGTGTGCGCCAAAAAAACCAAAAGATTTTCCAAAAACTGTGAATACTACCATCTTTGTGGATTTATATATTTTTTTTCAATATAGCAATTATGAAAATGGCCAACACCATAATATTCAGTACACCTTAGACTATCTAGAAATGAATTTGGTTTTAATTTACATAAATTCCAGAATTTCTTAGTCTACTTTATATCATGACAAAGTTTTGCCTTTTTCTGGCATTCTGGGAAAAGTCCAAAATGACAAAGATCTTCGTCATTCGCAGTCAAGGGGTTAAATTAGGTTATTTTAGGTTAGGTTAAGTTAGGGTTTTTTGTGTAGATCTGGAAGCTGTCAGAAATAATTGTTACTCTAAAAGCAAATATTTAACTGAATCATTCGAGTCAAAATGAAAGTTAAAAACAAGTATACTTTTTGTTTCTTTTTTCATAATTTAATCATAAACTCGCCAAATGATTGGTCGTAACCTTAGCATTTATAAATTTGACTAAGTTAATTGTACTAATACATTTGGCCACCCAAATTTTCAAAACTAAGTGTCATTAATCAAATATTTCGCATTGATCAACAAGTCAGCATTGGGTCGTTATGAGTACCTATCACACGGACCTTAACCTCAGACTGACTCACAGACTGACACGTCAAATATCCGCAGACGAGGGACTTAACGCCCTATCTTATATAACGTAGAGAGTGAAACGATCAACGGAAGTAAAAAGGAAAAGAATAAGTAAACATACAAAGGTAAAGGAAAGAAGAGTAGAAAAAGTCTGAAGACTAAAAGACAAAAGCAGACAAAAAAGCAAAAAGAAATGGCAAAAGAGAAATGTTGCACAGAAAAGCAAGGAAGACTGTATATGGAAGAAAAGGGGCTAGAAAGCCATGAAGGGAGAGAGAGAAAGAAGAAGAAGAGCTACTCCATGATGAGGGATGTGCGGCGTGACGGTCTAATTGAGGCCTTCTTGATTGCATTTACACCGCCGTACGGCCTCCCGTATCAACGGCATCGTAGATGGTTCGAGGTCGCTCCTGCTTCGTCTCCGTTTTTGCTTCTACGTCTTCTCGATTCCTTCGTTATCTTCTTAGCTTCTTCTCTTCCTCTTCTTCGTCAGTTATCCCTTTCGTACTACCTTTTCCTTCCGTAAAATGATTTAAACTCATGCATTAAAAAGTGAAATAATTCGTAGGAATGATCGGTAACCAATGGTGGCGGGTCATTTAAACGAAACTATTCAAGTTTATTTTCTCATTTCCGGTTTCAAGTTGAGATTCAAGTATTCAATTGCTATTAAAGAAAACAAAAATTAATTCTATATATCAAAATTTGGTATTATAATTTTGTTTTCTCCTTTTTATTTACAATCTGTCCAGTACGACAATAAGTAAATCGTATATAATTTAATTTAATTACATGTAGGTGTATCACCAATGATCCGCAATTTTAAAAGAAATTCATTTATAACAGGTTATTTGATTTATTCTTCTTATTTAGTCTTGAGTTATCGAACTTGATCGTCAATAGATCTGCAGATTTTTGTATTTGTCAGTAATCCATCTTATTTCGTCTTGAACAGAGATAATATTTTAGTTCTTCCTTATTAGCTCGTTGGGAACAAACCAAGGAGCGTTTAAAATATTCCTTAAGATTATATTTTCAAATCGTTGGATGATCTCGATATTTGAATTTGAAACTGTTCCCCAGAGCATTATTACGTAGGTCCATACTGGTTTGAGTATACTTTTATATATATTAATATCTTATTTTAAGTTGATAATTTCGATCGTTTGCCTAGCAGCCGGTACATTTGTCTGGTTTTCATATCTAGTTGCTTTCATTTGTTCCAAATATGTCCCCGCTATGTTAAGGAGGTTCACCAGGTACCTATCGAGTCAAATATGGAACGGACGCCAAAATGACTTCGGTGGTACGCTTCCTAAGACGTTGCCGTCCGTCAACATAACCAAAAATGACCCGTTTAGCTATTTGTTTATTTTATTTCTTGTCTCTAAAGGTAGGAAGAGACGTTTTTCTTTCTGTAAATAAAATCTCACAAATTTTTTTATCAGTAGTATAAATTTTACGAAAAACTCAATGTTAATTCAATACGAATTTCATGAATACATACATGTTCCCATAAAACTCAGTGTTAAAGAATCGTGAACATTTTTATTAATTTCTCTGCTCTGAAGGTACCTAGGGGCTTGAAACTTTGCAGGCATTAATTTCTTTCATTGTTTAACCTACTATAATTTTTTCGTTAAATTCTCAATGTTAATTCTTTGACCTGGTGAACCTCCTTAAGCGACGATCTAGATGTATTCCTACGTATTTTACTAAACAGTGTTGAGGGACTGGTTGATTATTTAGGTAGAGATTAGGGCAAGTTCCGTGTTTTAAGGTATAAGTCACATTTTATGAC
Source organism: Trichopria drosophilae (assembly GCA_030407085.1). Classification (NCBI taxonomy): domain Eukaryota; kingdom Metazoa; phylum Arthropoda; class Insecta; order Hymenoptera; family Diapriidae; genus Trichopria; species Trichopria drosophilae. The sequence goes on along the minus strand of CM059586.1, from coordinate 66,868,659 downwards.
TTATTTTCGTTAACTATTATTCCCCAATTACACAGGACCACAAAATAAAAAAAAATTTTGGAAACTGAAATGCGACTAGGTGATTCTTATAGATTTTTAGCCGCTGAATCCGAATCTGTGCACAGAATTTGCACATCACGTCTGAGATTTTGTTTATGTGAGGTTATAGTACGTAAAATTGCTCTTTTTATGCGTATTTGCACATTCAATACATAAAATAATGTTTCGACCGGTGAATGAAGTGGAATTGTGTAATTCTTGTAGAGTTTTGGCCGTTGAATCCGAATTCGGGTACAGAATTTGCCCATCACGTCTGAAATTTTTTTTATTTTCAGGTTATAGTGCGTAAAATTGCTTGTTTTATGCATATTTGGACATTAACTATATAACAACGTGTCGACCGGAGAATGAAGTGGAATTATGTAATTCTTGTAGATTTTTGAAACTGAAACTGGTAGGAAATTCGTAGCAAGATATTCAGCCGATAGGGGCCCATAGAAATTCGGAGCAGGAAATTCAGCTGCTATCACGCCTGTGTCATTGGCAAAGATGTAATGTCTATGCCATTTTCTTCACAAATGGAATGGATAGCACCCGAAAACCATGCAAGTGATTGTTATTTTTGTTTGTGCGATTTAAACGGGCATACTTCAAAAAGTACGCAAAACATAATTTTAGGATTGTGGAAAGAATTGGCGGAACTTTTGGCGTCAAGACTGAAGGAAAGGAACCTATTAGCTCCAGGAACGAATATCACGTTTTACAGAACTAGAGACCAATCTCTCAGAAAATGTTTTCGCTAGAAAATTCGTTAGTGTATTGTAATTACATTAACGGACTAGTTCACGAATACAACAGTATTACATATAAAGCCGAAGACTGGCGGCTTTTCATCGACTCGTCGTTAAGGAGTTTAAAGGCGGTTTTGCTGCACAATCGTAATATCTATGCTCCCACCCCTCTGGCTCATTCTGTAACGTTAAAAGAAGGGTATTAAATCTTGTCATTCGGATTCAACGGCCAAATATGTACAAGAATTACCACAATTCCACTTTATTCACCGGTCGAAACATTGTTTTATGTAGTGAATGTGCAAATATGCAAAGAGCAATTTTACGCACTATAACATCACATAAAAAATCTCAGACGTGATGAGCAAATTCTGTGCCCAGATTCGGATTCAGCAGCTAAAAATCTATAAGAATCACCTAGTCGCGTTTCAGTTTCCAAAATTTTTTATTTATTTTGTGGTCCTGTGTTATTAAACTAATGTTGTATGTTATTTAACATTGCAGATTTTCAGTAGCTTTAAATGCTATTTTATGATTTGATAATATTGTAGTGTCATCAGCATATATAGCCATAGTAGTTTCTTTCATATCTGGTAGATCTGATGTATATAATAGGTATAAGGTCGGACCTAACACACTATCTTGAGGCACACCTGCTTTAATATGGTGAAGCTCAGTTATATGTTCGTTTACCTTTACTTGGAATGTTCTATCACTCAAGTATGATTTCCGTAAGTTGTGAAATTTTGTAGGTAAATAGTGTTTAAGTTTCACAAATAGTCCTTCGTGTCATAAGTTATCGAAGGCCTCGGAAATATCGAGGAAAACTGCATTACAAAAGCTATTCTTTTCGAAAGCTTGTCTTATTGATGTTGCAACTCTAAGTACTTGTTCAATACTACCATATCTGCTTCGAAAGCCAAATTGATACTGTGGTATTAAATTATTTGTTTCAGTTATGAAATCCAGTCTATGGTAGTATAATAATATTCAAAATTATATGAAAAAGAAAAAATCTACAAAATTAGTCAACTTTTTGAATTTGACAACTGAATAGTGAATCAGTAGTAGTTTCATTGATTGGCACAGAGCCTGTCATAATTTCAAGTTAAGCATTCTTGGTGGAATCACAACTTGAATGGTAAACATATGAAATGTCTAGGTAGGCAACATACTATCTAATCGGAGACCGGTGATTTATCGCGGTATAATAAAAGAGGTACAGTAGAAACTGTATATAGTGGACCTATGTATAATGGAACCCTTGTTTAGTGAAGTATTCAAACTCTTATTAAGTGGAGTTCAAACAGCCAATACGCGGGCTTCAAGTTAAAACATAGGCCAGAAATAAATCTGATTGTTTGATTGCGTCACGTGACGAGCCGCTTGGTGACGGAGAAAATTCTATCCCTCTTAGTTTACTAGACAAGGGGAATGAAAATCAACGTGTCCCGTATAGTATACACAGATTCCTTGTACAATAGTGCCTGTTCTAATTCACGCCGTTGGTTTTTAGAAAATGGCGGCCCCTCTGCTAATTCACGTTACTTCTACAACCCTACTGAGATCCTCCGTCCACTGAAATCGTCCGTGGACATGAGCTGGTCGTCGTCCCGGGACACCTGTTTCGGCTCCTCCACCTCGCGACTGGGCTGCATCCGAAGCAGCCCGATGGTCAGGAGCCCTGCGCGTTGCATTGCTTGTAACCGCATATACAGGGAGTAGGGTGGTTAGCCCTACCCCCCGTTGTTATGCCTCTCTCGTTTGTCTCTTACCTCGCCATCCACTGGGGTTGGTTACCCAATCTCTGGCAAGGTTGCTAAGAGTCCAGGGCCCACTGGCTTTAATAAGCACACGTGGAGGTGAGAGTAGGCCATTTGGGAAGATAGGCTAAGATGCAGCTTTTTGCATAGCCGCATTGTGTTACGCGTCATTCCCTTTGGGCCCCAAAATGGTTTCAATCAAACCGCTGGGCCTTAAAGGGATAAATATACTATTAATATTAATATTATTATTATTATTATTATTATTATTATTGAATAATAAGCATAGCTTTTTTACCTTTGAGTGGTATTATCGCTATCTATATTTTGGTTTTTGGATGTAATGTAGTGACCTTCTCTATTATTAATGATAAATATTAAAAATATTTGTTAATCATTACGCAATAAACGATTTTACAATTTTGAATTCACGTTGAATGAAACCCGTAATCTCAGATAGGGGGACGAAATTCCTCCTCTTCCACCATACGCGCTCTACTATACCTTTCTTACTATACCATGGTTTGAGAGGCTTATAAGGTATTCTTACGAAGTGCAGACAAAACTATATTTATAAAACTTTGGAAACTTTAACATTTTTGTCAGAAAACTCATTTAAGATTAAAAAATATGAGAAACAAGAGAAATTCAACATTTTTCCAGAAATATGTCTTTACTTCGGTATAAAAGCGTTATAGTCGTTCATATATTTATTAATAAAACTTTCTAATGTATTTTTGCCGTACCTCCTAGGAATACAAAAACTTTGCATACATTTATTAAAGTAGACGTAATTGTATACCGAGTACCAAATTGTAGGTATCAACATGTAGAAGTTACAAAGAAATTTTTATCGGCATGTCATACTTTGTTGTGTGGTTATCATATAGCACTGCTATTTGTGATTAAATAATACAAATATACGTAGAATTTGAGTAAATGCAAATTTAAATCGGTTTCATATTAAACGGAGGTAGTACCGAATTATTGAAATGAATTGAGCAACGCACCTTTTGAACCTCTTTGAAATTTCGAATGCTCTTATGGTATTCTCAACATATTCCGGGAATTTAATTTTTTATACACAAAGCGTCCAATTGGTATCGGTATCGATGAAAGGATGAAGATGGGATGCACGGTCGAAGCGGTTGCATGCACTAATGAAGTACATTTCAGATTTCGAAACTAATAAAGACCGCTTACGTTCGATTATTGCTTCGGAAAGTAATAGTTTAAGGTTCAGGTACTTCGGTTTTTGGCATCTGTCAGGAATTCATTCATGAGAAGATAATTCTCCGTGTCGAAAATATCCGATCTAACGTCTCTGGGAATAATTGATGCTCCACAAACCGCACGCAATATCTCTCCTTTCCAAGAGTCCAATTTTTTGCTGCATTACGCTTCTGAAAAAAAGTGAATGAATGACAATTCGTAAACAAACCACGGTTTTAATGTTTTTTATTCTATTCTAATAACAAGTTGTAAAATTAGTGATGGACGTTTGAAAATATACTAATTACAATAAAGTCTTGTGATATGTATATAAATATATAAAACCTTAATGAATATAGTAGATCCAAGGTTTCGTCCTGAATTAAAATACACTTTTTATGTTTATAATGTTTAATCATCAGATAACTGACTAGATTTCTTATCAGAAGTTGACAACAGGTTAATAACATTCTTGTACCTTGGATACATAAACAAGTTTAAATATTCTTAGCAGAATTTATCGCTGAAAAAAAGGTCGAGTTAATGTCATATTATTCTCTGTGTATTCTTGAAAACAATTATCTTATAAACAATATAATTAATTTATATTGTAACAGAATTTAGTATTCGGTGTTGCTTATTATTTAAGAATATTAGTTCCGCTATACAGTAGTCCCCCCTTAAGACATCTTCCCTTAAGTCATATGCCCCCTCCCCCTAAAGCATATATTTCCCTTCCTGTAAGTCATATTTCTCCTCTGAAGGATTCTCCCACCATTCGCTGGTTGAAAGGCTCACGCTGTACCATTGTATGAGTGGGTGCGCATGTGACCAGTGGAAATTCAAGTGGTGGGAAGTGAGGGTAAATATGACTTAAGGGAAAGCGCCGCCATCTTGTTTGCCTCAAACATATGACTTAAGAGGGGGTCTACGGGACTTTTAATACTTGACATTTAAACAAAATTTATTTTTTAAATTGCACCCAACTTTAAAGTTGTTTTTCTCGTTTTAGGTGATATGAATACTAAACATTTTAAGCTGCCGCTCATTTTTTTTAAACGATTATTTTATATGACCAACTTTAAAATTCTGAATAAAATAATTGTTTTACGCTGCAATCGTATGCAAAGTTCTTTTTCGTGAGTTTCATCGCAATAAATAGAAGATAGCGAAATTGCATACGCGAACTCATTGTTCGCCATAGTAATTTTTTTTTTGCAATTTGAAATAATTTTTTAGAATTTCCCTGCAAGCGAAAATCGTATGCAAATTAGTTCTTGTTAGTTCATTTTCGATAAAGTATAAGAATAAAATTTGGCATACGCTAACTAATCGTTCAAAAACACAAGTTTTTCTTACAAACAGTGGATTCGTTTACAACACCGCTGCACGCGACTGCGGATTAATTAGCCGCTTAAAATACTTGAAATACCCATACAATGTCCTCCTTTAAGTTGCATACACTTATCCATCATTCACAATTTTTGGTCACTAGCTCCTAGTCTATTAGTATTTTCTACGAAACAGTATATAGTAATCAGAATTGCAAATTTTTGAAAAATGTATTCAGTCATCTTTAATTTTCGTTTTTTAGTGACATTCTTAGTGAGACCTACCTTACCGACGTGACTACACAAAGTAGTAAGGATCAGGTTTTACTTCGATAGTTAGTGTAAACATTGGTTTATTGAGTTTACGAATTTGTTTATTACATTCGTTTCTTTTGTGCTTACTACCTTTCCATAGTTGGCATATCTAACCATTTATTTACGCGTAAAATCCAAAAATATAGTTTCCTTTATTTTTGTCACGAGATTTTAATTTAAAAAGTAGTAACCTTCTTGAGAATTACATGCGTTGAGAGTATAATATCAAATGATCGTACAGACAAACTTTTGTGACCTTTCATGAACAAGCACATATTAATGTTTGTCTGAAAGAAAAACCAAAACTATTGGATGACATACTAGATTTGCTTCGTATAACAAAATTTTGCTTGATTACACAGGACCACAAAAAACTTTTTTGGAAGTTTCTTTTAATCAGAGGTAGTGATGACGTATGGCCCAAATCGGGCTACGGATTCGTTTTCAGCGACCCAAAATCTATAAGATCCACTACCTCTGATTAAAAGAAACTCCCAAAAAAATTTTGTTGTGGTCCTGTGTTATCAATCATATTAAAATTGTCTTCTAAATATACAGTTTCCTAAATATTAAAAGAATAGCAAAATTACTCATGAATGTCCAAATTATTATACCATTTATTGTGATATAAAAATAGAGATATGCGAATGACAATGTAAGAAATGAAAGTGCAACATTCCATGTTGATAATTAGTTTTATATCAGGTTAATTTTATGTATACGATTAAAAGGGAGGAAAGAGACTAAAAGGAAGATCGCTCACAGTAGGAGCAATTTGTCCACCTGCGTAGGCACGCTCTCATTCGTTCTCACCTCTCGCTATCCGTATGGGATCTTGCGTCGGGGCGGTCGGTCCAGTCTTCGGGTCTCATCGGGTGCGCGGTCTCAGCACGATGACAAGATGCCAGATAAGAGATTGCATCGATCATCGACTAAATAAGGCTTCTGCGTCGGAGAACACGGCGTGCCGCATTAAACGTGCTGCGATGTCCGCTCCCATGAAAAATGCGATTGCACGTGTTCGGTATTATGTACTCTTCTCCATCTTCCCTCTACCTTCTTAGCCCATTTCGGGCTAATACCCCATACCCTGAAATACCAAACGATTAGCGAATACGATCAGGCATTTTCAAGTCATGTTCATTTCATGTATAACGCGTTAAATCATTAATTTCATCTAAATATTTCTTGAAGTTTGTTCACTTTTTTTATTCTACTATCGACATCCATTTTAGCTACTGTGTAAGTGTCTAGGTTACTAATAAAGAACTGACAAATCACTTACAATATTTAATCAAATATCTTCAAAAGTATATTCTTTTTTCTTATTTATTGCAGTAACATTTACATCCTGAAGTAATTTTATCTTCACGCCATCTATAACACCCCGTATACTAGCAGATAAATGATGAAAAACTGAACTGGAAGTTCCTTTTCCAAAATTAGATCTGAGGCTTAAAATTTGATTGGCGGGTCATCGAAGTTTCGAATTTTTGCAATAACTCGGTTCTTTTTAAGGTATGTTAACTAGTGAAAGTACATATTGAAGATATTTGCAAGCTCTACAATTCATCTCCGGGGCTCTTTGACCTCCTCGAATATTTTTCTTGTCATAACCAAAAAAAAAGGAAAAAATGACGATTTTTGCGTTTTTTCGCGTCTAACTTTTTTTGCTAAACAGTTAACGAAATATCACACAGAAAGAAGATGTAGGCCTTAACGAGTTTTGCGAATATCAAGACGTTTTTCATCAATTCTGCGACTTTAAATTACACCCTCTGGGTTTAAATTTATTCGAATCGCTTCCGATTATGCATCAAACTGTTCGTTTTTTTATGGCCTACAACTTCTTTTTTGTGATATTTCGTTAGCTGCTTAGCGAAAACAGTTGGACTAGAAAAATCACAAAAATTTGTATTTTTCCCATTTTTATGGCTATAACAAGAGAAATATTTAATGTAGGTCAAAAAGCCTTGGAGGTGAATTGTAGAGCTAAAAAATAACTTTAATATGAACTTTGACTGGATAACATAACTTCAAAAAGAACCGAGTTATTGCAAAAATAGTGAATTTTTTTCGAAACGTCGATGACTTGCCAATCAAATTCTAAGCCTCAGATCCAATTTTGGAAGAGGAACTTCTGGTTCAGTTTATCGGCATTCACTTCCAGGTAAACGGGGTGTCATAGGTAGCGTTACATGGTGTGTAGTATATAAAAAGTTGGGGAATAACTGTATAATTCAGAAAATAAACATCACTGAAAAAAATTACCTCACTCAAAGTTGTGCAATACCAGTGAACTTGAGATTCGGGTTCCATAAACCTTTCCATAAAAGTAGATATAATGAGTAGATCTTCAGTCCACATTGCCTATAGCACATACATTTTCTCTTTTATTGGTATGTTTTCCCCTTTTTCTTTATATCGATTACTATTATTATCTATTTACAGCACAATAACTTATTTTCCATCGTACATTTACCGATCACTCTATATTCTCGGTTCGGGTTACCGATGCATGGTACCTAATCGCATGCTACATGCATAAATGTCGACAGAATATTTGTTGTAAAGTCCAAGAGATGATAATGACGGGGCTAAATATTTAATGGTGTTATTATTACACCAAAGTGCAAAATGAGTATTCAAACGTTTTAACGGTAGCTAATCTCAGTTTTTCAAAATTCAACCTGGCGAATTCAAGATGCGTTATCGCGAATATAGAAACCTAAGTGGAAATTGCGGTATACCGCCAATATGAAATAAATGGTTCGGTATGGAATATTTGTCGAGCGGTACTGACGCACTACTGGCACAAGTCCGAATGATAAATAAGTGCGGTACGAGTTTTTTCACGGATACATACGGGTTTAGTACTGGCCCAGTACTTCCTTCATTATTCTGTAATTGACAAGTCCCTCGTCGAAGATTTCCGTCGTCCAGGCACATCGCTCCATAGGTTTCGGTATGCAGGTGTCCCGCACCATAGTTTTCTATCGTCCAGGTATATCGCTCCATAAGTTTCGTTGTCTAGGTGTACCACTCCATAGTTTTTGGTGTCTAGGTATACCTCTCCATAGTTTTCGGTGTTTAGGTATCCCACATCATCGTTCTTCGTTGTACAGGTATACTAGTTCGTATTTTTCGACGTCTAGATATACTGCACCGTAGTTTTTTTTTGTTCGGGAATACCGGTCTGTAGTTTTCAGTGTCTAGGTATGCCTCTCCATAATTTTCAAGGTTTAGGTAATCTGCACCAGGTTTTTTTCTGATGTTCCTCTTCATAGTTTTTAGTATCGACGTGTTCGATATTTTGTAACTTTAGGTTATAATTAATTGGAAAGAATCTTTTTTCGAACTGAATCAATTAATCAATACTCGTGAATGCCGGTTCTAATTTACGATATTCTCACCAGGATAGCATTAATCTATGCTACTTAGAACTGTGTACTTTTGTGCAACCTCTAAAGGACTACTGATTTTATTGGAAAATACCGCATGTCAAATTGTTTTTTGACCACATAAGTACATAAAAAACTGTTACAATTTTAATATAATTCCAAATAAAAAAACACTATCTTTCCAAACTTACACGACCATAATGTAGTTTGTTTCAAATAAGATAATTTCATTATAGTTATTCAACTGTAACCAACAAAATTGCTGCAATTTCTGAAAGAAAACTTGCGCATCTTGGACAAATTTATATTATTATCATAAATTGGGATAAGCTTTCACGGGTATTGATTAATGGAGTCTATTTGAAACAAAATTCTTTCTGATTAATTATAACCTTAAAATTATGGAGAGGTATACATAGACACTGAAAACTACGGACCGGTTTACATGGACAAAAAACTATGATGCAGTATACCTAGACACCGAAAAATGTGAACAGGTATACCTGGAGAACGTGAACTATGATGTGGGATACCTAGACACCAAAAACTGTCGAGCCGCCTACATGGATTACGAAAAACGATGGAGCGGTGTGCCTAGACACCGAAAACTATGGAGAGCTATACCTAGACACCGATAACTATGGAGCGGTATAACTGGACAATGAAAACTATGGAGCGGTGTACCTGGACGACGGAAAACTATGATGCGGGAAACCTGGACACCGTAAACTATGGTGCGGTATACCTGGACGCAGGAAAACTACGGTGCGGTACACCTGGATACCGAAAACTACAGAGCGGTATGCCTGGACCCCGGTAAACTACAGTGTGGGATACCTAGACACCGAAAACTGTGGAGCGATGTATCTGGACGACTAAAAAGTATGTTGCAACACGCCTAAATATCGAGAACTATGGAGCTGTGCACCACAACGAAGAAAAACTACGTTTCGAGACACGTAGAGAACGAAAACTATTGAGTGGTGTACCTGGACGACGAAAAACTATGTTGCGGGACCCTTGAACTCTGAAACATTTTTTTATTTAGGACATTTTACATGAAAAATAGTTAAAATTTGTTACTACGGAGATTTTCAAGGTCGCTGATCATAAACCGGCGTCAGATTTTCAAAATTCACGAAGGGAACTTTTGAATTTAATTAGTTACTTGAACGCTGATCAAAATAGATAACTCAGACGTTTTAATTGTAGCTCATTTCGATACCAATCTTAGATTTTTAAAATTCAAGACGGTTTATAAGGGTAAGTACTAAAGGTATTTATATATTTGCCAGCAATATTTTTCTGTGCTGCATCTTTACAAATGTATGCAGGTATTAATTTTATTATCCATGCTGTACCCAAAGGTGGGGCCTTGCACGTCAAGTGCTTCTTTCATCTTTCGGGGTGGTATTGCGTAGAATGCAATCATACCGCAATAGTTGGGTATTTTGAATTGAAACTAACGAACTGAAACAAATCTTGTTTTCCTACCTTTATTCTAACCGGGACCAATATAAAAAGAGATTGATGCGAAAAGATATGAAGGAGGTGAGTGGTTGAAAATAATGTGGGAGTGAGTTCCAGAATTGCATGACTTTGGCCCAGAATGAGTTAGCATACATGGTAGTCGAAGAGTTGGGAGCAGAGAGCGAGACGAATGATGACGTGAGGATCTACGTATGAAATGGTTGATAGGGATGAACTTGTTAGCCAAATATGCGGGATGGGAGGTTGTAATAATTTGATGTGTAAAATTGCCACGAAAGAAATCTCGCCTGGACGTAACACAGCCGATTTGTTCTCTGCCGGTAGGGCGCAATTCTTTCATCAATCGATATACATATCTCGAGGCGATGGTTTACAAGCGTTGCAATTTGATGTTAAGATGCAGCTAAATCAGCAATGACAAGAGAGGCATAATAAGGGAGGAATGCGTAATGAATTTGCAAGTTTACTTTTGCTGTATAGAGATGAAATTTCAAAAACGGTAAAAATTATTTATTTAATTTTGCATTAATATTTTACATGAGTTTTATGGTTCCGCTGTTTAATCTACAATTATTTCAAAAAGCTTTGTAATTGCAATTGTATCGAAATTACAAACATGCCAGAATTTGTACAATCCTTCTTTGTGGAGTAATCGCACTGAGAAAAGTGTCTTTTACCCGAGAATTCTTATATAAATTAAATGATATATTCTTTTATGTTATGGACAACAATAATTATTTTATGAGGAAAAATAATTAAAAAAATAAGATGATAGATTATAGGAAATGTTTATAGACATTTTAGTAATCCTTCTATTAAAAGTATGTATTGACATATCGACCTCTTATAGGGATGTATATACCAAAAGTTTGAACACATTTATGTTTGGACGGTCAAAAATCGTCACTGTTCTTTAATATTAGGGTTTGGATTTATAAGATTAGGTTTAATTGGCCAGCGTCTTTTTTAACCAAATGTCTTCTCATCGTCATTTCCATAACTTCCAAAATAACAGAACTACCAGACGACATATGTCAGATTCATTTAATAGAATTTCTTTTAACCCTTATCAAACATATTAAAAAAATAAGTAATTTTTTACAAGTGGACAGGAATGTTAATAGTTACAATATTTCTTTTAAAGGTTATAAGAAACTATTTGAATAGTCAAGGAGTTGTTATTGGTATAAAAACACTTCTCCCAGTGCGCAGCAAAGTGTTTGAAATAAAGCTATCCTCTTTCTGGCTACAGAGGTGCGTTTTTGGTTCTGTTATGTGCTAATTTCGCTTTTCTCAGCGCAGTTACTTCACAAATATCATGTTAAACATGAATTTGTTATCATATCCTGGTGTTCCCAGAAAAAAAATCTCCAAAATGACGGACAAAAATTTTGATCACCGCCCCAAAACCCGAAGGTAACAAGTTTCAAGTGAATTACTTTAAATTTCAGAAGCCATATTGAATCAGTGATTTTGACATTTTAAAAACTGAGAAACCTAAGTAACAATCCGCAAATCAATACAATTAATTTTTTATATATCGTCTGCCATGTTGGATCCTAAATTTGTATGTTTAAAAACTGACTTCAGAATCGATATTAGTGAACCCAAAAACATTACGATACCAAATTTTATGCAATTCTTTTGATTTTTTTTTCGGAACACCTACCTCTGATAGAAAATTAATTTTTGACATGTTATTTGGGACTTTTAGAGATATTCTAACGTCATTACTCATAGTTTAATTGAATAACTTAAAAAAAGGCCAAAAAAATAGATTTTTGTTTTTAAAATTTTTTATTTTAAAATTGCAAAAATTTCTTATATATCGTTGACAATAGCGATTTTTGTCCAATAAGAAGTTGCTAGTTTACAGTCTTTCTCACAGAATTAAAATTCGAAAATATCGTGTCAATTTTCATGAAAACAAATGTACATTGATCGTTAATGGTTTAAGGTAAAAAACTACAATATTCAAATATTTACTAAGCCATTTTGACGTATTTTTGGCTCTTGGTGACAGAATTAATAATAAAAATTAGCAGCGTGGCAAATTGAAAAAGAGTAAAACATCGAGTTTTCTGGTTGTTTGCATTCATTTAAAATAATAGGAGTCGAAATGTTTGAAACAAAAATGTTGGGCTTGAAATTTTGTACCAAAAAATTCCAAACAAGGATGCACGGAGGCAGTGGGGCAAGTTAGACGGACCAAGTTGTAATGTGGGTTTATGTAAAAAATAGTGATCTGGGGTGTTCATTATAATAAACGTATTTTCAGTTTGAACAATATCTTAAACTTGGCTCATTTGTTCATTGGCGATTTACACAGAATTCCTTAAAATAAGGAGCTACTTAAAAGTTGTCTTAGAATTACCAATAAAATGTTTATCAATTGCAATATTTGTGAAGTTATTTGTAATTTAAAAACTGCATTTTATAACAACTATTAACTTTGTAGCATGAAAAAATCGGTCATTCATATATTTGTCGCTGGCTTCACCGCGCCGTCACTTGTATCACCTCTCGTTTGCAGCACCAATAAACTGAGTTTATTTTGCAGATTATACGCAGGGTTAGGAGCATACGTTGGGGCCGTCGAGCGTTAATCGCAAGTCTGTCACCCGTAAAACTGTGGTCGATGGTGTCGTCAGTAGGTGTTCATTATATAAACACGCATCCCAGCAAGCTCGAATGACCACGATGCGAGACATCGGGCCAAAATTATCTCATTACAGTTCCATCCACGTCGATCTTTTTGCTCTTCTTCTTTTTCATGTCGCGTCGTTTCCTTTTTTACGCCTTCTCTTTCCGTTTATCATATTTTTATTATTTACAGTCATTTGTTGCATAGTGTTTTCCGTTTCATGCCTCGCAGTCTTCTTCTCATTTTCGAACATCTTTACAGTTTCTCTGCTAATATTAATTATCCCTTCCTTTATTTGATGTTGGACTTTATGGCTATTATTTTTTCCGTATTAAATACTTTCTCGTTATTATTCTATTTTTAAACTTCGTTTTACGTGGTTCGAAACTTAATTGTGTTTTCCATCACTTCGAACTCATCTTCGCCTTAACTTCTCCAAATATGATCCACAAACTATTTTGTACCTTAAAATGTGCGATGAAAAAAATGTATGTTAAATAAAAGAAATATTTGTATTCTGTAGTTACTGCGCTAGACCTGTCTTATTTTGAGTTTAGCGTTAATCAATATTGTTAAGCTAATTTGAGTTTATGTCGATCAGTTGAGTACGACGGAAAACGTAGTTAGGTCAAAATATTTGAAAAGAAATAATGAGAAATAATACAAACCTATAATACGAAACTATAAAAAATCGGGTCTTATTGTTGGAAATCTGGGGTTATAATGGCCACTACGTCAGGATTTTTAGACATTTGAGATCATGTAAGTGAAAAATACGTATTTTGGCTATTTTTAGAATATGTAGAGGACGCAATATTAGGATCTGCCTTCTACACTACTTTCATCAATTAGTACTACACCTATCCTTCAAGATGAAGTTTTAATCCACCACCTTTGGTTTTTTATTACAATAACCTAAGCATTTACATTATCCAACATGTTCACTGATAAAAATCAACATGACAAATTCAACTACCATTGCGAAGTTGAAAGGAAATTAGTAACAAGAACTACATTTTTAGTTAGGACAACTCGGTTGACGTTGTCAATATTAGCTACTTTATTGAAGTTAATAATTAGTAGTTTTATTCACCCAATATTTAGAACTAGTAAAGATCAAGAAATGTGAATGCATTAAACTTAAATAGGAAAATATTGATATTATAAAAAGCGTCATAATGCCGAAGTAGCAAACAGCCGTTCTGGAAAATGTGGTTAACTAAAAATAAATAAATATTTAAGATTTAAATACTATAGAATATTATCAGCAAAAAATCTGATAACAAAATTAAGTGAAATTAAAAAAAAATCACTCTATATCCAATAACTCGACTGCCTTTAAAGTTGTTTCAACGAGTAAATACTCAATTTCAATTTTTTTAATGATCTACAATTCTACTTCATCACATTTTGATCCGTGATGAAGATTTCTCTACTTTTAACCACATCAAGGGAAAAAAACGTCGATTTTTTTGGATTTTGGAGCCAACCTCATTTTTTTAAACAGCCAGCAAAATGTCAAACAAAACTGATTTGTAGAGCTTTAAAAGACAATGAATTTAACTCCTTATACGTTATTGATCACGATTGAGTCCGCAGGGACCCTCCTGATGTGGAATTATCGATAAATGCGCAGTCATTACAAAATTTGTATTTTGACAATTCTGTGATATCAAAGGGCTCAATTTTGATCGAAACACAACGTATAATGGATAAATTTCATATATTGTGCCATTTTTAACTATTTAGCGAATTGAGTGAGACTCAAAAACATTATTGAAACCCACATTTCAAGCGATGTCTCTGAAACTTTTAACCTTTGGGGTACCATGAGTTTTAAGACATTAGGAAGTAGATATTTAATAGTTTTTATCCGAAGTTCCTTCAATTATCTACTACTTGTGATAGTCACGTACATAAAATAATTATTCAATGCTTAAAAACAAATTTGAGGTAAAATAATGTTCTAATAATCGCAAGTTGCTGAGGGGTATCAAGTACACTTTTTTTTCATTCTCATTACATATAATGTTGAGCGCGTATTGCAGAGACCCGATTTTTTTTACATATATTTGGGACTGTGTCGAACATGAAAATGTACCATAACAAGGTGCGCCTCATTTATAAACACGCAAGAAAAATTCAACAATTCGGGTATCTGCTATTTTTGAGAAAAAACATTTTCAGTCATTTTGTCCTTTTATTTTTTGAGCGTTTATCTTCATAAAAATTTATAGCATGGAAATGTTTCTATAGAACATAACAATTTCAAGAAATCTTGATTTTTGGATGTGCCCCATTTATAACAAATTTGACACGTATTTTAATATTGATGTTTTCAGCGTCACTCGTTTTAAAAAACTATATTATCAGGTGGCACATTTACAAATTAATTGATGACCCAGTTTATGGCCGCGTTAACGGTTTATCCAATTGTCTTAAAGATTTATCCAGATCGCTCAATAAATCTGTAACGAAATATAGGAGATAGCCCGGGAGATAGGTACAAATTATCTTTCATAAGAATGAGAAGTACGTGTTTCATGCCAATTTACGTTCCCTAGGCCACAATAAAATATAAAATTGCTGTTGGAATACTAAATAGAAGGATAGAAGAACATTTTTGCAGAGAAATGTTATCGTTTAACCCTTTCCGACACGGTGGCTACCGGAATTCAGTTGAAAATTTGAGTTTTAAACACAAAATAATGCTTTTGCGCCCCTTTTTTCAAATCCAATTTAAGCGAGAGTTAAAGAAGTGTTTAACATTGTATTTAAGTCAATATTTATTTAATATAACATTTTATAAACAAATTAACAACTAAAAATCATCATTTTTATAGAAAAAATGCCTTCGCCGGCAAATGTTGAATTGGATTGAGATGAAACGGGGTATTCGGGGGTTTTTGGGGTCGTTGATTTCGAACCTGAATTCAGATTTTGAAAATTTAAAATGGCGGCCTCAAAATGGCCGATCAAAAATGTTAAAAATTACCTGAACGAGATGAAACTGGGTACTCGGGGGTTTTCGGGGTCACTGATTACGAATCTGAACTCAGATTTCACATGAAAAATGGTTCATCAGAAAAATATGTGCCGGAAAGGGTTAAAATAATAGTTTATCAAATTTGTTTAAATAACAGAGACTAACAAGAGTTAGAATTCCGAAACAAGAATAGTAATTTCTGACGTATTTTTTTATGCTAAATCCGAAACTGGCTACAGAATTAACCTACCACGTTAGGATTTTGAAATATCCTAGTGCAAAAGTTTAAAAGCGGAAAATTATTTTTCTTTAACCATTTCAGATAATTTTTCCAAACTTCCAATTATCGATTTTTTATTAAATTTGATATATTAGTGTTTTTCAGGTCGCTGATTGCGAATCCGCTATCGAAATTTTAAAATTCAAAATAATCGTTATCAAATTGAATCCATCGTTCGAGGTGAAATTCGTAATCAATCGCATTATTCGCCCCCCCCCCCTACTCTTATGCCGATTTTCATGAACATTTACCAATTTTGCAAGTTTCGATTCGGTATATTGAAACCGCCATTTTGAATTTCGTAAATTTGACAAGTGATTCGTGATCAGCGATCTCGAAATCCACCAAGTATCGAGTTTCATCTAAATCAAGCAAGGATTCGGATTTTGATACGTCATACTACATCCGGCATTTTGTATTTCGAAAATCGGTCAACGAATTCGTTATCAGCGACGCCAAAACCCTTTGGGTACCAAATTTGCAGTAAATCACACGAAAGGAAAAATTACTGGTAAACTATTTATATAATTATTTATTTATTTAGTCGAGCATCTAGGGTAAATTAATGACGCGAATTTTTTAATCGTTTTATATGCCAACAAAACAAAAAATAATTTGAAAAAGATTGTGCTTCTAAAAATATTTAATTTTTTTTTTAAACTGAAAAGTTAAAAGTTCCAGAGATATTCCTATATACTAATTACTTCAAAATGATCGGTACATATAGTTTTCAGGGTGCTAATTACGAATTCGATCTCAGTTCCGAAAATCATAATGGCGGATCCGATATGCCGGACAACATTTTTAAAATTTACAGCAAGTTCGTAATAATTTATACTGGGAGGTTTTCTTGGACCCTGATTACGAAAAACTGTCGTTGATTTTTTTGTAGAAAATTGTAAAGTTCAATATTTAAATTCTCTGCATCAGATTCAGTTTTGGTACCAGACATTTTTGTTGATAATATTATAGAGAATATAAATCTGAAATATTGCTACTCAGATTGAACACATGGTATAGTTAGGAATAATGAAAAATCGTCGTGTAACCGGTAGAAAAGAAATATTACTATAAAGAAATATGGGTACTATCTTTGATAGGATATAAGAATTTTATTTGTGGATGAAAAACACTACTCTGGATGCGTGTATAAACCTGACAAAAAATTGAAAATAATTATTTTCAAAATGTGGATCCCCACCATATGGAGTGTCCTTTCATGGCATTAACTGGTGAGTCAAAAGCACAATTAGTAAAAAAATTGACCAATCGTTTTTTTTCATTTCTGACGTTAAAAGGATGGGGTTGCATTTGGGAAAAAAGAACTTGTCATTGAAATTATTGTGGTCCTAGTTGTCACATTAGTGTCGAATTATTTTAATAAAATCCTATTATATGGGAAGCAAAGATATTATAAAAGAAAATGGCATCAACGTTTGGTAAAATATCAACCTCGAACAGATAAACGTTTGTATTTATGTTCATGGGCTTTTTCTTTTTTATTTTTTAATCTATGCATTGTGCGAGAGTCGTTCCAATCATAATAATTAATTTTCTCAAATTTAATGCGAATGCAATGACTGAAATATAAATTATCATACAAGGAATGGTATGTGAGAGAAAAATATCATCTTGATTATATTTAGTAAATATTTTCGAATTTCCAGCTCCAAAAATATAATAAATTTTGAATTTCTATTTTAGTGACATAATTAGGATTCCATTTTTATGACATTTTTCGGAGATTTGTCTTTATATAGAATTTAAAGAGTTTAATTCGAAAAGTTTGTTGAATTTCATCGCATATTTTGTTCATTTATTCAATATTATTCTCTAAGCACTATAGAGTTTTGACCAAAATGAAGAAATTATAAATTGATTAGATTTACAATATTAATTAAATTTCATAATATAAATTAAAAGACATAAACGTGTTATTTTAAGAAATACAATTATTAATTTATCATTTTCTTTTCAACTTTTGATTGATCTGCCCAATACCCTCGAGGATAGAAATTTGTTTCTGTAAAGAACCGAATTCAATGCTGTTATGGACTGGTTATGATGTCATCATTGGGAAATAACTGTGAATACCAGTTTAATGATCAGGCACTAACGAAGAACGCCTGATAAGGCATGCCTTCAAATTCTTAAGAATAATTATTGCACTTTTATTTTATACTTGCCCGCAACACATTTCTTAGATTGTATATTTTACTGAGTGAACTCTTTATAGTTCTATGTAACTTATTTTAGAAAATAGTATTTTTTTTTAATATATTCGTTACATATTCATCATCATAAATTATCTCATGGATTTTCTTAATGGTTCAAAATAATCAACACACTTGTTTCGAAATCAATGATTACAACGTTGCAGTTTGACGGAATTGTTGCACTGGTTCTATTTATGCTCTACTACGTTAGGGAATGTTTTGCCTTTTTCGACGAAGCGTAAATCCGAGAGTTAATACACATTTTCTCACACTAGATAGAAACCACAAATATAATCAGTCTTACCACACCGCAGCGATTCTTTAGTAGAAATTGTTATAGACCTTTTCTGTGACCAGATGTCATTGAAGCTTGTTTATGCAAATGTGCATTAAAAAGAATGTTTCAAAATATTGATAGCATATTTATCAATAAAATAAGCTAAATTTTAATTCTTCGAATTTCCATTTAAAACAAAGAAAAACTTGATTTGTTAAATAACTCTTCTTGCTTTATATTGGTGCTCGTTAGCGATGATTTATTCATTACCGATGATTGCAGAAAATCGATATATACGACAAAAATGTCCGTATAAATTTCGGTTTTTTCCTCGTGTACGCGTTCGCGTATAATTTCAGCAATTAATAATGATGCGGGAAAAAGTATGCCGATTAAATTTAAAAACGCTTGCTAAGAGTCATCTTGTTAGTTATTAGAATTTATCATTAGTGATTGGAAGGCATCGAATACCACTTCAGTGAGTTTTGATTTATGAGATGCTCGATTAATACGCGAAGCATACATGCGTAAGGCGCAACTTGACTAATTGAGGGTGGTAGTGACAAGCCCCGTATTAAACTGTGTATTAAATATTGAAATGATCCTCCTTGGCGTCTTTTCCGTGTCGAATTACGTATCAGAATTTTTTACAGGATCAATCAATTCCTTTTTTACTGGTAGGAACAATCTTATTCATCAACATTAATTCATTTATTATAAGTCGATTTGTTACGCAAAAACAAATTAATCTAAGATACTCAGAGCATTTTAATTACAGTTTTGTTTAGAAGGTATCTTAGAAAACTATACTATTATTTTATATTTGTCTGTATATATTTTTATATTACAATAAATGGTTTCATTATTTTATTCTATTTCTACTTACCTCTTCTAGCAATGTAAACGACTATTTCAGTGTTGTGCATGGAATAGGCGAAAAAGTACATATTACAAATTATAGATTGTAAATAACCACAAATCATACACATTTATAAGAGGTTCATTCAATTTATTTATAACCTGCATTCAATAACCAGAGCCAGTTTGTAGTCGTATTACAATTCGATTGTCGAAAATGATAAAAAGGAAGTGCCATTCTTAGATTGCTGCAGTTAATGTGCTTCATAAAGTAACTTTAATGTGAAACCTGCACCTCTAGTAGGACCAAACTAGCATCATTATTCTCACTAGTAAATTTAATATGGCGAATATTTTGAATAATTTTGTTTTGAAAAGAGAATCACTTGTAAAAAATCATTCTTTATTATGAGCACACTGACAATCCAAGCATTGTCTTTCTAACTCTCGGCAAATTTTTTATTTATCCGACGTCTAACAGACTTATAAGAAATTTTTCGATTGAAACAGAATTTTTGATTAGAAGACATGGCCTCCCCCATTCCTCCACCGCCATCCGGGTTACTATACCATAAAAAGTATGAGAAATTTAGTCAAATAAATGTTTTAATATCATATTTATGATCTTGAAACAAAAATATCATAATTTTATTGGACCTAGCGAAAAATGGGTTAATGAAATAATAAAGAAAAAGTAGACAAGTCAGAAAACATATACTAATAATAATAATAATAATAATAGAATTAACAACGTGAAAAGTTGTTGTTGACTGTATGTCAACTTCATGATTCAGAATATTAGACAAAATACCTTACAATACAACGAGTTTGAGTATAATAAGAGGTTATTTCCGTATAATAAATTTTTTATATCTATTTAACTATTCCAGACTATTTAAAATGACGATTTACTTCCAAAGTTACGGTAGTTGAAAGTTATGTACTCTACTGTATATTGAACATCGCAAAGAATTAACGAAGAAATTATTAATTTAACTATTTTTTTGTGTTTCAGTATTTGGGAAATGGTTAGAGTGACTAATTTTTTTTCTCTGTGGAGCCGCATCAGAATCTTTGTTAAAATAACTTTGTTAAAAAAATAGTGGCCTCACTTTGCATAACTTTGTAGCCACTAACAGTGAATGGTACAAGCTTGATTCAGGTATGCTCAAAATAAAAATTTTAATTGTTTTAGTAATGAACTTTAAAAATACCATTGAATTTCTCATAAGGAACATTTCTTCTATTGTAATTTTTTTCTACCGTTAAACGACTAAGCTGATGTTAAATCAAAGATATTTAGTAAACTGAACGTTTAAAATGGTGTTGTAAATTACAAATATAAAGTTTAAAATCCAAGAGATATATTGAAGCGCACGGTGCAAATGTACTTCATGTAATAACCTTTTACATCATTTTATCATTTGCCTGCGTTAGTCGTTACGCACGCTCCTTCGATTAGTGAGCATCGGTAGTAATAAGCTTTAAGAATCCAACCTCTCCTTTCATCTTTCACATACGAAGTTGCTATGCTGTTGCAACCATCGATCCATCAACTGGTTCGGAACCGGATTCGGACATCATTCATTGCCAATCAAAGCGAATTCACCTTTAAACAATATGGTCTAATTTTCAGAAGCTACACATGCACAAAGCCGAACTGAATGATATTTCTTATCTTACGCCTTTCAGAATAGTATAATTGCGTGTTCAGTTTTTATAACAACAAAAATTAATGATATGTACTAAGTAGTTTGTATTGTGTATCCAGACCTTCACTAGGTGCAAGATGATGTAGTTTGTTGTACTTTAACAACTAAATTTTAAAACATAAATTTAAAAGGCGCAAATTTAAAAGTTATTGTGAAGCGTAAATGTACATTATATAGAGTATCAGCAACCAAATTTTGATTGGAAGTATCACTGCAGTTGACAACATGAATTAACTATTATTTCCGTGCACTTTCAGACATACTTGAACTTTATACAGAAAAAGCTGTCGTTACAGAAGAGCAAAAGTTGTTACTATCAGATACATTACTGGTTGATTTGAATCGTTTTATGGAGTAATTTTTAATATTTAGACGTTAGGTTGATGTTTATATATTTTAATATTTTATGATTTTGCAAATAACTATCTAAAATTGGTTGCTTATGTTTAATACGGTTTATGTTACATGAATATATGGCAAAGCAAATATACAGAAAACACCGAATATCTGTAATGCAGTAACAGATCACCAAATTATAATTGACCGCAAAAATAAAGGGTAGAATACCGCACCCTCCAAGTAATGAATCAAATCTACGGTACATTCGGTAATGGGAGACAGCTGACACCTGTCATCGATGATACATACTGCTACTACTACTAAAATGTTTTCACTCTACATTCGGTGATGCATATGGTTGAACCGTATGAAAAATACATAAATCTAACGAAACAAATTATCCTATCTACTTTTCAATATTAATAATATGCGATATAATAATAAAATAGAAATTTGATGTAGCTTGTAATTTTATTATATTTATTATTACTATTTTACGCTTTCTAACACTGCAACGTTTTTGCATTATAAAAACAGAGATAAAACAAGAAATTAAGATGTTGTTAGTAGCAATTTTAATTCTACCCGATATATACAAACATTATTTAAGGGGAGGGTCCAGGCACAAAATCAACTATATGAAGCCGTCGTTCAAAAATTCCGCAAAAATTATTTTTTAAGTAATTTTTGACGAGGAATTCAATGGTAATATAATAAAAATCGAAAAAAAAATTTTTTACCAGAAAAAAATTTGTATTTTTCGAAAAAATGGAATTTTTTAAAATCCATACGTAATTATTTAGAAAATGTGTTTTTCTGTTCACCAAAATTTTTTTGAATTTTTCAATTAAATCTGCGAATTTTAGTAGCCTTTTTCGAAAAAAAATGATTTTTTCTTATTAAAACGTCTAATTTTGATATATTTCGTCCAAATTCATGAAACAAATATTATTTCTTAATTTTTGGAATATTTTATTTGTGTTACCATTAGTTTTAAGAATATATATATACAGTTTCGTGTGTGTGTGTGCGTGCGTGTGGGCGTGCGTGCGTGCATGCGTGCGTGCATGTACTGTACATTGAATGTACATGAAATTTCATGACATTTTTAACACTGTACTTAAGAAAGCATGGACAATAGTATGAGAAACGTATTGCCAATTCTATCTCATCGTGTGGCCAACATCTCCCTAAAAAATGCATTCTGCGACATGACGAAAGCCACTTAAAAGATCATAAAAAACAATAAATAAAAACTAAAGACCGTCGCCCATATTTATGCAAAAGATAACAAATTTGAAAACTCTATTGCCCTGTCCTTAGGATTCGTTGCCACAATTCCTGAGCGGTCCAAACCCGCTTCCTGCAGCGAACAAAAGTCATTCTGAAAAAAGAAAATATATTTTTGTAGACTCTGTGGATGCTAGAATGAATAACACGCTAGGGGTCTGGACGAAGTATTGAATTTGATCAGTTGCACAAACAAATTTCACTATAGTTTTTCATCCAATGTCGACTTTCAGACCCTAAACAACTCAATAATGCAATAAAAAAATGTGTGTCCGTGATTTTGTGCGAAAGTCTGTCCGTCCGTGTGTGTCACTCTTTCGCGTGTCATATCTCGGCAACGGTCAAACCGATTTTGAAGATCAACCTCTATTTGAGTGTATCTTGGACATAACTGCTTAGATCTTGGACTCGATGCATACTAGAGTACGGGGAGTTCGAACAAACAAAACCTAAAAAAAATACGTTTTTTGCGTTTCTTATAAAAAATACAAATCACACAGAAAGATGCCTTGAATAAAAAACATAGAGAATCAAATCCTCTACACAAAAGGTTATATAAACTTTCTTCGTAAAATCAACGGTGACGTCATAAATGACGAATAAACAATCAAGTTTTTTGCATTTAGTCTCAAAAATACATATCACATTAAACAATATTTCAAACACAAAAGCTGGAGCATGACATTTTTCTACAAAAAAAGTTGATTTGTTCAGTATATGGGGCATTTTACCTGAAATGTCCCAAGTCGAAAAATCTGTATCTCGGGTCAACGTAAATCTTAATTTATTCCACTTACGCATATAATGATAAAAATTTTGTCGCAAGTGATTCTTATACATTTTTTGATGCTCTTTCGATTGATGAACTTATTTATAATTCAAAATTCTCAGAATTTGACCATTTTTCAAAATTAAAAACTAGTGTTGGCATGGTGCCTCGCTCGCTTCGCTCGCTCAGAAACTTCGACCCAGTGGAGAGTCGGCTATTCCTTAAGACTCGTTCGTTTACTAACAGCTTTCAATTATATTATAAAATTATATTGATATTTGGGGGTCCAATCATATTTAGGTCCAAGTGGCTTCGATAGATGTGTTACAACAATATAGTGTTTATTATATGTATGAAAATTGAAAATGAGCATTTTCAAAACTTCGACCCCGACAACAGGCCACCCGAAGTATTAATAAATAAAAGCTGCAAAACACTTACTTCATGCACTTGTATTCTAATAGACTATTCGATGCATATTACATGTTTACTGTGTTTTACTAATTACTGTCTGTGTTATTATGATATTATATATACAATATATATACATATAATTCGTCAAAGATATCTTGAAAGTGTCGAAAAGATCTATGACGGATATCTTATAGATATCTATAAGACATCTTTTAGATATATCGAAATAGTTATTTTCGTATCAAGGGCGTAAAAGAACTTTGCACCCGTAGGTGGTCACCGCGCCCGAGGGGCTGGCAAAGACTACCCCTGGGGGGTAGGGGGTCGAAACGTCGAAATTTGATGAAAAACAGTAGGGTAATTTTTTTGCCGCGATGACCAAATTCAATACTTTTTCAGACAATAGTCATAAACATTTTAAACCAGTTTTTATGGCATTATCGTTGACTTTAGGAAGAAACTGCATACAACCTTTTTTGTAGAGAATTTCATGCTCTATCTTTTTGTTTGAAACATTTTTTAATAAAATTTGTATTATTCAAAATAAATGCAAAAAACTACAAAGAAAATTAATTGGGGCTAATTTTTTTTAGAAATGGACGGGTGGAGCTGCCCCAAAATCTAATCAGATCTAAGTTATGCCAAGACGCGTATTTTAAAAAAAAATTATGTCAATACGCTTATCCGTTCGCGAGTTATCGCGAGACAAAAAAACGGGATGTACGGACGTACGGACGTACGTACGTACAAGATCACGGACACAAATTTTTTTATTGTTGATTTGGGTTCCTTAGGGTCTGAAACGTCGACATTTGATGAAAAACTATATGGTAATTTTTTTTGCCCGAAGTGACCAAATTCAATACTTCGTCCAGACTTAGTCTGGGTCGAAGTAAAAATAAATATGCTATTTTCTCGAAGATGGACGTTTTTTTTTAAATAAATAATTTTAAATGAAAACTGAGGTTTTTTCCTATCAGTATACCAAATTTCAGAATGCCGTTTTTTTTTGTTCTCGAGTTATATAATGACTAGTGCGGTGCACACTCGACCCGGTCGGACCAAGGCTGCGCTGTGCACCGCACTAGTCATTATTTAATAACTCGAGAACAAAAAAAAACGGCATTCTCAAATTTGGTATACTAGTAGGAAAAAATCTCAGCTTTCATTTAAAATTATTTATTTAAAAAAAAAAAATGTCCATCTTCGAGAAAATAGCATATTTATTTTTAATTTTGCAAAATCAAGGTCAAATTCTGAGAATTTTGAATTATAAATAAATTCATCAATCGAAAGAGCATAAAAAAATGTATAAGAACCATTTGCGACAAAATTGTTATGATTATATGCGTAAGTGGAATAAATTAAGATTTACGTTAACCCGAGTTACAGATTTTTCGACTTGGGACATTTCACGTAAAATGCCCCATATAAGATCAACGGATCAATAAGTGTAACCTCCTTTGCAGCTTACAAGACCCAACTTACATCTAATTAGATTTTGGAGACAATACGTATATCCGGTATTTAAGAAAATCGTAAAAAACATTTTTTTTTTAAATAATTTAATAATAACAAAATTTTCTCTACGGATTGCATTTCTCTGAATACTTTTTGATCGACTTCAACGAGTAAATAGCCAAAATATTCAAGGCAATTGTGTTTCCCTGCATTCTAAGATTGAGAGCTGATAAGTGATCGGGAGATGAGTTAACGCTAGTACTCTACCTGTGTAAATGTTGAAAACATAGTAAACAGGCAATATCCATTAAATAGTATATTAAAACACAGGTGCCTTAAGTAAGTGTATTAAAAGTATTATTTATTAATACTTCGGCTGACCTGTGATCTTGGTCAAAGTTTTGAAAATATTCATTTTTAATTTAACTTTGACCCATGCCATTGGTCAGAGCTGTAACGCATTTTCAATTTTTATCTATTCGCGCCACTTGTATCTCCCTCTTCCCACCTTCTTTTTTGTTTCAGACAATAAACAAATATTTGTACTATTTCATAATGTAGCTAAAAGCTGTCAGAATAGAATAGTATGAAAGAATAGCCCACTCCCAAGCAGCAAAAATGTTCGAAATTACGTCAATTCGATTTCCGTTCAATCAACTTATATTTACAAAACGTACAATCGACTTATATTTCAGGTAAATGGGGAATAAACACACGGTAAATTTTAAGTCGAAATTAGGTAATGGAAGGCATTTGGACATTAAAGGCATAGTCCAATTTGAGAGAACGGGCCTATAAGAAGTCGAATATTAGTAATAATTTGGTAATTGTGCTCTAGTTTAGACTTTCAGCCCTAGTGGATCCCTTCGTTAAAAAAAACTTCTGAACAATTTCTAATGGAAAATACATATTCACCAAGATTTAATTATGTACATACACAGAAATAAGTTATTCGCATACGTACATACATGAAAATCCCCAAAACGCGGCGTTCTCCTCTTACAACCTAAAATACACACAATATACATATACCACTATTCGACGCCATATGATACACACAGATCAGTATTCGCGCGCACACACGCATTACTTACATAAATGGTACTATGAAAATACATGCTTATGCTCGAACCACTTGCGAGAAAGTTTGAGTATGTTACAATATACAATGCACGTGTTCCATGTGTTAAATACGGAACGTATACGCCACCCCTCGGTCGGAGCTCGGAACTAGTCGAAACGTCGATCGATGGATCGCAGTAAAGCCTTCATACTTTCAAGTTCAGAATGGGGAATTTAGCAAAGGTATATTATTTTCAATCAGAACCTAATTTTTCATTTCAAAACCACTGGACTTTTAAGTCAGAACACATGTTCATATTTGGTAAATTACGTACCAAAATTTAACCTATTCATTAAAAACTTTCATAGCAGTTTTTTAAGTCGAAATTATTTTTAACTTCACTTTCAGGATATACCTCAAATACTGTTTTGCTATGTGGACATTTTTGAAGTCATCATTTGGTTAAATTAACCCATCAAATAGACCGCAAATACATTTTGACTTAGAAGACATATTTTAGGTTGTAGTTTGGCTATTTGTTACTAAAATAGGGCATTTCAACTGCGGCTGGGGTCAGAATTCCTTACTTTGCTGCTTGGGCTCGCCACAGGGAGACTACGGCGAAGTAGATACTCAGCCGCCAGAAAAAATGTCTAGTAACAGGCAAAAAAATGCTCATATTTTCTGCCAGGGTCCACATTGTATCACAATTTAATGCTTTTAAGGTATATTGCATAAAAGTTTAGTAATAGAATAATGCTGCGGTGTTATATTTTTTGTAAGTAGACGTTTCCCTGGTAGAAATTGAAATCAGCCACACTAGCACTAGACAGGAGCTAGCACTAAATCGTCACGCTTTGGTTGGTTGTTGTTAGTTGGTTGGTTTTTATTATGGCTTGAGGAGAACCTCTTTGGCCAATCAGAATTAGATAATACATATAATATAATATGATACAAACTTATTTAACATAGCTAAATTTAAATGATAGTGAGTAAAATATAAGCGCATTATACATAGCGAGATGAAGTAACATAGTGAGAACGCGGAGTAAGAGACAGATCGGAGTAACAATAAACATTTCTACAATTTATAGCTAAGGTAATTACAATATACAATATGTGGTATTTACAATACTACATTAGACGCACAAGTTTCCGATAGATGATACATTAAACGCTATGAGATGAAGCTCCCGCATGGGACTGATGTTAAATGACGCATAGGAGAACAAAAAGAACAGAAGTGGTAATGCATTCCAGAGTCGAGTAGATGTGACAGTGAATGAGTGTGCATATGACTCAAGACGATGAGTCTGTACGCGAAGTTCCATTGTGGAGCCAGGTCTTAGAGTTCGTTTGGTGGCATCACTGCGCCACTGATAGCTGTCGTATAGGTATTTAGGAGCACCGGTGGTGAGGACGTTGTAGGTTATTATACCTATAAAGTATAGTCGGCGTAATTTAGCGGTTAGCCAATTAAGTTGCTCCCAATATGGGGTGATGTGCTCGTGGCGATGCAAGTTGAAAATGAAGATGCATTAAGCATTCTCTCCACTTTGATTTTTTGTGTGGCGTTGATGTCATTGTATACAGTACAACAGTAGTCAAGATAAGGTAAAATTAGGGTGTTTACTAGGCACTTACGGAGATCAAGGGGGAGCAATGCACGAGATTGCCTGAGTTGACGTAGTGTAGAAAAGACTCGATTTGACATTTGGACCAGATGTTTTTTTCCAGGATAGCGTACAGTCAAATGTAAGGCCCAAGTTCTTAGCCGATTTTACCCAAGGTATGCTGATGTTGTTAATTGTAAGCGAAGGGATGGAGTCGATATCGAGAATATTAAGGTTGTATGCGCTTCCTACAAGCAGTGCCTTGGTTTTACTGAAGTTGAGCATAAGGCCGTTTCTTTCCGCCCACAAACGGAAGTTGTCAACGTCAGATGTTATTTTGAGAATGGCTGAGTTAAAATCAGAGATACGACATTTCAAGAAGATTTGCGTGTCATCGGCAAATATCAGGTGTTCAGAATGTTGAAGGACCTGAGGTAGGTCGTTGATGAAGATCGAGAAAAGCAGAGGTCCAAGAACCGAACCCTGAGGCACTCCGGCTCCAACAGGCAACCAAGATGATCTCTCGCCGTCATCTCCTACAACTGCTTGCTTTCTGCATGACAAGTAGGAGATGAACCAACGGATGGCTGTGTCAGATAAGTTTGCATTTTTCAGCTTCCTAATTATCACCGAGTGACTAATTGTATCAAATGCCTTACTGAAGTCAAACAGAATGAGGATTGTAATCATGCGACTGTCAATTGCTTTCCTGCAGAATTCGGATACATAGAGGAGCGCTGTTTGAGTGCTAAAGCCTTTGCGGAAACCTGACTGAAAAGGGTCAAACCAATTGCGATTGTTGAGATAACCGGACAGTTGATTGTAGACGATACGTTCTAGAAATTTGGGCAGGTTTGGTGTGATGCATGCCCAATTATAGACAAAACTTGACGATTCACTGCTAGCTCCTGTCTAGTACTAATGTGGCTGATTATACTAGGGTTGTTATTTTCGTAACGTCAAAATTTCCCGAAAATTGTTAACAGTATACAGTCAGGGGCAATTTTTTAATTCATCAAATAATTTCCATACAACACATACCTCGTAAAGTGGTCCCAGACCTCAGTCCTAAGATATCCTAAGATATCTCGAAAAAGACTTCCTGAAGAGGTCTTAATTATGATAATCTATAAAACGAACTTTTAAAGATGTCTTACTTAGGACTTCTTAAAATCGTAATCTCGAAGAGGTCTTATGTTTGAGGTCTTAAATCTATTTGTGTTTCTTCCAGAGACACCAGGTGGCTATTGAATCCAAAAATGAGATCGCGCGCTTTTTACTTCATATGCAGACTGATAGATTAAAAGCTTGTAATGTTTTTGTAATGTTGTTTTGTAGGTAAGCTAATAAAATTCACTTTACAAAATTCAAAATTACGTAGAAAGAACAGTTTAACATATGTAGTGATGATGATCTGATGGTGAATAAAATAACGGAATTAAAATAAAATATGTAGATTATTATTATTATTACGCAAGATCTAAATGCGACAAAAGAAAATTAATGAATAGTACAATTTTAATATCGCAAACATTAACAAATTATAATTCACTTTAATTATATGAAGTCTCCAAATGTACATTGTTTTATAAATGAGAGAGAGAGAGAGAAAGAACGTAGAAATTTACCTAATAATTTGTCAAGTAATATATAATAGTAATAATAATCAGTCACCACCAGTTTCCGTTTCTGATGAATAAATTCTTTTACTTCTTCAATTTTCACTTCGGAGCTGTTATTGAATATTGTGCTCTTATGGTGAATTTCTCGTCCTCTCTTATGATATTCGATTGGTATCGTTTCTGGTCAATTGTAAGAATTATGAAGACATCGGGTTCTTTTTGGTTACCGGAAAAGCTGTAGTATTGACATGGCAGCTTCTGGAATGCTCTTCCTTGATCACGTCCAAAATGCAGAATTGGATCTTTGAAGTTGGATTCAAAATTCCACGAACATAGAGTGGTTACAGCTGTATCGAATGGTCTGCGATGAACTCCCACAATCGCCAAAAAACACTTTGCAAAAAGCGATCACGTTTCGGTAATTCCTTTGGACACGATATACATATGATTCCCCGATGTTTACGCTCTGACGAACTAGAATCGAATCCCCTACTTTTCACCTTCTTCAATGAAGCTCCTACCCTGCAGCACCACCACGATTCTTGTGTCAATTATTTACATTACGTCATGTACGTTAATCAATCGATAACGATACAATTGTCATTAGTCGATAATACAGTTTTCTTCATACATTTTTTGCGCGTATTCTCTCTCTCTCCCTCTCTCTCTTTCTTTCTCTCTCCTTCTTTCTGTTTCGAATACAACAAGATATACATATATATTTACATTACAAGCTACAATAACAAAATAAGTGCTTTTACGATATTTATCAAGTGTTATCACAATTTTGTATTCTTATTGCAAGATCCCATTTTATTGAGTGTAATCACCATCCAATATACAATAAATATACAAACGGTAAAAAGGAACTCGGGTAAAAAGTATATAAATTAATAATTAAGGTACAAAAATAGAATCTATAAATTTCAGAAATTTGCTTTTCATTTATATTGTTTATTTTATGTGTCAAAGCTATCAAATAAGACCTCTTTTTCAGACCTCATGTTTGAGAGGTCTTGTAAAGCTCTTAAAATCGACGCACAAGTCTTCTTAAATACCACTTATTTAAGACATAAGACAAGTATTTAAGACATCTTTCAATTTTTAAGACTTCCTAAAGAGCTCTTCAAGATGTCTTTTTGCTGTATATCATTCGAAAATTGACAATACTCTCTCTTTGACTCTTTGCGAGTCTTTAGACATGCAATGGCGATATAAGTGTTGATATATTGGTTTTACAATGGTAACTCGATCATCAAAATTGAATGATTCTCTCATAACTTATGGACAATAATAAAATTTACCTGTACAACAGGTCCTTGCCCCTATTAATACGTTACATTGAATAAGAAACATTAAAAACAAATTAGAAAAATATTTCATAATTTTACTTATTTGTCTGGCGATTCGCACGCAATGTTGTCAAGTGAAGCCAGTGGAAGAGTCGGTCGTTTCTCATCATCCACCCACGACCTTGTTGGCCATTCACCGCAAGTACCAATTCTACAGTGCGAAGCTCACCTCAAAAAGTCGGTAATTTGCACGTCTACAACCTCGTCTTTGCCGCATTGAGCAGCTGGCGGTGCGTTTTCTTTCACGCCGAGTGAAATTGCAGTGTCGCGTTACCTCACTTGATAACGCACACTTCCTTCACGCCCCGTCTTCTACCACACCAACCCATACCCAAAGGGTCGCGGCTCCGCGTGAATTACAGTCGTAACGAGCTACGAAATCGACACCTTACTCGGCCGGTAATAATTTTTCAACTCTGCCGCTTTCGCGTAATGAATAATTAATTTCATATACATATTCAATTAACGGCGTTGAAGTTTTAAATTTCTGATGTCGATCGATCGATCAGGCGGTAACCTGATCATAGTGATTACATTTTAAACCGTGACTGAGAAAAACGAAAACCGTAAAAAAGACTTTTGGTTTATCTCCAATATTGTAAAATCAGTTAAAATGTTAGTGTTTCAAAGCCAATTATTATACTTGTACGATCAAATAGAGCCTAGAAATGAACGCATAAACCACACATTACTTTGACTAATTAGCAAAAAATGATTGTGTACTTTTGTTTGAAAATATATATAATATGCATTACAAGTATTCAGGTTATTTTAAAATTATACGTCCTAAAAATATCGTATTAAATTCTAATCGTTCAATTACAAATTATTAATTTAATTAAACCTTTAAAATATTGAAGACGTAATAAACACCAATCAGATAATAAAACCTGTCTGTTGAACCTCAATGTGCAGAGCATTCCAGAAAAAAACATATCAAGAGAAAATATGACCTGTTATTTTATGAGGCATATTGCTACAAAATTTCTCGAGGTGACCGATGATACTTAACCTGGGATACTCTAACCAGTTATTAATTTACAGCAAGGCTAACGAGTTCCTTTATTAATTAAGAGCGCCTTCTATGCGCGGTCCAGTTTGATCGTCGTCGATTTCTTAAAGTACACTGTTCACGTAAACATGTAATAAAAGCATTAAAACAAAAATATTTCAGTCATTTAAAAATGTTTAATGGGGATTATAATGGTTAAAATATATAGTATCTAGTTAACGATTTATTCGATTATCTTAACCATAATATTTTAATTTAACCGGATGTTTTTATTCTTCCGCGGTTGTACTCATTTTGAGTTAAGTAATAAATATTACTAGATAACTACGATTTAACAATTCTATGCCAATTATATCAGAAAGTGTGAAGGTTTCAGCATTTTAAAGTATTTTTACACAAAAATGTAGAACAGATTTCAAATGTCAAATCCGCATTTTCTGCTCGATAAGAAAGTTTTATAAACGGAAAATGATTTTAAATGTCCGCTACACAACAATTTATGAATGACCAAAGTAGGTAAAATGTCCCCAAGCGCCTCCCGCCAGCGCTTCTGCGCATGCGTAGCAGGCTTTTTGCGAATTTTTGGAGCCCACTGAGTGTTTTTTTTCCAATGTATGTGAAACGGAAGTACGGTATACATTAATTCAGCCAGCTCTCTTTCTGCGACTGTGATAACGTCGTGGGTTCGAATCTCTATGAGGGATAAATATTTGTATGGCCCATTTTCAAAACTAAAATTTTTTATTTTTACCGATATCATTTTTTTCTTTTTTTGTCAAGTTCAAGGTTTATTTTCTATGAATTTTCAAATTTATTTGAGAATTTTATCACAAAAATAAAATACGGGAAAGAAATATGCGTTTGGACGGTAATATGCAATACCATGAGAAGCATTAGGACGTAGACCACTGTAATGGAAACGTGATATGCCTTATAGGCTAGACTTTTTCTTTATATTAATATTTTAACGTCGATTTCTACTTTTTTCTTTAGGTCACATGAAAAACCTAACGGGATGGCGCTGAATGGGCTTCGGATATCGTTTCAGCAACCCCAAAAACATAGCATAAACCTGGAATGACTTCCAAACCAATATTTTTCATTATTTTAACATTTTAGGTCGAATTCTAGGATTTTTCTGAGGTTATGTCAAAAACCTGACGTGATGGGGTTAATCGGATTCCAATTCAGCGATCTAAAAAACATATAATAGAAATAGTCGGACCTCCTGATCCGAACTTTCGTTTTTTTTGTGGAGCTGTGTAATTAATAAAACACTTTGCCAACACTGAAAAAAAACGTGTCTTTATTTAATGGGAAGAGAATGGGACGAATTATCGTACTTATCCGTAAGGCGAGTCAAACGCTTCTGCCGCGGCGTCGAATCGAGCCGTCCTTGCATTTTTCCTTCAAAAGGAAATGTCTATGTCCTTTTTCCTCCAAGAGGATATGTTTGTCTATATTCTTCCAAGAGGAATCCCTGTGTCTATCCTTCCAAGAAAGAACGTCTTTCTCTTTTCATCCAAGAAGAATTTCCGCCATTTCTCTTCAAAAGAGAATCCATCATCTTTCCTCCAAGAGGAATATCTGCATCCGTCGTTCCAAGAGAGAACATCCATATACTATCCTCCAAGAGCATCTTCTACCATCTCTTTTGTAGGGTCATAAAGGTTTAACCGTTTAGTTTAATAAAAAGAAAAAAAGGATTCTTACAGTAAACAAGCTAAACATTATTAACCGATTCGTCACCATTCGTGAAGGCCCCGTACATGATAATTTATAGGCACTCTTCTTACGTCTGCATGCAGCCGACTTCCTTTGAGGAGTACCCCAATGCGGGTGTGCAATGGTGTGGAGAAAACTGTAAAAAAGTCCACAACAAGTACCGCAAACTAATAGAGTAATGTGTTCGCAATTCTGTGCATGTAACTAATCAGTAATGAACTATAATTTTACGAAGATCCTTCATTGGTTGAAATGTCGTCGGCAAAACGGCGAAACATCGTACACCGCCTTAACAGTAGCAGTTTTCATAGCTACGGTTAGACTCATTTGTTCCCCGTGTTGTCCATCGAATCACTCCTTAAACTATATATTCTGCTCAACTTTACTCATGGATCGGTGCGCCACCTAGTGTTTTTGTGAACCTACTATGCCAAAACTCTGTTATTTATCTTTTTTAATATTTCAACCCGCATCCGTTTGTTCCATTAAAATAAATTCTTTTATGAGAGAAATTGGAGTGCTGGACAATGATAATACAGTTATTACATTGTTCAGATCTTTGTATTAAAATTGTTTTTCGAATATATACATTATCTCGTACGATAGATCAATTTTTTAATCATCCTATTTTTATATTTCATTTATATTTATGAAAAATACAAATTTTTAAGTTGTTGAAAAATTAAACGATAGCGCTTATTTTTAAACCGATGTATTTTCAGTCCTGCCGAAACTGCCCAAAAAAGACGGTTGGTTCGAGCCTCAATTCAAGGCAGTAAGCGACAGTGGCGCGACTGTGGAGCAATTCACCGGCCATTTTCAAGAGCCGAACTCAAATTTCGTTAATGACGCGTTAGCTACCGTATGAATAAACGAAGCAAAACCGCGGCAAAAAAGCAGGAAGAGAAATACACGAGGGACGTGGAGAGAGCAGGAAAGAACGTAAAAAACGCAGAAGGGCGAGAATGAATTCACTGGAGGAGAAACAGAGAGAGAGCGAGAGAGACTGGGGGAGGGAGAGTAAGAGAAAACGAGAGGGAGACAAGCGGGGCCGTTAATCGGAGTGCATTATCTCAATCACGTAAAACGGCAAAATTGCATTTACCTTTTTAAATGAATATTTGGCAGGGTTGCTCGCAAGCACCAGTCCGCTAAGTTAATTTACTGAGGAATGTTGGGTAACGCCCTGCCCTATACACGCGTTTGATGAGGAACTATTGTCCTCCTCCATCGTTCTCTTCCGAAACTCGAATTAACGTCAAGAACGCTGCTGTAAAACACAAGATTTCGGTTAAAACGCTACTTTAGCTCCTCGTGCTCGCTCACCTAATATCGTCCTTAATTTTCGAAAAAACCACAACAATAATGATACAACAGAAAAATTCCTTGTTCAACACGAATTGTAAGTAAATTGTGATTATTATAGATAGTAAAATTTCATTTATTTTCTAGCATCGTAATTGGTAGTCAAATAATTATAATTTTTTTAGAGTATAGGCATGCATATTGCAGATAGTTCTAATTGAAATTAACTTCCTTCCATGTTCCCTCTCGTGTCCAGATTTTTATTCAGCGGTTTAGAACAACAATCCTGTTCAATGCCGCAGTTAAAATCCTGTAAAACCAGGTATGTATGAAAACTATTTCACAAAGATGCCAAAGCATTGCAGGGATCTAATGTCCAGTATATTTCTCGTTATCAATGATAAATGGTTTCAGAACTATACAGCTACAATGTATTTTTTAAACTGAATTGCTGTTGCAGTGATCCTTTCGTAACAGCAAAAGTTATATTCTACAGAAACCATGTAGCACAAACCATTGAATAGTTGCAAAGAAGCTCTGGTGACCAAATTACAGCTGATTTTTTGCGGCAACATCAGTAAAGCAACTAACTCTACAACTGTTAAGAATCTTATGTAGTCCTCATTTAGCATCATTTGCGGCTGCAAAAAAATGATTGGAAAATGTAAGGTCCATTTACCAAAAGTTGCACTATTACAACATTCTGAAGCAATTTCGTACCATTTTATAAGATAGCATATTTCTGGGATGTATGTATAACTACACTTAACCAAATAAAATTACAGGACATATCCGTCTATATCTGCACTATAAAAAAATGTTCGGAAAATTGCGACATTTTTCAGTTACATGAGGTACACAGTTTTCAAATTACCTAATATCACAATATTAAAATGGTAATGATGTCTCTATTATATGAAATTTTATGAAATGAAATTTAGCCGAAAAACTGGAATTTCCAAATTATAAATGAAATTTTCAAAATGAAACATAATTATAAGTTGATAAGGTTCAAAATTATAGTTTAAGTTCCCTCAAATTTTCTTGTGA
The DNA here is from genome assembly GCA_030407085.1 of Trichopria drosophilae. Lineage (NCBI taxonomy): Eukaryota > Metazoa > Arthropoda > Insecta > Hymenoptera > Diapriidae > Trichopria > Trichopria drosophilae. Next base: position 66,832,367 of record CM059586.1, on the reverse strand, counting down.
GATATTTAAAAATATCATATTATGAAAAATTTCTATAAGCAGTAATACAAGGGCAATCTATACTTGAAAGAGTACTTTGGAAAATTTCGAAAACGTCCCTGAAAAATAAGGTTATCAAAATATTCAATATCGGTAACTCCATAAAACTTCAGTTAGGTATAAACGTGTTTTAGGACATTTTTATCTGTTTTTCTCGAAGAGTAGCCAAGATGATAACGAGTTTGAAGTGATTCGAATTTCAGACAGTTCATCCGACATATTGCATCTGCCATTTTGCATTTCCTGATTTTTGACGCTGCATTTTAATGTAGTATAAAATATATAAACGTGAACTTGTCCAAAACATGATTTTTTACCATTTTCACCTTCAATTGGGTCAAAAACTAGGTCCAATTGATTAGTTTGGTGTACATATTTAGATTCTGCGGGAAAATCCCTGAAATATCTTCATGGTACAGGAATCAAGTTTTTAATTGATGAATTCAGTTTTACATCAGGATTTATTTTCACTTTGTATTTTCAACATGTTGAATTTTTCAACTTTTTGTTTTCGACTTCTATCATTGACTATAAAGATTTAAGGATTGTATTATACCATTATCAATATTTGGTTGCGATATTAGAAATCATGACTTTTGAATCTGTTTCTGATTAATGTCGCTACGATTTTAATTTCAAGGTTATGATATTATTTGAATATTGTTATTTTACTTGTAGAGTCAGGATGCTTTGAAAATATGCCAAAAATTCATGAACATGCGGTTTATTCAAGTTTAGTGAATTTATATGACACTTTTCTTTTAAAGATGATGTATATATACCTAATACAAAGTTAGACAAATACAGAACTAAACGAACATAAACCAAAGAAAAAATACACTGGGCTGTAAGTAACGGTATTCACATGCAAACAGAAACGCTCGTTCGATGAACGCATTACAGACATTTCCGAAAATGATCCAAGTCATCAAGAATGCACTTTACTATATTCCCGAATATTGTACGTTTCAATTATCGAAAATCGCGGTTATCGTGCTCATCGCAACTGTTTCGTAAAGCTTCTTGTAAGCTTCACGTCTGCTCATTTCTCGTTTAATATCCTACTTTATGGATCCACCATAAGCGTCCCCATTTACACTCAGAACTGCATATATCTGCAAAACTTGCTGCTAACTTTCGATCCACCTGTATACTGCATTAAAAATAAAAAACTTTCCAAACTTTAACTCCGATAGTATGTTCACTCTTTTTATAAATAGCGCAGCTGAGTAGCGAGTAGCATGAAATTATTCTTATTTAAATAATAAATAAATTTACAGCTGAATATTTAATCCCTTACACTTCTTAATAATAAGAATAAAAATCATTACAAGCGTTCGTCATTTCCGAAATGTGGATGCAGTCAACAAATTTTACACTTCAACAGTATGTTTACGCTAAACATAGTACCATGTAATGTCTTCTCTGCATAAATTATTTGATGAGTTATTGTTTTATTGGAGTCAAGGGAGTTTATAATATATTTTCATCATCATATATATCGTTACATTATGTCTCATGAAATGATTACTTCAGTATGCATTCATTTACCCGCGTAATATTACTTACCGTGTGTAGGCCCAAAGTACTTCCACTATTACACGTCCACTTTATAGTCATGGTTAAGCTCTGGTATCTGAATGAAAACTGGATGTAAAATAGACTTCTTCGTACGTACGTACACTAGATCTCCATACAGGTAGGTATGATGGACGTAGATTATATGACCATGAAAATAACCTAGTGTAATATCGAATAATAGACGCAGAATATACGTCCATGTACTATGTACATACAGTGGATATTCATACACAAAGTGAGAACGGCCAACCCGATAGTATGGAGGCCCATGTTAAAGGAATCCGAATTTATGATTTAATTCACAGTCACAGTCCCGTCAGCGATTACATCAAGGAGTAATTCATTACAGATTTTCAATAAGTTAGGGCATCCTTTTCGTAACTGGCAGCTTGTAACTGCACTGCCAAGGCTTGAGTGCGCAATAGCTGCCTTAGTGACAATTCGCACAATTTTAATTATAAAAACTCTTAGAAGCCATGATTTTTGCATGGTCAATAATCATCGAAAACCTTAAAGGACAATTACTCTGAAATAAATTTCAATAACAACAGACCGATTCGACGTTAACATCGAACAGTCACAACAGCGCTTTCTTTTAACATAGGCCGCCCTATGATGGGATTCCTCATCCCAACCCTGTATGTACGAGCGTTGGATGTACGGTATATACGTACTATTAAGTTGGGGACCAATATATACACATAATGGACGTACATTGGGCGTCCAAAGATATAGAGTTACACCGTGACCAGATGTATCCTGGAGAATGACCGTAAAATGGGCGAAATATGTACGTCCATTACACGTTCACTGATGATTGGGTAGATAATAAATCATTATTACATGTTCTTTGTAGTTATTTTTCGACTTCTTTTAATATAAAATAATCTGTTTTTATATCCACCAGATTATTTTGCTCAAATTTAGGCCATATTTATATTTATGCTTATGTGCAATTATGGTGGATGTGGATAGGACGTTTTCCATGTTTTATTATGCCATCGACAAGAATCTTGGGGAGGCACTTCGATGAATAGGTGGAACAGAATTAGACTGTAAATACAAGACACACCCACTTACAGCCAGCCCTCTCAAGCAGCGCCTAACAAAGCGACGCAACTCTTCATACTTTGTCACATTTGATAAATATGAATGGCAAAAAACTGTTAAAAATTATGATCAGTGTATTTAATTTCTTGATAACTTTAAAGGTTATCATCTTTATACGACGAAACCGGAAACGATAGTTTTGCGCTGAGGATAATTAGGGGCGTCGTACAGCATATCATACGGAGGTTCGAATACAAACGTTGTGCTAGCGTCTAGAACTTTGCAAGAAAATTAACGTTTTTTTCTTAAATATGCAGAACTAAATTTAGAATAAACGTAAAAAAATTCATTTAACAAAAAAATCTGTAAAGCCACAAACATTACAGTATCTACATGTAGGCATATGTTCGAAGTATTACGTAAACGGCTTATAATTTCATAATTTACGTGCTAATCAATAACCAAATTTTAATTAACTTTGTTACATTTTCATGAATAGCGATAAGATGACATATATAAAAGTTGACTTATTATAATATGCTTTCATTAGTAACTAGTAGAGCGTGAATTATGAAACTATAAGCCGTTTACGCAATATATCCACAATATGACTATATGCGTAAATACCGACACTATTGCGGCTCTACGATGCTTTTTAAATCGCCTGCCTTACGTTTATTTCAAATGTAGTTCTTCCAAATTTCGAATTTAGAGTATTTAAAATAAAAACGTTAATATTCTTACAAAGGCAATGTGTTTTCTATGTTTGTAATGTGTTCCCTTCCGCGATATATTCAGTAGGTACATTATGTATATTTTTTTTTCGCGATGAAAAACGGCATCATATTGGAAGTGAGGGGAACAAATCTTTTCCGCCCGCTTCTAGTATCTCACCAGGTGAAAATAATATACTCGTATTGTGTATCTAGAGCGAAATGGTACGCATTGCACGGAAAAAAAGTTTGGTAACAACCACTTGCCGGACTCCTCTAAATTTGACTCTAGCGGTATGCGTTTGCATTTCCTTTAGAATAAGGAAGGTTCTGCGTGGTTTCTACCAGAGGTGTAAGGTTACCACGGTAATAGCAACGTGAAGTTAATAGTGTAAAGTCGACGTGTTTTGTTTATGAATAATAATTTAAATTCATAACTTTAGTTTCATATAATAATGAATAGATGAAAACGTGGGTCGGATTCTAACAAACGAAACAAATTAAATTTCATATATTGGTAACAGCCTACATTAGGACGTATTTACGAACATATTTTTAACCAATATGTATAGGGATTTTTTCTTCTGCTCTTCCTGTAATAATCCACACATTTGCAGAAAAGGCATTTCCATAAAAGTATTGAAAAGTACTATTTATAACTATTTTATTACATATTATTTGGCATAACATTTGATATAAATTATTAATAAAAGATATACAACTTATAGTCAATTATTAGTAAAGTACGAGGTTTATAATTTACGCGAATTAAACAATTCTCTGGTACTGCAAAACGATTTTGTTATTTATTCAAATATTCTTATCAGTCCACCAAAAATATATGTAGGTACATTAAACATTATGTACACCTTACAAAATCTGATGTATATATACTTAGTCCGGCAAAAAGTGCATTGGTTCATTGAAGTTTCTGTATCCTAAATTTTAGATACTTGAGCAACTTTGGGAGAAATTGCCAGAGAAACTTATGGAATCAATGTAACTTTTTCCATGTACATCACTTGCTTTCACAAACGTTTAAAGCAAGATTCTAATTATTCTATTCGGCCGACGAACAAAGTTCCGAAAATCAAAACCCCGAAAGGCTAAAATTTCGATATTGCGTGAGTCCGGTATTTTAATTTTCTTTCTTTTTCTCAAATTTTCAAAGACAAAGTGAAAAAATCATGCTGGAGCCATGCTATATAGAAATTTTGGCCTTTCGGTGTGTTGATTTTCGAAACATTGTTCTCCGGCCTTCCATTCGGCTATGTGACTCCGCAACCTGAATCCAGTACATTCTTGTGACTGATTTCTATGCTTTGATGTCATGGTGCTTGTCTATATTTGCATAGTTACTGTGGATACTAGTTTTATGAAGACTCCCCCAACTTCGTATATACTATTACTAACGTACTGTTCCTAAGGTAGTTCTACTAACCGTACCTATCTCTTAAAGGGTTTTTTCCTACACATGACATTGTTTCTACTATTGGTATCAGTGTTTGATGAATAAAAAAAACTTGCTTGTGCAAGTGTACAACGTGGTTCTTTAGCTACCTTTGTGCTTTTAAGTTGACAGTTAAAAAGTTGACAGTTAGTAAGACTACCTCTTTACCGCCGCTTTCACGCTAGCTCCCGTCTAGTGCCAGTATCTGTTGCGATTTTTCTTTTTGTCTTTTCCTTTTTCGTTTTCTTTTTTTCTTTTCCTTTTCCTTTTTTCCTTTTCTTTTTTCTCTTTTCCTTTTCTTTTTTCTCTTTTCCTTTTTCTTTTTCTCTTTTCTTTTTCCTTTTCCCTTTCTCTTTCCTTTTTTCTTTCTCTTTTTCTTTTTCTTTTTTCTTTTTCTTTTTTCTCTTTTCCTTTTCCATTTTCTTTTCTTTTTCTTTTTTTTTCTTTTTTCCTTTTTTTCTTATTTCCTTTTTTCCTTTTCTTTTTTTCTTCTTTTTTTTTCTTGTTGTACCACCAGTGTTTACATGAATGTCACATGTGTGTTTACAATTTTTTTTTACAATTCAGACAAAAAATCCTCTTTTTCATGTAAAATTGCAAGCGCAGCAATAATAGATTAAGTTCTATTTCTGTTTATTCTCCGAGAAAAAAGACACTGCGATTTTCTGCTGGCATTTTTTAATACTTTAGAGTACAGAATCGAAATATCAGAGCGGTTTTCCGTCATTTTTGTAAGTTTTAAATATTGTTGAGGTGTCATCTATTGTGTTATTGAATTACGATATGAGCGATTACGTAAAAAAATGTAGCCTTACACATTGACTAATGAAATACTATATTTAATTGCAATCACTATATTAATATTGTTTAAATATTGAAAATTGCAGAGGTGGAAAGATGCATGTAACTAATTAATAATAACGATTTTGATGATAGCCAGATGCACACTGTTATACAATCGCGTTACTGATCAACATGAACTCTCTTTTCTTCATCGATAGATCATTTATCATTAATTTAATAATTTTTTTCTGACGGTGAGTTTTTTGAAGCGAGTAAATTACATTGAAGAAAAAATAAATTCAAAATAATCGAAAGCCCCTTACATGACATGTAAAAATAGCTCTACTTTATCTCTGGGGAAGAATGTTCTTAACGGTCGTACATTGGCAAATAGAAATCATGCCAACGTCGATGATGACGGGTGCAGGAACAGATCCCCGGCGTTTATGGGATCGCGAGCTCGTATCTCGCTATCTGATAATTGGAGAGGTAATTACGCGATGATTAACAGAGATGGCTCCCGCGCATCGTGCTGCCTCCTGAAACCTTCGTTCGGCCCTTCCAGATCCCAGATCCCAGATAAAACTGCACTTGAGAATGGCGACGCTTTCTATCATCTTCTCTTCGACTCTCTTTCTCCCCCCGCCATCATCTCTCCAGCAGTTCTTTATTTTTCTCTCACCTTTTTTAAGAATTACGCTTACCAGCATTTTAACGGTTCGGTAATAATCTTCGTTTTCTTCCTCATAAAAGTAATTTAGATGTAGAAAAATAAAGAGATTTTTAATGAAATTTTAATGAAATGAATAAATTTTTTTGATAACGAGAATTTTGTAAGTATCCGTGATCATCCAATAATTCTTATAGAGATTGAAGCGTATATTTTCTTTTCATTACACTTGATCCAGACGTAAACAAATTTAAAATATGCAAATGGCCACTTTTAGTTTTATCGTTTTATCTTGTACTTTTTCTTCAGAACAATATGGTGCAACACCCTCACGGTACTACAAAAAGATTATATCGGTCGACAAAAAAATTCATTTTATAATTAATTATAATGCAATTTTACCGAAATTTCAATAACATGAAAATGTTGTTTAATGTAATGATTCTTTCGAAAGAAATTACATTGAGGATTTTGAATTCGCCTAAGGGCTATCAGGCAAATACCCGAATAAGCTTCTTCATAGATCATTTGACATTCAAGGAGAAATGTGTCTTTAATGAAGCTCCCATGTTCTTCAATAATTGCTCCATTCCGTACACTATTCACAGAATATATTTATTTGAAATTCTTTGTTGAAGCAATTATTTATATTATGACTAAATATAGCATGTCCTATATTTCACTTTAAAAGTAAATATTGAATAACCGAGAAAGTTTGAAAATGCAGAAGACCTGGTCGACTAAAACTAAGTGACGGCGAATATGAATTTCGTTAAGGACAGAAATCATCCTGGAAGTCAAGTGACGTTTGAAGAGCTTTTCTCCGGCACTTGCCAGGGAGCCTTAAGGCAAAACCGAAATACGCAAATTTCGGTTAAGTGGCACAGTATATTGAATTATTTCCTGAGATAGCATAAAAATAAACGATACTACAAAAATCATTCCTGGGTACAAGCATACGGTCCGTTACCTATAATATATAGCTAATATAGTTATTATAATAATTAATATAAAGTAAACGTATTTCAACAATACTTGTCTTGTTCAGGATATGTTTATAAAATGAATATATTGATTACGATATTAAGCTACGGTACATCTCAGCAGTTCGTGTAATGTGGATAGTGTCCTCCTATAAACTCTTACTAAATTCTGCATACTATATACAGAAAGGAGGATCCTTCCTCTAAATTGTAATGGTTATACGGATGCCAAAAATCAATTTTTTGTAACTTTGAAATGTTAAAGTGTAGAGGGATTACTTTTGTATGTTTCTCACTAGCTGATGAAGTTTATGAATGTTGTTATATGGGAAGAAATTGTAGGTTATCGACAATCTTCGAGCCAACCCGCTATTTTTTTGTGAATGGCAATAGATATACTGAAATTTCAAATTCTCGTGTAGTTTATCATTGTAGTTGCAAACTCCATTGGTTAGAATAGAGGAAATTTCCATTAATTCCAATTTAGCATCAAAATTCTTCGTAGGAATGGTCACTCTGACTACCAACGTGTAATTGTCGTCAGAAGTCTTACTAGTCACTCAATTACGATAGAATATAAGGAGGTGGTTGCGAAAAACTTTCTAACTTTTGTCACATGACCACTCGTCTTTCATTGATTGCCACGAACATAATTTTAATTGCAGGCGTTGAAACTAAATCCAGAGTAATAAACAAAATTTATCTTTCATTTTTCCTACATTCAAATAAATGTTATTAACTGAAGTCTCGTGAAATGCAAACATTAATTTCATTGATGTCAAAGTACAATTGCCCTTAATAACCTTGCATAAATTATAACAAAATTATCTGTTATATCTACAGAGCCTTACTATGCATTATAAGAATATTTATAATAATCGTGATACCATTTAACGTAGGGTATGATCAAGTCTAAAAGTTTACCGGATATTATTATAAATCTGCCTGCGGTAAAAGATATTAAAAATAGGGTAAATCACAAATGGTAAAGTTTCAACACAATTGTTCTTTATGCAGAATACGAAAATCATTATATCGTCCAAGTGCATTAAAACGTAATATAAATTGATTCCAAATTAGTCAATGATTTGTTGTATTGATACATATAGATATTCTGTGAGTGTCAATACGTATATTTCATAAAAAATGAATTATATCTTTATTCAAATTAATAAAGCACTAAATTTTTTATAATCCTACAAAATGTTGAGTCGAGCCTCATCGAATGATTTTTAGTACGTAAACTTATGATAAAAATGTCACATTGTGCATTTTGCATAAACTTAAAAAAAAACGAAATTATGGCTTAAACAAAAGTTTAATTCAGTTATGATTGTATTTAAAATACTTTATGTTCATTTTGAGAGCATTCGAGCAAAAGTTCTTTGTGAGAAAATATTTATAGTACAATTCATCATCAAATAGAGCAAAACAAATTATTAACATTCCACGCTGTTACGTATTAGATTACCAATTACTATAAGTAGATGTAGTTAAACATAATTATGAAAAATATAAGTTTTATATGATTCATTCTATTTTCATCGCACGATTAAAGAAACTAAGAAATATTCATTTTACAGATTATCGGCAGTTACGTAATACGGATTGTGAGTTTATTTTATTACGTTAAACGAGAATCGATTTTTCAACGTGACACGTAGTAAAATTCTACAGTGTAAGTTTACCTAACCTCTCATCTCCACAAACCTAACCTAACTACACCATTCCAACACTTTTCAATGCAAAACAAAAACTCGATTTCTTTAAATAACTTAACCTAATTTAACATTATAGGTATAAAAATAAGCGTAAAGATCAAAATAAATACGGTATAATATTCGGTTGTAATTAATATATTATTTTGAAATATATAAATACATTGTCTTGACACGTTTGTGCATTGAAATGTGTCTGATGAAACTCTCATGTGTTCAAAAGTTGTACATTGAATAGTCGGTTCACCTAATAAAATAGACTATTTACAATGAATAATACATTATATTAAATCATAATCAATGTGCAATGTTAAAATACTGTAACTTATTAAATGATATAGTACAAAATAATAATAAATTTATTTTCATACCAGTAATATTGCATTAGCAATTTTTATAAACTATATTTTATTCAGTCTTTTCCTGATCGGTACCTACTAATACAGTATTATTTGAGAATATTTAAATGCCCTTAATTATATGCTACACAAGAAAAAGAGGAATATGATGATTTTTAAATTGTATTATCGGGTGAGCCAAAGCTCGAAATTTTTGCAAAATTTTACAAATTTGCATAATCTCATTATTTATTTTTTTTCAAACCACGAAATGCACGCTTTTTACGCAAGGAGATGGAAAACTATTTTATATAAAAATTAACTTTGTTATTTTTATGGTTGGATTTTACTAAAGAACAGTCGTATTATAATTATATACATTTAAAATATATCAATAAATAATGCGGACAAATGTGTTATAGCAAAACCATACTATTTTTCTTTGATCCAAATTTAAAACATAAACGGCTAATTTGCATAAATAAGTCTTTAAAAATTATTGTCCACCAATAACCCAAACTATTTTATAAGATTTTCTCGCATTAACTTCATATAAAATTAATTTAGTTATTTAGTAATTTCATGAAATCTATAATGTTTTAAACGGGTTCCTCAATACTTAATTTTAAAAGCATTACAAAGTTACTTTTTTAGGTTCGGATTCATCGAAAATAGAAATTTTATCTTAATGTACGTTATAACAAAATTATCATCACTCATCTTAATTTTAGTTGAAAAATTCTTTGTGTTTAATACAACAAAGTAAAATATTATGCGTTACTTTCACTTTTGTGATACCGACTCATAAAAGCAGTATATTACTGCAAAATAGATATCAAAAAAATTACTGCTGCTATTGACAGACGATTTAGATTCTCTCGATGGAGTTATAGAACATCATGTACCCGTGATGCGCCATAAAATTGAAATTGCTAGCGAAACTTGCCGTTCTTCGTCCTATTCAAAAAACACGGCGGGGTTTCACCGAAGGAGAAACGACAAATGACGATAAAGCGTTTCGACTGGTTGCCTCCTGGCCAAACAATCGCACATTTTCGTAACCACGAGTTGGCCTCCAGGACACCGGGTGGTTATTAACGGCACAGTCGTGGGGATAAATAATTCATAAATAACAAACGAATTATCCCGTTTAGCGCTGTAATATGGTATATTACGCACATTTTGTCAAATATGAATTAAGGATTCCTTGGCGTTTCATTATAAAATGCTTGAATGAAACTTCAGCGGAAATAAATTTACGAAGAATGCGTATTATAAAGAAGAAATGTTAATTCACTTCATAGTGAATAGTTTTCAAAATTATTTTATAGCTCCCGTCAAAATAAGAAAGTAATTCAAAATATCAATTTTTTCCCGACATTTCAAAGTGATCACTTTTATTCGTTTTCATGATAGACATGATTTTTATTATAACATTCTATTTTGGAAACATGCAACGTGCGTAAAGTACAATATCAAAAACTTATAAAAATTTTAAGATTATTGTGATAACAAACACGCGGTTACTGACGGTTTTTATTGTCGTTGCAATATTTCCGAAAGTATCATTAATATTTTATCGGAAACTATAATAATACAGTAGAGTCCCGGTATAATTGCATCTCGCTGTATTAGTATCCCAGCATATTTGTCCGCTAACGTCCCATTATATTTGTGTGCCACCGGTCTCCTTTCCCCCACTTTGCGGGCTGCGGCCTCAGGAAGGGCCTGCTGTGACGTCACGACCGTAATGCGATTGAAGAGAGTGGGAGAAGCGGTGCTCCACTTCTTTGGACAAATATAAGGAGACGGGAGGGGAAGGCGATGAACCGAGCGGACAGATATACCGGGACTCTACTGTAGTTCCAAAACACAGATCATTAATTTTCTACCTAATTAAGAAAACGAATATTTAAGGGGAAATTTCACTTTGAACGTTCGAAAAAATTAATAATTTTGGCACGTTTTAATCTACAAAAATAATTTTTTATAACAGTTTTTTTCTTACAAAATGCAATCCGACTGATAATATCTCTTACAGGTTTTGATGTTCTGAATGAAAAAACGGCGTCAAAATTTGTAAATTCAACATGGCAGCTCCAAAATGACGGTGCTGTAAAATAAAATTCTAGGATGTTTATTTTCATGATCCCGGATTTCGTATGAACGATCGACAAATTGTATTATCATATTTTTATCCAAAAGAGAAATATGCATTAAAATAGTCAATTAATTATCAATTTAAGTTGCTTTAAAACTTCAGAAGTTATACCAACATATTTTTTTACAAATGAAGTAGTACCGTAGTAATGTCTAGTGGCTACTAAACGAACTATATAACATTTAGAAGATAAATAGGTCTTGAGCACTTTACCCTTGATGCCTCCCTGATTTAAAGTATCTAAAAAGTTTAGCTATTTATGAAAAATATAAATAAAGTAAGCTTTCGTAACGATTGGCACGTCTCAAACCGAAAATACAGGTGTATAGGGTAATGTTAAACTAGCAATTTTGTTAAATAAGGTATTTATATATATATTTATAATATCGGCAATATTTATTGGAAATAATACTCCTGCACCTAATATTCACATTTATCTACTGTTACCACAAGTTGGTTGGCACCTAATATAATGATCACAAAATTAAATAAAAAATGTAAAAAATATATCAATGATTCGAATTTTTAATAATTAGGATTTTTAGAAAATAATGAAACAATAACTATTTTTAAATGCAAAATGTGCAGCCTTTTTGTAAAAAATAAAACTAACTTAATTTGACCGGTCTTTGCATGCACTGCGAGAAATTATTTATTAATAGTTAATGTAAACTAATTTCAAGGCTCTTACATTAACTGTAAAGTTATAACAGTAACTTTAAAGTTAAAAACGACAGGTAACTTTGAGATGAAAATACCAGCACTTTCCTGCATGTCAGCAATGTTATTTTATATTAAATCATATATTTTAACTTCAATGAGCGTTCGTTAACTGTTGATAAATCTTCTATCGTTTGAACGGCCCATGTCAACAAGGCGTGGAAAAATTCGCAGAAAATTGAATGACTATGCGCATGTCTATGTTTGTTTATCTCTGTTTCGGTGAAACTGCAAGCGCGTAATAACTACGTATCACGTAATGATTTCAACATACATATTTAAAATTCTTATATTAACTGTTAACATAACAAATTTAACCGAATATCAGGTTAGGCTAACTTGGGGAGAAAGTACCTGATCCAAATCTAAATTCTGTTAGATTTACTATGAAGTTATTACATTAACTGTAAACAAATATTTCTCTCAGTATGGAGTGAACATCGTAATTGCTAATTGTATGTTATATTTTAGTCTCTTTATGATTTGAAAATTTTCAACGGCATCTGCAAATCTAGTCCAATTTTTCAATGTTTATGAACACTATCATCCTAATGGGATATTTTTGATACAGAGTAATTTTGGGTGAGATGGGACACTTTTTGGAAAATTATTTCGCATACGGCACATGCTAAACGATTATAGATATATGTTTATTTGATATCTAAACCATAGGATTACACAATTTATGATTTTTTTTTCTGTGATTTCCATCCGTGAAAAACATACACCATAAAACACCATAAAAATTAAATAAAAGTAGTGTTTTGTTAAACTAATTCATTAATACTAACCAACGTGAGAAAAGTAAATAATTTTATTCAGTACATAAATAACTGAATGTTCCAAACACTATATATTTCAACCGATCTGAAAATTTAAATCTTAATAAAAGAAGACCAACTGACTGAGGATTCTTGTAGGGAACATGCGATAGGGTGAGTTCGTATGAGATAAGGCAGAGAGTTGTATATTTAATTGGTGATATAATAATTGAAAATAGCCGAAAAATATCGTTTCCAATGAACTTGACATTGTCTCAACTTGCCCGCCAAAAATGTCTCATAGTACCCGATTAAGGTGAGTCAGATGTCAACTTGGTTCTCTGAGTTCCAAATGTTTCGATCATATGGAAACGAAATATATTAACCACTTAGCTTGAAGGACTTGCCAAAAAATAATTACAAAAAGTCTGTCCTATCTCACCCAACCAAAAAAATAACTCTTAATATCCTACGGAGCTATGCGCTGGATTGCGCATGTTAAAGAAGCTGAAAATGAAAGTGGCCTATCTTACACGCTATCCAATCCACTCCAACTTACTCTAAATTGCTTTTAATTATTTAATTAAAAATCTGAAGATTATTCCTCCATTTTTAATAAACTGAGTAATAAACTATTTTTTGTTTGTTTCGGTCTTTATATAAAATGATAAAAACATTTTTTTAAATTAAATTTGAAAATTTGGAGGCTCATCAAATATAAGTTACCTTCTGTATTTTAAATTAAAAAATCATTGACTTCCGCACGTATGTAAATTTATTAAGTTGTATTTTTAACCTATTTTCAGAAAAAAATTAATATTTTAAATCTTGCGAAAAGTGTTCTTGAACAAAGAAATATTCGTGTGCAATTAAAAATGATAAAGTACTCACTGACACTTTTGCTTAAAGTGAGCAGCGGTTTACGTGGTTTCAGTGCTAAAAAGTAATTTACAATTCACGAGAGTTAAGCTCACTGATCTTTTGGTAGCGCATATGTTCCGTGTGGAATGTGTCATATTTACTATCATTTTCGCAAATAGTAAAATAGTTGGATAATACCATCCATCTCTTGCGATGATCGCGCGATATTATAGACACAAACAGCCGGCAATCTACGAAAATTTGTTGATGATAATTGGCGGCATAAATACGCAATACATAAGTGTTATAAGTAATTCTATAGTGATGCGATTAATTTTGTTTACATGCCATCCGAAAATACACAAGTAAAAATAAGAAACATTATCTGTAAAAGTGTTTATAGTACAACCTCTAAGCAAATCTACCGTTTGTAGTGGCATCATCGAATTAGGACAGCTATTTATCTGTAGAAATGTTTACAAAATATGACAAATGTATAGTCAAGTTTTTTGATATTTGCAACTTATTATGTTACTTCTTAAATAATAATTTATTAACTATTTTATTAATTACTATTTCTAGTAATTTATTCTTCAACCAACTGATCAGCAGTTATTCCAAATTAATTTCATCCCGCCTTTCTTCAGATATTGATCGGTATAGATCGGCATACGTCAAAGTCCACCTTTCATGATTTTATTCCGACAACGGCTACACTAATATAAAATTTGAAAGAAGCTGGGAGTCTAGGGATCGTCGCTTGTTTTTATGTCCATGCGAAATCACAACTCTAAACATTCGACATTTTGTCAAACTTACATCATATTATGATGACAATTAGTCATGGTCGAAATCGGCCCTTGTTAGCAAACTTTCAGGAAAGATCATAAATTCGTCTACTTTTTGTCCGGATTCATGGCAGATTGAGGTTCATGGTTCCATCTAAACCAATTCTAGGTATTTGGACTACGGACTCCAACCGCCGATGGTATATTGCATAAAAGTGGGTCGGCCTAGATATGTGTTTATAGCAATTTTTTTTATAGACAACAAATTTGATTGTTCAATTCCAGAATATTTCTTTTCATTGTATTGGACATACTATATTGTAGGCACAGTGATCTTATTAAACTGCGTTCACATCTGCAAGAACATATGCACATACTCATTTTATAATAGTCATAAAAATGTTTTACACATCTCAGAATCCGAATTTTAATTTTGTGGATTAGAAGATCTATAATAAAAACTGTATGCGAGTACAAATGTAATGTGAGCAATTTCGTTTTATTTATATACAAACAAAAATTCCTCATTCATACCTAGGTTCAAATGTTTTTACACAAATTACTAATTAATTACATCGTACAGAATCATCAGTTTTTATGAATCTGAGTCTTCACTGAAAATAATATTAATCAAATCGAGTGGAAAAGAATGAAATGAATATTTTTGTCTTCGAAAAAGTATAATTTGAAGACCAAATCATTTTGCCATAAGACTTATGGCCTGACCGCAAGGAATTTGACAATAAACAACACTTAATAGTCTGCCGACTTAATTAAATTAGGTTTCCTGGTGGGCCCAATGTCTCTACGAGGCGTGTCGGAAATCACTATCGGCTCCAGGTCGACCGTGCGAGAACGAGAATTCAGTCTGGAATCTTAAGATTTAACGCGAGAATCTCAGGTAGTGTATATGAAATCCACGCATAAAAAGACAGAATATCCCGATCTCCTGATGGATGAATATAGAATACTACGGAAGAACAGCATTTGAGATTTGTTTTATGTCAAACACATATAAGAACCAGTGACATCGTTATTTGCACAGGGAATTAGTTCTGCGATTTAAATTTCTTATTCACTGGTCACAGTGTTGGTTACTTGTTGTTAATTTATATTTTATTAAATATACATTTGAATTATTATGATTAATAAACTACACGAAAAGAAATAAATGTTAATGAATAACATACTGATGGTACCGGTTAACATCTAATGGTATCCGTTACAATCAGCATGTTATCCGGTAACATCAGTATCTTATCGAAAACAATATTTCTCTCTGTATACACGACTAACAATTGAGTAATACACTTTCAATCATTCACTAATTGTAATGAATATTCATACTTTTTGTAGATAAATATTATAAATATAAATTTCTTGGAATGAAAATTAAACTTCTCTCTACATACAGTAACTGATCACTCTTTCAACAGTAAACTTTTATTTATCAGGAGAGGGATTCGACCTTTCAAAATTCAAGAGAAGCTCGTTTTTAATTTCATAAATAGTAGATTTTTACTCGAAAAAGTCGTACTCCTTATGATCTTTAATTGTGAAAATAAAAAAATTAATTCCACTATGTTTCTTTAGTACTAATCAATACAATTTAGCTGAATAAAAAAAAGTTCTACATGTTTCATTACACTCTCACGAACGGACTGTATCAAATTATTTTATTTTTAAATACTTTTTTAAGCCGTCCACGTAAATGAACGACGACAATCTATTTCTTTTACTAATTAAACTTGTGTTTTCAATATGTAATTACTACTATTTTATGTTTCAATTCTGTGTGTATTAGAAAAGACCGATTCCATTTCAAAACCGGAAAGGAGTGAAATGTTGACATCTTCAAAATATTTTTACATGTAATATGTTATTCTTTAGGGCCAATAAAGCGACCCGTGTTTTTTCTATAAAAAAAAAAGAATTTTTTCAGAACTATATGCAACTTAAAGTTAGAAACCACAAGTCCAAAAAATAGGATAAAAAACGTTAGTTTTTACTATCTACATATGCACATATTACTTTCGATAATTTTTTACAATAACAACCTCCCGAGTAGAAATTTATTAGGGCCCTGATCAGGGCCTGACCAAAACCCTGATCAGGGCCTGAACAAATTTCTGCTCGGGCGATCGTAACAGAGCTGATCAACATAGACTGCTGTTGGGAAGAATCAGAACGAAATTTTGTAGTTAAGGTTCGAACACAGTGCAAGATGGCCGCCGCCGTTACTACTGTTTCTTCTCATTTCTCAAATTACAAGAATGAGTGCATTAAAGAAAAATTGACAGAAAACATGCTTTTCTGTAGAAATTATGAGAGGAATACATAGATAAAAGAATTAGCAAAAATATATGACATATGTTAAGAAATAAAGTATGAATATATTTAAATTAGTAATGTCAGAAACAGAATAATAAAAAAGATAAATATTCTCGGCTTAATGTATTTGTCATTATTATTCTCTTTCATGATTTAATCTGCATACTCTTAAGCACATCATGTCGCAGAGCATGGTATATCAGCGCAGAGTACACAAATGACATGTTCTGTAATTTGTCTATTTAACAAATAAATATGATTAAATTTACACCTTTAACGTAGTATTTTCCCTATTGAGTCATTTTACTAAAATTAAATTAAAATCAAAGAGTAATCCCAAAAAGTAAACTAGATGCATAGTCGTCGGGCATTTTATTCTGCAAACTGTCTTTCATTTGAGAAAAAATTAATATATATTTTAAAATGATAATAAAGTATTATTTCACTTTGATTATCCTACTCATACATCCGACAGAAGTTCGCGAAAATTCGGATTTATTGAAGATACCATGAAGAATAAAGTATCTGAAATAAAACTACCCTACTAGAAATCAATCCATTTGCTAGCCAAGAATTGTACAATTAATGTACTTACCGTGTTAAAGGTATAGGCAAAATGGATAGTGTAAGAAAAAAATGGATAAGTTTCTACCTGGGTAAGGAATACATTAAAAGCATTATTTCTATCCTTAAAAAATATCTAATGGAGGTTTTAAATACCACTAAAGTGTTAAAAGATAGTGACACATTATTTTTTAACATCGAGTATCTAGCGTTTACAAGCTTTTGTTGATAGTGTAAGTTTCCCAATCTCTAGTTCTGATAATACTTAGGATTTTCATTGCACTTATTTTGTATAAACCCTATTCCAATGAACTGTACAACAAAAATTTGCAAAATGAATGAGGGAGAATTTAAGCATCTCATATTCTGGCTTGTTATTACGAGGTCGTCTTATGTTTTACTCCGCTGTAAAGAGAAGGGCCGAAAGTGGCTCCAACCTTATCAGAGTTCTTCTTGGCCTGTCGCCTTTCACGGCAACATAATAGTCTCAATTATGACGGGATATGGGAACCTCAAGTCATTTTAGATTCGCGGAAAAGCCTTATTCTGGTCGTCTACTACGAACGCCTCGCTACTTAAATTTTATTGCGCAGGTTTGACGTGACTTGCTCATTGATTAGTATGTTCTCTATAAGACATTTTTTATTTCTCCCCTACGTTACTAGGATTAACGAATGTTTTTTATATAGTTTTAACGGTTGTTAGCAAAGTAGAATTCTTAGATTTTCGAAAATAAAACTGAAAGATCCCCACGGTACGATTAAACTATAGCCTGTATTGTGATTGATGTCGTATTCACAGTATGCTTCTCTACGCATTTTGTTAAATAATAAAAATTTCAGTTCTAAAATCACAATCAGAATCAGATATTTAAGTACGTATTTCATCAAATAGAATAAGTAATGAATTGGAATGTGTTGCAGGAGTAAGTAAGGGTGAATTGTGTTACTGATGATTGACAACCGTTTTAAAATTTATTACTGAAATCTCCTTATTTATTTCTAATATCTTCTATCTGGGTCCAAGGGGTTTGGTTGAGGAACGTTCAAGATAGAGATTTATCCTAGAGCCAATACATATTATAAATAATGGTCTCGATTATGAACTCCTGTTTTGCCTTGAATGAAAAGAGATCTTCTATTTGTTTATAAAATAAATACTCAGCATCTCTAAATGTACCATAATTTTTACTGCTTCAGACCTAAAATTATCTGGAAAATATATATTTCAGGATTACAACCAAAAATCTGTGAAAGGATCCTTTTATGAGACCTTGAGTATTATATGTTTTGTGGTCGCTAAACCGTTTAACTTCATCACGTCAGGATTTTTTGTTAATCTCAAAAATATAGCAGATTTTAGGTGACAGAAAACATTTTATAAATATTTATGGATTTACTTACTGTCTTGGTATCAAGAAGCTTTTTGGTCGTGGTATAAATTCGAAATTAAAGTCTGAAACTCCAAAATGTTGAATTTGGCGGTTAAATATGTAAAAAATGTTTCGTATTTTTACAAAACATGGTACCCTTGAGAATTTTAATATAGCTGATTATAAATCAAAAGCCACATTTATATAACAAACTCTCATAGCCAATAGATTGTGAATATATAGTATAATGAAATATCAGAATGCCTGGAATAGCCATGTTTCCATTGATGAACGCAGCTCGTTCAGTAAATGAGAAAAAAGTAAAAATTTCAAAAATATCTAAAAAAAAAAGTAAAAATAAGAGGAACTTAAAGAGATCACCTCCGTGTGGTGCAATCTAGAAACACATAGCTCATCTATCTGATCATTGAATTACTTTCAAACTCGACGGTTTTGTCATATTTGACCTTACTTTTTTCGTAAAAATACTTTGCTTGTCAAATGAGGTCAAAATTCAAAGGAAAGCAGAAAGTAAAATGTTGGCAGTCATAGTATTATAAAAAAAAATGTTTCGTTACAATTAAAAGAAGGCATTTGTAATATTTTCCATATGTTAGATGATTTTTAAGTAAGGAAATTGATTCCAGTTCAAAGAGAAAATTCTAAACCGAATTGATGCATACCTAGGTTGGGTAAACCTTCGGAAAAGGCACCTCCTTCTAAAAAAATTTGTTTGTAACCTATTCCGACGTATTTTTGCCTCCTGATTACGAATATGATAACAAAAAATGCGGGACGGACGTATTAAAGCCGCTATTTTGAAAAAAATAGCCAAAAAACGCGTTTTTTTTTAGTTTTTTTGCATTTATTTTCAAAAATACGCATCTGGCAGAAAAATGTTTCAAATAAAAGTTGTAGAGCGCAAAATTTTCGACAAAAAATATTCTATACATTTTTTCCGTAATTGCAACAGTAAGCCCGTAAATAACGGTTGAAAGTTCCCATGATGCGTTTCTACCGGGTACTAGCTAGATATAATTCCCGAACCGATTGTGAATCTAGGGGGTGCTTGCGTGCTGGGGGGCTCCGCCCCCCAGATCCCTCTTTTATACTAACCTAACCTCCAACCACACTGGTGTGGGTGAGAATCAATACCATGTGCTATGTGAATGGTCAGAGATTAGGTTTGTAGTAAATAACATCCTAATGTAGCACGTGGGTTTGATAATCACCGACATCTCTGTGGTTGGAGGTTAGGTTGGTATAAAAGGGGGGTCTGGGGGGCGGAGCCCCCCATTACACAAGAACCTCCAAGGTTCACGCATTGTACTGAAAATTCACAACACATACTACTTCCTTTTATTCGATAGGTAGCACTAAAGTATCCCTAGGTCCACGCATAGCCTTTGCAAATTTGCAGTTGATTATGCCCTTTCGAAAAATAATGCGTGAAACTAGGGCCCAATCTCACGAGGATTCGACTGTATGGGTTTTGGTCCGCCCTGGGTTTTTTATTTCCCCGATACCCTCCATAACTGGCGGGCATTCCCCTATCCGCCAGCTGGGGAGGCGCTCGATGGGAGACCCTGTGTACTCGGTAGAAACCCATCATTAGAACTTTCAACTCTCATTTACGGGCTTACTGTTGCAATTACGAAAAAAATGTATAGAATCTTTTTTGTCGAGAATTTTCCGCTCTATAACTTTTATTTGAAACATTTTTCTACCAGATGCGTATTTTTGAATATAAATGCAAAAAACTAAAAAAAAACGCGATTTTTGGCTATTTTTTAAAAATAGCAGCTTTAATACGTCCGACCCGCAATTTTTGTTGTCATATTCGTAATCAGGAGGCACAAATACGTCGGAATAGAGTAATTTAATTTTTTTTTGCGAGGAGGTGCCTTTTCCGAAGGTTTACCCTAGGTTGGAATAACAAAAAAACTTCGTCGTTGAACCAATAAAAGAAATGGAGATATCGGGATATAAGAGTTCTAAGTCGCCATAAAAGACACTCTTTTAGTACAGAAATTCCTTTATCGAATCCATCGAAACCGATGGAATAGGTTTTAAATAATCTAAGAGATATTTGTTTGTTAAAATATTAATGTTATTATGAAAAAGTATAAATTTCCTAGTATAGCGAATGTATAGTTTCTCGCCTTGATCTATAGAGACATCCTTATAGACTTCTTAAAATACTTAAAATTTTTTTAATTGCACATCCATTATATTTAAGATAGTGCTGGAACTTAATAACAATACTATTGGCTAGTATTCTTAATTTAATAAAAATAAATAAATGTTCTACAAAAAAAGACCACCTCGAATTATTGGCAATTATGGCGCACATTGTATCCGATTCAATTATACACAATTTTGCTATTTCATACGTGGCGAGGAAAAGTTAATTCGAGCGAATCCGAAAGGCATCTCATAATAATTTGTAACAACTTGGGGTTGTCTCGAAGGAACGTAAACGCAGAACAGTAAAGGAATCGTAAATATTGCATTTTATGAGACACAGCTCGCGAACGTAACGCGCAAAAATTCCGTAATACCCGCGGCTATTACGATTTGTTTCTTTGGGCGACGATGATTCAAAAGCACTCCGGCACAGTGCGTCGATCTGCATACGTAATTGGTTCATTCACAGCGAAATAAATCAGAAAACATTGTACCGACGTGCCCTAATGAAGCTGCTGAACAATCCGAACGATTCACTTTTCGCTATTAAACATAATTCGCTTGTTAGTGTTTTTACGCAGTCCCCGACAGGCTCAAAGGGCAAGAACGGGTTTTTAATTAAGTTGAAAACATTTTAGTACCAATTACTCCAAATCGTTGGACCCATATTTTTACCTTGATGCTGCACATACAAACATAGGACGCATCATTTTTTTTTATTTTATACTTTTTTTAAATTATCTGTGCTCGCTATAAGATAGATTTCTATTTTAACATTGCTGTAGTACACTGCAAAATTTATGTCGTTTGTCGTTTGGAAGTAAAATTATTTCAAAAGGTTTAACTCATTAACGACCAAAACAACCACTTTCTTACTTGAACTTTCCAAACAACTTGGTCAATGCAAATCCCAAGGGCACGAAGGAAGGGATTGGAAACAGACTCGTCATACAGGAGGAGGAGGCATAATGTACAGAATATTTTTTGTTATACCCTACTCTAACCATAGTAAACTATCAAACGAGTGCTAAATCACGAGTACTAAACTAAAGTACGAGAAGCGGTTGCGAAAGAGTAAAAGCGCCCTTTGAAGTGAGCGCGAAATCGCGAAAAACGCCCGCCGAACGCTACAAAGCCACACGCGCTGAATACGTTTCGTGTGGCATGTTTTATCTGCAGGCAAAGGCTCAGTTTTTGAGCTGGTTGGGCAACAAAGTTTTCTTTACCTCCGGCCGCAAAATGAAATTTTCCGTCCCGTATAGAAATCGCAAAATACTAAATGTAAGGCCGCGAATTATGAAAATGTGAGAAACCTATTATTTACGATTAATGACGTCGAAATTAACGTTTAAATATTTGGAAGAGAACTCTTTATAAACACGACTTTATAAACACATAGTATGTTTGGAATGTGCTAATGGATATTATTTATTGCATACATATAAGAAAAAAAACAATAACACAAACGACTTCTCACGTCTCTTCCTCAAAAATAAATAATTTCGTATTAACCGTTTGAGTTCCAGACGCCACTAAAATGGCGTCAGTTTTAGCCTTCTCATTTTTGTCATATTTTCCTATTTATACCTAATATTCCATTTTTAATGTGGTAAGAATTTATATTTTTTAATATTACAGTACTTTCAGTAATTTTACTATTTTTGTTATAAACAAATTTATGATTAAAAATATAACTTTTTACGTGATTAATTCAATTCCAACGAAATTCGGATGTAAAAATGTAATTTTAATTATTGTTACTAATGTTATCAATTTTTGTTGACATCAATTTTTCGAAATTCAAAATGGCGGATCTAGTATGGCGGACAATATTTTGAAAACTTAAGTAAAGTTCAGTAAAAATCAGTACGCGGATGGTTTCGGGGTCGCTGATTACGTATTCGATGTCAGTTTTTCGAATTTCAATATGACGTATCCAAAATGGCTAACAAAATTGTTCAAATTTGAGAAAAGTTCATGAAAAACTATGTTCAGGGGTTTCGAGGACTCTTATTGCGACTCCGACGTCAGTTTCTCGAAATCAGCGATCAAGAAAACCCCACAGTATAGATTTTTACGAATTTATCTTCAATTTTAAAAATGGCATCCACCATATTAAATCCTCCATTTTGAATTTCGACAAACTAACATTGGATTCGGAATCAGCGACCCCGAAAACTATGTGTATCGTACACTTTGAAATAATTAGTATATCCCTTGAAATGTGGGTCTCAAAGGGTAAAATCCAAAAGGAATAAATTAGTAGAATTACTTATAATTGATATACCCATCAGAAATTAAATTGACAATGGTATGTTGATATTGAAATAAAAATAATTTTTTATTTCTTTAAAATTAAAATTATTATTATAACGGAGAGGTTACGTTAAAAAAAAGCTCCCCTTTTTCTAAAAAACCAAAGAGTGGTCCTTTTTGGTAATTTCCAAATGATTTATATATTAATATATTATATTATACTATATTATATATATATATATTATATAAATATATTAATATATTAACACGGTCCTTCCAAGGCGAGCATGGAGTGATCTCAATTTAAAAGGTTTTTGCAAATTACTTTTTCATAATGTTTCAGAAATGCTTCAAGATTATTGTAAATACAAATTGTTTTTAAATACCTACAATAAAAAATGTTTGTTGATGCCCCACGCTAGGTACCGCAGTTGATAAAACATCGATTCTATCCGCAATATCAATTTGAAATTTATACTCAAAATATGTCCTCATAAGAACCACCGAAGCGTAGCATAGCGTCCGTGCCTTTTAGACTATTTAAGACATCTATTGTACCAAATGTTTAGATGAGGGTTAACTGTAATTTAAAGCTTTAAAAACTACTCAACCATCTGTGTAGAATACATTTTATATTAGTCAATATTCGATGACAGTTACATTTGATTATTGCAAGACTGACAAACGTATCTATAACAAGTAATCTATTTTAGCGAATAATTTTAGTCTGCATTATCCAATTAAATTCTCGTGGTCTGGGTGACCGGAAAAGAGGATTATATTTCGAAGGGAACCTTTCGTCATTTTGCTTTAGGTTGGAATAAGCCAAATGCCAGAATGATTTCGAGAACCCCTTACATTTGTTTGATGATATTAGAGTCCGTTTGTGCCCATTATATCTACCATATTTAGCAGAATTTATGATTTTCGAAATAAACGTTATTTCCGTTCGTCTAACAAGCCAATGACAGCTAAGACTTGGAGTTATTACCTGAAAAATGATCAACGAGTAAAGAAGCATTAAGAGATTTCGACCGTTTGCCACCTGCTGAATAGTGAAACGTTTAATTCTTAGGACTTCAAACCTATGACATTTTAAATAATATACCACTATCTAGGAAATGTAAAATCAGTAGAATAATGTTGTAAATACAAAAAGGTTGATATATCTCTATTAAGTATTTGCATTCTGTAAAAGATCGATTGTGCATTTTTTCATGTAGTAAATTAAAGATACAGAACATTTATCAACAAATCAGCCAATAAAACATTCCATGTAATGATAAAAAATCATTCAGTTCACTTTATTGAAAGAAGCGTTCCTTAATAAATAACTCATTTTCTATTGTAAGAATCCTTTAAGGTTTCGGTTTTTATCTTCAAAATTGCTAATGCGTACAATAAGGCTTCATTATGAGAAATGCTCTGCGAATAATATATCTGCAATTTTGCACAACAAACTCCGGATTCATACGCCACGTATGCCATAATTTTGCATATCTATATACATTCCAAGATAACCTTAGGTCAGGTATCCACCAATTCAATTTCTACATTGAACGATTTATACCACATAATCAAATTGGAAATAAATTTGTTATATCAATTTTTGAAGGGTAAAAAAATCAAAGTCCTTGGAAAAGAGTGATGATTCTTGCACTTTGAAATTCAATTTCCATCGCAATCATCCATTTCACTGGTACTAACAGAATTTCCGACTGAACTAGTTATGGCTGAAATGCAATAACTCGGTAATGGAGTAATGCGGCGCGAGTAAAATGGTAATACAATAATGTAACAAGTTTTCTTCCCTTTGGTTCTTCGCGACGACAAGTGCGCTATCCGTTGTAATTTTCACGAGAAACGTGCGTGTAATCTGACAGAGTTATTGTTTGTCGGAAATGGGCACATATATAGGAATCGATAAATAACAAGGCAATTTGATCGTCGAAATGATTCTTTTTTTTTTTATTTCACGATACATGCGGTTCAGTAATTTGACTACAATGTATTAAGTTAATAAATTGAATCATACTTGTGTATTATTTTATAAGAAGAAAAATACTCATCTACGTTTTTCAATTTGTTATTATAAAGTTTACTTCAAGGATAGTAAACTTGGATAAGTCTAATATCTATTGTTATTTTGTGGAATACTTACTTATAGAGTGTGCAGGAATAGTTTCGTTACAGCGATATATGGTATATTGTCCAATTATAATTATTGCCTGACAAAAATTGTTATAAGCATCATTTTTCTTCACAAATTAAGTGGTGTAGTCGAAAAAAGAAAAAAAAAATTTTTGGCCGAGTTAGAATTTTTTATTTTTGATCTAAGCCACGTATCATCAAATCCATGCGTAATTTTGTTTGAAATCGTAAAAAAAGCATACAAAAAAAATTTGGTTACACTTTACCCAAAATTGACGGAGGAGATGCATTTTTTATGTGTTTTTTCATTAATAAAATATCTTTCTAGAACATTCCTGCTCCGTACATAGTCCCTTCGTTTTCCATAAAGACTTCTTCTAGCCTGTTTTGTGCTAAGGCTATGGCTCGTCGTGCGTTTTTGAACTTTTCATTCGATTGTTCAATGCCTTTTTCCGTTCTATGAGAATCGCGATTTGGGTACTTTTTACACCCTCGAAAATTACATGGGTGAGGTAGGAGTTCACCAGCCTGTCGAGTGGCAAATTCGAAGCCCACATTCGAATTTTATACTCACTATGACGAACAATTATGTTTGTATCACGGGGGTGAAAGTTCATTTTACGCCCTTGTAACGAAAATATCTACTTTTTGAAGAGATCATTATTTCAGCTGGGGAAATGGGCGAGAATTGGCATTTTTCTACTATTAGTACATTATTGTACAAGTGTTGAAGTGTTTCATCTAAGAATGCAATTACATTCGAAGAGGACATTTCCACATGTTCTAGTCCTGATGTTTTTTATCTGAGTAGATGAGGTGTACCGACATAAAATGACGTAAATAGCTCCACTTCTCCATTTCGGCGTATAATGCAAAAATTTGTCCTGCGATTATTTTTTATATAAATATAATCATATATAACAATCTAATGAAAAGTTCAAAAACGACGAGCCATAGCCTTGCTAAACATGGTACAAGAAGTCTGGAAGTATGAAAAAAAGAGGAACTATGTACGGAGCAGAAATGCTCTAAAAATATATTTTCAAAATGAAAAACAAAATGAAAAAACTAAAAAATTAATAAAAAAATTTTTTTTTAATAAAAAGATATATAGAAATATAATATAAATTTATTTCTTATGTTTCAATAAACATTCATTTGGAATTTATCGTATAATGAACAGTTCTTGTAACCAAAAAGTGGTCGATTTTATTAAAAATCGATCATAAAACACATAAAAAATGCATCTCCTCCGTCAATTTTGGGTAAAGTGTAACCAAATTTTTTTTGTATGCTTTTTTTACGATTTCAAACTAAATTACGCATAGATTTGATAATACGTGGCTTAGATCAAAAATAAAAAATTCTAACTCGGCCAAAAATTTTTTTTTCTTTTTTCGACTACACCACTTAATTTGTGACGAAAAATGATGCTTATAACAATTTTTTTCGTTTTTTTTTTAATTGCAATTTAATGTAGCTGAAATCTCACCGGTGTCTCCCCTTAAAGTGTTCATTTAATATATAAACTTAAACAAAAATAATATTTATCTTGCGTTATTAGCATATAAAACAAAACACATGAACGATGCTTATTCTTAATGTATAATCTTTATTGTAAAGAAAAAAGGAGTGTATCTTCATCGATTTGAACTGTATTTTGAAATCACCTATAGCCATTAATCATTTCCCTTACAACACAGGACGTCCTCGGGACATCCTGAAACCGTCCCGAGACTCCTGTATGTCCGTCCTGAGGTTGTCTCAATAGGATACAAATATTTTTCGCATATCAGCGATATAATAGCAATATTTTTTACAGATTGTATATATGCATTTCGTGAACGTCAAAGGTTTGGCATTAATTTTTTCGATACATTTAAAAATGGGTAAACAGTTGTTATAAAACGTCCATATTTCACAACACTTGCAAACTTTGAATTGTTTTGATATAGGATATTATACAATTCGTCTATGTCGATCACTATATAAAACATGGTGTTGGCGTGATGCCTTGCTCGCTTAGCTCGCTCAGAAACTTCGACCATGTGAAGAGTTTGATATTCCTTAATACTAAATTTCGAAAACAATTTCGTATTGTAGTTTTCTGAGTGAAAATTTGCGTTTACG
Source organism: Trichopria drosophilae (assembly GCA_030407085.1). Taxonomy (NCBI): domain Eukaryota; kingdom Metazoa; phylum Arthropoda; class Insecta; order Hymenoptera; family Diapriidae; genus Trichopria; species Trichopria drosophilae. Next base: position 66,804,760 of record CM059586.1, on the reverse strand, counting down.
AGAACATTCCCAATATAACATAACCGGAAACTGGAAGAAAAAGTGCCGCTTATGAGAACATTCCCTATGTAACTTAGGTAAGAAAGAAGGGGAGTGGAGGAGGGGGTTCCTTAAATGTGTAAAAAGTGAAAATGAGTATTTTCAAAACTTCGACCCTCACCATACGTCAGCCGAAATATTAATAAATAACATTTTTACACTCCTGGCGCGAAGCTTGATTTCGCGCCCCAGGACGAAACCTTCGGGCTCGAATTATCGAGCTTCACGTTCGTCATTAAAAAAATATCGTTTCACTTGTTTCAGTGTCGACGTAGTTATCTCGAATAAATCGATCTCCAATTTGGCAGCGTGTACTCAGCTTATTAGACTGCACTGTTGCCGCGAGTATTATCAAGCCGTTCTAATATTCAAATCTCAATTTGTAAAGATAAATTGTTTCAATTTAAAGTCCGACCACCTTATTTTATCGAATCGAATAGATTCTGACCCTTATACTAATTTGATGGCATTCTGAGCCTGAATTTTTTGCTTTATGTATTTTCAATGTATGCGAATAAAAATATGGGCAAGGATTTTTCATCTTCCTACAAGACAATACATACAAACATAGTACAAACATATAATGCACGTCATATGGACATCGTCAATAGTTACTTGGTAGTCTATGCTCCAGTAGGTATATTTTAATTTCATTCAAGACAATATTCATGTCGCGTCGACTACCGAAAATTCGTCCACGGTAGGAACTACCAATAGGTGATAGCACGCCTGAGTTTAATATTTCTGAATTTTTCAAACAAATAAAAATAAACAGAAAACTAGTGTTGGCGTGGTGCCTCGCTCGCTTCGCTCGCTCAGAAACTTCGACCCAGTGGAGAGTCGGCTATTCCTTAATACTCGTTTGTTTACTAACAGCTTTCAATTATATTATAAAATTATATTGATATTTGGGGGTCCAATCATATTTAGGTCAAAGTGGCTTCGATAGATACGTTACAACAATATAGTGTTTCTTATATGTATGAAAATTGAAAATGAGCATTTTCAAAACTTCGACCCCGACAACAGGCCAGCCGAAGTATTAATAAATAAAAGCTGCAAAACACTTACTTCATGCACTTGTATTCTAATAGACTATTCGATGCATATTACATGTTTATTGTGTTTTAATAATTACTGTCTGTATTATTATGATATTATATATACAATATATACATATAATTCGTCAAAGATATCTTGAAAGTGTCGAAAAGATCTATGACGGATATCTCATAGATATCTATAAGACATCGTTTAGATATATCGAAATAGTTATTTTCGTATCAAGGTCGTAAATGAACTTTGCGCCCGAAGGTGGTCACCGCGCCCGAGGAGCTGGCAAAGACTACCCCTGGGGGTAGGGGGTCGAAACGTCGAAATTTGATGAAAAACAATAGGGTAATTTTTTTGCCGCGATGACTAAATTCAATACTTTTTCAGACAATAGTCATAAACATTTTAAACCAGTTTTAATGGTATTATCGTTGATTTTAGGAAGAAAATGCATACAACCTTTTTTGTAGAGAATTTCATGCTCTATCTTTTTCGTTTAAAACATTTTTTAATAAAATTTGTATTTTTCAAAATAAATGCAAAAAACTACAAAGAAACTTAATTGGGGCTAATTTTTTTTAGTAATGGACGGGCGGATCTGCGCCAAAATCTAATCAGATCTAAGTTATGCCAAGACGCGTATTTTAAAAAAAAATTTATATCAATACGCTTATCCGTTCGCGAGTTATCGCGAGACAAAAAAACGGGACGTACGGACGTACGTACGTACAAGATCACGGACACAAATTTTTTTATTGTTGATTTGGGTTCCTTAGGGTCTGAAACGTCGACATTTGATGAAAAACTATATGGTAATTTTTTTGCCCGAAGTGACCAAATTCAATTCTTCGTCCAGACTTAGTCTGGGTCGAAGTAATTGTCGGGAATGAATTTATCGTTAAAGAGCGATGTTTAAGTAGAATATTCATTTTACAGTTATACACTGAGAGAATTTTCTAGTTAAAAGTCCAATTAGTTCCAGCGGGATATACATGTAAAAAGCGCGAAAGTGCCATACTGATATTAAAAATTATCATACTGGCGTTGAAAATTTGTGCTAATTACATTGAAAAGTCCCATACTGTAAGGTAATTTTCAATATTAGTATGGCACTTTTGTGCATATTGCTAGAATATCCCACTTCAACCAGACAGTATGGGGCTTTTAAGCAGAAAAATTCTCTGAGTGTATCAATTATCGAAAAATAACACCTAAATTTGTGCGAAAGTAGTTTTCTTTTAGTAATCTATCGTTTTTACCATCCCTAAACACCTATATTCTATATACGTACTATTTATTCATGACTGAGTAAATTTGACACAGCTACACTATACTTTATGTGCATGTACTTGCAAGAAACGCTTGTTTACAGTCAGAACTATATTATTCGACCTTCCAGATTTAACGTTTCATAAAGCTATACCAACGACGTTATTTCGCCGCATGCGAGATCCGAACGAATAGTGGTCTATTTCAGTTTTATATCGGAAATCAAAGAAGAAACATTGATGGAGTCATGTCCGATATGCAGGAATTTTAGCATTTCGTGTGATGTATGTAACGACCTACCATTACCATATTATTCCATATTTATATCATAGTCATAATGCAACATTTATGTGAAACCGTTAATTTCATATTTAATTGCCAATTCTGTGGATATTAAATGTTTCAGAAAATTCCTCACATGATCAATATCATTCCGGTATAATATGGAAATACTTATTATTCTTCCACGTATTATGACGTATACGTGTATCTACGTCGGTCTAAGGTCAATTATAACAGAACTACTTAATATCATGCACAAACCTTTGTCGATTCCAGAATATATTTATTAAATTCGATTAAGAACTCGGCGCATACGTTCGTAAAGAAACGAGCTTGATTTTTTAGATCCGCAAACTCGAAAGCTCGAGCACGATTCAGTAAAACGGCAACTAAACGACACACGTCTCGAATACTTTTGTAGTAAAATTCCCCACAATGTATTTTATTCACCTCTCATCAACATTCCTTATGTTCGGCCTTTTCAAGTTCAAAGTTTCGAGTGCTCGAGACGGGTTTTACGAGGCTACAAACGGTTTTTCTGGTCGTGAACTCTCGTTCGTTTAAGCTCGCGACTACAATTGCATTTATTGCAGTAGCGAGGAACATCTCCGAGAGAAGCTACGAAGTGTGCGTGACTCGTTCCTGGAATGTTCTTGAGTGTCATGCTGGCCAAGTCGCTCGACAATAACCGCTGTGCATTATTTATGTGTTTGGTGAGGCGATACGGCGTGTGGGTGTTGAAGCCCGTGGAGGCGCCACAGGAGCTCGGCCACGCCGTGCATCCAGTGCTTCGAGACATCTCCAATTTTAAAGGCAGAGGGGTGTAAACCTACAACATTGACCATTTTCACGAGCGATTATAGGAAAAAACAACTGCACTTCGTTTCGAATATGCTATTTAACGATGAAAACGGTATTTTTTGTTCCCCATAAAGTAACTCTGCAAATCACTTGCAGGTTCGTGATTCTTATATTTATCACAGCATGAATCCTGAAATTTCCATGCTGGATACAACTGAGGATAGAAGTGCTAATATTAGGAAATCACGAATCCATATTTCTGATGAATTAATTTGTCATTGATACCAATGAATTTTATTTTTTACGTGTGAAAGAGAATATACTTCCGTTAGTTACTTCAATTAATCGAAAGTTTTCTTCCATTATTTTACCCAAAACCAGTTCGGTCTTATAACATAAATGAAAATTCTGAAAGAAGAATGTGTGAATTCTGAGGTAATAGCCATAAAGTTGATATAATCTCAACCCCGATCCCGATCTGGACCACAATCGGGTTTGTAACGCTCATCTCAATAAACGCCCAAATCGTGAAGAACACAACTGAGGCTATGCTAATCAGCATTTTAATGAATTCAATTGCAGATCTAATGCTATTAAAAAAACTTCAAGTGTTTTACAGGAATTATTTATACGCATACAACTTTTCAGCATGGGTAGTTTGGGGGAAACCCAACCACAGCCCTCGCCACAGCATTCCGAATTATGGTTCAACAAATTATATTCTAAAAAGTATATTGGTTCGAACTACGTATTTACGATGGATTGAATATATTTGTTTATTTATTTATACATTTTAATTTTTTTAAATGGACCGCCCATGTGCTAGTAAATAGGCTAAGCTGGGAGATTCCACGCGGGCTCCTTTGGTCAGATTTAACTTCAAATTCTTTAGTTGAAACAGAATTCATCATATAGAATATAATTTTTCAAAACTGCTGGAGCACTCTTAAAACTTGATATCTGGAGGTTTTTGGGATTGTTAATAAAAAGCTGATGTTTAAATTTCAAAATGTTAGACAAATTAATAATATGCTACTAATATTAATGAAACGATGTAACGTGGGTCGATTTTTAACAAATTTAATACTTTAAATACAGCTTATGCCCCACCAATGAGAAATCTATATTTTCCCCGTGACTGATATATGTTTCCTTCTCGGGAATGTACGCGAGTCCGCCGAGAGGGGGAAAATATAGATTTCTAATTGGTGGGGCATCAGCCGTATTTAAAGTATTTAATATGCTACTAATATGTTACTAAAATTAACAATATGCTTTTCTTTAAAATATTAAAAGAGAAAAAATTAAACACAACAGAAACATGTAAAATGTATAATTTAAAAAATACAGATAGTATGAAAAATAAAAAAGGCCAAAAAAATAACAAAAAAGGGATGTAAATTGAACTACCAAGCCTTCAGGAGTCACTGTCCAAGTCGTCCTAGTCGATTTATGAAAGATCAATTATTTCAGTTTGAACAAATTCAAATAATTTAAAAAAAATACCGAGTATCTATTTTTATAATAATTGAATAAATGTTTAAATTGAAAATTCAGAAGCATTAAGAATGACTTAAAAAATCTTTATATAGCCATTCTATGAAAAATTAACAATTCTTTTAAAATTAGTCCGCCGTTTTGGACTTGTACATTTTAAGGATTCGTAACCAACGATCTCAATGAATCCACTTTTTACACGTAGTTTTAGGATTATGCGATGATTTTTAAGATAATCACCTGTCTTTGTAGTATATAAATTGATGAGTTTTTTTATCACAGAAGGCCGTAAAATTCAATTTTGGGCACTGTTTTCGGGACACGTGAATTTAAATACTATTAATGATGTGTGGGTAATTAAATAAAATTTGTCCGCCATATTGGATCCGCCATTTTGAATTTTGAAAAACTGATTCCAGATCCGTAATCAGCGACCCCAAAAAACTCCGACTAACAAGTTTCAAACAAATCCGACCAATTTGAAAAAATTTGTCCGCCATATTGGATCCGCCATTTTGAATTTTGAAAAACTAACTGCAGATTCGTAATCAGCGACCCCAAAAACCCCCGAGTAGTCATTTTCTTTAGCTTAACTTTATTCAATTTTTGATTTTCTGGTTTTTTTGTAAATCTTGCCACAAAATTTTTTTTTTATTAGTGTAATAATAAAAAATCCAAAGTAGGATAAATTTGTAGGTGTTGGGTATATGGAAACCGAAAATATTCCAATTTTTGTGAAAGTTATGAAGGTTTGAAGTCAAAAGTGGTTTCGATCGAAACCGCTGGGCGTTAAAGGGTTAAACACCATACTAGTGCGAAGTTGCATTGTCAAAATTTTAATTTACTTATTATTTTGAATATGTATCATTAAAATTGGAGACAAAATGCTGTCTGTAATATTTACCTCAATACCAGAGTATTCGCTGATTACGAATCTGAACTCAGAATTTGAAAATTCAATTATAGCTAATTATATATTAAGGTCTGAACGATATATGATTCTGATATTCACATATATGCGAAAGAATAAAACATATACTCAATTTTATTTGAAGATACTTTGAGCTTGGAACTATAAGTAAATATATAATAAAAAGTAAACTTATATAAACAGGTTTTACGCTTTCCCAGGTCATGAGAGAAGACGTTCATCTATGAGTATAAGATACCTAACAACTTCTAAACATTAATAGAGTCATAGGGAAGTTGTTTTTCTGCATTAAACATAATAATGTAACGTTTTCGATAATTTAGTATGCATTCCTGAGGCATTGTTGATAATAACACGGTAATCCTCATAAAATTCTATTCTTTAATCAGAGTCGGGATTTCTTCCAAAACGATTTGTTACGAAAATATTAAAATATACTGTTTTTGCATTAAAGTGAAATACATTTTATAGGAAAGTATTATGTAATCGTCCGTACACTGAGATTAATTTTTCATTAGTAATTTAATTAGTATTTTCAATGTTGTTTCCGACAGATCATTTGAGGTTTTTTTACCGCTCGAAATTTGTCAAAAAAAAAGGATAAGAAATCTGTAAAAACGTGCATCATTGCACATGAATTCCACATGGGTGTACTTAGTCTTATAGTATGCACGTGTACGTCACATACACTGGTCAGTTTCTGTCTCCCATTTACATTTCTTATAAAATTCAAAAGATAAGGTCGAGAATTAATTTTAAATCGTCCCGTCAAGCCAAGGGAAACATGGATTATAAGAAAGTTTCCAATATTCTGATCAAAAGTGTCTGGCAAGTAATAAACCCAGCATTATGAAATGTTTACAGTATCTTCTACCTAGTTAAATGGATGTAGCTTTAATGAAAGTTTTTAAAAATATTCAGCTTAAAAGCTTACTATTATTGTTCTTATAGATCTGAAAACCTACTGTCAACAAAAAGAACACTTCGAGATGCCACTCGAAAGCATTGTTTTATGGCTACAAATAAAAGAAGTACATATGATGTATTATAAGAAAAGCAACTAATACTTGAAAGAAAGTTACGAACCGAGCATGAAATTTTATTAAACTTAACAAATTTTAAATTTTAAAATAAAATAAGAAATAAAAAATTCATCCATTTTTTAAACAACTGATATACTTTTAGGTTATGTGTCAAATAGAGTATATTCAAATTGATATTGGGAACTGGAGACATTTCTATTGTCTCACATCAAAGTCATTTATAACGTATTCTTATAAGACGTTCTAAAATGCCTTAAAAATGGGTGCAAAAGTGTCTCCAATTGAGACATTCATTTTCGCAGTGTATTTGAAATTCATTGTTCGATGTAACACTTGTTCCTACAAAAGATGGTCATTAGCGGGGGCAAATGTCCGCACCGTGATGTTCATTCCAAATTATAATTTTTTCTTCTCTTGAGACCAGTTTGGTACAATTATAACCCTGGTAAAATTGAAACGTGAAAAAAGTAATAAGTTCCAGAGACGTACAGTGGTCCATGTCCTATACGTCCCGTCCTATTGCATACTCATGTCCTAACGCATATGTTCCCGCCGTCCTAAAGCATATTTTCCTCGGGTGTGCGTAACTTAGGGAGTACTCTGGAACGTATGCATTAGGATGGGAGCGGCCATTTCGTTCGGAATAAAACGTATGCATTAGGACAGGGCTCACTGTACTGACACCAACAAATTGTACATTTTTATTATTGATCGACTGATTAAAAAGTAAAACAAATATTTATAAAGGGCGTCTGGATAAATGGGATCAGAAAATTAACAAGAAAACAGATGGCGCTATAATCTGCGGAAAAGAAGTTAATTCTTTTTAGCCTTGTGGAGTCACCCCAAAACTATAAATTCATGATCAAACAACGTTGGTTTCATTGTCACAGTCTAATAATACGTTTAAGTACACTGAGTGTACTTGAAAACATGTTGATCTCAATTTTTCAGCTTATAATCGCTTGGAAATTCTCGGCCGTAATAGTAAAGGTCTCTGAGGATTCTGGTATTCGATGCTGACATGTACCTCGATATATTTGTGGTTCTTAAATTTAACCCATTAAGTCCCGAATGGACATTTTTTCACTACAATTTTCAACGGTTGTGTTTTGTGTAAAAAAAAGTTCTAAAAAATTTCCCATAAGGCATATCTGACGTAAAATTAACTGAACTTTCAGAATCTGCGATTAGATTAGAATAAACGCAACTGTGATAAACTGTATGCGATTTAAAAAAAAACATGCATTTTTCAAATGAACTTTTGTTTTTATTTCGTCTTTTTACATTGAAATCGTTTCAGAATTCCTCTAAAGTGTGCCTACGCCCATTTTGAAAATAAAGGTCAAAGCATCCAAAATGGCGGCTCAAACACAAAAAATCAGCGAAATATTGCTCTTCAAAGACCCGTAGATAGGTCATGTTATTTCGTCCTGCTTCTTTAGTTTGTCATTATATACAATTCGACTACCGCTAAACGTAATTCGTTTGGTGCTTTTATGATTTACTATACAGAAAATTGTAAAGTAAATCGTGTAAGGAACAAGATAATTGTAAAAGACTGAAACACTATGAAAATATAACTTTTTTTTTAAGAGCGTTATCGAATCATACACTTGTATTATTCTACAATTATTCTACTTTGCATTTCGAAAAAAATGTTACTGAACAAAAAGTAAAAGAATAAAATGAAATTTTTACAGAACTTTTTTCTAATTTTTCTAAATTTCAGGATTTTGAAAAATAAAAAAAATATTCATAAAATTCTGGAAAAAATTCAGCGTATTCATTGATTAATTGTAAGAACTTTTTGTTCTAAAGTCTATCGTTTTCGAATAAAAAATTCCTGAATTTTTCGCTGATTTTTTTGTGTTTCAGCCACCATTTTGAAATAAAAAAAAGTTCATTTGAAAAATGCATGTTTTTTTTTAAAACAATCGCATATAGTTTTTCACTGTTGCAGTTTTTGAAAAATGTAAAGCAGATTCTGAAAGTTCAGTTAATTTTACGTCAGATATGCATTATGCCAAATTTTTTGTAACCCTTTTTTACAGAAAATTCAACCGTTGAAAATTGTAGTGAAAAAATGTCCATTAAGGACTTAATGCGTTAAGGGGGGAAGGTCCCGAAATTTTTTTTTTCGATGTTTTGAAAATGTTTGTACTTGTTCTAGAACATCTGAAGGTTGTCTCCTTAAAATTTTAAAACAAAATCTTTATTGGTTTTGAAATGTCAGCATATTTTCGACCGCAGGTATACGCTTGGTTTTGTAGCGCGCGGCAGCTTTAAACGCGTTTTCCTCGAAACACCATTTTTCCAAACTGCTTGCACGATAACTCAAAAAAATAATTATTCGATTGCTTCGAATTTTTGTGGAGGTCTTCTTCAAACATCTGGCTATACTCCAAAACTATGGTTGGGATTTTTTAATGCAAATTACGGAATTTATTCAAACCAATTAATTAACAAAAACCGTTTAATTTTTAAAAATCTCTCTCATTTTTGTAGAAATTACTTTTTTTGGTTTTATAGGTTTGGAGTATTAACAATAATGTTACTAACAAAACCTCTTTTGATTTTTTGTTACAGATAAAAAATAAAGCCGCTATCCTGCAAGCAGATTTCAAAAACACTCGAGTTTGACGCTGTACAGCGCCGCCATTTTGAGAGTTAAAAAATCATATCGTATACTAAAGATGTATCTAACTCACTATAAAAGATTTTAAACAAAAAAACACCACTTATTCACTTTAAAAAAAAATTCTTGAAAATCTACCTCATTCCTTCCCCCCTTAAATGAGTAGTCCAATGATTTCGGATACTGCAATGATAATGGGTAGCTTCGTACTTATGAAATATGCCGGACGGTAAGGGCCGAATATTCGTGAACCTATCTAGAGAATCTTTGTATTACCCGACTCGACTGAAAAGAGTGTGGCGCCAGTCAATCCTTAATTCCGAACTTTTTGGACACCCTGTACATCTAAGGTAGTATTAAGAAAACTAGGATTTTTGTGATGAGTTAGAGTGATGAAAGAGTGTAGATGTAAATCAAGTTCGTTGGCAGGATGATCTTCTTAATTGTCATGGAACATTGTACCGGATCTCCGCGGAACTTGGCACGGAGTGAAGAAACTCCATTTATTCCGACAAATGGAATCACGAAATAATCAGCTATTTAGCCGGGCAAAGTAGCTCTCTCTCCGCTCCGAGGCTCCTGGCACGCGGTTGGGCTTATTGCGCAATACCACGTTCAAGTAGGTGAGAACGTAGCACATGTACAGTGGCATGATGAGGGGCATTAAAACGAGCCAAGTCCCTACGCGGTCCTTACGACTTGCGATTATCGGCCGCGGCAAATTTCAAATTCATCGCTAAGAGACGGTGAGCGAACCTCATGGATGTTTTCGTGTGCTTTCAGGATGGTACGGCGAGGCTACCGAGTGGACGAGATTGGGAGGAAAGAAGAATACAGAGGAGTAAATGACAGAGCTCGATAGCCGCTTCGGGCCACGGATTATTATTTTGATTAATTTCTCCCGTCATTCGGTAGCCGACCGACTATACGCCGCTGGGCCTTCTCGGAATGGCGAGGAGTGCATCTCCTATCGCCCGGAACGAGCTGCGGTGCGTCCTCCTCAATGCCGCAAAACGTAACGCGAGGCTCACGCGATGATGCTAATTTTATAAAGAAAGAGATTGCGTTGCGAAATTACACGAGACGCATCGAGATTCGGGAGGGAAATTCATACCCGCGCCGCCGCCGCCGCCGCCGCCGATCCACGGCTCCGAATCACCCAGACCGCAAGTAATCATCTTCTTCTCTCTCCTTCCTTTCTTACTTTAGGGACAATTTTCGACGTTCTTCGCTAATGAGTATTAGGTTATGTACCCTAACAAATAATCCACTAAATGGACCGAAGCCGCCAATTCAGTTTTACCTTAGTTAAACAATAATACAATAATCACCAATCATGTATTATTTCAGATACTCAACACAGAATTCGTTTTTGACCTTAAAGTATCAAATATGACTCTTGCACGGTTAGCCCAATATCATCTAAAGTAAATCTCAATGAAATGGATTTACACACTGAGAAAAGTGTTTTTTACCCAGTATTAGAATTCTTATGCCCCGTAAAATGTAGTATTTTACGCATAGGGATTGCCATCTTCTACTACCTGTTAAAAGACGAAGATTTTATATTATTCTAACCGATATGTCAGTTTATTTTAGCCTTTTCTCTTTAACTAAAAGCAATTTTTTTTTATGGAAATTTATCTAGCAAATTAAAATATTAAAAATGCCTTCTTATTTAGTCATAATAAAACATTCTTTTAAAATAGGAGAGTTTAATACAGTTTCGTATAACCTGTCAAAAACAAATGCTGAAAGACGGAGGATTTTAGTTATAATATATCTTTTAATGGCTATAATACACTTTTCAAAAGCCAACGGATAGTAACTGAAATGCAGAAAAGTTCACTTACAGAGATAACTTTTTAAAAATGTACGTTTATGAAAAATGCGCAAAGATAAACTTTGTTTTATTTATCGAGATCTTTCGAATTACAGTTCTATAATTTGGCACCAATATATTTTTCCGATCCTACTGAACCCAAATCGCCTTTTTCATATAGTATTTATATTTATGTAGAGAAAATTTTATGTATGAACACGTACGTTTAAAATTGTCAATGAGGTCATATATGCTCTTATATGTCCTATGAATATGGAGAGGTATCCCGGTCCTATTTTTTTTACATAAAATTCAAAAAAGTAATATGCCGAAAACACCGCCTAAATAAATACCAAACAATTCCTTGTGTTTTGCATAATCTCCACTATTAGACTCGTATTTCAAGTATATGTGGACTTGCTTCATTTTCTTTAATTGGGCACCACCATGCGTTTGTTGGAAAGACTCCATAGTGTTTCTATATATAATAAAATTTCTTTTTCCATTCAACCATCCGTTTGGTGGAGAAAATGCTCCTCCCGTTAAAAAAAACTTCTAAAGGAAGAATGTTTAATTTTTGTTCATTCCTATAATTTGAAAGTAATTACCGAATTATCATTCCTGGATTCATAAATGAAATTCAAATATACGGTATAAATCAAAATCTTAATACTATTCAATCGATTTTTATTTACTGGATACATAACAAGAGTCGCGAAGTATCACTTAATAAAATATGTAATAACTTTATTTATGCGCGGATTTTCCCTGCGTAAAATAGAAATTTCGTGCGTGAAGTAAACTTCACGCATTCCATCCACTTCACCCACTGAATTTCGCTAGTTCACGCATAGAAAACCTGCGCATAAAATATCGTATGCAACTCATGCAGTGCGTGAATTTACGCACTTGTTGCGTAATATACTATTCTGTAGAAACAAATGGTGCCATACTGACGGTTCATACTATGTCGACCTCTAAGTGTAGATGTCGCTGTCGTATGAGTTAATAATAGTGTCACTGGAACGCTGCAATCAGAAACCAGCTCATTTCTGCTGTAATAACATTACGAATTTGACTATCTTTCCTGTCTATACTTATTTTATTCAAAAATTACCAGTAGAATTATATTTTTGCAAGAGTAGAATCAATTTATGAATTTGACGAGACTTCAGTTAGGTAGTGCTTATTTATTTGCAGAAAAATCTAAAGGTAAGTGTTTTTAATTAGTTTTAGCCTCATTTTCAACACTAGCAATTAAAATCAGATCGGATCCATTGCGATCATTGAAACGAACCGTCAAGTTCAAAAAAACTTCAGAGTAGTTTCGACACATGCCAATACTGTCACAGTTTGCGTTCTTGAAATAACCTACCTCACGCACCAGTTACTCTAGTATATCTACTATTTTAGCGACCAGCTACTAATATTTAGGCGGCCAGTATGGGGCCTCCCTTCCCTAACTTTATAAATTCAACGTGGTATTAAAAATCCTTATGTGAATGATTGGTCGACTCAACGTTTAGAATCTAGGTATATAAGATTTCCAAAATTTCAAATTTCTTTCCTTCCCATCCTCTTCTATCATTAAAATAAAATGTTTCTTTATATCATTTAAAATAAAAGTATAACACATGCGAGGAACTTTTCGTCCATTCCACAAATAAATAATAATTTAATGTAAATAAGTATCTTTCTTCAACATGTTTTATAGTATTATTTAAGAAACGTTAAACAATTAACAAAGCCGAATGAGCTTGAAAAACTGATGATGTTGTAAGTATATAAAACATAACAAAAACAATTATTCAATTTGGGATCAAATTAAAATGCTGATAATGAACGACGCTAGACGCAGAGAAAACTATCGATCGAGATCGGTAGTAGCCTCATCAAGTTGATTATTTTTCAATCTTTTTATTGGTGATTAATGAAAAAACCTTACCTAGATGAAAGTTTAAATTATCGTACATAGAAATATTTAATTTACAATATTAGCATATTGATTACCCACACATGACGCTCCTTCGTGATATATGTATAATTCTGAACCGTATATAATTAAATCTGGAATACATATCAATCAATTATGATTAATATAAAATTGAAATCAATATACTGGCGGGATTGTTGGATGGATTTTCAAGGTCGGGTGCTGGGAAAATCATGATGTACTCCATAACGAATTCCAGCTTGCAGACGAGGAACGATGGCCAAGATTCCCAGTAGTAATATCAGTATTAATAGAAAATGGTGTTTTACCATTTTTATATTTATGTGTAAAACTCTAGAATTATATGTTAACACAAAATGCAATATCTTCTTTAATACTCACCTTGTTAATTTATCTACTTTTATATATATATATACATATATATATATATATATATATATATATATATATATATATATATATATATATATATGGGGCATTCTCCGTCAACTTGACACCCCCCTCTTCCCAGAATTCATTTGAACCAACAAAATTGAGTTTAGGTTCAAAATTTAGCTTAACATGTCTACTTTTTGAAGCCGTCTGGCACTTTTCAAAATTCAAAATGGCGGACTTAGTATGGCGTTAAGAACGTAGAAAGAATGAAAAAGTAATTGCAAATCTTGCAATAAAATGATATCAACGTATTGTAAAAAATTTATTTTCGGCTTATCTCGTACATGCTCGTATGTACTTTGCTAAGATGCGTCGTATTTCAAAAATTCAAAATGGCGAATCAAGTATGGCGGACCAAAATGCAACGAATCACTCGATTCGCGTGAAAACTGGTACTCAAGCATTTCTTGGGTCGCTGATTCCGAATCTGAAGTCAGAATTCGAAATTTTAAAATGGCGGATCCAATATGGCGGACGAAAACGCAACACACCACTATTAATTCGCGTGAAAATTGGTACTCAAGCGGTTTTTCGATCGCTAATTCTGAATCTCAAGTCATAATTCGAAGTTTCAAAATGGCGAATCCAATATGGCGGACGAAAATGCAAGAAATCTCGTGATTCGCTTGAATATGTATACTCGAGCGTATTTGTAGAGCGCTGATTCTGAATCTGAAATTATGATTCAGAATTTCGAAATATCGAGCTCAATATGGCTGACCCAATCGTAATAAGTCCTTTGATTCGCATGAAACTTTATATTTCGGTATTTCTGATGTCGCTTATTCTGAATCTGAAGTAAAAATTTTGAATTTCAAAAGTCGGGTACTCATAAAACTTGGTACCCAAGCGATTTTAGGTGCTGATTCCGCATCTAAAGTCATTATTTGGAATTTAAAAATGGCGGATCTAATATGCCGAACAAACTGTAACAAGATACTTGATTCGTATGAAATTTGATACTCTGTTATTTTTCTTTGAAATCATGTTAGATGTTAAATTGACTTGGAGTAGTTTACAAAAGACTTATCAGCAGTCATGCTTACCATCCGGATACAATTCGGAATACGTTATATACAACACTTTAAGACCAAAAAGTAATAAATGTATTGCTTGTTTTGCTAAACGCCATGATGTAACGATAATTCTATCACAATTTTATTACCATTTCATTATTCAAAAGTTATAGTTAAGATTTTGATTTTTAAAGGATCACCAATTCAGAAAGATATTTAAGTTGGTTTTAATCCCTCTAATATGAATTAACAAAATCTGAAAAGAAACAAACGTTATATAATTTGTGAGAAATATTTTCTTTTGCTCGATTTGTATAAATGATACATTAAGTAGTTCTAAATAATGCAAGGCACATAAATACAAAATTCAATTAAAGTCTTAATCTTAAAACATAATATTTGATTATATAATTTTCATTTACCGAATTTTATCTCTTTTCTCAGTTTACAAAAATTTACTTAGTTACATGTTATTTATCTTAGTTACCGGAATTGCATATCTGACAGATTTTGAATTGGTTATATGAAACTTGTAATTTCCCACGTAAATTAAATTTTAATTTATAATTTGGAACCTTTGTTGTCAGACCCTAGTAAAAATGTGTGTAATTTGAATAGTTTGACGTATACGAACTATACAGAAAATAGCGCAACTAGAAAGTTTCTAGCTAGAAACGTGTTTCATTTTCTACCTGAGGAAGTAAGATATTTTTTAATTTCACATTGTAATTTATTTATTTCATTTTACAAGCCTGGTTGCATTACTTTTTAATTTCATTTCATTATAGGGTAAAAGTACCAATTGCTGAGGGTGTCCCTATTACTGCACTTCCCAATTACTGTGGACATAACCTCATAAGAAAGACATGGCATCCGCAGTAATACGGACACCGCAGTAAGAGGTTAGAAGCCCCGAAGTAATTGGTAAATTTACTCTAGCTATTTCAAAAAATATTTTATCAAATCCTAATATTTATTTTTGTTAACTTCAAATTAATATTTAACGAGTACATCATGCCGTAAAAAATTATGTACATAATTATACTCTAGCAACCTTTAACATATTATATTTGCTAAATAAAAAATATAAAATCTTTGAAAATATGTAACATTTTCATTTTCTTCAGTGTGGCTAAAGTGAAATAAATTCCATTTAGGACTTTTTCAGTACATTCTCCCTTATTGCTTCATTATATCCTTCATTATATCCAATATAGCAGGAATGTCCCGACGTGATCGATGTGTAAATCCTTTCAAGATGCCTGGTGAAAAAGGTCATGTAGGAAAAGAGTTACGAACTATTTCAGCATCTATGTTATTGACACGATATGATTTACCCGATGATTGTAAGGTCTGTCTCAATTGCAGAAAGAAATTCAAATCAAATCCTGATATTGAAGAACCAGTGCATATTGAGCCAGAAAACAATGTTGATATGAAACGTTACAGAGGAATTTTCTGCGAACAATTGTCAAGAATTTTCTTTGCAAGGTAGAACGGAAGCTCGATCTGTTCGAGAAATCGAATTGGAAGAGTTATTAGAAGGGATAAAAACTCTATTTAAATCTTTACGTATTGGCGATCCTTTAAGAATCAAGATTTTAACAATAGTCCCTGAATCGTGGAGTGTAAATAAAATCGCGACAGAATTTGGTTCATCACGGCATTTGGCAAAACAGGCAAAAGATCTGAGGTCAACTTCAGGAATGTTAGCAGACGTCAAGGCGAAGTCTGGCAAAAGTTTGTGTCCGTCTGTAGTAACAAAAATATCTAAATTTTACGAAAATGATTTATACAGCCGAATGATGCCTGGAATAAAAGATAAATTATCGGTAATAATCAATAGTGAACGCATCGTTAAAAAAAAAAACGTTTATTGCTTTTTAGACTTAAGGAGTTGCATGTCATGTTTAAGGAACTTTATCCAGATGATAAACTTTCATTTAGCACCTTTGCTAAACGACGACCGAAACACTGTATCCTACCCGGTGCTAGTGAAACGCATTGCGTTTGTGTCTGCACAATTCATGAAAACTGCAAACTTATGTTAGATGAAATTAACTTAAAAGATCTTACGAAAGACTGGGAGAAACCGATTCACGATTACAAAGATTGCTTGAATATTAGCATGTGTACAAATCCAACTGCTGAATGCCATCTAAATCAATGTGACAAATGTCCTGGATTTCAAGAACTTACATTAACACTACTCCAGATTTCTGAAGAGAAGTCTGTTTATGAAATCGAATATAGCAATTGGGTAGTAACTGACAGATCGACTCTTCAGAGAATCACTTCAGAAGTTTCCGAATTTTTAAGTCACTTGTGTAAAAAATTAGAAGTATTAAAACCTCACGCATCCATTGCTAAGCAACAGTCTCTATTCATTTCACAAAAAAAAGGAAAATTTACCAAATGGACATGTAATAGTAATGTTCGATTTCTCCGAAAACTATACATATATTGCACAAAATGCATCTCAGGCATTTCATTTTAATAACAAACAGTGCACCGTTTTCCCGGTAATTTTCTATTACAAGGAGAAATCTGAATTAAAACATCGAAGTTGCGTTTTTTTATGGGACAGTGTAAAACATGATACTGCTGCCGTTTATACCATACAAACCATCTTAATTCCGGAAATTAAAAAACGAGTAGGAAATGTAAAGAAAATCATTTACATTACTGACGGTGCTAAGCAGCATTTTAAAAATAAATTCCAAATATCCAACCTCATTCACCGTAAGGAAGACTTCGGTATTGAAGCTGAATGGAATTATAGCGCAACAGCTCATGGGAAGAGCTGTTACGATGGTATTGGAGCTACGTTTAAAAGAGAGGCATACAGGGCTAGTCTGATGGCTAAACCAAAGGACGCAATCCTAACATTTGATAAATTATATTCCTGGGCAAAGAGTAACTTTAAAACTATCGACATTTTTAAGTTCAGCAAAGTTCAACATGACGCTACAACTAGAAAACTAAACAAGAGATTTCAATCGGCATTACCCGTTCCACAGATCCTTATAAACCATGCATTTTTAATATCGCAGAAGACCAAAGAGGTAATAATAAAGAGATATTCGAATGCAACAGATGAAATAAAAGTGAATCTCCTGAAATGAACACATCATAAACATAATATCGTTTTTAAAATGTAAAATATAAATTAATTCCAATAAAATTTTATTTTAGTCGAAAATTACTGTTTTATTATCTAAAGTCAAAAAGTAGCAATATTTTTCTACATCAACGTCGTTAGCACTGGATCACTTTAAATAATAATTATCAATGATTTTGACACTTTTTGCTTTTTGGTCCGCCATATTGGATTCGACATTTTGAAATTCCAAATTCTGAATTCTGAGTTCAAACTCGGAAAAAAGCGATTTACAAAAAGCTTGAGTACCAACTTTCACGCTAACCACGTGATTTGTTGCGTTTCCGTCCGCCATATTGGATCCGCCATTTCGAAATTCATAATTCTGACTTGAGATTCGGAATCAGCGACCGAAAAACCGCTTGAGTACCAATTTTCATCCGATTCAAATGGTTTCTTGCATTTTCGTCCACCATATTGGATTCGCCATTTTGAAATTTCAAATTCTGACTTCAGATTCGGAATCAGCGACCCAAGAAATGCTTGAGTACCAGTTTTCACACGAATCGAGTGATTCGTTGCATTTTGGTCCGCCATACTTGATTCGCCATTTTGAATTTTTGAAATACGACGCATCTTAGCAAAGTACATACGAGCATATACGAGATAAGCCGAAAATAAATTTTTTACAATACGTTGATATCATTTTATTGCAAGATTTGCAATTACTTTTTCATTCTTTCTACGTTCTTAACGCCATACTAAGTCCGCCATTTTGAATTTTGAAAAGTGCCAGACGGCTTCAAAAAGTAGACATGTTAAGCTAAATTTTGAACCTAAACTCAATTTTGTTGGTTCAAATGAATTCTGGGAAGAGGGGGGTGTCAAGTTGACGGAGAATGCCCCATATATATATATATATATATATATATATATATATATATATATATAATTACAAATTCAACATTGATTCCTTTCGTTATTGCTCACCTTGAAGTTTTTTCTCCTTTCTTGAGATTTCAACAAAGCTTCCTACACTTCTTGTGCTTTTATATGTATTTTTGATATTTTTATATTCAGGACGCATTGATGCGATCGCAATAATTCCGCCCGTATAGACAACTTGATAATGATTGACGGCATTTTCCTCTTCCGCTGGGTTACAATGTATATTGTGGACTTTTTGCAAGTAGCGAATATTCTCTCCGCATTCAAAAATCAAAATAAAATACTGTCAATATCAACATACCTGTCGAATACGGGACAATACTATAATAAATGTTTTACATGTTTTAGCATTACATGAATCGAAATTACATGTTCAATTTGAATTGCCGCAGCTAATTAGTGAAAATTTCGCCAAATGCGTCAGCGAAAACTTTTTTCGCTTTTAAATCAGTCACTTTCACCGTATAACCTGTTGATTTTACTATTTAACCAGTCGAAATATTGTATTTACTGAAACTCAACCCTAAGGTCCACTATTTCACTGGTTCGTCGGTCGTACATTCTTTTAACACCGATCATTGAATATAACCAATGATTTGCTTTTCATACCTACATGAAACTGAACGTCTATATACAATTTCGATAAAGTAGATTTTAAGGCTGCAAGAACTTTATTCCTCGAATTTGAGCAGGCTTTTCTGGCATAAGAAGTTTTTATAATGGGAACGTAAATAAATGTTGTGTGGCACATAGCATATGGTTGGATTCCAGTGATTTTAGTGAAATTAACCTAATCTATGAGTTAATAAACACTATATTCAACACTATATACACCGATTTCAGTTAAACTCACTGGATCGATCAGTGAATAAGCATAGTTTTGAAACGGAAGAGATGTGATTTCACTTCAATGATTTTCCAGCCAATTTAGAAGAGTTCGCTGTTGAAATCAGTGTCTAGTGGCTTTGTGAATTAGCGACTATGAACTGTCAATTAGTTGTTTTTCGCTGATTCAAATTACGAGAGTATATATGATAACTTGAATTCTTATAGCTATATTTCTTACCTACCTCTACAAACAATTCTTTGCAAACTTTTTAAACGTAGCAGCAAACTAACTGCAGTAAACTGGAACTAGCAGCGGTAATTGCAGCATTAGCTCTGGTGTCTAAATCATGTTTTTACGCTTATACTCTAAAGTGTCCAAAAGATTAATTGCCGTTGAAATTTAAATCAGATGTGGCAGAAGGAATACGGTATTATTTTATTGACTTTAAGCATTAATAAAATCTTGTATTCTTAATGTTGCTAAGAAAAATTATTGTTTCTATCAATATAATTCACATTCCATTACTTACCACATAATGTCAACAAACAAACAACTTTCTTAAACATTTTATTAATGTTTCAATAATATTCATTATTTTGCATAATACATTCGTACTGATAATCGCATTTTTATCACATCCAAGAGTACACAAATTTTGGAAGGATGTAAGTGATTGGTACTCACATCTCCAACAATGTCCTCTTTATTTCGTGATGCGGAAGGAGTAAGCAAGGAAAGACGAACAGAGGCCAAATTCGTTGTGAGCATGCGAGTGGTCAGTAATTCAGTCTAATTCCAAGGCCCTTGGTGATTTCAGCTATCTCCCATAACCGACGAGACCCGCCTCACACCACGAGCGAAACCTATAATGGGATGGAATTAAGAGGAGACGTGCCCTTCACTAATCTATTAATTCCTACATGCTGGATTGCGTCGGGCGTTGAAAGAAACGAGTTTTCACGAAACGACCGTAATATTATGCACAGGATTTTCGACTTCTTTATCTTCTCTTTCCTGTATGAAGGCGTTTATCCCAATTCACCAGAATTCGTAAGGAGGCAAGAAGAATAAGTATCCATCTTTCAGACTCTTTCAGTTAAGGTATATACCGCATATTAATGCTTAAAATTTGTAAACACATAAATAAATTTGATATCATTCTTTAAAGAACATTCATATGAGTGTTCTTACTAATTTCGCTGTGGTCATCATCGTTGCATTAAAAAGTTACATATTTACATTACTTATTGTGAACAGACTCTTCGGTTTTTTAACATTTTTCAAACTTTTGAAATATTTAACAGAAATAAATTCTAATGACATATGTAGTACCTATGTGTATTATTTACTTGAAAATTAACAAACATAAATAAATATACACTTCATGTTCAGATGCAAACTACGACCTAACGTTATTAACCTTATCCTAAACTATTTCCAACGTAACCTTCATGTTATCATAACGTCTACTTAACGTTTTCAAATGTTTATTTTACTACGCTTTTCCGGATTTCTTTGCCTAATCGTCGAATAGTTAGATACACTACATATAACTATGTATTTCCTATAACGAACCACTCTGGTAGCATGCCCAAATGTCTATAAATATTTAGTTCGCTCAAATTTAGTACGTATTATATCATATATGTATAAAGAATATTCAAAATTAAAGATCGCATAGCATAATATCGCATATTTGAATTTTACGACATTTTATTTAACAGACGTTACGAGTATAAAAATGGTTGAGAACACGTTCAAAATTGTGGGCTGAAATTAACGAAATAAGCAACCCCAAACCCTTCTTCTCCCGTTTTTCGCACCTTATTTTTCATATTAAAATCTCACACAAATACTACCTTATAGTATTGAACTACTAGAGTTAAAAGTTTGAAATTAAGCGGTCTGGTTGTTACAATACGTTACAATAATATTCACCCTCTAGTTGTTATCGGTACTTGTTGTTGTAACTTTTTTTATTTGCGAATTTAATGATTAGAGGTAGCTATTAATGGACGAATGTCGAACCTATACTGCCAACTTAATGTAATGACAAATATTTTCTTTTCTGCACGTTGATTATTTAATTTGACTAGTCGTATTTCAAAAACCTGATGTTAACTAATTTTAATTAAAATTACGTCTTGACAACACACTCAATAGCGATAATTTGTTAACCCAAACCAAAAACTATTTTAGTATGGCAAAAACTCTGGTGACGACATCCAGGCGACTAACCGGCAAACCGTATGTCATACACCGACCGATAATTGAATAACATATATAAGAGACAAGATTTACTATAAACTTTATATATTTCAGAGAAATACAGTGTATACTTCATTGTAGAATTAAGAGACCTTCATAAAATTTCGAAAGACCGCAACTAAAATCAAATTATAAACTAGTGTTGGCGTGGTGCTTCGCTCGCTCAGAAACTTCGACCCAGTGGAGAGTCGGCTATTCTTTAATACTCGTTTGTTTACTAACAGCTTTCAATTATATTATAAAATTATATTGATATTTGGGGGTCCAATCATATTTAGGTCAAAGTGGCTTCGATAGATACGTTACAACAATATAGTGTTTGTTATATGTATGAAAATTGAAAATGAGCATTTTCAAAACTTCGACCCCGACAACAGGCCAGCCGAAGTATTAATAAATAAAAGTTGCAAAATACTTACTTCAAGCACTTGTATTGTAATAGACTGTTCGATGCATATTACTTGTTTACAGTGTTTTACTAATTACTGTCTGTATCATTATGATCTTATATATACATATAATTCGTCAAAGATATCTTGAAAGTGTCGAAAAGATCTCTGACGGATATCTTTTAGATACTGTAAGACATCTTGTAGATATATCGAAATAGTTATTTTCGTATCAAGGGCGTAAAAGAACTTATGCGCCCGTAGGTGATAACCGCGCCTGAGGGGCTGGCGAAGACTACCCCTGGGGGGTAGATGGTCGAAACGTCGAAATTTGATGAAAAACTATAGGGTAATTTTTTTACCGAGGTGACCAAATTCAATACTTTTTCAGACAATAGTCATAAACATTTTAAACCAGTTTTTATGACATTATCTTTGACTTTAGGAAGAAAATGCATACAACCTTTTTTGTAGAGAATTTCATACTCTATCTTTTTTGTTCGAAACATTTTTTAATAAAATTTGTCAAACTGGCTTCGTTTATAGTAAGTTTCACATATGAATTATAAAATGTGATTATTTTATAGACTAGTTATATTAATAACTTGAAACATTAATAGCGATAACTTAAAGCACCTGCAAATTATGACGCTAATATTAAGAAAGAAAGCCTATTATTTTCCATATCGTCAAAGAACGCTTAATTCAATACAAAATTCGTTTTTTGCAGATATAAATATATAACTAAATCGGTGTCTAAATAATTACATAATTTGTACATAACATAGCGTTTAATCTATGGATATTTAGGCCATACTTTTACTGATTTATGGACACTTCATCGTAGCCTATTTCATCGTCCCCCACTTCATAACCTTCCGTTTCATTGTCTGGACACTTCATCGTCTACGACACTTCATCGTCTGGACACTTCATCGTCTGGGGCATTTCATCGTCTGGGACACTTCATCGTCTGGGACACTTCTTCGTCTAGACATTTAATCGTCTGGGACACTTCTTCGTCCGGAACACTTACTAAGTTTGTGAACCCACGTGCGACTCGGAGAGCTTGGATCCACCGTTGTCCCTATATCCTGGGGGGCTCCGCCCCACCCCCCAGACCCCCTTTTTTATAATAACCTAACCTCCAACCAATAGATGTGAGTAAACCCACGTGAAAAATGCATCCCTCCGGATATACCATAAAATGGTTAATTGATTGTATGCACAATTTTTTTTTCAAATGGACGGCCTTAAGTAGAGGAGGGTGGCCCAATGCCGACCGTGATGGGAGATATAGAGCAGGGGGAAGTAGGTACAACCCGGTTGGGTTTGGTCGACTTTCCCCTACTTATTGCACTACAAGCTCCCCGAGTCGCACGTGGCGTCGCAAACCTTACAACACCCTGAGGGGGTTAGTTAGGTTCAGTTAGTACAAGAAGGGGGTCAAGGGGGCGGAGTTTCCCCATGACATAGGGACAACGGTGGATTCAAGCTCCACGAGTCCATATATACCGGCGATTCCCTGGTGCACGTATTTGCGCTAATAACATAAAAAGCTACGGAGCGCACTACCTAGATCCCGTAATCGGCGACCCCGAACACCTAGTGCTCATATTTGAGCTAATAACCTAAAAAGCTACGTAGCGCACTACCTAGATTCCGTAGTCGGCGACTCTGAACACCTGATGCACGTATTTGAGCTAATAACATAAAAAGCTACGGATCGCACTACCTTGACCACGTAATCGGCAACCCTAAACACCCAGTACAGGCAGAATAGCTAATAACATAAAATTCTACGGATCCCACCACCTAGCCCGTAATCGGCGACCCTGATGAAGACCTGGTGCACGTAGAATAGCTAATAACATAAGAAACTATGAAGTGTCCCCGATGACGATGTGCCCCGGACGAACAAGTGTCCCGGACGATGAAGTGTCCCAGACGATGAAATGTCCCAGACGATGAAGTGTCCCAGACGATGAAGTGTCCCAGGCGATGAAATGTCCCAGACGATGAAGTGTCCAAGACGATGAAGTGTCCAGACGATGAAGTGTCGTAGACGATGAAGTGTCCAGACGATGAAACGGAAGGCTATGAAGTGGGGTACGATGAAATGGAATACGATTAAGTGTACTGGTACCACTTTTACTAATGTCAACGGAAAATCGCACCGTTACGACCTAAACATTGTACAAAAATGAAAAATGTTCATTACGTTGAAAATATATAATTATTATGTTTTACTATAATTCTTTAAGTATTATCTTGATAACATTTAAAAATATCTGAAGAGTAGTAACAGATAATTTTGAGATATTTCAAAACATCAGGAGGGATGTGAAAAGTGACTTTTTAAATAATTTTCCATTTATGTAGTATTAACTCGTATAAAAGTGTTAATTTGTAGTAGATCAGCAGTGAATTGCTCCTTTAAAAAGCTAGAATGAATCTACTACCATGAAGATTAAAAAAATTTCATTGCAGTTAATGCAGCAAAAAAAATGATTAGCTGAAAATAACTTAACTACCGATGAATTACCGATCTTTTAGGAAGGGGGATATCTACTATATCTCAGGTGAAGCATATAACGAGTTACTTATTATCGATAGGAAGAAATACTTCCATTTCTTTGATTCATATTTTAAAATAGCGTCGACACATTGTGGAAATTAGCTGCCTGTAAAAATGAGTAAAAATTGGAGTGTTCTAAACACGAGGAAACTAATACTATTCTTGAACCAATTTTCGAAACCCCATAAATAATATTTGATTTTCATTTAAATGAATAGTTGATTGTTTATGAAGTATATGTACTCAATTGTAATATAAGAATGCTATTTGCTTGCCAGGTATTCATTTATTGAACTCAACTATGTCTACACTTAATAAAAATAAAGGTTTGATTTATTACAATAATAATTTACACAATTAGACAATGCTATAATAACCGAACGATTTTGTTGTAAGACTCAACTTCAATGATTGCTACTTTTACCCTAAATTCGTAGTACTCATATAACTCACTAATCCAGTTCGTTTAACGCAATCACCCTGAGATTTTTTGTAATTAAATAGAAATGAATCAATTTTCCAGAATATCTGTAATTACGAGCACGAATCCTGATAAATGCCGCTGCTTAATCAGCAATAATTATCATTTACGGGAGCACGGTGTGATGAATGTTCGACGGCTTAATCGTTCGACGTGGAGATCGCGGTAGAAGAGAATCGCCGAGGGAAGAAGCCCGGATAGTTGTGCTAGTGCTTGGCAATAATGAAAATACGAATAACATTAACTACACGATGAAACTGTGTTGTATAGGAGCCACGGAGCTCTGGAATCAAAAGGCCAAAGAAGAGACCGGTGCACAGATACGCTCTGCGCTGGCACTCATTACGATGATTGGCAGATTCAATTAACGGGCAGCCCGGATCCTTCAGTGCCGGGGTTGCCTCGGCTTAACCCGAACTAAATATTATTAATAATAATCAGCTTATTACCGGCTCCATTAATTATCCGTTTATGAGCAAACCAGCAACGGGCGAGATTTAGTCGGTCCGGACGATGATCTACCAGCGACGAAGACCCACCCTCGATACGCGCCGCGCACCACGGGTCAAAAACAACACGAATCCGTAATTCCTTAAACGTAATTGGTCATCGAAAACTCGTTAAAAATGCAACGTTGTGTGCAGCATTGTTGAAACCATACGTGCTCATGAAAAAAATTAATTTACCATTTCGAAGATCTTCCGCACAAGTGCAAATAATTATAAGTCACTTATTCATACTTATATACATGATTAGATGTGAAAAAAAACTATTCCTATTGATAATTGTTATAACAACAAAAATTAAATTTTTTTTAGCAGAAAAGCGTTAGGACTGAACATATGACGTGCATTGATTGGCAACCCATAGCGTACAGCTGACTAATCTGTGGTAGGGTACATTCTGATAAACAGTGTTTATACACTGATTCGCAGTGACTTTCAATGATTCAAATTTAAACAGTACATAAGTTGGTAATTTCTCTTATAAGCTAAAAATATAAACTTTAAAAACACATTTTTGTTATACGGAGATGTTAAATCCGATTTACGCTCCCATTTGCGAGAATTCTTACTCTTTTGAAAATTATATTGATAAGACTTTTTCTAGTTTTAATTTGTTTAAATATTTACATCCGCTATACGAACAAAATTGTGTATCGTAGTGATTATAAGTCTGGAGTTTCTACCCCGAATTGGCATGCCGTAAGATTAGGAAACGCCTATCATATTTTACTGTCGCAAAGTCGGGTATAAAATGACGCAAATACACACCATGACGAAAATACCTATTGTATCATTTTACTCATTGATAATATACAATTTGCCAGTAGTTTTTGGGAGGACATTGGTAAATAGAAGCTTAGCTTTCTTAACCTTTCCATCTTTGCATTTCGTTGTACATCATAGTTATACTGTATTGCCATAAAATGTGGTCTAGATCTTATGACCGGTCGCATTTTGAAGTCACTAAGTTTTTTCGTACCACAGTTTTGCCTTTGGTTACAATAAATCTTGTATTATAAGGTTGTATAGAATACCTTCATTATTATTTGGTTGCCTTTTTTCCGTAAATTGGGGTAAAGTCGGCTATTTTTCATGGTTTTTTGCTTAAATCCTCACTAGAAAACTTAACATAATTATTGGTATTTTTAATAAGTAATCTTTAACTCCTCTGTTTTAAGATCTATGTAATAGAAAATAAAATTACTTCTTAGAATTAACGGTATATACTATTTTGTCATCGCCGACTTTTACCCCAAATGCGGGGTAAAGTCGGCTATCGTCATATATCGAAAAAATAAGCTATTGTAATAAAACAAAACAATTTTCTAACACTATCGGAAATAAAATATGGCCATCTCATAAATTTCTAAGTGTGAAAACCGCTCTTTAACCCTTTCAGGCGTAGTGGGACTGTCAGTGTCCCACCTGTAAATAATTTTCTTCTTGTAGGTAAATCAATATCTATTTCAATGATGGATTGAAATTTTGTACTCGGGGGTTTTCGAGGCCGCTAATTACGAATATGTTGTCAAAATCACAAAATACAAAATGGCTGATCCAATATAGCAGACGAAAATCCGAAGCTTAATTCGATTTCAATGAAACTCTGTA
The DNA here is from genome assembly GCA_030407085.1 of Trichopria drosophilae. Lineage (NCBI taxonomy): Eukaryota > Metazoa > Arthropoda > Insecta > Hymenoptera > Diapriidae > Trichopria > Trichopria drosophilae. The sequence continues at coordinate 66,777,270 of CM059586.1, read as the reverse complement.
TTTGGGGGTTTTCGGGCCGCTGATTAAGAATATGTCCTCAGATTTTCGTAATTCAAAGTGGCGGATGAAATATGGCCAGACCAAAATCTGAAATTTGATTCGATTTCGAAATTCGAAATGTCGGACCCGATATGGCGCCATGTTGATTCAGCCATTTTTAATTTTGAAATTTGTAACATTAATCTGTGACGTTTCTCTGCTTCTCGTATTGCATTCTGTAATTGTTCCGTTGAATATTTGAACAATCTAGAAGAATCCGCCTTTGTTTTATAAATTTCCCCCATGGCCGACTTTTCCCTACAAATGTTACATTTTTAGAGAAACCGATATTTTGCGACATCTAATGATCTTATTGAGGTCATTTTTTATCGTAAATTAGGTTAGAGATATAGGCTATGCGATACATAGTTTGATTTTACATAAAAGATTTGTACAATTATTTACAAGTGCTTTTTTCACACTACTTACTTTAGAGGCTAAATATACAGTCACACATAAAAGACGTTTTTATTAAAACTTATCGATGAATTTGAGTCAAATAAACTGTAAATGAAAGTTTGACATTCCTACTAACTAAAACAATTGCACATCTTCGACTTTTCTCTCTAGAAAAAGGATAATTAAATATTTTAAAATAGGTTATCGAATGGCCGACTTTTCCTGTCAAGCCGACTTTACCCCAATTTACGGTATTTAAGGAGCTAATAATTACAATGAAATTAATATATTTTTATGTTCGTAATTATGAACCCATAACTAAACAATTCATGTGCGTCTTTAATGAGCAAATCACGATGTTTTTGATGCATCCTTTTAATTCTTCTAGCTAATTTTTTTCCTGCTAGCTTTTTTATGATGATAACGATGGAACGTGATTTGCTCTTGAAATAGGTCATCAAATGAACTAATGATTCAATTCACCTTTATAGTATCAACGATCCAACAATTTTCGATAATATCAACATCCGACACTATATTTGTCAAGATGATCCTTGTTTAAGTCGTACCGTCATCAAAGTCCTGATTCGGACTCTACGCTGCGTCTAGTGTATACCCGAGACAACAATACTCGATGATCGACGAAATTTAGACAATACTGTCGGGAACCACGAGACTCGTTCATTGGTACCGATGGTGCTACCAGAAATTTGCTATCACGTCACACTTTGTAGAAAAACGTGGTTAAATGTGTAAAAACTCAACGATTTCGGCCATGTTTCGGTTTATTTTGTAGCAAAGGGGAATTGATTTTTGACAAGCTAAGTATCATTTCTAAAGTATTTTTGGTGCTGAAAACGTTGGCGCCTGCAGAATTTTGCTACGACGTCACATTTAGGAGAAAAACGTGGTTAAATTTAACCTTATCTTTTAACCACATTTAACCTCATTTTTCGCCAAAGTATGGCGTGATAGAAAATTCCGCTAGCGCCATTGTTTTCAGCATGAAAAAATAAGTCGGAAATGATACTTCGCTGTAAAAAATAAATTTTCTTCTGCTACAAAGTAAACCCAAATACGGCAAAAAACCCTACTTTTGACACAGTTAATCTCATTTTTCTCCAAAGGGTGACGTGATAGCAAAATTCGGCTAGCGCCATCTTTTTCAGCACGAAAAAATAAGTCGGAAATGATACTTCGCTTGACAAAGGCAGACAAAAAATAAAATTTTGTCGGTCAATGTAATCAGCGTCCCCAATAAAAGCAGAATACCCAGTTGCTTCTCTTTAAAGTACATTTAAATTTGGATCGGCCATCTGAATGAATTTGAATGGGCTATTATGAATTTGCGAATGCTGCGTTCAGATTCGCAATCAGCGGATTCCAAAACTGTACTCCAACTTTCGTAACGTTATGTTTGAAAGCTTCTTAAATAATTAATTGTATATTTAAAAAAGCCGCTTTTAGAATTTTGTTTCCATATTGTTTCCGCCATTTTGTATTTTTCAAACCCGACTTTAAATTCGTAATCAGCGACCCGAAAAACCCCCGAGCACCAAATTTGGTTCTAATTTACCTTTTAGTTCGTTCAAAAACGATTTCTTTCTAAAAAATCGACGATTTTTTAAATTTATTTATTTATACTTGTTAATAATTTTGCGTAATTGCATTTATTATCCTTTTCGTTACGTACTAAAAAGCCCCCTCTACCACTATAAAAAGATTTTTTGAATATTGCTTCGAATGCTGAGAAAAGATGTGAATTAAAAAGGTGGTAATCTGGGTTACCACTGCGCCGCAAAGGGTTAAAGGATTAATTTACAAGATTAAAATCGTGTTTCTTATACAGCGTAAATTAAAACTACAAAAAATGATCTTGTAGACCAATAATCAACTGTACCCTTGTAAATTTAATTTGGAGTTAACTCGGGGGTGCTCTCAGCATTTCAGGATTTATTTTATATTAAACTAAATGCCTATTTATGTCGTATACTGCATTATTTAACTACTTTACCAAAACTGTCGCCATCCCCATCAATTTTTTTCTTAAAGTATGGTAGATACTAAAATGCCAGTAATTTATAAATTTGAACCCATTGTTTTTTTTTTGCACAGGAAACAATCCGTAGTACTTATGAGCATAGCAAACGGAACGAGTATCTTTTTATACTGTCACTTGATTGGTTCTGACGAGCAGTTTATTAACCACCCTTAAGGGAACATGGCGTGTCATTGTGGAATTTCTTTTACACCTCGATCACAATACAAAATTTACAAGAAATCACCTAAAGGTCATGTCACCAGATATATTTCACTGTCGTATGATAGATCATTAATGTTCCACGTCTTATTTTTATGCTCCTATCAAGAACGAGGTTTGTGTTTTATTACTTACGTGAAAAAATACACCATATCTAAACTCTAACTTTGATTACCTGAAATTCTTTGCTCGTCTAATTATGCAGTGACTGTTGGTCATTTCATACTGATCAACAAATAACTTTTCTCTTATTAAACACCTTGCAACCATACAAGGATTTTTTCTTTGTGTGTAGTTGCTGGCAAGTAATCAGCGCACATATTTCCTACTGTTCATCTTCTAGCAAATATTATAGAATTAAGCTACTATAAGTTCTTAACTGTGCATCAAACTTGGCAAGAAATTGATGATTTTTCTACACAAGTGTTCGTTATACCGTATAGCAAAGAAAGAAGAAGCTGCAGTCATTCGGTTCAAAAATGAAGGCGCTGTAATCAAGCCCGTGTCTAAAACGTAGTTTGGAGAAAAACGCTTTTACAGTTTAATGTACTATAAAGTTGAATACATTTTGTACTATCTTTAATCAGCGATGTCTGGACCATATCAACATTTCTGGCAAAATTACTTTGTTGACGCTACACGGAGAAAAAAATCCCAGAATTTTTGTACGGAAATGTCCTGAAAAATTACCGTGCTGTCCCATAAACGCAGTGCATGTTGTTGGCAAAGTAAAATTTACATTGCTATGCTGAATTTTTCCAAAGTAATATGTAAAATTTCGGATCAAGAGCACAGTAAAAATTCCTGTGCCACAATACAGTAGAATTTCCTAGGTCATAGCATAGTAAACATTTTTGGCTCACAGTTCATTTCAAAATGGAAACAAATCGAATGCAAACAGAAAATACGTGAAAATTTTGCACACGATATCGTTTATTGGGTATAGATGAAACAAATTGCAAGCCTACAAGTAATATCAATAGTTCTTAAAATCGTAAAAGCCTTATCGACATTTACTTTCAGCTGACAAGATATATCAATGCTTGTTGTATATTATTTGTATGCACGAACAAAAAATTTCTATTTTACTTTCAACTTGAAAAAGTAATATTTATATTTTATTAAAATTTAAAGCAATAGGAAAAGAACTATTAATAACTGATTCACATATTCCTATTACCCTGTATAAATTGGCCGAACTATTTCAAAAGAAATTACTCGGCCGCCATATCGGTGCTCTTTTGTTTTCACCGCAGTTAGACTCGGTAGCATTCGAATATGTTCGGAAACTTTCGCTTCCAATTCGCTTCTAATGAAGCAACATATTATAAATTCTTCAAATATTGGGGATTATTTGACTTGCACTAACTTAAAAACTTGCTGTCCTGTAAATTTTACTGTGCTACACTGAACATTTCGACTAGCTCGTACATAAAAATATCTAGCCGTTATTGCAAATATTCGTGTCCAGAAAAGCAATATTTCTTGTCTGTTGCTATAAATATTTCCGAAAAATCAAGTTGCACCCATTTTCAGGTGACTAGCACGGTAATTTTTCAGGAAATTTTTTCTCCGTGTAGAAACAGTTTTTAGAGCTTTTGAAGATTTGGAGCGCTTGTAATTTATTCTAATAAGAGGAATTAAGTACTACAGCTATCTACTGACTAAAGTTAGTAGGGTGTAGTAGGGTGATGTACAATGATCAAATTTTGAAATATTTCAAGATTAAATAATTTCAAAGATTTAATAAGAAATATTTCTATATTAACAGATTTTCAGAATTTTAAATTTTTTCTGAATATTTTTCGCATTTCAAAAACGTCTGTTTTGGCATTTTCAAGAAGTGTTGGGGTGATATGCAATACTATTAAAATTCAGTTATGTAATGCATAAATATATCGATGTCAATTGTTTTAAATGTGAAATATAAGATTCATCAATGACAATTAATACAAATTTGAGGAAAAAAAAATTCGCTATGTTGTAGTCGACCTTTGAAATTCGATATTGCCTTCCAGCAATTTAATTCGCTTAGAACCCACCGGAACAGCGATGCCTTCATTTTTGTAATTTCGCAGCATAATAACTAAACCCATTTTCAAAGACATAAAAACACTTCATATACACAAGTTTTATCATAAAATATCGAGACACTAAACAAAAATCAATGTTACACGTCATTCAACAAAAAAATGATGCACATCACCCCACATGCGATATTCTGAGTAAATCAATTTCTATGCAATGGAAACACAATATATCTTTAGGTATTCAAAAAAACATAAAAACCCAACAAAATAAACACATATTTACCTATCAAATAAATTAAAACACTTTGCAAAAACGAATAGAAATGTAAGGCGTGAAGAATATTCTCTTGAAGAATTTAAATAATCGATGTACGCACAACGAATCTAACATAACTACAAGCTGTCTCGTTAGATACAATAAAAACAAGTTATAGTGAACACAAACAGACGGCAGTAAACGATTCTGGTCAATATCGAATTGTAGACCAGAATTCCGCGGTGTTGAACATCAGCCCAAGTTCCATATGACCCCACAATATCCTACATTTCATCCATATGTGTTTGCTGCTCTATTGACTTTAACATTTTAAAAATGTTCTCGAAATATTGAAAATTATAGTTGTAAAACCTTCCTAGAATATTTTGATCACTTATGCAATTTTCACCTTTATAAAACCTGTGTATAATTGAAGGACCTTTCAAACAACTAACAAACAAGCTCTGAAACAAATTTACAAAAGTATGTTATCTATTAAATTAGTATTAGAGCTTATCCTTATTTAGTATTCTTATATGTCAGCGATAGGGACTGTTCTTATTTTTTAGCCCTCCGTGTACCATCGGAGGTCGTTTATGACACAAGCAATTCTTCTCAGTTCTACTATACTTACCTCCGTTGTTTAATAAAAAAAAAACAACATAAATATTTTTTTTTCCGTAATTTCACACAATCAAAATTTGTCAACTTAAAACATAAGATAATTAAGTCTTCATATCTTTTTTTTAATGGAATACTGGGTCTGAGGTCCTTCTTCTTGTTGCTGGTCCTACTTTCTGAAAGTCAGCTAATGAAACTTATTAAAACTAAAATATTCAAAGGTAGATTTCCTGTATCATAATTTAAAATTACAACTTGTAAGAAAAACTACCATAATAATGCTGCACAATAATGTTCAAATATAGACAATACATACTAAAATATTTATAAATAAACACCACATGGTATCCCAACAAAACCTAGCTCTCTGAGGCCCCAGAGAATTAACCTCGAGTATCATTACTAACAATACATCTGAAAAAGTGTCGCCGCACTCAGAAGATTCCCACACACCCTTGCGTACCTCCTTCTCTCCTCTTTTTGAGGAAGGGGTGTCTCTCCTTGTTATTTGGACGACTGACTTTATATACATTTGGTCATTATCTGGAAGGGATTTATAATTCCTTAATCTGTAATCTTTCCTGATAATCTCAAGAGATTCACTTTCTCCCCGAAGAAAGGGAGCATTTTCCATGCGCAGTAAAGAAATCCCTTACTCCTTCCAAAGGTGAGACGTAAGACGTATAGAGTCCATCAAAATCTCCGTGTACTTTGGGAGCTTGTTTGGGAGAGTGTGTACTTAATTCGCTTGAGTAAAAAGGGCCACAATTTGAATGAGAGCATAAATGCCGTTTTGTCGAAACGTACTTTTTCAAAATTAAAGTATTTGGGACAATTTCGGATAAGACAATCAAATTATCATGTAATTCAGGTACAAATTCAGAAATCGAACTATATACTCGGTTACAAGGGACATTCCTTGGAATAACGTACAATGGTAAGCCATTTATCTCACCAGTATCTCTGATTGACAGCTACAAATTTGGCTAAATAATTAAAAATAGTTCCATGAAATCGTTTTGCCATTTCATTAAATTGTGAATCTAAGTGGCATAGCAGTTCTCGTCTTTGTGACACCAATTTTGGACATGTTAAAAAAATCAGATTCGAAATTCATATCTTGATCGGAATGGATTTTTTAAGGCAAAACAAAATCGAGAATTGCCCTAATTTTCGTGAATATTGCTGAAGATTCTAAAAAACAGTGGAATCACGACGACTTCTTATCAATTTTGTCACGAGATTTAACAGAAATCTTAGGATGCGAAACTGGAGATAATTTTTTAATGGCTTCTTAAAAAATGACAACCGTTATAGAATTTTTGTTCCGGAAATTCAACTTCTCGACAATTTATTTGAGCAAAGTGATCTTCACTAAATTTGTTGTTTAAAATGTGGAGTAATTTATCATAATCGTTGATATCATCTTCAGATAAATTTTACAATTATCTATGATTAAAATTCAGACTTAAAGTTGTTGGTTGAAAGAAGCTGTATTTTTTAGAAGAAGATGTATTTTTTCAGAATGTAAGCACTTTAATGCTTCAAACGTTAAGACGTCGGTACAGCGAGGGAACCGAAAAACGTCAGCACACGCATACTTAATGTGGTTATACCTCTACTAAACTTATTGGAGTTATTACATAGTAGTTTTTACTAAACTAGTTTAGACTAAAAGTTCGCTACCTTACACTTAATTTTGTTTCGTTAACCTAATATATAATAATTAAACCTAAGTTTCAATCGCTCTGCCTGCACTCTTTCGAAAAGAGCACATACGAATTACTCCTATAAGGCCACATCCCGCGGTGATTAGAGACCCTCCACTGAACGGGAACTTATCCTTCCGACTATAACCACCTCTACGGAGCCTGAACAAGTAGCATCGACAGAACTGAATAAGGAAATAAGACGCGAATTCCAAAGACAGTTAAACCACATCCATGCGCAGTCGGGCGAGAGGTTCCCGAATGGAAATTTCCAAATGATCGAATATTATACAAAAACAATTGCCTAAAGTGCAGTGCATAAACAGACTATTTCATTATTATCTTAACCTTAAATGTAACCCGTTCCTTTTTCCGCTGGTTTCGTTTTTGTACTCTGTATTAACCTTGTTGAAGTCAGAAAATTCTATTAAAGAGTAGGTTGAATTCGAACTGTTGCTGGAGTGCAAGAACTGAAAATTGTTGACAAACCTAATATACTCCATTTCTTAAAACTATGAGCTGAAAGCTTATTCCAACATTTGTAGGGTGCATAAACTGCATTCATTCAAATTAGCAAGAAATGAGTGCCAATAACAGAAATATGCATTTTAAGTTCCACCCTCCTCTGTTAGCGTGCAATCGAATGTCAGCAGATATGCTGGAAGGAGAAGGTTGCAACCTTTTCGAAAAATTCTAATTGGGAATCATCCAATTAGATTCAGATGAGTTCTGGAAGTCGATCCGTAAATCCAAATGGAATCCAGTTGATCCCGCAAGATGGGTTCATCCTAGTCCGTGTAGAGGACCCGACGTAGGCAAGAAGGCGCTACGCCAGGGACACAGGACAAGCTCTCTGCAAAATTTGATTTACGTTCGGCGACCTCTTTCGTTCCTTCTAGAACAATGTTGTTCGGTACGTATTCGCTAATGGCCGCCGCCGGTCCCTTAATTATAACCAAATACGGGCCAATCAGCCTGCGGCCACTCGTATTCCATCTACGGATATGCGCGACCTTCGCATGCCTGGACCCTCTACATATATGCCTCCGACCCGATCCTTTTCTTACCTTAGGCTAACGTCGTCCGAAAGACGTAATGTACCCACTCGCTCGCGTCTCCCGCGGAACCAGGGAACGATGCTCGTTAGCGCGCGTCCGTAAATCAAACCGCAGGGGTGCCAACCGCTAATGCCGGCAACTCGAGAAAGCCCCCAAAGAGGAGCGTTCGCGCCGGGCGCGGTAAACGCTCGGGATATCTCATCGATAATGAGTTTGTTAAATCGATTAATGCTGCGGCACGCTCTCTCGACGCTTCTAACGGGCCGATCATGTTCTTCGGTATTGCGGATTAGATCCTCCATACGGCTTCAGCATCTTCCTACATGCGGTGTTCGCTGCCCGATTAACGCTCCGGTAATTACCAATGCCCGAATGCGTATACTTACTTTTCGAAAAATTGCACAAACCTGTCTGAGTATTGAGTTATTGCATCGAAAATTTATAATATCGAAAAAGCAGTCAAAGTTAGGTTCAGCGGTTAAACTATGTACATAATCACAATATGAAATATTCCCTGATAATCTTACCGTCCCGATTTTTCACTTTATTTACTCATCCAATAAAAATTAAAATACCCGAAAAAATAAATCGTAAATATATTTTCTATCATTCCACGAGAGAAATCGATCCCCAAAGTGATACTGTGCGAGATGGACTGACTCAATACTGACCACTAGTACTGAGTATACAAGGAGAGAAAACACAAATAATAAAATGATACTACAGTGAAATCATTATGAATTTACAAACAAGAAATTCCATCACTGATGAACTCGTGTACACTGCGCGATACCAGGCGCACGATACCTCACACGATGAGCTTTACCTAAGGGAAGATGACTAGGATTTCTTGTATTCTATGTGTAAAAGAGTGATGTGATGTTCATTCAAACACAATGAATGCCGTCTTCATAATTTTGTCGAATACATTATATTTTTCCTCGATACGAGAATGTTACATTCGTTAAATGAGTGTCCCGGTGGCAAAATCCGTCAGGCGCTCAAACTGTCCCGTGAGACAGAAGATAAGGACTAAAAAATCAAAATTCGAAAACGAATAAAATAGTATATTACGTATCTTGGGCGGAAATGAAATCATTGCAGCGAAGGTTGAGAGGGAGAAAACTGATGATTGCTGAAGGCGGATTAAGCCGATTTTTTACCGTCGAGAGTCCCTAATATCGCCCTAGTACATGCAAAGCGTTTCCGCCGGGGATATGTACACTATTTGTTGTTATAAACCTATCAGGAAATTCACGATTGTGCAAAGAAAAAGCATGGCGGGCGGAAAAAAGTACTCGATCGCCCTTCATACATGCACAAGAGCGCAGTGTGGTGCCCGACTGCTCGACGGCCATCGCCACGTTTCCGACTACTTTACCGGCACGTAAAGACCGCGAATTTGTATAGGCGTAACAAACAAAAATATTAATGTATAGATAATGTCATACTGGACAATGTCTACATGCAGCGTTTTTTAGTTCGAACATTAGAATCAGAGAAAATTAATAAAAACTGTAAAATTATGTACTCGTGAAATATTTTTTTTTGTCACGTATAATATGATGACTCGGATGCAGATGTATGAAAACATTCGAAATTTGCAGAATTTATTCAGGATACGTATCCGAAAACAACACATTCCTTAAAATATTTTAATTTCATTTTAGTCAAAAGTTAGTCATCGTTAAACGTTGGGCCTTTACTTTTTTAATATTTCATTTCGAAACGCTCGTGGAATCGATCGAACTGTTTGTATTCGGAAAAATAATAATACTATTTTTTATCTAATGAAGTTTTTGATACAAATACAACTTTGATGTACAAACCACCAGAATAGTTTCTCCAGCGCGGTACTGAAATAACTTTCAATCCAAGCCTTCAAGCGGAAAAACACCGATTTTTGTTGCTTTCAACGACGTTTACAAAGCATACACATAACCACATAGTTATGAAAATATGCACAAATATTCTTAATAATATGACAAAAGTATATGAAAGAAAAATTTGTTCATTTTAAGATTTCGATTTTTTATCGCTATTTTTAGTGTTGACCGCGATCTACTTGAGAGCCCGTCAGTTTTAACCGGGGAGGCTTAGGTCGCCGTTACGGAAAATTTCTATCCGTATGATCACTCAAGGATCCCTGACGTATTCACTTCAATTTATTTTATTGGGTGGCGGAATATAGAATTTAGGATGAATTTGGGAATTTATATTTATAGGGGAGACCGGGGTTGGATGTCTACGTGGGCTATCTGTCCACAAAGCATCTATCTTGAATATTAATTACTTCAAATTTAAAAAATATCGATCACAATATTTCCGGCAATAAAACTAAGCGATACTTAAGGCATTTATTTCATTTCGACATACTGTAAATGTACGGTTAGTGTTTGAAACTGCGATGTAAAATTTATTGACATTATTCGTCGTAAGAAAAGATCATGATAGATTTACATTTTAGCGCAAAATCAAATGAATTTCATATAATAATATCAAGAAGGCTTTCTTTTACAGATATGATAAGTTTCGTACTTTAATTCCACTGCATAAAAATTTGGTAATGCGTTGATGATAAAAAAAAAGTGCTAGGTGTCTACAAAGCATTGTCAACGTAAATGAATAAATACAACTTCAAATAATATTAATTGTATTATATTTGTACATAAAACTTAACGAATGAGTCGGCTATGATACAGATTATGTATTACTATTAAACATTATATCGCGTTTTGTCACCTTTATAGATTATTCGGTCGAAGTAGACTAAAAACGTGTGTTACGCTTTAATCACGTTGTTGTGTTATTTATACGTGTTATAGTTCGATATAGTTTTGTAATATGAATATTATCGACAAACATAAAAATTTATTGTTAGTTTATTAGGTGGACAGATGGCCCCATAACCGTAGACAAATGATCCCGCTATTGGGGCTATTTGTCCACGCTATAACCGTTGCCTATAGCCACTTATTTATCCGAAACACTACAAGTCTAGTGTTTGAAACTGCTCTACTTTTAAATATGAGGGTTAACGTATATGACATTCAATTTTGAGCTAATTATCTTAGACAGTTTACGAGAAATCGACCAAAATGTGAAAAGCGTGGACACATATCCCCGGTCTCTCCTATCCGACCCGAAGGTCACCAACCATTTCAAACTAAAATGGATTTTGACAGATTAAACAAGTCACTACTTTGTCGAAAGTATATACCCCCTCATTTCTCTGTATATGAACAATTTTCCACTATTTGTTAATTTGAGTATAAATAATTAAACATATATAACCATAAATAAACGTAACGGGACATCAGTTCACATCTAGCGCAATAAATGAAAATGTTCTTTTATATAACCCGCGTAGAAATTTTCGGTACGGCATCAGTATGGCTCGAGTATTGAAAGAGTACGGCTAAGTATTGGGAAGAGTATAGCTATGATATGGGTGTTGTATATCCCTTGTTTGGTCAAGACTAGTTCCGAACGGGTGCCAGACTCTTTCAAGACTTTATTTTGATGTAAAAAAAAAATAAATTTAAACATTTTTTAAATTTATAAATATTTTATATTAAAGTCTCGCATTGTCTATTTTAATTTAACCTATTTTCTTACAATTATTAACGCTCGCAAATAAATTAAAAAAACCTTTCGCTTCGGGGGATTTGAACCAGCGACCCTAACATCGCAAAGCATGCACGCTAACCACTACGCTACGCCCTGTGTTACAAAATAAAATTTCAGAACTTGTATATTAAGATCGTAGATAGTCAATTTTTTGTATAGATAAGTTTCCCGTATCTCTGGCCATATGTTCTAAGGTAATTAAACATTTAAAAAATTTTGTATTTTACATATTTGCTAATTTCGTTTGGAGGTCTGTATTGATTTGCTCGAGGTTGTCCCCACTATCGCTACACCCCCAAATTTTGTCAGATTTCGCGTATCTACTAACGTTCTCGAGATATTTTAGAATTTTAAATATTCCAAATTTTGCAAATTTTTAGAAACCGCTTGCATGCAATATTATCTAACCCATTGTTGGTAGGCCCCAATTTTAAAACTATTATTTTACGATACTGTTATGAAATCATGAAAATCTGTCACATTCTATCATGAAAAAACGCTACCATCGTAATCAATACAAAGCAGCTATTAATATATTATAATTTTATCATTTATTGACTTATTTTTCGTAAAAATGTGAAAATCGTAACAAATTGTACACAAATTGTACACAAATTGTACACAAATTGTACACAAATCGGAAAATCTGCAACTATTTTTTAAAAACAGATTGCTTTTATATTTTTAATTTTATTGGATGATTATTCTTTTACTACATAACTTACATTAATTTTATTTCAATTTTAAAAGCTTGCGCAAATATAATATTACATTTTTTATACATAACATTGGACAAATCAATACAGACCTCCAAACGAAATTTGCAAATATGTAAAATAAAAAATTTTTTAAATGTTTAATTACCTTAGAACATATGGCCAGAGATACGGGAAACTTATCTATACAAAAAATTGACTATCTACGATCTTAATATACAAGTTCTGAAATGTTATATTTTGTAACACAGGGCGTAGCGTAGTGCTTAGCGTGCATGCTTTGCGATGTTAAGGTCGCTGATTCAAATCCCCCAAAGCGAAAGGTTTTTTTAATTTATTTGCGAGCGTTAATAATTATAAGAAAATAGGTTAAATTAAAATAGACAATGCGAGACTTTAATATAAAATATTTATAAATTTAAGAAATGTTTAAATTTATTTTTTTTTTTTACATCAAAATAAAGTCTTGAAAGAGTCTGGCACCCGTTCGGAAGTAGTCTAGCAATAGTATGGATAACGGCCATAAGCCAGACTTATCCCATATACCTTGACCAAACAAGGGGTATACAACACCCATATCATAGCCATACTCTTCCCAATACTTAGCCGTACTCCTCCAATACTCGAGCCATACTGATGCCGTACCGAAAATTTCTACGCGGGAACATTTTGGAATCAACTACTATTGGGTTTAATGGAAGAAATTATCCCTCTATCGCTTATATTCTGAACTATTGAAAAAATAATGCTTTTCCCAACATGGAATGTCACATTATGTTCAACGGCATGGCTAATGACTTCCATACCTTGGATGATACAATCAATTTTATTTTTGTAAAAATAATATTTTTTATTTTATTCCATTGTACCTCAAATCTACCACAAGTTTACGGTTTTCATTTTGTATGAAAGCAAAGGTTTCACAAAAACACGGAAACCGAGTGGAATTTATCCTGAAAATATAAAATATAGCCTAGCGTCCTGGTATCGTCTGCTACCAAAATCCACGGTTACTCATTGTGAATTCCAGGTGGTGGGCAACAAAGGGTCATATAAGAATGAATAAGGCTAGTAAATATTAAAACACTATTCAAACTTCAGATTACGTTCATTAAAGTGGGCTGGCTTTAGAATGTGATCCACCTGAAACTCGTTACTCGGGGGTTTCTAGATCGCTGATTATGAATCTGATGTCGGAAAATTAAAAATGGCAGGAATATTTTTTTAACTCATTGTCAATCATATTCAGCATCTCTCAAAATATTTGTGTATCTAATTCCCTGAAAAGAATGCAAAGTTTTTATATTTTTTTAACGTCTAAGAGTGTTATACCTTCACCACTTTGAATTTAACAGTGTATAACCATTGACTTTGATAGATGACCATAGAATGATACAAGATTTTAAATTTTAGGGGTATATAACACTCGGTTTCTATATGAAAATAGTCATTTCAATTTTTTTTTATTTCTTCCACAAAATTTTACATAACTCTTCACTATTTTATTGCACTATTAACATTAATGGTGTTTATGTACCGTTCGTTAAATGATTAACAACCTGTAGGTTTTTATGCCTATAGGCAATTGGCTAACCGACACTGAATTGGAAACTGCACGTAACTAGTAGTAAATAGAATTCATCTATACTCTATACCATCAAGTACCATAAAAATGTTTATCGCCGAAACTTCGAACTCATCTGATGCAGATGCTCATGTTTCCCTATAAAGATTACGCAATGCGCGGTTTATAATAATATTACAACAAAATATTATGCTGCAGCTAGCCATAATCAATTTATGGAGAGCCGAAAGTATAACTCCAACTCAAATTAAAAAGATCAGATTAATGTGCTGTACAGCATGTTTTCCTAATACTAACAGGTCGTTCAATGAAATATGAATAATCATTCAGACTCACCGCCACTTATTACTGGAACAATCTGCCGCGTTCAGTAACGTATACAACATCGCTAGATGCTTTCGAGATTATATGCTATGAGTCTGTATACTCTCATATAATCACTGATGATTTCTTGGTGCTCCTATTTTATACGCATTAAATTTTAAACTTAATTTTAACCCCAGTGCAGTTTAACTTTATTTCAGATTGTACTGTGAAAATGATGTGTATGCCGCCATTTAGGTTTATTCTAGGGTATGGTTAATAAATCTAATCTAATATATATATATATATAATAAACTTTCAGGTAACAATAACCAAATTGGAATCTGAAAGAGGGATAATTTTTACGTCAAAAATACGTACCACTTAAATATAATATCAATTAATCATAATTAATTCAAATTAAATTAATATAAATTAAAGAAACGAATTAGTAATTAAATTAATAAGTAATTGTTAGCGATTTAATTTATTCTTATGGTATTAAACAATTTTCAGGTTTCGAAATTTCGTTTTTACCGATTAGTTGTAATACTCCAGTCTAGCAGAGCAAATACGATTTTGGCCTGACCATTTTGTCATTTTCTACTGATCACGCGTAGCACCTTCGAAAGCAGAAAAATGATACTTTAGTCCCTAACAAAGAAACAGAATAGTGTTGTGCGTAGAGCATTATTAATTATATTTAAAATTACTTTAAATTATACCTGTATTAGAAAACTGTACTAATCATATGTAAATATAGGTTGTTTGCCTTATACCCAGCAATGGCAGATGTGATCGTTGTAATATAATTTTAATTTTTCTACATTTCCTCCAATCATAGTAACAGTTCATGTCTGCTCGAATTAGAGATATTGCAAATTTATGTTAGAAAAATTCACATATTTTTTAAGATGGTAAAGAAGGAAACTTTTGGATCATTTTTAGATTTTCGAAAAAAAAGAGGACCATTAAAGTGGAAAAATTCGATGAGTCGACACTTGAAACTGGTACCATTCGATACCCTGTAGAACGCACTTCCTTACAAAAAATGTGTTTTTCTAAAATAAACGTATTGCAATACCTCTAATTCGAGCTGACATGTTCTCGCATTGAAGGAAATTTAGTCAAAAGAATGAAAACACATTATACACGCTTTATTTATAAGCACTTTTGTGTACAATGTTTTCTTTTATCTGTCAATTTTTTGTATAGGTAGCCATAAGGTAATGAGGTCGATCGCAACCAAGTTTTAATTAATAAATTAATAACAAACAAATTATACACTTATATTATTGATATCGAGATTCCTGCCATTTCGTGCAATTCAATGCATCGTTTAAAAGTCACTTAAATTTCATCAAGTATATAAATCAAATATTTACATATAACAACTTTAAATGTTTATTAATTTACACGTTCACTGGTATTCAAGAAGTTGGCACCTGTCAAAGGTGACTTTAAAAAGTATTTTATTATTAATAAAAGATTATTTCAAATACTAACAGCCAGTTTCGTTAGTATTTATTTCATAATACCATTAATCAAAATGCACACTAAAATAGAATAAAAAGTTGATATTAGTTTTAAAATATTAATCCCTTATTGTAAGCAAATGTTGACGAAGTTAGGAAGCGAGAATAGAAGAAGAAGAAATGAAGTGAGAGTTAAAGTTGAAACATTTCAAGGATAATAAAAATATCCAAATTTACGCTCTGTCTGTTTAAGGTACTCTTTATTGGCAAAAAAAGGCGAGATGTTAAAGGTACGCAAGTTTTATCAGTGTGGCTACGTATTATGGATATATTATACAAAGCACGCAGTACTGACAGTGATATCAGTGATGTCCGGTTATAGTGTAGTGAAATGAACTCAGAATTTTTACGAGGGTTGCGAGACGAATTCTCGAGGCTAGGATCTTGGCTCCACAGCATCCATCGTCGTAGAAAGGTTAACACGACGAGGTCGATTCGAATATGGTAACAATGTTTGCGTCTCGCATAATTGGCTCTATGGGGGCTCGATGGACGAAGCGCATATCGAAGAGACCAGGGGCATCCGACAAGGGATAAAGAGATTTACAATGTTCTTGGCCGTAAAATAATCAATAAAATCTGCGTAAAGTAAAGAAACGGACGTGCGGCAATGATTTAGTGCGGAGCGCCGTGCCCCGTTTCCCAATAGCCAATTCTTTCCCTCGAGGGAAGTCAAAAAGTTGTCTTTAGAAATACGCGGAATACGCAACGGTATACCTGTAGGCCATACCCGCATTTTTAAGACGTTCTGATTTTATGGATTCTTATCAAAGTGACTTTTATTAAAAATAATTTGTATAAATGATATATTTTTAAAAGTACCATGTATTTTATATAATTGACATATTATCTTAGCTTTACCGTTAACTTTACGACAAACTGAAAATGTTGTAAATTTTAATTTGTATGAACAATCACCAACAAAAGTAATACAACCTTTTAGTTATTCAAATAGTGCAAATTTTTAAAAATTAATTATTTTTAATATTATATAAAAAGTAATTGTACGTTTCTAGGAATGTTTGACTTACAAGTTATGGTACGAATAACGCATGCTTTGATGAGGTCAGTTGTTTACATTTTGAAGCAAATAAAAAGGATCATAAACCAACTACGCAGTCTGTACGGAGAGAAATTATTTTCTAATAGTTAATGTAAGCTAGATTTCAAAACGATTACATTAACTGTAAAGCTATAACAATAACTATAAAGTTAAAAATGACAGGTAAGGGTGAGGTGAAGATACCAGTACCCTCTAATGTTATTATTTATTAACCAGTATATTTTAACATTCAAGGAGCATTCGTTCACTATTAATAAATCTTACATTAAGGACCGCTTAGCAATCCAAAGTTGTCCAAAAAGTGGGGAAACTTATTTTATGTTATTTTTTTTCAATTTATTATAAACTAATTTTCACCATAATCATTCAATTTATTTATTTTTTTTTTAATTTCTGCACATAAATATTATTTTCGTCGCAAGGGCTACCGGGTAAAGGAATATAGTCAGATTTATTGCTTGCAAATAGCAAAAATCAAACTTGACAGTTTCATGTCTGACATAGAACTCGACAACTTGACAAAGTAAAATCCAAACCTCAACATTTGACGTCAAGCTTGCAGGTTTGATTATCCCTATTTATAAGTAAGGAATACCAACTATATCACTTCGTCTGGTACACTGAGAGAAATTATTTACTAATAATTAATGTAAGCTCATTTCAAGGGTCTTACATTAACTGTAAAATTATAACAGTAACCGTAAAGGCAAAAAGTAAAGGTAACTTTGAGATAAAAATACCAGCACTTTCCTGCATGTCAGCAATCATATTGCGTATTAACTTGTATATTTTAACATTCAATGAGCGTTCATTGGCTGTTAATAAATCTTACATTAATTTTTGTCGTTTGAACTGTGCATGTCAACAATACGCCGAAAAATTCGCAGAAAATCGAATAACTGCACATGTCTGTGTTTGTTTATATCTGTTTCGGTGAAACTGTAAGCTCGTAATAACTACATGTCATGTAATGATCACAATATTAATATTTGCAATTCTTATAATAACTATTAACGTAACATATTTAACCGAATCTAATAATACGGTAACTTTAGGAAAAAAGTACCATATGCCTTAAATTCAAAATCCAAATTCTGTTAGCTTTACATTAAAGCTGTTACATTAACTGCAAACAAACATTTCTCTCAGTAATAATAACATTTTTATAACGTTCAAACATTCAGAAATTTACTCTGAAAATATCACACTTTTTAAAAAAATAATCTATATATAACATAATATAATATTATAATACGTTTTAAAATTATGCAGTTTCCTACCTTGTGGACAACTGTGAGATATGGCGCCGGAAAAGGATCTGCAGCTCTAGCATATTGTGGAACGGCTCCACACGTCTTTATTTCACATAACAACTAATCGCACCATAAAATAGAACACGTAAATTGATCACACGACAAAATATTATCTGGAAAAATAACCATAAACAATAATTTCACTACAGTAGAACCCCTCTTACTTGAACTCCCGCTTACTTGAACACCCCGTCTACTTGAACATTTTCTTCCTCCCCTTCCCCCCACTACGCGCTCTTACGTACATGCGCAGTACACTACGCGGGAAATATAAAAACCATTAAAACCAATATATTTTCCTCATTGTTTGAGAAACAAAAAATAAATCCACTATACTTTCGAGATTATGAAATAAGTAAACTAGTTAGTTTACAATATTAGTATGGTGGATAATTTAATTAGTTGTTGATAAACAATAAATTTAATGTATTTAAAATTAAAAAATCAGTTTGAACATTATATTTTAAATGTTTAATTATGTACAATATTCTTCTTTTTTGCAATAATTATATTATTTTATATCTAATAAAATAATATGATTAAAATAAACAAGATTTTAACTTTTACCTTATACCTTTCTTTCTGATTCGTCTCTTCATCTCTTTTAGGATAATCGATTACTTAATAATTTCATCTATGCTAATGTTCAGGGTTGGGTAAGTTAATATTTTTTTTTAACTGAGTTAAGTTAAAGTTAACTTCCCAAAATATTAACTAAGTTAAGTTAACAGTTAATACGTTATTTAGTTAATTTAAATAAAAGTTGAGTTAATTAATAGAAAAAATAAAAGTTAAAAGTTAAGTTAAAAGGTAGAAAGTTAAAAGTTGAACAATTGAAAATTATAGGTGTAAATAGTTATACAGATATGTATTCTTCCAGATTCCAGTTACATATAATATGTCATTATACATCTTACAAAAGTGATTCGGTCGATAACGTCAATTCAGCTTTCGATGGGTGAAAATCTGAGTTATTTCGTTTCTATATTTTCCTAATTTATAAACGAAATGCAGTGTTTTCAATTCATAGAAATTATCATTACTTAAAATTAAAATTACATTAAAAAGTTACTAATTATACGGAATGATTATTTCTGTGTTATTTTTATTGTCAATCCAGACGACGCTGAAGCTTTGATCGACAAAGATGAGTAGGGATTTACAGGACCAACTAAACTTAGAAATACAATTTTTAATGTGAAAAATTAAAAGTCAAATGTGACTATTAACATTCAAAAAGTTAAAATATTAAAAACTAAAAGTTAAAAATTTATAGTTAAAAAATTAAAAGTCAATATTTACAAACTTAAAAATTAAAAGTTAAAAAGTTAAAAAGAAACTTAATTAAGTTAAGTTAAAAATTAACGATCTAAAAAGTATTTAAGTTAAGTTAAAATTAATTAACTTTTTAACTTAATTTTTAACTTTTAACTTTTTGACTACCCAACCCTGCTAATGTTATTTGCAAATTCTACTATAAAACCAAATTAATACAAGGTATAAAAATTCTTTTATTTATATATATACTCACTTACACAAAATTTAATCAAATAATAATAAACTCGTTTATAGGTTATATGTTTAATTTGAAGCCGTGTATTTCATTTTCAAATACATTTTTATTGTTCGAAACTCTGTACATTATCAATGAACATTTATATACGTTTATACGTAATTATAATAAAATATATGTTTAATACAATTTAATACAATAAATCTTTGATTTCGTTACTCTTATTTATGTATTAATCAGTCTTTGGTTTCATTACTCTTATTTATTAATCTTATTTAGTATCACACAAAATTGTCCTTACGTAATATCAACATTCATTAAATTTTTTTAATCGTAAACTTGAAATAAACATGCCATTTCACACTGTTTAACACATTCTACGTACAATTATGTAACACATTTAGATTAATCTTCAAAACATTTATTTTTCGCAAGGATTGCAGTAATAAAATTTTTGCATTTTGCTACGACAGCAAGGTCCTCTTTTTCAACGTCCCATTGAGTCATGAGGTAGTTGTAGAAATACGCAGAGCCATGAACAGCTTGTTCGATGGTTGGTGGACATAGCGTATCACTTTCAGTGGGTTCTTCGACTAATCCTTCTTCGAAAAGTAAATCTTCTTCGGTTGCAACCTCATAATGTCCTACGTCACCGCTTATCTTTTGTGCAACAATTTCTTCAACTGTCTGGACTTTCCAACCCGGGTCATTATCACTATTTAACCAGTCAGTTGTTTCTACGACAGAGATCTGCCTTGCCATTGCTCGACTTGCTAATCCGGAAAGTTCTTGAATGTCATCTAGTTCAATAGAACTTACGTTCCTACCGAGTAGTTTGTTCCAGACTTGCCGTAGAGTAATATTCGAAACCGACTCCCACACCGCTGAAATTTTTTCCACGCACCGAATAAGAGTCCAACTTTTGTAGAAATTAGTATACTTATCTCCTTCATTATCATGATATACTATAAATTCCTGCAAGTATGCCTTCTTATAAAGTTTTTTCATTACAGCAATCACACCTTGGTCCATCGGCTGGATTAAGGATGTGCAGTTCGGAGGCAGGAACACAACTGAGCAGCAGGGATCGATCGAGTTTAAATACTCTGCATTAGAGTGAGATGGAGCGTTATCTAACAATAACAAAAACTTTTCACTTGGCGATTTCATTTTTGTTCTGATCTCAGGCAGGAATACATTGATGTACCAGTGAAGAAAAACAGGTGTGTCTACCCAAGCACTTTTTTGTGACGCATAATACACTGGTAGAGTGTCAAAACCTCGAAAGCACCGAGGATTTTTCGCTTTTCCGACTAACATGAGTGGAATTCTATGACGTCCAGATGCATTTGCACACACCATCAAAGAAACTCTTTCTTTCGCCTCTTTAAATCCTGGTGCTTCTGTTTCTTTGTAAGAGGCAAAAGTCTTTTTCGGAAGAGATTTCCATTGCAGGCCTGTCTCATCGGCATTGTATATGTGCTCGTCATCAATACCTTCAATTTGTAAATATTCACGAAACTGTTCACAAAAAACCTTACTTGATTCAGCATCGGCTGATAATTTTTCGCCTTGAACCGATAATTCTCTTATTCCGTAGCGTTTTTTAAAACGGTCCAACCATCCATTGCTTGCCTTGAAATTGGAGTCCCCTACTAGATTTTTATTTACTTCAAGAGCCATTTCTTGCAAGAGCGGTCCAGAAACAGTAATACCTGCTGTTCTGATTTGATCGAACCAAGAGTGCATTACGTCACACAGAAGTGAGTCTTCAACGGCAGATAATTTTTTGTAGGTTCTCTTGGGATCTTTTTTATCCAATGATCCATGTAATCCCATAATATTTTCTTTGGACTTGATAATATTATGGATTGTTCCAATGGACACATTATAGGCATCTGCCATTTGTCGATAAGTTTCTTTATTTTGATGTCGACGAATTATGTCGACTTTGGTTTCTAAAGAAAGATAATTCAACTTTCTTTTACTTTCTGAAATGAAGAAATAGACCAAATAAAATAAGCTAAAATACTTATATATTGTTAATACTTACTGTTGGAATTACAATTCATGGCGAGCAGCAGTGTTATATTTCATTTATTTTCGACAACACAATAAATATAATGCTGGTAGCAACTAATTGATCATCGCCGGTAATTGCATATGTACTTTACTAATTAACCTTTAACTAATTGTAACGGATTTTATGACATTTCGGAAAAGATAACGTTGAACTTTCTTGAAATGTTATTATTCTTAGGGAGCCGGAAAAAAATATAAGTTGTATATACAATATACATACATATATGTACGTACATAACGTATGTGTGTATACTGCGCATTACGCATGCGTTACTCACCAACGCTCGCACACATAGGCCACAAGAGGTAACTGGAGGGGGCAACCCATTTTGTTCAAGTAAACGGGGTTGGAGGGGAAATGCTGGCTCGACCGTGATCAAGTAAGAGGGGTTCTACTGTATGTTTATTGGTATAGTAAAAGCATATGCGTGCCATAAAACTAACCTAACCTAACCAGTCAGAAATCCGCCGACCTTTAATAATGCCTAAAAGAATATGGCTACACAGGAAAATTTTGTTCCGGAAAATACATCTATAAACATATGTGGAAATCGTAAACAAAATATTATAGATTTTCAGAATATTATTTTAACACGATGAAACAATATTTTCAATATGACCTTTTTAGACATCATAATACATAAATATGTGATATTTTGTAATACTGTCAATGAAAATATGAATTAAAGTCATTTAAATATAAGCAATTAATACAAATATCATTTTTTTAACCACGAAAATATTTAAATATGTGATATTTTATCATTGTGATAATTTGACGTGTGATCAAATGTCCATGATATTTTCTCGTGTGATCATTTATCCGTGAAATAAAGACCTGCTACCTGTGAAATATAATATTTATGTTAAATCTCTACAAAACGTCGATACCGCCCGTTGGTCATTACTTAATAAAAAACTAATTAAAAATAAAATGAAATAATATATGATTTAAAATTATTATATTTTTATATTATATGTGCAAGATATTTCAGTAATGAGAAAGGGAAATGCTTGTGCGCACTCTACCGAATAGTTTTCGAACCTAGTTTTTGAATTTTTATCGTGGATCGCACTCACGAGGATGCATCTCTAGCTCGTAGGTAGACTTAATCGCATTAAATCTGTCTGCAACACTGGTTTGTTATCCTTATTTTCACCTATTCATCTCTATGCGATTAACAAGGATAACAGAGCAATGTTGTTGAATTAAATTTAGGATTTCTCGGCCTGAGCCTCATAACAACTGGCAATTATTTTTCGCATACGTTATGTTTATTAACAAAATAGTCTATTTTTTATATTTGATACTACGCTCAGCAAACATACGATCATGAAGAGCTATCAAAATGTTAATCTTTGATAACAAAGATTTGTAGTAGTCCTGAAAGATTTAGCTCCCTAGTAGGCACTCTGTTCTAGAAGTCCTAAAAAGGAACCTTCTAAATGTTGTGAACTCTACTTCTTTATAGCTTCTCTGCCAGTCGGTCATCTATTTATTTTTCTTTGATTCCCTAGTCTGTGGAAATCTAGTAGAAATCTAGTCCAGTCCAGGATTTCCTGTAATGTATTAGAAATATGTTTGATTACATTGTAAAGAATAGTATGTTGTATATCTAAGGCGAAAAGAAAGGGATTGATGACAGGTGAGCCATGTAAGACTAAAAAGATGTATGGGAGTCCGGACGCCCAGAGCTGCACCGGCGGACTTGACTTCGATCCCTTCATTCTCGCCCGTGATATACACGATATTTTTTGTCACGTCTTTACATAAAAAATTCGGCCTTTGTAACACCGATGAAATAAGTAACGGGTGTGAAATCCTGAAAAATGACCAGCGGGCGCGAAAAATGGAAAATGACTGGTGAAGCGGGCGCGAAAACGCAAAAAGTGTCCGCCGGACCCCAGACGGCGCATTTTTTGTGCAGGTGTGACAAAAAATGAATTTGTTTTGGCATTAATGTTGTTCGACTTCAGATTTAGTATCACACTCAGAGGATCCGAAAAAATTGAATGGGCATGCTAAATGTTCCTAGATTTTACTTCATCTAACGCATTATTTAACACCGCACTATTTAATTTTTTTAAATGAATTTATAAGTTATTTATTCTAACGAAAATGTTAGCTAATTAAATAACCAAATCTTGAAATTCACGACAGCGATAAAAATCACTGTCACAGATATTGCGATAGGTTTGAAAATTAAAAAAAACGGAATTACATTTCAGTTATGGACTTGATTAAACGTAATAAACATGTTGATGATCAAATCACATTGTGCCTTACTGTAAATTACATAGACAGGCTGTTTCGTATATGTTTTATACTTCCTTTAAACTGTAAAATTAATGAAATTGTACACAAAACATAAAAATCACCTTGTTTCAACAGTGTTTTACTACCTGGAATTAAAGCAATTAATTTGAAATATTAAGTATATATTAAAAATATGTCTGAATTGAAAATCAATATGTTCTCCTTTTAGACAAGTAGGTTGCTTGTCAATATTCACATAAAAAAGTATACAAGGAGGAGATCTACACAAGATCCATTGCTTGTGCGCTGTTATTTTGTCATGTTCATCATTCTCCTCTCTTTGGAAAATGTTAAAAAAATCGATGTAAATAATAAATGATAATTTTGCAAAACCAACAAATTGTATGCGTTATGGTGATAAAATGTTAAAGAAAACAACATAAAAAACGACGAACGGGAAGCGCAGTTAAAAGAAAAAAAAACAGGAAGCGAAGCCAAGGTAGAAGAAAAATAAAAACTCCAAGAGAGATTGACGGTAAGGATTCACGAAAATAATGAAGTAAAATATGAAGACAAAGTGTGAGAATTTACAAAATTGCTGAAATTGATAAATATATTGACATTATTTTTACGTGAACCCACACTGATTCATATTAAAAAGACAAATAGTTATAGCATGCAATCAGTGTGGACATTAAATAGTAGGAAAAACAAATTTTCTACAAAAATGTTTGATTAGTCTCTATGACAAGCTTGTCAAAATTAGAAAATGTGTTATGAGCTATTTTGAATGAAAATATTAATCGTATGAATGATTTCGCGTTGAATAAATTAATAGAATAGTTCTGAAGTGAGAATTTCTTGTTAAATTATTATTAAAATGTCTGTTTTTTCTAATCCAACTCTATTTTATGATAAAATATGCAACAATCGCCATTATTTCCTCACTGTACATCTAGTTTAATCCAATTTTTAACACAACATGAAAATAATCATTAAGTAATTAATATTCGCTCCTCTTAAATCTCATTTTGACTATATACAAACTTGCAAAAATGTGATATGTATTGAAAGCATGTCGAAATGATTAATCTATTCTCAATGCATTCCTTACGCTTACTTCTTGCCCTTGATCCAACCTTAAACTTATTTTACTACTTCCGTTACCAGCGAACATTCTGATGAATAATCGACTGTTTCCACTCTAAATACATGCAGTATTATCAAACTAAACACAAATTTAACAATAAAAAGTATACATTTTGAGTTATTTACTTGAATAAAGTAAATAATGATATGCGAGCAATAAATATTATATTGCACATTGCACTTTGAGAAAAATAGATCAAAACTAACAGGGTAGAACCTGAGTAGCGGGGGTTTATACCCAAAAAAATACAATCTGTCCCGGAGTGTCTTGAAGAGCTCCTGAGGGCGTCCAAATATCCGCTTTTGGTCCTCGGGAGCTCCTCTGGAGCTCAAGAAAAATTACTAGAATTGTAAATTTTCCAATTATTATGGTAAGATTTTCCTTTATACTTCAAAAAGGGTCGATTGGCTAGTACTGTATTATAAAGCAAGGTAACCTCCTTTAACCCTTGCACAAAGATGAAAGCAATTATTTTTGTAGAGTTTCTGATCACGACTTTTTTTGTTCTAGAAAATTTTGGAAATTTTTGGAATAATTAAAATCGTAAGAGAAAAATAGACACTTACACAATGAAACGAAAAGATAAACAAAAGAATGGTCCAGGTTTAGGGATAAGGCGTCGTTAATAGCCTCTTAAAAATCTCATTACCATTCGGCTGCGATACCGATATACACTGTACATCGTCGACTCAAACTCTTGAATATTCAAAGCGTCCAAGTGATCCTTCTCCTTTTTACGCCTTCAATTCTTAAGCTTGGGGGCGTGTCGGAGTGCGATGCTTTTGAGAAATTAGTGTTCAAGCAAGAAAACGCATTTTAAGATCTCGTAGAGGAGATGATCGATGGAATATTCAGTGAGTTTTTAGGTGGATCAAATTACACGTTCGCAAATCTCAAAGTCCCAAGTCCGCGCCTACATCGATCCTTCATTTATCATCAACCAACGTACCAAGAGAAAAGCGTTTACGTAGCAGCAACTAAATTAGTTTAAGCGAGGTAATAATTAAGGTTGCGCGTCACTCTTAAACTTGTGAAAGTAAATAATTTCTATTAAAATGCCCCATTGAATAATGGTTGGGACATTAATGGGCAAAATAAGTGCAAGGTAATCCGGGTCTAAAGTGAAGTAGCGAATTTATTCAGTTCAGTGGCTTCATTCAATGTTCAGAAAGTTACGTGTTGGAATAGAGGATATCAAATAGATTAGTTTTTAATACCATCGTAGATAAATTACAGTTTTTGAACTAAATATAAATTAATGAATGCATAGAAAGACATGGTTTACTATTTTTGTTTAGTTTTTATATGGGTTGTTGAAGTATGTAAAGAGAAGGTTTTAATATTTCGAACATTATTCAGTAAACTCAATCGTAAGAAAAAAAAAATTGAAATTATAAATCAGGTATTACCTCTGCCTATTTGTTGGACAAAAATTAGATTCCAGAAAAATTGAATTCCAGAGATAACTGACAAAGGTAGCAAATTTCCATAACATATTTATCATTGAATGTATAAGGGCCGAGGAATCGGAGTTATTACAGCCTTTTGTAAAAATAATAACTTTCACTACGTCTAAAATAATAACCTGCATATAATTATGTGCGCATTGGCGATCTAATGCTTTGCTTTTTTATTGTAAGTTCATAAAAAACTTATACATATCTTAAAAGAATGTGGATTAACTTATCTCTCTTTCTTGTACACTGCACTATGTATTTCTAACACGTGCAGTGGTCGCTCCGCAAACGGAACACTCTTCAATCTGAACAAAAAACATGGCGTCGATATTCTGTAATTTGTACATTCCGCTCGTTATCCTCACCACAGCTTTTCTATTCCTCCAATGGACATTAACTTTTTGGGTGTGTGCATAACGCATGTACAATCATTACCATGTCTACGCGAAACAAGGAACGCTGAATTAAATGTAATTCGCATGAACACTGTCAGGAGTGTCAGGAGGGGACATTCTGCAGAAAGATAGTTTGACGCAATAGAGCTGTTCAGATTGCAGAATAAAGATGGCGGAGTTGAAATCGGCTGTGTTTAGATTGTGGAGGAACCACTGTATTGCTAATCGTACCTCAAGTTGTATATAACGCAACACATTTGTTTTATTTTCGATCAGCTTCTTTACAAACTAGTCGATAGAAAGACCTATTACTTGCAAGAATCTCGTGTGGAATTTCTACTCCCTGCCCCATGTGGGGAGCCCATTTTAAGAAATTGAAATACATAAATAAATTAACAAATTATTATTTAATGCGTCATAAATACGACGTATGAAACCAATGTACTTTTTAGAATGTAATTTTTGGATCCGTAAATCGGAATACTGTGCGCAGACTCTAGCTGGATTTTCCCATGGGATGTACTACCTAGCATAACTATAGAGTATAGTTATAACAGCTGCACATACTAAAAGTTTATTGACAAACCTGTTCAATACGACGTTTGGTATCTAGCAAACTTAAAGTTATTATAAAACTACTGTTGACGAGGTGCATCGCTCTCTTACAAAACTTCAACCCTGTGCCAAGTTGGCTATTCCTTAATACTGTAAGATTTTGAATGCGTACGTGATATATTACACATGATATATATGTATTAGTGAAAACAATAGAGGACACTTGCACTTTTTGGCAGAAAAAGGTAGTTACTTGACACACTTGCATCGTATTATTCGTTGTATATTTTGGGTAATATAAAATTTACAAAAATAGGATACCTACACTGTTAGAAATTTCTGTAGTAATTTTCTGAAACATGTAACGGAAGCTTTTTACGGTTACCGTTTCATAATTTTACGAAACATGAAGAGAAATTTCGGAAACGGTAACCGTAAAAAGCTTCGGTTACATGTTTCAGAAAATTTTGTTACAGTTTCAGAATTTTCAATTACATTAACAGAATAGTATATGGGGAGTAAAATTTGTTTGCTTTATCATATTTTTTGGTGTTTCTATGATTTATTGTCCTTCGTTTGGGGAATAGAAGGCTACCCTATTATTAGAAACAGAAAATTTAATAAAAACAACACTGTTTTGTAAATGTGCATCAAGGTAGAAAAAATACGATATATATATATATAGAATCGACATTATACAATTCAACAATATTCGGATAACACTCGTTATACCCAGTAGGGTATAACCATCAGTAGATGGTTGACCGAGGGAGCCTTTATAACCGAATGAAAATTCCATTTCTGCGATGGGTGCGCGACCGCACCTAGCGACTACAAATCAAAGTAATGTCACCGTGTTTCACTGTTTCCTTTTGAATTTTCTGTTACAGTTTCGTAATTTTCTGATAATATAACGTAATGGTACTTTCTGTTACCGAATTTAGTAAAATTCTGTTACTTCGGTAACATAAAAGTATCCGAAATTTCTGAACATTTCTAACAGTGTAGCATTTCGTTTTATGGCTGTCATGTGTTTCAAATATTTACACGGGTAGTGTGCATGCGTTATCTCCTCTCAGGGTAAAATTAGTTGTCAATCTTCGAAATATTAATCCACAAAATGTTTCTGATCATTTTGACCATTTACTTATCGTCCTCGAAAAAAATATTGAGAAACGTGCACTCCGTAGAGAATATTTTGTTATTTTTTAAATAGTTTTGCACGATTTTGTAAAGATCCTTATAATATATATTATATTATATATAAGGATATATAGATTATATGGATTTACTCCACAATCTAAATCAGAACGAAGTTAGGCCTTGTGAACCTCAGAAAGGGGTTCAACTTCTGTTCGCGAGATACAGCGGGCGAAACCAAATAACACATGGACGTATGTAGAAGATCAGGGACCCTTATTTTATCACATTCGTGTGATCTTTGCGGGGTCTAAAACTTCGACATTTGATGTAATTTTTTTTGTTCAATGTGGCCAAATTCAATACTTTGTCCAGATCTGTGATCTGGATCGAATTTGTCCCTGGTGACATTTTGAGTGCTATATTAAACGTAGCATTGAGTGTCTGAACTACTTATTAGGCCATGTACACCTTGTCGTATACTTGTATTGTGCTGTCCATTATCGGTTATAAAATGTAAAAGTAACTGCAGTCATAACACCATAAACGCATTCCAGATTCATAGTAAGTGTTCTTTGTTCATGTACATCTCTACTCGCTTTGCTTCTGCACAAAGCTGTTCAAGTATCAAATAATTTAAAGGTAATTGCCGTTCAGAGAAAATAATAATATGTTTAGCTTCACTTGCCAACATTTGAATCAGCCTTTTCATGATTGGTATTTGACATTTTCCTGTTGTCGACAAATTTCAGTCTCCGGCGAATGTCAGATCCCAATAATAAGTATAAATTACGTTTAAGCATGAGCAGGTTCGAGTTTAAAGTAACATAATATAGCATAACCTAAAATGTATATACACTTTTTTATGTAACGTTGGTAGACTTTAGGGTGTCCTGAAGCTCTGCCATGCATCGGTGACCTTTTCAACTATCAGACCGAAAGTAATTGCAGAATATAAACTACGGTTTCAATTTTTTTTCAATGTTATTAAAAGCATTATTTTCAAATTTCAACAAAAGTGACCTCGTACTTTTACATTTGCGTGGAAATTTTTCTAGTCAACATAAAAAAATATTTAAAACAGCACCTTTTTGATGGCATATCTACACGTTCTGTAAATACGTCAATCAGAAGCGGAGAACAGCAAATACAAGATGTAAAACAGTTCAATGATTTCACGAGAGACGTTTATCAAAATCGGCTTGAATTATAACAACAATAACGTTCATTATTATATAGCCAAATCAAATTTACAGATTTATTCTCACAGCCATTTGCATGCAAGAAAGTAAGAATCAAAATCGAAAAGGCCAAAAATTGCGAGAGACATGAACCTTTCCTGAAGGGTTTTAATCCGATTCCCTCACACATCTCTCTCCTAAGATACAATTTTGAACATCATCAGTAAAGATTCAACCCGTTCGCTAAGATACATTAACAACAACATTGTACGCCTCCTACATTTTACGCCTCCCATACAATTACAAGGGCTCAGTATACCTCATGGATATAATAATCTCGGTTGTGCCTTTTATGTATTTGCCACCTAAAAGCTCCTATTATGTTATATTGAGTGTTATCTTCTGATACACTTTACGTACTAAAATAATATTATTAGGGATGTTTTCTATCAAATAAATATACGCTTGCCTTGATATTTTGTACCTTGGAATTTGTCACAGTTAAACAAAATTTGGTTCAAATATGCATGGTGAAAGCGCAATACTTTCTAACTACTGTACACAGTCCAATAAGGCATGAAGAGCATTTTAGCAGTTGCTTATAATAGTTAAAATAACTAGGAATGTTGTTTAAACGTTTTTAAAAATGGTTTAAAAGTAAAATCATGTTTAAAAGTTCTGAAGAATTTATTGTACTGAATTAAACAAAAGTTTGTAGTTTAATTGCATAATTCATTGGGTGGATAGGTCGGACAGACACTCGAACACATTACAAGGTAATACGTACTTAAACAATACAAGGCATCACCCACCCAGAGCCGGACCCCAATACTGCGCCCCGAAAAGCGACTTGAACCCTCCGTATCGCATTTGCACGGAGATCTGGAAAAACTACGGAAAACCCAGACCGATACAGTCGTCGAACTATTTTACCATTAGAGAAGATAACATCTAGTGATAAAGCAGCTATCTCCCATTCGGTAATGATCCTGCTATCTGTGCCGTAGCGGGTGCAACGCTAGTTTTTCCAACACTGTAAAAAAAGCTTTAAGGTATCGCCGAATACAGGCTTAATTTAAGATGTAACAAAAACAAAACCAATTAGAAAAAAGGGCATACTTATACTTTATACATTGACTTCTGTTAAGTTTTTAATTATTTTTAACACTCCGGGAGTAGAACTCGATTTTGCGCCCTGCAGTGAAATCTTCGGGAGCAAATTATCGACCCCTCGCTTCGCTCGTGAGGCAAACTTTGCACTCGTTGAAGATCGGTAAATGCGCCCTCGTTACGTTCACCGAAATATTGTTAACGCTGCTACCCTGCACTTTGTATTATTATTTTAGGGAACAATACAGCCATATTCTTTGTTATAACAATGGTAAGGCTGCTATATTGATCCCCAAAATGTTAGGGCATTTAAATATGTAATAAAATATTAGTTTTAGTATGCAAGACATCTTAAAATTAGATACAAAAGTATTGTGTTGTAGTAAAATGTGATAAAATCATTTTCCAATAGCTGATTTTGATCATTCTT
Organism: Trichopria drosophilae; assembly: GCA_030407085.1. Taxonomy (NCBI): domain Eukaryota; kingdom Metazoa; phylum Arthropoda; class Insecta; order Hymenoptera; family Diapriidae; genus Trichopria; species Trichopria drosophilae. Next base: position 66,745,483 of record CM059586.1, on the reverse strand, counting down.
TCAACAAAGAGTCCTTTCATATCGCAATTAAAATAACAATCACGAAGAATATGCGAAAAACAACGATGATTAATTGAAGAGTTAAAAATAAATAAGCGTAGATTTGTATTAAATTTATAAAAAGTTTTATTAAAACGTTATTAACTCGGAATTTAAATGTTACTCGTAATATACACGTACTGGGTGTAGAACCGTATAGTTATCTAGACAGTGAAAATTATAACATTACGTAAAAAAGTTCAACACTGTGGACTCAATGGCATCCATGCGTTGAAAAAGCACGCGAATGAAATTTGTAAAATTATACCCACGCGAGTTAACGAGTTCAATTAATGTAGTGGCTTTGATGTAAAATAGTGACGCGCGGTAAATAAACGAGTTACAGTTTTAAGTAAGGTTAAACTGTGCATGAGCAGATTAATCATCGGAGATAGTGAAGGAGTGTTATTAGTTTTGATAGAAGAGTAACGAAGATCGGAGGCATCGATTGGCTGTTTTATTACATCGTAATTAAACAACATGGCGGCCATTCCGGTTAATCCACTTCTCGGCGCTAACGTTCCACATATGGGATCTTGCGTCCGCAGAGGGCAAAAATGCCTATGCTTTTATATTAACTTGATATGTGGTGCATGTGCGCGATTATATTTCGCGTCGGTTATTACACGCCTTAACAGAAACGATGTCTATGATCGCACAAGAATCAGTTCCATACGAGTGAAAAACAAATTTTGTAAATTTGTAAAATTAGATATTTTGAGTATATAGTAATTTGATTCTGAACTTTTATTATTTACACTCTCTAAATCTGAATCAGCGAAAACCGCTGCGAATCAGCGATAAATATACCGCTAATCAAATCAGCGGTATACTTATCGCTGTTTTGCAGCGTATATACGCTGATTGGCAGCGGTTCTCGCTGATTTCGCTGATTCAGATTTAGAGAGCAAGTACTATATTTAGGCTGAAAGATTGAAACGAAACTTTTACTCTTGTGAGTAGAACTTACTATAGTCCGAGGATACTGATATTTCTGTTCATGTGTATAGGGGAGGCTGGGCAAATCGTGACATTCAGTTTTTCCCATTTTCTCTATAACCCAAACGCTAGAAACATCAAAAAAAGGTCGTCCAGGGCTCTTTTAAAGATATGTCCATAAAGACTCCTTAATGAGGTCTTAATTATGACGAACAATGTGGTCAAAAAGAATCATGTTACGACTTCTTTGATTCTTCTTTTAACCTGCATTTTTATGATTGAGGTCTTAAATTTATCTCATTTTGGATCATCTTTTTTTTCGTAAAAAAATCCACAGTTTTGTGTTATTTCCAAGATATTAGGTAATTCTTAAAGATCACTGTTAGTATTTTTTCTAAACAGTTTTCAAAACTCCTTTTTAATGATTTTATTAGAAATCTAGGGCATTTGTTTACTCGGGAAACGAGTTTATAGTCCATCTGTCAATTTTTGTTGATAAAGTACAAACGAAAAAAGGCACAAATATTCCTACACTATTTCTAAGTAAACGGTTTCTAAGGCGAGCAGTTATCAAGTATAATATGGATTGTATCGATACCCGTATAGAACTCAACTCCCCAATACGTCAAATGCGACAAACTGAAATATTCCAATTGTTATATTTTTAAAATATTATGGAAGTGAATATACCGTTATGAGGAAACAATAAGGATTTTAAAACATCTTTCTCTTTCAATTTGGTGTCCGCTTTTTACGTATTGTCGAAGATTTCTGAACATTTTCCCGAAAGATTTCTTAGTAATTTCGGTCTCAAAATAAATAAAAACAAAATGAACATTTGATTAAAGTTGTTTCAGCATCATTGATTAGTCTGATTATATTAAGTTTAATAAAAAGTTGTGCTTTCAATAAAAAATAAAACAAACATACATATATCATACACGTAAGAATTTTCGCTTACAAAATAACAAAAAAATTTTTGAATCATAAATTTGAAATTTAGAAAATTGCTTAAAAATTATGGAGAATGCTCTAAAAGTGTCTTCAAAAGAGTCCAAAGTTATTACGAGGATATAAAAAAGCCCACATGAGACATTCTACAACTGGCTACAAAATGTTAACGAGAACGTCATCAGACCATCAATACATTTGGAGATATTCATATTTATTAGTTTATTAAAATTGAACTAATTTGGCTGCCTTTGCAAACATACCTGTCCATTTATTTTAATATCACGTGAAACATTTTAAATAAAGCGATACGATAAATTGTGCGGAACTCAGTGAAAACTGTTTCAATTACTTCATAATGTCGAAATATATCGTCAACGCACGCTAAAAGATCGCAAAAATTAATAAAAATGCCTCCCTGTCCACATTTAAATATCAGAAATAAGGCATTCTATCAACTTTTATGTATATTTCCTGATTTCTCATCCAGAATTCTCAGGCATGAAAAACAATCATGAATTGAATCTTGCTTTGATTTTATTTGTTTCAATTGATTAATTGTCATGTAGTGATCTTAGTACACTAAAGGAAAGGTATTTTGTAGCGAGACAGTCAGTAGTTAAATGTTTAGCTTCATTAATTTTTTAATTCTTCTAAACTATTCTAAAAATAGTTTAATTCTTATTAACAATGAGACATATATCATACATTGCAGTGACATTTTTATGACTAATTAAAATATCGATTTTATTATATGATTTATGCTAGTAGCAATCATGGATAAATTCCCTGTGCTTCTTGTTCCTCATAATATTTGATTAGTCTTTCTCTACGTTCCATGGCCTGATCATAGTTCCTTTTCCGCTCCTTCATGCGCTGAAAAAATATATATGCAGAACATGAAACATTAACCAATCCATTACTTGCATCACAAGATCTTACTACTATGTATATTAAAAACATGTATTTAAAAATTGCGTAATCCATAAATTAGATGCATTTGATTCAAATACAAATTGAGCATTTGTTACCACATCTCGTAAACAGCGGATCATAATCATGTGGACGGGATGACATTCTCCAAAGACATCTGGAAATATTCGCTAAAATGAATGACACATTAATTAAAGTAGTACAATTTCGTTAAAAATCATGTTGAAATTATATATAAATGTAAAAAAAAATCACAGCTAATCGATTAAAAAATTGTATATAATCAAATACCTAAAAGAAGTAGCGGGTTTATAATTTATACATATCATTTAAAAATATGCTTCTTTACTTCAGAACCTATTTTAAATTCAGAATATATTTTGCATATAGTATTAGAAGTAATTTCAGAAAAATATTCAACTTAACCTCAATCAAAAAGGCAATATGCGTGAAATGCTAAACTCCAATATTGTGATAGTGTACGTTTGTAAATTTACGTCTTTATGTGAGAATATATGTGTCAAGCTTTGTGAGTATTTAATTTCCAAATACGATTTTAAGATCAACAGTTCTTTTGTTGATAGACTTACCTCTTGTCTGCATCGTTGATAATCATGAAATAATTTATTGCACTCCAACAACCTGACAGGGAGATTTCGATAACCCATAATAAAAACAGTTAATCGACGTATTGTGGCTAGACTAATTTACGCACGTACAAAGAACTTGGTAGATCTAAGACTAAATGGTTAAAATTTGCGTTATGAGAACATAAAAACAACTGAGTGATAGCTCATAATGTAGAAAGTGACTGTAGAGTATTTTCGGTTCTACTGTCTGAAGTAAAAATATTGACCCTAGATTGAACTAGATATTTATCCATAGGAAGTACATGAGATTAAGCTTTATTTTTTAATTATTATGGTAAGGACTTTGTAGTCGACAAAATGTAAATTAGATATATCCCTTGAGATCTATGCACTTATGCTAAATAATAATCGAAACTAACGTTGAATTAAATAGCTCTACAAAAATGAAGGCTAATTTCCAAATACTATTTTTCAGAAAAATAATTATTTACGACGATATTTATTACCATACTCCCAAAATTCGTGCAGAAGTTCTGAAGGAATATTTGAAGGTTAGATAGTAGAACCAAGGATCCCTAGTAAGTAGACGAGTAAGTAGTAAGTAAGTAGACGAGGATCCCTGCCCTAGACATATTAGAAACAAAATTCGGCAAAACTTATTCGCATTTTAAAACTGGAAAATAATGCATATACGCACTGGGTAAAACGATATCTCGTTTACCATATTAGTCGATATGTATTAAAATAGTTTTAGTAGGTTTCTCCCCTACTAATCTTATTTAAAATCTCAACTTTGTAATTTTTTAGAACGTATTTTGTTTCTAATATGTCTAGGGCAGGGATCCTCGTTCGCCTTACTGTTACTGATGAGTCCAAACGGGATCCTGGGACGAAACATATTTTTAACAAAAGTTCGTTAATCATTAAGAAATAGGCATTTTTGATTACAATTGTCGTCGCTAGAGGGAAACAGAACCCACATACGATCGTTTCCTATAAATTAAATATATACAGTAAGTAAAATCGGGATTTCTGGTAGCGATGATTTCACATCTTTCTGGCTATCTATTTATGTACATATATATAAAATCATATTTTGATAAACAAATAGTAGTTCCATCGCAAACCATTTAATTATATATCTCCTTTTAAAATAGAACAGTAAATTAAGATTATTACAAGTTGAATAAATGGAAAAATGTTATAATGCGACAAATCTATCGATAATTAATATATTTCATAAATTACTCTATTCAAATGAATTTAATAGCAACAAAATAATATTATAGCAACAAATATCTTTCATATTGAAAATAAATATATTATTTAGATGTATTAAACATTTATTTTAATTATTATATAAGGTATAAGGAATCCTATGTTATAGCTCTTGATTTTGAAAATCGAGCTTAGCCTTATGTGACAAATGACAGCTAATACAAAATTACCTTGTTCAAAATCATCACAAGTAATTAAACATTCAAAATACAATAAATTTATTTAAGAAATACATATATTACTTTGTACGTTATTACATGCATACATCTTGCTTCTGGCCCTTTTGAGGCAGATTTGTATTGCATGCATTTAGCAGATTCATGACTTTCATGGGCTAAGAACTATAACACGTCAGTTTCTTTGAGGATAGGTATTTTCCATATTATCCACAGCCGTATTAGCACGCATAAGCAGGATAAAATAGAACTGGAATCACAAATATATAACAAAGTTACATGTCTATCCTAAGTTATACATTTTCCTTGTCCAAAGTTATTTCGGCAGTAGTTTCAGATATGTTTTCAAGTTTTTCCTAACTGAATAATCTTAATACAGCTGCGTACATAGCATTATGTTAAAAGCATCAAATTCCGTTTAAAATGAAAAAAAAATCGTTCCTGTTCGATAATAATTGACGAAGTTATGCACAGTTAAATTTTTTCATGTAGAAGGCCCCTAATGTATAGGCGTCTACGTGCTATTCAGGGGCCTTCTTTTTCGACAGTTGTTTATAAAGCAATTTTTAATGCATTAAACACCCCATGTTTTTTTTAAATATCATCACTTTCTTCGTAAGTTATGATAATTTTCTGTAATTTTTTAACTTCCGCTTGACTGGCCAAACGTGTTAAAATGAAAATTGAAATTTTCAAAGCGTTTTTTCACCAAGATAATCAACGTATAATTAAAAATAAATATTTTCACGAGAAAGCCCGCAAAAAATCAAGAAAATCTATGTTTTAACATATTTTTTCTGACTTTTTTTTCTCTGACCATGTCAAACTGGTATTTAAAGATTTCAAGAATGAGAAATGCAAATTGCTGGTTAGACATTCAAAGTGACGAAGCATCAAAAAGTAAGGGCACATGACAAAAACATTTCATTTACAATAACACAGAAGCATCAAAATCCGACTTCAACACTGATGGCGGTCTGCCGGTGGTGATTGACCACAACTCATGGATCAACACGAAAGAAAATCGTCAGAATCAAATCTAAAAATCACTCGAAAAAAATGGGAAAATCACATTTGATATTTTATGATTTTATTAATATTTATTCAATGATTTTATCGGGTACTTTAGTTTTACATTTTAATAAGAACCTCCAGTAATGTAGGTAACTACCAAAAATAAATGATGTTCTTTTCTTTAGTTTCAATCGTTAGCAACCATGGATGGTTAGTAAGGTGGTTGCCAAGGTATGTTGATTTTTAAAATCCTCGATTTTTTGACAGCTTCAGTAGAAGTAGTTAGTCTAGATCCTCTTTCAGGTTCAAGCAAGCTATTAACACTTCAATATCTCTTTAAACTTTTAGTATATTATAAGCAATTAGTAAATTAAAAACTTCTCCTAAATAGAATATTAATAGTCATCCACTCTGGATAAAGCGCGAACAGTCGAAACTTATGTTAATGTTGCAATATTTTATTTTACAACATTCTCATGAGAAACATGGTATTACAAAAATATTTGTGTAATACTCAATTTTTCTACTTTCTTAAACCTACTTAATTGGATTGATTTAATATACGTTCTTCTTTTAATAATGATATTAAAAAATGTTTAATGATCAATTAACTGTTACTAAGTAAAATCTAATATATATTTCCGACATAAAGACAGCATTTTATTCGGAAATTTATATTTGAATTCTATTTTTTGTTTAATGTCTAAAATTCATTATTCTCTGTACCGATTACATTAATGAAAAATACTTCTTTCTTATATCAATTACAGTAAACTAAAATTAAGTATACTTTTGCGGATGCAGCAGTGATTTTATATTTTCCTATTTGCAAACAAGTACCTTTATACACGGGGAGTAAATACATTCATCATCATTTACATCGTGTTAATGCGGTTTGCCAGCAGCGCGCGAAATAAGAGTAAATTACTCGAAATATTGTCTTTTTGAGGGGATCACCGACACTTCCCACAGACATAATTGTGCCGACGATCGTTGAAAATGTTGAATGTTCTCACCTAAAAGCGCTTTCGTGGTTTTCTTTACAATCGCATCCGCAAAGTGACTCTAACCGGTAATTGAATCCGAGGTGTTGTTAACACTCTTCTCCTGTCGGCATTGAAAGCACTGTGAAAATAATAATAGATTTGAAGAACAAATACTCACACATACGCATGTACGCCTTAAATACGTCTTTTTCTTTTTCAATTACTTCCATTTCAGAAGTTCACTGTATTCTAATAAATTACCTACTCCAACAAAATTTGTTTCTAAAAACTGTTGAACCATAAGAACTTTTGATAACTAAAACACTTGTGCTTCTTACGCGAGACAACACTCGAAATTTAGCACCACGACAAAATACGTATTGGATTCGAGTTGCGCAATACAAATGCACAGACCCCGTACTGTCGTCTCTAGGCTCTGAAAACACGCGATACTTAATATTCATAAGATTATGTAACCTTTACTCTATTCTATCGTGGCTACATTCTCATATAGCGATAATTTTTCTTGAACATTTGCTCGGATCGTCAAATTGTCATTTGTGATGCGCATACATAAAACGCTTTATGTATGAAACGTGCAATTCCTAATACCGCCAGAGAATATTCCCTTTGAAAACAACCCTTCGTCTTTGTTGCAAAATATATGAGGAAATACATAAATTCCAAGAACTTACACAAGTTTACCCCATGTTAGTAATATCCACACGATAATGATCAAGTAGGAAAACTGTCGGCTATTTCACAAGTGTCTTCATACAATGATATAAATTGTTGCAAATACGTAAGTTTATAAAAATTCATGAAATCATTATATTTATGTCATTCAAATGTAACAAGGATAGGACTTATAATTTGAATAATAAATGTTAATGTCTAAATAATTGTTAAATATTTGAAATTGTCAATTGCAGCATTTGAACCTTCAAAGGAAAGAAACTATATTTTTCAAGCAAAATATTCAAGAGAGGTATACTTCATACTAATGCTGCAAACGCTGACGATTGGCATTACTTAGCTACAGCGTAAAAAGCCTAGGATTTGTGACTTTATTAATATTCTATAGTCACGCATGAATGTGAAAACGAACGACGCCCTTGATGTACACAAAAAATTCTTGGAAATTATTGGCATTTGGCCTTTACAAGAGAAGAGTTTCTTACGAAGAGTACGTTTGATAGTAGTAACATTTCTTCAGGTATACTTTATGCATAAAAGTGGTCTTTGTAGAACGATTTCCTTAAAAATAGTCGAAATACAAAATAGTCGGAATACAAAATTACGAAAATTATAAACTATTTCAGAAATATGTTGTTCTAAAATGTTACGGCTAATTAACTGAGCTACTTATTTTCGTGAATTGCGCAAGAAGGGTCGTTATTCCAGAACTAATAGTCACGATACGGCTAATTTGATTATTACACTTTCGGCTACACCACTGAATATTATTTGAGAACATATTAAGGTACAGAATATTGTGCACAAAATGTTTTGTTTTCTTTTTATAAATTCAGACGAAAATTCATTTCTATAAGGGATCGATGTAGCATAGTAGTTTTCATTTTACCGGCGTAAAATGAACTATTACGCCCGCAGGCGATGCCCATGCGAAAGGAACAGCTGGCTTACATAATTGCCAGCAGGGTGTAAAAGAATACACCCGTAATACGAACTAGTATATTATGCACCAAGTGCGCAAAATAGGTAATTTCCTTAGAGATCACCTCCTTTAGAGCACTGTTGCTTATACTATTTTCCGCACCTAAATGAGTGAGGAAAATAAAGTGCGTGCGAGAATATTGTCTTGCGCACTCTTTTTTATTTCACTATCGGTCAATATTGTAAGTTACGAGCCAAAATTAAAACAAGACTCAATCACGAAAATGTTCCCCTTAATTTCTATTTTGGTGGTTCTTCAGTTTTTTTACTTAAATTCTTAATCTGAAGTTAAATCATTAGAGACAAATACAAAATCTACAAAAATTGAGAGCAACTCGCTATACCAACACGGATAACAGTTTTCACAGCTTTATACTCGTAATTAAGTCGTTACTCCTCTTCGTACTGCTATTTCCTAATGATACATAAGTATATTGTTAACCGAAAAAGGCGATGCTAGCGCCAGACAATCGTAATGATTATTTCCTAGTTTTCACTGTTACACATCTGCACCGTGTAAAACTGTGAAAACTGTCATCCGTGAAGCGATTGCACAGCACCGATAGATACGATACCCACAGATATGACATCATCGTTCTTTGAACAAAATTGAGCCGGTTTAGCTTTGAAAGGGCATGTCCGATTAGGAGATGTGCAGTGTATTAATTGATGGCAATATTAGAACAAATTCTACTCTGTATTGAAGATGGTATATTCTATGTACTAAGCGACTGTACACCAGAGATAGCTCTTACCATTATCTGTCAAGAAGAAAGCTTTTAAAGCTAGTTCTAATATTTGATTACTTTAGTTTACCTGTGAGAATTACCTACTTGAATCCAGCACTTTATTGTGACTGGTCTTTCTTTGCTCTTTCCATTAAAAGGCAGGGAATGGTTAAAAGGCAGAAAAACTAAAACAAAAACGGTTTTTTCGATGCATTTTTTTTAAACGTCAGTTTTAGCTTGGCTCACCTTCCCTTTTTATATGAAACCTTTTAAAATCGTGCAATTGAAACTCGAATTAAAAAATTTCGAACAACTAACCCAATATAGCGCATTACCTGGTAAATTCAATAATTGTTGTTTTCTTGGTTTATTTACAATCTGTCTATATTGACAATACATAAATATTTGATAACAATTAGGCGACTATAACATGTACGGTACTTTCCCAATGTTCAGTACCGCTCAATTAGTAATGCATTATATTATTACCATTGATGCATAACTGTCATGACGAGTTTCAAAACTTAATTAAATGCTTGAAAATCGTATTATAAGATCAGTGTTGTTTGATCTTTTCAGTCTTGAAGCGGTGATTCATTCGAATGGTATAGTATGTACAAGAATATTAGGATGACTTTGTATTCATTCTTTGTTCTTTGTACTGCTTGTTGAGCAATTTCTGGCCGTGTAGTTGGAATCTCGAAGTTTTTCGTATTATTTCATTTGGAATTTACCATGATGCGTTGACTATATGCCTTAACGTTTAAAATTGGAATATTTTCAATATTACTACTAAATGTCAATATTACATTTAGATGTTGATCCTCGTAATTGGATACCGTATGTCCAAACAGGTTTTATCATACTTTTATATAAAAGAGTTTTATTTTCTACGGACAGTTTAGACTTTCGACCGAGGACCCAGTACATTTTCTTGGGTTTTAAATTTAGTTGTTTGCGTTTAGCCAGATATGTGTCTTGCATGTTAGATGACGATCTAAATGTATCCCAAGATACTTGGCATGTTCCGATTATGAAATGTTTTTATTATTTAGTCTTGCTGGTGGATGCACTCCATTTCTCGTAGTGAAGGTGACGTGTGTGGTTCATTTTCATTTGTTCACATCTCCAGTTATAAAACCAGCACTCTAGTTTTCTTAGATATTTCTGCCAGTTTTTTGAGGCTATTGTTGGAGTGGGATGTGATGATAAAATTGCTGTATGCGTGTCTGCTGTATAAGTCAGATATAAGATGGGCCCAAGTACGCTGCCTTGTGGAACTCCAGGATGGGAAAAAGCTGGATGGTTGTGTCCTAGATCTTCATTTGGAAAATCTATCTTTTAAGTAGGCTTTGAGAATAAGATAATAATTCAGTGGTAGATATTTCTGAACTTTGTATTATAGCCATATTTTGTCGAATGCCTACGAAATGTCTAAAAATACCACGGAGCAGTATTTTTTATTTTCGAAGTCCTTTCTAATTTTTGTTACTATTCTGTCGATTTGAACCACAGTGGAGTCCTTCAGTCGAAAGCCAAATTGGTAATTGTGTATTGTCTTATAGTTCATCAATATGGGAAGTAATGTACAGTACTAAGAGGAGACCGATAGGCCTGTAATGAAGTAACAAGAGCTGGGTAGTTGCCGGGTTTGGATATTAAAATCATCTGTGCAACCTTCCATTGAACTGGAAAATTGTAATAGCAGTATTACGTATGATTGCAATCCATCTGAACCCTTCGTGTGAACTAAAATATGTTGATACGTCGAATTCACGTCTGAAATGGCGAATTTCGGGGTGAATTTAACAATTTAAACTCCAGTATTAGCCAACTTTACGAAAAAATATTATAGAACAAAAAATTGTAGTTGACAATACAAAATAAAAAAGAAATCCCCAACACCATTTAGAAATAATATTTGTAGTGAAAAAGTAGGTACAAAGCACTAAATAGACCAGATTAAACCGTCAACAAATATGTAAAAACGAAAATAAACCAATGTACTTCCTACATTGTCTCGATTTTTTAAATCTTAAAATATATAGATGAAATGAAATTGGCCAATTATACGAAAATTGGGATTATATTTTGTAATTATATTTGATTAAGTAGAGAACGGTATTTAATGTCAGGTTGCTCATGGATTCTTCCATTGGGCTATGTGAACCAACCCTGTCTAAAACACAAGATACTTTCCGATCCTGAGTCGTTTTCACAGTGATACAAACTAACCGATGTGTATCAACCGCGTTGATAAGTATACAATTCCATGCAAGCAGAACAGCACACAATATAAATATAAACACTAGAATTGAAAGATTCCTTCTCCATGTTTTCTATATTTTTCTTTATATTCTTCTGAAATACCGCCACCTCTATTCAAGGTCTCTTATATCAAAATAGGCTACACTGGTCCTCCCCATATTTTAACCTTTTGAGTCAAGGAAGATGACGGCTTCTTCCCTTAATTTAACGCTTCCCCTCATCCCCACGACTGGTAGTATGAGAGAATATAAAAAAAAAGAGAAGACATATAGTGGTGTCTTTTGCCTGTAAGCGCAAGCGCCAACAGCAGTCCGTACTCCTTTGAACACATCTATGTACAATGTACATATGTGGACTGCTGCTACAAGCGCATGACGAATGTTTGGGGAACTCATGTGGGGAAAAAGTTAAAATAAAGTTCGAAAAAGAATTAAAATAAGGGACGCAGTTAAAACAAGAGTTACAATAAGGGGAGGACTACTGTATTACAATATGTATTTGATCTATGTTTTATATTTTCTCCAGAAATATTACATTTACGTTGAAAATGATTTTATATTATTTATTGAAAATATATTAAAATATAATTTTGTTTTAAAGTAGGTCTCTTTTCTTGGACAATGTCTAACGGAACTATATTTTTATCAAGGGGATATGTCCACAAAGGTCGACATCTACCTCACCGGTGCCTGTGGTATATTGTCATGCATCAAACATTCGCAAATGATTATGCACCGCTCCACGATATCTATGAATCTGAAGTCTTTCAATAATGATTGGTCAACATACGAAGACGAAATATCCCAAACAATTATGAAATCACATAAAAATATTAGTAATTTATTTTGTAAAGTTATGGTATTCTCGTCACTTTCTGCTGGCACGTTATTTCTCATTAAAGCAGTAATAACGAATGTAATTCTGAAATTAAATTCATCCCCGGACGAAGAATTGACGATACAATTAATGGTCCCTATGTCCTTTTTGCGAAATGACGTATTGAACCAATATTACGGAGTTTTAATTGCTTTTCAATACATTCAAAGTATGTGTGTTTGTTTGTCTAGTCCTGTAATAGACAGTTTCATATTCGGCATAGTGAGCCATTTATGCGGACAATATGAAATTTTAAATATCAAATGGCGAACACTTTATTGGCCAGAAAGTGACGAAAAAATATGTTATGAAAAACAACAAAAAGAGGTATTCTCTCTGATAAGGCGACACCAACATCTTGTCAAAATGGGCAAGAATTTGGAAACCAGCTTTACCGGTATTTTCTTTACCCAAGTTTTCGTGAACATACTTTTCGTATGCATTGCTGGTAAGTGCGTTCCTATTGTAAAAAAATCTAATAATTGTGCAGTTAATATTTTATTTTACAGGTATCAATCTCCTTACTTCTCTGGGCAATGGAGATTGGTTAGCAACGGTAATAAATTTGATAGGAGTGAATATTGTGACGACTCAAACATTCGTATTCTGTTATCTGGGTGACTACCTATGGCATAAGAGCCAAGAAGTTGTCGAGGCAGTATATTTTGGACTTTGGTACAATTTTAATTCGAGGCTCAAAACAACTATGTTTTTTATCATGATGAGAGCTTCCAGCCCAACATACCTTACCGCAGGAAAATTCTGTAATATGTCACGAACTACTTTTATTAATATTCTTAAAACTTCTGCTTCGTATCTTTCAGTTTTACGACTGATGTTTCACACTAATTAATCACGAGACTCATGGGAATGTACTGTTTTAAACGCATTTGTGCGTAATAAAACTGTCCTAATTGTATTAAAATCTAAAACAATAATTTGCATACACTTTTCCTTTGTCATCTTTCATATCAGAATATCGATGAATACCGACAAAATAGGAATCAGATGAAGGAAGTTACATGCCACTGAAATCCTTCCCGTTTAAAAAAAAAAAGTAGTTAAATCGCTTTACTAATTAGAACATTTTTTGTTTAACTCATAACACGATTTTTTTAAAAACATTTCTTGATTAACCCATTAACGCCCAAAGGACACTTTTTCTTCCTTCTATTTCAATAGAATATTTCGTATCAAAATCGAAGCTAATACAAATTGAGAAGTACGTATCCTACTGTTTTCGAGGTCACTCTTAAAGATTCCGAGGTCAAAATTGAGTTTCAGCCATCAGGAATTCCAATATGGCGCCTAATTTGAAAAAAATGTCAAAAAAATTGGGAAATATTTATTCTTACACATTTTTTTAAAGCCCTTAGAATATTCCAATTCTATTGAAACTGTGAACAATGGTGAATAAAATACTTCAAATTTAAGAAAAAATTTTACTTGTATACCCTACATCATTGTAACGACCTCAAAATGGCTGCAACAATGAAACATTCTCTCGATGCTCTAACTAAAAAACTACAAGCTTTATTAAAAATATGCTAAGAATGAAAAGTTCTTGGAATTTATCGAAAAAACATCCTGGAATTTTTGTAAATTTTTTTATGACATTTGGGATTGTTTTTTTAATTTTTTTTTCAAATTGTAATTTATTTACGAAAAATTATGAAAAAAAGTTACTGTATTCTCTGATGAATTCTAGGAAATTTTTCCAAATGTTGACATTTTTTGGTAATAAAATCCTGAGCTATAATATTTGAAGTTCATTTTCTCAAAAACTATCGACTTTTGGGAAAAAATGCAAAGGAGAACAAACTCTTTGAATTCATGAAAGGATACACTGAATTTTTTTCAGAATTTTTCGAAAATAAATAAGAATTTTGAAAAAAAATTTAAAAACTAAAAATTTCGTGATATTTTTCGATGAATTCTGAAAACTTTTCACTCTTACCATTTTTTTTTTTAAATCGTAAGCATTCGTCAAAATTTTCGTCAAAAATCGTTTTGCGGCCATTTTGAGGTTTTTAGAATGATGTAGGGTATAAAAGTAAACTTTTTTCCTTAAAATTGAAGTATTTTATTCACTTTTGTTCAGTTTCAATAGAATCCCAATATTCTAAGGGCTCGAAAAAAATTGGTAAGAATAAATATTTCCCAATATTTTGGTCATATTTTTCAAATTCGGCGATATATTGGAATTCCCCGTGGCAGAAACTCAATTTTGAACTCGGAATCTTGAAGATCGACCTAGAAAACAGTAGGATATGTACCTCTGAATTTTTATTAACTTCAATTTTGACACGAAATATTCGATTGAAATAGAAGGAAGAAAATGTGTCCTTTAGGAGTTAATGGGTTAAATTCTACGCAGGAAAATTAATTTTAGATTGTTTTTCTTTTTATATTGGTACTATACTATCAAATTCGCATTATATTTTTGATAATCCATGAATGGTTACGAGGTATAGCAAAAAAGACTGACACAAACAATAGTTTGTGCAAAACTAATTTTTATTTTGAAGTTGTACTTCTGATATTTTAATATATGATTCTCTTTACATAACAAATCATTTGCACATTACACTTACAACTAGTTATTATTTGCACATGATGATTACTTTGTAATTCTTAGAAGATAATAGGACGATCTGTGTTCGCAGCATTGAGGCACGTAATTGACGTAAAAACGTATTTATGAAGATCGAACTTCGTTTATCTGAGTATATACCGCGAACTCGCCCAATAATTTGGAAGGATATGACACAACGTTTATCGTTATATGGCATACGAAAAATTGCAATACCCGCGTATCTGACTTAACGTCGCCCACTCTCGTAACCCGGGAAAAGTAGGATCAAGATCATCGATAAATTTTTGTTAACATTGATCCGATAATTTTTGTGCAACGAGTGTCGACAGGTAGGGCACGAATATACGCCGGCAGAAAAGCTTCGTTTCAAGCAACTTCGACAAATATTGTGGGCGCAAGGTGTCGTCACTGGATTAAACACCAATTCTTGACAGCAGACGCATAAAAACCTGTAAATTTTAATTAATTTAATTCGGTATTTTTAAACAAATGGTTTATGATATACTTACAATTCTGAAACATGCTGTAGAAATTCAGTTTTGCCATTAAGCAGATGAGTCTTACACCCTTTCCACAGTTTTGAGTTAACGTGATCCTTATCAATCAACTCCGACACATTTGTGTCCAATTGATACTCTTCAGCTTTTTGGCGTTTCTTTTTGTCCGACGGTGAAGTACTCGGTCGTTGGGTTTTTCCTTTGGATTTTTTATTCGATTCATTACAATTTTCTCTCTCCTCAAAACCGTCCGGTACTTGCATTTTGAGTCCCAATTGTTTGATTCTCCATTGTCCTTCCGTCGTCCATGGCGCGGGAATTGGGTCATCTCTTCGTAATAAAAATCGCCATATCCGATAACCATCCTCATTAATTTCAGGAAAGTATTTCACTACTTTATAGATTCCGTCATATCTTGAATTTCAAATTATTAGCGTCATATATTATGTTTTGATCTGTATACATTAATAATAGATTGTGTAAATTACTGTCATAAGGATAAATGCAGTAGAATGGCAGCAACTTTCGTTTGAATTTAAATGTTTTATCAATAAAGTTGAAACTACATTACTACATTACCCAACAAGGGCGTAAAGTAGACTTTTATACACGGGCGGGAACTGTTCCCGAGCGTGTGTACAAAAGCATATACTTTAGACCCATGTTAGGTATCCTATTTTTTGTAATTGCGTGCGTAAAGAGAGTGTGGAAAGTTTTGATACCTGCTTGAGTGCGTAAAGTAAACTTTACGCATGACCGATCACTTCACGAAGATCGTCGTCGAGAATGCGTAAATGTTTACTTTAGGCGCGAAAGGTAGGCATCAAAAGTACTTTAAAAACAAAGTTTACGCACGCAATTACGAAAAATTCATTTTCAAACGACAATTTCAGAGTCTGCTATAGAGTGAATGAAGAAGTTTTTATAAGATATCAATAGCTTTCGTATATTTGACCAACGATTAAATTCTTCTGTAACAATAGCACTGCACAATTATTCTTAAACGATAACAAGGAGACTTAATGCAGTATTGATAGCAAATGTAAATGAATACTGTGGTTTGAAGAAATTCACCAAATAAAAATTACTCCTAGAGTGTTTCACTTAACCCAACGCCCAGACGTCCTGAAATTCTACTTCAACTTCATAAGTATATAAATTGTACAAATAATTTTTATTTTTTTCCAAATTAACATATTTAGACTTTTTCGGGGACACTCTTTTCGATTTTGAAATTTAGAACGTTTAAAAGTAAATCTTTTCACTAGATTTTTAATGTATTTTTTTTTTAATATCGCACTTTTACGGCATTGTTTCTCAAAGAATCCAAACGTTGCTTTTCTACCGACTTCTAATGCACGTATTCACGGTGCACCCGATAGTTATTCCCTAAAAAAATTGAAGAGAAACTGTTCGTCTAGTTTTAGTTCGCCCAGAACACATTTCACTTTTCAAATTACGATTAAAAATATAAGAACGTTAAAAATCATTTTTGTCTGAATAGATACAGTATCATAGAACTATTGAGAAACTACATGCGTTATTTCTGGACAATGAAACTTTGTATGCGGATTATTAAATCTGTCAAAAGTGTAAAAACAGATACATTTTTCAGTCTAACGTTTCCATATCGAAAATAGCGCAAGGTACACTAAAAATATACACAACCTTTTTTGTAGAGCACAAAATTTCCTACAAAAAAAGTAAGTGAAGGCCTTAGTCCAAAGTTAATATGTTAGCCACAAATAACGCTGGAACGTTGTCTTCCAGTTTAACTTTTTAATATTTTAGAACTTCTGTAAAATTTGATGCATATTCCTTGCTCGTGGATATCCTGTGAACTTTGGACTAGGGCCCGCACTGACTCTTTTTTTAATGTTGTACTCTACAAACAATGTTGGGTTTATTTTTAGTGTATCTTGCACGTTAGACCGAAACATGTATCTGTTTTTACTCTTTTAACAGTTTTAAAAACCCGCATACAAAATTTCATTGTCTAGAAATGATGCATACAGTTTCTCAACAGTACCATGAAAATGTATCTATTCAGACAAATATTATTTTGAATCGTAATTTGGAAAGTGAGAAACTTTGAATAAAAATATCTTAGAATTGGCTACAGAATATCTTCAAATTTTGTTAGAATCTTTTGACGCCATTTTCTATTTTTCGAAAATTCAAAAAATCTAAATTCAGAAAATGGCATTGAACAAATTTGAAAAAGTTTCTTTAGTACGACTATTAGGTCCAAGGATTATGTGCATTAGCTTTTTTACGTGCATTGAATTTTAGAAAAAAACATTCACTCTTTTGGCAATAACTTGTCTTTTTTTTAAGTTATTTCAACAAAATTAGCACATTTTAAACTCACTTTGAAGCTCTATAATTCATCTTAAAGAATCTTTCACAACAAAAAAAATAATATTTCTCTTGCGGTTTTCACGTTTATCTCATTTCTAAAAATAGCTAATGAAATAACACTACAAGGAAGTTGTAGCCCTTGAAAAAATGAAATATTTAACCCGTAAAACAATAAGATTCGATGAAAATCGAGCCCAAAAGGAAACTCTTAATGTCACAAAATTGGAGGGAAACAGCTTGATATTCGCAAAACGCATTTCTTGTCAATTCCGGGAATTTCAGAGGCTCCTTTTGGGCACAATTTTTATCGAATCGCCTCGTATTAGGGCTCAAATTGTTCATTTTTTCAAGAGCTACGACTTTCTCATTGTGTTGTTTCATTAGCAATTTATCGAAATGAGATAAACACAATAAATCGCAAAAATTGTTTTTTTACCATTTTTACGACTATAGCAAGAGAAATATTCATTTTAGGTAGAGCCTCAGAGATGAATTGTAGAGCTTCTAAGTGACTTTAAAACGAGCCTAATTTTATTAAGATAACTTTAAAAAAAAGACATTTTATGACACCATATGAAAGAATTTAACAATTTTTTTAAATATTCGTTAGATTTGCACAAAAAAATGTCTACATGCAGTATCATAATTTAAATTTTAAAAAATTAAAGTCAATTTTTGTATCAGCCATTCTAAAACACTACGGTTATCATTTTCAGAAACTTCTCTCAGTATAGTGTTAAATTGGATTTTTTTTACAAATCTGATAACGAAAATATTTTTGTTTGTACAGTTAAAAATGCCATTTACTTATAAGTTTTATATGAATGATGACAAATAGTTTTATGAAACCGAAATGTCAGTTTGTGGTAGACCTGCACTTATGACTATGAATACGGGCCTAAGAACTTTTTATTCTTATATTGTTCTAAATATTTTAAATTCTATAACAAAAAACTACAAATAAAAATGAAGTATTTACCTGTTTCCTTCTTTTGGAGCATATTTACTGAATTTGGCAAGTTTGTACGTTCTAACGACACGAACGGGAATACCTCCTCGCCAGTCGGACGCAGTAGCTCCCACAGTATTATTAAATTCAACGTTGCAATTTAATGCTAAAGCTTTATTGGCTCGCGTTAACTCCTGATCTGAAGTCTGCTTAGCGGTTCTTTTATTACCTTAAAACATTTCATTTTAATAAGGAGCTACATACATACAAAATAAAAATAAGAAGAAAATAAATTTTGGAACCTCTATTAAAGTATTAAAGAGTATCAATGCTAATGTTTATAATTGTCTTTCAAGAGTAACTTAAAATGTACAGTTATTTAACGAGTTTAATCTCTGAAAAGAGAAGTGAACTATACTATGGAGGCCTTTAACCTTTCTGTGCGCGAGTTTTTTTTCCAAAGTCCGTTCCAATTTAATACATTCATAAAACAGTGTTTTAGATTTCCAAACATATACGTCATAATCCTTGAATCTTAATCTTTAATTTGCAATTTCATAATCTTAATTTCGTAAAAAGTTGATACCAACAAATGCTTGTGCAAGAGTTGGCATGCTTGGATTAATATACTCGGATTTATTCACAGAAGGGTTAATTACCAATTTAGAACTAATGCAGAACTCGCGAAATTTTAACGAACACAGTTGCAATGCTACCTGATAAATCACGACCTCCAGATCCAGTGTATAAAAATTCATTTCCATTGTCAATATCTCCGTATCCATCGGATACCACAATTGAATATGCACAATCAGTTTCACGCCCATGGATTCCAGCTACAGGCGGTTGATGCACTCCTGCTTCTGATACCTTGAATACCATATACATACATTTCATCAATGGTGTTCCCATTTTTTACTACAAATTGAAATAAATTAGAACCTGTCTATTACACGCCAAGAAAGAAACACGACTGATGGAAGTCTAGACAGCACATCTTACTGCGTGGCCGGCTCTCAGACATTTTTTACTTTAACTCGCTATAACACAGTCAATTTTGAGAATTTTGAAACGAATAAAAATAGGAATTGATCATTAGGGTTGTGTGGATACAATGAAGAAAAAACAAAGTATATATCTCAAAAAAAATAAAAGTATTCATATTTTTCTACGATACTGCAAAATATATGTCCAGGCACTTCGTTCGTCGAGCGAATTTCGAGTGTTCGAGAAATTTTCGTGAGAAAGTTGTTCATTAAAGTATGAACAAATTTTCTGGAAAGTTTCATCTACATTTCATTAATGTTTTAAAAACCACGGTTTAAAGTTGGAAACGGACGTGTACTCTGTGCCGCTGCGCAGATGACACGCTAGTCGTCGTCCGTTACCATCTTCAAACATTCATTACTTTTAAACTTTTAAACTTTTTTTATTCGTTTCAAAATTCTCAAAATTGATTGTGTTATAAGATGTGGAAATAAAAAATTTTTGCGTGCTGAGGACGCAGTAACCAGTGTTGTCTAAACAGCACTCGGTCGTGTTTCTTTTTTTTTCCGTGTAGCTGATTTCTGTAAAAATTGCATTTCTATTGACAAATGTCAAACATAATAGCTAACAGCATTCGCTGTTTCCATTTTTTGTAAATATAAACATACTTTTATTTTGAATTTTTCGTCGAAAAGACAATACTCAGAACATGTCTACCACTTTTAATTAGTAAATTCCAGTAGAATTGTGATAGATTTTGGTAAGGGTACCGTGATAAAAATGGAATCGTTAAAAGAGCTTTACAAAATCGCGGTAAGAATTACAAAGGAGGATAAGAATTTTTGAAATGACCCAACAAAAACCATGATATCTTCTTTTTTGTTTAAAATCATTTTTTCTCTTTGACCTACCAGAATATTGTACCAAAAGATTTTGCTAAAAAAAATTGTATTGTTTATATTAACAATTTAATTTTTTTAACCATTTTATTTCAAAATCGAATATTTCGAAAACTACTTGATCAATCTTAACAAATCAAAATGGGTTTTCTTTGTTATAAAGTACAATATCAGATACAAGTTTTCCCATATAAATATATTGTTATTTATATTGTTTAAAATGTGATTGTTTACAAACAAATAATAACAAATAGGGTTCTCGATCGAATTACAAGTTCAAAAAAAAAACTACACATTAAAGGGTTCAAAATATTCTGAAAAAATTTGAGCGTATTTGATCAATTTTAAGAACTCTTTGTTCAATAAAAATGTTTCTGAAAGTCTATCACTTTCGAATATAAAATTCCGGAGTTTTTCGCTGATATTTTCGTGTTTTAGCCGCCATTTTGGAAGTTTCCAACTTTATTTTGAAAATGCTATCAGGCGCATTTCAAAATTAAAGTTTCGTGGACGCGATATTTTCACCGATCAATGATTTCCGTAACAGTTTCCGATATGAGAATACCGATTAAATAATATTTGTCAGTGAAAAAATCTGATTTTTTGTGAAAAACCAAGCATAACTTTTTCGGAATGGGCTGGATTGATTTTTTAACAGCAGATTCGGATAGATCGATCAATTTTACGTAAGATGTAATTGGTTCCGATTTTTAAAAAATCCATTTGGTTCTTAATGGGTTAATATACCCATAATATGGGTGGTCCACAAAAAATCGAAGTGGCGAATTTTAATTGGGACACCACCAGAATTCTTCTATGTTGAAAATAAAAAGACACGTATTTTTTTGTTTAGCGATTCGTCGATATTTAATGGTGCCGCCGGGCCCATGAAGTTTCCCATGTACTTTATATGGGAAATAATCGTTTTCTCGAAAATTTGATGTAAAATTTCTAAAAATCAATATTTTTTCGTGAGCCACAGATATTTTCTTTCAGAAATGATGAAATGATGAAATCATAATGATCGTTTATTTAAAAAAAACTTTTTTGAACGACCGCACGGTAAGCTCATAAATGAAAAAAAGTGAAAATATTCTTCCAATAATGTATATCGCTATAGTATCTTGGTTTCATTTCGTGAAACGTATTACTCAGAGTATTTGAGAGTCGCTGAATAAGAACCTGACATCAGAATTTCAAAATTCAAAATGGCGGAAAAAATATGGTGGACGTAATTTATAAAATTTAAATGGATTTTCTTAAAACTTATTGTTAGCTTGAATTTTTGGGTTCGATGATTGTGAATCTCAAATCAGTTTTTACAATCCAAAATGGCGGATACATTATGGTGGACATAATTTTTAAAATACAAATGAATTTGCTTGAAATTTACTATACGGCAGTTTCTTAGGTTACTGATTACGAATATAACATTTTCTTCTAAAATGATATACTTTTGCAATTTAAACAATTTTTTTCAATAAATAAAAATGATATACTACAAATTGTAGAAAAATCCACGGTTTCATAGTCTTTTTTTTTTAGAAATTACCTCCTAACAACTGTAGGTGTAAGTGCTTCAATTAACAATTTACAAACTTACCATCTTTTGGAAAAAGATCCCATACCAATCTAACTAACAAGTCACTGTGTTGAAAAGTTGGAAAAGCTGTATGAAGAATTAAGATCTTTGCAGAAATCACCAATGAAAAAGAATTCAAGAGCGACAGAACAAGGTTGTACAGAAAAGACAGGTGATTTATTTGATATTTCTTATGCAAAAATTATAGTAACAATTAATATTTTGGTTGCGAATGATGAATATAGTGCCGAAACAAAGGAAATATGCCAATGCGTAATTCTAAGAGTAAATGTTAAATTCGTAATCAGTAACCTAAGAATCTACCATATATTAAATTTCAAACAAATTCATTTGTATTTTAAAAATTATATCCGCCATATTGTATTTGCCATTTTGGACTTGTAAATCTGATTTGAGATTTATAATGATCAAGCTCAAAAATTTCAAGACAAAAATAAGTTTTTTGCAAATCCATTTAAATTTTAAAAGTGATGTCCACCATAATGTATCCTCCATTTTGAATTTTGAAATTCTGATCTCAGGTTCTTAGTCAGCGACTCTCAAATATTCTGAGTAATAGATTTCAAGACATGAAACTAAAATACTATATAGATATACATTATTAGAAGAAAATTTTCACTTTTTTCTATTTATGGGCTTACTGTGCGGTCGTTCAAAAAAGTTTTTTTATATAAACGATCATTACCATTTCATTATTTCATCATTTCTGAAGGAAAATATCTTTTGCTCATGAAAAAATATTAATTTTTAGAAATTTTACATCAAATTTTCGAGAAAACGATTATTTCCCATATAAAATACACGGGAGACTTCATGGGCCCGGCGGCACCATTAAATATCGACGAATTGCAAAACAAAAAAATACGTGTCTTTTTATTTTCAATATAGAAGATTTCTGGGGGGTGTCCCAATTAAAATTCGCTGCTTCGATTTTTTGTGGACCACCCTAATATACATATTATTCGTTATACGTTCGCCCCTCCCAATATTAGCCTGTCCAATAAAGGATTCCAGCAATGCATGGGACGGAAGAAGTCTCCGGCGACTGTCGAACTAGCGAGGTTCGTCGAAATTGCAAGGTCTTACGGTATTAGCGCCTTTCTCCTCGACACTTCGACAGCTGCTCCCCACCATTAGCGATATTATTAGGCATGCGCAATGTTTCATTTGAATCAGCTGACAGCTTATATGTATTGCGCATGTGATCGACGAATATTCGTCCTGTTAAGTTACTCTGGTGTCCAGATTTGAAGTACTGAGATGAATTTCACATACAGTGCACAATGATGGAAAACTTCAAAGTGTTGGAAGCCCATCTCAGATGTTGTTATTTGACTAAGATTGCGGGGTTATAAAAGGCGGACTAGGCTAATAATGGGAGGTAGTACTGAACGTTCTATAAAGATACTCTCAAAATACACGAAAAACCTTGTATTTATATGTCATGCACAATTTTTTATTTCTATTGTTATAAATGTGAATTTGTGTGTACGTTCATAAATTCGCAAGTTCACAGGTTTGTCTTTCAATCAAGATGACACTAAAATTTGATTGATTAGGGTTATAGATATCTTTAGGGCCAACTGAAATACTAAAAGTAATATCATTCATCAATGGAATATGATAATGAAAAGTAAATGATAAATGTACTGAAAATAAAAAACAATTGCATTTATAAGATCAAAAAAAAAATGTTAGATTGTTCTTGATTGTCTTCGGTAACGACATGAATAATGTAATTTATTGAAAGACTGAAGTACGTTAAGTAAGTAAGTAAAGTAAGTTAAGTAAAAATTAAAGTTAAGACTAAAATAATAATGACTTTACTTCAATGTGAGACTGTTATTTTATGTATGAAGAATGAGTTACATTTGATACTGCACATTTTAATCAATTGTGCGTTAATTTAATTAACTGTTCAGGACTTACGCCAACTCTGTACAGCCAACTTGAACCGACTTCTATACCTGGTATTGGACCTCTGTGATTAGCTGGGACGATAGTACAACTTTTAGTTCTACCCACGCAAGCCATTCCCATTCCCCAATCTTTCTTTCGTTTACCTGTAGAATCGTTTTTTGAGGCTCGTTTTTTCAAAACGTCACCTACCTACAATAATTTTGATAAGAGAGTGTAGAGCTAAAATAGGTATGTTTAAAAAATGTGTATTTAAGATGATTATCTTTAAAACAGTTTGCAATTTTTGTTGACTTTACAAAATAAATAAAAACAACTCAGTTTATACGAATATATCATTTAAAACATTTGTTTGAATATATAAATTACAAATGGATTGAAGTATTAATGACCTGTTCACAGTTTGCTCCTTCTCATATTCGTACAATCGTAACATACGTTGCTGTAAACGTATTGCACATGTACAAATATAACAACTGTAACAGACGAAATTGCAAACAATTTAGAAAGTGACCAATTACTATCCAAGATATAAATACTGCAGTATTTACCTTTATAATGTCATTCACTTCATTTTTACATTTTGGACAGTACCAATCATCCTTTGGTATTTCTTTGAGTGGCGGACTCAAACAATCTATGTGATATTCCGAATCACATTCGTCGCAAAGTATAATTCGACTTGGATCGCCTTTGCCGCCACAAACTTTACAACTACATTCTCTACATTTTTTTGTTGGAGCGTCTAGGCACTTGGAACAATTAGCAGCGATTGCTCTACTTTCTTTGCTAATTTGAGTCCTGAATTTTAATTCGTCTCTGTCTCGTATTAATTCGGGTTCTTCAATGGCATAGGGATATTTCTTCAGTAATACTTTTCGTTTTTGCAACTCTTCGGCATCGCTGTACAAATTTGACAAATGTTTATTTAAATATAAGATGATTAAAATAATATTTACCTTCCTATATACAAAGTTCCAGTTAACGATACGACTGATCCATTTATTAAAATGTTTCCAATTTCAAAATCGTACCAGTACCCGATTTGTAGCCGTCTGTCAAGATTGTGATTTACCATTACTTTATGGCCCTTTTTTAATTCTTCCGGTCTTAAAATTTTCCATGCTCGCGGTCTTATATACTTTTCTGTTACATTGAAGGGTTCGGCATATTCAATAAACTCCCATCGTACTGTATATATTAAATCTTCCGAAGAGTTTTTCATGCTTATCTTCTCTATTTTAGCCTCAAACCAAGCACCGTGGATTTGATCGATGCAATCGATAGCATCTCCAACTTTGTAATAATAACTTTCTGCATCTACAAGGTCTTCGTTTGCAGCCTCGTCTGTTTTATTTTTTTTGCCCTTTTTGTTTACTTCTTGAACCGGTTTTGTCGAAACATTCTCTTCCGATCTAACAGATAACTGAATTACATCATTGACGTTTACTTTACAATCGAATAAAGTATTTTCATTTTCCATGTGTTTTCCTCGAAAATACAGACGTTGAAGTTCCGGTTTGACAGATAATTGTTTTTCAATTTCATCCTTTTCAACACAAATTTTAAATAAGTTATCAACAGAAAAAAATAGACATTTTGGGTTTAATAAATATTTACTGTTTAACATAAAAAAATACTACCTTTAATTTTATTATCGTTGCAGTTTTTGAAATGTTGATATGCAGTTGCTGCATACCATCTAATGGTCTTATTTTGACATACATGTTTTCGAGATCGAAGTTTAAAAACCTAAAAAACAACAAAACCAACAGGTGTTTTCTTTTTTTAAAAATCTTTTTAAAATGGTCAAGTTCAACCCATTTTCCCCGAAAACAATAACAACGTGAATGAAAAGATGAAGATCGCAAAAAGTGGAGGAATTATTGGAAAAAAAACATAATATTATCCTATGGAATCATGAAATGCAAGGACAAGTCTTTAATCGGTAGGTAGAAATAGGTTATCTCTGCGCGCAGGAAACATTGCGATCATGATCGAAGGGGGATCGATTTTTTCACTAATTATCGCGCGGGATCGGGAGGAGGTAAGCGTCAAACCGTTTACCTTTTTTACATCTCACTTTTGTCTTCAAGTCCTCTACACGCTTATCCATACATTTGTTTTAATACATAATTAAGAATATATGTAAAACGACCCATTAAATACGGAAAACTAAAATATATAATTAATTTTTGCTGATGATGCTAAACGCAAAATGTCGTCGAGTGTTGATAATGCGACAATGGTGAACACTATATTACCGACATTCATAAATAAATATAGTATTTTTAAAATATTCATTAGTATGCTGATTTTGTGTTCCATTTTTCAAAATACAATATTTTCAGCAAAAAATTTATTATGCATCAATCTTCAGCAATGATTATCTATGAACCACGCCTGATTTCGCCAATAATCTAAGAAATGCGCCACCTGTTTACATAAGCACGAAACTTATTCTGAATTATATAGCAATTGCTAATTGCGTACAGGTCAATTAATCAGATATGAATATATATATACAAACGAGCATGTGTTTGTATTGTGACGTCACGAGAGGAGATAAGATGGCGCGAAATGGAGGGCAAAAGTTTTACTCGGACGAAAGTTTGTCTTTAAAACAACATTGAAACGTCTGAAAATTCTGGTCAACAAATTAAATTAGATTAATTTTCAAAGATAATTTTCTATGTGTATTAACATTTTTTGCCACGAACAGAGTTCACGAATGGCCAAAAATTAATACAAATTCTATTTTTCATAACTTACAGTAGCCCTTCTCTTATTCTAATTTGTCCAGACAGGCAAAATGGCGTCTCCTTCGCGTATTCTAATTTGCCGCCAAAAACGTTTGCACTTTTCTAGAATCTTGTGAGGGGTTTTTACATCAATGTTAATTGACACAATATTATTTATTAGACAGATAACCGAACTGACTTATTGTTAAATGTTTTTGTTTTTAAAAAGTTTTCTTTTAGGTTATGTTGTATGCATGAAATTAGACTAGAGGAAATTAAAAAAATAGAATAAGAGGAATTAGAGTAAGAGAAGGACTACTGCACTTTATTTTACGATATATTGTTATTTATGATTAGTTTCAATAATATATTCTAAAATAAATTTAATATTGCATATATGTTATATTTTATGTTATTCCTTTAGTATAACAATGTAGATCGAGTTTTGTCATACGCACCATTATTAACCCTCCTGCGCACGAGTTTTCCCCGGAAAAGCGCTTTGCAAACTCATAAGTTTTTCACGCAGTTGGATTTTCTTATAAATTGGTATATAGGGGTTTTTTGGGTCGCTGATTACGAATTTGGAGTCAGACTTCCAAAATCCAAAATGGCGGATCGTGTAAATCAGCCAAGAATTTGAAGTTTAGTCAGCCATATTGGATCCGCCATTTTCAATTTCGAAAATCTGATAACGGATTCGTAATCAGCGATCCCAAAAATCTCCGAGTAACAAGTTTTGAGTCAATTAGATGAAAAGAAAAGTTCGTGGTACAGAGGGTAAAAATTTAAAAAACTGATCATTTTTATTCGAAATTTGTCAATAAGTTATAGTATTATTTACTTATAAATATTTAACATTCAGGCTTGCAATTATTTATATCATAATCTGTAAACCTTAAGCTTCAATTTGCAATTTGATTCGCATCTTAAAGTTACTTTGATCAAAAGTTATTAACAAGAACGTTAGGCCGAGTATACTCGTCCTCATGCATACGGGCACATTTCGTTTGATACTCGGCTTTGTGCGCAGGAGGGTTAAAAATATCATCTGCGTTTGTAACTAACTTTAAACCCCACTAAATACGGAATATACTATTTTTTAAGATTTAAAAACCGATTAACTTATATGAAATTAATAAAAAACATTGCAAAATTTATATCGCGATCATAATTTAAGCAAGGTTATTTTAAGAAACTGAAATGTAAACTAATTATTATTCATTATTATTTTTTAATACTACTAACTTTCTGTAATATATAATTTAATAGAAATCAATTTACTTACAGAATTTTATTTTATGGCATAATGTAAGCTTTGACTTTCTTATACTTGTAATTACAAGTTCGAAACTAAAATAGTATTTTAGATTTATGTTGAAAGTAAAACTTTCAGAAAAAATGAACGGATTTGTATAAAATTAATCCTGATGAGATTTATTGATGACGAAGACTTTTTCAAAATCGTAAAAACTGCAGTTTTACATATTTCAAATCTTTTATTTGAAAAAATGATTTTGAAAATGCCCTGCAAACATAAAAGTAACAGTTATGTAACAACTATGTAACATTTATGTAACAATGTAACCATTACGTAAATATTGCATAACAGTTACTTTCCGTGTTTGCAGGGTGGACAACAGCATCTTATTTAGTGTAGCTTAGAACGTCTGAAAATTATCTAATATTAACCCAGTAATAAAAAATGGATTCAAAGGCATTGAAAAATCTAAATGCATATAAATCCGTATTTTGTCCGCAAAAATGCATTGTAACGGATTAGCATGCATTCGTATCTAAATGCAGTTAAATGCTTTCATATCCAATAAAAAATGGAACAAAATATATTCAGATGTATTGAAAACTTGAATGCACGTGAATGCCTTTTTAACATGATGATAAATGGATTCAGGTGCATTGAAAATTTAAATACATTTAAATGTCTTTTTGTCGTTCTAATATGGAATGAAATGTATTCAAGTGCTTTCATTACTTATGCCAGTGTAATATAGTTCAATATTATATTCGGATTCAAAAGAATTCGTTGCATAAACAATTTTTATTTTTAGATTCGTATGCATTAAAAATAATATGCTTATTCAATTTCGCATTCCTATGGATTAATAACTTATACCAGTAATATTTAAATATTAGGGGAAACGTGCCGGTTATGGGCACGGCCCGGTTGTGGGCACCTCCTTTTAAATTGGGATAAAAAGCATACGGCACTGAACTGAGTATTGTAAAACTTGTATGTTGACATTACGCAGCTTTTGTGTTAATACAGTAAGAATATATATATATATATTTCCGTCATAGCAGTAAGCACAATAAAACTGAGCTGAAATAAATAAACAGAAAAGTGATTGTATACTGTTTTGAAAGTGATATAAATCAATGTAAATTGTTTCGAAGCGGTAAGTATTTAATTTTTTGTACGGTGTGATCATTATATTTTGTGATTTGATTTCGTTGTTAACAAAAACTTTTGGACCACATAATTTATTGGCGTTTTGAATAATCACTGCCATTCCCGGTTATGGGCACCTTCATGTAATCGGTTGTGGGCACCCTTGTTTTCTCTCATTTAATGTGTGTTTGGTTCAGAATCATATCGTTGTTTCTATTGACCTAACGTTCTTATATTACTTTGGAGAATAGTTAATGAATTAAATGCAATAAATGTAGTCGACCGGTGCATTTCAAGTGCGCTAAACATCCAAGAATTGTGATGCTGATTTTGAAGATTAGTGAATGACCAATGTGAAAACGTGGTGTGTTCTTTTTGTCAGTGGAGGCTTTAAAATAAATCAATTTTTATTTTCTTATTATTTGTGGTGTTTTTCCTAAATATTTTTCCATTTTAACCAGATTTTTCAAGGGTGCCCACATCCGGGTACAAATATTTTTTGTGTTCACTTCACTAAATGTATGATAAAATTTTTCTTTTACAAGGAATTAATTTAATTCTTTTACAGGAGTTAGCTAAGGTATCTAGCTTTCCACTGATACGCATATGGCTGCATAATATGAATGTTATCAAATTTATTCGTTAAAAACAAAAGGATGCCCACATCCGGAGCTCTTCCCCTATATTTGGATTATAAGAATTCGTAGCACAAACAATTTCTTTTTTTAATATTAATATAGATTTAACGTAGGTGTATTTAAATATTAAAATATTAAAATAAAATAATTAACGGCTTAGACCTACCAATTGCATTAGATGTTAAAATGCCATAGTTTGGAAATTTCACAAACATTTCAAACACCTTCCGTCGTAATCGCTCGCATTCACAAACGTTTAGGCATTATATTTGTAATCTCAACTAGTAATGAAATTAACAACGAAAAAACTAGTTGAGATTACAAATATTTCGATAAGGCCTAAACGTTTGTGAATGCGAGCGATTACGACGGAAGGTGTTTGAAATGTTTGTGAAATTTCCAAACTATGGCATTTTAACATCTAATGCAATTGGTAGGTCTAAGCTGTTAATTATTTTATTTTAAAATTTTAATATTTAATTTCTTTTTTTTTTATTCAAATGAATTAAAAATAATATGCTTATTCAATTTTGTATTCGTATGGATTCAAGTTACGTTATCTTTATATTCATTAATTTTGGATACAAATGCATTCATAATTTATTAGATTTATTTGTGGATTCGTATGCGTTCAAATTATTTACTGAATTTTATTTTTGTAGTAAAATGCATTCGCTGCGGACAGAATACGCATTCAAAAAATGTGAAATGAATGTATATGAATCTTTGATGAATCCATTTTCGATTACTGGGAAATTTGCACCAATGGGTAATTCAGCAGGACTTTGAACTTTTTCAGCACAAGAGCCCAGCTGTATTACATCGACTCCATTCTCTTTTAGGATGAGCGGACAATAAAACCGCAGCATGAACCATCATGCTAAATAACCCAGATCCTTCTTTCAATGTGTTTGTGCATGAAATTACTTTACTTACAAAATTTTGTTGATTGATGGGATGAAAAAGAACTTATTTAAACTAGTAATGTTTCAACGTGGAGAAAATAATCTCTTTATAGTACAATTTTTTTACAAATTTTTTACAAAATGTCGATCTTGCCGGCTTTGTAGATCTTATCTTTCGCAGTTGAATCAATTCACATTCATCCATTTACACGTATTACCTAGTTTTTACAAAACTATAAACTAAATTCTGTAAAGTATTTTACAACTTAAAATGCACATGGATCAAAGAAAATAATTTAATTAGTCATATCACGAGTTGCTCTTCCGAGAACTTTTGGTACTTTTTTGTTTGTTGAGTCTTCTATTTCTTTTGGTTTGTAATAATGTGGAGCCACTTCCAACAGCCACTTACTGTCAATTTCTGTAATCTAAAAAGTTATACAATATATTAGAACTGCCACAACTTGAAATCAAAGCATATTCAATAGTTACATTTTAATAAATAAAATCTATTATTAAATTTGTATTGTATATAAAATTATTTATAAGTATTTATCAGAAATTTGTGATCATAATAAACAGTGATATAAGAATTAAATATGGAAAACGATTATCCGATATCATAACTCGATAACAAGTACTAAGTAATGAACCTGAGTATAAATTTTAAAAACTATTTGTTACATGCAAAAGAGTAATAATAAATTAAATTTGTCAAATAAAATATCTACAGCATTGTTTTCTAAATATAGTTTTATACCTGAGTAACACTTGAATTTAGATCAGTTAAGAAATGAGCTATTCATAATAGGATTTTCATAAAGGTAATCATGTAAGTCAGCATAAATAGGACAATATTGAGCCCAATCATCAATAAAAAACAGATTTGTATAAACTTGAGTATTGTTTGACCAAATTTATTCGTATAAAATGTATTTGAGAAATGATAGACTTCTTTCGGATGTAGTTTTTTAATTATGACATTAAATAAAAACAACTACTATAGATGTAAAAGTATGTAACCAGAAGAATATGTTACAACGAATTTTCCAATGGTTGTAATTACAAATTTGAATAAAGTTCAGCTTTTCAAAAAAATACGAAATCGGCCATATTTAATATTCGCCCTGTTCACATTGGGATATGCGCCTTCTAGCGGCAAAAATTGTAAGTGAAGTAATTGAGTAACAATTAAAAAATAAGTCGGGAAATATGATCAATAGGAGATATTTAATTAGTTCCACCAACATTCTTAATTATACTGGACGTGATTCATGATTCCGTGTTGAAGAAATCGCGAAATCAAGTCCAATATAATCAAGACTATGGATAAATCAAAGTTATTTTTGTATCCTGACGGGATTACTGTAGTTAATTTTTTCGCCGCTACGTTTCGTATTAACAGGGCGAATTGATTCATTGGTAAATTTAATATAACTTAAAACTCCATTTTACAAATTAAAAATGATTTACAAACAATCGATTGCATAATTTTTTCTTAAAAAAAAAAATAAAGCAAGGTGTTTAACATGCAAAGTAACTACAAATTAGTATAAGGTACCAGGGATGGTATCAACATTTATATCCCTACAAATTGTCTGGAACCACGTGGATTCGTCTTTAGTAATTATTTACCTGTCTCATAAATTCCTTCGTAGTAAATACCAGTTCATGGTACAAAAGCCATCGAGGTAATTCTTCAAATAAAGAACTATTAGGATGTATGGCCACGGTTTGGTTATGCTTTGCAGTCTTATAATGGCCTCCTTTTGATAACCGAGCAACATGGTAGAAGTACCCTGCAGTAATGGCCTGTAAATTATAAATATTATTAGACATTCATTTAATATTTTCTCTTTTGTTGTTGAATCATATAAACATCGCTATTTTTAAGTATGTAAAGTATTCTTTTCAGTATACAAAAT
This sequence comes from Trichopria drosophilae, assembly GCA_030407085.1. Classification (NCBI taxonomy): domain Eukaryota; kingdom Metazoa; phylum Arthropoda; class Insecta; order Hymenoptera; family Diapriidae; genus Trichopria; species Trichopria drosophilae. The sequence goes on along the minus strand of CM059586.1, from coordinate 66,712,600 downwards.
TAGGAAAACATGTGGAAACCCATAAAACTCGCATAGAGGGATGATTTAAAAAAGTGATGAAGGTCTCTCTCAGATAATTTTCAATAAGAAATCCAATTTTTTACGTCAGCAATTGAGCGGACAATTTTATAGCAAAATACATATCAAAGGGTGTGGTTAAGGTGATGCCTAAGAGTCATTGAAACAGTAAATAATTAAATCGCCCTGATATTACTCGAACAAATTTTATAAGTTATTTTGCGAGGAAACACGAATACTCACGATTATCCGCGACAATATAGCGTTACGGAAAGGAAGTTGGCACATAAGCCACACGAAATGAGAGGGATTTTCCATTTAATTGTTCATAGAACGGGATGGTTAAGTGGTTAGCGTGCTCTCCTCGTAATCTGAACGTTCTCTAGGACTCGAGCTCGAATCCCCGTCGAGGAATGTTCTTCTGTTTGTTTTCCATTTGTTTGGAAAATCGACCAAGTAAACATTGCTCGGCGAAGGTACGAACTCGGGACCGCTGTCGGCAGTTTGTCGGTACCGTCAGCGGCTTTTCCGCGGTCGGTGCGTCGTGGGCATTACCTCGGAAAAAGATGGGGTAAAACTCGCGTCGCACTTGTCCCGGCATAGACCGCCGCATAGATTAATGGCGGTACCGACAATGGTGCGGGGAACTGGCTCTATACCTCTCCACGCGAGAGCCGAAAGACATTAAAGCGGGGGAAAATACCAAATCCTTAATCCTTTATCCATTTAATTGTTCCTATACAATTTTTGGAATTATGACGCCCCAAAATCAGGTGAAGGTGGCCTTGTCGGTGAGAATCCAAGTTAGTGCGCGAGGCGACCCGTGTTGGGAAATCATAGTTCCCAAAATTAGGGAAGCGCATCCGTTTCCTCAAATGAAAATCTCTCTCTTATTTTGTGTGGCTTAAGTGCCAACTTTTTTCCGTGTAGATTAATTTGATCTCTAATTCTTAGGAATGAATTTGACCCTTTTAATACTACGTTTAGACTTTATTCATTTCCCGTTACTTCAATTAGTGACGTCAAAAATATGTATTTCTATTCAAGATATCAAAATTGATGACATTATTCGATTGATTACCCCATTCTATTCCCTATTGAAAATGATTGGAAGTTTCTAGGGAAACTGATCCGCCAGGTGGCGGCAGTAGAAGCTGGCCCTGGCATGGTCACTCACTATTACACTTGAATATATATTATTGCTTGTGTGGATCTGTGTGTAATTTACAAACACCATATATAATCTCATACATTGTATTTTTTCTGTTGTCTTTTTTGGCTTCGATAACGATCTTTAAAGACGCTTTATATATACAATGAAGCGTAGTGCAGAAGACTGTAATGGTAAAATGCGATTTAAATTTCCGACAAATATCAACCAACAAAAAATGTCTGCATGAAAAAAAAAATTGCGGCGCTTTCAGTGTGACATCCTTGCAGCTATTGCGGTGGTCTACTTGCAACATACTATTCCGCGTTTCTAGCTTGACATTCCCGCTGTCTTTGAAGTTTTAGTCCTAAAGACTACATATTGAATTCGCATCAGCCATATGTACGTAATAATTTCAGACAATACTTAGGTTATACTTATTTGAAAATAACAAACATAACAAAATGATAATAAATAAAATAATTTAAATGTGAGTCGCGTGAGTGCAAGTTTTTCTACGTGTATAATGCAAGTGTTCTTCTATTTTGTAGGCTAACCTAATTTAAAATTTAACATTAAACTGCAATATTGAATGTTGTAAATAATACTGTCTAATAAATAGTAATGCATCTCATTTACGTGAAAAAAGCATGTGCTAAACCGGCATGGTAGTCAACACCGCAGAAACTGCGGTGGTACAACAGCACAAAATGTGCATGCGCAGTCCCGCGCCGTCTGTAGTATTTCCACGCTATTACCGACTATCCCGACGAACGCTGTATTCATATGGGCTTGAAACTCGGGATTCGTCGAAATTTTTTTCCGCGTGGAAGTCATCAATAAGCCTTCATTTCCTCCAAAATCGGGACAAAATATGTCTTGACCGTTGAAATGAATAATAAGTATTTCAATATATATGTCTTTTCTTGGAAATCCAGTCCTTCGGCAATTGTTTTGATGGCAAATAAAGATCCACACTTTAAGTTTCGGCCTCAATATCGACATCTTCAGAAATCAATTCAAATTATCATTATATCCTGATGTTGCATAATATCATATCTGAGGACATATTTTTCTGTTCCATTTCGATTTGAGTTTATAAGGATATTATTTAATAATTCGATTTGAATTTATAAGGATAATATTTTTCGGAATTTTATACCTTCTGATATTTTATTTTCGGATTAATGTACTTTCGGAATATTTTTCTTTCTGGATTGTGAATCCTAGACCATGACCAAGTGGCTCATAAATTCTGCGACATTCAAAAACACTCCAAACCGTTCAAGCTTTATCTTGAACGGAAGGATTTCTTTATTTCACAAATAAAATGATGGACAAATGATCGCAATAAAAAAGATCACACCTGGTCGGGACGTTGTGCTTAAAGGACGTCGAGCTTTTATCTGATTGGGTTAGGATAGTATTCAGGGGAACGTTTAAGCATTATTAGTTCAAAAAATAGTCAATTTTATGTTTATTGCAATGTCATAAATCGATATGAATTTCGTGTGTAATGTTTGGTTCTTTTGGGCGAGGATTTAATTTGTGAAATTTCGTTTAAGGCTAGTTAGTTACCTATGCAAGTTTCCTTAGATTTACGAAAATATCAAAAGCATTGTTTAGTTTGTCTTTTCTTATGCCGCTAATAATGCATATCAGGAACGATATAAAAATAAAAGAGAAACCACCACATTGCTTGAATTGATATGGTCATATTTTATTGCTGATTATATGCTGATTTGTTAAATTATAGTGCAACCGACCTCTTTCACTAACAAACTAAATTATTATATTTTGAAAAAAGATTGCACATACCTTTCGAATATTTATAGTTTCCGTAATACCCGAAACAATTTCCATTTCGACTCGTTGCATGAGTCCTATTAATTGTTCCCTTACGTCTCGTGCTCTCTTCATTGACCTGTAATTTCATTTAATGTTTTATTAAAGAATTCTTCGTTTTGTTGGCAGGCTATTACCTAATTTCCAATTTAATATTTTAAACTATTTCCTCCCGAAACAATATAAATAATAATTATATCTGGATTTAAACCCTTAAGAATCTTCTTGTTCGCTTTGGGAATGTGATTAATTTTTAAAAAACAAAATTGTAATTACTTGGTGAAACGGCTTACATAGCAGGAAAAGCAGAGTCACCTTAGTTAAAATGTTTAACTAGTTAATATGACTTTCATTTAAATTGATAAACACTCGAAGTTTTTGTAAAAAATAATTTATATTTTTATAACTTTGATTGGTATTATGGCCAAGTCAAAGAGAAAAACGATTGTGAACAAGAAGATAAATAGTCGAACGGAAGACGTTCTCACAGATTGATTAGCGGGTGAATTGAAATTTTTCACTTTTACTTCAAGCGCAAAAGACAGACGACGCATGAAAAATAATGAATATCGGAATATGGACAATAAGAATACTACTGAATATGCGAACATCTAAACAACTCTTATTCGACTATATCAGACAAAATTTCATCCTGATTATAAGTAACGTTCAAAATATAAAAAATGCTTTTAATGTGTGCAAAAATGTAACACAGAAAGCCTGTACTGGAAAGCTACATTAAACCATATTTACGAGTGTGTAATTTCACAAAAGCACTAAAGTACCTCATTGCCAAGGGCCACATGGAAACGAATTTGTACTCTTCTAGTTTTCGGATACAAAGATAAAGAATGAAAAAATTTATGAAGCGGAAGACAACGAAGCGTGCAATGTAGTTTTTTACTCAATGGGATAAATGTAAATATAAATGTAATAGCGTATATTCTACCACAGAGACTGATGCCAACATTGTTTTTGAAAAATCGTTGAAATATTTTACAAGCATCCTGTTACAATCATACCAATTTTCAAATATCGGGATTAATGAAAACGTGATTTAAAATTATTTTATAAAGATAAATGTAGAACAAGTACAAGAAAGCAAAAAATATGTGAAAATTTCAGAAAAAAATAACAAGAATATTAAGAACCAGAACTATGTTACCACCAGTAACTGCCATAAAAGTCAATACATTGACAGTTATTTATCTTGTTAAGAACTTCTTGCGTTAACACCCTATTTATGTATATATTGCACTAAGCACTAAGTATTCAGCAGTTTCCGTTCCCGGCGATATTGCTTACAGATCTCTTGATGCATAATTACGCTACGTTTCAAACTACTTTCTACAACATTAATTAACGATTTAAAAACTTACCTATGTTGAATAAAATTTTCATAACACCAATGTGTACTATAATCCGTCTGCTGCCATTGATTGTAAACATTTAAAAGAGTCAAGTGATCCCCTCCAGGAACGTGGAAATTTTTTCGGGCTGTGTCGGCGTGTATAATTTTATCTTTCGGCCTATAGAAAATGGCACCATTTACTGATAACATTGCTGCAATCGTGGCAACTTCCTCTGAGCAGCGATACTTTTCACTCGCCAACAACATTTTAGCCATCATTGGATCCAACGGGAATTCGGCCATTCTGCGCCCGAGTTTTGTTAATTCACCATGATGATTCAATGCACCCAGAGCATAAAGCTGTTCAAGAGCTAGTACTAGCGTTTCATGAGGTGGCGGATCCAAAAAATCGAAATGAATCAGATCGTTTATTCCGAGAGCCTTAAGAGTTAGTACTGCATTTCCTGTAGGATAAAGGGCAAAGTGATTACACTGGTATTTATGCTATATAATTTATATTTAATATCATCAATTTTAGTTATATTCCATCGTAATTTGCTAAGCGTTTCGTTGTACTTTGTTTACAACAAAATAACGCGTCATTAAATATCTCTGAACCAACTGTGTCTGGCGAAGATTTCACTCATTTCGTTATTATTGTGTCTTGGACTTTTCGCAGACTGAGTCTAAATTTCAAACCTCTATCATGACCTAAATTTGTGCAATGCAGGCAATACTTTTAAGAAATTTAAAAAACCACACCATTTCCGCACAAAACAAGGTATACTAACCATTTTTTTTTTATTCGTTTTTTTATGAATGTACGGTAAATTTCAGTGAAATCGGTTCAGAAATGAGCGAGAATTCACAAAAATTTCTGTAATTTTTGTGGATTTTTAAAACTCAAAATGGCGGAACCAATATGGTCGATAAAAATTTTGAAAACAGCTCACTTTGCCTGATATTTGAAATATTAGGGTTTTCGGGGTTGCTGATTATGAATCTACACTATGAAAAATTTCCATGTAGTTTTACAGTGAAATTATGGAAATTGAAATACCAACGAAAATCATGGTGAATTTACAGAGTTGCGGTAAAATTCCTATATTGCTGACGTGATTTTACATGTGCACTGTAAATAAGACGTCAATCGGTTATTGGTGGAAGGGCGCAACTCGCGAGAGGCAGGAGCAGGTACATAAATCCCTATAGCACAATTGACAGTGCGCTTGTAATATTACATGAAGAATTACAAAGACATTGTAAAATTACGTTTCTTTAATTACACTATCGATGTAAAATTACCACGATCATTACTGGTATTTTTATTTCCACCATTGACGTTGTAAATTTCCATTTCCATTGTGAATTTTACCTGTTTATGGTAAATTTCCTATTTTCAGATGATTTTCACAAGAAAATTGTAATTTTACTTTTACTTTTCACAGGTTAGTGTCAGATTTTCAAAATTCAAAATGGCGGATCCAATATGGATAGAATCTTTTGGATTACTTCAGCTGTCAGAAAAAAAGCCTTTTTGTACATTTTGATTAACATTAGATCATCGTCTTCAATAAGAAAAAGGACGTTTTATAAAAAGACAGTTTTTCTAGGAATACCCATATACGGCAATATATCCCGAGAATCCAGGTGCGATTTTTAAATTATGACTCTACGATAATAATAATAATCTCAAATATAGCAATTAATTTTTTACTTACCTAAATTAATTCGTTGAATTTCTGGAATAGTATTATCTTCCAGTTCGTGTTCATAAGCCCAAGCGGTGTAAAGTCTGAAGCACTTACCAGGAGCGACGCGTCCCGCTCGTCCAGCACGCTAAAGCAATGTATAATATTTCTTTATTTTAATCTATACATTTTTTAATTTCACATATTTTTTTAAAATATTCATTTCATAAATTCAAAACTAATTTTGTTTCGTTATGTGCATTTACCTGATTAGCAGATGCTTTACTAATTGGTACCACCAATAGACTTTCCATGCCAGTTCGTGAATTGAAATTATTTTGTTTTGCGAATCCAGGATCTATCACGTACACAATATTGTCTATCGTTAGTGATGTTTCAGCAATATTTGTGGCGAGGACGACCTAGCATTGCAAAATTACAATTACATTTAAAGAATAACAAATATCATCAGTGGCTGATGAAACATACACATCAGATCTATAAATAGTTTATGCTCACTTTTTTACTATAAAGTAACCAGATATTTCAAGGCATATACGAAAGATTTTTAAAAAATAAGTTGCAAAAATTCCATCATATTTGTTCACTATAGGCCTTGAAATATACATCAGATATTTTCTTACCTTTCTTGCACCTGTAGGTGTCGGTTGGAAAATTTTCGCTTGCATATCAGTAGGAAGATTAGCATAAACAGGTAATATTAACAATTCTTTCATTTTCGAGGCGAGTTTTCGTACTCGTTCTTGTAGCATTTCTTGACAAGTTTCAATTTCGTCCTGACCTGTAATCGATCCGGAAAATGATTACATGATTAAATTTAATTATTTAGGACAGAAAATTCTCTGTAATTTCATTTTGCATTTTACAGTTGATTAAAAAATTACATACCAGTTAAAAACACTAGAATATCACCCGGAGGTTGTGTAACATGAATTTGAAGAATCGAGACTACAGCTGCATCGATGTAATCGGCTTCTGGAGCTTTGGTATAATAAATATCAACAGGAAACCTTCGACCAGGTATGCGGAAAATCGGTGCCTCGTCAAAAAATGCACTAAACTTTGATGCATCTAACGTGGCTGAAGATATTAGTAATTTCAAATCTGATCTAAAGCGTGTAATATCTTTTACTAAACCAAACAGAATATCCGTATGCAAAGTTCGTTCGTGAGCTTCGTCGATGATCATCACACTGTAATATAGAAACGGGTTAATACAAATGATAAAATAATTATATATGAAGTAAATCAAAACTTCACCTGTATGACCCCAAATCTGGTTCGCTTAAAAATTCTCTGTGTAAGGTTCCGTCAGTCATGTACTTAATTTTAGTACGTTGAGACGTGCAGTCTTCAAATCGAATGGCGTATCCGACTTCATTACCAAGTTTTACACCCATCTCATGAGCGACTCGAGCTGCTACTGACATCGCTGCCACTCTTCTTGGCTAAAATTATTATTAATTTAACCGTTCATTAAAGTTTTCATCATTCGTATTATACTAATAACACTGACCGACAAAATTTTACTTTTTGTCTGCCTTTGACAAGCGAAGTATCATTTCCGAAGTATTTTTTCGTGCTGAAAACGATGGTGCTAGCAGAATTTTGCTATCACGTCACACTTTGGAGAAAAATAGGGTTAAATGTGTCAAAAATAGCGTTTTTGGCCACATTTCGGTTTATTTTGTAGCCGAATGGAATTTATTTTTAATAAGCGAAGTATCATTTCCGACGTATTTTTTTACTTTGGAGTAAAATGAGGTTAAATGTGGTTAAAAATGAGGTTAAATTTAACCACATTTTTCTCCAAAATGTGACGTGATAGCAAAATTCTGTTAGCGCCATCGTTTTCAGCACGAAAAAATACTTCGGAAATGATATTACTTCGCTTGTCAAAGGCAACATCAGTGTTGGACAGTGTAATAATAATAATCGTTATAATTACTTGTGTGCAACCAATCTTTTTATCATCATCTGTGAAACCAGCATCATACAGATATTGTGGAATCTGCGTAGTTTTTCCAGAACCTGTCTCTCCTTCAATAATTAAGATCTGAAAATCACTTCGGTTTAGATAAAATTAACATTATATATAAATAAGAATTCGTTTTAAAAAATACCTGATGATTTTTAATAGCTTTTATCAAGTCATTTCGAAAAGGATAAATTGGAAGGCTTCGTTTCGTTTCTTCGATAGTGGTTAATTTTTTTACTTGCGGCTGTGGCTTTTCTTTTCTTTCTTTATTTCCAGGTACTCTCAATGCTTGAATGAATTCCACCTCATCTTCTAGTAACCAATCGTATTCTTCTTTGGCTGTTACAAATTAAGGTCATTAATGGTAATAAAAATGTAATATTATTTATGTACCATAAATATTCATTAATAGCTACCTTTCCTATCTTTTGCTCCAAATTTAAAAACGGCAGAAGACATTTGTTTGGTTTCCCATATACTCTGTTCCGACTGCGGTGCCTCTTTGTCTTGCGTATCGTATTCTTGCTCGGTTTTACCCTTTTCAAGAGGCATATGATAACGCTGAATACGTTCCAATTCTCTGGCTTTTTCATGTTCTTTGGCCAATTGAAGCAGTTGTTTCTTATGAGCACGTTCATGTTTTTCTCGATCAGTAAGTCTTAAAAGATAAAAAGCAATTTTTATAAAAATATAACAAGTTTTGTTCAGAATAGATGTGAAAAATTAATATAAATTTTCTCAGGGAGATTGAGATAGTACTGCATCAATCCATACTCTTTTTAATATATTATGACTTACATTTTTTCGTCGAAGAGATATTCATCATCAATGATATCTGCTTCTAATTCAGCTACTTTGTCCTCTTTTCTTTTTTCAAGATAAATACGACGAGATTCGACTCTCAACTTGGGAACAAGTTTTTCTCTCGAATCTGTTTCCATCATTTCTAACCTCCGTGCAGCTTCGGCTGAAAGATTTAATTTGTTACATTCATCAATTTTTAAATGTATCTCACGATATTAGTATTATTAAGCAGTCTAAGTAGCGATAAAAATAAATAATTAATAACTGTATATTATTAGAATTTAAATAATTATTACTTTTGTAGTTCTATGTAATATTTTATAAAAATTATGATATAATACAAAAGTTATCCATAACATTAATAAATTAGTCGAATATCAATCTTAAATCGTTAATTGAACTCTGTGACAATTTTTCAAAATATTTGTTGTCATATTATGATCCATACCTGTATTAGATCCGGAGGCACTTCCAATTTTTCGTGTTTTGCTCTCATCTTTGGCTCGAAGACGATTAGCAAATTCATCCCTTTCCTTTATATCTGTTTTTCGCCTCTCTTCTCCACTGTCACTCCCGTCACTGGAGGACGATTCTTTTCTGTACCTCTTACTCATTTTTCTAAACATAAAATTTAGTCTATTAAACTGCCGCATATTTCTATAATACTTGCAAATTGCAGAAATGTACTTTATATTATATTCTTTCAAATTTTACAAAACTAATTAGCAATTTCTTGTTTCTTATTTATAATAAATCGTTATCGTAGGTTAGAAATAACTATTTTCTATAAATTTGAGGTTCAAGAATGTTACTTTTTTTATTTAATAATGACATTATTTATCAATGTTTATTGTATTTCAACATTGACTTATATGTATGCAAATATCTAATTTGTCGTAATTGAATATTCAATATAAATTATAGGCATTTAGACGTATTAAATTATAAATTTATTTACTAAATTATGTATTTTAATACTCAAGTTTATCAATTAATACTTGATGAGCATTTTTCTTGCACTTTGCTAATAATAATATTTACTTTAATACCATACACTTTTCGGTAAGTTACTTACTTCACTGCATGCAATTTTTCAATTAAATTATATTTTCAGTTCTAAGCACAACTGAAGTTTAATTGAAAATTAATAACAATTTATTAAAACTAAAAAGATAGAACGCGTGGGTGAATGTGTGACTAGTGTTGACACTCGCACATGATACAAAAACAAATTCTACAGCCATGCACATGTGTATGTGTTTTTGTGGATAAAAATGATGCGCTGTCTACGTCTACGTCTACCTATATATCTACGATAATGCCGGATATCGATACCATTTTAGAGAATATCGAATGTACATTCGATTCTCAACGCTGCTGTACAGCCAGTCCCCTAGGGGAAATTTTTCCGAATGTAACACCTTTAGTTAGAAATGGAATTCTTCTATTAGAAAGTATCCAAAAAAAGGTTCCTAATTCGCTCCGCTCAAAAATATAAAATTCATAATTTGTTCGCTGTACAGGGCACGGTTGGTGGACAAAGTAAGGTAAATGTCCCAATTGCTGGCCGGTGTCCAATTTCTAGCCATTATCGTTTATTATTAAGGTATATGGAGTACTTACGAAATACTTTTTCACGTAGAAATTTTCTCTAATAAACTTATTTGTGATAGAAAAATTTACATAAATTGAAACATTGACTTTAATACTGGAAAAAAAAATGTTTTAATATAAGTAGTCAACGGTACAACGAGTTTCATTGGGTTTCTTACGTAAACGCTGAAACTCGCTCTCCATCGCTTAAGATGAAAATAATGTTTATAGTACAAGAAGAATTAAAATATTTCTATACATACCGGGTGCGAACGGGAGAACTGTACATAGGGAAGCCCATGTTAACGTGAGCGCGCTTGTGATTGGTTAATTCCGAGCACCTAGATTCTTAAGATCTATCGCCATTGGTTGCAACAGACTGCTAGTGAATTTCAATACCGTTGCTCTGTGCGTGTTCGTGACATGAAATTGAATAAATTATATTTATTTTATTTATTTATTATTAATATTCGGCCCAACGGATCCTTAACACATTTTACCATGATACATTTAATCATGAAAAATGTTAATTAATCTAATTTAAACATAATTGGAAGACTTTAAACCATTTTCTAGGTAAGAATTAGAAAAAGAAATTGATAGGTTAGGTTACTTTTATGTCATGTTTCTCATTGCAGCTGATCCAACTCCCACGTCATTTATTTTGAATTAAGGCGTCAATTTACTGCAGTAAATAAGAAAATTAAGGATCAAGAAGCAATTTTGAAACAATATCCTTACGAAAATCATCAATGACATCGATCAATAATATCATCTTAGGAAGTGTCATTTACGTCATTTATGTCAATTGTAAACACTCTGAATTTCCACTAATCACTTTGTGCTGTCCAGGATACGTTCGTTCTAGAGGCGTTTTTACAGCGGGCAAGCGAAGAAATACATAAGAGCTTGTTGCTAAATCGCGATGTACGAAAGCACAATTTACATTCTTATGTGCCACGGGCACTTGCCTCTTGTATTCGCGAAACTCTACGATCTACGGTTGAGGTATCTGGAGAAAAATTCTCCTGGAAAAATTCCCCAGTCGCAGACGCAAGAGTGTCCATTCGCACAAGGATACGCAGACCCACTAATACCGATGAAGAGTGACGAACAGCCAGTTTTCAAACGGCGAACCTTGATCAGTTGACTGCAATTTGAAAGCAACAAGACGCAAAATCCCGTGTTCGAGCGATTTTTTATTACTGTCTGTCTCTCTTTTCAGTCCGAATGCATTTTGGGCCACACGTATTTTTTCAAATTTGTAAACGACTGGTGGAAGGGCTTGTAAATAAAACACGCGGTTTGATCGGCCACACGAAAATTTCAATTATTTATTCCGATCAGTGTCGGTGACGATCCGATCGCGACTCGGCCTTCCTAACCCTCCGGCGTTCCGGAACGTTCCCTCTCAACCCGATCGTCACTTTTTCACATCTTCGTTCGATTTTTCAAACTCTCGAACATTTAAATAGACTACGACGTCATATTACACATCGATATCATACTATTCGAATTACAAATAATTATATCGAGATCGTCACCATTTCGAAGGGCCTTTTACATAATTACTTAACAGGCCAGCTTCATTTTGGGAGGTACCCCCATTCGGGTGTGCAATGGCGTAGGGAAAACCACCTTTGTGGGAAAAACCTACGCCGGGTGCCGCAGTCGATAAAACATCGATTCTGTCCGTAACAAAATTAGTTCGGCGAAATAGTAAAGGGATGCAAGGGTGAATCGACTCATTCAAGATATCGCAAAATAAGAAAGTGTGAGTTGGTCCCCATACACCATAAATGCTTGAGTCGCCAAGATAAGTCATAAAACTGTTGGATGCACTGGAGCCCTGGATCGCTCTTGTACGCTTCTGCGAGTTCTACCATGTTAAATTCGGTTGCAAGACGAAGAATTTCGAAATGGGACAGAGCTTCCGCTACTACGGTTCTTCGAGAGGGATGTATTCAATATGAGTTGGGTATTGGGCGATGAAAGAAAGTTGCTTGAACTGTCGAGGGGATGCTTTGTATGCTGGTTATACAAAAGCAAATGTCAGAGGATTGTGGTGGGTCTTGATTTTGAAATCTTTGTTTTCGAGAACATATTTAAAATATTTTACCGCGACGTAGGTTTGCACGAAAAAAATGGTGATAGTTGCAAAACCAATAGATTCATTGTTCAGCGTTGCGCTTAGCCCGTAATGTGATGCGTCAGAGTATACCATAATTTCGGCTTCATTACAGCGATGGGTTAGAGGTAGTTTCGGAGCTACCGGAATTTGATACTACGCGCGATCAACATCAAGTGTGGAAAATATGATTTTCCCGTGCAAACTGCAATTGAAATCTTGTAGTCGAGGTGGAGGGTATCGGCCCAGAATGGTAACCGCATTTAGGCGTCGGTAGTAGCCGCATATGCAGCTCAACTCCCGCCCGCTTCGACGCGAGGTGAATTGGGATTTCCCATGGACAGGACGATGGGCGGTTTATGCCAGCATCACACGTAGCTTGAAATCCTTCTTAGCGGCTAAAAGTTTTTCGGGAACTAGCGGTCACGGAAGTTCGACAACCGGGGGACCCCCAGGCAAGATACGATGGAATACTTCGAGAGATTCTAGGTTTGCAGGTTGACTTACGCCAATAAGCTCCGATAATTCAGAGAGTATTCGGGTGAATCGCTCCTTGGTGCCGTTAGTATGTATGGTACTAAAACGAGGTCAAGAATTGGGCTTTGTGTACCTCTCACCGACACTTGGGTTAATGGATCGCATAGCCGAGAATTATTCAAACCGATGTTTCTTTTAGGTGGTAGGTTCCGATTATTGGTTCTGGAACAGCCACGAACACCTCATGCCCGAAGCTATCGATCGTTGATTCATTCACCGTGAAAAACTTTAATTTAGATGGCTGACGCCGCGTCCTATTACAACAGGGAGCAAAGAAATGTCAGCACCTGAATCGACTAAAAATAGGACGCCTGCATTACAGTCGCGTGCGTGCACATCGTCTCTGAGAACCGGCATTATCCAACCGTTGCAACTACAGCAGGTCGAATTAGTTTTCCTTAAGGAAAGCTGTTGGATCCGCGTACGAATAAGCCTTATCTCCGAACTTTTTACGTCACCAACAAATGAATTTGGACGGAAATGTTCTTTGACATGGACGAATTTTCGTGGACGCAACGTAATGAGCAGGTCCTGTCTTTTCGATAATAATATCCCCTAGCTCGGCAAGATTCTAAAAGTCATTTACGTCAAATGCGGCGAAAATTCCTCGATAAATGCAGGCAGACTGGCCACAAATATGGTTCGAATACCCGGATCGCTGCAACCGCCATCATTCAAATTACGCAAATGGTTTAGAATTTGAGAAGGCTTCCGGTCGGTCAATACGTCGCCCTTCAATAATTGTCGTAATTGACTTTTTGCGGAAATCAAATATGCGTGGCTTCTTCTGGAAAGACCGACGCCCTCCACACATTCTTCGAATAGAAAGAGTGCATCAGGAGCTGGAAGAAGGCGTGGATGGCTTCGAAACGGATAACATGATTAGTGATGTCAGCCAATAACATCAGACAAAGAAATAATGTGAGAAGAGGGTGATAGTAAGCATATCATGCCGAAAGTCCCTCGAATAGTAACTATAGCGGTGCCGTCAAGAATTGAAAAGCCTTATGTGGTTTCACTAAACGTCTTCCGCTGAAAGGTTAGGGTGTTTTAGAGGTTAATAAGCATACACTACCAGAGAATACGGTACCTCTCTGGTCTCGTGTAAAGGTTTCCCCTTCCCTCGTAAAAGTAATAAACAAAAAATCCCTCTCTTGCTTGTGACGAGACTTTGTCATTTGTAGGAATGTAGCCTGGCCCTGCTCATGGAGCCTGATATCCTCAATTCCACACAGCTGATAACTTCTCTGGGGGAGGGGGTGGTCTAATGTTGAGCTCTAATCTATTGCGGAGATTGCGGCTTAAATCCTATCATGGGGAAGATGCGGGATGGGAAAAAAGAGCCCTTTGAGAGTCGGCAACCCGAAGAGAGAGCTGTATTCTATTAAGGACTTCCTCATCCGCTACTGTTAGGGAGGGAGGGCTTCAAGGCGAGTCGGCCTTAATGGAGGTGACTCTCTGATAGCTTTCCTAAATTCTCGTGGTCGGATCCTAGATATACCAACTGGACAGTCCCGGTTGGGGACTGGTTGGGAGTTGAGAGCGGCTTAGGGGGGTTCGGGGGGTCATTAGCAGAAAAAAAATATAGTCTCCAACTCCGACCGCACTAGCCGTACTAACTCAACTGGCCGGGGAATAAAGTTCCGAAAATCAACACACCGAAAAGCCAAAATTTCGATATCGCATGGCTCCACCGTGATTTTCTTCACTTTGTCTTTGAAAATGTAGCAAAAAGGAAGCAAATTAAAATATCTTCGACTCATTCAATATTGAAATTTTAGCCTTTCGGGGTTTTGATTTTCGGAACTTTGTTCCCCAGCCACTCAAGTAGCTCGGAGCCTCTGGGAGACGGCGCGTACCATCCCACTTAAGTCTGCTTTCTGCTCGACGGGGTTGCGATCAAAACTGACATATGAGTGGCAGGATATTTTGTGTTTTTTTCTTTTTTTTTTTTTTTTAAGCACAAAAGACAAGAAAATAAAAAAAAGCAAAAGTGAAGAGCGAACTGCATAATGGAGTCTACAGTGTAGGGTAGGGATACCCATATACCGGAGATTGCGAGCGAGCAAAACCCCTTTCGAACATTGTTATTGGACGATTACAACTCCTTCGAAAAGATTAAAAGTAAAAAGAATAAAGCGTAAGGCGCTCAAACATATAGGGTGTGCAAACGACATAAAAATAGGAATCTCTAGAACAAATTCCCGAGGCAACAAAACTGTCTACGTAGAACTGCACGAGACGGCAGCGAAAAAACTGGAAGCCCTGGGCCATATTAAGATTGGCTGGATCAGCTGTAGAGTGAAACGCAAGAAACAGGTCATCCGATGTTAGAGGAATCAAGGATTTGGACATCTGGCCACAGATTGTAAAGGCACGGATAGAGGTAAATGTTGCTGGAAGTGCAGGAAACCAGGCCACATTGCGGCTGTATGTAATAGTGAGGAGGAATGCTATCTATGTGCAGAACGTAGTTATGGGTGCCTGGGGAACCATTTCGCGGGAACTTCCCGGTGTACTACATATAAGTGCTCACGAAAACAAAAACGTAATGGCTTGGACCCCCCGCACAACAATAGTACGAGCGACTCAAGGGTATACAGTTAACGCGACAACGGAGGATGCAGGGTGTTTCACAACACGGGATTCTTCAGGTACAGCCGTAACCTGGGTCAGGAGGAAAGAGAAGTTTCCTGTTGACAAAATGGGAACGGATGACGGCTTGCTTTGGATTAGAAGTGACAGCACTGCAGTTGTTAGTTGCTACCTCTCATCTAATGGGGGCATTGGCGTTTTAAGGAGGAGACGTGAACAACTTGAGGACACTATTCGAAACCTGACCGGCGGAGTGGTTGTAGCCGGAGAATTTAATGTAAAAGCCACAGACTGGGGCATGCGCTGGACACACAGCAGAGGAAACACAACAACGTTCCGACGCCCAGACACCAGGAGATCCATCATCAACAACGCCCTCGCATCGGCTCCTGTAGCTGCTTACATAAAAAAGAGGGAAGTTCTGGAAGACTATACGGCCAGCGATCACCAATGTGTCGAACTGTGCCTTGGCACAGGGGCAAGAGCGAAGGTCAGACGTAGTCAAACGGGATGGAACGTGGCAAAGCTGGATCCAAAGGCACTCCTACAGTCGAAAACGATGATAGAGGATATCACCCATGAAATGCACACAGTAGGCGCAACTGAAATGGATGCCGAAAAAGAGATGCAATGTGTCAATGCCCAAACGAAGTTGTAACCCTCATCGCCTTCCAGTATATTGGACACACACGAAATATCTGAATTCCGACAGGCGGCAATACACCTCCGACGACTAGTGGTGCAAGCTAAGAAGCGAGGACCCGCACAAACAGCGTCCAACGCTGCTTAGAGACGAATAATGAACTGGCTAAGGCCATAAAGAAGAGCAAGAGCCAGCCGTGGAAGGCTCTCTGCGAAGAAATCGACCATTATGCTTGGGACGTGGTTATAAAACAGCTACGAAAAGATTCGGAAGGCAGGCTCCAAAACCACTCAGAGAAGCTGCAATCATGCACGAAATGGTGAAATCACTCTTTTCTGACCATCCGCACAGGCGGAGTTATCCTATCAACGTAGCGGATACACCCATGCCATTTGCAGTAGAGGAACTGTCATCAGCGATAAATTCAATTAGGAAACGAAAAGCCCCCGATCCTGACGGAATACCAGAGGAGGTCATAAAGATTATTGCACAGAAATATCCCTATATACTGATGAATATGTTCAACTGTTCGCTCCATGCAGGTATATTCAGCCTCCAATGGAAAGTTCAGCGCCTCGTCTTACTGAATAAAGATAAAGCCTCAGGGGCTGGGTTCTCTTCATACAGACCATTATGTATGTTGGACGAAGCCAGAAAAGTCTACGGGCGGTTACTGAGGGCACGACTACGGGACGCTGTTCAAAAGGCCGGGGGACTTGCGGAAAATCAAAATATGGCTTCCGCTCACACAGATCCACCATCGATGTGCTACAGGAAATTGAAGATGTGGCTGCGAGAGAGTGGCAAAGAAATCATCGGACGCGAAATATATGTGCGTTAGTCACCCTTGACGTAAAGAATGCATTCAACAGCGCAAATTGGGAGGATATTCGGGAAACACTGCGTAAATACGGGGTGCCCACATATCTTTGCAAAATAATAGATAACTATTTTTCATACAGAGTACTGAAATACGACAATACCAAAGGCGAGGCCATGAAAAACGTCACTGCTGGAGTAGCGCAAGGTTCTGCACCCCGATCAGATCTCTGGAATATTCTTTACGACGGTCTGCTCAGAGTGGAATTACCCAACTGGGCTCTTATGATAGGATTTTCTGATGACGTAGCCTGTGTCATATTTGCTAGGAACCCTGTAGAAGCTAAACGTAGAGTACAATGGGTCATTAAACGGGGGCGAAAGAGGCTGGCTGATCACAGCCTTGATCTCGCACTTCATAAGACAGAGATAGTGCTCCTAACAAGACAAAGAACTTTCTCGGAACCACTTACGATCAATAATGGCGTTGTTGAAATTATAAACAAAACTGCAGTGAAGTATCTGGGAGTGGCCGACGCTCCCTTTTTGGGAGCATTTACAAAAGGCAATCAAAACGGCCTCACGGATGACTACGGTGCTATGACTGAGGGCATGTATGCGTAAACTCCTGATGGGGGTCACCATCTTGGTAGATGGGGGTCACCATCTTGGTAGATGGGGGTCACCATCTTGGTAGATGGGGGTCCATCTTGCTATATGGATAAGAAGTGTGGGCGACGGCGCTTAGTGTGGAAAAATACCACAAAAACGTAACTCGCGTGCAGTGCGTGGCGGTACAAAGGATTGCAGATGCTTACCGAACTGTCTCCCTAATTGCAGTCCAAGTAGTGGCCGGAGTAATCCCTATTGACTTGTTGGCCCTGGAACGACGATGCATCGACAATCTACGTGCAGAATCAAACATGGAGCGTCTACGAGCGGAAGAGAGAACCCACACCATTAATGAGTGGCAATAAAGATGGTCGCAGAAAGTTCATAAGTGATGTCAAGCCATGCCAGGCAAGACAGCATGGCAAAGTAAATTACTTCGTTACCCAGTTCTATATTGAGCAGGGCTACTTTAATGGCTTCCTGCACCGGCGTGGGCGTAAAACCAGCCCATTTTGTGATTACTGCCCCTGCTAAAGGATGATGCCCAGCACACTTTCTTTGAGTGCAACCGGTGGGCGGGTGAAAGAGCAGTACTAGCGCACAACCTACAAGATGAACTAACCCTAGAAAACAACGTGAAGATTATGCTACAGTCGCAGGAGAGACTTGGACGCTACTTTTGTGACGGATATCCTGCCGAAGAAGAAACAGGAGGAGTGGAATTGTATCCAACAAGGTGCAGAAGGAGGGCAATAACCTCCTAGCCTAGAGCCCACGTGGCCGAAGTAATGTGAGAGCGGTTTCCAGCCACGAGGACAGAAGCAAAGACGTGGAGGTTTAGTGGGTAAGCCTGCTCGCAGGAGAGTCCCACACACGGGGGAGTCCCGATGGCTTTCTTATGGTGCTTAACGCATTCCCCCACCTCTTGGGATTAAAAAAACAAGCAACAGGTAACAATGCATGCATATTGTTGCGCTGGAATAAAAGGCATCATTGAAACTTTTGCATCTAGCACTATGCAATACTACCTCTCTGCGCTTTCTTTGTTATATCGAGAAGAAGCACATAGCTGGCTGGGATCCCTGCCAGGTATTTCGTGACGCTGCGACTAAGCAATGACGGGTTTTATCCACGGTAACATCAGTAGGAGCAGTCGCCTATGACATGCTGATTCAGGGTTGTGCAGGGAAGCACGCTGATGTCATGATTAATAGAGAGTATAATATTGGCACGGAGAAGGACCATAATAGTATAAGGATTAATAATGATAATAATCATAATAATTCGTCTTTATTGGCACAAAGGTTTACATACTGGTCTCTTTGAACGAAAGGGCGAACCACACCTAAGGCTGCTTTACAGACTGACCAGGATTCCTCAGGTACGGCAGAGGATGGTTTCGATCATATAAAGCATGACATACATTAGTTATGACTTCTTGGCAAACGAGCATCGGGAGGAGAGGGGGGGGGGGCAGAATCCGGATTCGAGGCTAACTGAGTTCTGGACATGGACTACAGTTTTTGCCTGGTAAGATTCAACACCTGCCACCACCCTTAGGAGGCCTGGATATACAGAGAATACAATCGACATCTCCGTCTTTAGACGACCTGTTTGCAAACTTCTATGACTAGCAGGTGATCAAGAACTTAACAGTCAGCGATCAGCAGCACGTCACAGTCCGTATTCATGGTGTAATTCCAGTGCCACGTACCGTACTCTATCTTTTTTGGAAGTAGTCGACAGTCTTTCGACTACCTTTCAAGGACCGCCTATGTGAGATCAGGTGACTGTCGTACAGAACTTACTACCTATCTTTGACATCGTCAAGCGCATGGAAAGTTATCGTTTACTTTCAAATGTATGCATAACCGACTGAAAATAGGCAATTTCACGCGATTACGCGAAAATATTTCCTGAGCGAACAGTTTTCTATCGATCGTTTTTCCTGGCAGAAAAAAAAGTGTCAAATTACAATCAACGTATTCAATATACATACAGGTTTTCGGTAAAAAACCAAAGTCGCGACCTTTCAATTAGGTAACCTGAAATTGAATAATTCTCACAAAACCAAATTAACGATTATCGCGATAACCGCAAGTTTTATGACATCGTGAATTTCAAGAGAGTAAGATAAAAAATACCCCGAGTATCATGGGCGTAACGAGAGTCACTACAGCGAGCGTCTTGCCAGCAGCTTGACGCTCGTTGCAATTACGATCGTTGCGCCATTGATACACAATGAATTATTTCTTAAAGCTGCTCTTTTGTCAGTCGCCAGTCAGGATAAAACTTTAAAAACAAAATCGGTCAAATATATACAAGTAATTAAAAATAGTATTATAAGTAATCAAAGAGATCACATGACGATAGCATTTCACCTGGCGGCTGATGTAGGCGCCAATATGAAATTTATTAGAAACCCCAGAGGTACAGACTGGGAGGGTTTCAAAAGAGACCTAGGTGTAGGCCTCGAGGATGTGCCAAGGACTAGGATCAACAACTCTCTGGCACTAGAGGAAGCAGCCAAGGCGTTCAGCGCAGGCATTAATTATGCCTTCGAGCGTAACTGCCGGGAAACCCCTGTCAGGGACAGGAGGCTGACCTGGTGGAATCGCAGCATGGAGGCTAAGAAGGTTAACACTAAAAAGCTTTTCAGGTTAGCCAGGAAGAGGAATTATCCCCAAGCCTGGGACAGTTATACTATAGCAAGAGATGACTTCAGAGATGCAGTCAGGAAAGCCAAGAAGGACAGCTGGGAATCCTTCTGCTCGGAGGTCGAGAAGGAACCTCCGGCAGCCAGGCTTGGAAAGGTTCTGGCGAAGGACCCGGCTGCAATCATGGGAATACTAAAACTGCCAGATGGCACCAGTACGACGACGGACGCGGAGACACTGGACTGCCTAATCCGAGCCCACTTCCCGGGGTTTTATAGGTCTGGGAGTGGGAAGGGGGAGACGAAGACCTGAACCGAGCCGCTCCCGGCTCGGGAGGTGGGATGTCCAAGGCCCGCAGAGAACTTGGACGCCGAATCGCTCGGGAGATCGTCACCCCCGTGAGGATAAGGTGGGCCGTACACTCCTTTAGTCCGTATAAGTCACCGGGGCCAGATGGAATCTATCCAGCTCTTCTTCAAAGAGCTGGCGATATGATCATAGGACCACTTATGAGACTAACTACAGCTAGTCTCATCCTGGGCCATGTGCCTAGTGCATGGCAGGGAGTTAAGGTGGTTTTCCTACCTAAAGCAGGGAGATGCGGTTATGAATCGCCCAAGGACTTCAGACCAATCAGTCTAACGTCATTTTTACTAAAGTTAGTAGAAAGACTCGTGGATAGGTACATGAGGGAGACGGTCCTAGCACGATGCCCACTGCATGGGAGCCAACATGCCTACAGAACGGGTCTCTCCACTGAGACGGCACTGCATCAGGCTGTCTCACTGATTGAGACCCAGCTGGAGAACAGGGGCTTCGCAGTGGGCGCTCTGCTGGACATTGAGGGGGCCTTCAATCACACCGCGCGAGGAGTGATAAGGAGAGCCCTCAAGACGCACAACACACCGGAACCAATCGTGGACTGGGTGGACCACATGCTGGCGAATCGTAGTCTGCGAGCGGAGAAAGGTGATACGAAAATCCGGGGCAATGTTGACTCCGGATGTCCACAAAGGGGGGTTCTTTCACCACTGCTATGGAATGTAGTGATGAATGAGCTCCTGGTTGGAATCACGGAGCTTGGACTACACGTCACGGGATACGCGGACGACGCTCTGATAATTGCCAGGGGGCCGTTCTTGAGTCCGCTGACAAGTTTAATGCAGCGCGCACTTACATTTGTGGAGCACTGGTGTCAGGAAACGGGGCTCTCTATAAACCCTAGGAAAATAGAGGTGCTGGTGTTCACCAGAAACTACAAATGGGACCGTGTCTGTCCGCTCACTCTGTCTGGACACAGACTAGAGTACGCGGAAACAGCCAAATACCTCGGGGTGACTCTAGATAGCAAGCTTAGCTGGAAGAAACATCTGAAAGACAGATGTGCCGGAGTCACAGCTTCCCTATGGCTAATGAGACGAACCATAGGCAGCAGCTGGGGCCTCAAGCCGGCCACTATGCTATGGATATACGAGGCTATACTGAAACCAAGGTTAACCTATGCTTCACTGACCGGGTGGAACAGGTCCACTATGGCTACGGCCGTCAAGGACCTAGAGAAAGTGAGAGGGCTCATACTCAGGAGTATCACGGGCGCTGCGAGGTCAACCCCCACGGCGGCGCTAGGTGTTCTCCTGGATATAGAACCCTTTCACATAACTTTGAAAGTCGAGGCCGCAAAGGCCTGGCGCAGGATCAAAGCAAAGAGTGGGTACAGGAGCTCTGTCAAAAGAACAGGACCACTGGATGCCTACTTTCGGGGTAGCGTCTTAGACGAGATCGCAGATCACACGTCACCACGCTATCTTTTTGACAAAAAATACAAAATCAGTCTCCCGACCAGAGAAGACTGGGAAAGCAACCATGCGGCACTACTCAACGGCAACAACTGGTTCACAGATGGGTCAGTTGGGGCGCGGGGGAGTGGGGCAGGGGTATACAGAGGAAGAGGTGGAAAAGGGTCCACATACCCCTTGGGAGCCTACACCACTATTTTGCAAGCAGAATTAATGGCTATCATTCAGTGTTCATACAGAGCGCTGAATGAGGATAAGGGTAATAATACCACCATTTTTTCTGATAGCAGGGGAGCCTTACAGGCCCTCAACAACTTTAGCACAAGGTCAGGACTAGTCTGGGACTGCTACCAGTCCCTGAATAGACTAGCTGCGAAAACCCGCGTCACGCTGCGCTGGATCCCAAGCCACTGTGGATTCAAGGGCAACATGATGGCGGATAAGCTAGCCAAACTGGCAGCAACAAAGAATTTTATTGGTCCCGCACCCGTGGTGGGCGTGTGCAAAAACCTCGCTCGGGAAGCATTCCGGACGAAGGTTGAGCTCGAACACCAAAGGATATGGGGTTCCACACCGGGATGCACGCAAGCCAAACTCGTTATTGGCGACAGCTGGCCCTGCAGATGGAAACCGGTATTCCTGAATGCCAAAAGATCGGTGGCCAAAGATCTGGTGGCAATGATCACTGGGCACGGGGATCTCCGGGGACATCTCCACAAAATAGGACTGTCAGACTCGACGGCCTGCAGGTACTGTGGAGAGGCGGTAGAAACCGCCGAACACATTCTTTGCGAATGCCATGCCACCACTAGACATAGAGTGGAAGGGATGGGCAAACCTGCACTGACAAGGCAGGATATCACCTCCATGGAGGCTGCGACCATGGCCGCGGTCTGGATGGCTATGCGCCGTGCCATATAGAAGGAGGTCATAGGAGGAGTGCAAAGGGACTACCCAAACACTCAGGTTTTTGGTCTGTGTGACCAAACCAACTCTAACTTTAAATTATTATTATTATTATTAATCAAAAACTTAAACAATAACGAAAATGTATTACAAATTATTACAATATAGTACATATATTACAAATTTATTGATTTTCACATGGTTCTCTTTGCTTCGTACACTGTGCAGCATTAACAGCCATCTCAACAATGTCATTAATAATAGGCGTGGTTTTTTCAATAAATGACACTTCTTTGGGCGAAACTTTAGGTAGTCCAAAATTCATTTCGACTCCACAAGGACCAAATTTCAATTCAGTCGTGAGAAATTGGCAGAAGGGTAAGACATTAGATCGCACGAAAGCACTTGCAATTGCTCGGTCGTGACCATTAATTCCCGCTGCTAGAATTGAAATGAATTTAGCAACAGATGCTCCTGCAGATAATACCGGTCCCTTTGCGTCACTCTCTGCAATTTCGTAATCGCTACCTCTCAACTGTGTAACCAACATGTCAACTTGTTCCTATTTTAAAACGTATTTTATGTTTAAAGTATTGTTTGATGTCGCACTGTATATGCATATAACCATGGTTATAACTTCAAATGTTTTGCCATAAATTCCTTAGGTATGTACATCGTTCATTAGCTCAAACTAATATTTTATTTAAAATTTAGACCCAAAAAAATAAATTTCAAGGCCTACTTAGCAGAGTGACCCTTTCATGAAGTGTTCATTAACTCATTAAGGTACTAACCCTTATTGCAAAATATATTTGAATATGCATAAATTATTGCATTCGAAGTAAAACCCTAAATACGTTATCGAGTTTAACTAAAATTCGTTACTTACACAATTAAATAATAAAATTGTCACCTGTGTAAATTGGTTTGTTGGTGTCGCCTTGGATAACAGCGGTATAACTGTGCACGCATCTGCACCACCCACTATTGGGACAGACAGAAACGTTGGATTTAAATTCAACATATTGGCAGTAATCGAGACAATTCTCATTGAATCAATCGCAACGGAGCCTATCAATCTGTTGGGATCCCACCAACTTGAAGCCTTGTAAACCTCCGAGACGAAAGGTAGAGTAGCAGTAACGGGATGTGCAAATACTGCGACTAAGGCTTCAGGAGCTACGCGCACCATTTGCTGGGCACATTTTAGAACGTAATCCGACGACAGGCAGAACTGTTCGCAAGGACCTCGCTTTCCATAAGTGAAATCCGCTTCATCCATTAGAGCAATAATATCCATCTAAGAATAAATAATGACAGCAATTGATGACTCAAAATTGGAACAGGATTTATTAGAAAAACAGTCAGAGTAAAAAGTATGAGAGATAAGTCGATGCAATTTCCAAAACCTTCTTAGTAGGTAAAAGCCAAACATTTCAAGACTTAGAAATTGAATATTATAAAATTCAATACAAGCATATTGTAGGTGTTCCGTTATTATAAAAGGGCCGAGGGAGTAGACGATCAACTCCTTTTCCTACGGCATTTTTGTAAGGTTGTTTTTCCAATATATTAAAGAAGTTAATTGACGTGAATTACTACATACTAGCAGAAATACATTACTTATTATTATTGTTATTCATCATTATTTGTTTGTCACTTACCCCAATTAAGCCTTCTGCAAAACACTTTTTTTTAAAATGCTTTACAGACGTTGACGTATCAATGTGTTCCATATCAGAAATACTTCCCATCAATTGATCATCCATATCTATTACGTGAACTCTTCTTATGTTGCGATTTTGTTTCAGAAGAAATGCCGCGTACATCGGGGCCCAACCGCCCCCAATAATCCCAACACTCACATTGCCTAATGTACCCGTAAATATTGAATAATTAATATACATTTTACGATACAAAATAATAAAACGTTTACTTGTAACAATTATAAAACGTGCGAAATATATCGAAATTTCAAAATGTACGATTCGAATGAATTGAGGGATCTGTTACAAATGTTTTTAATTAATGTTTTATATGAATCCTTGGTTACAATTTATTCCTATATATTACTGAAATGTGTGTTAACATATCTACTTATAATAAATGATTATAATGCTGTGCATGGGATGATAATAATGAGTGGCTCAAAGATGAAAAATCTAATGCTCATTTCATCCTCCGTGGTTTTAAAAAGTTAACTTGACATTAGAAATTAAAAATCCACAAATATCAAGTAATATATTTTATGAGCCTTTAAATTATTTGAAGATATCTACATTAAATCTAATGAATATATACAATTCAATTGAAGTCTCTATATTTCCAAAGTTTTATTTCGAAGCTTCATAATATTTTGCAAAATATCCGCCATGCAATACGAAAGAAAATACCCCTCAAAAACTTCAGAAATAAATTCATATTATTATTATTATTTTTCATGTGAATTGGTTAATTTAAGAAACCACAAAAGTAAGGTAGCCATGTACTGAATAATACTTTTTAGGTTAGACTCCATTTCTACCATAATAATAAAAATTGTTTGTCTTTTATTTATTCGAACCTATTACTCATTTTATATCTATGGTTAACCTTATATAAATTTGTTTACAAATCTGATATTTTAGAAATCAATTGTACTGGAAAAATTAATAACCTTTCGGACCACTGCAGCATAATTCACGACAAGCTCGTCTCGATTCGTCATTTGCTTGACACTTTTGAGCTGGATTTTTACAATCGTCAGGGCACCCTTTTCCGAAGCTACTTTTATTATTCGGCACTTTGCTGTTCGGTACTTTCTTCGAAATTTCTCTAATAAACTTATGTAGATATGATTGTCGTAAATTTAATATTGTGGACAGGAATATGGAATGTAAAATTGTCATATTTTCAGAAATGATTAAAATACTAAAAATTTAAAATCTTTGCATTTTACATGTAGAAGGTTATGTGCAAAGTTCACATTACCGGTTATGATTACGCGCGTATCGATTGTTCAACATCCTAATAAAGGAAGTCATTTCTTTCAAATGCAGAAATACTTTCGAAGTTTCGGGATTCCATTACGACCATACGTTACGCCCATAATAACATATGTTTAGCGTACTTTCAACAGTTGTTTGTTTTTAACAAATTGTATAATTTACAGACATGTCTTTGCCTCGCGACGAATTAAATAGTTTAGAATCATGAAATAAGCCACTGTAACTTTGATGACTGCATATTGTAATATTACATATTTGTTGATATGGTTTTCAAATATATGGATCAGAGCTACAACTGCATGATAATATTGAGGAGTGGCGATTTCAATTCTCCCATCAATTGCTTATAGATTATTTGTATTTATTTGATATATGCACTATGTAGGTTAAGTGGGTAAGTATCTCATCACTCTATACACAACAAAATTCAACGTCAACAGCAATTCAGCGGCTTACGTCGCAGAGGATGCATCACAAATATTGCCTATTTTCAAGTAGTCAATGATTGGGCCATGGAAAATCCGACAACGGCATCGACAAATATCTTCCTCTGTTGGATAGCAGTCCCGAGTTGATATATTCACTAGGACAGTGTTTCTGAACTTTCAAAACGATGGAACTAAACAACAAATAATTGCCAGAATAGAGTATTGTTTCTCGCTTATGGAGAACATTAAAAAAATAGCTAAAATAGCGTTTTCAACTCAAGTATATTTCTTATATATTTCAAGGAGCTGATTTTGAATCAGAAATCTGTTGAGTTCGATGAATTACTCATAATTTTCAGCAATTGATTGCTGGTGAACCGTGTAGACTATTATTTTTTTGTTTACTTCTCAGCCTCAATCCGTAAACGATAAAGTTGTTCACTGTTTCAGGAGTGTGCTTATCCGAGTTTCGAACATATACATTTCGAGCATATTTGTCCGGTTCCGTCTCCTTATATTTGCCTGACGCAGCTTTCTTTTCCCCATACAGTTCAGCCCTTAAGAACCCCCCCCCCCTCCAGTTATCTCTGTCCCCTGACCCAAACGACCACTATGGGCCATGTTATGTATTTAAGGGATGTGGGCGAGGAATTACTAATAAAATTCGAATGATAGGAGGTGATGGTAAATGTTACTCATAAAGAAAAAGCCGCCATCTTCATAAATGAAGTATATAACATAAGAGAAGCTCCGCGTAACAATTTTACATTTGTATATTTTAAATAACTGTCTGAATTTCAATATCGTAAAATGACGGATTGAGAGACAGAAAGTTGTTCATTTGCTTCGATTAAAAAAGTTTTTGGACTTCTAGAGAAGACCTCTCTTAAGTGAAGTGGCCTATTTTTATAATTTTCTTTCTGCGTGTCTGATTACTAGGAAACCACTGCAATCATGAAATACCTTCCCCTACCTAACCCTAGTGGTCTTTTTTAACTATGTATGTTGCAAACAACATGCCCGAACAGATGCCCGAAAATAGCATTGTTTTCCTCGAATCTCGAATAACGCTAACTTATTTCAATTTAAATAATTCATAGCATATGTACTATATAATATATATATATGAGGCAATCTTTCTCAAATGAGCACCCCCCCCCCCTATACAAAAGTGTCTAGTTTTCAAAATGGAGTGACCCATTTCGAAAATCTAAAATGGCGGCTAGATACCACGAAGATTGTGGAGGAAGTTATGAAAATGATTACATATTTAAAAAAAAAAAGTACAATTTCCGCATTTAAAAAAATATTATTTGGTTATAAGTTAAACCTCGTATTCTATACTTTATGTTGTAAAAGTTAATATTTTAACATTTGAAAATGACGAATACATATGGCGAACTAAAAATAAAAAATTAAAATTTCGAATTTAAAAAATGATGTACGTATTCTTCGTCGAATTTGAAATAGAATATTTTTTGTATTTTTCATATTTTATGTAATTCTTTGTTATTTTCTACGCTTTGCTTTTTTTGTATTTGATATCCGATGGAATCATTCCATTTATTTCAGTCCATTGAATGATACTGTAAATTTTTACATTTTTGTCCGACATCTTGAATCCGCCATTTTGAATTTTCAAAATCTGAGTTCAAATTCGTGATCAGCGACCCCAAAAATCCCAGTTTCGTTAAAAATGGTTCATTAGAAAAATGTGTGCCAGAAAGGGTTAAGGAATATTCTATTCATTAATTTTTATTTCGAAAATGGTGTGTTTTCTCGACAAACCGCAAGAGGGCGTTTCTACTTTAAATTCGACGAAGAATAAGTACATAATTTTTTCATTCGAAATTTTAATTTTTTATTTTTAGACCGCCGCATTGTATCCGCCATTTTCAAATTTTCAAATTTTTAAACATTAACCACATAAAGTATACAGTACGAGGTTTAACCCTTAACCTTAACTGGCACAATCCCGCGTTCGAACGTAAATGGCATAAATGGGTCTGATAGACCCGTCGTATTCAAACGTGTATTACACAACCGTCTTTGAATATTTTTGCTAAAAAATGTTACACAAGGTAGCTTATGATATGTTCTTGAAAATGTAAATGATTTCACAGAGTGTAATTTATTTTGGTCACATTTAACACTTAAAAAAAAAGTAACCATGCTCGATATACTGGACCCATAGTGCCAGCTAATAATAATATTTTTTTAAACGCGGAAATTGTACTTTTTTTTTTAAATATGTATAATTTTCATGTCTTTATCCAAAATCTTCGTAACATATAAACACCATTTTAGATTTTCGAAATGGGCCACTAAAATTTGAAAACTAGATACTTTTTCCTGAATTTTTATTGATCAACAGATTTTTTAAATTGAACTCAATTTTGTATAGGGGAGGTGGCTCAGTTGAGAAAAAATGCCTCATATATATATGTATAATATTTTATTTTAATAATAATAATAATAATAATAATAATATATTACAGCTGTGTATATTACAGTCGTATATCTATTGATAATGCGTCATAAGCTTTGGGTGTTTCGTCGTCTCAGTGTCCAAACTCGAACTATATTCTGCAATCGAAGAATGATAAAGCGGAATTCCAGATAGTACTTGTGAATTGGCATTGCATATGTGTACAACAACGTAATCTCCAGTTTTTATCTCCCTTAAATTTTGCAATGTTTTAGATTCTGGTATCGAGCCGCTTGGTAAAATTACTTTTATATTTCCGTCGTTCCGACCTTGAAAATCCTTTGTAGATCTTTTACTGAACTAAAAAACAAAACGGATCATTCACAGTAAATTTCAAATATTATATTAATTCAAATAAATATTAAACTTGTGCGATATTTATAATTAAAAATTTGTTTAACTATATATCATTACAACATACCCCTTCGACCAGAACCAATTGTTGTTGTCCAATTTGTGCATTATTCAGCTTTTCTACTTCTGACCTGTACATAGCACTCATTCTTTGCAATCGCTCCAACTTTTTATGTTTCGGTACGTTATCTTGATATCGTCGATGTGCCGTAGTTTTCTATATAATAATTTTCGAAAGTTTATTGTAATTGCTTTTTTAAATTTCCGCGTAACTTCGGTCACTATACAGCTGATAGTTAGACGATAACATACCTCTCGTAAACTGTATGCGAAGAAAAAGGCATAATTATATTTTACTTCTTCGATCAAACTCAAGGTATCATTAAATTCTTCATCGGTCTCATCGCAAAATCCTGAGATGAAATCGCTGGATAATGAAACATTGGGCAATAGATCCCGAATGTGATATATTAGGTCCAAATATGCTTCCCTGCTGTAACCTCTTCTCATCCTTTCTAACACGTTTGTGTTACCACTTTGTGCAGGCACGTGCAGTTGTCGGCAAATATTTGGCCTCTCTGATATCAAGTGAAGAACTTCATCTGGGAAATCTTTTGGATGTGGCGATGTGAATCTTAAATTATACATTAATTATAAATTGACCAGTAACAGACACTCTATTCAATTCTTACTTTATTTTAATTTTAAATTCAACAATTTAACTATAAACAGATAAATCTTTAATATTTTCTTAATTATTTAATCATTTCGTTATCATCAAAAAACCAAACATAAAAAAAGTATTACAAAAGCTGGTATACTATGTACTACTGATCTCGCATGCAAAAACACAAATATATCGATCACTTACCGAATTCTTATTTCAGGATTAACGAGTGATACTTTGTCTAAAAGATCACTAAACCGCAATCCACCTTTTTGATTTTTATACACTGTTTTAAATCCCTTAGCTAATTTTGTTTCTGAGACACTGTCATTTACTGCGAAATTCACCTCCGAGAGGTCTCTGTAACTATTTACATTTTGCCCAAGAAGTGTTACCTCTTTTACTCCTTCATCGGATAGTCGGCGTATTTCATCAACGATACTTGAAACAGGTCTAGCTTTTTCTCTACCACGGGTAAATGGAACAATACAATATGTACACATATTGTTGCATCCTCTCATAATTGTGCTAAAAAAATAATTTATTATGCGTTTAATGCTGAGTAAACACTGGTTAATTATTCTGCACTACACAAATTCATCATAAATGAATTGGGTGTCCAACAATGCTTTCGCCGTTTACAATCAATTGCAGCAATGAATTGTGGTAAATAAAATGCATTACAGACATGGATATAATAGCCACATTGATAGATTTGTATTTGCACCATAGAGTTACTCTTGATTTCAAATGCTAAATTTAAATATGAGTCAAGAATGTTCATTTTGATGTTTAACACCTACAATTAAATGTGAGAGAATAGGTTTTTTGAAGGTACAGAAGTGAGAGCATTACTTAAAGTATGTTTACATCAAACTTTAGAAAAAATTCTGAGTAACTTGGCAAGTCTATTTAAAAAGGCTGACAGTCGTGGGCATCTGTCACAGATCGACGTTGAAAACAATAAAAAAAAGTTCGGTGGAAATAGTGGTCAGAAATGGACAATGCTTTGAATCATAAATTTGTCAGATTTTTACCACACAGCTACGATTTACAACAAATCGGTGAAAGTAAAGTTGTACATTTAGTCTTTGATTATAATTTCACTGGTCGTGTACGTTTTTCTTGTTAGAATAATTTAATACCGTAACTCTGTAAGTAGTAATAGCTACTAGAAACCAGATAAATACAAGAAAAGTAGTAACATGAGCTGCTTGATTTGATATTTAATAATATAAAAATATTAGGATTTAATATAACTTGACTTCCAGCATTTATATCTTTTTTTAAATATTAACCGGCACAGCGGCTATTATAGTAGCTACCAGAGTTGAGTTAAAAAATTTAAGTTTTTAAAGACAAAATAATGGATTTGCTACTGTAATTTGAGAAAAGTGTTTTTTAATATTTACACAAATGCAGTTTTGGCATCTGGATTCATCCTAACAGGTGTTACGTCTGCATACGTTTCATCATAAGATAGGGCAACGTTAATGGCAGTTTCATGCTCATTGTTGATTGCCAGTAACCTTGGCAAGTCTTTATAACTGTCCGGTCCAGCAACAACATCAACAATTTTTTCTTCTTCGATTATTTTATGTTTTAATCGTTCAGCCATACACCCTATATTAAATGTATCATAAATATCAATTGTTTTAGTGTACACAATTTAACTTAATATTTTTTTAATTACATTTTCTGAAATATGCTAGCAGACTCCTAAATGGTACAATGAAGGGTGTCAATTTTTGCTACAATGTGTTAATCTGTAAGTATTTTAAAACTATGACCTGTTAGCACTTTACCAATTTAAAATTATGATATCTCCATTTGACTATACTGGAATATGAATTATGTATGTAAACATTATACTTATACCAATATACAAAGTATGACTACAATAATGCATTCATTTAAAGCTGGAATATTGCTAATAATTGCAATTAGTTACATGTTAGAAGAACGTATAATACAGCCAGCTTCTTTGTATTAATGCAGGTAACATGAGAAGCTGTTTAAAAAATAAATAACCCTAATTCAAATCATGGAATCATTCTTCATAACCACATACATATTTATTATCAATCAATAAAGCATTAGAAACCGTTATTGGACAGATAATATTTCAAACAGATTTTTTTAAGACCGTCAAAGTGTATTTTGTATTCGATTTGAAATGGTATGCAAATATTGTTCAGGACTTTTATGAGAAAGAATGGAAAAGAATCGCATTATACTGAAATGGACCTGCCCACAAACGGCAGAATTCCTTGATAATGGTTGTTAGGGCCGGGGAACAAAGTTCCGAAAATCAAAACTCCGAAAGGCTAAAATTTCGATATTGCGTGAGTCCAAGGTATTTGTATTTGCTTTTTTTTTGCCAAATTTTCCAAGACAAAGTGAAAAAAATCGCGCTGAAGCCATGTTATATCGAAATTTTGGCCTTTCGGTGTGTTGATTTTCGGAACTTTGTTCCCCGGCCGTTGTTAGCAGTGAGATCTATAAAAAGACGTTAAGCATGAAACAGTTCGGTGTTTATCACACGGCGGTTTTCGAGTTAGAACTCTCAGAACATTATGTTAAAGATATTTTACTTTTCCATGTAGCCTTCTTCAAAGGTGGCGTCATTTTGCCAATTGCAAATGTTTAGTACGCAAAGCACTTATTGCTCGAAAGGCTGACTGAATATAGTTTAGAATATGGGGTTCTGGCTAAAAAAGCGAAGTAACTACTGAAAATGATGGATGCAACGACTTGTCTTTCGGGAGACCCTAACACTTTATAGGCATCTCTTGAATCTTGTAAATATACGCCTGATTCGCAGGCGGTTCAAAGGCGCGAGAGGGACTTGAACTGGGGAGTCTGTCAAAGATGACCTGCGGATGTTTAAACATTCGACCAGATACGTTTATCAAAGCATCGGGCTGCTTCGGATATTGTTCCGAGGTGAAGGGGCCATAACTGATGTTACGGGACGACGACCCCGATATGCCCGCGGGAGATTTCAGTAGACGGAGAATCTCAGAGGCTCTTATGCGTTGTTACGAGGAGAGTTGTTCGCAACAGAGAGGCTACATGACGCAAATGCACAGTTGGTTTTCAATAATGCATCCCGACCTTGCAGATCGCTTTTATCAACAAAACCTAAGAAATTGCGTGGTCTATCTGAAACGGATATATTTAGTTGTTCCCAGCTGTCAGTCAGTACCGGATCTGCGGATATCAACACCTGTGCCCGTACGCAGTGCTGGGAGAGATTCTCCATATTCTGAAAGTCCGAAGCTCGTGTTTAGGTGGAACCTGACGACCAAAATTTTTCCTAAACAACGAAAAACAGACAGAACAAATAGCCTACTTCTCGATGTTTTTCCAAAGGACTGTGACCTATGGCAAGTCAATTGTGCCATATAGGAGGCTGCAAGTGAACTGACGATTCCGTGAAATCTGTCAAGGAATTCAAAGAGTCAACATATTGCCAAAAGCATATGTCCGGTAAAATTGGTGAACACCAATCCGGTCCGGTGATCGGTACAACTCGATTGACACTAACCTAAAATCCGGGGATTTGTCTGATCCCAGAAACCATAGCCCAATCACGTGTTTCAATATGTTATATAAATGTTTCACTAACATCTTAAACGAACGTATTGAGAAAGCCGTGAAACCGATGTTGCAGCGGATAGTTGAACAACGAGCCTCTTTGGAAAACTCGCTTTTTCATGAGAACGAGCAAGCGTACAACAATATCTAGACTGGTTCAGTTCCAAAGAGGTATCGAGCAGGGAAATTCTCTGAGTCCTCTGCTATTTTGTATCTCGCTATTGTCACTATTTGTTGCTCTTCCAGAATAGCAAGGTTAGAAGTGTGGATCGACTAGTGAATGTGTGCATAAGAGTATTCATCTGTTTTATATGGATGATCGAAAATTTATGCATCACATCAGACGAGGATCAATTACATTGACCTCTGAACATCACCCTCACATATTCAAGAGATATAAGGTATGGAATTCGGATTAGACAGTTGTGCAGTCCTTCATTTGCACAGAGGATGGTTAGAATCCATTAACAACGATATGGATCTTGTCAACGGAAACGTCATCCGCCATCTTGGCGCCGACAAAGCCTGCACATACCTGGGAGTGTCTAATCGACATGTCCAAAATGTGCAAACTGCTCAAACGTCCATCGTTAAAAAATACCGGTGCCATCTCCGTCAGATCTGGTAATCACTATTGGCGGGGAAAAGTAAAGTGGCAGCCACCAATATGCTGGCTCTCTCACCAGTACTCTATTCATTTATTGACGAGCCATGGGATCTTGACTGACGTACACGGAAGAAGCAATGCAGTTTGCATCCAAGATCTTCCGTGGAACGACTGTATTTGACTAAAAAAGTAGGAGACCATGGCCTTTTGAATTTGGAGTGTATGCATGATAGATTAGTCCTCAAAACAGCATGCGACATGATTAATCGAACGTAGGATCCCCTGATGATGCTAGTTAACAGCATGAAATTTAGGGGAAGAGGTGTTTATGCGAAACCAGCTGCATAAAAGCTCAGTTTTCAACATGGGACGTTGTGGCCAATATACGGAAAGAGTAACTCAGTATGTTAGAGGGACGGCATATCGACAAGTCGCAGCATGGACAATTTTTTTGAAAAATCCAACAACTTGGCTTGTTAGTAGACACCATCTTCTCTTTTTTAAGATCAGCCAGTTTGAAATCCAAGACCAAGGGTTTCAACTTTGCGTGCCAGGGTGGGGTCATCAATACCTTAACGTACCGCCAGAACATCTTAGATCATATGGTGTAAAGTGCGCTTTATAGGTCATGTAGATGGCACGTTAAGACAATAATGAAGCTTTTGACAGCATCCCCAAGATATGCAGTCTCAGACTACATCGAATCTCACAATGCGGCTTTCCGAGTGCTCTATTACCATTGCAGCAGTACCAACATTATTGACGCGACCCCAGTTTTGCCGTACATCTTAACTGACATTGAATCTGCAGTCAGAAATTAATCGTACCGTACATACTGAAATTACTCGTTTTCGACAAGTATACAAGTATCAGTCAATAAGCCTGACATTGTTCTTGTTGACTTCGAAAAAACATCATTTTCATCATGGAGTGCTCTACATCAGCAAAGACAAATATAATCAGCAAAGAGAATGAAAAACGGATGAAGTATGAGAAACTCCTGTGCAAAATCCGCAAATGTTATTAAGGATTTAAAATCAAACTCGTCGTGGTTCTAATTAGAGTGTTGGGAGAAGTGAGACTAATTTTCCGCGAAAACATCGAAAGCATTCCGGTCTGTCAACAACATGCTAATTCCATCGCAAGCTGAATGCAGAAAGTAGTGCTTCGATGGTCGCTTTGTCTTCTGAGATCAAATCACAAAATTCAAAATTGCGGATCCAAGATGGCGGACCATATTAGGAAAAAGTTGCTTGATCGAGAGAAACTGCGTTCATGGGAGTTGTCGGGATAGCTGATTACGAATATGTTCTAAAATGTTCAATATTCAAAATGGTGGATCCAAGATGGCGGACAAAATTAGGGAAATGTTGTCTGATTTGAATCTGCCATCTCAGTTTTCAAAATTCAAAACGTATTTCACAACATATTTCGGAGCCCCAAAATCTCAGAATAAAAGTTTCCAGGCATAAATATGTTATTTTTAAAATTCCTGTACTGCCATTTGGAATTTTGGAATTCTGACCCCGGATTCGTCATCAGCGACCATAAAATCTCAGTTTTATAAAAACCCCTTAGTAAAAATTGCCATGAAAATCGAAACTGAAATAAGCTGGAAAACGCTTTTTTCTTCACAAAGTGCATTTTTTTAGAGTTTGTTTATTTATAACTATTTTACAACAAATGAAATTTGAATATTAGTGGTATGATATTGTAGACAAATACCTTAGCTTCTAGAAGAACCAACTAATATTTTTAAATACGTCAAAATTTAATTTTTATAAATGAAATTATCTGATAGAAAAGGTGGTCCCTGAGAGGACCACCATGCTTTAAAGGGTTAAGGGTATCCAACATTTTCGACCCTCGATGGTGCCTAATGCATAATTCCCCCTCCATTAAACACAAAAATAAAAATGCATACCAATGAATCATCAATTCCACTAACAAATTTAAATGGTGGTTGTTGAAAAAGGATTTGATCCGTGAAATTATTGTTACATTGTTACATTGGCATACTTAATATGGTTTAAGAAATAGTAATGCATAATAATGAAAGCATCTAAAACTGCTGGAATGTGTCAGAATGAATTTCAAATAATACTACCACATCAACTCCACTTCATGTACAAGAGCAGACATTTCTTATTTTATTACTCATCAACAACAAAAAAATGCCACTTTTAACACTTTTGGTAAATTAATGGGGCATTCTACTTTATTTATGTATGTATATTTCAAGTTTATCGATAACCTTCTATACTAATAAAAATATTAGAATTTGTTTTTCATAAAATTTAACATTTTTTATGTTACTTTTGTCCCTGGTATTTTTTTCTCATAATAAGAAATAATGTGGTTAAAATGTATTTTTAAAAAGTGACTGAGAGCTTTAATAGCAAATATGTTTCCGAAAAGTTATTTTTTTGCAAAACTGATTGTAACAACATTTAGCACATTAAAGGCTACACAAAAACAACAAAATGAGAAAATTTGATCACATGACCCTTTCTTTTTTTATCAAAAACCCCAGGTATATGCAGAAACATACAGAACTGCATTCGACTGATTAAAAAAAGAATTCATTCAAAACAAATTAAGGTTACGTCTAGGATCCAACTTTTCAATAAATTGAAGTAAATAAGTAATCTCTATAGAAGTAAAGTTTGATGAATCTTAATACATATTACTTTACAAATAATCTTGACATGTATTTACCATTTCATTAAAGTTTTTAAAAAATAGAAAACGAGTAAAACCATATTCTCGATAAATAATTTTATTATGAATTTACTCAGAAATTTTCTTAATTGAATTCTGTAACCATTATTCATAAGGCAGTATGTAATGATTATTTCTGAATTAACCCCTTAACGCCTGAAATGGCATTTTTTATACTTCATTATCAATCAAGTATACTTCATATCAAAATGGAAGTTGAAAACAATTGAAAGGTACATATTCTATTGTTTTCGAGGTCGCTCTTCAAGATTCTGAGGTAGAAATTGAGTTTCAGCCATCAGAAATTCCAATATGGCGCCGAACTTTTAAAAAAATTCCAAAAAATTGGAAATTATTTATTCCTATCAATTTTTTTCGAGCTATTAGAATATTGGGATTCTATTGAAACTCTGAACAAAGGTCAACAAAATACTTCAATATTAAGGAAAAATTTTACTTTTATACCCCACATCATTTTAACGACCTCAAAATGGCGTCAACAATGAAAATTTCTTTGAAAAATTTCTGAACGTTCTAACTCAAAAACTACATGGTGTTATAAAAAAATGCTAAAAATGAAAAGTTCTTAGAATTAATCGAGAAATTTTGTTTCAAAATTTTTTTCAAAATCATAATTTATTTATGAAAAATTCTGAAAAAAATTTGGTGTATTCACTTATGAATTCTACGAGTTTTTTTGTTCGAAAAGTTTTTCCAAAAGTTAATAGATTTTGGGGGGAAAAAATCCTAAACTATAATATTTGAAAATCATTTCCTCGAAAACTATCAACTTTTCGAAAAAATTGCAAAGAACAAATAACTCTTAGAATTCATCAGAGAATACACTAAATTTTTATCAGAATTTTTTGTAAATAAATTACAATTTTGAAAAAAATGTTGAAAAAAAATGTCTCAAAATGTCATCAAAAAATTTTGAAAAAATTCCACTATATCGCTTGATGAATTTTAAGAACTTTTCATTCTGGGCATTTTTTTTTAAAAGTTGGTATTTTTTGAGTTAGAGCGTCCAGAAATTTCTCAAAGAAATTTTCATTGTTTCGTCCATTTTGAGGTCGTTAGAATGATGTAGGGTACAAAAGTAAAATTTTTCCTTAAAATTGAAGTATTTTGTTCACCTTTTTCAATAGAATCCCAATATTCTAATAGCTCGAAAAAAATTGATAAGTATAAAAAATTCCCAATTTTTTGGACATTTTTTCATATTCGGCGCCATATTGGAATTTCTGATGGCTGAAACTCAATTTTGACCTCGGAATCTTGAAGAGCGACCTCCAAAACAATAGGATACGCACCTCTCAATTCTTTTCAACTTTGATTTTGATACGAAATACTTGATTGAATATGAAGTATAAAAATTGTCATTTCAGGCGTTAATGGGTTAATTGAAATCTGTAACCATTATTCATGAGGCAGTATGTAATGATTATTTCTGAATTAAAATGCTCTGAGAAGCATCAAATTTAATTGATAGATGTTATTTATTTTTTTTAATGCATTCTTATGTATAAATTCATTTTTTAATTTGTCGAATCTAGCTCAGTCAGCTTTCTTTTCTGGGTGGATAGTTCTGTAATGATATTACTGTTATGCTGCATTATAGTTTTGTAGTTAAAAACAAATTTAACCAATTTAAGTACAATACAACAATAATCATTAAGAGAATAAAATTTTTGTTATTTTTTTAAATTTAAATGAATATTACGGTGAGTAAAGCTTCTGATTTATAATAATATATTATTACTCATAACGTAATGTTCATTTTTATAACATAAATGTTTACAATCTTATGGTTTATTATTTGATAGTCAAGAGACGTAAACGCCCATAATTAAATAATGAAACTCGTAATTTCAATATTATGTCAAATCTACAAATTTGCAAAGTAAGACTGACGAGATTAATTTGGAAGGTGGCTTAAATCTTAATTTACTATAATACTAACTTACCTAAAATTCCAATTTTCATGGATTTCTTTTTCTTCTTCAAGTGTCTTAATTCTTTTAGCCTGTTCCATATTTTTTGCTCAGCATTATCCCTAATAGCACATGTAACTAAGAGAATAATATTTGCTTCATGAATGTTAGTTGTTCGTACATAATTCTTCTTTTGTAAAATGCCCATCACAACTTCAGCATCACTGACATTCATTTGACAACCATATACATCATAGTACACTGTAATAGAAATAATTTACGAATTACCTTTTCAACAAATTCTTTATTCTACGATATAATAAAATATAGACCTTTTTGTTGTTCTCCTTGAGTATCATGTATATAGGGAATATGCGAACTACTCAATATTTTATTTTTTTTTAGAAACGCTGAATTTTCCAAAATAAAATCAGCAAGATCTGGTCCTTGTGAAATATCAATTTTCTTTTTAACATCTGTATTTATTTGTGTACAATCAGTCTTCGGATCTTCTTCAGAAGCTTGTTGTGAACTTGTGCACAAGTTTTTCTGAACACATTGAGTTTGAAAATCGACACTCGACTGAACGCCTGCATATTTACGTCTCCACGTTATATTACGGATTACAGGGCGAGATATAGCACAACGTAAGCCAGTCATTATGTTCTTAAATTTATTTTAGATTTAGGTTCTTATACACATCTTATAACCTAAAAAATTAAAATAATTCAAAATGTAGAACAACTTATTTGCGGGTTAAATACTAATATGCTATTATGTCCATTCTACGTATTAATCACTAAATTATTTATAGGATGTTATACAATTTATGATGTTACATTGAAAAAGAGCAATTCTTCTTTTATAAGCATATACATGTATATATAATTTAAAATATAATATATACTCATACAGTCATAGGTGCACACGACGTTTCTGTGTGCAATTTGCAGGTTATGACACCCTGTGTCATAAAAGATTTTCGATTTGGTTAAAATCATTAAAAATTAACAGACAATTGTAAGTATTTTTTATAAATTGATTTTCAAGTCTTAATAATTTTTAGGAAGTTTTTAAAGGGCAAATAAATACGTATATGTACATAAATAAAATGTCATGTGTGTTTCTTGTATAAGGAAATAGAACCAATGAGCTTCGCATTTTTATTCTTTCTATTTTTCATTGGTTTAATTTCCATGGAAACCAAACGTGTATCTTTCAATTAGACCAATCACAGTGAAGTTCCTTGAATATTGACAACGCATGATTGGCTAACCGGATAAGTTTCACTATGGTTGAATAACCGAGTACTCCACTCCTAGGGAGCTAGGGGAAATTCTTCCGGAAGTCGCAACTTCGAACCTCTCTTATTCTAATTGCCTTTCTTATTCTAATTGTCCAACCTCTCTTATTCTAATCGTTCCCCCACGAGTGTTCTCCCACTATCACACTAAAAGTCAACGAAAAATATTGTCCACGATTCACAAGCTTGCCAAAGTAAGTGGGGGTAAGGGGAAAATTAGAATAAGAGAGGTCGGCGCCATCTTGAAAAACTTTACTAATTAGAATAAGAGAGGTCCTACTGTAGTTTTAAATAAATTATTCTATGAAAAAATGCTTTTAATTTGCTCCGCCGAAAAATATGTCATTTACAGATCAGATAATTCAAGACCTATATGTAGTGAACAAATATGATGGAATTTTTTGCAACTTATTTTTTAAATCGTTCGGTTCTTTTGCCTCCTGAAATCAGAAACTTGTCTGCCACATCAGAGGAATTGCGAAATTCACCGAAAGATTGATACAGACCGGGATGAAACGCCAGAGAGAGGTTCTCTCCATTTTTAATGGAAAAAATCTTTCTTGCTCGTCTGATGACAAAAATAATTTTTCCGAAAAAAACTTCCATCTGCTTAAGAAATATCTTTCGGTGAATTTCGCAACTCCTCTGATGTGACAGACAAGTTTCTGACTTCAGGGGGCAAAAGAACCGAACGATTTAAAAAATAAGTTGCAAAAAATTCGGATTTTCGGGATCACTGATTACGAATCAGGCCTCAGATCTTCAAAATTCAAAATGACGGACCGAAATGTAAAAACAAGTCAGATTCACCCTCGATTTCAGACGGCCATACTGCGGCCAGATTCGTAATTAGCGACCCCGAAAACCCCCGAGTAACAAATTTCAGCTATTTTCAGTGTAAAGAAAAATGTATGCTTCAAAGGGTTAATGGAGCTTACAGCAGATTTCGATATGCCAAAAGCCGCAGACACTTCGCCCTGCTTTTCTCCACTATCTAGTCGTTGTAAAATTGTTACCTTGTCAGCGATACTGACCTATACTCGTTTTCGCTTTCCTGCACTCCAAAAAATTGCACAAAAATATTGCAAATAAAGGTCATGTGCAGTATGATTAAAATATGTATTTCATAAAATACATAATCACCGAAAAAAATCATACTCTATATGCATACTTCCCATTATCGGCAACATTTTTTTTACTGCTGTTCAACTTCGAAATCCTGGAGTGTGCGTACTTTACGCGTGATACACAAATCATACAAACGTTAATTGCAGCGTAATTTATTAAACCGTTTTTTAATTATGAATAAATTTTTAGAATCATATGTAATTGACGCACCGACCCGGGAAACGACATGGTGTAATACTTATTACACCAGGGGGAAACAATACTGAGTGGTCAACTGCGTCACGTGACGAGACGCTTGGGGAGGGTAGAAATTCTTCTCCTCTTTTGTCCACTATACATGGGTAACGAAAATTTGTCTGTTCCAACGTCTCTACTATACGTAGGTTCTACTATAGGTACAGTGATCCTCGTCCTAACCCATATGTTTCGTTTCATAAAAAATGGTCGCCCCCTTCCAAACGCATATCCTCCCACACTACAGCAAAAGTCTCTTTGCATATATCACACTGAGCATGCGCGTAGATGTCTCACTAGCAATGCTAGCAACTAAGAATCGTGTTGTGGGGAAAGGAACGAAGAGGAACCTATGCATTTGGACGGCATATGCGTTAGGCCGGGTACCACTGTACAGTGGTCCTCCCTATATTTTATCCTTTCGAGTCCAGAGAAGACATATAGTAGCGCCTTTCTTTTGAACACATGTACAGTAGGGTCACCTTTATTGTATACTGCAGATTTTTCAAAATGGCGGTGGTCTCCCTTATTCTCTGCTTCCCCTTTACCCCCACTCTTAGTGGTCGACGGTCGAAAACGGTTCGAGATTCGCTCAGCCTCGAAGGTTAGGTTAGGACACAATGGAGGAGGGAAGCCGACCGAAGGGGAATATGTATATGCAATAAGAGATCCTAAATCCAGGATCCAGAGAATAAGAGATGTCTAGAGAATAAGGGAGACCCTACTGTATGTACATATGTGGACTGCTACTACAAGCACATGAAGAATGGTGGGGGAACTTACGAGGGGAAAAAGTTAAAATAAGGGGAGGACTACTGTAAGTGTTATATACGTGCATTTCGAGTATATATATGCTTTCTTCTCGGGTCTTCCCATCGTTTATCGTTCCGATTTTTCACGCACATTAATCTAAGAAAACTGCGTGTGGCCTCGCCGTTACTTGTAAATCACTTTTTACGTTGTAATTTGC
Source organism: Trichopria drosophilae (assembly GCA_030407085.1). Lineage (NCBI taxonomy): Eukaryota > Metazoa > Arthropoda > Insecta > Hymenoptera > Diapriidae > Trichopria > Trichopria drosophilae. Next base: position 66,670,035 of record CM059586.1, on the reverse strand, counting down.
AAAATTAAGAATTGAGTCAAATTTAACTTTGCGAAGTCTCGTCTCGATGTTATCTGCCTCAGGGAAAGCAACCAAGTACACCTCGTCCATATTGGGATACTTCCGTAATTGACTTTCCGTAGTCCGTAAGTATATAGGGATATTTCAGCCTTACATATTTTGAAACACGCATTACGGAATCTACACTATGTTTCTGGTTTTTGCGGAACACGAAAGCCGGCGGGAAACCGTCATTTTCGGCGACGCGTGTTGTATATTGTCGTAAAAACGTAAACATACGATACTCAATACAGTATTTTTGGCCTTGCTCGCCATGAAATATGCTGAATATTAAGTTCGAAAATTGTTTATATGATGGATGAAAAGGTTTGTCGCAGAAGTTTTTGGCCTAATCTTATGAATATTAATTTATACCTATTTTTAGGCTTTACATGAGGAACTGGATGCATTACGAAAGACACAAGCACAAATTCGGCAACTTTATTCCCTTCTCCGAATATTTCGGGGCGATTTGGAGAAAATGACAAATAATTACAAATCTCTGAGTACTTTAAAATAATAAGTACAACGTATACAATTGAATGAACATTGTTGTTTCCATTTTATAATACCTGTGCCCGTTCTTGTTCGTTATTCATACCCTGATCGTAAGTAAAGACATTCAAATATATAATGAGATTTTATGCTGATGTCAAACCTTAAAAACAAAAACAAATAAATATTCCAATTTTTATTAGCCTGTCGATACAAGATGGCAACTACTTTAAGTAGAAAGAGCATGGGAGTTCGCTTTGAAGAACTCCAGCGAGATGATAGTTTTGGCTCGATATCTTCACCTTCACGCCGACGGCGTTCCATTATTCCCACTCCTGGTGCTAATTTGGAAGAGAATGATGACGAAGCTGAAAAATTGGCCAGACGCGAGAGGATCGAGTCAGCTGCGAGTCCATCGACTCCAAATTCAACACGTACCGATAACCGACGCCAGTCGCTTGGATTGTCATCAATTTCTCATATGACTTTACCGGACTTGACTGTACAAATTGCTCAATGTATTAAGCTTAATGCTGAAAACAAAATTAATGACAAAAATGCATTTCAATTGAAAATGATTGATTATTTAGCATTGACTTTGAAGAAACAAGATGTCGCTTCCACCGATTTGCAAGTAGCCAGTACTTCTTTAGATGTCAGCACTAAAATTTATGGTTTTAGAGTTGACCGAGTCCATACAGATCTCTTAAAGATTGTAAGTGGTATTGCAAAAAATAAGGAAAAAGATCCAGCGGGTGCGGAAAATATAACTGATGATGGGGTGGGAGAGGACGGAGAACAGCAAAAAAAGAAAAAGAAAAAGAATCGAACGCACATTCTTGCAACAGACGAATCTTTAAAGGGGTCGATCGAAACTTATGATCCCATTGCGTTGATGCGTCAAGGAACTAAGGAAACGCAAACATCGGACATGTTATATTTAGCGCACATGCCTGTTCATGCGAACCAAGGTTTCTGGCATAATTTGTATGATGATGTTGTTCTTGATGAACTCCCTGAACAAAGAGAGATACAAGTTACAAAAGTAGAAATACTATTATTTGACCCTAGTATTATTGATAAACCAATTTCTCAATCATTTGACAATTTCAAGTTTCTCGGTTGGTCCCCTGACGATGAACCATCAAATAATACTGAACCAGAAATAGACACCAGTAAAACTGATTTTCAATTTGATCTTGATGCTAGTTTACCAACAGAGGATCTGGATCATCATGAGTTTATGGATCATGGGGGTGATTTTTCTGAAGAACACTGCCATCGCCAGCAACGAAACGAAGCGGTAGAAAATATAGTAGATTTCCATGACATTATAGAGAAGTCGGCTGCAAAAAATACATCACTTGAATACAGTTATATTCAAAAAAATATTTGGATTAAGTGGGCGGGACCATCCCATTGGAAAATTATACACGACAGGAACCTTGTACGCAATAAACATGATGAAGCGTGCAAACAGGCACCGATGAAGAAAAAGAAAGACATAGAATTTACTTACGAAAAAGAGTTGAGAGACTCTATAATGGAAAAAACAAATCAATTAAATCGTAATGCTAAATTACAAACAAAAACAGCTAAATTTAATTGGTCGGAGGAAAAAGTTACTTTTCCACCTGATATGCATTACGATATTAAACAAGCTTGCAATTACTTTCATAAGCCCTTAGAGTTTGTGCACTTTTCCAATAGTGAAAAGACGTCGACTACAGAGTTAAACGATGATGAATTTGATTACAATTACAACAATGAAAACGATATCTCAAATTTCATTCCTGATATTGGTGGTGACGATGAAAATATAAATAATGACGACCCACCGTTGAACTTTTCACTACCAACTGTCAGTCAGGATCCTGGTCCAAGTCAATTTGCATTTGTTGGTGACAATTTGGTTGCTGCGCCAAAACTTACAGATAAAATTTTTATTTCATATTCGCAGAGAGCAAAGAAGATTGATATGCGACAGCTAAAGAGAGCTCTGTGGGAAAACATAACGATATCGCCGAATGAAAAAGAAAAAGAAAATGTTAACTTGTCTCAATGTAACGAAGCAAATGCTGTAAAAACTGTGCAAACCAAAATAATGGGAGAAGTATGTAAAGAGTTGCCAAAGTCATTGTCTAAGGCAAATGCTGAAGCTCTTAGTTTACCTATCGCTTATGTATCGCTCCTACATTTAGCAAATGAAAAAAGTTTGTTAATTGTTCCGCTATCCGATTTATCGGATTTGGTTATTTCTCAGGACCACGAGAACTCTGAGAGCAGCAAAGACGATAAAGAATAATACATTGTAAAGAAGAGAGAATAACAACTGCATGTATATTGACTATTACAATTTACAATTTGGTCGTGTGATGCGAATGTGTACGTTAGAAGAACTTGCTCATATTCTGTTTACTAATGTAAGTTTTATATATATATGACATTGTAAATATAATAAAAAGATCTGCAACATTTTTTTTAATAAATTTTTGTATTAATGTTTTTTAATTTTTTATAAAAAAAAAAAATATGTACAAACAGAGAATTATACGATGAATTGAAATAAAATTTTATACATATTGATAAATCCATTAAATTTAATGTTTAAGAAGAAATTTAATCCCATATAGGTTTTAATATTAAGAAAATTAAAACTGAGAAAAAATTGTTTATTATATACTCTCCAATTTTTATATTTTTAGAAAATAAATAAATAATTGGTTAATTACTTCATTACAACTCAGTTGTTTATTTTCCATTGATTTTCCTGATTTTTGGGATTTTTCCTAGAGGGCAAAAAATTAATACATTAATTTCGCCATTAGGGCAGTGAATCTCCCAATACATTTTCCGTGAGGGCAGAAGAAATCAAAGAATAAAAGTTGCTTTATGCATTTGAAAGATTTTTTATTAGAATAGTATTTAACATTACTATATAATAGCAAAAAATATTTCATGTTATGGTTTTAAATTTCTGTTAAGATTAAGTTATAGAGAAAATGTAGTGTTACTTTTAAAGTGACTTGATCGTTTAGGACTGGAAATTCAGGGGTGCCATAGGTGGCACCTAAACTGTGTTTACATTTCTATATTTTTCTAAGTAAATTGACTTGAAACGCATCTAATACAGAAGCACAATTACAATTAGCAAAATTAAAATAATTTTCGATGATGAAACACTAAATGTGCTCAAAATTTAAGTGAAGAGCCATTGAAATTTAGAAAAAAAAATACTTTTTTTGCAATAACTCTGCTTTTTTTCAAGGTATTGTAATGAATGAGAGCTCATTTTCAATCATTTTTAAGCCCTACAAGTCATTCCTGATAACATTTGTCCTGCTGTGAATATCTCTGATGAAAAACGCGTTTGGTACTGACGATGTGGGTTTGTCACCAATTCTTCAACATTAAGACTCAATTTTCATTACAAACGAAAATATGAGGAGGCAAATTCTTCGTCTTTTCAAGCTCTACAACTTTTTCTAGTTTGTCATTTCGTTAGGTAATTTGCGAATTGAGTTAGATGCGAAAAACCGCAAAATTGGCCTATTTTACCATTTTCGAGGCCATAACTTCAGAAATATTCACCGCAGGATAAATGTTCTCGGGAATGAATTGTATGGCTTAAAAAAAGCTTGAAAACGAGCCCTCATTCATTGCAATAACTTGAAAAAAAGCCGAGATATTGCAAAAAAAATAATTTTTTTTCTAAATTTCAATGGCTCTTCACTTATATTTGAGCCTTAGATCCAATTTTGGTACAGGAAAAAGTTACTTAGAATCAACTCAGGAATCTACTATTAGCCGGTTGGCGTAGACAAAAGGATCACTCTGTATACTCAATCACTACTTATTAAATGTTTAATTTTGTTTATGTATTCCCAATCTGCCAAAATAGTTTTTAATTAAGCGTTTGGTCAATGAAATTGTATGTTTTATTAATTTTTTTGTATTTGTTATGTTCTTATTGTCTGACTCCAACTAACCATAACTGATAGCATACAAAATAAATCTCTTTTTTGCTTTTATTACGGCTACAAATACGTCATGTTTTGTTCGGATGTTATTTATTTATTACGTTTTGAAATATTATTTATTGTGGTTTGTTAAACAATAACATTGAATGTTAGTGTGGAGATAAGTTGACTAAATATTATTTTTCTGTTTATTAACTTTAATTAATTTATGTGAGTGATTTCTAATAGATTTTTAAATATTTTCAATGAAATATGTATTATTATTTAATTATGTATTCTTAAATGTTATAAGGTATATTTTTATTTATATTATATTTTAGATATATTTTATTTATATATAAATATTTATTAAGTATTTAGCTGTGTCTCACCCTTTGTGCTCTTTTAGTGATACAATAAAGACATTATTATTATTATTATTATTAAATTAGAAATAATTATATCGATGTTCTTGTTGACAATTTGTACAACTTTTCACTTTGGCTTCCAATGTTTCCTTGGAATTGCAGATAACGTCATATTTTCTATGAATATTTCAAATCGTTGTAATATAATCAACTAAAATCTTGTTTTTTTATGGATTACTACAATATTTCTTACTGTTTTAAGTTTTGACAAAATGTTTGAATGAAATTGTACGTTCTCAACATTTCTATAACGTAAATATTTAGGTATTTAACTACTCTTTTTCTTAATAAATATAATTTGTATGGTGCTCTATGTTTTCTGAAGTGTGTCGTATATGTAGTATTTTTTCGGCAGGGAAGTAGTCGGGAACCCAACAATCGAGATTGGGTAGGATTGGATTGAAAATTTCCATTCGTTTTGAGTTCATACTTTGATTCCTTAAATATGTATTCAAATGGATTGAATTCCGAAGAAAGGAATCCATCTGTATTCAATTTTATGAACACAATCGTAAAGCTTTATTTGCTGAATTGAAATGGATTGAATTCCAAAAATAGAAATCCGGCTGTATTCAATTTTATTAATAAATACGAATAAAAGCGTCGGTTCGTGAATTCATCTGAATCCAAAAACAGTTCTATTTTTTAAAACTACAATAGGCACCCAGTAAACGAAAACGAATAGAAAGTTAAAAATACGAATTGAAATGAATTCAAGTGAATAAAAATGAATTAAAAAGTGGATTCAATTAATCATTTTCATGCGTATTAATTCATTTTAATTCACTTGAATTCATTTTAATTCGTATTTTTAACTTTCTATTTGTTTTCGCTTACTGGGCATGCATCTAAATTCAAATGTACAAATAAAAAATATTGTTACTAAATTCATCTGAATCCAAAAATAGTCTTGTATTAAAAAATAATGCATTTGAATTCATATAAATATGATCTTTTGAATCATAAATCTACCCTGGCGAAAAAATCAGATTGAAAAGGAATGACTTTCATTCCGTCTTAGTCAGTTTCATGCTGTAATCTGTCCCCTATCCAATCCTGGCCATTCCTGTCGAATGTGTTTTGGAATGACTCAGGATTCGTTAGGATTGAACTCGCAGAATGAAACGGATTGCAAATCGAGTGAGAATAACCGAAGACTTGTTCGGATTGAAATGGAGGAATGAAACCGATTGCAAATATGATTCGGAATTACTCAGGATTCGTTCGGATCGAAATCGAGGAATGGAACGGTTTACATTTGTGTCTCGGAATGACTGAGGATGAAAACGGATAGAATTTTCCGGTATGTCATGGCTTGGAACGGAATGACAAAGTGACCCGGATTAAATTTGGATTAAATTCCCATCCGGAACTATCGCCAAGGTAGCCTTTGCCAATGATTAGTGTTATAATATTATTATGTAAGTTGTTTAACACGTTTCTTTACATTATTTAGTTTTGTAAGTTTATTCATCAAGTTTTTTTTTTATTAAAATTCTTCGATTTGTTTATGCTACAATATTTTGTTATCATTGTATAAGAGCAATAATGCCTGTGTAAAATTAATAAATAAAATAAATAATAATAATTAATAATTATTATAGGAAAATCGTTAATGATTCTTTCGTATTGTTACGCTAAATCTTATTACAAGAATTTAGTAGATAGGTTGTAACTTTTTCAAAATGATTCAGGGTAAAAGTCATAAAACCAAAACTTTACTATCCAAACGAAATATTGGCAAGAATATTTTGAAAGCTATACATGCTTCCTAAGATTCCCAATACTTATTTGAGAAGTAATGATTCAGAAGTTATTAAAGTTTCAATATGCTTTGTATTATGCTACCATATCTACTCTGTAATATTTATCTGTAATCTGTATATATAAAGAGTATATATAGACCTACAGATACACCATATAATGTCCAAAACACTTAAATCCCTTCATTCACTAAATGTTGCGAATCTAAATTCTAAACCTTGTGTTCTAAACTAACTCCAACTCACTAATGCGGTTTACGCGTTTTACCATATGATATAGCACACCTAGCACATATATTTCGACCAATCAGAGAATCTGAACTCCTGGCGCGAATCTCTGAAATCGTTGAATGTTCAATAAATTGGAAAAGAAAAACATCGAGATTCAGTCAGAATCCATGGGAAGTATAAAACGAAATTTGTCAACAAATAGTATGCAAATAACAGATTCGTTTGATCTTTTTAGCCATTATGAGAATAGAATCTTTAGATGCGAGAATTGCGAAAGAGCGAGCGAGCATAAGAGCGACAAAGATCGGCGAAATCCGCCGAGAGCGCTAAGCGCTTCGTCGGACCGAAGCACCGAAGTTCGGAGGTCGCGGAAGTAACATGGCGGCCGTGCAAAGTTTTTACTGTCGGTGCAAGAGGTGCGAGAAAAGGCTTGTGACACTTTGACGGACAAGAACTTTTTGGAAAAGCTCACCGAGATTAAGAGTTGAAGGATCGGCGAACCTGTTACCGCCGCGAGGCAGGTACGAGGAAGTGCGGAACCGATCTTATTCGACGCGTGTGCCGAAAATTCGCGTCCGTCCCGTGAAGTGCGGGACTCGCGACGGGCGGCCCGATGCGGGTCGCGAGTGACTTGCCGAGAGCAAATGATGACTTCGATGCTGCCCAGCTTTAATCCGCCAATTGTGAAGCGGCTGCTGGGCTGGAAGAAGGTCGAGGGCGAGGACAAATGGAGCGAGAAGGCCGTTAAGAGCCTGGTGAAAAAGCTCAAAAAGTCGACGGGCCTCGAGGAACTCGAGAAAGCCATCACCACCCAGAGCTGCAACACCAATTGCATCGCCATACCGAGGTATAACAGTCCCCCGGTGTCCAGACCGATTCTTCTCCAGGCTCCGAAACCTCTTCCACCTCGTTTCGCTTGTCAACTAAACACTCGCAGATCTATTACAGCAAAACTAGCCCTCGCTCTTTACTTATCGCAAAATTCTTGAGATTCCTTCATTTCATTTGCTCCGTTTCAACATCCTTAACAAAGTCCTTTATTCCGGGGCAGTTTGTGCACTTTTTAAGCGATTTTACACCCACATGTTCATTATACACCCATTAGTGTTTCGACAGCCGTTCTATGTCAAACTTAGGTCGTGTGTTTTGGTAGCAAACTTTTTACATTGGTCATATAAAAAAAAAACTTGTTATTATACTAAAATAAACTTGATAATACTATATTACAAATCAAATTAGAATTTTGAACAAAACTCGTTTTTATAACAAGTGAAACTAAATTCTGACATTGATAAGGACTAAATAGATATACTGAGAAGAGGAATCACAACTTCATTTCAGCATAATTAGAAATATTACGACATATCGACAACTGACAGATTAGGTGACATTAGTAAACAGTTGGAAGAAAAACAAAAACAATTGTTAGGATTTACTTAATTTTAGTTTGTTATTGTCTTTATGTCAACTGCATCGGTTTGTTTTATTATTTTTAGTTCAACATTTATCCCAGAACAACATGACCTTGTTGTTCTTATGACTATTATTAGAAATTGTCAACTACATTGGAATATAGTTGTTAATGCAAAAAACAAATAAAGTTGGTAACACGATTTTTCTATTAATAATGAAAAAAGCCACAATTATTACATAAATATTAATAATTTTGTAATCCTTATTAATATTGTTTTATAAAAACACTACGACTAATTGACTGTAAAGACGAGTTTCATTCTTTGTGATACGCAGTATCGTCTATTACTTTCCTCATAGTCCCTGTCACACAAAGGATACGAATTGTATATAAAAATTTAGGCAAACCACACTGAAAACAAATTTTATAATTCATATGATTAAACCGAATGGCAAAAGTGGTTCTAACCATAAAGGAACTTAAATATTTCTTTTTGTACACTGCCCTGCAAATTACCCACTTTCAACACAGAAAATTTACAATGAGGAATATAAAAGTTCTAAACTTTCGATATCAACTACTTGTGACTGCTCGGTTACTCGAAATTGTACCATTTTTAGATTACTTCGTGCATTGCTTGTACCAGCCCCTGGAAATCGAAATTCGTCAAATTCTTGCGAGTTATTTAAAGAAGTGAAACCGAAGATTTTTACATCACTTTCATCTACTTCTTCATATACAATTCGATAAATGTCATCATCCGACTTTGGTTGCCACCAATATCCGATATACCTACAAATAAATCAATGCATGTACTACAATTCAAATATTAATTAAACAATAGGTTTTCAAGCAATTATAATTTTTGCATTAATAATAATAATAAAAATTTACTGAATTTACCTTGTAAATTCTTCTTGCATAACGTATGACGGTGTTCCTGCAGTTAGCGGATCGTTTGTTAAACTTCGACCTCCTTTTCTCGCATACGTCAATCTTACAGAACATCCTATAATACTATGTGACAATGGTAAATCCCCTGCGCTAGTATGCGCAACTACAGAATTATTTTGTGGACAAATTTGCGGACATAATTTTGCACCAGTTGTTGACATTCAAAGTTCAGATGGAACAAGCGGGCCAGGCTAAATATCAAAATATTATAATGGTTTATTTTTTTTTTAACAAAAGTGGTTCGGAATCCACTATAAATTGTAGGGCATATATACATGTCCCAACTCAAAGTTGGGGTAACTAAAAAATCAAAAAACCAAACAAGTAAGTTTGCAATTATTGTAAAATTAGAAATAATGTAAGATATGCAATATCACCGGTGTGCTGAAAGGCGGTGGACGGTGGGGTGTGGTTTCCTTCAGAAACCTCACATGGGTGCCTTTTTTTTTTATTTTTTTTTTTTTTTTTTTTGTAGCATTAAAAACATATGACTCACGAAATTTTAGACATTTAAATTTAAAAGAAACTCATTAAAATGTTATAGTAATGCAATGACCATAAATCCTGTATCAATACATTGATATAAGCTTCCAGCTGCTGGAAAAACTAACTTTCCACATTTTGCATGCATTTCGTAACTCGTAATACCCCATGCGACCAACCTCTTCCGTTCCCAAAGTAATTGTTCTTCTCTAGAAAACCGATTTCATGAAACACTGAAATGCAACAATTTTTAATATTTGCAAGATGATTAAAAATTACATATTGTCTATTTTCAAATATACATGAAGGAAATTGAATTAATCGGAGCAACAGATAGACTGTAATTGTTGTAACTTTTCATTTTATCTATTCTTTTGTAATATTCAGTTCTGATAATTCATGAAAATGTATAATATTTCACTGTCAAAAATCAAAATGAATTTTACAACGTTGAGCATGGACAAAAAAGTTACCCACTTTCAACACAGTCAACTTACAATGAGGAATATTGTAACTTTGTAACTTTCAAAACGTTACTTTTCATATAATATTGTATATTTTTCCTCGATTTGTAAAATTACAATGCAATGTGGGTAAAAAAATTACCCATGAACAACGTTGTACGAGTACACAGTTTGGTTTATTTCCGAGATGCAACATTGTAAATTTACAACGCAATCTTGAACTTTAACTTCAATTCGGAAAAAAATCCTATACTTAACGTAGTATTATTAAACAAATTTTATGTCCGAATTTTACCAGTGCGGTGTAAATTTCATTTTGATTTTTTACGGTGTATTTTAAAACATGAATTTATTTTGACAATTCAGGTACTGTTTACAAACAAGTATTCTTGTAAACATAGTGTACTTTCCATATTTATTATATTTTTATGTGATTTAATTAGACCAAAACTGTCAATAACAATAGATGGTTATTTCAATGTATGAACAGTTACGGATGTATGATAAATGTTCGAACGAAAAAATGTTCGACCAATGTAATTTAGACTTTTGACTCGTGTAAAATATACGATCGAACATTTTTTCGTTCGAACATTTGTCATACATCCACAGTTACTATAAAATCCAACTGCACTGTAAAAAATGAGAATTAATTTTACAGTCTCATTGTAATATTCATTGTATACGAAGGACTACGCACATTTCATAGGAATTAAAAGTTCCATGTGCAAATGGACGCAATTGAAATATAATGAAGTTCAAGGCATCCTGATAGAAGTTGTCATAGTCCAAAAGCAAAGAAATTGACAGTTTTCGAGATATTAACCACTTCAGTGGTAGCTGTTTAAAAAAAAAAAGTGCCAGAAGTGGTGCAGCCCTGTACTTAACCCTCCTGCGCACAAAGCCGAGTATACTTGTCCAAACGAAACGTGCCCGTATGCATGGGGACGAGTATACTCAGCCTAACGTTCTTGTTAATAACTTTTGATCAAAGTAACTTTAAGATGCGAATGAAATTACAAATTGAAGCTTAAGGTTTACAGATTATGATATAAATAATTGCAAGCCTGAATGTTAAATATTTATAAGTAAATAATACTATAACTTATTGACAAATTTCGAATAAAAATAATCAGTTTTTTAAATTTTAACCCTCTGTACCACGAACTTTTCTTTTCATCTAATCGACTCAAAACTTGTTACTCTGAGATTTTTGAGATCGCTGATTACGAATCCGTTATCAGATTTTCGAAATTGAAAATGGCGGATACAATATGGCTAACTAAACTTCAAATTCTTGGATGATTTACACGATCCGCCATTTTGGATTTTGGAAGTCTGACTCCAAATTCGTAGCCACCCAAAAAACACCTATATACCAAGTTATAAGAAAATCCGACTGCGTGAAAAATTTATGAGTTTGCAAAGCGCTTTTCCGGGGAAAACTCGTGCGCAGGAGGGTTAAAATATCGAAAAACGGTGAAACACGGGTTCCATTTTTTCCTAAAATATATCATTTAACATTTCATTAATCATTTAAAAAATCAAGTAATATTTCACATTTATGTCGGCTATCTTGGATCCACCATTTTGAATTTACAAAATCTGACTTCAAATTCGTAATCAGCGACCCAAAAAATTCCCGAGTACCAACTTTCATCAAAATCAAGTAAATTTTTTACATTTATGTCGGCCATCTTGGAACCGACATTTTGAATTTTCAAAATCTGATTTCAGATTCATAATCAGCGACCCCGAAAACCCCCGAGTAACAATTTTCAGCTGTTTTCCTTATAAAGAAAAATGTGAGCCGCACATTTTAATAAATTTAGCAAATTTACAGCCGCCATATTGGATCCGCCATTTTGAAATTTCCCGTTTTGACGACAGATTAGGATTCAGCGACCCAAAATATCTTGGTATACGAAGTTTCATGCAAATTCCTTAAGAATTGTAAACGTTATTGCAAAATGTACACATATGATCCATTACCACGTTTGTCAATAATTTTTTTTTTACATATATGATCCATTACCATTGAAGTGGTTAAGTATTAAACATTAACCCTTTCCGGCAAGTAGCTAGTGGAAAAATGGTAGTCACAGACAAATGCTCAATAATTGGATTCACCTGAGAATTTATATACTGAGGTTTCTGAAGTGGCTGATTATGAATCTGAACTCGAATTTTAAAAATTCAAAATGGTAGATTCATGATTGCCTATCAAAATGTAAAAAATGATCTGATTGAGATGAAACTGAGTATGTATTGCGTTTTTTTTTTATGTTGCTGATTACAAATCTGATCTTGGATTTTAAAAATTCAAAATGTCGGATTCATGATGGCCGATCAATTGCAAAAAATTATCTGATCCATATTCTATGGGAAAAAACAGTATATTTTTGTATCTAAAAGGGGTAACCGCTCAACCTATTTGTTTATAACTATTCATTATGTTAATGACTATAGTTTAGTTTTGTATATATAAAAGTTTCAGAAGTGAATATCTGTTGTAAGTATAAAAAATAAAAAGGTTTTTAGAGTCGCTGATTAAAAATCTACTTTCAGCATTCGCAATCAGTGACGTCAAAACCCCTGAACACTCAGTTTCATTTCAATCGGGTCACTTTTTACATTATTAATTCTTAATATTTTATAGTTTAATGCTTAATATCTCGAAAAATGTCCATTTTTTGCTTTGCACCCATGCTAACTTTTATCAGGATGCCTTGAATTACATTACATTTCAATTGCATCCATTTTCACCGGGAACTTTCTTTTCCTATAAAATGTGCGTGGTTCTTTGGTAATATTCCCATGTGTAACATAAAGTTTTTACCAATTGAAGTTAGGGATTTTACAACATTTTTGTAATTCTACATGGCACGGCTGTGAATTTACAATATCAAGCAAATGAAAATTACAACGTACTGCACATTCACTGCTTTACATGGTGGTAAGAATTGAATGTGGCATTTGCAAGAAAAAAAAACATAAAAATTTGCAAAAATACAATCTCAGAAAGAAAACTATACATCATTATAGGGTAAGTGAGGGTAGTGTATGCCGGCCACAATAGTTGGCCACACATTTTGGTTTTTGATATAAATTTTAAATTACGTCAGTAATTTTTACGAAACGCGCATGATGCTCACGTAAGTAATTGGTATTATATCGCACATGGTCCTAGTGGCCACTGGATAATTGTGGTACTTGACAATTGTAACTGATATACACATAGCCCCATTTTGTGGCAAATGTCGCAGTTTTCTCATATTTTTCATAAGAAAGTAATAATTTCTTTTAGAAACAACTTTTTCCGAAGTTACAAAGTTACGAAATGCTGAACAATGGATTACTTAATTTGGTTAATTACGAATTAGAATGATTACAGCAATAAACAAAAAAATTCCATTCTTTTAGACGGTGGCCAACCACTTCAGCATTTATGGTTTTCTTGTTTTTTTTTTATTTATTTTGAAAAATAACAAAATATAATAATACATCGCCAATGCTTTTTAAGTATACAGGTGCCCTATACTAAATAAATTAATGTAGAATACTAAAGAAATATTTAAGAACTAAAAAAATACAAAAATGCGGGACTTCGTCCTTAAGTGGCCGACTATACCCCAACTACCCTATACAGATGGGTAAAAATCAACCCACATTCAATGTGGCAAAATTCATTTACTTTTTTTTTAAAGTGTACTTGAAACTTAGGTTACTTGATTTTTTTCAATACAAATGTCAAGTATTTCCAATTTTGGAGTGGTGAATACGAATTAATTTCAAATTTTTATCAATGGCACAAATAAAGAAGAATTCATAATCGCATTTCTGAATTCTTGACATTACTGTCCATCTCTTGGGATTTAGTATATTTAAAATACAACGATACAACAAAGGAACCATGTAATAAATAAAGTTAATAAAAAATATTAAGAAGTTAATTTATATGAATGCAGTGAATATTTTTACTGTGAATATAAAAGTAAAAATATAAATTTTAACATAGGTTCACTTAAAAATAAATATTCATATACCAGTCCGTTCCAAGAAACTGTCAAATCGAAATTGTATCATTTTATAGTTATGAATATAATTTTTCTTTTTTCTTTTATCTTTTTCGTTGTTAATTTCATTACTATTTGAGATTATAAATGTTTCGACAAGTCCTAACGTTTTGAGAATCCGAGTGATAACAACGCAAGGTGATTGAAATGTTTAGAAATTTTCATACTATGGCATTTTAACATCTAATGCAATTTGTAGGTATAAGCTGTTAACTACATTTATTTATAAAAGTAAAAATATAGTTTCTTTTGTTCAAGTACTGAAATAATTAAAATATATTAAGTTGTTTTATTTCAAGCCAAAAAATTTGACAAAATGAAAATATAAATAACTTATGGTAAATATGCCTATCCCAAAACGTATCCTATTTACGGAAAAATATTAATTACAATATAAGGGAAATAATGTTCATTTGCTTAACTTAAAACAAACGTCTTGACACTAAAATATTTCAAATTTGTGGGAGAAATTGCTAGCCTTCTAAAGGTGAATGATGAAACAGCTGTACCTATGGACACCCTTTTATTTTTGTCTCATAAATTTTGCTCAGCTAGATATTATGCAGAGATATGCATATGTACGGGTAGCTAGAGGCCTTAGTTAACTACTACTGAAGAAACTAAATAGATTTTATCAACTAGAAAATGTTGGTTAAATATTTAGTAGAATCGTCATTTTTGGCAAACAAAATTATTTGGTTCAGTTGTGGACACCACTGAAAAATCTATTAAAAATTGGAAAAATAAAGTAAAACCAGCCTAGATATATACAGAAATGAGAATTTATTGATTTCAAAAACCTTTAGCGACAGAACAACAGAAGATGGCACTATTGATACCTATTATGCATTTGAGCATATATCAAATGCACCGGCCAATCGCAGTCAATGCATTTGATGGAATTTGAGGCGGTCAAAAACCAAGGATTGATTACAAATCATACAATACATACGACAATATTTTATAATTTGTCAAAAAAGGGGTGTTCACAACCGAATATTGTAGCTATATTAGAACCTCATGAAAAAAATGTTCTTTTGGACATTATGGTGGCTGTTGCTATTAAATCACTAAATATAACAAATTTACTATGTAACAATGCATTGCACTTATCTTTTCCTTTGATTACATTCGATTTGTATTAGTCATTAAGCAAAACATTCAAAGTGATATTTAAATTGTATCAATGAATGTAGAAACAAATTAAGTGACATATGTTTTAGAAGAGTTACAACAATAATTGAAGTATTACTTCAATGGGTTTACATTGTATTTAAAAGTATTAATATATATGAAGCTAAAGTACAATAAATTAAATTCTGTCAAATATGCAGTACAACTATATCAATGTAAAAATTCATATCATTAACTATCTTAAATGTCTGAGTTAATTGTTTACATATATTCATCTGTTGAAAATGTCAGTGGCATGTATTAGAGATGGAACGTTATTGCAGTACATTGCTATTATTCATAATTAATAATGATATAATTGAACAATTTATATTTGAATTATTATCGGCTTATTTTCATACATAATAAGTATTAAAATCTCAAATGCAGTTTTCAGTACATTATGAGAGTAATATACCAAAAAATGCAATACATGACACGTTTTTACTGTTAAATATACAAATATTCTTTTCAATCACAATCCTTATTAAGTTATTATTATTTTTTATTAAGATCTGCTTTTATGAAATAGTATTTTTAAATGTAATTTATTATTATGAATCATAAATCGTTATCTCATCCCGTAGTTCTTAACCCATTACTCCCTTCTTAATAATGGATACTGTAAAAGATACCGAATACTAATCTTGTGGGCACCTATGGTAATACATTATTCGACCTAATTTTGCACTTTTTCCCAATAACTGACATTTCAATAATCAAGTGATGAAAATTAGTTGACCTTCCTTGAAATCAGTTTTTTCTCAGGTGAATGAAAAGACACTTGTTTGTGATGCAGTCCAATATACAGTAGGACCTCTTACTAACACTGGTTTGGTGCCTAGTCCTCCCCTCATACCTCTTACTTTGAAAATCATCTGATTTGAAGATCAAAAAGTCAAAACCTCGCATCTTGGTGAATATTGGATATGTTACCTTCTTAACTTTATCCTTTTAAGAGTGACATATTCTAGTCACAGAGATGTATAATTTTAATTTTATCCTTTTATTGTGTATAAGTACAACTTTATGACCTATCATGATTATGATATATTTTCGAATGTGTTTGACCATAACACAAAGGTAAATGTGTCCATTTGCATTTAAAAAAATTTACAATATTCCATTGCACAATTAATATTGTTATTGAACAATATTGAATATAATTCGTTGGTAACTGGGACAATTGGAATATTTTGAATAATTAAGACAAGAAATTATGAAACGAAAATTAAAGGATCAGTTGGCAAGTTGTTCAATCTTATTTTTATTTACTTTACGACTAATGTATTTCTTTGTTAATATATCATGTAATATACACTATCAATAGAAAGAAAAAGAATATTATCAGTCTTGACATTCTTTAGAGTTATATAGTTAAGTTATTAGAGTTTAATCAGAAGCAATTAGAATGGGCAGAACAAAGATTTTAGTTTCAATTATTGCCTAAAATAAAGACCCTTGAATAAGAAATATGATTTCACAATAGTAAATACCCGTTTAATGTATTCAATGTTATATTTCATTTAAATTACATATTTTTTCATTTGCGAGATATAACATTTTAGAGCTTCATTTCTTTGTGCCTATAGGAAATTTAATTAGCCATAAATATTAGTGATAGTAACATTACCACAATAACTGTAGGAGTTTTTAATTTCTGAAAATTATTGTTTTATATTTAATTGATATAACCAGTTCTTTTTATGTTAATTTTGCAATCCAGATTAATTATTTAAAGTACTAATCAACAATTGTTACTTTTCATGCATACTTTAAAGAGGATTTTCTTAAAGTAGGTTTGAGATTTTCTTATATTACGGTATTTTCCAGTCACTATTTACAAATATGAGGTTAAAATGTGTAATTAAGAATATCAGATCAAACATGAACCACAGATACATAATATTATATGGTAGTAATATGATGAAAATAAAAAATACTTTTTTGAAAAGAAACTAAATGAACAATTTTTAGCAGTCTCTATAGAACCAAGTGTTTGCACGTGTATTGTGTAAATTACAGTTTTTGGTACTTTTGGCCATAATCAAGATCAAAATGGATATTATTAAATGTTCAATTTAATCTGATTACTACATTACATTTTATCTTCAAGTGTAAGGATATAAATAGCTATCAGACCTGTGTTGCAAATACATTTAGATTAATCTGTGATATTCGTCGATGATATATTTATTTATTTACGTTTCAATTACTAGTTAAAACAAATTTATTATATTTAGTTTTGTGTAGTTACTAATGGTCAAAATATTAATTGAAATTTTACATTTTGCAGGATAAAATCACACAGTGCATTTCATTTCCTGATCCTCTAACATATTCTTCTTATACTCTTTTTAATGTCTTTTCAAACTACATTATTGGTTATTGAATTAAAAACATAATTCTTGAAGTTCAAAAATATCATAATGAAATATTAAATTACATAAGAGTAAGAGTACCTTATAGTTTGCTTGTATTATATTCTCCTATTTTTTCTAATTTATGTGTAAAGCCTTTTCTCTTATGGTATTAAAAGTTTTGAAAAAGATACTCTAAAAGAATTTTTCTATGCAAAAATATAAAATGAAAAGATTGCACTTTTGTTTAATAACAAAAATAACAATAACAAAAAAAAGCTTGTCTAATGCCTCAATTTTTATTGGTACTACTTTCATTAAGAAAATTGCTTCTTTTTCGACATACTTGTTAAGTGACTAACTTAAATATTTAAAAAATTATATTCAAAAAGTAAGTACATTAAAAAATTACTTTATTTTAAAAAATTTAATGGTTTAATAGGTGAATAGGGAATAAGCTGAATTTGAATACTTTATAAAAATTAAATCGGAGATATAAATAACACTACAATGTAAAATGTTTTTGAACATTTTGTGACGAGAAGAGAAGATAGATCTTACTTAACATGAATATTATCAATTATTATGTAACTTTTTAACATTATTTATTTCTTAATCATGTTATCAAAATACATATATCAGTGAAGTTGCAAATTCTTCTTACAAAATCTTAACTTTGAGAAATTATTTGATTTTTTATGTGCTAATTCTGCGAGATATGCTCTACCGACTTTTGTACTCATTATTCATATTAAGTGAAAATTTCCGTTTGCCTTGTTTAACTTCGAAATATATAATAATATTTTCTGTAATGCAGAAAAGTATTTATTTTTAGTTTAGCTCATATCAGATGTGATAGTAAAGTTTAATATTTTGTACATTATTATAATTTTTTGAAATTGTACGTATTGCATCTACGAAAACTTTCAACAAAATGCCAGAAAAACTAATTTTTTATCAAAATCGTAAATTTTTCTGAAAATGCTGAAATTTTGTTGAAGAACAACGTTAAAAATCTCTGGTATCGTAAGAAATTCACATTTCGCATATTTCGCGTTTTGGACTGAAATGCATTAGTAATTTTGAAAATACATAATAGCTTTCAAAAGTAACAAATTTGCAACAGAGATTTAAATATGAATCAGGGAGCCAAAGTGATGTTAATTCGGTTTGTCATCGTTAGGCGCAGACGCGACATTAGTATCTCTACAAGAGGCGCACGTGATTACTGTGTGGCAACAGTTCATAAAACATGTCATATTCAAATCGCATAAAATCATATGACGTTGATACTTTTGAGTAGAATTACAATATATGAACAATGGTTTCTTACAAGCTGTGATTTATGTGCCAGTGCTGGTTCATTACATTTTATGTTTTATATATAATTTATTTCCACAACTGTATCAAACATGTTAACAAATTGAATGAAGCAAATAAATTTTGTAACGGTGTGTTTTGTTATGAGGCACCATGCTTAGAGGTGGCGGTATTTTAGAAGAATATAAAGAAAAATATAAGGGATAGGGAAGGAATCTTTCAATTATTTTGTTTATATTTATTGTGCTTGTTTACAAACCTGCATGACACTGTATAAATATCAACTCGGTTGATCAATATCAGTTAGTTTGTGTCGCGAAGAAGATCACTAAGGATCAGTAGCGGTTCCGGTTTTGCGCGTCGCGGTAAGGGTGAGTGAGTAGAATCCTTTATTTTATTACAATTATTTACGATTAGTTTCGTGTCTTGGGCAGGGTGTGCTCACATAGCCCAACTGACGAGTTCGTGGGCAGACCTGGGACGAAACACCGATCTATGTTTAATAATAACAATAACTTATAGAACAATTAAACTACGCGTGCCATACAATTTTTTATTTGCAATCATCAATCTATTAATATTAATCGTTACAATTTGTAACTCACCTTACATTTTGTTGTCGACACACTAGAGCATTACGGAATCGAAACGACTGTAATACGCCTTTGCTAAACATGAAAACCAGGATCAAATGTAAGCCTATATTGCATAATATAAATGAGATACTGAACTATATATTGATTTTCCGCAAAAATGAGCTGCAGATATGTAACCCACGCTGAGCAATCTATAACAAAAAGAACAAGAGAACTTTGCATATTAATACAGTGTTGTTCTCTTGTTATTATTTTTTCAAAAAATGAAACTAAACTAGTAAAAACACATTCGATGTTCCCAAGGTTTGTATTTTAAAATATCAAAACTCTAATTGTGCTCGCAAAAGAATCAGTCGTCGTTTACGATCTTCCTTTACCATCACATGACAGTTAGTTGGAGCTACTAAATTTTAACAGAAATAGCTACGAACTTATAGTAAACATTAGCTGCGTGCGCTAAATTTGCTATTTTTAGGTAAAGGATGATGCGCACATTGTATAAATGATCTAAGTAGTAACAGTCGGCGTTGTGTTTTGTTTGCCATAGGTGCAGACTGTTACTACTTGGACTAACGCATTTTATCATGTCCGTACATTCTGGGAACTGTACCTCGTAAAACTTTGTAATAATTTGCGTTATTGAAAATAATATTGCAAAAATGTATTGTTTGAATTTGTATGGATTCTCCTATTGTAACGTAACATAACACAGTTATTCGAATTCACTTTTTTGGACATACATGCAATGGGCGGCGTTGTTTTAAATTTCGTGATGATGTTTGCATATTTGTTTCTCTACAGTTTAGTATTCATTCGAAGACTTTTTTTATATCTTCCCGTTATTAATTTTGATATAAAATAAAAACTACAATTTCGAGCAAAAGTTTTGTTTTTTAAATAAGGCATTTATTTCATCGATCAATACTTAACTTTCCGGAAGAAATATAATGGCAGTTGACTAATTTATTTAGTGATTTATATTTACTAAGAGATTAGTACTTTTGTACTAATTATTAGTAGGCCATTACCTTCTCGTAAATAATATACCTTGAAATCAAATATGTACTCTCATAGCTGTTCACGAGATAGTTGCTAGAGGACAACCATGCTTATATAAGTATACCATCTTGAGTTATTAATTTCTATGAAGAATAACAATCATTAAACTAAATTTTAAACAAAAATAGCATACAAAATATTATATTTTTGTAGCAAGAAGGTAAAATGAACGTTTACTCCCACAGACGATCATCGTTCAGATATTGGAATGTCTCGGATGATCCCTTTAATTCAACTTTAATTTAACTTTAATTTAATTCAACCCTTTAAGGGGTTACATGGGTCTTGTAACTTAAAATCGATTTCTAGCTACTAGCTTATATTTTAAGAAAAATGTTGATTTTTTTATTTCAAATGATTCAGACCCGAGATATCTTGAATGCCGTTTTAAGATAGGACCGACTTCACGCAGCTACAGCGGAGAAAGTATGACATGTATATATATATATATATATATATACAACATTTTTTTTGCAACTAAAATATGTCAGTTTCAAAGTGCGAAAAGATGTGTATGGATTAAAAGTCTCCATCATGAAATAAAAATTACTTTCTAAACCTGAAGAAACCACTGGACTAGCCCCTTAATGAGAGAATGTGACGGCGTACGTTTGTCATTTCGGAGATCGTCTCACTTAAGACAATGTCGTTTATTTGACGTTCAAACAGCGACGACATACTTTTGTCATTTCGGTAACGTCATATGCCAAGACGTCCCTCTGTTGCCATAATGAAGTGTGTTTATGATGTACCAGAAATGACAAAGTTTTGAGACATCTCTTTCAGTCGCGTGCTAGCTGGGAATGTTTGTGTAATATTTTCATTCTTCTCTACACCGCGTAGAATTGTAATAGCACCACTATTATTTTTTTTGCTTATGGTGAATTTTTCAATGTTGAATGATAGAGAAGTATAAAACTAGTTTCTTGACAGGAAAAACATCCAAAGAAACATGCAGACTCATTTTTTATTCCAATGCAAGTAAAATGGTTAGAATCGGTTGGTGTTTCGACCCTTGCTACTTCGGTCCATTTCCTTGTGTAAGCCTTCCCTATTTGTCTCCCTCCCCGCGATTGTCGTGCAGCAAAGCTTGGGAGCCTGATCTACCTCAATGTCAGCAGGTAGGAAAGCTTGGAAGTACCGTCGCAAAGCACGGAAAAGGGCAGAAGCAGCGAACTTTCACGGTCCCGTGCATACCAGAGGGAATTTCCTACGTTTCTTAGTTAGGGGCAATCTTTCTAAAGGCATGCACTTACGCACGCCTACGAATTTCACCCTGTTGCCTACACGTCATGTTTTATCATGAGCATCTACCCATGGGTACATGCTGACAAGTCCTAAGGAGGCGCAGCATGGGAAGATGCGACACGCCGACGAGATTCTAGTATGTACTAAGCGGCCGGCTCACGCGGCTTGACATGCCGCAACAAACATGTCTCATTTATAGCCCAGACGAGAATCGATTATCGCGCAGTGCCCACCTCATAACGATTTATTAATAGCGCATTTCTCTCTCGACGTACATTCCCATTCTGTCGCTTGGGGCTTTTCACGGCTTCCGTCGCGACGCCAGAAACGCGTGCTTCCAGTACTATTCGCGATAGAGATCACGCAGGATCGAACCCTTTTCGGAAAACGGCCGACGCCGATGATATTTACCCCTTACGGGCAATATCTATTTTCCGGTGTACTTTTTTACACAGGTGCACCGACAGACGCGAATTCATTGATTTTCGACGGCGCGCTTTAGAAAATACACGAGAAGTCGTCGTCGACGGGGATGGTACGTAACTGCACGCGCCACGGGATATGGGAGCACGTGTACGTATATGTTACCCACCGGATTTTAAATTCGATTCGACTTTTAGGCCGCTTTTCTGCATTAAATGAGAAATTTAGACGATGCATGTCGTTGCTAGGTAGTATGCATTTTTTTATTTTTCTAGTTGTGATTTTTGAAAAATATTGAAATTGATTAGATTGATCGTCACGGGATTTTGCTTTTGACAAGCGAAGTATCATTTCCGAATTATTTTTCAATTACAACATTTGTGTTATTGGACATATCTAGATATTTTCGGAACAGAGAATTGGTTTTTAACAATAGTAATGCTACTGTAGTGGAGTATTTTCTTCATGATGAAAACAAAGGCAGAATGGCCCTATCGCGTTTTTTTTAGAAAAGGGGGAAGGAGTTGGACAAAAATGTTTGAGGGTACTGTTATTTTTAGTACGAATGAAAATCCTCGGGAATGATACGATATCAAATATAAAGGAAAAGTAAAAATTTGTCGGCCAGCATTAATGGAATTCGTGTATTAATGTGCCACAATGACGTTATTAACTTTGATGGATAGTATATGAATATATGTTTATTAATCCTTTAACGCCACCACTGCGTTTTTTGTACACTCAACGATCAATGAACTAGTTGTTACCAATTAACAAAAACTGATGAAAAGATTACTCCAAAATCCATATAATACGATTTAATTTTGGAAACGCTCTTTCTATTGGCACGGGTCAAAGAACTCCAGTTAAAAAAGAAACGCGATTTTAACATTTTTTTTTGTTTTAATCCATCACGTTCCAAATCTTTTTCCATATTATCTGTAAAAAAATGGGTTACGATTTGTGTTTTTCCGATTACAGTCACAAAATTTATTTAAAATCAAACCTTAAAAGCTTCAAAGTTATACGTAATTTTTTGAAAAAAAAATACATTGAACAGTATTTTTCGTTATAATAGGCGCAAAGTACGTCTTTCCGCCTCTTTTTGCGGGCTTAAAGTTAACTTTCACGCCTACTAGGTGTAAAATGTACCCTAGGGCGTAAAGTTACTCTCCCTTGTCGTTAATCGCTGCCAGTAGTAACTTTCCTCGCCCTAAGTTTCACTTAATATCTAATAGACCTGAAAGTCACTTATACTTTTGCAAAAAGAGGCGTAAAAAAGTATGTCTTGATGAAAAATAATGTTCATATAGCGTGCGTAAAGTAACTTCACATCCATAGGCGAAAAACCGACCATCGGGCCGTCTTTCAACCAACGGGCGTGAACTTCAACTTTACGCCCAATGAAGAAAATAGCTATTCCAGTTTAAGATATGTGGAGCGACGAATAAAATATTTGATGAGTGATCCTGAAATTGATGTGTGAATTGAATTGTCTTTTTAAATTCAGGACTTTCTAAGAAGCTGAGAACTTTTTAAAAAAATGTGAGGAATCAAAATTCTTAGAATTCATTTAATAATATACTAGAATTTTTCTAGATTATTCTTGATGACATCTTGGAAAATGGTTGTGGGGACATTTCGATAATTTTAAAAAATTTGCGACAATTCTGAAAACAAATCAGTGTAATTTGTTAATGAGTTATACTTTTTTTTTATCTCTGAAAGTTTTTTAAAAGTTGATAATTTTCAGTAGGAATAATATGTTGAATACCCTGGTAGAAATTCCGGCTGTCTTATTGGGCATTTATTGTACAATATTCTTAGGCACTTTTTGGACATAAATGTAAGATTTTGTTGGCTATTTATTGGACAGTTTTATTAGACAATTTTTGCACAATTTTATTGCTTATATATTGTATGAATTGAAAAACAGACAAAAGAAAATAGAAATTTTATATTTATTTATCTCTACGTTTACATAATCACATATAGACGTAGAAATTGTACAACAGAAGCGCCACGCCATATAAATACAAATATGTATACGCAGTAGCGAAACGTTCACTAAATGCTGTAATCGAAGGTTGCTTATATACTGAATACATCGGACTCATGTACTTTTGAGAAAGTTTTGTAGCCGCAAAACCCGCAAACCCAAACGGTGATCCACCCATAGTATAGCGTTCGGTCGGTAACTTATCGCCTGAAATCAAACAATATCTTACCGATGAAAACGCAAATCGAATGATAACTAGAACTTGAATATGTTTTTGTCTTTTAATCTGACTAGATAATATAGAAGGACGAAGCGACCTTCAAGTTCGATTTTCGTATTCGGTTGATTGTTGTGTTCAGGCATATATTCGCCGTATTTCTGTGGAGAATATAAGCGGCAATGTCAATAATTCATTATAGGTTATGTCGCCTTGTTTTCATAGAGGTTTGTAATTGAAGCATTTTCGACATCCGATGAATAAAGCATAAAACTCGTCTGCTCTTGATTTTCATTCGAACGACTGTTAGATATATTCAAATATCTTCTTATTCAATTTTGATCAATATCCGTGATTGCTGAACTTTAAAACAGAAATTAATGACACATTGAAAATCATCGCCTCTAAGATAACGCAAAATATTAAGTTTCGCTGGACATTATACGTACGATTTTTGTTCAAAACGAAAAATATGCGAGTGATATAATGTTCATCTTTAAATATTAAGTAATTTTTAGGTTACATCTAAGATTTGGTGTTTAAAACACTTTTCTTGGATAATAATTGGATAAAAATATCGCACAATTATTGCACATATTTCTTGTTCAAGAATTAGACAATTTTGTAAGATTTTCTTGTTTAAGATATGTTTTGCTTAAAATTGTCCAATACTTGGGCATTTTATGGACACTTTTATTGTATACATGTTTTATATATGTCCAATAATTGTATAATAATTGGTTTCAATTTCTACCAGGGATAACGAGTATTTTATATAACATCCGTACATAATATGCCATATTCACGCTTGTTTAGATTAAAACGTGGGATATTCAGAATTTGTGTAATATACACATTTCGATAATGCATAATGTACAACATTTTAAAATTCGTATTTGAGTTAAAATCAATTAAATTTTTACTCTGGCACTGGATCACTTTGAATGCTATATTGGATTTTTACAATGAAATTCGAGTTTATTGATCACTTGTAATTTGTGCTGGGATTCCAATTTCATGTTTTTGGAAATAAGGTTTTTCTATTTAAAAATAACGATAAAAACTAACAAACAAAAAATAAAAAAGTAGCGTTTTTTAAAATTGAAAGTAAAAATATCTTAGATTTTTTTAGATTTTGTATTTTAATTTGTGCTAGATATCTTTTTGTAATTTATGCGAAAACCGCGAATATAGCCTAAAAGGGTATTGAATATATTATCCTCTTCCGACTACGATTTAATGTTTTTGTTTTGATTTGTCTAATGAGATTAAATATACTGAGGAGGAAATTTCGAAAAATGCAGCGAAAATTTCCTCAATTGTTTACTACCTCAATTTGTGGACAGATTATGGAAAAACTGCAAATTACAGGGGAACCCCCAGAGAACCGTGCTGATGTGGAAAAAATAGAGGGAAAATATGAAGACAACAATTGTTACTGCACGTAGTTTGTGAGATCAGAGGTTTTAATAATATTGACTCATTCGTGTATATGGCTGGTCAGTGATTTTGGACAAACGCATTATTTACCGTTAAAAAACAGCTTTTATTTTAGGAAAATATATACCTTATAATTTTAAAGATCACTATGATTACGAATTAGAAATCAAGTTACAATAATTCTATGAACCAATCGGACAAGTCACCATTCTAAATGTTCTTAATATCAATGAAAGTGGGTTCCCGTAGATTTTTAGAAAATTATTAATAACAGATTATTAGCGCCATGAAAAACTTTTTTTTTGAGACATTTCGATTGACAATGTAAAAAAAAGTTCACTCGTTAATGTCTGCCATTTTTAATCGGCCAAATTAAGTGAATTTAGTTTCAGTGTAATCAAAAGTTTGTAATATCGATTTATCCAACAGATTCGTTATTGTGGTCGCCATGTTGGATCTGCCATTTTGCGATCCCAATCGATATTGAATCAGCCATTTTGAATTTTGGAAAGTTGACTGCAGATTCGGGTTCAGCGCCCTCAAAAACATGCATATAAGGAGTTTCAGAAAAATTCGTTTAGCCACTTGCTCTAGGCAATCCTTGCAAAATTTTTCTAGCCAAATACGGGGTTAAGACCGCCATCTTGAATCTCGTCTTACTAACGGTCCTATCTTTTAGTATAACTATTTATGCCACCAGATACAGAGATCTAGCTCGATCAGAATACGGCTTCTTGCTGTAAAAACAATTATTTGAAAAGGAGACTTCAAAATTCGGGACTGTTTTACGTGCAAGCTGTCACGTTGTAAAAAAATTGCGGCATATAGCGCCAATTTAAGACTGGATAAGAAGATGAGGAAAAAATACAAAAGACATGATTATTCCAGAATGATTTGTTGATTCTTTCCCTAAAAGCGAACGCCGTGAACTAAAGGTAAAATTTAAGGTATTTCAGGAAGAACCGGGTTAAATAAATCTATGAAGCTATATAAAAAAGTTACAACGCATTCTTCCAAAATATTATTAGAATCTTTGCAACTTTTTTAAAAGATCTGACATTTTTTAAATTGAAAACGCTTTGCTAGAATATCATCGTAACCATGATAAAAGGTGGAATGTATGTCCTTAACAAATCGCCTTACGTGTTGATGAAAATTCAATATAGCGTCTTCAAGATGGAGGGGTAAATTAATAAAACCTTTATTTTTTACTTTTGTTATTCTAATAAAATAATCTCATAAAATCTCATGAAATTGAAAAAATATGTTGCCAAATATCTGGCAATCTGCATGAAAAATGGACTGTAAGTTTCTTATAACCTATATTCTAGCCCAGTTACATTAAAAGATATGGCATCGATAGTTGTATAATGGAAATATAACAAATTTTTTTGGCAATAACGTTGCTCGGTTTAGAAAGTTTTCCGAAAAATTCATAAAACCCAAAACAATAGAAATGCCAGACAACTGTCCGCACTCTATGAAAATCCTCGTGAAAATCTTACGAATTTGACAAACCTCTTAAACGAAGATATTTACTTATTACTTTGTTATAAGTAATAAATATACTGTTTTGTTCCGGTTTATTAACATTTTTTTTATATTTATTATTTAACGGACGGAATCGCCCTTTTACACAATTTTTTCACCTATTCAATTGTAATATTTGCGAAAGCTGTACATGTACTTAAGAAGATGGCCCCATACTTCATATTTGTGTATGAAATATAGGAAACTGCAGAAACCTACATTAAAGTACAGCAGCGGTCATGAGTCGATTTCCGCTAGATAAACAATATTTTCGAAAACGCAAACAAACAACGTGGCTCGTCTTACCAACAGCGAGCTGCAGCTTGAAAACGAAATCGAAAAATTTTTCACCGGACGGGGATCGAACTCACGATCTACGACTTCGTAGTCCAGTTACCACTTGAGCCACGAAGCCGATTTTGATAACTTTTTATAATCTAGAATGCCTGCTGGGTACTTTTCTAGAAAATGATATTAAATCATTTCTGATAGAATAATTGAGACGTTTATCTATTAATATATCCGTCTAAAAATTGAAAGGAATTCAGTTATTGATATTACGCTGAAAATATTTGTATTAGGGAATGCTTCGAAATTTGGCTGGTCGTTTTAAAAACAACCTCAACCTTTACAATCTAAGTATATTATTTACCTTATTATTACTCTATAAAAAGAATTACGCAAACGCCTGATAAAGTGATTTCTCTTTTCTTAATTTAGCCATTTATTCAAGTTGTTTGGTTCATTATAACCCCACGAAAAACTGCACCAGATAAAAAGTTCCGGGGTTTTAGGGTCATAATTCTAATTCTTGTTGGTTTTAATTTGGTATATGTGAATATGCGTTCGTTTTCTTTCATTATGTCAGGATTTGTTCCGAACCTCAGTAAACATGGCCGATTTGTGTTTCCGAAATACCCACAATAATTTCCACACAAATTTTGAATACTCAGGCAAATACGAATATTGCAAGATTTTGGACAGAGAGACAGAGAGAGGTGTACCGGGTGTTCGTAAGTTGGAATCCTCCGAAATTTTTTTTCGGAATTATTATTGATAAAATATAATCTAATACGATAAATTCTGTTGTACGGTGTCAAAAAATGCAAGAGACAAGATCAGAAAGATGTAAGCCTGAAATAGTAAAAATGAAAATAATTTTGTCGTATTTTTCGTTGGATTCCAATAAAACAAACTCAAAGCACGTAGGAGGGGCCACTTTGCATGGATGCCATCAGGGCAAATATATCAATATTACAAAGATGACACATTTCAATCGCTGCAACGGAATGGTAGCGCAAAACTCAAAATCTATATTAAAAACACGATATATCATATTATTTTTATACTAGAAAACTCTCTATAAATAATATGTAAATCAATGTTCTCGTTAAAAAATAATAAAACAACCCCTTAACAGCTTCAAAATTGTTTTTAAACTTTTACTTTGAATTAAGTAAATGTAATGAGAAATTTTTAAATGAGTCCAAAATTGAATTATATCGTATAAAAATAACCCATTATTTACAAAATTGTGACGGACAAACAAATGTTTTTTAACTTATAAAGAAATAATATTTATTAACTGAATTAATGTTTGTAATGAACAAACCATAATAATTTATAAGATACAATAACGAACCCTGCGAAAGTGTGCATATATCTATTTGTGTAAAAAAAAACCTTGAAAATATATATTTTACGTCTAATTTTGACTAACTTTGGATTTACTGCCTTTTATTTTTAGAGACAGATATAAATAACAAAGGGGAGTTACAAAAATAGGTAAACAAGTTGTCGTTTTACATATTCGAATCAATTTTCTCTTTTAAACAAATTTACAATAGGCAAGTGAAAGTTATTTTCAGTATTACGTAGAAGTTTTTTATTGGATTAACCATTGAACAACTTCGAATTATCGGTTATTGCACAGAATTTCATTTAAGTCTACTTTATTGTGTCAAGTATAAATATGTTCTTCAGCAGTATCTATTCAAATCTTTATATATCTGGATGACCCACTGTTTAAAGATGGTAGAATTTTTGATTACACTGAATATTTATAGTTTCTGCTTGACCCTTTTTATTAGAATACGGGTTATTTTCATTAGTTATAATTACTAGTTTTAAAAATAGTGTTAAAGATAGATATAATAAAGTAAGGAATCCAAGTGGATGGTTTGACGTAATATATTGACGCACTTTGCAAAAAGTAACACGTTTGGCGTTTTCATGTGAAAAAATACGAAGAAGAAATACAAAAATTATGCCTTAGAATTAATATACCTTCTTATTGTAATTATATACGGCACATTTCAATTATGACTGTTCTTGCAAAGTTTTGAAAGCTTTTATTCATATATTTGCGTATTCGATGACATTTAATTAATTTGCTTCAGCAAATTACACATAAAAAGATCGTATTTAAATTATAGTATATTCATTTAAATGAAATGTGAGTGATATAAAAAACTACATTAAGAAACCTGATGAGGGGCATGTTAATTATAGAAGAAATATAGTATTTATTGTTCATTTTTACATCAATAGATACTTCGAAACAGCATTAAATGCTACTTGCTCTGTAATGGTAATAGATACAAGTAGCTTTTAAGGAGGAAGAGGTGTAGTATTTTAGTAATTTGTTGAATATTTTTGTCAAGTTTTATTATCTGAAAACGTAATGGCCCAAGCGTATTGGGTCTATAATGGTCATCTTACTACAAATTTCCGAACGTATGTCAGTCTGAATGATTTTAGCGGAGTTGCAGCATTTTTAGTGTCACTACTCCGACCTTGTATTGTGTGTCCAAATCTTCAACTAGATTATCCATCACTTGATGTTTTAAATGGTGGTTGGTACCCAATACATGCAGCAGGAGGTGTTCTGTTTTTTCTTATTTCTTATGTTAGACCACCAAATGCTTCAGTTCGAGACGATTTGGGATTTGTTATTTTTTAACAAAAATTTTTATTTTCATATGAAAGTTTCATGTTGATATCAGACCGATGTTTATCGAAAGAAATAATTGGTAAAATGTACCGAAGTTGGTTAAGTAAAACTTGTTGGTCCAAAATTTTAAAAATATAGCCAGTCTTAAATATTACATTTTAAACTTCAACGGGACCAAAATCTTTTCAAAGACTCGATTGGATATAATATACTAGAGTTAGCAAAAACCATGGTCATTATTTTCTACCAAAAATGACGTAATTTGCAGAAATGGTAAAATTTGAATGTAATAATTCGCATCAATCAATCATTTTACTAGGACGTAAAAGGTTGCGATGCATGTTTATCAAAGTTTCTATACTGAAAAAAAATTTCCCAATTTCAAGTAAATATTTACTTTTGAATAGTCGCAACGAAATATTTACTTATAATAGAAAACAGTTTGTTAATTCAACAAAATATTAATTTGATTTTATCCAGAAAGTAACATTTTATTTAAATTAGGAAAATATTTCCTCATTTTAAGTAAATATTTTGTTGCGACTATTCAAGTCAATATCTACTTGAAATTAGGAATTTTTTTTTCAGTGTAACAACTTTGTTCACTGTAGTTTCACAATAGTATTAAATTTTATCCTAAATATCGACCTGATTCATGCAAAGTCACTTTGTCCAATGTGCTATGACCATTTTCAAATAATTAAAGATATAATATTCGCGGCTGCTGTATGCACTTTCTCAAACAGGCATACCCTTTAAATACTTTGTTCTTTGTCCCGACATGCGTGAATCCAACCCAACTCTTGAATAGTTCAATTTGCACTTATATTAAAATAGACTATTATATCAAAGACTGACGTTAAATTTCTATTTTTTATTTCTTTCAAGACCGAGTGCTGGTGGTGTCGGCGACAACGGCATTCAAGGTGTACGCGGTAAAGGTTTACCGCACGTGATCTATTGTCGTTTGTGGCGTTGGCCGGATTTACAGTCACATCAGGAGCTCAGAGCTATTGAACACTGTGAATACGCTTTCACGTTAAAGCGGGACGAAGTCTGCGTAAATCCTTACCATTATCAGCGAATTCAAACGCCAGGTAAGACGATTTAATGTTTCGATCTACCTTATATCTTTAGTTCATTGAAATTTAGTTTAAAGTTCTATTTCTAGCTCTAAATGATGACATTAATATCATTTACATGTTACATCCATATTTTCCTAAAGAAGAGGAATCATTAAAATTAATTTTACATCATTACTTTAAAAATGCTCATTTTATGTACAACGAAATAATTGCTGAAATGTGAAAAACATACTTATTTTTGTATTTATGTTTAATGAATGTAGAAAGATTATTCGTGGTTATCCTAGAATAAGAGTAAAAAAATATTTGTTGTAAACTGCTTTAAACAGAATGATGTAAAACTATAAATTACTATAAAGTTACAAGAAGCATTTTGTATTTTCCAGTATTTTTGTAATTTGATAACATTTGTTGTAAGTTTTAAATGCATATTTCTTACAAAGGATGGAAATAAGTTCAGTTTTCGAATATTCTTTTTATCTGTGCGTTGCAAGTGATAGGACCAAGTAAAAGCCAACAACAAAAAAGCAGAATAAGATTATAGTTAACATTTGTCAATTTATTGTAGTTTGGAATCATCTACACACTGAGAAACGATGCTGTAATATTAACTAAATGTGAGGTTTCGCATTAACACCTACACATTTAGTCAATTCAATTACATTTTAGTTCTTTCAAATGAACCACGATACTAGTTGAATAACATTTAGTAAATGAAACTAAATATCTGGATGATAACAGGCAACCTCATGCCTATAGTCAATATACTTACAATGTTTTTTAAGTTCACGGAAAATTAGTTGCAGCTGCTATATTTCAGCAGCTACATGTAAGGAATAGTAGCCAAAGACTGACAGTCAATATGCTAAGTAGGTGTGCTAAGTGTGGTTGTTTCAGCTAAAATTTCTTAGCAACCTTTGCAAACTATTCTTTGGAATTGCTAATAATAATAACAGAGCAGGAACATGAGAATTAAAAATTATGTGCAAAATAGTTGTTGATTAGACGTGGAATGTCCGCTACACGTGTATCGCACAGACAAAAATATTTAGTAAATTTAACTAAACGGCGAGTTACCTAGTGGGAACTACATCTTTACAATTTTTATAACTAAATTTCGTTAATTTGTCTAAAATTTAATTGATCCAATTTTCAATTAGCTGTCTGCAGTATACTCAACTATCAAATCTACAAAATAACTAGTAATCACTGGATAACTAATTGGACAAGTACTCACGCTGATCTGGTAGAGATTTGAGCAAAAAATGACTCACTTTTCGGACAGATTGAGCGACATGAGAATCCAATGTTTTTGTTAAAAGTTATATAGATAAGAAAAATAATCGGTCTTTACGGTTCCATTAATTAAATGTTTATTATTTTGCCCTACGTTTCGGCATCCAATTTTGTGCCCTCTTCACAGGTTAACCGTTAAAGGTTAGGACAAAATAATAAACATTTAATTAATGGACCCGTAAAGGCCAATTATTTTTCTTATCTATTTAATTAAACACGATTCAAGACAGTATCATATTCTTACTAAGTTAAAAGTTATTATTAAAAGTAATAATAACAATAACGACAACAATAACAATAATAATACTAATAATAACGTTTATGTTACACAATTGTTTAATGATACAAACGGCAAGATACAGCAGCATCAGTTTTACAGCCTGACCGCAAATATATAACTCTATATATAAAATAGTTAAATTTACAACATATTTTTCTCAGTGTGGACATTTTTTTCTACAAGGAATATAAAGCATGGTAAACATTCTCATCAAAGGCCAGTTCTCCCTGTCCGAAAATGTAAAACCTTTTCTGTGTGCTAAAACTTTATCTCAAACATTTAAAAAAACTGGATATAAACTAGACCAAGTTAGAAAAGTATTTCTTGTATTGATTATTTTTCGGACTCATTATCTCAAAATAATCGCCACATCAAAGAATTCCAATATAAAACAAATATTTAAAGCATACATCACCAAACAGTCTTAATTTGTTGTCTCTTACCATATTTTTGAAGAGTTTCGGGCTAAACATTTTTTGAAACTGTATTTTAGCATTTGGTCATTAATGTATATTAATGACGCGGAATTATTTTATTAACCATTTCAGTTTTACCGGCGATTTTAGTGCCAAGGCACAGCCTGTCTGGAGAAGAGTCCGTGTTATACAACACATCGCTAGAAGAGTTGAGCGTCAGTGTACCAGAAAATACAAACTTTCACGCGACGTTAAACCAGCAGCACCATACTCAACAGGGAATCTCCCAGTCACCCCAACAGCAGCAACCAAATAACCCATACCAAGGAATGCAAGTAAATATCATTTCCAACTTCATATCGTAATAACGTTGTATTTATTTACACCAAATAACGAATCGATTGAACTGTATGGTTTCCGTCCGGTAAACACATTTATTTATACGTTATATTTACATCAATTGATAAACATGTAAAGCAAATTTTAATGAACTTTTCATGCATTCAACTCTCCCTGCTGGAAGATACCGTTTAATATGAATAAGCGCAAATAAAATATCATTTATCTTTTAAATGTCGATATTGCTAATAATATTTCACAGAATTTTGTTAGCCAATGGCCGTATAACAGAATTTTACCCTTCAATTCAAAACATGTTAAAATGAATGTTATTGGATCATTATTATAACTCGATGGACCTGTATTTTATTTTGTGTCTTAATCCAAACATGATGTGGGATTTTCAACATTCATCGCGGGCTTTCTATCTGTAGGTCTAAATTCCCTATTAAAACCAATATAATCAAAACGGTTAACAAGGAATAAATGATATTAATTTGTATTTCCAGTTTCCACATTAGAATGTGATGTCATTATACATTGCAAAATAAAGTGTCTTATTTCAAGAGTCCCTTGAAATGAAAAATGCCTCATGACATATATTATGTCATAGACACTGAAAATGTCTTAAAATAAGAGTCTTCTTACAGAGCCATGTCCAAATCGTGAAATAAATTCATCTTGTCTTTAAAACTCACATAAGAAAGTATAAGACGCTAGAAGGTTGCGTCTCGTTTCATAATTATATTCCATCCAATAAAACCATCGGTTCCAACTCCGTTCGCCCTGTACTAACAAGCATCCGCGCACCTTGGCGAGAAATTCTGGAATTAACTGTTGATTGAATACATTTTTAACATATTAAAGGTGCATATTTAGATAGTTTTTGTTCATTTTTCTGGCCTTTTAGCTAATTTTAGGGAGTTGATTTGACCTTATGATGAAGGCCAGCTAATTGTACACTAGAAATATAATAAAAGATAGCTTTGTAAACCACTAGTTGATATGGCAGTAGCAGTATGTACCAGTATCGCAATGTACCAACATGGCATCCTGGCGCAAAACGCATTAAGGCAATAGTTTCAATTATTAGCGCTAGAGGGAACATTTTTAATATTAAATCCAATAGTATGTGATTCACACTTTTTACTTATAAGTACAGGATGATTTATTGCGCTAGGCGTGAACTGATATCCCAGTTACATCATATTTTCTTTGTTTACATTTTAACAATTAATAAGTGGACCGAATTACCGAGAAGAATTTAATTGTTTATTTAATGTACCAATATGCCTCAAGTAACTGTAAAACTGAAATCTGATGCGAAGTCTTATAAAAATCACACACCTAGAATATAAATCCTTACGATAATGGCTTTTTTTGTTTAAACTCGCATTATTTTTGAGAAAAAAATGTAGGGAATCCCTTCGCTTTTGTTTTATTAAGAACGGTACTCAATTATCTTCCGTGTGGCTTATTTAATTTCTTATCCGTCGACATTTTTTTGTTCCACTTTTGTCGTGTGCTTACACGTGTAAACGTTTGAGGAGTTGTTGAACTGATCGTCAGGGTGCGCTGAAGATTGCTAATATAGGTCGAATAGTACAGTAAATACACCAGTAAATTAACTTTTTTTTTATGTCGTATGGTTTTCTTGGATGATCCATTTTGTACATCTGATTTCACGATAAAGACCTCCAAAATCTCCGGGTAGGTTTTATTTTAATTCTTCATTGTTCTGTAACACACCTGCCATACTGATACTCTTAGCCTCAACGGGTCAGAACTCAGGATTGATAACAACTCGTTAACATTAGTAAATAAGAAATGACAAGAATATAGTATTAAAAATGTAGGTTTCATTTAATTATTATGCTTTTGTCAATTAAATTCTATTTTGCAATGTGTATACAGGACTAACTATAATAAATAAAGATAAAAAAACAGCAGACATTTAATTTGTTCAGTTCTCCCTTTGAAATATATCTCAAAATGCTAATATTCCGTAAATAATTGATTTTTCGACTAATCCATTTCACTGTTATCCCAGAGTATGCAGGCAACAAGTCCAGCGAGTGTTGGCAGCCTCGGCAGCGTCCAAGGCTCGCCGCATCCTACGCCTGGATCTATGGATCCACCGGCAGATACACCGCCCCCGGGCTACATTAGCGAAGATGGTGATAATATGGATCACAATGATAATATGTCACTATCACGCTTATCACCTAGTCCTGTCGATGCTCAGCCAGTTATGTACTGCGAGCCAGCGTTTTGGTAAGTTTATTCCATATTGTGTACATTGTACTTAGTTGTTATAATCTCACGGATTCATTACTTGGAGTCTGAATTATTAAACAACAGAGTAGCCTTTAGCGAGTAATTATTTGCTTGGTTATTATGGGATAGTAATGAAATGTAAAGTAATTCTAGTGAAATAATTTTGTTAAATTACGAAAGATTACAATGAAATCCAACATCTATCCAAGCATCCAGCGTCACAAAATATCTAAATGGGATGAAAAGACAGCTATAATTATTGTTACTGTTTAAGCAAATATCAATCATTTAAAGAAATGATAAAATACTATTTACAATTGATATCTCAAAATATCTTCGTTGTTGAATAAGCATAGTGAATGAAAAGGAAGAGTAATGTTCAAATTCTTGAGAGATCCGTGGCACGTTATCTTTGACAAGGTATAATTGTTGTTTTGTACCGGTAAACTCGTCGGCAAACACGGATTTTATTAACACGGTATTGTTCATAATAAATATTTTGCTAAAAGGGATGAAATTATTGCCGAGATCACTGTTAATCGTTAAACCTAATGTACAAAGGGAATTTTTATTTGAGTTCTTAATTCATGTTTGTAACAAAAGCAAAATACGAAAAGAGTTTTATTAATTTATTTAATGAATTAGTTTCGGTAAATGCGAACTGTCTCGTACAAACAATTATTTAAGAACACATTTTCTCTTATTTTAAATATTGAAAATCACCAGAGCTGCAATTATCTGGCAAATTAAAACTGACACATGGATACAGATTCCGTCTTCGGACAATCTGTATCATTCAACATTTTTCATTAATATTTCTGCAACTTAAATACTCTATTCGTTTACTGCATTGACGCAACTTTTTCACTGTGCACAAAATCATTAAAGTCCATTGGTGAGTAATTTCAACAATATTTAATTAGTTATATATGTTTTCAACAGGTGTGCCATAAGTTACTACGAATTAAACACTAGAGTGGGAGAAAACTTCCACGCATCGCAACCAAGTATAACGGTGGATGGATTTACGGATCCAAGTAACTCGGAACGATTTTGCCTCGGTTTGTTATCGAACGTCAACCGGAACTTAGTTGTTGAACAGACTAGACGTCATATCGGAAAGGGAGTTAGGTTATACTACATCGGTGGAGAAGTATTTGCCGAATGCCTTTCAGATTCCAGCATTTTCGTCCAGAGTCCCAATTGTAATCAACGTTATGGCTGGCATCCAGCCACAGTGTGCAAAATACCACCTGGTGAGTATAAGTCGTTGAAATTTAAAAATATTATTAGGTAAAATTAGGTGCTATTTGGATGCTAATTAGGCGTTTTTACCGATACGCAGAAATCGAAATTACAAATATTTGCTTCAAGTATGAAATGTCCTATTGAGTAGAATAAGGCTTGGTGCATTTAGGTGTTTTGAAGGTATCTATCTCTTAAACCCGAACAATAAACTTTTGCTGGATATTCAACCCCTAACGATTTTTAACAACAGAGTAGTATAAGAAATGAAACGAACGGGAAATAAATGTTTCCGACTTTATTATGTATTATTTAAGTGTTTTTGAAATATGCTAGTTCCGACTAGGGGCTCTTATCCTTTCTTCAAAAATCACCTATAATCCCTTGACTGCAGATGACGAAGATCTTCATTTCAGACTTTTCCCAGACTACGGGAAAAACGCAAATTTTCGCCATGATATAAATTAGACTAACAAATTCTTGAATTTTTGTAAGTGAAAACCAAATCCATTTCTTAACAGTCTAGGGTGTACTGAATAGGATTACGTTATCCATTTTGATAATGGTAATTTTCACAATTTTTTAAAAATCGTCGTCATGAAGTATGCCATTGTGTTCAATCAATTTATGCATACAAAGTTCATAAAGTCTCTTGAAATTTGTTACTCTCAGGTTTTTGGGGTCGCTGATTACAAATCTGACGATATATTACGAAAATTCAAAATGTCAATATGATGAACAAATGTTTCAAGAATCTTTACCATTTGGCTTGAAACTTGTTACTCGTGGGGTTTCACCGTCGAAGATTACAAATCTGATTGATAATATATCTTCATATATCTTTAATATATGGCGGACTATTTTTAAAAAATCGTACCATTTTTCGGAGCTTCTGATTACAAATTTGAAGTGCTTCGGGAGTCGGGCTATAGTTCTCGTATTAGAAAAACTAAAAATAAAGATTTGCAGGTGAAGAATCGAAAGAGTTTTAGGTGTATATGGAACTTCGATATAATTATTCTATAATTAATCACGAGAGTTTTTTACTGCTCTAATGGCTACCACGAGCAGCATTTTTCTCAAGCAACAATGCGAACTGTTCCATGCTCTACAGAAAACCCATAAAAATCAAATTGATGCCATTTTGAACTTGCAAACACTGACATAAGATTCTTAATCAGTGATCTCAAAACACCCACAATGATAAGTTCCGTCAAAAATAATTTCAATTATGATCAAGCTGTCCGCCATTTTCAATTTTTAAAATCCTACTTCAGACTCGTCATCAGCTGCCTGAAAATCCCCGAGCTACAAGTGTCAATCAAAATAGTTCAATTTTGGAAAATTGAGTTGCGTTATTGAACCCGCCATTTTGAATTTCTAAAATTTGATTTCAGATTTGTGATTAGTGATCAAAAAACCTCTTATAAACCAAGTTATAGTTACTTCCAACAATTTTGTTGTTCTCACATTTTTGGCACTTTTTGTGAAATTCTCGCCACTAATATATTAGCCACCGGAATCCAGTTCAAAATTGGAGTTTTTAAAGAGAAAATGCATTTACGCTCGGTTTTTAACATTACATTTAATTAAGTCAATATTTATTAAATATTATGATTTATAAACAACTAACAATTAAAAATTGTCATTTTTATCGAAAAAATGCAGTTGCTGGCCAGTGTCCATATAGATCGAGAAAAACTGAGTACTCGGGGGTTTTTGAGGTCGCTGATAACGAATCTCAACTAGATTTTCAAAATTCAACATCGCGGAGTGAATATGGCCGACCAAAAATACAAAAAAAAATTACCTGATTGAGACGAAACTGGGTTTTAGGTTTTTTTTTTGGGTCGCTGATTACGAATATGAACTCAGATTAAGATCTTGATCCGTGATCAAAATCCATTTAAAATTTTCAAAATCTGAGTTCAGACTCGTAATCAACGATCCCAAAAACCTCCGAGTACTCAGTTTCATGAAATATAGTTCATCAGAAAAATGTGTGCCGGAAAGGGGTAAGGGGTTAAGAATGAAACGACGATAAATTCAAAGAGTGAAATGCTAGAAAAAATAACCAAATGGCTAATATATGGGCATAAGTATGTGAGAGAACGTAAAATTATTATACTTCAAAAGTACACGAAACATATCAAATTCTTATAACCATACATTAGCCATTTAGTAGTTTTTCTATCGCTTAACCATTGACACATAACTTAATTTCAATTTTAAGGGTGGATTTTGGGAAAAGGAATGAGTGCACCTCAATTGGGATTAGTAAATGTTTTTTTTGGAAGAAATGTTTGGGATCATGTTTGTATGTTTTGAAAAAAATAACGACCGAACTCGAGAAATTCAATACGCCGGGATTTGAACCCGGTCTCTTATAATTGTCCGTCGAATGCTCTTACTGAGTCTACCGAATGATGTTATTAGGGGAAGAGGTTCGGTTATGGACACCCTTTCATTTGGCTCATAAATTTAGCTAAATTAGGTATTATGCAGAAAATTGCATCCGTATGGATAGTAAGATACCTTAGTTATCTACGATTGAAGAAACTAAATTGAGCCTGTCGACTACAAAATTGTGGTTAAACATTTAGTAGAGTTGTCATTTTTGACAAACAAAATTCTTTGATTCGGGTGTGAACACCATTGAAAAATCTACTAAAAATCGGAAAAATGAAATAAGACCTAGATATATACGGAAATAAAAATTTATTGATTTCAAAAACCTTTAACGACTGACCAACCATATCTAATATTCTTCATCCTCTTCACAATGTTTATATTACCAGTAGCTCTTGCGCATGTGAACACACTTCAAATGCACTGGCCGATTGCAGTCAATGCATTTGATGGAATTTGAGGTGGTCGAAAACCAAGGATTGATAATAAATTATACAATACGTACGACAATATTTTATGATTTGTCAAAAAAGGGGTGTTCACAGCCTAGACAATTTGGGTGTCCACAACCGAATATTGTAGCTA
Organism: Trichopria drosophilae; assembly: GCA_030407085.1. Classification (NCBI taxonomy): domain Eukaryota; kingdom Metazoa; phylum Arthropoda; class Insecta; order Hymenoptera; family Diapriidae; genus Trichopria; species Trichopria drosophilae. Next base: position 66,629,479 of record CM059586.1, on the reverse strand, counting down.
CATTAAAACCTCGTAAAAAAAATGCTCTTTTGCACATTGTGGTGGCTGTCGCTGTTAAATCACTAAATGTAATAAATTTAGTCTGTAACTATGCCTTGCACTTATCTTTCCTTTTGATTAAATTTGATTTGTATGGCTTTTAAGAATACTGAAAAATAGATTTGTGGTGGCGTATATACGTCAGAAAATCAATTTATTCGCATTAGAAAGCAAAAGCGACCTTTTGCTTTCATATTCGCTCAGAAGCTGCATGTAGCTTGACATTTGTCGAATTTGATTCATTTCTTTTCAATAAAAATGTACGCAGGGGGTTCATAATTTAACCTCTTACGCTACGTTATTTATGTAGTGAGATATGAAAGTAAAATTCCGTTTATACAAATTTATGATACTTAACAATTACACAGGACCACAACAAAAATTTTGTTCCAGACAACTTGAATCAGGAATAGTGGACCTTAAAGATTTTTAGCCGCTGAAAACGAATCCGTTATTCGATTTGGCAAATCACGTCAGGATTTTAAGATATGTAATCCGAAAAATACTCAAAAATATACTTTTTGGAAATTTAAAGTTAGGATATATGAAAACTCTGACACGATGAGTTAACTTGGACAAAGAATTCGTTTTCAGCGACCAAAAATCTAGAAGATCCTCCACTTCTGATTCAAGTTGTGTCAAAAAGAAACGAGGTCTTTATGAAGTATAAAACACTTTTTTAGGGGAGATAACTTGAATCAGAGATACTGGATCTTATAGATTTCGCGGGACCACACAATTTTTTGTTTGTGAAATAACTTAAATCAGAAGTAGTGGATTCTATAGATTTTTGGACGCTGACAACGAATTTGTTGCCCAAATTGGCCAATCACGTCAGGATTTCAAGATATCTGTTCCAAAAAATCGCCAAAAGTCTCCTTTTTGAAATATTTGATGTCGCAGATCAAATTGGATACCTAATTTATGGTCAGCGACGAAAAATTTATAACATCCAGTATCTCTGATTCAAGTTATCTCCTCTAAAAAAATGTTTTATACTTTACGAAAAAAATAACACAAGACCACGTTTTTTTTTTTGCACAACTTGAATCAGAAGTGAAGGATCTTATTCGCTTCGTGCATGGCGATGGAGGGGATATCGAAATCGACGGCAGCGCTCAGCGTGGAGATTTCTGACAACTCGCATCTGCAACGTCAGAACTTTCCATTAAAGTCAATGTAAAAATGCTCTTATTTATTCGTTAATTTGAGATATTTTACAGTTTATTTCGATCTGGGTTAAGTGTTGCAAGTAAGTTTTATGGTTTAAAGAACCATTTGAAAGGGTTCATTTTATTATACTGTGCAAAAAAAATGATTACTCCGAGTTCGAAATTGTATAGAATACAATTCATTATTCAGCTGAAATATATTTATATTTATGTATATATTGTAATTTTCCATTATTAGTAATTTAGTTAATACATAAACATGGTATTTTTCTTATTTCCAAATTACACTGGAACGAATTAATTTATGCTCTGTTTATATTCCAAATACTTCTTCTACACGAAATGACATATCCTCCAGCCAATTTTTTTCCATTTTCTATACTTACTGGATTAAAGTTTATTGAGTTTGTGATTGATTCAAACCTAGTTCCGATTATCGTATTCATTTCAGCCCCTTAACCTCGTTTTGTTCAACTAAAAATGATTCGAATTAAAAAAGTATAATAATTTGTTACAAACAAAAATGTACAAAATTTGGGCCAAATTTCAAACAATATACTCAAAGTACTAATGTTTTTGAAAACCCGCAGAAAATTTAAAAAAAACTAAATATTTCACTTTCTCATATCACTCTCGATACAAATTGCAGATGCGAGTTGTCAAAATTCACCACCAGGTGGCGTGGCTGGCGTCTTGCACTAAGCGAATAGATTTTTGGTCGCTGAAAACGAATTCTTTGTCCAAGTTAACTTATCGTGTCAGAGTTTTCACATATCCTAACTTTAAATCACCAAAAAGTATATTTTTGAGTATTTTTCGGATCACATATCTTAAAATCCTGACGTGATGGGCCAAATCGAATAACGGATTCGTTTTCAGCGGCTAAAAATCTGTAAGATCCACTATTCCTGATTCAAGTTGTCTCGAAACAAATTTTTCTTGTGGTTCTGTGTTATTTAACCTAAATAAAATGTACGTGCAATGGATTTTTAACCATTATTTAATTTTCAGGTTGTAATCTGAAGATTTTCAACAACCAGGAGTTCGCGGCTCTTCTGTCGCAGTCGGTGTCGCAAGGATTCGAGGCGGTATATCAGCTGACACGTATGTGCACCATCCGGATGAGTTTCGTAAAGGGCTGGGGAGCGGAGTACCGGCGACAAACGGTTACCTCGACGCCCTGCTGGATCGAGCTGCATTTAAACGGGCCGTTGCAGTGGCTCGACAGGGTACTCACGCAAATGGGCTCGCCGCGCTTGCCCTGTTCCTCGATGTCATAAGTTTTTTTCATCGTTCAGTCACGAAAAAAACCTTGGATCGATCGGTCGATGGGCGCTTCCGCGGTGTAGAAAGATTAGAAGATGCGTTTTACGGTAGTCGACGATCGAACATGACAAGTGTCAAGGATGTTTTATCGCCCAATACTTCCGTTCCTTTTCGTTTCTTTCCATTTTGCCTCTCTTTCTACCATTCTTTCTTTGTCTACATTTGAAATCTGTGAAACGAAGAAAGATTCGAATTGTCGCTGAACGTGATCGATTACCTCAGCGACCCTCCACGAGGAATCGTGGATGCTCGGTCTGTGATTCGACATCATCGGACTCTAATCCGGGATACAAAACGCGCGGAGCTGCACGCCTAATGTTGCGAGACAAGCCCCTACATCTGCGTCGAATGTGCATGGGATTTAGACATCGACGCGTACAAAGGAGTCCCTCGGTACGTATAAGTACGTACGTAACATGCACGTACCCGACTTTAAAACCGACGGTAATCATCCTGAAAACGGTTTGCGCTTCAATTTCGAGAATCCAACACAGATTCAGCTGTTAGGACACACAAGTTCTAACCGCCCTTCTTTTACAAGTACCGCGAATCTTGCTTGTACTGGTCGTAATTCTTGACAAGGGTCTACGCGCGGATGACGGGGGATAGGATATTTTATTTACAGGTATAATAATGCAGGAATTTCAATACGTGAAGAAAACCCACGTAGAGGTCGACCGGAAAGAAATTGCACGTAGCAACCGTCACGCGATGAGTTCTCTGAAAAGTTCCTGGGTACACGTACACGCATAAACGCATTTTTTTAAAAACGTACGATAGTCGTGCAAGCTTGAATACGTTTGCGTTTCTGCCGGACATGTACATAGGTTGACTCTTGTACAGAAACCGTACGTTAAAAATTGAATTCATATAAAAGTTCTAACATAGAATAACGTTCATTTGGTACGGTCCACTTAAATATAACTGACAGAAGCGCTCGGGTGCATGTGGGAATGTATATACATGTATATATATATACGTGCATGTATACGCAGGTGGATGCGGTGTCTTGTGGATACATTATATAATGTAATGATCTAGTGTGTCAGAGGCTAAAGAAGAACCGTTTCATCGATCGAAAGCTTCGGTTCGATGGATCGATAACATTTTTGCGCTTCATGAGTCAGTGCACTTTACTTGTGATTTTAGATCGTAGCACTTCATTCCTTTATTACATTTTCGGATTTTCTTTACCGACACTCTGGACGATCAGAAAACGGATCCGTGATGACTCGACAAGTTCGAAAAGACACAGCGATGACACTGCCGAAAATATTTTTCTTTACTGCATATTACAACAGAAAAAAATTAGTTTCGAGATATCGATGAATGCTGCAGTGTGGGAAGAGTAATTTTATGTCCTTCGTGATAGACGGAACTAGACATAACAATAATTGAGCCGACTACAGACCGTCGATTTCGGATAATTTTTGTTTTAGGTTATGTGATCTTGATGCAGGAGCGACCTAAAATGTCGTTTAAGGTACAATGTCTCTCATTTAAAGACAACAGAAACGATGAAATTCAAAAAGTACAAAGAGTTGACTATGATTAAGGGGAAAATTGCGATTTCGTATGAATGCAACGAAGAATTTATTGAAATTGGTTCCGACATGAAGAATGTTTCTTTTTCATCGAATCGATTTCAGGGAAAGATCTTCGGTGCTCATGTGGAATATGTTTGTTCATCCTGAAATAGTTCAATATCGAAATTCGTTAAAATATTTATTTTGAGGTTAGGAAAAAACGAAGAGAGCGGTCGACATTTAAATTTTCACAAACGAAAAACAAAGGAAGGCAGATGAATTGCTGCTCTTTTTTACCGAAGATTCCCCATAGGAGCATTCGAAGCATCGATGGTGCTTCGTCTCAGTCGTGTCCGAGCCCCAACGTGTCGTTCGAAAACTGCCGACAATTTTGAAAAATTGATTGGATAATTTTTCAGAAGTTGAATTACACGGGTATTTTCCTATTATTGCAGCTCGGCATATTTTCGTATATCGTTTTTATCGAGCGTATTTCGAGTAGCATCGTTGCAATACAATAACTGGACTGTGCCTGCAATAATACGGCAAATAGGTAGTAATTGCAGCTAACCGCGCGACCGTGTGTTAACTTAAGGAGTTTTAATAAATCTGACAGAAAGCGACTAGGCGTAAGCATGTGAATATAACGACTTTCGTATAACGTAGAGAGCGTATTTTGTCTAATATTTAAACGGTTGATTTGTTTAATTTTAGGACTATTTTACAATACTACGTAACGGTGGGAGGTCACGTTCCACATTCGTCGCGGTAGCATTGTGGAATAGCTGTTGCGTGTGCGATGTTTTCTAATAACATTATTTCGTTAAGTAGATAACGACAATAGACCCTCGGTTCGACAAGCTCAATATTACTTGTCACTTTTTTTAACCGTGCATGTTGCGGCTCAGTCTAACCTCAGATTTTATCACTGAATGTCAGATTGTACCAAATTTTTATACGGTTTTTTAAAAGATCATAGTTATCAGTTGCTAAGTGGTGATATTAACATTTTGAAGTAATTTTTGTCGTCATTGTTATCGAGTCTTAATGAAACATTCGTTACGTTTCGTCTTATTGCACGTCAGACTTTCATATTCCGAAAAATACGTTTTTTAAAAACATTGTTTTTCTGGTCGCAGTTACGGCTGAGTTAACGGCACTTTCCGTTCGGAAATGTAGATAATGTTTGGAGTAATAATAGTAGCATTGGATCGTCCCTATTTTTGTGTATCAGTGCGCACTAAAGGTCGGTGGTTACTCAAAATTAACGGACGCATACACATAGAATAATTTACGTTGTGCACTGTACGAGTAGAGTGCAATGAGTGTTTTCTTCTTAGGCTTAATTTAAAAAGTGCAATATATTTGATATATTTAAACACATTATATAGATAGAGATAGTTAACTCCTTTAGCTACATTCACGTAGAATATAATTGGGATTGGATGTTTTTATATATACGCGGTAATTTAATCATTATTTCGGCCTTTTTTTGGCCGATTTTTAATCAAGCTAACTGCCCTTTTTAACTTTTGTCGGTAAGAGTGTTAATAAAAACATATTTTATTCCTGTTTGCTTCCACTTTTAGGTTTGATCGCCATCTAGTGTTCCGACGAATCTTTTTGTATTTGTGAAATATATTATTTTCTTTTATTGGTTTGTTGTTTCGAATCAGTACACGGAGAAAATTGATGTTTATAGAAATTCGTTAAAGTTGGGACATAATGTCATACATTTCACTGCAGTTCGGTAAAATTGCTAGGTTATATTAAAAAAATTCACTTTTCTCTTCTCACAACTTACTAAACTACATTGCAATTGCTGTATCAAATTTTACACCCAAAAAATCTTTATTAACGATACAATATAAAGAATATTTCAATTCTCGCTTTGAAGAGGAGGATGACTGATAATTTAGCCACGAAATGTAGGATATTTTTTGATTTTTGACATATCTCACGTTAACCAAGAAAACTAGGATATTTTCGTTGTAAATAATGATTCAAATATGAATAAACTACTTTTTTCAGGAGTTATGGTTGAACGGTTGGTACACAAAATAAAAAAGAAACGTTAATTTGACGTTTCGTCCATGATGTTGGCCATCTTAAAAAAATGTTGATTATATCAAGTGACATGTGGTCGTTTGAGTGGAAGTTCTGGATTTTTTTGGCATAAAGGAGAAATTTCATTTTTGCACGAACTATCCAAACAGTGTTAAAATCACTATTTCATAATAACACTTCGACATATACAAAACGCAAATGTGGAAATTACGTAATTTATAATAAACTACCCTTAATTATAAATAACCTATTTTATATTTTGTGTTCCACACCATTATTTGCAAATTTTAATACCACCATTCTAAAGGCGACTTAAAAAATAATGACATATGGAGGTCTACATTTTTCCAAAATTTGAATTACCCTACAAAATGACGGTGAAATTCGTGTCAAAGTCCAGCACGCATAGACGTGGAAGAATTAACTAAATTGCAAATAACAGTTAATCACTTTAAAAACTATCACCACATTCACGAAATAATAAAAAAAATTATCTTTGAATCTTGTGGCAATAATTAAGTTTTATTAAGTAAAAGAATATGTTTAAACATCTATTTCGATTCAATTTAAAATATTTCACCAGCTGAATTCGAATTTGTTTTGTAGACTGTTCATGGCCTTTTAAAGGTCAGAATAAAATTTTAATAACATAAGAATTTATTTGATTCTGTTAAGTTTTTTTTAATTGTAAAAAGAATTTTGTTTGTTTTATTTGAAATTACAGAATTTCTGTTTATTTTCTGATGAGGACCTAAATGAAGGTTAAATTTTGGATCGTTGTATTCCGTTGTTATGCCAAGAAAAAACTCAAAAAAACCATTTCACTTACGAAAAAAGCAATTACGGAAAAGATTTTATTGTTGTTTTGTAGACCTTGGAAAAGTATAAATATTGTTTGTTATTAAATTCGAATCGTAAACTTGCCAATACGATTCTGCGGATCAAAGTACATGAGATAATTCTATAAATTCTAGGGAACATCTTTATCTGAATTATCTACCTATCTAACCTGTCATAATATTCTGGTCTCCGTCTGTAGAAATGATAGATTCTGATAGGATTTTTGTACCAGAATCCAAATGTTACCGACAAAATAGCCAACGGGCTCTAGTTTTTGAGATATTGAAGGTCAAAGGAATAAAAATTTCGATTCTAGGCCTGTTTTGAGTATCTATTCACAGCAAAACAAAATACTGTTGTCCCGTCATTAAGAGTCTATTCTGACAGGATTTTTCCAGCAGAATCCAAATATTGAGTTGGACCTAAGTTTTGCCTAAATTGAAGGTCAAAGGGGTGAGAATCGTGTTTTACGGCCTCCCCCCCCCCCAAATAGTTAAGAACGATAACGAGTTTGAAATTATTCGAATTTAAAAAAGTTCGTTGGGCACATTGGTTCCGCCATTTTATATTTCTTGATTTTTTTTAGTCGCATCCTAGAGTTAAGATGTGCAATATGCCCAAAAATATGTTTTTTGACCCGTTGCTCTGCAACTTAGTCAAAAAATAGATCCCGTCAATATTGTGGCCTACATATTTGTATTCTGCGGAAAAAATCCTATTAGAATTGACTCTTACTGGTCGGACAACATAATTTTTGTAGGCTGTGAGTATATGCTCAAAATGCGGTAAAAGTGATTTTTTACTCATATGACCTTCAATTTGATAAAAATAAATAAGGTTTAATTGATTATTTTGATGTACATATTTGGATTCTACGGGAAAAATACTTTCGGAATTGACTCTAACTAGTGGGGCAACAGCATTCTCTTGGGCTCTGAATAAATACTCAAAAATGCCTGAAATCCAATTGTTAGCTCCTTTGACCTTCAATATCTCAAAAACTAGAGCCAATTGGATACTTAGGCGGTCATATTTGGATTCTGGAGCAAAAATCCTATCAGAATCGACTCTTACCATCAAATTCTCAAATTTTGTTGGGTTCTGTGATTCAGTCATCGTAGTTTTCGTGGCGAAAATTGAAATAATCTTGTCTTCGTGGAGAAAGTCAAAATATCCTAGTTTTCACGGTGGACTTTGGACCTACCTAGTTTTAATGACTAAGCGATGTGACCTACTCACCGTAAGAAATTTAAAACTTCCTAGTTTTTGAAAATATATGATGTGGTTTCTTCGACCGTAGATTAAAATATATAATGTAACGTATGTCGTTGTGTCGGTCCCTTTGAATAATAAAAAAAAACACTTTTCTTGAATAAATACTTTTTTTTTTCAAGAAAAGTGTTTTTTTATTTGTCAAAGAGACCGACACAACGACATAAATTACATTATATATTGCTAGTTTTTGTAAGAGCCGTAAAAGTAACAGAATATTTCTGCCACCACGCGGGAAAAGTTGTAAGTTACAATCATGAACCATCGGTAAAGTTACATGTAAATGATGATACTGCAATCGCACGAAGAATTTTACCAAATTAATCGGGAAGCTTCACATGTCCGGAATTCTTTTTCTCCGTGTACAAAATCGGTTTTGTAAATAAGGATAAGGATAAAAAGAAATGACGTGATATATTTTATACTTTGTTTTCAATATGATTTCAATCGATTAACATTCTACGTTTACCGACAAAAAGGGAATGCTTATTCGCTTCGCAGTTTTGTAAATTGTCGATTGATAAATGTGACGTTATATTCTACGTTCAATGTGTGAATCACACTAAATATCATCCGTACTTCTTCAGGTCCGAAGCCTCACCCGGCGCAATACGAGTCTCACGACCCTTTGTATATTAACTGTATGAATAATGTTACTTTATGTTTACATGTATGTAAATATATACATATACACATATATATACATAAGTTACACTGTACATAAAAGTTTACTAGATTGAATACGTTGAAGATATTGCGCTTTTGATTTCAACCGAGAGGACTGAAACACTCGTCGCAAGTGACCAAGAATATTACGTACTAAATGATTTTACATAGCGGTAATATATTAAATAAAGTACAAAAAAACGTAACGTTATTAAGCAACATTAAAATTATATTTCGAAAATTCACGTATATATTCGAACTTTTATAAAGTTTTATAAAATAGAACAATACTTCTCAGCGCGTATCACACAACTAATTGTAGCTATATCGAGTTAATATTAAACCATATACTGGACATACTGACCTACAATAATGTAACCACAGATCTTACTTAAAATCGATCGCCAGATTTACCAAAAATTCCTGCATTGATGTGGAAATCGTCGACGCGAGTTTATTGAAACGAATCCTGGAGAAAAGAATGGCCACGATTACACTTGTTGGTACGAGGATAGTTTCGCCTAGTTCTTAGCGCCGGGTTTCACGCACAAACAAATAATGCGCGGTGCATTCGCTCCTCGTCGACCAGAAGAGCGAAATAATTTTACGAATTTCTGATAAACCTTCCAAAAAGTTTTGGAATTAGAAAAGAAATGCGAGGGACGAGGAAGAGCCGAAAATAAATGAAACGAACAACCGCGTTGAAAACGAAAGGTTTGGGAGCGTACGTCTAAGAAATGTTTAACGGACGACTTTAAATAATCGACTACGAGCAGAGAAAATTCACAATAATTAGTCTTGATCGGGACTATTGTATTTTTGCAAAAGGAAAAGGAGGGACAACGGATATATGATTTCTTATTTTTGAGTCGTGTGTAGTTACTTTTTAACGATAGAAGTATAGAAATTACGTTTTTGGATAAGTGTTTTGTAAAAATTAATGATACCGGGCTCGAGTCTGGTGGGACGAAACGAATGTATGGACGCGCCTAATTTTATTAAGAGGCACGTCGCGGGACAAGGAATCGAGTCGTCCTTCTCCGTTGGGAAATTAGGATAAAAACTCTTATTTACAAAAGCGGACTATTATAGAGCGTGTTAGAGATTTCTATTTTATTACAGATTTTATATTGCACGATTTGGTGTTATATTCGGAAATGAAAGAGAAATTTTAAAATTACGAAAAAGCTTCCTTCGTTCCATCCGTGAAGCTGATAAATTTGGCATTTGGCGCCGCGACTCAGTTTTCAAATTCGGTGTAATAATAATATTCAAAATTATATTCGTCATGTGGAAAATATGACGTCAGCTCAAAGTCCGACGTAACCATCAAACGAACACGACTGCGTTTCCTTGATAATTACAATTTTTGGTACTTTGTCTACTTTTTGAGTTGTCACAGGAACGCAGCGTTTCGATTGATGATAATAAAAGTTCTTATACCTGATCTGAAAACGATGTTAAGAGGTATATAAAGCATTTACGTAAGTAATGACAAATTTATTACATCAACAAAATTATTCTTTCCTTGCAGTTATGGTTTCAGAGAAATAGAACAAATAGTCAAAAAATACTTTGGTCCTACTAAATTTATGTATTTTAGGTTGGATGGTGTCATTATCGAAAAAAAGCTTTAAATACCACTGACGGGTTTGAATATTCTAAAAAGTGAACGATTCTCTTTTTTCTTTGATGTATATAAAACAAAATTGGCTATTGTTATATCACGACAAATGAGATCGCGCTCAAAATTCTACATTCTTGTGCTTTCCACTTTTATGCATGCATGAAATGGATACCGGCGAAAATGTCATATTCTACTATAAACAGTTCCGAGTAGAAAATATCCATTTATTTGGAAATTTCAGAAAAATTCAGGATTCAATGAAGCTCTTGAAAATAAACTTTTGGAATATATTATTTTTATAGCGAAAAATGGCATTCAGGCGAGTTCGCTTAAAATGCCGCTTAAGAGGAAATACCATTTTTAAACGAACTAAATCGTACATAAATTATTCACGATTTTTTGGTACACCTGTAGAGAAGTCGGATTTGTATCTAAGTAATTAAATGTTGATCAAAGTTTGCATGTCAGCAATTTTATTAAACTTATGCTACCTCCATTATACAGAAAAAAATCTTTTTTAAAGTTCGAGGCGGAAATATCATGCGTAAAACAAGTTTTATGACTACATGCTCCGATGCGCCCTTGTAGAAAGAGGTTCGTTTTCAAATACCGAGAAATACGTCGAATTTATTGTAATTTTCAGTTACTAGATTTAAGAGAAATCCTGGTATACACGATCACAAATCCATATATGACTTTTGCACTTTTGTTTTCAGTGTACGCCTTTTTGTCCAAGAAAGTAAAAACCCTTGTACATGTTTCATTGTCGTTCAATTTATTCTGTTTGACTTTTTTTATTTCTTGAAAATATTTTATACACATATTTTAGTCATATTCATTAGTCTAAAAAATATTTCTGATTTTGTTTTAAACGATTAAAAAATGTAATGATTAATTCTACCCTGAAAATTTTGTTTAAATAGATTTGATATATCAGTAAACGATTTGTTAGCAACCTCTAAGGTGTACGCATTTTTAAGATAGTGCAAATGGCCGTGTTGCCAACGACAATGTTTATTTAGTAACGGAATTCGACGAATCGAATGAGGGATGACATTTTAAACCGTATGAGATTTTTAATAAATTGTAAGTCCTATTTATTTCAGTGATTATTGTTTGTGAAATTATATATCATTAAGCGCGCTTTTTGAGTTGATTATCGTTTAATGAAATAACCCCGATAAAATGTTTTTGTTTTTATTGCCAACGGAATTTTACAAATATCTGCGGCAATTAAAAATTCGCTTTTTTATTAAAGCTTGGAGGCAGCGTGATGCAGATTTCTAAAGACTTTTCGATATTTGGTCAGGGAAAATACGACTTTAAAACCAATCTTTTATAATCCTTTGCGAAAGCGGGTAGTTTTTCATGGTCCAGTAGAAAACTTTCTAGATTATTCGCTGTCGTACTTTCGGTACGACGTTAAATCCATGAATTTATGTTCGATCAATATTTCGAATATAATTTTACAATTTGAGTAAAATTGAGTAATCTATACATGGAGAGAAATGAACTGTGTCAAGCACTATAAACATGTTACATTATAAATTATTTATAATGATTTTTCTAATTTAGCAATAACATAGATAAACTATAGCAATAATTATTATTATTAATTGTTTTTATGAAAACGGCTTGTAAATAAATTACAATTTTTATTAAAGAATACTTGGTCGCATTTCATCCGGTATAAAGATAACAATATTGAATTTTTATTTATTTACAGTAAATTTCTCTTCAGGTAAAATCATTAATTAAATTAGCGATTTATTTCGAATGTAAAGTTCGGAGAAAGTCGGCGGAAGGAAGATTAATTAAGGAGTTGATACTATGGTATCAGTTCCTTTACGAGCAACAAAAAAATGTTAAACTGTTTTTTTTTTGTGCGCCACTCGTATACTAACAACCAATTTCTATGTCCCGGTACCATATATTTCGTGCATACTCGACGTTTCGTTTTCTGACGCAATTCTACCGAATCGTAAAAATCGTAAACGCAACGGACGAGTCGATAATAGTGATATTATGAAAATAAATGAGTATGTGAATAATAAATAAATGAACTTAAAAAATAACAAAGAATATTCGTCGACGTATCGGCGAATATGTCCGGCTTGCACGAGGATCATGTGACAGTGAGCCTTCTTGACATTAAAGATTTTTATACTTTCGGATACTATTGCGAATCTTTGTTGTTTTTGAGAACTTTGTGAATTTATCGAATTTTATATAAAATGAAATGTCTGCTTTAGGGACGTTTGCGAAGCAATTTGCAGTGTAACTCCCAGAAATCAACTGTCAAATCGACGGGTTGCTCAGAACAATGGACATAGTACAATCTTGTTCCTGTTTTGATGACTGCGCTTTATCTCGTACAAAAATACTTGCAAACAGAAACAAAACGTTGATGAAACAAATATGCCACATTACTTGAAAGAATCCTTCTGCGAACATTTCAGTTGAAAGCAGCTGAGGAATTGATGTATCGCATTGGTGAAGACTGCCATTAGATCGGTTGAGACAATTACAAGAGACTTCATTCTCGCTCTTTCCTCTTCTTAAGCAATGTAAACGAGAATGTAAGGAACAAAAGTTTCCTGAAATTCACGTTAAGATAACCAATTAACCAAAGTCTCAAGTGAAACTTACCAAAGCTTCGTATATGTAAGTGTATAATATTACTCATTTAATTGTTACGACCTTTTTTGCTGAAAAATAATCAGGTTAATTCGTACTGGTGTCCGTTTATCAAGTTTTGTTCAGTTTGTCAGGTACCTGGAGCAATCCGTCGATAGAGGTTCATTTCTACTCTTCTTTTTGTAAAAGAGTACATTTTTCGTGCAAAAAGTGGATGAGTGCTAAAGACGGAATGCATGAAAGAGAAGGCGAGATATAGTTAATAAAATCATGCGTGTGAGACTGTATCATACTTATAAATAAATGTACATGTAAGACAACGAATAAGGCTCATTACACATATCCTTTTCCTTTTCCTGTGATCTTTTAATTATACCCGAGTGTAAAGCTCAAGTTATAATGCTTACTTTTACAAAGGTAATTGATATTCTGTGTTTAATATGTGTACTTTCCTCGCATTAGGTTTTTTAATGAATAGGGGAAAGTGGCCCACACTGACTAGTCGTACTTCGTGTTTCTCACAGATGGCGCCGTCTTAATTGATAGCAGTGACTGGAACGCTGCCCGAATGTTTCATGTTATTCGAAGTTTATCAGAGATTATATTTTTACTGCAATGGTATTCATTTTTAAGCTTAACAATACTACAGTTATTAGTGCGTATTTCGTTGCGGACAAATAGAAAGGTACGTATTATTTATAGCTTCGGTTTGAACACCCCCAATTAAAATTACATCCTAATCATTTCTATCATTGAAGGACGATACATCATGTGAAAAAAGCATAGTGGCCTATAATTGGTTATAATGTGTTTTTAAGATGTGAATTGTTATTAATAATGACTTCTGACAAACATTACACTTGTTTATTCTAGAAATATGTCGTGCGCCAATGCAATTCGGACCATCGTAAAATGTAAATGACGAACAGCAAAATAAAAAAAAATAATAGAAGTAACTTAAAACCAAATTAATTCACAGTCATTTATTATTTCATTAATACGTGAATACAGTTGTTTTGTCTTAAAAAAAAAATTTTTTAAAACAATTTTTCAATGAATTTAAAATCATCTTGTAGTTGTAAATTACCACGAAAACTTGAAATTGACCTACTTCTTAGAATTATCTAAAAAAAGGAGGAGGTCCTCTTCCAGAATTTTAATATATATGGCCATAACTCACCACATTGAAAAACCCTGTTGTTGTATTTGATCGTGTGTTTTTAAAAGACGATAATAGCATAACTATATTTTAAGTTGTAGTTCATAATCGTTTCGGATTACCTGTAGAACAATATATGATAGAATAGATCCATGAATTTCAGGATCGCAGCAACCACGGGGCACCTTCATCGTTGTTCTTTCGTTTGATGGGTATCAGGAAACAAGATGATGTTCATCATTTTGCAGATAATTTCCAGAGCATACTGAACGTTAAAACCCAAAAATATATAACAGAGGTCTGCAAAAAAGGAGGTTCTAGAAGGCTGTGGATGATTTCGGACGTAATTTTGTGCGTTGAATCCGGAACCGAAGTCAGAAGTAGCCCTTCGCAGGATTTTGAGATACGGTTTTGAGATTGAGATTTGAGAGATATGAGATTGAGGTTAGGTACTCGCAAACGCGTTTTTTGCTAATTTTGAGGTTACGCGCATGATGCAACAGATGTTTGGTCTTCTGTACTATTTGCATCTTTTATAGTAATACCCTTACCCTTTAAAACGAGCTTTTACTCGGTCACCTAAAATTTTTCTTACAAAGTTACGGCCATTGTAATTATGACATTGGTGCAGAAAATCATAGGCCATATTACCCTCTTAAAGTCTACATGTTTCTAGTTAATAATTTCTCTTGAAAATTTGTTCTTGGACGTTTCTGGGTTCGCGGAGTACGAACACGAAGACACAAAATATCGCCATCTACAATTTGGCGAATTCAAAATGGCGTATCAAAATGGATAAAAAATTATATTAATATAATAATATATTAAGTTTTTTAGTTTATCATTTTGAATAAATCAAGTCATCCGCTGAGCAAAATTTGAAAATTTATTTCGATTTATTTATTCAACATGAAATATCCACAAGTACATATTTTTAGAGCAAAATAGTAATATCAATATTTTGTACTATCATTTCGAACCTCCATAAACCAACTGGTTATAATTATTTTGTTAACCTTTAACCTCTTAATTGTAAATGAACATATATGAACGAAAATATGTATTAAATGAATTTTTGTAACTTGTGATAAATCTGATTTTAAAAATTCAATAAAGCATAATTTACATACATAATTGAAAATGACTGTACCTTTGTTAGAACAAATCGAGGGTGATCGAATAAAAGCTTATTTTGAAAGGAGGGTAGGACTAAACGATGCAAATAGTAAATAAAGCCAAAAAACATTGTTGCATCCTATACATTACTTCAAAAATAGCAAAATTCTTATCTGATGGCCCACTTCTGACTGCGGATTCGGATTTTACGCACAAAATTATGTCGCAAGTAACCCACAGCTTCATAATATCAAAAAGGACCTACGTATTTGTAACATTCTTAATTAGAAATTAGCATTCAAATTCGGTCAAAAGCTTTTGCAATAAATCAAATAATGAATTTAAAAATATGAATCGCTTATCTATAAATCCAACGTATTTAAAAGTATTTAATAAGTAAATAATATTATATATAAAATGTATATGCCATATTCGTTTACAAATTCATTGCATTTTAAGAAGTCATGCATTGATTATTAGTAAATGCAATTAGACCTTTCAGTAATCAAGGATGCCATTCCTCCTATTCTTAGGAGGAATTTTTATACTCTGAAAATAAGAATTGTTAGTGATAATTTCTTGAAATGAAATAGTTTATAAGGAAGTCACCTTTACATATTTTTAAGGTAAGTTCGTTTTGTTTCCAAATGTTAAAAAGTAGTCAACCATTCCGATGTGTACAATGGGCACAGGTGTAGAAGCAAATTCTAAATTTGTATATTTTATGACGTACACTGTATATTGAAATCTGATCTGATAAGTTACCAATTTTCGTAAATGATGTAACATTAATCTCATTTTGCATCATGATGCAACGCTTATGAGATTTATTAACACCCATCATGTGCCTCATTACAAAATTATTGTTATTATAACATGAATATAAATAATGATAAGTAAATGCTCGAGTGTTCGATATTAAATATAAATTATTACAACAGTTTTTCTTGGCGCAATCGGCCAATACTAAAAATGAAAATAAAATATACTAAATAATATTCTTATACAGGTTCCGATTTGAACCTTACGAAGGGGAAAAAAAGTAAATAAGCCGGGTTTTGTAGTATTCTAGAGACAGCCAAAAAACTTTTGTATTTTAAAAAAATCTTTTCTTTCCAAACGCTTCTGAATTATACAAATGAGTTTCTGACTTCATGAGGAAAAAAGGTGAAAAAAATTATATAAATAATACCATATTTCTATTAATACATTAGAAAATAAACTTTAATAACTAACGTAGAAATTAATCCTTTTAATAATCGACAATAAATTACATTATTATTCAAAAATATTAACAATATTAAAATAATGACAAAATGTTTGTAATGATAAAGAATAAGTATCTAAAGGAAATGGATAAAATAATTACTGCACGACGATGATGTATTTCACATCTAACTAGTTTTACTTTCATTGTATGTTGTTACATCGCATACGTGTATACTACACGAATATTCGGACGCACATATACAGATCATATAATGTTTGTGACTAATTGAAGTTTTGAGAAAGATATTTCGAGATCAAGTAGTCTATAGATTTCTTGAAATAAACGAATTGTGATTCTCGAACGGCATATTTATTGATACCTTAACGTAAAATAATTGCATACCTACAGTTACGCTTTGTACTTTTGAAATCGAAAATAACAAGTAAGGAACGATTCATTACTTATGAAGCCTCGAACGCACGAACACGCTATTTTACATTTTTCCACGAAAGCGTTTCCTTAATAGTTAAAAAGTCTTAAGCACTATGATACGTATTGGTAAGAACGCAGGAGTATGCTATCGCGTCGACGTCATCTCTCTATGTAAAAAAGTTTATAGTGTAAATATGAAATGCGTATCAGCGAATGTTAGTACCTTTTTTTCGGATAAAATTATTAAAATCGTTCAACTGATATATTGCACGCTAAAGGTACCTAGGAAATATGGTAATAGCGTAAAAAATGGTGTGGTAATTATAAAAATGCGGTAGACTGTATAATACATAAGCAAGGTATCTTATCACTACAATAATAAAGAATAACTTAAAAATTCCGAGCAAAAATGCCTTGACCTTTACGTAGTGAGACGACGGATCATGATGCACGTTAGAAATGTGCATAATATACGCGCGTTCAAGGTTTCCGACATAAGTTCACTTTACATAGATTTAAATAGGCCAGGGACGAGATCCGTAAAATCAACCAAGAACGATCTGGCCCATGTATGTATGAGCGCAGTGCGTGCGGTGATAACATACATGAAATATATCGCGCACTCTTGTCAAAATATGTATGTATGTATATAAGAATACGGTTCTCGAATACATATATATGTAGATATATATATACATAGATATATAAACATATATATACTATATAGAGCTCAAATGTACGTATATTTCATACAGAGGAAGATAAAAATATAACTTCACAATAGAATATTCTCACAATATAACATTTGTTTTTTCACTCTTTATTCTTAAACTTTCTTCCGCACGCCGGCTAAATCCCTCCGAAGTCTGCTTAATAGGCATTCGTGTGATATATTTTTGACTTTATTAGTGGACGCGAGTAAAGTTCTAAGTAACATTGAGAATTGCTTTGGTGTGTTCTTGATATGTTTTGTTGCAGAACCGCTCGATATTTTACTAGGAAGTACTTTCAAAGGTTTCAGATTAAATATGTTCTACTAGCCGCAGTAGTACATATATAAGTGTGGTTGTATAAGCCACACAAAAAAGGAGCTCGGTTATGTGCATCATTTTTTGGAACTTTACAATAGTTTAATGTTTCGTTTTCCATTGACGGACGCTTGAATCTTTTACGAATAAATTCCTTCGATCTTGGCAACTAGTCAGGTAGAGTGAACGATTCCCCGTCCAAGAGTACTCGAAATAATCGATATTCTAGCATATACCTATACTTGTTACGGAGGGAATACGCAGATATTTTTGGAACGTATATTATGTATTGCAGGTACTCGAATAATGGCACATTCTTATTAATATTGCATTCCCTTAAGCCAAGAAACGAGAGAATTTATTAGTTAAAAGAGAACAACCAAATATATACTTTTTGTACTATGCTTTTAATGCTCGCATGCTCTGATGAACGCGTGTCAAGTAAATTACGTGTTCGAGCATTCTCCATCCAAAACACAGAAAATATATCCAGTTGAACATTTCATAAATAGTGGTGCATCGACGTGCATTTTCTTTACAATAGGTACGGTCAAAGAATAGTCACCTCAGTCTCCATATTCTTCCTCATCGTTTTTCTTAACTTTTCATTCTATAGTCTCAGTTTTCTTAAGTCATTCTAACTTATTCATAAGTTCGATATGTTTAATGATATTTCTTAATCCTTAACTCCCTAATCTTGATATGTATTGTATTTCTCAGTCGCAATATAAGTGATTAAGTATGGAACGCCGTTGAATATATGATCTTTTTTCAATTCTCCGGCTTTTGTAATCTTGAATTTCCAACGTAAAAGTTGCAAAGTAACATTAAAGGTAGAGTTCTCAACAAGGCACCTGATAGAATTATTGGTATGTTGAGACGAAATGAAATCAGGTTCGCTTAACACAACTGAAGGTAAACGTCACATAGAGATCATTTACAGCAATCAGGTATCTAGAATTTGATTTTTAGTTGCCGAATATTAGGGGAAGAAGTGGAAGATTTACAGCAAGGGTGCTCGTTTGTAGATCCGAGGACCCTGGCCGGTGATTCTCTTCTCGCCTGATGTATATTGGACGATTGACTTTATTTGATCCGTTGCCACTGGTCCGATGCAAACCAGAGGATCCTTGAAGTACGAGCATGCCTATTTAACAGAAAAATTAATTACTGTTATGCTACACTCTACAAATGTTATTTTCTACGGAAGTAATGAAAAACAATAAACATAAACGTCAGAACGTCTTGGGTAGTAATTTCAGTAGTAACAGTAATAATGACGAGGCAGTACGAGTTTAATAGAAAGTTAACAAATAAGTTTCTTTTAGATATTGGTAATAGTAAGGAAATACTAATTGATTAATTATGTGATTCTTTGTCTCATCCAATTGGGATATTAAAAAAATGATAAAATATGTAAAATGCATTATTAACTACAATGTTTAATGTATATTTGTATATATTTTTCTGTGCCAGCCTTGAAGACATTGAATCAAAAGAAGAAGTAACATTTCATATGTCTGAATATTCAAAATGGTCAAATAGACGAATCTGAACGAAACTGAACTCAAAACACTTCTAAATATTTTTTGTTAATTTGTCACAATATTATTTTGGACGCCGTAGGTTCCATTAGATTTTGGACATTTTAAGGTGGTTAGACCCCAGAATATCGTAGGTTGGCGAAAAATATTTAATAATGTTTCCAAGAGTTTAATTTTTTTTATTAATAATATTGTTGAAACGTGAAAGCATTAATCTTCTTGACAACAAATTGAATTGTGCAAAAATAATTTGTTAAGCCACTTTTGTTATTGATTCAAATTTTTTCTTCTCCGCTGTTAAGAATTTTGTAAAAATGAACGGATTTCAACAAGTGAAGGCTTATTTTTTTGAGAAAAAGATTCTCTTTAACTTTACCGCATAATTTTTTTAAGATTCTTTGTCTGCTCACGAAAGTTACTCAAAATTCGTTAAAAGTAGCAGTTCTTTTTTAAAATAAATAGAGATAATTTATCGTTGGCTTCGGAAATTTCAAAATACCTACGGTAAAGTTTTAGAGAATCTTTTTCTCGAAAAAATAAGCCGTTACATTCTTTAAAATCCATTCATTTTTAACAAATTCTTAACAGCGGAGAAGAAAAAATTTTAAAAAATAACAAAAATGGTTTAACAAATTATTTTTGCACATTTCAATTTTTTTTTCAAGAAGAATAATGCTTTTTACTTTTCAACAATATTATTAATAATGAAAATTAATTTCTTCCAAACGTTATTAAATATTTTTCGTCAACATATGATATTCTGGGGTCTAACTACCTTAAAGGAAGAAGAAATTGTCAGGATGGAAGTTCTACAAGGTCAGATTTTGAGCATTTTACGAAATAATTGACAAAATAAATTTATGTCAATTTCACCATCATTTTCGCAATCAGCATAGCAAAATACGTAAATATACAATGTTTACATTAAAATCTGTCTTTTTGGAGCGCTATCCTACGAATAAAAAATAAAATAAAATATAAAAATCATTCAAGATCCGCTACCGAATATTTTAATTTTAGAGTTTATCACTTATTTGTTAGTTTTCATTAGAAGAGTCTAACTAAAAAAAAACAACAAATAATTTGTTTAACATTTTAACATGAGTTATAATTATGGAATCCAATATATATTTCAAGATTTATTGTGTAATTTAAACATTTCCATTAAATTCTTCTTCTAACAACTAGACTAGATTTTAAAAATGCCACCTTCTGATGATGATAATATGACCTTGATCTTATAACGAAATATTATCTTAAGAAAACTAAAGACCGGAAATGAGACACATGAAAAGTAAAGGCAGAACTAGCGAATATGTTTGGATATTGTTAATAAAAAATCTAAGTGAACTTAAGTTTACTGCTAAACCGGTGGCTGACGATACTAAAACTTGACTATAAAACAATTTGGAAATTAATGATATAAGCGGACGCAGTTTTAGCATTAATCATGATAGAACGTTCAGGCAAAGTCATTATCTCGATTTACAATCTCCGTTGGTTACATTTACGTGGACAAGCCTCCTAAAAAATATCAAGACCTATTTTTGTTATGGGAGCGGTGCCGCATGCGAGACTGTCGGTGGCACTTATAGCACTCGGAACACGTTTACTAGGCCAAACTGGACATTATTTCAACCGGACTTTCGGTAGTAATCAATAATTCATAGTCTAATTACTCACAACATAATATCACCGGTGATGTTTATTTTATTACTGGGAATGAAGATGCAAGTTTAAATTCTGTGCAGTGACCTGAGCATTTTATAATTTATATGTTACCACGAAACGAAACGTTAAAAGAAATATTCGTTTCAACTAAATATTTAGTATCTTTTACTCAATTATTTTTATATTTTTACTGAAATTAACGAAATACGATCATATATTACATGGTTTTTTAGAATTTAAACATTCGTTAAATTTTAACAAATAAACGCTGTTACGGAATGAAAAATCCTCGAAATTTATTGAAGCCGCAATGTCATGTTTCGGTAAATCACCTGTCAGTTTTATTGTAAAATGAATGAGGTGTATATATGAGGTATATACGACGGTTAAAAATTCATCACTAATATTCCTACTGTTATGGAAGTAGTACGTTCATGAAATCTGCCAGACATAAAATGATCGAGTGCTGCTTTTACGAAGAAATAATTACTTTCCGGTTGAATTACGTTATATCACATATATTATGTCAAATTTGAAATGTTAAATAGTATCAAATATAATTGCATTTTGAAAAAAAAACGTATTTAATCAGTTAATTATACAACAAAATCGATAAGTTTGTAAAAAATGTGTGCATTATTCTTGCATTGAGATTGGTGAGTATCGGGAAAACGTCAGGAGGAATAATGGTTGAATATATTTAATCCAGCAGCTTTTTATAATAAATTTCCATGCCGGAAAATAATGTAAAAACTTAATTTAACATTTTATTTCCTATAATAGTATTTTTCATACCTAGGACAGAAAATAAACGGACGAGTTTTATGCCTCATGTGTTAAACACCATATAAGGCGTTAATTCTACGCCCATTCCTTTTCACAAATGTGAATAGCAAAATCCCTATGTAATAAAGGGACCGGGAAATGGCTATTTTACGCCCGCAAAAGAATCTGCTGAATCAAAAAATGTTTATTTTAAGTTTAAATACCGACCCTGGGAGAAGTTCTATCAATTGTAAAATATTTTTTCTACAACATTCCCCTGTAATACTCCTATGAAACCTAAGAAACTTAATTGTTTTACGTGATTGTTTTAATTTAAAATGTCAAACATGTTCATCGAATTTTTGAATAGTTGTTAAACAATTATTTTTTATTATTTAATTACATATTCTAATAAATCTGATTGTTTACATGTCTTTCTTAGAGGTACTCTGTCGACGAAGACTATAATCAAGTAAGAAGAAGAATAAAATCAAAATAACAAATTTTTGAAAACGATATGTTGAGATGTTATAATGTTTGTAATCGGATATTATTCAACTCCAAGTCATATATCTAAGATTTTTCTATAATATTTTTTTGTCCAATAATTAGATGAGAAGTGGTATAGCAATGAAATTCAGGTATAGAACAGTTTTATAGATCAGTAATGTTGCTCTATTAATTGGTATTTTTCAGGTCTAAAAGTTCAAGAATTTTGAAGTGGTTATTATATAAAATTGAATTATAAATTATTTATTTATAAATTATTTATTTATAAATTACTCAAAAAATATATACTTAATAATTCATTTTAATTGAACAAATATGATTATAGTTTCTAGCGGAGTGTCTTTGATATTTTCATGTGAACCTTAGTAATGAAAACCGCTAAAACGATCTTCTTAATGGTTTGTTTTACTGGTCGTTACGGATAGTTATTCCGTAGTTAAGAATTCGTTTTTTATCTAGAGGAGTTGCAATCGTATAGTTATGAATGAATGATTATATATAATACAAATTGAAAAAAAATGATATAAATTTGAAGTATTCTTGTTATCGTTAGTAATAATTGTATCTTTTTATCATAGATTAACAATATGTATTCTTACTAGGTACTTTTTAAAGTACTTGTTTAAATATTCCAAAATTTTATTTAATATTGCTTTTAATTTCTTTCTAGATTATGAAATGATCTAATAATATTAGATTATTTTCGTTACTCCTATGTTTTCTGCTATATTAAAATGATTATATAGTGCATGAAAAAGGGCTAAACTATGATGTTATGATTGTTACTTATTGGTTAGTCCTTATTGTATACAAAACAAATATCAAATCTTTAATCGCCAAGCTCATAAATCTATTAGTAAAAATTTTCACGAGTGTTCCACAGATTTATCGGCCATATAAAATTAGTAATTTATAAAGTATTTTAAGTTATTGTATGATTTTGATGAGTTATATTCATCTGTTCATCACACATTAGATACCAAATTGAATAAAAAAAATGCTCAATAGTCTTTAAAATGAGCTTTCTGTTCTAAAATTTATTATAAGAATAAATTATTTAATTTAGAATATTGCTAGATCATTTCAACCTATGATAGAATGCTATCATTAATGGAAAAGAGAAAAATGCATAGAGACGCGCCAAGACCTCTTAATAATAACAAGTATGTAGTTACAGGTTTAAAAACAACAATTTAATTCTGAATACAATAAGATTCCAGAAAATGAAAGAGAAATAAAAAAAAATTAGAAGAAAAATGTCATTGTAATAACGACCATGAAGTCTCGGCTTGAACTGGGTATGTTCGCAAAATGTTCATATTTCCTACACTTTTCTAAACTAATATTTTATACTCGCAAATATTGTAATAATTTCGTGAAAATGAAAAAAAATCGTACATTCATTTTTGACGACAACAAATTTGCATAAACTCTTATTAGTGTATTTAAAATTTGTTTTATGAAATATTATGGAAGACGAAAAGATCACTCTTTTCTTATTACAACGATTATATCTGGTATTTATTTAAAATGTGTGCAATTAAAGTTACCTTTCGGGGAGCTTGCCTATGTCGCCGTTGAAGTTGACAGCATAATCCACGGCTAATTTCACACTCGCTGGACATATTGCAATCTTCATCTGTAAAATGTATATATTAATAATTAACATTTTAATGAAGATAATGTATATTTGTATTCATCATTCTGGTGACATTTTTTTAATCATAAAAATATATAAGATCTTACTACTTTTACATTGACTAATTCATTTTCTGTTTCGGGTCCTATTCAAGATATCAATTCAAGACGTTCATAATAAGTAACGTACTTAGATAAATCATCTTGTGATACGAGAATACTTGCGTGATTTAAGGTATTGACAAATTATCGTTATTATTAAATTGTATAAAACGTTATATTAATCCGAGCTTTCTGTCTTTACTTTGACTACAATGTGAATAGAATATTTCGACGCGAGTAATAATTATTATAACATGATTTATATTTGTATTGGAATGTATACCAACGTGAGAATAGAAATGAATATATAACTTTGTTAACAATATATGCTAAACATTCAGATTTCATTACAATTCATGCTTTGTTATTACAATATTGCAACGTATTATCTTCGTCAGAATAAAATGATCCTCAAATACCCAATTTCCAACCGTAAAACACTAATCGTTATTTATATTTGAATTCATTTATTTTTTATTTTATTTTTTACTGTTCAGTCTGTAAATCAGCTCTAGCTCTGGCTCGTCTTTTGGTTAAATAGGAAATTTATGTACCACTATCTGCCATATAATAAAGACAAATTATTAAAATATAAATCAACAGTATTTAATTTTCTCAACATTTCAAGAGGTACTATTTTTGTTGATGTTTGATTCACAATGTGATTGTCATTGCTTCTCGTATTTGATATCACGCTTAACAGTAATGAATATCAGATAAACGTCAGATTAATCAGTATCCCCATGTGAAATATATAATGAGATAACAATGGTAGAGATGGAATCAACGCTCCCACAAGAGAGCAAAATTCAACTCGTGATTCTTCGATTTGATGTACGGTGCGTGATCATACCACAAACGGTTCACAACTTTACATTCAGTTGAACATCATAACATAAAGATAAAAAGAAATGATAGGTTTGTTGAAAGGAAAGAAAATTCCGAATTCTTCTATTCTTAGACCAGCAAATTTAGCAAAATAAATTTATAACGATTAATATTTTTTAAGCTTAATAATTTTTTTGTATTTACTTTGTATATTTGGATATTTCATATACAATAATTGCTTTTTCTTATAAATAAACCAATTTGCATTACCAGAAATAAAAACCAGAAATCGATCAAGTAAAAATCGATCCATATTGATACAAAATAGTCAAAAAGTCGAAAACAACAGTATTTTTAAAAATAAAGTTATTATTCTTAACATTGTAAAATATTATTAAAATTGATTTATATCTGCAAACTGAATAAATATGGTGTGTTCAGTAAAAATATCCAACTATTTTCCAGATAAATACTAAAAATATGGGGTTTAATAGTTGCTTTACTTTTTTAACGTCAATTTTTTAAAATATATTCAAAGAGCAAAGTACTTATCGCGGGTGTTACGGCATTTGACACCGCACCAAAATATTTGAAACAAATATCCCGGAACAAAATATCCGAAAACCAATTTATTGTGTTATATTTAAATGATATTACATAAATATGATTACATAAAATTAATGTGCTTTCTTGTAAAAACTGTTATGGAATATTAAGTTAGTTTTTTAAAATTTTGTATACATTTTAAAATGATATGGAAAAAAAGGATTGGTAGGCTAACCACTCGTTTAGTGCTTGATATCCAGACGAGAAATTGGTTGGAGTAGCCATGTGAATAGTACTACAAGTTAATCAAGTGGTTAGCACAACTATTTCTTGAGTTATTTAAACCAATTTTTCGTCTAGGTCTGACAGCACTAATCTGCTGAATACAACAACCAATCCTTTTATCCTTGTATATTTACGGATTCTAATTTATTCTGTATACATGCGAAAGGAATTAATTGGTTGGGATAGTCAATAAAATAGTTACTTTAAAAAAATCGCTTGATGCTCTTGAAATTTTGTTAATCAATTACTTTGGAGGACTAGTCTCACCAAATCTGTATTCTTATAAGTAACTAATTGGGGATACATGACAAAAAACTGAATTTAAAAATACCGAAACATTGAAAAATCGACATTTAAAAAGCTGACATTGTTGTTTTCATTAATATTACAGTTTTATGACTCATTGGCCTTGTGACAGTCATTGTTTTTTGAGTGTCGGCTCTTTAAATATCGATTTTCAATGTTTCGGATTTTTGAAATTCGGTTTTTTTACAAGTGCCCACTAATTGGTTCATCCAACAAATAAAAAATCAACCAGTTTACTGTTGGTTCTCCTAACCAATTCGTTTATTCCATCCATTCATAATTTGTATGTATGAAAATCTCGAAGTAAAATTTTTTTAGAATAATAATTTATAACAGAGCAGAGAGATCTTCTTCAGTGTTTCTCAAACTGGCATTCAAGGAACTTTACTACTAAAATATATAACAAAGTATGAACGACTATTTATTATCGATAAGAGTAGTATTAGGCATTTAGTCGTATGTTTTGCAAGTAAATACATTGCAAAGTAATTTTATCGATCATAATTGATCATTGCATTACTGAATAAAAATGTTTTCAGATTTAATACCAAATATCAATCAGCAATCGGACTAATATGAAATTCATAATAATTTAAAAGTACGCTACATAAATATGAACGTGTCATTGATAAATAGGGTAGTATTTGCATAAACATTCTTACGTCATTATTGTCATGCAGATAATGGGTCCGAAAAGATATTTAATACATTTTGACCGTCTTGGTTTTGCGCGAATTGTGTACGTTTTGTAAATCATCCTAATAGTAGTAAACATTAAATTAAAGTATGAAATTCTGATGACTTACTGTATTGCTTATTCGACGTAACGGGTGGTTGGCATGACCTGGTGTCGCTACCAGCCACTTCTGCGCACATGAGGCCTGTTTCACAATCATTGTCCCTTCTACATAGTTCACCTTGTTTTAATCCATACGTAAAAAGACAAGTGCCTACTGCTGGAAAACAATGCAAATACACAAGTGCATTAAAATTAATTTTAAATTTTAAATTAATTGTAACAAAAATATGTTTTGTTTATATATTGGAAAAATATGTGCATATTCCATTAAATATTTATTTCAATAGTTAAAACAAAATTAATAATTTTAATTAAGAGATGAGTTCCTTAAATTGTGCAATATTAGTTAGAAACAGAAATATTTTATAAAATAAAATATACATTCTCCATATTCAATTATAGATTAAGGGCTATACTTAAATTATGTTGCGCAAATTTTAACCAACTTTGACCCCCCCCCCCCTCTCCTACCACAATCTTAGGAATGGTAGGATTCTCCTCCTCTCCAATCGAGCATTATTATATTTAAGTTTGGCCTTTTTAACGAATATTAACAACCACCATAATAAGAATTAAGCAAAACTAATATTACAACTGTAGGAATATTCGTTTTTTTTAAATTAAAAATATAATATTTTTTTGCGGTGAAAATAATTTACTGGTGATTATTTATTTATAAATAACAGAATATTTAGGAACTTGTCTACTTGAATAAGTTGGCGCTATCAACGGGTTAGTGCTCTTAGATCTGAACGAGAAATTGCTTGGGCCAACTAAGGAAACAGTTTCACTAACCAATTGATTATTTTCTGTTCTCCAATTAATTGAGCGACGAGTTTATTTCTTAGTAAAATGATTTACTTGGCTACCCCAGCCAATTTCTCGTCTGCAGTTGAGAATACAAAGCTGCTGGTTGCAACCAATATAACGCAGTCATAATATAAATTACTATCGCGGTACCGATCAACTTTACCCTGGCGTATGTGTATATGTCTATCTATACATATTGTCCAAAACCAAACGTTGCATTACTACAACCGCATTTGATATATTAATAACTAAACTCCTTTGGATATTTATAACCTATTCGGTTCGGGTTTTATAACCAAACGTTTAATTTATTGAACTAAATGTCATCTAATCAAACTGGGTTGGTAAAAAAAACTAATTAAGTACAGAAGTTAAAATTGATTTTTGAAAACATTGAAATTTCTTGTTTTTTGAATGTATAAATAATTATATGATATTCATTGATATGTATTAATTTTCGAAATTACCGCCATCGACATCGACGCAGAAATAACCAGGACAACAATGCTCATTAGCCCCGCATCTTCTTTCGTAACAAGGCTCTTCCTCTGCTTCCTCAATAGCTTCGCCTATTGAACCTGCAAATCCTCCAACCAGAGGTCGCTGCTGTAAACGAAAAATAGCAAGTTTCGTACACAAATGTAAACTTAATTGTAAAGAAGAATAGTATGCACCTTCATGAAGACTAAAAAAGATTAATTTTCTTTGGATTTTTCAGTTTTAAATTGCCCAGAGCGCAAAAATATCTCTTAATGAATGATAAATTTTACTTCTCTGAATGAGCTCTATATCTTAAAATGTATCTATATCTTTCATGTTGGAAGGATAATAATTATTGAACTTTACAAGAATTACTGAAATAATCCTTGAAACTCAGCATTTCTTGTCTACTTAGGTAATATTTATAGAAATGGTCAGGAACTTTTTATGACTGTAATATAAAGCCTCTCACTGTTCTGAATAACGTTTGTACTGTTAGACGAAAAAAAATTCAGTGTATTTGGTGTAAAGTGGTAATTAAAAAAATCAACATTTGAAAGCACTGGATTATCTTTTTCAAAATCCTATTATGGAATTTATAGAAAATACAAAAGTTTTGAGGAGTTACAATTATCCAATTTACATTAAGAATGATTTCATTGTTATTAACTATACCTTAAATTATATAATAAATACGTCACTAACAAAATCAGAATAGTAACGTTATTGGGGTGGGTATAAAAAACAAATGTGCCACATGGAAAACAGCATGGCTGTATAATATAGATGGATATATGCCTGAAGGCCCAGAAATATGTCTAATTCAAGAATATTTTTAGGATAATTTAGCATACACCTGCCTAATTCTACCAAATATTTTTTCCTTATAAACCTGGCATTCCGAAACCCGTTTCTTCAAAATACCCGTGATCAAAACCCTGGCATATAAATTTCCCTGCACGTTGATCTGAAAACTTCAAAAACCAAGTTGATGGTTTGATAGTCAGGATTTTGTGTTTTGTGAGTCAGGATTTTTATGTATCGGCACTGTTCAAAATGTTTGTAATTTTACAAATGTATTGGATGTTTTTTACCGATACGTAATGTATTTTTACAATGCATATGTCGTGAATTTATAACACGTGGATTGTAGATTTCCTCTACACGTTTCGTAAAATTACACAGTTCTTGTAACATATGTCTACGATGAACAATAACAGCAGTTCAAATAGTTAATGCCATTGGCGGCATGCCGCGGAACTATATTTACGAGCTGTAAAGTATGCAAATTTAAAAGCAAATGTATAGATTTACAGTACACGTATCGTTAGGAACAATTTGTTTTCAGAACCGAAACAAATAGACCGATAAAACGGAAGGAAGATTGGTGCAAGCTATTTTATACTGCGATCGAATATAAGAAATCAGTGAACGGCCTTATCTATTCATTGCAAAATTGCATGCAAAATATGAACAAAATATGACTAATGAATTGAAGAATATACTTGCTCTGAGTTTAGAATCGTTATTTTGATGCAAAAAATATTGTTTTACATAATAAGTTTTTGTAGTATCAATTATGTAAATATGAACTTAATTATTGCAGGCCAGGGAATTAATCGTTTACGCACCACAAATTAGTGGTAGGTATCTTAACATAAAGACAAAAGACTGGCATTGTACATTATATACCCTCATTCAGTATGAAAAGGAGCACCTTGGCTTTGTCTCAACAAAGGTTATTTGCAAAATGCATAATTAATTAAACAATTAACTTACTTGCATGCCTGACGATCTACCAAGGAATCCACTGTGACTTCCGTATTCCATATTCGAAAGCATCTCTGGACTAAAGCGATTAAAGAGACCTCCCCAAGCATCAACACCATCGTTCATACTACTCGTAAACGCTACCAACAGTAATACTATATGTGCCCTCATTTTTATTGTTGGTGGCTTGATTTTATATTGCCTCGAGTTTCTGCTGTAGTTTGGGAAGTATTCTGAAAAAGTACAGATATCTTATAAGGATTGCCCTAAGTAACGTATATTACATTTATTATATGGTCACTTAAATTCATACACTTAGCAGTTCTGCAAGTGGCTTTTAAGCGCTCTCAAGATAATTCGCATGTATAGAGACTTTTCATCTCTTAATAACCGTATAAATGACTGTGTTAAAGCAAATGTTACCTTATACGAAACTAAACAACGTCTATGTTGAAAGCAACAAGAAAATAGATTTACCAGTCGACGTTTTTAGAAGTCACAAGTGTTGTTAATTAATCACTTTGCTAAATATATTATAATTTTAATTTCTTAGTTCAACGTTGAAAAATACCAATTAAATACAGAACCGTGATCAGTAAAACAAAACTATGGATTTGGTAATGTTCAAAATAAGGGAAAAGAAACCAAAATTTTTTTACTTTTTTTCTAACTTTTCTCACATTGAGGAAACACCAACCGCTTTTAATTCGTTTAGTTTTTTAATATCACATTTACTCGAAAAGCGGATATACTTTTTCCAATCATTTTTTCTGGTCTAAAAAGTATACATTTATTGATATTTAATTTTGTCATCGAATGTGTTAAAAATAATTATGCTATTAACATACACTTTTAACTTAATGAAAACTTGACATATTAATGATAAAACGCCCGACTAAGCGTTAAATAAATGGCATTGTATGAAACCCACAGTTTTCCGTAATAAAACTTCGTATCTTGGGATTTTCCAGGTGGCTGATTACAGAATTTATGTCCCGATGGTAAAATTCAAAATGAAATACCCAATTGGGGATAAAAAAGTCTTTGTATTTTTATGACATTCAGTAATTGGGGATTTTGTAGATCACTAACAACCAGTAACTAACACTTGTTATATGGCTAATAAAGTAAAATTTAAAGCGATAGTAGACGTTTATTCAGCCATTATGTGTGTTAAAGTACTGGTTCTTATACTTATATTGTTGTAATGCATTATCGGAAATTTTGTGCTCGATTTATTAATCTTGGCATATTTATAAAGAAAGATATAAATAAGTTTTGACAGGCAATCTAAAGCATCTATGAAACATAATATAAAAAATAAGGAAAACGTTGGAAAAAAATAGACAATTTTGGACAATTGGATTGGTTGTTGTGGGTTAAGACTGTTAATGTATTTTACTTTCCATTTGTCTTCAAAGAAGGTAGTTTTCCGTCGATGTCAAATTCACAACATTTATAAAATTTAGAATGTTTAGTAGGGACTATGGAGAGTGTATCGCTCACCTGAGGAAAGTATCACTATTTACAAATACTCAAATAATTTCATATTTATTTAACGATTGACATTTTTTGAAGCCCCAATAGATATACGTAAAAAGATTTGCATTATTATAGACATCTAATAAATATATTGAATTGCAAAATTTATTAAATATCATCGATCAAACAGGATATCTTGTTTTTGTGGATAATACCATTTAATATGTAGAAGTAGTACGAGCCTATATTTTCATATTTTTTCACAATGGGAACTGGTTAAAAAGGTGGAACAACTTATATTGTAAAGCTCAATTTTTATTTTAATTAAGTCACAAAACATTCCGATTGTTTTAAATTGACTATTTACAATGAACAATTTATTTTTTTCCTTTCTCATAAACGAAATAATTTTTGCAGAGTAGAAAACAGTAATTAAATTTAATCGTGCAGTGTAAGATAGTGAGCATGTAACTTTTTCTTTCCGGTATCTTCATTAATGTTTTATTTTTTTATTTCTAATTTTGAACAATGGGACCAAAGCAAGGTTCAATATATATATATATATATATTTTACCCTCCGGCCGTAAAACTCTATTTCTCGGTCTAGGGGAAAACCTTTGGCCGCGAATTATGCAGTCTTACGACAATCGGTCACTTCGCTCAGGCGACAAACTTTACAATCGTCGAACATCGATAATTGCACCCTTGGCAGATAATGTACTATTATTTATTATTACTGGAATCCTAGACCGTCAAATCAAAAAATATTTTTATGTTGATTTATTTAATTTTTTTATTTAAATCAGATATATAAAGTTCTTTAGTAACGACTACAATACATCTTTTTCAGAATGGATTTTGAGAAATATGAGTGAGCGGTATTACCCCCTGAGCGATACAACCCCCGCGGCGCTCGTGTCATGTCGTGATCAAATGTTCAAATCTTGTATAGTGTTTGTTTTATAATGGCAACATTTTAATTCATCAGATAGCTTCAGCTCTAAACATTTGAATGCGTATCGCTGCTAACTTTTAATGACAGGGGAAACCTGGGATATGAATCTATATTGGTCCCAGCACGCAAATATCCTTAAATATAAATTGGTGGATATATCCAAGAATACATAAGTGATACGTTTATTAATATAATTAAATAACTTAGAGTTAAGAATACATTTGAATGCTGATTAATAAACGTTCAACACTGTAAATAAGAACGTAACAAAGCAATGTCTACACATACTAAGTATATTTTAAATGCTTAAGTAAATTTGAAAACCTTCACAAAACTAATTACTTGACTTAAAATTCATTGTCAAATAATAAAAATCCATTTAATTTGTAAAATATGTTTGTTTTCACTATATGCGAAAGTTAAATATAAATCAAGTTAAATAATATAAGCAAATAGTCATTCTGAAGATTATACGTCTGCTTTACGTTACTAATTAATGTATGTGCAAGATTATGTCTCATGAACTGAAAATTACTTACATAACAACGTTGAGATAAGATGCACATTAGTATATGAAATAATTTAAATATAAAAAATAAATATTATTTAATAGCCAAACAATGTAATTACAGAAATAATCTTATTGCCGATTTCTTTAATGTAGCTAAAATGTTCTAGTGACAAAATATTTAGTAGTACAATGTAAACTTCAGTGAACTAATTATGCACGATTGAAATATTTAATATGGATTATAGAATTCTTTTTTATTAATTTGTAAATATTTTCATATATTACTTCACCAGTCCTGTTTTTAGTGTGAAGAGATTTTTCAAAAAGTAACTTTGATGAATACACTAAAGATAACAAAGTATTCCACAATCACAATTTAATAATAATATTCAGAGTTCATAGAACATCACTAGATTATTTATGACATCTCGCGAGCAGTTATGACAAATTTTTATTAAATACTTCATTTAAATTAACGTAATGTAATTTATATTAAACGTTAACTAGGGTTTTATTTTGAAAATGCTCTCCATATGTCGCCGATTAAATTGATAATAATGTTTGCCTTGCCGTAAGCATTTTCCTTATTGAAGTTACTATAATATTACCTACTCAAAATTATTAAGTTGAAATGGTTGATTAAAATTACTTAACAATATACCTAATGTTCATTAGCAGTAAGGGAACTTTCTTACATATGTTTTAAATTAGAGTAGAAAGAGAAACTAATTAAAAAGTTAGTGCAATTTTATTTGATGGAATCACATAAAACTTTCATTACTTGAATGAGATACTGTTTTCTTACATGAACAAAAATAATAGTTAAGGTTATCTTTTGTAATTAATTAATTTTCTTATATTTGTTGTATTACATTAAAAGCGATTCGTAACTTGCATAAAGTTAGCAATCAAACGAGGTCCTACTGTATTTATAATAGTAAAATGTCGTAACATGTGCACTGAAAGAAAAATTAGTAATTTTGACTATATATGTGGTTACTAATTAGCACCTAAATATTTAGTTAATGCAACTAAAAATTAGAGCTTCCAACTACATCATGATACCGATCCAACAACATTTAGTTGATTCAACAAATGTAGTTGACATTACTTAATATTTGTCTGGAAACAAGCAACCAAATATTTGATAAATATTACTAATTTTTTTTCTCATTGTGCAAATAATATGACTGTATAAAAGCAAATCTAATAAATGTTATGAAATCATGATCTATTTTCTAAAAAATATAAAAAATTTGATTACATCCTTTATCGGGTATTAGTTTACAGAACATGGAGGTACATATACATGCCGAATAATGAAAAACCTATCCGGTGTGCGTGGGTGTATGGAACATTGTCGATTTGGATTTACGTCATCCCTTATAACGGTATTTTGTTTTCATTTTCAGGCAACCTAAAATGATGTCGCCTGCGTGAAGCTTTAGAAGCACAAAGTGAAGTTTATTTGTTTAAATTTAAAAATATAATTTTAAATGAGGTTAATTTACAAGTCAAATTAATGAGCACAAAAACAATAAAAAGAATTTATCGAAGCAGTATATTTAGTATATGATCTAAAGTCCTTAAAGAGGATCTATCAACCAACCGCAATTGACGTACAAGGGCGCATTAAGGTTTGGCCGATGTTTCATTTATATGCAATTTCCGTATTTTTAAATGTATTTTGCTATTAATTCCTCTTTTGATTCGGTTCCTGGAATCATTTAAAAATTAATATACGTTAAAGAAGTATATCACTTCGTGCAATATAAGAGGATAAAAATAAATATTAGGTTGCTATGTTAATATTCTACTTTGTATACAATTTATCATGATTCTGCACTGTGTAAATGTTCATAAATTAAATAATTTATTTTAGAAAATATTTCCCTGAATTAATTTTTACCCAATAGTATTCATATACTAAGATATGGTTTGAAAACTAAACCAGCAAAAAGGCAAAACTTAATTGTATGGATGATAAAAGTGATACATTTATAGAAAGTGAATCTATGAGAGGCAAGAAATAACAGTGATGATGTTATTTTCAACAACTTCGTTTTGATTATGGTACATTTGTCTTTCTAAACTTATTTCCACAGACCGGAATTCTGCTTAATTTAATCATTTAACCTGCTTGCGTTGACCAGGATAACATTTAATAATGTAACTTTGTCTCTATTGCTAGTTTGCTATTTTTAGTCCCTGTCTTTTTAAGAACGAACGAGTTAGTTGGGGGAAATAGTTGTTCCGACGCATTTTATTTTTCGATGATAGAAAAATGTTGTAACAAATGATTTTACACTATTGAATTACAATGAAATTATCTATTCTTCGTAATCAAGAATTCTAGTTAGTGTTTCAAGTTTATTTCCTTGGCATACTAGTCTGGGAGAAGCTAGTTTTTAAATATGAATTATGTGCAATGCCACGGGTACATAATCACGCATCGATCCAGGTTAGATTTCCTGGACAGATATTAACTTTAATTGGGAAAGAAAACCCACACTCGTACTTGTTATAAGGCCAAATGTCTACTTGGACCCAGTAGAATAATGCTTGGACTAAAGTTAAAATGCTGTTAGGGGAAACTGTTCAATAATCTATATTTTAAAAATGACTATAAAGAAAGAAAACTTTAACCTTAAGAAAACTTTATTTGTTATTACAGAAATTAATTACACTACTTATTTATAGCATTACTTTGAAAAGCAAGTTTTATGAAAATGAATCATTTATAAATTAGTAGAGCTCGAAAAGATTAACGAAGTTCATTAATAATGCAAACGACCAAGAGAATTAACTGAATAATCGATGCTCATTCGTGATAGATATCCGTGGTCGCTAAATAGATTGAAACATGCCTATTTCGGTAACATTTTATCTAGCCTTTTTTAAATCCCATTCAGAAGCTTTAGATTATAATCATTTTAAGCAAATTGTCTTACGATTCTATCACATATATATTTTTGAATAATCTCAGATTTGTAATTTAAAATAAAATACTCATCTACATAGTCAAGCGAAAATGGAAAATTAAAAAACGTCGAGATTGGATTTTTTAATTAAAATCTTAACCCTTGAAAGGTTTTTTCTAGCTCTGGGGTTTGATAATTAACATCCCTCGACAATATGCGAAGAGCTTCGAAAACCTAAAGTCTTAATGACATTGACAAATAAGGGAGTAATTTACACTAGCAGGTAATTCTATCGATCGCAACACGTAACGAGCAGTGGAACTTTAATGAAGTTATAAAACAAAATTTAAGTTAAAATGAATTTTTAAATTACAGTCATCCGCAGTAGCTATTTCTGTTATTTTATTTAAAATATACCAGGTGGATTTTGGTTTATAACAGTAATGAGGTTTGGATCTACTGCTTAAACTTCATTGTCATTTATTTTATATGAAAATATTCTGTATCATATATTATATTTAATTAGTTAAATGCATATTTTATAACTTTTACTTTAGTAGATCGTTAAAAACATTATTTTATTGTATTCATATATGTTTGGTGCATTAAAACAGTGTTCGTTGCAAGGTTCGTTAAAGTTGATTCAGGTTTAAAATCAACCAGATGTTTCAAGTAACAAGGAAACTTTGCAGATGGGCAGAACAAGAGAATATAATTATTAATAGGTAGATATATAATACATAAAACGTTCATATTTTATTTTAACTTTTTTGACCTGCACTTTTTGAGGTTAATGCATAACCATTGCTACTTTGGATACGTAGCAATATGGACATCATTTAATATAATCGTATACATCTAGACTGCGATGTAAATTTAAAAAACCATTTAGTTTTAGGAAATCTTTATTTACTTCAATTGTAGCGTGGGAAACATGTGTTTTTTAATTATGACATATATAATGGGTTAAATGTGTGAAACGTACATATTACATGTTCAACGATATATATGCTTGATTTTAATTATTTTTACATAAGGACGTTTTATGTTCGATTAATGTTAAGTTTAAGTAAAATGTATATACTGGCTCGATACATATTTGTTCACAGTTTTAACTTGATTTTTAAAAAATTTTAATAACTGTACTATTTTTAGTCAATTTCTTAAACTTCTGCAGCATACATTGAGGTAAATTGTATAGAAAATTCTAGTATTTACAGGAGAGACCTATAATTACGTTAATCTACATTATTTTGTAAATTTTCAATTCATAGTTATAGAAAAGTATTTCTGAAAATTTGTTCGATCGGAAAATCGACTAAAATTTTGCACATTAAAGTAATATTCTACATCTGTCCTCGAAGTTTTAGTCAGAATCGTAAAATTACTTGCACAATTTCCTTCAGTCCACTTTCGCAACGTAACGACTTATCAAGGGCTGGTATTAGCAACATGTAAATTATTAAACTTGAAATATACTTTCACAAAACAATTATTTACCAATAGTTTTTATTTTGTAAATTCTTCGAAAACGAAGAAATTCAAGGAGTAAATAAAACGGAATTCTGTTTGAAACTTGAAAGGGAATTGGAAATTCCGCACATGAAAAGCCCTGAAGGAAAGTTGGTAAAGTTACGCGAAGTATTAAGCTGTTCTTAGATTAGATGTATCCTTTGCGGGTTTCATCGATATCAGATCAAACAAAGTTGGTACCAAGATGAATGATTGATGCCGACGTCGAGATCGAATTCCTGTTCCATAGTATTGTCAATGCTTATACGTTATATTATCAACTTCTATAGTATCAATAAGGGCCTTAGGGATTGATGTAAGTAAAATATAAAAAAGATCATGTTCTTGAATTTCATAATACGAAACTTCTTGGTTTGGGAATGTGACTTCGATCAAATTTAAATGTAAAAATTACTATAACACCCACAAATGTTTACTTGTATATATGTATGTTGGTGCATATATATTTTAGTAATACGTAATAAGCATTTTATTAAATTGAAAATATTCTCTCATAAAATTTATTGAATTTGAAGTTCATCTGAAATTCTTAACTCCAGAAATGTTTGATCAAATGCTAACAAAAAATAGTGTTTTTCAAGTAAATATTTATTTGAATAGTCACTAGGTTAACTTTAATTAATCTATTTATGCCGTGAAGCCTAGAAATTCGATTTC
The DNA here is from genome assembly GCA_030407085.1 of Trichopria drosophilae. Classification (NCBI taxonomy): domain Eukaryota; kingdom Metazoa; phylum Arthropoda; class Insecta; order Hymenoptera; family Diapriidae; genus Trichopria; species Trichopria drosophilae. The sequence goes on along the minus strand of CM059586.1, from coordinate 66,591,249 downwards.
AACTTAATAAGTATGTAAATTAAGCAAATATAAATACTTTTTCCAAACCAAGTTGTCTGGATGTTTCCGAGGGCGCTCATTTTGATTTTTCATGTTTATAAAATAAAAAAAAATTGTCTTTCAATAAACTTTTAACATTTTTGACCCGATAAATGTACAAAACAGTGGTGGAGAAAAATGTTCTTTGATTACATGGTAAAACTGTAATAACTGTTAAAATTACGAAATTTTTCAAAATATTCGCTTTTTCGTCATTTTGTGAAGGGAATAGATGCATTCAGGTGCCACAATACCAAAGAAAGCACATGATATTATATTTGTAGTTTAAAAATTTAATATGGTGGATAAAATATCATAAGCTGGAATAAAAGACTTCGTTTTTCCTAGTGCTAGATAAAAAATCACTTTCATATTCTTCAAAATCAAAATCATATTCTATTTGAAATTCGATTCTAATGATGTAATAATCAATCTTGTGACTTCAAAAAATCTTGAAAGACTTCAATTATTTATGGGTTCTTCCAATACACAACGAGACAAAATGTTTAATGGCACCATTGAAAAAAAAGGTAAGAATGGTTGTAAAATAAAATAATAGTTGAATTAAGAACGTGAAAAGTTGTCGTTAATAGTATACTTTTAAGATATATGTATAATGCCTACAATATATAGCATAATAGTTACATTCACTATTCAGTATATTATAAAATATAGAATGCAATAACCATTTTTAATATGACAATTTTCATTAAAAAAATATTTTTGTTTCATCCAATTATATTACATCTACGTTATTACTGATGAATATTTAAAGTGACTATTCAGATTATGTTTGCACTAGATTTAGGGTTATATACTGTATTGCATATTTAACGATCGAGAAATAGCAAATGGAATACCGTCATGGTCTTGTTTACTACCGAATAATTTAATTGAACCATCTATATTTTTTCTCACTGTGTATTTGATACGGAATAATCATTTATAGTTTCTAAACTAAAATGATGAAACCAAAATGGCGAATCTACCAGTGACTAAAATGAGTTGGTTGCACACTTTCATTAGAAAGAAATGTTTACCAATAATCGTGTACAGATTATTCTCTATTTGTCAAGGAGAAAGTGCCAAATATAGTACATTATGATTTTTATCTGCCATTTTAAATACGCCACTTTGTTGGTAGACTGATTTTATAGTTTGCGCGTGTAGAGATACTATAAACTATTATATAGATCGACTAGGAGGGATGTTGTACCTAGCGAACAGAAACAACAAGAATTTCATTGCACATAATGACGTTTTATCCATCATTTTGGAATTACACGCTACAAAAATAATGCCAATATCACTTGGTAACCTTTCTTGTTTTTTTTTTATTCAGAATGTTAGATTACAAATGTTATAATTGTGAGTTCTGTAATGTGTTAGTATTTTTTGTACGTTTTTGAACCGTAAATTTGTTGTTGAAATAATTGTTTGGTTCATATAATATTATAAACATGGAAAGTTATGCAGAATCGAGTGGGATGAATATAGTACCTACACTCAGAAAAAAATAGTTAAAATAACCAGAAAAGATGATTAAATATGCCTTTATTATTTTTTCTGGTTAAAATAACCATAATTCTGGTAGGACCAGAAACATTGTTGGTTTAACTAAAGATGTTGTTAAAACAATAATTTTTCTAATTACACTACCCAGAATTCTGGTCATTATAATCAGAAAAAAATAGTACAGTCGTATTTAACTAGAACATTTTCTTTAGTGAAGTAATAATGAAAATTCGAGTTTTAGTAAACCTTATGATAGTTGTCGGATATATTGTATTTGCACAGGACAATAATAATTCAAGTGTCATCGGAAACTTTGGTTGAGTGGGTAAACATGGACTATCTTCATAAAATGAAAAAAGCGGATTTTTGAAAATTTCTACATTTTTGCTTCGTTTTTGGATCCGCGCAGTGTAACAAAAAATTCTCCTTCTATTGCTATTTAGTATAATTATCTACTAAACTATGGGGTCTATCAATCAAGTGCATGAAAAGTTCAATGAAATGATATAATAAAAAAGATGTTTCTATCAAAGACGTTAAAAATGTACATAATCGAAAAAAGGAATCCCGAAAACATTTAGAAAACTTGGTTTGGAATAACAAAAGACATCAATTTTTGCATAATTTGTATAATGTATACTTATAAAATTAATGTAGAATTTTCTCTTCTCTGTATTAATGGCTAAAGAAAATATTCCTACATTTCAATGTTTTTCAACAAATCTAACTAATTGTAACAGAATATTTTCTTAATCCAAGTAAGAATTTACTTGCAAGTAGTCAGTTAAATATACCCTTGAATTTACAAAATTATTTTCTCAGCTTAGACATGATAAAGCATTTCTCCGCGAATGGAACACATGCGTGTTCAAACCATGTTAAACTCTCCCAATGGAACAATTTTGACAAGCAATTATTTTAATGCATTTTTTGAAAATAAAAATTATATTCTAGGAACTGTATTGTACATCATAGTTATATATATAACCAACAAGACAAGCATCACTCTAGTTTGTGACGTATACGGGCATTTCGTTTTAACTTCAAATTTAAACCAATTCAATGCTTCAATAAGGTATAATAAAGCTGATGTCGAGATTTTCGATTGGACTTATTTACCGAGATTCGTGACATGAATAAATGTTACATTAACGAGTATGATATGAACTAAACCAACCTTTGATTAATATTTTCATTCATTCTAGAAGTTTTATGTGCACACAACACTATAATGTTACTATTATCTACCTCAACAAAAAAAATCCAATAAGTAAAACATAAGGATAAAGTTTTAAATTATATTAAAAAATAAATGCAGAAAAATGAATGAAAATTGAACAATATACAATATGCTATTACGAGAATACCGGAAGATCGAGTGTGCGTCATTGATAAAAAGTGAATAAGAAACCTTATGTCCAATAATAAACCTATATATTTAGAAAATCGCAGGACATATCAATTATCAGTTCATAAGAATAGTAAATATATTTTTTACATTGTTTCATATCAAAGCAAACTAAAATTAACATTTAGTAGCTTTTAGGAGTTTTAATAATAACTTAGAATTGAAATTAAAACATCCAATCGCAAGTACAGAAATGGACCCATCCGGTTGAAAGCAATGGTTGTCTGTCTCTAAATTTCTCAATATCTTATTGTCTTGTACAACTGCTTCGCATGTAAATTCAAAACGGGATTCGGTTAAAAATGTAGGATTGATTTAAATGACCTACATTCCAGAAGGAAGTAAAACCTTATTTTTAACTAGATGAAACTATTAAAAGTATCGCGTATGAATTAGCACGCGAATCGTCTATATGTTGATACTTCCTGAGTGACGTCAGTGACTCAACCTTATCGCTTTTGTCGTTAACAAAAGCTCTATTACATCTTTTTAATCCCGACTCGATTACGGTCGAATTTCATTCATAAACTCGATCTTACTAATTACTTCGGTCACTTTGCGTTAATGCTGACAAAGTATTTTTACGTCAAATTCTCCCTTTTTGAAAAATGGAAATTTCGTGCCAAATTATATTAAAACTACGCGTTTCCGTCAAGAATTGAATTTCTTTTTACGTCAACCCTGCAAGCTAAACTAAATTTTCAATGCAATTTTACTAAAGGCAAAATACTAAAACTAATTTACTACTTTCCTAATTTCTTAAAGTAAATATCGATCGAGTGCTTGTCAATTCACTTAATGTCAAAAATGACTTCGTGGGACTTCTTTCATCGATTTATTTTTAATCTAAACAAATTAAGGTCTGCAGTTTATTACGAACGAAGAAAAAATATGGGACGTAAATCCATTTACTTGCAATTGTATTCCGACATTCCTTTTTTCATTATTATTTGATGTAATTTTAAGAATCATTTGGAAATGATGGAAATATTGGAGTACGTGCTGACGGTACTATAATTTAATAGTTCCCAAATGTCGTAACATAATGTAATATGAGAGTTCTCGTTTCTCAAAAACTTTTATTTCTCTATTATTACTCGCATTATTTAAAAAAAAATATACAATCATGCGTCAACTATTTTACTAATTACAATTGAATTAATAGAGGGTTTAAACAATCATTAATTTGTAATATTTTTATTTGTTTATACTTATTAAAGTAGCATGCAATCGCGAGACACTTCGAGCTTTTCTATTATGATTTTAATGTGTATAAATCTGGAGCATTCTATGTAATAAATGAAATTGGTATATTTTATTTCAATATTACTTAACTGCCTATACCAACCCTTACATTACTAAATAACAATGTACCAAGAAAAATAATAGAATAGAAACTAACGAAATTTATTCTTTAGGAATAAGTTAAACATTAATCCAATATACTTTATGATGTTGTTAGTGGTTTACTACTAACTAAATCATGTTACATATGTGATAAAATTAAAAATGAGCATGAACTAATCAGCAGTTCCTGGATGATTGGTATCTGTAATATTTAGAAATTTGATACCAAGCAATAATTTATCTTAAATAATGGTTCCCCGGAAAATCAGAATGGTGATTATAACAAATCAAATTAAATTTTTATTCATCCCACACTTTTCACTCATTTTAAACCTAGATGTAAATTTTACAAAATGTGCAGAAAATCCGATTTATTATTTGTAAAGCTCAGATCGAAGTTGAGCGCGGGACATGTCGTAACTTTGTATGGGTCACGGCTACCGGACTATATTGGTAGTAACTCGTAGTACAAGTAAGACGAGCTAATCCAACGGTCCTTCGTGAATGAAACGAACAGACGCGAAAATGTCACTTTTTGCTTATGCAGGCATGCTCAAAGGAATGATTTTTTATGACTATCATTCACCATACAACAATAACTCACCGTCGTGATCCAACTTATCGGGCCTCGACGGTTTTGAGAGAAATTCGACGAGGATCTCAAACGCACTCAACAAGTCCTTTGCCAGTTCCACTGGCAGACTGAAAGCTTGCGCATCCTCCGTTGCGATCTATACCACTCTGCCGTTCCGGTGGCCATTCTGCAGGCACTCCGGTCACTTAACGCATGCGTCACTCCTCCACTTCTTCACCATGGATCCAGCGTTCGTCCGGTGCATCTCTTTAAATTGCGACCTCTTGCTCTATTCGCATTCTTGTCACCTTGAACTACTAACGATCTTGAACGTAAAACTGTTTTACGTAATCTCACCTTTTTGTTACAACAAAACACAAAAATTTGGTTTTCATCTACACCAAAGTTTGAGTTCTAATCCAGTTCAAGCCTTAGAAGGGCGCACACATTTGCAATTTATGAATAGTTTCAGCAGATCTCTCTTTAAGCGAAAATTACGAAATTTCATTCATACTTTTTGCTAGAAGTATTGGAAAAAAATCTTGATCGTGTGGCATAATTCTGATTTGACTTTAAAAAACTTGCATTCTGAATGGAGGAGCCTCACCAGTGGTTACAATACAACTAAAAATTATCAATTGTTTGTTGAACTTAACATGGATTCGAGCACTTCAATATTGAAACCAGCGTTGAAATCTATTTCATTGAAAAATAACGTATTCTGAACGGCGCAGCTCTTTCGAGGCCATTGTTGCTGCCTGTCTTATTGAAATTCAATGTCCATTTGAATTTCTACCTGTATTTATTCTTCTTTATTTTCTTTTGTACAGCTTTCAATGTTTATCTGAATTATGGTCTTGTTATTTTACACTTAAAAATAAAATTATGTGTTTTTTAACTGAAAGTCATGCTGCGCTGAAACATAAAGTGGATCCTGCAGGAGCTAATGTATGAGGTAGAGATTTCAAGTGGTCAGACAAATTGGGGTTTACTTCTTCTGGACTCGCTCGTAGCATCGTACACCCCAATTTGTCAGTAGAGCTAACAACTAAAATACCCTGGCATAAATTTACATCTCAAAAAGTTAGAATACAACAGGAAAAGAACCCTCTTTAAATTTTCGTCTCATTTTTCAGTTTATAAACATGGACATAATCTGGTTATCTCGGATTATTATTTTTGTTCGTTAGGAAATACGTCAGTTATAATTTCTCTTTAGCGTGTGTAATAAATATATGTGCAGGAGGTTTGCTTTCTGGTCCCTTAGAGCTTCTAACGTAATTAGTGCAAAACTGATATCGAGGTGGAAACTAAAAGAAACCAGATAGCATCTGGCTTTGAAAAACTCCAGATAGATGGACGGAATTCCAGGTGGAATTCTCCTCAATATTCACTTAGGTGAATTTTTCTTGTATTTCTTTTGCGGCAAAAACACTATGTTTTGATACGTTTTGTGGAAGTCAGTATATCCATTATATTTTTGGTTTACTTTTTCGATTAATTGTTTTAGAAGACGTGTATTGCAATATATTCGTGTAGGTTGTTTTTATTTTTTAATGACTTGAAAGTAGTTTTAGATTCGCTCATAATTGCTGGCAGTAAAAAGGTTGGAAAACGCTATTTTAAAAAACTGCAGATAGAATACCATAATATTATTTTATTCGTGAAATTGTTCTTGAACTACATTCTGCTAATCAAATGAGTGGCAGGCGTTTAAAACAATATTAAAACTGTCACAGGCATGTGCTTAATACGAATAAAACTGTGACATTTTTCAAGGTACGTAATATGTCACAGGGAAAATTATTTAACATGCTTTAGCATAAAATGAGAAAATAAAATCTCTTTACAAAAAAATGATAATTAGAGAGGAAGAAAAATTAGCAATGATTTATGAATACCAAATATTCCACTGGTTTTAAGTAAATAATATTAAACCATGTAGTTCAATGTTAATAAACATATACTTATCAATCCGAATATTTATTTATTAAGATCATGATTAGCATGTAAACTACGGACCAGGCTCTTGTCAGAGACTTAATCAAGTTCTACTGGGGAAGTTTATATAGACTTTTATCAATATATTATCAAATACAAAATATCAATTATTATTGTCTTTTCAAATTGTACCTTATAAAACAACGCAGAGGTTCAAAATTCTGAAAGTGCATTTATTAAAAAAAAAAAAAAAAAAACATTTGATTATCCATTAAATCATCACTTAAGCAGTAACGCACCGATACTGTATCATTTATTTTTCTAGTTTATTAATATTCCGAATTTTGATTCACTTCGGATTTTTAAAATTTTAGATTAATGTACATTCGGAATTTTGAAAGCTGCCCATAAAACAATTTATTCTTTTAAAAATAGAACTAAGTAATTTAACAATAAAACTAAGTTATTCTTATTTTAAAACTTAAAATATTACACTAGACTAAAATGGTTTTGTAATATATCTACTGCAAAGAAAGTACGTGCAATGTTTTCTTTTCATTTGTTTGCTTTACATATTCCACATGACCTGGTGAAACTGGATGCATTTGTAAGGACAATACCGCAAAAAACGCTGTAAATTCCATATGAAAATGTTTAAAAGTACTAATTTTACTGGGTTTCGGTGCATTTTCTTCTGTCATAGTTACGTCAGCTTAAATATACAAAAATTATTTGCATTTTATCGCATCTACATTAAATCTGAAGTTTAAAAAAATTCATCAATATTATTGGTTACTTAAATTAATTAGTTAAAAATAGTTTGGAAATAATATTAACATTTATTGCTCTCTTCGTTGTTAGTTTTCATGGTAAAGCGTTTAAACAATTTTGTTAGTTATTAGTTCAATTCTTCATTTCCTTTTATCTCGTATCTAGTATTGATCTCGTTAACAATTCATTTTTATTAAGACATTGTTCTGAAATAACCACTTGTTTGGTGTATTTTACCATGTCGAATATAAATTCATACAGTATAACACAAAACCCAGATAATATTCAAGCTTGCATTTTTGTTCATATGTTATATTGACGTACAACTCTTGTAACACGATTTTTTGTAATATCATATCGATTTACAGGATATTTCATTCAGTCGTGTTCATATAGAAGTCTTAAAAATAACTACAGCTCATGTAGTTACTGCATTACACGGGTATAAATACGGTACCAAATTGCTCAATGATACGGACAATTTCAGAAAGTATAGGAAAAAGTCTTATAATTACTGTTACTAACAAAAATCGTAATTTTCTCAATCCATGATTCTAAAACTAATTCTGACGTATATGGTCACTAATGTTTTACTTGGCATCATAGCATGTGAATGGTTGATATACTATTATTGAAAGAGAGCATGGAATGACAAGGATCATTTAAAGTGAAGTTAAATGTACAATTTTAACATTAATATCTACAATTGTTTTTTAACTGTAGTTGATAAAATTTACCTCTTTTTTGTTCGGACATATTTGCTACTTTACCTTAAAATTGTAATAGTAATTGAATTGTATATTCGTTCCTTACTAACGTTAACAAGGCATTTGTGAGTTGCATAGTCTATTTGCTCAATCCACATGGTTATAAGATGAACACATCATCATTCCATGCATTGGAGTCACTGCATTTCGTTTTTTTATTCGACCCTTTTAGACAAAATTAAAAGATATATATATTCAATGTTCGATGATATAAAGTATAATGGTTTTAAGGAAGGAAATTCTATAATAACTTTTAAATCGTCACATTTATTGCTTAGTTATACAATCCTCATAGAACCCTTCATTAAATACTCTCAACTCCAATGATAATTTTATTAGGTGGCAAATGTGTAAGTACATTTTTAAAATGTGTAAATTAGTATTTTTGAAAAATCTTATAATGCTAAAAATATTATAAATATATAGTATAAAGATTATGACAAAAATGAATATTAGCAGCATGCATTCAAAATAAATTGTGAACAAAAATAATATAAACCGATTAGATTTAATTTCACACTTGTCACTTAAAAATAAACTCACAAAAAATGTTTAATATTTTAATTTTTTTTCAACTATGCCGAGGACTAATTCTTAATTTCTTATGGGATGAAGGTTTGCGATACTAATACATAATACATTAGCTCAAAACTATCTACAGCCATCAGAAAAGACAACACATTGACATTTTAGACATTTTAGCCATTTTCAATGTGCAATTTGTTACCTTAGTAACGAATAAACAAATAATTCTATATTATGGATCATCAATAAGAATATTCATGATTTTAATATGTTATTATTATTTGAAATTCACTGTTAAAAAATTTGGTTTGTTTTAATATTTCAACTGGTCACCCGGGTGAAACGTAATGTACTCTGTATAGTTTCTTTTCGATTGCGCAAAGCTACATTTTTATTAAATATGCCAAAAAGGAACAGTTTAGAGCAAAATTAAACTGACAAAGGAATTTATACCGTTCAATTTCGTATCTATAATAGGTATAATATGCACAATTTTTCACAATATCCACAAAGTTTTCCTGTGTATCAAAGCAATATTCCATAACTAAAAATAACAAACTTTTTTAGATAGATTACACGAGTAGTTCAAACGAACATACAATATTAGATATTTTACTTCATTATTTAAATAATACAAAATCCACATTATTTTTACGAAATACTTCTTCCTGTAAATTATAATAGTGAAATATTGTGTAAGCATCGAAGTGAACCTGGAATATCTGCATTATACTTTGAAACTAATTTAAAATATTTTAAGCAACAAGTACATTTCTATAGAAATTAATCTGAATTTTCCCCACATTCATTGATTGCGTGTCGAGTGTTGTGGAAAATTGCCTAGCCAGATGTAAATGACGTCAGAGGTTACCTGTACAATGCATGTACATATATATACCGAAACGCTGGCTCTTCTTTGCTACCTTTGCTACCCTTCATCGGGCTTGTATGTCTTTTTCGCTCTTGGTCGTATTGATCCAATGAGTTCCTATTGAATCCAGGCACCTGTTGTGTATATACCTGATGTATTGTTTTACATGCAAAACTGAATTGTTTCGAATGACGTTATATATGCATTGTAATGACTGTGAACATTATTGTGATATTTAACAATGTTTTATTGCCATATGACACGGTTCCGTTCAAGTACATGTAACAAATTAATACTGCAATAATACACCACGAAAAAATTTATATTTTGAAATATATATAGTGATATATTCTATGATAAATTTTATTTTTCGTCCTAAAAATAGTGGATTTTTAAAAATTGTAAAACAATCCTTTAAATAATGTAAATAATAATTGCATAAGCAAAAAATATGTATGTAAATGAAAATTACAAATTTGTTTATAATTAAAACCTAAGAAATCGACAAAATAAATATAATTTTTCGATTAAACTTCTTTTCGTGTGGATAGTTTTTACTGTTTTCCGATAGAAAGGATACCTGTAATCCATATGCGGTCAAATAAAATAATAATTTTCATCAAAAAGACTAAAAGACATAATTTTAAATATATTAGTAATATATGGCGACTATTATGACCTTAATTTACTAGTAGAGTAATGAAAAAAGAATTCTCTTACACTTTAAATTTCTTAAAGTGAAGCCAAGCCAAGTCGACTTTATCTAAGGTGAATGCGTGATTTCCACTTTCATGTATCGAAATATATTAACCTATTAACTAATTCCTGACCAAGTGTACAAAAATGTAACGTGACATTTGACAGTATTTTGTAGTGTTAAATCGCAATAAAAAGAAAAGTGTAATAGATTTTTTTATGACTCCAACCCCGCTCTTGAATGGCGTAATACAAAATGCAGTGAGTTCAATAATAAAAAAATTACACCCAGTTAATTATTAAAAATAACGATTTTTCAAGGTTTCTGTATCAATTTTTTATAAAAAATATGTGGGATGCAATATTATGAAGTGTGTTTTCAAAAAATCTAATACGTCGGCCCCAAATGGCTTCCGAAATGTAGGACAAATTTCAGGATGCCCTGACTCTAAAACAATCACATTTCCCAAATAAATGCTAAGAATGAAAGGTTCTTAGAATTGAATGAGGAATATAAAACGAACTTTCTTTTTTACAATTAAAATATTTTTACCACCTACTTATATACAATCTCAATAGAATCCCAATATTCTAAGTTTGACGCCATATTGGATGTTCTGATGTCTGAAACTCAATTTTGACCTCGGAATAGTGATAATGTAACTTTTAATTTTTTTCAACTTCCATTTTGATACGAAATACTTGATTGAAATTGAAGCAACAAAGTGTTTTTTTGAGCTTTAACAGATTAATTAAGGGAGAAACAAAACTATAATTTTAAAAAAGCGATCTAACCTCATAACCTAAAAATGGAGATCCGTTTTGGCATAAGCTACGAATTAATTTTTCATCGTCTTGAACATTTTTTATAATAATGAGATTAGAGTACTAGTGTTTGTAAATGAGTTTTTATATTAATAATATAACATAAGTATCTATGTTTTTTATCGAACCATTCCAGTGCCTTCTTGAAGATGAAATTTCACTTTAATATGGACTCAAATTACACTTTAAAAGGGTGCCTCAATTCTCATCCGTTTAAAGGGATATTCACTACAATGTCATTTTCACCTTAAGAGAATTTTAAGAACCTTAAGAGTGTACAATGCACACTGTTTGATGAACTGGGTAAATTATTTTTAACGTCCAAGTCATTTTAACAATGAAATTTTTTATTAATTAGTTTTACGAGGCGAAAAATTGTGACTTTTCTGATAAAAACGACTATTATAAGTTCTTAAAATTTGTACCATTCAGGCATCTATTAATATTACCGGAAATAATGAATATTTCGGCCATTCTACAAGTACAATTTTGAATGGTTTTGAGATTTTTTAATTTTTTCTCTGTGAGTACTACTAAAAGGTCAGGCATATCACATTAATTTTAATTGTTGCTTTCAGTTTTTAGTAGGACGAAGAAAACTAATTCACCAACAATAAGTGAAAATATATTAAATAATGTTATTACTTTGGTTAATAATTAGTAAATTTTCTGATTTTATTATACAAATTGCATTCAAAAGTCTTCAAATGTTGGTAGAATTCATGTAGTTATTAAACATATCTTTAAGTTTAAAAAATTGACATAAAACCATTATTACTAAATGCCCATTAATTCTAATTTAGAGCATGTAATCTTATATTATTTTTATACTTAATGCGTCGTTTTAACATTATTTTATATATAAATAAAATGAATGAATTTCAGGTCACTTGTAACTAATTTGCGACGATTATACCTTAGTGCTTACATTGTTAAACGTCGAAATTATGTTATCAAGTATAAAATTAAGTAAAAGAGTGCATAATTCAACGCATAATGTGTAAATCATTAATTATTTTTATATATAATTTGTTCAGTATCCTCTGAAAAAGGTTTTATCGAGATGCAATATATTTTTTTTTAATTTACTGTCTGTGAATAGCTTTCTTTAGCTTATGTTGATAAAATGTATTTATTTATTTATTTTTTGCTCTACATTGTGTAGTATAAATATTACGTTTTATAATGAGATGTAGTTCATCGTAATAATTATTGAGAATTTAAAAACATTTTAATTTCTCGAAAAATTAACATTTAGAAACTATTAAAATACTCTGTGTATACCACTAAGCTTTCTATGGAGTATATATGGTCTTGTTTTTTCGTTATTGGACAACTTGTTCCCAAAGGTATAGTGTATTATGAATTCTTCGAAATATAAATTTCATTGAGAAGATGGCATGGGTAGATATTATAAGGATTCAGCAACATTTTCTTTATATCAAATTTTCCAGGTTTACAGAAATCTAAACGCGTCGTTAGTCGTCCCTGTAACGTGGTACGAAATTCTAAGCATGATAAATATAATACATCAATTTGTCCCAACTTGTATATCTTTAAATACGGCATGTTATACGAATTGATTATTACACGGAAAAAACGATATAGTTCAGCAACCGAATAAATGGATGAGGCACCTATAGTCCATAGTAAAATGCGTCCCTGCAATAGTTTTCGCCACTATAGTATAGCTTACTATATCTCTCACAATAATTCCTGAATGGATGTGTTAACTATGGTTTTTAAGGTCAAGCTTTGCAAACTGTAGAAGAAAATTGCAGATGCGTAAAGTTTGCACATGTGTACTTTTTTTATAAGTTGTTATTTCTTATATAAAGCAAAGGTAGAGGTTAAACATATCAAATGACAATTGTTCATAGATTGTTATATATTAAGAAAACATTTTACTGAGGATCCAAAATAATTAAACTCAAGGCAGATGGCGGTAGAGTAATTCTGCACCATTTCACTTGCAGGTACACTTAAAGACTCTGAATGCAATTTTCATAAGTTAAATTGTAATTCGGATGCTAGTTATTCTAAGACTTACCCTTGCAACCACTTATGACCTGTTACGGTTATTTATTAAAAAATGAACTAATAAAAATTGCTTATTAAGATTTTTTGACGTGGCACTTGCCTAAAGCAATCGTCCATCTAAATATTTATTTGTGTGTCTATTCGGATGCGACCTGTAAGTGTATATTGTACCGAATCGATGTATGAAGTTATGCAGTTTCAACATTATTGTCGGCTGAGGTTATGAGGGCATATTTACGTTCAAATTGCGGTCGTTTAGTACACAAATATATGCACAGAAAGTTAAATGCGGAGGCAAAAGTCGTCCTCGCTGGTGTTACCCTCGGATAGAACATTACATGGTACCCACCACCGGTTCGGCTGTCATTTCTTATACGAATCTAGTTACAAGTACGACTATATAGTAACCGCCTCTATTTAGGGTAAAATGTTCTCTGTGTACATGCAACGAGAGGTTGCAGTTGCTGTTGCACTTTGGAGGAGGAGGAGGAGTCTCCACTGCATGTGTTATTATACTTTTAACTCCTTTTTAGGGCATATCTCTTTTATTTTTTCGTAAATTATGTTTTCCGTACAAGAGAGTTATCCACGTTTTTAGTATAAGACTTGCTTTGACGCAAGTGTAGCGACTGTTTAAAATTTTTGCGACCACCTAAGGAATTACTATTTATACTATGTCGCCGCAACGTTCATGTTATGTTACCGTACATGTTTATTTTGTAATCACTCACTCCTTCTTCCTGGATTTATATCCACACATGGAAATATTTAATAAATATTGGAACATATAAGGGGCATTCCACGTCAAATCGACAACTTTTTTTCAGACATTTATTACTTCGACCCAGACCATAGGTCTGGCGAAGTATTGAATTTGGTCAGTTCCCGCCAAAAAATTACCCTATAGTTTTTCATCAAATGTCGACGTTTCAGACCCTAAGGAACCCAAAGCAACAATAAAAAAATTGGTGTCCGTTAGGTTGTACGTCCGTCCGTCCGTCCGTCCGTGGGCAAAATTTTGTATACGCGATATCTCGCGACTGGCAGGACCAATTTAAAAAAGTACAAACGGATTTGGGTTTCTCTTGGCCAAACTTAGATCTGATTAGTTTTTGGAGACAATGCATACTAGATTATGGGGAGGTTTACCAAAAAAACGCTCAAAAAACACGTTTTTTCCATTTTTAACAAAAAATACAAATCATACAAAAAAATGTTTCAAACAAAAAATATAGAACATCGAATTCTCTACAAAAAAGGTTTTATTCATTTCTTCGTAAAATCAACGATAATGCTGTAAAAAGCAAATTAACATGAAATTAACATAAATTGTACATACATATATACAATGCATATGTATGTATATTGTATACATTACATGAAAAACAGAGACACAGAGGAAGCAGGGGAGTGAGGCGGGTATCAGTGGGGGGGGGGGGCATAAAAAAATATTCCCTGGAGTGTTGGTGTCGGGTAGCCATGGAGAGGTGGTAGCGGGGAGGGGGGTTCGGGGCTTCGCCGATAGCAACAACTTCAACTGATCGTGGTTCAGGATATTGTTATTAACGAACATACTGTTGACGTTATTGTAAATAACGGTTTATAGAATAGGGCAACTAGGACGAAACGCAACAAGCTTGTCAATTTCGGAAGTTTTTCAGTTATGAATAACCAATCGAGCCAAAACCTTTCGCGTCCACGGCGTGAAACGTATTAATGTACTGGATCGCATGAACGAAAACCGAAGTATCCCACATATAAAAAAATTTATTTCCTGCAACCCGACCTGTCAAAAACTCGACTAAACCGCGTTTTTTTAAGCATCAGTGTGAACAAGACGTGCTCATTTATCAGTGCTTCGGCTGACCTGCGGTCGGGGTCGAAGTTTTGAAAATGCTCATTTTCAATTTTAATATAGGGTGAATATGCCAATGAATGGACGATTTCCTACATATTTCTATTTCTTATGAATGCACAACATGCAACAAAATACATATTTTCATGTTCTTTGAACATTCAAAACAATATTTCCAGTACTATTGATCTTCCAGTGTTTATTATTTTGTAAAATCAAAGCAAAGTTTTAAAACCATCCAAAACTGGTACTGAAAACGGCCCATTTGATTTAACCCGTCTACTCATTGGGGTTTAGCGGATTTTTTTACAAACGTATGAAGACGAGGCTAATAATTAAATAAAATCAAAGGTTGAACTGCACGGTCATAAAGAGCAGAGTCTAACGATTGTAATGGTGGTATCATAATTAAATTTTCATAAAAGAATTCAAAAGTTACAATCGATCAAAGTGTGAAAAATGCTTAACCGTCCATTCATTGGCATACTCACCCTATTTAAGGAACAAGATATTGTTACAATATATGTAGCGAAACTACTCGAACCTAACGATGCTAGAACTACCCTCTGCCGCCTTCTTTCCTGGCACTGTTAAAATGGGAATATTCCTGAAAGCATCAGCCTTTCGTCAGGGAAGTGCAATACGAATTTAGCCAAAAATGTAGGCATCCGGGTCGAAGGCATCTAGTTTATTTTATATTTACTATTTCTGTACTCTTAGTATATGCAGAAGAAGTTATTCTTGACCATATATGACATTTTAAATTCGATTGTAGTGAAAGTTGTGCGGATATTTAGAAAAATCTAATTTTCTGTTCTCGCAATGTTTAATTTATTTAAGCGCAAAAACGTCTGGACTAATAATTAATGTAACACATATTTTTCATAGTTTGTTTTTCATATTTTTAGTAAAAACGACAGATTTGACCCCAATTGCGAATACCAAGCACATTTTCGCCAATTCCGTGAGCTTAAGAGGCTCTTCGTGGGCTAAATTTTTACTGCATCACATAGTTTTTGAACTTGTGCGTTTTTTCAAGGCCTAGTTAGACGCGAAAAACTGCAAACATTGGTATTTCCCCCTTTTTTATGACTATAACAAGAGACATATTCATTATAGACCAAAGTGCCTCAGAAATGAATTGTAGAGCTTAAAAATATCTTTAAAATGGGCTCTCACTCATTGCAATAACTTAAAAGCGAGACGATTTACTGGAAAAAAATTTTTTTTTTTTTTTTGAAACTTCAATGGCTCGTCACTCGAATTCTGAGCCTCAGATCCAATAAGATAATTCGTAAATTGCCTATTAGTGCTATTATTGATGCATTTTTATTCAAGTTCAACAAACATACTAAAGATCATTTCAACGGTAAAATAATATATAACAGAAGTAAACTTTACGCATGGAAAAGTCGTACGCAATAGTACATTACCTAACAAGGGTGTAAAGTATACTTTTATGCATGGGACGGGAACCATACATACGAGGCGCCGAAGGCGCCGAGTGTTGTGTATAGTTCCCGACCCGTGCGTAACAGTTATACTTTACACACGTGTTAGGTATCCTATTTTTTGTATTTGCGCGCGTAAAGTGAGTGCGTAAAGTTTTGATGCCTGCTTGAGTGCGTAAAGTATAACTTTACGCACGACCGGTCATTTTACGAATTTCGTCGTCGGGAGTGCATAAAAGTTTACTTTATGCGCGAAAGATAGGCATCAAAAGTACTTTACGCACGAACTTTACGCCCGCAATTACAAAAACAATATTTTAACACACGTGTGTTGTAAAGTTTATTTTACGCACCGAAAAGACGTACATAATAGTATATTTCGATACATTTGGGTAAAAGTTTTTTCTACGAATATGAAGGTTGCACGCTGAGCCGAACGCGACGTCGAAAATGATATATTGTAGCTGTGCAGAATATTTAATAATCTGATACGAATGTATCCCTTTAAAATTAAGGTTAATAAAATTACAACGACTCTGTTTTGCTCATTTCAAACAACAATAACTTCGTATTTTAGCCACTTTACTAAATGAATATAATACGGAATTCATGAAATGTCTTTATTGCAATATATACGTGTATGACTTCAGGAATTAATATTGTATTACGAATTATACAAAAGCATTTTCATAATTTAACAATGGTCAACAAGATAATCTAATTAAAGTGATGTTCACAGACTGGTAGAAAATGGAAGTAGTAGCATTAAGCAGATTTTCGGAATTCGACCATTTTGTTGCGCAATAATTATTGTTTCTTCAATTATCACCAGAAATTCGGAAATAACATACCAGTTAATCGCTATTGGCAATTTTGAATGTACAATACAATTACATATTATCGAAGCATATAACAAGCTCTTTTCATACTATCAATAGAACGCTTGAAAACGTATCGTTAATTTTTCCAAATTTTAACTGTCGATTGGATGTTTATAGTAAAATGCACAATATTAAAATAGTGTACGAACGGATATAAGTGACGAGACAGTTACTAATTTTATTAGTCGCAATCTTAAATCTGATTTTCGAGAATGCATATGCAAAAGTGGAATAAAAATCCACATATAGCATATCAAAATAAAATAATCTATTGCACTCTTCCATTGATTTCGTCTCAATCACTCAAGCATGTCGTTGTCAGCGACATTCTTATGCGTCTTGTCGCGTTTCATATGAATGACGTCTACGACACCGACGAGTGCATGATCATTCATTGATCTTTCTAAAATTTTGTTTATTCATAAAAAGGATTCTCTATATTTTACTTTTAACTGGCCTTGATTCAGACCTGATAAGGTCACACAGATGCCGGATTCGGATTCAGCAACTTAAAAAGTGCATAGATATATTCCTTCAATTGCATACCAAATTAATTCTCCATATTTCACCGTTAACTTTCCTGGACCTAGACCTGATGAGGTTAAACAGGCGCCGGATTCGGATTCAGTGACCCAAAAAAATTAGAAATATACTGCTTTACATGCATACAAAATGGTTCTACAGATTTGACATTCAACCGATCTCGACCTGGGCCTGATGAGGGCAAACGGACAACAGATTTAAGATTCATTGACCTGAAAACCTCCCACTTTACTTTTGTGGAACGGCGCCCGTTACTGGTAGCAAGCAAAAATCACCTATTTATAACACTTGTAGGCCAATTCTCAGTTATCTTCATTCATTGGAATTCCTTACGTGTCCGTATATGACTACGTGTTAATGCAATAAGAAACTATTACATAAATTTACTCACCTGCCGCTTGGTTAGTAAGGATGGCATCTAAATAAGCCCGAATCTGATTTGTAAGTCGATTTGGGAACTCTCAACAGATTGAAAAAGATAACACCTACACCTGAAAAATACAAATAAAGTAGTTGAATGAAATAACATCTAATTGAAATGAAAATAACTTGTACCATTAGTTTTTAATACAAATTGTGTAATGAAATTAAGTTTTGTCAAATTCTTTTCATATATTATTTTACTTCCAATCGTCAATAAGTAACCTAGTAATTTGTCAATGCCATATTCTTTATTCCACGCAATGCCAAACCGAATAATAATCGTTTGATGCTTTTAATTTCAAGCTCCCAGTTTCAGCGTAATGATGAACTACAGTTTTTCGTATCGACTGAATTGCTGTATGCTATGCCCGTGGGTATAATGTGGGTGTTTGAATCGCAGGGCAGTTTCTTATGATTTATTATACGTGGAATTCGGAACATAAATTTAGTAAGGGTAGTGAACTTTATATTCATAAAGAACGCATAATTAATTTATAAATGCCACGAAAACCAGAGTGAACAATAAATTAAAGGTTAGTAGTAAATATTAAACTAATAATAATAGAAAAAAGTTAATAATTTTATTTTCACACTTCTTCCATTTTATGTTCTTATAATTTGATACCGCATCCAGAAAAAAAAGTACTTGAAATGCCCATTTGTTTACTATGAATCATAATGTGAAATGAGGACTAGGCATGGTAATAATTAAAATAACTATTCTGAAATAGTAAAGCTTAACTATTGTTCCATGATTCAAAATGTTACTTATCATAATAGACAAATAGACTCAACTATTTTGAAATAGCCATTTCAGAAAATTACTACCTTCACTGAGAGTCAATATTTACTTTTTAAAAATATTTGTATATACATCATACATGTATAACTATATACATCATAGCATATGAAAAGTCCACTTTTCTCCCTTCGTAATTTGTTTAAGATAAACAAGGAAACAAAGAGAAAACAAAACATCCTCCGCTAAGTTTGTGAGTGCCACACTCTATAGCCAGTTAAAAAATATATTATGCAATGCCATTATTTCAATCCTCTTTTATTCGAACCTCTCTTATTCTAATTGCCTTTCTTATTCTAATCGTTCCCCCACAAGTCTTCTCCCACTATCACACGAAAAGTCAACGAAAAATATTGTTTCGACGATCCTTCTGATGACCAAATGAAAATTCACTTCAATAACGGGGGCCACGGGCTCGAAGAAAAAAGAGCTGCAAACCCCGCGTCGCCACCTGGCGGCATCAAAACTTGCGGGGTGCGGCAGTGTTTACTATGGATTTATAGTAAATACAAACTTTAACTATGAATAATAGTAAATATAAAGATTTACTACGAGACATAGTGTGAAATGAGGACTTCACTATATTATAGT
Organism: Trichopria drosophilae; assembly: GCA_030407085.1. NCBI lineage: Eukaryota > Metazoa > Arthropoda > Insecta > Hymenoptera > Diapriidae > Trichopria > Trichopria drosophilae. Next base: position 66,571,387 of record CM059586.1, on the reverse strand, counting down.
TATTTTAACTATATTTGCCATATTTATTCAAATCATTCTACATAGTTGATTTTTTAACTATGAGGAATAGTTGGTGTAACAAAATTATAGTAAAATCGATTATGAAAGTGGTAAATTCAACTATTTTCTTAGTAGTTTTAACTATATTTTCCCAACTATGTGATATAGTCAATTTAACCATGCTTTTTTTTTTCTTAGTGCACCCTTTTCAATATGTCTTAACCTTCAGGGGGTTGTGTAGCCTCTAAGTCATACTTTGACATTTTTCCTTTAACAAATTTCTTAATGTACTAGTAATAGTACTAGTACTTATTTTAATTCATTACATTTTTAATGTATTTACCTAAGTTTCATATTGAGGTTAACTCCGAGCTTATTAGATTTGTTAAATGCCCCATACATCATACGAGTTTGCGGCCAACATATATTAGAACTAGCTGCGTCTCTCCAGTAGATGTTGAAGAATCTGAAGTTGCATTACAGGGTGATATCCACTTTATTCTTTTTGTATATATCAGATATAGTGTCCTACTTCCTCGGGTAATTGGATGGATAAGTGGCTAGTATGCACGCCTCATAAACTTGCAGGATAACTATTGATGGTGTCGATTATTTGTAGTATGTGACTGATTTGTTTGTGCCATACTGTATGGATTGCTGACTGGGCCGTCTGTCGCCCTTGACGTGCACGCGTCAAAAAGACAGGCCCCCACCCTGGGAAAGGTACCGCGGGAGCTCGGGGCCCCGAGGCGACGCTGCCCCTGTCTTTGCCTTTTTGGCGGAGCCAAGGACAGCGGCCTTGCCCGAGCCAGTTGGGTAGATTTCGCGGGGGCAGTGTTTCGCTGGAAACTAGTCGATAACATACCCAATGCGCCCACATGGGCGTGCAACCATGGGGGTGGATGGGCAGCTCGCCGGTGAGTGTCGTCTTACCGGTGGGCTACAGATGGGATAGCCAGTCACTACCTCTCCTGAAAGGTAGGAGGGGTAGTGCCCGGAACATCGGGGGTGCCCGCATGGCGCGAGCTTTGGGCACCTAAAATCTACTCACTAAATGTATGGATTGCTGAATAGCGTTGTCCTATTAGCCATAGACGGCATAAAGTTGGCAACTAAATCAGATCAATGTATGTATGTATTTATGTAGGCCCCTAATATACTTCTATACTTAAGGATGCAAAGGCATGGATTTCGTCCTGTTATACGAACTTTTGATGTTGCTTTAAGAGGAAAATCTCACAATTTTCGCTTAACCGCCTATGAACCTAAACTATCCGATTAGGCAATTACTATGATCGAAATGGTCTGACATTCTATATGAATTAACCCTAAAAACTTATTTTTAAGTGCACGACCCAACGCTGTAATTGTAATATCGAATTCACCTAAAAATAGCCCAGGTTCTGTTACCCAGAGGGCGAGATACCTGTTGAGGTCAGGACACTGAAGTTGGCAGCCACATTTTAGCAGCCACATTGAAAAAAATCGAGTCTTTTAAATTAAAATTGTGTTTTTATCTGGAAATCAATGGATATTTACTAATTAATTAAAAAAAAACAGTTCAATTGGTTCAATATAAAATAACAAAAATGAATTTCGTGATCTGGCTGCTGGAATGTGGCTGCTAGCTTCAGGGTCATGTTGAGGTCTCGTCCACGCGCCTGGGGCGCGCGGCTATGGATGCCTCCATGTCAAGGGCTATCGGCGCATCTATCGGCGATATTTAACACTCCTGTTAACTGTACTTTTTCTCAGCATGATCACTCTGCTAGAGGATCTGGAAATAGTATTTTTCGTCATAAGGCCGTAAAAGTTGATTTTACGGCCCGAATGTGATCGAGCAGTACGAGGACCGGCGAAGCCGGTCCTCGTACGCTGCGATCACATGAGGTCATCAAATCTTATGGCCGTATTACGAACATTATTTTTTGATATTCTAACCGCAAAATTCATAATTCATAAGATGCGATGTGTGTGCGTGAAGGAGGCGATTCGGGCGGGAAAGAGGGGGGGGGGGGCGAAGCCCCCCCGATATAAAATAAATAATCTATGAAGAATATTTTTATGATTTTTTTCATTTTAATCAGTTTATTATAATATGAGCAACATACAGAAAATCAGTAAAATTGCTGCATTGGCAGCCTCGATCAATTCCGGTGGTATATAATTTTCATCTATCCAATGATCTTCACTCATGGTAAACTAATATTTATACTCGTATAAACTTGCGATTAGGTTAATGCTTACGCCTGTCAAAATCCCCACTGAACGTATTGATCATACGTTGCTTGAAGTGGTAAAATGATCGTCTTTTGCGAGTTTTTATTTTTCGTATCCACGTCCGTAAAATCAGTTTTTACGGCCGCAAAGGCGTCCGTAAAAATTAATTTTGCGGTATAGGGTATCAAAAAAATCTATTCTGCATTCGTCGACTACCGGATATGCACTAAGGGCGGAATTGGGTCTCCTCACTCGCTATTGCTATTATGATGGTAAATTGAATTGGACCTAATATTTTAAACTTTAAACGCTTGTCCTCGTGGCTATTGGTGACTCGACCAGAGGTCCATGTGGATGGATCATCCAGGTATGGCTACTTCTTGGTCAGTTCTCTCGTCAGCTAGGTAGGCTACTCGTGGTTAGGATCTCCTGGAATCGTTGACAGATCACCTTAGGGCCTCTGACTTGTAAAGGCCTTCTGAATCCCTGGTACTGATTTTTACCCGTTGTTTTCGAGTTCCTAGAATACATCCAGTTGACTCTCCGTTCAAAGCTTCAGTATGGATGGTGTCACGTCAAGTTTCACGTTTTGTCTTTGTCCGAGTCACCTTGAAGTCATGGAGAGGGTTAGTCTGCGGTGGTTTTTGCTCCTAGAATCTACTGCGTACGTGCTTCTTCAGTCTCGGACGTTTGAGGAATTACTTTGAACGTTTTAGGATTTTCATCTCACCCTCCGCTACTACGATTTTCTCACTCTTCTGAACGGAAGTTAAAAACGTTACAGTATATATTCTCGCTTGTCTCGTGTGTCAAACTCACACTCGCCGGCAAACTTCTATTTTGATTGCAGAGTGTATTATTGTGCTTCTATTTGACAACCTAAAAATGAGCATTTTACGCCTACATCATAAAAAATAGTACATTAATGCTGCAAGGGAGGAGCGCGCGCACGAGTACTATACGTTATTTTCTCTCGACGGCAATATGCATACTTCCTTATATACTCCCGCAGATAGTTAATTTTGTCCCTAGGGAGTAATGAGATGGCAGTGCGGATGTATTTAGGAATCAGAAAGGAATCTGCTACTTTAGCCTGCGCGGCAGGCATGGAATGCGGTCATTCCAGCACAATCAGGAGAAACAACTATTTTCGACTACATAATTTAAAATAGCTAAAAAAAATTGATGGGCCGATGTTGACCTCGAATTCGCGTTTTGCTCGCATTTTTTCGGAAACGTTTCATATCTTCCCAACAGGAAAATTATCCAATGTTTTACGTATGAATTTGATAAATGGACCGACTTCCAGCAAACGCATTCCGACTACATTTATCGTTCATTTACAAGTTTTCGAATGAATTATACAATATATATTCCAGCTTACGTTTACATCTGATTTTTTAAAAATATTTTTTCCATATGAGTTGAACGTTTCTGACAAGTTCAGTATGTCCGGATATTAATTTATATTTTGTCAAATTCGGAAAGGCCAGCGTAAGAACTTTTGTTCGCAAGAGAATCATTATCTCAAGGGCATTGATCATCCTAGTTAAAGATATAACTGGAATTTGAATTTTTAGAACTTAAGCTTGTATTATAATACTTTTTCGAAAGGGATTTTTTATACTAACATTGTGGTATTAGGCATCAAATTTAGCAGAACAGTGTCTCTAATCAAGCAAAGGGAAAATGCAATTTCATAAATTTGTAGAGAAAATAAAAATTGAAGAGAGGAAATCAAAATGCGTAAAGGAAACAAAGAGATGTTGGAGAGAGTGGCGAAGGCCATAAACGGCACGTAGCTGCGAAAAGAAAGTCATGAAATAAAAAAAAGACCCGGATGAGGTATAAAAGAAACGAAATGGAACATGTGCAAAAGTAATCTCAGGGTAGAACAAGATAGTGTGAAGATGAGTATGAGAATGAACTGGAGAGAGAATGATGGAAAAGCGGAAGTTTGTAGAAAGAGCCCCAAGAGAAATATATCCGAATAAAAAGAATGATGTTTTTAACGCAGTTTTTTCACATAAATTTAAATAATTCTGTCCAGAAAATAGATGTTTCGTATGATATCTTATAGTTTGATTATTATAAGTGTTTTAAAAAAGATTTTCTTTCTTTTGTTTTATGGTTAATGCAAATATATTTAATAGAACAAAAAGGAACTAGAGGAGATTTTCACTCGTATTTAGCAGCTACGTTTCCAACAGTACGCATAATAGCTGTCTAAAATAGGAAAAGGAGCTAAAGGTTGCAAAGTCGAAGCTATTAGTTTACATTTATATTTTTTATATTTTACTTGTTGATATTACATGTTTTTATTCTAGTATGTTAATTTAATGTCTCTTTTAATTTCATTAAAGGCGTAATCAAATCTTATCGTTTTTAATATCATTACATTTTCCAAAATTCATTTCGTATATTGGTAATGAGATTTTGAAATTCTCTCACATGTAACGACGAATCATCCAATTAAAGTTTCAGTATTTAAAGCAGCGCTGTCGAGCGATCTTCATCATATCCATCAAAGCTTTGCAATATTTGATTTTATTGATGCGTACAAACTTCATTACTATGATAACTTTTTTGTATATTAATCAAGTTTGTTATAATGGTTTAATGCGTAATCAATCAAACTTATATTCTACACGCTTTTTACTTCGTATATTTCGTATCAGCATGAATTCAGTGATTTTTTCGTCGTTTTTACTTCGTTTTATATTAAGAGGCGTTGTCGTGGTTTAATCACTTTTAATTACTTTTATATTAATTTCTTGCATGCGCATCTAAGTGGAAATACTCTCGGGAATTAAATATCCATTATTATTTAAAAAATTAGTTTTTGGTTTTCCATCTTCTTCTATTTATCCCTCGCTTCATTGAGATGATTACTATCTTATTTGAAGGTTGAAATGCTTTATTTGATAAATTATTATTTCTGTTAATTATTCTATCGCCATTCGAAAGTATCCTATAAAGAAGAGATACAAAGTGTCGGGGAACTAATCTGCTATAAATAAAGTCTGTTTGGAATCAAAACTCAATATAATTTTTTCTCAAACCTAGTTTAGATATAAGGGAGGAATCTGCTATAGCAGCTTCGATAGTGCAGCATCCGTATTTCTTTACGAGTATATTTATCTATTGTTAGGAAACTGTTGTTTAATAAATTTGAAAAATTGGCTGAGCATTTTCTGGTATTGGATGATGTTTCCTTATTTTAGAGAAACCTCAGTCGGTTCAAGAGAAATTTCTTTATTGGTGGCCACGTTCATTTGTGATGATAACCACGGCCACGATCACAATTTATGGTGAAGGTCTATTGTCGAATGTGACGAACGCTGTCATATTAATATATCTATATTATCTTCTATCACGAATCAATTAACGTTTCTCCTTCGCCATCTCTTGGAATCTAGTAGGATCATCACGACATGTAGTAAAGAAAATCAGACTGTGCATTACCAGCACAGATTAGTTATGTTATACTTCGATCACTCGCCTATTGAAACCCTTAAACATTTAAATAATATTAATAACAAAGATAGTCAAATTTGCGACCGAAGTGAGTTGGGCGTCCAGGGGGCGAAGCCGCATTTGGTGAGAATAATACATGATGTTTTAAACCAGATGTATAATTATGCTCTCTCGTTTTTTTTTTTATAATTTTGATCACTTTCTAATTAATGAATTGCTTAAGAAATCAAGGACATTTAGATCAAATTAGCATTATTGTGTTCCTTGAACATTATCTGAAGAGACTATATTCTATAAATGTATGTATCCCACAAAAAAAATTGTTGTCAAGGTCGCCAATTCTAATTACACGTGAAAGAGTGTAGATATGCACATTTCCGATGATCGCGCAATGATGGGGTAACTTTCTAGGAAAATCTTTAAGATACCTTATTGACGTCATAAGTAGAATGTATCTGAAATATAAACCATACTTTTTTAAATCTGACTCTTTTTACTTACACTTTTCATTTTACCAATTCATAAGTTGTCACTGAGGCTGTACGTTCTAGAAATTATATCAAATGGTCACTCTATTTAAGGATAATCTGATCCGTAATATCCTGATAGCATTACACTATTAACTTATTGTTTGTATTTTTTGCTACCGGTATTTTATAAACTCCAAAATTGTATAGAAAACAGAAATAATGACAAATTTTTAATTAAAGTCTACGTGTATATTACCATTCGACGCGAGAAATCTTCTAACGCAATTCTTTAATAGAATCGCATACCTGTAACTCTTTTCGCAATGGCGAAATTTAACAAATTATGTAGTATTTTTGTTTATCTATAGTCTTCATGTTATATAAATATGTAGAAAAAAAAATTTTATTTGTTAATTGTTAAAAATAAAGTCGACAGATCTTCAACATTTTTATTTATTTAAATAAAATCGCAGTTTCTATTAACATGCAATCAAGATAAGGGAATACATTTTTTTTACAATCAGAAATGTCTAATATTACTTGTAGAATTTTCTAATCAACTCTATTTTTGTAAACAAATTACCTTTATTTTGAAAAAATTCTAAAAAATTACCCAGATTGCTCAGTGTACCGAGTATCAAGTGAATCCGATGAATTTTTAAAATCGCATCAGCTATTCGAATGTTCAAACACGGATATCGTGTTCGTAATCAGCTCACCCCAAAAATTTCTGAGTAACAAGGTTCAATTAAATCCATTGAATTTTTAAAATTTTGATCGCCACATTGGATCCTCCATTTTGAATTTTTAGAAAGGTCGACCGCATGCGTAATCAGCATCTCAAAAATTATAGAAATCTTTTATGATTTGAAATAGTTATTGCGGTGAATTATTCGTACCTTAAAGGCTTAACACGGGAAATATCAAGACTGGACAGAAACGACCCAATAACTGGACTCAGTTTCTATTGGGGCTCTTCTCCCCATATTATAAGAATTTATCTGTAATATAATGGATTTCAAAATATATGATACGAACTTTCCAACATAACATTAATAATATTCTGGAAACATTTTGTGACATCGATATTGGGGAATAAATGAAACAAGTAGTTTTGTATAAAAATACATTTAATTAACAAACAACAGCTAACAAAGTAATAAATAAAGAATCGTGCATTATACAATTTTGTTCTGTTTATATAAAACGATTAGAACTACATTAACGCAGGATCAACTCTTTTGAATGCTTATATACATAACGAAATACACAATCGAATGGGATTTAGATGTACTACGTCGCCTGTTATCGTAGCCTATGATACATTATATGCTTACTGTTATGGCATTTGTAATTGATAAAATATCATACAAACGTCAGAAAATCGCTACTGTTAGCCTCACAAGATGATATTCTTCAAATAGCTGTTATGCTCGCACTATTTACATTTATATCAGTTTTTATATGTAAGACTACGGAGATTTGTAATATCGAAGAATTATATAGATAATAAAGAGAAATAAACTATTATTTTGCAAATAATTACGTTAGCGCTTGAATGTCTGATTATTGGCATTCTCTAATACTATTTGTGCACTGACAGAACAGTATAGTTGTAGGAACAGAAGTATTTTTCCTCCAAACCCTCAAAAGTATAACCCTCAGGCTCATAGTATAGTTATCTTAACTACATTTCTGATTCTTACAACTACATCCTTCTATCAGTGTGAAAACATTCTCTACAATACATGCTTATTCTTGATTTTAACACTTGTCAAGTATACGTTTCTTACATGATGCAGATATAGATTCACTGATTTGACCATCGTATAGATTGTGATATTACCAAAAAGATAACAACGAGTATACATCGAAGCTCAGAAAATCGAAACCCTTAGTTATTCTGTTACTCATTTCTTCCATTTACTGATCAAATCTATAGACAACATGACGTTCGTGCAGTTAATTTCCTGAGTGTTTGATTGTTATCAGTTGTTCAGAAATATTTTGTCATTATTTTAAATTTTTATCAGTAAGTAAAAGTAAGTACAGGTACCATAGGCTATTTAACGAGACGATGTCATATTACAAATCGCACATAGCAATTAAGATTCCTGTTAACCAAATGCCTCTGGATTCTATTGGGTGATGTTGTTTATAAATTTATATTACTCTTTTTTACTGAACACGATCGAGGATTACAAGAAAAATGAATACAGAAATTCAAAACATATTTCAATTCCACATCAACAGGCATACAATGCTAATTGATTCGGTTGTTTGATAATATCAGTGTTTTTTTTTTAAATATTATTAGAGTACACTGAAATGTGATGAAAGCCTAATAAGATAATTAAAAAAAGACGTTTCTATTTTAAAATAGAAAGATTTGATACTCATTCAGTTGGCACAGATTTATGCTGCACTTTGGACAAGTCCCATGAGGAGATGGGGAGGTGTCGTCAAATTCTGTCAGAGTATTGGTTTGTTGGATGATGTGGTGTTTATACATCCCAATTTGTCAAACCAAAATTACCATTGCACTTGGCTATCAGAGAATATTACTTTATGCATTTTGTGCAAGAATATATCTGAATACGTATTGGTTTAGCTGATTTTGGAAAAAGAGATTGATTATTTGAAAAGACGTTGATCCGCACCATTTATCATCATACTCTCCGCTGGTAACACAAAGGTACTGTATACCAAATACTACTGTTAAAATGCAGAAGAATTGTCCGTTATTCATTTGAAATGACGACATTGAGTCTTGCAATGATGCACAATTAGCTGATAGATGTCGCGTACCAGTTTGCTGTGAAACTTTTTACACATAGTGCGATTAAAGAGGTTATTGTCCTCGTAACCGTCGAGCACTGTTTATTCTGGAAATGCATTACGTTCGTTACACATATACTCAGGGCACTTTTTCTCCCGACACGTTCCTTCCGTTTCCTAGCGTACGGCTCGCGTCCGAGCATGCGAGGATCAAAATAAATTAGTTTTCCTTAGCAGTCTTTGTACAATTTATACATGTGGCACGGGCTGTAGTACAGATCGCAACAGTTCGCGTGCCGTCGCGCGGCTTGACCGGGGCTCCAATACTCCTAGTTGCCTCGTTCAAACCCCGGTGATGCTGTGCAACCAAGGCTTGAAGTAAGTGGTTCGCATGTAAACGCCCGGCAGGTACGGTGCGGCACACTTGATGCCATGAGAAACAGTGCCAACCAGCATCCATCTGCCATCTGGACGTTGGAGGGTTAGTGGACCACCGCTGTCACCCTTAAAGATGAATGTTTTCTTTTAGTTTCATCAACAATACATACAGATAAATAGTCATTTATATCTCATTGTGTGGCCTGAAAACATCGTGTCAGGTATGTGATTTTTTATACATGAAATCAATATTGTGCAGGAGTGTAATAAAATTATGTTATAATTAACACCGCAAGGTCTTCTCATGGCAAATAGTCACATGGAGACTTGCTAATAAAAACAAATGAGAAATATGATGTACGTCGATATCAGGTATTTTCGAAGAAAGTTTACTGAGCTCAAGTCTGCGCACTTGCATTTGGGCTATTTGTGTCAGATGTTTTCAGGATAGTCACGCCAGGCAACTTTGTAATAGCGATGCCGGAATTAAGTGAATGGGCGATGCATTAAATTAAGTTAACAAGAGTATGCCAAATGAATGGTTATCCCGTGTATCATGATACAGTGAAGAGTTGATTTACGCGTTCCACTGCATTCGTTGTTTCTTACATGCTGTTTAAAATTACAGCACCATCATGGTTCATTACCGGGATGTCTACTTTTCTTTTTACAAAGCATAATGTAACTCCTGTTCAGGGTGTTACCATAAAATTAGTACGAAATATCACTGCTACATTCCTGAACATTACTACAATTTTAAAGGTCTAATTTTGCCGTTATGTGTTATTGTAAGAATTTTATTTCCGTCATTAGTCCATTTTCACAATAAATGGTAACTGGACCGTTCTCAATAGACCTTCCTTCTTTTTTATTTCTAATGTATTAGTGATATTTAGTGTTCATCAAATTTTTCGTTTTTTTTTACTATTCCTCTATGCAAATTTAATATTTTGACGGTAACACAAAATATGCGAAGCATACTCTGAGATAACAAATTGTTTACGCCAAATGAGATTTGTTAATAGTCAATAAATATATTTTTCTCGGTATCACTCTTCATCATCTAATTTGGCAGGATTTGAAATTGGATTTTCAAAATTCATAAATTTCACAATTGAACGCAATTTAATATACACATGTACTGTTTCCATTAAAGCAATTCTTAAAGTGGATGTCGATAAAGCAGTAATTTACACTAAATAAATCTATACTATATGAGAAAATGCATTATTTTTCCTTATTTTTTGAAAATTTCGCGTACTTATCATTTCACTTCTGTAATATTTCTCCGAAATGTAGTATGTAGAATATTCTGAGCCCAAATTTCAAAAGTTAATCGATATAATCTCGGACGTAGAGCATAGTATAAATGTTGAACTTTTATTTTATGCCGTCGGTATTAGGTTATTACAAAAATCGATTTTTATTACCATTGTTGTCTAAACAAATTCATTCTATTCAATGCATAATTACTAAAAAAAACAAAAAATGTTGAAACAATCTGCGTTGAGTCAAATATTTTATTATCTTCTTATTAATTGGGCAGTTTATTAAATTTTAATAAATATTTTTCGGGATATGTAAACAACATATTTATTAACTAATAACAGATCTCATTTGGCTGAAATAATTTGTTAACTCAGTGTATTATTTTTATTTCAGTTACTATTTAGAAGTTATATTAACCTGAAATATGAAGTTAAATAGTGAAAATTTAATGGCAAATTAATTTCTCAATTGCATTCCAACTATATTCTCTGTTTATTTAATCGCTTTATGCCAATTATAGTAACTTAATTGATGTGCAGTTGATGATCTATTGAATTCTAACAAGTAGTTTGCAATTATAAAAACGTATTAAGACTTTTGCCATGTGCATTTACTTAAAATTACTAAATATATTTTTAACTTCAGATCAGCACTTGTGAAAAATGAAGATTATGACTTTGTAGTTAATATTTACGATATTTTGTTAGAGCCCCAATTGACTAATTGATTACATCATATTATCTGTGTTAAATCTGATAAAATATATCTATACAGGAAGTATTCTTCTTTCTTTTTATTTCATAAATACACCCACGTTATCATTGAGTGCTCCATAGTTTACGAAAATATGTTATGTTTTTGTTAAAATATTTCTATTTTTTTTTTCAAAACATTTTATTTATAATTTGCAAGCACATTTCAGCAGATAAAGTTTCGTAGTCATTTTTCAAGTTGTACAAATGAATCAACATTTCAACAGCGAATATAGCGCACTGAAATAGGAAGGGATTCAAAGCGCAAATTGGTAATATGAGACTCGAAGCAAAACATTCTTTAAAATGGGTTGTCACGCGACTAATGAGATGCATTATCCTACGAGGAATATGAAAAATGAATGTGTGCAGAAGAGATTCAAGTAAGTAGATACTTTTATGAGAATATCCCTTAAAGCGGTGTGCCATTACTGCAGGCTAAGCCCATCAGAGTACATAATTTAAGTGGTTTATATACTGTAAAATATTCTTAAGTATGCCAATATTTATGTAGTTCAATTTTCCTTCTTCTTTAAATAAAGTGAATTTGTAGAGCATCGGATATACAAAATTGTACAATTCATAATAATCTGCTCAGAGATTTTACTCGAAACTTGTTAAATTCTATATATGATGATTTGTTTCTTTTATTTTTCATACTTTATATAACGAAATTGGTAGAATAAAAAAATTATATTAGACTTTCTATCAACACTAATGAGGAAGGCTATAATTTCCGCGAAGCACCATCAAACTGTAATCGCATCAGATTGTCTTGATTATTGGATAGAATGAAACTAATTTTGGAATATTTTTTTTATAATAATTGACGCAGATTTATAGTTAACTGTAACAACTACGTTACAAGTATTCTACGTTTTATCATCATTCTCAATAAACTCTTAAAAAGAAGGATCTCGCATGGAACATTCCAGAGAAAATTAGCGAATCATTAAACATGGTCACCATTGCTTATCTCATAGGTGTTAGGCATTTCATTTATTGACTGAAATAATGGCACCTGCCAGTAGTAGGTATTTAGGACAGAATTTGAATATGTGGCATAAGGCATTTATTTTATTTGAGTTTATATTAGTGTTGCTTTGAGCATGTTTTATGATGGACATGCGAAATAGGTCTGATGACAGCCTTGAGGTGGTGAATTAAAAAATGATCTCTTCCCTGGTAGAAAATACCACTAGTATAAATGAGCAGAATTGAAAAACTTTTTTATGACCAATAATTGTTTGACAAATTCATACTAAAAATTGAGCAGTAATGTGACAGTTATAGTCAATTTAACATTTTTTAAAATTATATTAAAAATGATATGTTATACAATACTCAATTTAACAGATGTATACAAAATTAAAATAGTAAAGTGTTCATTTGAAATAAATTAAAAACACTTTTGATAAGAAAGGATTTTATTTCCCACTATTTGAGTGTTACGAATTAGTGGGACCATTTAAAATTAATTTATGTCAAAGTTAGATAAAAATCAAAATATAAACTATAAAAATTATATGAAAAATTGTACATATTGCTACGAATTTTACGATATTTTTAGTATTGAGATAATATTATTTGTGACATATAAGAAACATACAACTTTCCGAGTTATATTGAATACTCTACTTTTCCAATACAGATCATTCAAACGGATTTACCGGCAGGAAACTTTTATTGGCAATTTTATGATTTTGTATCGTGGAAAAATGATCAAGAACGTAAAAAATTTTGTGAGATGGTACAAAATGTCAGTATTATTTAATTAATGATAAAATGTTTATTGTAGACTATTAAAATATAAACAAAATCTACGTTCAGAATTTTTGATCATCACGTATTCTTCTGCCCATTTTCATTCAAACATTCTTATCAATAAAGAATGAAAGCCATACCAAGCTAACGTATGTCAAGAAGCCCTGTAATTAGAAGTGAAAACACAAGGGGAAAGTTAAGGGTCAATTACTCTGCTGAAAAAACCTGCAGCTAAATATGACAGCTCAGAAAACCTTGTGGCGGTTGTAAAGCATATTTATAAACCGGCTGTAGGTAAAGCCGACATTGAGAACTGACGTTGCCCAGTACCGGAGTACCAGAATTCTGCGCAAAGTTGGTGGCCCACGGTTATATTAAACATTTTTTTTTTTCAGGTACAAAAAATGAAATAAAATTTTGTTCGGCCGATTCGTAACCCGAATACGAGAGATCGTTTCGGCCTTTGCAGTAGTGGGACACGTACTCGTGTCCGTTATAATCGCTGCTTGAATAACGGATATGCGCGTGCTAGCACGAGCGCTTTGCAGCCGCGAGATTTAATTAAGAAGATAGCGGAAAGGGAAAACGAGTCTATGCGCCCGATTTACATACCTCACACGAGTCCTTTTCACCGTTGGAGTAACCCGCACATACGAAACTATCCAGTATCAGCTTGGAGTGGCTGCCCGTATGGAACATCTCTTGACAGACTGAGTTTTCTATGATCGGTACCTGGACCTCCTGGAGTACCGATGGAATTCCGCCGTCTGCAAAGGAATTTTTATTTTACATTTCCTCGAACCGGCAAAATCTTTATTCCATAAATAGGATTAGTTCTCACGCAGCTTCTTTTCTCGTACTAGTGAAATTCGGCAATTTTCAAAATTAAATGTAGCTTTTTAATCAATATTAAAAAAAAAACTTTTTGTAATAGGACTTTTCTTACTACTGCAATAATATAGGAGCTTTCGTATGTCTGTATTGTTTTAGTGTCAAGGACGTCTGTAGATCTGATCAGCTGAGGATGGTAGTATTATATGCTGTTTTGAACATTTCTAGTGGGACATCTTAAACACTTGATGTGATGGATCAAATTAAACAAAACATTCGTTTTTAGTGAATAAAAAAACTATAAAATCAAATTCTTCTGGTTCAAGTTATCTCTCAAACATTTTTTTGTGATCGTGTGTAATTTATTACAGGTGGAGCTATAGAGCTCAGACTCTGATTGTCTATTTATTAAGAGTTATTACAAATAAATCAAATTTAGCGAAATTAAATCCGTATTATAGGAAGTACTTCAATTTTCGAAACAATGAAGAATTCGATATTACGAAGTAACTAAAGATAATACTATTCATCCTTCACTTAGTAACAAAAATAAATATAGCTTGAAAGACTTTCAGATCCAATACTAAACATACAATGAATGATTCTGATGATAATCAGAAGTGAGTCTAAAATAATATTCAATAATAATAAAACACAAATGGAAAGTGTGAAGAAATGACTGCGCACATTGGGGTCATTTATCTAGATAATTTCAATTAATTTCATTTTTTAATAACTCGTGTAGTGTTTATGTCATGAAAATCGCAGTCTCATTCACATCTTGAGTAATTTTTGAGGACAATAAACGAAAGTGAAAAGAGAACACGTCGCGTCGCCACGGTCTCTCCAGCCACCATCACGAGAACAGTACCGTTCATATAGAACTAGTATTTAAAGACACATTGTACTGCACGAGATTTAAAGGCAGCTCAGAACGTCTGTTTTAAAACACATATGCATGAAAACACTAAAAACGTGCAATAAGCTTTGGCTGTGATATTTAACTTATTATTCTATTAATAGCCTATCCATAAGTGAAGGCAACATTTATACTTACTGTATTTCAGACGACCCCAACCGGTGACTGTCGCCATTCGACCTACGAAGTCCGTTTCGTCATCTTCCGGCATGC
The DNA here is from genome assembly GCA_030407085.1 of Trichopria drosophilae. NCBI lineage: Eukaryota > Metazoa > Arthropoda > Insecta > Hymenoptera > Diapriidae > Trichopria > Trichopria drosophilae. Next base: position 66,556,316 of record CM059586.1, on the reverse strand, counting down.
AAATTGGCACAATATGTGTGTCGAATTGTATAGGCGACTCCAGTTCAAGGAGGGCTATATCATTTTCGAAAGTCGCTGGATCGTAACCTCGATTAGGTATGGCCCGGCGGACATTTCTAGTTATACTCCTTTTAGGCTCAAGTTCACTTTGGATATCAAACTCGCCAAATACAGCTACGAGAGAGGCAAGGAATCTGTAACATACATAGATTGTTGCGAATCAGATTTCAGGTCATGACTTAGTTTACACTTGTTGCAGCTTTGTTTTTCGAAGAACTAGCGTTACAAGAAACCAACATGATTAACGAAAATTATTTCTACTAACTGTAAACATTTTTAGAGGCACAAAACCAAGTACATTTAACTTTATGTTGAAAAGAGATTTTAAATTAATATAAAATAATATGTAGTAATCTAGAAGACATTCTATTAAATTAAATATGTGCTTAAGGATATATCACTTCCAATAACGTCTTACCCAGATTGACAATGTGCAGCAGTTATGACGTATTTTTCAGTAATGAGAACACCACCACATTTGTTCTTCGTAAACAATCCAAGCCAAGTGGCTTCACGAACAAGAACCTGCCAAGGCCATTCTCCAAACGTTGCAGGTTTTCCACCAACAATTTTACCACTTCTTACATGAGGCCTGATACCACAAACTACATCACAAAGAAATTATGTTAAAATAAAAAATATAACCTAGTGAAATTTAAAATGTCATATGAAAATAAAAGAAAAAACTTCTTTCCTTCTTACTTACTTGATCGGTAATCAGCATTATGCGTAATTTCTGGGAATGGAGTCATAGTAACTTGTGCCAATTTTGGTGTTGTTGGCTCTTCTACAATAGCATCTGTGTTATTGAATGCAATAGTAACCTTCTTGGTAGGTTTGGGACGTTTGGATACAGTTGTTGGTTTTCTTGTAACGAGTCCTTGAGTTACAGACGGTTTTGGTTTCTGAGAAGAAGGTTTAGGTCTATTTGTACTAGACTGCGGGCGAGGAACTGGTCGTTTTGTGGTAACAGGACGAGGTGTCGGTTTCAATGTTGTTGGCCTTTTTGTAACTGCAGAAACGGGCGGAGTTGTTGTGATATTTTTCCGGGTATAAACAACATCTTCAAGATCATGGAAGTTTCCTTGTAGAGATTCCACAATTTTATTAACAAACGAGTCAACCTTGTTTGACAAATCTTCATCTTCAGTAAAGACAGGTGTTGGGATGTCTTCCATATCAATATTTATGTCGCTGATTGTTCCCGGTTTTTCTTGTGGTAAATGGGAACCTTCTAAGCCTGGATGTCTTACAGGAGGAAAATTGCTCATTGGGTCCGGCATAGTGGGATCGTCATCGCATGGTGGATTTGGAGATGATGATTGTGCATCATGCGTACTTGACCATGTTGTGAATGTGGTCCACATTGTTGTAGGTCTCTTTGTTGGATTTGTTAATAATGTAACCCTATCACCTACCGTTACAGTCTGTGCATTAGATTTAATTGGTAATGGCCGGGATGTGGTTCCATCTTTCATATTTACACTTACGAAACTTGATGCAATCACTTGATTATTAGGTGTCCCGGAAATAACAGTGCTAATATTATGAGTTATTGTTGCAGCAACATTCGGTTTTTTAGTCACAGTACTTGGTCTAATCGTGCTTCCATAATTATTGTTTGCGGTCTTTATTGGATGATACGAACTTCCTTTTGATGGCGTTGTTTTTGGGGCAACAGTAGTAAAGTCCGTGCTGAATGGACCTAGCACTATCAAAGTTGGCGCCGGAGGATTTGTTGTTGGTCTAGTTGTATAATCTTGAACTTTTTGCAGGGAAACGGTCTGACTAAGTGTGGTTGGTCGGGAAGAAAAATAATAGGATGATGGAGGTTTAGAATAGTAATTGGTACTTCCTACTGTAGAAGGCGTATCGTAATGATAATAACTTGGAGATGATGCTGGTTTATAATAAGTGTACTTGTACGATTCTGTGGTTGTTGAGGATGGGTAAGTAGTTGCAATTTTCACAAGTGATGTTGGTTTTGATTTTTCGTTAAGCCACATTTGAATAGTTGTTGGAGTATAACCCACTGAAAGTAATAAAAATCATGCTTATTAGAAAATATTCTTATGTGAAATATCATTATGTGATAAGGATATTTAAAAACTTACTTTGTGGTGTGACTTTGCTTTCCGGTGATGATGGGGAACTTGCGTTTAGAAGAGATATTATGTGGTTAATAGCAATTTCTTCCTTTTCTAGTTCGTCATTTTTCTTGTTCCCGGATTGTGTACCATATGAAATAGTTGGCACTCTCACAAGTTCATTAGAATCCTTCGTTGTAATTGTCATTGGTGTAGTGTGTTCTGAATATGGAGATGATTTTGTTTCAGCTGGAATATTCTTATCTTTAGTCGTTAATGGTCTGGTACTTTGCTTTGTTTGGAATTTTACTTTCTCAGTTCCAGATGAGTGAGTTGTCTGAGTTGTGCTGACTAATTTATCTGTATAAGCATAGTTAACTGCACTGATGGGTTGTTTTGTTGTTAATTTGCTACTCGGTTTAGTTGGTGTACGCGGTAACCCCGTTGAAGGTTTGATATTTGAGTATGTTGAATAATGTTCTGCATTATTTCCTTCGATTGTTGGAAAGATTGCATTTTTATCTGGTTTAAAAAGATCGTCTGGATTATATGTTTCATTTAGAGTAGTGCCATTCTCATTTAACAAAATGGTTTCGGGGACAGTCGCATTCATAGCAGATGATAAACCGTGAGAAAACAAGGCCGGAAGTTGATCAACTGGATCTGCTATTTGAAGTACCTGGTTAGGACTCAATAACGTAGACACTGGAGAATGCGAAAACGGATCGTGCTGTTCATTAATATCATTATTATTATGAGTTATTAGTCCCGGCAGTTGTAGATCGTCTAAAGTACTACCGTAGCCCAGCAAGGTGGAAAAGTCTTGATCGAGATGAGTGACATCTGGCTGTATTGGTGCTTGTGGTTTTTTATAATTTGCAAAATTATGTTTAGTAATAATACCAGGCGGCGGTGGCACCAATTTTGTGGACACACTATAAGTTGGGACCTTAGTATAACTGCTAGTTTGTCCTATTTTACTTGAAGTACTGAATTTATAATTCGGTGTGCTGCTCGGTGATTCCTCAATCGAAACTCCAATGGGAGTTCCATCAGGATTTAAAAGTATTGGAATATCTGGTACGTGGTCGATTTCGTGAACATTTATTAAACCATCAAATTCAGAAACTTTTTCTGAACCCTGACCAGGTTGCTTGGGAGGTAATTGACAACATGCGCCAAAGAGAAAACCGTCCATACACGCACCGACAACTTCACCTTTCTGTCGACTACATTCGTAATTGAACATACATATGGCTGGTTCGTTCGACTTGACTCTGGATGGATGAGTTGGTTTGCAAATTTTAGGTGATATCCTATATCCACCGAATAATTTTCTGCCTGAAAAAAAAAACATAGGTAACATTATTCAGAGGTTCAAAAATCTTTCGGAATGAGACAAGTCATTGCTGAGTATTTCTGCTTAAGGGAAATTAAATAATTTTCAGATCTGATTAATAATTACTTTTAATAATCAGATATCTTAGTAAATAGTTGATAATTGAATATGAAATGCAATTATGGAAGAAAAGGTATTTAACAAATTTTTGTATATTTTAGAAATGTTACCATTACAATTTTGTATACTTTGATTTGCTATCATGGTGGAGTTAACAGTTTACATTGGCATCGAGTATCTACGTGAGAATATTATTATAATTTACTTACGTGCTATGCAAAACATATGGGAGAAAAGTAACCCGTGTAGAAATTGTGGTATCGAAAAGATACGGATGAGATGCGGGCTGTGCATTGATATTGTGCAACAGGCGTTCTTGTATTATTACAGAAAAATATATTTGTACGGGTTGTATAATATTATTAGGTTAAAAAGTATTTAAACTATTAATTTTTGCGATTAGTAATTTCAATATATATTACACAAATTTGAATTTCCGTATAATCTAATTCCAGCAATGTAGTAAAATTCAGGCACATTTTTGACCCAAGAATTTTGTAATTATTTTGAACGTGGAAGAAATATTATTACATTGCATAAAGACAAAAGATAAAGAGGAATTGAAATTAAATAAACAAAATGATGGACATATAACTTCGCGAGTAAAATAATCCTTTATTGAATCTGGTACACTCAACTTATTAACTTAACTATATTCTTATAATACCGAAGGAACATTTGAATGCTTTATATATTTTTGTTAAAATACTCTATGTCCATATCTAGAGAATGTTATAGTTATTTCTTTTATATTATATTATTATTTACTTGCTGTATTTATGTATCAGGAAATTGTTTAAAATTCGTACGTTTATGTTTTTCGATGCTCGCATACAATAAGCAGAATATAAACCTATATGCTTGGGTGGAATACCTTCTCATGGTTTATACGCAGGAGGCATTTATTTATCAAAACCCGGAACAATACGCAATAAAATGGATATCCGACCATAAATACGAGTACTTTTCCCAATAGATGCTGCGTAATGGGTTTCTTCTCCGGAAATTGAAGGACATATATGTGATTATTATTGATCCCAGCTACGGAACGATTTTTTAACGAGGAATGTAACGGTTCTTATAACTCACCAATGCGGCCGTTATTTGCGCAATTGTGAATTCTTAAAATTCGAAATGAGAATTTGTGGTCAAGGCCTCATGAATAAATATCTCTATGCACTTATTTTTTGTCGCAAAATAAACATCTTGATATAATTTAATTTTTTCATTGCAGAAGGACATGTTTGATTAATTATTGCTATAGTGACATTTCTATTATGGATACATTCTAATACGCGATAAAGCACCATATTAATGAAGAATACACCCATCAACGAATGACCACGTGTCATAGACTTCCTGTCACCATGATCTGTTTAGTAATTTATGAACCGTCCATATTAAAGCATCATATATTGTAGAACTTATAATGGTATTAAGCATTCTTACACTAACAATTTAATTAAATATGTTATAGGAAGTCAAACGTATTATATGGACAAAACTTATTATAAAATCTAGCTAAATTATCTTGAGGTATTTAAAGTGAAAATGTTATTATGTCATGTACGTATGCATGCACGTCAAATCGAATCGCGTGTCCAACGCTGAGCGCGCCTACAGTATAGGCGTGAAAACTTTTTTCTTCTTTTTTTTTCAAGTTAAGTGTACTTAACACCGTATAATTAGTATTTATTTTAGAAATTTGAATCACATTGCGTTAGTAAAATTATTTGATGACAATAATACAGAAAATTAACACTTCTATCATTATTATATAAAATTAAGATAATCGAGAATTAACACATAAATTAAAGTAGTAAATACTGTTTTATTTGTTACGGTCGTAATCATTAAAATAGGAAAGAAAAATTGAGATTCAATTTTCATTACTTCGTTTTAAGACTTTTCATTAAAAGGTGTACTGAATTTCAGAATAAAAATATTGTCTTCGAATTTTATGACGACATATTTACCAATGGAAATACTGATACTTTTATTGATATTTGACATGTAAAATATATAGCTTCCGAAGTTGTTTATAATGTACGTTCATTTCAGTGTTAATAGGTTGAAAGTCTAAGTCCAACCTTATTTCCCTGTCAGTTAAATAAGGTTACCAACATGCAAAGTTTATATGATCATACGACTATCTCAGTTTACTTTATTTGATTTGAGATTTAAATATCAAACGTTTTGGAATTAAGTTGAAAGCTGCAGTTTGTAAGTACACTTTTCAAGAGTGGAACAGAATTTCAAAAAATGTATACAGAAAAGTGACGTTTGAGGATAACTAATAAATTAGTTGTCTAGAACATTCGTTTAGTGCTCTGAGCTTCATATGTTAAGTGGGTTGGTGCAAATCGTATAGTTTTTATACTGCGTTTGAAGATGTAAATAATTATTAATAAATGAAAAATGTTAGTTACTCATTTTTCGGTTACTATAAACATTTCAGAAGAAAATTAAGATGTGAGAGTCACTAGCAAGTAGAAATATAACACCGTACTTGAAATGTTTTATTATTTGTTTGTATTATTAATTAAGAAAAATAATGCCGTCAAAATTAATTAACTTGAATCAAATAATTATTTTCTTCAGATAACAATACAGTTTCTGAATGATTTTGATTCACTACAGTTTTTTTAATCTATGGAAGTAATTGTTTGGTTCAAATAAATAATTGCACATGCATATATTTTCCTGCTACCAATAAATATTTGTTAAAATGTACATAATCGTAATGTACTTTTTATTTAAAATCTTTAATTTGTCATCTTTTATGAAATTAAATAAATGTTTCTTATGTATAGAGGTTAATAACCGTCAACATTGAAGTTTTCAACTTCCAGCCAGCAAGTATAAGAAAGATTAAACAAAATGCAAATGAAAGTCGTTTTAACTCACCTCTGCTTTGTGACGTTTGCGAGATGGAAAAGGCAGTCATTACTGCCATGATCATGACCAACCGGGAACAGCGATTTCCGGAAGCCATCTGAAACAAAGTTGAAGTTATGAATGTTATTCTATTGCAAGTTTTATTACACGTTATACGCACAAATATTAGATAATAGAAAAATTATACACGTTTCGTAACTTTTGTAAATACGGTTTCCTAAACCGCGATTTTATATGGTATAACATTTTCATTTACATCGCATCCCTTGGGAATAAAATTAATTATTCTTATATCAGAATGAAATAAACATTAAAGCAATTAGTTTAAGAAGATATTTTATTTAAATTTTATTGGAGTGCCTTATGTTTTTATTATATTAAATATTGTTTTATTTATTTGGCAAATTTTCGTTTGCAATTTTTATTTATTAAAATGTCTTACTCACCTATTTTAGATGGTTTATATTATAAACCAAAATAAATTTTCTAATATAAATAATTAAGAAAGAATTCAGAAATTATTTTGACAATCAAGAATTTATTTTATTATATTCTGAACAGGCCCACGTCAGAGCTTGAAACAGTAAAGATTTACCGCATGAATAAAAATTAATTATACTTTTCTCTCCTGGAGATTATATCAACTTAAATTTCATAGATTACAAAAAATACATGAAAGCTTTTGATTTTTGTATATCCCATTAAAGGCGTAAAGTATTTGTGGTTTCATTAATTTACATAGGCGAAAATGTATTTTAATCAGTTAATTTGTTGCATGTAGTCCCCTTTATCCAAGTCACGAAATTCCAGCAATAAGTATAGTCCACGGCAATGAAAATTTGTGTCTGCTATATACTTTGTTTCCCTGAAATAATTACACAACATCCTTTGTGGAAAAACACTAACGAATCATTAGTTGTAGAAATTACTAATAGTTTCTTGAAGTTACAGCATATTCGGATATTTCCATATTTTTATTAAAAATAATTTCATTAGATATACATATAAAGAACTATAGGAATCAATAATTGCTGTGTTTCCTTTTAGTTATTAGTAATTTATGCAAGGTGGTACGAGAAATAATTATGTCTCCTAAATAAATAACAAATATACTAACAGTTGTAGGAGTAAAAAATTGTGTTTTTTAATTTTTAAAGTAAGGAGAATGTAATAATGTTCTTTTTTAAAGTTTTATTTGCATCTTATTTTATATTATGTGCAACTAAGCCATACCCCCTGAATTCTATAAATCTTATTAATTAAAGGAAAGCTAATATTAATAATGTACACAATAATTTTAATCTTTATATATTTTATTGTTAAAAAGTTGAGAAAGCTAATTAGAGAGGTCTAATGCTTAAATATGTTTGGAAACTTTAAATTCTTGTATTTTAAATGCTGCTACAAAAGAATGATAATAAAAGATTTAAGCATTGGTCTTGTGAACGCGAACAAGAAAACAGGTATAAAAAACAGTAAACTATGAGTAGCTAAGGCTGGTTTCTGTTTCTATTATAGGCTTTTCAAATTTCTAAATATGACCTGTGAAATAATGACCTGAAATGCCCTCAGCCTTCATAATAGCATTTAAGAATCACTTACTTCGTTGAATATAGTGAAAAACTACAGTAGGTCACTAGATCATTCAAGATAATGGGGCTATATAATGGCTTTACTTTCACTCGAAGCGATTTAGGGCGGAACTCTGACTTTTGGATGTTTTAAATCCTTAAGTTTAATATTTGTGATGTTAAAGTTAAATTATGTACATATTTATTGATAAAAAAATTATTCTATGGTGTTATATAATACAATTGAATAAAACTCCATCGTAATTACAAATATATTACTATAAAGTTTAAGCATCGTCTAATTATAAAATAGCATTTCAAAATGTTTAGGAAATGTTAAATCACATAACAATAAAATCCAGAATAAAAATATTTCTGGTTTACGCTAAATAAAATACTGATGCGAAACTGTAAAATTTATCTATAAAATGCAATGTACTTCTAAATTAAAAACTTGTTTGATTTATTTATGTTATCGCACCGCTTATCTTTAATTAGCATCTAAATCAGAATATGCCAACTCGTTTCTTATTAATATTTGATTAAGCACTAATAGAAATACTTTGATTTGCAGTATTATATACGATATTTATATTTAAAACTGTAAAACATTTAGTATTAAAGATAGGGTAAATGTAGAATTTCAAATCAGTTCGATTAATATCGACGTGAATGTAAGATTAATAAAGTTATTATTTTGCTTGATACGGGTAGCAACCTTTAAAATAATTATAGTGTATTATATATTCGTTTCCTCGCGTGTATACACTTTTTTAAAATATAATAATATAATCTTATGTCAGGTTTTTACGTAAAGAACGAAGAAAAGTTAAATATCAGATTATGGGCTACATGATATATAATCCTAGAAATATTTCCCATAGAACAGAAGATTTTTGATAGAACATAAGAACATTTTTACTAACAAGAAATACTGTGATGTATTATTTAATAATTATTATTCTTCCGTGTAGCTGACAATTCGCAAGCGGCATTTTTAATAAACTTTACAAAAAATGAATTAGATACAAACGAAGTAGTTAAATTGAACATGAAGCACATTTTCAGAGAGTAAAATGTAAATATTATTTACTTCTTTACCATACTAGACTTAACTGTCCCTAAAGATGCATAATCACAGCCAGGTGTCGAATCAATTATTGTGGACTTTTTTTAAGGCCTAAATATTGTCGCTGAATTAGTTGAATACTATCAGATGATTAAAACTGTATCTATCAGGGAACTAGCATTTGTCGAGTGGCAATAGTAATTTATCACTGCTTTGATTAAGTCTTCCTTTTATATATATATTCCTTGTATTTCATAGAATCCTTCTTGACTTTTTTTATACTTCGTCATTAATGAACCATATACACAAAACATAACGAATTCCAAAATTACGTAATGATCTAAAAAACTTTAAACTGTGAAAATATGAATATAAATACCAACCAACAGTTGTTGGGTGTGTTGGACTTTTCTATATCTACAGACGTTCTGGTAAGTTTGTTCATATATCACAGAATTACGCTTGTATGTTGATGCAGTAATCCCTTAGGAATGAAAACAATATATTAGAAGTCATCCTTCAAATATTAACAATCCATCTGTCATTAAAATATTTTAAGAATTTTAGACCACTGATTAACCGTTTTTATGTTATGTATAGGAAGTCCGTGTAAAAGGTGTTGAAATTTTGTTGACACACTGAAAAACAGTACAGATTCCCTCGTAGATTGTTTTTTTTTCGTATTTTCAATCAATTGTTTTCTTATGGTTAGCCAAATAAATATTTACTCGAATACAGATTTTGAACCTTTTCAACCCCGTGTTTTTGTTGTCGCGTTCACATAGAAATTTTATAATTTATGGATAGTTATTTAAAAAAAAAGAATTTTCAAACATTCCACGTTTCAAAATGTAATCCGTAATTTATTTACTTAAATTTAGAATTCCAATTTCAAGGACTGTGTTAAACTTTCGAATGTCCGAATCATAAAGGACATAGTAAAGTATATATTATCACCAACCAATCACTATATCATCATGAATTACGAATTACGTGATGCATTGTAGGTCTTATGTGAAATATTATCTAACCCACGCTGCATTGTGTGATGTTGTGGGAATGTTTAGCGGTAACAGCAATGGAGTTCATTGTGCAGTTCATAGAGTGGAAAACACGGTCTGAGAGTACATCACGAATGCATGTCTGTTAAACAAGTATAATAGTCATAATTTATACCAGGCTCGCGTGATAACGTAATTATGGGATATTAGCCATCTAGCGTCTTAAGGATTTTCAGAAATATGCATATTTAGCAAGAGTCGAACTTTCAGTTTCAGTATTTGAACTTACGAACTAATTACATCAAATTATCTGCACAAACAAACGTTGGCATTTACCGGTTATCTAATACAATTTAAGTAATACGTAAGATTTATTTTGTAATATAATTTCATATTCAACTCGCGTAAACTCATTCATAATACATTTCCACCGACATATCGCAATTTGAAACATATTCTTGTATTGACAAAATGTTAAAAGAAATTTTATATCACGAGTTATATTTCAGTACTCTCGTGAGAGCTGAAGCTATTTCAACTATTGCAGACTTGACCCAAAATCGTACAAATTTTTATTTGTGCTCTTAGGGGAAAACTGAAAAAGCGCAACTGGTTGAATCAGATAGCATTTACATTATTGCAGTTGAAAGGAGTAACCAATCATGAGTATAATAATTTGTTGTTTGATAAATTCTATTATAAAACATATTTTTGAACGATATCTCTAAATCAGCAAAAATAATTATAAAAATATGAAAAACCGTTACAAAGATTTTATACCATTATTTTTAGAAAAACTAAGCTTAACAATAAAAGAATTTTGAAAAAATACATCGAAATGGGCACTATTCTACAGCTTCAAATATCAGATTTAAAGGTTCCAATTCGTAGTTAATATCAGTTGTGTCAGTCTCAAGAGGAGTGCTAAGGTTTTAATTTTGCAGTATTCAATCGAGGAGAATATCGATTTCAAATATTGTATTTTTGTTCAAATGAGATTATTAATTCAATTGACTTAAAAATATTTTCATAAGCTCCAAGGCTGAAACAATTTTTCATCAAGGTTAAGAAGTAGCCAGAAGAATATAATTGTAGCTTCATTGATAAAAAACATGTGATATTATAAATTCCGCGCTTCATAACTTTAAGCTTCATAATTAAATATTAAAACTGTGGAATTATATTATGAATCATTATGTCCGGCGACTTGATGATTTATCAGTAGTCTTGTAGTTATTAATGTCAATTAAAATGATACCCTGATTTTTCAAACAACATTATTTGTGAATACAGACATACTAATCCAAATTGTTTAAGTAAATTACATCTAAATGAAGTGAAATTAGTTTAAAATTTATGTATTATAGTTTGAATATAGAAAGTATTTTTTTAAAGCGTTTATCAGTTTGTAACTTACTCAAAATTGTTTAATACTTAGCGTGGTTTGAAGATACAACAAGTATATGAAATATAATATATTTTGAATGTTAATAATTTCAATATTGTAAACTCAAAATATCATACCTTAAAGTATGCATGTAAATCAGATCGCAACAAAGATCCGATAATCTACATTGTTAGCAACATCGATCGGGTATATTCACAATAATATGAATCAGTTGGAATCATCGTAGCATTATAATTACATTAACCCATTAATGCTTGAATTAACAAAAAACTTTACGTTTGACGCTTATTTGATATACTAAAATTAAATTTTTTTAATTGTTTTTATTGTATATACCTGATTCTACCATCTTTGAGATTACTTTCGATTAGCGGTGAACAGTTTTAGAAATATTTTAACTTTCTTGAATATCATATTATATTTTCTAAGCCTATTGTATTTTCGACCATTTCGTAACTCAAGAATTTAAAAAACTCTTATAAATAATATCTAAATAAAAAAAACAATAAGAGTCACTCTCATTTTTGTGTAAATTTCATTGTAGAGTATACTACCAGCTTCATTATATCATCTTAAATTTGTTTAACCGGTTAACCTGTGTAGCACTCATACAACACATTTCAGCTCAAATAAAATTCGATATTGAATACCAAAAATAGTTTTTCGTGATATATATAATTCAGCAAATCTTAAATCCAAAGGTTAGAGTCAAGATGAAATTGAAATCTTCTTACCATTCTAAATATTATGAATTGAATAATTGGAAAGGTTTGCGAGAAAAACTTCATTTTAAACATCATTTTACTGCGAGATATAGAATGCAAATGAACAATTAATATTTCAATCATCTGAGTTATGATATAGTCTCGGGTGTTTTTAGTTTTGGTAGGACATTAATTTAAAAAAAAATGATAATTCAAATGCTTTAAAACTTTCTCATGAAAACAAGTTTTACTTTTTTAGTTTCATTTTTGTTTTACTTTACAATGAGTATAAATTGTAATAATCGGAAATATTTATATTTTTACGGATTTAGAATTAATGAAAAATAACGATCTTATAAAATTACCCGAAAAATGTATATTATAGCTATCATTCAGAAATGAATGATAATATTTTAGTTTCTTTTGGAACATTGTTATAACATAATTACAATTGTTTCATAAAATCCGATACGAGAAGCCTGAGGCCATGTCTGAATAATTACAGAAATATAGGAGAATATTTCTTCGTTACAGCAACGTCATGCAAAAATCACTAAAGACGCGCAGATCAAAGGGATACACAAATAACGTACTTTCTTGTACGCAAAGTTATATTTAAACAGCTATCTCTCGCTATTTACAGAAACGTTTTTCAAAAACAATATTTTTTTGTGCCGAGAATACGTCCCTTTAACTCATATTGCCTTTAAAGATACTTAAAGCCTTTATAGTTGCTCCTGAGAAAGCTGAGCAGAAGCCGCTTTTTTTACTGCCAATATTTCGTTTTATGCTAAGATGAACATGTGACTTCAGATCCACGTAGAATCTTTAAAGAGACGGAGCAATAAAACTGCAAATTGTGCATTTGATGAAAACAACGATTTAACTTCGCATATATCACAATCACTAAGCTGAGTGAGTACACATAATTATATGTAGGAGTAAATGAACAAGCGTAACCACCATTCTCAGCATAAAATCACTAGTATTAAGAGTGATCATTATAACCAAAAGCTAAACGTGCAGTTAAATAAGTAGCATGGTCAAAAATAAAATGCCATGAAGTTTTTTCAATGTCATATTTGTGGTGAAAGATGTACTAACTATCCAAATCATAAGTATTATATAACAGAAACCGCAATTTATTGTTTACTGAGATTTTCTGTGGATTTGGGAATTAACATGTTAATATGGTGATTAAATCTTGGTCCTAAACAGTGATATTTAGTCATATGCAAAATTAAAACTAAAATGTTTCATTCTTTCAAATAAATCTGTTTTCTCTCACATATTTTCAGTTAGATTGAACGTCCAGAATACAATCAAACTTTGGTTTATTAATTTATGTATAAAGTGGATCCATGATGTTATCGAATACTGCGAAATAATCCTTATGAAGTATTTGGAATATGAATCTAGTACAAAAATTTGTAATTGAACTTCAGCCAAACAAAGTGGAGTGCCTTCTTCATGGCTTTAAACATTTAACAAGTTTGCTCGGTAATTTGATTTAGAACGTCGCCGTCATTGCTCATCTTCAATGAATTGTAACGGCGAAATGTCGAAAGCGCGAAGTAATGCTAAGTGATTAAAATTGCATGCCGGTTACTATACAATGATGGCAAAAATTCCGGAAACGGTAAAATATTTCGAAAATCGCCAAACACTTGAAACAAGTATTCAGAAAAGCTACATTTTACGACGGGTTACTGCTGCCTTTTGGGAACCTTGTTTTACTTTTTCAATGACGTTCGATGTTCCGAATTTACTATAGATTAAACATTTTTAAACTCGAATAATTTCTCGAAAAGTGGTTGCATCACCATCTATGACTCGTGTGGTATATTCTTCTAGAAAATACCTTTTAAATGAGCCTTCACTCGTCCTTAAGATTTTCGACCCCAAAAAGAGAGATTTTAAAAAAATGGTTTTACAAGTTTCAACGTTTTTTTAAAATATCCATGGTTTTGCGATCATTATATATTGAGCCTACGTTCCAATAATCAAGAAATTCGTCGTTGCACTGATTCCTTTAAGCACAAATTATCTTAACGTGAAAGCAAATTTAATGGGATTGAATCCGGAAGTAAGGAGGTACGTTAAATAGAAAAATGGTAATTTGAATATGCGAGTAAAATACATCATCATTATTCACGAATGTATTTTATCCAATAAGATGTCTGCTTGCCTTAGTTAGTAACTTTTCATGCGTGTCTCCCCTGACGCGTCAAATGGTCCGTGCGTGGCCCCAATCACCGTCCAAGCAAGGGTGAGTGAGCATGATATTTGCAAATTGATCTAAATCCGGTAAATATATGATCCATTGGTAATTACGATGCGTACTAAATGTGAATAACTAACTATGAGAAAGTTTAAGATTTAGAAATTGACCGCAAGGAGGTCCTTCAAATTTTCTGCACGGCATTTGCATAAGCGTGACGGTGATTTCGCCTTGATGTCGACTAATCGTGACGAATTGGCAGGTAAAAATGCAACACACGTCTATAGATACATGCTCGGACAGCGGTGAAAGCTCTCTCATCGGTCTTCTTGTTTATTGGAACTGGGTGACCTGATTGCTCGGTCTCACGCCGACATCCTCGCGCCGTCATCCTCGCGAAACTTGTCGTGGATGGCGATCATTTTTTTATTTCCGCAGTGATTCTAACGCAACAGGTACCCATGGGCATTTCCTTCCGGTCTTTTTTATGGTATTTGCATGAAAATTTGTCTGACTGAGAAGATTTGTATGTTTACAAACGCAGAGTTGGGTGAAATTCATATTAAACTGTGGAAACCGGTATCTCGCAAAAATATAGGCAAGCCTTGAAACAAACCAAACTTGTAGTTTAATAATACTGTACTTTGCAAGCTGTGTGTAAAGTAAGATTTAATACACCGAGTGAGATCGGTCCGAATAAGTGACTGGTACAGGTGACAACGAGATGAGTAAAGAATTCATAAACTTCTAAATCTGACGCTATTGTTGCGAATCCTATTTTTGATGTTAACCTTTTTTAATAATGAGTAACGTCGAGTTTTATGCACCCTGAGATAAAAACAGGACAATAAGTAACAAGGGTGTAAAGTATACTTTTATGCACGAACTGAAAATTCCCGCGCGAGTCCAAATTTACGCTCATATTAGGTATCCCATTTTTACGATTTGTGTGCGTAATGAGTGAACAAAAGTATTTTACTGTGTTTTAATGCTTATAAAATGAAATCAACTTGCAGATATGATTTAAAGAAACATTTAAACATTACATATTCAAAGAAAACGCTTATAATTAGTACAAAATCATTTAAAATCCATTACCTATACCTAAGTACGTCATTTAATTAGGAGCTGCTTGGAATTTCCATCCTCGTATATTGCAAATTTCTCATAGAGTTCATGTCAAAATTTCTATAAAATCCAGCAGAATATTTATCAAATAATGTTTAAAGTTTCAGAATAGAACGATTCGAAGTCTACTTTTCAGTCCTAATAAAATTTATAGTAAAAATAAATGTTACCGTTTTTACTCATCATTCGAGTAACAAAAATTATAAATCATTTTAGCATTAAATAGTTTTACATTTAACCATGCTAATAACCATTTACGTTTTGACCGATTTCCTGAACATATTTTACAACAGTAATATCCTTCACTTTAAAAACGCATTAAAGTTTCAAGATTCTAAGACTTTAACGGGGTTTTAACGCGATCTAAAGTCCTGAATCTAGTTGACGGCGATCTTTCACGATAATCTAAAGTTAAGATTATTGAAATTTTCTTAAAATTCCGGTCTTTATAGAATTGACAGCATTTCGTCCAGAAGATAAGCGATACTGATGACTATTTTAATTTCCACTCTTTTCACAGTCAATTTCCGAACTATTTTACTGATAAATGGTAGAATTAGGAGTACAATATGTAGGGTAATTTCGAAAGCTTGTCGAAAGTTTTTCTAATTTTGCGTTATATTATTGATCCAATTTCCGTAATTTGTAAAACTAGACGCGACGGTTTATTTTTATGCTTTAAAATCTATTGCAAATTTCTTTAGAGGATATTGTTTTCGCTTTGCTGTAACACTAGCTAAAGATAAATGGAAATAATTTTTTTGTTGGTATGGTTATGTGACCTATTATAATATGCAGCGCATAAATAGCAGAGCGTACAACAATTTGCGAAAATTTCATTATTTGAAAAGAAAGATTTTTTTGTGCATAATATTTTTCCATTCTTATCAAAATATTGTCCGCGAAGGTCATTTAAATTTCTGAAATAAAAAAAACAAAGAAAAATTGGTTGTTGGATATGGTATTATCGGCATGAAAAAATACGTTGTGTGTGTATTGATCAAGAATAGATTGGTCAGGGTATTGAAACATTATACTTCAAAATTTTTACCATGAGAATTTAATGAATAGGAAATGATTACAAGTGAAGAAGGAGCCAGTAATAATGGATGCTGACTGTTTCAAATTGGAAGAGTATATATTTGATATTTTTAAAAGTAATGAAATAATATCAATAAAATTGATTGTTGAAGTAAACTGCTGCACTGTAGATTGAAAACTGCCGAAGGTCGAGGCCAACATCTAAAGAAGTATGCGTTTCATTATTTAAGTCTTGTAACCGGGTATAATATTTTCATATTATGGCGGACACATTTATTCGATGCGCACGACTCGTTGAAATCACCGAAAGTGATAGTTCTGTAGGGTAAGACTTGATAGAAAATGTAAATAACTTATTTGTTTTATAACATAATGTTGTTATTTTAGAAATTCCCACATAATAATATTAATAATAATAAAAACGACTTAATTGACAGTGCTTACAAAATAACAATCGCTTTTTCACCAAAGGCCGAGCCACAGCGACCGTTGTTTCACAGAATATATCCCATTTTATATTGTCAAAGAATATTTATACAGGTATTGTACTACTTTCTGTAATACAACAGCCTAAATATCTATTAAAGAGTCTGTTGTATTTATATTAAAAAATGGCTTTCTTTTAATACTATTTATATACGAGAAGTATCATCTACATGCTAAAAATAATGCAAGTTGCAAGTGACTTTAGTGAATCAATAGTACAAATAATTTATTAAGAATAATAGACACAATAATGGTAAATTTATGCAATACATGAAACAATAAGCAAAATTTTAAGACACTATGGTCATAAAAAATCATAAACAATATAAGATTTAACTGGAATATTTAAATTGTAGATTATTTTGTTATACAATGAATATTGTATTGCTTCTCAATTTTGTAGAGTTCGATTGCAAATTTAAAAGATTATATTTTCATAAAAATATTCAGCATGTCTATATTTAAATTTGAGATTAGAACAAAAAATATTTGAAGTTTATATAAATAAGCGAATGTACGAATCACTTAATTAATGCATTTGACGATTTTGTTTTTTTTATGAAAAAGGTCTACTTAAGATTTTAATAATGATTCGTATCACAGCTTCTATCTCGTGACTGATAACTTATTAAATCGAGTTTGATCTAATTTGCTAATATACGAAAATACATATAAGATGTCACAAGTATAACTCGTAATTTCCATCAGATTGCAGTTAATACAAACGAACATAAAAAATATATGTAAAAGTTCACGTAATAGATGAAACGATCGAATCTTCTATTACATATCCTCATTCCTACTGTAAGTTCCGTTCGAGCAGATTCTGTAATAACAAGTGAGAATTTCTATTTCCGTACCAAATATCAATTGTCTGTATCAAAGCAATGATGCGTAGGATTACTTTACTTCGAACAAGCGTGATAATAATATAAGTAATTTTTTCTTGCAGAAATTATAGGAGCATGAAGCTCGTTTGTGGAGAATGTATTTTCTTTTATTTCGGCATATTCGTACCACATATCGATCAGAAGCATATGGAGTATTAACAAAGTAACGATAAATACTTGCAATAAATATAGATCTTGGAATTCTATATACATTTTTGTTCTTCTTTTTGTATAATATAAAATAGCGATAAATTAAGTGCGTGTCAAAAACTATAAATACATTATCCCACGTGTAAGACTTTTTTATGCTTTAAACGATTCATGACTTTTTTTCATCTATTTTGTTTATATTGCAGTTATACCGCTAGCTTTCACTCGAAGGAATTTTTGAAAGCCATAGACATATTCACAAGTTTTAATAAACGTATACATTTTTTAAAAGATCGGTTGATAATTTTGTATAGAAAATAAGGTGAAAGTATCATGGACCGTACAGAAAATCTGGGCTCACTTACGAAACTGTAGGCCAACAATTAATTTACTGGACCCGTACCTAGTAGGCCAAACATATCAATGACCCTGCGATCGATGAGATAAGACGAATGCTACACATCTGACTAATTGTCGTTGTCGTAAATTATACTAGTTAAGAAAAGGAATATATATTACAAAAAAGATTTATTTCTATTAATAATACCGAATGAGCATTAAGTGCTTCATTTTGTCTATCATTTAGCAGACGTGGACATCGCGTGCAGCAAAATTGACTTTGGTATCTGCAATTCAAAAGCGTTAAATACTTGAATTAACTGACCCGCTGAAACGGTTGGAGCGGTGTCGTAGACTTCTTGTCAACCGTTAACAGAGCTTGACGCACAGTCACACATATACACACACATCTTTAACATCTTACTTTTACACGCACATCTTCCGTGACACGTTATATCCGTACATATGCCGTCTGTTCACGTTCCTTCAGGGTCAGTGCGAGTTTAACGCCTTCAGTCAACTAGAATTTAACGGAAAGAATCGAACAACTCGTCAACTCATTTCTACTGAGATGTACCGGAAATCGAAAATGATTATACAGATATCCCAAACTTTCTCCGTTAACGGAAGCAAAAAATCCAGTTTGTTGGAATGACGTATCTATCAATTAGTGAATGCTCTCGGATCTATGAATTTGCATCATTTGCAAAGTAATTATGTCAGTCTTAATATGTATTACTCATAGCAGAATTAATGTGATTGGAATGTCTAAAACCGCTCATAATATCTCATTTTGAGGTAAATCATCTGAATTCTTTTGACGCTATCATAATCGCACTGGACACTGAGAAGATAGAATGTTCCATTAGAAACAAATCCCGATAATGGTTGTAATTATTACAAAATGAGCAGCGAGTATAATATAAAAGAAAATGTCACCAATTTAAGATCGCGAATCGAATAAATAATGTGTCCTCCATAGGAAGGAATAGTGCAACGATCGTGAAAAGCAAAAGTGATTTCAGTCTTGTTACCATATCTGATCAATCCAAAGAAGGAATTGAATTCTGATCATCAACCAATAGGATGTACCAGTCAAACACTCCAAAACACATAAGGGAATGATTTGCCATAAAAACAAACAGAACGTCTGATTGCTTCTAAATCGTCACATTAATATCAACGTTCTATACAGAACAAAGGAAATCAATAACAATTTCATGGTCCACTCAAGCACAAACACTGTCTAGGTATGTTACGTTCAGGAGGAACGTTTTCTTTCGCTAAATGCTTATTTTTTATAGAGCAATCACGTAGTCAAATGTAATCAATCGGTCGTAACTCTTTGCTGAAAATGAGAGTGGATCGAAGTACTCGGTCACAGAACACTTGATATCCGATATTTGCTTTTACTTTTTGTTATGCCAATTACGTACAGTTTACAAACTCCATTTAAATTACTTCACTATACATATTTGGATTCATGTAAGTTTATAATAAAAATAAAATTCTTGTTATACAAGTCTGATTAAGCTCTGGTCTAGTATCAAAGTGATGTTTGCTGCAGATACTTATAGGACATATTAGGTCGTAATATTTTTAATATTTTAGTGCTTTTTTTGCAAATTGATACTTCCATAGAAAAATTAAATTTTGGTTTCCAATAAAACTCTTTACTTTTATGCATAATGCAATATATCAGAGTTCTCATATTACGAGCGTTAATAGTTTATAACTCGTTATTACATCTCCGCTATTTTCCGGAAAAATACCTTGAGTGAGTTAGGCCGTTATATTCCACCCAGCGCCTCACTTATTGCAATTACCATTAAGAGGATGCAATGCCATTTTGCAATGTCGACATTTTTAATGAAAATGTTTTAAAATATGTTTATGCCTTGACGATTGTTTAGCTCTTCAATCAAGATGAAAATACATTTTTGTGAAGCTCAGTATGGTATGCGCTGCGTTAAAAAATTTGTTTTTTTTTTAACTTAAACGTACATACAACGTGCTAATTATGCAAATATCTTATATTTTAAAAATTTCCAAAACTGTCGATAACTATGTTATACTCATAGGAAAATTTTACAATTCCAGTGGTAATTTTAGAACAGAGTTGTAGAACGGGAAAAACTGTAGTTCTTTGTGATTAAAATGAGTATAAGTTCTTTGAAAATGTCTATTCCTAATAAGTAGGTTCTAAGATTTAATAATTTTTACCAAAAATATTGTCAATTTTCTCCATTGTAGCAGTCTATTCCCAAATTACTATCTGGAATGATATCTTTTGTAAGGAAATCTTGAAAATTTGCATGCAAAAGTATGACTACAGATATACTATTATTGATGTTGATCAACTAATATGATTTTAAGTAAGAAAACGAGGAATATAGTTTATTGTACGTTTGAGTATATGTTGTATTCTATATGGTACATTAAAAAAGGCAGTAAGAATAATTTTGCCATCTTAGATGAAAGGGCACTTTGTCATAAATATTGGGAATAGAATAGTATTTTCCGATCGAAGTCTGTTATTGTTTGGTTTGATGTCAAATTTCTAATGCAGAACCCATGATTGACTAAAGTCAACAAGTGCTCCATGGATAACGAAAGGAAAAATTATGGCCACAAAAACAACTTTGGGATATTTTCAAATTCGTGCAAAATAAAAGTGACGTATAAAAAAGGGTCATTGCATGACACAAAATATTAGGTTATGAAAATGAATCGTCATGCTGTTGTAATATTCTTCATAAATGAGGTTTTCAATTTTTTACGGAGTCAACCCACCTGGTTTTATTGAATGAAAGAAATAGACTGGGATGAATACGTTTTTCCTGAGGTTATAATGAATTTAGAAAATATGTTACGCTGCATAAACGTGGGAGGTACCAAGTTTATGCATTCATTCAAAAAAGTCAGTAATAATTAATATTTTTTAGGGCATTTGGGTTCGAGAATAAGAATAGTCTTGTTTGTTTATAATTTTTTAAGTATTTAACTTCCTATACTTGGTTTTATAAATGCATGAACAACATTACCAATGTTCTGCTGAAATTTTGAATTACTTAACTATACATTCAACAATTTTCTGTTATTGCTGATTACTAGAACTAACTTTTATAGTAATGCAGACATTTCTATTCAGAGAATATGTTTACTTATAGTAAAATGAAGATTAAAAAAAATTAAAAGGCCATGATAATGAAAATTTATGCAAGTTCAAATATCACGTTAAAAAATATGTTTCATTCACAATTCGATTGAGGATATAATTTCTAATTTGTCCGCATTCCATTAGTAAATTAAAAAGTCTTTGTAGTTAACCGAGGAAAAATATATTTATTTAAAATAGATTAATTTTTTTCCTCGGGTTAGGGGTTGTCTTTTTTGGCTGAATAACGTGGGATCTTTCTGAATTCCTTGGCTGATTTAATGGGTAAAAATATATATTTTCTTTCAGGTCAATTTTTTTTCTTGAAAATATTGGGTCCCATTTTTTATTTACCTCGTATGTGCTATGTTGAACATTTAGTTTCTATAAAACTTGAATTATTTCTTTTTGGACACAAGAATTGAATGAAAGCATTCGTGATATTTTAAATCGTGAAATTTTCTCCATTGAAGTATTGTACATACTAATAACTAGGCTTGAGTATTGCAGTGCAAATAATCAAATTTACTATGATCTCCGTAAAGACAAGCAAAACAATTGTTATTATAATAAACAGAAAACACTTCCGCGTCACTAGGCTAGAGTTACTTCTCTTTAATGTGTTTTATGTATTACAAATACTGTAAAGGAATAAGTGCACATGGTCAGACACGAGAACGGGCATAAGGATATTTTATTAAGTATTGATAGTTATTTTGTTGTTTATTAATTTATATTATATGTATATGACACGTTTGTTATTACAAAACTGTATTTTTATACTCAATTTATAGGCCTTATTTGAAGTAAATGTAATAACTAAAGTGGTTGAAACTAGTATAGATATTATAATATGTTCTAGATAGAAAAGTGTGATGATTTAACCGAGTAACTAAATATTTATTGTTATGCTATAACGGTGGAGTTATTGAAAATATTTGTAGCATACCTTATAAATGAAATAGAATTATACGCAAATTTGGCAGACATTCTGTAACTTTAAAATAAAAACATTTGATGACTTCCATTTTGTCGAATTTGTAGATAATTTGTACCCATGTATCATTTATGATAAAATTATTGCAACTGTTAAGGTGGATCATGAAGTGCATTAAAACAATTTTTTAAAAATCGTTATGAAGATTCATCATGAAAATCATAAACGCATATGACATATCGGGTTTAAAAGTCTAAAAGAAAATTCTAAAGATATCTTTATTATTCTACAAACAAAACCTGATGTGGTTGGATTTAATGCCACTAGGTGCGGTTTTAATTCTTGCAATTTTCATTTTCTCTCCCGTTATAGATAACCTAATGAACTATACTGTATGGACGTATATAAAGACACATTTGCTGATTACATCTTTACGGGCTGGAATTTAAAATTAATGTATACGTCAGTTTGTTGTGGATGTAGCTATGATAAAAAAAATCATTTGTACGTGAGATAATGCCATCATAAATACATATAAACAATAGCCATAATTTAAATATAAACCATAAATCAGTTATTAAAGAATTCATTATATAAATCTGCAAAAAGTATAATATATCTATATTATGGTGATAATGTGACCTTATCCCATTTGAAATTAATGTCAACAAAATAATCATTAATTCTTAATAAATCATTATATATGCATTTGTCAGACGTCTGTGCTGGTAGGATGGAATTAATATAATTGTTAACATCCCGCCCCTTTGGATGCATATCAACTAGACTGGGATTCAAATTTACGAATGTAGAATATTCCAAAGGTGCATTAATCTGAAAGTCTAAATATCCGAAAATAAAATATCCAAAGGTGTTGGTGCGATATTGAGTGTCCACTAATTAATTTATCATTGAAATTAATTAAAATAAATGATTGTTGTCAATGTTATACATGTCCAGGAATCATCATGTGAAATATGTAAATAGTTAGGCTCGGAGTTTCTGTCTTCTTTTGCAAACAAGTAATCTGAACAATGATAAATTAAACAGTGGACAATAAGTATTAATGTTTACTACAAATAGTAACTAATTTAACGTTTATTAGTTTCACGTAGTTCTGCTATGGTGACAAATAATACCTGTCGTTTAGGGCATATTCATTTAATACATTTAGTATTTAATGCTATTTATATTTCTCAGTATTCCTATATAGATGTTGATCCAAAGCCTTGAGAATCCGTTTCAATAATATCAATATATTGAATACTAATAATGAATTGTTTAACTGTTTCCGATAATTTCATGCTGTCTTAATCTCTTAAAATTGCTCTCCATTGCATTCATTACATACATACAAGGGATGAAAGAAAATCTTTTCTGCAACACAGAATTTTACTAAGTCTTGATAATTATTTATTATATTACCTTTTATATATAATATACCCATCAAACTTAGCAAATTGTGTATAGTTGCCATTTTAAAACTAGTTTGAAACTGTGTGTTTTATACTTACGGAAGAAAAATGTATTAGATGAATTTATGTAATTTGACGTGTAATTCAAACTACTTTTATAGGAAAAACATTTTTTTATTCTGGAACCTGGTATCGACTATTCCTAATTGTTGTTAAATTTCAAGAAGAAAGTGGGATTCACGATTATGTGGGATTATTCTGTAGATAGCAAGTAATAACAGAGGAGTTCGAACATTGTTTGAGGACGACTTCATATTTATTTATATTATTGATTAAATCAACATTTTACTGTAAATGTTTCCATGTTTGATTATGAATAGCCTTGTCTGGTCGGAAGTTAGATGACTTTTATATATATTTCATTTTTAATAAAAACTAATTAAACTTTGGTCAACTTGTTTGGACAAGGAACTCGTAATTCAACAGATAATTGTCGGAATAAAGTAATGCACTGAGTTCGTCATTGTTATATACAGAAAAAAGTTTCGCTACAGCTATAATAATAGTCGTACATTTTAAATTTCTTAAAGTGAATTTTAAGCTAAGTTCGACTGTGCCTAAAGTGAATTCGTAATTTCCATTTCCATGTAGCGAAATATCCCTTTTTATCTTAAAAGCGATTATTGGTATCCTGATAAACTATAAAGGCATATACGACTCTTGGCATAAGTTTAAACTGCTAAAACAGTATAGTTATAAGAATTAGATGCGATTGTTCCCTCAGACTCATAATATAGTTATCTCAACTACACTTCTGATTCTCACAACTACACCGTTCTAACGCAGTACTTCATCGTCTAAAAACATTTTTTTTCAATATTGCCATTGTATTATTGAAGTTCGTAGATAAGTTAGTGATATAATGGTTTGGAGGTTGAATTTGTATTGTTGAATTTGCTATATGGTGTAGTAGCCACTTCAAATAAACAAGATTATTTACAACGATATCAGTGATAATACATACTGAAATATTTTGTTAATTTTTATGTATGTTTCAGAAAATTTTGTGGTTAACATTTTTAATGTCCTATTTCCATCTGCGTTAAGATGGTCAATAGCCGATACGGATATTCAGACTTGAAGAAACTAGGTATCACCTTGACTGTGAAATAAAGTGGATATCAGGAAGTCAGAGTGTGAACACGAGGTGTCCCCTCGTCTTCGGGAGCCCGTGCACATAGTCTTGTCACAGTAAGTAATGCTTTGTTTGCTAAGGGGCCAATGTCGGCATGTAGCTTTCTCCAGCCTTCACGGTCAGCTTGTCTCTCTCCCATAGTGGCATCATCAGACCGAGCGTGCCTTTGATCGCGATTCTTGGTTCCGGTTTAAATTTGATCGAGGATCGATGGTTCGTTGCGTGATCGATGGCCAATACACTTTACGTACCTGCTTCATTTTTATACGATTGCCATCGCAGTAATTTTCTGGGTCACTTTGTAGGTCGTCGCGAAGTGAAAGAAATTCGTGACAGATTTCTAACTTCACGCATGAGTCGCGAGCGATTAATTCACGATAATCCAACTATCTATTCACTAATACAATCGAAACCACTTCTTTTCATTAGCACGCTTCATTCGTCTTTCTTGTCTAACCAACGAAATCTAAAGTGAGATTGGAAAACTTTAGATACTTATATTGCATTTTATGCGTAGTTGTGCACTAGATAACTATATGTACTGCAGTCATTATACGATGTAGTAGAAATATAGTTATTTATACATGTGTGGGTTTCTGTCGCGCCGAAATTCACGTAAATATTTATTTAAATTGTATCAAATCAATCTATTTTCGTAAATAGTCTATGGTTGCTGACCAATTTGTTCTTAAATCAGTAGATCATTTGCTTGGTAGAATAATAAATATTTACGTGTGTGCAGATTTCCTTCTTTAACAGGGGCACACGTGGCCGGCATGGGTGCGCATATCACATCTTAAACTGGCTTAAAAAAATTATAGCATTTAAGTTGGAGAACAGGGATTTGATGAATTGAAACTAACATTCTGTTTAAATTATAATGGTCGATTCGATTATTGAAATTAATCCGTTATGATCATTAATAAATGGGACGCCAATGGTAACTTTACATTCGTGAAGTAAACAAGTTTGCCGAGTTGTGGAGCCAGTATTTTCTACAATATGTTTCTTTTTTGACAAATTGGCAAACGATAAGATAACTTCATTAAGATAACATTCAGAGAATACGGAAGTCCCCTTATTGAAAGGAGGTGGTACCCCAATCAAACGTTATTTAATTTAATTTAACCACGTCGGAAATTGAAGATTGCTGCATAATGACAATAGATTTAAGACGCTGTTACGATGAATTACGCGGTTTCATTATTATCGTTTTTGTTGAATACATAACGACATTCGCCGGCACAGTATGCTGCGGTTTTCGCAGCTGGAAGTATTTGTTCAATTTAACCAGTAAAATGTTTGACGTTACTTAAAAAAACGATAACCAGAGATATCTGGTAACTAGTCGAGTAGCAAGTAGAATGTAAATAATGTACTTTTTCATCTCGGTCTGACCGACAAAGCGAAGAAAGGAAAGTTATCCATTCCTTTAATAAATTACGGTTAGAAGAATGGCACATTTATATCGATTTAAATTTCTACTTTGGATGGCGCGTAACCGCAATTCTGATTAGGTTAAATACCGCTTTTCAAAGTGCAATAAACTTTATGTGTAATGTTTTATAATCATTCGTGATATGTAATTTTAACCGACGAATCGTGTATATATTTTTAGTAGCTGCATTAAGTTCCAAAGCAAAACGGTTTTTTATTTGTTTTTGAACTTGAAGTAAGCTTTTACTCAATGAAGTACCGTTTCAAATATTTACAACGTAGTTTCTTCTGGTATATTAAGTAGTTTGCTTTCGAACTTAATGCAGTTTTCAAACATGTTTTCTACATATGTATGTTATATTATATATGTGAATAAGATTATATACATCGACTTTAGATATTTGAATCAGATCTGATGTGTACTTATGTCAAGAATTTATGGAATCTATGATTCTCGGCGAAAATTGAAGTTTTAGATAAAACACATAACTAATCCAGTTTGTTATAGATTTCCGGGCAATGACATTGGCGTATTGACGGTCATACATAAAACGTCACTTACTTTGAATTCTTCGTTTGGAAGACTGGAGATTAAAATCCGTAGCTAGAAACTTGTCCGGACATAACTCCCACAGCCACCCTTCAGAATCCAGAAATCGGTATCACTTTCTTAGGACAACACTCGTCACTGAATTTCTCTACTACCGATCCCTAAAAATTGTCCCAAATCCAAAACCAAAAACGTTTGACCGACAAACTAGGTATCGTAAGGTCGGTATCAAAATCGCGGTAGGTGAAATGGATCGCAAATCACGCCGAATGATCGACACCGTCGTCGACGATCGCGACGACGACGACGATGAGCTAGTCTTTTTCAGTTAGTGGAAACACCGACTGATTCGTTCAGGCCGACCCGATCACTATCTACTATTCGTCCATCCGGCTGGTTAAGTGGATGGTACCTGTCTGTTGGAGTACTCGTGCCAAGGCACGGCATGTGCTAGAATTGCATGGCATAGTCATAAGCGGCGCCTCGATTGGTGCTGGTGTCCGGTATGGTGGTGGCAGCTAGGTGGTCATGGTGGAGGAGGTAGAGAGTAGCCTGGACCGAATCGAGTGGTCTCGGGGATTTCTGACTCGAGAAAAAGGCGAGAAGTGAGAACGAAGTCGGTGCCCCTATACGCACATCACCGCCATAGGTGGGAGACATTCCAAAACGAAGAATTTCCTCTTTTCCGAAAATCCTGTCCCAATTCTTTTGGTTGACTGCGTGCAGAACAAAAATTGAGTCTATATGCCAGCCGCAACTGCAGCCTGGCTCATTATCTAGTTTCAATGTATGCCTTAAGTAGCTACTTGGTCTTTGGGTAATTGCAACTTGTTACCAAAGTGAAATTTGCGACATATACACTTTTACGTACTTCTCAGTCATCTGGGTCAAATTTGATATCTTAATATCACACATTATGAATAACACTTATTATTTCGTTTTGTTAGATTCATAAAAAGTAGATCGCAATTATGTCTTCCACCATGCTTAGCTTCTTTAATTCCTGAGTCCGACGGTGAATACTTTTTATTTGTAAGAATACGTGACAAAATGAATACGTTGTTGCGATTTCCTTGCAAATTTGTATCATTTGTATAATATAATAGTTTCTTCGAGACCTTGACGATCGTGAAAATGAAATAAACGCATCTTTGAATGATCGAGTTCCGCTATGCGAGAGAGTTTTCCTTTAATCCCAGGATTCTGACCACCCAGATACGCTCATTTTCACATGCAATAAAACTGGAAGGTGTGAGAATATTTCTTACGTAATTTATTTATATTTTTTTGATTCTGGAAATTTTATGAATCGGAAAATCACTCTTATTATAACATTCATTTTAAATCCCAGTAATTCGTTTATGCAGACGATGAGCAAGTTTACGGCTTCTTTCGTTTAGGAAAATTAAAATGCGGTTAATAAGTTTTAATATTTTCCCGGGTAGAATTTTCAGCTGGGTTCTGGGTTACCTTGGTTACATTAAGGAACTGGCCGGGATTGCCATGCTTCCCTACCTTGCGCCGCTTCAGATTTGGAATCCAAATGGTAACCCCGGCTATATTACAGCCAGAACCCAGTTTGTACTTGGGCCAAATCTCGGGTAAAAAGATCGGGTTAATTCTTTAATCTGGTTAACCAGGCTGGATCCCAGGTAGGGCCCTATTTCTATTCAGGTCAGATCGGGTAAATTCTACACGGGTTATAGTAAAAAGGTTTTGCATAAGCAGTTAAATGATCGTATTACTTAACGATAAACATGCCACATTAAAGTTTTCCTTATGCTGTCAATTTAATTCTATTGTTTATTAAGTAAACTTTTTTTGCCTCTTAAAATCTATTATATAGTATGAACAATATGTGAAATTTAACTAAAAAGGCATAAAGACACCATAGTCGTATATAAAGGCGGCGTGCTGTCGTTGACCTATATTTCAAATTGTAGCCAAGTTCAAGGTGAGCGAGAAACATTGCGTATCTATGTGTCACTGGAGTAGGAATGAAAATATTCTTAATCGAGTTATCGCTTTATTAATTAATAAATCACAACAGTGTTTCTATTCAAATGTTAACTTAATATATGCTGCAAATATTTGTGATATTATCAGTTATTTGAGACCATCATAATGAAAAAATTCCAATATTATTTTTTTATGGTCTTTTCTCCGTGAAAATATATTGGTTATAATGGGACCAATTAATTCTATTTAGTTAAATATTTGACAAGAAATTAGTCACGCATATTTAATTCTCCAGTTATCAAACAGATAATTCACGATTTAATTATGATGTAGTTGCGAACACATGGGGAAAGCATAAGAAAGGAAATAAAATGTCAAATCGATTAATGTTAATAGCTTTAAGTTTTACATGTACAGACTGAGAAAAGTATTTCCGTCATTATTAACACCTCCTAAGATTTTCATGTAAGTCCACTTGACTTTATGTTTCATATTTAAGTTGTGGATCTAATAAACCAGTTAAGATCGATTCCGCAAATCGAATTAACACTTTTTTCCCTAGTAGCTGTTTATCAAACCTAAATAGGATATAAAACGGAAAAGATCCTTAATATTGTGTTTACGGTTCGTCTGTTTGAGAATTGCATAATTTTTTTGATGGATGTAGTATGACTTTTCATCCAACTAATTTCACACATATATACACTGTTAAAAATGTTATAAAATTTAAATATATGTACCTTAAATTCAATGATAATTTTAAGTTTTTAATGACATTTTAGTGAATTTAATGATTTTATTTTTTTTCAGTCGATATTTGCACCTAACCGCTTTTATTTGCAGCATATCAGATATTAATTTAATGAACACCTGTAAAATATAAGAGCTCTTAAATATGTGCTGAGGTCTACTGATGGTTCTTGATTTTGTAAAGTTTAACTAATGTGAACATTTTGCCTATTTAGCATATTGTTTTTAATTTATAGAAATATGATTCTTGACTTACATGAACCGATACTGCTATTATATATTTCTTTGAACCAAGTCGCGATTCGGTATGCAGGTATTAGAATCAATGTAGTACATGTCCTGCATGGAAAAAGGGATAGTAAGTAGATATTTGTGGTTGTATCTACTCATATATAGTAGCGTATTGAAATTTTACCAAGATTCTGACGAAATTAAATAATTTATTTAATATAGATTATTAAAAAGATTAGAAAATTTCGCAAATGCCTCATTTCACAGAATACTGGAATGTATATGCCTATTGCTGCTAATAGTTGTGATAAAAAGTATCAGGATTTATCCTTGTTACAAAAATAATCTAATATAAGTTGATTTATTTCTATACATGATATTCATATTCATGTTTTTGGATGAAATGATATCTGTTGCCAAAATTTGGTTAATTTGAGATCTAGTGAGATGCAACTGATCAAATAAAGTCGAATATTTCATGGTCAAGAATCAACTGAGATCGATTGAAACGTGATTTACATTTACTCACATATTTATTGATCAACATTTTTTGTCGAGGATAATTATTTTTTTTATCATTTAGAGTTATTTAGATGTGGACTACATGACAATTAAAAATGATTGTTTAAAAAATTATTTATTCAGTTTTTAATAAATTTTACGCAGCAAAATTCTCAGTTTAATTTACTGAATTACAATGTCCATTGTAATAAATGCAGCTTATGATCGCATCCAGGTTTTATATATGTATGCAGTAATAATTAAAAATACGATTGGGGTTGTTTTTCTACGCTTTTATTTGTTTCCACGAGCAGAAAATAGATTAAACTCTTTACCTGTATATAACTTCATATCTAATTTGCTCCTGTTATTTTATAAGAAGTAGAAAAGCTGTTGTATCAATTATGCATTTTAGCATTTTCTTTATAGTAATAGCTTTCGGATCTTGAGTGAATCTGTGCACGACATTACTTTTAGATGTGAGAACCAGCGGGTATCATTAAAGATAATTTATGATTATCTAATCTCATATATTCTTCATATTGATTATAACTAATACCGTACCTACCGTTGTCGATTAGCATAAAAAATTCAGTAATTTGAACTACATTTTAACTAAATCGACTAAAAAATTAGGTGTGCCTCAGCAACCACATATTTCGTCAACATTACTAATTTTTTGTTAGTTTACGATACATTAACTACTTAATTTCTCATACTACAATAAGGTAAATTTGCCATATTTAAGTTACTTATTTTCAATGAAAATATTAACAGAATTTAGTTGCTTATTCTGAATTTTTCACTCATTTTTGACATTTCTTTATAAAATGATTCTCATAAAACCAGTTTAAGAATGAACAATTCGTAAAGTGCAACTACCACCAATCACTTCCGTGCACTTATTCGAATTTCGGGAACCAATACTAACTGCCATGATAGCTATCTTAGCTATCAATAGCGTTAATAGTTTCAGGTAGGAAATTCAACATAACTACCAAATTTTTGTCGGGGTGTGAGATTGACTTTTCGAGGTCAATGATCTGCTGACGTACCCCAGTCGCTAATAGCATTTTAGGGACTCCACCCCCGAACCCTCATTCGTTCTGGTCATAATATCGGTGGTAGGAATTTTTAGCTCAAAAATCTTTTCCGAATATACATATGACTTATTCACCTAAAACGAGTTTACTTATCATGCACATGTGGCCGAACTGATGCATAAAAAGGATCTCGCTTGGAATTTCCATTTAAAAGGATTCTATTGGAAAATACAATTGAAAATGGATTCTATTCAAAAGCTTCGGGTTCAGATAGTTTTTATGCACTGTTGAATACCGATTTTTTAGAAGTTCGCGTTGATAGCTTGGATGAAACGTTTATTTAAAATATTTAGACTTAAAACTATACGAGTATAAATAAACTGATGTTACGTGCGATTGAAACATTGTAGTAAAAAGTTTAGATGTATTTCTGAATTATATCAAAATGTATGGTAATGTATATATTATTGATATAATTTAGAAAATAAAATATTTTATTAATTCAATACAAAAATAAGTAACATTATTTGATTATACACTCATATATCAAATGTATGCGTATGGCATTATTGTTTTTTTTTTAATAAATAGACACATTGTTGCCTATCAATTTAGATAACCAACATTGGTACTTGTAAAAAATTCAAAATTTTGCAATAAAATAATTACAAACTCGAAAATTAAATTAAAGTAACCTAAATCAGTATCAGAACTGGTCACCAATTTGGCAATCCGATTATTATAAAGAGGCAGTCTTGCTCCCACGTTACAGTAATGAAAATATGGGTATGAATTAATTCATTGTAAATATGTACTTATTACAAATTCTAATGTGTTGCAATATTTATGTTTATTTGTTTAAAACACTAATCGAAGGCTACAGTAGTCGAATCGGTATATAACTAAAAATACTATCATATTATACATTGAATGGTATATTAAACAAAATCTAATCTAGATTAAAGGGCTTTTTGTCTTTCAAGAACGTAAACAAACTCTAAATAAATCGCTGTTTTTAAGCTAGGCATTCTCAATTGGTTCTTAAATTTCTTTAAATTTTTGCAAAGTATTTTAATTTATATATATTTGTTTAGGATCCACTGCATTCGATTATTAAAAATATTTAAAACAGTCACTCAATTAATTCTTAAGTAATTTAAAAAATTGGTGTACAAATTTAACCACTGTACTATAACTTTATAGAAATAGCTGGTAGTACTGACAATAAAATAAAATTAACAAAGTTTAATTAATATGCAGTTAATTATGATAAATTTAAGTTAGCTCATTTCCTGCAACAATTGTTAATCTTCTGGGAAACCAAACAAAATTACGCAACGGTTCGATTGCCTAAAGAGCCCGTTTTAGGTTAAGTCTTAAAATTGAAAATATTGCTTCTCAAAAGATCTCATAGCACAATTGAAAATGTTATACTTTTTCATTTAAGTTTTACCACCCTGATACACCCTTTGAAACCGAATAAAAAACATTTTATGATGTCATATGTGATCATTCCCTAGCCGTTTTATGCCTCCAAAACATAAAACTTACTGCGTCGTTTTTTTAAGGAGCCTTTCACATTCGAAATAAGTAAAGCACACGTTATTGCTAAAAAATGTAACCATATAAATAATTTACACGAAATGTACATAATATTATGTTTTCTTTATTGCAGTTATCACGTGCTTAATTAGGCGAATATAATTTCAACAACCAAAACTGGTTTTTTACTTTATAAATACATACATTTGATGGACAAATTTCATTTTTATGTCGTCATGTTACACTAAGGCATTGTTCGGAATAAGAGAGGTTGTGGGCATACAAACCTTGAATGCTTAACAAATTTAATTGCATCCGTATAGAATAACCAGTTTCCAAAAGTTTCCCGTTTCTTTGTGAATGTTATTAGAACGAACAAGAAACGAGAACTCTGCGCTTTCGCTTGGTTAATTTCCGGTTTGCAATATTGATGATTTACAGAGGTACATTTCCTTATACATATATGTGTGTATTTAAGACTTGGAGTGTATTAAGGAGTTGCAGATTATTCATCATCACTTCCACGTGAGTAGAATTTCGAATAGAGTACTTGAAAGCGGTTTCATTTAAATGTATGTACCAGTTTCTTCAACTATTGTCTACAATAATGATAAGCTAGTGGCAATTATAGTTAATATTTTTTTTAATTACGCCTCATATAATAATTTCCAACGATTTATTGATCTGGTTACTAATTGAATTGTTTTGTAATAGTTCTACTTTACAACCCAACAGATAAATGTTTAATGTATTGATATCTAACGTGCCCTAGTCGAAATTTTGAAACAGCCCTGATGAGGTCCTAACATCAATTGCTGGTCAAGTTTTTACAGGTGTGATGAAATGAATTTGATCTAAAAAACGCAGTAATTTTGGGAGTTTTGTAATTAAGTAGTTATTAAGCGTTGAGTTTTCATTGCTTATATAGGAGTTTCTTAACTTATTAATATACACAAACTTACAACTGAAAATACTTATTTCCAACATATAACAAGGTTTAGGGCAAATGTCTGCGAAAATGCATTAGATGGACATTCAGTCTGAAATTCTTTAAATCATCTCAAACACTAGTCTGAGTCCCAAAAACGCTAGGCTTTGTCGAAACAATCTCAAATCATCTCGAAAACGAAAAACATTACCAATGTTGATAATATTAAAAATTTAATAATGAATTAGAAATAATGTCTTTTCAAAAATTCTTTTAATAAATTTCGGATGGAAAGAACAAATATTTAAAAAAAAATGATTTCCATATTTTCGTTAAAAAGTTGTGACGCTATCTCTAGGTAATAATCATGAATATACTACTAGCTCATTCTGAACTTCTGATGCATGGGGCATACCTTATTGAATTTGTATCAGGACCGGACCACGTAGTACTTAATCATATCACTGAAGGATCAGTGCTTCTAAATTCAAGAGGTCTGAAATCATTTTTGCTATTTTTTGGTATTTATGAAAATTATCGAATTTGTCATCAGTTGTACGGTCTATTCATACCTGATATTTTTTATTTAATTTTGTTAATTTGCATATTGTGTGCAAATAAGCTTGTGTATTAATTGCAAATATGATGTTATTAAAATTAAATGTAAAACATATAATTAATTTTGTATAACTTTCTTTTTTTTAATAATAGAAAAGGTCATATTAATATGAAGTTATACATCGTCATGATGTGCATAAGACGAATAGTCAGCAGTAAAAAAGATGTAGGTGTAATTCATGACATTACGCAAAGCAAAAAATCAGTTTTTACAAATATAAAGTGTCATGCAAGAAAGTTGAGTATTTTAGATATTAAATTGTTCTTCCACGTATTCGTTACGAGTCTGTAATTGTTGTCACACATAACCTATAAGTGAGCTATGCTCAAAATGACAGAGAAAGCAGGGGAAAGAGGGTTTAGTGATATAATAGACAAAAAAGAAAGAAAAAGTGAAATGCTGGGAAAAAGGATCAAGAAATGGAGGTAGTGAACTCGGTAATAGGAATTTAAGTAAAAGTGAATAGAAAACGCGGGTGCGTGAGAAGATAGAAAAGCTCACGGGAAAACAGGTGATTGTGTTCAGAACATCTTAAGTTTTTGCAAGCGTGTAACTACACATTATATCCAATTGTTACGTGTGCATTATAGATACATCTCACTTTGGAAATGACGGTTAAATTAATTATATACTTTGATTACTTATTTTCGTATACATAATGATACCTCAGTAAGATGTATTATTATTGCAATTAAATAAATATGTTATTTTAGTAAATTGTATAGGATGCAACTTAATTCAATTATAATTTTATATCACGTCTTTCCATTGTTTGAATTGTAGATTTCACAGTAAAAATAAATTATTAAAATAAGTTTTGATTAAAGTCGATGTATGTAATTCATAAAATTACCGAAGATTCAAATGTAAAAACCTGCAGATATAAATAATTGACGTCACATCATGTTAAGTATAAGCAGTAGCTACTATACGATTACAATAAATCATATTTTCATATTTGATAAATGTGCAACGAACGAATTGTTCTGCGGCCATTTAAAAATATTTGTACAAAGGATATCGAGCTATACATATTTTAGAATTTATGATTAAAATTTTTGAATATATGCGCAAATCCATAGTATTTCTCACTTGAAAAAAATCCTTTTTTTTATATAAATAATAAAGTGAAAATTATTATAATAATTTAATATAATTAGTATTCAAAATTATTTCTTCACTTTTCAGATCAAAATACCCTTGGGTAAGTAAGTAACAACTATATATATATAACAACATTTTCAAGCATCACAAGATAAGTTAATTAATATGACAAAAGAAAGTGCATGACATATATTACAGTTTAGCCAAAGCTATGGCTTTGTTGCAACATTTTAAAAGAATTGTTTTCTTATTTCAACATTAAAAATACTATGTGTTAGGTACTATTTTAATACTTTTATTTAAATAATGTATTATATATTTCCCGTAAATATACACTTACAAAGGCTTTACTAACTTTGTTTATATATTTTTTAAAAGTGTTTCTTGAATTATTTCTTTTAAAGTCATGTCTAGTTTTTCTTCTCTTTCGCGAGTGTTTATCTATAATTATTTTAATTACAACTCTGGTAACAAATGATGTACTGTTGAATGGGTTATAATTAGTGTAGTAAATATTCTAAAAATGTATTGTATTTTCCATGAAAATTAATGGCTCGGATTCATAAAAAAGGGTTCATAAATTGCCAATGTAGTCCTGGTAAATTGATATGGAACTCGAAGTAGTATATTTTCATATAGTTAATTTAAATTTCGGCTTATAAATTACTTCGAAACGCAAATTGCAGAAAACACTCATTTTCTTATATGAGTTTTATTCAACATTCAACTAGATTCCCGGTACTCATCCCGTATCTG
This sequence comes from Trichopria drosophilae, assembly GCA_030407085.1. Taxonomy (NCBI): domain Eukaryota; kingdom Metazoa; phylum Arthropoda; class Insecta; order Hymenoptera; family Diapriidae; genus Trichopria; species Trichopria drosophilae. Next base: position 66,519,680 of record CM059586.1, on the reverse strand, counting down.
TAAACCATAATAAAAATTTCCAGAGAAGGCTGTGAGAACTATAAATTAAATGCGTCAATTACGCTTTGATTTTGTTGAAATTGACCAGAAATCAATTACTAATTTTACATCCCCAGATGATCGAAATATGTTTGGAATGATTGGAACACGATTTGACCTAATGGTACTGTAGCTGTACAACCCACGGATATTCGGAACAGGCACGTACAAGGACATGACCTCTCATTTTCTGATATTTGTCCAATATACAGACCTGGCTTACGTTAACAAGCAATCATTTACGCGTCGTAAATTGGTTGCAAATCTCTTTCGAGTTACTAACATTTCTTTAAAATTACATCCTTCTACGTAAATAACATTCAATTTTGACCTGACAGATATAGGGGTTACAAGTGCTGCATTCCGTCATCTGTTGAGTTGTCAAAACAAGTGATAGGAGGAAAAACTAACTGAGAGAAATAATGTTAGAAAAATTAACAGATTTACTGTAAAAAAAGTTGAAAGGTCAAACTTAAAGATATCAATTTTTCGGTTATAATATATTGACATTTAGAAAGCTTTTAAAGCTCATATTAAAGTCCAGCGTTTTAAAGTTGAAGCTATTACTAGAATATCATATTATTCTTGCTGCAATATTGCTTGAAGTAGTAAGAGTCTTTAAGCCGTTTTTTTAAAATATGTTTTATATACTGCAGTTATATTTCCATATATATTTTTAACATTATCCATTTTATATCGCCAGTTATTTCATCATTAAATAAAAGCGTATGTAAGAGAATGTACCTCTATTTTTTAGTTTATTATTAGTTAATATGTAATTGGTTGACTTTGTTACATTCATCCATTTCTACTGTTATACAATGATTAGTAAATAGTACATTAAATTCAGGATCGCATTGAAATTAGTTTTATTATTTAAAATATTATATTCCCGCAACACTCATAAAATACTGAACTTGTCATATTTTCTCTGAATGTATTTTTTATATCACATATTTATATACATTATTTTGTACATCATTTCGTACTATTTCATTGCTAAGTAGAGAATGTAAATATTGCCACAGATGCGCAATGTAAGTGGTATAGTAATAAAATCATAGAATGTATTTTGTTATCATATAAGTATGCAAAAACCTTGTTATTTAATTTATTGACAAGTGCATAAAATATATAGTTCATAGTAAACTTATAAAATTTTGAATAAAAATTTATTTAATTTCTGTGCAATGGAAAAGATCTTCTTTAGTAATATAGAAAAGAATTAGTTTTGTCGAACTAATTTCAAATATCGAAAAATGTTTGAACAGAAAACCTGAATCGCATGAAACATAAAAACCGGTTTTTGACAGATTGATATGATTTTGGGGTAGGTTTGGTGCTAAGAAAATTCAATCCGAAAAGGTAAGGGAGCAGAAAATGGGACTCGCCACGGGAACAAAAAAAGAATATGACTGGATCTTTTCCAGGTTTTTTACCTAGCTTTTTTTACTAAATATGCACCTTTCATCTAAATGCAATGCCGTATATTGATTGGTCATTCGTTCATAATTTATAAAGCTATAAATGCATCCGCTAAAAATATCATTATATATATATATATATATATATATATATATATATATATATATATATATATATATATATATATATATATATATATATATATATATACAGGTATATTATACTTATTTATTTCTTTATTTATTATCATATAACCTGTATAATATATATATAATAATAATAAGTGATTCTTTAACGTAATATATTCTTTTTATTTTATTCATATATATATATATATATATATATATATATATATATATATATATATATATATATATAAATAAATAAAATAAATAAATAAATAAATAAATATCGCTTATTTACGTTTTTAGTGAAATTTCTTCCTCAACGGCGAACCACTTTAGAACCCCCTTAAACGTCAATTATGTTAGGACATATTGATCAAAATTCTGTAAAGGATTTAATGAAAGGACATTCTTACACTCAGTACTTCATTGACATTCAGAGTAAAAGACGAAAAATCTGTAAATTCAGGGTTATGCCTGAATGCGAATTTTGATTCTTAGCTTTCGGAGACAAAAAAAAATAGGTCATATTTTTTAACAAATCATCGAATACCAGCGGGTTCGACATATATGACGTTAATATGTGACTATTAAAATACATTGTTTTCACAGTTTAATAGTAAATATTCCAAGCAATGTCAGTGCCATCTTAAGTTAAAAGACTAATATTAGAGGACTCCTTTGAACATATTCAGGAAATTAAGTTCCCACAGTATATAACAATGAAAACAGCGTTATAAATATATGTATGTTATTAATAATGTTTAAAATTGGACTGAAAAGAATGAATAGAATAATAAAGTAGTAAACATTTTGATTACTATGCTTTACGTTTGCAAACCATTTGCAACGAAAATCGAATACATTATTTCCGATCTTTATATATATATGTATGTATATATATATATATATATATATATATATATATATATATATATATATATATATATATATATATATATATCTAAGGCCTAAATTGATATTGTGTCAGGTTTTGTGCTACTGTGGGAAATATTAACTTCACTTCGGGCGCATTTCATTTTAAATTCACGTTGTAAAAATTACTTTTCTCATTTGCACTAATGTTTAACCTACAACATTTGCTCGCCTCTAGTGCTGCCTCTAGCGAGAGAAAAGCCTCAATAGCGTAAAATGCTTATAAGACACGATCTTTCAAACCCTACAAAAAAGTAGGTAAAGTATGAGTTTTTGAATACTATTATTCAAATCTAATTAAAGTTCACTAATTATAATATGGAACAGTATTAATAATAATTGCATCTGCACACTATAACATTATAGCTACAAAATCGATCGTGTTTGATATATTTGAAGAAATAAAAATTCTAAACGGTGGAAACAATTGTTATGTTTTTACTAAATATAACAATTTTTGTAGGGAAAATGTGAATAAATTTCGATAAAAGGCGAGAAGCTAATTGCTGGTTTACCCTTCCGTTAAGCCTAGTTTATTTATATATTGATATGCGCTGGGTTATAAGGTCATTAACTCATTCAGTCGATATAAAGCCTTTTGTTTATGTATACACGATGAAATTAATAAAAAGGCCTTAAGAACTTTAATCTTTCGGGAATTACTATAATGACGTTATGTACATATTCAACAGAAAAATTATCTCCATGAAATGTTTTAAATATAGTATATGCGTGTTTCGTGATCAATCGACGCGATATACACGTTTAGTTGCTTTGACACGCCACGTCAATTTTTATTCAATCATATAATCTGATAAATCTTTTTTACATTTATTTAAAATCGTTTATATTTTGTATGCTTAATGCAAATCTGATTAAATAATGATTTTAGTTGTAGTTTTTTACAATAAGTCACGTGTCTAAAGTTAATTTTAGGTGAGCTGAATGTTTACAATAACACTCTTATCAGATACAAAACACAGTAGATATTGGTAGAAAGAGTATTGAACTTTCGAGTTTAACGTGTTTTTTTTATATCGCCCTTATTAATATATTATATTTTTTAGAGGGATAACGTGTATTAATCAAGAATACTAATAGGTCACTGGAAAATGTTAAATACGGAAATATTTTTTTGCGGTGCTGACGAGTAATAGGCGAACTGGAAAACTTCTACTAACCCATTGGCGTTAAAATTGCGCTGACGGATGGGTGCAACTTCCGCACCGTAAAACATTGTAAAATGGGTACAATTATTAAAGAAACCTTATTGTCAATATGGAATCGTGTACACGAAAATGGAAATGGCATGAAAAAAAATTACATAAATTCATACATTTTTGCAATATTTGATCGTCTGAGGATTGTTTCATATGCACTGATGAAATTAATATTTTTTAAGTGTTTTTAGTCTATTATATTCTCCATTTTGAATATGTACATTCTTATCATTCATTTGGAATCAAAGTCTCCAAAACTCAAACGTATCAAAATTAAAAACGTTAGGCGAAATATGCGTTAAATGGTTAAATACAATGTTGAAATAAGTTGTAATTGGAAATGAAGATGGATTTGAAATCAGCAGCTCAAAATCCTTGTAAATATGTTTATTTCGATGGCTGATACGAAGAACCGTACATTTCAAGATTTTCTATAGCGATTTATTACATCTATGGCTGGTATGAAGAACTGGACGTCTCAAACGTGTGGCCAAAAACCGGACAACTAGGGTTTGGGACGCAGAACTGGGCATTTCGCCAGTCGCGACGAAAAACAGGACACTTTAAAAGTTTGTGAGGAAAACCGTCCATTTCGTCGTGTTCGACGCAAATGGACATTTCAAAAGTTGCTATAGAAAATCGTGAAACGTGCTTCTTCGCGGAAAGCTTGTCAAAATTGTCGCAAAACTTTCAAAATGTCCGGTTCTTTATCTGACGTTTGAGATATCCGGTTCTTCCTACTAGCCATCGATATCGTCGCAACTTTTGAAATGTGGTTGGTCAATATTATACAATCCTGAGATGACCAAATTCCGAATATTGGAAAAACGTCTTTAACCATCTAGGTACTGGTGGGACTTGAGAGTCTCATAGGTTTATCCCTTACTATTTTAAGTCCTTTTCCTCCCACTATTTGGGTCAAATATGCCCTGCCATTTGAAAATTTTTACAGTTGTGCAATTTATAAATTACCATTTGAATTTTCTTTGGGTGGAAAACGACCCATGCGTCGGAATTAAGGGTTAAAAATATATTTTTACTTTCTTTACTGTCTAATTGGGCATGTAATACCAGCAGTATCTTTTAGTAGGTGAAGAATAATGCGTTCCTATAAGATATCGATACACTGTTTAAACTGTTTAAAAATTGTGAATGTGGCTGTGTTCAATTTTTATTCGCTAATTTTGTGAAATGCAATAAATAATAATAATTTTTATGGTAAAATCAATACACATATTTTCATGGTGGTATATATTAAAGTAAATCAGTGCCATTTTCTTTATGTTTAATATATGGGCTTATGTTTTCAAAGTATATTACGTATATATACTACCAGGACTGAAATGTCCGTCATTCAAAGATAGGAAGGACATTCAAAATAATAAATTGTAGAATGGAGAACAAATGTTGATAAATATTTATCACTGAATTCGCTGATTACGAATCTGATGTTGTATATTGAAAATTTTAAATGCGGCGAATCCATATGGTCGACCAAAATTTCAATTCTCGCGTGGTTCAGGCAAATGTCCATATTCGTTTTTTTTTTATTTTCTATGAATTTCATGCCACATTTTCAAAATCCAATGTGGCTGATCTAAAACTTTGCTTTCGGATTAAGATGCATCAAGTGATTCATTTGCCCGTCGTAAGCTTCAACATATATGTCACGTATTTTAAAGTTCTAGCATGAATTGCTTTGGTATAATACGATTCAAAATACTCATAAATATCATAGAGTCGTCAATGCAGTCACTTTATTGAGCAGAGTAGTTTGAATAACAAATCATAAAATATCTTAATTAGGGCCATTATAATTATTTTGAGTTTACATGAGATTCGTAATTAGCGACATAGAAAACTATTAGATATCAAGATTTGTGTTGATCCGCTTGAGTCTGATACAAAGCGTATACATTTAATAACAAATTGTGTCCTTCGTAAATTTTAAAAGTTTATGATGGATATCTCTCAAAGTTTTCTTTATTCTGCAACTTATCATCTTAAATATCGTTCTAGTCCCATCGATTTTGGACAATTCTATCGTGAAATATTAGAATTTTGACAAATGTCTGTTCTTACTCTCTCAAATTGAACGAAATAGAAAAAGGAAATTACATTTCCTCAACGTTTTGTTTAAGTGTATGGAAATATTAATAACCCCGTTTCAACTCAACAAAAAATGACATCATTTTGTACTAACAATGAATGAAAAAAAAACATCAACACCGCAAAAGGTCGTCGTTTTATTTATTCGGCTGTTTCTCTAAAAGTATTAATAAAAATTATAATTACTTCAGAATGTTAACTTAATGTTATAATAACTTCTCAATTCCTTCAGATCACGTAATTAAAATAAACTATAACCGAGTTTAAAACGTTGAAAATAATTATTTTTTGTTTTCTGCCATATATTTTACCAAATTCCACACCATATTTCGAGGTATTAAACCTCAGAAAAAAATTCATGAATGTATTAAGTATTACATAGTTGCGTTTATGATTTGCATGAAATTTGTAATCGTGGAAAAATGACACCTTCTACAGGAAATTTAATTCAATTAAAAATGATTATTTTCAAATCAGTTATAGCATATTTTAATTATATAATCTGAAAGAATTTAGAAGTAAGTACAATGTAAAAGTATTTATTAATACTTTTAGAGAAACATTTGAATAAACAAACGACAACAATATTTACGATGTTCTTGATTTTTATCATTTGTAAATACTACGCAATTTTTTCTTACATATTCAAACAGGGGTTTTAATGCTCGATAAAGTTTAAGATACGATTAAGAAAAGCAGGTGTGGTGGACTTTTAAGGAAAGAATGTCGATGCGTGAACTATTGAGATAAAAACTGAAAGGCTCCACATTTTTTTTGTTTTTGAAATTCAAACTACAAGCAATTTGTGGGCTGTATTAATGACGTTTAAAAAACTACAAAAACACGTGTATTTTTCGATATTCTACAAGAATTCACTCGAAAGTAAAAATGTATTTTTTAACCACTCAGTGAAACACATTGTGCGTGCAATAATTGCAAGGATTTTGTTTATTCCGCCGATCCAATTGCGAACGTTCGTCTCTAAAAAGCTACTTTATTTTACATTAGGTGGCGAAACCATTGCGTGGCTTAACCGCAATGGGCTTGAAGCTGATTTCGTAGCGCATGTTTCATCTTACCGTTTTAAATCACGTATGTACTAAGCGAGGTTGCTAACTAATCGAGCGTGTTCGGTACATTTGCGTGCTGGGGTCGATGGCGTTATAATGTAGGTTACTAATAGATGCACAATTCAAAATAATAACAGAGAACGGTGTTAGATGTAAATGAAGCGAGTGCTATTATTTAACACTGTCGAACAATTTTTTGAGATTCTTGTTAAAGTTTATTGTACAATATTTTATCGTTGTGGCGCAGAGAGTTCTGAAAATGATTTGAGTGAACTATTTGTATCTCGTAGTCTTAGCGCATTGTATCCAAACTTGACAATTAATTTTGACATTTCTGACATTATACTTCTTCTAAAAATAAAACAATCTTCAACAGACACTCTTGACGGCTCAAGTACTCTTCGTGGAGGAAATCGTATTTCCCGCACTTGTAACGAAATATGCTAATTGAAATCAGAAAAACAATTGCAGAATGGCGGATGGTTAGGTAATTAAAAGAAAGTCGGAGATAAACAAGAATGAAACGGAGAAGAAAATGATTCCTGGATGAAAGAAATTTATCGAGAAAGTTAGACTCGTACTTAAAAAAAACTGTGAGAAACACGCGAAGCAAGTGACATTAGAGAGGTAAACAGAGTACGCCTAGTTATACATATATTAGACCGTTTCTCGTAGAGCAAAAATAAAGAACGGTAAAAAGGAAGAATCTCACAAAGGCGTCGGTACTTAACACGTATTAACGATCCCGACTAGTGAAAGTAAATACTGAGAAATGTAACAAATTATTTCTCAATATTCTGAATGTCCCAGAAGGTAATTTGCATAAAGCCGAGAAAAAGAAGTTTCGAATTTATAGTTATAGTCTAGGTTAAAAGTCAGTAAATTGCAAAATAGCATTCTTTAGGTAGGAGATTATAGATCACTTTCTTTCAGCGTGATCTTTGGTCCTCGGCAGTAAATTCAAAACTGAAAGAGCTCTAACGATTCGTGAAAGAAACGAAACCAGGGGAGATGACACGGTGGTATCGCGCGAATGAACAACCTCCAGAAAAATGAAAATCGAAGAGAAATCGAGAAAGTCTTTCTCTCGGAGTCGTGAGAACAGACGAGGGAGAGAGAGAGAGAGAGAGAGAGAGAGAGAGAGAGAGAGAGAAATGCAACAAGTCGGAAGAGGCAAAGATCGGAGGTCGAACAAATATGAAGAGCGATGATCGAGCAAGTGAGGAGAAGAATCTTCAAGACGTCTCGCGATCCATTAATGGATGGGTATATGGGGTGGGGCAGGGCAGCTGTCGATGCGGAAGAACGATCTGGTGAGGACCAAATGCCTGCGAAATGAAGAGAGGCGAGACGAGATTCCGTCGTTCTTCCAACAAGTCGGTGCTTGGCTGGCGAGAAGAGAACTTATACCAAAGTGGGCCAGTAGTCAGGTCACGCGGAAGAAGAGGCTCAGCGCGCGCGATAGCGACACACTGTCCTACTCATCGGCAAGGCGGCATTTCTCGACTCCCAGTCTGACTCCACGTATAGGAAACGATGCCGATTCTCTATGCCACCGCCGCCGCCGCATCGGCCAACAAATATATCGCATCTAGGGACACTCTGCACGCGTCCAACAAACTGTATTTCTTCGAGCCTTTCCCCTAACAGTCTTCTTCCTACTTCCTACGCACTCCTCCTATATAACTGGATGTACACGGATAAATCATTTACAAAACTTACTCAAAAGTTCCTGATGTCGAAACATTTTGAATCTCACTCAATATCCGTAAAAGATCATCGAACTTTCCATACAAAATTACTGAACGATAGCTAATATCAAGAATTGTTTAAATACCGATTATTCGGGTGCGGATCGAAAAACCGACAAATCAAAAAGCCGACATGTCGAAAACCGACAGTTAAAAACCGACAGTAAAAAAGCCGAGACATACAAAACTAGGCACATCGTCAGGAGGAAAGTGATTTTTTTAACTGTCGGTTTTTTGACTGCCGGCTTTTCGACTGTCGGTTTTTTAACTGTCAGTTTTCGGCCTGTCGGCTTTTTGATTTGTCGGGTTTTCGACCCGCCCCCAATTTTTCAAGAACAATATACTTACACAAATGGGTGCGGGTCGAAAAACCGACGATTGCAAAGCCGGCACATAAAAATTAGGCACATCGACGAACGGACAGTCATTTTTTGAATTATCGTTTTTTTTACTGTCGGCTTTTCGATTATCGGTTTTTTGACCTGTCGGTTTTTTGACTGTCGGTTTTTTAACTGTCTATTTTTCGTCCTGTCAGCTTTTTGGTTTGTCGGGTTTTAGACCCTACACCCGATTTTTCAAAAACAATATACTTACACAAATGGGTGCGGGTCGAAAAAGCGACAAATCAAAAAACCGACAAATCAAAAAAACCGACAGGTCAAAAAACCGACAATTGCAAAGCCGACAGTCAAACAGCCGACACATAAAAATTAGGCACATCGACGAACGGACAGTCATTTTTTGTATTGTCGGTTTTTTTACTGTCGGCTTTTCGATTATCGGTTTTTTGAACTCTCGGTTTTTTTATTTGTCCCACGCCTACACAAATAATTGACCTTCTAGAAACGTAAGCATACGGCAACAATTCTTGTTGACATATATATTTTGTTGTCAAATACCGTTAATTTTCGATGTACTGTCAGAATTTTTTTCGTACTGTATTTACCACAAAAAAAAACGTTAAATACTCATCCTTTTCCACCTACAACAGTTATGACATGTGCGGTCCAGAATAAGTAATTCAACATGGCTCTAAATAAAAAACTAGTGTGATAAGAGTGAATAGTTCTCAAAATGAATTGAGGAATACACCGGGATTTTGCCAAATTTTTCTAAGGATATTTTAAAACATTTGTACGTATTTTGGATTAGTTTGTAATGGCTTGAACTTCATTTCAGTTGTTTTCCCCAGATATTCCTGTAGAATGAAGCTCCAGGGAAGTTCACATTCTTTTTTACTTCTCTGGGGTCTCCATGTCGATAGAAGATTCCTGTTTATCTTTTGGAAGCGTAATTGCTAGTTTTTCAGAAGCTGCATATAAGTATCTTGGAAATTAAGACGTCGTCTGTTAATTAAATCATTCTGTGACCTTCTAGAGATCTTGATGGGTACTTTCTGTGTCATTCCGATTAGTTTTGCGGAAATCAACTCATTGAATATGCAATAAGAAGAAAAAAATCTTTGACATAAGGAGGCAACATCTTATTTCCAGGTGGATCATACTAATGATATACACTCGTTCGTCATAATTCCATGGTTTGTAATGCTACATATACGAAACCTGTGTAACGTCTTACATAATTCATAATTATATTAATGGGAAGTCCACGCATATACACCTTCAATGGATCAATTCAATATTGGTAAATAATACAAATCTTGTCTGCGTTGAAAATAAGTTGACATTACAAATGAGCAATTGGCGGTTTAGTAGCATCTCCCATCTATTGACAAGTTTGCTGGTTCCAATTTGGATTTAAAGATTTGGATAAAGGATTAGTTAGCGTCCTGCGCATTAATGAGTTTTTTGACTATTTATAGACACTCGGATGGATAAACTGGGAAGAAAGCCATGCACATGAGATTCACAAGATAGAACAAGGCATCACCCACCATGAGTTAGGAGTCCAAGAATGAATTCTGTCGAGCGACTTGACGCATTTGCACTTAGGATCAGGAACACCCGATCGATGCAGTCGACCACGTGTATTTTATTGCCACCAAAATTTTAATAATAAAACACTGGTCTCTGACTCAGTAGTCCACCGGGCATGTTGGAGCAAACTAGTGGTTCTACGCACTGATCTCCATAATATGGGCAGCCAATCCATGCACTTGGATCAACTGAGCCTATTTTGGCCTGGAGTAATTTTGGCCCCATCTCTAATGAAGTTTAACGAAAATGTCCGAGCTGTTGTGAATTGTCAAACAAAAATACCATTTGCTTACTGCACTGCTTTATATTTTTGCCAAGACTCTACAACAGTCTATGAACTTCGTATAAACTCTGGACCAAAATTGCTTAAATTAAAAAGTGTTACGCCCTATCGGCTACCATATTACAGAGATCAGTAGTTCCAGGCGGTCAACCATCATGTTTTAGCCCTCATATAGGTTGCTCAACTTGGAGGAACGACGTGCACTGTGCCGACCCACCATTGTGATGCTTTTTCAATTGATCGTTCCAAATAAAAAAATTATATATAGATTATATATAAATGATATATAATTTATATATAGAATTGGGCATACGTAATCTATATTTAAAACATATATAATTTGTATATAGTTTATTAGTATCTTCTCCTATTTTAATGTCTCTTCTCATAATCGACATTATTCACCTTCGGAAGCTTAAGTCAACTGTTGGAAAAAAAATTAAAAATAGAATATTAAGTAAAGGATGCAGATGATACTATCAAATCGGTGTGACAAATTTTGCGACACGATGATAATGATGACAGAACGAACACATACAGAACTAAGAAAACATTCCGCTAACCTTTATAAAGAGCAAAAAACTTTCCAGATAATTGTATGTACATATGTACATATATATGTACCATAAATTGGAGCAGGATTAGTTGACAATAACTAATTGAATGGATAATAACAGGACACCAGATAGAAAATTTTATTATGAACTGTTTAACGAGTTTAATGATATCTGTTTACTGCACATTTCATCTCACATTAGAAAATAAATTTCATAAACAAAGAGTGAGCAGTATTTGCAATATTTTATTTAAATAACAAAATATTGAATGGATTATTAGCACAATCATTTAGGTGCCAAAATTGGAGTTTATAGCCGTTACTTTTTAGGAGAATCGCCCGTATATATTAAGAATGTATATTCCCATCTTCACTATATTATGTCAAATTTCATGCAAAGTCAATAATTAGATTTTAAACACGACAGATCGAGATGTGTTTGAATTATATTTGAATAGTAATATTGAATCGAATGTATTGTCGGGTCGACAGTTCCTTACAGTATTATATATTTGGGAGGGTTGCCGCACGAATTTTATTGCCTCGTTGGGAATTCTTCCCGAACCTATATCGACGAAAAATGTTGGTTCTTCTCCAAAATGATTGGTTGAAAAATTATGGAGGAACAATTATAAGAGGTTCGTCGAATTTTTCTCAAATCCTCAATATCTGAAAGTTCGTGAATTTTAACCGGGCTGCTTTTTTCCTGTTCTTTAATTTACATATTAATTTCCGTGATCTAGTTTAGGATATACTATACTACAAGGAAGTGTTCCGGTTATGGACACAGTTTGGTTGATGGTTCATAGCTTGCGATTAAATGCATGCAAATATGGACGTCTTTAGTTCTTACTTACTGTTAGTGAAGAAAGTAGGATGATTCATTTACCTAAAAATATTTTATAAGCAATTGAGGAAAATTACATTTTTATTAAAAAGAAATTGGAAGCCGCTGAGAAATGGAACAATATGAATTAAAACCATCATCCCGATTTTTTGCTTAATCATGTGATTTTTTTGTTCTTGTCATGACAAACGATGAAAGTGAAGTGAATAAGAACGATATTACACAGTTTTTCAACAAACACGCGTTAAATTAAAAAAAGGTGTCTAGAAACTGAATTATGAACCTTCACTGTTAGAGATAAATACATATACGAAACCACTGGGTGACCACTGGAAATCCCCGACGATAAAATCACCGCGAAAAAATCCCGAAGTACAATAATCCCCGAACTCAAAATCCCTTCTCCCAAAAAACCCTGAATTTATAATTGAGGCTATATTAAAAGTTAATATAAAAGTCCGTTTTTGTAAATATGCTTGCTTTGACAACGCTGCCTTAGTCTATTGGCCAAATACTTTTATCAAGTTTATTATTTAGTTGTATACGCATTGCCTAAATCAACAAAGTAACTACTGATGGAAATACATTTATAAATTCTGTTCATGTAGAGCTCATATACTGAAATTTACTTTTTATACGATGCAGAAACATAAATTCGTATCAATACTCATGCTTTACTAATATGTGTAATTTCTACAAACTTATCTATAATATTTCCAATTTTGAGACAAACTTCGAATGACGTGACTTATTGCTAAGACATTCAGGAATCCGATGTAACTTGTAAATATTAGTCAAACCAATTTTACTCGAAAGTTTTTGGTTACAATACTGATGACACAAGCCGTACCGCATGAGTACCTAATAATTGAGGTTCCTATATTAGCCACGTAAATAAATTAGCGGTATACTTCTACGTATAGGAACAACACCGTTATCTACTGCACATTATTTGCCATTCTGAAAATGTGTGAATGCTAACTTGGAAATGAAAAGATACCTACTCCGCACGAAATTTATAAAACGGGTCTTGATTGTACAGGGTCAAAAAGTGTTACCTCGGTCATTTATTTGAACTGTGAAAAAATTAGCACCTACTTTACCGTAGATATACTGCAACATCCATTCTACAGTTACATAAATAATATTTGCATGAAAAAAGTAAAAAACAATCCACATTCTCTAATATAATACTTAAATGTTTACACGTACTACCCACCTTCATTCGAATACAAAACACAATATTCTGACGTTTCGATGACGTTCGGAAAACTTTTAGACCGTGTCTGTAGAAAATGCATTAGTTTTTATATTTTATTTTAGTTCCTATCAAATTTCAAACAAATCTAAGAAATTGTATTCTTTACGGAAATATTAAAATAAATAAATATAATATTATGTATGTAAGCTGCAAAAACGGGTGTTTTCATTATTAGACACTTCAAATATGTCATTTCAGAATGAATATACGTCGTTGATGCAAGAAGTCAAAATTTGGGACGCTATTTTCATTTATCGATAGGAAATAAAACATTTTTGTGCAATATAAGACTTATAATGCAGCCGGTCAAAGTATCCGTATTTAATTCGTTTTAGTTAATTCCAGACGTTTCTGTATCAACACACTGGAAAATCAAGGACACCAGGAATCTTTTCTGTTCGTGTTTTAAATCGTTGCATCTATCAACTGTTTCATTTCTACTAATTTATCGCTCTTGTAATCATAAAACAAACAGTGTTGTATGATGGTGCACCTAAAAAACCCGACAAATCACAAAACAGACACTTCAAAAACCCGACATATCAAATACAGACACTAACAAACCAGACATTTCAAAATACAGACATTCTGTGCATATGTAAATGTACATATTCTGAAAATATAATTAATGATTGAATTCTAAATGTGCTTAATAAATAATCCGGAGTTCAAGCATCCCGAGGTCAAACATTTTTGACCTTGAAATGACCTTCCAGTGAGATCTCAAGGACGGCGGTCTTAGATAATTTCTTATGTAGTGAACGCACCAATCGGAGGTATCTGTATTTTCAAATGTCTGGTTTTTCAATGTCTGGTTTTTGAAATGTCTGTTTTGTGATATGTCGGAATTTGGGGTGCACCCGTTGTATCGCGTAAACAACAAAGTATTTTTGCATTATGCCCGTGCGCATTTTAACATGTGCTCTTGGGTTCAGCATTGAACCCAACGCGTGAACTTCAAGAGAAGATTTAAAATGAATTCAAATACAAAGATAACAATATTAAGAGAATGTATAATATGAAATAATTTTTATCACTATCATTTTCCTCCTCACTGTCATTAAATTATTCTAGTTATTTATTAACAGCGAATTAAGTATATATTGCAATATATGAATACGCATTTACAAACGATCTATGCTATTTCTAAAGGTAGCGCTACAACCGTGAAATTTACACTGAATTTGCAGTTTGGCTGTTTTTTTTTTATAATTAATAACATGAATTTTTAAAAATCTGAACGAAATATGCAGGAAAACTATAAATCATTGATAAATGTGTATTCCATTTTGACCTTTAATATATAGGTTGTCAATCGGGTGGCATTTCAGACTGTGATAGGAGATCCCCCAGCGGCCTAAAAAGTCACTTATTATGTCTTTCTTTGAGACTTATAAAAACGTCCTAAAAGTAAGTAAAAAATGTCTCAAATGAAGACAGCCAATTTCGCTGAATATTGTGCTTACAATGTTTATTATATTTCGAGACAAAATAATGGAAGTCATAGAACTAAGTTTATTTTCAGAAATGGATTTTAGAACTGGATATCGTCGAAAATTGCATAACTTTTACTGTTAAGAACGCCATTTGTTTAGCAGATAGACAAATACGATGGACTGTGTGCTCTTATATATATTCATAATTTTCTTGATGTAAAGAATATTATCTGAAGGTTTTTCTGAAATCATAGATAAGACATCAATCCGAGCCCTAACGGTTATCACGGGAGACTCTTCGATCAGGCGTATGGTCTAGCTACTTGAAGACGGAAGCCGATGACCTCTCCACATGCTGTTAAAGCATAAGAGATAAATTATTGCATATATTATGCCAATATCCGACTCTAAGGGAAAATTGTGCAATTTGACTATGAAGTACTACGAGAACTGTAAGGTAATGCCAAATATTAATTTTCATAACGTTCTTTCCATATTGTTATGTATTTGTAACCGGTTGCTAACGGAAGTATCTTGCTTCAATATGCGGTAGAAATGTAATAAGTTGGAATGTGTTCGTAAAATGTATCAGGAAGTTCACTTCGTCACTGATGACGTACGAATTATGCTGTTTTGTGGCTTAAAAATTATGCATTTGGGTTTACCTTGTTAAGAAATACGTGAGTGGTTCTTATTACATACTTGTTATTTTATTTTTAGTTATAATAGAGATGTTTTCTCTTAACTTTAAGACAAGTTACATTACTGTTTATTTTGCAATAAATCGTATGAGTTTGGTAAAAATGTAATGACACATAGATGACTGGGAATCTGCGGTCAAGAGAACTAACCAGAATATTTTACAATAAATCATTTAAATAAAGATTTCAGAGACTCTCCAGATTCGATAGGAGAGTGGAATTTGCTCCTACCTATATTGTATGAAAATTATGTTCTCATTAGGAAGTCATCATGATGTACAGAAAAGTTTACGATTATTCTAGACATTATATAAAATTGACCCGTTTGCCAATATCTCTCCGCACTCCAGACCATCCAAAACCCACCCCAAGCTGAATCTCAAAAGGATCCTTTCGGATTTAATTATAAGTGACATCTGACTGTTTTTCCATCCAATCTATTTTAAAGTCATTTAGTTCAAATCTAATTTAAATTGACAATTATCAAGTCGGAGAGACAACCAAACGATCTCGTCACCAATGGCAGAAAATATTAGAGAAAAAGCCCAATAGAGTTTTTCGACGACGCTCTCTGAGCAAACAGACAATTTTATTCCGAAACACTTCACTCGCTATATCAAATTCGAACATTGACACCCGTCAAGTTGACAAAATTGTCGGTATTTCTGTAGACAAAAATCCGAGGAGAATGAGATTTTTCTATAGTTCCCGCTCTATAACAGATACGCCGAAGTTTTATTCTTAATTTCTTTATTATTAGATTTTAACCCGATGCATTTTACGCCCATGCTGAAGAAAAACTGGCCCAAAAATCGTGTTCCCTTCTTTTTTTTAAGCAGTCGTTGGTAGTACGGTTGAGAAAGTTTCTGTTTTAACAATGTACAATAAACGATGTTGATTAAATTTTGGTATGTAGGTATTTAGGTATGCAATTATATTGTAATAGAAATAGATATTTTTACTACTTTTTTCGTAAATTGAGGGAAATATACAATTAATTTTGAAGGTATCAGGGGCATTCCGAGGATTATTTTTGATTTGTGATTTTGACGCAAGCGACGTGGGATATTGCGACCTTGTGCCAAATTCACATTGTAAACCGATCCGCGTTTCCATCAAGCTTTTTTGTTTAAAAATTTCTGCCAAATGGATGGAAAATCTGGCAGAGAAGTAATCAGAACAACAATTGATATGATGTTGTCTCAATCCAAAAATCCGGTTGAGGATATTTATCGGTATATTTTATGGATATCTTACAGATACCCAGGATATTCTGAACGTCAGATGTTCGTTACTAGGTTATCCAAAATATAACTTTTCATATACGAACATCAGGAATTTTTAAAAAAGTTTTAATTCTAATTATTCCTGAAAAATTCTTAAAAAAGGAGACAGAACTATGTTTACATGATACGTCTTGATAATAATAGTATCTGCATATGTATTTCCTGAACCATATAAAATGAAAGCAGTTGATAATATTTCAGTTTATTAAATATGTTCTTGACAAATGAGCATTTTGAAAAAAAGATTCAATTGGCAGAAGCATTACTCCAAATTTGGGTTCATTAAATTTATAAAAGTGCAAAAAAGTTTTAAAGATAAATATTCAATATCGGAATCACATGAAACAATGATGATGGATAAACCAAAAGCTTTAGTCCAGATATTATTCAGATATTATCAAGATATTATATTCTAGGTATTTTAATAAGAATTTCTATTTGGTATAATCAGAAAATATTTACAAGAATGATGCTAGCTTTTAATGTTAGTAAATACATTCCGGTCAAAATGTTCTAGTTATATAATCCAGCCAATCTGATTGAAAAAAATTTATGCCTGAATACGGGGCAAGATAGCATTTCCTTCTTCCCCATCATGTAACGAAATTCGCTAATAACGAAATTGAATATTTTGGATTGGCTATGACATTTTTAACATATGCACAAAATGAAGGACATCGTTGCATATATTACTAAACGAATCTATCCATGTAACACTTAGAATGTTTTTCATTGTTTACTTTTGTATACATTCAATTAGTAATATATGTAACAATCTCCTTCATTTTGTGCATAAGTTTAAAATTTCATAATGAATCCAAAATATTCATACGTTCAAGGCAGGGTTCTCAATGAAAGCCGTGCAGATGAGTCCTTTACTGACAACCTAGGACGAAATGTTATGTATATATTTGCAATTTTAGTTATGGATAGGTATTTTTTTCTTAAATTCATCACAAGAGGGACGCTGAATCTGAAATTGCAATTACTCTTTTATTGACTTATATTCTGCCTGTCAAATCTAAATCAGCGGCGATTAAATGCAAAATCTAGTCCGTACAACAATCACCCAATATTTGATAGCTGATATCACAGCACGTTTGTTTATTTTCTTTTTTGTTTACTTATGTATTTTGGTCGTACTTACCAATAATATCAATATTATAATTATTTTGAAAAAATTAAGGTGGTTATGTCTTCCCTTCAAAAACCCAGGCACTCTGAGGCAATAGCCAGCTGGACGGCCGCCAATATGCAATACATTTTCTCAAAATTATTATTTGTTGTAGTAAAATTTTGTTGTGCTGTATTATGAAAACTATTTTACAGAATTTCGTGCTACACACCAGCTTCTTCCATTAAAACGCATAAACAGCATGATCATTTAAAAAAATATAATACAATTGTAAAAAATTACTTGAGATACGCAAGTCCTAAAAAATGTGTTTTATAGTCGCGAACCTCTAAAAGGTGGTCAAAGAAGAATGTTAACATTGAGTGGACGAGGAATGTCAGAACCGATGTTTCGAAGAAGTGAAAGCGATGATCGCTTGTGCCCCAATACTTTAGTGGCCAAACGTCAACGCCGAATTTATCATCTAGAGAGTTCCTGGTGCTCCTGGATTCAGCGGAAATTTTTCCTACGACCTTCTATGGCCATTATTTATTTTAAAAATCAACCGCATTGCAGCGTGACCAACGATTATTGTTTCTTACGCAGAAAGCAATTACTTAGGATCCAAGCGTGGACAGGGACATGGACACACTGTTATAGCTTAATAAATTGATTTTATTAACAATTTTAAATGGATTGTTCAAATTATATGAAATTGGGGGAAAATTACAGAAAGGTCTATGAAAATCTCAGGCCTAAAAAATTCCTATTGATTCCAATTTCGCAGTAAGTGGGTAATTCTCGTCTGATTATTTATATTATTTTTCTCAAATGTCAGAAATATTACATTATTTCAAATTATTATGAAGTGAAATCAGGATTCTAAAAATATTAGTATCACATTAAAAATGATTTTATTAATTTTATTAAAACATGTAATCTTACAATCGTACTGAATCTCTGCGAAGATCCTCTCTACTGTAAATGTAATCATAAATTTGATTCAATCGCATGGTCACATATGCTATAGCCAAAAACCATATCCGGTTAGATATTAGGAATAGAATTGCACACTTGAGAAAGTTTCAGGATGTGTAATAAGTTTTTATTAGAGATGTGGCAACATTAGTATGAAAATTTTCCTCTTTATCGATTGAATTGGTGGAAAGTAACCATTTGCAGAGAAACTACGACGGCATAAACGCATTTTATAATTGGCGATTTAATGACTGATTTACATATTTAAAAAATAGTAAATTTCTGCAAGCTTCGGGAGAAATTGTAATCTTATTTATTGTTAAATTATGGATTCATCAAATTTCACTTGAGATTTTCGCATCAATTTTTACGAAAAGCAATAATAGTTGTGTGCACAAAATCAGATCAATCTGTGGTAATTAGAAATTTTTAATCATCTTTTTAAGGTCCATTTTATGGAATTCGAAAAAATGTTTTAAAGCCTCGAGTCTTCCATTCGGAATCATTTTATATGCGTTTCACTTTAGAAGCAACACCGCTTACCCGAACCATAAATCAAAGATTCTGAAGGATCGGCAGCCCAGAACCCATAAGATTCTGCAACCGTATAACTAACGCGTTCAGAAATCCTTCCCGAGTCAACTTTCTATAAACCCTTTGCTTTTTATACTCGGAATTGAACTTTTTTTAACGCTGCGGTACTTTTAAACCATAAATATTTTTATGTTTTTGGTGTTTCAAAATATTAATAGTTTAAGGAAACATATTTGTGGAATGGATTGTAACGCAAAAAGTACCTGTATATAACAAAGTTTTATGTGCCATTACGGATAAACTAAAATATTAAAAATATTTCAGTTATCAGAATATTTTATTTTCTGAAATATTCTTAGAATGACTGCAGCAAATAAGATGAATTTTCAGATCCGTTTTTGTTGAACTATTGACAATATTGATCACTATGGAATTAAAATATAGATTTGTAAGTTAATTAAAAAAAAACATTCCTTGGTTCTGAAGAATATATTTTTCTAGTTAATAAATAAAACGTTATAATTTTACAATAATTTTTATACAGAACAAAGATGCAGTGATCCATTTTACTACGTAAATTAGTTTATTTCATATATATTACATATTTTACTTATATTAAATAAATATATGGTTTATTATTAACATTTCGAAATCAAAGAAAATAATCTTGAAAATAATTACTTAATTTAAGCTTTTGACTTAATCATGTTGCGTGAAGAATGAATTACTAGATATATAATATTTTGTCTGAGCTATTAGCAAGCCAAATACGTTTATGAATTATCGAGTATAAGTTAGAAATTGCAGTTACGGTAAATGTACAATTTTGTTAGGAAACTGAAGTTCGAATGAAGTAAATACAATTATCATCAGAAAGTCACAGGCACTCGATATAATAGATATCTTTATGACCTTTACCATAATGTAATAACTGCATACAGTAAACGTAGTGAAGTTTGATTAATAAATCAACCTCTTTACCAATGCGTTTTTCAGTTAATATTTCCATTTCTTAAGTTACAATATACAATAATATAATATACAAAGAATTTGTTGGTATATGCATCAATTGTTTTAATACCATTGAAGATTTATTCCTTCATTAATTTTCACCTAAGCTCATAAACAGTGGGTTTGTCAATATTCTCAAATAGCATGCAATTTTAAGTCGAAGCTGATGTATCAGTTTTTCTTTGTATAGATAATATAAAAAAAACTGGATGAAAATTCATTATCAACATATGGGGCTAGAAATTCAAGTTTGCTTTGGAATTACTTAGCTTCTTTAGATATAAAATATGTTTTCCGTTACTTGGGAATTACAATTATATGATAAACAGTCGATTTTAAATAATCTGCTTTGATAAGATTTAAATAGAGTAATGTTCGAGATTTCTCTTCACAAAGAAATAATTTAATTCTTTGGATTCGTCGTCATGATGGTGTTGTACTTCGAAACGAGGAGAAATCAATGAATCCAATTATAATTCTGTCGGCGTGCATACACTTCGATGGAATTAAGTGTTCGATTATGTGAGTAATTTAGGCAGTGTTCCATTTAACCGTTTCCGTAGTCTCATGCGATCTTATACCACTTAGAATACAGATTATTATTTATTGAGGACACTTTTCTCATTCTTACTCGTACGTTGTTCCATGTATTTTTATAATTTTGTAACATTTATTATATTGACATACTATTACGTATATTTATTTTTTAAAAATTTATAACATGGCTGTATTATAGCCGCTGTGATATAAAAAATTATCGAGTCGTTTAACATTGTCGAGTTACATTAAAGTAATACAAATTTACGAAAATTGTACAAAGGAATTAAACAGAAGAATAAACTAGTGGCAATAAAACTGCGGCCTTTGACTCATGGACTCATTGACTAGGCAGGGTTTAATTCTAGATCTCAGTCTTTTGCCAGAATTTGCCAGATTTTTTAAGTGACACGTTGCCATATGTCATCTTTAAAATTCATATTTTCTGAACGGATCGATGGATTTTCATGAAGAAAATTGCATTTTGTTTAGAATTTCTTGACGTCTAACTGAAAAATAATTTGAACACTAAAGATGTAAATTAAACACTAAAGAAATTCATAAAATCCAGCGGCTCGTTTGGAATCCTTAAAAATAAATCTACAAAGAACCAAATTAAAAAAAGTTATTATTTTTTATATTTATGCAATTTTAATCCCTATTGGAATTATTTTGCAAGTACTTTATTGACGATAACATACATAGATTTTACATAGGTAGCATTATATTTTTAAAGCATACATACCTGTAGGTATGTGTGCAATATTTTGCAGATGCGAGGTTTAGGGTGAGAAATTAAGCTATTTGCAGGATGTAAGAATTCGGCTGTTAAAAAAGTTGTGCAATGTAAACAAGTGTAATAATATGTACATACAAAAAAATTCTTTCGATACGCCTCTCCATTCGCGAGTTAAAGTACACACATGTGAAAGCAAAGTCATTCTGATTTACGAAAAGAAAAATCAACACTTGTATATAAAACTTAACCAATCGGAATCCTTATCTAATTAAGTAAGGAACTTTTGTGTAGTTCTTACGCCACTCAAATTGTATATGAATGATTATATTGATAATTTGCCAACCAAACTAGAGCCATTACTGCTGCTGTTTCAAGTTAGTCAGCTGCGTTCATTTTATGGTTTTTTGAATACCACAACATTGTGCAAAATCTGTAAACGTGTTCGCCTGAAGTAGAGTTTTAACCACAACTCCGCGTATTAATTTATTATTCTCACTATAAAATATTTTGATGTATTGAATATAATAAATATATTCAAGATTTTAAGTCAGAATACTTCAAAACAAGTCTCTTTTTCGAAGATGTATGAATACTGAGAAGCATATATATATATATATATATAACATATTTATAAACAATATTAAAAAACAATAAGAATTAAACCCTCTTATGAATACTTTTAAGATGAGAGGCAAAGTGGTATTGTACACACAGAGAAAAAAGGGTTAGTAGAACCATGAAAAAATGGGTGCAAAATTTATTCCGACTGAGACCTTGAGCATAACCTTGACCATGTTACTGAAGGTCACTTCAAGGTCAAGTTGATTTTGTTAACACAACCCTGTATTTTGGCCACAGGAGTGGATAGGGCGGAGAGTTTTCACTCCGACTGTAACCTTCGTCATGATCTTGATCATATCCTTCCAGGTCGTTTCAATATTTTACTTGACGTTATTATATTTTTCCGCAAGAATGGAAAGAGCGGAAATGAAATGACCTTTAAAGACACGGTCAAGGTCAAGGTCACAGCTGGATATTGAATTTTCCCATTGTCCATTTTGGTTTCTGGTAAAAAAATACGTGTTCCTATTTGAAAAAGAAAATTCGACCTTGAAATAGCACTCAAGGTCACGGACATGGTTAAGACGCAGATCACGATTGAATTACCAGGATAAAAATCTACAACTTTTGCCTGAAACTTTTTTCCAAACATTTATTTCACCAAAGTTATTTCCGCATTTCCCTACCTTTGGGTCTCACTATGCAGTTATGATATGTAAACCAAAGCCAAATGATCCAATCAAAGTCTAATTGAAGAGTTCAGAACAGAAGAACCAATACAAAAAAGAAATGTCAAGGCCTTTTTCGCTGTTTTCTTTAATTACCTTGGCGAGTGCATCCGGAGATTTTTTCCCCATCCTCCAGGGTCGTTTAGTTACAAAAGATTATTTCGTTCAAGTTGTGTGCCACCTGCGAAAAACACTGTAAAAGCAATACCAGAATTGTCACGAAACAATTCATGGCTTTTTCTCTCACAAAAATTCACAAAAAGCTTAAAAGTATACTTAGAAGTATCATTATTATATATTAATAAATGAACGAATGGATTATTTATGTTATAGTGTACTTAATAATCACCTTTCTATAAAATATCGGTCGGATTTCTAATAGAATCCTCTTTTCATCCAAGAAACGAACATAAATTTATATTTTTATTTTAGCTGTCAATGTCGAGTATTTTATTTAAATATTTCATTTTTGTTTGTCACTTTGTGAAAATTTCTAAGATTAACCGAAGATACGAGTAGATATGAATACGGAGGCAGTTACGTATGCTTATTACATTACTGACGAACGGAAGTATCCTCGGCACGCGTTAGTGTTAGTCGCTTTAGTCAATTTGCATTTTATGGCGGCGTCTGATGCATGTGAATGCCTGCTGACATTGGAAGTTTTCACGGTTATTATCTCTGGCGGGATTGCAGAACACATCACGGGTGTGACAGTCTGTGGATGGATGTTACTGGACCGGGTTAAGTAGTGTCGGAGAAAGCCCGTTGCCCTCACCTTTAATACTTGAAATAGGAATCGCGGATTGCCGAATGGAATTCCCGAAATTCCTTGTAATTTCATTCGCCCTTTGACGTCCGACCGTATATCTGGGTATTAGGTGCTTATTTTTTATTGCCATATCTTGGTAAGCTGGACGAAGAAATATTAATGCTACACGTTGCTTTCAGCGGATTAGTCGTGAGGATACAATAATATTAGGGGAAAGTGGCAGGATTCCCTGTGGTGAAAATCGGAAATTCCGTGTGAACTGAATAGAGCGTCATTCATTATCGTTAACGTGTTGGACGTAGCTTCAAAATACAATTAAGTTATGTGCGGTAATTCCGATATTGCGATAGTCATCGGTGTTTACCCGTTTAAATAATTTATTGATAAACATGTTTGGTATGTTCCTTATAGGCACGCTTTGCACATTACATTCTGAGATAATTTATACTCATGCACGGAAAGAAATTCGTTGGATTTACACGACACTTCAAGTTATGGATGTTGAAGTGAAATGTAGCATCCATATTGCATATTGGTGTATTTCCATCAACATATACAGGGAGAAGTATCAACTAACGTTAATCGAATATTCTTCCAACAAATGTTCAAATTTATTTTGAATTTCATATCGAATTCAAATTTCTGTTGCTAATTTAAAATCGTTTTGGTATAAGATGCAAAATATAATTAGCATAGATGTAAACATGACTCGTAGTTGTGCAAGTCTGCATATTTGTATAAATGTGTATATGCTTTGTGCATGTCCAACAATAATATGGGATTTTTAATGAAAACGGTTGATATCTTGTCCAATAA
The DNA here is from genome assembly GCA_030407085.1 of Trichopria drosophilae. NCBI lineage: Eukaryota > Metazoa > Arthropoda > Insecta > Hymenoptera > Diapriidae > Trichopria > Trichopria drosophilae. The sequence continues at coordinate 66,494,908 of CM059586.1, read as the reverse complement.
CGAATTACAAAATATAGATATTATTTTTCGTCATGAAGCTCAAGAATTTTGTTTCCTGGCCCGAAAGTGTCTGCAGCTACCGATCAATCACATGAGAGCGTAAAATGGTACTGCTGTATCACATTAAAACATTATGAAACTAGTACGCAAAGTTAACTCTTTGCGCGAGTTATAAACGATATTCTATGATATATAGTGAATAATGTGTTAATATGCATCCGAAAATTTCGAAACACAAAGAAAATTACGCCATGAAAGACAGATAATATTGACTTTTCCAGTCGAAAATGAGTTCGCAAAATGTTCTGAATTACGTAAAATATTAGAACTATACTATGTAGACTAAGTAAAGATACTTAAACCGTTTTCGAGCGAATCGTAATTTAGAGTGATGTCCAATACTGACTCTTGGAATTTTGAAGTACTAATTCAGTAATACCTACTGCTAATAAGTCTACATGCACCTAGAAATTAATTAATTTTGTATTATACATAATATTAAGTATCTGTTTTAATTACATGGTTATTATGTTATTAATAAGACCCGTTTATATGCATATTTTAGTTTTTTTTCTCATTTTTAAAACTTTTTTAAAACAAATTTTAATCACTATGTGTACTCAAGTCACTGCTACTGTTTTTTAAAATGGTGAACACCTGCGACCAGGAAGAAACACTGACCTACCAAGTAAACTATCGAGTGTCAAACTTGTGGATCTAAAGTTTTAACAAAACACTTTAGGACCGACTAGAGGAAACGATATAAAGTCTTTATATGACGCTTGTTTTATTGCAGCATATATGGTTAGTAATCTATATTCCATGCACACAGTAAAAAATCATTTAAAATCGAAATATTCACTCCCCGGATTGGATCTGTTTTGCTATACTGCAACGACTATTTCGCTATCCAAAATTTGTCGGAATACGAGTATTTCCTTAGTTTAGCTAAATATCATGCCTGAGTTTGTACTGACATTCGCTGATAATTTTGTCTAACATTTGCTAAGTAATTGGCTGAAATAGCGAATGCTCATTTCCTAAAGCAGCCTAAATATTTATATTATTATGCATATACTGATAATTATATTGATCTGCGTACTAAAAACCGTATTAATGCTCAACAATATATCCGTACCAATCTGCTAATGCTTGGATATACAATTGATGCGATGATAGTAAACTGTGTTGCCCACCAGTACTGGGGTGTCGCTTCATCGCCATTATCGATAATAAGATTAATTCATTTTCGCTAATACTATACATTGCACCGATAATAGGTTAACTAACATTAAGGCGGTGTTTTACAATCTCCGATATTTATCTGGTTACATATTTTATATAAATTTTAGCATATGAATATAGCATGAAGCATATAATGTATATATATAGCTGGCAATGAATCTGGCATAATAAGTTGTATTCAATAATAAACATTTCAGTCTCAACAAAATATTTGAATAGATTTGTTACAACTCTTTTTCTTTTGCTATCCTTATGCGATATATATTACCCATTAAATACGTAAAACAGTACGTACACTCTACATTTCTTAAAATGAATTTTGAGTAAAGTTCGACTTTATTTAAAGGGAGTCACAAAACAAATTTCAACATTTGTTGCAAGAATCCGATAATTTCACTTCTATGTAGTGAAATATCACTTTGTAATGGAAAAACTGTTACCTTTAAAAAAACGGATGATTCCTATCCTATTAACCTATAAATGCAGATCCAATTATTTTGCCATACGTTTACGAATTCATTTCCATCGAATCGGCTTGCAAAAATGTTTTAAAACATTGGCACTGCAGTGCGAACAAAACATTTTTTAGATTATTTTCCGAGGCTGGATTTCAGCCAATCACAGCACGGTATTCGAGCGGTACGATGGTCATTTGTTTAAAATTATACTGGAAATTGCACGCTAGCTTCTGGAAATTGCACCCGATAATTGCACACTAGCATATATAAAATAATACCTGCGCTCCGTTTGGCCGAAATCCAGCCCCGGAAAATAATCTGCCGAATACCCCACGACCTCCAAAATTAATCGCAATATTTCCCTCTAGCTTTCCTGCAAACAAACTAATGTATATCAAGTGCGCGGCACTCGGGATCTTTAACCTGCAAAAATTGACATATTCACTTGTTTGCAACAAAGCTATCGGGAAATATTCCGATAATTTTGAAGGTCTCGGGATATTACAACTGATAATTAATCGCACTTAAAATTTTTTATAATGAATATTTCGTTATTTGAATTCATTTCATACTTATCTATTTGCACAGTTTTTTAATATATATGTATAATATAATGGAACTGATACACATACGTATATTTGTTAGAAATATTTTTAGGACAGTCATTGTTGATAAATATTTTTTTGATGAGTTTTTGCTACAATGGGAGTATTTGGTGGTTTCAGTTATGTTGTCACTTATATATTTTAAGATGTGCAACTGTTTTGTATATATTTTGTACCGTCTTTAACAGTGTATAATAGCGATGCTATTTACTAACTTGAAATATAATCAGATATACACATTATGAAAGGTTTAAACCTAACCGTTTTAGTGCTTTCATTAAGGCGGAATTTCACCTTAATATGAAGTAAAATTTGGTTTTAAACGGAAGCTCAGTTCTCACTTATTTAAGGCGAAATTCAATATAATGAAGTAATTTTCTCCTCAGTCAGAGAAGTTAGTGTACGAGGAATTTTAATACATACCGAAAAATATTTATTTTTTCTTTGTGGATGAAAAATGTTTAATTTTAGTAATGAATCGGAGATATAGCATGTGACTATTACGATTTCGCACAATATTAGGTTTAAAAATGTATAAAATATGTTCTATTTACAACGTAATAGTACTGGCTCTAAAAGAACAGACAAAAATATTTTAAAAGGAATAGATTTCAACTAATGATAGGAATCTATCTTGAAAAAAGAAAGATTCATTATTAAAAACGAACAGATAAATTACGTTTTTAACTAAAACATTATATTTGACGTTAATATATGAGAAATTAACACACAAAAAAGGTATATATAATTTTCTCAAGAAAAGAATACATCACTAATTGGAACTTCCATTATACAAAACTATATTTTTATTGATGAGGTCATATTGTAAAAAATTATGTTTCATCTAAGCAATTATTAAAATCCCTGAAATCTTATTTTAGCAGTGTGCAATGAAAGAAATACTGTATTTAAACATCTATCTAATATCATTTTCCTATTAGGAATTATAGAATTCAACGGGAAATGTCGATCGATCACATAGAATCTGCTATTACACTTTAGTGACATGTCAATTAGACTCTTCATCATATTTCTATTTATATTATGGGCCTTGATTAATCTTGGTCATTTTTCTTTCAATATCTAAACCCATTTTTTATGTAAGTAAAAAAAATATAATAGGTACATAAGTCAAATAAGTTAATGGCCATCTGGAGTACTTCTTCATTATTCATCAGCACTCACGAGTTCCATTCATGCTTGATTATGTTATCATATACTAGTAAAATTGAAAAATGGTTCTAATAGACTATTATATGAATTATACCTACTTCTCTTCCCCAATTTAATACAATGATTAACTGCCTCAAATAAATGAATTTCTCCATTTCTTCCTTCTTATATATATTGTTAACAATGGTAACTACAATAAATGGTTTGATATATATGTATAAGCATGTTTAAACAACAAATTTTCCTGAAAAACTATCAACTTTTAGAAAAAGTTGTAAAAACAAAAAGTGCTATGACTTCATCAAAGTATGGACCCATATTTAAAAAAAGAATTTTAAAGTTTGTTTAAAGAATTAAAAATTGTTTAAAGAAATTTTCATCAAGGACATCATTAGCAGACTGTTACAATGAAGTGGGCTACAAAACTAAAATGTTGTATTAAAAGACATATATATTTTATGCAACTTCGTCCATAATTTCAATATTATCCTAATTGTCTAATAGCGCGCGAAAATATTGTCGTGAATAAATATTTTTTACAATGTTTGTTTCAAATTTAGTGTTATACTGGACTTCCTGGTGGTTGACAGTAAATTTTGTCCTAGGAATCTTCTCGAGTGATTTCGAATACAGTTGAATATGCATCTATCAACTGCTTTAGCTCGCCATTTTGATACGAAAAACTTGGTTGAAATTGAAGTAAGAAAATGGGTATTTCCTAAGGCTGTAAAATGGAACATGCGGGTTTTTTTAACAATTCGATTTATTAATATTAAATGAAATACGTTTATATATTATAAAAGTTATTATCATAAACTTTTCACATAGTTGATGCAAACTTTGTTGTATATCTTCTACTTAAGTACTCTTTTGTTCATAAGTATAAAACAAAGAATTCATAAGTTGCGTTCTTAAGTATATTTAGTGCGGTAATAATACTATAATATATATAAAACTCGATAAGGAATCGGATTATAAAATTATATATTAAAGACATTAAAAAAGTTTAGTGGAATCAGGGTTGAGGAGCACTTGATGCTGTAAGATTACTTTATGCTTATGACTACTTTAAACTTAATCCCTCTATTATCAAATTATATTTTTAAAAAGTTGTCGGTAATATTTCCTTAATAATTACATTTTCATAATAAAATAAAACGAAATCAAATTGTTTAAAACTTTGCAATATCAAAATATATCATCTTCAGCGTATTTATGTATTCATTAAAAATTTAGTTAAAAAAGTTATGTTAAAAAAATGCAAGTTCAAAAAAATATGCTAATAAATAATCTGGTAAGTTCTTTCCTGTTTTAACTTTTGTTAGTCTCTGTTATAGTTAATATATTGGCACACAATACTACAGAAACGTCTTAAACAATTCGTGACTTGTGCAAATGCTCAAGCATTTATTTGATATTTTCTTAAGAAATATTAATAAAAATTGTTTAATTTTTATTTTGTGGTTGTTATTTTATTAACACTAATAAAAAATCAGAATAAGGCCTTAAATGTTGTAAAATATGGTAATCATTTTTTAAACAAACATTTCATACTGAGAAATATTTGGTGTTTGTTTATGTTTCTGTTATTCGTGTTGTTTGTCATTACTTGCAATCTGGTCTTATCTTAGTACAATTGGTTGTATTATGTTTAGGTATTTAATAACAAAATGAGTAGTAACCAAGACTGGTATAGTTGCGAATAAGAAGTGATGCCTTATGTCTGAGAAAGTTGTAATGGCAAAATAGTTTACTTATATGAGAAGTAGGAAGCACTTGTGAACTCAATCTAAATGTGAGGGTAATTCTGAACACGAGTGGAAACGTGATGGGATGCGATGAGAAGATGAAAGTAATAAAAGGAAATTTCTCTATTCATTTAAAAGATTGTGCCGAATGATGATTTAAAAACCCACTCCAATACATCGTAAAATTTCACTTCGCTAATACTGCTTTTGAAATTTCATAATGACTCGTCATATCATCTATATTGTTATTCGATTTGGTTTCATGAGACCGGAATATTATGTACACCTGTTTGGTTTGTTTTTCTCCAAATATTGATATCCTTATAACAATTTTCATTTAATACAAGAAAGAACTGCATTTTCAATTTTGTATAACTAATTTTTTAAAAATCCATATCATAATATACCAATTATGTCAAAGTTGTCCAAATAGAAATGGAGTATAATGTATGTGATTTACTTTTCAATAATAAACTTCGACTGAAATAGTCATGAGGAATATCCACAATGGGCCTCGTCACTGCATGCAATTCACTGATCATTAGTCAATATGCTACATCGTTATCGTGAAAAAAAATAAAATTACTTTGACCTCTAATTCAGACATAGATATCATCCTCATACTTCTATCTTCAATATTGTCGATGCAAAGAGAAATCAGATTTGTACATTGAAAACTTTCAAAGTGACTGAACAAATATTGAGACGATTCAGTTTATATAATGAGAAATGAAAGTATATTTCGACCCATGCCTTATATGTCGGGGAGAAATATTCTCTTTATTCTCACCACCCCTTTTATGAAAACTTGTGATGCAATTCCAAATTGAAAACGCCTATGAACAACATAAAAACTTTCCAAATGCTTGGTTTCGTTTAATAATTCATTATATTTATTTGCACTATAATAAGAAGAGTATTTATGATCATTAAACAAATTAATATTATTTTTTTCTACAAGGTGTTAAATATAAGCGTCGTCAGATTGGACGTACTGGTGTTAAACTAAATCGAAACCCATTTCAACATTCAACGTGCAAGCGCATGCACGGAATCTAACATAGATATGTTTCATAGTAACTATATAGGTAACAACCAATATGAGAGAAAACATCAGAAATATAATATTTTTCTGCGGACATTCCTACTTTTGGGCTACCCAAAATATTTGAAATCAATTTCATAACTTCAGAAATTATTGTTTCCAATTACAAACGAAGACCTTGAAATTCGTTTTTGTAAGAAATTGAAAAGATTTTTTGCCACGAAGTTATCATTTGATCCCAATTTTCAATTTTACTTGCCTTTTCCGTTTCCTACCGATTCTATTAAATTTGATGCAAAATATTAAAATTTATAATAAAATACCCATAATACATGTGAACTAAACTTCAACCTCCATTTTTATAACCACTATTTTTCGTATATAAATTAGTTATTAAAGGTTTACAACAATTCCTTTTATAATTTAAAATAATTATTAACTATTTATGACCGTTTCTTTTGTTATTCGAACTGTATAATTTGAACTCTAAGTATACGATTTTGTTCATTATAATTTAGCATGACTTATTAATAACCCTTTACGTCACTCATTACATTTTTCATTAAAATCACTAATTCAGTCGAAAATCGTTTATCCGGGGTTCTCGTGATTACAAAATATACGAATTCAATGTTATAGTTTTGTCATATTTAAAATGACAGATCCAATATGGTGGATAAGTTTTAAAATGTCTCTATTCCAACAAAACTTCGTTCACAAGGCATTTCGGGGTAGCTGATAATAAATTCTCTGGTAACATTACCAAATTAAAAGTGGTGGATGGAATGTCGTACCATATTAACTTTCTTATATCTTTTATTGGATTCCTAATAAGCGGCTTTTAAAATCTCAAAACCCCATTTTTACGTAAATTGATACTTTTTTATATATTGATGATGGTCACGTTAAACCAGCAACTTTCAATTGCGAAAATCCCCTCATGGAAAAATACGTATCAGGAAGATATATCCTCAAATGTACATTGGAAATATGCGAGATATAGTTTGGATATGGCATTGTGGATGAATTCATACATCTTAGTACATAATCACTTGCACATCAGAAGATATATCCCAGATATTTGCCAGATATAACTCACAAGAAATCAATCATATAGGTAAATTTGTGAAGATATATCTTCATATATATGAGAAATAACTATGGATATATGTCAAAATATATTTTTGAAACATCTCAAGATATTTATAATGGATATAGCTGACATAGTTACTAACACAATTAAATCCTGTATGATTTTCATATATACAGGATATATCTCGGGATATATATCTTTTCCGTGCTGGTCTGTCTCCGGATTTAGATCCACCGACCTCAAAAATCTTATTTTACAAAATCGTACAAAGAAAACAGTTCTTACAAATATCATCAATAATGAGTTGAAACTCTGAACAACTATATCTTATTTTAAATGTTTACATTTTATTTCGGCACTAACTTAACAGAAAAAATACTAATGATTTGAATGTATTAACTACAATGCAATATAGGTTAATATTTTGACACTACGGTCAGTAATACCTGATGGAATTGCTGTTCATATTTAAAAAGAGTGTATTTTATCAGAATATTTTACATTATCTTTATAAGCATTGATGAAATTTTGTACTTTTTCAATGAATTCTTATGAAAATACAATGCCAATGGTCTGTACCATTGTTTTTAACTTCTTGCTAAACATAAAAGTCGAACGTGAAAACTTGAAAAATTCAACATTTTGAGAATGCAACAACTACGAGAACATAATATGTATTGTAATACAATTGGATGCTGTATTCCTATGCTTTAAAAGATGTCCTTTGAGTTTTTTCACTCTCGTCAAAGAACTTAGGGATGTATCATTATTGAATCAATTTGTAAATTTAGAACGTTCGTGAACTCTTGTCCGGCGCTGTACTCATATTATTAATATAATAACCAAAACAATGGGGCATATTTTCATGCGACCGCGTGCAAAAAATATTCAATTTTTGTTAATTTACTCTTATAATTTTTAGAATATGATAGTAGAATTTTACATTACAACTCGCGTATGTTTGTGTTAAAAACTGTCACGTATTTGGGATACTGCATTATGTAGGCATTGTAAAATTTAGCGTATTGCACGCAGCATTTATATTCCAGTACGTCTGGTAGATACTCGTATTTGTATAAATTATGGATACTGTATTCAAAACTAGGACATTATGAATACAAAATTAAAATTTATAAAGAAATATTAACAAGGCAACTGAAAGATACATAATTTTGAAACATTAGTAGTAATAATGATTGTTAGGTATCTAATTAATTTTAACTATTAATGATATAATTTCAATAAGTGGGGATATGATGAAATTTTGAACTATAATAAATTAGTTAATTATAGTAGATTAATTGGATTATAACGCGTTACCTATTTTTTTTTTGTTATAACCAATAATTATTGAACAACAAACCGGAAACTGTTCCAACAACCAAAAAAAGTTAATAATCCGAATATTAATAAATATTGTAAATTATTGACCGTCAGAAAATGGAAGTACAGGGCTCTGATGAAAGCCACCGAAAATGTTGGAAACACTCATCCGTATATTACATGCAAAATATTCTTTGACATTCCACTCCAAAACAACAAATTTCGTAATCGATGCATAAAAATATTGGCTTTTATATTATAAACTAATTACCGCGGTCTATTTTCAATATTTAGAACCGATTATCATTCTATCTCATAAAGTTAATTACCTACGTTAGTTTTCATCGTTTAGAATTCTATATTATTAAGGTTAAATAGTGCATTATTATTTCCATACCATTAGAGCAAAAAATCATTACTAATATATGTCATTGTTGCGAAAATAACTAACTAAATAAAATCTAAAATATTAATGTCCCATCGAAGTCCTAATATTTTCTCATAATAAATAGTTATTCTAAGTTGATTTTAACGCTTTATACTGAGAACTGTAGTACAAAAAATACTTAAAGTTAAAGATGATGTTATGTTACATTCAAAATAGATTTAGCAAATGGTTTATTTTATTTTAGGTTCATCAGATAATTATCGTCCTTCGTGCATGGGGAAGAATTGCAAATGATTCAGTATCATTAATCGTACGATAAAGATAAATATTCCACAAGTCATTCAACTGAAACTTTCATCGGTAAACATCCAAACTCTCATCGTCTGGTGACCTACTTTAAAATCGAGAATCACGGTCAAAGATCAGATCAAACGTCCCGACTCTACAATTACCACGTTTTCAATGGGACAGGGAAATCGACGCCGACAAAGTTGCAAGAAACATTTTCGAATTATCACTTTATCTTTTTCTCATCACTTGTTTTCTTTAAAATATTATGGGCCATGAAATATAATTTACTCTAGAACTTTTCATTGAAACGACAACGAAATTACTGAAAAATTTATATTTTGAAATTAACAACTTATACTTTAAATGTAATAAGTTCTTCTGCAGATTGTAACGTTTATGTTATTTATTATCTACAAATTTACTAATTTTGCATTAGAGAGCGTCATATTTCTCACCTTTTAAAAATTTTTTTCGATTCGTATATTGACCCAGAAAGAAATTTTCACTCACTGATCCCTTAATTAGTATATCTTGTCTTAAGGATATCTGTCTGTCAGTTATCCGTCAAATATTGACAGAATGTATATTTCCTAATGTATAATAGTCGGTTAAATGTGTATATATTGATTTTAGAAATTTTTTAAGAGTTTTGAAATACATAAATGTTATATTAAGTGTATATACAAACACAAATGCAAATAGAATAATATAAACGTTTCAAATTCATTTCTCTTTCATTTACCATAATTAAGCAGTAAAATTACTATATTTTTTGTTGTTCTTTCAAATAAATTGTAACAAAATAATTTGTCATTTAATTAATACATATTTTTATTTCTACATGCAGGTTCCTAAAAAATCAACACCATTTCGACATTTTATTCTAATTCGAAACGTGATCCAGTAAATTATCTGATTCTTTTGAATGTTTAGCTTATATTTCATCGTGATTTATGGCAACGGTTCATTAGAATTTATTTATTACTATGTTCTATGGTAGATAAAGAAAAATAATAATTTTAATCGCTGTTTTGTTCAAAACCAATGGTACCACGAATAGAGATAAATGTTTACGAACTGCTCATTCTATTGGAAAAGTCGCAGGGTGAAAGCATTACGTGGTCATTATTGGGCATTGAATTGAAAGTCAGATGATAGAACGATTACAGGTTAATTCCCAGTGAGATCTGCATTTCGTTCTGTTTCGCTATGCAGCAAGCAATTCTGTCTTGGTTTTCATTAAATGCAGGCTAGGAATGATTCTCACACTGAGTTCTATTGTCATCATGAATGACAAAGGTGGACCAGTTCATAGTTCAGCAAATTGTAATTGTACCATTTTTAGGTAATATCCTAATTGCAGAATTCCTATTAAGATTGATGCACGACCCGTTGTCCATTGTAAACAGTCGAGGAGAACAAAGGAATATCGCAATTAGCAAGAGTGAACTCTAAACCGTATAGGTAATCGTTGGTATCTAAATTGGAAATGTTCTTCAAGGGTGCGATACGTAGTTAAATGTAATACATTCGATTTTAAGTTTAAAACTTACTCTTTATTGGGTCTACATTGAACTTTTTCCATTTAAAAGTTTTCGCAGAAATCTTTTTGCGCAGTCGAATTTAAAATCGGAATTTTTAAGATTGACCATTCTTTGTTGAATCTAGGTCACACCCATCGTAGTTTGAAATAAAGTAATTAAAAAGAACATTTTATGGGAATAGCAGATCAATTTATCATTGATCACTGCATCTTAAATTCATTACGAAGTCGAAATCCGCAAGAAGTTAGCGATTTTCGTAAACTGTAATGGATCCCTGTTGCTATAGTTTTGTATACTGTACGTTATTATTGATGCTCGAGGGTTATTAATAACTAGCACTATTAAAAACTGTAGGAATGTATATATTATACTATATAAATTGGAAACGAATTTACTTTATCATCAAATAAGAAGAAAAAAACATTAGTATCCAAAATACACATTGATTCTGTTATGGCATTGCATTTCAGTTTGCCTTACTAGAATCATCAATAAGGCTTTGACATGCAGACCAGCCTTGTACGCCCTTGTAGGGATCATGTATTGTAAGGAATGATGTGATCTCACAACAAAAGTTAAGACATTCAACGATATAAGCACAATAACAACAAAATCTTCACTTCCTTAATTCATGATTTTGGTGTACAATTCCATTTTCCTAAATATTTTGGCTAATAGTCCTACAATACTTATGTAAAAAGTAAAGAGTTATATTTCATGCCCTTGGTGTCAATATAACGTCTTTATAGTTAAAATCCTTCCACTGGAGCAAGTCCTATACTATGTCTAAAAGCGGCAGTCAAGAATCCCTCTTGGAGGGACATCGAGTGTACAAATATAAAATTATGGATTGACTGATGAGATCCAGTTTAATTTATAACGTTTGAAACCTGATTATGGTTTGACATATTGACGGATAATTTAAAAGAAATTAAATTAAGAAACTTGCGAATAAATTTAATTTTATTTCCAGAGTTTAGCAGAAACTTATATTTGTGTAATGGCCGGCATATCTCTTACAGGGCAGTTTAGGTTTATTCCATTATTATCTTTCTAATTCTCTGAATTGTGAATCTTGAAAGGAGTTGCAATTCAAATTGAAAGAGTACAGAAGATCTGATCTAATTTTTCACATGTTTTAAAACTATGTAATTACAAACTAAACAAGAGGCCACAGAGCCGAAACTATCCAGAAACTATGCATTTTCTATCCAGGGGGAGCACGAGTTTTCTTCATTTTGTCTAAGGACTGAATTTGCCCTTGGTTATCACTGGGGTAGGCCCCTCCTGTGATAGAGTTCTCATACACATATACAGTAGGACTCATCTGAAGTTATATGGTCGGTTCTTTCAAAATGGTGAAAGTTTGTCCAGGAATGGTTATACAACTTTGGACGGTATAACTTAGGGCAGGGACTACTGTAATAGACAAAGAATACATATACTCTAGCACAAATTAAATGAAAATTTCCTTACCTCCAATTTCAACGTTGCTGTATCCTGGAATTGTCTTTTTGTAATTGTGTGCGTAAAGTTAGTGCGTAAAGTACTTTTGATGCCTGTTTTTCGTGCGTAAAGTTCACTTTTACGCACTCCCGACGACAAAATTCGTAAAGTGAACGGTCGTGCGCGAAGTGGTACTTTACGCACTCAACCAGGTATCAAAACTTTACGCACCCAATTACAAAAACTAGGATACCTAACATGGGTGTAAAGTATAACTGTTACGCATCGGTCGGGAATTTTACACATTACTCAGCGCCTTTGGCGCCTTCTATGTATAGTTCCCATCCGGTGCGTAAAAGTACACTTTACACCCTTGTTAGGTTAGGTAATACACTATTTTGTCTACTAACATGGAATAGTTTTATTTTAATATTTTTTTTTATTTTGATGTAATCATAATAAAACAAAGTGAACTTGGAGCATATCCTATAACATATAATCTTTATATCACTTGCATTTTTTATTACATTACGATCACATATACTAGCTACAGCAACATAGTAGTAGTTTTCTATACAAGTGCGTAAAAGTATTTTCTCACACTCTGAGCGCAAAATTCTATTTTGCTCCCTATATTGCGGGAGCATTATGAATTTAGCTTTCTCTAGGGAGCAAAATGAATTTAACCGGGAGCAAAATAAGTTTCTCTCACTCTATTCCCAAATACTATTTTGTTCCCTATATCGCGGGAGCAAAATAGCACGCTCTCGTATGAGAAAATAATGCGTGCAACAAGGGAGAAAAGGTGTTTGCAGGCTTTTTCGAATTGCCGACCTCGATTCGCTCAGGCGTCAAACTCACCCTCGTCGGTAAACACCTATTTTGTTTCCTAGTTGCACAATCTACTATTTTTCAAAATTCACAAATCTCAATTTCTCATGCTGTTCTTAGTGTACTCAAATCAGAGCTTGAAAAATTTATCTCACGGAATACAACAAAGTAACGATACACATGCGCAATAGCTGACTTTCGTACGCATTTCTCTCTTGCGCAAGTGAGAGAAGGTTATTTTTTAAAACTGTTATTATCTTTTTCGACTTACAAAATTTCGGCTACTTACTGTTCTGTGTCCTTGCAAACAATAAAGTGTAGAATACGACTTAGAAAAAAGCATAGGGGAAGGTCGGGGAGCCCCGGACACTTAAATATTTTGTGTAATAACTTGAAAAGTATTCGATGAAAAAAGATTATAAAGCGATAGACATATTCTAGATACTCAAATAGATACAACTCAAACATATATATATGAAAAAATCGATTGCATTTTTGTATGTATAGCCAACTGATCGACATCACAATTTTTGTTACTTGCGGAATCGTGGCGGGCAGCCCCGGACACTTAGAAAAATTAACCTAAATGAGAAAAATACTAATTTATCAATATAAATTATTTTTCAGTGACAAGTTTAGAGGTAACCAATATATTAAACATGGATTTTCATCTATACCCATATCAATTGCCCTTATAATTTTACTCTCAGATGAAATGACAAATGCAGGCTATGGCATAAATAAATCAGAACATAGATAAATTTGCGGCACTGGTACCATCAGACTATTAAATTATTACTGTATTAATGAACACGTATGTGAATTATAGCTAAAATAATACACGATTTTATGTACTAGGAAGTGCCCGACATTTTATGTCCGGTGTTACCCGACAACTGTGCCTGTATTAGTCATAAAGAAAACAATTTAAATAACGAAATATATAAATAGTAAAAGATGGAAATTAAAGCTTATGAGATGCTGAACCTATATTGATAAGGTATTGGCATATATTTTATACCGGATTTTAAATATTTCGTATCAAAAATTGTGAAGGAGAGAAATTGTTGTGTACGGAAAATATAGATATCAAATGATTTATTCAAAAGAGAATGGAATATCTTCATATTTTGAAATTTACCATACACAATCCATAGTGTCCGGGGTTACCCGACTTTTCCGTATATGGTTTTTCATCCCGTAGACGCTTTTTTATTTATTTTGTGATTTTCTTATAATTATTACATTGTGTATGTACGTTTTGCAAGTTAGAAATAATGCAATAAGTAGCCGATCATCTATTTTTTTTCACTTTCTTGAGAGACACTCATCCAATTTTCAAGAATATAACATTTTTTAATTTTATTTATGTCATGTAATAGCAAGTTTTTTTTATAATGTGAGAAATTCATGTTTGTAACAGTTTCAATCATACTATGTACTCATTGATATGCAACATTTTAATTTAAAATCATACAAAATTTGGAATAAACAAGTTGCACGATTAGGATTCTTATCTGATTTTATCCATTTTTGTATTTTTTCAACTGCACTTTACATATGCTTAGGTAATACAAAATATTGTTTGACGCATGCCCAAAAATGTTTTTTGAAAGCATTTGCATCTCTCATATTCGTAGAACAAACTTGTATCGATATACTATTATACTATTATGACACTAAAAAAACCGCTATAGGTAGTTTAAATACTATTATTGAAGGGATGCAATAAAAATAGTAATCTAAAGATTATGTGTTCACGCGCCCTATTAACCGTATTTTATTATGATTACTAATAAGCAAAATCGAAAAATGTTTAAAAAAACTATTTCGTGTGAACAGAAAAAGCACTGTAGGTACAATTTCCAATGCGATGTTCTTTAAATTTGAATAAGTGAAAAGTCACTTATTATAAGTTATAAGTCATCTATGTATTCGAATTTAAGACTTATCCTTCTATGTCGACGAGTTATAACTTATAATAAGTAAAATGCCACTCAAATTTAGAAAGTAACACGTATATGGGCAAATCTCTAGAACTTTTAAACTGTGGAGTCCTGTGACACTACTTGAACGTCATTGCTTTCACAGAAATGCTATATTTTTTTTATACTTCAAGATATCATAAATAAAAAGGTCGATGAATTTCGAAGTCGCCCGACGTTACAGAGACGCTCTATAATTATTTATAGATAAAAAAATAATGAAATTTCATGCGTCCCTTGCATGTTTTTTTTTACTCTTATGAGTATTGTATTTGCGCCGCGTGAGTTAACCTTGTGTTTTTAGCGCGAAATGGAGGCAAACATCTCATAAAGCAATATATTCATATGAATTTATATGTGCCACACATTTAATTGTATAGAGTGAGCCTACAGTACCCGTCCCTTGAATTTCGTAAATTCTAAACTTATTTAAACTTGTTTATTTATTATCTGCGCCGTCTTAGAAATCGAATATTTATTGTTTTTGGTTATTAAAGGACACAATAATAAAGTGTTTGACACTTTACTCATTTGTGTGCGCCTTAAACTGTTGATGTTATACAAGTGTAAACATACATTCCAAAAACGTGCCAATTTCAGAAAATTGACTATTTTTCGTGGCACATTAAAAATATCGCCAATATCAAGTTGTTGTTCAGTGTGCTGGTAAGTAAATACCTTATATAAGTATGTAAAGTGCGCGGCATTCTTATATTTTACATATTTTCAAAGTTATTGAAAGAACTATTTATAAAGTCGTAATTTAACGATGAATTAAACACTGTAAGCTTAGTAACATTGTGGTCAGAAACTAAAAGTATGTTTATTCAGATAAAATTTGGTGTTCTTTATGTGTTTAAAGAAAAACAATTCTTTATTATACTTGTTTAAGCACTGTGTTTCAAATTAGAGCTATTGTAAAACAAAATATGCATTTCGAGTCTATGTATAAGTGATAACCCGGGAAAAAATGAATCATATATGGATCATATATGAACCATATATGGACATATATGAACCATATATGATCATATATCATCATATATGATTCATATATAATCCATATATAATTATATATAATCCATGTATAATTATATATGCTCATATATGAATTTTGACCTGATATAACTGCATATACTCGTATATGAGCATATGTGCTATTACATAAATTTGCAATACAGGAGTTTTCGGGCTGATGATTAGGAATCTGAGCTCAGATTTTGAAATTTCAATGTGGCAGATCCAATTTTAACGAAATCTACTAATAACTTCATTTTTCACCGCCATCTTGGATCCGCCATTTTGAATTTCCAAAATCTGAACTCAGATTCATAATCGGCGACCTCGGAAACCCTATTATACACAATCTTAGGGCGATCCAATTAAGCATTTACCTGTAATCCTATTTTTTTTATAGAAATGATAATTTTTATTGGTTTATTTAATTATAAACCAAAATATTAAATAAATATTGCTTAAAATGCAATGTTATATACATCTTCAATTCTCACATAAGTGATATTTTTAAAAAATTGGGCGGAAATGCGTTATTTAATTATTAACCTTTCAAAAAATCAAAATTTCAAGTTCATCCCGGTGGTCAATATTTTGGACATTGTACCGCAAAGTTTTAATGCCGTTGAGTAAAAAGGATGCACGAGCGTACATTTTTACTTCTTATGTAGATATGAATACATATACCCAACGCCAATGTTGTGCTTGAAGTTTAAAAAAAAAATTTATTGAGAGGCTGAAATTTAAAAGTTCCAGAGATTTGCCCATATATAGATTAGCAGAAACCAGTACTGACGTTAAAATTGAAAGTAATGGACATTTTTATTTAATCTTAACTAGATGCATAGTGTGCAGCATAGTGGAATACAAGTAGTCTCATATAAATAACTATAAAAGATTCATTTTCTCGTTTAGTGTTACTAATATAATTGTTATAATAAAATAAAATTTTAAAAACTACGTTTTGTAGAATAAATTGATTTTTGTGCAAACGACACACGTTTTTTTATATTTATTTATGATGGTTTTTGGGCTTCTGATTGTGAATGCCACATTAGTTTTACGAAATTCAAAATGTGGATCCAATATGGATCAAAATGTGTTACTTGAGAATTTTTTGGGTCACTACTGCAACAACAAATTTTCTTCAAATGTACTATTTGTTAAATGTTCGTCAAGAATATTTGATCCGCCATTTGTAACTTAAGGATAATGATCGCAAAAATTAAGCTGATTTCAGAATTATTGTCTGCCACAATGGGTTCGCTCTTTGTAATGTACGTAAAAGTAAAAATAACTATTTTTTTCTTATCCAGGAGCCATTTATTAAATTTCCATCGGTTCTACTGAATCAGCCATTTTGAAGTTAATAAAACTAACTACGGAATTGTAATCAGTAACCCCAAAATCGCTGAACTAACAAGTTTCAAACAAATCAGACGAATTTCGAAAAATTCGCCCGTCATTTTGAATATTAAAAAAAATTCGTAATCCGGACACCGGATTTGTAATCATCGATCCCAAAACTTCGCGAGTAATATAATTCAAGCCAATTCGATCATTGCATCCATAGGACAAAAATCAAATAATTTATGTACACACAAAATTTATTGTTTGCAACACATGTTTCACGTGTTTATAAAGATTGCAACCACGTATTTTACTGAAGTATTTAGGTCCCTGTTTAACGATAAAACTGTAATATATGATCTACCGAAAATACTAGTCAGATGCACATACATACAATATTTCTAGTCAGTGAAGACTAGAGCGAGAACACTGAAATAGTCTTCCATATTCAAGTAAATATTTGAATAGTCTGAAGTACAAATTCTGGATGAATTAAGAAAATATTTTCTGAAATTAGGTAAGAATATCTAGAAAGGGAAAACAATGTTTGTTAAGTACATAAAAGTATTTACTTGCTACTTTTTCATTTCAAGCATAAAATTCTCCTAAACTATTCGTACCATGTGCCAATGAGTAACAAACAGGACGATTAGGACAACTCTGAGGAAAACCCGGATGCGGTGATTCAACAATTTTTAAATATATATTATGTTGATCGATATTTAGAAATTTCACAAGGGAAATTTAGTACTATGATGGTGAAAAATCCTTAAGTAGTGTAAATCCATAAATAATTCTAATAAAAATAAACAAACTTTCACTTACTGAATAAATATCGAATCAACAAATTCAATAAAATGTTATTGCTAAATCCATTTTTGTAATGTTAGCACGCATAGTAAATTACCAATCTAGAAAGCTGGCAAAGGTATTTTATTCGTTCCACGAAGTTAGATCGCCAATGTAGCAGAGGAGTCATATTTTACGAAGATAAGCTCATCTGCTACGATGATGGTCGTGTGATAAGCCGCGAGACGGAGGCAAGTAACGACGATATTTCGCGGTTACCCCGAAACAAAGGTGTTGAAAAATTCCGCTTTCTTTTTTGAGGTCAACATTTTTTTGCGACTTATTTCCTGACTTCAATCTGGAACCGCTATTTTTTCGAAATTGATATCTGATGTGAAAAAGTACAAAAGTAAAAACGTACTTGTCCCAATTTCCCCGGCGCTATGAGACAAACTCACGCAGCAGTAGGCAAATTAGCCTGCAATCCTCGGATGCTTTCCTCAAGGAATTCCTGTGCCCGTTCCGTGAATCGCACGGAAACTTGTGGGTCTGCAGAGTTTCACTCGAGATCGCAATGTTAGCAATGCTAAAGGCAGTGCATAAAATTATCGGCGAACTTAATGTCCCTATGAAAACTTGAGTATGTACACAAAGTGAAATTTTGCTCTAGGCGAATGCCATTCAGAACTCTTTTAAATTGGAAATATCTCATTTTATTAGCAGAAGCACTTGTGACGATACTGGAATTGGGGTTATTTATTGTTAGGAAGTATACTTGATTTATTTTTATTGGCTGTTTACCGCAGTTTACTTTGCTACATATAATATGCAAGTCTTTTAGTTCATGTTACTTCTTCGGGGGTGTTGATTTACCTGTTTGACAGGTAGATGTGTGTGTGTGAGTCATCAAAACTGGACCGGCCTCTTCTAAATTATCTGACTTAACTATTTTTATTATTGGATTCAGATTTATTTATTTATTTGCCTATTATAAGTGAGTTCAAATTAATATTTAAAATATAGCATATTATACAGTGTGAACCAAAAGTCCCGATACGGCTAATTATTTCGGCGGGATTGCATTTGGGGGAAAAGTTATACATACGAATGTTTTAGGTTTTTCCTTGGCTATTTAATAAAAGCAATATTGAGTTTAGCCTTGAACATGTCATGGAAGTGTATTCCAAGGTTCAGGTTATTTTTTAAATGGGATTCAGAAAGAGCTCAATTTTACGTCCGAATATGATCTATTTAAAAAATAATATTTAGTTCGTTACCTTATTAACCCTTAATCCCGACACATGGGTCGTTTTCGACGCAGAGAAAATTCAAATTGTACTTTATAAATTGCAATATAAGCACTTTCAAATAGCAGAACATATTTGACCTAGGTAGTGAGAGGAAAAGGCCTTAAAATAGCAGTCGGATCTATGGGTTAAAAAACGGTTAACTGGTCAACTGTGAATTAACCTGATCTCAGAATCTGCACTAAATTTTTTCAATGATGGTCCTGACAGGTGCCTAGAGTTTATGGATTTGATGAAGAATAAAGTAGATGCTGATGTTAAAATCTAGAATTGGTTCGGTTATATCATATTCGAATGTAAGATTTCTGCCCTTTCCGAATCTATAAAAACAATAGGAGTTTCCATTAACAGAAATAAGCTTCACCTTAAAATAATCTTCCAGGGCATTTTCAAGTTCAAATTCAACGGTTCCATTAAATAACCCGGAAAGAATCTTCCCATCGTCCCATTCAGCAGAATCAGGGAAGATTTCCAACATTTTGTTTCGTATTAAAAAACCATACTCAAAGTAAAGCAAACCCTAAGGACTATTAGGCCTATTCCATAGAATCGAAATCTCGGATCTCAATATTTATGTTCAAAAGCTATGAGATATGAGCTCGGTTAAACTGCCGATTCCAAGGTTTATAGTTAACTATATCGAAATGGATATCATCCCTTGACATATGTTCCAGACAGAAAAAAGCACCTTTCGACTGACATTTGCAACAACGTCACTTTGGTATATGTTTAGGAGATCATCATTTTGTACACGTTGGTAAAAATGTATTAATTAAAATATGTTTCAAAGAGCATGGCCTTTTTACATTGTGGTACTATATTCAACAAACGAAGGAAATTTGTGAAAATGTTTCAAAGAATTTGAATATGTAACACAATATTGATTATTTCTTGAATTATTTGGGATGCACATTTGTTTTTCCGCTCTAGTTAAAGCAGAGGTTTTGTAAGATCAATATAATTAATTTCTACTTTGTTGTAGGAACTTTGCTGTACTCTTTATCGGTGTGAAGAAAAAACTTCTTTCAGTCTATAAAGAACATTGTTTAAAATGTACCAATCATTTCTGTTTAATATCATAATACAATTTTCTCCACTGGATAGTGCATCATTTATGCTCACAGTACTTTCAAAGAGCTACAAATTCATGTTTAACATACATACCCACTGTTGAAACTGCAATATTTTAATATATGACCAGCAAATATACCATGAGTGTCAGTACGAAGATATTTCTCGAAAATTACGACTATAGTGCCGATGATGACAACGAGAAAGGAGTTAGGATGTAATAAAATATACAAAACACTTTTACATTTTCGCTATAGAAATAGAGATGTGAAACGCAATATTACCGACCTGGAAAAAGAGAATTATCGTAAAAGAGTGACAAACTAATGTACTGAGATCCTACACGACAGGTAACTAATGATTTAAAATAATTTATTGACTTTGTTAAAGAACATAAAAGTCTAAATCGCATTTAGATTATTTTGTTAAGTATGTCTCTATTTAATGGACCATCAAACTGTGCTTGCTAATCGTGTGCCAAATCTAGTTTCTATATATTTATATATGTCAGTATTGATTCAAATTATAACCAAGATGTATTAGGACTTTTTATATTGGCCAAAACAACTACTTAAATTATCTTGGAAATATTAATGAAGACGTAGTAAACTGTGCTATACGAAAAACACTTTTGTTGCGGTAAAAGTATCAAATTGAGAACACAATGCATCAATAAAATTATACTATTGAAATTTGACGCTAATAATGTAATTAATATACTAATGACATATATTATGTCTATTTCTATATATGGTTTAGGTACATATACCACGTTAGTTTTGCCTCAAGCTTGTATATCCAATTTTGGGATGCTGACCCTCATCTCCTGCCCCATGAATAATATTTAAACTATTAGAAAATCTCTCAAACTCATTGCATTCGTCGCACTTACTCTCACGACTGACGAGGAAAGAGTATATAGAAGTAGACACTTTGTATTACAAATCATTAACAGAAGAGATAGCTTGAATTAGTATATTATTGATTCTACATAATTATACAAATAATTAACTTTTCTTTATTTAGAATTTATAAATATATGGCGATCAGAGAAAATGATTCTAAATTACTTTGGAGTAAACAGAGTTGATAGTCGAATTTACATAACGTTGGCTATTGAACTAACTCATTGTCAATACATGTTTCGAAACGTACCACACGAAGCAAGATTGTTACTAAATTAATTAAACAACGGGTGGTAATGAATTACCGATTTTAACGATTTAAGTTAAATAACTCAAAATTACGTATATATGGATCTATGCCTTGTTTTCATGCCACCACAGATATATTGGGGTTACCCGATTTGGTACAATTCATTTGGCCCGAGATATATAACTCTCTGGGGGGGGGGGGGGGGGGGTAATGGGTACACTGAAAAAAATTCTTAGTTGATTTGACTACTTTTTAACTACTGAAAGTATTTCTATACATCCTCAACGGAATTTTATAGGTTATAATTACAACCGTAAAGGAGTTAAATCAACAACAAATACATTGAGAAAAAAATCCATAGTTAAATTGACTATATCACATAGTTGGAAAAATATAATTAAAACTACTATGAAAAATAGTTAAATTCACCACTTTCATAGTTGATTTTACTTTAATTTTATTACACCAACTATCTCCTCATAGTTAAAAAAGTCAAATACGTAGAATGATTTAAATAAATATGACAAATATAGTTAAAATAACTATAATCTAGTGTAGTTCTTATTTCACACCATGTCTCGTAGTAAATCTTTATATTTACTATTATTCATAGTTAAAGTTTGTATTTACTATAAATCCATAGTTAAGATTGCCGCACCACGTGTATTTTGATGCCGCCAGACGAGGCGTTTGCAGCTTTTTTTCTTCGAACCCGTGGCTCCCGTTGTTTAGAATACTTTTTCGTTTACTGGGTAAATAATATTGACTTAAGTAAAAATAGTAAAATTAGCAACATCAACAAAGTTATAATAACAAAAAAAGTATTTCTTTTAACTACTCTCGACTAAAATTCTCAATGGAAGTTGATTTGGATGTCAATTAAATTTTTTCAGTGTACCTATCTTAAAATGAAGTGGGATTAGTCTTGAAGAAGGGTGACAGGGCCCTGTTTTGTTTAATGTGAAATTCATCACATTGAAATCACTCTAATAGAATTTAATGTTCATATAACCACATACCTTTTAGGAGACATATTCCTATTAAAGTAGACTGAATATGTTTCATGCAGTGGGTGCGTTGATATACTAAATATATAAATATGCGAATTTGTTTTATCAATTTGTAAAATAAATACTTGGTTTTCATAATTTCAGCGGTTTTCATAATTACTTTGTGCATAATAATGTAAATTATAAAAGCGGTATAAAAGTTTTTTTCTTTAAAAGATCACAATAGTTGGTTATAGAAATGCAAATAGGTTTTTACCATATTTTAATACCAAAAAACATCTCAAAATGTAAAGTGAAGAGTATTTGTCTTTTTTATACAAACGTATAGAATGTAAATGTTTGAAACTCTCCCATATATGATTGCACACCTTTACAACAGGGGTCCCGCACAAGCGAGAATATACCTGTGTGATGGCGGTATATTTCATATATAATGTTTACAAAAATTATTGGAACTGAAATTGTCTCTAAATATATTTAAACTGTTTGGTGACCAATGTTTAATCGGTGATATACTATAAATGCTTCCCAGATACACGCCTAAAAGAATCATGTTTACCCTACCTGAAAGAACAAATGTTGCTTATACAATATACTCTGATAAAAAATTCGATACTGCAAACTTTACCGACCTTTCCAACGCACTAACTGTTATCATATCCACTCTTAACGAATGTATTAAAATACATACTTTAATAGTGTCAAGCAAAAGGTATTGGGGAAGATGGGAGTAAAGTGGTACACCCGATTATTTTGTAATACATAAGGCAGAAAGATGAAATGACTCATCTTGTCACAAATTTTTACGATTGAAATATCGGAACTAAAAATTTACATTTTTTGAGACAAACCGAAACTCGCGAGGTAAACAGGAACATGTCCGGGAGCAAATAGGAATATTTGATTATTCTTTAGTTATCATTATGTTTTCATAATTAATGAAATAATTTCGATGGTTTTAGGAAAAAGTAATAGGTACATGAAATTTATAATAAAAATGTTAATTAAAAATATTTACAAATATAGTTACATAGTAACCGAACAATAAACTAATCCGAACAATTTGATACAACTTTGTTTCCGAACAACCAGAATGAACCAACCTCACACAAAATTAAAAGAAATTAAAAAATTATAATGTGCCGCTTCATCCCGGTTTGTCCCGTGTTCCTCCCCGTGAAAAAGATTCCACATCTAAATATTATTTTACAAACATTATACAATAAAATATTATAGCCCACAATAAAAAAAGTCATAGAACGAATTATTATACCGAGAGAAATTTCTAGGTGTTGTATCGTGGTTTGGCATCGTGCTTTAGTTTTCCGGCTTTATCTTCAGTATGCGGATCCTGACAAAAAAGCACGAAAAGACGCTGTTGGGAGATGGATGGCTCCATGCTTTGAGGGGATGAAAACTAAAATATGACACAAAGCATGATGCAAAACCTAGAAATTTTGGTACATAATGAAATATTAGTTCCATAAAAAGAATACATAACAAAATAACCCAATATCAATTTTACCCACCGAAATCTTATAATGTCTAAAAGTCGATTGCCTAGTGTGAATTAATATTTTGTTAGATAATATTTAAGGGTTGTACTCTAAAATCATAACACGACTTCTAATAAATACATGTCATATTAATTCTTAATTTATTTCAAATGTTTAGAAAATCAATAATGAAACGCCGAATATGTATGTATAAATATATTTATTCTCACCCATAGTTTAGCATTAATATAGAGTGTGTAAAATTATGGATGTTGTAGATAATTTTAATATAAAGTTATAATAATGAAAAGTGATGCGAGAAAATCGCATGATAATATATACACATTTTGTCACATAAACTTCTATAATGCAACGGAGTACATATTTTTTAATCAATGTCCTATCGATACAGTCTAATTTCAAATCACATACATTATATACAATCATTATTCTACAATTAAGTTGGAATCCCGCGAGAGATAAACTTGTTAACAAATTCTGACCAAAGAGCATTCACCTCGCATATAATAGGACGCTATAATTTATTATTATTATTATTATTATTATTATTCTAAGGCATCTGTCGATCGAGCTACAGTCGAACTGCAACATCATAAACAGATTGTTAAAAATGTAACTTGCTACATATGATATACAATTTTTAATTTTCATTATCGTGTCACATGACAAACATTTTTTTGTTTTTCGTATGTTATGCCCGCATCTATTACATGCACAATGAGGCGTACACCAGTTCGTTTTTTACTTAAACTTAATTCAAAATCCACAAACAGGTTGACATATAATACACCTTCAAAAAACGCTCAAGAAAATTAAAAGAAATTGTATTTAGTACCAAATTGGTATTTAATAAGTTACAAAAATGTACTGTGGATATGCGTACGTGACCGAATACAGGAATTACTACAGAAAAATAATTAATTAATAAAAGGCATTCGTCTCAAATTGAACACAAATAATCAAAAGATTTACAATTTTTAAATCTTATTTTGTATTATTTCAATATAATAAATTATAAAGCCTTAATTTATTCACATTCATGAATGAGTTTTATTCAACATACAATAAAAATACGACAGTCTCAAATGCATTCCCTAATAAGAATAGTACATGTTAAAATGTACATTACCTTAATGTGGCTCGAGTGTGAACTAAGACATAATATTATAAACAATTTCAGTTTTATCACATGGAGTATAATTTTCAGAGGTAAATATTTTTGAGTAGGAGTTCAAAACTATTCTTTTATATTTCGCAATTACAACCTCCTCTACTTACGTCAAACGACCTTCCACTGAGATTCATTTTAACGATAATGATATCGAAAATATTATTTATATACGCTCATTACATATTAAATATTGTATTACTTAAATATACTTATGACGTATTAATTTTATTGTTTTAATACTACAACTTTTCTATCTTAAAGAACATTTAAATTATTTCACAGTTAAGCCACATTAAGAATAATTGCAAAAAAATTAACAGTTATGGACAAAAAAGTTATCGACTTTTAGGATATTATTCATGCACATCATTCGGCAGTTACATCAAATCAAGTACCGATAAAATACAGGATACAAATACTACCAGAATAGTAGAGTACAATTTTTAGGGTGGGTAAATTGATGAATTTCTATTTATTTTGTTAATTAATTTGCTCATTTCTAGGTGCAATTTTTACTGTATGTTAAATGTAAACTCTGTCGTCATAATTTATATAGAATAATAAGTCTGTATGATCGCGCTTTTAGTTGCATATTTGTAATATAAAGACTAGCCGGAATACATCATCTTTTCTCAGTTCAGAGATCTTCAACACGATTATGACATTATTGAAAACGTCTGAAAATTCCCAGATGATACTTTCTGACTCTCTATAAGTACAATACTATAAATGTCAAATTTTCTAACGTATGCTCTGTATTAGCAACCGATGACAAACAATAAATGATTTTTATTACCACACATTCTTCTAGAGAATTTCTTTTTCTAATATTTCCTAATATTTTTTTCTAATTTAGAAAAATGTTGACATCTACTAAAGCGTAATTAAAAAGAATTAAAATCGATATTCTTAATGAATTCAAAAAAGAAAAATTTCAATTCGAGTAGCTTAAGTTATTTTCAACCTGCGCGATCGATCGATTCAGACTTTGTTATAAATGACGCATAAAAAATTCACAATTTTTATTGAAATTTGTTCTAAGAATATTACTTGATATTGAATCACACACTCTATCGTTTTAGATGCGAATGTTATTTTATCCCTGAAAATTGTAAAGTTTCCTTTTATATTACAAAAGTTATAAACTTTCATTTATATAAAAAAAATATTTACACGTAATTCGCCCCTCAATATAGTTTACGCTAAAATTCAAGATACTACAATTACTGTTATATAAATATTGCGCAATGTGTCATCCACGTTTAAATAGAAAAAAATATATCTTTTTTAATATGAACATATACAATATGTTATTCAGAATTACGTAAAAAATAATACATTAAATTTTACGAATATATTTACACGTTTTGGCGATCAGATTCTAATCTATGATCTACTGCAAATTCTTATAAATAAATAGGCTTATGGGCTATGTTGTGCAAAAAGTTACTACTCAAATCGATGAGCAAAAAGATCACTGTAATATTTCGAATAATAACACTGAGAACATTCAGAGATTCGTAGTGTGCCTTCGTTAAATCTCATTGTCTCTATACCTTTGTTAATTGTTTGTGGAATAAACCAAATTGTTATATGTTTGTTCAAAATTGCAGAATTTGATTAATCCATTCCCGGAACTCAGAAATTCGGGTGTAAACTCCAGGTTGGTTAGGCTCAGCACATCCAATACCCCAACTGATTACACCTGCCAGAATCCATCTTTTGTCGCGTTTTCTTTGTATCACTAATGGTCCACCACTATCACCCTGTAAAGAAAAATTGAGTTATAATACACTAGATTTCTTGATTTTGATATTGATCATTAGATGGACCAGAATGTGTATTAGCACTAAAGCGGTGTATTTAATATACAATAGATATACTCATCAATGTTTTATGTAATTTTAAGGTATCCTCATATGACAATATTACAGTAACTGTGAATGTATTGTGGGATCTAATATTAATAATCACAAAAAAAAAACACAGAAATAAAATACTATTTTCCTTAAAAAATAAATGAAAATTTCATCGTCAACCCTTATTTTACACCCGCCTAGGAGGTTCAAAAGTAAAAACTTTGTTTGCGAATGAATTTAGGAACTGTATGAACTCCTATAGGAATAGATCTTGGTAGATTTTACTTAACCCCTTAACTGTGGCTAGAATTTCAAAGAAACTGCCAAAAACGCCAAAAATTGTGTTGGATTTTAATAATACTTGGTAGTGGTCGTTTTTTGAGTCGCTGATTTCGTCAAAATGGCCGATTCAATATGGCGTTGCACCACCTTCACGTCGTTCACGACATTCCTTACGAATATTCCTTCCACTTCAAAGTGTAAATATCCAATAAAAGAATGCGTTAACTAATACGAGGGTATTCGAAAAGACGTTCGACAAAAGTGTCAAAATTGTGATGTTGCTTTATGTGGAAGTTCTTGTTTCGACAGCTATCATAAATTATGATTTCTTGATATATTATATTCCAGTCTTTTTAATACACGTTATTATATAACATTTGTTCTGCATGACCAATATAAAATAATTTATTTTTAACTGTTATATTTTCTCGTTCTCTATATGATAAATAAACAATATAAGAAATAAAAAAGAAACTAAACAATAAAAAAAATGAAAAAAACAAACAAACAAAAAATAAAAAAAAACATAAAAAAGTGCACTTCCAAGACCTTCAAACTTCTCGAGGTGAAGTATGTAAGTAGGTAAACAATGAAATTCCGAAACTAATGAAGATAGGTCCGAGTAATGAGTTTCGAGCAAAATGATTCAATTTTCGAGAACGGTGTTCGGCATATTGGATTTGACAGTCTGAATTGTTCAAAATCTGACTAGATTCGTAATCAGCGACCCAAAAAAAATCCCCGAGTAACAAGTTCCAAACCGAATGGTTCGACTTCTCAAAAAAGTGTCCGCCATATTGGATTAGCCATTTTGGATTTCCAAAACCTGACTTCAGATTCGAAATCAACGACCCCAAAAACCCTTCAGTAACAAGTTTCAAGCGGTTTTATAAACTTTCCATGCATAAATTGATTGAACACAATGTCACATTTCATGACGAAGATTTGAAAAAATCGTGAAAACTACCATCTTTGTGGACGTATCTTTTTTTTTACACATAGTTTACGAAAATGGACAACGTCATCGTATTCAGTACACCTTAGACTGTCTAGAAATGGATTTGATTTTAATTCAAATGAATTCCAGTATTTGTTAGTCAAGTTAAATCACGAAGATTTGCGTTTTTCCGGCTGTGTGGGAAAAGTCCCAAATGGCGACGATCTTCGTCATCGACAGTCAAGGGGTTAACAACTGCCGCCTACCACTTTTGGCACGGAACAAGGAGAAAAGCTTGTGACTCAACCAGTACATATATTTCAAAATTTCCAACGATCTACACTGAAAAAAATAAGTCTTTATTTAAGACCATTGATGGGCTACATTCAAGATGTAACAAAAACATGCCCGATTAGAAATGGACAAACTTATGCACTATACATGGACGAATTTTAGGCAACTTTAATTTGTAACAATTTTAAGACTTTTTTTCTGTGTACATTTACATTGTCTTAAGATCCAAGTGGACTGATCTTTTTTTTTAACGAATTTGATTCTTACTGCACTTACAAATAATTTTAATTAAAAAGTTTTAGAAGAACTTTAACCTCACTTTAAAAAAAATACATAAAAAATAACGACTTTACATGATTTTTTTGTAATTTTATATTTTTTGATGCGGCATTATTTTCTTTTCGAAGTCAATCGGTAAAGTTATCCAGGTATTCAAGAAATAAGATCATACCCGAAAATTTTTGTTTCAAAGTGGCCGTTTCAAAATGTCGACTTTATTTTGCACGGTCACTATACAGAGTCCACTTTTTGTATTTGCTATATCTGATATCTGTTATCGGTAACCTAAAAAAGCTTAATATGTATCCCGTGACCTATTCCATATGACATAACGACTTTATTTCGAAATTACCACTAAATTAGATTCGCCATCTTAGATTTTGCAATTATTATTTCAGGATCATGATCATAACCACGAACCCCCGGAAGCGTAATTCCCGAGTAAATTCGATAAAGAAAAACGAACTTGCTGGAAAAATAGCTTCCATATTAGGTGCAGCATCTTATATTTTGCCATTCTGGCATCAGAATCGTAATCATCGTACTCCAAAATATATACATATGAAATTTTGTATTGCAAAAACGGTTAAGACCTTATAAAATGAAAAAATAACAATTTTCAAGCAGGCATTTTAAAACTATTATCTTGCAACAACAATTTTCCTTGGCATGATCTCATTCCTTGAATATTATAATCACTATTCTTAATTATTTCGAAAGGGAAAATTACATAATTTCCCTCATCTAATTTCCCACACCAAAAGGTATGAATTTATAAAGAAACTCATGAAAATTCGTATTTTTATGGTTTTATTTAAAAACCTAAGGTTTAGTTACTTTTTCTCAAACCTTTCTCAGCGGCATTTGAAACAGAGACCTCACACATATAATAAATAATTGGCGGTTAAAGCAAATAATTTTCTGGAAATTCAGTTCAAAATTAAATTCAGCGTTAAACAATAGTCCACTTAGACCTTAATGGGTTAAGGCAAAATAAAACTAGAGAGTTTGAAATGCAATGCATTAAGTTTCAGATAAAAATTACTTAATAGAATTATTACCAGAATTTATTACATAATAATAATTATTATTGCTCTTTGAAAAGAATTATTCAAAACTGCTAAATCTTTTGATAATGTTTACTTTTTAAATACATGAATAATTATTGAATATTGCGTTTATGAAAGTGAGTGATAATATCAGAAACCTTCTTGAGAAAACTGACGTTGGTTATTTATTAAAAGGTATATATGTTTCAATGCGAAATCGATAAAAAAGTGAAAATAATTCAGCCGATAAAGAAAAAAATAAAATAAAATGATTGATGTCGCTGGAAACTGAACTCGTTTATAAAATCGATTAGAGACCACTCATGATTGAATAGTTTGCATTGAACGTGTTAAATTTTTGCCTGTCAAATGAAAAGTGTTTGAAATTCGTTAAGATCTAAAAATATGCGTCTTTTAAATATTTCACTCTAAGGTTCCTTAATGATAATATAAAGGAACAATTGAAGTAAGAGGATTTATACTATAATATTAATTTCAAGTTCTAGATAAAAAAAATCCCTCAATTTCCGCCTTTCAGAACGTGTCGCATTTTTTACTCATGAAATTTACTGACATTATAAGATAGTCAATACAAATCGATTTACTGGGTACATGGATGCACCATAAGTTAAAATGCACTGCTCGCAGAAAGGAGATCCGAGCGCATCAATCATTGAAGCTTTTACGAAATATTGGAAACCATTTTTCTTCACAAACGAAGTACCCAAATGACGCACGCATGAAATCCATACTTTTATAAGATTGTAAACAAAAATGAAAAATTGCTATCTGTCATTATTCAGCCCACTTTATGGGAGGGTATGTAAATGTTAAAATCGATGATATATTTACCAAATAAATATCTTTAACTGAAATATGAAACAAACGTAGTAACTTTTTAATTTAATGTATATTTAATACATTGGACTCAATTTAAAAGTCGTTTAAACGTGCAATTCAAATAATTCACTATATCAGTCTTTTGTATATCCATTTATAAAAATGATAGTTCAGCCCAGTAAAATAAAGATTATTAATACTGATTATTTTGAAATTTACTTTTTAAAACAATGAATAGATTTATAAGACATAAGAAGAAAATATGTTACCTCGCAAGAGTCGTAACCTCCCTTTCGCCACCCAGCACATATAAAAATGTGTGGGATGTGTTCGTTATATCCTGCAGTTCTGTACATTCCCTCGCATACAGTATTGTTTATGACTGGAACAGCAACTTCCTGCAGAATCGATGGCAGGGGTCCGTCTGTAAACACGGTAAATGTTAATCCTACAGTATTCTAATCCTCATGTTCAATATAAACATTGTTTTAGAGAAAATCCTGAATACTGTTGTGTACAATCAGGAAGCATGCGAACTGTAACTTTAACAGCGGAGTTATCAATATCGAAATAAGAAGGAATTTCCAGATAAAACTTAGCTGAATTCATCAAATGAAAATATCAAGACCTTGATGTTAGAAGGAAGTAAACTGGAGTGCTTGTAATAATGACAAGAAGTAAAACACAAATTAATGAAAGTAGTGGCAGTGAAAAAATCTCGTTTATGGAGTAACAGTCGGATGTAAGGGCCACTAAAATATAACAAAAAATGCAGTTAATGCTTGGCTGGTTAAAGAGTCCACAAGCATTTTAAAATCTATGAAGATCTATGTCAGTCAAGATTAATTATAGTTTAATTAGAGGTATATTGTCAAAAACATTATGTACTTATAAATTATTTCATAGGATATGTGATTAAAACTATTTTTTAAAAAGATCTGTCATGAAGAGAGTAATAAGAAAGAACAAAAATTGGGTTATTGAATTGTTACCTTCATAAAGTCTTCCCCATCCAGTAACATATGCCGTACTTCCAACGTAATCTTCGTCGTCATCTGGTATGCAAATCGGCAATACGTTGGGTTGGAAATTTGCAATTGGTTCATAAAATCGCATTAACGCAAGATCATATTCGAAAGTTCGTGGGTCGAACTGGGGATGGCTAGCGACAATTTGAACTCTTCTTTCTTGAAACCCATATGGCTCCTCTTCGTTACCTAAGTCGTGTTCTCCGATTCGTAAAAGCAAATCGCCCGGTAAGACACTGAAAAAGTTTAATATTCATTACTCACTGATGGGTATAAGTAGTTGTAATTCGTTTAAAACATTTCAATAAAACCAACCGTTATATTCGATTATGAAATATAACAATACAGTTAGGACAAATTTTAGGTTTTTCATATTCATTTTTCTATATTGTATAACAAATTAAATGCTTACTTTTGAACGCAATGTGCTGCAGTTATCGCCCAATCTTCATTCAGAAGTGCTGCACCGCATTTGTGAAGATATGTTGAAGTTCTCCATTGACGTAATGATATCTACAAAAAAGTAATATATATATATGTTTATCTGCAATACTGGTAATAATTGTGACAATAAATAATAATTGTAACAATGACAAATATACAATAATTATAGTTAAGTTAGGAAGATTTAAAGGGGTCGCCTATTTACAGTTGTATTACCTCATATTGCAATAACTAGTCGTGATAACTAAACATTTTTAGAAAAAAAACTGTAATACTATGAAAAGTACGAATTACTGCTGAAAAAGTATGAATTACTACCACTTTTATTTAATAATATTTATAATAGTTGTATAGATTATTCACCAGGGAATAATGGAATGTTCTGTTTATTTAATGAACCTCGAATCACCATCGGAAGAATTATTGACAAAAAAAAAGAAGTAAAAAACGATGCATCGGAATTAAAGTTGGACAAACATCTACTTTTTAACTTATTCCCTTTATCACCTAATCGTAGAATTTATTGTTTTAAATTTTAAATAGAAACACGTTTTCTTATGTTAATAGAGATTTATGCATTCAGTTTGAATAGAGCACATTATGGTTCACAATCCCATTTAGTTCTTCGTGAGGAATGTCAACAAGAAATAAACCTAATGACTGATTATCTTTTGACAATAATTACATGTCACTTTCAGAAAATTAACACCCTATTTAATTTGATTTACGTGACAGAATAACAAATAAAGTTTTAGCTGTACAGTGCGGTGTCTATTCGCTCACACCTAAGTAATTAATTATATAGAGTCGCGTTGTGGGATCAACGGCATTAAAACACAGAGAAAATTTTGGCTGATATGTATTTAAATTGGATTTTGTGAATTTACAGTTAACTTCCAAGCATTTAAAAAAAGGACAATTATAATTATTTATATGGTGTGAGTAATGTTAATCCATTTGTGAATTTCTTTGACTATAATTCAGTCGCATGAATCGTGAAGTACCTAACCATTTGAATAAACAGTTTTAAATATGATTTTGTTCGTCTGCAAAAATGTTTTTTATCTTTTTTTAGATTTCAACTGAGATCTGAAAGTATTTACATAAGAACTCTCGAGTGTCTTAACCACGTGGTCAACAATAGAGAACAATTCGTTTTTTAAAATTGTTTTGCAGAAAAAAACCCGTCTCACAAATATAACTGTTTGCAAATGCAATATTTGTGCCGATATTATTATGACATTTTTTTGTTACTGCGTTAGTTTGGTGGAAGTTTCGCTTGCCTGGACTTCTTTAAAGCAGGAAGAAATTCTCTGAATTTTGAGTAAGGGCGACAAAACGCATTAAATAAACATTTAAAAATATACTGAATTCTGATATTGAAATGAACTACTCCTGTATTACGGCAACTAAACCGTTAATTCGTTTTTTGAAGGTAGGCAGTGCTAAGCGTTTTAGAAAATAAATATTACCTAACATGATGAAAATCCTGAAACTTATTTCATTTTCAAATGTAAGATAAATTCCTTCCCACGAATATTTTATATATTAATTAAAATAATATAATTACATAACAGAGAAATGAATTTAATTAAATATTCTATGAAATAAACAAATACAAATGAATGTAAATCCTTCGTTTCGGCAATATTATGTTATTTCTAATTAATATTATTGATTTGATTATGTACATTAAATTGCAAAATTTGCTATTAATTAATACAGATATGTACAAATAAAAGAATATATCTTAATAAGATTTAGAAATGTTAAAACAAGAAGTAAATTCTAATTTTACTATTGGGAAGTATAACTGTTTATAAATCCTATCTTGTTATGTACAAATCGTTTGATGATTAAAATTATTATTTAAGAAACCATAAATTTTCAACAATATACTGTACATTTTTTTAATCAAATGATAGATAATTAGACAGTAGGCCAATGAATCTAGTGATCGTGTTATTAGATTTTAATGCTCTGTATATCGCCGTGAAAATGTAATTTTTGACAAAATGATTCAGAACTGCGGTAACTTAACGGAATGTTGTCCACGTGTTTTATTAATCTCTGATATAGGGTACGACTGCTATGGTAGACAGGGAGACAGAAAAAGAAAATGTCATTGTTAGCAAATAATTTAAAATAATAGAATAGTCGTAAGTTTACCTGCCAAGGCCACTTCCCAAAGGTGCTCCCATCTCCTCCAACGATCCTGGATTCTGGAAATAGGCGTCTCCCGCAAACTGCAAGTAAAAACATTGTTGAATTAATACCACGTAAGAAATTCGCGTGCTTCAAAACAGCGGCCATATTGGTGAACATGCGCACTTGGTATATGTCGAACAGACCGGAGGAACCGGTACTGTCTCACTTTTATCTCTTTTCATCATCTTGAAATGCTTTTTATTACAGCTACGACATAATCATTGTTCGCTTTGCAAATCAATATTCAAGTCGTTGTTTTTCTACTTTATATGCATGTTTGCTAAGAATGCGAAAGTATATATATATAGTAATATATGCTCGAAGCAAGTGTTCGAATTGCACTTCTTGAGGCATAAAAATCAATGTTTATATACTCAATGTACAGATTTACCCGTTTTATGTACTATTTCCCTATTATTCTTAATTAGTTACTATATTTAGGGATGTTTTTGTAATATTCTTCACAAGGTCAGAGTTTAGTCGTATAAATCGTTATTTATGTTAGTGATTAAATCTAAAAATATTTTTAAAATATTAATTATAAATATTTTTTCAGCTTCAAGACAAGTAAATAAAATAGACAGAAAATGTAAATATTGTTTGAAAACTATAAAAAATATGAAAGGAGCTTATATTGCCCGAATTCATGTAATGAATACTAATGCTATAAAAAATGTATATTACAGTTTTTAATGTATGTGAATACATCTGTGTACTATATAAAAAGCGCTTTAAATTGCAAATTTATCTATACTACATAGATGTAAAACTTTAATAACTTTTAACTATAATAGCATTGTTTAAACATAACAGTAATCGTGCACGTGTATCTTCAAAATAATTAACGTTTTCTTCACCTTCACCGATAAGAAACAAAAATAATCTTCGAATGATCAATCAGACTAATATGATAGAAATCTGCATATGTGATAATTGTCGCGTGAAAGAATATTCTTTATGAAAAGTATGTATTTCGTCATAATCGCTAGATTAAAATTCGATATGTTAAAAGGTGAATAATGCACGTCAACTTTAAAATGGAAATGATATCGCCGACTTTACAACTAATCTCTGCTGAAATTCCACAGAGTTCAACAAGTTTAAGTGGAAAAAAATGTTATTAAGAAAAAAATCTACACAAAACAAAATTATTGATATTTCAATGAAATTAATACGAACAACAAAACATTTTACATGAAGTAGGCTATCCCATTTGAAGAAAAATGTACCAACCGGATTCTGGTTCTCAGGATCGACTGACTAACCAATTGCACCCAGTAAGGAGTTTTCTGTTACTTTGCGGTTAGTCATAAATGTAATAGCAGAATAAGGAATCAAATTTTATTCAATCTTGTCCACTATGGATTCATTGAATTCACATTTAATTACGGTAGTTTGGTGTTTTAACTTAAAATCATCGCATTAAATATGTTAACATTGATTATTACGTACAGTGTTGTAAAGTAAGATCAGAAAATCTTACTTATTTTTTTCTCAAAAAGTACAATTCTGTTATGAAATTGATTTATATTAAATATTTTCAAAGCATTTCGTTACAGAAAGGAATTGCTTATATGCTAAAGTCAAATGATTTCTTACCTTTTGAGTTTATAAGACTGAACATTATAAATATTTCAATGTATTAATTGATATGATCAAATAATTACTGAATGAGTTTACTTTATTGCATTTTGTATTTATAATTGAAAATTTGCTATCAATTGATAATAAGTTTTGGACACGAATCACGTAGTGATAAAAAATAGGTATAAAAATTAATTAAAATTAAGAAAATTTAAGTGTGCTGCAACTGTAATATGAAAACGGCAATCCACTTTTCAAAGATACTTGTAACGGTATCTTTTATATCCGGGTTTTAATCGAAAGTACTTTAATAACTTTTATGATAATTTTTTATATTTTTATACTACGTTTAAATATTAAAAAAAATGTTTAGATTTAACTAAGTGTTTAGTAATTAGGAACTCAATGTTTTGACTGAAACGTATGAATATTTAGTTGACTTGATTAAGTTTTACTTCATATCCTAGTTAGCCAATGAACAATTGAATTAAGTAAATGACAATAAATTTCTTAGTTTTTTATAGTCGGTTTACAAAACTCTTATTTGTCTTCTTTGATTGATAAAGCTGTATATACTTTTTAATTTAAAATATATTCTTACCTTGTCGATAATCCGACATATTTAACGGCTCATATGCCGGTTCTGGGAGATCCGTTGTCACGGTGACGCTGGCGATGGTGGACAACATTTGAGATATAGTCACCGGTTGGGTCGTTGTAATAATTTTTTCTGTTGTAGTACTTGTTGTCGTTGCTACGGGCTTAGCTTCGAGCACTGGCCTTTCTGCCGTAACTGGAAATTTTGAAAATTATTGTAATTATATAGATCGGCGTTTAATACACATAGTGTTTCAAATGGTAGATACTGACAAAATTGTTTTTTCATAGAATAAATTTGCAATTTTTTTAAAAATAATAATAACAAAATCAGTAAATTCAATCAACATTGTAAGTTAAGCTGATACCATTAAATGTGAAAGCTATTGTCTATATTTCATTCATCGAAAACCATTTCGAACAATTGCATGATTAGTAGTCCATACCGCTTAGAATTGTACTGATTTGCCTCGAATAGAACTAGGTTCCCAACCGAGATCCAGCCTGGTTAACTCGCTTAAAAAATTAATTAGGTTTTGCCCGAATATAAACCGGGTTCTGGATGGAATCCAGTCGGACTAGTCTGATTATAAAATTACGTTCGGATTCCGAATACAACTAGGGTAACCCGGTCGAGCCCCGACTTTGACCTGGTCAGTATTTCAAGTCTGACCGAGCTCTAGTCAGGGAAGCGATACAAGCTGGGTTTGATCCCGAACACAACCAGGGTAACCCGACTGGATTACCGACAGGATTTATGTTGAATTTCCAGAAATGCTCAGAAAAGTGTTTCTTTTAAATTAAATATATCAATTATAATCTTTTAAAATATGAACAAATAAAGCCATCAATTGTATATCAACTGTAAATATGTTAAAATTTAACAGTGTATACTTAAATGTTGCATTTTGTAATGAAAAACATCAAAATTAAACAATTTCTTATGATTTGCATAATTTAAGCATTATTACACTTTAAAACGTCTGATGTAATTTGAATATTGACTCTGGGTTCAACCTATTAAAATTTCAAATACTCCTTTGAAATTTTACTCCAACAGATTCTGTGCGACTTTGCAATACTCCATTAAGAATACGGTAAATCAATGAACGCAAATATTACTTGCGCATTGAAAATTTTCTTTTTGTTTGACGAATAAGAACAGTGAAAGAATAATAATGAAACATATTTTTTTCTTATCGTTACCGGAAGTAAGTGGACGCTGGGTTGTCGTGATGACTGGTTTTGCCTCCGAAATCACCTCGGTATTGACTTTTTCAGTGGTTGGCGGTTTTATGAATATCCAACCATCAGGCGTCGTAATTGAGCTCGCATCTGTTTCCGTCGTTTCTGAAAAATAATCCCGTAATTCAACGTGCCGATCTTGGTCAACGTCTCATTTCTTTAACATTAACTTC
This sequence comes from Trichopria drosophilae, assembly GCA_030407085.1. NCBI lineage: Eukaryota > Metazoa > Arthropoda > Insecta > Hymenoptera > Diapriidae > Trichopria > Trichopria drosophilae. Next base: position 66,456,530 of record CM059586.1, on the reverse strand, counting down.
CTACAGAATTAATGCAATATAATTTTTCATACAAAAGTTCTTGAAAATAACTTAGACAAACTAGAAAAATCATATAACGGGACTTTCATCTAAACAGTATACAGCTTCAAAATAAATGTAATACAAACGAAAAGAGATATTTTGAAGAAAGAGAATAAAACAAGCAATTAGATAGAATAAATTTTAGTGACAAAAAATACGGTAAAAAGAGTTAATATATTTTTATTTGTGATAAAAAGTAATGGTGTATATAAAGAAGATGAAAACTTAATGTTTATGTGAAAAATAAAGGAGAAATGATGAAGAGGGAGAGAGAGAGAGAGAGAGAGAGAGAGAAAGGATTTATGAGATTCCCACTGGAGCATCGGGGACAACTGGATAAAAACAAATAATACGCAGGAGAGATTACGGTGGCTTTTAAAACCGTTACTACGCCCTAGATCAATAGAATTTAAAAATTATGTTAACAGCATCATTGATAGATAAACGAAAACTATTTTCGGGCGGAACACTCGATAGGCTTTAAGACTGCTATTCTTTAAGAAAAAAAAATATATATATAATTCTACTTATTTTTTGCTTTTGAAAAAATATTGACTACGGCGGGATCAATATGTAAATTTGCTCACATAAGATGTTTAGTATTAATTTTCGATCAATATATATATTGAATATATGAAAAGCCTTTTCCGGTTTAAATCTAATAAGAAACTTTTATCCTACTTTTCCAATCTTCTTCCCTAACTTCTCGTTATTAGATAAAACACGAAGTGAGCTCAAGTAAGACTACAGTATTTTAGGGTCTACAAGTTACTGCGTTGCATGTAGATCGTATAAAATGTAAGTTAATGAATAATAAATATGTTAAAATTATTCTTATAAGGTATCAATCTTAAATTTATACCTAATTTTTGTATCAAAGAAAATCGATATATTAAAACTTTCTGCTTATATGAATAAAAAATTATTTATTTATGCTAAAATATAAAAATCGATTGAAAGTATTATTAACATTAATATATATTCTTGATAATAAATAACTTTTATCGCAATAATCTTGAAATCCTCTTATAAAATAAATTTATGTATGAGTTGTATAATGAAATGAAATGAAAGAAGTCAAAACATATTTTCAATAGATTTGCTTGTGACCTTTCACCATCATATGAACCAAAAGCCTTTAAAATCAATTTAAATAATGTTAGACTATACTTGATATGAATTTATATCTGAATGACCCAACATTCTGTACAGAATATGTTGATAATCCATAAGTATTATTTTATTCACTTATGCATAAAAACACCGGCCGTGAATGGTACCAAAAAAACATGTCAAAATTTATAACTCACCTTGTACAGTAGTCGTCCATGCAGTAGTTTTTGTCGGTACGTCTGTGATATCAGAATTAGAACTCCACGTGATTAATCCAGGAGCATGTGTAGTTGTAAACGTAACTCCTCCATCGGTTTCATTTTGAGGACTCTTTGGCGGCAGTATTTCATTAGATAACGTGGATCCCAGCAATAAGGACTGCGTTGTTTGAGTAAATGTAGGCTGACTAGACGTAAGTATGGAAGAAGTATGCAGTGGCGTAGACGTGGAATGAATCGTCGTGGATGGTTTCGTTTGTTCGCTCGTTGAAATTTTCACTTTTTCTGTTGTTACTGCAGGTGATGGTCGTACAGTTGTTGCAGTAGTTGCAAAAGAGCTTGGAGTTATTGACGTCAATGGCTCCAGAGTTGTTTTTACGGTCGTTGTTTTATCTATTGGTTTTTTCGTAACCGGTTTCGTTGAACTTGTGAATGTAACTCCTTGTGACGTGTGAGTTACTTCCTGAGTTGGAGATACTGGTTTAGGTGATGCACTAGGTTTTGTAGAGGATGTACCAGTTGAAGCGGTTGTGGTAGTCGTTGGCCGCTTGGTGGATGCAGCAGGTCTTTTCTTTGTAGGCTTCGAACTTATTATGGGTCCATTTTCACTTGGCCGAACTGTAGGTTTCCCTTTAACAGGAACTTTTGATGAATTTGGTTTTGTATTACTTTGAGTTGTAACTGGCCTCTTTGTTGTTTGAGATGTTATAGATGGTTTCTTTTTAGTAGGCTTCTGTTCTACGAGTACAGAACTTTCTGTTGGATTGGTTGACGCTACACCCTTGGTTGTGTTGAACGGTTTAGAAGACGTGGTTATCTTAGTTGGCGAAATTGGTGTTGTACTTGATACAGGCCGTTTCGTAGATGTTATGGGTTTCGTCGAAGAAATCGGTTTTGTAGAAGATACGGGTTTGGTTGAAGTCACGGGTTTGGTTGAAGTCACGGGTTTGGATGAAGACACCGGCTTTGTCGATGATGGAGGTTTAGTCGCCGTGATAGGTTTTGTTGAAGAAACAGGCTTTGTCGAAGAAATTGGTTTTGTCGATGACACAGGTTTTATCGATGATGCAGGTTTTGTTGACCCACTGGGCTTTGTTGAAGTTATTGGTTTCGTAGATGAGATTGGTTTTTTGGAAGTGACTGATAAAGTTGTTGCAGTTGATGGCTTTTTCGTGACTGCTGTTGAGGAAGTGATTACGACAGTATCATTTAAACCATGTGCAGGGGTTGGCTTTTTAGTAGGTGGTTTACTTGTAGTTGCATTTCTTGGTGGAAATCTGGTTACGAATGCAGGTGGCTGTGTGGTGGTTAGTACAGTGGGTTTATTTTGAATGTTTGGTAATGTACTAGCTGTCAATCCAACACTAGGGACATTGTCAGCTTGTGTTGTAAAGGGTAGATTAGTTAAACTTTCAGTAACAGAAGCAGTAGATGCAGTTATACTGTTTAATTTATCTATTGTAGAAGAAATCGTACTGAATGACGACGAAGACGGACCAGACGGAGTTGTTTTCAAAGGTAACTTAGAGATTGGGGACGTTGACGTCAACTGAGGTTTTTTCTTCAATTTAGTTGTTGATGTAAGTGGATCTGAAGAAACGTGAGAGGTCGGCTTTATTTTAGGCGCTAATGTTTCTGTACTAGTTTCTGAATTTACATCACTGATTGTACTAAACGTAGTCAGTGGTCGTTTTGGACTTTCTGTTGATTTGAAAGAAGATGGTATTGTGCTTGGCGGTGTTATGGCATCTTGCGAATTATTCTGTATTGTTTGATAAGTTGATAGCTTCACAAATTCTGTACTTGTTTCTAAACTGGTTTTCTTCGTTACAGACGTTGTTAATCCAATTTTTGAAGTTGCGATCTCCGCATTTTTGGTCGTTAAATAAGTAGAAGAAATTATTGGCTTTTTCTCGGAATGTGGTTTAATTTTCGCGAAGTACTCAGGAATGTCGTTACTTTCGATTGAATTCGGAGTTGTCGCAAATGGTTTCGGCGGAAGAAGATTATCTTCGATTGTATTTTCATGTTGAAAGACGTCTGGAGTGTCGTTAATTTTGCAACAGCTTCCGAAATAAAACCGATCGATGCATGTTCCTAAATGTGTACCGTTTGCTTTCATACATGTGAACGCAAACATACATACGCCAGTCTCGCCAGTTTTTCTTGACACACAAGGCAAGTGTCGGATATTCCGTCCAGTTCCTGTAGAAATAATTCATAAACACAAATTAATAGAGGCAAGTAAATCGAAGACGACGAGTCTTCATGTAAAGTGTTGTATAATTCGTAAATGTGTATGTTGTAGCATTATTTTACTATTTTATAAATTGTTTCAAGAAGTAATGAAATACCAAATTATGCCATCAAATGTGCACACTATGGCTGGTTTGGTATTTAATAGATTCTATTTTCAAAAGCTATCGTCGAATATAATTCTAAAACTGGAAAGCACAGCTAGATCTTGCCAAAGAGCCCAAATCATAATGATAATCTGTGCTTCTATATATATCGAAATAAACAGAATGTACATAGATTGTAAGAAATGACCATGAATTCCGAGAAGGTCCAGCTAGGTTTCAAGGCCGTTGACGAAATAGGAAATGTACCGATACCCAGCTAACAAGGAAAATAACAGTCGGTACGGTATATAGCGTAAAGTGATGGATATCCCGTTAAGTTTTTGAGTAATTTGAGGTTGAAAGTGACCAATTTCATGTCACCTTTAGCGCAGAGCGTGAAGCGAGGAATGCCACCACCAATGCACTGACCCGTATATTTGCCGGGATTTCCAGTTTAACTCGGTGGGGGTCACTGCATGGAAGATATTCGTCATCCTGTGCTCCACATTACACCAGATACATATCTGATCAACTCCAGTTACAGATAACGCGAAAAATATTTTCCCATAAATGTATAAAATAAAACATTTTATCGTTGTAATTGAGTCTTGCATAAATTATGCAATAATAACATTGTACAAAATTGAGTAATGTAACGTTTTATAATGGGACCTACACATCAAGACTACGTGAACAGAGCATGTTCGTAAGATTTGTTATAATTCAATGATATAAGAACCATATGTCGCAATCGTTCACATGAAATGGTGTCAAATTCCTGTTATGCAAATGCGCTGTAATATAGCATGTTACATGTGAGAAAGTCTTGTGTGATGCGACGATAGTAAAGAATTGATTGAGTTCGGTTATAAATGAACGGAAATCTAAATTTTTGATGTTTGAGAAGATAAAAACGAACATTTAAAAATGTAATGCAATTAAATGTAGATATAGCAATGTTTAAATTTCTGCACTGAAATGAAATCGGTACACTATCACTATATAAATTATTGCATAAAATGATAATGCAATCAACAATTCATTTTTAAATATCTTACGACGCATTATGTATTTTTAAAATCTCCTTGTATCTTAAAGGTTGGCAAAATATGCACTTTAAAGAAGCGCCGAGTGACAATAAAATTCTGTATCAAATTTCGATTATACATTATCATATTCCAATAACTGGAAACCTATTTTGAACAAAATTTAACATTTTATATACGTTTCCAAACGTAAGTAGGTATTACGATTCTTAACGTCACAAAATGTAAAATGGCATTGACATTTTTTAAAGTGTAACATTCGAGCACAGATTATTTTGTTTTTATTTTTTTTAGTGATTTATTACGTTTTCTCCGATATTTAATCTCGCCTGGGAAGCCTCTAGGGAAGATCCGCGTTAGGTAGAAAACGTTGGGTATGAAAAATAGACGACAATAAAGACTTTGTTCTCTATTTCTCTACGTCGAAATTGAAATGACCTTACATTTTTTTACATATTCTAAAGTTGAAATAAAACGGATCATTTGAAATGACGTCAGGTTGTAAATTCTATCATTGGTCAAGCAATGGTATCAAGTGTTTTTTCCTGGATTGAAATTTCAGCAAAATATCTTGGAAAACATCAATTGTCAAAACATCAGTTTTCTTATTAACCGAGTCAAGATTTGTAGATTTGGAAAATTAATTTTTCGTATATTATTTACATCCGTTGTAGGGTGGTTGGTGTGGAAATCGATAATATAGAAAGTCAATATTTAAATGTTTAACATTTTGAACTGATTTAATCATTTCTGTCAGGGTTGTGTGATTATCAAATATTTATCCAATTTGTTGAGGAACTTTGTGGTACATCTGGAATGTTGTTTATCGAATCTACCACGGATGTTTGAAGTAAATAAAGTTTCGTGTTTTATCGACGACTAGCTTACATTTATTTAAATTCTCATTACTTCCCTCTATAATACATTTCAGTTTACCGATTTGTTTATTCACCTTAGAGAATAGAACGAAGAATATTTTAATGAATATTTAAACAATATTCTCCTAAAACTAAAACTTTATTTGATCTGAAATTATTCAAAATATTCGGATTAAACATCGATTCTAGATGTGGTGCCACTTAAAATTTGATCAGTATCGTTGAGGCTACTCAAATTTGATGTAAACACATTAACATTTATAACAACTGCAGGAATTTAAAATTGTATATTAAAAGTTATAATTTAATAGGGTAATTTCACTGTTAAGACTAAATATTATTATTAAAAGGTATATAGTTTATGCAAGTATTTTAATCACTTGTAATAACTTGTAATGAGTGTTATGAGTTCCCTAATTTTACTGCTTATATTTATATATCGATCATTACGTTATGATGATTGAACTATATCAATTTATCAGCAAAATAATTAAAATGTTTAATTTAAACCGTCGTTACTTTGCAGATAACTCGGATGAGAACTCTGAATTAGTTAATTAAATCTGAATAAAAAGTGAGTCTTTTCTCCCTTCTTTTCGGCGATATTTTGCATTTACTTAATGTCTTACTTTTAAAGATTTCATCTAAAATGCCGAATACTTTGCACAATCTGGAGAGGCAAATTGTGCCATCCAAGGCCCATTATCAATGTACCGTTAAATTCTCAAGCTTGATGCTCGGGTCAAAAGTGGGTCAGAGTTCCGACTTAAGTACCTGCATAGTATTATGTATAGCTATATATTCCTATACATATCATTAGTTTTCTTTCACATCTAATTTCAGTATACTGTATCGTTTACGCAACAGATTGAACAGTTTTAATGGACCATATTACTGCAACAATTACTTTTACGATTTGTAAATGATTAACGCAAATTTTAGAAATATCTTGAAATAAATAAATATTTGTCTTCAAAATACTCTGAAAGCGACATTTTTTGTGAACCTAGAGTTTATTGTAGGAAACAGTGTTAAATTAATTCTAAGAAATTTTCAATTTTAATATACAAATTCTCATTTCAATATACAATAAATAAAAGCTTACAGTTTGATAGGAAGAACTACCTAAATATTATATGATAATAATATGTAAATGTAGAATAAGTTTATAAAATAATTGTTCATTGTTGACGTTTTGGATATAATACGTTACGCATATTGAATATAAAATTAATTAAAAATACTACCTGACGGAATACGTAAGTAAGGGGGTAAATTCAGTTTACACGATAGAAGTTTAAATTAACGTTCATTATATATAAGCGTAATTTAGTCTCCAGAAATACAAACCATTAAAAACCATTATCTAAATATGTTAATAACTTTAACAAAATATGTCATATTAACGTCAACCACATATGTAATTTATTTCTCTCCAGGAGAACATGCCGAGGAATGCTTATGCACAGTTTAAATATTATTTGACTTCGTGAATAAAAAGCTTAAAAGTCATTGTTTTCTGGTACTAAAAGTGTTAGCAATTTCATAGGGATTTAAGGGATTATCCATGAAATTAAATAACAATAAATTACGTTCAGGATTAAATAATGTCTTAGGTGAAAATAACTATTGAAGCAATAGTGCCGACGTTATTGACTTCTGTGTTCTAGTAACAGTAATTTCTGTATTGGAACAAATTAATATATGTTAAAGTATAATAATTTATATACTTTCAAATTAGAAGCTTGAGGTTATTTGTAAAGCTATTTTAAACGGTTGTAATGTAAAGCAAATATAAGTTAATTGATTCATTATGTAGTTTTTAATCAATAGCATATTTTTGTTTTTATTCTATAGCATCCCATGAACTTAAATACAGTTACAGTAACATCCACTATATACGTAGTGGAACGGTAAATAATCCGTTTATTTCTTATTCGAATATACCCGCGTTTTATGACGCTGAGTGCTTAATAGATGGCGTTTTTCTTGCAAGTACAGGAGATCGCGAGAACTTGCATAACAAACATACTTCAGCTGTAGTATAATTTTTCAAGCTAAGTCATTCATTTTTTATCACATGAGATTCGTAATTGTCGACCCTGAAAAACTCCGAGTAATAATTTTCAACTAAATTACTCTGCACTAATTTGCAATAAAACTTTTTTCATTCCTTATTTATGATCGTTTTGTTAAAAAAAATATTATTTATTGATTAATATGCCCACAACATCCTCATTTTACCGTTAATCATCAAAAATATTATTTTTCTTTGACGGAAAATAAATTTTAATTACTTGCACGAAAATGTCAAGGGAGTGGAAAGCAGGCCTTATCTATCCTCTTGGCTTAATACATTTTTTTTTAAATTAAAGAAAGATTTAAGGAATCAAACAACTGAAGGTACTATTTATAACAGTAAAATCTCAATAGTTAAATCTCGACCTCGATAATCTTTCATCATAAAAAATTATTTGTTTTTCATCGCACGGGTCTTTATCGATCAAAAATGTTCATGACAAAATTAAATAATTCGAAGTGAAATTAAAAAAAAATTTAAAAAAAATTATATATCCCTATATTTATTAATCAAAGCAACAAATTTTTATACTATGCGAGATTATGAGGAAATCCTCTAACCTAATGTACCGTTAGCCAATAATCGAATACGGAAATGTCGCACCGAAATACTTTTATTAATAATCGTGCTTGCGTAGAATTAAAACAATTATATCAAGATATTTAGTTATTTTCATTTTTACGATATTTGGATGCATTTAGTTTGATATGTAATGGAAGAATCTTTCTTACAAAATTTTAGCAAATTCGATATAAGACATGGTTTAATATAAAATATCTTTGTACCTAATTCAATCTCTAAATCAAACAAAAAGTGTATATGTTTCAATTGCCATTAAAAATGCAATAATTTCAATTTCATTTGTGTTTAATTTCATTTCTTTTTACCTTTATTTTAACAATACAGACTATACCAGATTAACGAGTCACGCTTCATAAATTACATTCCCTGGCAATTACTATAATTGACGAATATCAAGTTATTGATGAAAGTATTATTAGATTTGGAGAGATGCATTTATTATTCACATAATAATACTACGTCAGGTCAAATGTCAAATTATAAAATCGAATTCGGGAAGGAGAACCAACGGTTCTAAATACTAAGAATGGAGAAATTTGATTAAACTATTTAAATAATTCTTGCAATATCAATTTTGCTACAGTTTTAATTAAAGTGATGATTTGTAGTTATTTTGTAAATATAAATACAATTTCATTTATTTATTGAACTGCGAAATTGTTGAAAATGTTGTTATCGATTTTTTAATCAGATTATTAACAATAATTAGTTAGGAACTATTATTAATTGTGTTACAAATCAAAACAATTATGTAATAAATTAATGACATATAATTTCTAGATTTCGCGGTTTTATCTCACATTTTCTTTTGTTTTTTGGATCTTAAAGTTCTGTAATAAAAACAATGTGTTCCTATGTGCATTATTTTTTTACTGTGAATATATAATAATAAATTGTGAAAAAGAAGTTTTAGATAGAGTAATGGTATTTCGAGAAAATAAGAAGTCATTTTAATGAAAAGACAATACAAACGGTCCTTTTATTTAATATTTATTGAAAATATTGAAAACTGACAGTTACGAGTAAAACTGGATTTTTTTGACGTGAGATTGATTACGCAGAAATTTAATACGAGAAAGATAAAATTATATTCCAGGTAAATAACGCTGTACAGATTGTCTGTTAATCTCGACTGATAATTATTAAAGAAATCTACTAGAACTTAAAATAAAAATTCCAAGTATATAGTCCAGAGAATTGTCTATCGTTCATTGTTATTTCTTATATCACTAACGTCAATTGCGGTCATTGTGTATTTCGAAAAGCTAAGAACAATCTAATATTTTCACATCGTTTACACTGATTTTCTCTCAAAAAGTAATTGGCTTATGGATTGTCAAAGATAACGAACTCCCACAATCGTACGCCGGAAAATCGTTGTAAACCTGAATGCGCCAATGACCGGCTGTGACCTGATTGTAATGAAATGTAAGGAGTCTGCTGGTACACGTATATATATACCACGAAGGCCAAAGTCAGTTACAAACATGGAACGTCACAAAAATGATGAATTTGTTGAATACTAAATCATTCTAAACAAAAATAGGTAAGTACATATATGAAAAAAAATTCTGCGTTATGTTCTTAGTTTCAAGAAATGTATAGAATTTTTAATTGTTGTGATACATTTTAGGGGTATGTATAACAAAAATTTCGATGAACTATAGCCAAACATTCGCTTTTTTGTGATACGAAAAATATTTTGTCGAAATAACCAAATATTTGTTATGGTAAAGAGATGTTCGAATCTAGTAATTATATTACACGTGTATTCTAGACCCAACCATATCCTATTTCACTTTAGATTTCGAATGCAAATGTAGTAGAAAAATTTCACTCGATTCAAGATTCGCGCTATTCAAAGCACGTTTAAAAAGAAAGTTTTTGCGTTGATGACTAATGGGCAATATTATTTTGATCGCGGTCGTTCAATTTTTATCGTATAAATCATAAAGAATATATTTTTGTAATTATACCTTAAAAACTATCAATACAATAAATTTATTATTCTTGAATGAAACAAGATAAAATTACTACAGTATAAGATATGAATAGGGGGAAATGAGGTAATGCCGACCTACCAAAGCAAAATTTATTTTTAATGTAAAGAAACGAATATCAATCAGTCGGGTTGGTATATACATTTTCAAAGTGTATTTAATGGGATACAAAATTTTGTAAGATTATATGTAATTTTGGAAGCAATGTCTTGTCATTAATATAAAATGAGCCAGTTTTCCGCTCTTCCAAAACATTAATAAATATAAACCGAACTGATACATGTTCAGTGTTGAATGCAAACTATGATACCGATTGTATTTCATACAATTTGAATAACATTTTATTATATCTATTTATACACGATAATGTGAATGTCTTATAACTATCCCATTTTCCTCTATGTCTATGTTAAAAACAATTGTAACATCTGTCCTTATATTACATATTGGCCGAGAGAACTGTAATTATAAATGTACAGAATTTAAATAATCAAAAATTGAATAATAATAATAGTTGTATTATTATTGAAAATTCCTTTGTAAAATTTAAAAAATGTATAAAAAATTAATACAATTTTAGAATTCAAACCAGTATTTTAGTGGTACTCTTTAAATTTCTTGTAGTAAATAGTGAAATTTGTATTCTTTAATTCCCTCAATCTTTAGATGTCAGTCTACCACGAATGACGCTTCAATCCAAGAAATTTACATTTATTGGATTTCGAGTATGGATGTTTTACGTAGTCCTTTAGAAAAGAAGTTCGTTCTACATTTTACGTTTTATTTTTAAAAAGCAATTATATGTTATAATATAGCTGATTAAATTTATTATTTCCTCGTTTTCATCCTACTCTTCTGAAGTTTGCGTTTTTGTGGCACACTTTCTCGAACATTTTTGCGCGTATTAATCGTTCGTATGTATATGGAGACATTGACATCCGTCACTTGGCAAAGAAAGTAACTGTTGCGCTGAGCATACCAAAGCCTGCGTAAATATACATATGTATTTTACTTAATAGAGTAATTTAAGATTATTGTAGTGATAACTAGAGATAAGATATGTTAGTAAGCTATTTTTTTAATTTACATCTTCTCGTATTCTTCTTTCGTGTATACGAATTATAAAGTGGAAATAAAAATGAAAATAAGATCCTAAAAAATGCAAATTTACATGTGAAAAAAATTTAGACAATTTAAAAAGCTACTTTATATATTATTTATAAATAGTTGATTAAATGATTTTATTTATTACGTTAGTCTAGTGAAAAGCTTATTTTGCTTAAATTGAGTAAACGTTCAGACTTCATAGCTTTTTCATACAGAAAAACTGACTTCAAAATAAAAAATTTGGCTAAACATAAATCATTTCTTTGCAACGATATTTTAAGGCCAATCATCCCCTTATTTTAAGAGCAGTAATGTAAGTTTTAACAAATATAAAGCCTTACTTGACGATGAATTCCTATTATTCAAACAATTTGTGATATAAACAATTATACAATTTCTAACACATAATAATGTATAACATTTAAAAAATAAGTTTTTCTGTATGAAAATAAGGATGTAAGCTTAAAGATGGACATAATTGTTTCTTAAATAAAAGGTTCTATTGATGTGAAATATTATTATGCTTAGATTTTAAACTTACAATCTTAAATATTTTATTTCTTATATTTTAATTATAACTTTTCGACAAAAGTTATGGATTCACTTTTTAGTAAAATTAGGAAAACAATCCTTTTATTCAAATGCGAAATAAATAAGTTAAAAAATTACGGATTTCTAATGTAAACAATGAATCTTGAAAACGAAGAATCTTAACTAAACGCAATTCTAAATTCAATTGATTTAAAAAAAATCTATAAGATCCTCTACTTCTGGTTCAAGTAGTGTCGAACAAAAAATTTGTGCTGTCTTGTGTTATTTTTTTAGAAGTACCTTCAGTGATTAATTACACAGACCGCAACATTTTTTAGGAGAGATAAATTGAATCAGAGGTACTGGATACCATAGATTTTTGGTTGCTGAAAATAAATTAGTGGACCAAGTTAACTCAACGTTTCAGTTTTTTCACATATCCTTACCTTAAATTGCCAAAGAGTATATTTTTGAATATTTTTCGGATCAGATATCTTAAAATCTTGACGTGATGGGTCAAGTCAAATAACGGATTAGGTTTTAGCAGCCAAAAATCTATAAGATCCACTATTTCTGATTCAAGTGATCTTGAAACAAATTTTTGTTGGTCCTGTGTTATTGGTAAATTGGAAGAAAACCACATAGATAAAATATATGCTACAGTAACAGCCAATTGGCAGGATAAATATGTAATAAAATCATAAAGTTATTCTTATTTATTTTCATAAATATATTACAATGTATGCAATTATTAAGAAAATAATAAACGTAAGATTTATAACATAACCAAGAGGTGTCGCAATGTGTTAAGTAAACGTACTTACCACCGGAAAGAAATTGCGGTACGTAAACAGGACTGCTGAGTGCGAAGTTATGCAGCATGAAATTGCAGATAAGGACGGCTGCCCAGACATGCCTGTGTCGTTGTCTCATCTGAAACAATAGAAAAAAAGAGTCCCATGAAAAGCGACGTTAGTGGTCCTGCCTTCCACGGCTAAATTCGTATTTAAGCGAGCATATCTAATGATGATTTCATAATGATTTCCGTGGGGCTGCCAATTGTTACGGTATGCTATCTCCCAGTGCAAAAGGTATACAAGGTTGTACCTGAGAATCTTCTCACAGCATTGACGAACTTCGCGTATGGCCGTCATTGTCAGAGCGGAGTCACGCTATAACTATATGATTTAAGGCCAAATGTGTTCCTGCTTTACCATTGAGAAAAAAGTGTTTCACCACGCTTTACAAGGAACAGTTTATTCCTCATTATTTCGTAACCCAAAATTATAATATTTTTTTCTTTGCCTTTCGACACTGGAGAAACACATACCATATCTTTGGCGAATATTTAAGAGACCATTCTGTTGTATTTTCTATAATTAGAACATGTTTTAAACGAGTTGTATCTACTACAAGATCTAATTGATGATAAATTTCCTTCTTGTTCTCATTAGTTCAAACGTGTTGTTAATCTATTGGCCAGTTGATTCTTGCGTGGCTACTTTTTAGAATATCAGAATGTTCAGCTGACCTATGGGTAGCCGTGGCGTCATTCCGTTATTGTGCATAACACGAAATCGTTGCCACTTTTAAAAGTATATTATCTAGTAGTTAGCGTACTGGCTTGTATCAAAAAGCTTAATGAAATTTGTTTTTTTTTTCAAACAGTTTATGCTGCTAAAAACACGAGATTATTGATTTTTCATCTCGCATTGTGATGTATCACGAAAAAGTTTAATTTTTATGGAATTTTATTTGCGAAATTAGAACTGAAAATACATCAGTATATCTGTTAATAAGTATCTCTGACCGAACCTTGCTTAATGTCATTTAATGAGCAAATTTTAAGATTGTAGCATATATTTTTGATTATATGGAAATTCTATGTATAAATAAAAACAATATACAAATTAATTGTACCCCTATTACTTATGATGGAATATTGTATATCTTGAAAAAAGAATGTCGATACCTTAACTCCAAAAGCTGTCACTGGGAGACTGAGATTTATTTGAACTAGTTTGTCGATCTTATTTATAAAAATATGTACTTTTAGCACAATTTCTTATTTATTATCATACAAATTGTGAAAGGGACAGATTTGTAAATATGTGCATGATCGTTGTCCACTTTTATTTTATTATTCTATAACTGAAATATCAATCACTGCAAAGAGAATATTTAAAATATTTGTTTCGGTAAGTGTCAAATGAATGCTGGTGGATTTTTAATTGAGCTGAATTGATTACACCTAAAACAAGACGTTGAAATGGTTTTAGTCATCCTGGTGCACCTGGTGATTCTTGCATAAAAACTAGAATTCTTGGCAATTATACAAGTTGATGAGCCTACTCAGTATCATCTTTTGATTTCCGCTCTTGATCATTGAGTTTGTAAAAATTACTGAAATTTGTTTTAATTTTACTTTTTGTGTAAACCCATGGAATTTATACAATATAAATATCCAAATTAAAAAAATACGAACAATTATTTCCCTATAAGTTTATTTTTAACACATTTCTGTTATTTTTACTATCTTTAGGCACAGCTGTGCCAGGTAGTATAATTTTATAAATAAACAGAAAGGTTTTAGTTATATCATCATAATTATTTTACTACAATTATTACTACTATTTGATCAGTTTAATAATAATAGTCATCTCCCGTTCAAATATAGTATGCCAATCACATTTTAATCGCATTTATTAACATTTTTTTCGCTGTTGAAATATACATCTAGTCTCGATTAATAACATATATTAGTTAGAATTACGCATAATACTGCGTCTTTAACGGTATCGACTAAAATCCCAGTTATTACTGATTAATCACATTTCCGGATTTCAGCCGAAGCAATACGTTAGACAGACAAGTTCTATCTATTCTCGTTTTGCACTTATACGAGGTGTTATTATCATTCCGACCTATTTATTTTTAACAATTCCTACCACTCTATACGTATATATTTCTTAACTTTCAATCGCCCATACTATGATGATATTCCTTAAAGAAAACTGAATAAAAAAAGTTAATTTTGATTAGGGCTAGTATGATTTACGAATTTTATATCTAATAATCTTTCTTAGGCCGTATTAACCCTTTGCATTTTTTATATATATAGATTTTCAAACCCACTGTTCTAATCGCGGTTTTAAATCCTCTGATAAATACCAAGACTTCTTTCCAAAATTCCAAAAATTGATTGAGATAACCGTCGCATCCGATGAAAGACATTATTAAAAATCTGCCCGATTTTTTTATCGACTACATGTGTTTTTGATAACATTTGTATTGGTTCAATTGCTGGAGTTTGTTGGTTCATTCGTGTTATCAAACTTGATATTATGTCATAAGGTTATATCGACTTTCAATTACTGTAAACCAAATCGCGAAATAATTTAGATAATGATATACAATCTAAAGTGGATAAGAAGAATGTATTTTTTTAACGAAGCAGTGTACGTTGGATGTCGTTTTATTCTTTACAGATATCGCAACCTATTCATGGCACTCAACAACGGAAGTCATTCGAGTACGCGGAAGTTTGCGAAATTCGTTGTATAGATTTTTATTTTTGACTTTCTTGAAGCATGACCGAGATCCTTTGAAAAAGAACTACTAAGTGAGCGAATTCGAGGTCACTGACCAGATCCGGGAAGAGAATCGTTTACAGGATCGGTTATTCCGCTTCTGGTCAGTACATTGAACCAACTCCTAAGCTTGCAACGGCGATCATAGTAAAATGCGTATCGAGCATCTGACCGTCGTGAGAAAAAAGACCAAAGAAAATGAACCGCAAAATCCATGACGCTTTACGTCGATTCATGAGTGGTGACTTCCGCTTATTTCACGAAACGTTCCTCAAGTTTAAAAGAGGCATGTCAAAGAAAACCTAAAACCCACATCCAGTTTTTGCATCAAGTCGTTTTTTTATTCTACGGTACTTTTTATAACTAAGTAATTACCGAATACAAGAATTAAATAAAACATTTTCTATATATAAAAGATAGAAGAAGGTATGAGAACACTAATTTGTGTTCAGAGTTTGTTTATATAAAATTGCAAAAAGTCGAAAAATGCGAGACGTGGGAAACTAAACACGGTTTGACGCGCATTCTTCTTTTTAGCATAAGTGCTTACAGCATCTAATTCGATAATTATTCACATGGCGCCTCGTTAGTCAGACCTCATAAGCGGCAAGTCATCGAAAGTTTAACATCATTGGTTTCGATTGTACAATAAGGACAGTCATTCTCTTCACGCGGCACGTATCTTCCTTTATAATTTATGACTATTCTGAATCTTGATGAATACAGATCTTACCACATCCTTGATGATGCTACATGATATATATTATACACGAAGAATTGCGTATGCACGTTCTTAGGATTATTTATGTGTACAGTATTTGTGAATATTGAGCGAAATAGTGAGAGAAAAATATGCAATTTCACCTCCTGCCATATATCCTGTGTAAACTGATTTACTGCCTTGACATTCAATGGGTTCATTTTTATGCATGTATCCAGTCACGACTGTTAACATTTAAAAAAATTGTTTAATTTAAAAATGCGAAATTAATTCTGCAGTGAGTGAAATCATATCAGGGTAAAAGTGAATATAAAAATGAAATAAAAAGTGCGAATTATATTTCCTGAAAAATATTTGACTTACATCAAAGTGTGAATAACAGGATCAAGTCAATTTAATGCTCTATTTGTTATCTCAGATGTGCTTGGGAAAGCGAATTTTATTCTATTTTACTTTTACTTTGAATGTATAAATACGCATTTGTGCACTTTCAATTTTGGACTATTAACTTTTTTATGATTCAATTTCACATCATAACATTTAGATAATGTTTGGTGTTTTTTTTAGTTCCTAATACCTGATAATATTTAAAGAACGAAATACAAGTTTTGAGTTGATGTCGCAAAAGAACAAGCCAAATATTGATACATAAAGCATTTTGAAAATTTGTCAATTTTATTTATTAGTAAATTCGTAAGGATTTGATCAATTTTGATACCAGTCAGTTCAGTGATAGATTTGAATGAGATGTAATACAAATAAATTCGAGACGCAATCGAGTATATGGAGTTTCAATGTAATTGAAATTATGAAACTAGAACTGATAGTTTACCATAACTGAAACGAACCTTTAGTGTAATGTATTTTAATTCGACATTATTTTTTTTTCATTCACTTATGCCATGATTCTTTCAAGTTATATGATCTATAATTTATAAGATTATTTTCACAAAGATTTTATTGGATAATTACATGTTAAATCATATTTTAATTTGAGCTGTTTAGGATAATGTTGACATCTAACTATTTTGTTTTTACCTTATTTTAAAAATGCTGGATTTTCTAAAGTATCACAAAGCAATTAAAATTATTCTTAGATTATCTCTATATACTATTTGAATTAGAACGCAAATATATAAAAATTCTCATAACAGTTACCACACTTATTTGATATCAAAGGTACCAATGACGTTCGGCAATAATTAGTGAAAAGTTTACTTCATGTTTTTGATAAAAGTTAGTAGAAACGCAACGTTCTGCCAATCTCCGACTTCAAAAAACTCAGACATTTAAAAAAAATACTTTCATATCCTAAAAATTAATATTGTGTGTTAAGTTAAAAAAAAATCATCATAATATTGCCCAAACTAATCAATGGATTAAAAATTTATAATTTAACTGTTTTATTATAGTGATAATAGAATTAGGCAATCGCTGCCCAAGGAGATTTTAAGAGTGTAAATCACTACTAAGGAAATAAAAATGAGTTAATAATGGCCACTTATTTTACTTTGATAAATAAATAATAGGCACTTTGTTTCCATCAGAAATTTCTGTTTTAGATACGGCGTTACTTTTAAGGAAGAGCGTTATCTTTGACTTAAGAAGTGAGAGATGAATTGCTTGAATTTGAATGTAAACGATCGTCCAGAAATGTAAGTGACTCGTCGAAAATCGCCATTGTTCATCTACTCCTCTCCATTTTCACTATGGGATTGACTTTCAACCGCAGAATGAGCCAGATTTCTATGCAATCATAAATTTCTAGCCAGGCGATGCAGGTTATTTTGAAAGTTGTCATTTTCTCGGACCTAAATCCCCGTTAAAACCGAAAAATGTATACAATACATAATTAAAATGAACAATGCTCGGTTGTATACTAGTTTCTTCGGATATAATTCAAACGCTGTTATTTCTAGGGGTTTCAAGTAATTTGTTCCAGTTCATTTTAACTGTACATAAAAAAAATAGTTACTGTTATCCAGCACTGAACTTATTATAATTTAAATTCATTAACATTAATATTGATGAATCAATTAGGGCCTCAGTTAATTATTATTTTATATTTATAAATATATTCATATGTTTATAAGTTCATAATTTGCAATACCATATTATTGCTTGAAATGCATATGGTGGAAGTAAACCAAAATGTTTCGAGGGTATATACTTAATTTATTCATTATCATGGATTTTTGACGTTGTGGTTATGCATTTCTCTTCTCGTGCTACTAGGGTATGTATGGCGGTAATAAATTACCGCGGATGAATATGCGATCATGCTTATTTATTCTATTTACGCAGACCCAATGTTAATGCTGCACCTTCTGTTCAAAATATTCGTAAATTCATGAAGTTCTACGCTCTGTTTTCTGCAGTAAGCATACATAATCAAGAACTACCTGTACTAATATAATTTAGGTTAAGTAAAATAGGAATTCATTGATTAATTGCACTATGAATCAAAATAATGCGTATATTATAATATTAGCTTTTTCAAGTGCAGTGCATAATTGCAGTGGAATTCTATAATTAAAAGAACTAATGGACTAACAAATATTTTTTCATATATTGTTTTGAAGTTAAAAATACCAAAACATTGTTAGAATACGTACTTATAAAACCCAATTAATTTTTCCAGGAGTACAGTAAAGAAAAAAAAGCAGAGTACTCAAGTTCTTTAATATACTTGAATGAAAATAAAATCTGTTATTTTCACAAAATATTTTTGCCTCTATAATTACCTAATAATAATTTAATAGTAACATAACCTATAATGAACTAGTTAAATTTTGTTTCACATACAAAACTGTCAAATCGCTAGGTGTCAACGAAGAATAACATCAATCTCCCCTCCCACATATTATACTACTTGAATGGAAAACAAGTTATCGGTTGAAATTAGTTCGACGTAATCCGGAGGTGGTGATTATGACATGAAATTAATTTTGCAATGAAACATTCAAGGACCTATTGTAGACTTAACGACACAGACGCAATTACTAAATAATAAAGACGGGAATATAGTTTGGCAATAGATCGACGAGAAAGTCTTTCAGTAATTTCAGAAATCCATTCGGGCAGAGGCAGAATAGTCATTGTTAACTAACTGAAGCATATATTTTATTCTATTCACAAATAAGTTAACTTAATGTAAGGTAATTTATCTATTTATTGCAATTTGATATAAAGAAACAACACTGTGCAAAACGAAAATTAACAGATTGATAAATAAGTAATTTATCTCAATTTTACTTACATAATAAAGGCTTCTTAAATTTCATTGAGAAAACCATAGAAATCAATGAGTATATCAAAATAATAAAGAACATTATCACATCTTAATCATTACACTTCTTAATAGGAATATTCACGCTTTACCGACCCTTGGGTTTTTCAATACCGTTCATGTTTGTGGTTAACCAATTTGCAAACTTCATTAGTTTATAGAGTAAATACTCTAAGTCAGAATCTTTACTATCACATTTAAAATACTTTGTTATTCAGGGATAATTGACACTGACTACGTTTTCTCACAAGAGATTTTCACAGTTTCTGTGAATGGAATACAGGTCAATAAAATTTGACTGTCCTTTAAAACCAGGAATAGGTTAAAGCGTTTCTCAAGGTTTTTTGATGAGTTGTATCCGAATTTGGCCCCAAACGTGCCATAGTCTATTAAGCTTTACAGACATTCTAAAGTGAAAGTGCAAAAAACGAGTTTTTGCTATATTTGAGGTCATTTCATTCAATAAAAATAAAATTTTATTTTCAAAATGATCATCTATACGATATCGGAAAGTACCATTTTCCCCCTTCAAGGCCCATTTTGAAGTGTAAAAAATGTTTATTTATCGAGAAATCTGTTGAATTTACTGAGCTCAGTAGTTGATTTGCTGTTGCAGCCTCCCATAAACGCATAGTCGAAACTTAATACATTACAATTTTTTAGGTCACTAAATACAAATCTGAAGTCTGCTTTCCAATATTTAAAATGGAAGACGAATTAAAAAAAATGTGTCGGACTAGTTACAAAATTGATGCTACGGGTTTTTTGGACGCAGAAGTATCTGTGATCAGGCATATTGGTGCGACAATTTTGAATTTTCGAAATTAACTTATTACTATATTATAATAACAATAACTTATCATAAGCTATTATTAAAGCTAAGTTAATGGAAAACGTGAATCCGAGTAAAAATGAACCAATATGGATAAAAAATCATAAAAAAACAATTCTGGAAATGGGTTTTAAAACCCGTTTATAATTACAGTGTAATTTTCGACTATTTTCTGACTATTTACCGTTTGATTGTGAAACAATTTTTTAATTGTGATTTTATTAAGTAATTTGTATGGTTTTTTAAAGTTGCTGATAATATTTTTGCCTCTGAAGATGACTGCCTCCGCTATTTAAACACTAGGTGAAAAAATAATTTCCAGTCTGGCTTTTTATGATTTTTTAAACATATTAGTTTATTATGACTCGGATCTCCGTTATTCTCCATTAACTTGGATTAAGTAACTATTGAACAAACTACCGAGTGCTACATTTTTCCATGTTGAAAATTATCAACGATTCCTATGACCTTCTGATATTATATGACATCAAACATACCAACAAAATTGTTTTATACATATTTATTTTAAAATGCTTTTAAAACATGACGTGATGAGTTTCTTTGTGATCAGATTCAGATTCGGCATACTACAATTCTACCGGAAAATATTCTCTGGCATTTTATTCTTAATTCTGTCGACCAGTGATATTTTAGGCCTTCAGAAGCCTACAGATTAATGTGAAAAAAATTGTACTTCCTACAAATGAAGGAAATGAATGGATTAATGAACAAACCCAGTGACACGAAAGAGTATTCTGTTGATACCGAATGAGACAGGTATTGAACAGAACCACAAGGTTACTTTAGCAAAAGACGCTACCGAAGAGCCAAATATTTAAATAAGTCTAATAATGGAGGAACTTAAGAATCAAAATGTAAGACGATGTAATATTTCACCAAGGGGTACTACAAAAATAATCTAATAGAAAGCTATCTATAATGTCTTATATCGAGACATTGCAACGTTAAATATAAATAGATCACTACAATATAATTGTATCGCTCCCACGAATTTATCAATGAACCAAACTACAGTTGTGGATTTGAATAAGAAAGTCTGGAGCATGATATTTAAAATGGTCCAAAATAAGAAAGAAACCGACAAAACACTGAATTGAATAAATATATGCGACATAAGGAACCACACTATTGTGAAATAAATGTTAAATTTAACAATGTTCTTGTAAGATTAATAAAAAAAAAATGTTACTTCGTAGATTCTGTAGAAACATCTGTGCAGTATACAGAAAAGTGCAACTTTAGATATAAAATGTAAAAACACACTGAATTATCCATAAATTTGACATATACTTTGTATAAACTTTACGTATGTTAAAGCTACAGATTACTTTTTTAATGCATTGGATTCCAACGACAAAATTGAAGTTAAAACTTTTGAATACACAACGTAGATTTTTCAACAGATGTGGCTGTCATTCGCGGCCCTTTTATTCATTCACTTGTCTAACGTGTCATCAGCAAATCACTCAGGCTAAAAACTAGTATATTTATCACTGCCAAGTTAACAATTCCGACTAAGCACGTGGCCATTATTTTCAATCTAAGTTGTTAAATATGTCACAAGTTTCTATGATCACTCCACGTTTGGACAATTTCATTAAACTTCGCGACCTTGGAAGCTGAGGATGTACCGAATAGGTACAAGTCGAGTTGGTGCTCCAGGTATCGGAAAGGGATATCCTGATTTTCGTCGATGAGATTTTGGAAACAACACAATCGGTACATCACAAAAAGTTACAATTTTAAAAAGTTATTATAATTTAAAACTCACGTTTGCGATATTATTTTATAAAATAGA
Organism: Trichopria drosophilae; assembly: GCA_030407085.1. NCBI lineage: Eukaryota > Metazoa > Arthropoda > Insecta > Hymenoptera > Diapriidae > Trichopria > Trichopria drosophilae. The sequence goes on along the minus strand of CM059586.1, from coordinate 66,434,340 downwards.
AGAACAGCTCATAGTTTTGATGAGGAGCCGGTGGTGATATCGGTGTCCTCCCGAAGCGCGGCACCGTAAACTAAGAATGAAGGCACGGAACGGAAAAGTGAAAAGCTTCACCAGGTTTAGCGAGTGCGATAAACAGTTACTTTCGGAAACGAGGATGAGATTAAACTCCGCACGAAAGTCTGCCCTTTTTTCTAATTCTTCCTAACGGTTTCGTTCCGGGCACTTTCGTTTCGTCCCACCGGGCGGCTCAGCGACTCATGCGACATGTCCTCATGTGCAGGGTCCCCGGTATCGGTACCAGCGATGAGTCAAACGGGAGGGTCATGAGTCCGCACGGCATCATCGAGCGGCCGAAATTCCGTGAGCGTTGTACCGTAAGCTCGCCCGCTCGCGCGAGGCCACGGCCAAACGGAATATACCGTCCTACGCGAGTCGTACGCAAGAATTCGTGAAAGTCGATTCGTTGACGCCGGGTCGGTTAAAGAGTGTAGCCACTCCGGTACCGCTAGCTCCTCAGAATATAACGAGTTACTTTGGTCATCCGATGGCAACAAAAATAAAAATCGATAGAGAAATCATTCCGGCCCTGATACAGAGTCTACCACTGCGTCGTCATTTTGGTACGCGATCCAATATTTTGGGTGGCTCTTTGGCGCGATACATGAAATATTTCTAAATTTGTTTACATTTGTTACTTAATGGGTTACCTCCAACCTCCAAGCTTGTGATCGACATAAACATTTGTGCTTTGCCCAAACTTTTTTTAAATGCGCCTTAAGTTTGGGCTGAGCACAAAAACCAGGTTTGTGTTGCGCATATGCAAGTATTGCGTTGATTGCCTTGTTTCGAACCTAAACTATTTTTTCCGTGCACAACGGTACATTTTTTTTTCTCTTTTCTAGGTTAGGCCGTATTTGAAAACATATGCTTAGTCAAATAAATATGATAACAATGAAGAATGACCGTTTATAAATTATATTATTTAATTTATTCTTATTTATTATTATAGTTATCGGTAAGTAATAATGATAACCTAACGGTTATAGTAAGAATAATTAAAGGTTATATAAAAAAAAAATATCTATATATATAAGAAAAGAAAAAGGGAAAATGGAGTGGAATTAATTTTAAGAGGATAATGTAAAATAGCCGGGTTTATAATAATTGTTGACGTTTTAGACGTCTGAAGATGACCCGAATTCAGGGTTGAAACGTCAACGATGAAGAACGACTTTCAAAATATAGGAGTATCATTTCTTTTAAAAATCAATCGTTTTTATGAGTATATGTGTTGTTCTCGACCAGGATAACCGTTTTTAGAGGTTAGGACAGTTTTAGAAAACAAAAATCTTATTAAAATGTTAGACCATTTTATGCACTTTTGATTGAAACTCGGAATCAATTGCATTACATTTCCAAACTGAAAATACAAGTCATGAAGAATACAAATTTTAATTTTTTGTTAATTTTGTTTTTCTTTTTTAGAGCGGTCAATTTGGTTGTTAAATGCAATGTTGATATTAATCAATTTTCCATAACACTGATCGACAAAATTGTACTTTTTTATTTATTTATTTATTTATTTATTTATTTAAGTAAATTTGACGGGCTATACATATGATCCAAAAAGATCAACCCTTAACAATAACGAAAGTTAAAGAAGTGGCAAAGTATTTTTTCGTGCTGAAAACAATGGCGCTAGCAGAATTTTGCTATCACGTCACACTTTGGAAAAAAATGAGGTTTAATGTGGTTAAAAAATGAGATTAAATTTAACCACGTTCTAACCAAAATTCTGCTAGCGCTATCGTTTTCAGCACGAAAAATATTTCGGAAATGATACTTCGCTTGTCAAGGGCAAAGTCAGTGTCAGATAGTGTAATGGGTTAATGAGATGACAGGAACTGAATAGGTATGGTTAATTTTTTCTTCTGTAGGCATCTTGTCTGTACAATTTAGAATGACTTGCAAAAACGTTTTTTAAACATTTCATTTGACAATATGGGATGTTTCAATTAGTATTATTCGTCTAAATCCCGTAAAAGTAGACTTGATCCGAAAATGATTGAAGCGCAGGAAGATCTGCGATGCCAAATCGAGAATCGGATCATAAGCGGCTGAAAAAATCTTACAGCATATAGTCTATGAAACTCAGTTATTACAGACCAGTTACTTATCACGGTACCAAATTCTCTTTTTATAATAAACTTAAACTTTTAAACTATCCGTCTTCGGTGCCAAGTGTGTTCAAATTTGAGACCTATTTAGAGAGGAGAGGTTTTAGAGACACATCAACTTTGAAGACTTGTTATCAATTTGACTAATCTCGGGTTTAAAAATACTGCGAAAAAACATATCGTTAACCCTTTCGCTGTGATGAGAAAAATCTGAAATGTGGGTGAAAAATGTTAATAATTTTGTAAGCTACCAAAATTTCTGATATTGGATACACTTTTCGGGGTCGCAGATTACGAATATGAAGTCCATTTTTTTAAATTCAAAATGACGGATCCAATATGGCGAACATATTTTGTTTGAAATCGTTCGATTCTGTTGAAACCTGTTACGTGTTGAAATTGATTAAAAAATAAGTTTATTTAACATTTCATGTCCTGAGTTACGATAATATATTCACATTTACAGATAATTTAAGAAACTATCATACATTACATTTTTTTAATTTTTTTAACACTAGATGTGTAAGATAAGAGCAACACCATCCTAAATAGAAATACGATTTTTGAACACTGCCTAATTTCAGAGAACGTAATTTGCACAAGTCATGTATTAAGAAGAATGTATGTGTGATGTAAATCTACTTGTTTTTTGTGCTTTTTATCAATTTTTTTGAATGTATTCCATACTGGAAGCCCACTTTACAGAATGTACGTCTATAGACATACCCTCACACTCAAAGGGTAAAATTTCGAAAAAATGACATTTAAGCTCCTTTTTTAAAAATTGCAAAATAAAATCACGGTTTTGCCGAAACGTGATTCCGATTGTTGCAATTTAAAATGTACTTTGTCCATTTTGCTCTTTTCCGATTTTGAACCCACAATGAAGCCTAAAACGTAAAAATATTTAGAAATTTTACATATGGCGAGCAGATTGGTAAAAAATGCTCCCTTAATCCACTGAAACTTGTTAATCGGGGGTTTGAGAGGTCGCTGATTACGAACTTGAAGTGAGATTCCAATAATTCCAAATCGAGGACACAAAATGGGGGACCATTTATTTCACAATTTGTATAGTATCGATTGGTGGGCCAATTTTTCACCATTTTTTGTATCGCCCTTTGTCTTTGAACGCTCAAAGTTTACCAATTCTCATCGCGAGGAAATGGAGGATTTTGAGAATTATCACTGTAAATGTGATTTTTCTACCTCGCAAGGGCGATACAAAAAATGTTGACAAATTGGTCCATCCAATAGAATTCGAGCAAATTGAGAAAAAATGGTTCGCCATTTTGAATTATTGGAATCTGACCTCAGATTTGTAATCAACGACCTCAAAAACCCCCGATTAACACGTTTCAATAAAATTGACCGCAAAGTTTCTAGAAGAATTTAATTTGTGCATTTCGAATAGTGTTTCAATCGAGTTGCAAACGTATCCGCATTCAGAAAAAAAATACTTAAAATAACCAGAAAAGATGATTAAATATGCCCTTGTTATTTTTTCCGGTTATAATAACCAGAATTCTGGTTATTATAACCAGAAAAAATAGTACGGCCATATCTAATCAAGAAATTTTTTGAGTACAGCAAACGAAAATGTATTAGAGGTGGATTAAAATGAATTACTTTTAACGTTTTTAAATTCGTGGTTTTCTTTTTTTTTCCATGCTCCTTATTCAATGCATTCGAATTTATACCAAAGAATTAATTTACAAATTTGGAATCCACGCATATCCATAAATAATATTATCAAAAATAAAGCCATTTTGAATGCCAGTAAATATAAAATTATCAATTTGATGCGAGCCGTTTGAATCCATGTGCATCCAAAAATAATGTTATAATATTATTCTTTTACTCCGGTGCATTAAAAGAATGAAACTCGTGGATTTAAAATGAAGTCATTCCCAGCTGCTACTGGTAAATATATTGAGGTACCTAAATCGATAGTCAATGAAGTTTCAACACACACTTTTAGTTTTGTATGCAAATACAGCGTGTTAAGAATTATACGTCCGTTTCGAATATATATAATTTGGGGGGTAGTGAAACACATTGTTGTTTATGTTTTTAACATCTCTTGTGGAGCCATTAATTTATGACAAATTACAAGTTAGATATTGAACACGTGTTCACTGAGAAACGGATTAATTTAGTGCATATTCAACACATTTTTTATAAAAATTCGCATTGTTGTTATTTTCCATTGTGTAGAAAAAATATCTACTAAAATTCCCAAAATTATAATTTTCGATGAAAAAAATGAAATAATAGCTTTCATTAATGTCGAACTACAGTTCACGTTTACGGGTCCAGAATATTGTTATTTTGGAGTAGTTGAAGATAAAAACAAAACCTGTCTCGCAACCCCCTATTCTCCCTTATTAATTCTCAATGTAACAAATTATTTAGTTCATTTACATATTACATGAATATTATTACAATAATTAGCAAGTAGCAGTTATTTGTTCGGTTGTAATGCTAAAATTATTATTCCAATGTGTAAACATTCATTTATTTTGCTAGATTACTAGAAAGCATATATTATTGTGAGAGTACTGTGTAAAATCTACAAAAATTATTAAAATTTTGTTTCAAATATTTACAAAATTTATATTAATATTTGATTCGTAAGGTACCAAACACAGTCAGACTGATATCGTACTGAAAGATTTTTATATGGAACTACTCAATAGATCGAGCTATGGTAGAATATTCTCGCAAGTACAGGTAATAATATATAACTGAATATTTATGTACATTTTTTTCTATAACACATGTAGCTAATCGAAAAGATACGTGTGTTTTTCGTTACAGATAGTCTCCATATATACTGGTAGAGTGTAAAATAGCGAACCCAACCAAACACGGAATTAGTAATTTAAATTTATTTTCATTCTTTACATTTTTCATCAATCAGTAGAGCTCTTTCCGTGATCAAAACTAAAACGAACTTTCATTTTTTTTTCTTCGAATCAACATTCAATCTTCCATATTCGACGCATTCCATATTCAAATCAAATATGCTTTCAAATAATATCACAATTACCGAGTTGAAGTCCTCGCTCTAACAGTGACCCCAAATGGATCGTGAACTCGTCAATAATCCAATCAAAGTATATATTATAATTTCAATCATTAAGTAAAGTCTTTAACAAAAGTACGATGGATTTCATAACATTCATCGAAAGTTGCGATTGACGCGTCTGCAGCCGTCTTCGTGCATGTACCTCCATTTGGTTTAACGATGTGGGAAAACTGCAAAAAACCCACATCAGATACCGAATTATAAATATATACATTTCTACAATTATGAGGCAATTCTAACGCATTATTTTCTTAAAATAAGTAGCTATTGTGAACTGTGCGTAGAAATAAAGCAATTTATTTTATATATCTTGCATAACCTGCTATCACTTGATTAAAAATTATAACGAATTCTATGTCTGAATAGCATAACTATTTTCGATAGAAATTACAACCAGATTTTGGCAGAACAACAATTTTTAAACAACGACCAAAATATTTAACTTTATAAAAATGTACGTTTTTATCCGCGTTCCTGTATATAAAACTTGAAATACTGCATTTTCTTTACATTTCCAAATCCTTGAGTAAATTTTATGTTAACTACAAGTTATAACATAAAATTGCTCCACGAATTTTAAATTTGCTTATAATAATTAACAGTCCTTCGAAGGAGGACTCTCACTCGAATCGAAATGTCAAAATCATATTTTTTCTTCCTTCCACTTGAGGTAGAGCTATGTTCATAAAAAACAACTTAAAGCTGGATAAAACAAAATATTGATTTAATTTTGTGAAATAATAATGACGACAAAAAATGTCACATGATGCGAGTATATGATAATAATAAATTATAACGGTGAGCAATGATTGGGACGAAAGTTGCAAATAAATGCCGACACTTAAAGAAGATTTTTGATAAATGGACAATAGTAGTGAATTATAATGATGTACGATGAAGGGTGAGGACCCCTTATCATTCACTAGCATTATCTGCGGATATCTTCATTTAAAATTTAAAATTTACAACCCAACCATCGAAAAACGATTGAAATTGGATACAGACGGATTCAAATATATTCAATTACATTCGGAAGTCGTAAAAATTGAATCTTTTTGAATATAACCATAGCTTTCTAAACTACTAAATGCCGACGAACCCAGACAATTTAATTCATATTAATTCAGAAAAATCAGCTTGAATCTAAAAATAATTAAAAAATAATAATAATAAAAAGGCGCATAATTAGCTCCATAGAATCCATGTGAATCCAAATTCGCGCGCACTTTTAATCCTTTAACGCTCAAATGGCCAAAATTTTAAAGTCAACTTCAAGCCCGTACCTTTCAATTATAACCTGTGTGGAAAAAATATTGGGATTCATATTCTTGTGTGAAAAGGTATCATATTTCGAATGGCATAGCCAAATTTATCAATAAATGTCAGCAAATTGTTGCTTTTTAACAATACACACAAAACCTCATTTTTATTTAGTTTCTTTTTTAAAGGAATTTTTTTAACTATGTTGTCGGTACTTAAGAACATTCTAACCCATTCTCAAAAGCATTCACCTCCTCGTGGTGAGAATCGGGAAACTCTGGTGAATATGAATAAATCAGCGGCAAAGAACGCGTGATCGCCATCGGAAAACCATTGTACATTCGTCTAAAAGCGTGACTGAAATGTTTGGAGGCGAATTTTCGATTTTGATAATTTGATAATTTTTTACTGGAGAACGGCTGCTCTGAGCGAGAAAATGAATACAAGTATTTTTATTCCAAATATCACATAGAATACGGTAGTATTTTTTATTTTTCCTGAATCGCTATTTTTTGAGTTTGCGGTCCGCCATATTGGATCCGCCATTTTGAATTTTGATAAGCTAATAATAAATTTAGATATAATGATCCTGACAGTTCCTAAAACTATTGAATAAAGAGGTTTGAAGATTCCTGTCATTTATTGATATATTTGGCTATGCCATTCGAAAGATGAGACTTTTTTTTACACAATAATATGTATCCCAATATTTTTTCCACACGGGTTATAATTAAAAGGCACGGGCTTGAAGTTGACGTTAAAATTTTTGCCATTTGAGCGTTAAAGGGTTAAACAATTTTCATGAAATATTTTGTTATAATTACTTATTTTCTTAACTCATTACGGAACAAAATTTATTATTATTCATGATTTGTTCGTTGGAAATAAATGTTTCATGAATTCGTGAAAATGCATATTTTCTATGTTATTTTAACACTAATTGAATATTATTTTAAAAAACACCTTTTTATTATTCCAAAAGGAAACTTGGGCCGCATGCGGAGTGAGAGGCATTTTCGTGGATAGGCGTGAACCCGTCGGAATCCCTATGAAGTTGATAATTCGGAGGTACTGAAGCTGGTATACACCATAGATTCAAACTCATTTACAGATATATATTTGAACTAGGCATTCGAAAAAATTGAAACTGGAATGCACATAGATGTAAAGACGTTCACTGACACTGGCATAAATCCAAATGAATATTTTTGAATAGATTTATATCCATTTTAATGATGGATTCTCTTTTATCGTTTTACATGTAGGTGGTAACAATGAAAAGAAACATTTATAGTACATTCTTTTTTTTTAACTAAATCCAATATTCACCGAGAGTATGTTTATGTTGTCTAATTTATAGTTCTTATCAATTTATAAAGATAATGTTATGGTTAAAGTGTAACAAAAACCAGACATTGAATGACGTCAGCCAAACGATGTGATATCTTCCAGAAAATGAGTTTGTTCTATTAACATGACACCAATTAGTTGTTGATTCTGATAACATCTTCTTTGGATAAGAGATTCAAATTTATCTTAAGATGGGTAGAGTAATTGAAAAAAATGACTTGCGTACGCAGCAGAAAAGTTAGTACAGCGATAATCATGTGCACCAAGTATTACTCGAATTTATTAACCATATACAGTGAATTAATAAGGATTATAAGCCTCTACGGAACTCTTTGCCATTGTAAAGAACAGAAATATTCTTTTGTCTCATTTCATCCGCTGTGCGTTACAATCAAGACATATGATTTGGGTCAAGCGTTAACACCGTAAACCAGCGTAAGTTAAACTGCTTGATGCTCGCACAAACATATTCAAAACCTTGTCCGAGGCATGTTTCAGTCCTGTTTGTATTGACCTTCATAACATATCTATCTTACAGAAATATTGTAATAGCCTTCAATTGGAAAACGGAAAAATCATTCAATACTTTGATTGCAATCGTGTATATGATTGGAATGATTGACAAAATGTTAGACGTAATCGTGAAGGTTGGGGCAGCCGTGAAGCGTAGGATAATGATACTTATTGACAAGGCTTCAATAGTATAGTCTGACACATTACTATCATTTATTATTAGAAAAATTCTTTTGCTTTATTTAAAAAGTTGGGAACGTTTGTTATATTAATATTTAAAGATGCATCATAACTCATACCGATCTCCTGGGCGACTTTTTGTGAACGATATGTACTTTTTCGAACGCAATTTAATATGAAGTTCACTTGATCTTAAAAAACATAATATGATGTTGCAAAACTATTGTTGTAAATACCTATTTATTTACTTCATATAAGAAAATAACATAACGACATAGGCGATTGTCGTATATTGTATTGAAACTTGTGTTAACTCTAATTAATTTGAAGTAGTCATTATGCCGACAACTATTTGCTATCTATCAGACATATTTACTATTTTGTCATTAAGATTAATTTAATGTTTGGTATAGACCTTAGATTGTTGTATATTGTATGAACTTCGGAATTAATAGAAGAATGCCGTACATTAAAATTAAAAGAGTGCATTCTAGCCATAAAAATGCAACATTAATGCATTGTATTCTTCAAATTTCAACGCGATTAATAATAAAAATCTGATATCTGAGGATTACAGCAAACAACAAAACAGTGATGTCTTTAAATAAAAATAAACAGATGTTTTTTAAAAACAATATAATTGGTTTTCGATCTTGTAAAGTTTTAATCAAACGTTTAGGGGAACAGTTTTAAAGTTATTGGCTATTAAAATAAAACCACTTCGTTCATTTTAGAAAGCTTTTGGAAACACTGAAATAGACTTATGATGAGTGGACGTGCATGATTTACGTCGACAACATTGCACGGTCCCACTGGTACATCTATATCTGTTGCTTATGTGCAGTGTCAGTATTACAAAGAAGAGAAGAAAACTCTTATGACATGAAATCATAACATTTTGTATTCGGTACTATGTTCAGATTTGTTAGTGCGTAATGCCATTGTTTATAAATTTTGCTGAGTCGGGAATGTCTAGTCACGAATAATATTTAAAAAAGTAGATTTACACATATTTAGAAAATAGATTTAAAATTAAAAAATTGAAAATTCTTCTCGGCAAGAAATCATTTACAAAAATGGGCAAAGATATCTGCTTATATTGAAGAATAGGAATACATTGAATCTGTAACATTTATTGTTCCTTCCGTGAAACGTCGAATTTCTGGTATTATTTTGGGTGTAATATTCATAGATTGGAAAGTGATCATGCTCAGAGTACTGCAACTGTTATATTTTCAGCAAAATACTTTCTTATTGTTAGTTAACTGATCAATTGCGCTGTGCTAGAAATCAAATATTTGTTATTGTGACCTTAAAAAGGACTCAGTAATAGAAAGATTACAACTTTACTCATTTATGTGCGTTCTAAAATATCTTATACTCGTGTTATATAAAAAAATAATTTTAAAAGTAAGTCTAACGAGAAGAAGTACCGTGGATTTGCCTATATAAGTAATATGTGTTAGTGTTTAACTGTTTTTAATGAAAATAATTAAGGAACAAACGGATGGTAAACTTCCGGCTTCTTCGATAATTGAAATCCGATGTTTACTGTGTTTTTGTCTTTTTTTTTTATAAAATAACTTTCAAGGCGTCCTCGATTTCTCCCATTTTTTTCTGCAGCAAGAATGTTTGGGCGTTTATAGCCAAAGTCGTGTCAAGTTTCTAGTCTGTGGTGGGTTAAACCAGAAAATGTTTCACCGTTTTTTGCATGAGTATTTCTTTTGTGCTCATTCAATCGCGTATTGAGGGGTCTTTTGTTTGTCCAATATTCGATTTCTTACAGCGACAGCAATGAATTTTATAAACAACTCTACTTTGTTTCTCAAACGGTAATTGATCTTTTCTTATTTTAATCCGTGCAATATTGGTTTTGAAAGGTGCAGAAACAATTCTGATACAACTTTTATTTTTAAATAATCTAGAAATGGACACCTCATTGTTTGTATTATATATTTATTGTTATTACAGTATTTTTTAAATTTCATTTGAATTGTTCTGTTCATATTCTGTCGAGATAAGTTTTGTTACATGATCAATTAACCCATAGATCACACCAATTTTTTAAGATATTGGGTCAGTAGACTTGTAATGGAGGCATATTCCTGGACCAATTTTCTTTATAAAACCAGTCGAGTTTTTTTAACTGATTTTATTGCTAATTTTAGTCTATTCTATGTATCAAAATTTTAAATTACTTCAAAACATTTACTTCTTTATTTTGTGTGAAAAAGGTTGGATTTATGTTAAATTTATTTGCAAGTTCTAATTGTAGATTTGGGAAGACTGGCGAAAACACAGAGCCCATTTTCTTCCCTCCTATATATAACAGATCAACACAAAACAATTTTTAAAAAACCGTTGAAAGTACAACATTTTGTAAAGAATAAATAAGTAAAAAAATAGTTTTGGACATTGCGATTATCAAGACAAGAATGATTTGCAATATCAGCTGTCATTTAATGTCAATTCATTTGAAATTTTGATGGTTAGAAACGAAATGAGTTTGTAAACGGTCTAAAGCAAATGCTGTAATATTGGAAAAATACTGTAAAACTATAATAACAATCTGTACAATTACAATAAAATATTCTTGAAATGTTATGTCACTAAAATCAAAATAACTACCCTCAGAACTGGAATAACGTGTAACGCTCTACATGCAAGTATGCAGCGTTTTTCGGAGTATCACTGAATTGATATAAATGAAATTAATGTAACCCTGGTAGGAAATGAGTCTAGTTTCTGGTCAGTTTCTGGCCATTTTACTTAGTTTACACGTTAAAGGTATAGGAAATCTGAAATGAGTAACAAAAGAATGGATAAATTTCTACCAGGGAAATGATACTGTAAATGTGTGGTATTGGTTGGAATAAAAAAAGCTTTTAAATCATTTGTTTTAAGGATGTTGTATGAACATATGCAGTAAATTCACTAAATTATACGTTTCTATAAAAACTGCAATAAATATGATTCGCCTCATGATAGTTTTAAATACTTTAATCGATGAATTTTTAACTTCTAAACGTAAAAAAAAAATTTAATGGGAACAGCGCTGATGTCATCCGCATCTTTTTTCAGTTTGTTCAATTTTTACACGCAGATCAGAACAATCTTGCCTTCTCTATTTCTGTTACATGGTACAATATATATTAAATTATAAATTCGAAAAGTACATGCTACATAATTAATAAATAAAAAGTCTACCTTATGGCCGATTTATGACCGCTTAAGACCTCTTTCGACCACTTTACTACAATCAGAACATGACATGATACTAATACTAAAATACTGTATTTATATTTACAAATTCAGAATTTTCCTCCGTAAAAATCATTTTCATTCGTGCGCATTTGTATAACTTCTAAGTCGAACTAGAGTTTAGGCCCGCAAACAGATGAGTCTGCACTACAGCGTGACATGACTGGGCTATTTTGATTTTGGTTACATTTGTAGGTTTTTTCCAGACTAGTGGTTGGTCAAATTATTAACAAAATAGACCATGAAAAATCAGTTTTCACTCTTCCACTACGTAATTCAAAGCATGCATTGATAGAAAATAGTTTCTCACCCTCTGCCTCTACCTCTACAAAATGCAGTTCTGCGAAATGATTAATTTATATGCGACGTGACCACTAGTCGAATGCATATACCAAAAGGTTTTTGAACATATGTTCTTGGAATTTTTTTAAATGGAAGTTGCCTTTTCTGCAGGTGTTACATTATAATGATCAATTTGTAAAAAGTAGATGAATTTTCAAAAAACATTGTATTCTTATACATTTGATCATGTCATAATAGATTTTTATACAAATGAATGATTTCTAAAAAAATTATAACTTTATAATGTTATCATAGATAATAACAATAATAAAATATTAATTACAATCATTGATAAAAATAGATTTTATAAGAAAAAAAAGTTATTCTTAGTTCGGTATAATTTTTTCTTTCATTATGTTAACTAGTATAGCATTAATTTTTTTTCATAAATTTATACTAACGGACAATTGCTAAATGTGATAAAAATGTATTTTTTGTAAACGACAAATATAAAGTTTAGGAAGTAGAGCACGACAATGACCTTTATCATGGAATTAAGATCAAAATAACAACATTTTTAACGTAATTATTCATTATTTTTTAATGTTAGTAACATTATTTTATCAATTTCGTTATGTATTTTAAATTTATGTTTTGGTTTTTTATAACTTAAGATATGTGTTGCATAACTTATGTGTCATTAGAATTGGTATAAATTATAATAATAATAATGTAATATAAATATTACGTGTTAAATTATTCAATTTAAAAAATAGGCAGTACCTGATGAAAAAATTAGTTGATATTTGTTAAAGAAGAAATGCTTATTTTTAATATTGTTTGTCCATAGTTTTATAAACACGTTGAGACCCATTGTCGATTTTTGACTGATTTATATTTTGATGAATACCGCAGGACTTAAGATAAAATGTAATAAAAATAATTTTTTTAAATAAATTAGTAGCACATTACAAAATATAACTATCCTTGAACTCTTGAGCGATCTGCGTAAGTTTTAATTAGCTTTCATTGCTGATACACTTCTAGAATAAATGTTTATTTACAACTAATAGCCTTTGTGATACTACCTCATTTTCTACAGATTTTGGTTGGAGAACGTAAACAAATTCATTTACAATTCAGGTAAACATTTAACAATTTATAAATATTTCAAGAATTGTAGAAACTATAAGACGCAGTTAAAGATAAATTAGCATTCTAATTTTAACTATAAATCATGGAATAATACCATAAATAATGAGTTTAAAATACAAATCAAATAGAGGCGGGATGTCTTATTGTAAATGGAATGTTTTGAAAGAACTTATTAGCCCATTATTTACCCAAAACAGACATTTTTTGTAATAATGTAATATGTCTTCTTGTTTTTATATGTTTTAGCGATCCTTCATCGAATATACGATGGATTTATAAAAATAGATTAAAACTGGAGACTATCCCATGAATTAATTTGGTGACTAAAGAATGAATCGAATATCACGCAGCGCTTGACAGTTACTGCCGACATAATGTGAAATTAAATGTTTGCGCATATAATAATTGCGCTCCTGATAATCCGTTAAAAACTAACCTCACTCAAGGTGCTACCGATTGGCCAAATCTCCAGAGCACAATGTATAGGTTATATATCTCTTCCAGTTTATGTTAATATGTAGTAAACAACACGGACACACATGTCAACCCCTTCATTTGCTAAGAAAATTATTTGAATACAGTAGTTAATAACATTTTTATATGAAGATAATTATTGGAAAATATAAATAATCAATAAGACCATCTTTTTCCAATCATCTCATTTAGAATTTCATGGAACATTTTCGAATAAAAATAATATTGAAATACGAAAATCATGATAAAACATCTTTCTTGAAGTACAGGTAAATACATAACTCATGATACACCTTACCTCAAGTGATATGTAAGACTGCCACCCGTAATTATGAACAAGATTGCAGATCGACCGGATTCCAGAGCATATCACCCTCCTGTCTTTCTTCGAACCTTTTCCTTCCGTTAGTTTGTATTAATTACACTAATTCCTCGAGATTCACTCGGTTGTCTTTATGTTTGTCCCTCTTCCTGGCTCCCCTCTATCTACACAAATTCAATATTCCACGCGATACTCAAACTACACAAAATCCCGATTAATCCGAAAGAGCGCAGCGTGTCCCTGGGACGAGAGTGTCTTGATTGGATGAATGGATATTCGCCGATGACACCTGCGTGATCACAGTTCCATGCACAAGGATCGCCGGCGGATTGTTCGCCGATCGGGACCACTTCCCCGTGATTCGGTTTCGGCGAACAGGAATCGGGGTCAAGCCTCGGAAATTAGAATTGGCGGAAAGACCGTCATCTGACCAAGTAGCACCTATCCGAAGTTCTCCGAAGGTACTCGGCTTGTGCGAGTATATTCCGAAGACCGGATATATTGGGCACCTGTTCTTGGCTTTATTTTAGTTTGCCCGTAACAACGGGAGGACGGAATCGTGTCGATGATCGCACGGTCTTACCGCCGCATCCTCGTGGTTGCCCTCTTGGTGCAAAGCAGACTAGACTGTCGAGTCGTCCCGACAACATTCCACGTTCCTGGCCATGCTTTCGGTAACTATGAGGAGTTTAGCGGCTCGAGGTGAGGTGGTGGCAATGACCGTTCTCTTGGTTCCCCTACTTCTGAGTTTTGTGCCGATGCCGTGGCAGGTCGTACGGAGACTGCAATGCCTCCACCATTGGACGCTGGAACTTCGTCCCGGTTCTTCGTCTCGATCCTCTCTTTCTACCTTCCCTTCCGTCCTTTCTTTCCTCAACTCCTTCCTGTGCCTTTGTCCTTATCTCTCTTTAACCAAGGTAGAGCACTTAAGTACGGCACTTTTGTAGGCATGGATCTCGTGTCAAGACACCTGTACTGTCGCTCCTTGCCGCGAGTATGACGGTACCTGTTCTGCTGCCATGAACCAGGTCGCTTAATGGGCATCACGTTCAAAACTATATGTAACGTTTATTTCCTCAAAATAAATTGAGGCGTTGGGGTACAAAACCTGCCAAGTGCGTTTTATGCAGTTTTGAGAAAAACGCGGAAAACTGTTTGCCGCTAACCTTGGAAAGTAAACAGATTCATAAGTGTACAGCTCAATTTTAAAGGGTAACATTTTTTTGTTTGCATATACACAATTTCTACACCTTCAAAAAACTATGTATGTAATGTACGTTTATATGGTTATCTCAGTTTTTTATTTTTTTGGACTTGGCAGGTTTTGCACCCCAACGCCTCAATTATTCCATCTCCACTTTTTCACTTCAATGATGTCACAGGACCAACTGTTGTTCCAAGACAATGTTGTCCTGGGTTTCTCTGCCAATGTCAACATAATATAAGTTCTAAACAATATGGTACCATGAAGTAATTTTGTCCAATCATAATCAAGGTAACAAGAAGGATGTAAAATATGACCCTCAGTCCTAAAGTATATTAACTTTAGGCACACTACAACATCCAATCATATATACAAATAACATCCAATTAATATTCAAGCAACATCAATAGAATAATTAGATTCCATGTCAAACAAAAAGGGTACCACTAAGTTTAGTCACTACCACTACAGCCTCTGAATTGGAGCATAGTTTTTTTTTGTTCCACCGCTTTGCCAAATCCATTCTAACGAGAATATACGTAGCCAATGGAACTAGGGATCTATACCTGCGAGCTGTGAGGTGGGCTTTGACCTAATAACATAATTTAGCCTGTTACGATATTGTGAAATGAAAACAATGTGAATAAAAATACTTCAATAAATGTCATTTTACAGGTTATAGACCCCAGTAAGGCACACTTTTCCGATTAAAACATACTTGAAACTTTGCAAGTTGCTTCATTTTGGAAAATCTACCATACTCTAATTGGCGAAAATGTTCGCACGTGCTGCGTTTTCCTACACGTATGCGCGAAACATTGCGTCGAATTCGTGATGTTGCCTTTTGTGATAAATACATAATTCATTTCAATAAATTCCAATGATAATTTAGTAAGAAAATTGAAACATTTTTTGTCCGGAAAAAATATTGCTGCAATGAGCATGTCTACCGTCGCGAACACGTCGCATTTGAGTCAAAACACATCAAGTGAGCACCCCAAAAAACCAGTAGGTCGTGGATTTTTATTAAACATAGCTCAAATGGAGGCCTATACCAATACTAAACATAGCCCCAAATGATTTTGCAAAATTTCAATTTTTATTGTTTATACGGGTGGTTAAATATTTTAATTACTTTTAATAAAAAAATGAATTACTCGTCAGCTTTTCAACGAAATATTATGAAATTTTGATGACAGATTCTTAAAAGTTCATATTTTCAATTGAAATAAACAATATTCGTAAATTTATTTACTTACCTATTTATTTATAACCATTAAATAAACAATTAAACTTTTAATAGGTTTCTCATACTTCGATTCTTTCGAATTTGAGCGCAAAATCGGTTCCTCGGACCTTGAACTATAAGAATCCGTGAAAAAATTCGACTCCCCGATAGTTATTTGTTTACAAATATCGATAGAAAAAAAATTGCTGCAGGTCACGTCTTGCATGTCAACGCAGTAGTTTTCGCTTAGCAGGTCGTGTATAATTCGTAGTGTTATTGTTTTTTAGTTTTGAAATATACTAGTCGTATGTGAAGAATAGTAGTTTAATACCCACGATGGGACCTATCAATGTGTGTTGTAATCCTTTGGAGAAAACGAAGCACAATCACGTACAATCAAATCTAACGTACAACCACCGATAAAGAAACGTCACTTCTCAAAAAAAAAGATAAACAGTCCATCAAGACCGTAAGGAGACCTATCGTAGCCTCCGGAAATTTTTCTTGATATTGGTTGTGGAGATCTTTCATATTAAATAATAACAGTCTTTTCTGATAATTAAAAGTAATTAAAATATTTAACCACTCGTATAAACAATAAAAATTGAAATTTGGCAAAATCCTTTGGGGCTATGTTTAGTATTGGTATAAGCCTTCATTTGAGCTATGTTTCATAAAAATTGACGACCTATCGGTTTTTGGGGGTGCTCACTTGACGTGTTTTGACTCATTTATGAGTTCATGTTTTGCGATAAATATATAGTTCCTTTTTACACTTGTGGTTAATAACACAGGTCAACATGATTTTGTTGTGTTGGAAAGCTGTAGGTCATTTCCAACGTAATTTTGTGCGTAGAATCAAAATCCGAAATCAGAAGTGGCCCATCACGTCAGGATTTTGAAATATTTGAGGTTATTTACTCGAAAAACCCGTTTTTTGCTCATTTTGAGGTCATCTACAGAAGACACAACATTTTTTGGAGTTTTTCCTTTCTTTGGATCATGTGATACTGCCCTTTTTCTTTAATATGAAATGCGCAGAATTCCATTACGACTTTTCTTCACCAAGATACGCCAATTTGAAATTACGATGTACATGTAAACAAATTTACCTTGAAATGCTCTTGAAGAACAAGCTCTAGGTCAAATTCAATGTCATGAAACCTATATAAATATAAACAACGATATCTAACATGGATACTAATAAATAAAATCACGTTTCAGTATTGTGACTGTTTTTTTGATAACGTTAATGGAATATATCTCGTAATTTCAAAAATGCCGTAACTTTGTAAGAAAAAATCTTAGGTGATCGAAAAAAACCTCATTTTGATGGGTAAAGGTAGTATTAAATAATACAGAAGGAAAAAAAAATTGTTGCGTCCCGTACGTAAGCTCAAACATAGCAAAATAACACGTTTTTCGTGTACATGACCTCAAATATCTCAAAAACCTGACGTAATGGACCAATTCTGACTTAGAGTTCGGATTCTACGCATACAATGATGGTGGGAAAGGTGGCTCGGTGATGATCATAGGAGTTGTTACATGCGTAATTATTCTTCCGAGAGTTCGTGAAGTATTCGGAGACCAGAGATTTGACATCTCGAAGTTCATTATCAATTTTTAGCAATTTTACGATCAGTGGATAAGTATAACATTTTTTATTGAATAAAATATCAATAAAGTCAGTATCCAGTTTAATCATAACATTATATTTTGCGTAAAACAATTATTATTAAAATCATAAATATTTTAAGCCTCTATTTTAATTTTTATTGGAAATTATCTTCTTTCTCTTCATCTTAATCATCATTTTCGCTTACTCCACTCTCAAAATCATCTTTATCCTTCTTTTCATTGTCACTATCATCTGGATGTGTAATATGATGAAAAATTAGATTAATAAATTGTTGGTAATATTAATTTACCGAATACAAAATATTGTATATATATATATATATATCTATAAAAGGGCAAATCCACAGAACTTTTAAACTTAGGTGTAAGTGAAGACATGCTAGTTTATATTTGTATTGAAACATATGTACGGGGTAAAACAAGTATAATAGTAGTATATATAGATACCGATGAAGTATTAGTCTCATAGCAGCGAATTTGAAATGATTTCAGGAAGGCCAATGAAGAAAAATTGACAAGTTTGACTTGTAAGTTGCCTAAACTTTTCTAATTTTAACAGTTTTTCTGTGACACCGTAATAGTTATCGAACTAAATCCAATTGAATTAGCTTCCTGTATCAATTATACAATCTCACCTGCCAGAAAATCGATGTGCTACTTCCCAGACGGAAGTTATGATACTGTTAAAATGTGTAAGAACATAATTGAGTTTTTTTAATTTTGGCAAAGTTAACTGTTTTAACAACGCGCCGTCTTTCTAAATTCAAAGTTATGAACATACCTTTATAGTTAACGTGAAAACGAAAATTTTGAGACGTGGTAGAAGTGTGTGCTGCAAGTATTCATCAAATGACAGCACTTCAAATATAGGTTGTCGAAACGTAACTCGCAAAGAAAAATCAGTTTTTCCTAGGGCACATCAAGAATATCATCTTTGGGGGCCTAGTTGAGATTGTAATTGGTTTCTTTACTCTATTTATATATAAAAACGCAGTGGCGCTAGTGAGACATTTAAATATTAGGCTGCAGCGGCTTAACTAATTTTATGAACGACTTTGTCTTATGTATAAAGTACACTTTATACTCTCTTCATTACTTTTCTACGGCAAGTAAAGCAATGGGTGCCCATAAAATATCATGTACAACTCATGCACATATATCAAAGGTCATACGCTTGTATATTTACTGCGTAATGTAATATAATATAAACTAATTAGTTCAACAAGTGTACAATATACGTCAAGGGATTGAAATGGCCATTTTTCACAATAATTTTGATGATGCCGGCTTAGTGGTCTATATAGCGGGTAACTCATTGCGTTTAATACCACTAAAAAAGCATTTTAGACGACGTGTATCATACTTATGAGGAAAAATCCATTCAAAATTTAATTGTACGCACACTATATGTCTAGATGTATACTTTAATTGTAGAATGTATTTTCGGCGCTTTTAAACATGAGTTGTCCACTAAGTAGGTTTCTATTATCAGACACGTAATTACTATATAGAGTAGGCCTACATTCGGTAGCAATTTTTGTAGGCGATAACCACAAAATTTTATATTTTCATACTATATTTATAATTACTGCTATGTTTTGAATGTAATGTATCTACAATTTTTATTTCTTAACCCTCTGTGCACGACGCAGTCCTTTAAAAATGAGTAACAGGGACGGATTCCTAGTCTCAGTTGACCAATTAAACATGTGTATCATAAGAAAAACGTGTGCTTTAAAGTTGAAAAAATTTTTTTTTTTTCACCAAAATGAAAAGTTCTGTGGATTTGCCCATATTTGACGGTAGTTCCTGAAATTATGGACTCACTAGGCCATCATACCAATGGAACTGATACTGTCCATCTATCAATTACTTAAACTTTTTTTTGTCGGACTGGACGAAAGATTGGCTATTTTTGTCGGACAATGCGATATCGTGCCAGAACTGACGTTTACCTATCATTTGTCTTTTTTGTCCGACATGTATTCATCACAAAACACACTTTCGTAAACATGACATGTTTATGTTGTCGGACTACATAAACGCAGCAAGAAATTTGTCGGACAATATAATCGTTGGATTTTATAGATAATTATTAAACACTTGTGTAAAAAGGAACTATATATTTATCGCAAAACATAAACTCATAAATATGACGTGTTCGCGACGGTAGACAAGCCTATTGCAGCAGTATTTTTGTCGGACAAAATATGTTTCAATTTTCTTACTAAATTATCATTGGAATTTATTAAAATAAATTATGTTTACATCACAAAAGGTAACATCATGAATTCGATATGTTTCGCGCATACGTGTAGGAAAACACAGCACTTACAAACATTTTCGCCAATTAGAGTATGGTAGACTCGCCAAAATGAAACAACTTGCAAAGTTTAAAGTATGTATTAATCGTTGTCGGAAAAGTGTGCTGTACTCGGGCCTATTAGTCTTTGGAGTAAAATAATTCCTACAACATCAACTCATTTTATTAAGGATTAAAATTTGATATCTTGAAAGTCGAATAAACTAATAAGTCGATATCATGCCCATTTTTAAGTCAATATGATCCTGACGTTTCCCTTTTTTCGACTACGAGGGCGAAATGTCTTAATTGGTCAATATGTCTTATATAAGTCTATATTTTCACTAACAGATTAAAATTAAGACTTAATGGCGTGCCGCACGTTTGACCTGAAAGTTGAATTTACCGCGGAAAATTACTTATACGGCATTTCGACTAATAAGGTTATAGTCGACGACACATGCGCACACGTAACTCACTTTTATTCAAAATAACGAAAACAACCTAACCTCAAACTATATATACTGGTCGTCCTGAGTAAATATTTATAAACGACAATGACTCGAAAAAGACCGTTCCGACTTTCATCGACGATTTATAGACAGGAAAAGAAACTGTGTGAAACAAACAACTGTAGGCACCAGTGGTGATATTGTACAATCGCCAAGTTCGACAACTGATATTCCTGCAGACAATAATTGTATTTCAAAGTTGTGAACTTTGAAGTCAAAATTCCCTAAGTAAGGAAATTTTACTTTAAAGGCAGGTAATGTGAGGGAAATTTGACCTTTTCTGTTGGGTTGAAAGTCAGAATTGCGCATAGTTTGATCCGCCATTAGCATGTAACATAAACTCTAAAATTCGCGAGTAACTAGTTAATTTAATTTCGCTGTTCTATTTCCTCTGTAAACGTAACTATCACTTATTTAAAATTAAAAATATTTCAAGGTGATTTAAGCGTAAAATAAAATTACCATTTTATCCACGGTAAATTACTTATTTTTTTAAATTGCTTATTTTCCCGGCGAATTAATTCTTAACGGGGTAGCATAAAATTCTGAATAGGGAATTTTTCGCAGCACGCAAATTGAATGTTATATTAAGCTTAATTTCATTATCTGAAAACTGACATAATATCTATATTTATTTACTTTGTTTTATATTCTGATAAAAGCTTTAAGGTATTGCATTACTACACCACGACATGAGTCCTAACCACGTGGGCTCGACCTGGTAGTTTTGGCTTATTTGATCAGGTCAGGACCATGTCTGATGTTGCCACCAGGTCATGACCACCTGGTCAAAATATAATATACCCTACTGAAAATTGTGATATGACATCCCCAACATCAATTTTAAGCAGACTTCTATAGGGCAAATACGAGATCGCAGTGGGTATAGTGATATTCCGAGACTATAGTATGACTATAACAGGCGAAATAATATCCTGGTGTTCAACACTTTAAATTTTCGATGTCCAGGTATGGTGTTTCATAGGTTTCGATGTCTACGTGTTCCGCGGCATAGTTTATTGTCGTCTAGGTGTACCGGTCTATAGTTTTCGATATCTAAGTGTCCCTCACTATAGTTTTTCGCCGTCCACGTGTGCCACCCCATAGTTTTCACAGTCCAAGTGTACCGCTCCATAGTTTTCGTCGTCCAAGTGCATTGCTCCATAGTTTTCGTAGTCCACACGTACCACTTCATAGTTTTCGTAGTCCAGGTGTACCGCTCCATAGTTTTCGTAGTGCAGGTGTAACGTCCACAGTTGTCGTGGCCCAGGTGTACCGCTTCATAGTTTTCGTAGTCCATGTGTACCGCTCCACAGTTTGTTGTCGTTCAGGTGTACCGCTCCATAGTTTTCGTCATGCAGGTGCACCGCTTTATAGTTTTCGTAGTCCTGGTGTACCGCTGCATAGTTTTCCATATCTAGGTGTCCCGCAATTTATAACATATTTAATATAATTGTCTAACGTCTATACGATGAAAAACGACAGCGCAGAATATTCAGACATCGAAAACTATACGGCGTTGCGTTTGGAACGATGCAAAACTACGGCGCAGAACAGCTAGACATCGAAAACTATAGAGCGTCATAGCTGGACAACAAAAAACTAAAGTTCCATAAACACCAGGATATCATTTCACCTCTTAGTTATGCTGTAGTCTAGGAATATCTCCATCAACGGCGATCTCGTGGAAATTCTGCCGTTTCTGTAGAAACTCTTGTGAAATTTCCATGGAAACTCTACGGAAATTCCATGGAATCGTTTCACGTGGGTATACTCAAGTGCAGAAGGCACATCGATAAGTGCGGGTTTAGTTTAAGCAAAAAATTAGGCAATTCTTTGCAGACGATAATAGTTACATACAAAATAGTAAAAGCAAATATTTTATGCAGTTATTTTTGTCGGAAAAAATATTTCAGTATGATAGAAACGCGAGAATTCCACATGTTATCCGCGTGGTCGAATGGACCAAAACTACCAGGTCGAGACCACGTGGAAAAATCTCGCCTTCGGCTCGGGCCGCAACCCTTCACATTCGTAGAATGAACTTTTACGCACTAGTTTCATAATATACTATTATATTCCAGTTAATGACCCCACTCGTCATCCTGCGAAGTTTCAGACCCTGCTACCGAAGTAACTAATGAGAAAAAAACATTAAAGTAACGCTGATTTACACGGAACTGCGCGGTAATACACCCAACGCAGTGTAAAATGACATTTCGATTTTAATAACAAAACTTTAGAAAGACAGATCTTTGTAAAAAAGCACATATATATCAATCATTTAATAATGATTTCGTTAAGATTTTAAAAATATACGATCACCGAATGATTAGAAAAAATATTCAAGCGCTCTTGCCACTTTTTCCTTTTCAGGGACCGCATAATAAAATAAAAATTTTATTGAAAAAATATAATATGTAAAGTTTACAACTAATAATGAAAAATATATGTATAAATCGACGAAAATAAACGATATAAATTCATTAGTAAAAAAAAAAGTTACTAAAATTTAATAAATCGAACGGGACCTTACGCACCCTCTAAATGCCAGGGCCGGGTCTCTCGAGTCACTGTAATGCACCATCATATCGTGAGCAGCTCAGGCTGTTAATTCAGTTCCATATGTAACATATTATGACATAATAAATAAGAAATGTATTGCAACTTGCTGGTTGTGCAGAAGCAACCAATAAGCCTTAAACTAAGCTGGTCAGTCGAAAAGAAGAAGACTCTTTGCCTTTCTCAGTCTCGCTTAAACGTTATGAACTCCCTTGCTCTCTTTTGCCCCGTTACAATGATTATCATTTTGCTAAGGCATGTTGCGGTAATCCAAACATTTAAAAACAGTTATTGACTATTGCACGCATATATGTAGATTAGCGCGGCGGTGGCTCAGTTGGTAGAGTATCGGCTTCGTAATCGGAAAACCCTGGTTCGATCCCGGTCTCTACTATCATTCATCAGGACACCTCTGTATTTGTTTATAAGTGTCTAATAACGCCAAAGCTCAGGTGGTTCGGATTCCACCTTCATAAACTGTAGGTCCCGTCACGATTTAGTCCCATATGGGTTCAGAAAAGTCGACGTAAAATAATAAAAAAAAAATATATGTAGATTGTTTAGCTTGTTCGATTAACCGGTTCTAACGTGGTGTCCTCTATGAAGGGGACCTTTTTGCCATTCATTTTTTTCATTTAATTAAAACTTAATTTGGTGCACATTTTTGCTTCCTTATTTCGGCAATATGATTAGGAATGTAAATAAATTTACGCCTGCCATCAATTATTGCGGTTACAATTTTTCACGATAATATACGTCAGCTTTTAACACTCCTAAGCACGATTTTTTTTTATCCCATATGCAAACAATGTAGTTTGGACGAGTATACTCATCCTTGTGCACATGAGGTTAAATAGCAAGTATACTTTTTGATTCATTTGATTCCAAATTAACTGTGTTTAATAACTTATTTACTATATATTTTTGCATTAGAGTCCCACCGGCTTTGTGCCCAGTTTTGCTTCTAAAACCGCATAACTTGAAGGTACAGAACATTCAGTCGTGTCAGTACCTTCTTCGTCGTCGTCTTGCGGATGTGAAGAAACTTCACCAAAGAAAATTTGTTCCACGGTTCGTACTTCCCAACCAACATATGAACTGTCGAAGTTTATCCATTTTGAAGTTTATTAACGGGTGACTCCTTGAAATTCTGGAACCTGTTGTTTGTTGAACTTCTGTTTCTTCAGATTCATCGAGCTGTGTATTAGCGTAATTAAGAATTTTATTCCAGGCATTAGAAAGTTGTGCTTCTGATAAACTATTCCATGTTAAAGAATAGAATGTCATGGATTTGTATTAATCCATGAACTTTAGAAATGTTTGCAAAATATTTATGTTCTCGGACAGCAGAAGGGACCACCAAAAATTTGTTCTGTATATTCTGTAATAGTCACGTCATAATCTAATAGTAGTTTTCGTATATAAAAATTCCATTTTACGCCCGCTCCCCGATCGAAACGCCCGAAGGCCGGCTAAGCCGGCCCGGCGGTGTCACGATCGTTAAAGGGCGAAAAATTTTACGCCCGTAATACGAACATTATTTTTTGGTCAGCGGGCGTAAAAATCGCAACTGCATTACACAAACTAGTAGGGATGTGGAGGTGAAAAATGAATTAATGACGGCAATGTAAAGTTCAATGACAAATTTTCGAATAAATAATATGTGAAGGGTTGAGGAGGGGAACGGGGGGTTCGTGGGGGGGGGGCGAAGCCCCCGATATGAAAAGTATGTACTAAAAAGTAAATAATAAAATAAAAATAATATATTTTATAATATATTTTGCTTCAGTGTAAATAGCATTTTATGCACTTTTGAACACCCCCTTCCTAAAAGAAAATAAATCATCATAACTTGAAAGGAAATAAGAGACATGAATTCTTGGTATTTTCGTTTATATGCTACTCTTCTATATTGTTGACAACTTATTTTGAATCTATTTTTAATTTAAAATAACTAGGTAATTCAAATTTATTGAAAATTGACATAAACAAATTATTTCAATCCAATTTTATTTTAAAATATGTAGGTATTTAAAATTTATCGATAATTGACATAAAAACATTATTTTCATTTAACGCACCCGGAGACGTAAAACTCTATTTTACGCCCGCAAACGGGGACATAAAATCGCATTTTACGCCCGGCGGCCCAAAAAAGTACTATAAACATAAAAAATTTAATAATATATGTCGGTTTCGTGGCTCAGGCGGTTAATGCACTGGACTACGAAGTCGTAGGTCGTGAGTTCGATCCCCGTCTGGTGAACAATTTTTCGTTTTCAAGCAGCAGCTCGCTGTTAGTAAGACGAGCCACGTTGTTTGTTTACGTTTCGCAATGTTGTTTATCTGGCGGAAATCGACTCATGACCGGTGCTGCTGTACTTGGTGTACGTTTCTGCAGTCCTACATTTCATACACAAATGTGAAGTATGGCACCATCTTTCTAAGTCGATCTGCAGCTCTCGCAAAAATCTTACGATTTAAAATAATAAATATAACGGCAACAATTCAGTAAAAAGGGCGGTTCCGCCCGTTAATTAGTTAATAACAACAACAACAAAAATATACGAACCTTTTAAATTTCTCTATTACTCCCTGATCCATTGGCTAAATAAGAGAAGTGACGTTTGGTGGCATGTAAATAAAGGTGCAAAGATCACTTATTGCGTCCAACTTATTAGACAAAGGATGGGTTGGGGCATTGTCTAAAATAAGTATATATTTTTTACCACTATCTTCACACTTTTCTAATGCAGCTAAAAGAAAAAATTGCGTGTACCACTGCATAAAGACTGTAATATTCCGAAGGATTCCCAAATGGAATATTATCACACATAATTTAAAAACAATAAAATTCGTAAACTAATTACAACAATTATGTCACTTTTGAGTAAATCGCGTACGCAATGGAGAAAGAGGCGCAGGGTCACAATAAAAACCTGGCGATCCGTTGGAGATGACCGCGACGCACACAAAATGGCCGTCCTCAGGAACACTTCCAACATGTGGTGACGAGGACAGATGGCTGGAACTCGTGGCGTCCGGGTTTTGGTCGAAGACGAAAAGAATTTGGTATTAGGATTTCTGATTTATCTCAGCTATCGGGATTATTTGGTTGGAAGTAGATCTTACCATTCATTTTGCCGAAGGGCAAAGTACGTCCTTTTCCCGGCACCTGGGGAAACCCTTCGGTCGTGCACTGTCAGGTGAGATGATCGTTGACGGGCCATTTAATTGGCGACCATTTGAAATGGATGGCACTCCTCACAGAAAACTCGAAACTAGATGAACGTGGTGTACGATTTGATATCGATGTCTTCTTCGAGAAGTCCGTCTTCGATTACGACACGTAGCTTTCTAATATGCCTATTCTATTACACACATACTCCGTTTCGCACTTATACCTATTACAAGACTGACGTGTCCATCCACACACTCTTTTGGTTAGAGTATACGACAGGCAAAGCATCCATATTCAGCCCTTTGAAACATCGAGGCTGTTTGGATTTTGCTATCATAAACAGTGAAATTTTGTGTGTGGCACTGCATTGGCGCGTACCATGATGGTGATACGGCCCTTTATCAGTTTCCAACCAGGTGCTTTTTTGCAACTTCTTTCAACAAGAGTGTCTTTCGGAAGCAGTGTCCCCAGCAGCCCGGTTTCCTCAGCATTGTAGATCTGCTCCTTTCCAAAGCCAAAATCATCAATGTACTGCCTAAATATAAAATTGAATTCTGTTAATGCCTTAGCATCGGCAGACAGACACTCTCTTTAAGTTCTTAAACTTCTAATGGAATGTCTTTTTTGAAAGCAGTGAAGCCCGCCATTGCTTGCATGAAAGTTTTTTGGACCATTCAACATTTCATTGAATACAACGGCCATCCCTTGCAGCATTGAATCAGATAGAAAAACTTAAAAAAAACTGTACTAAAAATGAATCTACAAAATGTATTACTTTAATTATTTTTAACGATTCCTTGTCGATTTATTAAAGCATGCATTCCCCTCCTCGAAATTAAATGCACATTTTTAGCACGTTTTTAGGTTCCGCAACGTCAGGAGAATTAGATGCATCTGGTCGTTGGTTTTTGATCGGAAAGAAACTGATGCGATAGGTCGGGGGACCACTGCATACATCATTGAGAACTGTCGTATAGTTATCAATATGCAGTAGTATTAGTGTGTATCCAATTTGATTATTTACTACCACGGCTATAAGGCTATTTTGCGCCATGAAAGGGGCCGACATATTGTGTGCGTATTTGTGGATTACTCCACATTTGGATTTATCCATTTGTATTTGTATTTGTATTTAATAGGATCAACGGCCATAGGCCTTTTACAATAATTATATACAGATGGCGTAATGTACATTAAAATAAAATAATTACAATAAATAAAATATGTTAACATAAAATAAAAATATTTAGACATAGAAGCTATCTGAGATTCGCAAATGCAAAGTAATAGAGTTTTTAAAACATTTGACATAGGTCATCACTCTTGATTTAAACATATAAAAGAACTCAGAGTTCTTGACAGCGACCGGGAGACTATTCCACTCGCGTTTAACCCTAGCCACCCCTGAGTAGAAACAGAAATTAGTTTTATGTATACCTTCATGTATAGGTCTCACAAAGCGCAGCGAATAGGTAACAGTTCGTGACGAAAACAAATTCTGCAGTGAAACACTGTTAATATAACCGTTCACAATTTTATACCCAAAAGCCAAATCACAACTACGGTGAATAGAGTTAACAGTGGGAAGCTCAAGTGACACAGCAAGGGCAGAATAGCCATGCTCGAAATAAGACATCGGGTTACCCACCTTAAAAGACATAAAACGGATAAACCGATGTTGAACAGATTCCAGCCTTGCAATGCCACAACGAGTATAAGGCGACCAGACTGGAGAGCAATATAATAAAATTTGTAAAACTAGAGTTCTGTACAGGGTCAAAAACGAGCGCTTACATTTAAAATTTAACGTGGTCCGTCTTAGAAAGCCTAACATCGCATAGGCTTTAGAGACAACGTAATTAAGATGACTAGAAAAGCGTAAAGAGCTATCAAGAACAACCCCAAGATCCTTGACCGAAGAAGAAAAAGCTAAATAGGAGTTGAACATTTTATACCTTGAAATAACTTTTTCGATATACTATGCGTAAAATTTGATTTTACGCACCGTTTTTAGTGCGTAAAATACGATTTTATACGGTACTCGTGCGCCGCGGTCATCACACGTGCGTAACATCATATTTGACCCACAAAAACCGGCGCACAAATTTTACGCATAGTATATCGAAAAATATCATTTGGCACGCGTGCGTCAGAATTCGATTTTACGCACCGGCCTATCTAATCGCATGTTAAAAACGGTGCGTAAAATCGTATTTTACGCACTAGTATCGAAAAATACTATACGATTTCCCCTAAAAAAGAAGATAAAACAACATTTTTGGACGTTTAGACATAAATTATTCTGAACCGACCATTGAATCAGCGCATCAAGATCACTTTGAAGTTTCAGACAATCGGATTCAGATTTGACAATAGCATATATTTTTATATCATCGGCAAACAAAGACAGTTTCGCAAATTTGATCGAGTGCACTATATCATTAAGAAACATAATAAATAAGACAGGTCCCAAATGAGAACCCTGGGGAACACCAGAGGTTGACATATAGCACCTGGAATTAGATCCCTTAATTCTCACTATATTTTGTCGAAAACAAACAAATGAGGAAAGCCAATCAATAGATTTACCCCGAATTCCAAGGTTGCTAAGTTTATTAAGCAAAGCACCATGGTCGACAGAATCGAAGGCCTTAGAAAAATCTAAATAAATAGAGTCAACCTGATGGTACTCCGCAACGGCTTGATTGATAAAGTCAGTATATAATAAAAGATTTGTAAGGGTTCCCTTGGATAAAACCGTGTTGTTCATTGGATAAAACCGTGTTGTTCATCGACAACGAAAGATAGAAGTTTCTGAGATAAAAATTTAGCTAAAAATTTGTCTTTTATTTTGGCGAAAACACAAATAATGGAAATAGGTCGATAATTTATAATATTGCTTTTATCACCATTCTTATAAATAGGGGTAACAAACGACCTCTTCCAAATATTCTCTTCCATTTATTAATAATATTTTCTCCCCCTCCAACTGAGGCCTACTGCAACTCCACACTAAGAATTATGGTAATTGGTCGGCTATAGTCACGACAGTGTAATCGATAGGTAACCCACACAAGCCCGTCTCAGGATATCCTCAGGTGCACCTCAGGACATCTCGGAATGGATTATGTTGTTTGGAAGGTACACAAAGATTCCTATCTTTATCTAACCAGATGACAACAAGCGTATATTCACAAGCAAATTTATGTAACAGGAAGATTCACACCAACATAATTATTCATTTCTAATACATTTTGACCATACGTTCAAAACATTACCGATATCATATTTCTGACGAATCGAAGTCCAGTCAAATTGTACCAAAAAAGACATTACCAAAGAACAAAATTAAAGACGGGTGTTTTCTTGCGGGGGTGGTGAGGATGTCAAAACAAGCCTAACCCTAAGTTTCCACCTTTTTAACCAAGAAGCATTTTTTGCTATCAAAAATTGTGTTTTTTTCTAAAAATGGCAATATCTCGACTTCATGTAAAGTTACAAGGTCCATCAGGGGATCATTTTAAACATTTTTTGATGTTTTACAACATATACTAAAGCGATTTTTAGTTTTTAGTGTAGGATCGATAGTTTTCGAGATCTCGAACGATTAAAGAAAAAAAAATTAAGTAAACGTATTATTTGTTTGCATTTTACTAATTGTTATCGTGAGAAATGTAAAAATCGCTTTAAGAGAAAGTTGTGGAGGACAAAAAAATGAGTCATTCCATTTTGTTTGAAAGTGAGCCTTGTAGAGCGCGCTGAACTTGTAAGGCAGCGTCAGTGCGGCATTTATTAATCGATACCGAGGGCCCGGAGCTAGAAATGTTTAGCATTAAAGAAAGAACTCTATTTTTATTATTTATACCAAAATTTTAATAAAGAGATAATACATTTTTAGCTGTGTGAACCATAATGTATAGCCAGGAAACCCTACTTCTGAAACATAACACGCCCGGGCATAAATAATATTTTGTAAAAATATTTATCATACCTTAATGAACACTTTCTTCATTGAAAGTTTTTTGCTTACCAAACATTTTTCCTATAAGCGCTGAAAAATTTTCTCAATCCACACAATAAATTTCCCAACTTCTTTTAATAAATTTATTTAAAGTATAAGAATCAATACAATTAGATTTTCGTCTTCCTTCTATTACGCCTATCGTTAAACTGTCATTTTATTAAAGTATTTGCTGATCATATCTTAACATTCGAAGATCTCGCACCCAAATTCAAATTAATATCTCGCATCCAATTATAACAATAAATCATACGACATTCGTTGAACATTGAAAATCATAATTTTTATGCAGGACAAAACTTATTCAAAAAACATAATTTGCTTTCATTCAAAGATTGTTGCGTTAAGTATAGATTAAAATACATTTCCTGCAAGTTGCATAAAATTATACTCGAAATTATTTCGTACTCTTTAGAAATTCAGTAATTTACGTTTTTCTCGTAAAAGGGCTGAGATATCAATTTTGTTATACAAAAAAGAAAAATATAAAATTACCAATAAATTAGTAATAATTCAACATTGTTTTTCGAAAATTGATATTTTAAACATGGGCTACTGACGTACAGTGCTCCGTAGCACTAATACCATGGTTCAAAAATCTGTTTTCTGTATGGGTAAATTTTAAAAGTTCATATTATGGCTGGTAAAGAAAATATCCAAATTATTTGTAAACAATTTGAATCCATAATCTTTAGCTGAGAAGATTTAGGTACACGAACATATATCAGTATTTAAATATACTTACTTCCAGTTGGATAATATTAATTACATTCAGTTAATCATTTGTATATGTAGAATTACTTCATTCATTGTTTTATCCACTTTCATTTTAAATAATAACTAAATGAATTGCGTGTACGTAAAAAAAAAAGAATTGGTTGGGACAGACAAGTAAATTGTTTCAGAGTATCTGTTTGTGATCAAGATCTGATTTTGCAGCTTATAGTTGTATAAAAAGATCAATAATTTATATCAACTTCAGTGTATCTTTTTACGTAAAAATAATACATAATATTTAAGGCAAATAAATATTCAGTAGGGATTTTTATGATAATGCAGGTATATTTTTTAATTAATAATTTTACATTCTATAGAAACTAAATGGGTGTAACTCAGATTATTTTATGCTGATATGCACATTGCAAACAAACCAAT
Organism: Trichopria drosophilae; assembly: GCA_030407085.1. Classification (NCBI taxonomy): domain Eukaryota; kingdom Metazoa; phylum Arthropoda; class Insecta; order Hymenoptera; family Diapriidae; genus Trichopria; species Trichopria drosophilae. Next base: position 66,402,469 of record CM059586.1, on the reverse strand, counting down.
AAAACTAATATTATACGAATTTAAAACTGTATTATTATTCGCATAAAAATTGACAACTTTTGTTTCTGAAATAAAAAATCATTAAATTTTGAATTTTAGTAGTATAATCAATTCCCTTTTTTTACTGCTTACAGCTACAATAATAAATAAATGTTTAAACTATTACTTCTAGTATTTGTTGACTTTTCAGATTGTTTATTTCAATTTTCTCGACTTCATACTTTGCAGGCGCGATGTTGCAGCCATAATTCTACGCTTCAATAACCAAATAAAGTACTATGCCACCATGGATAAATGTAAAAAATTGAAAATTTGTCATTTAACCTGTTAACCCTTTGAGAAGCCCATTTTTTTGACGTGCGAATTTCTAAAATCATATATAATATTTTAGTTTTCGGAGTCGGAGAGAAACGGCGGACAATTTTTTCAATAAATAGAAGGCAAATTCAACATTTTGTAATTGTTTTCTGGACGCTAATTATGATTTCAACTCCAAAACCCGATGAACCTGAATAGAGTCTACATTCGATTTTCCATCTCAGCTTGATCTAGAATAATTAACGGCGTGGACTTAGGGATGAACTAACTTCTTTTCTTTTTTCCCTACATTTTTTATCTTTAGTAATAAATTTAATAAGTTTTTTTTCTTTCGATGGTTTTTTATGATATTTATTTTATGATAGATATCTGTATACATATATTTTTTTAAATTTTTTCCAGTTTTATTTTAATTTTCTGAGATTTTTTGTGAACCCAACACAGTAACATATCGATAATCTAAAAATACTGCTTAAAAATAACAGTTGAATATTGTTTTTAATATATTATTTGTTTTTATAAAATTGCCAGGAAATTTCGTAATATTAATAAATAAATACTGAAAAATATTAACTTTTACACTAAGCATTTTTTATTACAACACGTATTTATCGAATTCGTATAAAAAATTTCACGTAGGGGTTTCAATGTGATTTATTAATTCGTTATCAGATTCGTAATCTGCGACCCTAAAAATTCCCGAGTACCCAGTTTCGTTTCGTTCAAGCAACTGTTCAATGAACGTCATCCTCGATCGGCCATTTTGAATGTTGAAAATGAGTTTACATTGAGAATTAGCAACTAGAAGAATCCCTGAATAAAACATTTCAGTTACTTTACACGTAGAGAAAAAAATCTTAATTTCTTAATTTTTCGACATTTCATTTTTTCTTAAAAGCCAGTGTGCTTAAAATTATGAATAGATTCGATGCTTTTGAGAAAACGATTTTTTTCTAAAAAATACGCGTTTTTCTATTAATTATTTATACAACCATAAATAAATAAATTATTCCAATTGTTCACCAAATTTTAGTAACTATTACTCCAAATGGAATTCGAAGTTATACCGGAACTGAAAAAAAAAACTAAATAAAAAATGGTGGTACATATACCATCGCCCCTCAAAGGGGTAATGCCACATTGAGAATAAATGATAGGAAACATCATAGAGTTTTATTGAAACACCTTTTTTTAGAAAAATTTTAATAAAATAATAATGTTTTTTTTATTTGCAATAGTCTTTATAATAAAGTATTAAAATTGTTAAAGAACAAAGGTTAAGGAAAAGGATGGTATGGATCTAAAATTAACAGTGTTCAAAAAAATTATGTTCATTAGAAATTTATTATTTCTTGGACCGGAGTTTACCCTATTCTGTTAGAAGCATTTTTAGTACATTTGCTTAACTCAAATAAGAAGTCATTGCTTTATTAAAAATATATTTTTTCATTACAAAATTGTACAGAATAAAACAAAAACATTGTGTAATTAAAAAAATTCCAAACTTTCACCCAGAAGTTTTTAACGCTGCAAAATTAACAATAATGCGTGCTCTATTAAAATAGTAATTGTTTATAAGCAGTTATTAAATCTGTACACAGCCGCTTTTTCTTAGGTACAACCTTTGGCGGACATAATGAATAACAATTAATTAATCGTGACACATGCAAATTTGAAGATGTTTATTTTAGATCATTTTCAGAAAGTTTGAAGAACTATGTTTTCTCTCTTTGATATATATAATAGAGTACGGACCATAGGGGGTCGACTCGAGATGAATGACTTTTAGATGCATAGGCGTGCATGGTCCTCAAGAGATTCAAAATCGCTTCCTGAGTTTCAAAATGATCCCTTAATGCATAACATATATAAAGTCACGCCCCCCGTGGTGTGTACGATTTTTTAAGTATAATGCAGACCAAGGATTTCCAGTCATCTAAAAGAGGGCCACTTTTACGGACCAACATGGTCAGATTTTATGCATTTTGAACTCATGGTTTTTAATTTTGTCAAATTTCACTTTTGTTCGTCACTTGTTTATTGGATGTTGTTAATACCTATTACATTTAGGTCTTTTTAAAAACATAGCCGATAACTTTTAAATAATTATGAATTATACATATACATTTATTTATAAAATTATACATCGCATTAATTATATATTATGTATATCATCGTTTTACATTACATTAACATATGCTATACATTTTTTTGTAAGCGTGAAACTCAATTTTATGCGCCTTTTTGTAGGCGTAAATTGTAATTTTACGCCTCCTTAAATCGTGTCGATAAGACAGGTGATCCTCCCACCTTGAAAAATAGGACGATCGAGTTTTGAACATATTCGGTGAGGAACTAGTGTTTTCGTCATTTTAATGCTTTTAATGCTTAAGCTCCATATTAGTTAAACGTGAATCATACCATTCTATTTTATTGTCTTGACACACAAAGTGTATGATAATTAAAAATATATATCCTTTCCACGTATTAATTTGCTGCTTGTGCAGGTTGGTATGTCAAACCCACATACCGCAGTTCGTAAGAGAGCACAAAAAGTGAGAATGCAGGTATGTAGATTCCACAGAAAAAATTTTCCTTTATAAAAAAGAACGTGTCGTTTTTTACGGAAGACAAGTTCGAGGATGACTTTTCACTTTTCCCACGTTTGCAACTTTGTATCGTTTAGAGAGTTGGGCTAGCGAACGCGTAACGAAATATATTAATTTACTATTTCACGCCTTTGCAAACTTTAGCAATTAGTTCTAAGCTTTGTTATTCTGCGATATATTATCCTTACATAAATGTATTATAGCTGTTATTTATTTAATATAAATGAGAAATAATGAAAAGTACAGGTTTATTTTGTTGTTTTTTTATTATGACTTTCTTAGGGACGTGTCTTGCGTGAAAATGGGTAGGTTTCGACCTGCCTCTCATAACGTGGAATATTGTCGCATTTCACCTTGAAATGACAAATATTGGTACGTTTGCAGAATGAGAAGGTGGCACGGAGATGAAAGCAGAGAAATGAAACGGGGAATCGAAACGAAAGTTGGCGTTAGCCTGGTGGAGGCATCAAAGTCTCCGTATGACCTGCCGGCGCTGGCGTATCGGTTCCCGAAGTAGGGGAAAGCCCCCAAAAAGATAAAAAAGGGACGCCCCTTTACTGTCGGATTGCCGTTAAAGATCTTGTAGTTTCGGAAAGCATGAACAGGAGCCTGGAATTTTGTTGGAACCACTCCACCAAAAAATTTTACGACGAAGCGTTCGGTCCAGCGGCGACGTCGCAATTCGTTCTGCCCCTAATCGCGGGTAAAGTAGACGAGAATCGGGTGAAACCTTCGATCTTTCGACCTCGGCCTTCGCAGGGAAAAGTGCCACGCAATTAGGCAGATCTCATTCTACGATCCTTTAATTACGACCTAGTCGCTCATCCTAGTCGTTCCCCAAAATCTGTCAGGAACATCAGTTCGCCAGGCTCCGTATAGTTAGTTGCAAGTGTTTTCCCGCAGTATCGTGAAGTAAGCCCGTCAAACTACAATAGTCCTTCGTCATGAAGAGCATCTAAAGCAATTTTGTCTAGAAACATTTTTTTTGTTAAACATTGGACGTGATTTGCGAAAACTTGATTCATTATATTGGTTGCAGTTTGGTGCATCTACTATTAATATTAAATAGGAATTATTTAAATTTTAGTCCGTGAATAGTGCTACTTTTTGTAACAATAGTTACACACGCCTGTATTTGCTAATATATCAATAGTATAAAATCAATTCAATATAAAAATATAGGTATAATGTTTAATTAACTTCATATACGTAGGACTGTGGACTCTTTTGAATACGTTTGAAGTGATATGAAACGTGTTCTCAGTGTTGTTTAAATATTGTGCGTTGGCGAAGCTTATGCAGTTGAAGCGAGGTATGTACCTATAATTTTTATTATAATGGTCTGTAACCTATAATGAAAAATGGCATATTTATAATAAAAATCAAAATGCCCTTTAGAAGAAATAGTACTTTAAAATAAACATTTAAAATAATTAAATTGATCTTTGCTGAGTTGTTAATTTACAAAATGGTAAAAAGATATAAAACGTTTAGCTTCAAAATAATTAAACTAATGTTTTGACATTTTCATTTAATTGCAATCAATAATTCGATGAGATCAATTACTCAACATGCATATAATTCGATTTCACGCAGCACGCTTCGTGCGTAAAATGCGATTTCACGCACTACAGTGGTTGTATACACGCGTGCCTACTCCACCTGTTTTACACCGTGTAAATTGCCTGCTCTGTATATGTGTGAGATAATGTGCTGTTTTTTAAATTAAACATGATTAAAAATGATACAAAATTTGCAGATACAAATCAATTAAATTCATATATATTGAAACGGTAGACCTTTTTTAGCTTTTGGAATTTCTCTTAAAAAATGTTGAAGAATAAATCAGAAAATTGTTTTTAGTATAACATTTTTCGTAATATATGAATTTCTGAACCGATTTCAGTGGTATAATGCAGGGTTTTATCAATATTCAATTAAAAACAATTTAATTTTGATCAATAATTTCATAAGTATTTAAGAGTTAATCAGCACCTATCTTACATTGATGTCTGACATGTGAAGTTATGAAAAGGTTGGCATTTTATTCTTTAAATAATTTTAAATGTTTCGGCTTTACCTCTGGCGTGTTTTTATCATAACGTAGGCATATTTAAAAACATAACTAAATTGTAAAAAAATGTTACTAATCTGACTAGAATTGAAGATTTAGACAAAAATTACAACAAGAAAAAAACCCTGTATCCGTGAAGTATAATTTATTTATTTATTTTTTTATTTAATTTAGTATTTCTACCCTGTGTTCCAGGTTATAATTTATCTTGCAATTTTAGAACATTTTTAATTTCACTTTTACTTTCAAAATTTCGAATTATTATGCTCAATGAACATAAATAATATGAAAAAATGTGATATTTCTTATACATACGGATCGGTGACAATTTAGTCAATTTGAAGGCCAAAAGGCTGTGTAAGGTGATAGACAGTGTATGTTCTGAAAATCCATAAATAGGCTAATTATTTCTATATTAGTTTTTATAAAATATCTTATAATAACGCGAAAAAGATAATGATATTGTAGTATGCTTTTGTAATTCCCATAATTTTTAATATTCGAAAACTCGATTCTTCTAAAATAACATGTTTTTAAAAATAAGGCAAATAAAAAAGTGCAAACTACCTGGCTGATCTCACATAAGGGACAGATTTTGTCGATGCTGTGTGCATCAGGAAAATTGTTCACTCTGCATGATTTTCAAGATTTTTGTAATCTTCGCAAATTAAGTCATTATCATTATTTAGTCAGCTACCGGACACATATATTCATCCCAATTTTAACATTATAGATAATGTAGAACGTCTATTACGAGTCTGTAAAAAATGTGTCACTCTGTAAAAAAGTCCAACCGAGACTTGGGTGATTGCAATAGTGAATTTTTGTAAAGAAGACAAAAATATCAGAATATTGGTAATGTCGAAAATATCTTAAACTCATGCTGAACAAAGTACATTGTCGTAGATAGATATTTCTGAAATAGTAAAATATTTTTTTTTCGTGCGAGATGAATTAAAAAGTTAAAAAAACTTTTGTTCAAGATCTGTTGTCTAGTTACTAAACAAAAAATTCTTTTAATATATTTTGTGTTTAATAACCACAAAAATACAGAACTAATCTAAATACTTGATAACATAATAATGAGTAAATTTATCAAATGTTTAAAAACTCGCTTTACTACTTAGTTTGACGCAGGTTGATATACGTACAGTCCCCAGAAAACATCAACGTATTCATGTTTAATCCTCTTGTTATTAAATAATAGATCAAATATAATTCAAAACATTGACTGAATATATTTATAAAAGAAATAAGAAAACAATTTGTTGATTAGGCCAGATTAATATGATCATGGTTATGTCAAAAGTAGAAGAAATTTGGCAGCAAAATTAATCACATTGAACTAAAATTACCAAGATCTAGTGTTAACTGTATAATTCGAATTATATGCAGATTATTGTTATTCAATTTGAATTTTTTAAACTATAAAAACAAGTACAGTCAAATTGATCCAGAGCTTTGGTAATTTTCTTACTATGGATGGAAAAGTAACTCAGATCTGTTGATTTAGTTTTACTCTGATTGTATATATAACTATAATTAAATCTACGTGATGCATTCTTCATATAAATTGATGACAATTTAATACGGTACTCAGGATTTGCACAATTATTGTTCCAAACTTGTTTCTAATTAAATAGCAACTTTAAACAATTTTTTTAGTATGTAACTATAATTTATTTAAAACAATAATACATCTATACAAAACACAATAAATGAAATAAAATTCATGGTCTAACCAACCAGGGTGGCTTAGTTTGGTTCCCGTAAATAAAATTATTGGTTATCAGAACCAAACTGCTGATCTATCAAAACAAAAATTGTTTGTAATAATCAAACTCGTTGGGTCCGGATAATATACAAATGCCATAATAGTGATGTTTATTAATAACACAGCATGGATCATTAAAATGCCTAAGAGCTAATAAGCCCTGAATCACGTACAGTAATTCGTGAAATCCTGCATAATTAAAAAAAAAGTTAAATCGGGAATTTCAATACTTCTTCGTTGTTTAATGTGGGGCGCAACTCATCATATCAGACATCAACAGAAATTTGTTTGGTTTAAGCAACAAAATTCGTAACTTGCAAGGAACCAGTTCCAACCTTCTAGCAACCTAAGTATTTCCTTGCAGTATTTTAAATTAAAACAGAAATATGGCATCATTATATTAACGAAATTTAGGTATATTTATGTGTGCATCCAGGTATGACCTAAACAGAATATTATAAGTGCTGAAGTGATCACTTCTATTTTAAAAAGCATTTACATTATTTCTTAAAATATAGGTACAATAATATCTTAAATTTTAAACTACATCCCCTTTAAAATGATTAATTTCAATAAGATGTATTTAACATGCGATGAAAATCTTAAAAAATTTGTTTTCATCATTAAGACATCATGCCCAATATTTTAAGATTAGAAAATTGTTTTTAGACTTTAAAAGTCCCACTACATTAACGTTAAAGATTACGACATTGTACTGGTTAACTTGTTAAATCTTTTAAAACATTTTAAAGTTAAAAAATGTTCCCTTAACATTTGAAATGTTTTGGACCACAACAACAACCACAATGCTGTAGAATCTTGTTGATACCTTTAATCGCATTTCCTTAATCTAATAATTTTTTAACTCTGCTCATGCATTTATGGAATAGCGCGTCAAAACATTTGTCCTGGTAGATATCCTCTACTACATAAGAAGTGATTTGTTATTGTATGCTTTTATGAGAAAGAAAAGTGAGAGGGTCAGAGATATATAGACTTAACCAAATACTTTAAAGTGATGTTTGAAATACTTGCTTCGACTAGCTTATTATACCTTCTGAAATGACAATAATATTGTTAAAAGTCAAATTAAAAAGAAGCTTGATAAATGGACTTCACCTGTTATACCTGCATTAGTTTACACAAGGTTCACAATGCATCGCGATGGATGGTACACATATACACCGTGTCCGTGATTTCACTGCTTATTTTTCAAATGATCTTAACCTACCTGGACTTCTAACGCCATTACTGGCTAATGGAACCTAAATGAATTGAGGATGGTATTTTGTTTTTCATTCTTCACAGAAAGCGATATATAAAATGTCTATATTTAAAATTGTAAATTTTAATAATTTATATACAAATTAATAATGCTCGGTTTGCAAAAGAATAAAGAAAATCGTTGTAAAGAATTGTATAAAAAATTACGATTGTTCCTTTTTACTTTTATAATAATTTTTTTTTTATTTCTGAAGAGGGTCCACAGTATATTGCTTTCAAAATAACCGGTTCGACATAGCAAGAAAATAAAAGAATTTATTTTATTGCTAAGGGGTAGTAGTTATTATATTAGGGATGCGGTCATTTGTGTCTGCACTATCGCATAGCTTGTTTTATACTGTCACCTGTACGGAACATCAGTGCTGGAATATGAATGTCACTTTAACAAGCTTAAACTACGAACGTCAATTAACTATATCAAATATACTAAATATCTCGACGATCTGAACCTGTTCGTCACGCAATTAGAAAAATAATTGTTAGGCTATAGGTACATTTAAAAATCACAATTCTTGTTGTCTATATTTAAGTTAATGATTTTGTGAAATGCATTAATACATTTTTTCCTTCAATGATTTAAATATTAAACTAACCAAGCTTTGTATTTTTAGTTTGCAAATCCGAAATGCAGATATATATGAATGGCATAGAGCCTAGAGAGCTTTGATGTTATCCAGTTAATATAAAGAGGTGCAAGTTTTTGTTTTTCTTCGAATTTCAAGTTATGAAAAATATCTGATTTTTTAACACGTGATTTCCATCTCGCATTAGGGCTTGGTTACATATGATTTTTTTGTTATACATAAACTTCAAGAGGAATAAAATTAAAAAAAAATCTAACGGATCTTCGCAACCAACGTATGGCTGTGTTGGGATAAATTCCAAATTTCTCACCACCAGAAGTTTTTTTTCTTTACCGATATGGTAGAATTGTATTCGGTGACAATGACCAACAGTTCGGGATTTGAGGATGCATGTACCTTTCAAACAATGTTTAGAGTTTATTTATGTACAAACTTAAACACGTTCCGTCAATTTTCAAGAAAAGTTCGGGAATTTCAAAAAAATATTCATTAATAAGGGTTGTATGATATATAATCCCGGACACAACAAAAAAAGTTTTTCAAGGCATTGTTGAGAATATTAATAATAATAATAATAATAATAATAATCGGCTTTATTGCTGATATCAGGAATACACTATATACATCAGAGAATTTACTTTCTAACTAGATATGTATAAGCAAAAGGCGAGACACAGCACCACTAAGCTGATTTACAGTCTGACCGTAAGAATGTAATTTCTACAATGAGAGAAATTGTATAACAATTTTTACTAGGTATTTTGACTAAGAATTCGAGCACAGGCCTGAAATCATGTTAATTTTTACTATTATTTTAGTAAATTTTCGTACTTTTTATAGAAAAAGTCCTATCTGGATAGGCAAAATTGTTATACAATTTCTCTCAGTGTATCCACTTATTGGTATTCATTTAATGTTTATACAAATTTCTGTTGTTACCTTTCATATTTATTTTAGCGTAAATAAATATCATATAAATATGAAAAATATTACTTATGTAGAAAATGTATTATACATCTTCTCAAAGTTTTTGAAAGTTTAAAATAAAAGTTAAAAATAAAATAAATCACCGAATTGTCATAAAAGATCCAAATCCCCAAAAACTGTAGCTCATTACAACAATTTAATTCTTAACAAGGTATAATTAAAATGGTGTGATTTCTTTTGCCCCCAATTTTTTAAAAGACGTATTAAAAGGACTTAAATTAAGAATATATTTTATTATATACTTGATTTTTATCATTTTGTCCATTATTTAAATTATAAAAAGTAAGCATGGTATTATCTCCACGATATTCGAAATGGGACACATGCACATTTTAAAATCCAGTACGCTGTAATTACACATAATCCTATATTATACTTCCAATTGTGGTGGCACAGGACGCAAATAGCAATTTATCAACACAATAATCATGATTTTAAATTGGATTTTAAGCAAGCGAACATTACACCATAATTTTATTAGATCAGTACGGAATTTTATTTATCACATTTTTCAAACCTCATGTACTTTTGTTATATAATTCTTTACTAAGATTTTAAGTGTTTTACAATTTACAAGACATATTTGCAAACTTGCTTTTATTGGCTGTTCCAGATGTCGACCAATAGGAATCTTTGGGTATTGTGCCTTACCGGCATTGTACTGCTTCGTAATGTCATCAAATGCAGTCCACTCTACAATTATGACAGTGCAAATATAGGTAAGTTATAATATGTGAATACATACATTCGTTGTATGTGCACAACAAATTCCAACTGAATTCTTTTTGCAATTAAAACGGAGAACTATTGGAAAAAGGTATATTCACAAGAAAAACAAACCCATGTGCGAAATGCCGATGCTGAACATACGGCCCAGTATTGGCCCAGCGTTGGCAACTTCACTGTGCCAGAATCGGGCCAGCATTGGTAGCCGATACTGGCTATAACAAATTGCCAAACTTCGGCTGAAAACTGGCCAACGCATCGGGCCAGGCCTGGCAAATTGATCTCATAAGCATTTCTCCCGATCGTCACCCCAGCGTCGGCCCAATATTGGGCCCGAGTATCGGACCAAGTCTGGCAAAGCGATAGTGCCAAATCTCGGCCCAGCGATGGAAACATTCGGGACCGAACATCGGTCCAAGCCTGGCAAATTTATTTCACACAGAATATTGCCGATCGAATATCGACCGTATCGAAAACGATGCAAGATAGAGCAAAAATTTACTAAACCTTTTTTGTAGAGGAGGAAATTTCTATCTGAGACTGTGACTTTCTTAGATTGATATCTCGCGGCACAAGGTGCAGAAGCAGCCCTGAAATCTTAGTACAGTGGCGAAGGATTCCCTACAGTTTCATAGTTGCACAGTGCATTATAACGTCCCATGGATCACCGATGCTTGTATCTTTATGTTGGGAACGGAACGAGATATCGAAATAAACAAAACATTTAAACTAACCGTACGGGTGACAACTATAGCTGGGATGTGTAGTATTGAATTTTACTTAGCATTTTCGTATCAATAATGAGAAAAACTAACCAAACGTTGAACGTATTATACATGTGATATACTTTGGGTTACTTATATTTGTTTCTGTTTGTGAGGCTACCCCTCAAAAATGACATTGCGTTATGTGTTATACTGACAACAATGTTTTATTTTCGGTACTATAGCCCTTAAAATCCGATTTTATGGCCTACTTTTAGCCTGCAAAATGAAAATTTACGGATCACCTGTAATACGAATATGCGCTGTCAAAAACGTGTTTTTGAAAAAATAATTATTTACATTAATATTTTATAAACAATTTTTTGTCCAACATGGTTTTAGACAAAATCTGAATACGGCAATCGATTTTACCGAATAAATTATGTATATAGCGTGTTTCTATTATTGTTATTTATTCTATATAAAAGTAACAATAATAGATATACATTTTCCACATAAATTTACTCCGTAGAACCAAATGTCGAGTTCATATTGCTTCTGAAACCACTTTTGATTATGTTTATCACAAATTCTTATATGCGGCTACGTCCACGATTACCTGGTAAAGTTTTTCTTACAATTCTGTGATCACAACGTAATCAGGCAACAACTACGCTAGCATGCACGCAAGATGCATGTTGTAGTCCCCTGATGAGTGTCCGGCCCGACAGTATTAAGGCACACATTATCAGACGCGTCTGATTTCTGCAGAGTAAGTCTTAATCAGTCAATGTGAAGACTCACTTTATTCGGCACGCCTGATTACTGCCTGATCAAGGCCTGATACGAAAGTGATGAGGCACACTATATTAGGCGTGCCTGATTGCTGCCTTATAAGGCTCGGAGCAGTTTTCTGGACAGATTTCTGCTCGGGATGGCAAGTAATGAAAAATAAATTTTAAAAAATCCGAATTTTAACATATTTTTTAGAGCGTTTAACATTTTTTTCATGGTGAAATCACTCATATAAGAAAAGTTGCACGACGCAACGGTTACAATATTTCACTAATTTGATACTTTTTCAGATATGCTGTTTGAGAATAGCAATTCTATAACAGTAACCAGCTAACTGGAATCTATTCCCTTCATAACGCGTATAATATGCCTATTTTTAAGAAAAAAGTTTTTACGTTTAGCCGGCAATGTCGAATTGTACAATTAAATATTTAAACTCTTAACCGCCATGTTGGATCCGCCATTTTGAATTTTGAAAAATTGAGACTTAAACACATGAAATTTTGAGCATAGAACAGTTTTTAGGCTATTTTCTTATTTGGCATGAAAATATTGATTGAAGGGTTGTTTTTTAGAAACAATTCTGTTCTTTTGTAAAAAATAATAAGCAAATATTGGTAGCAGAATCTAAAAGAACGATCAATTTCATGTCGAAAATGTTTGAATATGTAATATTTTTTGGGCGTTAACGAGTTACAAAATACGAATTTGACTAAAAATCTGCGTCATGTGCAAAAGGCAATCGAGCATTTTTTGCCGCCTGGGCATTTTTTATCCGGGATCGCATACTATTTTCTAAAATTGCGGAAAGTTCGAGTTGTCAACAAAAATTCTGTGTTAATATTCATTGACACAAAAGTTTTCATAACTTTCAAAGTAATCACACAGTTTCAAATGTTACGGAAATTAATTTATCTTGACCTTGATCGAAGTTGTAGGTTGTGAGTTTGAACCCCGGCTGGTACAATGTTTTTTTCAGGCAGCAGATCGCTGTGTAAGACGAGCCACGCTGTCTGACATTTCGAGATATTGTTCCCAGGTGGGAATCAACTCTTGGCTGATGCTATATCTAACTCTTTGCGGTGTAGTTGCGGAATACCTTTTATCCATTGGTTTCCTTGTCTTCAAAATCAGTTTTTCGTGTTCCTTACATCGTGATTAGTTTCCTAAATAACTAAGCAGTTGTATAATAAATACGAAACAGCATACACATTATTACTTTTTAATTAATTATAAGCAGTTCATTAATTATAAACAATAATATGCCAGAAAATGATTTACTTTGAATAATCCTATAAACACAACGAATTTAAGAATGCACAATGGCGGATGCAATATGTCACAAGAAATAATTTAAAATCAAGTGAATTAATTCAAAATTGGTTACTTGGGTATTTTCGAGGTCAGTGATTAAGAATCTGGCCTTAATTTTTCAAAATTCAAAATCGCAAACACAATACGGATACAGCGGACGCATTCGTTAAATTTTTAAATTTCATAAACAAAAGAAGTGTTATTATATTTATGGTAAAACTATACAAAAAAAGTATATCTTGCAATTGTTATCTACATCGCAATGTTTCCGAGAAAAGAACTTTCCACGATTTTCACCGTATAATCATATGGAAGTGTCGGAAGAAACTGCGATTTAGAAAAAAATCATAAAGACACTTTTTTGATAATGGTGCTTAGAATACGTTAATATGTTTTGCATTCGACAAATGTAAAGGTAGCGTCCGCCATTTTGTGCCGACATTTTGAACGTCGAAAATCTAATCACATAATCGTAATCGGAGACTTCGTATACCACTGCACGCCAGATCTGGCATGAATTGGATTTACCGTATAAAACGTGCCTAGAAGGATTAATGTGGGTTACTACAGTTTTCTACATTCTCGATAAATGGGAGTATGGCGCCATCTAATACGACCTGCAGCTTTCGCAATTATCCTCACTTGTATCCAGACGAGCCCCTCGAGAGCTGTTGGTCACGTTGATTGATGCGTAAGGTAGAGGGTATACAAAAAACCAATAATTTTTCGTATATTTTTCCATCTCGAAAACGACAACTTCCCGCATAGTATGTGCAAAAGTTAAATTGTAATGGTTATACGGATGCCTACAATCAACTTCTTTGGCAAGTTAATAATTGTACGGTATACAGGGATCACTTTTCTATGTTTCTCGCTAGCTGATGAAGTTTATGGACGTGGTTCAGTGCAATTCAGAAAGCATTCAAAAAATTCTGGGTTTTCAACAATCTCAAAAATGGTGGTTCGCAATGGACCCCATTATAGTTTGCAGCCAACCCTCTATTTTGTTTTAATGAATTGCAAGAACTAATGACATGTCAAGCTCTCGTTGTAATTTATAACTATAATTGCCAGTTCGATTAGCTACAATAACGAAAATTGATACTGACTCAAATTTAACAACAGAATTTCGGTGAATTAGCGAATTCTTCGCTGGAATGAACGTTTGACTATCAGAGTGTAATTAATAATTATCGGCATATATAGATAATGGGTTAAGTCCAAAGAGAATGCAAAGGTAGAAAACACCCTCTTTTAAAAAATCCCTTTTCTCAATTAATCTTATATAAAAATATATGTTTCAAAATGATCAACGTTTTACGTCGAAATACAAACTAATATATATATACAATAATAATATGTATGTGCTTGTGTATACTGAGTTTTAGGCGAAATAGTTTCAAGCAATTATTTTGTCATATCTTCCATAAACGGGAAATATATAATAACTAAATATTTGATGGACGTCTTTGACGAGCATAATCATAGAGCATTCGAATGGCAATCGAAAGGTCCCTGTGTTCAACACCCGGTTCACGACTTTGGTCCCCTTTTTTTCAAAAAATCTTAGAATAATCCAACCTTTCCATCCTTACCATCATACAAAAAATTGTGAATTTTTCTAGTAAAATTTGCATTATTTCTGTTAGAGCAGACGAATTTCTGCCATGAGAAAAAATTGGCTAGGAAAATAAAAGGTATGCATCACAAAAACATCGTGATTTGCACGTCAAAGACGTCCATCGAATATTTAGTTATTATTTAATAATTACGAGTATGAAATTACATTTATTTGATCGGGAAATATATAATTTTATCTTTATAATTTATACATTTTATTTGATAAAATGTGAGTTACCTAACAAGTTGCACATGTGCACAATCATATAAAATTATGTATAAAACTTAATATAATATATAAAAATACGTAGGATTATACAATGCGATATGTTTGCGACAATCTACGTACATAACTAAACATGTAACGTACACCTATGAGCTTGTAAATGTCTGTATTATTAGTCGAAGAATTTCGAAAATTTAACGTGTGGGTAATTGACCGGAAGGAATAGCCGTTACATCAAGTGATCGTTTTATCTTGGCTCATTATATTTCAACGTTCCTTCCCGAATTTTCATTGCGTGACATTAGTAGTTAAGAGTGAAAACACTATTTCTCAAGTATAGCTCACCTTTGACTGAGCGAAGAGTCACTTTTGAACTATTATAGTTAACATTCTTTAATAAGTTTTAACGTAAAACACGCGAAACATATTTGCATACCAATTCTTTGATTGCACGATTTTTTGTATTAAATGATACAAAAATTTCTATATTGGAATGTACCTTTCAATTGACGAATTCTAAACGCGATAACGGTTCATCGATTCCCAGTAATAGTTTTAGATCTCTCCTTATTTCGGCGATGTAACGGATGCGCGATATCGGTTTTTCTTGATTGACGGTGACAGATTTTATGAGCTATCTATTCAGTTATTCTAATTTATTTTTGAGAAAAACATTCTACCTCCATCGGTGGTCAACTTTATCTGATCTCTAAAAGTCTGTTTACTATTATCTTGACAGCTTATACAGATTTTACTTTATTGATGTAGTTGCTATAATAATGTTTAAACGTATATTAATCTAGCATTAACATTTTTTAGGATTCATGAATGAAAGATTGATAGAGTTCATTTCGAAATACAAAAACGTACAGCTAAACATAATTAAGTGCCGTTTACAAGGGAATGAACTACATACTACAAGTTACACATACGATTGCGGGTCCTTTATAGACCGATTGAAATCTGATACGTTAGCTATTAGTTAATCTTGATAAATATTTACAGTTTTGTGGTAATTTTATAAGATCTCATCTAATCCAAGAATTTCGAGTACCATCTAGATTTATTAACTGCATTTGTCGAAATTCTGATGAAAATATGTTAAACAGAGAGAAAATAAGATATAAGAGTCTGGAGCTGTAGTGGATCCACTGTGTTCATGGATTTTTTTGTGTAAATTTTATAAAGTAGATAGATTTGTGCCATCGGTCAGAATCGATACCTTCCTATGCATTGGATCCCACCGTTTGCCAGCATAAAGTGTAAACTTCAAGTTATCTCTGATATTTATATATTATTAATTTTATATTTGTTAAAAACATTGCTTATCCTCACGTGTATTTTATATGCAAGTTATGTATTTTATATGTACATTATCACAAAATGTTGGATTACGTTATACTTCTTGTAACTGTTACTTTTTAAATTGAGTACGTATAACCTCATTTTTTGCACATAAGAATTGAAAGTGTTTCCAATTCTGAACAGAGAATTAAAATATATTAAAATTTAATCAATGTAGTCAAAACCTGTTCATTTTTAAATATATATATTTTACTTTCTAAATAGACTAAATATTTAAAAATCAGTCGCTTTTTCTAACAGAGAGTTACTTCACGAAAATGTAAAGTGATGACATTGACTTTGTCTCGTTGGTCTCATTCGATGAACGTGGGAGCACCGGTTTGTTTTTATAAGTAGGTCATGCACGGTCATCGACGTATTCAATCATACTCTGGATTTTCCAACAATATAATCGTATGTAAATAAATTACAATAAGTTTTTTAGCATCGACCTTTTACCAAAAATTCATTTGAAATGGTTGTAAAAGTTTTCTAACGTAAACACAGATCCTATAATGTGTTAAATAGAACCTACATCATTGATTTTTTTCTACTAGCAAAATTTTACGTAACGGAAAACAAAAAAATCGCGATGAGCTTTTTAAAATTTATTGCTTAGAATATCGTTAGAGAAGAATAGGAACCCCAGATGTCAGAATTAGACGAATATATACTTCTCTAGTTTAATATAAATATTAGTTTTCTTTGGTATTCTTGACGTTAAATCGTTGGCTTAAAAAACAGTTGTTGAGGGGGACCACAAATGGACTGACATTACACGTCATAAGGAATGAGAATATTCAGGTAAACGTTTACGAAAAACTTAAAATAACGACTCTTGTGAAAGCATACGAATGCCTGTATCATCACAGGTACTTTTCCGCATCACGATCTGCGGTAGCGATTCGTGCCGACAAGCCTTCTAATGTACAACACCGGGACCTATTTCTGTAACGGGATATGTTGCATTCGGGACAGGTGTCTACTACGCGGCTTCAACACTTAGTAAAGATGTCATATTTTTTTGGTTCTGTCTTCATCTCTGCTTAGGTCTACCTCATTTCTTCCGGACTCTCATATAACTTTTCATTTGTAACAGTGAAAGGTTCATATTTAAACAAGATATAAAGGGCAAAAAGAACAATCATTTTTGGTGCGACACTAGTGAGAGTCTTACGTTTGAAATATGTTAATTACGTTTCCTTTATGATTGTGTAATCAAATGCTACTTTGTAATAATTTTGAAAAACATGTTTATATTGAATACATGCCTCGTGTTCGTAAATGAAAGAGATCTGTTATTGTTTGGAAGTGTGAGTAATGTAGTTGTTTTTATTGACAGAAGTTTAGAAGTAATACAATAAAAAGTGTATAAAGAAGAAACTAATCTGATACATTAGGCTGTTTCTGTTTGACCTACTTCTGTTCCGGGCAAGCAGCTTAAACATTGACACTTAACGGTATCGCGATGCTGGGCTGACATCAATTTACTCTTCGGAAACCCGCAGTACTGGAATACTTTGCGGTCGGTCGTAAAAAAGCTTTTCAATTTTAACCCGAATTTGTAATGGCTACCTTTTATTTTATTTGTTCGAAAGGGGGTTTTCCTCGATTCTGAAACAAATATTGCATTTAAATTTAAATTATGATCGCTTAATACATGTAATTAAGATGTTACTTTTCTTCTGTTTAGGACCAAAACTAAACATCCGGAACTTACCTTGCGTATCTTCTAAAACGGGCGAAACGGGTATTTGTATGTTCGCTGTGACCTGTGCAAAATCGAATGGTACGATTTTGGGAATTTGCCTAGATCGGTTTTATTTTGGAAGTTGCTGTAAAATTCCGATACCAAGTGAAACAAATTCCGTCTGGTCAGTGGAAAGTAATGAGATACCGACTGATGGAGACAAATATGAGCATAAGCCTTTGAGACCACCGGGATTTGTAGGAATAAATGATATTGTAAAAAAATTAGAAAACATTACGAAGCAGGCTGAAAATGCTTTATCCATTCAGTCGAC
Source organism: Trichopria drosophilae (assembly GCA_030407085.1). Lineage (NCBI taxonomy): Eukaryota > Metazoa > Arthropoda > Insecta > Hymenoptera > Diapriidae > Trichopria > Trichopria drosophilae. The sequence goes on along the minus strand of CM059586.1, from coordinate 66,384,086 downwards.
CACTGAGCAATATACTACCCAATTACCACATACAACAATGGTCAATAAACTAGAGTTCGGAAAAGTTAACTCCTCTACAGAGGCAATCACAGAAGGAGCAAGTACACCAAGTCCTGCTACCATTTCAGAGTTTTTGCCAATTACGTCAACTATATCTTCAACAATATTAAATTCTGAAGATGATGTCATACAGTCAAATTCAGAGTCAAGTTCGGATCCGACTTTATCATATTCTACAACAGTGATATCAGAAAGCACTACATCTATAAATTCAATACCACTAGATATCAGTCAAGCAACACAATTTAACGAGCTTACAACTATGCAACAAAATTACGACTCGCTTAACGACGTAAGTACTACGTTCTCGCCAATGACAACAACCCACCCAACAACCCTTTCGCCATTGGAAAGTTCTGAAATTAATTCAACTATTGACAATTACGAAGTCACTGAACCAAACTTAATCGACGAAACGATATCTACAACCGAATCTAAATTGGTCAGTGACAATGAAATTATTAATACTACAACAAATGATTTGTCATTGATGGAATTTAATACTGCTTCCACGACGGTCAGTCCTACCATTCATGCAGAAGATTTATCTACTACTTATCAGACTACTCCGATCCAAATTTATACGACTGAAACATTTGTAACAGAAACTCCGATAGAATCAACCGTACCAGTAAACATGATCACTACAGAAGTTACCACGCAGAAAACGACACATACAAGTGATTCGGAGTTAACCAAGGCAAATACAACAAGCTCCATAACGACATCGACACAAACATCAACAACTGCCAATGACAACCAATTTATAAATGTATGGCAATTGACTCCAGTAACATACCCATCTACGACAACGTTACGGCCACCAACAACAACGTCACTATTTGGAAATATATTCAATAATTTTTGGAACGCAATTTATTCAGATTATGAAGACGATGAAAATGAAATTGAAGAACCGGTCCCTGAATCCGAATATTCTTCTACCACAACTACTCCAACCACTACAACCACGGTTGCCACAAGACCCACGTCGAGTCCTCAACGTTCAACTTCATTAACAACAACTAATACTGGTACATATTTATTTTTTGCAATGTGTTCAATCATAGGAATTTTAGTTACAACCACAAGATTTATATGAAAATCGAAAGGTTAATATCACTCCATCATAGTCATTTTGCGCTAAAGACTAAATTGTAGTTTTAATTTTGTAAATATAAAATATTTATTAAATCTATTGGAAATCTGGTCAAGCAATAAAGTTAGTTTTTAATTTGCAAGAATAATTGTTACACTTACCGACAGAAGTGGAACAATTTTATTCTTATTGTAGAAAGGATCTAAATTAAAAATAAGTTATAAAAACATTGAATTAGCGGACCTCGGACACAAAAGATCTAAATTAAAAATTAGCTCAAAAACATTAAATTAAACTGTATATTTTGATATATCAAAATAAAAAGCGATAATTGGTAGAATTAACTATTCCGGTGTTGATTTTGCAATAAACAAATTCTTAAACGATCTTAAATAAAATTCATGAATTTAACACTCGGTGAAGTTTTCAAATTAGAAAAATTATCTAGATCGATTATCCTTCCTTGACTCGGATAATTTTTCTAATTCTTAAAGGACCTCATTAATGAATTTAATTCGAGGAATATTTAAAACACATATAATATTCTTATTAACTGTCAGTGTGGTTATATTCATCAATGATCAGCACACTTAAATTAAATTACCATAAAATTTTTAACACTCGTATTCATTCGATTTCATTCGTTAAATTCGAGAACTGTTTTAAAAGTTAAAGTCATCGTTTTCGGTAATGACCTATATATTTTTACTTTTACTGTCGATCTTCTCAAAACCGTTACTTACATTTTGTTACTAGCTTTATACGAAGTTCATTCTTATTTGAATAGTAATGACTAGTGATTAACTCATAATGCAGTTTATTAATCACTTGAATTAATTCCATAAATGAAATATAATTATGTAAAAAAGTGAAATGAATAATATTAATATAAATTCAGTTTTGCGGAAATTATATGTTATCGTAATAATTTTGAACGCAACTTGTACATACATATGTCTATATAGATTTAAACCAATATAATATAAATAGCGATTATGTTTTTAATAAAAATTATTTCTTATAACGAACAAAACAATGGAAGAATTTATTTTAACATATACCTTGCTTCTAATTTCATTGCTACATATAATGAGGTTCAGTGTTGTTGAGGTATCCACTATTTCATTTAAACAAATTAAGTTACTATTAAATCGGGTTTTCAAAATTCATTAGACTTTCGACATAGCGGAAACAAATAATAATCGCTTTCATAATATTGTTTTGATTGTATCTTATCGAATATTATGCACTAGCGAATAAACGATCATCTCTCGCCACTTTGCCTGTTTAGATGTTCCCGAATATTTTTATTTGCATATAAATTATTTTAATTATTTTATAGTATTTTTTTTATTGTATCAGTCCGATATGATGAGAAGTGAAATGAAGGAGAGGTTTCTTCAATTACTAAATGTAATTTGCAAGTTAATTTTACAGTACAAACTGTAATGGAAGCCACGACAATAAAAATCACATCCACTGCAGCACCTGTAACTGAAATTATGACAGAAATGCCGACAACGGTGCCGGAAATTCTTACAACTGTAGCAAGCGTATCCACATCTACTAATTTGGCTGAAGAAGACATCAAAATACTAAATATGTCAAATTATAAAGAAGGTTTGCAACATTATATGTTTCATTTTATATAATACTTAATAAATTGCTGTGAGTTTATAGTAGGTATAACCATTCCCTTTATATATGATTTATACTGTAGTAATGGCAAATTAAAAACCTTAATTGTCGGTCATTTTATATTTCGTCAATATTTATTTATGCTTTTACTACGAAAAACATAGTTAAATATACATTAACTGTGGATATACACAATGCGCCAATTGTTTGTAGATTTTGGGCATTTTGTTTTCTCGAATTCGCTCTGCCAACGACGGTTCGCTGCCAGTGGTTCATGTTTATTGGAATAAGTTTATTATGTACTGCACGATCAATATTTTAAAAATTTCAATGTGAATTGGAATAGTGAAACATAAATTATATCGATTTTTGTAGTAAATACAGTATTTGTTTTATTTTATTTAGCCCAAATTTTCTCAAAGAAATGTGTATCTCATTTAATGTCGACTCATTGTGTTGTATCCATCATTTATAAATACTACATTGTGATTCCAGATTTACAATTAGGAAACTAAAACTCCAGAAAGGTAGGATCTAATGATCCGACATTTTTAATATTTAGTTTTCAGTCTAGAGTTATGCCATTGGCGATATACACAACCATAAAAACTTCATTTTTTCGTTTAGAATTGTCATATTGAATGTGTTGTTTCAATTTTTGAGATTCTAATGATAGATTGTGTAACGTCCGAGTTAAATATAAATTGTTGAATAGAATGTCCCTGGACCAGTTATCGAATATATAGTTTAACAATGCTTAAAATAGGACACAAATAGCGTCATATGGTGAATATTAAGATGTATATTGACTTATCTGAATTTCAAGGAAGTCTTTCGCTTTTTTATGATGTAAAAATTAAGGTTTATAGATTTGCCTATATATTCTTTCTTCGTTGTTGATCCTGTATTTGACAATTTGGAACCTGGTTCGTAACATCATGCACGTCATTCGCTTATACTCTACTAAAGGCCCTATTGAAAGTTTCTTTTTAGTTTTTTCAAATTAGATTACTTGACGCATGCTAATCCGTAAAGTAATCATTTAGGATACAAGATTACGCCTGCAGGAAAAGCACTAATTTTTTAAGTACAAACTAAATTAAAATGCAGTTTTTTGGTCCGCTAACATTATAAAAGATTTAAGTTTCCGTACAGTCACTATAAAAAATGTTTTCAAATATTTTTTTCAGTTTGCGGTAAAAGAATATTTCCAGAATCAAGAATCGTTGGAGGAGTGGACAGTTACTTTGCAAAGTGGCCATGGCAGGTAATTCAATATACATAATTAAGCTGAATAAATAATACCAAATTAAATCGACATCAGAACCCTAAACAATATAATCATTTCATGTATTGCTGATTTTTATTTTGTAAATTTACTTTTTTTTTATTACTATATTTCCTTAAATAAATAATTTCGTTAAAAAAATTGACTCAGTTCCTAAAATTCTACAACAAATGAACTACAAATATAGATCGACATTGTTTTCTGTATCCTGCAAAAAGATGAAAAGATGTTTCATCTACATAATAAGTCGGAAGAATTCGCCGTTTATAAAATATTATAAATCATATCTTACATTACAGCATTTCCAATTCTTTGAAACTTTAACGAAATATATTTTCATAAAATAAATGTTGTTTTACAGACATCCTTAATGCGTTGGATCCGAACACGATATTTTCACAAATGTGGTGCAGCGCTTCTGACTGAAAACTGGGCAATAACAGCCGCGCATTGTACATACCAGTAAGCAACATTGAATTTTGTATACATCAGATTTACTTACTGAACTGGAAATGAAAATCACTAAATTTGAAATTGAAAAACATTAGGCTAGAAAAAATATACTTTGTAAATGAATGCAGTTTTAGTTAATGAAGTGAAAGAATTAGTTTCAATCCATTCAGATATCTTCCGCTTTAATGTCTATTTAATTAGTGTAATATGTCATTTTTCTAGAATACCACCTAGTGAGTTGCTACTACGATTCGGCCAAACTGACCTTACAAATGAAGAGGAGCCATACCAATACCATGAAAGTCGAGTCCAACTGATTGCAAGTCATAATGAATTCAATCCTGTTACGTTCGAATACGATATAGCAATGTTACGTCTGTACAATCCTATTGAACCATTCCGGCCAAATATTGTACCAGTTTGCTTGACAGATGATGACAATGATTACGAGGGAACCTTGGCACATGTCACTGGATGGGGAAGGCTATATGACGGTACTAATATACTGTATACAACTTAGCTTGCTACTAAACATTTGCTAACAAAGATTAAACCAGTCTCAAACTTGCAGTAAGTTAGCAATATGTAATGTTTTATGGTCTATCAAATAACGTAAAGTGCATTGAATAAACAGATAATTTTATTATTATTTTTTAAATATAATTGACAAAAAACCATTGGCTTCTTTACTCATATAACTGTTTAACTAGATGGTACCAAGGCTTTATTTATAAAATTTATAGTGAAAAATTCAAATGCTGTTTTGAAACGCAGTTAAAAAATCAATTTTTTCTTTCTCGATTTATTTTCTATTTTACAGTGAAAAAATTATGAACTAAATAGTTGCAAATAAAAGTTCACATGAATTGATTTTTTTTTCATATATTCAACATATCTTTCATCTTTATAGTAAATCTTATTCTATTCAAGACCATTTTTTCATAATTAATGTATTAACGAAACATATTCCGAACAAGTTATTTCTTAATAAATGATAATTTAATGCAAAACATTTATTAGGGCATAAATAAGTACACTTTTTACTATTTTCAAAGTTCATTACTAACACGCCTTCATAGTATGCAATCTATACCAGCAAGGAAGAGGATTTTTACAACTTGCCTGGTCTTTACATATCTTTTTACTAGGCATTTTTCTAGTCATGTAGTAACATGCATCGTTTTACGCTCTTGGGCATAATATAAAATTGTACAACAATTGTTTATTGAGGATTATAGACATTATTTTAATACGCAGGTGGCCCTTTAGCTTCGATTCTACAAGACGTTCAAGTACCTGTAATAAGCAACGACGAATGCATGAATATGTATAAAAGAGCAGGTTACAGAGATTACATACCGAATATTTTCATGTGTGCTGCGTGGAGCGACGGACATTATGATTCCTGTGAGGTAAATTACCATACTGGGTGCATCATATATTTTTCTCTAGTACCAGATTAGATAGATAAGTCAACTATGTTATCATGGATGCCTTACTTATCAGGAGGATAATTGTTCTATTTAATAAATATTATCACTTGCACCTATCGTTCTCGAACATTTTACATAAGAGTATAAAAACAGTGATTGAAGAAATTTCATTTTTAGTAATAACGAACTTACAGAAAAAAAACAGCAAGATAAAGCTAGTGAAACATTTTTCTTAAATATACACGTAATAATAAAAATTAATCAACCTAACTACATTTCGCAGAACACAAGACATTTTTATTGTTTCGTTTATCATTTTCAGACCTTTTAGTATGCAGTTTTAAATGAATACATAATAATCATTGAATAACTTCATTTTACTATAAAAATATTATTTAAACTTCTTTAGAAATTCGTTCTCTGCAATGCTTTATTCACAATTTACGCAATAAAAACATAGTTTTTCCCATTGTCACCCTAATAGAATACGAGTCTTGCTGTAAGGTTATAATATTCTTTCAAGTGTCAGCTTGTAACATTATGGAGGTGGAGAAACCATCATATAACCCTACTCTAACGTTATCTTAACATATGTGTATTGGCCTCTTAAGCTTAACATTTCACATGTATGCAAGGGTATTATTTCGTATTTCAAACATATTAATGGCATTATATTTCTATAATTTTGCATTAGATAAATTTACATATGGAATAATAAGCTCTCGCAGCAATTTTGAGTAAAAATATTATTGTAAAGTTAGATACAAATCGTACAAGAACTTGTACCTTATCTTACAATAAAAAAATATACTTTGTCTCTCCATACTTAAAACATATATAAACCAATTTTTCCAACCCGCGAGACGAACAGAACTGTAAAAGTTGATATATAACACCTGGTGGAGATAAAACTAAGTTGGTCAGTTTTTTCAAATGGAATCTGATATTATCGTTAATATAACGTCAGTGTGGCTAAATTTGTAAAATTACATCTTTATTTCTCTATAAGAATTTCAGCATATTATATTAACATTACACATATTACAAGAAATAGTATGACAATGTTTCTTTTAAATGTCAAGGTTGTAACCTTTCTGTAACATGTCATGACGTTGCGTTCTGTGAGAGTAATTGTACTTTTATATCAGAGGTTACAACCCTTTCTACCTTTTTTTTTAGTGGAATTCAATACATTTTCTTTCCAGTATACGTAAAGATTCGTCCATTACCATACACTATACAGAAAAAAAATTAGATTCAACAAAATGATTGTTAATTAGGAGTATCTTAACTTTTGTTCATGAATGTCAAAATGTGTTCATTGTCAATAAAATTAGTAAATAATAAATATGTATTGCCGTAAGTTGTTTCAATAATGATTTGAACACAAACTAATATATTATTTATTCAATGCATCATATATACAGGGTGATACATTTTAATTAATTTCAATGAAAATGACCGTGAAATGTCCTTCACATTTACAATGCAGGACAAATTCAATATCGGCATTAAATAGCCTAGGAAACATACTGAAATTTATGTCCAAAACTTTTACTGAAAAAAGAGTTCCTTTCAAGATATTTCGGTGGGTAAGTTAAAAAGGGCCACCCTGTATAGTCTGATGTACTACTTATTCATCATAATGAATAATGTGTAAATATATTGGTAATTTTCTGAAATATTTCGCTGAAACTGCATTAAATCTACTACACATAGATTCTTAACTTTAATTACGGAATATTATTAATAATTGTATAGGCAAATAACATTCTATGTAAAGGTAGTTTAATAGAATGGTATAAAATCTGATAAATGAAAGAAAAAACATAATATTTAATTTGGTGTACGGAAAATTGAAAAATAAAATCAGGATATTTAACAAAAATTGAGTGCACTAAGCTCACAATTACTGAATTTTGTTTCTAAGTTTCGTGAATTATAATTTCGAATTTGGGTGTTATGTGTGCATTTAATTATGTAAATTTAGTAAAATTGCTTGAATATAGCTTATCACGTACGTTTACATTATACGTTTAATCTGTTGCTTTCAGGGCGACAGCGGCGGTCCATTAGTCGTACAAAGAGATAGCGACGCGAGATGGATATTAATCGGTGTTATAAGCTGGGGCAGAGGTTGTGCAGAAGCCAACAAACCCGGTGTCTATACAAGGATTTCGGAATTCAGAGAGTGGATAAATACAATTCTCAAATACTAAACGACTGAAAATCTACCTATTCTGTATATGTCTAAAATGATCTAAGGTAGACTGAAACAGGCTGTGTTAACGTATTAATACATATTAATTGCCTTCGTGTTTGAATTTGATTTTCCTCTGAAATTGTCAAGTATCAATACATTGAAACGGTAGTTTTTAGGATTTAGTGTAATTAAACGTGAACAGCAATGATCCCGTCATCCTTGTTCTTACTATTATTAAGCAATATGGTAGATATGATAAGTACTCCATGCTTTGATATCTAGTAATTTACGGTATTCTCGTCGTAGATGTTATAATTATAAGTTACCTTTATTGTAAAGTACCTATATAATATAGTAATAGTTACTGAAATGCATATTTCAGTAAAATCTGTAAAAATTTAAGATAGAATTTAAACTATCGCTCAGTGCGCACTGTATGCATAATGTATCGGCATTCGGAATATTTCCGCGATATTATAATTGTATAAATGTCTACGAGTATTTGAATATGATGTAATTTGAATATAATGCACGTATTTCTGCAAGAATATGCGAAGACTACTATCAGATCTTGGTGGTATTGAACGAATATTTATTAATATTTTGGTCCATGAGAATGGAAACACAAAAATCGCTTCATTAGTAACGAAAAAAATGAATTGTTTTTAAACGAGAGCATGGGAAAGATTTAATAGTAATTGTTTAAAACTGTGATTTAATTATTTTGTTCGGTTTTCCAAGAATTTATTTTAGTTTGCGTATATTCTTGAAATATATCTCCCAGTGTTTTCTGTTAAGCATTAAGAAGAATTGTTAAGTGCAAACGCATAACAATGACGATTGAAATATCAGATTTGTGGCAATAATGTAAAATAAACTTTTCTATTCAATAAAATTTTCTCTTTGTGACCACTCCCCGTTATTTAATTACATTAAATGTGCATTTCTAATATTTGTCAATTTTCAATAAGTAATGCATCAAAAGTATATACGTACTAACGATTAATAGGTCGTTGTTGAGGTGATTGGCCCATCACGGGAGGTATCGTTGATGCCAACCAGTCGCGATAAAATCAAAGTGAAAATTTGGGTCATATACTTCATATTTGGTATTCTCACCTCATATTATATTTTGTAAATTTTCATGAAGTGCATTATAAGGCCCAACAGAATACTTCGTTTTTCGAATACTAATTAAATTGTATTTTTCTAAAGCTATATATTCCTATTACTCTTTTTATTTTATTGTGGAGTAGAAATCGGTTCGCCTAGAGAGGAATGCGTCGTCGCTGATGGGTAAATATCCATCTAGGAGCACTTGAGTAAACTGTTTGCATTACTCTTTTAAAGTTCAACCTTCTTGTGAGTGGCGGCTCGCGTGGTTACCCACAGAGTAGCCGCAGTAGCTCCATTCAGCTGATTGTTTCCTGTTAACATAGGTTTTGCCAACTGCATTTTATATTGTGCGGTTGTTTGGCATTCACAGAGAATTTGAATGATAGTTTATTCCACCTTCTCCAGTACCTGCAAGCCGGAGCGATTGTGTTAGCCCTATTGTATACTTGGTGTCCACGAAAATCTCCATGAGCATTGACATTGGTGATTACATTTTTAGCAGTTGGTTTACTGGTCCCTAAGACCATTGACCTCCATCTGTAGGGCAGGGCATATATTGGTCAATGAAGAATTTGTTGTGTCTGCAACTTAGTGTTGGTGGATGGATGGAGTCTTTCATCGACAATTAGTCAATGAGATTTAAGTCTGCCTGACTAGCATGTCGGCAATACCTTTGCCCTTAATCTTGCAGTGACTCGAGGTTTAGAAAAATATATAACGTATATTTGGCTAGCGTATTCCAGGACTGAGGATAGTTCCATATTAGGCCCGGTCTTGTGGTGAAACTCTTTAGAACCTGGATACTACTCTGTTATCAGGGACGATGTTAATAGTAGATCAATGGTGTTCTTCTAGTACTTTATCAATATAACCGGTGTTAACCGAATTAACGGATGAAGTCGCTGCAGGCTTGACTTTTATACACTCCATTGCCCCTCTAACACAGTGGGATCTGATCACATAACACCCGTGAAGCTTCAAAGAATCTCGTCCCTCAGGCCAGTGACGCACATTGCAACTCTCTCCAGCTCATTATGTCGAGGTATAGGCACTTTCCACATAACTCAGTTTCTGTACTGCTAAAATTAGTGGGATGCTCGGTCATATTTGTAAATAGTTTTTGGTGAAGTTAATAGAACACGAGCACATTTATCATTTTTGGATTGGCAAATACCTCTGTGTTCCTACTCCACAGACAGCAAAAAGGGAGTCAGGCATGAAATATTTCCGAGACTAGATAAGTCAAACACAACACTGCCCCATTCTCAATATCAACTTTATTTCCAAATTGGAACAATTGCATTTAAATGCAGATGGGACTTGTAGATGTGAAGAAGAAGATACATCAGAACATGTACTGAATTATTATGTTCAAAATACACAAATCTAAGAAGAGATTTTAAAAATGAATTGAAATACAAGAAAATGAGAGACTAGAGATTAAATAAATGATTAAAGACAATACTTACTCTACTTTCAGGAAATATGTGAAACAGGGCAAGAGAAGACCGACCTATCGCTGGTGTAGAATCGCTTGGTACATACAGCGACAAAATAGGATAGTAGATGGCGAGATTTTGGGCCTAATTTAGATACAGACAAATGTTAGACCGCACTGCGCCAGTCGGCTAAAAAGATGGGCCCTGGGTAGCACAATAGCGTAGTCCGCATACCCTGTAGTGCAAGGTCTGCTATACCGTGGAGTAATTAATTCGTCACCATTCGTTAGCAATGGTGGGTCACTTACTTCCTTATGGATATCCGAATACAACATCATCAGTACTTAGATAAATGAGCTAGCATCTAGCCGTGCAGTCTCGGTCGAAAGGCTAATTCTGTACGTATGTTGTCTGTTATTTTTCATGTTTTTAAGCACGACCCGAACCACTGTTATCGGAAGAATTAACGTTAGGCTAATCGATCTAAAGTGAACAACCATGGCTTTCGCACATGGCCAAGACTTAAACTTGCTTAATGGCAGACTTGCTTGCCAGTTTGAAGGTAGGCTAACAATCAAATGACCTGCCCTTTACAGGAGAGTAATTCATATCTTGTAGGGACCTGGTGACTGGTACGGCTCGAAAAACAGTTCAGCCACCTCAATCTTTTTAGAGGTGACGATTACTCGAGTGATTCGATGACCAATTTCTATTCGGGTCCATAGTGAAACTCCGACTATGTCAGTACTAGCCCGATCGGCGTTGACATCTAATAATAATAATAATAATAATAATAATAATAATAATAATAATAATAATAATAATAATAATAATAATAATAAGGGGCCCAAAGGGAATGATGCGTAACACAATGCGGCTATGCAAAAAGCCGCATCTTAGCCTATCTTCCCAAATGGCCTACTCTCACCTCCACGTGTGCTTATTAAAGCCGGTGGGCCCTGGACTCTTAGCAACCTTGCCAGAGATTGGGTAACCAACCCCAGTGGATGGCGAGGTAAGAGACAAACGAGAGAGGCATAACAACGGGGAGTAAGGCTAACCACCCTGCTCCCTGTATTTGCGGTTACAAGCAATGCAACGCGCAGGGCTCCTGACCATCGGGCTGCTTCGGATGCAGCCCAGTCCCGAGGTGGAGGAGCCGAAACAGGTGTCCCGGGACGACGACCAGCTAATGTCCACGGACGATTTCAGTGGACGGAGGATCTCAGACAAGATCTAATGCGCTGCTACGAGGAGAGCTGTCCGCAACAGAGGGGCTACATGGCGCGAATGCACAGTCGGTTTGCAGTAATGCATCCCGAACTGGCAGATCGCTTTTCTCAACAACAACTGAGAGATTATGTGGCCTATCTGAGGCGGACGGGTTTCGTTGTTCCCAGCTGTCAACCGGTACCGGATATGCGGGCAATAACAACTGAGCCCGTACGCGGTGCTGAGAGAGATGCTCCACATTATGAAAGCACGACACTCGTGTTTAGGCAGAATTTAACAACGAAAGTTTTGCCTAAGCAACGAGAAATAGACAGAGCAAATAGCCTACTTCTGGATGCTCTTCCAGATGACTGCGACCTGTTGCAAGTCAATTGTGCCGTTTACGAGGCTGCAAGTGATCTGGTGATTCCGCGAAATCTGGTACAGATATCGGGGAGTCGGCAGATTATAAAACGCATGTCTCAATTGAACAACAAGATTCGACTGACACGGAAACTCGCTTCCCGAATTCAGTGTGTGATCGACTATTTAACATCTGGCCGTTCATTTACGGCTAAAGTCAAGAAGTTCGCACAACAACTGCGGACGTACTATCACACACTGAACAAGCTGAAGTTGCTCAACATCAAGCAACGTTTGGCTGATAAAATTCGGGTTTTGGCGGATGCCAAAAAGAGGCTGCAAAGACGGGAGGATGGAATTCGACAAAATGCAATATTTTGGACGAATCCTTCCAACCTCTTCAAACATCGTATCGCAGCCTCAAGCGAGTTTCCGTCGATGACCACAGTTGAGGAATTCTGGGGGAGCATCTACGAGAAAACATCTAGGCTTAATGCAGACACTCCACGTATTGAAATCTTCACCGAGTTGTGCGAAGAAGTCACACAAGAAAGTGAAGATTGCCCACCCGTCAGTGCTTTAGAGGTGAAAAATGCCATCACAGGAGCGAGGAATTTCTCCTCGCCGGGCTGGGATGAAATTAACAACTATTGGTGGAAGAAGTTCACTTCTGTCCATCAACACCTAGCCCGAATATTCACCTCTTATATAAATGGAGACCAACCCATTCCGCACTGGCTGGTGGAGGGCCGAACGACACTGATCCCAAAATCGGGAGACTTGTCCGATCCGAGAAACCATAGACCGATCACGTGTCTCAATACGTTATACAAATTGTTCACTAACATCTTGAACGAACGTATTGAGAAATCCGTGAAACCGGTGTGGCAACGGATAGTAGAACAACGAGGCTGCAAAATGGGTGTATCCGGCTGCAAGGACAACTTGCTTATCGACAGGTGTGTTTGTCAGGACGCAGTCCAGTACAAGCGTAACCTGTCGCTGGCCTGGCTGGATTACATGAAGGCGTATGACTCAACATCGCACGAGCTTTTAAGCTTGTTGCTCAAACGCCTTCATGTCCACCCAAACATAGTGAGAATTGTAGAAGACCTGATGCCTCTTTGGAAAACACGCTTTGTCATGACATCGGGCAAGCGTCGAACCATGTCTAGACTGGTTCAATTCCAAAGAGGTGTCTATCAGGGAGATTCTCTGAGTCCTCTGCTCTTCTGCATCTCACTATTGCCTCTATCCGTTGCTCTCCGGAAATCTCAAGGGTACATGTGTGGACCGCCTGGTGAACGTGTACATAAGATCACCCATCTTTTCTATATGGATGATCTTAAATTATACGCATCAGGCGAAGATCAATTACATCGATCTCTGAACATCGCACTCACATACTCGAGAGATATCGGTATGGAATTCGGATTGGACAAGTGTGCAGTCGTTCATTTGCACAGAGGAAGGTCAGGCTCCCATAACAACGATATGGAGCTCGTCAACGGAAATGTCATCCGCCACCTTAGCGCCGAAGAAGCCTACACATACCTGGGCGTACCTCAAAGGCATGTCCAGGATGTGCAGGCTGCTAAAACCACCATCATTAAGAAATACCGGCGCATTCTCCGTCAGATCTGGTCATCAGAATTGACCGGGAGAAATAAGGTGGCAGCCACGAATATGTTGGCCGTATCACCAGTGCTCTATTCTTTTGGAGCACTGAAGTGGAACGTTGACGAGCTAAGGGATCTTGACCGAAGCACACGGAAGATGATTTGTATGCAACGCAGTTTGCATCCAAGATCTTCCGTGGAACGACTGTATTTGCCCCGAAATATGGGAGGTCGTGGCCTTTTAAGCCTGGAGTGTATGCATGACCGATTGGTCCTCGAAACAGCTTGCGACGTGATTAATCGAACGGAGGATCCCCTGATGATGCTAGTACATCAGCATGAAATTCAGGGGAAGGGGGCGTTTTTGTACAACGCGGCGGAACGAGCGGCGCGAAACCTCGGTCTGGTTTTCAACGTGGAACGTAGTGGTGCACAGGAGGCTGAATCAGTCATCAATCTGTGCCCAGTGCGTCTCAGGGCTAACATACGGAAGGAACAACTCCGTATGTTGGAGGGAAGGCATATCGACAAGCCGTTGCATGGACAATTCTTTCGAAATGTCCAACAACTTGGCTTGTCGGCAGAGATGACCTTCTCCTTTTTAAGATCAGCCGGCTTGAAATCCGAGACCGAGGGTTTTATCTTCGCGTGCCAGGATGGGGTCATCAATACCTTAGCGTACCGCCAGAACATCTTACACCAGGCGGTACAGAGTACGCTTATAGATTGTGTAGATGTCATGCTGAGACACTAATGCATCTTTTGGCAGCATGTCCAATATATGCAGTTTCAGCATACATCGAACGTCACAATGCGTCAGAAAGCAGTGCTACTGAGATCTCTCCGTCTACTGAGGTCACACGAGATCCTGTAACCACTTACCCAATGGTAGAGGGAGTGGTTACAGTTGCAAACAAATGGCCCGATGCAGTCTGCAGCGGAGGACATGGATATCGGAGCCACTTTTCTACTGCAGACTGCACACGTGGATTCTGGAGGGCCAAGGGAGGTTAGGGTTTTAGTCGGTAAACCTTGCCGTTAACATCAAAGGTGAGGGAGTCCGACACACGGGTGGTTACACAACATCTTCAACCCCCTATGGTGCCTAATGCATTTCCCCCCTCCGACAAAAAAAAAAAAAAAAAAAAAATAATAACGTCTAGGCTTAATGCAGACACTCCAGGTATTGAAATCTTCACCAAGTTGTGCCCAAATTGGGCGAGAAGGGCCCAAAGGGAATGATGCGTAACACAATGCGGCTATGCAAAAAGCCGCATCTTAGCCTATCTTCCCAAATGGCCTACTCTCACCTCCACGTGTGCTTATTAGAGCCGGTGGGCCCTGGACTCTTAGCAACCTTGCCAGAGATTGGGTAACCAACCCCAGTGGATGGCGAGGTAAGAGACAAACGAGAGAGGCATAACAACGGGGAGTAGGGCTAACCACCCTACTCCCTGTATTTGCGGTTACTCATCAAATAACGCGCAGGGCTCCTGACCATCGGGCTGCTTCGGATGCAGCCCAGTCCCGAGGTGGAGGAGCCGAAACAGGTGTCCCGGGACGACGACCAGCTGATGCCCACGGACGATTTCAGTGGACGGAGGATCTCAGGCAAGATCTAATGCGCTGCTACGAGGAGAGCTGTCCGCAACAGAGGGGCTACATGGCGCGAATGCACAGTCGGTTTGCAGTAATGCATCCCGAACTGGCAGATCGCTTTTCTCAACAACAACTGAGAGATTATGTGGCCTATCTGAGGCGGACGGGTTTCGTTGTTCCCAGCAGTCAACCGGTACCGGATGTGCGGGCAATAACAACTGAGCCCGTACGCGGTGCTGGGAGAGATGCTCCACATTATGACAGCACGACACCCGTGTTTAGGAAAAATTTGACAACAAAAATTTTGCCTAAACAACGAGAAATAGACAGAGCAAATAGCCTACTTCTAGATGCTCTTCCAGATGACTGCGACCTGTGGCAGGTCAATTGTGCCGTTTACGAGGCTGCAAGTGATCTGGTGACTCCGCGAAATCTGACACAGATATCGGGGAGTCGGCAGATTACAAAACGCATGTCTCAATTGAACGGTAAGATTCGACTGACACGGAAACTCGCTTCCCGAATTCAGTGTGTGATCGACTATTTAACATCTGGCCGTTCATTTACGGCTAAAGTCAAGAAGTTCGCACAACAACTGCGGACGTATTATCACACACTGAACAAGCTGAAGTTGCTCAAATCAAGCAACGTTTAGCGGATAAAATTCGGGTTATGGCCGATGCCAAAAAGAGGCTGCAAAGACGGGAAGAAGGAATTCGACAAAACTCAATATTTTGGACGAATCCTTCCAACCTCTTCAAACATCGTATGAGCAGCCTCAAGCGAGTTTCCGTCGATGGCCGCAGTTGAGGAATTCTGGAGGAGCATCTACGAGAGAACATCTAGGCTTAATGCAGACACTCCAGGTATTGAAATCATCACCGAGTTGTGCGACGAAGTCACACAACAAAGTGAAGATTGCCCACCCGTCAGTGCTTTAGAGGTGAAAAATGCCATCACAGGAGCGAGGAATTTCTCCTCGCCGGGCTGGGATGGAATTAACAACTATTGGTGGAAGAAGTTCACTTCTGTCCATCAACACCTAGCCCGAATATTCACCTCTTATATAAATGGAGACCAACCCATTCCGCACTGGCTGGTGGAGGGCCGAACGACACTGATCCCAAAATCGGGAGACTTGTCCGATCCGAAAAACCATAGACCGATCACGTGTCTCAATACGTTATACAAATTGTTCACTAACATCTTGAACGAACGTATTGAGAAATCCGTGAAACCGGTGTGGCAACGGATAGTAGAACAACGAGGCTGCAAAATGGGTGTATCCGGCTGCAAGGACAACTTGCTTATCGACAGGTGTGTTTGTCAGGACGCAGTCCAGTACAAGCGTAACCTGTCGCTGGCCTGGCTGGATTACATGAAGGCGTATGACTCAACATCGCACGAGCTTTTAAGCTTGTTGCTCAAACGCCTTCATGTCCACCCAAACATAGTGAGAATTGTAGAAGACCTGATGCCTCTTTGGAAAACACGCTTTGTCATGACATCGGGCAAGCGTCGAACCATGTCTAGACTGGTTCAATTCCAAAGAGGTGTCTATCAGGGAGATTCTCTGAGTCCTCTGCTCTTCTGCATCTCACTATTGCCTCTATCCGTTGCTCTCCGGAAATCTCAAGGGTACATGTGTGGACCGCCTGGTGAACGTGTACATAAGATCACCCATCTTTTCTATATGGATGATCTTAAATTATACGCATCAGGCGAAGATCAATTACATCGATCTCTGAACATCGCACTCACATACTCGAGAGATATCGGTATGGAATTCGGATTGGACAAGTGTGCAGTCGTTCATTTGCACAGAGGAAGGTCAGGCTCCCATAACAACGATATGGAGCTCGTCAACGGAAATGTCATCCGCCACCTTAGCGCCGAAGAAGCCTACACATACCTGGGCGTACCTCAAAGGCATGTCCAGGATGTGCAGGCTGCTAAAACCACCATCATTAAGAAATACCGGCGCATTCTCCGTCAGATCTGGTCATCAGAATTGACCGGGAGAAATAAGGTGGCAGCCACGAATATGTTGGCCGTATCACCAGTGCTCTATTCTTTTGGAGCACTGAAGTGGAACGTTGACGAGCTAAGGGATCTTGACCGAAGCACACGGAAGATGATTTGTATGCAACGCAGTTTGCATCCAAGATCTTCCGTGGAACGACTGTATTTGCCCCGAAATATGGGAGGTCGTGGCCTTTTAAGCCTGGAGTGTATGCATGACCGATTGGTCCTCGAAACAGCTTGCGACGTGATTAATCGAACGGAGGATCCCCTGATGATGCTAGTACATCAGCATGAAATTCAGGGGAAGGGGGCGTTTTTGTACAACGCGGCGGAACGAGCGGCGCGAAACCTCGGTCTGGTTTTCAACGTGGGACGTAGTGGTGCACAGGAGGCTGAATCAGTCATCAATCTGTGCCCAGTGCGTCTCAGGGCTAACATACGGAAGGAACAACTCCGTATGTTGGAGGGAAGGCATATCGACAAGCCGTTGCATGGACAATTCTTTCGAAATGTCCAACAACCTGGCTTGTCGGCAGAGATGACCTTCTCCTTCTTAAGATCAGCCGGCTTGAAATCCGAGACCGAGGGTTTTATCTTCGCGTGCCAGGATGGGGTCATCCTTAGCGTACCGCCAGAACATCTTACACCAGGCGGTACAGAGTACGCTTTGTAGATTGTGTAGATGTCATGCTGAGACACTAATGCATCTTTTGGCAGCATGTCCAATATATGCAGTTTCAGCATACATCGAACGTCACAATGCGGCTCTTCGAGTGCTGTATTACCATCTTCGCAGCACTTATGGTATTGATGCAACCCCAGTTTTGCCGTACGTCCCCACTGATATTGAATCCGTAGTCGGGAATGAGTCGTGCCGAATATACTGGAATTACTCATTCCCGACGAGCAGGCAAATATCAGCCAATAAGCCTGACATCGTCCTTGTTGACTTCGATGACAAATCCATCTTCGTCATCGAGTTTTCTGCACCAGCAGAAACAAATATAGTCAGCAAAGAGGACGAAAAACGGATGAAATATCAGGAACTCCTGTTCGAGATTCGCAGGCTGTATCGAGGATTCAAAATCAAGCTCGTCGTGCTGATAATTGGAGTGCTGGGAGGAATGAGACCAACTTTCCTCCAAAACATCAAAAGCATTCCGGCCTGTCGAGAACATGCAAATTCCATCGCAGGCCGAATGCAGAAAGCAGTGCTACTGGGATCTCTCCGTCTACTGAGGTCACACGAGATCCTGTAACCACTTACCCAATGGTAGAGGGAGTGGTTATAGTTGCAAACGAAATGGCCCGGTGCAGTCTGCAGCGGAGGAGATGGATATCGGAGCCACTTTTCTACTGCAGACTGCACACGTGGATTCTGGAGGGCCAAGGGAGGTTAGGGTTTTAGTCGGTAATCCTTGCCGTTAACATCAAAAGTGAGGGAGTCCGACACACTGGGGGTTACACAACATCTTCAACCCCCTATGGTGCCTAATGCATTTCCCCCCTCCGTCAAAAAAGAAAAAAAAAAAACGTCTTTATTGGCGAACGAGGGGTACAAAATAGGCCACCAACGAGCCAAAGGGCGAGCCACAGCTAACGCTGTTTTGCAGACTGACCAACACACAAATAAATAAGAAATCAGTACTTAGTTTTAAGAGTAAATATAAATTAAGATTAAGAACAGAAAATAGTACAGATTATATAAAATAACCAGAATAAGCAGAACGCAGTATTTACTAAAACTAACAGTATACATTTTTTTAAAAAGCAAGTCAATAACACATGAAATGACTTAGGATAAGAACAATTAAAAGCGCTAAACAGGGTATAATAATGATAGAGGACAAGTAAACACGAAGATGAGTAAAAAATACAAGGATAAATAAATAAATAAGTTAAATAAATAAATAATACAAAAATAAATAAATAAATAATACAAAAATAAATAAATAAATAAATAAATACAAAAATAAATAAATAAATAAATAAACCTACAGGCTATTATATTTTTGCCGGTTAACTTCATTAATTTTACATATAAAATTGGAAGTCAAAAGGACACTTTTCGGTACTTCCAGTGGTAACTTATTGAAACATTTTGGAGCAAAATACGAAAAAGCGCCATTGAATTTATTCGTTGAGTGCGATGGATAGCATAAAGTGTTTGTAATAGCACTTCAGCGGAAATTTGTATTGCTACCAAGCATATGCAAAGAAGAATAAAGATAATCAGGGGTTTTCATAATCAGAACCCGACTAACAATTTTTAAAACAATTATCTCCATTCTATCCCGCATGTTCAGTTGACCTGATCTACGGAATGCCGGAGATACATGGCCGAACTTCCTAACTAGATAAGAATACCTTAAACAAGCATTCTGAACAGTTTGAATTCTTGTCCAGTTTTTGGCTGTTATACATGGACCGAACACAGAAATACAGTACAACAAATGTGGAAATATTAATGATTCACACAGCCTCAGTTTCGTTTCGCAGGTTAATTCACGCCTAAATGGATAAAGTTGTCGCAATTTCGCATAGGCAATACCTATTTTTTTTGAGATATGCGCGGTAAAGGACCAGTTACAATCAATGATAAGGCCTAAGTTTCTCGCTTCCTGAACAATAGAGATATTATCACCTTTTATGCAGAGTTTCAGAAGGTTCGGGTCGACCTTTGAAAGTTTGTTTTTGCTTCCAATTAATAAAGCTTTGGATTTATTAGGATTGATAACTAAAGCATTGTTGTCAGCCCATTTTTCAATGCTGATATTATCCAAATTGAACAAGGATATCGCGCGAAGAGCATCATCCGGAGGAATAGCCATAAGAATTTGGGTATCATCTGCATACGTTTTCATGCTAACATTGCTACAGCACTCATAAATGTCAATGGTGAATATAATAAATAGAAGAGAACTGAGTTTAGCTCCTTAGGGGACTCCACAAATAATATAATTTTAGACTCCACAAGTAATAACCAATCTCCCCTCAGACTTCTGCAAGTCCACGAAGTGGGCTAATAATCTAATTATCTCGTATATTGTTCATTACTAATAGTTGGAAGGAATTATACTTATCAGCATTAATTTTGACACAGATCGATGTCGATCGACAACAGATGCGATATCGTGTTTTAGTATAAGTCTAATTGTTGGAAGCGATAAAAGCGATTGAAATCAGGATAGGTTCTATTTCTATAAAAAATACTAAGAGAAGTAATTAAGGTGAATCCAAAAGGATACTTGTAATTATAATAGTTATTTCATGCAAGGATCGCTTGATATCCCACGCCTGATAGATCTGCTCTGCACGCAAGTCAAAATAATACAAATATATGAGAGACAATCGAGCTCACTTTTGCGACTATTTAAGGTCGAAGCAGGAGGCTTCAAATGAAGCCAACATGGCGTTTGTTTACAAAATTCCACAACTGATTGAGACAATTTCTTTTCGTTCGTTTTTGATGTACTCGATGCAATTTTTCTCAAATATATGACAGCTCTGGTGGATAAATTCGATACAGCTAATATACTAAAATGTACTTTCGCTTACTTAGCCTCCATTGAAGTGCATGTCTTACTTCCGTTATTGTAAAAGAAAGGGTTCCAGTTAATTATTGAATTGTTAACACATCATCGTAAACCAGTCCAAAGCATTTTATTTTTTATTTTGTACAATATAAACAGGGCCTGAGTATCACGTTCAGCAACGAAATAATATTCATATTGAAATAAAAGAGTTTTTTTATAGTAAGAACATTTACATAGTTTTTTTTTAAAATTGTAACAATATGTTAAAATATAAAGTCTTTGATATTTTATTCCATTACCTTATAATTATTTACAAATTTAAAATTGTCTTTAAAGCCATTCACTTTATTCAATTAGACAACGGTATTTATTATTTGAACAAATTATTTCGACATATGACTATTTCCCGCATTCAACATATAAATAAACGATTACAGCCTATTTGTTTCGATTGAATAATTTTTTTCAATTTGATAATGAACAATTTTATGTACCATGTCATAATAAAAATAATTTGAAAATTCTTCTTCTTCGTTCAGAAAAATGAAGTAGCTAATATTACCATACTTTAATCGCATTCGTTAATCGACTAAAGAAAGAACTTGGTTCCTGTGTTTCATTATCTTCAGTAGTTAAGCTTGTTACGGGCACAGACTCAGTTGTGGATAATATGCCTCCTATCCCTGTGCAATTTGCTTCTTCGCGGTAAGTACATACTTCAAGTTCTGGGCTATAATGAAGATTATCCGGACAGGATATTACATATGGCCGGCCATTACTGCATTTACAGAATTTTGTACATTCAATATTTGGCAGAGCTACTGTATAATTTTTTGGATCTTGAGGAGGACAATTCCCTATGCAAGTAGAGGGATTTTGCCATGCTTCAGTGGTGGTAGTAACAGGTACTTCACTACTATCCTCTGATGTATCTGAAATATCTCCGTCGGTTCCGGACTCATTGGAATTATTTTCCGAACTTGTTCCGTCAGTCTCGCTGCTCGTCGATTCTTCTGAAGAAAGCACAGAATCGGCTGTGTTGCTCTCGTCGCTTCCATCAAACATTTTATTAAAGGTTTGTCCAAATAATCTTCCTAGTAAACTTCTCTTGGACTGGGGTTCGGTCGAAACCCCTTCGGAACTATCTGTGCTGGTTGAAACGGAAACCGTAACGCAGTCCACATTTCCAGGCCAGTCACAATATTGCAGTCCGGGATTAAAAAGCAATCCAGGTGGACATTCTTGCAATATTTTGTCCCCGGAATTGCAAGTATAAAACAGAGAACAGTTTGTTTCATGGGGTAAATGAAGAATTACACCAGAATTATCGTCCGTTGGACACTCGTCTGGAACGATGATCGTTGTACGAGATGTAGATTCAGTACTAGGAAGTGTAGGTTTTGTAGTGTTAGACGGTTCGTTGACGCAGTCCACATTTGTTGGCCAGTCGCAAATCTGTAGTTTTGGATTGAAGTATAGTCCTCGAGGGCATTCCATTTCTACTTTTTGTCCAAAATCGCATTTGTAAAACAGTGAACAGTTCGTTTCATGGGGAATCATGACTACATCACCAGCATTATCGATGGGACATTCTGTCGGAATTTCAATAGTTGTCGTAGAAGTAGTGGAACCACACCCGGCATCTTCAGGTAAATCACAGTCATGAATTTCAGCATTAAAATGAAGTCCCGCAGGGCATTCTTTAAGTATTTGATCTCCACTGCGACATGTATAGTATTTGCCACAAACACATTCATGAGGTAAATAGATTGGTTCGGCGGGATCTTCTGCTGGGCACGAAGTAGGATATGATGCCTCTGTAGATTCTTCAGATGAAACGGTTTCATCAGTCTCCGTTGAGGTTGAGATAGTTGGTTCTGTCTCCGAAGTAGTTTCTGTACTTGGTGTCAAATAACATTCTTCGGAGCTTGGCCAATCGCAAGTGCCTTCATCAGGAATATAATGCAAACCTGCAGCACATTCTTGAAGTGTTTTATCTCCACCACTGCATACGTAAAAGAGTGTACAATCTGTTTCATGTGGGAAAGTTATGACATTATCTGGATCATCAT
This sequence comes from Trichopria drosophilae, assembly GCA_030407085.1. NCBI lineage: Eukaryota > Metazoa > Arthropoda > Insecta > Hymenoptera > Diapriidae > Trichopria > Trichopria drosophilae. Next base: position 66,360,931 of record CM059586.1, on the reverse strand, counting down.
CTTCAGGACAGTCTGATACTACCGTTAATAATTTAAAAAATGCTGGTCCATCTGGATTAAAAGCGTCGGTTGGAACTGGTGGTAATCTCGTTGTCTGCGTGGGCGGTGATGTATTAACAGTTGTTGGTGCTCTTACAGTTGTAATTGCTTCACTTGTAGTAGTTGGCGCACTAGCGGTCGTTGACGCACTAGCTGTCGTTGGCGCACTAGTAGTCGTTGGCGCACTAGTAGTCGTTGGGGCACTAGTAGTCGTTGGCGCACTAGTAGTCGTTGGGGCACTAGTAGTCGTTGGCGCACTAGTAGTCGTTGGCGCACTAGTAGTTGTTGGCGCATTAGTAGTTGTTGGTGCACTGGTAGTCGTTGGCTTACTAGTTGTTGTTGGTGCACTAGTAGTGGTAGGTTTTGCAGTAGTCGGTTTTGAAGTAGGCTGTGTTATCGTAGAAGGTTTTGTAGTAGGACGACTCCCAATAGAAGAGCTTGTAGTAGGCATCCACTCACTAGTTAAAATATCCATCGTACAGTTAACGTTGTATGGCCAATCGCATACTTGCAGCACAGGGTTAAAATATAATTTATTCCTATCGGCGTCCATGTAAGGACATTCAAATAGAACTTTACGACCATTGTCACACATGTAGTATAATGTACAATCCGTTTCATGTGCAAGTAAAACTAATGGAGATCCGGCATTGATTTCGTTCATTCCTGGACATTTTGTAGGAATTATAATATCAGCCGCTCTTGACGAAATGACTAACGTCGATAGAAGGAATGTCAATATTCGAAATGAATCTGCAAATAAATTGATATATTATTGTACATTTTAAATTAATTCTCTTTAAATAGGTATAAAATCAAATTAAAATATTAAATTATTGTAATAATATTAAAAATGTTATACACTCTACTTATGAAAATGTCCAAAATATAACAGTTATGTGTAATTGAATACAGTCGTCGGTAAGTGAAAGTGATTAGAGAAAAATCTGTCTAATACTAATGATATATCATATAGACATAAATTTTATTGATCGGGAAATGTGGAAAACATTGAAAAGTTTTGCAACTTTGTGTAAAAATTTCCTTTCAAATCTAGCACACGATTGATGGGCGCTGCTAATTAATTCCCAGTAACTGCAGACTCTATTAGAAAACTTATTTATCGCCTTAATGGTAAACTACTCAAACAAATTTGAAACTAATTATATTTTGGTTGATGTTATAGCAGAAAAGAATATATGAACATAAAAACCTATTCTGAATTGTAAAATCTTTCTACCCGTTCTTTTTTTGACACATTTGAAATATTTAAAAAGTTTTGAATATTCACAAGTATTACAATAGTTGCAAATTACTATAAAATACACAAATCTTGATAACAGTCAGAGACCAAAATGTCAGTTTCCTTAAGATTGTATTTTATTTTCATATAAACAGTTCACTTTCTTAGCTGAATTTTCACATTACACTTCAAACTTGATTTAGTTAAACAAGGGAAAGTTTATTAGGGTGAGAATACGTACCCTTCATTGTTACAATTTTACGCGTCGATTATTTGCAAAACATTCCACTAAAAGTCCGTAACTGGTTGAATATAATGGATTACGGACGCTTTTATAAAGATCTTTAGTCTTATCATGAAATAACCAAACGATAATTACCATATCTATCTTGTCAAAGTGGATTTCGATGTATCCATAGACGGAAGCTTTGTAATATCATTTTCCAAGAAATTATTTACTATATAATAAAAATCTCTTTCTAATTGTCAATTATTTTATTTAAATGTAATGACAATTCTAAAAATATTATATTTTAGGAAACTTTATAAAGATTGCACATCTTCTGTTAAAAATAGGTAAAATACAGATTTGCTAAAATACTGTGTTCTGATGAAAAACTTAGGCATTGGTAAAAATGAAGTTATATATAAATCTTAGCTATAAATTTTGAGATGAATAATGCGCATATGTAATTAACTAAATAATCCTAAACAACAATGTTATTTTTTTTTAATAAACATATAGCTAGGATTTAATCGTATCAATTATCTGCAGCAAGAAATAGATACCAGATGCAGATATGATGTATCATAGTAGATACGTTATTAATATTCGCACATTTCTTACATATTTTATCTTAATACAATGGGATTAACAGTACTGTGAAAATAATTTTCGATCTTTCTTCTTTTTCGCAATATGCAAACAGCAGTTTCAATAAGCTACAAGTACAAAGACTTCAGTTTGCCATCAATCTTATAAAAGTAAAAATGTTCTTAAACGTTAATGTACTTTCGAATGAAAGCATATTACAAAATGTTATTACTTGAACGTGTAGTTTAATTCTATTGTATCGAACAATTGCAGTCTAGGTTCATATTAAGGTTATTTAAAAAAATATTTAATTAAATTAAAATTATTACCTCGTAAATTAAGTATCGTGCAATTCTGCAATTCCTTAATTAATTTAATATCTAAACATAACGTCTTATTTTCGTACATATAACTTATTGTTATACAAAATTTTTATTGAAAATACAATTTTACACATTTGTGACCAACAAGATAGTAACATTTTATTTGAAACCCGAATTTGTTAAATATCTAGATCCCCTTGTAAACAAAAACTAGCACAAAGTGATTTATTAAACAATATTATATTTATAAATCATCGAACTTTTATTTACTTGTAACGAAATTCATGAATATGCCGCATTGATTGATAATATTCGGATACAATTAGAATATGTTTATATTTTATTTAAAATAATACGTGAAACACTCTGTATAGTACGCGAATATACTTTATTTATGTTTAATAGTTGTTACAGCGAAATATTTTTTATTTATGTGATTAACGTCCATAGTACTATAACGTAATTACTGCATAGTACCCAGGGAAGTTCTTATATTCATAAGAAAACAGCCAGATATACATTTATGCAGGTAGACCCCATAAACGATATGCATCACTATAACCTTGTCTTGTCTATACCATATACCCTGGGTAGTATATGTGTCATATAATAATTTGAATGGTAAATAAATGTGACATTAGTTGCAGTGACAAAAATGAGTCTATATCTGAATGAAAACAAAATAATCAATCAAGAAATTGCACGCATTTAAATTAACAAAAAATGTTAAACAACAAAAAAACTTGTACACAGAACACAAAAAGCGGGACAATGACCCCTTCAGTTTAAATTAAGAACGAATTCCCGCATGACACATTTACTTAATCCAATTGATAACAGTTAAATTTCCGGGGCCTTCGACACGATTTGGAAGATTATTATTTCTACGCTATTAATTTTGTATCAGTAAGAGCTCTATTCTTTTTTTCTATAGTCAGTTATAACAAATGATTGCGTCTATTTATTCAATTAGTGGCGAATTTAATAGATCGGAATTTCTTCTTATAAAATGTAAAGAGATTAAGAATATACAATAATGATAAACTAAAAACTGAGTAGTAAAGCAATTAGTAATTGCATTAAACTAGTATTAGGTCTACAAAATAAACGACTTACTTAATTGTACCACTAGAAAAATTGTAATGAAGTATCATTAAAATACATCGTTAAAGTTAACTAGATTAATATAAGAAAATTATTATTTTTAATAGTTTATTCGAGAAATACTTCTGATTTCTTTTGCACCATAATGCCAGTTTAAACAGATTGGGTGAGGGTACATTTTCCATGCATTTATCTCTCTACATCTTGCATATATTTCATAACGATGGACCGCTTATTCCTATTTATGCTTGACATAAAATATTATGGAGTAAAATTTTAAAAATTAACATCCATTGCTTTTAAATGTGATATTTCGATATCTAGCAATAGACAATTATTATGTGAGGTTCTTACTTTCGACACAAACCAGTTTCTTCAAGCTTGACATATTCATTACCCTCGCTGCAATGACTTGGTTCCCGCCCTAGATACGTAACGAACTATTTCGCAGCCAGCTATCATAAAATGTTAGTAATTACTCTATTTCACAGTGTTTGCAATTACAGGCCAAGTATATGGTATTGGACTAGCATAAATACGAGTATAAGTCAACATAGCTGATATTCGACAGTATCATACAAAGCATAGGCATTGTATCGGTTTATAGCTATTATACGCAACGTGTAATACGGTAGCCGACATATTTTCATGACCTGATCCAAGGGAGTGCGACTGTACGCTTGCGCAAATGCATAGCTAACAAATTGGGCATGTCCCTACCAGGATCAAATTACCATACAGCGTAAAAATTGGTATCACAACTAACCTATATTCCCCACAGTCCGATTAGATGATGTCATTATATTGGGATATGGACAACACGTTTATTAATTGCACACTAGATTTGCATTAAATAACAATTCGACCAAGACTGGGAATATACTGGATATCCTTAAAGTGAGATGTTACATATCAATATCGCAGTACACTAGAATAATGATAACAACCATTATCGATAGTTTCTCGTCTCTTTATGCTCAGCGCCAACGTTAGCACTAAACACGATCAGTTATAAATTATGCACTACGTAAATACTAATAATCTTTATTGGCCAACTTCTCGAGACAATATTGGGAATATTTCATACCAGTATGATTTGACCATTCAGCAACAACTCTGTTCATAACTAGCGTGGTATCGTTTCATTTATTAATTTGTAATTGGGAACGTATGCTAGAAACAGTAATATGAAAGCATAGCATCAAATGGCATTTTATTATGCTCCGAACTACTAAATGGATTGCAAAATTCAAATAGGGATTCACATCAATGTTAGGACTTAATAATTGTAATATACACGATCTTGTTTTGTAAATACGATACCATCTTTCTTCACGCGGGCATAGTCATATGTTTATGGATATCACTTCGATGATATGCCTTCGAAAAGAAATTCCATACCACCTCATGGAAAATTCACTAAATTTCATATACAATTGGTACAATTAGTACAAATATATTTGTTATGCTTATTGAAATGTCACTTACATGAAATTGAATATTGCCAGGAGCACATGAAAAATCATGTACATTCATAAACTGTATTGAAAATTAATGGCCGCGGAGAATAAATTTCATTTACTCATACATGAAATACAATGCGAAAGTACATTACGCCAAACGTTCCTTCACGTAAGAACACCTTTAAGTTATACACTCATTAAATTTAATTTATAGTGTGTATTGAACTCAGATTAAATTTCCAAATTTCATTTAAGCGTTATATGCCTCAAAATGTTATAAAGGTTTAGATTTATGAAATAAAAACTTGAACGAGTATATAGTCGTCATCTGGCATAAAGAAGCTTCGTTTGGAACTGGGCAATAGAAGGCTGAAATTTTGAAAAAGGAGTTCATTCTTCGCAATATTCTTTGTCTTCAGGAGAATAACAGCGGGCATGTAATGTTTAGGATAGGGGTGCTACTGTGAGTATGCGTGAAATTTATGTGAAATACCTATATTGTAGATAACAATATTCGCCATTAAAACTTTTATCAAAATATACATTAATAGGAAAATCACCGTGCTGCTAATATTTATTTCCGTGACAAAGATTTTGTAAAGATCTTTATTAAGCCCTGCAATATTTCTGATATCAGGTGTAAACTTTTTAAAATGATGAATAGATAAACAAATAAAAATTATGTGAGAAAACTTGTTATCCAAGCAACAAACTCATGAGCATTTGTTAGCAGCGCAACCTGTGGATGTTTCATGTTACTTTGTTCAAATCTCTTAGGGGGATGACAAGACTTGATCGATAAAGTAAATTCCGATCTTAAAATATTTAAACTGAGTAGAAATAAAATATATTTGAAAATTCAAATCGTCAGCGAGGCATGTTTTATTATATAAGTTAATATATAATTATTTTCACCGTAATAATAAACTAATATAACTCTAATTATATATACATATAATTAGAAAAAATAGTGAAAAGGCAAAAAAGAATGAGGTCTCTTTCAGATACATACTTGATATATTACTTCGACCTAGGCCATAGGTCTAGACGAAGTATTGAATTTGGTCAGTTCCAAGCAAAAAATTATTCTATAATTTTTCATCAAAAGTCGGCGTTTCAGATCCTAAGGAACCCAAAACAGGAATAAAAAAATAGCCTTAAAAATTTTTTTAAAATACGTATGACTATATTCTGACGAAGTATTGAATTTGGTTACCTCTGCAAAAAAATTACCCTACAGTTTTTCATTAAATGTCGACGTTTTAGACCAAAAAACGGTAGTGGTGGAGGGAAGGGGAGGGGGTATAACTAGGTCGACACTGAAACAACTAAAATGATAATTTTTAATACAACGGGCGTGAGGCTCGATAAGTCGAGCCGGAAGGTAGCGCCCTAGGGCGCGAAATCGAGCTTCGCGCCGGAGTGTTATAAATGTTATTTATTAATATTTCGGCTGACATATGGTGAGGGTCGAAGGTTTGAAAATCGAACGTGTAGTATGGAATAACAAACTTGTCACTTCGCCGAAACTAGTTTTATATACATGCAATTATGATGGTACTGCACGGATTCAAACTGTATAAGATAACGATCAGACTGGGTCACTTTTTCTACAAAATCCAATCGAATTCAGCTTACGTTGTTTCTGACGACAGCGTCCCGAGCAGAAATTTGTTCATTAATTTTTTTTTGACCCTTAATAAATTTCTACTCCGGATGTAATTGGACATGATTCGGATCAAAATGGACCAAAATGTAGAAGTAATCGATTATAAAGTTCCATAATTTAACTCATTTAGATCTGAAGTCCCAGATTTTGGCCAATTTTGAATCGAATCATCTCCAAATATATTCTGTCATCTGAAATGTTGTAGATATATTTTATTATAAATATAAAAATATAAATACATATTTCAATTTATTCACTGTAACAGGGATTTGAAGTTTTCAAGTCGACAAAATCAGGAAAGAGCAAAATCACAATCGACTGGTGCAAAAGTCCGCAAAACGATTATACGACCCATAGTCTGAAATTTCAAGCGACCCGAGGAAGGCATTGACAAATTAAATAAAGACACATGGAAATATGTGACCTTTCCTTAAAAACAAAATAGAACCGAAATCCGACTTCAACCCAGATGTCCACTGATCATTGGCCGCAACTATACATCATCACGAACTTTCACATATCGACAAGAAAATCACCAGCAGTTACAAATCTGAAAATCAGTAGGAAAAAAATCATATTTTATTGTTATTTATTTTCTTTAATCATTCTCCTACTCTTCATCTTTTCATTCGATCGTTAGTAACGTGGTTACTAAAGATTGTTGATTTTTAATAAAGAAATTGGATTTATGAAATTATATATTGAATTCATCAAAATATTGGAATAATCGTTTCTAATCTTTTTTGTATGTACTATATTTTTGATATCTTTGAGCTGATTTTAATTTATAACTGACATCAACTAGGGAACAAAGCATTTTCGTAAATATATGGCACAAAAAAATAAATTATTACATTGTGCGCGAGCATAAACGAAACGAATTATGGACTTGGGTACACTTGAGTTAAAATATTGTGAGAACAAAAATGACATAAAGCATTCCTCAGGGCAAAAATGGATGAATAATTTTTTTTTGTGTAGAATGAATTAAATTTTGACCGCCCCATTTTTGCATTAATCCTTTCAGTCACATCGATTTCATATCGATTTCGATGTGGTTTTTTTGTTCTTGTTCCTGGCTTTCCTAAGACTCCAATCAGTGATAACAAATTTAATATTGCAAAATTATTTAAAATAATTATTGGTAATAAAAAATTAGTACCAAAAAAAGGCATAATTTTCAAAAGAAATCCATGCCAGGAAGAACTAATGGCTATTATTATTTGAAATTTGGTATGCCGGAGTTTTTGATGTCGCTGATTACGAATCCGGTGTCAGATTTTCAAAATTCAAAATGGCGGATCCAATATGGCTGAGAAAAATTTTGAAAAATTATGATTTTGTGTACTTTTTGGTTTTGGAGATAGCTGAGTACGGATCCGGTGCATTTAACGTTGGTCGAATTTTGTACAACTTATTTTATACAGTTTCTGCCTTTCTCAGCTATTTACTATTATTATTTCGATCTAGATGAAACAAAATTTATGCAGATCTATTTATAGGAATTGCAGGCCAAATATATGCGCCCCTGTCTTGTGGCTTTATAGACCAGTAATCTTTGTGAGATTGTGATTTTCTTATGCCCATTAGAATATTGATACCTAAGAATAGAAGGATTTCTTATTTCGTAATAAGTCGGCATAATGGTTTTACAGTCGATTAATAATAGGGAGTGTAACATAAATGAATTTTCATAAAAATTGGGATTATTTTAATGATTTGTGATCAAATACTCTAAAATCACCAAAAGTAAAAACATTTTTATTTTAATTTTTGTCCACTATATTATATCTGCCATTCTGAATGTAACAATTTTACAAAATTATGATTTCTCACAATTTTGTCGGCCATATGGGATCTTCCATTTTGAATTTCGGAAATCTGACACCGAATTCGTAATCAGCCACCTCCAAAACCCCTATATACCAAATATTAGCCAAATTCATAATCAACGACTTCAAAAACTCAAGTACATGAAATTTGAGTATATGAAAGGGTTAATGGGATTGATACAAGACAGAGGTTCTAAAATGGTCTGACGGTAAGATAAATAAAAAATTTGCCCTAAAAATCCTGAATTAATGAGTACATCTGTATTTAAAAAATTAAGGTTCTGTTACTGTAAACGGACACTTTAAAACTGGCAAGGAAATTAATTCAGAATTGACAAACTATTGTTTAAAATAAGTAAAAATCACCTATCACAGAAAATATTAAGTCAATTTGGAATTTAGAATTTATTTGTTATTTTATAACGGAACGTATATCGTAATTAGAATTACCTTAATCCTTTTCGTCCCGAAAGTCTGGAATTTCGACACAACTTTCAACCCTGTACCTTTTATTCCAAATGGCGTTAAATAAAATTAAAATTAGTCAAAAGCGATAGATTTAGACCACCTCTTTCAAATGCCGTGGTCAGAATCAGCCGGCGACTTTAAAAAAAATGTTATGATCACTTTCTTGAAAAAAATACTGATTTTTTCGATGTTTCTTCGCAAGAATCGCTTTTTTGGAGTTGAAAAGGGCAATGCTGACCATTACAAAACGAACTAATCGCGTCTTTTTGCTCATCCCTTTCTTGTCTCGTCAGATTTTTTTTAAACACACAAAATGGCGGCTGCAATATGCCGTCTGCAAGTAGTAATTTAGCATTTTCTGTCACAAATATTGATTATTTGACCATGTAACGGTTGAAATCATGGAGAATTGGGATGCAAACATTTGTTATCCTCCATTTTTAGGTTATAAACCAATTATTGATAGGCCACAATCGTATATAGTAATTTTCAATTTCACACGTGCGTAATGATACGGAAAAGTAAAAAATTCACTGGAAATCAAACAAAAAATCGATAAAAACCGATTGCATGTAACTAATTTCAAGTTAGGAATGAATAATAATGAGATTAGGTATTCACAAATGATAATAATTATATTCTCATCCTAATTCTCCATGATTACAACCATTACGTGGTCAAATAATCGATAATCATGCGAGAAAATGCAAAATTACAACTTGCAGACGCCATCTTGAAGCAGCCATTTTGTTGTTTGGAAAAACTCTTACTGGAGAAGAAAGGGCTGCGCAAAAAGACGCAAAAGTATCTTTTGAAATGGTCGGCATTGCCCTTTTCAATGCCAAAAAACGCGATTCTTGCGAAGAAACGTCAAAAAAATCAGGATTTGAAAAAAAAATGATCATAATTTTTTTCGTTGAAATTGCCGGCTGATTCTGATCACGGCATTTGAAAGAGGAGGTCCAAATATATCGATTTTGACTTATTTCAATGTTTTCTAATGAAGTTTGGAGCAAAAATTACAGGGTTGAAAGTTCTGTCTAAATTCCGGACGTTTGGGACGAAAAAGGTTACCGGAACCGGAATGTTGAAAGATCGATTCAGCAACTATAATTTATGCTTTTCAATACAGATTCCTACTCTATCGGCGGATCACAAAAATGAAATTCCAACTTTTTTACAAAGTAATTTCTTAATTCATAGTCATCTAGACATAACCGTGCCTTATATTTGTCAATGAATCTGATATATAGGACAGTAAATTTAATGTTTCAATTACAAATTTTGTTAATTACCTACAGTGGGTAATTTTTTAAACAAAATGTTCTTGGAGAATATTATTTTATTCGGGTTTTTAAGGAATTGTCGATTTAATGAATTATACTAGATTAATACGAATTGAAAAGCAAAATATTTCACTTTTAGGCATTATTTCGTGATTTATTGAATTTATTGAAAAGTCATATGAATTCGTTTCTGGATTTTGTCGAATGGTGCAATACGTTTTCATTTACTGAGTTATTTACTCATAGTCGATTACTAAAATAACGACATGCAATATTTGATTGAGAAAGGTAACAATATTATTCAAAACATTTGTATAAACAACAGTCGATAAAATAGAAACCTGTTGAAAATTCTGTATAATATCTTTTCCTGCTTGATCACTGGAGAAGAGTATAACGAGCTTCGTCTGGTTTACGGCCTAAGATTCCGGATTGAGCGTTGAGAGGCAAAGTGATCACAGTCTTGCAGGAGGTCACCGCTCTATGGCGTTCCGGTGTTACTCGGTTTCGTCCAAAAGGCTAACATTTCCAAATCGTGGAGCGACGAACGAATCCTGCAAGACCTCGCACGTCGGATACAGGGGAAATCGACTTTCCCCTACTACCGCTTCTCGGCAGCACAGCTCCGAATACAGGCGTTCGCTATACTCGCTACTTTCAGTAGACTCGGCCATTTCTCTGGTGAAGTGTAGCCACAGGCTCGAACTTGACAATTTTTTTTACATTGTGCGGGAAATCCCGGAATCCTTGCAAAATAACGCGACACAAAAGGATGATACACTCCGGGCGTACGCGGCTCGAGGTACGTCACCTGCGAATCCTCAAAAACCTGTTCGATCCTTTGTTATTGTCGGGCATGAGGTCGTATGTTCAATGTTGTCATTGCCGAGGCGAACAGCTGATTCGTTCCCCTCATCACTGTTCTTTTAAAGGGACCTGCGGCCGGTCCATTAAACCTTCCCGTTAAAATTCGCGACTATCCCCGAGACTCTGCCGACATTTTTCACCAGTCCTGAGCCTGTCGCCGCTTTTTTTTATTGCCTCATCTCGTCGAACCACCGTTTCCATTTTCACCATTGAACATTTCGCTGGCGCACGTAGTCGAAAGACCATCATCCTTTGTTCTCGCATTCGTCCTCGCTCAGTTCCTTGGTCGGATGATGATGTCGGTGCTGTTGCTACCTTGTACATGTTAAATGCTTACCTACGTCTCTCTCCCTCTGCTCCCTCTCTCTCTCTCGCTCTATCATTCAGTGCGTCCCATTCTAGCACTCGTTCATTTAGTGTCTCACTCGATCTCGCTCCATATCCGTTCACTCATCCTATTCTACGCTTCTATCTCTTGTTGACCCTATATCCGTCTCTCTCGCTCGCTGTGTTTGCTCGTGTCTCTCCTCTCTCTCTGTTTCTGTCTCACTTGCCTGTCTCTCACTTTGGTCGACTCCTTCGCACCCCGCGCCGCCGCCCTTTCTTTGTTCCGTTTCTCGAATTGCTGGAACAAGATGAAATTACCGATTTTATGATTGTCTATCGATCCGAGGATGAATCGGAGAACCCACCTTTCACCCATCATTGTTTATAATAATCATATCACTTCTTACACTCTTTTTATTTAAACTAATCAGCACTATTTTCTTTTTTTCTTTTGTAATATATGTCAAATTCATATGATTTTTGCTCAATTTGACTGTTGCGTACGCTGCCTAGAGATAAAGATTCATCCGCGGGAAGGGGAATGTTTTGATGCGTCCGTAAACAAATGGCGCGTCGGAGGAGAAATTAACGTCGATTGTATGTACAGCTGCTGCTACGTAGAAAGAAACCTGAGGTGTTTTTTAGCATTTTATTGTGTCAGTTTTCGTTCTCTTTCGAGGGAAACCGTCGTCAGGAAGGAAATCTTTTTCCATGGGAAAATACGTGTTTATTCTTACAGTGCAGTTTTCTTTCAGTGACCTTGTTTTTTATAAACCTTGAAATTTTGAATTGGGAAATAATGCTAAATTGTTAGGAAGTTGTTTCATTCCAGAGACAAAGGAGATTGTTTACGGGCGGATCAAAACGATATGTCGTGATTCTAATACTGTCACTTTTTTTCTTTATGGTGATAGTTGACTATAAAAAAAAATCAAATTGCAAAACCAAAAGTTACCACCCAAAGTAAATATCTTTCTTGGTTACTGATCATTCCTGACGAAAGTTCCTAACTATTTTGCTCTCTGCACTGAGGGAAAGGATTGTTTACTATAAAGAAGGCTTCGTTAAGAAATCGTATATTTAAATACGGAGAACCGAATCATTTTTTAAGTATGAAATAATTATTTATTTCATATAAAGCTAACATTTCTTTAGTGCAAACAATGCATTTTCTATCTTAAGAAATATCTATTAAATGCAACCAAACACTTCTTAATAGTTAAGAAACCGTTTGTATACTATACGTTTATAGCTATAAATTAGTGATTTCTTTATAGTTATAGAATATAATGGTGGGAGTCGCAACGCATGTTAACATAACCTCAAATGACAACACGGATGTTTTGTTTGGGTTTTTAAGAACGATTGAGTGTCATTGTAATTCGGTGGTTCCTAATAAACGAAAAAGTATACGGAATCGATATTTTGCATTCTGCTTCTTTCTAGAGGCGTATTGATTATTCGAGATTCTTATTCGAATTTATACTATTTTATACGACCTGTGATACCAGAATTGAATTCATTCGATCTTATACGATACCGTAGTTAACGCATTACAAAAATTGAGTTGTTGCGGCTTAGAATAGCTTTAAATTCTGTTAATTTAATCGAAGAATTGATTATATCGTTTTCCGTATTTCATAATTTTCGAAGAAATGTTCTGTTTTCTAATTTTGAGTTTAAATCATTCGATTATCCAAAGTAATCGTTTCTTTGAGGTTATGTTCGTTTAGGTATCGCGTATAATATCGTATACACTCGCATTCGTAACTGAAAGAGTGGGAAAGAAACAGACTTATTGCGTATTAAACCGTACACAGATTTTTCGTATACTTTTTCGTTTGTTGGGTTGTTATTGTGAAAATAAATAAATTAAATATATTATTTATACGTTGTCTTAAATATGCGCGTTTTATAAACAAATGCATAGTATAAGACACATGTCTCATGTCTTATTTCTGAATTTGCGCAGCTGCCGAGTTCAAAGTATACATGTCTTAACTATTAACAAATGGTCAATTCCGATGTAAGAAATAAAATGATAATATTAAATGAATCGCTTTTAATATTACAATACCATTTTTACATTAAAAAAATGATTTCAACTTTTCAATTGAATGATATTTCTTTACAACAAACAATTTTTTTTTCTCAGTGTGGGGTATTAAAAGAAGTGTAAGACAACCGTCATATCTCTGAGTGAATATAGTTTCCAAAACTTTGTTTCGAAGTGCTTTGAATGATATTGGTCATCATCGTCTCATTTAGGACAACATAGGCCAATAGAAATCACACAATTAAACTACACACGTCCCATAGTCAAGAATATGCTGATTTTTATCGGTTATTGTCTCAATAAAGTATAAATTGTCATTTGTGTTAGTTGCTTCACGCTTATAGAAAATATATAAATTTTGTTGATTTTCTGGAAAGCAACAACGGGAGAAATAAACGTTATATTTGGCTATTACTTACCTGTAAATTTAATAGAATTATATGTAAATGTAAGAGATGATTCTATTATTTTTATAGAAAAAATTCCCCGTAGATTGTGGTTCTAGTCAATATTTAACTACTTTTTTTTCATAGTGTACATATTATTTTACTATTTATAGTATCGAATAAACATTCTATAATTGAGAAAAAGATGACAAACATCCGTTTTGATTATTGCTTACAATTTTAAAGTATTTTAATCATTTATACTTAAAAATCATCAAATTCTAACTTCGAATTCCGTGTTCTTGTGACAAATTCTATTAAAAACTTAAGAGAATTCAGTCGTACTAAATATTTATCCCTTAACAGTTTGCTATAAAAACGAAGAACATGTTTTGATTCCAAAATATATTTTTAAACCTACTGCACACATCTGAATCAATAATAAAAACGACTAATCTAAAACGAAAAGTGGGTCACTATCAATTTATCGATTTTTAAGTACCCAGCAATCGAAAATGGATTCTGAATAAACATAACTCTGAATTTTAACGCTTTTGTATTGTTTGTTTCTCAGATTTTGGACCAGCATTAAAGCCTACATTTCATATCTCGATTTTTTTTAATTGAAACGTATTATTAATTTGGAAAATATATATTGAAAAAAATTCGCGTGATTTACTATTTTTGTTCGTTTGGAGTTAAGTGCCTTCACAAATAATGTTATTTTGCATTCAAATTGATTCAATTTCTGTTTTTATTACTCGTAAAAGTTTTATATAAACGTATTCAGTTTTATATAAAAGTTTTCATGCATTTAATTTTATATTGGATATGCGTAACATTGAAAAATGTAATATGAATGCATTTTCATATTTTCTGGGTGTTTTTTAATCAATATTTAACTTCACATAATTTGGAGAGCTGGAGTAGAACATTTACGGATAAAAACTAGAAAGTAAAATTTTAAGAGGAGTCGAACCTGTGTTCAAAATTTGATATTGATTTTTTACAAATACAGGATCTACATCTGCCTTGGAAACAAAATTGTAAATAGAATAGGTCAAAATATAGCACGGCGCCTAGAGATGGCGTCGTTCAGACGCAATTTAACTGTTGTTTGGCAGAATAATTTGTAATTGTTTGGATATTCGACCTATTGAAATACTAGTCTTATTCGATCCAAGCTAATTTAAAAACTTCAATGAGATAATCTATAATTTATACTTTTCTATAAACCTTTTTAATATCAAGGTGTAAGTAACTTCATTTCAGTACACATTTCCAAAAATATTAAAATATTACGATAATATCGTCCTTCGGCGCACCTTCTAATATATTCGGAGTAGTTTTTCAAGTTTCAGTTTCATTACTTGAATTTCAATATGCAGGAAATCCTGTATGCGGGGATAAGAATGTACATAATGTTTTTGGACGTATATTGGATTTTATATCGTTATTATATACATCAAAAGAATCATAAAGATATGAATGTTTTACCGGCGAATTTAAAATTTAATAATATTCGAATTGGAGAATCTATAAGTCAATATTCCTATTACGAATATCAACTCTAAGATGCACATTTTAGGAATTCTAATAAGAATTGTATTTGTAGTTTGCATAAGCTACTACAGAATATTAAAGAATTCAATATTGTGTTAATTGTATACTAAACAGAAAACATAATAAACATTTATATTTCTGGTTATCTTTTAATTCTTTTCCTATATGATTATTAGATTTACATCATCGTCAACAACGAAATTAACATTCAAAAATATTCAAACAATTAAACCTGTTCAACATTCCAAATCCGTATATTAATTTTAGAATTCAGTTGATGACAAATAATCATCATACTACTTATCATTCCTTGAAATTAATAACAAAAGTATAATCTTTCAGGAATCGTATACAATGTTTTTAGTGATTTTATCGAAATAAGAGTTCTTTAGAATAGAAATAACATTTTCCGAAATTGATGGAAAAAATATTAAAATTTAGTGTGTAGAGAAAAACAATATTTTTGAGCCCACCATTTTAGAAAAATTAACATGGAATTATAAAAAAAACGGTTAAACTAAATATTTCTATAATAAACTAGGTAATGTTCTTCTAAAAAGAATTTAGAACCGTTCATTTACCAAATTAATCAGAAAATAAGTTTTTATAATATTTTAACAGGTAATTTTATTGTTCCGTTTTATTATTTTTCTATTTTGCAATTTTTAAATATCAGGAGAGTACATAACCTGAAATCTACCGTAGTTTCACAATTGAATTGACGTTTTATGCATTCCTGAGTAGTGAAATATATGTAATAAAATTTATTCAAATGTCGAAAATAATCTCCTGTCTTACTAAAAATTGTTATTGTATATTTTGAAGTAATATAAATTGTAAAAGTACTTATTCTATCGACAACTTTCCTTGGTTCCAACAACAATAGTCATATGTTTAATGTAATTGTGCCGCTAGTAGGCAGTAATTTGTGATTTTATTGTGAAGTATTTTAGTCTATAACTAGAAAAAAGTAAAATAATACACAACGCACCAATTTTATAATACAGAGACAAATTTTCTTAGAAATCGTCCCATTCTGGATGGTCAATTTGAGGCAGAATGAGAAAAATTTCCATTCTTTCTGAAAAAGCCGATAAGCAGTTCTGGATTTTAACATTCAGACAGAAAAAATTACAAAAATCTACTCATTTTTAGCAGAAGTATATAATCTTCGTTGTGCAAGTCCCATTAGAAACGACTGAAGACAAGTTGAACATTTAATTAATATTAGTGTTAAGAATAGTATTCATTTCATTTTCAATCTGTATGACATTATATCATTTTGCATGTATAATATTACAAGAAATTTGATCACACCATAAAATGTCACAACGGCAATTCATCATAAAATAACAGAACAAACACATTTCGTAAATTAACTAACCTAACCTAATATAATTTCACACAACTTACCAGAACTTTTTATGCTTACAAGCATATTAGAATATTATACATGTTTGTGTGATATTATATGGTGACGCCTATTTTCAAGTAAAAAAATTCATCTTTTGTAAACAATTTGAAGTCGAATATAAGTATCAGTTATTTAACTGAAAGTAACATATCACATTTATGGTTTGTACCAGTTTAGAAAATAATTATCACTTTGGTAAATTAGGCAACTTTAATACGAGCCGAATACTGTAAAATATTTTTCAATTCTCTACGGTAAACTTCAAATCTATCTTAAATAACCTAACTTCATATGATACATTTTCAAATATATTACACACAGAGAAATATAACGAAAAGATGTGAAAAATAACCAATTTCACGTAAAAATGTTGTAAAAAAAATATTCGCTTCCGAAGAAAAACAATGATCTTTAGTTTGATAGCAAACTTTAAATATGTAGCTGTTAATTGGAGGAGAGAATCATTATTTAAAAAATATTTAATAGTTACCTAATATTTTTAATTACTTATGCAATTGTTACTTCATGTAATGCAACCTAATCACTGCGGCCTATGGCCGAAAAATCTCACGTGGGGCATTCGTCTCCGGACCTCC
This sequence comes from Trichopria drosophilae, assembly GCA_030407085.1. Classification (NCBI taxonomy): domain Eukaryota; kingdom Metazoa; phylum Arthropoda; class Insecta; order Hymenoptera; family Diapriidae; genus Trichopria; species Trichopria drosophilae. The sequence continues at coordinate 66,343,481 of CM059586.1, read as the reverse complement.
GGATTGCTTCGCGCGCAACAATCTTGTCACAGATATATACAGATGTGAGTTGTAAACACAACCACAGAATACTTTAAAAATAACTGAACACAACATTATATATAGAACTATACATAACTAGACTTTACATCACTACAAAACAGACTTATTCAATCGAACAAAATGGGTACTTGCCCAGTGGGAACTACATATATTTATTGATGCTTATAGTTGCAGTTACTTTAGTTGACAAATTTTAAATTTGGAGTAACTAAGCTTCAGTGAAATTAATTATATGTTATATACAAACTACATAATAGTTTTTCCCACAGGGCTACTACCCATTTAGTTAAATTAAGAACATTTTTGTTTTAGAGAGTGTAAAATTACGTACATTACAACTCCAACACACATTTGATCACATTTGACTCTAATTGCATGGTACTCATTTTTGTGACTCATGTAGTGCATTAAAAACCCTATTATAAGAAGTCTATTGCACTTTTTTTGAATTACAATTGTATGGATTTTAAACATGAAATTCCTTAATGTAAAGTTTAATATATGTTGAAGCCATTCAAATTGATAATTTCGTTAGAAATTATTACTATTATTATTTTGATATAAATTAATATATTTTTTGTGTTACTGTATTTTTGTATTTTGTTTTTTTTTGTTATTATAGAATGAGACAATTAAACGTTCAAAGAAAAATAATACTGCAATATTTACTTAAGATTGTTAGTTTATTATTATTAAGGTATAATAAATTAAAAATTTATTTATAGGGAAATTTTGTATGGATTGAAGAACTACTAGGAATATATAGAATTTTTTGAATTATTGAATACGAGGTCAAGCGAATGCGTTGACCAAACAAAAATTATAAAGTAAATCCTCTTCGTGCATAAAGTTTGGACGTTGATTAATTACCTATCCTGACATAATGGCTGTCGAATGTTTTAAAAATCTGTTCGAAAAGTATTAATTGGTTCCGTAAATATTTAATTATTTGTCTAGTCACTGTATGTTTATGAACCAGAACTTTTTAATGAGTGATGACAAATTTAACCAAGAACTGGATCGTGTAGTGTAAAACAGTGGAACAGTAAAATACTTGCATCTTTATATATTTCATTATTATTCTGTTTGTGATAATATTTGATTTTTTAAATTTCTGTTTGTAAGATTTATGTATGAATTAATAGTATTTAATTTAGTCCAAGAGTAATACCGAAAAATTTAAGAAGGCATAGAATATCTTAAATAACGTACTAATAATATAATCGTTCAGCAGAAGCGCTTTCTAAATAGAACATTTGTATCGGTTCTTAAAAAAAAGTATCTATAATTATTACACATAAACACCTTGCGACTAATATTGAAACAATATTTGAATTTGATAATAACAACGTTACTGCGCGTTTAGTCTTTTCTTTGTTTTTGTCTTTAAAAAACATATTTTTAAGTATTATATTTATCAGCAAGGTAATCTGAAGCTTGCATTCTAACAGATACAATTGAGAAAAATTTGAAAAGTAAGGTTTGAAGCAGATCAATTAATATTTTTAAAATAAAGAGATATAAACAGATAAACGATAAAATTTAATTACAAAATAATTACACGTAAGATATTTCATTCTTCTACTTATTAAATATAGCAACCATTGTAAACAATATTTTAAAACAATATTTTAAAACAATTTATCTTAACCGATGAGCAATATAAAATTCTGCCTAAGTAAATCACAAAAAATGTTTTCATTGAATTCACGGTTGATTATCGGGTAAAACACGACGTTTGTTCATTTTCGACATTACCTTTTATCAGGATTTTGAAGAGTCCGCAGTTAATAAGCTACTTACGCTTTATTATTTTAACTATGTATATACGATGTTCAGGAAGAGGATTATATACTGTAAAGAAATGCGTTTTATCAGAGGAAGATATTTTCGTAATAAGTCATTCATACAAATATTATTCATTTATTTCTCACATCTGAATTACGTATTTTATTTTTATTGTAACTGTATTTTACTGGTAATAGCGAAGGCAATAGTCAATTCTTAAACCAATTTAAATTTTGACAGTTTCATTGAAGATACTTACAAATTAAGAAATTGTAAGTATTTCAGTTTATGATCGAAAATAGTTTTTTCGCCATTGTAGGCGCAAAATAAGATTTTTGGCCGCTGAGCATAAAGATTAAAATATTGTTCTGTTTATAGTTAAAATGTAATATACATAAAATGAAAAATAAATATACATTTTTTGCGTGCGGACCCGAATTTCTATATTAATAATGAATTTGCTAGCGATTAGTTTTTTTAATTGTAATAAATTTACTATTAATGGACCATGATTGTGATATAAAAAATAGTATTTCCAGAAGAGAAATTTTGAATTTGTAAAATGTTAAATTTGTATAGTACATTTAATGATGTTACACCTCAGAAATTTTATTTAAAAAAAAAAAGACCTTCCTTTTAGTAGACATACTGTGTCATTGATGTATTTAATTAGTACATGATTTTGATTTGAATACATGGATTACCCTTAGGGTCATTGATGCATTTAATTAGAATATGATTTTGATTAGTGAACCGAATTTACGTCACAAGTCTTTAAATGTAAAATGTGTTAATTTGTTATCAAATTTTAAGAAAATGAAAAATTCTCATTAAATTCACATTATCCAAAGAATTATCTTAAACTACTTAATATCAGTTTACTATTTAATATCATTTTATGTTTCATCTTGCTACTTATCATTAGGTTGTTATAATCATGGTGTCATAATAACGCAGAACAAAACATATTTAAATTAAAAATATATATACTTAATATAAAGGATAAAGGGTAATCCTAAGATAATAGATAATTTATCCTTTCTATCCTTTAATGTACAAAAACGGAATAATCAATTCAGAACAGAGCATTTGTATTAGCGAGCATTTTGAAATTCAAATATCAACTAGTGTTGGCGTGGTGCCTCGCTCGCTTCGCTCGCTCAGAAACTTCGACCCAGTGAAGAGTCGGCTATTTCTTAATACTCGTTTGTTTACTAACAGCTTTCAATTATATTATAAAATTATATCGATATTTGGGGGTCCAATCATATTTATGTCCAAGTAGCTTCGATAGATATGTTACAACAATATAGTGTTTCTTCTATGTATGAAAATTGAAAATGAGCATTTTCAAAACTTCGATCCCGACAACAGGCCAGCCGAAGTATTAATAAATAAAAGTTGCAAAACACTTACTTCAAGCACTTGTATTGCAATAGACTATTCGATGCATATTACATGTTTACAGTGTTTTACTAATTACTGTCTGTATCATTATGATCTTATATATACATATAATTCGTCAAAGATATCTTGAAAGTGTCGAAAAGATCTCTGACGGATATCTTTTAGATACTATAAGACATCTTTTAGATATATCGAAATAGTTATTGTCGTATCAAGGGCGTAAAAGAACTTATGAGCCCGTAGGTGACCACCGGGCCCGAGGGGCTGGCGAAGACTATCGCTGGGGGGTAGGAGGTCGAAACGTCGAAATTTGATGAAAAAATATAGGGTAATTTTTTGCCGAGGTGACCAAATTCAATACTTTTTCAGACAATAGTCATAAACAATTTAAACCAGTTTTTATGGCATTATCGTTGACTTCAGGAAGAAAATGCATACAACCTTTTTTGTAGAGAATTTCATGCTCTATCTTTTTTGTTTGAAACATTTTTTAATAAAATTTGTATTTTTCAAAATAAATGCAAAAAACTACGAAGTAACTTAATTGGGGCTAATTTTTTTTAGTAATGGACGGATGGATCTGCGCCAAAAGCTAATCAGATCTAAGTTATGCCAAGACGCGTATTTTAAAAAAAAATTTATGTCAATACGCTTATCCGTTCGCGAGTTATCGCGAGACAAAAAAACGGGACGTACGGACGTACGGACGTACAAGATCACGGACACAAATTTTTTTATTGTTGATTTGGGTTCCTTAGGGTCTGAAACGTCGACATTTGATGAAAAACTATAGGGTAATTTTTTTGCCCGAATTGACCAAATTCAATACTTCGTCCAGACTTAGTCTGGGTCGAAGTAATAACATCACTGTGTGATGCTCGTATTGTTATATAAAGGGTTTACCAATAAGAACGATAGGATTTGAAATTAAAACCAGTGGAGAGTCGGCTATTCCTTAAGACTCGTTTGTTTACTAACAGCTTTCAATTCTATTATAAAATTATATTGATATTTGGGGGTCCAATCATATTTAGGTCCAAGTGGCTTCGATAGATGTGTTACAACAATATAGTGTTTCTTCTATGTATGAAAATTGAAAATGAGCATTTTCAAAACTTCGATCCCGACAACAGGCCAGCCGAAGTATTAATAAATAAAAGTTGCAAAACACTTACTTCAAGCACTTGTATTGCAATAGACTATTCGATGCATATTACATGTTTACAGTGTTTTACTAATTACTGTCTGTATCATTATGATCTTATATATACATATAATTCGTCAAAGATATCTTGAAAGTGTCGAAAAGATCTATGACGGATATCTTATAGATATCTATAAGACATCTTTTAGATATATCGAAATAGTTATTTTCGTATCAAGGGCGTAAATGAACTTTGCGCCTGTAGGTGGTCACCGCGCCCGAGGAGCTGGCAAAGACTACCCCTGGGGGGTAGGGGGTCGAAACGTCGAAATTTGATGAAAAACAATAGGGTAATTTTTTTGCCGCGATGACCAAATTCAATACATTTTCAGACAATAGTCATAAACATTTTAAACCAGTTTTTATGGCATTATCGTTGACTTCAGGAAGAAAATGCATACAACCTTTTTTGTAGAGAATTTCATGCTCTATCTTTTTTGTTTGAAACATTTTTTAATAAAATTTGTATTTTTCAAAATAAATGCAAAAAACTACGAAGTAACTTAATTGGGGCTAATTTTTTTTAGTAATGGACGGATGGATCTGCGCCAAAAGCTAATCAGATCTAAGTTATGCCAAGACGCGTATTTTAAAAAAAAATTTATGTCAATACGCTTATCCGTTCGCGAGTTATCGCGAGACAAAAAAACGGGACGTACGGACGTACGGACGTACAAGATCACGGACACAAATTTTTTTATTGTTGATTTGGGTTCCTTAGGGTCTGAAACGTCGACATTTGATGAAAAACTATAGGGTAATTTTTTTGCCCGAATTGACCAAATTCAATACTTCGTCCAGACTTAGTCTGGGTCGAAGTAATAACATCACTGTGTGATGCTCGTATTGTTATATAAAGGGTTTACCAATAAGAACGATAGGATTTGAAATTAAAACCAGTGGAGAGTCGGCTATTCCTTAAGACTCGTTTGTTTACTAACAGCTTTCAATTCTATTATAAAATTATATTGATATTTGGGGGTCCAATCATATTTAGGTCCAAGTGGCTTCGATAGATGTGTTACAACAATATAGTGTTTCTTCTATGTATGAAAATTGAAAATGAGCATTTTCAAAACTTCGATCCCGACAACAGGCCAGCCGAAGTATTAATAAATAAAAGTTGCAAAACACTTACTTCAAGCACTTGTATTGCAATAGACTATTCGATGCATATTACATGTTTACAGTGTTTTACTAATTACTGTCTGTATCATTATGATCTTATATATACATATAATTCGTCAAAGATATCTTGAAAGTGTCGAAAAGATCTATGACGGATATCTTATAGATATCTATAAGACATCTTTTAGATATATCGAAATAGTTATTTTCGTATCAAGGGCGTAAATGAACTTTGCGCCTGTAGGTGGTCACCGCGCCCGAGGAGCTGGCAAAGACTACCCCTGGGGGGTAGGGGGTCGAAACGTCGAAATTTGATGAAAAACAATAGGGTAATTTTTTTGCCGCGATGACCAAATTCAATACATTTTCAGACAATAGTCATAAACATTTTAAACCAGTTTTTATGGCATTATCGTTGACTTCAGGAAGAAAATGCATACAACCTTTTTTGTAGAGAATTTCATGCTCTATCTTTTTTGTTTGAAACATTTTTTAATAAAATTTGTATTTTTCAAAATAAATGCAAAAAACTACGAAGTAACTTAATTGGGGCTAATTTTTTTTAGTAATGGACGGATGGATCTGCGCCAAAAGCTAATCAGATCTAAGTTATGCCAAGACGCGTATTTTAAAAAAAAATTTATGTCAATACGCTTATCCGTTCGCGAGTTATCGCGAGACAAAAAAACGGGACGTACGGACGTGCGGACGTACAAGATCACGGACACAAATTTTTTTATTGTTGATTTGGGTTCCTTAGGGTCTGAAACGTCGACATTTGATGAAAAACTATAGGGTAATTTTTTTGCCCGAATTGACCAAATTCAATACTTCGTCCAGACTTAGTCTGGGTCGAAGTAATAACATCACTGTGTGATGCTCGTATTGTTATATAAAGGGTTTACCAATAAGAACGATAGGATTTGAAATTAAAACCAGTGGAGAGTCGGCTATTCCTTAAGACTCGTTTGTTTACTAACAGCTTTCAATTCTATTATAAAATTATATTGATATTTGGGGGTCCAATCATATTTAGGTCCAAGTGGCTTCGATAGATGTGTTACAACAATATAGTGTTTCTTCTATGTATGAAAATTGAAAATGAGCATTTTCAAAACTTCGATCCCGACAACAGGCCAGCCGAAGTATTAATAAATAAAAGTTGCAAAACACTTACTTCAAGCACTTGTATTGCAATAGACTATTCGATGCATATTACATGTTTACAGTGTTTTACTAATTACTGTCTGTATCATTATGATCTTATATATACATATAATTCGTCAAAGATATCTTGAAAGTGTCGAAAAGATCTATGACGGATATCTTATAGATATCTATAAGACATCTTTTAGATATATCGAAATAGTTATTTTCGTATCAAGGGCGTAAATGAACTTTGCGCCTGTAGGTGGTCACCGCGCCCGAGGAGCTGGCAAAGACTACCCCTGGGGGGTAGGGGGTCGAAACGTCGAAATTTGATGAAAAACAATAGGGTAATTTTTTTGCCGCGATGACCAAATTCAATACATTTTCAGACAATAGTCATAAACATTTTAAACCAGTTTTTATGGCATTATCGTTGACTTCAGGAAGAAAATGCATACAACCTTTTTTGTAGAGAATTTCATGCTCTATCTTTTTTGTTTGAAACATTTTTTAATAAAATTTGTATTTTTCAAAATAAATGCAAAAAACTACGAAGTAACTTAATTGGGGCTAATTTTTTTTAGTAATGGACGGATGGATCTGCGCCAAAAGCTAATCAGATCTAAGTTATGCCAAGACGCGTATTTTAAAAAAAAATTTATGTCAATACGCTTATCCGTTCGCGAGTTATCGCGAGACAAAAAAACGGGACGTACGGACGTGCGGACGTACAAGATCACGGACACAAATTTTTTTATTGTTGATTTGGGTTCCTTAGGGTCTGAAACGTCGACATTTGATGAAAAACTATAGGGTAATTTTTTTGCCCGAATTGACCAAATTCAATACTTCGTCCAGACTTAGTCTGGGTCGAAGTAATAACATCACTGTGTGATGCTCGTATTGTTATATAAAGGGTTTACCAATAAGAACGATAGGATTTGAAATTAAAACCAGTGGAGAGTCGGCTATTCCTTAAGACTCGTTTGTTTACTAACAGCTTTCAATTCTATTATAAAATTATATTGATATTTGGGGGTCCAATCATATTTAGGTCCAAGTGGCTTCGATAGATGTGTTACAACAATATAGTGTTTCTTCTATGTATGAAAATTGAAAATGAGCATTTTCAAAACTTCGATCCCGACAACAGGCCAGCCGAAGTATTAATAAATAAAAGTTGCAAAACACTTACTTCAAGCACTTGTATTGCAATAGACTATTCGATGCATATTACATGTTTACAGTGTTTTACTAATTACTGTCTGTATCATTATGATCTTATATATACATATAATTCGTCAAAGATATCTTGAAAGTGTCGAAAAGATCTATGACGGATATCTTATAGATATCTATAAGACATCTTTTAGATATATCGAAATAGTTATTTTCGTATCAAGGGCGTAAATGAACTTTGCGCCTGTAGGTGGTCACCGCGCCCGAGGAGCTGGCAAAGACTACCCCTGGGGGGTAGGGGGTCGAAACGTCGAAATTTGATGAAAAACAATAGGGTAATTTTTTTGCCGCGATGACCAAATTCAATACATTTTCAGACAATAGTCATAAACATTTTAAACCAGTTTTTATGGCATTATCGTTGACTTCAGGAAGAAAATGCATACAACCTTTTTTGTAGAGAATTTCATGCTCTATCTTTTTTGTTTGAAACATTTTTTAATAAAATTTGTATTTTTCAAAATAAATGCAAAAAACTACGAAGTAACTTAATTGGGGCTAATTTTTTTTAGTAATGGACGGATGGATCTGCGCCAAAAGCTAATCAGATCTAAGTTATGCCAAGACGCGTATTTTAAAAAAAAATTTATGTCAATACGCTTATCCGTTCGCGAGTTATCGCGAGACAAAAAAACGGGACGTACGGACGTGCGGACGTACAAGATCACGGACACAAATTTTTTTATTGTTGATTTGGGTTCCTTAGGGTCTGAAACGTCGACATTTGATGAAAAACTATAGGGTAATTTTTTTGCCCGAATTGACCAAATTCAATACTTCGTCCAGACTTAGTCTGGGTCGAAGTAATAACATCACTGTGTGATGCTCGTATTGTTATATAAAGGGTTTACCAATAAGAACGATAGGATTTGAAATTAAAACCAGTGGAGAGTCGGCTATTCCTTAAGACTCGTTTGTTTACTAACAGCTTTCAATTCTATTATAAAATTATATTGATATTTGGGGGTCCAATCATATTTAGGTCCAAGTGGCTTCGATAGATGTGTTACAACAATATAGTGTTTCTTCTATGTATGAAAATTGAAAATGAGCATTTTCAAAACTTCGATCCCGACAACAGGCCAGCCGAAGTATTAATAAATAAAAGTTGCAAAACACTTACTTCAAGCACTTGTATTGCAATAGACTATTCGATGCATATTACATGTTTACAGTGTTTTACTAATTACTGTCTGTATCATTATGATCTTATATATACATATAATTCGTCAAAGATATCTTGAAAGTGTCGAAAAGATCTATGACGGATATCTTATAGATATCTATAAGACATCTTTTAGATATATCGAAATAGTTATTTTCGTATCAAGGGCGTAAATGAACTTTGCGCCTGTAGGTGGTCACCGCGCCCGAGGAGCTGGCAAAGACTACCCCTGGGGGGTAGGGGGTCGAAACGTCGAAATTTGATGAAAAACAATAGGGTAATTTTTTTGCCGCGATGACCAAATTCAATACATTTTCAGACAATAGTCATAAACATTTTAAACCAGTTTTTATGGCATTATCGTTGACTTCAGGAAGAAAATGCATACAACCTTTTTTGTAGAGAATTTCATGCTCTATCTTTTTTGTTTGAAACATTTTTTAATAAAATTTGTATTTTTCAAAATAAATGCAAAAAACTACGAAGTAACTTAATTGGGGCTAATTTTTTTTAGTAATGGACGGATGGATCTGCGCCAAAAGCTAATCAGATCTAAGTTATGCCAAGACGCGTATTTTAAAAAAAAATTTATGTCAATACGCTTATCCGTTCGCGAGTTATCGCGAGACAAAAAAACGGGACGTACGGACGTGCGGACGTACAAGATCACGGACACAAATTTTTTTATTGTTGATTTGGGTTCCTTAGGGTCTGAAACGTCGACATTTGATGAAAAACTATAGGGTAATTTTTTTGCCCGAATTGACCAAATTCAATACTTCGTCCAGACTTAGTCTGGGTCGAAGTAATAACATCACTGTGTGATGCTCGTATTGTTATATAAAGGGTTTACCAATAAGAACGATAGGATTTGAAATTAAAACCAGTGGAGAGTCGGCTATTCCTTAAGACTCGTTTGTTTACTAACAGCTTTCAATTCTATTATAAAATTATATTGATATTTGGGGGTCCAATCATATTTAGGTCCAAGTGGCTTCGATAGATGTGTTACAACAATATAGTGTTTCTTCTATGTATGAAAATTGAAAATGAGCATTTTCAAAACTTCGATCCCGACAACAGGCCAGCCGAAGTATTAATAAATAAAAGTTGCAAAACACTTACTTCAAGCACTTGTATTGCAATAGACTATTCGATGCATATTACATGTTTACAGTGTTTTACTAATTACTGTCTGTATCATTATGATCTTATATATACATATAATTCGTCAAAGATATCTTGAAAGTGTCGAAAAGATCTATGACGGATATCTTATAGATATCTATAAGACATCTTTTAGATATATCGAAATAGTTATTTTCGTATCAAGGGCGTAAATGAACTTTGCGCCTGTAGGTGGTCACCGCGCCCGAGGAGCTGGCAAAGACTACCCCTGGGGGGTAGGGGGTCGAAACGTCGAAATTTGATGAAAAACAATAGGGTAATTTTTTTGCCGCGATGACCAAATTCAATACATTTTCAGACAATAGTCATAAACATTGTAAACCAGTTTTTATGGCATTATCGTTGACTTCAGGAAGAAAATGCATACAACCTTTTTTGTAGAGAATTTCATGCTCTATCTTTTTTGTTTGAAACATTTTTTAATAAAATTTGTATTTTTCAAAATAAATGCAAAAAACTACACAGAAACTTAATTGGGGCTAATTTTTTTTAGTAATGGAGGGGTGGATCTGCCCCAAAATTTAATCAGATCTAAGTTATGCCAAGACGCGTATTTTAAACAAAAATTTATGTCAACACGCTTATCCGTTCGCGAGTTATCGCGAGACAAAAAAACGGGACGTTCGGACGTACGGACGTACGTACGTACAAGATCACGGACACAAATTTTTTTATTGTTGATTTGGGTTCCTTAGGGTCTGAAACGTCGACATTTGATGAAAAACTATATGGTAATTTTTTTGCCCGAAGTGACCAAATTCAATACTTCGTCCAGACTTAGTCTGGGTCGAAGTAATAAGAGATCTAAATATATTACAAGCTTTCAAAATATATTGGTTTATAAGAATTGCTTACCACATAATAATACAAAACATTACGTTCATGGTAATGATTCAAAAGAAATATTTACTTAATAGTGGAATGTCGTGTTGGCTGTAAAACGGCGATGGCCTAAGAATGAGAAAAATATCAAGATATCATTTTCCTGATATATCATAAATGATAGTAATGTTGTACGTCAATTATCTCATTTTTATATTATAATTTTTGTATAACAAAAATTTATTCAGATGTAAAATCATTTTTTTAAATTTCTGATAAAAGGTTTAACGAAAATTGCACGAGAAGAAATGGTACAGCCAGAAATATGGTTTTTTACATTCAACAGTGTGGCTGGATTTACTATAATATAAATTTTGATCAAGAATCTGTCTATTGAAATAATGTGCTGTGTAAATTAACAGAGAGTGTTAATGAACTTTATCGGCAAGATTGGTTTAGAGCTCCGTTTAGAAAAAAAGCACCCATATGTAGCCCCAGGAGGAGAACTAAACCCCACCGTCCACCGCTTTTCAGCACACCACTGTTTGTTGATATTTTTTATGGTAAACCTTTCGAAAGACTACTTCCCCTAAAAAAAATTTTGAATTACCGTATTCCAACGTATTTTTGTCCCCTGATTACAAATATAATAATAAAAACTGGCGGTCGGACAAACTGAAGCCGCCATCTTGAAATAAAGGCCAAAAATCGTGTATTTTTTTAGTTTTCTGAGTTTATTTTGAAAAGTACAAATCGTATGAAAAAATGTTTCAAACAAAAAATGTAGAGTGCAAAATTCTGCACAAAAAATATTGTATACATTTTTCCCCTAATATGAACGGTAAGCTCGTAAATAAGTGACGAATGTGGGCGTGATGTATTTTCTTTAAGTCCGTGCGTTGATTATACTCGCATTGTATGTAGTAAACTGCTCTGCCACTCATACATGGTCTTGAGTTCGCCTATCACCCATACCTGCAGGGCTGGAGGTTAGGGTAGTATAAAAAAGGGGGGTCTGGAGGGCGGAGCGCCCCAGCACGCATACACCGCCGAGGTTCACGCATTGACTTCAGAATATACAATTGATTATTTCTATAAATTCGAAAATGCGTCAGCCGCGGGGGTGCCTGCGTCCTGGGGGGCTCCGCCCCCCAGACCCCCCTTTTTGTACTACCCTAACCTCCAACCTTACAAATATGGGTGACAATTGAACTCACGTGACGGCGTTCTTGTGAACAACGTGAAAATTCCCCTTCCTGCAGCGTTCGGAATTTTTGAATATCCTATACATTGCAGAAACACATTATGCATGCCCACTTTCGTCGCTTATTTACGAGCTTATCGTTCACATTAGGGGGAAAATGTTTTTTTTTTCATTTTCAAACATTTTTTCATACCATTTGTACTTTTCAAAATAAACTCAAAAGACTGAAAAAATACATGATTTTTGGCCTGTATTTCAAGATGGCGGCTTCAGTTTGTCCGACCGCCACTTTTTATTATTATATTCGTAATCAGGGGGCAAAAATACGTCGGAATATGGTTATTCAATTTTTTTTTGAGAGGAAGTAGTCTTTCGAAAGGTATACCTTTTTTATTTATTTATGTAATTTTTCGAAAGAAAAATATTATTAAAAAAAAATCGTAATTTGATTAGCTTTATGTTTTTTTTTCAGTTTATATGCAGGCCCTATATGCTGAACTACAGTTCATGACTGGATTCCGAACCAGTTTGTTTATTTGCTTAAACTAGATTTACCAGCTTTTTAGCTATTACTGTTTGTGGTTTACACTAATTTAGTTAGTAATACAAAGATTTTGTTAGTAGTACTAAGAACTACGTTTAGAACTCTGACAACGCCATAACCTAAAAATAATTTAAATACATTTAAAAAATATAATGAATATTATATTATATAATACTTTTTAAATTGTTTATTGATGGCATTGATGAACAAACGAATTGTGAAGACATTGTAAACATCCAAAGATCGATAACTTTCATTTATTACTGAATCACATTCTTATCGCTGCAGGTGACAATATTTTAAGAAGCGATGATTCTATAATAAATGTTATGTCTACGATAAGGGGCTACTAAACGCCAACTCGCTATATTAATCAAATTTGTTTTTACCAATTCCATATTTTTATTAAAAAGCAAGTGTTTCAGGGAAAAATTACACTGAATGACTATTTTAGCGCTCTTTTACAGAATTCGAGTAAATTTTGTATATAAACAGCAACAGCTTTTGCAAGTAACATGACGAACTGTATGGATTCTGCAAAAATGTATACTTTCGATTTCTCGCTCATTTCTAAACGGATATCAGTGTTTTAAAAACACCCTAAAATACACTTGGGCTTGAAAATATATTTACTTTCTGATTATTTTAAATATTAGTTTGACAGGGTTCGTTTAGCATCCCTATATTAATGGAAACTTATGTTTATTACTATGACGTAGTTCATTATTCACGAGCAACATTAATCTTTTATCTTTTGTTGGACGTTATTCGTTTTGTTGGTAAATTATTTTTTAAGGATGGAAAAATAAAAATACGAATTTTAGTAAATTTCATATATTTGTGTCTACGCTTTGATCACTTTTGAGTCTTCAGTACTTCTTGGCGATTTGTTTACAAGCTTTTACGCTATCGAAGAAAAGATTACAAATTTAAAAAAACTCCCTAAAGGAGAAGAAGGGGAGAACCTCTCTTTCCTATTTATTTTTTTAAAAGATTATATATTTTTTGGTAATATTCATCATTATAAATCTTGAAACATTTAATAATATCTTATTTTAGGAGAGAGTGTAACTTATGCTAAAGTGAAAGTCGTGGATTAAATATAATACAGTCATTGAAACATATTTGAAAAATAGTATATAATATTTTGATAAAAATATCATGTAATATACAAAGACATTTTGATAATTTCCTTTAGATCTGTGTAACTTAACAGATTTGTCGGCCGGGTGTACAGATTACTTTTTGGTGTGCTATTTTAATTCATTTTACGAATGGGATAATTTATTTATACAGTTCTGAAGTTAAATTTATGTTCTATTTCAGCGTAATTTCTCTTTCAAGTATATTACGAATATATTAGATTACCTACATTATCGGCCGTTGCACCGGAGATTCGTGCTTATCGACATTAGTATGCCTGCGTGTATATCTGTTCATACGTGGAAAGTGTCTGTCGAGCAGACACCAAAATGCAAAAGACCTAATAATAAAATTTGTTATTAAATAATATTCGTTGGCTTGCATACTAAAATTAAAAATGTTTCATTGTTACTAAAAAGTATGTTTACATTTTATTTTCTATAATTAAACAAAATTCTACTTAAGCAACCAACGTATGAAATTTTAATTTTAGATTTTGGTAATTAGAGGACAATTAAATTTTATTTCAAAAGAAAGCGTCACGAACACGAAAAAATTTTTTGTAATTATTCGAAAGTATCACATCGAGTATACTTGATTTAAAGAAAAAACATCTTTTTTTAATTTCAATTCGCTGATATTCCTGGTCTTTTGTATCCAGTAGGTAAACAAAAGTAAACAATGCATCGGTAATGCAGCGATAATTCATTTTCAATATGGGGACAGTCTATACTAATGCAAGTTTATACATGCGCTTATGCTAGGTTATACTTCTATAGGGATATTTTTTGTTTCGCATGGTTAATATACATAGCTAAACATATTTGCGGCAACCCTTATCTAATATTGATGTGCATGTAAAAATCTGCCACCTACAGCAAACTTCTTTTTCTTACGAACTGAATGAATAACAATTGTTAATATAGTTAACGGCTTATACCTACAAATTGCATTAGATGTTAAAATGCTACAGTTTGAAAATTTCTAAATATTTCAAACACCTTGCGTCGTAATCGATCGGATTCTCAAAACGTCAGGCCTTGTCGAAACATTTACAATCCCAACTAGTGATTAACAACAACAACAAAAATAGAAAAAAATAATTGTTCATTTTATAGAGGGGAAAAAATTATATTCATAACTATAAAGTTAAAAATCCTTAATAAAATTTCGACTTGACAGTTACTGTCGTTTTGTTGCTTTTTTCTCTTTTTTTGTTGTTAATCACTAGTGCAGATTGTAAATGTTTTGACAAGGCCTGGTGTTTTGAGAATCCCAGCGATTACGACGCAACGTGTTTAAAATGTTTAGAAATTTTCAAACTATAGCATTTTAACATCTAATGCAATTTGTATGTATAAGCCGTTAACTATATTAATTTTTAAATGCACCTACGTTAAATTTATATTTATTTAATAACAATTATTATTACGTCAATCGCGTCTAACTTGAAGCATGAAGTTTTAACTATTTAAAATTTGTTATTTTTAATGCAGCATTATGTGCGTCAGTATCCTAAAATATCAGAATGAGAGTGTTCGCATTGGAATTTCTTCGTAATTATTCTCTTTATGTTTACTTAATACTGATATATTCCAATAATGCCGGTAATGATATACCACTGCACGGTTGTCTTCTTAAATACAATGTTGTCATAAAATAAAACTTCTAAAAAATAAGTATGAATCAGTTTCGAATGAAAAAGTATTATTAATTAAGGGAAATTATTGATAAAGACTTAAAATTCATCGAATAATGAGTGCTTTGGGAGACTTTTGGAAACAATGTTTATAATTCATTTATAAGAATTCAGGACAATCGTGGTGCAGCGGTAATTAGCATAAAACTATTTTTCTTCTAGTAAACAACGTTGTCAATAAACGATTCTAATAAGTGTGCAATCATGTAAATTCACTTATAAATAATACATTTCAAATTAATATATAGTATTTGCATCAACTGTCTTATAATTATATCAACATTAATCTGACATGAACATTGATTGTAATTATTAATTGATATTAATACATTCTGAATAGTTTTAAGCTTTCAGCCTCGTGCTCAAAACCGCAATTGAGGATAAGGAAACTGGACAATTTATTATTGAGGTCTCATATTAATTTAACCATATCAGTTATCTCAGATTGAAAGGATTCTTGACCATTTGGAATATTTTACCATTTCATCAAAATATTTCTTATGCGCGAATAATCGAATATTTTTAATTTCGTTTAAATATCTTTGCAACCTTTACAACCAAAACATTTAACGACCACAAGTAGTTTCTTACTATTATCAATTTTTAAAAATGTATATCGTGGTATATTTTACGTAGCACAATTATCAGTGATAAAAGTCACCTGCAAGTAAGTAAATATTTTTTTTAATAGTAAGTCAACAATTGCCAATAAGAAAATATATTTTCTCATACTCTGTTCTCTTACATTAATCGGATATGTCTAATCGTGTTAGTCGTTAGTTGCAAATGCATTTAAAATAAAAATAAAAAATGTATTCCAATATTAAAGTTATAATATGGTCTATAGTACTCATCTTTTATACCTTATCTAACATCCTCAAATAAAATAAATATTTATAATAATATTTGAATGCCAACTATTAGATGACATGAATATTTCATGTTAGAACAAGCCTAACTTGCAGTTTTCAAAACTTTTTTCAGATTTTTATGAAAATGCTACTAATTTCTCTGCATGTATGTTTAGCAATTTAAAAAATTACTTAGACAAGCACCTGCATGTCAACTTAAAATTATATAGGTTTCTGTTACTACAAAACTGTCTTCTCGTTGGAATAATTGTAATCTTTATAAAGTTGTATTCAACAGTAGATACTAACAAACATTATTATTTGTTAACACTGTTAAATGAGCGAGTTAAATAAGCGGAATGTATAGCCGGTAGCTTTTTTGTATACCTTTAAGTATTTTTTTATTCAATTTGTAAACATGCTTACACTGTGTTTAGTTCTACTTCAGATAAATCAAAAGTAGTTCTTTAATTATAAAATATTATAAAATATTATGCATAATTATGAATGTTATCATGAAACTATTATTAAGGTTAGGTAATGCATAATTGTTAATTTAGTTTGCTAGGAATATGGTTAATGATAAAAAATTGTTTATTATAAATACGTACACTGCGTAATGACTTCAAAATAAGACTAGTATGAGTAAAAATACCTCCTTTTTTCGAAAATTTTTGACAATACACAAATTTTGTAAATTTCAATAAGACTCCGTTTAGATTTTATTATTTAAAGTAACAGAACTGGGTTATGAAGAATAAGTATAAAACTGCTCTTGGTATTAACGTAAATTAATTAGGGAAACTGCATTGTGTTAAATTCAAATAGGCGTACTGTTACAAGTGTGGAATGAAATCCATACAAAAAGTTCCGTATTACACAAAGGCGGAGTTATGTGACTATTCTCAACCGCCATCTTGAGTCCTGACACACTATCTAACAGGGACTACTATGTATTAAATATCGGATATATTAACATTCACTAATAGACTAATTGACTATTGTTTAAATAAATGAATATATTATTATCATTTATTAGTTTAATCGTTAATCTTTTTTATCTTCGAAACAAGATGTGTTATAGTTAATAATATTTTTATTGATGCACAACAACGAATACTTAAAATTTTTAATTAATTTACTATCCACAATTTTGTATCCTTGTTGCGATTAAAAATACGTGTAAGTACATTCAGGTTGTAGTACCATTCATGTTGCTAAACGTGTGGAGCCAATATGGCGGTTGCGAATATCTACAAATCATGCGATCTGGTTACTCCAGCATTTTTATTGATTCCGATTTTCTATTTGTCCTTTTGTGAACCTTGATTCCGATACACTGAGAGACCGACGATGTTAAAATTTAGTATAAATGTATTAAATTTTAATATACCCTCTATTTTTTTTAAATTTCGCTATACATATTTAACTTTAACGCCGAGAGTCCACGCTCAGGCATATTTTAAAATGTCTTTTCTCTGAATATCAAACAGTAGTTATAAATACTAAAAATTGATGCAGTTATAAGAATAATCGTTTTCATATTTACTATACTAATATTTAGTATAGGGTCACATTTTCCCGTATTTTCGTATGGAGAATATTAAAAATTAGTATTGTCGGTCTTTCAGTGTACATATATTATAGAACACATGTGGATTTTTTTCTTCATTGGTATGAAAATTAAACAAAAACTACACCTTAATGCAACGTTCAAAATAACAAATTTTTAATAATATAGTAATATATCTTTTTTTATTTCAGGTATAACAAAATTAAGAATTCCAAATGTCGCGAAACATAAAATAAAAAATAATTATAATATTATAAACGATACTAACAACAAAGAAAAATAAATCTCTTTGCAATTGTGTTCGGAAATTGATGTACTTTAATGCAGTTTCATTAGTGAAATATTGTATTACTGTTAGAAATAGGACAATTTCTATTCATTCACATTTAAAGATCAAGTTTGGAATGGAAATAAACAATAAATATACATCCGCAGAAATCTAGTAGTGCACCAAAGACTGGAAAAAATTTAAGCAGGGAATTTTTTTACATCTAGGAAGAGCAATGGTGATAAATGATCAATCTTTGAATATCACGACTATATCTCTAGTTTTGATGGAATTTGCGCATAAAAATCACATCTTAAAAATTAATTACAATCCATTACTTTTTTATCAATACATAATATTTTATCCTTTACAATAATTGTAGTAGTGTGTATGATGTATTTTAACAATAAACCGCATTACAACCTAAGATGATGGTTTTCCCAGTATACTTAGCATTTTTAACTGAGTTTATTAACTTGCATTTAAACTTCTAATTCTACACCTAACAAATTAAGTAAACATCGGTATCTTATTCCACTCTCAGTCAAACTTGATTAACTATTTTGAAATGGTATAATTAAATAAATTGAATACCACATATTCATGTTTATTTCCAAACACCTACTTTTTGAGTACTTCTTTTCTTTCCATATTTAATACTTGTAGGAAGTTCTGATTATTTACCTCATTATATTGCCGATAGCTCCTCTGGTTGATTCAATAATTACACAGTTTCAGTAGGTCGGAAGTGTCCGAAGATTTCCTGATTACTCTTAATCTTAATATTCTCCTGTACCTATGGAAGCGCCGAAAAATGTGCTGTGTATATAAAATTATAAATTTATCGGTCAGAATTATATTTATGACCACCTACCTTTCCAATGACAACACACGTTTTCGTGAATGATTCACTTCCATCACCTCCCGTGCATAAACAACTAAACTCATCATCCATTTCATTAGTGGCATTCGGATATGTTGTAGAAAAAAGTAAGTCGCGTAGGTGTGGGTGGAGGGGGTCAAGGGTTACAACCAGTCGACGAGTCTACAACCGCTAGTCAAAGATGGAGACCGCAACATTCCCTGTATCATCATCATCAACTTCATCATCATCACCACTACAATCATCAGGGCAGTTACTATGCATCCCAATCGCATTCACACAACAATCCCGTCACAACTATGAAGCAGTCCTACATGCAGGTTCGTTCTCTACCAACCGCCGTCTTTGTTTTAATCCACCGAAACCGTAATTACTCCCGAGATAAACGAGAGTCGGTGAGCTCTTGGCACTGTACACATTGGATGTTACGACGTCGAAGATAATCGATAAGCTTTTGACATTCATGATATTTACTCTTGTTCGTAGTTGACATGGGTATTTCACGACGACGAGGCTCAAATCAACAAAAAACTGCCAAAGGAATTACTACTAAGGTAAGGTTCACTTACTAATTCTAAAATACAGTATTTTTATAGCTGTAATGTTCCACGAAGATGAGCGAAATTAAAAAGAAATTATTTGTAAGTCCAAATAGTCATATGCAAATAACAGCAATCTTCTATAATAAAAATTACCATTTCATTTTTTTATGGTGCCAAACGTAATTCATCGATTCTACCAATTTATTTTCTGAAATGACAAATATCAGTTTGATAATTTTTCGATTGGTTGGAACAATAATTTATTTTTTCTGTAATGTAAGCCCAAAATTTTGCTGCTGTCGCAAACTTGTTCGCAAGCTATAAGTCAACAACTACTAATTCATTTAAAATTGTGTTATGGAAATTTATCAAAAGACACCGATTTATCAACGTTTCACCCATGCGCAAATCACCTACTTCCCGCACTTCTATCGTATTTTGTTACAGGATTAGTTAGGTACGCTTCGTTTAAATTTTTTCATGGACATTATGTACATTTTCAACAAAAAACTTGTTCGGTTTTCATTTGCAGAACAAACTTATTATTCTTTTCAATCAACGTTTTTGCATTTTGAATAAATCTCAATTCCTAGACATTTATTTGAACCATTACCTTATAGTAAAAGACTTACGCGTGATATTGAACGAGGAAATTTCGTATATTCATCGTTATATTCATGTTACTGTTCATAATTATTTATTTGATCATCTTATTGGAGTTGAGGAATTGATTGAAAAAAGAATATTCTTTAACAGAAAATATAGGATTGAATTCCTGTCTATGTACTCAAAATGGCCCAGCCTTGACATTTTAAATATTATTCCTGGAAGACCTACATAATGATTCAATGACTTGATTTTTAATGTTATCTAATGCAAAATCGAGATCAAGAAGTTGGATACTGAAAGGTTAAGGGGATTAACATTTTTAAATTCTTTGTGGTTATTGTTCTTTTGTCAGGAAGAGCCCACAGTAAGCAAGGACATGTGTCTCAAACAAAGAGCTTTTTGTCTTGAATGACAGAAATCTACTTTTCCTTAGAATTATATCAATAACTATACAGCAAATAAGTTATTGTTACACTGGGTGCACCTCAAAAATCCGACAAATCACAAAACAGACACTTCAAAAACCCGACATTCAAAAACCAGACATTTAAAAAACATACGTTCAAAAACCAGACATTTCAAGATGCACACATATTTTGAAAGTATTTTTTGAAATGTCGGGGGTTTGGAGGGTCTGTTTTGTGATTTTTTGGATTTTTGAGGCGCATCCGTTACACTTGCAAGGTGGTTTTGCAAAAATCACCTATTACTATTTCTTATTTTTAGAGGTTATAGTAATATTATATTCGTCTTTATTGTGTACAAACGCAGCTCTATAAAGTTCACACAATTTTAGAAAGCATTTTACTATTTCTACCATTTTACTCCCCGGGGATTAATATATTACATTATTTTAGGAAGTAAGAATGCATCTTAAAAATTGCCTCTATTTATAGACTAAACGTTCTGCAAGTCCCTTTCCCATTAACTTTTTTATTGAAATTTTTCAAACGTCTTTCATTTTTCTCCTAGCAATAGCCAGAAATAATATACTTTCAATATTAGAATGAGAGCATGACATTTATTATTACTGCAATGTGGAAGATAAACCAGGGGTTGAATTTTCTGAAAAACTTTTGGTAAAAAAACATGCTTGCTTGGTTTTATTTTTGACAATGTTCATTTCAAATAAAATTGAAAATTCATGCCACTAACAAGTGGCAAAATACAAGGTGTAAGAAAATAGTTACTCGGCAAGAATGTTACTTCCAAATCAAATTAATTTTACTTGAACGAAGAAACTAACTGCTTGGAAACTAGATTTTTATAATATCACAAGTATATTGAAGAAGCGAATGAAATTCAATACGAATGGAAACAGTTTGGAAATATTTAATTAAACTACATATTACATAAACGATATATTCAAGAAATATTCTTTTTTTAAGATAATAAAACCTTTGGAAAGTCATTTTATTTTCTTAATTGTATAAAAGGACATTCGAGAATAGTGTGAAAGTCAAGAACGTTTCTAACATTGCTTCGTTCAAGGGCGTCTCGATTACGCAATTACTGTTTTACCGTGCTAGGCATAGTTTGAAAAAAGGACCTTAAGCATAACACAATTTCATGAGTCCATTTAAAAACATATCGCGTGAAGAAATCCGATGTTACCCGAAATTATTGCAATCTCTTAAAAGTTAGACCATGAAAGTTATAGTTAATAAAACTATTAAATTAGAATATTACATTGAAAACTGAGATCAAAAATAATAATACGATGTAATAAATAAAATACTTAAAATTCGTATTTTGGCTTAATATCCTGATTAGTTTTTATCCATATAACAAAAACGAAATGACTGCGGTTCTAGTAAAAAAATTGAACACTATATTTTTTAACCAATGCTTGACTTTGCTTTTCTCATGACATTAAAGGAGGGACTAAATTTCTGTGAAGAGTACCATGAGTTAACTCAAATCAAATATTGAAACACTATTTCACTCCCTGAATTATTATCATTTATTTCTATAAATAACAAGAAACTATTAAAATGACTGGTTGGTTTATAATAGAGAAGTGGCAGAATACCGTAAAATCAGAGAAACGTATTTAAATGACATATACAAGTATATATTAAATACATACTTGTGGACCGGTTGACTTTGAGTCCGCTATTATTATAACTGTAACGTTACTTTAGAACCTTTAAAAGTTGCAGTACACGGATCTCTAACAGTCTAATTACATTTCTCACTTATCTTTCTTTAACGCATTGAGCCTTTGGTATAAAATAAAATTATGTGCGTACTTTGAAATCAAAAGCATTTAGTAATCATTATTTAAGAATTAAAATATTTAATAGGTTTTTAAGGACAAAATGTTGAAATATTAAATAAATATCTGGTGACATCTCATCTAACACCTTCTAAGTCATTTGTATTTTGGCAAATATTTAAAATTTTTGAAACTTTGGAAATCATAAGTTATGAAAACCTGTTTCATTATAACCTTTACTTTAGGATAGATAAACCTGCTGCAACCTTCGGAAAAACTACATCAGAAACATCAAGTGCTAACTACTTTAGTACTAGGCTATTTTAATGTATTTTTGTCTTCCGATTATGAATATGATAATAAAAATGGGTGCGGTAGCAAATGGACACCGGCCTTAAAAATAACTGAAAAAACGCGATTCTAATTATTTGCATCTATCTCGAAAAATATTAACAAAAAAATATCCATAAATCTTATATTCTTAAATTTATACTGCATTTGTAGAAAGTTGTATTAGTTAGAATAGTAAAATTGTTCGGGTTAACCAATGAAAGATATGAAATTAAATCACGTGACAAATATATTAATTTATATATATTCTTATATGTTTACGCGTGTCGGCCCCAAAGGATTCCTTCAATATAGTCACGATTGTTGCCATCAGGCGTTTATAGGCGATGTACGCTGGTCGCATGTGTCTCCATCCAGTTTGCTTTCATTCAAATGCAGATCAAGAAGTATATATGCCATGTCATTACATAATAATATAATAATATCATACATTTGCAGAGCATAATATTTTTTTACTTGTTTTCATCTAGATAAATAACTTACATGAAGAATAAAATCACAACATAACTAGAGAAAATGCTATAAGTCATAAAACAAATAAATAAATATAATTTTATTATAATACAAATGTTAAATTTCTTGTTCTATACATTAGCCACACCGCGTAATCCGTCCCAGAGGATGTCTCAATGTCCCTTTTTTGTCCACCGGAGTTCTCTCGGGGCTGCTCAGGACATCTCGGGATAAATTTGCATTCTTTGGAAAATATTTTTCCATATCTGAAATGTTCGTACAATAAGAAAAATGTGTACACTGTAATAGTAAAAATGATGCAATTTTTAAATATCGCTATTTTGCAAAATCCTGTTCTCAAATTCCTATTGCAAAACGGTAATTCTCCTTATTTTTTTCAAGATAATTTCCTATAAATTGTTCGCATTGTATAGTACGAATAACATTGTTGTTTTGATATTCATTTTACAAGGGTGTTAATTCAAGCAAACATTAATAATTAATGTTTTAATTTTTTACAATTTCGGACGAATTAATTTTTAGTCCATCTCTGAAAAGCATCAAATGTAAATGACAAACGCAACAGTTATTTCAGTCATTATTTATATTTAGGTACTCCTAACATTTTTATACAGAGTTCCTGGTACGAAATGATTCCAGTTTTTCTCTAGTTTCTGTCCAGTTTTCTCATTTGTCATGTAAAAAGTATAGTTCCTTTGAAAGTAAAAGAATGATGTCAGTATAATACGTGATCAACTCAAGTAATATTAATATTAAAAGGGGCTTAGTAGATGTTAATGTTATTGTATTCGAGTGAAGTTAACAACCAATCGCAGGGTACTTGACAATGAATGACACATTACAAAACACACATCAACCCGTTTTGAATGAAAGGGACATTAATCATTATTGATAGCGAATCTCAATCTAAGTTCTTTATGAAATTAATGAATTATCTTAATCCCGTAGATCTCACGATAAAGAATCTATGTAATCTTACGCAGGCAGTAATAATTTATACACTTGGCATTGAAAAATTATAGCACTTATCACAGTTTCTGAAAACACGTTAAAACGCAATCTCAAACATTTAAGGTACTGCTTACGGAAACCCGTTTATTCAAGACGACTGACATTTTAAAAGAAGAATCTTTGAATATATATAATATGTCCGTGGATGAAATTTGTTAATACTTTACCGTGCAGTTATCTTAGCTAATGTTAGTATAAATTTAGATTGTTTTACTGCGTTAGCATAACAAATTTATTATTTTGAGGAATCTTGGATAAATGTTTTAAATAAGAAATTAAAAACGTGAATTATCAAATGTAAATGTAAATTACTTTGAAACCACATTTTGATTCTAACGCCACCATTTAACAGTTCATTTATTGTGTTACTAATGTATGTGCGATTTAACTTTTCACTCGTCATAGTTTTCAGTGCTGTTATAAATATTTATTTTTTAACTTATTGATTCATTGTGTATTGCTTCAGTGATCCGTAGAATATTTTCACCAATACAAATATTTCGTTTCTGAAATTCTGAAAGGATACACACAACTTTTCGTATTGAGTGAATCTACACGAAAATGGTATACTTTGTACGATATGAGCCATCTTACAATAAATCGTCACATTTTTATGGGTGCTTCTGTAACTGCACATTTGGAATTCCGAAAGAAATGTTACACTTTTATTGTCTCGTATACAGAAAGTAGTTTTCATAATACTGCAAATTAGATCTGGGTTATATATTGTATACATGAAAGACTGGTATAAAATGTATATACTATATCTTGAGATGTAGTAAATAATACCTAGACTTTCGACTACACGTGTTTACTCTTGTTATATGCAGAATTGATTATTTCATATTACAAAAATATCTTCGCTGGCCATAATAGTCAAAAAGGATAGTTTTTTGAGATTCGATTATCAACAACAATTTAATTTTATATAAACGATATATGGGACAATTCCTTTAAAATTCCTCAATGTTGTAATTAACCTTTGACTCTAAATGACTTAGTAAAATGTATATTGGGTAAACTAATACAGTATTACTGTTTTAGACTTAATAAAATGAATTCAAAGTGTTACTGATTCTTGGACTGTTACCATAATTGACGACGGTTGATTCTCTACACCTAACTGGGGCATCAACTATTAAAGTAGTTTGTAATCTTTAAGGTAGGGTCCGCACCTCGAATTGATCTCCAAATCAATTCAACCGAACATTCGGGCTCCTTGGATCTTTCATGCTGTCGCCCAAATTTCGGGCATATTGATCTACTTAATTCTCATATTATTAATATTCTTAATAATATCAGAATAATTCCTTAATTCAATTACAACTTTCATTATTACCTTAACCAAAATTTGATGAATTTTGAACTTTACCGTGTATACACACGGTTCATTTCCATACGTAGATACAATGTGGCAGAATTGCGCAAGTGCAAATCAGTCCAAGTCTTGCATGGTCGATGGCAGAACGGTTATTACTCACATGTGGGAAGATATATAGCCGTCAAGAGACACAGGTCCACTGCATCTACAGTTGACACACTTTAACGAAGGGAGAATATGTCCTATCCTAGAAAGTAGTAAAACCGATATCACTATTCCAATCGAAAGAACTCGGGATCGGATGAAAACATAAAGTTGTTTTCCTATTGGAAGTCAACGAACTCTTTCCACTACATTATACGTTACACATATAACCTTAATTTTATGCTTTCTTAAATTTTCAAAAAATTATTTTTCGGTAACTTTGCTTTTGTCTTCTTCGCCAAAGTGTGTAATCCAGATTTTCAATTGATTTTGAATTGCTTCATTGTTTTAAATAAAATTAAATAAAATTAAAATTGAACAAAGAAACGAATACCAATTTGTATTAGAGACGTGATATGGTTTTAGTATTCTCAGGGAAGAAACGATAACACGTTGATAACGGGTGCACAGCCAGGACGAAATTTCGGATAACCACTAGTTGTTATGACAATCGAAGTAAATTAGGTCACAATCGGACGTCGAGAAAATTCAGAAGCACTTTAAAAACCTCGGAAACAAATTGGTATAGCAACCGAACAGTTTTGGAGTAGCATCCATCGAAAAAAACGGGACATCGATCGTACAGACGATAAGCTAGCATACTATTAATATCGTTTTCCTTTCTATAAATACAGCGAGAGCAAATTGTCGCTATGGTGAATGGCACGAATCTTTATTGCTGACATTGTTGTCGACTTTTTCTCGAAAAACCTTTTATATTTAATGTGGTTAATTTTATCAACGATTTCAATCTAATATTAAGTGATAGACTAATCTAATAAGATTTAATATACTACTCGAAAATTTTAGTTGTAAACATGAGCTCAGCACTCTGCTCGACATTTTCATTTTTGTCTTTCTAACGCTACCTTCACTTGAATGTATTCTATAGATAGAATAATCAAGCTCACAAAATAGAAGATTTTCAATGTCTCTTCGGATTTATCTTTTCCGCTATTTGTGGCATCATTTTAAGAAAGCCGCTTTACTAATTTATGTTATTTATTAACGAACACTTTGAAATTTTGTCTGTGCTATAACGTAAAACAATCTTACACATGGATTTACAAGTTTATTTACTTCTTCTAGAGATTGGTACGTGCACTTTGATGTTGTGCACTTTTACACGTTTCAGAACAAAATGTAAATAATTTAAGATAGACAATTTTTAGAAAAAATAATTAACATTATTTTTTTAATCTCAATTTTATCGGCATTTTTTCACGAAAATCGCGTATTTTCACACAGACAATGGAGTAACGACCATTGCAAAAGGTACTAATCCCGGATTTTTTATTAGCCCTTTCTGAAATATGTAATTTTCACTCTCAAATATCGATTATTTTATCATTATATTCTTATCACGGTCAATAAAAACTACATATCCTTTGCAAAGGTCAGTATTGCATTTTGCTGAGTGAAAATACGCCATTTGTGTGCGAATTGAATTCGAAAGAGTAGCATAAAAACTATCGATCTTGTTTTATTTAAATTTTATTTTACGGCATTTGGACCAAATGTTACAGCCCTGATTTGGGACGTGCTAACTGTAGTATGGGTCTGGTGAATTATTGGATGTATTGGAAATTTACATATAATAAAATGCAGTTAGCCATTGTATGAATTAACACAGATCTCTTATATTGCCTAAGATTTAAAAAAAAAATTGTATCTACGAATATTTCAATTAATTCATAATTCAATTTAATAATTATATTTATATTCAATAATTCAGCTAGATCTCGACTGAGCGAATTTGAGTGGACTGATTACATTGAGGATTGGTGTACCCAATTTTATTGTTATATTCATAATCTATAAGTAAAATCTTACTCGTGACACTTAGCAAATTTCATAGGATATTATGCTGTGATAGGCAATGTGAGAAAACAATAACAGTTTAAAGAAACTGTATATTCATCTCAACTGTCAAAGACAGTATACAAATAATATCTTAACCTTGCTCCTACAAATGTCGAAGTAATGTTAAAAACATTCAAAAGGTCAAGTATTAATTTTCAATGGTAAAAGACGTGAAAATATCTCGTATTTTTATGAAATTTGGATACGTTATAAAAAATGAGATTCTTGGAGACGCGTATTTATTTTTAACGACGGATAGACTTATTTAGGAGGAGAAATAGCATTAGAAAATATATATCTTTGAACACATTTAAGTGATTTTCATGATTTTTGACAGGAAAGCAACATTCGATAGAAAACAAAAATCGGCCTAGACATCTCGAATGGGTGATGAAACGTATGGGGTAAACTGTCCCCCAAATTATTTTTGGGGCGATATTTCATCCCTTAAATATGTTTTTCTGCCGCTAAAAAAATAATGTCTCTTAGTTTTTATGTTTTACAACATATCCAAGTTTCCTATAAAACGGACATTTACACTTCCGTAGATCTACATGGCAGTGAATTACCAACAATTTCTTGATTGTCCAATATTTATTGATTTTTCTGTAATTTTGTAAAGTAAAGAAATTAAAGTAATAAGTCAATATACGCTCAGCTTCGATTTCATATGGGTAACTGGGCAGAAGACGTTGACGTTTTCTAGCATCATACAGAAAGAGCATTATTTTCTAAGACTAATTTTAATTTGGTGACAAATTAATGATTTCATGAGAAGTATAAAAAATTCAGTCCTTTTTCGTAATTAATTATTATTTGGTATACTATGTCCTGAAACATTCAACGAAAATTAACGACCATTAGTAAAATTATTTCTGTGTAATTTTTTGTAGATTTCTTGGTTGATAACCTTTTTCAGCTTTAGTTTTGGGAGGATACCTCTTGAAATATAAGCTATATGTAGCCTAAAGGTAACGCAGTCACCACTGCCACCAAGGTTAAAAAATGTTTTTCATTCATTCATTCATTTTATATAAACACTCCTATATGCAAAGATATATGGGGATTTCTGATATATACCTGACAATAATTGTTAAATTTAAGGGGAATATGACGACATCTGATCAATGTATATGAGTAATAAACGACATATAAATCGCAAAATATATTTCTGTAATATCTCAGGCTATTTAACGCAAATAAACCCAACATATAAATCGCAAAATATATTTCTGTAATATCTCAGGCTATTTAACGCAAATAAACCCAACATATATTTCAGATAGCGTAGTTTTGGCATAAATGTGTACCGCATGGTTTTCATTTACACGGGATATATCACAGGCTATACATTTTTTCCGTACGGGTTACTAGCAGTAATTATTTGCACAAAATACATTGCAGGAACTCTGGTAGAAATTTGTCGGGACAAATAAAAATTTCCTTATACCTGTAACATGGGAGAAACGAAAGTGGACAGAAACTGGCAAAAAAAAGTAGGATAAAAAGTACGGGCACTGTTAAATATTTCGAAAACCGTCGATATTTAAAAAAGAGAAACTGAAACACGTGAAACGATTTTTCAAAATATATATTATTTTTAGGGGGTTACGACCCCCCACCTGTAAAGGGGTACGGCCGGGGAGGGGGGGGGTCGAAAGTCTTAAATGGCAACATGGGTCAAGTGGGAGCTCATTTGAAAGGTCTCTTTGAGACGAATACAAAATTCTAGTCATAGATAGTTCAACGTTACGATTTGTTTCAACGTTACTAAATTAAAAAGTTTAATTAGTCGAATAATTTTGCGAAAAAGAAAAAAGCCCTCTCTCGGAAAAAAATCGTAACTAGGTATTTCGGAACTGCGATGGTAACATTTGGCGGTCAGACATATTAAAGCCGCTATCTTGAAGAAACGCTAAAAATCGCGTTTTTTTATTTATCTTGAAAAATAAATTATTATGAAAAAGTCATATCAATCAAAGGCATGTAATTCTCTACAAAAAAGGTCGTGTGCATTTTTTTCTTAATCATAAAACCTTTTTCGTAGAGAGTTTTTTGCCCTACATTTTGTATTTGAAACATTTCTTTGTCAAACGTATACCTTTTAATGTAAATGCAAAAAACTAAAAAAATATAGATTTTTACTAGTCGTAAAGTCAACCCTAGGGCGTAAAGTTACCCCAGTCGGTAATATACGTGAAAATCAGTTATACTCCTGCAAGTCGATGCGTAAAGAGGTATGTCTTTCCGCCTTACATATGACGAAAAATAATGCTCGTATTAGGCGTATAGGGCGTAAGACTTTTCGCCTTCAGAGCCGGCTTCGCTGTCCCTCGGGCACGTCAATCGTAAAGTCGCACTTTACGCCCACCGTACGAAAACGAATATTTTTTGATTTTTTTTTTCAAGAAAGTGGCTTTAATATTCGGATACAGGGGGCAAAAATACGTTGGAAACACCTAGTTACGATTTTTTTCCGAGGGAGGACGTCCCCGAGCATAAATTTGTTCAGGCCCTGATCAGGGTGTAACGCTTTTGGTCAGGCCCTGATCAGGGCTGTAATCAATTTCTACTCGGGCCTTTTCGAAGATTTACCGACCTTTGGAATGAGCCCTCTCTCGACCCATTTTGCCATTTCAGATTTTCGACCCTCCTCGTGTCCCACGTATCCCTTTAGAGGTGGGGGGGTCGCAACCCCCTAAAAATGGTTTTTTGAAAAATCGTTTCAGGTGTGTCAACGTTTTTTTTGTTTAATATTGATGGTTTTAAAAATAGTTGAACATTACAGGACTTCTTGTCGTCACCGTGTAAATAAATACATAATATTTTAGATCCAACCATACAAAAATATTTAAATTTATACAACGGTTCTATTGTGTTCTTACTAAATTCAGATGCGTACACATATTTGTCTGCATCTAGTAATGGATTACTGCTGAAATAAATTAAATTAAAGTACTGTTTAGATGAAACAAAAAGATAATTTTAAGTCGCACAAGTTATTTTAATCCTGGACAATCTTTGACCCCTGTGCTGGCTTATTTTCATTCTTCTTATGCAAGCCTGAAATTAAGATTTCCTATTCCGTGTATAGCCATTTTATAGCTTTTTTATAGTGCATATATGTGCTATATTCATGCACCTAGACTTCAATAAAGACGGGAAAAATATACAGACGTATAAAGTAACCTGTTAAAAGTTTCATTGTACTTTACAATCGCGTCCCATAATTCGCGTATATACTTTTGTGAAGAACATCCGACCGAATATATTATATTCAAATGGCTGAACTCTCAGCTTTCGGGTAAGTTGCTTTTTAATATTTCAGTATATTAAATTCTTTCGTGCGGTAATATTTGGATGTAATTTTTCGCTTCTGATTCTTACAAGTCGTAACTTCTTCCATCAATATTGGTATGCTCGGACTGCATACAGAAATATGACACATTACTGCATTCAACTCGCTTCTAAGTTGAGCTATTCGACATTATTTCATTCTCGAAATGCCGACGAATACAGTACTTTTCAAAAAACTTGTTCTAGATTGCATTTTGCATGTTACGGATCACAGTGAAAACCGAGCTTGGAATGTTTGGAATATGTATTAGATTTCAAAGGAATAAATATAATGCTGGTAATTTGCGTCGTGCCATCTTATAGTTTATTTATTTATTTAGGGTATTTATAGAGATAGAAATTAACATTAGATACGTACAACAGGCTCTGCCAATGAGCAAGTCATATCTTACGTAGCTGCTTAGCAGACGGACTTATAAGTATATAATTATTCATGGGACATTTATGAGTTCGTTTCTTCTGAGAACATGAAATATATTTAAATAGCATTACGTATCTTTTTTCGAAATAAACTGGTAGTCCACATTGTTTGTAAAAAGTTTAAAATGAAATGGCCCCTCAAATCCTTATCTATTAATTGATCTAGACATATGTAAGTTCTAATCAAATAGTTAATTAAAAGCAATAATATTCTATAAATAATAGACAACTTTTATATTATTTGTAACGCAAAATAATAATGTTGTTACACATTTCAGAATTTTTTCATATCTGGACGTCGTGTCGTTATGCCGCTGTGCCAAAGTAAGCAAGGCATGGAACGTCTTAGCTCTCGATGGCTCAAACTGGCAGAGAATCGATCTTTTCGACTTCCAACGAGACGTAGAAGTAAGTTATTATTTGGTAACCTAAACTTTATAAATATATTTATTGAAAAGTGTTAATTAAACTATACAACGTTTAGATTAACATAAATCTTAAAAAAGTGGTGGTGTCTCCATAATTTTTTTCTAAGTATGCAATTTCCTCCTCTTAATAAAGCGATTAGTTTTCTAATTATTTAGTTATTGATTTCAACATCATTTAAAACCAGGTTGTGGGGTTAATGTCCGACCTTGAGATTGAAATCTAATCATATAATAAATATCGTTGGCGATTTCATTTTCTAGACTCAATGGAATAAAACACTGTATTTTATGAGCCAAGTTAAAATTAAATTGAAATTTAACAAATGCTAGAAAGTATTTCTAAAAATCACTTTTACTAAATACACGACATTTTTACAAGTCATAATCTTCTGGCTAATATTCACTTAAAGTAATCAGCTGTTTCGTTTTCATTTTACTCTAATTTTTCCTGATTCGTATTCCAAGAGCAACTGAATGGTGTAATTCCAAAGAGAACGGTGTCCTTATCAAATGCAAATTTTAATTAAAATAATAGCTAAGGTATTTAAATAGGAACACAATTGTTCTCGGGAAGTGTCGCTCGTGTAACGTTCTGAATTCCACAAGAAACGAACGGTGGAATAGGCGGAACAAAGAAGCTAACATGCTTAGAGGCCACTGCACTGTACTTTTAAACAGTCTCTTTTCTTAGGCACACATATTAGTAATAGTTAAAATTCGGTGTAATAACTTATTGAAGTCTAATATTACGATTAATAGTTTTAATATTTTGTAACCTGTGTAGCGTAAGCTGATTGTCTCTATTGTTTCATTGGCATGCAATTGATTTCTTAATATCGTGAATGTAACGTTTAGTATAAAAAAAACAATATTTTGATTTTATAACGAATATTGTTATAAGAATTAGGTAACTACATAGCATTACTACATTATAAATACATGTTTGAAAAACGAAAAGAGTTATTTCATTTGAACTTCGTCAAGTTCATTATTTACAAGATGTGTCAATATTATGTTAAGAAACGATGAACCCGCATCAAACACATAAAGAACTTAGAGGTCTGACATTATTCCTCTCAGAGAACCGTATCTTGCAGTTCTCGACGTCACATTAATTATTAAATGAGTGTGTACATTATGGGCCGAGTTTGTGTAGTAGATGCTTCCCACACGTCGATGAGGTGAGATTTATAACGATACACGAGTCTTTAGGGATTATGACATCATCGCAGTCATTTGCAGATAGTCATATCTTTGTCAGGTTATGCTGTGTACAATCTTGTTTATAATCCCACTAATTGTTAGTATACAAAAACACTATATGAATCTTACTGTTTGTTCCGTATACGTCATGATACTTAATCTAGTTAAATTGAAATATAAAATATCTACTGTAATTCCCAAGTCAATAAAAACACTGAACTATCGTTTTGTAGCTTTGATAGAATTAATTAACAAAATAGTCCATGGAACGTGCTTCCACGAAGAATATTTTTACAATCTAGGGTCCAAAGAATTGTGTCATTTCTCATAAAATTAATATACATATACTCATTTTTATGCTATTCCTAATTTTTCGTTTAGATTTTCAATTAACCTTTAAAACATTGTTTTAAATTAGTATAAAAGGGACTATCATATTTTCATAAATCCTACACCTAAACGGAGTTTAAAAACGGTAGTGACTCGGAACTACAGTATACGATTCCAATTGTAAACATGTATGGTTATTAAATTTTACCAGTATACATCATTCACGTTTTGTTTATAGGGACCTGTAATAGAAAATATATCTAGACGATGTGGTGGCTTCTTAAGGCAGCTCTCCCTACGGGGATGCCAAAGTATCGGTAACTTATCGATGAGAACTTTAGCGCAATCATGTCCTAACGTTGAGGAGCTTAATTTGAGTCAGTGCAAGAAGATCTCAGATGCAACTTGTGCGGCACTTAGCAATCACTGTCCAAAACTTCAACGACTGAATTTAGATTCCTGTCCTGAAATAACGGATCTCTCCCTGAAAGATCTCTCAGACGGCTGTCCACTTCTAACTCATATTAACCTCTCATGGTGCGAGTTACTCACTGACAATGGAGTCGAAGCACTTGCACGAGGATGCCCTGAACTTCGGAGTTTCCTTAGTAAAGGCTGTCGACAACTCACGGATAGGGCAGTGAAATGTCTTGCTCGTTTCTGCCCAAAACTTGAAGCAATCAATCTCCATGAATGTCGGGTATGTACTATAAATAAATAACAAACAAACAATAAAAGCCCTACATAAATATCACAATTTTGATTAATTTTATTTTCCAGAATATTACCGATGATGCGGTACGAGAATTAAGTGAACGATGTCCACGGATGCATTATATTTGTATTTCAAATTGCCCGAACTTAACAGATACATCGTTGGTCACAATTGCACAGCATTGCCCTCTACTTAGTGTTTTGGAATGCGTTGCCTGCACACATTTTACTGATGCAGGATTTCAAGCACTAGCAAGAGTAAATTTTCTTTTAAATTACATTACTTAATTGAACAATGTTTTTTTTAAATAATAATTGCAAACTTATTAATCTATACGTATAATATTTTGTTTACAGAATTGTCGATTACTTGAGAAAATGGATTTAGAAGAATGCGTCCTCATAACTGACACGACCTTGATTCATCTCGCAATGGGATGTGCAAGGCTAGAAAAATTGGTAAATTATCAAAATAATTCTAGTAGATTATAGATACTTTTTTACAATTAATGTAAACATAAATGTTACTTTTAACTTTCAGAGTTTGTCACACTGCGAATTGATCACTGATGAAGGAATTCGACAATTGGCACTCTCGCCTTGTGCTGCTGAGAATCTAGCAGTACTCGAACTAGACAATTGTCCGTTAATTACAGATGCCAGTTTGGATCATCTTTTACAAGCTTGCCACAATCTCGAGCGTATCGAGCTGTATGACTGCCAATTGATTACCAGGGCTGGCATACGTAGACTCAGGGTAAATATCACGAGCACTTTATACAGAATCATTTTTCCACTATTATCAATATTTTTGCAAAAATGGAAAATATTTTATTAAAGTCGTAGTTTATAAAAGTAGGAATTAGAGGGGGTTATTGCCGTCTAAATGATTTGTAAGATATAAAGTATTTCTTATTTATTGATTACAAAATGGTCTATTCGATCCTAGATTTGAATATGTTTATACTACGATTGAATTTCAAGTATACTCAAGAATAGCATATGATAAAAACAATTGCAAATGCAAAAACTAGTTGGTGCAATCGCAAATCATCAGAAATTCTATACCTGTGATTAAATAGTCGGAGGAAATTGTTGAAACGATTTTAAACGCATTTTCAGAGAAGTACACAATATACAATATGCCATGAAAAGAAACAATGATATTAATTTTACGTAATTTGCAAGTAATATTTATGGTCTTGACGTTCCACAATAATGACTGAAATAAATACAAATTAAGGACATCAAAAAGATAAAAAAAAAACATTAACGAGATTAGTAAATACAAACGTAATTAAACGCCAATTCAGGGGAAGTTTTGTCATTTTCAGTATCAGCAAATTCTTATGGAATCGTTATTTCAGAAAATGAATTTGCAATTATTAAATATAAAGACAAAACCATACTATTTTGGATAATTAGTCCAACATGTGATACTGGTATATTTCTATAAATAGTTTGGTAAGATATCTAAACAATCGTTGCGACAAGAAGTATTTCAATTAGAGAGCCATAAAATGCTCATACTCAATGACTGTTGATGGATTCACAAATGAAAAGTGAACACAGCAATTAATCAATGTTCATATACATTGTGTGTATATATGAAGCAGGCTAAACAATAAGGCCGTATAAATCCGTGATCGTATGCCTAAATAATAATACGTACAAATGACAAAAAATAGAGGGAAATTTGTTAATGTAAGAAATATTTTATTGAGAGTTTGATACGTCAAATTTCTCATCCAAACTTGGATTACTTAAAACTCGTCGATTTGTAACAACGTTTATATATGCTTTAGCAGATAATGATACGGAAACCTATAAAGCCTGACGATCCACGAAATACAATCGGACTGGTTTATTTATTAATTGTCATCACGATCCATGAAATATAAATATTTGTTGGGCAACTAAAGAAATAGTTAAATTAACCAAGTTTGGTGTTCCAATTAATTGGTTAGTAACCAAATTATTTCTGGGTCATACTATTTACTTGGTTGTCCCAACAAATTTCTCGTCAGAAGCTGACGGCATTACGCGGTTGGTTGCTCCAATCAATCCTATTTTTTCCTTGTACGATTGTCCTTCAGGACCTGGGTCATAAAATAATAAATTGTGTTTAGATGGAACAAGTACATCGCTGAAATAATAAGAAATACAGACATTCACTTGCATTTCGCAAAAATTGTAAATATTTTGTTACTTTCCAAGATTTCCAATAGTTTTTCCTGATGAGGAAATTTGCAAATGCTGTAATTCTTTGTATTATGGATTTAGTTTCACATCTATAATAAAATAGCCCACGCGCCGTTTAAATAAGTCCGTGTACGTACTTCCATTAACATATGAATGACACATTCTATTCTAATATTGCCAACCACATTACAAACCGTAAGATTTCAGGAAGCTCTCACAGTTGGATAAAATAAAGGGGTATGAAAGATTCCATGGAACTTCCATTAGTTTTCTTAAAAATTCATTATTCCTCTTGAAAAAAGTTTCACGGAAGTTCCATCAAGAAGCAAATGCAGAGCTTTCTACTGTTTGTAATTCGAGCGGCGTGTAAATTTTCAGAATGCTTCGACTATTAGGATTCATTTTTTCCTTCTCCTAGGATACATATTTCATTTGCTTATCACTCGCATGGTTTGCTTGTAACAAGAGTAGTACTAAATGGTGCAACGAGCACAAAAAGCCACCAAAATTTGCCGCACATGGAAAAAAATCGGTAGTTGGGCTTACTACTTGAGTAGTAAAATACGGACCAGACATCTTTCGTAGCTGTTCTTACTATTTAGATAGTAAGGCCAGTCATTTAAGTGGTCAAGCCAACAGCGAAAGATGTCGGGTCCGTATTTTACTACTGAAGTAGTAAGACCAACTACCTATTTTCTATGAATTCTGCACATAACTACAAAAATAACACAAAAATGCATTTACTCGAGTATATGGCCGTAAATATTCCTAAATCCTGATGTGAAGGACGATTTTTCCTCCAGATTCGGATTCAACTTACACAATTACTTCAGAAATGACACACAGATTCACAAAAACAAAACCATATTGTCCTGTGATACCATTGCAAAATTACAAAAACCATTATTTCGGATAATTTTAAAATTTTAGCAGTCATTTTGGATCCGCTAAGGCTAAAAAAAATATATTTCATACATACATATAATTATAATTTCGATATTTATAAGTTTAACAGCTGCCATGCACTACCGCCATATGACTGATATCATAATAATCTATAACGTTTGTTTAATTAGATGCCTTTGAAACATCTTCTCTATCCCCTACCATATTAAATTTTTTCAAATTTTTAGTTTCAACTCAACAATTTTGAAGGTTTTGAAACGAATAAAAAAATAAATTAATCATTAGAGCTTTGTGCATCTAATGAAGAAAGAATGAACGATATATCCCAATAAGCAATAAAGGTTTTTCTACGCAACTGCATAAAATATATGTTCAAACGCTTCATTTATCGAGCGCATTTCCCAAACATTTCAGCGAGAAAGTTGTTCATTAAGGTATAAACAAATTTTCTGGAAAGTTTCATTTTCATTGTATTAATCGTTAAAAAGTATTGAAGGTTTATAGGCTCGATGGCCAGCGCGTCATGCGCCCCGCGGCACTGAACAGCTCTGCTTCCTGCTTTAAACCTTAATAACTTTGAAACGATTAATACAATGAAGATAAAACTTTCAAAAAAATTTGTTCAATGAACAACTTTCGCGCTAAAATTTGTGGGATACTCGAAATTCGCTCGATAAACGAAGCGTTTATAGATTTTTGGTCGCTGAAAATAAATTAGTTGCCCAATTTGACCCGTGACATCAGATATTTCACATATATCCTAACCTTAAATTGCCAAAAAGTATATTTTTGAATATTTTTTGGATCAGATATCTTAAAATCCTGACGTGATGGATCAAATCTGACCTAACGCCAAAAATCTATAAGATCCACTATTCCCGATTCAAGTGATCTCAAAACAAATTTTTTTGGTGGTCCTGTGTAGTTGTAAATTCAGGAAATAACACCTTTGAACCAAACAAAGTAAAACATATACATCAAATAGTAAGAGGTTGATTTAGACGAATCGGGGTGGACATATAAACAGATCAACTACTTTCTTTTACTCTAAACTACTGACCTTTGTCTAGTATTTACTAAATTAGAACAACTATACAATGATCTGCGTATATTTAGAAATATGTATACATTGTCACTTTAGCGAAATAGTGTAGCCTAGATGATTTTTGTCATTTCTAAAAGTGGCCAACACTTTACAAAATTAAATTGTATAAAATAAAAAAATATATGCGAGTAATACATCATTTTACATACATTTAGGTTTTTTTTCACCGGGTATCAGTTATATCAAAGAATCAGAAATTTAGGAAGGTGAGAGTTGGGAGCTTCTTGACATGAATTTATCAATTCTGACTCCAGATTCGCAATCAGCGGCCCCAAGAACCCCTGGAATACCCGGAATATTGTATCTTACAAGAAAATACTGATATTCCTCTAAAGCCTATATATAGGATTTCAGGCAGTCTTAGGTTAATTCGGGCGTTTTAAGTGTAAATCGAATCTCTATGTAGATCTTAAAAGGAATAAGGCAAACCAGTTCTAAGCATCCTTTCAGAATGTTTTTCTTGGGCACTGTTATATCTGAGGACGAATATTTGATAATGCTAAGCATTGTAGGCAAGAGATGAATTTCAATAATGACTAACTCAACAAATCTTTTGTTTTCAGACACACTTGCCAAATATAAAAGTGCACGCATACTTCGCCCCGGTATCACCGCCGCCAAGCGCTGGAGCCTCTCGACAACGATATTGTCGATGCTGCGTGATTCTGTGATTTCGTACTGTCATATGGTTTCAGTACATCGTCCTAAATCTCTACCGAAATGCCTGGCAGTAATTGTCGGTACTACGAATAATTCGCGACAGCAAGTTGATTGCGTATCTTCCGTTCGCCACTGGCTTGGCTGCTGCTGGCAGCATGCAGAGAGTCAGCTGACGGATGAGGTCGTTCTGTTATGTCGGAGAACGCGAGTCGACTATCGATAAGGTCATCGTATAGGATCTCCTCGCGATTCCGGTGAGCCTTCCTCGATCGTATCACCGGGGACTAGGAGAGTTCAGACTGACACACGAATCAAAGCGTGGTTAAAAGCGCGTTCGACTTTATCAGCGAGAGATGCACGTGATTTTTCTTTTTATGAGGTGCAAAGGTAACTAACAAGCGAAATTACGAATTTTTTAACGATATGGATGGGCGACTAAAAATCCCAGTTGTCATGCAGATGTATTTGGTCACAAGTCCCGTTCGAAAACGGGATGCGAAATTTCACGTGTATTTAAATTATACGGTCTAAGACGAAATTCTACTTTCGGGTGTTCGAATGTACATCAATAATTTTGAGTTACGTTTTGATTTTGCAGTTATTGTATTAAGAAAAGAAAAACCTACGAAGCGAACATATAGCATGTTATCCTTATAATTGACTGTGCTGTATTGTTTTCTCACGGGATATTGATAGTTTGTAATTTATACTTTTCTGCGGTTCCTCGATTACTTGTACATAAGTAGGGATGTAAAGAACATTGGACTAACGTTTTCTAATGCTAACGAATAAGGTATTTTTATTATTGACTTTGAAATTATTAATTTTTTGTATATATTAATAATAATTTTTTATATTTTCCCTCATTTTCATGCAAGTGTATATATATATATATATATATATATCTTCGATTAAGTTTATTATTAGTTGAATAGTAGCTCCTAGCACTGGATTACGTACTTTTTCTAATCGATAAGTATGTTCAAACACCGATTGCACCGACGAACTTGGTCATTTATCGCACCGGTGTATATTAGTTTAACTTTCCGGTCATTGTTTCAAAATCGCTTAACGACGACTATACTCTCGAACGCGACATCGTTCCGCTATAGGTATCAGTTGATAATCCTTGGTAGCATCTAAGTGCGTAACTGCGTATATTTCATGTATCTAGAGTATAACGGACAAGAAAATGAATGGATATCGAAGGAAATAATAAGTAAATGCAGAAAACACACTTCGAAACAAAATATTTATAGCTAAGATATGTTTTATACGCTCCATGTCGTCCTTAGAAGAATATGTGATCTGCGTATATCGTCGTACGAAGGCAGAAAATCATATATTATACAATGTTCGTTACGACTAGATTATAACGACACGAGGATGATGCAGAAGAAATGCTGAGATGATATGTACGTCAAAAAGAATTGCACTAATAAGAGATTCTGTATATTTTAAATACCTACTATCATGCGAAGAAATGATTTTTAAATGGCAACATTTCTTATGTGTGACAAATAATCTAATGGATAAAATATTATTTATCATGAAATTTAAATTTAAATTATAATACTACATTTGAAGGAGAAACGTAATTATTTTAATCAAATTACTTAAAGGGAAGCATTCCATCGCTCTCCTCGATATTTACCATTTTCCAATTTTGTTCAATTTTTCATAAATTTAGAATTAGATCAACTTGTTAATTTAGTTAAACTATTTGTTTGATGAGCGTAGACGAAAAAATAATGTTATTAAAATTTTCGTTCGGAATGGGGGTTTTATTAATTTTTTGTGGTAAATTTAGGACAATCTATAATTATTTACTATGCTACTTTTTCAGGATTTTTTACGTGCAGGATATGCATTTCAAATTCAATAGAAATTTATCTTTCTTTTTATTTGGCGGTTTTTGTTTTCATGAACTATGTTTATATTTGAAATATATTTACCTGTAGTCTTTCGGAATTAATTGTGCATAAGAAATTTACTAACATACAAATTTTATAGGTTTTACTAAAAAAATGGTATTGGAGAACGGTGACTTATTTCCGAAAAAGGGTTAACAGTCATCTTATGAAGAATAAAATATATGTGGCTATAATAAATATTTGAAGCAATTTTGATTGGATAAGTGATCAAAAGATTTTCAGAGGAATGGAGAAGAACTTTAAACTCACTTTTCTGCCTGTCCCACCGTAAATTCATTCAAAAGAGAAAATCATGATTTTTAAAATGATCGTCATTGATTCAGTAAACCCATATAGATTGAATACAAAACAAACATGATATTATTTCACACATTTATGAATGTATTTGGTTCTAAGTTCAAATTGGTATAGAGAGACGGGTTAATAAATTAAAACTTTAATTATTAATGAGTATTGTTAATTGGCTAACCATTCTCTGAAAATCATGGTAATGTCAGTAGTATATCAACGATATATTGCTATTTATTTATAAATGTCATATGATAAATAATACTATCATAGTATTGAACTATTTTTTTGTAACATTCATGATATAAAATGTATTCGTATATGGTAGTTTTAACAAATTAATTACCAGATCAAAATCCATGTTTTCAAATGTTTAGAAAATATTTCAAAATCATTTCTCGCAATGTTTTCGACCGCACTAATAATTTTTTCATGAATTCCGAAAGAAATTATGATTGAAAAGAAAAAGCGGAAAGCATAAAAAGAAATATTGCCCGTGTTCGCTTATTTAGATTGAAATGTGAATGAAAGAAGGACCCAGAAAATAGCCTGAAATATAAGAAATAAAGATGAAGATTTTTTTACATTATACATATACCATTTCGACAACAAATTGTTGATCACCTCTGTATTCTTATGGAAATGGCGTGAAAGAAACCTAAGTTCGAGTGTGATCGAGCAAGTGTTTGGCTGTGCAATAGAGTAAAATAAAGATGGTACAGACATTATGGAAGAAAAATCGATGAAGGTATTCCATTCTGTATCTGCAGACGTTTTGTAATTAATTTTTGTCTTCATCGTTTATGCCTTATGTTACAGATTAACAAACGTTATTTTATTTGCTTGTAAACACCTATAGTACAAAGTAACGTGTAATAATTCCCAACAATAAAAGTTGCTAAGAAAGGAAACTCGGTCTACGTGCTGGCCTATGAATTTTTCTTTTTAACGTCCGTACGGATACAAGATCGAATACTTACCGATGATATCGACGTTTCGCTGCTTTGACAAGCTGCATATAGTCTACCATGTATATATTTTCATTAATGTATGTACAATAAAAATATATGCGAAAATATTTAATTGAATTTTACATTTTATTATCTTTTCCTCCATTATTAATGGAATTTAACCCTTAGTTCCGACGGTTAGTTTAAAGCCTTTTCCTCCCACTACCTGGGTCAAATATGTCCTGCGGATTGAAAATGCTTACAGTTGTGCTATTTATAAAGTACAATTTGAATTTTCTCGGTCGAAAACTACCCTGGAGTCGGGATTAAGGGTTAAGAATTAAAACGACAATATTCATAATTATGAATCCTTTTTCTTGATCCAACAACAACTATGGACAATCATTCGCATGCAAGGATTCGAATACTTTTATATTCTTTCGAAGGTTTCATAATTCAATAGAAATTATTCACATGAAAACTACTATAAATCAGCGATTCCTATTCTATTTCATGTATTCGAAAGTATTCAAATTTTCGAAAAACAATCGCGACTATAAAATTATCGATGAGTATCATCAAATAATCCATTTAATGTAAAGAAGTAAAACAAATTAAGCTGCAAGACATTCTGAATTTCATACAGAAAAACCTCATTTTTGTAGAATAATATTTCGGTTCAGGCAAGAGAAATTTTAATACTTTTATATGTGGTGAATATGTACTCGTGAATGTTTTTTAATGTCATATTCTGAAAAGAACTATTTCAATAGCAAACGTCATGTGATAATGAACTTTTCGAAAAAAATTAGTAGTTACTAATATGAATTCAATAAATGCTTATTACTTATTAGTTAATTACCAAAATTTCGCCAATCATTACGCCAATCCTTTGTTAAAAATTGTCATTATTGTTGTCGAATATTAACTTTATTTTCTAAAGTTATTTAAATAAAAACCGAAAATGCAATTTCTAAACGACTTCGTACATAAAGAGTTCCATCCAGCTCAAGTTACATGCAGTAGAACCCCTCTTATTTCAACTGGTCATGGTTGTCAAGATGGCGCTGACCCTCTTATTTGAAATTTCCCATTACCCTCTTACGCTACCTAACGCTTTAATAGTGGATGATAATATCTGATATCTTTTTATT
The DNA here is from genome assembly GCA_030407085.1 of Trichopria drosophilae. Classification (NCBI taxonomy): domain Eukaryota; kingdom Metazoa; phylum Arthropoda; class Insecta; order Hymenoptera; family Diapriidae; genus Trichopria; species Trichopria drosophilae. The sequence goes on along the minus strand of CM059586.1, from coordinate 66,299,940 downwards.
TTTTTTAGACATCGTATATATTTTAGAGTGGAATTATGTAAAATATATATATAATTTTAGGGTATTATAATTAGTCTCGCCAATTGACTATAATACTGTCCTGCATCAAATCTAGACCTCTTTAGCTGCTATTATCACCTATCTGTTGCCTATCACCAACAGACGTATTGGTCAACCTGCAATGAACTTCTTCCAATTGTTGCCAATCACCCAAAAACAAAAGAAAATTATAATAAGTTAAATAATTCCGATGCTAAAGTTATCAGGTATGTAAATAATAAGCCGGTCTTGGTCACTGTAAGCAAACCTTCATTTCCAGTTTCCGAAGCATACAGTACATTTCGTTTCGCAAATAAAGGTGTACCAGATAGTAGATATCTTCTTATTTATTACCAAAATGTACGAGTCGCCTATAATCTACATCAATTAAAAGATATTTTGCTATTCACAGAAACATGACTGAAACTGTATATTAGTGGTTCCAAAATGGTACTTATTAAATATCGACGGGACCGATCCTAGGAGCGAACGCTTACTGCACGAGGTCGATTTGTCTTATCCGCTATCCGGAAATCATTTTTTGACACCTATTGAAATATTACATCATCGGCAGATGCTATTTTTCTCCAACTAAAATTAACATCTATCCAAATCGTTCTCATAGTAGCCTATATTCTGCCAAACTCAGGCTCGGATATTTTTGAAGAATTTGTGTCTACGGTTGATGATTTCATCACAAATGCATAATGATAAATGTATTGTGTGTTGATTTTAACCATCATTATTTTCGGTGGAATAATATTCCACTATCAGTGGATATTACAAATTACCTTTCACATGATCGGCATCGATGTGTGGATGTGGTTTGTCGATCCTTATCATTTTTTAGACTTGATCAGCTGTTTGAAGCACATCCCAATAAAGTGAACTCTTTGGATTTGCTATTTGCGTCAAGCATCTGCGTGAGGTACCTTTAACTTCAAGATCAGCTACTTCCAGTGATCGAACATCATTTAGCGGCAATTTTCGAAATTTCTGTACCGTTTCATTCTATCTTACCGTTTAATTTTTTGCGTGGAAATTATAATACAATTATTCGAGCTCTCGAGGATATTGATTGGTCTTTAACTTTCGGAAACTTTATTATTGATATTTGTATTGATAAATTTTATAGCATTCTTCGTTGAACCATTAATTAATTTGTTCCGCGTAAAAAAGAAATAAGGAGTACATATCCTGATGGTATTCTGCTTATTCAGCTTATTCGTGATAAAAAAAGTGGCACATATCAAATGGAAGAACGCTCATTTAGTAAGTGATTATATTATATATTAGTTTATGTATTCAGCTATCACCGTCGGCCTAAGTTGAATATCTCAGACGTAGAATCGCCCATTCAAAAAAATATTAAAACATTTTGGAGTTGCGTAAATAATCTTAAAGAACAATCAGGCCTACCTAATAACATGTACTGGGGATATAAAGTAGCAACTGATAGTCACAGTATTGCAGACTTGTTTTCTTCTTATTTTGTAGTCGTTTATAAGTCTTCTTTTCATAAAATCTTTTTAAAAACTTGAACTAATGAATGTGACCCAATTTTTAAAACGCTCTGTATTATGGAGGAACTATTTAAATATCTGCTAGTTGATCTGCACCATACCTTGTAAAAAGATGTTCGAACGTTTTAATCAAACCTCTGTTGCTCATTTACAGTAAGTCGCTTAATGCTGCTTTTATTCATCAGGTTTAAAAGGTGGCAATAATATTGACATAGCCAATTACCGACCTATCTCAATTTTAAGTTGTTTCTGTAAATTATTCGATACTCTAATTGGTGTTAAAGTATTTAAATTTCTTACCCGTTTTATTGTCCAGGAGCAACATGATTTTATGTGTGGATGCTCAACCATGACAAATCTTCTGCTTTATAGCGACAAGAACGCTATCATCTTTTCACCTTTTCATATTTTAACCAACACCATCATGTTGACTCTATTTATTTCGATTTTTGTAGAGCCTTTGATTCGGTCAATTCCAAAACGAACAGTCTTTTCTTCGTTGAGGTCAAGTCAAATGGCAGACCGTACCCAGTAAATAAGAATCTCTGATGCTATATCTTAGTCGCAAAAAATGTGAGTATCACGGGCGAAAAGCGAGCCATTACAGCGAGCGGTTTCTTTACGTTACCTGACGCTTGATGCAGTCACTACCTTTTCGCCCTTGATACACAATGTACTATTACCAATACCTATTCACAAGAGCATTGATAAATTCCAAAACGGCGAAGAGGACATTGTAGAATGTAGATTGTGTTTTGAGTAGTGGAAAAGTAGAAAATATGTAAAAATGTCCAGAAAATCCTCCTTGTGGATAGGTAAAATTTTTTAAATTCTTAACATTCTGCGTCAATTTTTTTTAACTTAACTTGAATTTTAAAGTGTCAGGGGATGTGTGGTGGTTCTTCGTAAACTAATGGACGACCAAAAACTATACCAAAAAACATTCGTCTCACACCATTGTACAGTCTTAATCTTTATTGACATCGTACTAAAATGTTGTATTTTATAGTAAGTACATAATTTATTCGTACGTAACCGACAGACATATTATGCAATAGTATCAGAAAATTATGAAACTTCTAACAGAAATGAGAAAATGAATCAGCAATACAAAGAGAAATTAGTTTGGTTAATCTCCGCAAAGCGAATTTGCGTTACTAACATCTCTGCTGAATCTTGTCTAGAAGTTACACTTTGATTCAGTCATGAGGGTATCCATGGTCAAAATCCAATACCGTTTAGAGTATTTATTCAATTTAAATAACCTAAAATTTTCAGGAGTTAAATTTATAACCATACCAAACATATTAACAAAAATGAATCAAACACATTTTTCATTCCCCTTACATTTTTCTGCTACTAAAATTATTAAACTTTGTAACATTGTGAAACAGCAACCGTAAAGAGCTTCTGCTTTAAACGGTAATAAATATATTTTTAACACTTTGATGTATTCATTGTCCTTTTTTTGTTAGCAAAATGCTATTTTGATGAATTTAAATATGAACTATATTTTATAGAATTTAATTTGCTTCTACATTCGATTTAAATTCATAAATTTTCAACATCCGCATACAAACAGATATACATAACCTTAATAATCAAAAACCATCAGCGCTCACATATACGTTTGAAAACTTGTAATTTCCTTTTCTTCATTTTTTTCTAATTCTTTCGAAGGTGGACAACATTTAAAGCAAGTTAAAACATTAGTAAACAATCTTGTTAATGACGCTCGTTTTAAAGGTTAACGTTATCCATTATAGGACACGAAATAAAATGCACAGTTTATTTAAAAGTCCATGTAAAAACGAGAAAATAATAAATGATGCATTTATTGACAAATCTTTTTTTTCTCAAAGAATTTGATTTTATAATTTAGTGAAACAGTCTTTGGAGATTTTAAGTATTCAATTAAAAAGACTGTTCAATATTGACTAATTACCGAGTCTCAAACTTAATTGTGTTTGTTATTTATTTAATTTGAAATAAATTATATAATTTATTTATTTCTTACAGTCATTTCTATCGACAATAGAACATTACCGAATATAACCCTAGATCCATAAATTAAATAAATATCTTTAAATAGGCATTGCATTCACAAATAATACAATATTTCATAAATTTACATACGTTCATTTCGAACGAAATGAAATTTGATTCACGCTTGTATCCAGTACAAAACGCTGATACAGATAAGTAATAATTTTTTCGTCCTAGATATTTCTGCATTACTCATGTACCAGTGAGCAAAGAGGGCTGTAAAAGAAAACAGTATTCGTTTAATTACACTATCGAACTATAACTAACAAAGGTTACATTATTTGAAAAATTGTACATTATTTGAGATATCAAACCTGTATCTTCTTGATGAGTCACCCAACCAATCACAGGTTCAATTTGATTTTTTCTATTCAACCATTTTGTTAATGGTTTAAAATATCTTAATATTGACCCAGCATCCATTCGATTTGTTCTGCCTCTGGTCATTTGTCGTATAATGCTAGACCAGTTCACCGACGCACCAGACGATAAAATCTCACTAAAAAGTAAAATTTTTAAATAGTTCGAAGTAAATGATTAAATTCATTTTAGTTTTTATTTTTTATAAACGTATATTTAATGCGACCCGATAATTGTTAATATACTAATCAAATATAGATTTTCTTTTGAATTTCAATAGTATTTTGAAATATATATTCTTAATTTGGCAGTGAAATTGCATTAACTATCTAACACTGCTCTGTGCATGCTAACATATCAGTAGCAAAACAGTTGAATTAAGTTAAAACTTTTTTATTTTATTGCAATATTTATTTATTTTCTTAATCTGTGAAGACATGAAATTCTGCAGGATTAAAAAGGGTACATACGATTCTCATCACGATTTTTTTATAACAATTAGAGTTGCGATAAAAATGAAAATAATATAAATAAACTCGTTATGTAGTAGCTTAGCAATGATGCAAATGTAAATATTATGTAAGATCAGATTTATTTCCTTGCGTGTTATATAGTGGCTATATGTACACTGTTCCGTATCTACTATCTCACTATTGCTATGTAATAGTGCTATAAATCTACGTCGCTAGAAAAAACAATAAAGTGAATTTTTTTTAAAGTGACAAGTCACGGATAACATAATGAATTTAAAATCAATCTGTGAGATCAAAATTTGGATTGAAACATAAAAAGCACTTTTACACAGCTTTAAATAAAAACGAATGTGGAATTATAAACTTGTTTTTCCTAACTACCGCAGAAATAATGTTTCATGGGTGACTGGGTTAAAAGAAATAAAAATGATTCAAAAAACAAATATACAATTTCACATAATTGAACAATAAATTCGCTAATACCATAATATAGGTGAAGCGAATAAAATAAATATTTAATATATAGTTATATTTTTTACAGAATTGCAAATTGATGCTGACAAACAGAAAATTCATTAGGACGAAGAATATATATATATATATATCTGTCCTATCCAAGCAAAATGATTAAATTACTTTATACAAATAGCATTATTAACGTTTGTCAAAGAATCTTTTTTAGTAAAAAAAATTCTTCGCCAAATAAAGGTCATAGCGTTGATAATCGATACGAAATTAATCGTCGGAAAGTAGGTCATTCAGGTAGGTTGAAATATTTAATTAATATTAAATCTATAAAGCATAAATGGCTAACTGCAGTAATATAACACATGCAGAATTTTAATTTAAATATGTTATTAACGATCATAACTTCAGGAATAAGTAACAATGCCGGTTAATATTTTTCAATATTTTTGCAAATAACATTAATACACGATCTTGTCATTTTCGAAGAATTTGAGTTTTAACTGTTACTTTGTAAAGGGAGTTATTTGGAAAAGTGTTGGTTTGTTCAGGATTTGGATAGTAAAATATGCTTTCGGTGATTTCGTCGAAATAATCCAAAAATTCACGTAATTTTTTGCGACTAATTTCCTGTCGGTATACATATTCTTTGTGGTCATTTTAACTAAATAAATCTAGTCGGCGAACCAACGGTAGGGGTATAAAATGCGCAGAAATCAATTATTCAATTTAATTTTAATTAGGCAGAAGTTTTCTTTTGGGAACACAAAAGCGACGACTGTACATATTGAAGTGTGATTTGAATCGATTAACCTGCATTTTCAAGATCATGAAATTCTCGTCGACGTGTCATTTTTTACTAAATCAAAAAAATGTAAAAAAATAATATTCCTTTTCTCTTAGATTACATACTAAATTGTCTAAAACATTTTAAGGGGGTTCTAAAGTGGTCCGACGGTAAGTTAAGTTAGTTTTCGCTAAAGGTTTCACAAAAAACGTATACAAATGATGACTGAATAACATTTTCAAAATTCGGACTCTGTAAGGGCAATTCTAACCACTATAAACAGTTTTCTACAAAATACCAAAGATATTAATTGAGAACTGACCGAGAATTGTCGGAAATGAGTGATTTTTATTTATTTCCGAAAATCTTGTTCAGTTCTCAATTAATTTCTTTGGCATTTTATAGGATATCGTCTGTAGTAATTATAATAAAATTGCCCTTACAGATCCTGAATTTTGAAAAATCGATTCGGGCATTTATTATTAACGGTTTTTAGTGAAAATGCCTACCTTATCAGTGGATAACTTCAGAATCGCCTTAAGTTATATATATATAATACCGGATAACAAGGTTCGTGTGTATACATATATACATAATTAAATCTTTATTCTAATTTTACTAACAATATAAACTGTGTCTGATAAACACTTACGAAAGTAATCGCCCAGCTTCCCGAGATCGATATATATCACACGTATGGAGTTCTCCAGTATGACCTGCGACCTCGCATAATGATTCAAATAATTGAAATTGAAGAACAGTACTTACAAAATAGCTGAAATGAAAAAAGATAAACTAGGTATACGCATGAAACATAAATATTTTTGACACATTTCTAATATAACTAACTCGCTGATATACCCAAAAATTTGTGCACATTCGAATAGCATTTTAAGATCCAATATAATTTAAAGCAATATTAACGGATTCAGATTGTTATGAAGCTTAATCGATAAACCGAAAAAATGAATATCCGCGGAAATTTTCATTTCGTTAGTTCTTTCGAATTCTTGTAATTTATTTTTGTTTACAATTTGTGGATTTGACGAATTGCGTAGAATTTTTCTCGTAGTTGAAGTTCAATTGTTTATTAAATAAGATCATTCGATTATACGAATATTTATTAATCCTTTCAGTCAAAGGAGCCGCTATATTGACCCCATTTCACTTGTTTTTTTTTACTTTCGCACAGAAAAAATAATTAGTAGAATCTACCCAGAACTTATGAAAAATTTACTGAAAAAGTTGAGTACCCATTGTCAGTCAAAATAATGAAAAGAACAATCCTAATGTTCTGCAGTTTATCTGGAATTTATCTTTTAAATGCTTGATTAACACCAATGATGTATGAAAATCTAATCCAAGTAAACAAATTCACATCATTTTTATATTTAAGATAACTGGTGTTAATGTTCTTCCGAGTGTTGTTATAGACTATCTAGCCTAGTTTTTCTTTAATCTGTGAATAAACATCATTTAAAAACTTAATACTTAAGGGCTAGAATATTATTTATTTATATTCTTCAATAAATTTTGTTTTTAAATGAGACTTGGTAAATTTTACTTATCTAAGTTCGGCAAATTCTACTTATGATTTTTTTCAAATCAATGTAGGCAAAACAAAGTTAGAGGTATTTTTCGTAATCTAATTGGTTAGTGGAGATATTTACTAATAAACTTTACTAATGACACTTGAAGTTTATAGCTTGAAGGCCAGGGTTTATAAAATCGTCGTTACATTCAACGTTGGATAAAATATGGCCGATAAAATATTGCACACGTCTACAAATCCTCAAAAAATTAACTGTTTGGGTGTTTTTGAGGACGCTGTTAATTGCATTAGTTAGAGGTTAAATCAATCTTACTTGGCATAGGGAATGTCTGCTGGTATATGATATTTTGAAGCAGGATCAAATTCTGCCTCTGTCCTTGCAGTGGGTGGTATTATGCCTTGGTATTGTAGACGCATTTCCCACCACCTGGCTGTCATATCTGTACTACCGTCGCTAAACACACGCCATCTCCACTAGTAAGAATGAAAATATTTATTTATGTTAATTTAAACAGTCAAAAAAATCAATCTATTATGTTTATTATTATAATTCGTTTCTGAAAGTCATTTTTTAAGATTTTGCTACCTTTTTTTGTTTTAATTTGAATAACTTAAATAATATAAAATCTGTGGACTTTCATTATTCTAAAGTATTATGAAATAAGTTTACCTGGTCTACGATGTATGCAAATGGTAAGTACGCAATTTTCTTCAATGCCATCATCATAAGAAAATTTATATTGCTCTCATATTCATCAGTGGAATTATTGTACAGACCAATCCGGTACAAATGTTGTGGAGTAAAGACTGACAATCCGATGGCTTCACTTACTGCTTCATGGAAACCTTTTTTAATCATAAGAAAGACATTTGAAATTGTCTGGAATCTATTCTTTCACAAATGGATATGGTTGTCACAAAATTTTGTAATGGTTAAAGAATTTCACTTATTCTACACTAGGATTGAAGGAATTCAGTTAAATGACAAAATCAATTATATTCAGTAATTCCCACTACAATTTTCAATATTGAAGGAATGTCCCCAAAAATTGCCAATCATAAATGTATTCTTTTGGGAGAATCAATGATAATTGACTTAATATTTATAAAATATCTGTCAGTTAATCTGTTTTTAATTACAGAAATAAGAGAAGAAATGATATATTTTATAGATTACCAGGTAATGCTTCACTGCGAAATAAAAACGGTTGATCCTTATATTGCAAATAATATTGTAAATGAGCCATTTCATGATGAGTAGATAAGAGATCGTCCATAGTAATCTTGGTGCATTGCTTTATTCTAGAAAAATGTATTAATTACTTCATTCGTTTTAAAAGAATTGAAATGTTGTTTATTCTAACCTGTAATCGGCTTTGTTGCAAAAATCCCATGCACTTGCTGTACATTTGACATCTCTGTCTATCGGTTTTTCGAACATTGAGTATCTCCAAAATTCTGGGGGCATTGGTTTCATTCCCATAGATGTGAAAAATTCCTCGGCGATTTGGAATATTCTAATAAAGAACAATTAATAAAACCTGACTGCGCATTGTTTATGCACATATAATATATTATTAATTCTTAAAATATTTTAATCCATTTACTTATAGTAAAAGCCTAATATCGGCTCATAGCTACTTAAATGCATCCTTGCACATTTATCGAATTTAATTATTCACGCATTCAATCATTGGTGCATAGTTGAAACCCATCATTGGTAGCAATAAATTATGGTCTTCATTATCAAAACCATTATCATTAAATTTTGAAATTTAGAAGAAGCATCCTTATTCATGATCATAATCATTTCAATAATAAATACCCATCATGTATACTTCCTTAGTCGAAGTTAGTGATAAAAGTATTGCAGTTCACAATGCGTATAAAATGTATTACCCGGAAATCAGTAAATTCAACCAATTTTTTAATATGTTCCCCTACACAGAAAAAACAAATCCCACAGTTACGGAACATTAACAACCACAAACATCTGTAGTAAAATTATAATATCGTAATGATTGCTTTATCGCAAATATTGTGAAAAATTTAGAAAAATCGATACAGTACTCTTGAATTTATATTCTTAACATAGTTTATTTCCTTTTTAGCTGATGATAAACAAAGCCTATTGTAGGGCTATATACCACTCGCTACTTTAATCAAATTTGGGTTTAGCAAGGTCGTACATTGATTGATGTTTCAGGGTAAATTCACAATGATCTGCCTTTGACACTTTAACAGCGATGAACTGCATAATTAATATAACGTGCAAAACGATTAAAACAAATCTACAGAGAATTCGCAAAGATAAATTTCGTCGGTAACAATGTGAACTTTTAATCAATGTAACAATTTATTTTTATGAATCATCTCGCAATACTGAACCGATCACGTTGAAATGTGATATATTCATTCATTCAAACACACGTAAAGACGTCCTAAAATGGATTTGGGCACGAAAATATGTCTTGTTTCGGTTTAATTTACATTTTTCTAGATGAGGAGGTGCGTTATCGATGGGGTTGGTTTAGCAGCCCTTATGTAATTAACACATGAGCGTAGACGTTTGTTGGGATATATTACTTTTCTGCTGAAGGTGAAATGTTAGTATTTTCAAATCCATCGCCCCTGAGCGTACCAATATACAAGGCAATTCGAAATAAATCTTTTAAATCATTTATACTAGCCATTCGTTACAGATATTTAATAGTGTTTTCGGTATTATAGCTGTAAAATCCAATTTTACGGCCAACTTTTAGTCTGTAAAATGTAATTTTGCGGATCACGTGGAACATGAATCTGCGCTGTCAAAAACATATATACGGACTAAATGCAGTCCGTGAAATCGAATTTTTACAGTATAGTTATCTCAACTATACTTCTGATCCTCGCAACAATAGTATTCTATCAGTGACATGGTATCTGAATAATATCTTACTTATATTTAAAAGTTATCTTAACTAATAAAACAAAAGTTTTAGATATCTTAAAGACATTTTTATTTATTGATATTTATAAGTTACTTTTTTTTGTAATTGGTATTTATAGGTTATTTATAAATGATATTAATTATTGAAAAGTTATTTCTTAGTTAACTTTAATTACACTCTGCTAGAAAATTATAATGAAATCCACAAGATATAAATTCATTAGTATCAATAGATACAAAAATTCAGTAGTTACCTTAATGATGTAAAATCTTGTATTATCATATCCAACGTAACGTCCAGCTTGCGATAGGCAGGGAAAGGTTGTACTAAGTCGTAAATTCCCTCCCAACTTTGGGCCCACATATTTCCCATAACATGGGCAGGTAGTGGTCCGTCTGGTCTTATTTTGTCGCCGTATCTCTCAATTAATTTGCTTCTAACATGAGTAAAAAGGTGTTTATATAATGGCGTTATGATGGTTATAACTTCTGCAATATTTTGTTGAAAATATTCATCTTCGTAGACTTCTCTCATTTGGTCCCCGCTATCAGCAAAACCTTGAAAAAACATTTTTTTACGCTATTATCATGTGATGTATTATAGGTAATCATAGTTATTATTTAAATTGCTTAGTGGATTAAAAAAACTGTCTACTTCTTATGTATTGAGATAGATATAGACTTATTTATTACCGGTTAGTCTTGCTGCTTGATTTGCAAGCATTGTATATCTTAGGTATTTCGTTTTCATCGGTGGTCCCACAGCATCGTGCCAAGCTCTCCAATAATATAAAAGCTCATCGTAATCTCGTGAGTGAGCCATTATTCTGTGAACATCTATATGCAAACAAATATTTTACATTGCAAAACTTATAAACAACAAATTTGGCCAATCTAAAAATGTTAATAATTGGCAATTTTATTTCCTTCTCGGTGTTAACGCAACGTAACTTTAGGATCAAGTAAAATTACTTTTAATTATTGTGCGTACAGTGCAAATCATCCTATATCTTACTGATGACCCAATTTTATAGTCTTTTGTAAAATAACAGTTTATTATTAATTAACAAATAATAAATACAGTAATAAATACAGTTTATTATTATTAATAATTAATTATTGTTGAGAATAAATGAATTTAAGACAAACAAAATAAATAAAAATGATTTAAAAGAAAAAACATTACTTAACACAATCCCATCTACAATTTGAGCTGATTCAGTATATTATATGATTATTTAATGTGATAATATATGATAAGTATTCGGAATAAGTATACCACTTTCAAGGCTTAACTGGCAAGGAGCGCCGCTCTGCTTGTATGGGCATAATCTGGTTCTAGCGTAGATTTCTTTCATTTCCACTATCAAGTGATGTATCTAATAAATAGATATTATTGAAATATTATTACACAATATTTGGTTCAAAATTACTTGATATAAAATTTGAATCAGGTCAGTTAAAATAACGTCTGCATCCTTGAAAGCTGAAATATATTTTTATTAGTTTATAAAACTGACTTTTACAAATTTCACCCTTTCAAAGTCAAAGGAATATTTTTCTAAGAATAAGTAGAATTACGGTGAACATATTGTTTTATAATAAATTTCCAAAAATTAAAGTTTCGTATATTCAGCTTTCATGAGTATATTTTGAATTATTTTTGCCTTTGGATTAATTCATGAAGTAAATGGCTACGCAATGGCCAAACGTTAGGGTATTTCTGTTCATAAAAAAGCGGATCAGTTCAGGGTGTACTTAAATATACACTTTAGAGCTACAACTGATTATGTTGGTTTGTATAATATTTCAGTTAAATACAAACTAGGATAAGTTCGACTATTATAAACTTTTTCACCCAAATATCGATCAGGACAACAAATTTGTGGTGATCAATTCTGTAGCATATGTATAATTTTCTGGTGATTTTAAAATTTAAAAGAAAATGGAATAATATTATATAATAATCCCAAATTGTGTTAATTGTGTTAATTTAAGATAACTACGAAACTTCGCCTAAAATAAATATCGCCTTTTGATTAGCCATTATATAATGATATTAAATATTTTGAGTATAGGTTTAAAATTTACTTCATTAAATTTGTCGTCGGTCAATGCATTTCTTCCTTTTACGGCAATGAATTTTAATTGTCTTCTTGCAGTAGGGTCTGGTATTCGACTCCAGGCAAAGCTCACAGCCTTTCGCCACGAGGCTCTTTCGAATTTAATTTTCATTGTTTGCGTTTCAAGCTGTAACATATAATAGAGCATTATGATAAAATCATGAAATAATCAATGCTGTTCTTAAGTTGTAAAAATTGACCTTTGAACGTACAGTATTAAACGCATGCAAATATACATTAAAAATAACTGACTTGGTTCCAAAGAAAGTAATATGCTCAAGTATTTCCGTAAACTAGTAAGTCATGCATTTTCGTTAATTCTCGGTTATTATTAATTTAGACTTTCTCCATAGAATATTCATTTATTTACAGCTCAATTTAGAGTCCTGTGTGTAAATGTACTACTACAAGCTAGAAGGCTAAAGTGCTACTGTCAAATTTTTTATTATATATCTTCTTCCAAGTGTTTTCCCCTCATTACATTTGTTGTTTGTTTCAACATTAAAGAATCACAAACTTTATCATAAAACTGAGTAAATTATTACCAACGACTGGGACTATTTTGGGATATGTTTTTTAGTTGTTCCTGAAATTAGCTAATGATTTCTCAAAGACAGAAATATCCCTATCGTAGAAGTTCAACTTATAACTATAAAAGTAGAAATTCATTATTTTGCAAGCATGACTTTGCTTTTGATAAAGAATGAGTTCCCAACTCTGAGAGTATTAGAACATCATGTTTTAGAATAAACTTGATTGGATGTATCTATCTATGATATTTGTACAACTTCTTGCTTTCTATTTAATTTTCATTCTTGGAAGTTTTGCTCGTCGCATACAATGTTTTAATAAAATATAATAATTTTCACCATTTTTCGACGATTCGTGTTTGTAATGTTCGTTGCAAAGTTCCATTGTGCCGTCATGACTTTATTGCATATGGTTGATGCTTCATCGTCGTATTCTCGTAGATATCGAAGAGCATCTCCTAAATTTACATTAAGGCCCTATAAAAGATATTCAAGTATTCAATAATAACTTAATTTCCGAAATTGATTCAAACATTGCAAAGTTAGTGGAGTAATAAATTTGTAAAGATGAAATAATGACGAAAATCGACATTTGTTTTAACATTTGCGAATGTGTGTTTTTTTTTATTCAAATCTATCTCGTCATAATAAGACATCAGTTTGGATATTCTATATACAAGTTAAAAAAGAACTAATATCGTTGTATTCTTTCGTAAGTTAAATTACATTTCAAAACGTTTGAATAAAAGTCGCGTTTCAAATTTTGTTTTCCATACCAATTTTGCAATATTTTACAGGATGATTCCAGTAAATTCATTTGAGTGCAAATACGATATTGTGAGAATTTTGAGTTACATTCGACGAGTTACAATGGAATTAGGTGATAAAAAATACGGCAATACATTTATCAGCAAAATGATTTAATTTTACGTACCTCTAGATATTTTGCAGAAATGAAGTCAATAATAAAAAGTGTAATAACAGCATAATACAATTGGCATGTAAAACTTCTCATCTTAATAATTTCATTTATATTATCACATTTCCGCAGTATATCGTATTATAAATCCTCCTTGTAACCGTTCAATGAGTTATATTCCATGAACATGAGGTATCTGAAAATAAAAATTAATTTAATCAACTTATAATAATATAGGATATTATTGTCAGTGGCTCCAAATCGAATTTTAACATCATTTATAAGATAGATAAGATAGACTACGTTATATGTATGTAGGGTAACGCATTCAAAATACTAAATAATATGTAGGTATAATACAGCTACAGTCAGACAACGAAGTAAATAGTAATATGCATCACTTGGAATGTAGAGCTTCTTCTTTCTAAGAATACAAAACGTCTAATTAAAAAATTTTCTAACTAATTTTCCTCCGATGACACAAACTTGCCTGTTCGATTAGAGGTGTTTGAAAAATTCAAATATTATTTATCATGGTAAGGAATTGTTTGGATTTTCGAAAAACATGAGGACCGTTAAAGTGGAAACGGGGACCTTCAAATTGCCGGCCGAATGCTTTTCCAACTAAGCTTCGCGCCCTCTAAGCACTTCGCGAAATTATAAGGCCTACATCTTATATTTAATAATGTTATTTTGAAACAAGCATGAAAAATTTACATTTGAATAATCGGAGATTACTTCATGAAGGGTTCCTTAGGCGAATAAGGAAATAAAAAACCTTACGGGAACCGCGTCTGGACTAACAGAGTCCGATGATGGTATGGCCTATGAAAAAAAAATTACTGACCATCATCTTCAAGATTCTTCGTTAAATTAGGTCAGTTTGGATTCAAGTTACGAGAAATTACCGCAGGCGTAATGTCCATATATAGAAAGACGGTTTGTTACAATATTTTTCTTCTTCTCTTGGTTATTAACTGAAATATGAACTTATGATAAGTAATTATAAAAATGCACGAATCTGGTGCAACAAAGCCCATACTACCAATTACATCAGTTGTTCACTTATAATCAAGAGAGTCCTTTCCGTGTGTGCAGCCTATCTACATCAAAGATCTGAGGATAGACTCACTGGCTCAGAAGAGATGTCAGGATCGGATTTAATAACTAGAAGAAAATGCATCAAACCATGGTTCAACCAGGAAGGCAAACATTGCGCCTTGTAGCCATATGACAGAATGCTTAATGTATACCTGATGTATATGAATGAAAATGTCCATAAACAATCTTATCTTGCAACATTTTCGATATTTTAATTGAGTTTAAGGTATCTTCAATATATTGAAACACGAAATAAAGGGTCTCAAAAATGGAGACATCTTCCTTGCGTTGAAAGACAATCAAAGTCCTGACATTTGGATTTTTTAATGTCTTGTTAATGTGATGAGGTAATTTTAAAGTAAGGCAATATGAAAATAAAATAAAATAAAATTATTTGTCCTGAGTAGTACGTATCAAATAAATAATTACCATTTAGAGAAAAGTATTATTTATTCAAAAATTAGAACAAATATAATGTACGTTACCTGTCACTTATTTGGATGGAGGGGAGCTAAGATTTATCGTCTCTCCGAATTCTTCGGCTGACTCTTCCTACTCTTTCTACTGTATCTTTGATCCACATAGGATCATAATTACAGGCCTTTAAATTTAGACATCTCATATTGTTAATATCATGGGATCATTACACATTACTATTTGTGGGACATCAAGTGTAGGACACATCACTATTGTTTGGTAAAACAAGTTTGAATTATTTATTTAAATAAAATATTGGTAATTTATTAATTCTAGAATTATATCCCACCTATTCAAGAAAGTATGGACATTTGTCAAACATAATTAAAAAAAAGGTGTATTGATATTTTCGTATCAAGGGTGTAAAATAAACTTATACACCCAAAGAGGTGGCAAAAAATTGTGTGTGTGAAAAATTTTACAAGCGATCCGAAAATCCGATTTTACTGCAAATGATCATCTTAATTTTGATCGCCCTCGGGTGTAAAAGTTCACTTTACACCCTTGAAACGAAAATATCTATAGTGTGATTCCGAAACTAACAAAGTGCACTTTAGGCACACAATAATTTTCGCACTTAACGACAAATTGCAAATAATTTATATTTTTTTATACAATTACTATCCATCTTATGAGCGAAGTTCCTTCTATCTAAGTGACCAGATTGACGACCAGATTATCATCCAAGTTGTTGAGATTATTTCGGTATTTGTTGCCAAATCTCTTATTTTCAATAGCCGAGAAAATGATTGATAAAAAAATTACCGCAAGAAAATTACTGGAAAAAAATGTATGGAAAAATCGTCCAGCGAAGAGGTCCATTCTGTTCAGTTTCACGATTAGTTTTCGAATATTAATATCTGACACTAGATTATTTACAAAGACTATCAAATATTATATTTGGGGAAAAGCTACAAACAATTATTTCAAATTTGGTATAAAACCGTTTTTCTAAAATTTTACACATAATTACTTCCAGTATTCAGAATACAAAACCTTCTGAACTATACTTTTAACTAATTCGTTTTTAGTTAATAGTAATAATTATCAAAATAATTAATAAGAGAAAGAGATTACCTGTAGTTAATTTGTCTATATATTTTTAAGGTGATTTGAAAGTTGTAATGAACTTAAATGTAGTCCAAACTATTGCAATAAAAATGGGTATAAACTTTACTTAGAATTTTGAAAAATAGTATTCTGAGAAATATATTATTGATATACAAATATTAATAACTTAATATTTCCAAAAATTTACTTACCTTAAATGTTTGAATGAATTTTTATTATCTTCCCGTCATGAAATATCGACTATACGTAGTAGTAGTAGTTATTGATGACACCTCGCGGAGTAAACATTTTTATTACTTCCTTCGATGAGTAGGCGAAGAATGTTTACCCCATATATAGAGGATATAGCTTGGGACCAAATCATGTTGTATTTTAAAGTTTCATCCTACAATAAAAGTTATGGTGAACAAACATTGGCTGCACTTTTTAAAGATAATAATCAATAGATAAGAATCAACAATTTCTAAATAATCTAAACTTACTTATTCATGATTTTTTTACGTAAGCAATTTATGTTTAGATTCCTTAATCACGCAGCATAACAACAAAAACGTTTTATAATAAAATTTATGAAGCAATTACAAAAATGTGTATTTTTATATCAAAAGAGAATATCCACAACACAGCAAATGGATACATTTCGTACCTACATGAAATACAGCTAACAAAAAGATTACTGAACATTTTCTAACTTTCTTTGTCCTGTTAAAAATAATGTTTTGTTGAAATCTTTATTCTTTGCTACTCCTAGATTTATATCTTTCCGCATTTCAAGTTCTGTATGTCATGGGCATTCTTTGCCTCATCTTTCTCTTTGTATACATGTAATCGGGACAGACAACGAAGGAAGATTTTTCACTTCAGTGAAGTTAACCCTGTAATTACAAGTGAATTGGGCAATTTTTGGAATATAACTATTCAAATATAGTTTCTTCAGTGGTTATTTTTAAAAATATGTACTAATTCGTATACAAATAATGTAACCCTGGCCATTGCTGCTGAATTTTTTCACATAATTAATTTGTAATAATATTTAAGAAAATGAAAATTGGTATTTGCCGAAAAATAAACTCTTCTATTAGGAGCTATTGATATTTCTTCAGAAGTTTTTAAATAGCCTTTTTATACATCCTGCTCATTTTATTATGTTCTCAAATCATGCTTTAAACTGAATTAGTTTAACTTTGAAAAGAAGGAGAACCATTAATTGGTTTATGCGACATTTTCTACATTTTCATAAAAATTGTTTTTCTTTTTTATAATTATTACTAACTCGGTCAACTAGAGACCTTTTAAAATAATTTTATTTTATTTTTGAAATGTAAAACACCGACGAATGCTACACCGTAAAACAAACTAAGAACTACTTTACAACTTGACCCAATTCCATGATCTGCGATATTGTTTCTACTCTGTGCATACACTTGCGGTGGAAGCAGCGCTGCTGTTATTTACACATTTATATACACCATGTTCCGACAATTTTTTATGAAACATGTTGAACAAACACTGTGATTATGCCATTATAACAAAATATTTGATTGGGACCGATCTGTTCGATATAATAACGGTATGATTGTTATGCTCCACTTATAACTATGAACACGTGCCATTTTAACAGCGTAGTGAAAGAGTTATTTTTATTATTACCAAAATATGTTCGCAGAACTACTTACACAATTGGTTATGTGGATATTAAAATGTTCACATTTCGCCTATGAATGACCAAGAATGAAAATCATTAAATTGTCGTGACATTAAAACGATGGCGTAAAATAGAGTTAACACGATATTCAGTTATATTTAAAAACGTAGCCTACTTCGTTTTTGTTAAAAAAATGGAAACAACTATCATCTCGGTTAACGTCACCGTACTGAATCACATAAGAATACAGTTTTGCGGACAGAGTATGGCTATTTAAGAGAGGAAGGGACAGGCTTCGGCGAAGCATGAAGCATGACCACCTAGCACACCGTAGTCTACGCAAAAGTCTTTATTATGTACGTACTTCTAAAAGTTATATTCAAAATTTTTTTCTAGTTTTCTTGCTTCTAAAACCACATCCATTAACTTGCAGCTGGTAAGTATCTAAACTGCTATTTGAATTGTATACAAATAAAGCGATCTGATAAAAGTAGGTCACAATTGAAGTTAAAAATCGATATTAATATTTTATTTATTATATTTGACTGTGTAACTGATCTATTATAACAAAAATAATAAGAAGTGGGTAAAAAATAAGAGCAGTTTCTAATTGCCTAATGAAATGTTGATGCGAAACTGTATGAGCGAATAGTATAATCGAGATTAAAATTCAAACATGTTTACACGCAATTTCTCTTTCAATTTCCTTTCGTCAAAGGAATAATGCTCTGTGCTACTGTTTGAAAAAAAGTTTACTGGGTTTATAGAACTATTATACTGACATACTATTTATGATTGGAGAAAAATGTTGCTCTCTGAAGATCATGAGATTTATGAGCATTTCCGTACTAATTGATCCTATCAAAAAGATGGATTAGTTATTTGATAATATTACTTGAAGGATTAAAGAGCATTAATCGTTTACAATTTTCACAAATTTGAATATGGCACTCAATCGCAATTTATTCGAGGAGACTAAACCTTAGAGAATTTATTTAAAAAGTCCACTGTAGAATCGAAATCATGAATTAAACATAATGGGAAATTCTTCCTAAGTTTTTAAATAATAACATAAGTAAAAGCTATTCGAATGTTCAATGTTAAACTAGAAGAGGAATGTAAGACAGTATTATCCGCAACAACAAATGTTTTCTAAAATAAATGTTTACGTTTCTAACGCATTCTATGACTTCCTCGAGGTGACTGCAATAAAAAAAGATCTGATATATGCAAAGAAGTTCATGGATGTCATAATTCCTAAATTAAAACCATATAACAGTTCTAAAGACATTTCTTTTAAGGGCCCTCGAAGAAATTTAATATCCATACCACATAGAGTGTGATACAAATCATAACTGGTATCTTTGAACTGGGTTTTTAGTAGCACAGTTTATCCTAAATTACTAGTTTGACAGCCAAATAAATAACGATAGTGGTATAAAAATTGCAAGGATATATCTTATTTGGCTGTTGGAGATAATGGACTACATATTTTTGACCGATTTTCCAACAACTAAAGTTCTTCTGATGAATTAGTCGACTAGAAGTTGGAAATTTATAGTCACTGTACTTGCGAACGGTATTGAGTTTAAGATAATTAAGTTTTATTCGTGTCAAGACAGACCCATTTTAGATAAGTTCACTTAGACCAAGTAACCTGAAACAATTAATCACGACTCGATACCACACCTTACGTTTATTTTTCCACCAGAGCAGTTCACTTAATGATCATCTATTTAGATTTGTCGGATTTTAACACAGTCTGTCTTAGGAGCATTTTGCTGATCCCAATTTAAAACAGTGCCCATCCAAAAAAAAAAGCTTAATTTCACCCAATGGGACGAATTTCGCTTGGAAATGACATCTTACATGTTTCTTTTAATCTAAGATAGGGAGTCAATTTTTGAACCCAAGCTTATAAAATAGATAGGATGCAATTCCTTATGTAATAAAGGGTAGAAATTAAAAATTCGATTGCCTTTGTTAACTCTTCAACTGTTTGTAATCAAAAGTGATAAATGGCTGACAATCCTGTGTTTTAAATAATTATGAAACGACATTAATTTAATTTAGAATCGGAGGGATGATATTTAAAACTACCATTTTATACTGTAAATTTATATTTTATTAAATATATGTCATATATGTATTCGTTCAGACACTATTTTTACTAGTTTTGTAATTTAAATTGATGTCACTGGAATATAAGAAATATTTTAATTACAGCAGCTTTCGACTACATTAATGTTTGGTGTTAAAATTCGTTAAATTCTTTAAAAATATATTGCATTTTATTATAAAACATCATCTTAATTTACGTATGCTTGTGAGATTTCACAGAAAATTTTTGAATATATCTGTGAGTTTTCAGTCTTTTAATCTTTTGCTTTGCGTCCTGATGTTTCAGCTTTATGTCAATGAGTGACATGACATTAGGAACCTGGAAATAAGAGATGCGTAAAATAAAAATAGTCTTAAATTATTAATATGTAAATGTATTAATTATATAATTATTTTGTGAAGTGACAAATGCAACATAATCTTCGAGAAATACAAGTGGCAAAAATGTTTTCCTCCTTTATTGCAAACTATAAGTTTTAGAAGGCGAACATTTTTATCTTGTAAGAAAATATAAAATAATTAATTTGATGTGTTTTGTCTTGCAGGATGCGAATTTTCGATATTCGCCCAGGGATGTACTAAGGAGCTTCAGAGGAAGTCCAAATGTCCCATTTTTGGCCGGGGAGCACCTCGGGAACTCCTTAGGAAATCTGGGACGATCTTGTGTTGCAACGGGTACTATATTCAACAGAAAGTAAAAATTCTACCAAAAAATTATCTGTAAATCAAATTACACTTAAAAATCATACCTCATATACATTCAATAATTCTATGATATGTTGTAACTGATCCTCAGCTTTTCCTATTTGTATTTTGGTTACTACCTGCTCGTACCGCAATTGTTCAGTTTCATCACGTTTTGTGGAAATTTCTTGTTTCACGGCACTTAATGCTGCAATTCTTTCAGCAAGTATACGTTTTTGAGCTGTTAGTAGGGAATTGTAATGGCCTGTAATTTGAAGAATAAAAAATAAATGCTTCTAAAGTGGCATTAATCATATTATTATAATGTTTTATATGTGCGAGTCCAACTATAAATTCTGGATTTAAATACATTAAATTTTTCATAGAATGACATATGTATTAATTGTTTTATGTTATATCACAATGAAAATTATATTAATTAAGTCAAATACATAGCACGTGGTAAATTACTCGTCATTTTACTGTATCAAAGCATGCGATTCGTAAATATGTTATTGAAATAGATTTCAACAAATACTGAAAATTTTATTTTGACAATGCTAATTAATATTTACAATCAAACCAAATCTTAATACAATTGATAAACAATATAAATTATATCTTCAGCATTCATTAAATTGTAATAAAACTTATCAAGGAAATTACAAAGAAATTATCATTTGTTTACTTAATTATAAATTAAAGGGGTCAAGAAAAATCCCGTAACATATGTACGAAAGTATTGAATCTTCTCAGATATGAAGAGCACATTTGATTTTCGATAGTTAAAAGGTAAGCGAGAGATGGACAGTCCCTAGCATGAATACAAGGAAATAACATTACCTGCGGTTTTCTTCATATCCAAAAGCGATTGATTTTTTTCATTTACACAATGTATCAAATTTTTATTTTCAATATCCAATTGTTCAAAATCAATTAACTGTAGATTTTTACTAAAAACTTTTCTCTCTATTAGTTGTTGTTTTGCTTTTTTAATTTCGGTTTTTATTGTGCAAGTCTTCAACCGTATTCTGTCAATCACGCTCTGTGTGGATTTCAGCCACGTATCCACAAATCTATAATCGAAATAATTCATAACAGTGAACCATAAAAGACATTGCTTTTTGAAAATTTGTTACAAATTTTTTATTTCAAATGAATACGTTCACATACATTTTGCAAAAACTGCTAATAAAACTAGTTCAATAAGTAATAAAAAGCACATACAGCTAAACATGTTTGCTGTCGGCCAGTAGAAGTAATTCAAAATTACCAGCAGCAGCTATTATTTGTCGTGCAGTGCTCATCGAAAGAATTTACGTTTGTTTAAAAAAATTGCTATTATTTTCTTGTGTAAAAATATTCATGCGATATAGATTTTCCGTTTAAACAATAATTTTACTCCAAAGTTACTGTAATAAATTTCGAAACGGTGTCAACAAATATGTGAAATTATTCACCTCTTAAACTTTTCAGGACGTATGTTTCCATTTTGTAACTCAGCTCCGTTTACCACTTCTACTTCAAACCTTTCTCTGGACTCATTTGTTTCTAAAATTCGTAACTGAATTTCTTCGACTTGTGCTTTAAATGCATCTTTCTGCTTTGTGCCACTTTTTTGAAATTGATACAAGTTTCGCTGCATCAGTTCGATCTCCGCTAAAGCCATTGCTATACGATGTTCCATAGTTATTCTTTAAAAAATATCTGCATTGAATGTAATTTCAATGAATATTTCCAATTAATTGTTTCTATTATATACTTTATTGTAAGGGTTGGGGGCGTATATTTGTACAACTTCGAAAAATAATTTTTGTTTTAAATCTTGATATGGAAGCATAATATATCAGCTAGTTCTAAGTAATGCTTATGTTTTTATGCACACATTGACAAGTGTTCCTTAAATGTTACATAACCCAGGTAGAAATTGCCCTTAATTTGTCCACATTATATACAGAGCCTGGGAGGAAAACTCTATGTGGAAATATCCGTATAAATTCCGGCTAGAATTCGTAAATATACCAACACATTATCAAATCAAATAAGTTAACCTAGATTCTAGATCGTTTCGATATCGATTTTTCCCGATATTTGTATATCTACAGTTTGAACTCGTAAACTCAGAAATTTAATTACATTATTCCTGAAGATGTGTTCATTAAAAACTGGTTTAAATTATATAAATTTTAAAAATGTAACAAAAATTTATGTTTGCTATAATATTTTTCGGCCCTGAATTGAACGCCTGGGTTTTCTGGATTCAGTCCTATCAGGGCGTCCTCAAACCGAGCCGGAATCTATAGAGATTTTCCTACCGGGATCCCAGAAAAAGTTTCTAAAAACTGTCTAGGGCCTGGGTTGACTCTAGACAAAATTTCTACCAGGGAACTGTTTCCAATAATAACTAATATATTAAATGAGTTTAATAGTCTAAAAAAATTTTCAAAATATTGTTTAATCCAGATATGCAAGACCCTACAATTCTTGCAGTGAAAAGTCATTGTATGGCAGTGAAATTACACTGTAACCGGACTATTTTCCTTGTGTGTGAGATTTGATATTAATTAAAGTGAACATTTTTTCCCTGCATGTAAACATTCCAATGTCACTGTATAAACAGTTCAATTTCTCTGTAAGCAAAATACCTATAATTCGAATTTCGTATTTACGGAATACATAAGAATATATTCAGATATGTTTAGCAACACATTTCTAAAGATTACCAACTACCGGAATTCATTATCTTCTGGGTCACCGAAAGAAATAATTCAAAAAGCGAATGCCTTTTACAGAGAATTAGTCGTGTTTCGCCACTTACGAGAATAATATTAACCACGTTCTCTCATTCTTAATTTGCTCTTCTAATATATTTTATGATAATAAAAAGATTATTTTGATAACAATGCAATACTTGAATCCTCTCATTTGTCCAACTGCACTTGCACTATATCGATGACTTCCATACGTGCGGACACTGGCATTGCTTGGCGAGAGTGGCTCCCTAAGCGAAAGACTTGTCGTGACGATACTTCCTGACAAGCTAGGAGCAGAAGACATTGGTTTTATTGGATAACCGACTTTTAGCGAAGTTCTGGTCGAATCCATGATCTGACTTAATTCTAAATAATAATATACTTTACAGCAATTCTGTTATAAAAAAGAAGCTGTCTTGTAGTCTGTAGAAAAAGAGTGATAATTATTTACTAACTCTCCAAGCTGAGTGCATTGTTTCTTAGTAAGTATTTCTCAAACATTCCATTTTCCAGAGATAATGTTTTATTCAGCTGTGTAGTTTCAGTTATACTTGCTTGCAACTCTTCATAAGATAAATCTAAATATTTCAGTAGAAGACATTAGGTATTATCATTTTTTAAATAATTAGTTTTAAATATCAATTTAGGTATTCCCAGATAGCAGAATAAAAAATAGTTTAGAAAAACAAAACAAAAGGTCAGATTTCTGAACTTGATATCATTATGAGATCATTACGACCTCAAGCTCAGAAAACCCTCATAATTTAACGCATCCGACCTCTTATAGAACACATTATCAGATCATTCTGAAGTATTTTTTTATTCTGGTATCTAGGTTGATAATATAATAGAATATTCCAATGGTTTCTTATTTCCGATAAACTAATTTATAATAAATTTGGTTGTTGTAGATCAAATTTTCCATTTTTTATAACCGAAGATCTTGTGAGCATTTACGTTAAGGTATTACTTGCACTTGACATAATAATCACAGTTATCTAGAATGCAAATTTACTATTCGTGACGAATGAAATGATATTAATTGGACTGAAATTCGAAATAATTATTAAATCCTCCTATTGTTTCTATTGCATCTGCATCATTTAGGAATTGTAAAAAAAATTTGAATAGTTCGTAGTTTATATATCTATGAGAGTCTAAGTTATATCTATATCAATAATTATAAATATAATTGTATCAACCCACAAAAGCAATGGAAACGAGATATCATAGTTGGTGGAATATGCATATGATGTCTGATTGCTGCTGGTCATTGAAGCGAGAAACGTGCTCACAACGGAGGGAAGGTTAAAAAGAAACCGCCATTATAAGATCCATAAAATTATGACCTTGACTTGAACTTGACCTTGACCTGCTGCAGTAAAACTGACCGCGGATTCGGGTTCAGTGACCAAAAAAACGCCTTAAAGTAATGGTTCACGTCAATACAATGTTTTTCTTCGTCTAATTGTTGTTTAACTTGGTTAGCAGAACTTTGTTTTGGCTAGTTTATGTAATAATAATAATAATAATAATAATAATAATCGACTTTATTGCTTATATCAGGAATACACTATATACATGGGGGAGTTCACTTACTTACTAAATAATATATATAAGCAAAAGGCGAGACACAGCACCACTAAGCTATTTTACAGTCTGACCCTCATGGAGATGTAATAGTCGGTGAAAAATTTTAGAAAATATCGAATACAAGGTTTTGTCAATTGAGTGACTTTTCAAAACACTATTACAAAACCAACAACATTGATATGTGTAAATTTATGGGAACACCACAAAAACCCGAATTTCAAAAATCCGAAACATTGATAAATCGACATTTAAAATTCCGACACTAAAAAAAAATATCGATTTTTCAATGTTTCGGATTTTTGAAATTCGGTTTTTTGACATGTACCCAAATTTATTGGTTAAAAATTTTAAATAATAAACTCATATTTGAATTTTAATACACTTTATATTTAAATCGAAAATTTATTCGAAAGAATTTCGAATTAAAGACATTTATTTTATAATTCAACTGAACTACATATTAATTCAGATTATACATATCTAAAGTTAAGTGACTTTT
The DNA here is from genome assembly GCA_030407085.1 of Trichopria drosophilae. Taxonomy (NCBI): domain Eukaryota; kingdom Metazoa; phylum Arthropoda; class Insecta; order Hymenoptera; family Diapriidae; genus Trichopria; species Trichopria drosophilae. The sequence continues at coordinate 66,274,247 of CM059586.1, read as the reverse complement.
ATTTTGATGCATATGACTGAAATTTTAATTAGGAGAGTAATTTGACTTTAGACGCTCATATAATTACGTAATAATGATAGTTTTCGGACCCGTTACAGTTTTTCCCTGGTCTATGAAGACCTAACTCAACGAACCATAGTGGTGTATAAAGACAGAAATAAGACTAATCTTCATAAGATGACTGTTGTAATATCCAATTCTCTTTTTCAGTTCCGATGGCAATATTTATGAGGCCTCTAGTTATTCTTGTTGAAATAAAAGATGCGGAATAAAAGGTAATGAAATGGTTGTTTATTGAAAGGTTTAAAGGAATGGTTTTTCGACATTATTTTTTCGGCTCTTACTTTTAATAATATTCCAAAATCTTTGGGTATATTGTTATTCCACGAATTCATTTATCGAAAATCATTTTATTCATCGGGTCATACAGGATGTTGCAAAACCTCGGATTAAATTTTGATTAAAGCAAAACATCCGTCTATTTATGAAAATATTAATGTATGCTATATTTTCATTATATAGATGATAAATAGATATTTGGATAGATTTTGTACAAACTAACCTTTAAATGTGGAAACTTTGTCTTAAAAGATGGGACAATTAAAGTGCATAATCAAATGTTTCTGCAGTTAGTACTCACCATCGAAATATTCATCTTCTAGTCTGTTAGTTACTTTTGAACCAAAACTTAACGAACTATCCTTCTGTATTGAAATCGTATCTGAGTACTTCATTTTAACAGATGTTACCACTCAGGACTGAATGTTTTCTCCAGATATACTGAAGCTTCTTGCACATGTATTTTGAATAAATATAATTATAATTAAAAAAGGTATTCATCTGTGGTTACTTATAACCTAAATTTATAAAATTTTTTATCTATTCTTTTGTTTCCATCATAGTATATTAACCATTGGTTTCTATCAGCATATTCTGACGGTTCCGTCGTTTTTTTGCACCAGTTTCTATAAGAATCCATGATACAATCTATACTATGATGGTGCAAATGTGCGCCATTGCGATGCAAAATATTACATGGACACTTATGAAAACGGTGCAACAGCTTGAATATACCATATGAAATTACTGCAAGTATAATTACTTCATACAAAGTATAAGTACAAAGTATAGTTACTAGACACTAATTCGCAGGCATTCTTGTTAAAGAACAAGTTTTCTTTTTGGTTTTAATAAAATGCCTCAATCATTTTCTAAATGTGTTATCAATTTATTGACAACATATTGCGAATGGCATACAGGAATCATAAACATTATCCAGGAATTTTATTTGATATTCGCTTCTTCATTTGTTAGCAATGACGCTTTTCACTTACAATGCACTCGTTCAGTGTTCCCATCAGAGCCCAGGTAAAATTTGGGACTAGGGCAGTGTCAGTTGCACTGGGCGAGTGCCATTTGTCATAAGTAGGCATGCTAACACGTGAACCAGATTTTTAATTTGTATAGAAATTTATATATAGTCGTGGTTTAAAATACATAAAAATACACAAATATATTAAGCTTACTTGTCAAGTTATCATTTTCAAATTAGTTCGTATCCGCCAAAACGGGTCCCGTCAAGGGGCTGGCTTGTTTTTCCTGACAATAATCAGGTGTTAGATGGAGCAATCGGCCTGTTTCTGATATATGATTCACAATTCGTCTAGTTCCCGGGTATAATATTGTCCATATACTATCTAGTACCAGTCTCGCAAAATGTTCGCATTTTAAGTAGGAAATTCTTGTAAAGAAATAGAGAGTGCGTTATATGTATAAAAGTGTAAGTGTACCTAGTTTGAGGTTAATGCGTCAAGTCGAATAATTCTAGTAACTGACTATTTTTTAGTCAGTCTTCATTACATTGCATTGTAGTATAATGTTCCGGTTACTGTCAAAAGACTAAAAACAAAAACGTTTAAATAGAATCACTCACTCTTTCTTAGACACATGGAACTTTGTACAAGGATAAAATTTGAGTTCAATATAATGTTTATTTATTTACAGGTTGTCGTATTAAAATTTATTTTCTCTTTTTACTTTCTAAGTTACGTAAGACTTTGGATTAATGGAATTAAAGCCCAGATGCGTGGTTCTTACCTCTTGGTGTACGTCATATTACTTTTGAAGTATTTTCTATTTAAAAAACATCCATTCTACTGTAATTCTCTGAATCCACTCATTATGCGCAGTATTTAGGTTTATTGCTGCTATTCAGTAACTTTCTAATAAAAACGTGTTTGTCATAATAGGAAAATGTGAAAAAAACTCAACAATGCGATTAAAAAGTATGTTACAGTTTTCAAGATCAGTCACCATTGGGACTTTTTGTAATATCTACAACTTCTGTGTCGTTGATGAATAAGCTGTATTGTATTCCCAATTCTTTTTGCCCAGAACTGTGGGATCTTATTACTGCCGGCAGATTTTCTACAGTAAATACCATTTCCGCACCATCGTCTACAAATTCAGACTGAAACGAGATTTTATTTTTATTTAATTGTGATATTATTTTAAAAATGCAATTAGATAAATGACAAATCATTGTTTACATTAGTTTATGTCAGTAATTGTTTGTGCAACTCTCTTAATATAAAACATAAAATAGATTTTATTACTCATAATTTCTCGAAATACACACCTCGGCTTCAATCTGTTCTCCATTCACCCATATCGTTTGACTATTTTTATCTAAAAATAATTGTAAACTTAATTACAGTAGTAACCCCACCTTCTAAAATTGCACTAAATTAATGTTTATTGATATAAAATTTCTTTTCTTCATTATATTATGTATATTCTTGCATCTGTGGAGTAATCATATATTTACCTAAAACAATTCGATATTCGTTTGCTCCAATGTTAGTTGACCAAGTTTTTAAAGTTTTAGACTGCGACTGTATGAAGTTTTGATAACTCTTTCCATTTACCCATAGCGTATAAGAGTATTTCAGCCCTGTTAAGAAAAATAAGAAAATTATTGTAATTCTTAAATAATGTTAATCATGATAATCATTATTTGAGTATTGCGGATAAATTATAATAAAAATTAAAATGTCTTTTGGAACATAATGCACAAAGACATCTTGAATATATGGACTTTATCCCCTGAATAACCCAATAAATTACATATAGAATTATATCAATAACAATCAATTTTAGTATCAGTAATATTTTTGTTTACTTCAGAGGGAATGATGAGAATTTAGTGTGATACCAAAATGACTTCAGGCAGATTTGTGGATTATCAGAGAAACTCAATGATTGAACTATCAGGTTTAAGGCTACACTCTACATACTGAGTTTGTATGTAATTGAAGTTAAACATGAAGTGAAATCATTATTTTTCTGCGCTACTTTACTCTGTGCAACTTTCGGCATATAGATCACAAAATATGATGTAAGAGGGCGAGAAAACTACTCTGGGTATGCAGGTTAGGCATCTATAACAATAACAAGTTACAAACAGGCCATACATCTGTAGATTCGACGTTTATGAGTGATTTCGGAAGTATATACATAAGGCAAGCATGAAGAAGAAAAAGGCGATAGGACAAAATATAAGGTATTTTTATTGTCGTGATTTGAATACATGAAGTATATGTCGTTTAGATGGACCAGAAAAGCGATTTCGATGAGCAAAAACTATATTATATATACTACAAAGACATATTAAAATCGAAATAGTAATTCACCTTTTAACCAAGCCATGAAGATTGAAGAACTGGCCAATTCAGAAAATTCATGTTCATAATAAAGAGAACGCAATTATAAGCATGGTGAAGTGAACCAAATAATTTTAGTACTGAGTGAACCGAGTTTGCCTGAAAAGGAAAAACGTAACAAAATAAATTCTACCAAGAAGCGACACACCTTGACTATCTTAATAACTTCACTGAATAAAGATGGCTCACATTTATTAAGTTCATCGCGATATTAAGAAAAGACCCACTCCCATTCTCTGCGTTCCGTGAAAGCTTAGTGCGACTGATAGTAAATATGAAATCGTCATGGATTTCGGTGAAAGAGCATTGCTGGAATTTTTTCAGCTTTATAGCCAATAGATAACATATTGTAGTTTTTGTACGAAAAATCGATTCTGCATACGTGGATGATAAGATACTTCCGAACATGTGCCAAATATCTGCAGAAATAATATGAAAACCGACTTGGGAATGCAAGCAACTGAGAGGTTGGAGCTGAAAGAACTTGTTGAAGAAATTATTCAAAATTCAGAACGTATGGAAAGCTTCTCCTGTAGCAGAAAGAAGTTCTCGGAGAGCAAGGGCAATAAGATTAGTAATCAGAACAAAAACATGTAATAGCAAGATGCGCCAAAACCCACAGTTGAAACAATCTCTTGTCTAAGCAAACAACCATTCAACTTGTTGAAAAGTACAGCTACGGAAGTGGATACTCTCTAGGAAGACTCTATGTCAGCGAATGTATAGCCGAGGTTTGAAGTCCTCATAAAACTGTAGGTTCTTTCACAGTTGCAAAAGAAAAAGAAAAAACAACGAACATATAACGTGTATCCTAACACTAACGAAAACAACTCAATCATAAGAAAGTGCTGGATTCATGTAGTTAACTACATAGCCCAATGAAAGTAATTAAGAAAACAAAATATTAGAACTCAGCATTGAAATGTTTTGTTAAAGCTATTTGCAAAAATGTTCCCAGGTGGAAATTGACTACCGGCGCAGTACCGCGCCAGTACTGGCCAAACATTTACTGTACTGGCGTGGTACTGGCGTTATACCGGTAAAGCACTGGCATAATACCGGTATTGTACTGGAAGGTAACACCGGCTGGGTACTAACTTCCAGTACTGCGACTGTACTGGCAGATTACCGTATATTTTACTGGCATGGTACTGATATTTTACGCTACCCTGGAGTCCCAATATCGATGTAAAGAAATAACTGGCCCTCCTGCATTATTTCACTATTTGCTACTCGAATTCTTATGACATAGTCATAGTGAAGCTGAAAATTCTATTATATAAGATTGCGGAAAATGTATATGTAATGCGTGAGGGAGAAATAAAAAGATATTACTTAATACAGGCTGAAAATTAAATTATATTTATGTAACTGTAATATTTTTCAATTACATTTCAATTACAATAAAACGTATAAAATGTGTACTTTTATAAAAGTAAAATTTCAATCTAAAAATAAAAAGCTTCATTTTTTGTTGAAAATGAAGAATGAATTAAATAAAATTAATAGAAATAGAATACACATAGAAGCGCACATACACACATGCGCGAGCCCACAATTATAAATAAACTATATATACTGAATCAGTACAGTCCCAGTACATTGCCGGTATTGTGCCGATCGTCGGGAAAACTTCAAAATCGGTATAAAGGCAGTACTGGAAACCAGTACTGCCCGAGTATTCAGCCAGTACTGAACCAGTACTATACCAGCTGCTGGTGCGGTACTGGCCACCATTACTGGTGTTGTACATGATTTATTACCGCCGCGGTACCGTGTCGTTCGTCAGGTCCGGCAAATTACAGACTTTTCTACCTGGGTTGTAGTACTACTAGATAAAAACAACAAAAAAGCATGTGTTCTATTTTATATTAAAAACAAAAATAAACATTTAAATGGGTCTAGATATGATTCCTAGTAATTCAATCGTTTTTGGTTACTGCCTTCTTGATGCAAAACGTCTTTAATATGTGACCATAAAAATTTGTCAATGAGATTAATGTAACAGCCTCGGTTGAAAAATGTTAAATGATAGATTCGATCACTTACCAGGTATTGGATCAACTCTTATAACGAATTTATTTTCGCCAACTTTTACTAGTTCATCTCCTACGAGGCGGAACATCCATTCTCGATTTATTACAACTTTTCCATCAACTTTAACTACACGCCGTCCCGTGGCAGTTCCATGTTGAAATTCAATAACAATAACACCATCGTTCATTGGAACCTCCCATCTAGCTGTTGGCTTGTCATCAAGTATTTCTAATGCTTGCAAACTCCTGCAATATAATAACCCATCACATTAGGATTTTGAGATATCTGAGGTTGGGTACTAAAAAAACTCGTTGGTTTGATATTTTTGAGATTAGGTACAGGATAAAACAATGTTTTTATTAGTTTTTCATCTCGTTGGATAATATAATACTAATCCTTCTCTTTCATATGAGAAGCACGGAATTCCATTACGACTTTTCTTCACCAAGATTCACCGATTTGAAATTACGATGTGCATGTAAAAAAAAATACCTTGAAATGCCCTTAGCGAAAAATATATAAATATAAAACTTTTATAAATATCAACAACTATATAAAATTTGGATATTTATAACTAAAAACACGTTTCAATAATGTGATTGTTTTAAGAGAATTTTTTTATTCTTTATTATTTATTTGGCCACTTTGAATCCGCCTTCTTGAATAAAAAACTTTACTAGCTATCAAAAGTCATTCAATATAATTGCCTCTAACTTTTGGAATTCACTGCCGCTCGAGATTAAGTCAATGACCTCATTGCATGTATTCAAATTGGCTTTGAAGGGATTCATGCTTAGAGCGGACAATAGGGCGAGAAAACTGATCATTATTTAATATGATCTTCCGAGGCATTTGAACTTCAGTAACTATGTAAATAGTTTTTCGTTTGTGTTAAAATGCTAAACCCTCTGTTAATTTCTACTTTCTCATTTTTTCTGAACAAAACTATCTAAGATTTAGTTATTTAATTATATTTAGTATTTAAGTTGTAAGTTTAGCTATTAATATTATTAAGTACTTGATACGCCATCAAACTACTAAAATAGGATTTATCAAAATTGTACCAACTGTACGCATAGTCTTAAAGACATGTATCTTCTTGTTATATCCAGGTTTTAAATAAATTAAATACAAATACAAATACAAAAACTTTTAATATATTGAGTTCAAATTTGTATCCGGCAACGCCAAGCATCCCAGTATAAATTTTCAAATGAAACTTTCCAGAAAAAAATATCTGTCTCAAAGTATTTAAAGCATATGCTCATGACATTAATTGGATATATGTCGTGATTTCAAAATGGCTGTAACTTTGTTAGAAAAAATCGTAGGTGGTTGAATAGAAGCTTATTCCGAAGAGTAAAGGTAGTACTAAAAGAAGCAAATAATACAGAAGGCTAACAAAATTGTTTCATCTGGTACGTAACCTCAAACGTAGCAAAATAACGCTTTTTCGAATGCATAACTTCAAATATATCAAAATTCTGAAGTGATGGACCAATTCTGACTTCGGATTCGGATTCTACCCACAAAATTACGTCGGAAATGACCGACAGCTTCCCAACAACAACCAAGATCCCTTTTTATAGACCTGTATAATTTTAGTTGGATTTATTAGATTCATATATAGCCAGTAGAGTCGCCCGATTTTCGGGAATTTTCTTTTTACATATTGCAAGGTTAATCTGAGCTAGTCTTTTCATCGTTAAAATGTGAACTGTAACTTGTTGAAGACGTTAGAAATCGTTTTAATTTTGAACTAAAGTGAAGTACAGTTATATATATGGATAAAATTAGCATTAATCATTTTGGTCCACATATACACGAAATGTAAATAAGAATAAATCTCGATGCAAAGGTTTTTCTCTAAGGGTGGTGAAAATAGTTGGACCCATTCGTGAAATAAGTAAAAGCATACTGATTTTCGAGGTAGTTGATTATAAGGATTAGAAAATTCAGAATCTCGAATCCAAATTAACATCCGGCCAGTATAGTTAAATAATTATTGGCAGTTTCTTGGTTAAAAACGGTAATGCCTACTTATTTTAAAATACTCACGGATTAATAAGAAAAATCATGTTCGAAGACACTTAGTACTCCACCACAAAAATAGTACATTTTCTGAAATATATTAACGTATCCAAAGTGGAATTTTTACTAGTCTTAATAAAAAAGCTAAGAGTCAAATATGTCAAACACTATGTACACAATGATAAAAGTTTCGAATACACTGTTTTCTTGGAACTTTTTCTCACTACATATGCAAATAACATGAAGCCAATGTTTACATAGCAATACTAGTGTAGTATCCTCGGTAAGTTGAATTTATTGCAAAACATTTATTTAAAAAATAATGAACTATGGTAATTTAAGCACTTACCGAAGTAAAGGCACTGCCATAGCGATTTCGTTGTTTTGTGCGGTAACAACTACACTGAAGAAATATTGATCTAGCGCAGTAACACCTGTTACTGGGCAGTATTAAAATCAATATTATAACCTTCGCCTTCGCTAACACTGTCATTACTATACGAAAGAGGTATCAGGTACCAAAAATTCACTATATACAGCTACTCATGTCCTGTTATTTATTAAGTTGTGACTAATTATGAAAATTTTAATGCATAATCCATTAATGTAAATAGAATATATGTGTATAACCCTTCTCAGGAATTATAAAGTCTACTTTTATATAAAATCGTTATATAGAGTAGTATACGCACCCCGGAATGGACTTATAGTTACCCACTTTCTGTCGTCTTCGTCTATATGCTGTAGGTATATTTATTTTCTAATCCATGATGCTAATAATGAATAGCTACTAATCATTTGTCGATCTTGGACTTGCACATTCTTTTAAAATAGAATGTTAGACATACAAAACGATTCACATAACATCTTAGTAACTTCTTGTGGGACTACGCATTATTAGACTTAAATACTGAATTTAAATTTTCTAAAAAATATAATATGTTAACAAATTATTTTTTGAATATTATTAAAGTTTTTGACTTTAAGTAATAAACGTAGGTGTCATATACGCGCGATAATACATTTTTTTGTCTAACATTGATATGTTCAAGACAATAGCTTAATCGCACAATTCAGAGAAATTTGCAAATTTTTTAAAACCTTGTCAGTTTTCAAGATGGTGGAAAAGATGGACATTTTGTACAATTTTTCAAATAATTTTTTTATTGTTAAAAAAAAATGAGGAACTGGAGATTCTGGAGAACTGGTGCGCCGGTACTTAAACCTTCCCATAGCGGGCTCTATGCAAGGTATAATAAGAATTATATAAAATAATTTTACTTATATCGTTCCTTTGTTTAATTATGAATTTATTAAAATATATAAGTTTACATACTGTGAATGAAAACATATTCGTCTGTAACAGTTGTAAATTAGTCCTGACTAGCAGGTAATAATTTGCCGGCACAAGTTCCAAAACCGATGCGATAAGTATCGCCTACACAATAACCTGAAAAGAAAGAATTTAATAATATTATCCGATATAACAAAAATAAACGGCTGAATAACTTTTTGATATTTATATCGTAAACAATAATACTATGAAATCGAAATGGAGATTCATACGAAGAAAATTCAATGTCATTTGAACGTACATTTTCTATACCTCTCGACCCGTATACGGTCTGCCGAAAAAAAAATCTTAGTTGATTTGACTACTTTTTAACTACTGAGAATTTCAATTAGTCCTCGACGGAATTTTATAGGTTATAGTTACAACCATCAAGGAGTTAAATCAACAAAAAATATAGTTATGGAAACGACATTTTGGCAGTTAATTCTACTACATTTAAAAACATTTTTTAGAGTCTAACTACCTGGTGCAGTAAACACTATATTCAACATGCTTGAGCGATATATTTTTAATTGAATTTAGCAGAACTACATTTTTAGTTGATTTAACTTCCTTGCGGTAGTAACCGCAACTTAGAAAATGTTGTTGAAGCGTATCGAACTACTCTGCGTAGTTATAAAGTAATCAAATCAGCTATGAATTTTTCTGGATTTTTTTTTTTTAAGAAATTATATTTAGTGCAATTATTGGCGGTAGCTTTTTTATTTTGTTAATGCATGTCTTTTTGAGTTTTATTATGCATAGCATCGCATTTCTTGATCTTAAATCGTTAGGAATATTTTTTCGTTTACTAGGTAAATAATATTAACTTAAGTAAAAATAGAAAAAATTAACAACATCAACAAAGTTATACTAACAAAAAAAGTATTTCTTTTAACTACTCTCGACCCAACTTTTCAATGGTAGTTGAATTTGTCAAGTAAATTTTGTTCGGAGTACTACATGAAACGGGAATAAAGTAATTCTGTACGCGGACAGATATGGATTAAGTAGAATAAAATAATTATTTCGCATTTATTTAATTCTATATTTTTTTAATTTTTATTTCTCTTCACCTTTACGTTTTATCGGCTTAAATAGGATAATCTCTCTGATATGACAACAACAAATTAATATTGATTAATTTGGTACTAAATTATTTAAAGGTTAACATGCTTTCGTGGGCAGCAACAACGAAACTGATAATAATATTTTACTACGTCTAAAAGTATTCACATATAAATTATATAAAAACTACATTAACTTAATGTATTATTTTGTCTAAATATGTTTCCTTCATCTTTTAATTTTTGTAATTTAAATAAATTAATTAAAGGCTTAAATACTTTATAAATATAGCATATTATTTCAATTCAAATATTTACCATGGATGATGACTTCATCGTTATCTTGTAAAAATTTTCTTGTAGTACCATCCTGCATTTGAATAGGTTGAGTTCCTTTCCAACATAACTCCAACATCGATCCGTATGAATCAGCCGTCTATAAATTCACAACAACATTATTTTTATCAAAATTTAAATAGTCATTTATGAATCATTTCGAAATACTCACATCTCCGCTAATTGTTCCGGACGCCAGTAAATCACCAGGATTCATGTTACAACCAGTAACCGTGTGATGAGCAAGTTGTTGCTGAGCAGTCCAGTAGAGGTACTTGTAGTTACTTCGCGATACGGTTGTAATAATTCCTTTAGGAGCTTTATGAATAAACAATCATGAAATGCGGGCATATCGAATGTCCAGTAAACATAAAAAAATTGTCTTACATCTTATGTGCACTTCCAGTTTTATATCGAAATTACATGAGTTTTCATGTCGCAGATATGGAAAAGGTTGAGGGTCTTGGACCATATTCGGAACCTGGAAAGGCTCCAATGCTTCCATTGTTACAACCCAGGGAGAAATCGTTGTTCCCAAATTTTTTGCACCGAATGGACCCAATGGTACGTACTCCCACTTTTGAATATCTCGAGCTACAATATTTTATGTAGATATTATTAAAATTCAAATGTGTAATTTGTATAATAATTTGTAAAGATTGTCGCCCATAATACTAATTCGAAATTGAAAAGTTCGAAGAATAATGTCCTTAAGACAAATATGGTTATTCGGCCAAGTCAGTTAAATATTCAAGCATTAATGGTCGAATATTATGTCAACATTTTTACCGAACTTTTCACAATTTTTGCATATTGAAGTGTTTGCTCCTCAATACGATAAATAACAAATACTGCTTCTGAAACGTTAGTGAATAATACTTTCATTATTTTAATACTTTAACATTGATTAAAGATCAATTCTTTTTTTGTGAATAATAAGCTACTAAGCATTGTTAAAATACGTATAAAATGGATATAATATTGATATTAAAATTAGATCATTTTTCAATAGCATTTTCTGAGAACAGTTTAGCCGAAAATCTCAACATTTTTTGTCGCATTTTTCAACAGGCATTGTGCAACATTGACCCTTTGCAATTTTCTAATAGAAGGCAAATTTGTTCGTTATAAAGATTTATTTTTGCAGTTAAATTGGTTATGTTTTAATGACATTTACAGCCTAAATCTATTTTGAATTCATATTTCTTTAGATAACAATAGGAATATTAAATACCCTTTAGATTTTTCAAATATGAAAAAGGATAGAGCAACAAGCATTGTAAACATTATAGCTGAGGTATCTTATTCTAAAAAAAAAACACTTTTGCACGAAATTTGTCTTCTCTACATTACAAAACTAAGCATCTAGTGTGAGAAAATAAAAGTAATAAAATCAACCTTACATGTATTTGTGTTGGCATTATACTCAATAGATCTAAAATGTAAAGTAGTAATGTGCCTAATATTAGTATAAACTTTGGTTTATGTCCACTAGTGATGCAAGTAATAGTGAGCCAAAAATGATGTAAGTAATTTCTAACGCGAGATTGTAAAGTTAGGTACTAAATGAAAACTCATGTGTTTGACCAACGTCAATGGAATCGACTATAGCCAGCACGAGTTGCATTGTTTAAATGATATACATAACTATGTTCAAACAAAAGAATATCACAAAAGAAAATAAACTACAGATACGAGTATGTGGGTAGGAAGAAAACCAAATGAATGATTATTTGATGATTGTTATATTATGACTTTATTAATACGGGCAAACAAATATATTATTAAAAACAAATATTTCACTAAAAACTATTCGATTTTTAAGATGTAAGAACTTTCTTTAATAATTTTGAAGAATCCGTTATCTTATTCTGTTATAAACATGTGCTCACGATTTTAAGATTCAACTCCTCCATTTGTACTCCCCCAATTTTTATCAATAAAATTAAATAATCCATCATTAAATTCATAATGTACATTATGTTGCTACAAATTGAGTAAGGAACGTACCACTCCAGTCATTCATTAGAACGAAACCAAAAATGTGATCGTAGGCTTTGGAAGCTGGAACAACGTCGCCTAGTTTCGTGGGTGGACCGCCAATAAAAAATGCAACTTCTAATTCAAAGTCCATCATTTTTGAAGTTCCATAAACTGGAGGTGCACCTTCTACTGGAAGTGTTTGACCATAAGGACGCTTTATAGGAGTTTCGGAAACAACAACTGAACTTGCTCTCCCATGGTAGCCTACAGGAAGATGTTTCCTGCAATATTTCATGCAAATATTTATTTTATGCTATGATCAAAAAAAGATAGAACACAAAATGTTCAATCTATACAAGTTGCATGAAGATATGCACATACCAGTTTGGCATTAGCGCATTTTCCTTGCCTCGGAACATCATGCCAACATTCGTAGCGTGATGAATAGAGGAGTAAAAATCAGTGTAATCTCCAATTTTGGCTGGCAAATGCATCTTTGCCGCATCTTGGCTAACAAACGCTCTGTACAAATCAGAAAAAATATTAATTTCTTATTTTAAACTAAACCAACACGCTTCATGCGTCCCACTAATAGTTGCCTGTCAACAAAAGTATACGAAATTAATAACTTAGTTTATTGAAATTAAAAAAAAAGAGGTATAAGTTACTTTGATCGAATTCCGGGGTCTTGTAAAGATGCGTTTTCAACCGATAATAAGTCCTGTATTGTTTTTCGCGCCTCTTTCCAAGCGGTTCTTCCCAGTGCCATGAAATCATTTAAGGTATCTTGCTGGAACACTGCTTGCTTGCTAGATAAATTTGGTCCAGTAAACAAATGAGCCACATAACTCAAGTCCAATATCTCATTTCCGATCGCAACCCCCATTCGTTTCCGGTCCTACAAAATACTTTTATATTTAGCATATAAATATAACACTTATAAAAACTAATGTTTGTTCTTATCAATGATGTAAACCCGTTTTAGGAAACAACACGAAATTACTGTAACGATCTAACGTTTTGTTTTATTCCAACATCTTGGATCATGAAAAATTCGGGCATTTATTCATTATAAATATCGAGGTTTTTTAGTTTTTAATAGATTGAATTTGAAATTATGTGTCTCAAAATCATTTCGCGGATAGACAGGTAGGGATTTAAAAAAATTGCTGTTACCACTTTTTGATTAACAGAAGAACAAATTAAAGAAATGTGTCTTTAGATAAAGTTACTAAAGTTTAGTAAAGTTATTTTAAAATAAAATTACAATATTCTTTAAACAAATTAATTAATTAATCGTATCGTTAATAAACATTAGTACTAATCTAATTATATCACATTTTTTATTGAAATATACGGAAAATAAATACATAGGTCTTTTTTTTTGGACGTCACAAGAAACGGCGGCGGTAGTCCCGGACATAAAAATCAATGATGGCCCAATCGTTGTTTGTCCTTACAATTACAGTTTATAAATTGGTAGTAGTTTGTGTTAAAAAATATTTTTATCACTTTTAAATAAATAGCATTTCATTAAACGCATGATGATAGGCAAGTATGCACACTTACGTTTTGTACTTGATATTTTCAACCAAGTTTTACAGGGCCGTCGAAATTTGGTTGGTGAAAATCTAATATATAATCCAGCCATAAATTTGTTTCTACACTATATGACGCATATTTAAAACAGCCGTTTGTGTTTGAAATGTCTTTAGTTATTTACAAATTGAAATCAACGGGTCTACGGTACTTTCTCCTATGCATAATTTTAAAGCAATGAATGGAGATCAAAATTATGGTATATCTTATCAACCAATATAAATATGCGTTTATATTCGTTGATCTTATGTATAAAAAATATTGAATCGCAAAAGGAATTAAATTACCCGCTTGGGTGCGTTCTCGCGCCTACTGCGCCGTCTATCGAGGCCAACAGTTATCACAAAAGGTGAAGAATAACATTACGTAAACAACTTCTTATTCGCCGGCAAGTTTATAGCTATTCTTGTTTATTCGCCAATGACACTGTACATGTTTTTTATAATCATTTAAGTGTTATATTTATTCAATAAGCGGGCATTATAAATTGCATATAGATTCATCGAAAATAAATATTGTAATGTGATTATTTTGCAATTGTTTCCCAGTGGAATAAGTTTTTTTTGAAACGCAGTCTTAACTATTTGCTCAGAGAGACATTTTATTATTTTTTAAAAGTCGAAACTGGAAATTAAAATAAAAAGTGCCAATAATGCAGTAAAAAGAATGTAAAAAATTGTTCGTTCAAGTTCTAGAATAATATCTATTTGACAATTGCATTTGTTTTTCCTATTTTTCATGCATAAAACAAACCCAGGCGAAATTATGGTCCGAATTTTTTTCTGCACTTTCATCCTTATTGTAATTTTGAGGATGAAATCCTCTCAAAATGCAGTAATATCTCCTTAAATTAATCTGTTTTCGAATATTTTATCCGCAAAATAAAGTATTCTAAAAGGAAATTGATTTGTAAAAAATACGCATACTTAAAAGTCAATTTAGTATTGTCCTTGTAAATATATTCAGTTTTTCTATTATTAATCAACTTGATATCTTATACCCTGCTTTAACAACACGTCAGCTGTGCCTGTTTGACGGTACAACATAACCTTTAATTTTGTTTCGGTATATACACAGGTAAGATGTATTAACATTTGAGATCTAAGTAGATACTCACATTGTCAGCTGTTGAAAAAATACCGTACGGGAGATTTTGAATAGGAAATTCGCATTCTGGTGAATATTCAATGAAAGATTTCATGTTTTGACAGTGTTATTGGGATAGACTAACTACGCGATAAGACTGTTCTCGACAACTAATCCTACAGTTTCTGCCTAAAACTTGCCGGCAATAATCGTATCGGAACTCGGGAGACTCGTCGAGGTCAACCAGCATGACGACACGATTAATATATTCACCGTTTTTAAACTTCTCCATCGAATAAACCAGAACACTAACAGAACTACACTTTGCTGTTGGAAAGGAATGCATTAATGTCTAATATATACATAAGGAACATATCTACAAAACAACATGTGAGAGCATGTGATATCCTGCATAATGGAATGAAAAACATCAGAAAGTTGTGTAAGAAAAAGTACATGCAGAATGATAATGTTGCAATTGCTTTTTTTCTTTCTAGAAAATATGGAAAAAAATTAAATATTAATTTATAAATAGTAGTAAAGCCCATATTTCATTGATGTTTTATATTTAATTTGTAAAGTATTTAAAACAATGTTAATGTAGGCATGAATGTTAACTAAATTATTGGAACTATATTTGGAACACATTTTCAAGCTTTTTTAAAGCCCTATAATTCATCCACAAGAGTATTTGACTTGCGATGAATATTTCTGAAGTTATGGCCTCAAAAACATAAAAAGGGCAAATTTTTGCAGTTTTTCGCATATAACTTATTTCGCCAAATAGCTAACGAAATGACACACAGGAAGAAGTTGTAGAGCTCGAAAAGACAGAAATTTCCCCCTCAAACGTTCAATTTCGATAAAAATGGAGCCAGCGGGAACACTCTATTAATATTGTAGAATTCAGTACCAAACGAGTTTTTCGCCAATTCTACGGCATTAAGAGTTTAAAAATGAGTCCTCACCCATTAAAATAACTTAAAAGAGAGCCGAGTTATTGTAAAAAAAGCAATTGTTTTTTTCTAAACTTCAATGGTCCGTCACTCAAATTCTGAACTTCAGATTCAATTTTACCTCAAATTTGGTTCCAGCGATTCAAAATACCCAATAAAACATAACGCTGGTATATATCTATTCGTTTATTATCTGTTTATTCAGTCTTTTATAATTACGTGTAGATCCGTAGTCCACATCGTAAAGGTTAAGGACCAAAAACAATTCCTAAAATCATAATTTCGGCTATGGTCCAGGAATGTGAAACAACTACATTAAGTTGTAAAAATAGGTGTAAAATTTAGCATCCGCAAGGGGCCGAAACGTAGAGAATAAATTTTATTCTGCAACCATCTTTTAATATTGATGGATGCAATCGTACATAAAAATTTAATTGCATGCATAGTTACATTTTATATGGATTTTTATTAAAAATGGATCAGTGTTTCGTCCCAGGTCTGCCCACGGACTCTTCAGTTGGGCTATGTGAGGACACCCTGCCCAAGACACGAAACTAATCGTAAATAAATATAACAAAACAAAGGATACTACTCACTCACCCTTACCGAGGGCGTACAACCCGAACTTCCAGCGATCCTTAGTCATCTTCATCGTGACACAAACTAACTGATATTTATCAACCGCGTTGATATTTATACAATGTGATGCAGGCAGGCAAGTAAACAAGCACAATAAATATAAACAAAACATTTGAAAGATTCCTTCTATACCCATTTCTTATTTTTTTCTTTATATTCTTTTAAAATACCGCCACGTGTAATCAAAACACACCATTAAAGAAACTAAATTTCACGCCTGGATTGGTATCTTTTTCAAATTGTTTAAAATCAATTTCTTTTGCATACGATTTCTTTTCCCGTCAATTTTAACGGAGACGAAATCTTTTTGACCAGGCATTACTCGACTGTGTTCATCAGAATTATAAAAAGCTGATATACACTAAGTTTACAATATTTTCGTTCAACCCAGGATGACTTTAGGAGTACGGTCCTGATATAATACATTTCGTTACTAGTGCTGGAAATCGCATATTTCCCGCACTAGTGACGAACAATATTTTTTTGTAAAAAATGTTTTTTTTCTGTTCATTTTTTTCGCTACGTTAATCGTGTGGCGTATGGCATATAGGAAATGTTGCAAAATTTTTCGATACGACCATTCGCAAACTACTGTTAAAATTTGAATTTTGACTGTAGGATCTGTTGTATTATTAAGTCGTTTTTTCAAAGCATTAAAAATACATTGACCATCATCATCGTTATAGTCATCTTCGTATCTATTTTTGCAGCTAGTGTCAATGCCAAAAACGATCTTTTTCAATGCAACAGAAATATTTCACATTTTTTCTCTACAGGACTTCTTTTAATGTTATTTTTCCACTGCCTGATTTGTATTTTTTAATTACACGATTTTTTATATATGTAATAGTTGCAGGCTGAAAAGTTGAAAATATCGGATGAAACACGCAGATATCGCAAGACCCAATGTTCCGCTTGGAAGAAATTTCAAAAAGAATTTTAAAGATCCAACTCTGCAAATATAATGGTCTAGTACATTTCCCAAGGAATTCGAGAATATTTTTTTCGAAAATATTGATCCCGAGGGCCATATTGACAATTAACTTTTAAAACGTAAATTGCATAAAAAAGTTAAGGATCATAATTTCATCAAAAAGTAGAGGTTACCTTTAAACCTAAAAAAATAATTGCTCTACGATTAAAAACGACGGAGATATGATTTTTTGAAAATTGCCATAAAACGCACAAACTAACAATTTTAAATTTCTGTATATTCGAAAATTAATTTAAAAAATTTTTAAATTCCGATACACGTGTTTTCATATTTTATACCTAGAAATAGTATACAAAGGTTGAAGCGATTTAAAAATGTCGAAAAAAGTGTTCCGTTTGTAAAAGAATGTCTGATATACATATTGGCTACCTCTCTGTGCCTACTGAAATGCGTAAATATAGAAAATCGACGCATTCAGTAATAACATGAACTTATTTATTCCTGAAATTATTGTGTCTAAACACCAACACGAATACACGATTATTGTACAAATTTAACAATTATTATTGCTGTGATATTTAAATAATTTGCAAAAAATAGATAGACAACATAAGCAAAAAACCAAAAGAAGAGATTCAAATATTACTACATATTAGTACACTTCACGAAGATGACAATGGATCAAAGTCCATTCGTGTTGCTGTGCATTGATTATGTATGATATTTTCAATTAATTTCCTACATAAACTTAAACAAAAAGTTTATTTAAAATGATTTGATCAGTGTAGCCATTCACTCTAAGATTTATACTGTAACATTTTATGGTTGGTGGAATACCATAAATGCATTTCGTCAAAAGTTGCTTTGCATTCATACTTAACATTTCTTACGAGACTTGTATAAAAATTCAAGTCGAATGCTTCGAAAGCGAGACGAAAAAATTCTATGGTGCTTCGCCCCAACCTCCCCTATGTACAAATATTCGAAAGGTGAAGTAGTTTATATTCAGACAATGTTCAATTTTAAATGAGTTTTTCAACAATAATTCTAACTTTCACAGATCGTAAAAAAGTACTCGCATTACTTATGCTTAGCACACTTATACACTTTAGTGATACGTAAATTACATATTCAAGTAGAAACTAAGTAACGATGATTTATATTATTAACATATACATTTTGAATTGTAAATTACTTATATGTATTAACATAGAAATTAACCATTGGATCATATAGATTATGATTGTCATCAGAAATAAAAGATATTCAGCCATATTCTGTATTATAGACTATGTTTATGTAGAGCTGTCGTTACAACATTAATCATGTCAAAAGTCATTTAATTGCTGTAAGAAATGAATAGGTTTCAATAGTTTTCATTTATTATTTTTCGGTAATACCACCCACAAATGGTAATTAATTACGCAGTAGAACTATTGCACACTTTGACACTTATATGTTAAATTTCAAATAGGCGAATAAACGTAAATGTTTAAGCTTTTCCTTTAAAGTAAAAGAATTATATTTGTTGAGAATAGATGTTTTTTTATGTCATGGTGAATATGTTTGCACAACAGTACTCTTTTTGATGTCATTTTTGGAAAGTCATCTACATACATTTTTAAAACAATTTCTATACTATGATGTTGGTCTCAATTTGTTTAAGCATCTATTTTGAGTGGAACAAACAAGAAATTTTATGCTTTAAAAAAAAGGTTCAGTGCAGTTCTGTTGTGTTTTGCATTCTTTTTGATATAGAGGCATAAAAATGTAAAAAGTACTGATTTTTAAACCTTTAACAGCATTTGCAGATCATTAGAATAAATTATTATCTCTAAATTATCTAAAAATTATGAACACATATTCTTGAGGGTGTGATGAAAGTGTACCTATTCATAAAAAAAAAATTGTCATATTTTAAATTTTCAATCTTTCAGTTTGTCGGAATTTGTGCAGTAACTATTCCTGGGTTTGATAGATTTTACTTACAATTTTTCTGTATCCAGCTTATGAAACAAGTACACTATTACCCGGAGTTAAATATTTTCTTCCATTAGACATTAACATGCCTCCAGTGCATACTCAAAAAATTGCTTAAAATGGGGTATATTCGCTGTCTCATACACATTTTTTATAATTATGTTGAATTTTTTAAAATCACTCATTTCTAGTATTCCAGATCAGTGAATTTGATGCATAACATTACCATAATTGTAATATGTAACCATTTTACCATGATTGTAATGTTAAAAA
The DNA here is from genome assembly GCA_030407085.1 of Trichopria drosophilae. Lineage (NCBI taxonomy): Eukaryota > Metazoa > Arthropoda > Insecta > Hymenoptera > Diapriidae > Trichopria > Trichopria drosophilae. Next base: position 66,254,271 of record CM059586.1, on the reverse strand, counting down.
GTAAATAAATTTTACTGCATGATAAATTATCGTTGTTATCGTGATATTGACGAAGTGCAAAGGGTGTGGGTCGAAAAACCGACATTTCCAAAAAATTACTGTCTGCTTATCGATGTATTATTATTTTATGTGTCAGTTTTTCAACCGTCTGCATTTTGACAATTGGTTTTACGACTGTCAAATTTTAACCTGTCTGCTTTTTGATTTGTCGGTTTTTCAAACCACACCTGAGCAAAATCAATAAGTATTACAATTAATAATTAGTGTTATAAATTGTTACATTATTATATTTAATATATTAATTAAATTAATAAATAAATTAAAATTAAATAAAATAAATTATTATATAAATATATTATATTTATATTTAACTTTTTAGCGCATATGTGATGCATACATTACATGGTATTTGTTTGTAATACGTGTGGTTTTTTTCTAGAGCAAGGATTTCAAGGAAATATACAGCAAATAAAAAAAAAACATGGAATAAATGTTTATGTTTATTTTAAATACGACCGCTTATTATAATTATATAATTAAAATCAAAAGCGTTTCTGTAGGTCGATGAACTTATTACGTAAATAAATAATAGAAACGTAACACTAGAATACAACTATTTTATTCTTGAAAAGGGTAACGTATAGTGACCAAAACATTTTTTATTTTCTAATTACTTAATTAATTACGTATTTACTGTGTTATTAATTTACCTGTTTATTTATATAGTCATTTATTTACTTATTCAATTACTTGGCTATTTTTCATTTGTTTATATTTATTTTTCTATTATTTATTTACCTAATAAGTTCATAGACCTGCAGAAACACTTTCGATTTTAATAATATAATTATGAATAAATGCATGCTATAATCACTAGAAATTTATTCGTAAAATAATATGAACTCATAATAATCTCGAACGAAAGTATTCAATTGTATTCTTTGTTTAAACACACAATAGTTTTTTTTCTGTGTGACTCAATGTTCGTAATGAACTTTTTTATTTAATGTATTAATGATAAAATAAAACAACTTAGGATTTATTCCCAGAATAAATAGGCCTAGAATTTTATGATGTATATCTGATATAAATTATATTGATATTAAAATAAATGGCTGAAAGAACTTACCTTGCGAGTAAAACTTAGGAGATCATTATGACCTACTTATAGTTAAATAATATTCAATCATTTACTAGAATTCATTCAATATGTCCCATGAGTCCAATTTTTCTACTCTCCTGTAATATGCAATAATTTAACAAAGCTTATTTTCTTATTGTACACGGTTTAGATAAAAATAAATAGATGGTACTTATCTGATAAATGGCAGTGAGATCACTCACGATGATCATGAGTTTATAGTAATTAATTTCGGACTTGTCTTGGAATCGCCAAATTTCTTCTACTTTACTCTCTATCGGCTTCGCTATTGTGGTTCTTCATTGCCCGCAAATGTAAAATTAATGCTGGTAAATACTCTCGTTATTCCACACCTAGATTACGCCTGTTTGGTTTTCTCTGATGCTTCGGCCTATCTTAATATTAAGCTACAACGCCTACTTAATAGTTTTCTCCGCTTTATTTTCAATCTGAGACGCGATTGTAATCTGAGTTCATCCTTCAATCTACAAAATGGTTATCAATTGCCACTCGTCGTAAGTATTTTCTTGGAGTTCTTACATTCCAAATACTTATGACTTCGCAGCCTCCATACCTACGTTCAAAATTTATTAACATCTCATATCTCCGAGGATCGTCAAGAACTTCGGCTTCTCCATATTATGTCCCTCTTTGTCGAACAGATTATTTCTCGAATTCTTTTTGGATTATTCGCTTTTGGAATACTCTACCAAGCACTCTAAGAGATTCAAGAACACTTGAGTCATTCAAGACTCGGCTGCTCAGATTTTTATATTAAATCTTTTTTCGGGAACATGATCAACTATCTTTTTAAAGTGCGTGTTAATATGTATTCCGTAAATTACCTTAAATGCGTTATATTATATTATATTATAGTATACATATTGGCTTAGTATATGCATCGTTCATTATCGCGTTTGAACAAAAATTTGTTTATTACGTATAAACTCACCGTTCAACACTATAATTGTTAATTAATTTTAAATATATAATGTATTATCATTGTAAAGTTTGCTATTTTTGTCTAAGGAACTTTTGCTCCATGACAATAATAAATATTATCTATCTATCTAAATAATTTTGAATTTTTATACAAGTTCACAAACATTTTTGTTATCTAAGCAAAAAGTCAATGCATCAATTATTCAAGTAACCAAAAATAATGGAAGAATTTTGTACGCATGAGTCCTAAAAATTATAATCATTTTCATTCATGATGTTTCAAAACCCCAATACTCAAATCTTATGAACTTTTCTGAAACTAGAAAGTAAAAATATTCTTATAATGAAATTAATGAGCTTACATTATTTTAGGGTGCTAATATTCTAACAATTAAGATGTTATAAATAGATATATATATATTATGTTCGTTATTCTTTCGATCCCTTTCATATTTTTAGTTTTCAGTTTTACACGCTTTATGATAAGTAAAATGTACTTCGACAGGCCTGTATGTGCAATTTTTTCTCTCTCCATGAATATACAAAAGATAAAATTACCTAGTAACTAAGTGTCTTTTGAAGTTGTACGGTATTGAATTATATTATTAAGCATACAGCGAGTGACTGTAAGCTAACCGGACATATGTCAAAAAACAACTAGGAAATAAAGTTATAATTGAAAATTACTAGACCAAGTCATACTAAAGATTTAAGTGTTACATTTAGGGCTTTGCCCAGTGCTCACCTGTAATAATAGCTCTCCCTGCGAACAATTTTAGGTAGGATTCTCTTGAGAATCACATGAGAATTTGAAAGAAGTACCTTGTAAATTTCATACAAATGTTGTATAGTACTCGCACTATATTACGGAAACACTATTCGACAATATTTGCAATTTGTATGAAAATTGATATGATTTTGAAGAGATTTTTATGTAATTTCCATACAATTTCAACTCAAAACATTCATGATTGTATTCGCATAAAACTATCTATTAAAATATTTTCTTTCATGTAATAAATCTTTACATATTCCGTATGACTAATAGACGTATATAATGATTATTTACGACAACTATAAGGCACTTGTTTCAATTTCTCATGAGATTCTCATAAGAATCGTATTTACAATTTTTCGCAGGGATGACCTGCCTCATAAATGTAATGCTAGAATTTTTCTACAGAGTTTGACGATTATCAAGGTTATACAATCATATTTAATATTTAAAGTTTAATGATAATATTGCATAACAATGAACAAAACTTTCCAATAGATTTAAATATTAATAAAATAACTTCTGCAGTCAGTCAGCACTTATCTTTCACAGTCGATTCGATACTTATATATAAGAATTCTCACGGATGCAAATGTAAATTTGTTCAAAATGCAAACCAGCAGTGAGTGAATATTTTTAATTTAATCAAAGATATCACTAAATAAGTGCATCTGTCAGTAGCTTTTCAAACACTTTTGTTTACTGCGTGTTGAAATAATAAAATTACTGATGTTTGACACTATGCAAATTCGAATTTGTTTTCGCATAAATTATTCCCCTCCTTTCTTTTACTTACGATAATTTTTTCATTCATAGATTATATGATAATTATTTGAAAATCTTATGAAACTACATGCAATGCGGAATGCCAAATAACCTGCTGCAAGCAGCAACCTGTTGTTTTGTTTTGGTAAATTTGTTAGGGTTGGATTTCAGCGACCGATTTCAGTGACACTACATTGTTAGCGGTCAATGTTGTCATTATAATAGAATTGTATCTCTCTTCTATACCAACTGTACATAAATAAAGTTGTGATATCTACTATACCTGCGTTTACAGTGACCGATCGTCGGTAACGCCAATACATAAACGTTTAAAGATTTGTAAATATGTATTGAGTGATTCAGTCAAGATGCCCGGGGCCTGCCCCAACATTTCACCAGATGACCTTATACCCTGGAACCCTGGAATTATGTGATCTACAATCGAATATATAAATTAGACATGTCGTAGGCCGGGGAACAAGTTCTGATAATCAACACACCGAAGGCCAAAATTTCGATATAACATGGCTCCAGCGTGATTTTCTTCACTTTGTCTTTGAAAATTTGCCAAAAATAAAGTAAATTAAAATACCTTGGACTCAAGCAATATCGAAATTTTAGCATTCGGAATTTTGCTGGGCATTTACGCTGAGAATAGGGGAAAAGACTTTATTGCTTCAAACATTTTTTATTGTATCCTTGCAAACACGGAAAATAACAGTTATGTAATATTTACATAATGGTTACATTGTTACATAAATGTTACATAGCTGTTACATAACTGTTACTTTTGTGTTTGCAGGGGTGGTACAAAATTCAATCTCGATTCGTGAATTGCTATTGTCAAAATTATTTGTTACAGAAAAAAGAGCATACGTTTATAACTGACAAATATTTGCCCAATCCAATCATTGCAAATGGGGGTTCTAAAGTGTTCTTCCGACAAGGTAGGAATTTTCACTAAAAACCGTAAATAAAAATGACTGAATCGATTTTTCAAAATTCGGTCTTTGAAAGGGCAAATTTTATTACTATAGACATCCTATATATAGATATCCTATAAAATGCCAAAGAAATTAATTAAGAATTGACCGAAAATTTTCGGAAATAAATAAAAATCACTTATTTCCGAAAATTCTCGGTCAGTTCTCAATTAATTTCTTTGGTATTTTCCAGGAAACTGTTTGTAATGCATAGAATTGCCCCTACAAACCCCCTTAAACGGGTGCTAAAGTGCTCGGCCGATAAAGTAGGAATATTCACTAAAAAAAAAACGTAAATTAAAAATGACTGAATCGTTTTTTAAAATTCGGGGTCTGTAAAGGCAATTCTACTAACTATATACGGTATCCTAGAAAATACCAAAAACATGAATTGTGAAGTGGCCAAGAATTTTCGGAAATAAGTGATTTTTATTTATTTACGAAAATTCCTCGCAAGTTTTCAAAATCTAACTGGATTTTTTCAGTAGGGTAGCCTGTTTTTATATTTGTTAGTTGCTAATCAGGTAAACATCGTTGTCAAGGAACTCGGTACTTTTATTTTTTTTACAACTGTTACCGACGGTCAATCTCCTGTTTACTAACTTTCGAATTTCTTGTTCAGCAGCGGCATATATCTCGACGCCCCGAGACCCTGCGCGTGTAACCTTTCGGATACTCTCCATCCGAAAGCGAATCTGCAGCAGGCAAATGTATTATACTCCGAAACGGAGTCCTATATGTATAACTATTTCGAGTTGTAGTGGTGTAGTAAACTCTCGACTCCAAAATGCACGAAAACTCCGACTCCGAAACATGTCAAAGTTCCGACTCCGAAATGCAATCCAATTCTCATTCCAGAATGCGTCCCTGCTCCGATTTATGTAGCCTACCGATTATTTATTATTTTCACTAGTTTTAAACAAATCGAAGCTCCAGAAGTTTCCCGGCATATTTATAATTGTTGCGCGCAATAGTCAAATAAAAAATCAGTGTTGGACAGTGTGGTTTGCATAGCAACGTATGATTCTGTGCATGGATCCCATGACGTTACAAAAGCAACGCAAAAAATAATTCCTTCCATAATGATTAGCCTATGTTCTGCATTTGCAGTCAATCACTAAGCAGCGCAACCCAATTCCATAACTCGCTCAATGCTCGAACGGCCAGAAAAATTTTGTCCAACAAAATAAAAACGTTCTATTTTTAAAAGTAGATATTTCGATTTTAAAAAATACATGAATGTAGAAAATGACAAACCGAGCAAGTTTTTCCCAAGAATTTTTTAATAATAATGAATAGTTTCCGTTTTAATAAATAAAAACAATAAAATTTAGAACCAAAAATTCAATTACATTTTAAAACATAAATCGTCATATCTCGGCCAATTATTGTTAAAATTGTTTGAAATTTGTGATGTACACCCAACAGATCCTAGGGATGCCTATGAAGTACTAAAGCATTGTAAAAGTTAATTTCGTTATCAACAAATTAATTTTTTAATGGCAACTGTTGGAATCCGCGAATAGAAAAGTCTGGGGAACTTTCGATTTCAAAAAACTGCAAGCGAGTAATTTGTTCCTTACAAGTAGAGGAAGTTTTTTGGAAATTTTGAAATCGATTGGAATTAAATTCGGAAAGTTATGGCGATTCTTAATAAAGCGCGCGGCGAAACACGGAACTCGTTTTAGTTCCGTATAAAGAATGCGCGGCTTTTACACTTTTTGATGAGCAAGGGTTGAAAATCCTTTTTTTAAGAATTGTCCAAAGAATACAACAAAATATTTTGCAGAAAAAAAGTCCAAATCTTAAAGATAAAATTTGTTATGTTAACATTGTTAATATTGTTATGTTAATACCACCTAATGTTAACATTTATCGAAATTGTAAAATGAATGTATCACAAACCTCGTGCAACCAAATCCACCAAACGCTTCTGGTTTTGTGGGTTCGGACGTCCTACGTATGTGTTACACGTATAGACTATAGACGTTATTTCTTGGTAGCTGATTCGTTCCAAACAGTATAAAAAATAATATTCGCGTACGGGATGAAGTGTGTATGAAAAGTACACACTCTGAAGTAAATTTTCCGACTATAATAAAGTTAAATTTCATCGAATCCTTCTTTGTAACACAATGCCAAATATAGCTAAAATGGCATTTTTTAAAAGTTTAACAATTTTTATCTCCAAAAATACGCATTTTAGGAAAAATTCACAAGAGACATTTTTTGTCCAAAATTAGCCAAAGAATCTAAAAAATTGCAAATGTTTTAATTGTTAATAAAAATTGTTAATAACAATTAACTGGACCACTTTCAGGCATTCTACCCAAGAAATTCTGATTCAGGGGCCTAAAATACATAAGAAGCCACTTCATTTAGTCGGGGACACATACGAGGCCGCAAACATATCGTTGGCTCCTAGACTATGACTGGATATGGCAATTTCGAATCCAAACTGGCTCAATTTCAATTGTAGGAAGGTAGATGACGGACATGCAGAGGAGAAGATACTCCCAAGCCCATGCTAAATGTCTATCCTAAATAAATATAGCCTGATAAATAGACACAAGAAAAAAACGAAATGAGAAGTTGAAATTAAAGGAACTTGTTCTAGAGAAAAGGTAAACAATAATCGGAAAGTATACGGAGCTTATATCATAAGTCAGAAAGAAGTACTTGAAAAGCCAGAACAACATGCTGATCAATAATCACGCGATGCAAACGGATATCAAAATACCAATGTATACAATACATGAAATCTAGGCAAAAAGAAAGTCTCCCCTTAGGAATTACTGTTTGTAGATGTGTATTTCGTATGAAGACAATATCAGTCATGATATAGACGAGATTCGGAGTCCTCATAAAACTACAGTCCCAAGAAGAGTAAAGAGGGAAAATAAATTATGCAATTACAAATAGGTTTCCTGTCACAAAAATAAAGAAGCCTCAAGAATAGTCGCTTTACAGCTTTTATATGTGACTTTGGAAGTTTTTAGCAAATTTCGGTTGGTGCCACTTATGAGGTGATATTTACATTATAATGGGATTTTATGCCATTGTTTTTTTTAAATCTTATCGTTTTTTATCCCAGTGGCAGAATACATATATCTTTGTTCGAGAGTTTTATTGCATTTATATTTGATGTTGTGATGTCTCTATATTTACATTTTAATCCGATCCTATCAGATTTAGCCATGAAGATATTGGTACGCCACACTACGCTAGTTTTGCAGAAAATAGATATTTACCAAGCAATATAATAAAAAAATATTGTCTCTTATTGGAAGGCGACCAAAATAAATGTTTGCATTGCACTAGTGTATCTGTTGTAACTGATTCAATCTGTATATATTTTTTGTCACACCTGCACAAATTCGCGATCTTTACGTGCTAGTAAAGTAGTAGGAAAGGCGACGATCGCCTTAGCAATTACTGAATTTTCTAGTAAAACGTATAATGCTACTAAATTTCTTCTGCAATTCTAACGCTAGCAGGAAACTTTGCCAAACCCTATATTGATCAATCCAAAGTTTTGTTAGTTTTACATTACATATATTTTTCGTGCATCTTCTCGATATATCAATTTCTTTACGCCAATTTCATTGTAGAAAATTATCGTAGTTTTGAATAAAAATGCGCCGAACAATATTTTTGTGTGTAAAGTGCATTTAAAAAATGTCAAAAATGCGTAATGTCGTACTTTACGTACACTATATAAAAAAGTTAGTTTCTAGACAGTTTTTATTTAGTTTAGTTATTTATACTGTCAAGGTATACATGGAAACTAAGAATTGTAACAATAAAATATAAAATATTCTAGGGAATATCTATGTAATATAAGAATTAATTCCGTGTTTTGAAATGTGAATGTACTACAAATTAGCGAATATATATGCTGCAAATCAGCACAAAGTATGTATAATTTAATCAGCGGCATACTTTTCGCCGATTTGTAGCGGTTTTCGCTGATTCATATTTAGAGAGTATATATTCTGGTCTGCATCTATAGGGTTTATCGTATTTGCAGTTCTTCATTTAACGCTTTTCCTGAGTCAACTATACAATAGTACATTTCGTTACTAGTACGGGAAATTTTGTTTCCCGCACTAGTGATAAACGATATTTTTCGACATCGCGTGCGGAAAATGCTATTTTCCATACTTTTGATATTTTTCGAACGCATTTTCCGTACGCTCACGTCGAAAAATATCGTTCGGCACATGTGCGAAAATGTTTTTTTAACCAATTTGAATGCAGACTTCGCCTTCGGCTCGGCCTGCAACCCTCACATTCATAGAAAAAACTTTTACGCACTTGTATCGAAATATACTATTTCCTAACAGTATATGCGTGAAATACGAATTCCCGCATACTATTAGGACAAATAATAGAATGTTCTTATGGTTATATTGATGAAAATATAAAACATTGGAAAATGATATAACGGTAGTTTATTTAATCGTACATTGATATACATAGGTTAGTATTTGGTAGTTATTTTTATGACAGTCGTCAATGTCTACCTCGTGTAACAGAAGCGTGATTCACGTACCGATTTCAGTCATGAACTGGACTGTTCATTCCAATATACATCCACGGATTCAACTGCCAACATCGAAATATAGTAATACATTTAACAATATTAACGGACATATTTTGGATGGTATTTTCTGTACATTCTCAGTTTGGAAGTACAGCCATGTACGTGGAAGACATGAGATTTTGTTGCTGTTCGATGTGAATGAAATCCTAAAGGTTTCCATACATTTATGGTAGTTACTTATCGACAATTACCTTTAAATGACGCATAAACCATATTTGTCTCATTCATAACAAAATAGCCTTCGAAGAAACGAACTTATTACGCGTTGAATGTATGCACAAACAATACACACACAAGTGCGCGCATACTCTCACTCCTCTGCACTGCGCGTGTACACACACACTTATATGTATACAGAGTAGCATACATTACTTTTGTAAAATTAACATGTACATTTCATTTAAAATTTTCATTTTATTCTTTGTGGATTTGCAATTGTATATAAAAGTCTATGTGTCTGTTTGGGGGTATATTATTTATTTTATTACATTTAACGAAAATATACGTTTATTCGACAGTTGTATACTGTTTTTACAAATTATCTCAAAACAAATACTTCCATTCTAAAATTTAGCTGTCAATGTGCATTTACATGTAAATGAAAAAATGCGGAATACTGTGCATACAGAAAAGTAAGATAATCGACAAGTCTATCACAGACGGTCCATCAGGTGCAATTGTATACCAATGCTAATAACATGTGAACAGTACTGATACTGCAATATCTAATTCTATGACATATTCATATTTCAAACAAAATTTATTAATATTGATAGTTTACTTTTCAGTAACTATAAGTCACCGATAGATATACTAACTTATAACAAATCAAATACATTTTATAAATTTATTTACAACTAAACCTATAGACTAAATTAAAATTACATTCAGTTTTTATATAACGTAAGTTGCTTTCAAATTTGTTAAGTAGTTACATTTGAACTTCAGGTTGAACATAATGGGCTCCAAATTTTTTGTACAGTTCTACAATTTCGATAAAACCTAGTTCTATATTTTTGCTAAATGTATTATAAATGTATTACACTTGGCGGTGGAAAAATCCCCCATTTCTATTTTAATATCCTTAAGTTGAAGCACCGAAATCTAAAATATAATTAATTTATAATCAAATTGCCGAACTGATTTAAAAAATAAGTGAAAATGCTTTTGGAAAAATTGTTATGCAGCGGATAAAATTGGTTAATGAGTATAAATCATATAAATCATATATATTTTATTCGTGTAACGAGTAAAACCAACATTAAAAATGTTAATTAGTTTTTTAAATTCATAGTGTGTATACGATCAGTGTTAATTTCATACTTAAAAATATAGTTTAAACATAAGCAAGTTATATTGAGTTGAAATAAAATAATAATGAAAAAATTGATTTCTGTCTCACTGACATTATTTGTATAAAATTCCCGCATCCACGACAGGAATAAATTTTTAACAAATGCCACGTATGTATATCCAAATTTCAATGTTATTAACGAAAAGTAAGGTTACTAAGAACAGACATATATTGACATTATCTACATATACATCCACGACTAATTTTTCATAAAAAACGTCTCCATTATTCATCTTGTCGACTCCCTTAGATATGCAGATAAACAATGAAGAAGTTATTTTAAATTTATTAACAAATTTAAAACTGTTGATGGAAATAATATAATTTACAAAATAAATTTTAAATGTTCAGTAGATATTTTGACTGATTATAGATTTTGCTCAACAAGTAATAAACTGGATGCTCGTTCTAACCTCGAAAAATACAATTTTGGTATTTCTCCATGTACTGTATACAACATATTATAATTTTGTATTTAATGGCGTTGCGTTGTGGTATCTTTTTCAATGGACTGGCGTTCTTAATAGGCCCCTTAAAAACTGCCTAAGGCAACTTTAACGGCGTGATGTACTTTAATATATTTTTAGCGTTCCGATTTTCATTATGCATATGATATGAAGACATAATGAAAATGGCGTGATGTATTTCAGTATTTTTTGCATTTGGTTTTCAGTACGTATAATACACTCACGTCTATCGATACATGTTCATTTCAAGGTCGTATATGTTGTAGTCATCGTACTGCATTGTTCTCAAATAAAGCAGCACAAGCTGAGTGCAAAATAAATACATTTTTTGCAGAGAAGTGATCGCATAATTCGCAGAAAATACATTTTAAGAACCGCTAGAACTGTTTGAGCTGAGCATTACGATTATTTCGATCAGAAAATCAGTTACGCTTCCGTATTTGCATATATATACAAGTGCAGGTGCATATATTTATAGATTTGTGCATGTGCAATGTGCGAGTTTAGGCATTTTCCAAAAAAGTTTTTGTGAGGTGCAGATAAATAAACAAACAAAAAAATTAAATAAATGATTACTATATTTATACTGTTACTGCACAAAATAGTGTACGTGGCGCAGATGGATATAATACATTTTTGTCATTAGTTGTCAATATACATTTAAAGAAATATGCACGTTGTGCTATTTAGTGTGCTTGTTTGAGCTTGTTTTATTTTTTAATTATTTCCTATCACAAGATATTATTGCTTATCTCCGCGTGCATGTAAGCTATGTGGACGGAAAAACTAGAATGGCAGAAAGTATTACTATGTTGCAACACTGTGAAGATCGATAATAAATCATTAAAGTTACCATGCTTGTCGTATTGCCATTTTTTAAGGCACTGCGTCGAATTGCCATGCACATATTAGTTCGTAACACATTTTTGGTAATACTTTTGATTTCTTGATCATCTCACGTAAAATATTTAATCATTAAACTGTGTTCTTATTTTGCAATGTGGTCCAAAAAGTTATATCCATGGCGATGTACACAATATTTTGTAAACAAAAGTACTTATTTTTATAAAGAATAGGATAAAAGAAAAGGTGCGTTGTTGCAGCATGCAATAATCAAGTGTGCATTTTTAAATTTCTATAACTTATCAATATTGAAATATAAGAATGCAAGAGGTAGTGCAGCAGTAGAAAACATCAATGCTATTATATATAATAATCAAATCATGACCTGGTGAGTGATTAGCCTAAAAAGTAACTATCACGTTCTTCTGAATATAATCAGAGTAGTCAGACGAATATATACGACCCCGTTTTTTAACATTACACTAATTCGGCTTTTACGCGTCACGTTCTTATAATTATCCCGTCATTCTTACATGGACAGTTCTCCCGAAGTACCGAATTAGATAACAATGTTATTTGCTTGTTTTTAATAACCTTATATTTACTTTGAACAACATACGTCACTTGCTCCGTATGCATTATCATTTCCGCATGGCGATATCTTTACGTGAAGATTTCAGTTTTGTACAGAGATAAGTTATATATATGCAATTTCACTTTCCTGAGCCGCGATGATCTTAAATTGTACTCTTAATTTACTGAATTTGAAATTAAGGGCTCGGCTCTCTTGTGAAATTTTCGGGTAACGAAGCGCTTCAAACGACATTTGCCAATAGAAGATCTGGGGGTCTTTAGCAATGCAAATAAAAATAACAAACACGTAAAACTCATATTTGTTTAATTGACATAACTGGACAAACATATTTTTATACATTTTGGATTTTGATATGGTTTGTATTTTACAGTGACTCTCGCCTAAAAGAATAAACCTCTATGATATACAATGGAATTAATAAAATTGAAGTATATACTTTTATGTTTTATCGAAAAAGCACGTACTTTCATGGGTTTATATTCGTATCTCAACGTTAAATATATATGTATATATTTATACTTTAATATTTATACATTTATACTATACGTTTAATAACTCTGAAGCTGCACTTGGATTAGCTGCTCAACAGCAAATCAATAAATAGTATTTTCTTGTATATCTCATGTCGTATTCGACCAAAATATTTTTAATTTCAGTGACTTGTCGTCAATATATATTGGATTGTGTGTTGAAAGGCGGAACATTACAACATTCTTTAAACTTAAATTTAATGCGCTTGTAAAGATAGAGATAATTGAGAATACCGATAAAAACTAAATTTCTCGCAATTTACGGCGGCATTTCGTTAAGTTTCGCTTACGATTGACAATTCGTTGTAACTGGTAACTATACAACGACCGAACACTTTATATATTTATTTAAATTAAATAATTCAAGATACTTAAAATAACTAAAACATAGTTTTTTCATTTCGATCATTTAAATGTGGATCTGTTAATCGTTACAAATACTTCAAATTGTTTAATAAAGAAATGTTCAATTGATTCGATGAACATTGATACAATGATTGTTCATATCTTTCTTGATCAAAATAAGATTTACTGAATTAGGGGTTAATATTAGACAGTTCTACTTTTTCCAGAATTATATGCTTTTGAATCACTTAGGTGTAGGAGAGTTAAAAATACGACTTTGGCATTTTATTTTTGAATTGACATGCCGTACATTTTCATGTGTCATTTGTTTTTTTGATCTGTTGTCGAAGAATTGTCAAGTTTTCTTTCATATTTGCATCTCGATTGATCTTCGGTTAGCACCTTTTACTATTAGAGAACAACATTCAACATTAACATTCTTACTGAATAAAGTGTGCTCAAATTGAGGCTAAAGACTGCACTGATACCGTCAACATTTAATATTTAAAATATTTTAAATATACATAACTGATGAAGCATACAACAATAAGACTAAATAGATCTTGCTTAACATCTTATATGTTTTTTACTGATATGACTTTGGTTTAAATGTACTTGAATTTCCCTTTTCTGATATTAGACACATTCCGGACTTTTAAACAAAAATATTGAGGATCACGTAAAAGAAATCAAAATCGTTTTGTTAACAAGGAAGATTGGTGTAATTGTAAAAGTCACGCTACGTTTTCAACAATTACCTGTGATTTTTACAAATTTTATATGAATCTTTTAGATTTAGGTCAAGATAAAACTAAGATAATATAAATTAATATAAATATTTGTCAACGCAATAATGTAAATAACATTAAAGATGCCGTATAATAATTCGAGCATTCAAAATACTGCCTCAATTGAATAGTGTACAAATTAATCATTTTCAAACACTAGAAAATGCATAATTAAATTACAATTTTAATATATTACATTTTACCCTATGTCGTACATATCGGACACGTTCACTCCTTTTTTCCCGCAAATCCGCACCTATTCTCATAAATATGAGATTTATTTGGATACGACTATTTTTTCATTTTCCTTGAAATCTGCACATCGCTTTAAACCTCAAAGGAAAAAACTTGAACAAAATTCAGTGCATTGAAACTGGAGAAATTTTGCAGTAGTATATGTTCTATATACATCACAATGCTTTCTAAAATAATATACATATAGATGTCGATGGCCTATCGATGTGCATTTTTCATTCTATTGTTTAACGCATCCTAACTCACGAGTAAACGGATAAATATTCCAGTACTCAAATGCTTCACGAATTACACGTTTCGGTTTCAGAATATACTTAATGACTATTTAGAATTTTACTTATTGTCATGTTTATGATTAATTAAGCACATTTTAAATTTGTACTATATTGAAAATTATAGTAAAAAATAGCTAATATTTTTTCTCTTTCACGTGCCGAAACGTGTAAAGCACTGGGATATTTACCTCATTATTTTCCCCCCATATATATATCTAAATACATTATTGTTTGGTATAAATATCAAACTTTTGAGATGATCACGAAATTTCTCAAATGAGAGACAGAATTTAAAAATTATATCAATGTGAACTTTAGTGTTTGTTATTGGCCACGTGGTGTATTAATTTCTTATTTTGTTCAATTGTGCTTTAATATATTGGTTTTAATAACTTTAATGAATGTTGAGAAACACTTGAGAAACAAACTCTGGATATTAGTTAAATTTAATCTCTCATAAACTTGGAAATTTATTGAAACATTTCCAAATATTTGATATGAAATAAATTTGATTAAAACTCAACATACTAATGATCTATAATCGTAACTATAAACAGTAACGGATTGTAATATACTATTCTATTCAAAACATACTAATTGACTTTCCCAAACCAGAAACGCAATTATATAAAATTATGATTTTAAAATTTGCCAACATATGACAATATTCATCCCTTCATACAATTCCCCTATACGTGTTGGTCAACACTCACGACAGTGGCATAATCTTAGGAATTTTGTACATATCAGCGCGTAGTAATTTTAAATGTAAAGCTTTAATTATTTTAATCGCACTTCTAATATCTTTACCAGGACATCTCACCGAACTCCCTTATAACCTGCACTAATACAACTGATATCATGTTTATAGATCGTGGCCTAATCGATCCATTTCGGCTAATAAGAAATCAATATCGGCTTCAACAACGGCAGCGCTTGAGATTATATTTCGGAAGAAATTGGGCCGTCGATCGTCGGGTTGGTAACCTACCATTAATGTCCCAGCTTGCATCATTCTTCCTTTCAAGATTGGACAAATCTGCGAAAAAACAACATTTTGATTCAGCATAAAATAGATGCATTGTTTAAATATTAATTATCATACGAAACTTAATGTACCATATCAGTTAAGAAATTTGTGAAACTAAAGTTTTGGGATCGATTCTGATATGACAGATTTCAAGTAAGGAGCATATATAATATCAGACATCGCAAAATATCGCCAAGATTCTAGCAATTTTATAAGACTTATAAAAGGGTTATTAAAGGGTTAACTCCACTTGTAACTTCCATTTTTTAATGTTGTTACATTTTTTCAAAGAATAACCATATGTGAAGTGTTTAAACCAACTGAAATTATCAACTGACAGAATCAATTTCTTTTTAAACTTGTCACAATAGTTTGTTTTAGTAAACATTGACCCATTAAATTTGGCTGTTCGCCATTTTATGAAAAAATGCATATCTTTAAAATCCTTCTATCAAGCAGAAGTCCATACCGATATTGAACTAAATCCATCTACATTTTTTGTTTCAGATAATCGAGTTCGACGTAATAAATATGCAATTGTTCGGTTTTGCTTAAAAAGTGCCTTGTGCTCTTAAAAATAATGTACCAAAACAAATCTTTCTCCTGTTTCATGCAAGAATTTGAGGGAGTTCTGTTACCGGTCGTCAACCTATTGCAAATTATACTACATTTAACAGAGTTTTTAGTTTTTTTTTACGGAAACAAACAAATCTTCACGGAAAGACCGAGTTGATTCAAAAACCCAACTAATTAGATGCGCCCAACCAACTGGCTTAGTGCGCTGAGATCTGGAAAATAAATTGGTTGGAGAACCACTTTCACCAATTTATCGGTTTCCCCATACAACTAAATAGTTTCCCTAACAAATAATACGTTCCGAACCAATTCGCAGTTGGTTTTCCTAATCAACTTGTTTCTCCTTATGCAATATATTTTTTCGGAGGCTACATATAGATGTATAACCCCTCTATACGAATTTGCTTTCTTGCGAATGACATAATAGGTGTGTTGTGTAACACTTTCATCTGTTTAGTAGAAACTAGCTATATTGCTACTAGTTAAAATGTATGTGAACCGAAGAATAATTATACAACTACTCGACCAACTACGAAATCTCGAAAAACTTACTTCACCAAGAATTTTTTCTCTTTCAGGTCCATGAGGCATGTTGCGTACACGAGCCGGTAAATACCAGAAGCAAACATTAACAAGCTCTGGTTCAAGGATCAAATAATATTTATCAGGCATCTGCTTAATTCTTCGCACCATGTATTCCGTAAGTTCCATTAATCGATCCATGTGTTTCTCAAATCCGTCTGTACCCTAAACAAAAAAGTATAAAAACTAAAAATTTAGAATATCTAAATTGTAATATGTAAATTAAAATACGTACTGTACATAACATCGTGTAATATTGTACAATTTTTCTATTTTTGCATATACAATGTAAAAACAAATACTTAAAATCATAACATCCTAAAGTCAGCCAATGTCTAGTACACGAGTCTGTCCTTGTCTACGCAGTCTTATTTGCTTTACATCTTACTTTCAGTCAATTTTCGTACTTAATACCAGATTTCAGTCACATTTCTTGTATTGATTTAAATACTGCTTTTTACATTGTATACTATATATAACAAAAGCGTAAACTAATACGATATATGTGATAAAAGTACAGTGGTTCCTCCCAATGCCGTAAGGGCCTTATCAATATTAGCCTGTCCTATCGACGGCAGTACGCTATCATCGGCGATATTACGCATGTGCAATATGTTCTACATGGACATCAGTTGACAGCTATGCCTTACGCATCCGGTAGACTCGGTCGTTAATTATATAACTCTCATTAATTATGCGAACTAACTAATCTCTCGGATATTATTGGCAACATTAGAAAAGGCTAGGTCAGACTGAGATGGCTCATATTGGGAGGAAACGCTATAGACTATAAAACGATTATTACCTTGGCTCGCCATTGGAGCCACAGTTTGAAAATATCATTGTGTCGTCCACATTGAATAACCTTATCTCCTGTGTCGTATTGAATGTCGTAAAGTTTGTCAGTCATGAAGAGGTACTCCGCAGACATTTGGTTACAGCTTATAAGTAGACCCTGAAAAATAATACATAATTGGTAAATTTCGAATGTACATAAATTTAATTTTTTAATCATCATCTTTAGTATTACGATATGATTTTTATATCAAGACTTTATGATTGTTATTGCGAACTAAAGTTGTGTTTTACAAGAAAGTGGTGATGCGCAAATGTGGGGTGGATAAGACATTAAATATTAAATGTCTTGATTTATGAACTATGTGTAATTTCAATAATTTCTTTAATGTATAGTAACCGACTTTCATACAGATGAAAGTATGCAAATATTTTTAATAAAAGTCTCTTTACTGTTCTATATTCGTGGTTTGAAATATGCAGATATCCTTTCATATCAGATCTATTTTTCCTTTATCGTTCTTTTTTTTTTTAGATACCATTATTTGCTTTACAATAAATTATTACATACGTAGTCATAATGCTGGATATTAAAAACGAATGTAACTGTGCTTCTATTTATTTTATTTATTTTCATCAATGCTTGCTCTGCGTGTAGTTCAATTCGTAAATGTAATGATAAGGATATATTTAAAAGTCTCAAAATATTAAATGTGACTGGTTTTTTTTTCATTAGCGTGCTGTTCTGTGGAAAAGAACAACCATTTGAACTCCAGAAAACATATTTTCAAACCATTGAAAGAACTTCTGAGAGTATGATGGTGTTATTAGGAAACTTTGGTGTTATTTTCTAGATGATAACCTTTGATACAAAATTCCACAAGAGAAAAACGACGATCACGTGTCGACCGGTGTAGCATCAAAGGAAAACGAACCCTCTATCTTTTACGAATTCTTCCACAATTTTCCCGCCTAACACATATTCTCTTGATCTGTGATCATTTCCGCACTCGCGTCCCTCTGTAGTGGTATACTTTTGTTTCTTTCATATTTCCGTTAGTATACATGTATATATATCAATCTATTGTTTAAAAAAAATAATTATTATTTCACTTTTTTAAAGAATAATTCACTTTTTATATTAAAAACGATATGCTCTTGAACAATTATAACATAATTGGTGTTTTAAAATTATAAGAAATATATACACATTTCTAGTGTCACATACTGCTGAGTTTCATAATTTTGAAGCACGTTAAGTTTAGTGGTAATGAACTTGGAATTTGAAAAAATTATGTTACTGCGAAATATTCTAGTTCGAATTATGATAGCATTGAACTTGCAGATAATTTCAGTTGTAGTATTTTTAATTACATGTCACATTTCTCATTCCCAAATCATGTGAAATCCTTTTATTTGTATGCTACGCTTTATAGTTATAAAGAGTTCTGCATAATAATATCTTATTTGTCAATTATTCATAACAACGTAAACACGCGAAATGATAAACCATCAAGATCTTTATAAACCTAAACAAATTAAATTAGCATATGGGGCAGAGCCGATGCCTTACCCTGAAATCTGATTATTTGAATGCATAAATGTCTAAAGATTTGATATTGGGTTTCACTTCTAAAAATCTTGTTCAAAATCTTACTTTACCATTAAAACTATAAAAATAAACTGAATATAATTACTAAACTAGGAACCAATAGATTTTGGCGTTCATGAGCAATCCATTTATTAAAAGTTGTAAATGAAAATTGGGATTTGAAAAAAATTCATAGAGATTCATAAAGACAGAATTTGTTGTACCTCTTGTTAAAAGTATGAGCTAATATAAATTTTTTTTTGAAATGGCAAAAGGAAGCTCGTAAAATACGAACAAATATGTTTGAAGGTTTACCGAAATTTTTCTTATACTTTTGAACCGGATTACCGGATGCTATATCAAATTTCCGAATTGACGTCATCATTCCTGAATTTTCAATCAAGTGTTAATGATATTAAAGTGTATATAATATATTATATAGGTTTTGAAGAATAGCTATGATGTGTACACTATCTTTTTCGATTTTAAAATAATGTATGTATAGTTAATATTTAGAACGCCTTTCCATCTTCATAAGTATCAATAAAGCAATATTTATAAGATATTTGATCTTGAATATATTACACTGAAGAATAGGGATGGATAGATACGTGGTTACATGGCATAAAATGTGCGAACAGAAAGGATGCTTTAAAAAATGGCATTCTCTCTATAACGTATATATGACAGCAAATACTTCAACATTTTGTTTGAGCAATTAGTTACACTGCTACTAAGTAGGTAAACAACAAGAAAAACAATCAACTATCAGGATTCTTATACGGGCTGTCGGTAGGCGATGACATATCGATGTGTTCGTATTCCAAAGGGGTAGGTACCGTTCACGTCTGACTCTCAAGGAATTTAATTAAACTAAGAGATAACATATGTTGCCCCTGGTAGTGAGAGAGCCGGGGACACATCCCCTTCTAGAAGCACAGTTATTGCTAACTCAGACCTCTTCCCCTGCATATTAAAATTCCAGCACCGGCTGCTGCGCCCTTTGTGCAAGAAATTATAGGGAAATATTTTTCTCCGTCGTGTTTACAACTCTACAAATAATTCGATTTTATTTTAATAGTTTTGCCTTAATCGAAATGCAAATAATATAAATCAATTTAAAAATGCATATTGTGATGAAGATACTAGCTTTTGAACTAGCTCATTAATGTTAGAAAGAGTAGAGTACATATATTCGGTGATTTTTATTCGAGATGTAGATGTATTTTACTCCTACAAATCGGAGTTTCAATACTATTAGTTGAGGCCGCATTAAAGTTTCATATGCAGCATCAAGTTTTATGCATAATTGCCCAATTTACAAGATATTGAGAAATTGAATGAACTTTTTTATATTAAAAGTTGTAATTCAATATTTGATTCATGAGGAATTATTTTAAATTAGTCCTCATTTTTAAAAAATGTTTAGAACAAACCCTTTTAAATATTGTATAGTTTTCTGTCATGTACATATTATACAAATGTAAAAGTATTGTTACGGACGGAATCGATGTTTTATCATCTGCGGTACCCGGCGTAGGTTTTTTCCCACAGAGGTGGTTTTCCCTACGCCATTGCACAACCGAATGGGGGTACCTCTCAAAATGAAGCAGGCCTGTTAGGTAAATTATGTAAAAGGCCCTTCGAAATAGTGACGATCTCGATACAATTATTTGTAATTCGAATAGTATGATATCGATGTGTAATATGACGTCGTAGTCTATTTAAATGTTCGAGAGTTTGAAAGATCGAACTAAGATGTGAAAAAGTGACGATTGGGTTGAGAGAGAACGTTTCGGGACGTCGTCGGGTTAGGAAGTTCGCGTCGCGATCGGGTCGTCACCGATTGATCGGAATAAAGTCGATTTTTAGTTTGTGGCCGATCAAATCACGCGTTTTATTTCAAAGCCCTTCCACCATTCGTTTACAAGTATATTGCAAATAATATAAAAAAGTTCCGAAATTTTCACTTTAATGCCTACAAACAATACATTTTCCATAAAAACTCCTATATATTATTTCGGCAATCTATGATTTTTATATAAAAGTCTGACACTTATTTTTATTAAACTTTTTATGCACTATAAACAATAGGATAATTTTATAGGACTTACGAAACGTATGTCGATTTTGGACATTTTATTAATTTCGAACGCATCAGGTTATTTAAACATGAATATTATATTATATTCTATACAGGGTGTCCAAAAACTGACCAACAATATTGTAGAAGGCGATGACATTTCAAACCAAAAAATGTATATATACATTGTATAGCATTTTTGTCTCTATACAATTTTACAACGTGAAAAGAGTATTCCCGCGGACTTAATTTTTATCGGAATGTATGAGGGGGAAAATTCTTCATCTTTTTGCAGCCATAATTTCAGAAATATTCATCGCATATCTAATGATTGCAGGGATAAGTTGTAGGGCTAAAGAATAGCCTGAAAATAAACCTTCACTCAATAACATAATATAAAAGAGAGCCGAGTTATCGCAAAAAAAGTATTTTTTTTTAGATTAGTATTTCAGTTTTAATTTTGGTAGAGGACTATTTTGTGTTAAATATTAAGGAGAGTCACCCTGCCTATTACTTCAGTATATTTTCTAAACGAAGTTAGTATACAGAATAAGTAGATTTCTAATATTTCCCACTTTCAATGTGTTTATTTTGCTTGCTTTTTGCGTATATGTTATGAAAACACTGGTCTGTTATTAACTAAAAGCGTTATTGATCAGGCCATGACGAGGCCCTAATATGGTTCGATCCTAGTCTATAGACGTTATGGTTTGCTATTCTAGAAAATGTCTTATCCCATGTTTTCTTTTAGTACGCACGCACGTTATTGCATTAGTACACTGTTAAAAAATGTCTGTAGTAATTTCCTGAAAGGGTAACCGAAGTTTTTTATCTTTCTGGTTTCAGAATTTTACGAAACAGAATTTAGTAAATTTCTGAAATCTTTAGGTAATTTTTTGAAAATGTTTCTTAATTTTGTTTCATAAAATTCTGAAACAGTAATAGTAAAAAACTTCAGTTACTATTTCAGAAAATTTCTAGAGAAATTTCTAACAGTGTACGTTTTAAAGCATGAATTCATAATTTAGTTATTTAGTTTAGACTTTAATTTCTGATTAGCTTCTGAAGTATATTCAGGCAACCATGTCCAGGTGTGATCAGGGTCATATTGTAAATTCTACTTCTGATATCATTTTAATCGGATTTACTCTAGCCTGAAGCATAAAACCTGAATGTATTTTCTTAAAAATGTAATACAGCTATAATGGAACATTGTGCTCATTATTATTACATTCGTTAATTTTATTTTGAAAATCTAATATATCGTAAGAGGTAACTAATTACGAGGCGCTTGGAACCTAAGGCCACAAATTCTACTAATAGGGGCTATACAGCAGTGACTAACGAAAACGCTTGAAGCCTCTACTTTTATATATTACTTAAAATTCTGCAGTATTATGAAGAGTGTGCATTTTCTTTAAAAGAAATAGATGAAAAATTTTATGTTATGAAAGTTATTATTTTTTAAAAATGGGAAGTGGACGCAAAAGTATGCATGCATTATATTCAGAACATTAGTTGATTATATAATAATAGTATGCCGTTGTCTATTTTTACATAATTACCTCAAGAAATGAAGAAAGTAAACGATAACAAATTAACAATTCTAAAGTGTTATTTATATCACACCGCTAGATATTAAATAAAAAGACGGTACACTTAATAAAAAAGAATTATAAATTATAATCATTGGTTATTTTCTAAGAAAATAAATTCGGATTAAATGGTATCTTAATTTAGTGAAATATCTCGAAATCCTGTTAGAGATTCAAATTCGTCATGATGTTCAGTGGCTTTTAAAGTATCAGGGAAGATATTTTTAGAATTTGCTTTAGAATTAGACTATTTATCGAATGGATTTGGGAACGGCCAGTGAACTAAATTTTAGTAATCCCATTCTAGTTATACAAAATTAAAAAATCAACTATAATATTCTATTACTTATATTGTTTTCGTTGTCTAGAAGATTATGTAATGATCTTTTAGGTGGAAATTTTTATTATGATATTTTGAGAATGCGTTTATTATTATTATTATCAAAGTATTACATACAAACAGTTCAATATGAAATAAATGGAAATGAACCGACACTTTATTAACTATGGTTATGAGGTACACTAAAATGTCCTTACCTCATCTTTGAAGTGAATTGTTGAACATTGTAATAAAGCACCCATCAATTTGTGTGGATTCCATGTCACAGAATCCGCCCTGTAAATAACAGAAGAAAACATTTCATGAAATGATATATTAAACTTTTCAATTATTAATTAAAGAGGATGTGTGATATCAGGCAAATATTATAATTTCTAAGAAGAAAAGGACACCAATGTTGATAACTGAAAAAGGTCAATCGGGCTCAGCTGGTCGTCAAAGACTTATCCACTCCCATGGGAAGCTATAGGGGATAAAATATGAGCTATCTTTACCTCGTACCAGTGGGGTCCATCAATTCAAGAGAAGCTATTAATATAGCTGTGGGATTGGATTTACCCCCTAGCGATTCGCGACCGACCCTTGCGGTAAAATGTGTAACCCTTTCTAATCCTTATAAGCTTTAAATAAATCCCAGAAGAGATACAGAAATGTAAAAGAATCTTATATTGTAAAGCATTATAATACATTTCAAATCTGTAACAAACTTGAAGTGGTATTACTGAACATTCACCCCATTTTTTTATGTACAGTCGTCTAAGGTGTGATAAGAAATGCGACGTCGGAAGGATATTACGTGGTAGAGTATAGAACGACAGATAACGTTTCCCCTCTTAATCCCCGTCTGTGCGGCGTTGTTCGACATGTATAGTTGGATATATTATGGTATAATTTAATTTTCATACAAAACAAGGAAAAAATGGGAAACCATCCATGTCTGAATTAAGAGTTATTTAACTTGGTTTAAACGGATCTGAGTTGATCTGAAGAAATTAAGTATTAAATCCTGTTTATTCTTGATTATGGCCGACCACAAATAGGTCATTTACTATTTACACATTCACCCCCAATTGGTTGTAAATTTTATAAACCTCAATAGCAAAGAGCACAAAATTCAGCCTAAACCCCAATAATCGCCAAATTGAAAGTATTTTTGTTAGGCTCCTCAGTATAGGAGGGTGAAACTAAGTAAAGTCAGTAGGTGGTCACGAGATCTCTAGAGAGTTCCTGCACTTTACTTCCATCGTAATTTGCTTAATATTTACCAATGAATGTGGGCTAAATTATTTCAATTATTTTATTGCATAGTGCTTTATACATCATGGGCGTGGACATGACTTTACACCATTTTGTGATAATACATTGCAAAAGACACATTTTAAAATATGATGTGTGAAAAAATATAGAATTTGTTTCTATTGATGTATAAATGGTGTCGATGTGAAGGGATTCTAGACGTGACTAAAGCACCTTTATCTGAACTGATATTAATTTAGAGGGCCTGATATCACCGAAAATTATATTATATTTTTAATTACTTATTTACCGCGGATTAAATTATTGGTATTTTGACGGTAATAATGCGATCACGTCTACATTCTACTTTTTTATATGTAGCCTACGTTAAAAAAAAATTAACCTTTTTACTTCGACCCAGACCATAGGTCTGGCGAAATATTGAATTTGGTCAGTTCTCGCCAAAAAATTACCCTATAGTTTTTCATCAAATGTCGACGTTTCAGGCCCTAAGGAACCCAAAGCAACAATAAAAAAATTGGTGTCCGTTAGGTTGTACGTCCGTCCGACCGTCCGTGGGCAAAATTTTGCATACGCGATATCTCGCGAATGGAATGACGAATTTAAAAAGTACAAACAGATTTGGGTTTCTCTTGGCCAAACTTAGATCTGATTAGTTTTTGGAGACAATGCATACTAGATTATGGGGAGGTTTAACAAAAAAACGCTCAAAAAACACGTTTTTCCATTTTTTAACAAAAAATACAAATCGTACAAACAAATGTTTCAAATAAAAAATATAGAACATCGAATTCTCTACAAAAAAGGTTATATTCATTTATTCGTAAAATCAACGATAATGCCGTAAAAAGCAAATTAACCTGAAATTAACATAAATTGTACATACACATTAACATATACAATGCATAATGTATATTATATACATTACATGAAAAACAGAGACACAGAGGAAGCAGGGGAGTGAGGTGATATCAGGGGGGGGGGGCATAAAAAAATATTCACTGTACCGCTGACCTGCGGTCGGGGTCGAAGTTTTGAAAATGCTCATTTTCAATTTTAATATAGGGTGAATATGCCAATGAATGGACGACTACCAATGAATGGACGATTTTCTATATATTTCTATTTCTTATGAATGTATGATGCACAACATGCAACAAAATACATATTTTTATGTTCTTTGAACATTCAAAACAATATTTACAGTACTATTGATCTTCCAGTGTTTATTATTTTGTAAAATCAAAGCAAAGTTTTAAAGCCATCCAAAACTGGTATTGAAAACGTCCCATTTGATTTAACCCGTCTATTCATTGGGGTTTAGCGGATTTTTTTACAAACGTATGAAGACGAGATTATTAATTAAATAAAATCAAAGGTTGAACTACACGGTCATAAAGAGCAGAGTCTAACGATTTTAATGGTGGTATCATAATTAAATTTTCATAAAAGAATTCAAAAATTACAATCGATCAAAGTGTGAAAAATGCTTAACCGTCCATTCATTGGCATATTCACCCTATTTAAGGAACAAGATATTGTTACAATATATGTATAGAAACTACTCGAACCTAACGGTGCTAGAACTACCCTCTGCTGCCTTCTTTCCTGGCAGTGTTAAAATGGGAATATTCCCGGAAGCATCAGCCTTTCGTCAGGGAAATGCAATACGAATTTAGCCCAATTGTAGGCACCCGGGTCGAAGGCATCTAGTTATTGATTTCAAATAACCATATTTAACCATAACCAAATAACCATAACGCGGATCAACACACGGAGAGAAAATTCCCAGAATTTTTGTACGGAAATGTCCTGAAAAATTACCGTGTTGTCCCATAAACGCAGTGCATGTTGTGGGCAAAGTAAAATTTACATTAAAAATTATCTCAAGACAGTACAAAACAATCTCAGCACAGTAAAAATTTCTGTGTCACAATAGAGCAAAAAAGTCACACATAACACTTCATTTTATTGCCAAAATGATAAAAAAGAGGTTTTCATACTTACACTGCATTCACATACATAAATTGGCCAAACTTGTGCAAAAAAACTTACTGCAACTAGAACAAAAACAGTTAATCCCCAAACTACTCGGTTCGGACCAGTTCAGACCCGTACGCCGGACTACCATGCCGCCATATTGGTGCTCTTTTGTTTTCACCGCAGTTAGACTCGGTAGCATTCGGATATAATCGGCAACTTTCGCTTCCACTTCGAGAAGTGCCATTGTAAAAATAATGAAGCAACATATTATAAATTCTTCAAATATTGGGGATTATTTGACTTGCACTAACTTAAAAATTCAATGTCCTGTAAATTTTACCGTGCTACACGAAACATTTCGACTAGCTCGTACATAAAAATATCTGGCCGTTATTGCAAATATTCCTGTCCAGAAAAGCAATATTTCTTGTCTGCTGCTATAAATATTTCCGAAAAATCAAGTTGCACCTGTTTTCAGTGATAATAGATCTGAAAATCGCAATTTTATTCTCAGTTTGATAAATATATACTAATTTTGCAAATCATCCGTTATAAAAAGATGTTGAAAATTTGAATATTTCACACTTTTGATTATAGCAATTTAGATATAAATATTTATTATATAAAAGAAGAAAATTTTCTGAAGTGTGAAAATGATGTAGGAAATATTTATGTTGTATGAAAAATGGAAAATAATTTTTGGTCAAAGTAATTATTCGATAACTGCAGTAATATCTGCTGTGCTTTACGACGAAAGTTATCGATACATGGCAAGTGACACACGGTGCTTCCCACCCTCGAAACTGTTGACACTCCTGCTTGTCATGCTATAGGGTTCTTCGCATGAGAAGCATCTCGAAAGTAATTCGTGTCAAGCACAGAAGTTTGCCATTAGTTAAGCTCCTTAAATTTGTCCCATCTGATGTATGATCATTTTCACTGAGAGACTACTTATTTTAAAAAAAGTACAATAGCAAATAAGATTTGAGGGACATTCGAAATATTGTTCTGTTAAATCATATAAGAATTGAAAATTTTATTATTCTATATAGGAAATTTTTTGTAAACATTCGGATGAAAAAAGGTAAAATTTCTTATTTCTTTGATGGGTGCGGGCTGAAAGACTGGCAAATCAAAAACCCGGTAGGTCAAAAATCTGACAGTCAAAAAACCCTCACTTCAACAAGCGCTTTTCAATGTGTCGGTTTTTTGATTGTCGACTTTTCGATTGTCGGTTTTTTGACCTGTTGGCTTTTTGATTTGTTGGGTTTTCGACCCCGCACAAGTAAAATGTTCCATAGCATTGTAAAATTTATCAAATTATAGTATGACTATAGGTTAAATTATAGTATGGTGATAGGTCTTATGAGATTTCTTGAATCATGAAAGCTGTAATAGATATGACAGGTTACGCTGCTGCGAAAAACACCAAATAGAATACAGTTTAGATGTTAAACTAGATTCTAAAATATAATGATTGGGCAATTGAAGAGTATTCTTTTGATGGGTCGTCAAGTCGGCGAAGGCATGACATATCACTGCGTGATGCCTATGATGAAAGATAGTGGAGAAGCTGTTCTGATTTGGCAATGAATTAATAGCAAAAAAGTCGGAAATCTTGTGAAGGATAAAGTCATTTTGTGACTTCACAAAAGCGTAACATAACGTTATGGATCTTAGTTTGGTTTTCAGGAGGAAAATGATCCCAAGCACTGACAAAATTATATTTAATACAAAAAAAACTAAAATAAATGAAATAAATTAATTCAAAACCACTGTCCAATAGTTTTGAGAATTTTAGCGCACATGTATTGCTTATTGAGTAAAAACTGAGCCATTACCGAAAGAGTGAATTTTTACTATACATACAGAATGCATTTTCATTACATGCACGGTGAGTGTTCACTCGATAATACAGTAATGCGCATTAAATTAAATTAAATAAAACTAAATAGTGAGCACTTTTCCACTCTAGCAAGAGCGAATACTCACTCACAGGAATTTAGAGAGAGATTTTCCATAAATCGCTCTTTAACATTCAATTAGCAAGGTGCATTTCTTATTTTAGTCAATTATCGTGCGAAAGGTAATAAAATGTAGATCCCAAATACTTGCTTACAAAATCCAAACATATTAAAATTAAATTAAATTGTCCACACTAGATTTGTTTTACAGATTGGCTTTCATTTATTATGTGAACTTACATTTGTATGACATAGAAATATAATTTTGATCACCACAAATAATGTTACATATATTTTAGAATGATTAATTCAGTAAGGCCCATTACCAATGGAGCATCTTTTTTAGGTTGAAATTCATTGTTTACTGCATAATTAAAAATATAAACTTTAATTGACAACACATCATTTCTGATGTTTTTGGGGCTGATCTTTCGAAAACCGCTGACAAAATAAAAAAGCATTTAGCCTCAGCTTTTACAGAAAATGAATATTTTGTATGCGAAAACATACTTTCATCTTTACATTTTTCTAAAAGATGAGCACTATATCCATCCAATTAGATCATACTTTAGAAAGATTTTTATTATCAATAATGTTAAATATTAATCTGAACTAAGAAATTTTTGTAAATAAAACACTACTTCATATGTTCTGGTCCAATTAACTATAACATTTATATATGCTGTTATAGGTGTGTCTATATTTGATACATTGATAAACTTAACAGCAAAATATGACAATTAGCAAATGCCCAAATTATCTTTGAATAGTGTTATTTCCTCACGTTACGAATTTCCGTATATACATGTTTTTGTGATGTTTTTAAATACAAATGATCATTTATGGGGGTGTTAGAGGGCGCTGATCATGATTATGCCATAAAAATTGCAAAATCAAAATGGCAGGTGTAATGCAGTTTCTCATTAAAACATGATAGGAATTTTGCAGGTGTTTCTGAAAGCGTTGATCGCGATTCTAACCTCTATTTTTTGAAATATCAAATATTCCATAATTATTTAACAAATACTATAATTTTCTATTTGTCATATGCCGATAAATGCATTATTCATTGTTCTTCTGAATTCTGTTAACGTTTAGCACATAAATAATTTCATTACTATATGCTATAAACAACTTATTAATAGGATATGCGATTAATCGCAATTCACTTGTGTTGAGGTTTGGGTAATTTGCATCCCTTGTAATATATATTGTCAAGCTTTGGGGTTGGCACCTCGCACGAGGAAATCACGTTTAGAGGGGCACGCGCCAGTTCCAGCTGTGAATCGCATTAATCACTCGAGTTTTATGTGAGGCTAATATTACTAGTGCAAGCAAAAGAACAACTTAACCAGCTGAATAGAAAAGTTAAATTTTCTAAAGTAACAAATCAGGATCATTTGCGTAACAAAAAAATCAAGTCATTATAAATATTAATAATCTAATAAACAAATTAACACATTCTTTTTTAATTTTGAGAGAATATAACAAATTTCAATATCATGTATATTATGCCGACGAATTTTTGATATCAAAAGGAACCCGGCTAGAAAAATTAAAATAAAAATGTTTCACACTTCAGTAATTTGTTCGCTTAAAACATTTTAAATATTATATTTTTTTACAGAACAATTTTAATTGAATTTTAATTAAAATTTAACTTAAGTAATTGAAGGGATTTGCAATATTAACATGAACCCGCCCCCCGGCCCTTCTACTGCATAATCATTTGAAAGAAATGATTGCCTCTTCAAAATACCTGATCCAAAACATACTGGTCTTTCACATCGACCCGTCTGAGTCTCCCGAATTAACCTTGTGAAGCATACATTTTTCATTACACGGAAATTATTTTCCATATGAAAGGCATAGGAAATTTGGGCTCTAAGACATGTGAATACGTATATGGATATCAGTACTACATGAATATCATTTTATAGCAGTGATTCGCTTATATTTTTGTTTTGAGCACTTCTCTATATGATTTTGGTTTTCTGTTGCAAAAACAAAAGATAGTAACACAAAACTCAAAAAGTGCCGTGGGGTAAATCAAATTTTTTTGACGGGGTAAAGCGTAACAGTATAATTTTATTATTTCTTTTAATTTTAACTGACATTTTGATTTTTCGGAATTAAAATTCTATCAGATTGTTCGAGTTAGTTTGTTGCTCGGTTACTACGTTACATTGTTTATGAATATTTGTAATGAAATTAGATTCTTTTTATATGAATTGCACGCATCAGTCTACTTTTAACAAAACATCAAAATTACTTTATTAATGTTGAAAAATACAATGACAAATATATACGACAATAAATCAAATATTTCTGTTTACTCCTGTATATCCGCCTGTTTTGGTTTGATCTAAAAAAACTAAATTTTGTGTTCCATTATTCCAATAATATCCGATTTCGTAAAAATGTCTTTATCTCTGCAAAAGTATTAAATGACACTTGTTACCCGTCGAGTAATTTCACTTAACATAAATAAAAAGTTGTTCCGCTTTAACCCGTCATCCTTTGTGATCTAAAATTTGTCAAATTAAAAATCTCAATTCGACCACATCTCTATGCTAGAGACGACATTTTAATTTTGTCTGACCGGACTTGGAATTCGTAACTGGCGGCCCCGAAAAGTTGAATGTAACGTCTTTCTGGGAATTGCAGGGACCTGTAGGAACGCTATACATATCGACGTACATACATTCGTACACAAGATTGTATTGTAGTAAAAAAAGTATTCCCATTGAATTAAAAAAATAAATTGCATATTATATATATTAACAATACTAATACTTCGATTTTAATTATTACATTAGGTTAACCCAGACCAATCTGCAAAGGTGTTCAATAGATGCTTACGAATACATGTGTTATTTATGATTTCGCTGGAAAAAAGCAACGGCACAATAAATTTACTTGCGATTGGCATGCGTATATTTATAAATCGATTTTGAAGCTGTCAGCATTGTCTCTGAAAATTTATCTTTAAAATTAATTGAATCCATCATTGTTGTATGTCTCATTGTTGTACGACAGCGCTGCAGAAATTCGCAAATCATAATTGTCTACGCCGTCATTCCTCGTCATGTAGGAACGAAATCGCGGGTTTTTTTTAGCGATCAACCGGGGAGAATGAAAGCAAAAGAAAAAAGAGACAACGGACCGAAAGTTTCCTTTGTACGATTTTAATTCAACACTGTCGAGGCACGAGCTTTATTTCAAACTCGCGAGAGCATCCGCGGCGCGTCAATAAGAGCTTTCTGTTCTGCAAATGCGCTCTAGGGAACGGATCCAGCTGTTGCTCTTGCGTCGGACTTCTGTCCTTCACTCTTTGCCATTTTAATCAAGACCAATAGGAAGGAAGTCCTGGCTGGAGTACAGTCCGTTTAAAAAAAAATTAAAATAGCATCTGAAGCCAAAAAAGGTTGCTAGACTAAGAAAATAAAAGTTGCTAAAATAGATTATAGTTGATCCAGATGTTATAGCAGATTTCCTACTGGGTTTCAATTAACTATGTTGACGTAAATTCGAGTAAAATGCATAAATACATTTTTATAATATATCCGTTATTATTTAAAGGATATGTAATTTTAAGTTATTCTTCTATAAAAGTAATGCACGTAGCATTATAAATGTATTTAATATTTAATCAATGTCCAAATAAAAAAGTAATAGCAAAAGTAAATTGTTATCAAAATCCCTGATACAAACAAGTCTAAAATCATTGCATATAACATTTTTCATCTTGTGTTTCAAAAAATGAAAACCTGTAGGAATCCAAAGAGGCGGAAAATGATTCGAAAATCGTTCTCGGGGGAGTATTACTTCTCTTTCAGGTCAGGGATTGACTATGCTCGAGTTCCGTGAGGGGGAACAGATGCGTCCGGATGCAAATCGTGGATTAATCTCGCCTACCCCACGCTCCCCTATTGTCTGCGGTACGTGTGTGCGTAGATGAGAAAGTCGGCATGTGCTTAAGACAGAAGTTGATTTTTTTAAGCCTCTCAATGTCACAAATTATGACGTATTTTCGTCCTGTAACAATCGGCGATTTGTTTCCAACCTACCGCGTGGTCGAATGAAATATAAGGACTGTCATATAAGGCAATACAGTTTGGTAAATCTGAGTGATCAAGTAATGTAGCAGTTAGTAAAGCTGTGTTTATCCCATTTGCATCTAAAAGCCTATTTTGGTAGATACATATAATACAATAATATACAATAAAGTCAGATTGGATCAGATAGGTGAATGCCTTAAAGTGTCGTAAATGTCTCAAAGAACAAAAAGTGTACTTTTCTTCTCTGATTAGAAATATCATGAGCAAATTTGGCATTTTACCACATGTGCATCGTAATTTAAAAAGAAATTAAAAAATACGCAAAAAGCACTGAATCTTTGAACCATTTTCTTCTGATTACTACTTTTCAAAATAAATAAAAAATGTTTGTTTCCGGTTTTTCTTTATCATGGTAAAGATAGGCCTGGCACCCATTTACTTACTATCAACAAGAAAAATTCGTAGTTTGAATATGTAACTTGTTCGCAATTTTCTTTTTACTTTTGTAGGATTCATTGGTTGTCTGAACTACTGCGCATGACATTGATTAATGATTAATTACTCTAGGTTTCAAAATTCATGATTCTTTAGTCTTTGTTTGGAGAAAATACGAATTTAACCGGTTTGGTGGTATTGTAGCATATATGCATATCCTGAATAACTTACGTATTTTTCGACGAATTTGTCTGATTGTGAAACTTAGTATCCTACTGTTTCTAGGGTCCCTGAATCCGAATCTAATGCTATATAATATATATGTCTATAATACTCCATATTACTGAGAGCGTCGACTGTATCAATTATCAATTTAAAGAATTACAAAGTTTTTACATAAGAAAATAATTTTATAAAATTGTACCGAGGCATTCATGATTATTTGCCAAACTTGAATTTTTTCCATACGGTTCCAACGGTTCTCTGGCCAGCTTTTATCAATAATTCTTGTAAAGAATTTGTTTATTTCTTCAGTTACAACAATAGACAATTTTCTTTGATAAATCTGAAATTGAAGAATTTATAGATAATATATTAAATATTAATTATTTTTAAAATATGAAACGAGATAATCATAGTTCTAAGTGAATTGAAGCGACTTCTATAGGTCCGTCTTGAATTTTAATCTAAAATTCACACGTAAAAGATACCCAGTTGCTGGTGATGGTAATGATAATTTTACCCAAAGGAGATATATGCAGTATAAATTAAAACGACTATTTTCTGCAAATTTCCTGTATCATTTATAACTTTAAGAATTTCAAATTTATGTAATGGAAATGCATCTCACTGCATATCGACTGATTCGCAGCGATTTCCGCTGATTTAAATTTAGAGTAAATAACCTACGCACATGTAACAAAATCGTAAAAACTATACAGCAGAAGTCACTTTAGATATAAATAAGAATAAATAAGAATGAATGAAAGACCAAAATCTTTTTTTGTATAAATATGTATAACCTCATTCTGCTTTATAAGACAATAACATACAGATAAGGAATTAGTTACAACCACCCGTAAAAGTCTTTAAACATTTTCACGACTACGTGAAAATTGTAATTTCGAACGCAAATTAATAATATATCTAGAGAAGTATTGTGCAGGTGTGGGGTTTAACTATTTCTCCCACTATGTCATTTGCGCTTTCAATGGAACTGGATGAACTTAAGACTTATTGTAAACAAGTAGGATTTATTTGTATTTTGGCTAGAGGGGTTTGTATTTTCAAGCTCTTCAAAAGTGCTATCGAGGATCACCAACCCTACCAAGGATCCACCCACAACGACTTAGTCGCTTACTTCGATTTTTCAAAATCGAGAGCCAACGCCACGTGCTCTGTCACGGACAGTTGCGGCATGTATCGCATTCATTATCAATAGTGTAGAATGTCCGTTTGCAGGTCACACAAAATATGTAAGGTATGGCCGTGGTAAACACAAATTACCCTTTTAGATTTTTTGTTTCTCATTTATATTAATAATTTCCTGATTACAACTAAGAAATGAAAATGGTACAACTAGCTTGTCAGTGCATGGAGAAGGAATTTACTCTGCCAAAGCACTAATTTATTTACTAATTTACTCTGCCCAAGCACTAACTTTACTAATTTACTACAGCAGGATCAAACAAGTCTAAACTTCGGTATTATGCCGATATTTTTTAACGCATGGAGTACGGCATACACATTCCTATTTAATTTGAGATTAGAAGTCAGAATGTTTCAAGTGGCTTCAATTAAAAAAACTTTAAAAACTGCTTTGAAATTGTTCAAAACCCCTCGGTTAAAGGTAAGAAGAATACGATTTTTACCGAGACACTGCTAGTGTATTTTGATGTATTTCATGTATTTTCTCTCGTGGAGTCTGAATCTGAATTCGTAATTACTAGTTTAACTTAGATTTTTGAGACAAACTAAAAAATGGCCCATAACCGCAAAACAACGAAATACAAAAATGGCATTGCAAAACTAAAAATTCACAAAAAATGAGCTCGAGTGGAAATTAGTTCAGGTGGCCTATTTATACATCAACCCCTGAACGGGAATACCGCGGTTACCTACTCAGGAACTTTTGAATACATTCCAATATAGGTACCATCATGGGCACCTGATTGTCCGAATGGTCAAGTCTTGAGAAGTTAAATATTATTACATTATAATTTAATTATAATCGTAAAAATAATGCAGTATCTTTTTTTATGTGCAATAAAAAGAAACATATTATTTATTCATATTAGTCCTTTACTCTTTAATAAAAGAAACAATTGTTCGCGATGAAAGACAATGCCCTGGTTTAATTCCCAAACAGGCTGACATATTTCTCATCTATTTGGGAGTGTCGAAAATGTAAACAGAGTATTATTTAAGACATTTACAAATAAACGTTAATACATAAACAGTATAAAAATTAAATCAATTCAGAGATAAATTGATGTTTTTTCTTTAATTTAGTGACAGTACACGAAAGGGTTCGCTTTCAGCAGTGCGCCAGTAGTATGTATGTACAATCTGTACCGGCACAGTACTGCGCCAGTGGAGAATTTCCACCACGAGCCTGATAAAAAGAATAAATTAGACGCCTGATGAGAGTCTTACAAAAAAATACAATCTATCAGAGTGGGCTGCCGATCATGAACTGGATTTGTAATCAGGTTGTTTGATAAAATAACGCTTGACATACTGGATTCGACATTTTTCATTTTTATCTGACGTTGGATTCGCACCCCCCCCCCCCCCAACAAAAAACAAGTACAACATTTTGTTCAAATCACTTCAATTTGTTTATTATCAAATTTAATTTTGTTTCGTTCACTTTTGAGGTCCTATAGGTTGACATCTTTATTTACCAAACTAATTTTAAATTTACACAAATTTTCGTATTAAAATACATAAATTTCCTTAAGGAAATGAGTTGAAAAATAAGATTAAGGATAAGTCATAACATCAGTCTGTCAGGTTGAAATCCAAATTCGAATTCAGTGTGAAAAAAATATATGGAAACAGTTTTTTAGTGTATCGAAACGAAAGATTTCTTTTTTAGTTTTACATCCGTGTGTTTGAACAGTGTTTTAAATTTTTTTTCTCAAAGCTCTGAAACAAATTTTAATATTGTGATGCGGCATAAATAATTTGTTTATGTACCTGTGTTATTTAGGAAAAACCGCATAGAAGGTAGTATCTAATTGTACTTCGATTCTGGGTATGTGGGGAATTTGTATTACAATTTTCATAACCAATCGTGCTAATCCAAAGCAATTTCTGTTTTTTGCGTCTTTTTCAAATTAATGTTTAAATTTTTAATTCCGTGATGTACAATCCCGCTTTTAACCACTTAAAATAACGAATTATTTCGTTTGAGTCATTGATTTTACATCAAACTGAAATTACCAATATTCAATCTTACGTTCAATGTACTTTGGTCAGATATCTACTTTACTCGCGATGCAAAATACTTACTTTTTATTATAAATTAAAAATAATACGTTTGGTATTATTTTCGAAAAAAATGCAGTTTTAATTTAAAATAACTGTAATTGGTTTTACTTACTATGGATGCGAAAATCATACTAACGGATTT
Source organism: Trichopria drosophilae (assembly GCA_030407085.1). Taxonomy (NCBI): domain Eukaryota; kingdom Metazoa; phylum Arthropoda; class Insecta; order Hymenoptera; family Diapriidae; genus Trichopria; species Trichopria drosophilae. The sequence continues at coordinate 66,217,678 of CM059586.1, read as the reverse complement.
ATATTTCCTAATAAGTTTAAAAATCCATTACTATTTGAAGTTGTACAACAATAATTTTGCGACTTAAATAAAAAAAAGTAGAGCGCTTCGAGATTACAATCTCTTTTGCGTTGATGTTAGTCCATAGATCCATTTATAGTCAATAACATTAAAAGGGAGGGCTTACGGTTGAATTTGGTATATTTTATTAGGCAATGTAACACGACCGAATGAAAAGAGGATGCGATTTTTACGTACTTATCTACTTGACTTTGATAGATTGGTATTAACTACTTCTACGATATAAATTGAATGCCACCCCTGTAAATTCGAAGCTTATCAGCGACATTACATATCGTGCCTCTAGTCTCGTTATTTCACTGACTTTTTAAAATCGTTGAAAACTTAAATTTATGTGTAATGTAATAATTTTAATGTTTCTTTTTATTTTTTGGAGACTATTATAAAAATACTTTTCATATTAAGTAACATGTAAATTAAGTATAACTAATACGCATTTAAAAACGGACCTCTTTTGGTTTACCCATCGGAGCGGAGAAATGAATTATTTTTGGATTTCGCCAATGTACGCACTCCGCCTAATCGCGGTTTATGCCAATGATCCATTATGGGCCGCCTTACTTAGCTACCGAATGAAATTTTTTACTTTCAGCCCTAGCTGATTTACATGTAAAGCTATTTCCATGTAGCCAAGCTGTCGAACGATCCACCTTGCATTGCCGCCGCAATACTTCGAAACTTTCGTATTGATTTTGTCCCGCAAAACCCACGAACGCTCTTGCGCTGCTAAGCTTCGACTGTTTTTCGAAGAAGTCCATTAAACTAATCCTCCATAAACTATATAACTCCGGATTAGGATCTTGTTCCCCTTGTGTGCAGCTGAATAATGTCAATTCTTAGGGGGTCAAGGGACCAGAATTTTGGCATGCAATCGACAAGTGGAATTTTATAATGGTGGAATCGATTTATGCAATTATAGAACCACCAAATCTTTAAATTATGTGTTTGCATTTATGGAATAAGAACAATTTAGTAAATAGATATAAAAGCAATTAAGGATTTAGAGCTGCCTAGGAATTCTTCAAAGTTACTATTGGCGAACGAGACTCACCCTTCATCTCCATCCTTCTTGTATTACGCACAAATCACTGTGAAAATTGCATATACATACACATATATAATATAGTATTGATATTTGAAGGCCAGTCTGTAAAACAGATTCTTTAAGTTGTGTCTCGCTTTTTGGCATTGTAAACGGTCGATTACTATGTAATTTTATTTTTAGCCAATAAAGACAATTTATTATTGTTATTATTATAATATGGTAGTATTCTTAACTCTACAAATTTAACGTGAAATTTTCACATTAAATTGGGAAAATTTGTTAGGTTAGATTTTACGGCAATTAAATAATTTTTAATGGATTATAACAATTCTTCCAATAGTAAAATCTTCAGTGTATTGAATACAGAGCATTTATGGTTCTTAAACTTTCTTATATGCGAGTCAGAAGCAATCCATGCAGGCTGGGGAAAGATAGTTTGTATTTTCGCATTACTGAAGGTAACACTATTATTCTTTCTTTTCTTATTATAATAATACCTTTTATTCTGGATATAAACATTTTTTTTGCTTGATGCAATATTTATTTGATTTATTTATAAAAGTAGACAAAAATATATATAAATGACTTAGCCACATTCCTTTTATTGGGATCAAAAATCAGAGGGGAAGGGCGACACCGTAAATTTGATATATTCGATTCCAAATCCTATTTGAGTTTTTGAAATCCACCTATTAATTCTCGTTTCTTTCTTCCGTAACTAATGCAGCTATAGACATATAATAAATCCTTTTTCGTTCGCTATTATAATCGCATTGCATTAATAGCGTTCTACGTAATTATCCTTCTCAATTATTCCCCGTTTTTTACACGGGGATCAGGTGAATATTAAGTCAGCAATACAAAATACGTATAAGTTTGATCTTATTAAATACAGACTTTCAATGAAATGGTTATTAACTGGCAACAAAAAATAAAATATGAAATCAAATCAAGGTCAACGAAATCTAGGTGTTGCAGCTAACAAGTTCTCATATTAAAAGAATAAAATTTACTTTTTGCATTTGTCGTAGTATTAAAAACCCTGAATAGAACTCCTAAGATCTTTGCAAATATTTACTTCAATCCCAAAGCTGGTAAGGATTTTGGTATATTGTTTAAACTTTGATCATACAAGTAACACAATAATAATATTTTCGAATTTCATTTTAATTGTAGCTTTTCGGACTGAAATTCTCGTTCCAATATTCATTTCATTTATAGCCAAATTCCTGTCGAGTTCCTCATTCCGGTTATACACAAGAACTGACAGTATACTTGCAGTTTGGAATTGAAGGTACGTGTTTCATGTACTGATAAAGTAATGGCAAGTACTTACTATGTTACGAATTATCTGCAGTTTCATAAATATATAAACAATTAATATTGGTTAATATAGTAAAATATATCGTAATCATAATATATTATATTGCCGATCTATGTGCGCATATTATAAACTTTGAGTAACACGATTGTAGGATGGAGATACAATATAAGGTAATGTGGTAGATTGTACAGTTTGAGAATCCCGATACTTCATTTTCAAAATTATAGAACTATTATACGGAAAAAACAGTTGGTTCCCAAAAAATATGTAGTTAGACTTACTATTTATATGGTTCTTTAACCCTTGGACGCATGGTGTCCTATCTGTAGGGTATCTTTTTGTAACTCTGTACTTCGATAATACATTTTTAAATTAAATAAATTAATATTTATTATGAATTATTGTGTTAAATTGTTTATAATGACGAACAATGTATAAAAATTACGTGTTTTTTTTCACAAAGAATGTATGCTGAAAAGAAACCGTCGTTGAAATAAGACGAAACTGGCTTCTAAGGAGTTTTCGGGGTCGCTGAATACGAATCTGGCATCAGATTTTCAAAGTTAAAAATGACGGATGCAAGATGTCCGACCGAAATGTAGAAATTTATTTGATCGAGGTGAAACTCGGTACTCGGGGTTTTTCGAGGTTGCTGATTATGAACCTGGCCATAGATTTTCAAAATTCAAAATAGCGGATCCAATATATCCGACTAAAATGTAAAAATTTACTTGATCGAAGTGAAACGCGGTGCTCGGGGGTTTTCGAGCTAATTCAACATGACGGTCTGAAATATAAAACGTTATTTGATTGAAATCAAACTGAATATTGAACATAGATGGTTGTTAAGAATCTCATTTTAAAGTGATGCTCACTCAAATTTTGTAATAGCGTAAGTTTTGCGCGTATTAAGTAATAAATTGCTATTTATTTATTTATTTGTTTTTATATAAAGTTCATTGATTATATAAATAAGCTTCATACGATTGACTCGTATCTCAAACGATAAGAATAATATTGATAACAGATACTTCAATTAATTTGAATATATACATCGTGTAAATACCCCCGCCCCCTTCCACCTAACGCTGTTTGCATTCCCGACAGAAACGACTCCTAATCCAAGGACCCCCCAACCCTTCCCAATTGTGTTTGGTAATTTCTGAACGGTTCCTACGATATTTGAGCAATTTTTATATTTATAATAAATGCCTGATGTGTTTTTATAAAGATACTCTAGGGATATATTAATAATTGTGCAAATAAACAAATTCGCTTACCGTTCAATGCCTTCCAACCTTGGATATCGGTACTTCCGCGATAAAAGTAGTCCACCACCCCAAGCCGCCTGAGACAAACATATTATTCCTGTTATATTCTATGAAAAACATAACAGTTTATTAATATTTATTTGCAATATGTATATACTATATTATTTTACTTGATGACTGGAGCTTGCGAATAAAATTTAATGTTGTATCGGTTTTAAATCCGCATTCATTGATTTCAAATAGCTATTTAATTTTTAAAATTAACGAAACTTAATTTAATTCCAACGTATAATTATTTATAACAACACCATTTTGAAAATAAATCTATTAAATCTAAGATTTCAATTTAAATCTCTTCTTAATTTATTGTGAACTTAGATAAAATACAATTATTATTGATATTGTAGTAAACTGGCGTATTCTAAGTCATTATAATACTTTTGAGAATTAAAATGAATACCAGTTATTATAAATTAGGGTCACATGTCACTTTAATATATTGAAGTAACCCTGGCTTTCTCCACTTTCCCTAAATACTTCAACAATTTTGTAGAGGAGAATGCTACTGACTGTATTATTGATGTAAAGCCGGTACGATTCGCGGTAAAACGTTTTCCTCGTGGATGAACTCCAACTTCTAACCGGTTCATCAATTATGTATGCACGTGAAAATCTTTATAGGATATTACGTATATCCTTTTTCTCAAAGAAACGCAATCGTATGTAGTAAATTCGAATTATGACAACATTTTCTTTTAGTTATGTTTTACGTTGTTTAAAATATTCTTTTAGTATAAACAATTTTTCAGTGCTTAATGTCTTTTAAAGAGAAGACTTTTTAGCCACCCAGTATTGATGAGACACCGGGAGTATTTGGTACCAACCCTAGTGACCTTCACGTTTTATAAGCTTCAACCACATCATCCAATTTAATTCCCTTACATACTATTAAGGTTACGTTCTCCAATTTAAATAAGTTGATTTTTCAATTTAAATGAGTTGAGATTACTTTAGATAGCTTCAAACAAATATATATGAAAAACTTATGTGAAGACGGGGCCAATATTAAAGTCATAATGAGAAGCAGAAGAAGCAGAAAAAAACACCTTCAACAAGGAGTTTCTCTCACCCGAAGGCAGAAAGGATTGTAACTCATCCTCCTAGAATTCCATAAGAAACTCAAAATGAACTCCATGTAGAGACCTCACAGCTCTGAGAGCAAGGCAAACAAAAGTTTTACGTCTGGACAAAGTGCCCAGGCGAATCTCATTCAAAAATGTCACCAGCCACGCCAAATAATTATACTTCTAATTTGTATTCTACTTGAGGTAAACAACATAAATATGTAATAGTGTTAAAAATGCTTACGTCGATATGAAGCCACAGTTTGTACTTTTGACAGATGTCAGCAATTTCCGGAATTGGATCAAATGCACCAATAACCGTTGTTCCAGCAGTAGCATTCACGAAAAACGGAATGTGCCCCTTTGCCTTACGTTCTAAAATCAATTCTTCAAGTTTTGAAGGTATTATTCGTCCGCGTTCATCACTAGGCACCATTTCGCAGTTATCCGTTCCAAGCCCACATACGGCAGCACATGATTTCACCGAATAATGGCACTGTACATAATAATAAAGTAATACAAATTACAACAGATGTAAATATTGCGTTATCAAAAAGTATCTTAATCCTTCGAGGCGTAATGGATCCTACAGAGACCATCTTATTCATCTGAATTTTATTTATAAATATTAAATATCGTAGTTATTATAAACAGAGGCTGGATTTCATAGCAGCTATACATTTTATGTGCAATATTATATGAACAATATTTAAAATTAACAAAAACAATTTGTACATCTTCGGGCAGCTATTCTGAATTTTGAATTGTAAGACCAAGTTCACAATCAGGGAGTAAAAATATATGCTTCAACGGTCTAATATATGTTCTGATAAGCATTCTTTGGAAAAACAGAATTCAATAAGTAACCTTGGAGGTCTGCCGTAACATTCATAAGTATTTAAAATAATCTTTCTGATCAGATCATGAATCATAAAATTCTGTCAACTGTAAGTAAACGGCAATAATAATTCTTCGCGCAAAAGTTGTAGGAATTCGATCATCACACAAAGTTTGTCTGTGAGTACGTAGAAATTAAGTTTTGGCGTAGTTTTGTAACATTTTGTTTTACTGTCGGACTTTGGAAATAATTAATAAAATACTAAGAGCATACACATAAAGAATACTAAATGATAACTATATTTAAACTTAATTTTTCATTTCACACGTCGTATTTTAGAATCACATTAAGATAACATCAACGCCTGGATAGAATTACTTTTTACAACTAACAATTCTTTTCACATGTTTTGGTGCTTATCAGAATACTATTAGCAGAAGAAGTATCACGAACAAATTCAGCTGTTACTACGTACTTGATCAGATGTGAACATGACAAGTTGTCCATTGACGGCCGAGAGTCCACGTTCTTTGTACTCAGGGAACATTTTATGCCTAGCAGCTAAGAAGGCGTACAAATTGCTGATGGAACCTCCTGGTGCCAGGATTGAGTCACCCGTATTCCAGCCAATCAGCTCTCGCATTTTTTGTAGAACGACGTGTTCCATAAGAATAAATACTGGGGCAATCTCGTAAGTGAACATATTCGTGTTCGCCGTTGCAGTCAACCATTCACCAGCCATTGAAACAAGGTCCAGGCCACACGAAAGTTGATTAAAGAAATGTGGATGACCTGTAATCGTATCGACAAAAAAGTAAACATCAGTTTGGAAAGCATTGACTGTTTTATCATTTTTATTCATTACAAATCATGAGAAATAAATCATTCATTATTCGATGTATACAAGGATGAAAAATAACTTGGTTGTTTGAACCCTTTCAAAATACTGCCTTGATATTTCATATTTTCGTTTCACATGTTAAGGAAATCTCAAATTGATTGATTCATTGAGGCTTCTGAAGAACATGATTGCGTGGAGTTATAGTAATTAATAGCTCGGAAACTTCGGAATTAACGGCTAAAGGGCTGGCAATCGATGGAGGTTTCATGTTATCTGCATGACTCTGGAAAGTGGGCGCAATTCCTCGGGGCAGAGGTTAAAGGCTGTCGGGCGAGGGAGGCGAGCTTTAAGCTCAGCACTGAGTACGTTGTCATCCGCATGGCTGAACATCGCGCGAGGATCAAGCCTAATGCTTCTGTTTGATGGGACCAGGCCCTTGCAGCCATGGGGTGAACAAGGCTTACCTTCTTCTTTTCACATGTCGGATTTTTCGGTCCGTGTGCTTCATTCCTATCATCGTACCCTCACTGCACGAGATTATTTAAAGAGTCGTTTTTACTTACAAATATCTTAATCTAGGTAATAATATAGATGTTCCCTTTGAAAAGTTTCGTTCATTCAATTGTTCTTAGGGTGAACGATTTTTTTTTATTTTGAAAAACATCATCACATTTTTTAAAATAGTATTGTGAGGCTCAAATTTGTATGAATTAATCACGTACTTCAAATGCCATTAATTGTATTAAAAAGTAATTTAATTGCTCTCTTAAGTACGTAAACATATTATTATTGATTATGCGTCTAATGAAAGTTTATTAAGTATATTTTATTGTAGAAATAACTTGACCGACATTATTTGCACGTGCCCAAAATAAATGTGGTGATTTTGCGACCGGCAAATTTGTCATGAGGGATATGTACGTATAAATTACATGATATTCGAAGAGTAAAATTAATGGATTGGGTACAATATTTTGAGTTGCAGTTCCAATTTGACTGCACTATGCGCAATGTCTAAGGAATTCAATAAATACTTCAATATTGCACCCACAATATATTACTGTGTCTGAACGTGATCGCGATTCGTTCAAACGCATGCAATTTAGGTCAAACGTAGGTTTTATATAAAAATAAATAATGATTCCCAGTGCACGTTTATCCGGAAAGTTGCGTGAAGTTTAGTTTATCAAAACAACCATCTGATTACATTTCAACTCGTACAAATTGAATTAGTCCGTATAGATAGGGATAGGCTAGTAGTAAGAACGTTTAGATATTTATATGAATATTTACTACCGTCTGTTACAACTTGAAAAGGATTCGTAAAATCACTGACTTAGTTATAGATATCAATGTATGTTTGTTTGACATAAATCTATACGAAAAAATGCATGTTACAAGTCTCTTATTCTTAAATTTCAATCTTCTATTGAAATTCTGCCCACTTTTGTCGGATTCAAATAATGTTCTGACTAAACTAACAGAACTGGCAATACACAATAGGCAATAATTACACTCTCAGTTTGAAACCGTTAAAAGTTCACTATTTGAATCAATGAATGAATGCTCACTGCTTAATCAGTGAAATTAATGAATTGTACAGTCAATTACTACATGATCGAGGAGGATATAATATATACTTAGTATCATTTTTTGTTTACGTAAGACAAATATTTGAGCAATAAAGGTACCATTTTACTGAAATCAGAGCAACAACATGTTTATGTATCATTGAAATAGCGCAATGAAGATTTCGTGGCTTCAAAGTTGGAACTCAAATTTCGATTATATGTATAGTTATATTCGAATTTGTACGTGGAAAATTTTATTCAGATTTTAATAAACAACTTTACCTTTCATTTGGAAAGGAAAATGATATGCTAAACCTAATCTAAAACTCGTTTAGCAGACGACAAAAATTCTGTAGAATCTTTCAATCAAAGAATTTTGCTTTATAAAAATTATTTGAACAAACATATTTTTATGTTCGTAATTACGAACCCATAAATAAACAAATGATGTACGTCTTTTATGAGTAAATTACAATGTTTTTGGGATTCATACCTTTAATTTTTCTATATAATTTTTGTTCTAACAGAAATTAATGCAAATTTTGCTACAAAATTCACCATTTTTTTAATGATGGTAACGATGGAAAGCTTGGATGGTTTTAAGATTTTTGGAAAAAATTAGGTCCTAAGTGTAAAGATTCGATGCGCGCCGGGAGTTGAACCTTGGACCTTTCGATTGTCGGTCGAATGAGATTACCATCTGAAACAGTGATTCTTTTTCACTGGAAATCAGCGAACATTCACTGTTTCAAATTGAGAGAATCCTTTTTTGCATATTGAGATAATGGAAATGAAGAGATTTAGATATTACATATATGAAAACACAATCAATGGTGGAATAAGTGGACATAGATTATATGTGAAACTATTTTATATCGATACATGATTCGGTCAGTAAATCAATTTCACTGATAAAGCAGCGACTCTATTTCACAAGGAAAAATTCACTGTTTCGCATTCTTGCCTTTTTCGCTGTAGCACTCAGTGATTATTAACTGAGAATCTCTGAATTTTCAAGACTTGAAAGTGAGAGGGTGGAGAAGGTATTTCAAATTACATAAAAAGCATGGCTTTTCTATGGGAATAATTTGGTCATATGTCAGTTGTTTTTAAACTACAAGTGCGTTTGAATATTGCTCGCATATTGCAAATCCAAGACAAAAACACAATATAAGACGAGACGAAGATCAGCCGAATGATTGAGAAAACTTAGAAAGCGAGACTATTATTAATGAAACAAGCTCTTGGTTGGAATTATACAAATAGGTACGAAATAATAATTCAAATACAAAACTCTTTGAATAAAGAAACATGTTACACTTGAATTCACTATTTTACCAGTATGCTATAGGTAGTCAATTACTATACAAACAAACGATCGAGGATGTATATGGGGCATTCCATGTAAAATCGACGATGAAAATACTCGTTTGCGCCTCGTACCGGGAACACCAAGCCCGGACTAGAATTACAGTTTTAGTTCCATGTTACATAATATACTATTAATGTTAATAACCTTTAAAATCTTGCGTGGTATGTGATAATCGTCCTTTTTTAAATATTTAAATAATGAAAATGAAGCGTCTTGGGTGACGCATATGTGGCAACGCAGTCAGTGGTGGAATAATTGGGCGAAACATTTTATATCGATAAAAGAACTGACATTAATACTTGGTGTCGGTGTAGAACACTGATCACTATACACTACATGTAGAAGGTTTTGAATGTGTCCAAGATTTTATCAACAGTTCAGAATAAATTCAACTGTTTAACGTAAATCAATTTCACTGATCCAAGGAGTGAATTTATTTCATTTATTGAAGCAGTGAATCAATTTTACTGATTCAAATAGTGATCTTTTCACTGTTTCAAATTCAGAGAGTGAACACTTGATCGTCTGGTGTATGTACCAAGTAATCAGTCACTTTGAAAACTTCAACGCTGTCAAATTTATACCTGCCAAATCCTAACCAATAATGCAATCGAGTGTATCGTGGGGGAGTGCAGCAACCCACACCGAAAAAAAAAAACTTTACGTTCTGGTTTTATCTAAACATCATTTGTAATAAGCACGAAATTGTACGTGTAAGAATCACATGCGACAAGTCCTCTCTAATAATATCTGAACAGTCCAGGCGATAACACGAGCATCTATGAAGTGGATTACGATGCAATCGGATACAATGAAAGTGTCCAATTTTCGATACCAGATTACCAAACCTTCCAGAACTCTTTACGCGCACTGTATACGTGTAATAAGTAAGTGTATTTCCTTCTAGTCAAATAGACGAAATTAACATTTGAGAGATTTCAGCATCAAAAAGCAAATAAGACGTTGAGTATTTTGTCCGTAAATATTTCGAAATAAATTACAACTTATTTTGATACAAAGGAGTCGTCAATTCCAACATTCGAAGCAATTTCTTGTCGTTTAAAAAGTTTTTGTCTAGCGTCAGTGGGGGATGCATCGAGGCGTCGTAAATCCCTCAAGATATCGACTAGCGGTATCCAGAGCCGTTTGTTGCACTGTTATTCGCAATTATCTTGGTCGGTGGATCGAGGCACGCGTCCGGTGGGGCAAAATCGTAGCAGACCATCGAGGAAGGGATGATGCCAGCACAGAGGAGCTCTTTTCTCGAAAGACTGCGGGGGTGAGGCCTTACGAAGGGTCGAGGGTTGATGGTCCGGAGCACCCGCATTTTGCGCGTCACACGCGTCGCTGCGCGACTAGATTGTTTGCAGAGGCTCTCAAACGGGCTCTTCGCATATACATGCTTTTAAAAACAAACAAGCACCAATGCCATCATTTGCCTCCAGTGTCTTTCCAAGCGAGATAAGCCTTGATTTGCTTATGCACTATATTATAAAGATTTAACAGGGCGCCAAATGGAATAAATGGCTATTAAGCGATTTTCTTCCATTTACTCATTCCTTCTCCATTCCTCCAAATCTGGAGGAATTATGCTGTGTGGCGGTAACTTTCATATTTCCTACACAAGTTAAACTGCGTGAAAAATTTATATCGAATGTCTTCTATAAACGCATGTGAGGGAGAGGGGGTATACTCGGAAAATATTGCGAATACATTGCTTTACTAAAAGAGTTACATGTAACATATAAAAGCCTAATATACCTAACATATCAATAAAATAACATAAGCAGTCTTCTATTCCATTCCCAGTAAAAATTTTATTTACGAAAATTTACTCTCTAAGCCTGAATTTGGGCATTAGATTCATGATCCTATAAACCCCCTTTAAAAATGTTGTAGAAATATTTAAAAAATGTTCGTCATACATATTTGTCCGACTATTTGGAATTATGAAATATTCGAGATCAGCAACCAGAATAAAACAGCTGTGTCTTGCTCATTTTGCTTTCTTATTTTGGTAGAATACAATCATTGTTATTATTACCTACTATTACAGATAGATGTTCATGAAAAATCAGACAATATGATACAATCATGTGAAAGTAAAAAGTGGGATTCAACGTTCTGCGTAAAGCCGACATATTGTGTGTTGCTATTTTGCGAGTACCTTCCAAAGTTTATCGCCTGAGGATGTACAATATTGGGAATGTACAGTGAATTTTACGTCAATAATATTATTAAGTAGTAAAATTCTATTATTTTAATGTATTGGGCCGGGAATCATGATTCATGAAGCATCAACTCTAGAAAATATTCAAGTTATGAATTTACTCAACGATCCCGCACATTTTAAAGATAAAATATGTTGTTAATTATTCATATGGAAAGACGCGTGCACATAAGGATTTGTAATTATAAACTTTGCTATTTATAAGAAAATGCTAGATAATACGTAAAATGTTCAGAATTGTTGTATAACAAACAGAATTGTTGAAAAATACAAAGGATGTATTTTTTCGTGTATATTAAGTACATTGTTTCGCAGGATTCAAAAGGTAAGAGGTGCAATATTTGTAGATAGGAAATTATAAATGGATACATTTAAATTGTTTTAACTAAGTTCCGTCCTCGAGTGGAGCATTTGCGAAAGGAAGATACACTGTTCTCCAACTCCCGCCTAAGTAGCAAACATAACCTACTTTTGTCATGGTCTCAAGGGAGTTCTTTCTTTGACCATTTCATCTTCAATGTTAACAAATAATTGAAATAGAAAGAATATTCTTGCACCAATTGAAACTCAAACTGATGGAATGTCACAGTTAAAGGCTGTTTTATTATATAAACATATTTTCTTCTTTAAATTAAAAACTCCTCGTTTTTTAGTGTTTGTATATTGAACGTTAGCAGAAACCCTATTTAATACTTTTGATATAAATGAATGTATAATTAGTACAGAAGGTATCTTTGGTATACGGAAACAAACGAGGGTTGCTCATTTCTAAATGTCGAGAAAATTTGAATCTTATTATTACTTTATTTCCTTTTTTCTATTTGATGTATTTTTACTAAATTACTATTCTTCGTACGCATCTACTTTTTATGTTCGAAATTCAAGCTAAAGAAAAAAGCATTTAAAAAACATATTAATATTGGAGTACTAATCCCTAAATCGAAAAAATGCACAAACATCATTTTTCCCTAATATTACGCAAATGTTACATAAAAATGTTAAATAAAATACTATTGAGTTAAAAGAGAAAAGTCTAAAGGAAGCTTATTGATAGGTTAGAATAATACATATCTTCGTCTTATAATGGGTAAAAAAAAAATATTGCTATATTCCCCCAATACGTACAACGTGGTCCTTTATACGGATATAAGAATTCTCATTCTAGATAAATGACACTCTTCTCAGTGTACAATTCAAATTTTATGATAAAAATGTGAATTCATCTAATTTGATTGCCTTTTAATACTTTTATTAATACATTAAAAAATCACATATAATTTTTATTTTGCATTATTTACTATAAAAATGGAATTATTAAAAAGTGAAATAAGATGTTCTTAAATTCGAGAAACAAAGAAAAAGCAAAACTATCGAAGCAACAGATTTTCATAAAATCATAGGATTCGAGTACTAGACGTTTTGAATGCTGACACTTTTATCTTTCGATATATCGTTTTTTAATTCAGGTTTTAGCGGCACATCGGAATTTTTGGGAGACTTCAAAGATTTTCCTGCGCAGAGATACGCTTTTGAGGCACGTTCAATCACAATTACGACTTTTCCATGGGTAAAGTTCATATCACGTACGAATGTATTTTACGTATCCGAAAGTCGTGCTTACACAAATTTAGACTTAAAATATATCTTGTTTCTGTTTAATTTATATTTTTTAGGTGAATTGAGTATATCGACCGAGTCCGCTTAGTAGCCTCTTAAGGCTGGATCTGAATTCAACCGCTCAGAAATCATACAAATACATTACTTATGCTTTCCAGACTAACCTCATCGTTTTGCTAAAATTTGAACGAAAACGCTAAAGTACTGGTTTTTATTCAACGATATCTCCGAGACAAGAAAAATCGCACAAATTCGAAAGGGGGTTTTAACGGTAAGATTACCACTTTTAGGTGGTGCAACGAGATTTCCAAAAAAAAATGAACTCGCGAGGTAATATCCACAAAAATATAGCCAAAAACCGTGCTTTTTGCACTTTTAGGTTACGACATCTCGAAAACCTAGGGGGATGGAGGAATTTTGTGGTTGGATTTGGATTCAGCGCACTAAAAACACTTTAGAAAAGTATGGTCTGGTTCTTAGGTTATTCATTTTTTCAAACTTTGTCGGCCTGTGTTATTAACAATAATTATAAAATTAGGCGTTCACGGATATGTCATTTTTGTTAGCTCATCATGATAGGGAAGACCATTCCGTAGTATAGCCGAATAGCTGAGGACAATATCTGTGCATTAATTCATTTGCATTTTTCCGTTTCGTTTCAAAATCTTGCAGTGCAGCTTGTCCCGTTCTATAAATAGATGATTCTCTCTTATTTCAACAAATCCATAGATGAAATTAATTTCACAGATTTTTAACATTTGTCGATTTTAAGTATACAATTTTATATTGTTATATAGGTACATATAATATTTAATGAATATACAATCGTTACAGTTTCAACATCTATGTTTGTTATCTTCTATTATTACTGAATTTATTGAGATATTATTCATTAACTAATAATGATTTCAGTTTAAAATAATTCGTCTTCTTAAAAGATGTAGTATGGATTTAAGTGACTGCAAAAGATTTGCGAAGAACACAATTGGCCCGAACTTGAATTGGAGACATTTGCTAGAAAGAACCCCCATTCAGTGATAAATTAGAGGCTTTGGAATTGTACAAGGAGATCCGTATAACCGGGACTTCCCGTCAGTAGCTGTATAGTAATCAATCATACGAGGTACAGCAGAAAGGAACAATTAGTGTACCCAGTATCACAAAACACAAGCCGAGATTATTAGCCATTTGTTTAAATAATTAATTCCATACGTTTTTATTGATGTTAAAAATTTAAAAGTACTTAAAAATTTGAATGGTTTTTCGCGACATTAGAAATTCCAGAGCTAGTTTAGTATCCCGAGACTCATACTGATTTCATCCTTTTCTATCGTTGGTCCCTTCCAAATTTCACCCTATGTACAGTTTCACTCGGCCCCTCCATTGGAGGGAAAATCGTGTAGAAATGGCTCTTAATTACAGCTATGCCATTGAATTTACGAACCCTACGCTACACAACCAGCATGCCACGTGCACCGACGCCACAGAAGTGTTTTTCGTCCCCTCCCCAAATCAAACCGAGCACCCACTTTGGAACTTTTGAACAAATTCCTTCATGCACCTCAATTAATTACGAACGTCCATTTTTCAGTTCAAAATTAAATTTGAATGTAATTAATATTATACATTTCAAGCCAAATTCATTTAAAGACATATTAACATTTATGTTTAAATCTCGTTTTGAAAAATTAGCATTAGTTTTTAACACCTGATTAATCGCGAGTTTTAGTCAATCATACTTTTAATATTCAAATTAAACACACGATTAAAGCATGTGAATTTACGGGTTATATGTCATAACTTCAGTCACAAATTTTTTGATTAACTGGTTAAATCTGTAGGGGTACCATTTGATCTTGAGTTAAGATTTTACGGAACGTCTCTCATGGATATTGATTCAAGATATATGACCAGAATAAGGACAATAAGTTCAAATATATTAAGTTATGCATGGTGAGTATATTCACATCAAAGAAATAAGGAGCGTATGCAAATGTAAACATCAAAATACATTTTATATTATATTGATTTTGGTTACTATCTGTCACCATTTTATAAGAAATTATTAATTAATTATCAAAAGTATCCTAAATAACGCGTAACCACAAAAAATGCTATAAGTGCATAGTTAAAACCATATCCGTACAATACTGCGATTAGTCGAAAATGTGCATTTTTCTGGGTTTGCGATGTGCATTTTGTGTTCTTGAGTACGGGTTTCTGACTTCCTTATCGTGTACCCCATATCACGCAGTATCAGAATGTGCACAAGGAATTTTTCACACCACAGTGCTCATGTTTTGAACCGATAATAAATGTCCATCAGATTGCATTCCATCTATAGCTTTTAATTTTCCGGATTTGATAATAATTGAAAGTTCAATTTATATTTTTTACTTAAATTTGTAATCTTTTTCGTAAGATATTGATGAAAACAGGAGAAACTCGATGGTGGCCCCAACCGGGGCCTAGAATGTTTTACCCCTTTAAGATAACGTCAATCCCTAACCTAAAATATATTAATTAAACTGAAACTATATATATTTTTAAAACTAAATCTATTATATAATTCATAACAATTAAAAGGTTACTTGTAAAAATGACGAATTTTTTAAATCGCGCATTTATTCTTGCGAATTATAAAATAGATTTGAAAATTAGTATTGAAAATAAATGCAGTTTCTTTTTAATTTGAATATTTTATGTTAAGAAATGATGTTATCGACTCAGCCACTTTAGCCGCCCTTTCATTAGCCGTTAAAAATTTAGAAAGCCGGAAAAGGTTTTCTAACTTGGAAAAATGCAAATAAAGAAAAGATACTTATTGTCATTTTTCAAATGCACATGTATTTGATATATTTTTGCGAGTTCAGAAAAAATTTAGAGACATCGGATTTGAAATGAGTAAGAATATTCCGCTTTTCCATTGACGGCAGTAGTGCGCACTAAGTGTTTCTCTGTCTCATAATTAAACAAACGAAAAGGGTAAAGATAAACGCACACGTATTTTTCACACGTATATTTCTTTGAAGTAAGAAAGATAATAATAAGTTGAAAAATAATGTTAAATCTTAAATTTTAAAACAGTGCTAAATATAAACTGTTATTGCCGATGAAACTTAAAAATTTATGAATAAAATTTCAATATATTCTGCTGACATAAGTTCAACGTTATATTTTAGAATGCGCAGTTCGTAGCTTCCTTATAACGTACCAGTGATAATCCCTGAACTTACTGTTGGATGTTGAAGATTCGAAAAAATTTGGAGGAATATTGCGATTCAATTAATACTAAATGTCTGAGAACTTGTCAGAACCATTCCGGAACTTAATAAGAATATTAATTGTGAAGTTCAAAAAAAATTTGAAACAATTTAAAAAAGAAAAAATAATGTTTCATTCTACATCACGCAATTAATGTAATGAACTCCGCCGAAGATTTGAACCCGGGTCTGCTGCAGCACGATAATGTCACACTGCCTACACGAAATATTTCCAAAGAGTTCAGGGATTTTTACGTCCCTTGCGTATCATTCTCCTACGAATTTGAACTGGAGTATTTACTATCAACGGGTTTTAGAATGAATTTGCAAAATATATTTCGAGTTGTCAAATTATGCTGAAGCTTTTCGTATATATTTGCCAATAATCACGAGGTTTCCGTCAAACTTTTCTCAAATCCTCAATATCCGAACGAGTTCGGTGATTTTCACTGTATTCCCGTGTATATATTTCCCGTGCATTTACTACTTAATTAGGAATAGAGAAGCAATCGGGTCTATGGTCTCTTGACGCTAAATTTAGCGGATAATTATGCACATGTGCTGATACTATCCTAATCCATACAGCAGATTCAAACACTAATATACATATATGAATTTATAGTTATAAATTTTAATTTTTAACAACATGTAGGCAGTAATTCAATTTTCCACTCTGCTGTTATTATCATGGTTTAACAAGTCTTCAAAATTTTAGATGCTAGGGTTATAGAACGTTTGATAGGATTGTCTACGATATATTCCTTCGAATTACTCAAAGTAGCTACTTAATACAACTTTAAGTATCTTCCTATAAAGGCCGATAACATTAAATAATATAAGGGTCTTTGCATTGCCAATTCAAGAATGATTCCTGGCTGAGAATCCAATACGTTTTCTTATGATAAAATTATTAATTGGTAAGCAACAAACCTGTCGAATATTTTTAAATAGGAATAATTAACTAACCATTTATATATAAGCACAAGAGCTAATGTAACTTAATCTTTGCTTTTGTCCTTTAACTCGTTGAGTCGCGAATTTTTTTTTCATATAATTGACTCAAAGCTTGTTACTCCGGAGTTTTTCGGATCTTGAATTTCGGGATTACGAATCCATTGTCAGATTTTCGAAATTTAAAATCGCAGAATCAATACGGCGAACGAATACTCGAAATTTGATTTGCATGAAACTCGGCACTCAAGACTTCGGGGTCGCAGATTACAAATCTGTTGTCAAATATTCGAATTCAAGGTGATACATTCGAAATGGAGTTTGAAAATACCAAAAATAGTTGAAAAAATTAAATACTGAACCATTCAAGAACAAAGGTTTTTAATTTTGGAAATTCGTATTGAATCCATTTTGAATTTCGCGACCCCAAAAACGTATAAACTGTAAAATCCCAATGTACATTTATTTGGAATTGTTTACCGGATATTATCAATATTCAAAATAAAAGGAGAGTTCTTCTCGATGCAACGAAACCTTACAAAACTCTATCAATTTTCGTCCGTTTTCGTTTAACAAAAGTGCATTCCACTCTGCATTAAAGCTCCCTTAAAACATGAATCGGAAAAAAATTCTGCAAGATCGAATAATAACGAAAAATAGTCGTAAAAGTTGAAAAAAATTAGAAAAATAAAAAATGTGTCTACACATTCAACTCTAGTTTTATTTTAATTTCATCCAAATGAGGTATTGACAATCGCAAACGGATGTTTTACAACTTTCATATTAAACAAAATTTGAATAGGATAGAAATTAGAACAATTATTATTATTATTAAACAAGGTACAGATCTTTTTTCACGATACTTCAAATAATTGTTATATTAACGTTGAATAGAGTGATTAATCGAAACACTACGAAGAAACTCTATTTACATACATTTTGGACATTGTAGCAGTTAATTATCTGATCGCTTTTGTAGTTGTAGAACTATAAATGCTAGGTGGTTGCGGTTTGGTAAGTAGTAGTATAGTAAAATGTAACTAGTAATTAGTACATGTTGATAAAATAACCAAGATGCAATCAAATTAGAAAGACTCCAAATATGTCTGCTAATATTTTCTAAGGGATTCATTTTTATCATTTATGATAATTAGTTAGATGTATAAAATATCTAGTATAATAATTTTATACTGTTCTCAATTCTAAAGAAAAATAAAATCCTCTAATTTATTAGTGTTACCTAAAGTGGAGAAGGTTTCTGCTTTATTAAAATAAGTTTTGTAAAGTGGGGCCAACTTTTAGTGTATCCTTCAGGATTCTTCAATTTATGATATAATACTAAAACTTTTCCAATTTCCAGATTTTTTGTTTCTTGAAAGAGCTAGTTTCTATATTTAATTTAAAAATTAAAACTGGTTCTTCTGCTAGATCTTTCTGATAGATTTTTCAATTCAAGTTTTGCGCTCGACGTGAAGCTTTTAATATTGTAAAGTCACGCTTTACTCTCCCAATGGAGTTATTACTTTTGAATTTGAATTACTCGACTCACTTCACAGGCATTTTCTTTTGGATCTGGGTAGGTATTCACTTTATATTGATATCATGATATCAGTCCGAGTTGATTGCGATGGAAAGAGAAATTTTTCGTATTTGCATTATTAAATTAAGAAAACTAGATATTCTTTTTATTGTTATAATTTAATGAATTTTCCTCATTTTTTTATTCATTGGAATACTTATTTTAACTATCCACTATGCAGTCATTACAACAATCATAAAAACTCTACAAAAAAGTATAAATTAACCACACGTTCAGTTCATCATCTATTATTTTATCACCTTTACTATTTATTTATTTTTATATTTTAAAAAATGAAAAGCATCATAATAAGTTCTATAGTTTTAAAAGCAGTACAAAAATAATGTTACATTGTTATGTCCAGTACGGCTAAAATAGTCAATGATAAAGGTAATAAAAAAACGTGATAAATATTATGTATCAAAAGCGCATATTTTTTAGACGTGTATATTTCAAAAGCTAGAAATCATATTATGAATAACTATGAATTACCGTGACGTTATATGTTTGCTAATTTTTTGTTCCTCAGTTTGTGGGCTGATATAAAGCAATAGATAATATCAACATCAAACAGGAATTACAACTCTTCAGCAAAAATCTTCCACAAAGTCATATTATCGAGGAATGGTACTCATGCAGAAAATTGCACCAAAGACATTGTGGTATCAAGCATCCGGAACCGTTATATCCGAATCGTATTTCCGGAGTCATCTTGTCAGAGGCCGCAAATTACCTCTCCCTTTCAATTGTAGGTTTGTAGGGATTAGTTTCTTAGGAACAATGAATTCTATTTATCCAGTGTTTTGAAAACTCAATAGAGTAGTAGGATACATCTTCGGATGCGTCACATAAATAAATCAGTTTATAATGCGCAAAACATCAAATTTGCTTAGTTAACGGATTAATACGTGTCAAAATTCCACTACACCATTCGGGCTCTTGAACTGAGAAAGTAAGGATTATATTTTATTAAAATTGTATTTTTGCGTTATATTATATTAATTTTAATTTTATTTTAATGTTACAAAAAAAAAATTTAACTCATTTTACACAAATGGAGATATTTTTTATTCTGGATTAGGTAGCAGATTAAAGGATAACTAATATCTATTATCTTTTCTGACGTGTTCGCGCATAGTTATAATTTTATAATCTTCGATCATTTTAACACCACAATCCCCCTTCACTCACAAAATATTTCAGCTCCTCTCATTTTTGCTGGGGACAATTGTAATATTGAAAGATCGATAGCTTTTGGCACAGAGGAGAAGAGGAATAAATATCGGCGTAAAAATCGAGAGACGGATGAGACGGGCATTGGGTCTAGGGTACATAATCTAATAACACGTTTTTGTTGACTTGCACCGCATATCGTGCACGCGTCTTTCAATAACGGAGGGCGGCACCCTAGTTGGGGCATGACGGACGCTGCAGTTTGGTTAGATTTCGAAACTTTGCTTTACTACTTGGGAGTTGGCAGCTATTGTGTATTAGCTTCTATTCAACTTGGTAATCGAATCCTACCGAGATAGCGAACTTTCGCGGATATTCGCGGGGGATTTGTGGTTAACTTCCGGTGGTGAAGATATCCGTTTAATTTTCCTCTACTGCGATCCTGTTCTCCATGAAATTTATACCCTATTTACCTTTTTTAATTTTCAAGAAATAACATATATGCCCGTATGCATTTAATTTATGATGCAATTTTATTTCATCAAACAAATTTAAATAATTTACAACCCAAAACATTTCGAAAGCTGCAGCTTATTCCATTTAGTGATATGCAAATTTAAATCCATATTAAATGTTGGCTTTGTTGGTGTACGAGTAAAACAAAAAATATATAGTAAAAGTAATTACGAGATACCCATTTATAACACCGACCTCCAGCCAAACGAGTATTCGTACAGTATATACACGGTTGTATATAAAAGTAGTCAAGGTCTGCGTGTGTACAAACATTTCCGTTTATATGGAAATCATGGTTAGCTACGGTTTGTTCCACGCTTACTTTTAAAATTAAAATTTATATGCCAAAATTGAAATTCATTTAAAGAATAGGTACATGAGATTAATAATACATGTATAAAGTAACGTTTGAATACTTTGACCTCGTTTCCTGACAAGTGTGCATAGCCCTGTTTACTTTTTGCACTGTAAGTGTTTGAATAGGCCGCTGGCCAACTACGTGACATACTCTATAATCGAATTTCTCTTCAACATTGGAATTTGAATATAATATTATCTTGAATTATATTTGTTCATGTTGATAACTTTTAACAAAGTGTATATTGCATGAAGTAAAAATATTTTCAAGTCTAATATACATTTTTAAGGAGTAATTTTATTATTGGGATAATTAGCCGCTATTAAAATGCAATGTAATAAATACCAATATTTTGTCATGGACTTATTCTTAATCACTTAATAATCGCTTCTGTAAGCAACCGCTTTTTTGCTTATTAATAGTACACAGTATTACAATTACAGTTGAGAAACGACAATAATATTGAAACGGTTGGTTTTCAACAAGGTAAACTAACATTTTTATCTGGTTAGGACGGGAAATATCCAAAAGTGTATATTTTTAAGGAATTAAATTGAAAACATTAATTTTCATTCATTTCCCCCTCACTCCTCCACAGTTTGAGCTCCTGAATCCGTCGCTGATTTATCGCGATTGTTAGGCCTAAGTACGTTTGTGGGGTCGATGCGGTAGTGAAAAAGAAAGGGATTAAAAATATCTTTTACCATCTTATCTCCCTCTACCCTCGTCTGGCTGATGCTAAATTAAATATGAAATTATGCAGCTTATCTCTCTGTCGACTTGATAATATAGTGTTAATGAAAAATAAATTGAAAAAAGTACAGACAATTTCCCCAAAAATGTTGACTAGTGTCGGAGATTAACTTAACAAGTTACGCTATTAATGGAGGGTTTTCAATCCTCGTTTACTAATAGATAAATCCTCCTATTCCATTTTAACCATTATTGATTACGAAAGACTTTTAGAACATGTTTACTAAATAATTTTACATTTCTTTGATACATCTCTATTTCAATAAGTGGTAATGGTAAAATTACTTTCAATAAAACTTTGTTTGGAATCGAACACCTGGTTCGTGACAATTACTGATTAGTAAAAGAAGAGAAATAATTTATTAGTTGATGCACTAAAAATATTCTTCCCTGTACTTAAAATCAAATAATACAGCTCAAAAAAATTGTTACCCGTTTATATTGAATAATATCTGTACGGAAAATTTATTTATTAATTTTTGAGTCAAAGGGATACTTCACTTCACAGCCTGTAAAAATTAACTCTTGATGTTGCTGCAAAATGTATTTAATTGATAAGCTAAACACATGATATGCATTTATTAATGATATGTGTAGTTAAATAATATTTCCGTACTTTTATAATTTTTTTTTTGCACAAGTCTAAAAACTTACCGGTTTTCACTTGATATTTCAAGGTGGTCGAGCAATCAAGGAGAAGCTGCTGGAGTGTTACTCCCGTATCAGGAATTTCGAGATTGAGTAACCGCATCATGTCTTCTGGATGATGGAAATTTAGCACCTTTGCATTTCGGTCATTTGACGATTTTATGAAGTCCAGTAAAATGTCGACCACCTTCATAAGAAATTCTTTCGTAGCTGGATATCCTTCGACATTCTGCGGTAGGATATCTAGTAAAAACATGAATTATTTTTATTGTTGTTAATTCATAAAAATATTAATATAATTTACAATGATTGAATGTTGTTTAAGAAAATCATTAATTACGATGGTAAATATAATTGTAAATATATTTTAGTAAAACGAAATTCAGATCAGAATACAATATAAATTGACGTAATTTCTAAAAGTTTTTAAACACTGGATCTGATTGATGCATCGTATTGGCCAGAGATACAGGTCGTGTGCTTCTATAGCAGCAATCGAACTTTCTAATTGGACTACCGAGTTCACTACTAGCTATTTAAATGCCACAATACTACGATTGTAAACTTTCATGCACTACGTTCCTCACCATTCATCGATGCAATTGCAGATTTCAGAATGACTTCACCTCATCAAACAATTGAAAGTATAAAGTTAAATCGACACACTCTCACTTGTTTGGTGGAATGACATCATCCTATTTGTCCTCCGTAGTACTTTTTTCTTCATTGTTGCCGATAATTATGTCTTTCAGATAAGGATGACAAGATAAAATAAATGATGTTGAAATAAAAATGAACATTTCATAGAAAATTAAATAACAATATCAATATATTTTTAAATTGTTTCCTCCCAATACTACTTTTTATTAATCTGCTTCTGACTTCATTTTTGTGATATTATTAGATAATATAAATATATAGTAGCGTTTTGTAGAGATAAGTGTTTGGAAATTTTGATATTAACAATAATTGACCAATAACGTTCAAAAGAAGAGAATACACCTTTCTTCATATACGTATTTTTGCAGTTCTTATTCTTATTGAATACTGTGTACAATGTTATTATAATGTTTTACGGATTGCAATAATAAAATAGGCGAATAATGATTCTTACTGCTTTTCCTTCTGTGTATCCTAAGTGCCTTAGATTTATTATGATACTTAGATATATATGGTTATATGTCTATAACAAATGTTACATCTCTTTTATTACATCCAATTTATTGTAATAAATTAAAAAAAAAAAAATTTAAACTACTTAACATGCTTTGTGAATAGTGTGCGCTGAAAAATGCTATGTTGAAATACTTGCGGAGCACATATCGTAAAATCTGCAGTAGGCAAGGCAGTTAGCGGTCAGCCATACATAATACGAACTATCTAGTTTTAACATAGTTTTTTACTGTTCGATCAACAATAAACAGAATATTTTAAAAAATGATGGAAGTAAATGATACGTCCAACTGAATGTACACGGTTGACAGTTATTGAACAATGAATTTCGTTAATATATTACCAAATCTTATGAAACGTAATTATATCCTTCGTCGGTACAGACACTATCTTGTGTATCTTCGTAGTGTTATACGTAATATAAAGATGGGCATGTTCGAATAAATGATAATCACTACGGTTTCAATCCGGAAATTAATTACATATATTAGTATAAGATCGTTAAATAAATAAAATTTCGATTTCAATTTTCGTGTTCTATCGAGTTCTTTTAGGCATCAATAAGTTAGTAAATAATACTTAACTAATGTGTGTAGATTAAATTATTTTTATTTAGGAAACTGATAATGACAAGCTTACAACCGCAGATTTAAATTAAAGTGAATTTCAGGTTAGAATGCATATGAATAATAATACCTATTTTGATTTAACAATTATAATACGTGTAAGAAATGGAAACATATAGTCACACTTTATCTGATCAACATGATCACATATTCAATTCAAAATGTCACGTGAAATTGATTGAAACAGTCTCTACAATTGTAATGTTATTAATGTTTTTATTATATTTATAGGTTCCAGTCATAAGATTCTAGAGAAAGTAAATTGTTGCCAAATCAACAAGATTTAATTACTGATCTTTACTTTAATGAGTATATACAGTGCGACTAAATGCAATCTACTAATATCCAATTTGTAAGCAAAACCCCAACATTTTTTATAATATTTACCGCAGATGTTTGTTAATTTTAATATCATGAGTGGGCAACATAATCCATTATTTACTAAGCCATTATTATTACGTATGTACAGACTGGAAAATATCCAGTTGTGTAGCTAGGAATAATTAAAAAACTCGCTTATAATGTCGTATAAATTGCAAACTCATATTAGATAGCGTATACTTTCATTGTTTATTTTCACAGAAAGACTTTAAACAGTAAATTTACTTGAATTAATTTAATGATTACGAAGGAAACAAGAAATATTTTTATTTGATTATAAATATAAATATAGACAAACCGATTAGTTGGTCTTGAAACCAGGGTTGTAAGTATCTTAATTTTAAAAGATAATTAGAACTACTACTTTAATAATAAGATACCTACTAAACAATGTTCGTAGACGGTCTTACCATTAAGGACAACCACTTAAGTAGTAACGGCACTAGTAACAGAGTTTTGTCTCTATAGTAATAATCAAGTTAACATAAATAGATATGTAGGGTATAAATCTCTTAATGTCCGATAAAAAAATATTATTTAGAGAAAGTAATAATGTTAATTTTGAAAATAAATTGCACTGTTTTCATACCGAAAAATGAGCACCGACGATTTACAGAATTCTAGATGTGGACCGATGTCGACTGTGCATAGGTGTTAAATACGAGACTGATTTCATTCCGCCCTTTCATTATTTTATAGATTTGTTATTAGTCCTAGAGTCAAAGTTATTAAATTGACCATTTAGTTGCAATACGAATGTTTATATACTACGAGCTCAACATATCTTCAAGTTATTCTGAATACCTTACGCAATGTTTGAAAGTGTGGAATTAAATCGACATCGTATATATTTAAAATCAATGCGGATGCATACACTGATAGAAAACTGTAAACACACAAAATTACAAAAAAAATAATTAAATTAGCTATTTCTATATAGAAAACAAGATAACGATTTAATTTCGTTCGCAAAACAGCGATGGTAATATTTAGGTGTTAATAGGTGTAAATAATTATAAACTAAAGAAAAAAAATTCGACTGTATACAATAAATAATAAATAAATAAATTTTCGATAATGGTGTTTACCGGTAAATTTTTTCAGAAAAAGCTATAACTCCACGTGAATATTTCAATCCGCACGCGGAATTCTTTTGAACCTGTCGTTATTGTGCAAATTAATACCCACTACGACCTGCTTTATGCCAGACAACGATTAACGATGTATTGAAACCATTCCAATTTGAATAAAAATCAAATATATATTGAATATTTAAATCGCTTATTTTAAAATAAAGTCACGTTTTCATGATAAAAGACATCGCTCGCCATTTCCCATGCCCCATTTTCTCATTGCATTGAACATTTCATAAAACGAAAATATGCAAAGTGTCTTTATTTATAATGAAATATATCTGCGACATATTTTACCTCCCAATTAAATAATTTCATTTGTTCAATTAATTTTTTTCGTCTACTTCTTTAATTAATGTAGAACTAAACTTGCTTAAATAAAATGTTTTATATTATAAATTGTATGTTATTAATTTTCATAAAACAAGTAACATTACATGATTTATAAATGTCCTTCGTTCTTCTTCTGACTTTTTTGACTAAATTTATGCAGATTATAAGAAAACAAATTTATTAGTAATAATCCTACATTAACTATTGCATCAACAGAAGAAAAGCAAGTGTACCGCTATAATGTAAGGTTGCTATTCTGCCCAACTTAAATCATCGCAAGCTATGCAAACTCTAATATGAATATTTAAAAGTTATTAATTCTCGTTATGCTATACCTATTATATGATTTTGGAAATGGATAAGTTATTTTTGTGTACCATCGGTAAATGTTCAATATTTAAATGAATTAATATATCCGTAGAATTACTCGTCGTCAAACTCTTCTTGCAGTTCTTTAATTGACTTTCGGTCACCTTAATTTTGAATTAAATTTTATTAGTCGTATAGGAAAAGTTCAAAGTCGATAATAATAATAAATAACGTAAAAGATAGTAAAATAACTCTCGTTATGGAACCCTTAGCTGTCGGATAAGGGAAATCCCTAACTTCTTTCGCTGGGATCCGGTTAATCTCGTCCCATCAATCTAACGTTTGGATCCTGATATTCTGTGGTGTTACAGTTTTTCCAAAAGCAGATAAATTCACTTGTCAATCTTATTCTATTTAGTATTTTATCCCCGAGTTAACGACTGCTCAACATCAAATAAGTTTCATTTACCAACGTTATTTTCTAACCACTATTACAAATAACTGAAGTGGGCGGCTTAAGTATAATATGAAAACATTATACTATATAGTATTTAACCGTTTGAAATATATTATTTATATATATTATTTTATATAATTGTACTACAATATAATAACGAAGACAATATTGAAAATTAATTAGTTTTGTGAGAAAAAAATGTTTCATAAATATTTTAATTCATTATAATAATTTTTGAAAGACAGAAATATTTTTGTAAAAATAAAACTTATTTGAGAGCAATGCAATTAATACGAAAATTGTATTAACGTAGATTAGCAATGTCTTAAAATGTCCAATTAATTATATTACATTTTTGTATTTGTATATAATTGTGTATAAGTATAAGTATATGCGTGGATGTACAGTATAAACAATATTAAAGCGGGTATCAGGAATGTATTTTCCATGACGGAGAAGGTTAAAAAAATTAATTATACGCTCATTCATTGATTTTAATTCACCTTTGAAAGAATTTAATTTTATCCTTTTTAAAAGTTCGGTTATTATTTTTTGCATATACTTATTAACGGCGAACTATTTCCGAGATAATTATTTCATTCTGTGCCACGCGTGCGCAAATTGACATGAAGTATTGAATTTAGTTAGTTGGAGGTGGAAATCCCATCCCTCTATCCCCCCTCTAGATTTAAACTTTCCATCTCCAGGTTTCAGACCTCCCAGAAATAACAAAAAGATATTTTATTATAAAGCAAGATTTGTAGGCATATGAATTTATGTAAATTGGTGTCATTCCGTGTATGATAAAAATATTTCCATAAGTATTTATTTTTAGTAAAAGTTTTGTCCAAAGATATTTAATTAGATATAGTCTTTTAAATAATATTAGTATTTTTTTTTAATAAAATCCAAATTTAAATAAGTTTCATTATATCGGGATCTACTATTGATTTGGTTATATAATTTGGCATCCACGTGCATTTCGTAGTACGCATTTGTCGCTATAACCATCAATTCCATTTATTTTCAATCAATTCAATGTAAAGGAAAACTTCAAACTAGATCAACCTTTACCATTTCAATTATGGGATCAGAATTGGCACAGTTCAGAAACAACGATTCAGTTACGTCAATTTTACTATACACAGTATTATTGCAACCGAATTATCGCATTCCATTGCATAAGATTGAAGGATTATAAGTGTGTAAAACGATATAATTGAAACGCAACAAAACACGGGTCAGGTCGACACAATTCCTACCTTTTAACACTTTTTTCCGAATTATTATTCTACAAATTTACAAAATTATAATGGAATTACATAATAAAAACAATTATGCGCGTAATTCTAGTTTATATGCTGATTGTAGCTTAATTCTCCAACAGCATAAGAACGGACTTTGAGTAAGTATCAACTACCTTTGTTCACAAATTGATATTAAAGGGATTTCATTTAGTTGGACCTCTACAGATTTTAATGATTTCTTAGAAAGAGCTATACATAACAATTAATTATGTTAAGTATCAATAATGAAAATATTTACCCACTTTAAGTTCAGAATCTGGCGTATTTTTGCCGTTCATAGTAAGTCTATCTGCTTAGGAATAAAGTCGTTTATTTTTTAAGATTTTTTTTCTAATACAGCCTCATAATATGGAAATACGTACGTTTTTAATGTTCAAAAGAAATTACGTAACTATATAATGCTATTTTGATACATTAACTTCAAAAAACAGCTGTATGCTATGTAGTTGATTCACTTTTCTTCGAATCTTATACTGAAAATGATTTGCTTGTCAGAAAGAATGTTTATTTCAGTATAGCGTAACATACAATTTCGTAAGAGTAAATAAATTTAGTAATAGTTAAAACATCGTATACATTAAATAATACGGATTTCTCTAAATATTAAAACTGACCAAAAAGAGAATTTAAGATTTTCGAAACTAAATGATGTTATATTTAATCCCATAATTTCACCACCAACGCACCATGCAAGCAATTAAATTTAGTACAGTAATTTGTTTATACTTTTTCTTTGAAGTTTACTATTCCATTTGCAGCTTTGGGAAAATAATATTTACTATAAGAAACTTTACAAATACATATTTTTCTAATACAAATTATAACAAATTTTGTAATTTTTAGCATTGAACGCTGTAAAAATTCGATTTTGCGGACTGTATTTAGTCCGCACGGATTTTGTTTTTGACAGCGCAGACTTACACGTGATCCGTAAAATTTCATTTTATAGACTAAAAATACTATTATAATTTGTTTAATAAATTGTAAGTATTTAGTAAAATATCAAACGGTAGGGATTTCAGCATTATGGTATGCATAAAATATGAATCTTCATGATCATTTTTCAAAATATCGATTGAAAATGATAACATCGACCTCTTAGAAATCATGTTAAATTATAAAATATAAAGATCATACCGTTTATTACTATTCGTTGCAAATTCCGTATTGTCAAAATTGCATTTAATATGCGCCGAAGCTTTGTAATTGCACTAGCGTCAACATACTTGGCAAGCAGGATCGTGCCAGCCTTTGCAGGCATTCAAATGTCATTTTGACCATTCAAATACCCATTATCTACGTACTTCGAACGAATTTATA
The DNA here is from genome assembly GCA_030407085.1 of Trichopria drosophilae. Lineage (NCBI taxonomy): Eukaryota > Metazoa > Arthropoda > Insecta > Hymenoptera > Diapriidae > Trichopria > Trichopria drosophilae. Next base: position 66,188,105 of record CM059586.1, on the reverse strand, counting down.
CTTGCACGTTGATGTATGGGCAGAACTGAATATATGAGGTTTTCAAAAAAAGATCGTGACCTATCTTTCTTTGCTTGAACATACATATATAATCCTTCAACTAAAATTTGATTCCAAACGATTCGTAACTCAAGCTAATTCTACCCGTTACTTAAAATTGTGTTACTGTTCCCTTAAATGATCAAAAATAAAAAATAACGTTTACTGAACATATCATTTATTAAAAATAAAAAATAAAGTATACAGATCATTGAACAATCCAAATCGAAAAAATATTTAGGCCGCACACAAACTTGGTTTGGGTTTAACGTAAACCCGGAAAGTTTATAAAATGAGACTCTGAAATCGGCTTCGTGGCTCAGGTGGTTAACGCACTGGACTACGAAGTCGTAGGTCGTGAGTTCGATCCCCGTCTGGTGAACAATTTTTCGATTTCGTTTTCAAGCAGCAGCTCGCTGTTAGTAAGACGAGCCACGTTGTTTGTGTTTACGTTTCGAAAGTATTGTTTATCTGGCGGAAATCGACTCATGACCGCTGCTGTACTTGGTGTAGGTTTCTGCAGTCCTACATTTCATACACAAATGTGAAGTATGGCGCCATCTTTCTAAGTCGATCTGCAGCTCTCGCAAAAATATTACGATTTGACATCTACGGCAAAAATTCAGTAAAAAGGGGCGGTTCCGCCTGTTAATTAATTAATAAAAAAAAAAAAAAATAAAAAAATAAAAAATTTATATTATACTTAACACAACCCGGGTTTGTGCTCGATACAAACTTAGTTTATGCTGTGCTCAAACTTTTTTTAGATGTGCCCATTTACTTTGGGCTACTTACTTTGATCTATTCATATATGATGTGATATTTGCACTCCTGAAATGCAACGTTTTAGGAAATTTGATTTTATAAATTGATTGGAAAAGAAAAGTTATATCGACTACCTATTTTCTGCATCCAATGCTTTATCCGGTACCAAACGAGAACTGATTGATAAATAAGCATACAAATCATTTTATTGTACTAAGGATACTTAGACATATTTAGTAAACAGCGCGGTAAATTGTAAATAAAAATTTGATGAAAAAATAGAGTCGCAACTTGAGATTAGGTATTACAAACCTCAAAGGTCGGTTAATGGTTAAAAGATCGAGAATATGCTATGTTTTGCATTTCTTATGACTCTAACGTTACATTCTGAAGTAACGATTTTATGACGCTATAAAAATTCTTTTTATACATTATGTTTGAAGATAAAAAATGAGACTTTGCATCTTCATGCATAAGATATGCAAGTGTTTTAAATTGATATGATCAATTTGAAATATTCGGTTTTATATCTCCAAAAGAATTTGGTATTTTACGAGTAACTTTAAGAAAAGCTCTACTTATTAAATTGCCCGAATTTACGTTTTGCTAGTGTCTACAGTTACGTATATCTGCCCCCGCCCTCGATTTGACCTCATTTCAATTTGTCCCAGTTTTCAGATGACGTAAATTAGGAACATTTTTTAGAGTTTCCTCAATTTCTTCTAAAATTGAGAAAAACTATCATTTCAATTACTACAGATAAGTGTTTTTCTTACATTTACGAGCATAACTGAAACCAGGTTTACTGTAATACTGGAGGAGAGAAAAATGAACAGAAAGATGTGTAAAGTTTGAAACTAATTATATAATCGCAATAAGTTTGAAGTTATGTTAGTTATACCCAAATACATGATATTACCGTGTATTAAGTGTGTTTGCGTGGCATTAAATAAGAACAAAGTTTACATCTAGAGATAATCTGACCTATTATTTTTTGGCATTGCACACTTTTAGTAGCTATGAAGTTGGAAAATATCGATTTACGAAATCTCGAGTTGGCACGTTTATACTTAAAATTCATGAATATACGTTTTATGTTTGCAAACACGAATATATATAATGTTAGCAAACACGTTAGTTGGCCGTCCTGCGATTATGAGCCGTAATTGAAAACTAGACTGATTTCAATGGTTTAAGGTGGTTGTATGATTTCTATTGAATTATAAATTCAAAGAGTGAACATTCTTTTGAATCTGAATAAGTAATATGTACTGTTCATTACGCTATCATACATAAAGAATGATAGATGTAAATCGTCTATTATGTCTTGGATTTCTGACTCAGTATAAGGAGTATCAAAAAGTTTAGAGTTTTTTTTTAATTAAAAAATTCTTTAAAACATCGTAATTTAATTTTTCATCATTCATCTATTTGCAAATAACTGCATTGTGCAGACGAGTTTCTGACCTTATAAACAACAATTGATTTGTTTGTGCTAATTGCTGAACAAAAGAGCGTGAGCGATCTGTAAGCCTGAAAACCAACAAGCACATTTAAGGTAATTTAGACAAACTCACTATTCTATAAGCCGAGAAAGTGAATGCTGTTAAAAGCTTTATTCGTAGTCTGGTGAAGAAGCCGACAATAAAATAAAAAGTCAAAACAGGATAATCCTTCAATTGCATGAAGTCTGAACCTCTGAGTATCTTAAGTAAGTATAACAGTTGCGGAATGATAGGTTTTCTTTAAAATTCTTAAGAATGTCGATATCGATCCAACTAGCTAGGGAATATTTTGATTTCTTCAACACAACCGTAGAAAAATGAAATGTAGAAAAAAATCGTGGTCCTTTGCATATATTGTTGTATATGACTTCCGAATAATTAACATATTGATTTCAGTTAATTTAAGTAAACAATAATGTATAGATAAATTTAAGAAATACTATTTATACAAAGATTAAAAAGCATATTTATACCTAGTGCACGACCAATAAATACAATACAAACGTAACATTACCTTCTGCACGTAAACCTGGATGTTTTCGCCTGTAGTGCTCAGTATTGATATAGGCGAAAAGTATTATTAATGATAATCAAACCTGTGTTCTGTTAATGTTATAGTGGTCAGGTTTTTTTAAACTGAGAATTTGTTTGAAATATGATGTACAAATCTGCATTAAAATCTAATATTGTATCTAAATTGAGTCAAGATACGTATTTTAAATAAGTACACACCCCAATTCTTAAACTTTTTAGAGAACCAGTGCGCACATGTCATCCCCATCCCTGATTACTTAGTAGCTTGTTAACTTTTAAAGTATTGCTGCTTCTGCTGTATACATTACTATCGAAGTGTATCTCAAATTCGCAGAATGCTTTATGCGTTATCTTCCTCTCCAAGTCGCTAATTTGTAGAAAACCAAAGAGCAACTAAGGAAATAAAAAATTTTAAAATATCTTGAATCCCACTCTTCCGCCCTTTCATTCTGAACATAAAAAAATAAGTAGAAACGCCTATCCTTTCGAGAGATATTGCGTGTACAAAAAAGTGACAGATAGGTATTGGCGAACAGATAGACATACGGTTAAAATACTAATACTGTTCGTATTCAAAGTTTTCCGTCCTTAGAATAGTTTAATGTATACTTCATGCAAGTTTCATAAAATAATACTCGTATTCATCAATTTTTGCTTTTGAACGAGTTGAAGTGAATAATTTAATTGAATTACTGTTCTAAAGATTCATTTTTTCCATTTTCTGTAGAAAATGATTAATATATATCATGGAAAAACAAAGATATGAAATGGAATGTCTGATAAGATAATTAGAATTGAAATTTGTTTTTCGAACATCGACTTATGAGGCATCAAGAGCCAACTGAAATTTTCGGGAAAACTTTATTTGTGATTTTACTATCATATCTCCAACGTACATTTGTTTTAATGTATGTTACGACAAGCAAAGTATATTTTCAAGAGTTCTAAAACGTGACCAGATTTGGAAGAAACTTGACAAGTATCCGTGAAAGAGTATACGCGAATGGGATGAAGGCATTGCTGAGAAATATTATGAAGAGCAATGATTTCCAGATAAAAAAAATCGGTTTTAAAACCATTTATTTATCAAAAAATAAGTTTTAATACGAAAATGTTTTACTTACCGCAAGCATGACTTGTTGTTTTTATGATCGTGCCGAAACTGCTTTTAATTAAAATGATACCGATCATCTAACTTCAATGCATTTTAATTATGTTTGTTTAAAGTGTGATAATAGATCTATTGAGTCTACATTTTAATATGAAATGATGTCACGATTCAATTCTTATCGTCTTTTGACACATAGCGCATTGTAATCGCAAAAGTATAAAGACGAACCCTTCCTTTACTTATCCCCTGCGGTGTGTAATCTGTCTCATGCGAGTTTCTGCTCTCACACTTGGACAAATTGTAAATCCTCGATTAGTATGCACCCTTCAACGCTACCACCAAACCTCGTCAGAATTGCGTAATCACACAAACAGCTCATTAAATATTTAAAAACATAAACAGATTCAGTAATATTCTATCCAAAAGCGTATATTAATGTAATACAAATGAAAACCAGCCTTGAGGATTTCCGGTGAAATCCCTTTCCGAATGTACTATTTTGTAATTTTGTCACTGCCATTTTCAAAAACAATATTGAAATTTACGTATGTAACCCCGTATTAAGTGATACTTTGTTATGTTGCAAAACATCTACCTGATAAATTCAACGTTTTGGTAGTCGTCCGGAAAATAGTAAAAATAAATATTATTATACTTAGCTCAATCGTGTGTAATTAATTTTATTATTTTAATTTACATTTATTAATTAGTTAATCTGGTCATTTTCTGAAACAGAGCTGTTAGTGTGAACATAATAATTATCCTTAGTATTGATGTCTTTTGTTTTCGTCACCAATTTAAAAAAACTGTATTTAAAACATTTTCTCCTGGATCATTATTATGAAATTTGATGCTTTCTAGTAGAATTGTTAAAGATTTTTGATAACAAGCGACTTTTCCTATAGGAGATCATCTTTAGACGATAATATACAAAATTAATGCTGTTCATTGATCATCACTGTTCAATAACCTCTGACAGTTAACAAAAAATTATATATATCCCAATACAAAATTCATAAACATTCTCGTGACATAAATATTATAAATTTGTATATTTGAATTCTGAACAAAAATTGAAAAACTAATTGTAATTCTAATTTCCTATGATGAATCACTATGCGAAATTTAGTTCAGATTTTTAATGTTAAATGACAGTAACATTTATTCTCTATGTTTTACATGTGGTCCTAATCTGCATAATTAATTCATTTATTTTTATTTGGTATGTCAGAAAAAGTTTATTCAATTGCAAACATTTCGTGAACCTCATACATTCATTGAAATATTCCTTTTACTAAAAAGAGAACTGGTTGGGTCAGTCAACCGCTTAGTGCCCGCAGCTCCAGAAGAAAAATTGGTTGGGGCAACTAAGGAAGTAGATACACTTACCAATTGATTAGTTACTTCGACCCAGACTAAGTCTGGACGAAGTATTGAATTTGGTCACTTCGGGCAAAAAAATTTCTCTATAGTTTTTCATCAAATGTCGATGTTTCAGACCCTAAGGAACCCAAATCAACAATAAAAAAATTTGTGTCCGTGATCTTGTACGTACGTGCGTCCGTACGTCCCGTTTTTTTGTCTCGCGATAACTCGCGAACGGATAAGCCTCTTGACATAAATTTTTTTTTTAAAATACGCGTCTTGGCATAACTTAGATCTGATTAGATTTTGGCGCAGATCCATCCGTCCATTACTAAAAAAAATTAGCCCCAATTAAGTTACTTCATAGTTTTTTGCATTTATTTTGAAAAATACAAATTTTATTAAAAAATGTTTCAAACAAAAAAGATAGAGCGTGAAATTCTCTACAAAAAAGGTTGTATGCATTTTCTTCCTAAAGTCAACGAAAATGCCATAAAAACTGGTTTAAAATGCTTATGACTATTGTCTGAAAAAGTATTGAATTTGGTCACCTCGGTAAAAAAATTACCCTATAGTTTTCCATAAAATTTCGACGCTTAGACCCCCTACCCCCAGGGGTAGTTTTCGCCAGCCCCTCGGGCGCGGTGATCCCCTATGGACGCATAAGTTCTTTTACGCCCTTGATACGAAAATAACTATTTCGATATATATCTAAAATATGTCTTATAGTATCTAAAAGATATCCGTCAGAGACCTTTTCGACACTTTCAAGATATCTTTGAAGAATTATATGTATATATATTGTATATATAAGATCATAATGATACAGACAGTAATTAGTAAAACACTGTAAACATGTTATATGCATCGAATATTCTATTACAATGAAAGTGCTTGAAGTAATTGTTTTGCAACTTTTATTTATTAATACTTCGGCTGGCCTGTTGTCGGGGGCGAAGTTTTGAAAATGCTCATTTTCAATTTTCGTACATATAAGAAACACTATATTGTTGTAACACATCTATCGAAGCCACTTTGATCTAAATATGATTGGACCCCCAAATATCAATATAATTTTATAATATAATTGAAAGCTGTTAGTAAACAAACGAGTATTAAGGAATAGCCGACTACTGGGTCGAAGTTTCTGAGCGATCGAAGCGAGCGAGCCACGCTCTTGGCACCACGCCAACACTAGTTTTGTATTGCAATTAATTGGAGAGTTAACCAATTTATTTTTTAGTGCAACCATTACTTGTTGCCCAAAGCAATTAATCGTCTGAATCTGAGGGCACAAATCAGTTGGGTTCACCAACGAATCCTTCTTGTTCGGTGCACGAAAAATAAAATAAAGTATAGTTTCTCAAAATATTTTATAAAATTACTTCAAGAATGCACACGTATTACAGAAACTTAGATATTTGAGAATACATTTCTATATTTGTCTAATAGTCTACATTTGTATAAACATCATATTTCCAAACACTTAGTACAACAGTTTTATTTTCAAGACAATTAACAGATACTTCCTGCAAGATTCGATTTTCAATATAACTTATTTAGTTTGTTTCAATTAGTTGTCTTAATTTATAACATATTTCAGAAACGCTATCAGTGATAGTTAGTGATACCTATAATATACAATGAATCAACCACATTGATTTTTACCTTTTGTTCTTGGCACTCGAACAACTTGCATGGCATGGAAATTTTTTTAATACAGATTTCAATCACCACATCATTGATAAAACGTAGTTGCTTGAAATATTTTGATTATATTTACAAATCGCTTGGATTCGAAATTCGATCTATTATTATGTCTATTACAATCCTGCTAGCACATTTACTTACTTTGGATTTTGATAATTATTTTATCTTAATTTATATTTCTAAACATTCAATAACATTCATGCAATGGTCTGAAAATCATAACATTTATTAGATTTATTGCTTACCTGAATACTTCAGATTGCAGTGCTCCTTTGAGAGCGAGTACGTGTTGTCGGAACTCATGAGTCTGGTTGGTGAATGCGTTCGAGCGAAGTTCTGCAATATGAGAAAATAACGTATAAATTACTTAAATAATATTATTATTACGGTAATCATAAGAAGAGAAACATTAAACTATAAATTAACTATAAGGAGTTTTCTAGCCTCCGAAGCGTATCCTAAAACGAAACGTTAACGAAATTAATACAACGTTGAAATTTTCATGAGTAAAAATCGTTAAATGTCAAAAGATCATTTTGCGATAATTGGAATATTCAGGATGTTTTTTCAATATTGCAGGCATTCAAGCTATTTTTAATGAGGAAATTGGTTTATAAACACGATTGATTATTTTTAGTAATAAATATAAATGGATTCAGTGTAAAATAAAAAAGTACATGAAAACAACGATGATGCTTATAAAATCCCTGAGTGAAACAACTGTTTTTAAACGCGATAACTGTTGTATAATATGATAAAATTATAATATGGATTATGTGCTCTGATAATACTCAGCAAATTCTGCCTGAATAACACCATCAGTGGTATCAATTGAAGATTTTTTGTATGTATATTGGATTTTTTAATTTCTAGTAATTATAGCTTCCCTTACATTCTAAAGATTTGTATCGATACTCCTCATTTATATTAAAATAATAGCAACACGAATTTTTAGTGTGTTGATTAATTGTGCAGATATAATATACGCGTCAGCTGAAAAGGAAATTTTGTATATATTAAGTAATTACCCGAGTTGAAATTTCATAACATGTAACGCTTTCGTTAGGCCTGATCAGGGTCTTAATAGATGGAATGAAGTTACAATTCCGAATTCGGAGACATTTATATAATTCTCAGTTGTGAATTTCCATAAAGATTAAATCGCTACGCAATACGTGTAATTACATAGTTTTTGTAATGAATTTTCTAAAATGTAAAAAATTGTATATGTTCATGATGGTACCCTGAAAGGATTTGTAATAAAAATACGCCCGAGGTCGTGTAAAATTTATTTGAAGTGTAGTGCATACTAGCTGTTCAATTTGTCAAAATGGCGAGCAATACCATGATTTCGAGCATGGTCTTTTTCTTATAATTACAGTCGCTCACATCGATACTTTATTTAACTCAATTTTTGGATTTGAAACGATAAATGCTTTTTATTAACATCCTCTCTTGATCTCATATTTTTGTAGTGGAAATGTTACAATATGAAACACTCAACATAGATGTGAGTAACTTGCACAATATTTTTGACACATTGCAATGAAAATGAAAACTATCATGATCATATGGTAAACTGCAATAAATTGTATTGAAAAGTTTCCGACGGACTTTTCTTGCACTGTTAACCATTTGCACATATATATTATAGAGAATTTAGATAAGAATCATGCAAATCATTTAAAAAATACACGAGTAAACTCGTTAACACAGATTTTTAATTCATGCAATGTAAATTTCTCAATTACGTAAATGTCCCAATTTTAAAGGGGAGCAACAAATATATAATTTTAACATCAGCTCTGCGATGTTGGTACGTAGTACGGATTATTGCTATCTCACAGTAACGAAAGAGATACGTAGAAATCTATGATTATTATAACATAGATTGGAAATTGAATATTTCCGCTTCAACCTTTTATAATGGATACAAATACAATTGTATGTGTTAGTAACTCATAATGACATTCTAACGAATAGAGAACCGCTTATGGGAAAGTTCTAAAAGGAATGCTGCTTGAGCTTTTCCATGGTGAATACATGTAGACTATTTATTATTGTATATCTTCCCGAACACCACAATCCCGTTTCTGGATGTCCTCATGAGCTCCTGAGCAGTTCCCGAGGACCAAAAGCGGACATTTCGACGTCCTCGGGAGCTCCTCAGGACATCCCAGGACGAATTGTGTTGTTTGGGTTAGTACTAATTTGGGTTAGTGTCATAGCGAAGAAATTTAATGTTTCTACATGAAATTTTCTATGCATTACTACAATCCAGAACTTTCCCTTAAAGATCTCTGAGGAATAACACATATGCAAGAAAGAATATAGTGAAAAATGTGGGAGATGAGATGGCCTTACATATAAGTAATCCTTGATCGCTGTGATCTTAGTGCCCATCATTTGTACATTGTCCATGACTGCAGTGCCCCGCGCCTCAGATCCTACAACAGTCAATAATAATAGTTCCTCTTCAGTCTCTTTGCCGTTATATTTTTAACAGGATTGAGAAGTAACAAGGCACACCGATGGAGCACGGCAGAGTGAGCGATCAAGGAAATGATAAATCTACATTTGTGACTAATATCATGCAGTATAGTTTTTTGCAGAAATTAAAATTGGCTATATGATTTCACTGTTGATATTAATTCCCATTGAATTTAAATAAATAAACATATTCCTGATTTTTGAATGTCGCACTGATTTTCTTTAACATTTAAACTCACTTAAATATTATTCACATGATTTTTATTTGGTATGCTTGCTGCAAAAAATTATAATACTAAATTATAACATCAATACAGTTTCGTTTTTGTGAAAAATGGTGATGCTATGATACTACCTTTATTAGTAAATGGAATCATTTGTTGTACTTGGTTTTCAAATATATGAAGGCATTTTATAAACCTTGTATAATTCTACGCACAGCTGATATAGGTAAATAGTTATTGTGAAATGCAATATTTTTCAGATAATCATCACAACATAACATTGTTACCTACTATAGAATTATTCGTCTCAACAGAACTTCCAGTAATGATTTTATCAATTCGTATCAAGTATTCAATAATGTAATACGCGTTATATTAGATTGGGTATCAACATTTATGGCAAATTTCGTTTTCTCTCCCCTTTTAGAAAGTTAAATACAAACTTGTTTACGACACGTTAATATTTGTTAAACATAAAAAGAAATGTTTATTTTGTAACTTTCGATAACTATGGTGTACATTTTTTATGCATGTTTTGTACGATTTTCAAGGAGGACAATAAAAACTCAGATTTGCGCTCCATTTTCCAACAAATATTCGCCATAGTAATATCTGCTCGGGTCAGAGGTTGGGGCGCTGCCTGTAGTCAGTCGGGAACTATAGCGGTGACCTCTCCCGAATTACGTCAATATTACATCCGCCCTATTTTTTAGTGGTTGGAGTATTTTCAGTACCTTGAATAATAAGTTTTTAAGCCTTTTTTGATCGAGATATTAATTTAATAAAGATTAAATAAGATCGAAAGGATATAAATTTGAAAGACAACTAAACAATTTCTCCGTTATAAAACTCTGGCAAGAACCTTAATGCATGCAAATAGTTATGACGTATCATTTTAAACCCAGGAAACCCTACATCATAATGGGTTTTATTATCACAAAATCCACCGTTATGAAATACGTATAAAACTTACCTCGAATTATGCGTTAGAGGTTTTTTCAGTTTGATATTATTCAATTGCAGTTTTTTGTGTATAATTGATTGAACTTGCTGTTTTGTGGACGACGTTTGAAAAGATTATTGTACAATGCATTTATACCTCCTTTATATTACGTGTGTATCAGAAAAGAGTGTATTCATCAAATTTGAAACATTATACTAATGGAGCGAAATTTTCGTTTAAAGTAGTATATTCAAATCTATCAATGAACGTATATAATTTTCTATTTTTCTTGTTCTAAAGATATTTCTGCTAACTACGCGGTGCGAAAAATAATTTTTGTTATTATAGTAGAACTTCACTTTATTGTCCTTCACTTTGTTAGCGCCTTCACATGATTAGCGAGATTCCCTTCACGTATTTAGCGCAGGCAAGGTTAGTTCTTCATCTCTCTTTCGTAATTCAATCGTCGTGCCTACAGTGATACGCGATATGGTTGGATGGTGTGCAAGAAACAATGCGCATTTGTCGGACATCAAATTGAAAGGCAAAACCCCGAGTGTGACAATAAAGTGAAGATCTACTGTAATTTACTAGGGTACTTTTGATTTCACTTAACAGTTTTCGACTTTATACGTGTATATATCAACGAATTTAATACAATTATACTAAACGAAATCGAATTAAGACACATATGATGGGTTCCAATGCAATTCTTCGATTTATTTAAGATATTTTGAAATTATATGGACAGTAGTTTTTAAAAAAAATTTATATAAATCTTCTTTTCCGTATAATGTTTCCGTAAGTGTATTTTGTTGAAAAAAATTATGTTTCTTGGATAACGAAAATAATTAAACTTGGTTACAAAATAAAACCATATAAACGAACGTTTCGACCTATTTATTTTTGGTCCTCTTCAGATAAAACTAAAATATTACAAAATATTATTTTAATGATGACATATAATAATTATCTTTTAAGTCAGAAAGGGATCAGTCTTAAACAAATATTTTTTGTTTAAAAATTATGAATTTATTCTCCTTACCTTGTGTAAAAAAGTTTTCTTCTTCTGTTTTTCATAAAATCATTAAAATAAATAAATAAAACATATATTTTTTACATCACATTGGTTGAGTCCATCTAAAATTAAAAAAAATAAAAATTATAAGTTTTAAGAAAAAACTTAGTAAGGTGAATAAAAGAGCACTTAAACACGAACATTTAACCGGAAAGAGGGATATACACAGACTGATCGCTCTTTGAATTTAACAACGATTTACAAAATATAAATAAGGTTATAAATACATAAAAGGAAAAAAAAGTTTAAATTCAAAATTGCTTTTATAAATAAAGCAATTTTGAATTTTCACATTAATTCAAAATAGTCATCCGGTAATAATGATTTTTCAAATCTTATGTTCACTGCGTTATTATTAATTTTAATGAAATAATTTTCAATATGTTTTCTTTTGTTATTGTTGTGTTCAGTAGCTAAGATTTTAATATTGTTATAATCGAAATCATGTGCTGTATTAATTCTATGTATAGTTAATCCCGTAAATTTTGTTTGATCGCCCAAAATGTTCTTTTTATGTTCATAAATTCGTTTTTTAAGTAATCTTCCTGTTTGTCCAATATATACACAATTACAATGTTTACATTTAATTTCATAAACTTCATCGTTTAAATCACATTTGTTCAATTTGTCTTTAAACGGTTTTATTCCTCCGATATTAATGTTGTAGGGTTTATGTACTATTCTAATATTCTGTTCTTTAAGAATCTTTTTAATATCTTCAGAAATGCCTTTGATATAAGGAAGGCTAATAGTTTTTGTATAATAATTATTAACATTATTTTTTTCTAAAGTATCATAAGATTTATGTACACGTTTTTTAATACAGTCCTTAATGATATAATTGGGATATCCATTATCACAAAGAATTTGTTTAGCAATCTTGATGTTCATTTTTCTAAATTGTGTCGCATAATAAAATAGCTCTATCAATAATTCCATATGCTGTACCTAATTTATAACATACAGGATGATATGAAAAGAAATTTAAATATCTGCCAGAGAAAGTTTTTTTATGATACCAATCAGTTATTATTTTACCATTTTCATTAATCATTAAAATATCTAAAAAATTAAGTTTATGATCATTTTCTAATTCTAGAGTAAAAGAAATTCTATTATTATGTCCTTTAATTTTATTTAAACTATTGAAAATATTTAGAATGTTGTCAATAAAATCATTAGGTATAGAAGTAAAAATATCGTCAACATATCTGTAATAGAAAGGTAATTTGAAAGGTATTTTTTATATAAGAATATCTTCAATAAAATCCATGGTGATATTCGAAACAATAGGAGATAATGGAGAACCCATAGGTACACCATAAACCTGTTTATAAATGTTATTTTGAAATTTAAAATATGTGGAATTTAGTATTAAATTTAGACCTTCGAAAAAAGCATCTTTAGGTAAATTGGTAAAATTAGTAATTTCGGACCATTTAGTTCTTAAAATATAATTGAATGATCAAACGTTTTGATCAAAATTATATGAAAAGTCTCGTTCGAAGATGATAATTATTGTAGTCATGCTTGTCTTGCCAAAATTCACAACGTTTAATGTTTAGATTTAAACTATTTTGGCGCCTTTCGCCATGTTATCCCTTGCGTGACACTCCACTAACTTCATATTGTTTTGTTTGATAAATATGTTGAATTATCACTATTTGTCCAGAAGATGATAACGGGTACACACAAAATTTTCTATTTATTTATTTATTTATTTATTAGGGGAAGGGAGGGATATTATCATCTTCGAACGAGACTTTTCATATAATTTTGATCAAACGAGCCCACCTTCGGTGGGCTCGTTTGATCATTCAATTATAATAAAATTAAAAAAATAAAAAAAAAATTATATTGCAAGTCTCGTTCTCAATGATAATTATTGTAGTGTTTTAGAGTATGTGATAATTCATAACAGAAAATTTATAATATTGCTTAAACATTTTATTGAACTTGAAGCTTATGGAATAATTACAAGGAATAGCGTTGAAATGAAAACTATTACTTCAATATCGCCCGTGCGAATTGGTCATTGGTTGATTGGATGGGTCTATTATAAAACTTACAGAAAGTCTGCGATCTTGGTGACCAACCAGCAGTACGTCTTATAGTGTCGATATCCACTCCTCGCTTATGAGCAGCAGATACCGACGCATGTCTTGTACTGTATGCCGTAAATTGGTTCATATCAATACCTGCTTTAACTAATAAATTCTTTACCCAATGGCCAATTGTCTGTGCGCTTACAGCTTCAAACGGTTTCACCGTCGCAATAAATAAATTTTTTAGTTTTTTGGCTCCGCAAACCTTTGGTTATTTCAAGATATTCTAACACTAAAGAAGCCACACACAAACCGGGTTTTTGTTTGAAAAAGGGTAGGATCAAGTCAGGGTTGTTAGATCCTACTCTTGAAGTCTTGATAAGATCGGTGATTTTGATACTAATGCCAGATTCAGATCTGAAAATATTATCGACATTGATTAAAGACAATGTCTGAAGTCTCTGAGCAGTCGTCAGCGCTAATAGTGTAACCACTTTTTCACTGGCTTCTTTTAATTTTAACTCCTTAAGGGTTTTAAGATTTTCCAAATAACGCATATACAGGCGTAATGTCCCACGTTGTCGAGTATCTTGGTTTCGTTAGATTTTCTTTAAATACACCTTTCATGAAACGAGATATTGGACCATCTAAATTTATATTATCATCTGAGATCAAGGAAATAGCTGCCCGGGAAGTGTTTAAAGTACCATACTTTTGACCATCTTTCAATCTTAAATTAAGGAAATCAATGATGTCCGATGTCTTTGGATTGAAGGTATCTACATTTTTCATGTGAGTATAGTTCCACCACTGTTTGAGCTGACATTCATATTGCTTGAGCGTTGTTGATGCAATGGAATTGACTAATATATCAACAGAATCTTCATTAATTCCTTTTCTCAAATAAGCTGACCTGATAACTTTCCTACCACCAATGAAAGGTGGGATGATAATGGATGGCTCTCGTTGCTACAAGGAGATATTAATAAATATTTGTCAGGATGAAACGTAATTGGAGATCGGGTAAGAAGAGAGGTAAATAATGGGTACCATGGCTGTGTGGGCCAAAATGGTACCACCAGTACCCCTTCTGATTTTTCATTGATAATTTTTCTTAAGGTTTGTAGAATAAGTGCGAATGGAGGAAAAGCGTAAAAACGTTCATCCTTCCAAGAGACTGTGAATGCATCTACTAATTCAGCTTGAGGGTCAGGGAAACGAGAATAAAATTTTTTACATTTATTATTTAATCGAGATGCGAATAAATCAACTGTAAACGGTCCAAAAGTTTCCTCAATTTGCTTAAAATAGAATTGAGAAATTTCCCATTCTGTATCTATGTTAGTAATACGAGATGCTCTGTCTGCTTCGACATTTTCTGCTGAACGAATATACGAGGCTTTCACCCACAATTTCCTCTCTTCGCACCAACTCCAAATTTTTCTCGATAATTCACTCAGATGAGGGTACTGTACACCTCCAGATCGATTAACATAAGCTATTGCAGTAGAACTATCCAAACGCAACAATAATTCGCATTCAAATAAGTTTGAAGCAAAACATTTAAGTGCGAAAAAAGCAGCTAATAACTCGAGATAATTTATATGATTTTTCTTCTCTTCCTCGTTCCAAAATCCGTGGGAACTTATATTATTACAATGACAGCCCCAGCCTGTCCGAGACGAATCAGAAAATATTTCCATAACAAATTTATTAATTCTTATTGGATTTGAACCAATGGCTGCATTTTTTATCCACCAATCTAAATCTTCAATCATATTATTATTTATATACATCTTTCCCTCATAATTTCCACCATTAAATTTTAGCATTAAAAACTTTTGTCTCTCTAGTCTCTTGCAGTGAATAAAACTGTAAGCAACAGCAGGACAAGCTGCTGTTAAAACTCCTAGAAATGATGCAAATGTACGAATTTTAAAAGCAACGCCTAGCTTGAATTCACCTGCCATTTCTATTATTTGTTTTTTCTTTTTATCAGGCAATTTTAAAGAATAGTCTATAGAATTAATAATGAAACCAAGATATTTACATGATTGACTAGCGATCAAGGAACTCTTCTCGAAATTTATAATGAAACCTAATTGTTCGAGAAATAATATAGTATCTTTTAAATTATTCTCACACATGCTTTTTGATTTATTTATAAATCAAAAAAAAGGATATCTAAATAAAGGATCACCGTCATTCCTTTCAGTCTTAATTCATTAGCAATGGGTTTCATTATCTTAGTAAAAACATAAGGACTTGTGGTTAGCCCAAATGGCAGGCAGCAGAACTGATATAGTTTACCGCAAAATTCGAGTCTAAGAAATTTTTTGTGATCTTCATGAATGGGTACTACGAAATACGCATCTTTCAGGTCTATCGTGCCCATGTAATCTCCCATTGATAGAAGATTTAAAGCAGATTTTATGTCTTCCAATTTGAAATGAGGAGAATTAATAAATTTATTCAGGGCTTTCAAATTGAAAATAAAGCGATTACTCCCATCAGATTTTGAAATTAAGAAATATGATGAAATAAATTCACCTTCTTCATGTAAACACTCTTCAATAGCTCCTAATGATAATAATTTATCAATTTCGTATTGAAATTCCATTAATTCAATCGACGAAAAATTTCTACATTTAGGAGGAGCTTTTTGAAATGGAATTTCAGAAAAAGGGAGACGATATCCTTTTACATAACTTAAAATATATTTATCAGAACTTAATTTTTTCCAATTTTTTAAGTAAAAACGTAAGCGTCCCGCTGGCTTATCTACCTGTTTTTTGACACAACGAAACAATATGAAGTTAGTGGAGTGTCACGCAAGGGATAACATGGCGAAAGGCGCCAAAATAGTTTAAATTTAAACATTAAACGTTGTGAATTTTGGCAAGACAAGCATGACTACAATAATTATCATTGAGAACGAGACTTGCAATATAATTGATTAAATTGATAGACACATTAGTAAAAAGTGAAACGACATCTAATGAGATTAGAATAAAGTTGTTATGGACAGTAGTTGCAGTAATCTGCAACTTTGCATGAGATAATGGAATTTAAATTACCACAAAGTTTTCACCATCAACAAATTTACGGAATCTGCACGAGAAATGGCGTTAGATTTAAAAACCCTTCTGTATGGCAAAATCTATCTCAAAATCTACGTAATTCACAATGAAGTTAATTAGAAATTTACGTTATGGTACTCTGTTATAAAAGTTAAATTTTAATTATTTGACATATCAGATGAAGAATAAACGGTTTATATTTTATACTTGTTTCATTATTATACTTTATCTATTCTTTAGTTTTACCAGAAAAGAATTATTATGTGGAATGTTAAAAGAATGTGATCGCTGTTCAGTTGGGTTTTACACCATTTACTAAATTCTTAGTTTTTAATCAAGAACTCTTTTCCATTCTTCCAGCAAGTTTGAAAGACACCTGACGACGGTTAAAAATTCCAAGCTTCTCGCGAGAGGAGGGTGAAGTGACAACTTAGCTACTGCTTTTAGCCATTTCGTTTAAAATCCACCCGATCCTGAAACTCTCTTATAGCCTGAGAGAATTTTACTACTTTCGATGGTTAAGTTTCGTTGTGAGACATTTTATCGAACCGCAGCTTTCAAACTAAATATCTCACATAAAAATTAATTTAAAAATAAAAGCTGTCAATTATGACATTTTTCATTGATTTATTATTTATCACATTCTTTACACATTAACTTTCATCTGGATGTTTAATGTTACGTTTGCAATGCCTATTGTACGAATAAATCCTTCCGTGTGTGCTAATGTGGGATCATATTGTTTTGTGTTTGTCGGCGATTTCGCATCTGATTAAACAGGTTCATCATGTTTTGCTGTGTAACAATTGAGGCATGAGCATGCGCACATCGGTCAAACATCCCTGGACGTATACGGGTTCATTGATCGTGCTAAAAGCAGCTTCTTGATATCGAATTTTGCAATATTGCTTCTCAAAGCATTGAGATTCAGTCAACTTGATATTTATAACCTCTGATATTTAACTGATTATTTTTATTTCTGCGATTTTGACCAATCAGCGACTTGCGTCAACTTCATATCGAGTGCTATTTTGATTTCTTCCCTGCCAGCAGGGCTATTGGCAACCGATAATACCCCTCTAGCCTATCAATTATATTTCAACTATTTAATAGAAATTTTTAAAAAGGCCAGATGATGTAAGGTCACAATTATCGCTCGTCTATTGTGCTAAAATAGCGATATGAAAAATAATCCACTGAATACCAATCGACTTTCGAAATTAATTGTATATATACGATCGAGCTGCGCGCTCGGGATATTTTCACAATTCTTAATCCTCTCGTTAATTAATTAATTAATTAACACAACGAAGCAATCGGGAAATATTTAACGATTTCGAAGGTCTTGTAGTATTACACCTGAATATATTATTTAAGTTCTCAGAGATCAAAAATGTAAACTGGAGAAAGAAACAACATATTTCAAATATACAAATGAGAAAGCTCAACGTCATGGCTAACAACTATTTTCTTATCAAGCACGTTTTATATTCTGTTCTTTTATGTTAATTTTTTTTTATAAATAGTGAAGTTTCAATAGACTAGTGAGCTAAGATTATCTCGACCTTAATGTAACAATTTACAATAATAGTGCGACTTCGAGTGTAAGCTAGAAAAAACTGTTTCAGTTACATAGTAAAATATTTCATAAGATTCTATGAACCATTACACGGAAAAAAGACTTGGCTATCCTACTAGTTTGTTACCAATTATTACACTGGTCGCCAAAATTCGGTCATAAAAAGCTTCGGAGATGAAATAATCTAATCTTTGTCAATTTTAGGTCGCTTAATCCGAATCCGGTAGTCAGAATATTTGATTAACTCTGGTTTCCAATAAATATGGGGCCAAAGTTGCAAAAAGAGTCATTTTACATCGTCATCTACACCTAACGACTTATTTGTTGGGTCAGCTAACTCTCCTGACCATCTTGCATATGGAAAAAACTGTACCAGTATCAAAGAGACGTGCTGATTTACGTCAAATTATGTCTAAATTAGACATCTGTCTGGATGATTTAGGCATATGTAAGTCTGGCACAGCTTTAGCGCAGCTTTGTTTTGAAGAAATAATTGGAAATTCCTAGAAGAAGTTGATCTATAAATCCGATTAATTGATTTATTTACCAATGAACTTTGTTCATTATTCTGATTTACATTTAGAATTTACGATCTGCAGCTTCTTGAAATAGTTGGGATGATCAATTTATTCGTTCCTGCAGCCAAGTCATATTTTTCCGTTGCAATGGAGGAATCTAACTAGTGGTATCTAATCTTTATTAACTTAACATTGCTAATTTATCCTTTGAAAGGATAAAACTAGGAAATTAATTATTGTTAAATATACATGGAAAATTTAAGGTTTATGACATTGTTCATGACTTATTCAGGGACTACAGTATATAAGTACATAATAAACCGTGTGTCACATTTTTGTAAAATAGGAAATATTAAAGTATTATAGGTAAAATAGTGCTCAACAGAAAATGTGTAGCTAGCAAATAAAATTGTAAGGAATTCAAGCATATCGCGGTCTGAGACATCCAGAACATGTTATAACTGTAGACGATACGTGTTTGTTCTGTAGCGTAGATAAGAAGATGATGTTATTTTTAAATATATTCACGTGCGCAGTAAAGCTGTAAATAATTTATAGCATAATTTAATACATATAATAAATGTCCATTAGTTATTAGAGATTAATCATACTGGCTATAAACGAATACACCATTATTACGAGACTATACCAATCATTAAAAAAAAGAAGGCAAAACAACAATATTGATAACAATATGCGCGAAAAGACATTTTTTGCTACAAAAAATGTATGTCCAGTGTTAAAAAAGCGTATAAAACGCATTCTTTTCGAATGCAACTACTGTACAGCTGAGCGTGAAATTCAGAACAAAGTTAAATTACTGTTTTTGCGCATAACATAGTCATATATTTCACGTGTTGTTTTTATCTCCGATTTCCTTTATTCAAACATTTTTTTAATTTACAGTCATATTCTCTAAACCTCCAATTATTTTTATCAAATAATTTATAAGGAGCCCATGTAGAAAAATTGACTGGGGCCCAGCTGAGCCACAGCAATCTGTCTTGTAACTTTCCAATAGATGCCAAATCGGGAAGAACGTAACTGAGGCTAGTAATTAGTATTTTATGAAATAATCTATACGTGTAGCGATATTAGAAAAACTGCAAACATTTTTTACATTTAATTTCGTAAAATATTTGATAGGAATTGTTTATGTGCAAGCAACTTTTCAGCATGGGTAGTTTGCGGGAAACCCAGTCAAGTCCTGCGAGGCAGTCTTCCAATTTATGGTTCAAAAAATTACATTTTTTAAAATACATTGGTTTAAACTGCATTTTTACATTGTATTAATTATATTTGTTTATTTATTTATATATTTCAAATTTCTTTAAATGGGCCGCCCGCATTGGGCCAGACAAGTATATAGTTCAACTATATGCATATGTTTTTGTCTTTCTCATTTCTCATGAGAAATTCCACATGGAAGATACAAAATTCTTACTAAATTGATTGATCTAATGGTATTGACATAAGTATGAAGTGGATTTATAATTTTTAAGGTACTTTATTTCTAAAATGAAATGTAAAATGTGCATTCTGCATGCATACATTTGAAAAAATTTGTCATCACTTCAATAATAATATCTGGGGTAATAAAAAAAATGCAATATGTATTCTTGCTTAGCATCAATTAGATTAAATAAATAGATTCAGATCAGAAATCAAAACAGTTTAAAATTGCGTTAATCCCGGTTTGACTTGAATAGAAACATGGTGCTGACTAATCCTGTCGAGTTAACATAGTTAGTGTTATATTACATAGTCCATTCACATTCTCAATGCAAGCATGATAACCTAATCGTTTTCATAATTCGGTAAATTACTCAAGTGTGAAGAATACTGTGACTAAAATCCATGTGAATTTTTCGAGGAGAATTACCATTAGACATTGACCTTGTTGCCCTTATAGTGCACTCGAGAGTATTTGTTTTGTAACGATGAAATGAGCTTTCGTTCTCCGATCTTAAGACTTATCAGACCTATGCGTTCTGCTTTTGAAGTGTGTTTCATGTAACTCGGACTATCCATTGTTATTCCTAATTTTTAATTTTTTCGAAAAAAAAAGGTTTTTACTATTCCACATATGTATGTGCCCATTTTAATAGTTATATAAATATGTTGAAAAGGTAAAAAAAGTATCTTTTTAAAGTGACGGTTAAAAATAAATCAGTAGGATCAATTGGTAGTAAAAATAAATCGATAGTAGCTTATAATGAAAGTATTGCTTAAAACAAAGGTAGTGCCTAATATGGTCTATATTCACATAACGCATAAGATTTACAATAAGGTTACAATCGAGTTATAGATCTCAACTCGATCTGGGTCCAGTGATTATTAGATTTTAGACCGTCCAGATTCATGTTAGATAGGTCGACCGCATTAAGAATCCAAGAAAGTTACGCTACACGGAAAAAAGGATTTGTTGCCGAAAAACTAACCGCTTCCCGAGCGGAAATTTATTCAGGCAGCCTAAAAGTTATCAACATAAATAGTCAAGATTCACTCGCAATAATTTCGGTAACGGTAATATATTTTCCATCCAATATGCAGGCGATCCAATAAGCAGAACGCAAAACGTTTGTATCGGCATTTTTACTTCTACGTACTTTATTCTAAATTCAGATATTGATATTTGAGGCGTTGGGGTGCAAAACTTGCCAAGTCCAAAAAATTAAAAAACTGAGATAATCATATAAACATAGATTACATTTAGTTCTTTGAATGTTTAGAGATTGTGTATATGCAAAAAAAATTTTGACCCTTTAAAATTGAGCTGTACACTTATGAATTTGCTATCTTTCCAATGTTAGTGGCAAATAGTTTTTCGCGTTTTTCTCAAAACTGCATAAAACAGACTTGGCAGGTTTTGCACCCCAACGCCTCATTTTGTAATGATTAAGTAGTATACGGAGTGGTAAACTCAAAATATTTGATGATCAGTATAAAATCTTCGTGGGACTATTAGTGATAATAATAAAACTTCAGCATTAAACAATGGATAGAGTGTACCAATTTTCCGTAAACATTCCCCTAATCGAAACATAATCTAAAAGAGTTTATTTGTATTATTTACTTGAATGTATTGAGCATGTGGAGTTTTGTACTTCCGGAAAAATTACTACAGGCCTTATACATAATACGTTGAACTCAAAAGTTTAAAACTTCCTATCATTATCACATGCTGGAGGACGACCTCAGCAATTCCCCATATAACGCCCAAAGATCCGCTTTCAGAGTCCAGTTAGTATTCTCAGAAACTTCTCAGGGTGTAGGACACCTTGAGAACGATATAATCGGTCATCTGTACCTCCGGAGAAGTGTATGAGGACCCCCTTAAGCAAGCGTATTGTAGAGGTTAAACAAACTATATTTAAACAGTTAGTAGGTTAATACAGTTTTAGTTAATCGAGAAGGTAAAAATGAAATCATTTTATAAAGTAGATATATAAGGTACTGCTGCTATTATTTTTAATAATATTTTTTACTATTCATTTTTTGCATGTTTTCACATATTGTGCTGCAAATAAAGTACATTAACATTTTCCACTATATTGAATTGCACGGTTTTTAATGATGAGATTCTCCTGCGATTTATTATTGTAGAATATATATTTAACTACTTATTTATCTACTTAATAATCTACGAGTTATATAATGCATGTAGAGACCCATCATTTTAAAAGACAAATATACAAGTTAATGGTTTTTCATGCTTTTACAAGTTTAAATGAAATTTGTTTATTTTTATAGTTATTTTTTTATAGGAATTACGTGAATTGAAAACATATTTTTTATAATTAATAAATATCTCTTTTTATAAAAACGTTTCTCAATTCGTTAATCTACTATTTTTCTACCATATATGCATGAAGATAAGAAGAAGGGGGGGGGGGGGCTTCGCTTGCTTTGCAGAAGATAAATAAACAGTCGAAATTGCGACGTATACATTAATTGGCACATTATTTAACACAGACGATAGTCCACGAATCGAAGAAAAAGCAGTACAAAAAGATCGAAATTACAGAAAAATGTTTAGAAAAGGCTGATTGACATACCCAAAACTATTTGAAAAATGTTTAAATAGTAAAAGCGTGTAATGATAGAAAGGATCTCCTTCTAATAAGAAATTAATAGATTAAACAATCGATAAGATTTCTTATGCCACTTATAATTAAAAAATTTTTAACGAATTTAAAAATGTCCACGAGCCCTTACAATCGAAATGTCAACATCACAAAAATAATATATTTCTTGTCGTAATCAAAGTAGCATGTATGCTTAACATCTGATTCTAATCATAAATGTAATAATTTATAAAAAAAATTTGGTATAAAAAAGTTCGGTAATAAAATTATTTCACTGTGATGTGCGTTTTTTAAAATAATTAGAGTCGTTTATTGTATCGATTCAGTCGTAATACGGAAAACATTCTCCGCCGATGACAGTTAAGAGATTATTTTATAATTTATACTAAATGTGTTATATAATTAATAAAAACTGCTCAGGCTATGTACTGAAACACTCATTCACTCACCCACATAAATACGTTCACACGCGTGCGCCACTGATCACGCACACATCTCTCTGAATATATACATATGTGTTTATATGTATATAATTATATGTATTTCATTATTTTGTTATGCATTTCATGTCTTAATATGCACTTCCGAATGGTGATTAGCGTCGTTCACCATGTTCTCACTGTTATTTTCCAAACAAAGTCACAACTCCAATATGGTCGCCATTTTGTTTGAAATGATATTCGTACTTCAATGGAGAGTACAAAGATGATAGAATTTCAAAAATATGTGTGCTACGGACTTTGCTTCGTGAAATAAATGAATGATTTACTTTTTAAATGTAAAGAATATCTCAAATTTTGACAGGTGAACATATGCAAACACATATTTTATATTAATTTATACAATGGCAAAAATTTTTTTGTTATTTAACAACGTTAGCAAATCTATTAGAAATTTTTTATTTTAAACGAAATAAAGAAAGGTTGTCGCATACTCTCCGCGTTTTATCCATTTTCAAAATACGTTTAACATAAATGGAATGTTGCGCAGACCAAAAAAATGACAAAAATTCACAATTTGACAGATGTCCTTGGAGTGATATTTTGGACAAAGCGCGAAAACATTTTGACACTTGAATTTGGAACTCTTTGCTTTTTGTAATTCTAAGAAAGTGGTTGAATGTGAACTCACCTTTTCAGATCTCCTTTCTCCGTAAAGTTTTGTGCTGGCTGCAGCTGGAATTGGCGAGGGCTATACTCCGTCGAAATCAACGTCAGTGAGCTTCGGGTATAACGACGACGGGCTTCGGGGTGGCTTCCGCGGAACTGCGACTGGCGCGCCCGTTCTACTCTCGGATCTTTGGTCCGCTGGGGTCGGATTGACCCAGTTTTGCGCTTCACACAGGGGGTGATTTTCGAGAAGGCGTGGCCGGTTATTCGAGGGTGGAAAACCACGTGGGCGTCCTACGGGCGTGACGTCCGCGAGCCAATCACGTCATTCGCCGACTACGACGGATGCTGCATTTTTTTCGCGTTTCCACACACCGACGACAACAGGAATATTCAACGGTCCAGTCTGACACTCGGAAACTTCCTGAATTTAAAAGCTCATGGATGTACGATATCCTTGTTTCACTGAAACATCACGTGTCCGGCATTTTCAAGCATTAATACGATTGCGCGTAGGGAAACCGCATGACATTGCCGCGTTCGAGTTGAAGACGAAATTCATTCGCTGCCAGACTCAAAAGTAACACGACATTTAGTTCTGGATGGGAAAGGAAGTATGGGTATCACGGCTGTTTTCAAAGTATGAGCATTATAAAATTGCTGACAAGCTGCGGATAAAATTGCGGGCTCAGAAAACAATTACCTTCTGATAAATGCATTATAAATGAGGCGTACTCTGAACGAAAATTTTCCTTGTGACGCAAGTAGAACACTTAAGTGACGTGCATTTATAACAACTACGTTAATTATCGCATCAATATTTATAACCTCATAATCGCCATGTTGACAGCATTAAACAACAATAAGTAAATATAGTAATTGGTTCTAGATTTTATAGAAACGTGTCGAAACATGACTAACATGCCTTGGGAAAAATTGTGATTTCCTTCATCGATTAAACAAAATGTTCATCTTGAAACGTGATCTAATCCATATAATCGAATTTATCAGAATTCTGTATATGCTGAAAACGTAGGATTGAAATGTCCGTTTGTACGAATAGGAACTGAGCCCGACTCAACTATACATTTGCAACGCATTAGACTAGACTTCACTTTGACGTCAGACGAAACATGACCTTCCTCCGACAAGCATTTTTGGGACCCGATGTTTGTCAGTGGCTGATTTTCGAATAAAGGTCGAAGTCAAATCTTGGAATTGAAGAAAGGTGATTGGACCTTCGGCCACTCTGGTGGTTGGTTGTTGGCTAATTCGTTGACAACAGCGCCAGATCCGAATAAAGGCCATGCATTTATTTTTGTTTAAGTTGTTCAAATATAAAATACGATTTGAGAATTACTTCAAAGTCAATGGGGTACTTATATTGCATTACGAATATATAACAATATTGCTAAATTTAAAGTAATATATGGCTGCACCGAAATTCTCTAACAATATTTGGGGGTTTTTAAGGAAGTGGGTGATCGAATGAATAAATCTGATTTGAACCAAAAGATTCAATAAAATTTTAGAAATATTTATTTGAAATACTAATTGATCTTTCGGAAAGCCGAGGAAAAGGGTAACATATATCTTGATTGTGGACTTTTGCCCCTTCCCTTTAACTTCAGAACAACCGCTTTCTGAAAAGGAAAGATTAATGTTAATGTCTTATTAATGTTTTTGGTAGTTTGTTCAGTCCATGTTCAAGACCAAAATGTTCAAATACCCTTTTCAATTGAGCACATAAATACGCTGGATTCAAATTTAACCAAGAGTTTGCAGGTCAGGATTACATGAAAGAAGAAAAGTTTACTGTTACCAGGATTTGTTATTTAATTCGAAAATGTTTTCTGTTCAATAGTGGGTACTACATAGTTTTTAAATTAATTTAACCGGCTTTATTTATATCTTTCCTTACGCAATTGACATCATATTATTAACGTGTCTAAATCGTGATGTTATAACTATTTTCAATTAACAATTTAAAAAGAATTCACATTGTAATATACTCACTTCTTAAAATTTTAGATTTTCCTACAATTTTTTTCAGCAGTAACTTACATTTCAAATGTACATCATGATCAAAATTACAATCATCAGCTCTTGAATAGTTCCTTCCGTGGGTGTCATAAATCATCTTTTTCAATACGAAATTTTTTAATAGATTTACAGTTAGACCAACACTAAAGCATAAAAATATAATACGAGTTGGTTGCTTCATAAAAATGTTTACGTTAACAATGGTTAAATCCTAAATGTTACACTTAGTCTTTTTTTATTTTGCAATTCAGGAGGACTTCAGTCGAGGATTTAAATTATCCCGGGCGAAGAGAGACGAAGGAAATAACGAAATCTGGATTAGAAAACTAATAAAGATTAGCTTAGAGCTGAATATCGAATCTGAGATTATGCAGTAAGATATCGGAAAGAATATTTGATAGCAATCATTAGTTATCAGGCAAGATCAATCGTGGTAAAAATGTTGTTAAATGTTCAAACTTATTAGGATGAACTAGCTGTTGCAGAAAGATATTATGGGAAGTGTCACTGATCTGAAATAAACATGAAGTGGTAAAATCAAAATTAGTAATTAAAATTTATTAAACTGATAGTTTGTATGCAAAGGAACTTACCTTAGATAGTTAGGAACAGTAGGAACATAAGTTTTCGCACTTTCTCTTACTGTTGGTGAAGCGAAACACTTAAGTAGGTACAGGGAAAAAATGGTCTTATCTCTGTTACCTATTTTCCATTCATAGTTACCATTCGACTATATCACGATTTTTATAGTTTTGATTGAACAATTCAAATAAAAATACATAATAATATCTGCTATTGTAGAGAGCTTTAAGGTAAACAAAGTAGATTCAAAAAAGGTACAAGGAATATTACCGGTAACACATTTCAGGAGAATAATAAGACTGCATCTGAGACGTAAACAATATCTTAATTTTGGAAAATATAAATTGTTTAAGGTTAACCTCCTTCTTCTCTCATTTTTTTCAATCGCGGATTTCATTAAAGTTACAGACGATGTAGATATATTTATCACATTTTTCGCATGTAATATTGGTTTGGAAATGTTTAATTTCTCCACACGTTGACGCAAAAATGTTTAAGAAGTAAAAACAAATAAAGGGATAGAGGTTAAAAAAATATTGATATGTCTTATTCTTATTAACAAATCTCTAGAATAATTTAGACTCATCTGCATTAGTTCTATAGTTACACCAGTCCAATTATTGTACTTATCCACTTGATATGTTTTACAATTTAGGTGATGGTCTGCACTTATAGTATAGAAATTATTTCCCACAAGGTAAATGCCATATTTGGAGTAACCATTCGCAGGACTTTGAGTACCAAGCTAAACATAGAATGCAACTTAAAATGTTTTCTTTATAAACCGTGAAAATATTGAATGTATTTGTCCAAATATTGAGTTACTTTCACTTAGCTGCATTATCCAATGAACCTGTTGTCTAAAACATGTCCTAACGGTTTATACTAACCTCGATTAAGTTATTTTTTTAAAAATCACTCTTATTCTTGCTTTGTGGTTTTGCGATCCAAATTTGGCTTAGAAAAATATAACACATGATCTGATTTTTATCGCTAACAGATACGTAAGTTAGCTTCATTTAAATTTGAATACAATCTGGCCTATGTATAAGCAAACGGGAATACAGTTAGATTAAGAAGTTAAAAAATTGACTACTAAACGTTTATATAGTCATTTTACTGATAAATAAATGGTTTTGTTCCTTTTAGGAACTCACTTAAATAATCATTGTTAGATTTATCAATTATTCGTCTCCAACCAGCAGTGTTAAAATGTTTCATTTCAATGTTCACCTTCTGGACATATGTCGTGCCAGTCGATTTTTAATTTTGTTCGAAGATTATATAACCAATGTGTGGGCAGATGAAAAACATAATTAAATATATTTCTGCCTTCTACTGTCAAAATCATGCGCTGAAGATGATCCTCCCGGAATGTGTCAAAAATGGCGATTACAGACATCCGATGAAATATGTAATGAGTGCATGGAGCTTCAGTGCATACGGAAATTCAATTGTCGTTTCTTTAGATAAAAATGCATTTGCGCACGTGCGCACTAGAGACTCGCTGGATATGGTTAGCGGAGGGATGAGGGTCGCCCGACAGTTGTCGAGACTGTTCCGGGAGGCTGAGGGTTCCGAGGACAAAATGGACGTCAGCCAATGAAATCGCGAGGCAGCATGGCCGCTGGAGGATTTAATCAATACCTCCTACGTCCTTCAAAAAGGTGTGTGACGACATTGGTGGCAAGATTTCAAGAGTTTCAGGACGTAACAAGGTACTATGTTTGCTACTCAGACTGGTAGGATAAATTTTTCACGAACACACACCAGTAAATGGATAGGAATTTGGAGGCACTTAATATTCATATCAGCAATGTCGTAACGATCATGGTCGAGCTTGGAATGAATGTATATTAATTACTCAACATCAATTCGAATTTTTGGTATTTGGTGAGAAGCCATTTTATTCTGTTACCGGCACATTTTATAAGAACAATTTGCAGGATTGAATAACGAATTAACATTTTTAAAATATCAACTTCCTATTTATAACGTAGAAAATAATGGTCAATCTTAAGTCTGAAGGTGTGATTGTTGATAACAAAAGGTGGTTAACTAAAAGATTATTATTTTGATAATATTTCTCGTTCATTAAATTTAAATTCATTTTTAGCCATCGCTATTTAACTTATTTCAATTGAAACATTTCTACGGATAGAAATGATTGTTAGATGCTACAGTTCGATATATATAGTGATATATTCCATACTATATTGTGTAACTGTAGTATACACAAAATCGTATCATAATCATATTATTATGTAATTCCGAAAGTGGACATTGAGTTCAATAAATCCAACGGCTACCAAATGCACTGTCGTTGAAATTTTGTACAATACAATATATTCAGAAAATTATTTAATTATAATGTGTAATCAAACAAGTCGTACACTAATTTATTCATTTGTTGAAGAAACTATTGGTTTAAAAACTTTGGTTTAATTTCTAAGAGCATTATTAAGATTTATTATTTATTGTTGGGTAAAATAGCCAAATTTTTTAGCAACTTAATAGTTGATCGAATTAAATAAATATGTAGTGTATTTACTAAGTATTTATTCCAATGAGTTAAACATTAATTGAAACAGGAAAACTCACGATCATTCAATGAAGTCAAGAGTTTCCACTAATGAGTTCGCTTCTAAATCAATGGATATTTAATGAATTTGCTATGTTTAAATCGAAGCAGTATATTATATAAAGTAAGCTCTCGCTTACCTAAGTTTGTATACTTTTCAGGAAGCAAGCTGAAGGGTAAAGAGTCGAAGAATTGTTACACCTATTAGATAAAAAACTGATTTACTGAAAATATGTATAAATGGTTACCATATTCTAAGTTAGTTATTTTTTTAGTCCCTTCTGGGAATCTATCCAGTTTTATATTACATTGCTTAGTTTCTCTAAACATTAACACAGGAAATCAGGAGACTGGATGAAGGCTGGCAATAAACTGGACTCATTTTCTACAAGGCATAATATATTTCAGGAGTCATAATATTTATTGATTTAATTTAATATAAATTAATAATTAACAACATCATTATAAAAAGCAACTCTGGATACGTTTCTTCCCTGTTA
The DNA here is from genome assembly GCA_030407085.1 of Trichopria drosophilae. NCBI lineage: Eukaryota > Metazoa > Arthropoda > Insecta > Hymenoptera > Diapriidae > Trichopria > Trichopria drosophilae. Next base: position 66,158,216 of record CM059586.1, on the reverse strand, counting down.
AAAATATGCAACAGAAATATTGGTGAATGCAAAAATATTGTTAAATAAGGAAAAAAAAGATTGTAAATTAAGTTATTAGTAATCTTTAATTAAGTAAATTTTAATAATCTGATGTAGATAACATTGTAACTTCGAAAGTAAGATAATGTTTAAAGTAAACTGAAACTTAAATTCAACATTTTTAAACTTTAGAAAACTTCTTTAAATAAATTTCTATACTGTATTGCGTATACAAGTTATATACGAAAATTATATAAGTTTTTCAAATTTCAAAGAAATAATTATTGTACTTGTGCAAAAATGTCAAAACACAACATTTTCTTAGATACAATAAAAAAAAATCATATGAACAAATATTTATGCCAAGTTTTTCAACTAAAGTCTCAACATATTATTGATTTAAAGCTAAATGGAGATTTACAACTATCAGTACAACAAGTTTATCGTCCCATATAGTGATTAATATTTCGTATATCTGATATCGAAGATTGGCAGTTGATTAAAATTAATTTCATGGAAACAGGTATAACTGATAAGCAAGATTTCGATTTTTAAAATCATTTTTAAAAATTGGTCACTTAATGAAAATATATCGTCACTATGATGACGCGATGTAAAATGGATTGTCCGATATTTAATCAATTCTTCATTATTTAACGAAACCAAACTCTTTATAAAAATATGCAATAAATTAACGGAAAGTTTTGATTACTGACAATGATTTTATATCACATCAGTTGCTATCATAAATATAGTTTTTTCATATACTCTCATGGTAATCTGTCAATAAAGTGATAATTATTTGTTAGAAATAAGTCTCTGTTGGTCATCCTTAACATTTCGAAGTAGTTTTTTGCTGTTTATTTACCGCAGGTAGTAGAAGAAGCTGGTTTCTGGTCATTTTTTCTGATCTGGAATACATTGCTTTCTACAAAGAGATAGGAATTACTATCAAAAAACTGCTCGTGGTTTCTACAAGGAATATTTCAAATTTAATGCCTCGTGAAATCTATTGAATGCTGACGTTTTAAAAACATACGAATTCGACGAGAAGTAGATTACAAATCTAGAAAGTTTAATACGTTTATTAACCATATCTGTTATTGTATAAATTTGAAATAGTACATTACGATACAAGTGTGCGAAGTAGGTAATTTGCGAACGAGTGAAACCAGTTTCTTTTCTGAAGGTAAATGGGGTGAACCTCCAAATTCCGACAAATCACAAAAAGAGACAATTCAAAACCCGATATTCATAAACCAGACATTCAAAAAACAGACATTCAAAAACCAGATATTTCAAAATGCAGACATATTTTGAAGGTCTGTTTTTTGAAGTATCTGGTTTTGAAATGTCTGGTTTGAAATATCTGGTTTTGAAATGTCTCGTTTGGAAATATTTGGTTTTGAAATGACTGGTTTTTTAATGTCGGGTTCTTGAAGTGCACCCGATTAATTTTGTAGGTCACTTGAAGGTCAAATCAGTTTGACTCCCAGATTATTTATTAAGAAAATTTAGAATTCAATCATTAATTATATTTACTGAATATGTACATTTTGATATTTCTGGTTTTTGAATGTCCGGTTTTTGAGGTGCACCCCATGTAAATGGTTATGATATTATGTAAACCATTTCTTATATTTTATGGTTTCATGATACATGATTTTGTGTGTCTTAGAAAAAGGTAACCTATGAAATCAGTAGCAAACTGGGTGAAAAATAAAACAATCAGCTAACAGCGACCAACAGGCTATTGCTAAACATTTTAGAATAACGAATGGTAACGACTATTATTTTTAGGATATTATTAAGCTCTGTAAAAATTAACATTCACTAGTGAAAGCAATAAATTGTCAAGGAACAAGTCATTATTTTTTCGGCGAAACTTTTTGGCTTTTGAGAACTTCGCCTGCAGCTACAAAACGAAAAGACCTTTTATTGAACTGTTCCAGATAGTAATTTGACAATATATGTTCATAATACGAAAATTCATATTCATGTATAATAAAAATTATGAGTTTAAGAATTACAACTGATATTGTTATATTTTTGATAATTTAATATTACCTTTTTAGTAAATTAACAGTAATTATAAATTGCACTTCAATGAAAAGTAGACAATAATTTGATAATTATGGAAATTTGACACTAAATTGATATATACAATTTCAAACCTTAACAATATTTCACCGTGAAGGTATTTTAAGAATTAAATGAAAAGTTAATTCTAGTCATCTTACTCTCTACGTGATAATTATATTTGTTTTGATAGACTTTTGTTTATGAGCTATTTAGCGAAAAAGACATGTATATGAAAAATAATAAATATGCAAAATTTTCAGTATACTAATTTGTTGTACAATTGGGCCCAATTCTTTTTGTGTATATTGCGTAGTATCTCATTTTTTATTATCAATCATTATAAATAGTAAGTAAATATTTATATACATTTTACTACTAATTATTAACTTAAACAATTATTATCTCTAATATAATATAATATTTATAATGTCGTATAACATTTATACGTATCCTACTACTCGAAAAAGTATTAGGGACAGATATTCGGGGATATGAGATCATAGTGTCCAACTAAATGTCTTCGAGCGTGAAAATTAGATAATTTAAGATATTGAATCATATATTTCTACATACGTTGTTTTCACCGTTATATATCAAGAAGAATTTTCACAAAACGTGATGCTTGGTCTTTTGCATACTGGCCCTTAACTGCTCAGGACCCCGCATCAGGAACCCTATAACATTAAACAGCATATTTTCAAAATGCGATAATAACAATAACCCAGTGTTTAGGACTGAACCCACTGTAAGGAGGTTTTACGTGCATCCATACTATATTTTAAAAATGTAATATTTATTCTTTATTTTTAATAGATTGGTAAAATCCGGACTTCCTAACGTTGTGCACTACATATTTTATTATATGTCAGATTGACTAAGAGTTAATTAAAACAATCTGATCACATCTCGGTTAAGAGTTAATAGCTTCAGAATCATGATTTATTCTAATAGCAATGTAAACAAAAATTTTAATATCAACTTTAGTTATCCTTACAAAATTTGTCGAATATTTATAAAAATGAAATAAAATAAACATTCATGCAAGATGTTATTAGACCATATTTGATTTTTAAAAATGTTAGAATATGTTTTTGAAGACAATCACGTCATACAGTTAACAGTAAAATGTTCATTTATACAAGGACTAACACATTTACAGTGAATCGATTTCTTATTAAAACTACAGTTATTAGCCAAGCCATCAATAAATTATTTTAATTGATACGCCGTGAATATGTGATATAAGAAAAATTCCTAAACGAAAGAGTCCGTAAGAAGAAGTATCTAAATATATCCTTAGGAGTATTCATAAATCCGTGCATATGGCCTAATTGCCCTTTATTATTAGTAGCTTGTATACATATACATGTATGTATAAGAGGTATGTTTCGTTCGTGACTCAAAGTTGAATAGACAAATAGTTTAAATCGGAATGCTGACTGTTGAATTACCTGAGCTATATTAAATTAAGAAGACGTCCCTTTAAACCTATAGTGAAGAAAGTAATCCTGATGCTAATGCAAAATAGAAAAGTCTTGTCACAATAAAGAGAATTTTTAAATGAAAAAAAAACGCTTTTGAAATTAAATTATAAATTAAAGGACCGTGGGAAGAACTCCAGTCATTAAAATCAGTTAGAAAAATTAAAAACTCAATTTTTGGATATAGACGGTCGAAAGGTTAATTTTACAATTTACTAAAAATCAGTTAGGAAAAGAATTGCATACGGCATATAGAACAAGATACTTTTACATGTACAGAATTATGTGACATTTTAAAATGTCACCCAAATGACAGAAAATAGTCATGTTTTTAAAAGACAATTGCCAAGCACGTAAAAAAGAATGTCAATTGAAATACTTTTGGTAAACATCAACAATTGAGAAAATTATAAACATTCTTTAAATTGTTCAATGAATCTTTCAGGTATGAAAAATGATGCGTATGTAGAACTTGCTGTAAATGGCTTCGAGTTAAAATTGCAAATTATTTTACTATACACGCTGTATATTTCTTTCATAAATAATGATAGCAACTATAAAAGTTTCTTGAAATATATTGTACTTCAGGTATTCATTAATAAATGTTCATTCGAGAAACAGCATGTTAATATGTAAATAAATTTGAGTTGAAATCGTTTGAAATATTCAATCATTCTAACTACTCATAAAAAATTATTCCAAATGTGTTAGCCATCATCCACAATCTGGTTGTTATTTATTTAATAAATTTCAAATCACTTTATCAATTTACATTTGCAAAATATCAAAACTAGTAGTATAGCTATAGGTCACGTAAAGTATACAAAATGATTATTTTATTAAAAAGAACGAGACACAAAACAGCAATAACAGCACTTCCAGCAGGTGTTTATTACTCTTTAAATAACTAAGTTTCTGAATATTCGTAGATAACGTAAAAAACTAGTAAAATATATACATTTTTATAATTTAATGCATCAGAAATATTTACTATTATTATTTAGTAATATAATATTCAAACTGTAATTTCGATGCTAAGTAAATCTTCGCTTATAAATATTATATTCGTGCTTCGAAGCATATTTATTTATTCAATTACCTTCCACTTTCTATTCCTATTTATCCTTGCATACTGTACGTTTCTGTTTATTTGAAAGGACCTTTGAGAAGCATCCTGTTTCGTATACAGAAGAATCATATAATGAAGCGTTAATTCTCCGTGTCGAAGTCATACAACAAATCTGGATCAAAATATCATTCATGCCCGTAGTGTAAAGTCATTTATCATTTGATACTTTCAAAATCATTTGTCCATTACCCTGACGATGACATTGTGGGCGAGGGGAAAGTCTTGCCTCGTATGAAATAGGTTTTCGGGATGAGAACTGAGTTAGAGACAGTTAAAAGCATCAATTTTCCTCACGTTAACGTCAATTACAAATTGTCATTGACACTTTTCACTTAATTCGGACGTGCGGCAAAAATGCATGCGCCTGTTTTCACAAAGCATATTTCAAAATCTGACATGATTCTGTCAGGAGTGATTTCATGCCAAGATACGTGTGGATGAGTTATTACGCACATTGAAGCGTAGGCGCTATTGTCTACTAGACATTTTTAATAACGCACTTTTAATATCCGTATCGGATTATCTCAACAACATACATACGTATTCTGTCTTGTCAAACTCGTTGCATGTACTATATTTAAAATATGCAATCTTGATTGCTATTTAATAATAATCATAGCAAATTAGAATAAAATGAGACAAAAATGAAATCTGTGTAGCATAGTAATATGCGTGTATTCCATGACAACCCCTATACATCCTTTACAATGGTTATTGTGCGTATATCCAATAAGTTTTATTTCCATCTTGTCTCACATTGAGCTGCACGTGTTTTGCCAGGAAGTGTAACTGATGTAACAGACATACCTTCATACACTACCAATATTTGGAGTGACTGCAAGTCGTATTGATTTACCATCAGTTTCAGATGACGGTGGGGAAATAGTGGGTGGTACTATAAGTGTTGTTAAGCCATGCCCCCATTGAAGGGATACGCCAGCAAGGCATGCGCAATTACTTCCGAGTAAGAGAGCAAGTTTGGCTGAAACTGGCAAAGTCTGAGTTTCCAATGAACCTAGTTTTCAGTCCGACGAAGACCTCGAGGAGGCTCGGGGCCTTGTCAGGCTCAGCCTGATCCCCGGGGATCAGGCTTGTGAACGTACTTTTTTATTTTAAACTAGTTTACAACTATAATACTCTGACAACATAATTAAGAGTTTATTATTTCGTCAAAGTTATTATCGTAAAATTTACTTTACAAAAAATTGGATATTCAACAAGGTGCTGCAACGTCCGGAATCAGTGACTTACGATTCCTGATCTACACGTCGTGATGTACATAACATTCTGCACCGAAACATTCGGCGTAATAACCATTTGCACTTTATTGTCTGTAAGAAGATAATCATTTTGTAAAGTGGTGGAAAGTTTCATTCATCATAGATATCGGAGCCAACGGATTCCACATATCACAGATGTGGTTAAACACGGGTATGTATTTATTACATTGTATAATTTCTGTCAAAGAATACAAACTATTTCTTATATATATCCGTAAAAACTATTATCAAATAGATACAACTGTTGAGGGACACATGATTTCCAAGGGAATAAAAACTACTATTTCTATCGATGTAATCAATGCAGAAATCCAATGGGTGAAGGTGAGAGCATAAGCATTGCATTATCTTGATTGAAACACAGGACACCAGAACATAGAACTAATTTGTAATTATCATTTTGTGAACAGCTATCCAATGGTAGAAGTAAGAAGAAGCAGCCTATGAAATTTTATGGGATTGGGACGAGTGTACATAATTATAACGAGGTGATTTCGTAATTTATAAAACAGCACTCGGTAGAATATGAATTCACATATCCCACAGACTTAGATCCAAGGAACCGGAATTTTTACCTGGTCCGTAAATCTCCTTTTCTGCTTCTCTGCACTGCACATTTTCAATTCCGTCATGATAAAACATACGAATACATATACGCTGTTCATTTTTCAATGATGAATGTCTGCGTTTTAATGTGAAAAATGACATTGTAATCGAATTCTATAAGCTGAACGCTTCTCGCGTTTATATAATATTAATAATACAACACAAAGAAAGCTAATGATATAATTACTCAAAAAGTTATTGCACTTTATATTATTCGACATTTATAGTGCACCTAAATTATTTCTTGTATATTTAGTAAAATTTGGGAAACCATTTAAGTAAAATTAGGTTAATTTGCACATTTAATTGTTTATCGTCTGCACGCAAATAAAAAAAGTTTTTCAAGACAATCTCTTTCATACTTCCAATCCATTTCGCACGACAGTTTTGATGCTATTATCGAAAAACTCTTGATTTTACTTTATTTATCACAATGGCAATGATCGTTGTTATATATCCTTTTAAACCGTGAAATCAACTGCCACGTTTATAACGCATAATAGATATTGTACGCTACGTAAAAAAAAATGTAATAAATTTGCGGTTATATCGTTTCGATAAAATTTATTCAAGTAACAAAAATAGGTAAGTGTTAACAACCAGGCCTAGTTCACGCGATTAAATTTATGTATAGTAAATCAGAAAATAAGAGCAATCTGTTATTTTAACTATATTTAAAGATTTTAATTTTTCTTGCATATTGAAAAGAAATTTAGCAAAAACCAAACATTATTTCAAAGAAGTATTTTTAATTAAACCGTTCAATATGCTTTATCGGATGAACATGGCATGGGCGTCACCAGTGTATTATGCAATAAAAAAATGCTATCTTCGCGAAGACGTCAGGAAAATTTAAATAATTTCTCAGTCATAGTTTTACTTAAGCTTTATAATAATAATATAAATTTAAGCACGTTGACAAAATCCAAGTCTTCCAGTTTACAGTAGTATGATTACTCATGTATAGATAAGGTAGAATAAGGGAGCGTATGTATTATTTATGTATTACATAATACTACTAGTATTTATTAAATTTACATGTACATAAAAGGTTATGTAGGGAGACTAAGCCCACCTTCAAATGAATGTAAATTTTGAGAAAATGTTCTATACCGACACAGTGATGCGGCGCTACCAGTATATGCTGAGCTACTATATATCGGGTGTTAATTTCAAAACGATTTTACGTTATTTACTTTAAAGAGTTATTCTGTAAGAATTATGTAGTTTTGTAATATGAAACTCCATTTCAAAAGTTGTGACGCGACAATAAAATGTAGTCCGTAGTAGGCATGCGCAAGTTTAAGTAATTACCCACTAAGCAGCCAAGACGATAGGTGCTTGGTTCTAAGTATTCACGTGCGCAATAATATTGATTATAAAACTACAAATACTTTTGTAATATAAGTACTTGAATTGATTAAACTATATAAATATAAAAATGATTACTATTTTATATTTAATATAATAAATACACGAATTAAGCCATTTAATATAATTATTTTGTTTTCTACTTACGATTTATTTACAAATCGGTACCATAAAAGTATGAGTGCTTTCTAAAACTTATTGTTGTCAATAGCGCTTTGAAATACATATGTAATTAGGATACTCACACTTGTATAACAAAATTATAAACTAGAACAAATAAGTTTGTAACTAAACAAAAAAACAAAAACAAAATGGAGAGTTCACAAAAAATCAAAATTATTATAAAATTCAACACTATTCTGTAAGAAACCCTACATTATCGCTATAATTTTAAATTACACGAAAATGACCAAAGTGGTATACTAATTTTTGTTAAATGTATAGTATTACGTTTCATTTAGTAAGTATGCATGGTATAAGACAAATAGAATGCACAACTTAGTAACACCTGGAAATGCAGTAGGTACGTAATACGTTTACTAATTCTAATTTCTCTTTTAATTTCGAAAATTTTGATTTAATTGCGTATTATTTACTATAATTCAAACTAAATAATTCAAAATAAATACTATCATGAAATTGTGGGATCAAGCTAATTCTTATTTGCTTCAATAATATTTAGTAATGATAGACTCGTATAGATTCAGGAACTGACGAACGTAATGATTGTGGGGTCCATTTAAAAAAAAAAAAACGAAATGAGAAATCGTGTCCCGAAATTTCTTTGGTTATACTTCTCCTAATTCGGCAAGGATACTTTTTGTCCATGCTTTTGTGCGAGACCTCTTATTCAGAAGCAGAACAATTTATATCATTTACAGAAATTTATTTCGTTTTTCAAACATATTATTAGTAGTTTGATTCAATTTTATCCGTGTTTTTTTTTTTGTAAAATTTAATTAGAGATTTTAAAATATTAGAAACATAAAAAATCCAACAAATTCTATTAAATTTATTTATGATTGTTACTTTATTCTAACTATAATATGTAAAGAAATCATTTTTCGTAATGTTAAATATGTTATTGAATTTTTTAACCATTTTCAATTATGGATCAACTTTAACTATAAATGCCAAACTTTACTAAATTAAGTTCTTTTTTAGAAATCTTTATACATTTTTTTACTTTTTGTCCGATTAATTTGCGATATGCATCTTTCACAGATCTTCCACATAATATTCTTCAATTGACTAAATTCATTTTCAAGAAAAAGTTATAACATAATTTAAAAAGGTGTTCCCTTACAGTATCCAATTCCAACCAAAGGGTAGGATATGATTATAAAAATAAAGTATAGACAGGAATAAATGTAGGTAGATATCAAACAAAAACGTTCGTTTTCCCAGATTACATTGCGATCATGCACAGAAGTCTTAAAATTGTAACTTATTAAAGTGGCTTAAAATTAGTCCATGTATAATGCATAAGTTTGTCCTTTTCTAATCGGGCTAGTTTTTGTTATATCTTAAATGTAGCCCATCAATGGTCTTAAATTAAGACGAATTTTTTTCAGTGTATAGAATGAAGGTCTGTGCGTTACATTATAGCCCATCAGGATCCTCGCAATTTTCTTCTTAGCGCAATTGTATTAAATCGATGATACGTTTAATTTCTCTATTTTAACGTTTAATTGAAGGGAGCAATTGTATACTTTTTCCAACATGTCGACGTGACCGGGGAACAAAGTTTCGAAATTTCGATATAGTATGGCCCCAGCATGATTTTCTTCACTTTGTATTTGAAAATTTGGCAAAAAGAAAGCAAATTAAAATAGCTTGGTCTCACGCAATATCGAAATTTTATCCCTTCGGGGTTTTGATTTACGGAACTTTGTTCCCCGTCCATCAACGTCTCCTATTCATATAATGCTTCTTCAAAAGGTTGCTTCATGTTGCTTTACATTCCATTTGATATAATGCTCTTTCGCAGCGAGTTTCATATAATGCTCTTTCGCAGCGAGTTTCATATAATGCGCATTTAAAAAATGGGTTTCATACAGTACTTAAAAAATGGGATTCAAGAAATGTTGGTTCAGAATTCCCTTTAAAAAAATGCTATTTCGACTATGTACAGAATAAGTTCTTTTTTTTTTCTTCAATTTCACACTGTCCCTTGATTATTTGAAAACAACAAAGTGTTTAAATTTCAAACAATTATATATATATATATATAAGTTGTTAATACCAAAAAATTTGTGATACGCAAACAGAAAGGCATTGCGATATTTTTTTAAAATGCATGTCTTGGCTCTACTTATATCTGATTAGATTTAGGGCCATCAGTCCTTTAGTACAAATACAATTAGTAAAATAAAAAAAAAAATATTTAAAAAAATAATTTATTAATACCAAATTTTCTCTACGGATTGCATTTCTCTGAATATTTTTTGATCGAGTACATTGAGTAAATCGTCAATATACTCAGGACAGTGTTGCATCGAAAACTATAATGTAATACAAGTATGTGAAACTGTTTTACAAGTATTATTTATTAATAATTCGGCTTGCCTCTAGTCGCGGTCGAAGTTTTAAGAACGCTCATTTTAAATTTTACTTCGACCCAGGCCATAAGTCATAGGTGTATATCATTTTCAATTTTTATACATCTAAGAAACACTATATTGTTATAATATATCTATCGAAGTCACTTGGACTTAAATATCTTCGGACATCCCCACTCTAACTTTTTTTGTTTCAGACTATATACAAATGTCGGGATAATTTTGTAATATAACTGAAAGCTGCTAAAAATGAACGATGTATTAAGGAATATCCAACTCGCCACAGGGTCGAAGTTTCTGAGCTAGGGAAGCGAGTGAGTAACCCCGCCAACAATTGTTTAAATTTACATTCAAAATTAAGTGATAACTAATATTACACGAAATCGGCATTTTATGAAACTCATTTTGCAAGGAGCATTATATGAAACAATAGAAGACGTCAATATGTATATTAATACTACTGATTTTTGTTATTTTTGTAATTATTTCATCATTATTAAGTTTAAATTAATTAAAGTTTTGTAGGAGATTTATCGTTCATATTAATATGACCTTCAGGGGTTATAAACTATAAAATTGTTCTCTAAGCATTTAGACTTTTTCGTGTGGCAACATTTGTGTTTTTGTCTCCAAAAGAGAGCTGTCAGGCCCGATTTAACTGCAATTTTAAACATTATCTAACAAACGCTATTTTCATTAAGCTGTTCTTAAAGAATGGACATACCTTTTAAAGAATATTATCGAATTTATTCGTATAAAGCGGTCAATACATGGCTTATTCTATATATTGTGAATATTCTACGAAACTAAGATTAAGGAGAAAGACATAAAATCCATAAAACTGGTGGCGTTTTCATATACAACGGTTTCCAATTTCCAATGATCGCGACAATACGATTTTACAAATTACAAAATGGATCGACCCTGGACCTGAAAAACATACATGTCTAGATAACTGATAGTCTAACAACTTATTAATTGTGCCAGCCAACTATTTTTCCCGTGTAATACACAATCTTTCCAAATTTCAAGTAATTTCGATGATTAGTTTTCAGGTTGGGAAGAAAACGAAATTGGGAAACAATGCATAGAAACGAAAAAGAAATTTGTTTTAAGATCGACGCATCTAAACACAAAAGTAGAGATTTTTTATTTACAAAACTATAAGTGAAGAATTATTATATCTACTATGGCAAGATACAGTATAAAATTTTATAGTGTTATACGGATTGTCTTCAACTAGATTTTCGTTCTCTTGTCAGAGTCGCATGAAACAAGTTGTCAACAACAATTAAGATTTTAATTTTTCCGATTATGAAGTAACAAATGCTTGACATTCTGTTTACATAACGATATTGAAACAAATAAACTGATCGAAGTCGATTACCACAATAACGATATTAGACATCCATACATTGTCGGTGTATTCGGGCTATATGTAAGTGTAGTTTTAGTTTTAAAATTAATAAAGTACTGATGTAGAATTGCGTTAGCTTATGAATAATACGTGCAATATGAACGTCCAGGATTTTCTCATTTAAATTCGAAGTAAAATATTGAGAAAGTGTGTATTATATGCATTAGAAGTTAATGATGGTATTGAGATTGCATATTACCGCCCACCTTCAACTCAAATGTCTGGAATTATAATATAAACTCCGCTAGACTTATTTCATACCTTGGTTAATATTAGAATATTAATAAGCAGTTAATAGCAGAAGAATTCGTTTGTGGAATGTTATATGTATAACGTTATATGAAAAAATAACCGTTCAGATAATTATTAACAATTTTCATGACCTGACTTAATTATATGATAGTATTTTTCGGTACTGCATCCGTAAAATCCGATTTGCGGCCTACTTTCAGTAGGATTATTAGTAAAATCTTACGGCCGTGTCTCAAACCTTATTTTTTGGTACTGCAAGCTGTGAAAATTCGATTTCGCGGACTGCATTTAGTCCGTATATGGGTTATGTTTTTGACAGCGCGGATTCATGTTTCACGTGATCCGTGAAATTTCATCTTACAGACTAAAAGTAGGCCGTAAAATCGGATTTTACGGCTATAGAACAGAAAAATATATTTATAATCTGATACTTACAGTATTTTAAAACATTTCATAAATTACTGATAAACCTTTGCATGGTTTCTAATTAATTTTCGATTCTATTAATTTTCACATAAAACTAGTTTGATGATTCAGGGTCCAATACATATTAACAATTTATAAACTAAATCAAAGATCGTTATATAAGATACACATAGGAAGAAGTAAACTAGGAAGAAAAATAATACTTTCGAGTAAATGATTCTATGAGTTTTAGTTCGAATTCCGAATACTACTAAAAGAACCAATAAGGAATAAAGTTTCTAATTTAACTTAGAATAATAATAGAACTATTTTATATGAAAAAGTGTAAAAATATAAGGCCAAAAATTTGAACCAGCGGTTCTAATATTATCGATAAAATCCGTTTTATTTTATTTAAAGCTTTAAAGCTGTATATAGTCAGCGTAATTTTTGTTCGGTTATATAGCTCAATATTATTTAATCCTATTTACAATAGTGCGTTCGGTATAATAGTAGTTGCAGTAGATTTTAGTGAATATCATGACAGTTTCTTTTATCATTGTATATAACAGCTTCTCATATTTTTTCTCAAATTTTGGAACTACATGCTAACTATTGAAAAATTTTATAACGTATTTTTATGATTCTTATATTTCCTTCTTCATTTCAATTTATTAAAATTACTTTGACCCAGACCATAGGTCTGGACGAAGTATTGAATTTGGCCACTTCGAAAAAAAAAAATTACACTATAGTTTTTCATCAAATGTCGACGTTCCAGAAACTAAACAACTACAAAATGCAATAAAAAAATGTGTGCCGGTGATCTTGTCCGTCCGTCCGTCTGTTCGTCCGTATTTGTAATTTTTTTCGATGGCCGCAGATCGACGCAGTTACAAGTTGAACCTCTTTTTAAGCTTGGTAGGACCTTAACCTAGATCTCATTTAGATTGTAGAGTCAATCCCAGTCATTCCATATATCCGGTCTTTAAAAAAATCGTTAAAAATTTTTTTAAAAAATAACAACAATAGACTATAGGTGATCTGGGTCGAAGTTTTAAAAATGCTCATTTTCAATTTTACTTCAACTCAGTCCATAGATCACATATATAAACAATTTTAAATTTATATATATATTTAACAAAGTTTTTTAAGAAAGACTTTACATATGGTTGTACAAACCATATATATTACAATAATTAGTTACATTCATCAATATGAATCATGTACCTTCAAATTAATCTAACTTTATAGATTTAGAGTAGACTACCTAATTTGGAGTCGGAGTTACTCAAAGTTGTAGATTAATAAAATGAAATTAATAGCATTGGAATTCGCGTCTATAATGGTTGCATATCCGCACATATATGTGTACAGCGTCCCTGATACAACCCGGGTGACCCGGATGGATTCCGGTTAGAGCCTTGTTGAAAATTCTACTTGGGGCACATGCACATACAGAGCACAGAAATTACCATCTCGCAATACAAGTAGTGGTAAATCTTCGGATGATCCACGTAATCGAAACGGGAAAAAGTACAACGTATTTTCGACGAATTTTGGCCTTCTGAAAACAAAAATACGTTGTAAATGCGAGATGGTAATTTCTGTGGTCTGTATGTCTTATAATTGAAAGTGGAAAAAATGATGAAATTAAATGTCCGTATTACCTATTTCCTTTATGGCTACAAATAACATAGTATCACATACGCGTTTAATTGCCGCAGGCAATAATATGTATGCATATCGTGACTAGATTTTGAATGCAGTCGATATGCAAAGTCAATTTGATATGACGTATTTCAAATTCGTTATTGAAATATATATGTAAGTCTTTAAGAAATAAATAAGAACTAGACACTGTTACATTACAAATGATTGTACTAAAAGACATATAATTATTAACATACATATAAACTTGTAATTACTTAATCGCTTACTTTGTTTTAATCTTTATTTTTCCATGAAACCGTATCCACGGATACATTTGCGATATTTAAACTATTGAGTTGAATCAATTGAATTTATAGGGGATGTGGACAATTTTAGATTTTAATAACCAAATTAATGAAGCCAGCGAAGTTCTCGTAACCTCTGATGGGACGTAGAATTACATAATGTTCACTTGAGAAACCAAATTTGATTTCACGATAAGACATGGTATTCCATTTTTTTCTATACTGGTTCCTCGTTGCAAGCCATAGAATTTATTGATTCAACGTGTATGAGTTCACTATCGATTTTCACCACGAGATAAAGAGCGAAGAAGCTATTTCTTAATCCCTTTTCTATAAATTTTCAATACAAGCGTTTTTGTGGTAAATTTATCATAATGTTTTTAAAATAACTCATTTGGATGCACGATTTTCGTTCTGATTCTTAAAGCTAATTCCTGACACAATTATCTGATTTTAGTTTGTTACTGAATTATTTAGAATTAAGGAAAATGAGTAAAATGACAGTAGTTATGCTTCAGGAAAGATTTAAAAAGTACATAGCAGTGATTAACAAAAAAATAAAAATAAGTATGTATGGGACATTTTAGGTCAACCGCCTCATAAGTGTACCTGTAATCAGGAGTAATCTACGGAGACGTTTGTGAGGGCTCAAAATTTCTTTGGTTAAACCCTGTTAGTTGTTCAAACTGTTGGCATTTTCAGACATCTAGTTGATGTCGAAAACTCTGGTTTTCATCTAATATTCAATCAAAACGATAGTAAATTATTCCAATTTGAGAAATGTAAACACAAAAAGCTTGTAACACTAGTTTCGGGAGTTTTTATTGCGAACGCTAATATTAATACCGAACATGACGCATTCAAAATCGCGGTTATTGTACCATAATATTTTAAGTTCATTTTAAAGTACGCATATATACCTAGCGAACCTTTTGTTAGTGAATCTGCCAATAGTGGAAACTGTAACTCGTAGACGGCTGAAACCCAAGAATTGAATTGAAGTTCTCCCTTTATCTCCACTTCTTTGCATCGCTCGTTGTATTTGTTGTATCCTTGATGCATATCAAACATGAGATCGACTCGTGAAGGAAGTTTTAGACGAGATAGAAAGTCCACCGGTTTTTAGTCCACTAGTTTTGAAAATTGTTTTCAATAGTTTTCATGCTTCAATAGGTTTTCACGTAAGAATTTTCCGGACTATTATATTTTATTATAATCTCTAAATTTTACATTACAAAACTGTGGATATTGCATCATCACAAAACGTTTACAATCACTCAAACTCTATCGCAACTTAATTTCCCGTATGCTATTGCAAAACAGTGTCATTCAGCATCAACGCCAAAATTTCTCTTATATCGTCAGAGGAACTCCAATCGCCCTATTGTAATATTCGAAATATATTATATGTCAATAACTTGAACATATAAATTGACAGTTAAAATAATATCAATAGGCACCGAAACCACCATATCGTCACTTTAAGCTAATCTTAAATTTATCATTGCGGAACACATGTCGATACTTTAAATGCGCCTAAAATCATTGCTTATTATAAAATGGGTTTGCTGATGGTTTAACGACCGCCATTTCAGATCCGCCATATTCGGAATTCTGTTAGCATTCGTCCCAAAATTATTTTTACTTGGTTTTTAGCGTAGATTTTTGAAACCTGAACATTTTACTATTCGTTTGACTGACTTTTCTATGAAAATGTGGATGTTTGGCTCCATATTTTATGCTCTAATATGGATTTTTAAGAAGCCAGAACGTTTTTGAAAGCGTTCGACCAGACGCACATTTTATACCTCAAAGAACTGGATTTTGGGTACACTGAAGGTCCAGTTGACGAGAAACGTCTCATATATAAATAGAATATATATCAGTGATCGCTTCATGAAGAAAATAATTTCAAGAACAGTAATAATTATAGTAATCAACTTACGATACTGCAGTCAGTAAATTAACTAAGCTTTTAAACTGCCGACGTGACATACAAAATATTATTGACATGTATGATATGAATATTTATTTATTAATTCAATACTCCATATATACAATTGTATTATGTTGCATTTACAGGTATCGATGAGTTTCGATCCGGTATAGTACTATGTGCAGTTGAGACTGCTGATCCATAGATGGCGCGAAAAAGTATAATATATATATATAAATATGAAGAAGTATATGTGGGCGATTTGTTTCTTAAAATTCGACTTTAGAAACGTCAGATAACGTGTTTATCACTCGTTGTTGCTTTTCATATGTTTGTTCTTATGAAAAATATAGCACAATAACATTAATATTATTGACGACAGTCGATAAGTTAGTTATCTATGTTACAAAATCCAAATTATTAATAACTGAATTGATTATTCAATAGTCCGCATTTTAAGTAATTCTAACCAATAATAAAAAGATCTTCTAAAAATACAAAAGAAACTCGCTAAGAACAGATAGAAAATTTGTTACTACGTAAAGATAATTCTCAAGGAAATTCAAGGGCAATTACTCTTCGTATTTTTTTTTATAGAGTAGAACGTGCATATTTGTATAATGTGATGTTAAATAGCTGTATAGATACCAAAATTACTTTTTATGTTAGTTTATTAGTATTTATTTTCACGACACCGCTTTAGCCCCTTTAGTCGAGACTTGAACCCAGGTGCAAACTACATATGGTATGGAAATGCAATATCGGTAAATTAGACCTTGAATTTTGAAAACTGATTCAGACACTTAGTTTTTAGCGCAGATTCCTACAATATCGACGGACAACTATAGAAGTCCCATTAAAATATTATACCATCAATGGTTTTGTGTACAACTATTAAAATTGTACGTTGAAACTCAACGCAAAACCGCGTTTTGAACATCAACCACTGTATAACCGTATTTAATTGGATTCAAAACATTGCACTGCATTGGTAAGCCGGCTCGACATATACCTGGCAGCAATTTACTTTATCGATTAGACTTTACCGATAGTTATTTCTTATAATGTACGAGAGTGCACTCTTGCTACAAAGATATGAATCCGAGGAAATATTATTTCAGACTCAAACCCATTATAGTCAGTTCTTTTACCATAGTTCTTTTTCCGAGTTTGCTTCTTATAACAGATTAGCGCTTTTCACCCTGAACTGAACACAGCATCACAGATCAGAACCAGGTATATGCACTTTACCATCTGACCAATTGATTATTGCATAAAATAATATAACGGTTCATCCTATCTGAAGTATAACGTAATTTTTTTAAGTTATGATCAAAAGTATAATTCACGCATTGTACAAATTTTATAGACTGCTACTTTATCAATTGCCACATTCTTATCCCGTTATTAACACTGCGCCATGACACACGGATATAATTTAGGGTATATTTTAAAAAATTGCAATTAAAAAACTAGTATGTGCAGGGTAATATAAAAATGTTCGGTAATGTATATTATCTTTCATTAAACTAAACAATGCTATGTAAGTCACTAGTTTTATATTACTATAAACTGTCACCAGCATGCGTACTTGATTTTTATTACTGGTAGGTCGATACAAATCTTTATGTATGGAATTTTGAAGCTGGTAATTGCAAAGTGAGTAATGTAAAATACCAGCAGTTGGTATTATATTTTCAAGATCCGCTTGGAACAAGGTCTTTGCTATTCTGGTATAGGATATTGTATATCCGTCTAGAAACTCATGCAGGATTCTGATAGGAATCTGACCAGATGTCTACACTTTTGGGATACTGAGCAGGATTGATCTTTAGAATCTGATCAGAATCGTAGAGCTTCTGCAGCGTCGATTCTGGCATGAAACGCTAATCCGATTCCGAGAGGAAGAGGGCATTTTCCTTGCAATAAAAAACTAGTGTTGGCGTGGTGCCTCCCTCGCTTCGCTAGCTCAGAAACTTCGACCCAGTGGAGAGTCGGCTATTCCTTAATGTTCGTTTGTTTACTAACAGCTTTCAATTATATTATAAAATAATATTGATATTTTGGGGTCCAATCATATTTAGGTCCAAGTGGCTTCGATAGATATGTTACAAGAATATAGTGTTTCTTATATGTATGAAAATTGAAAATGAGCATTTTCAAAATTTCGACCCCGACAACGGGCCAGCCGAAGTATTAATAAATAAAAGTTGCAAAACACTTACTTCATGCACTTGTATTGCAATAGACTATTCGATGCATATTACATGTTTACTGTGTTTTACTAATTACTGTCTGTATCATTATGATGTTATATATATATATATATACAACATATATACATATAATTCGTCAAAGATATCTTGAAAGTGTCGAAAAGATCTCTGACGGATATCTTTTAGATATCTATAAGACATCTTTTAGATATATCGAAATAGTATTTTCGTATCAAGGACGTAAAAGAACTTATGCGTCCGTAGGTGATCACCGCGCCCGAGGGGCTGGCGAAGACTACCCCTGGGGGTGGGGGGTCGAAACGTCGAAATTTGATGAAAAATTACAGGGTAATTTTTTTTTGCCGAGGTGACCAAATTCAATACTTTTTCGGACAATAGTCATAAGCATTTTAAATCAGTTTTTATGGCATTATCGTTGACTTTAGAAGAAAATGCATACAACCTTTTTTGTAGAGAATTTCATGCCCTATCTTTTTTGTTTGAAACATTTTTTAATAAAATTTGTATTTTTCAAAATAAATGCAAAAACTGCGAAGAAACTTAATTGGGGCTAATTTTTTTAGTAACGAACGGATGGATCTGCGCCGAAATCTAATTAGATCTAAGTTATGCCAAGACACGTATTTAAAACAAAATTATATCATTACGCTTATCCGTTCGCGAGTTATCGAGAGACAAAAAAACGGGACGTACGGACGTACGTACGTACAAGATCACGGACACAAATTTTTTTATTGTTGATTTGGGTTCCTTAGGGTCTAAAACGTCGACATTTGATGAAAAACTATAGGGTAATTTTTATGCCCGAAGTGACCCAAATTCAATACTACGTCCAGACCTAAGGTCTAGGTCGAAGTAATTTATTGAGTTATACAGCTCTATTTATTTTTAAATTGATTTCATTTTCATAACGTTTAGAAATGAATCCCAGTTTTATATGTATATGTTCCCGAGTAAAAAAAATGATGTCCCATAAGTGTCACTGACGTGTTCCTGCAGACATGTCGCACAAGTTTGCCTACTGAGACTAATAAACACATCCGAGACACTTCATCCATTATTAGATGAGGGACTTGTCCAACACCATGTCAACGCTTCTAAGGCATCTCCAAAGCGACGTTTCATATACTTTCGCAGCACTTGCAGAAGGTTTCCGATACACTTCTGAGATGTTTCCTGGAAACTTCTCGGACACTCACGAGACACTCTTAATATTTTCATAGTACTTTCGAGACACAATAAATGCTTCACAGAATATTTTCCTGTTTGAAGGAAGTCCATTGGCATTCCGTGCCCAGGTGAAAAAATCTGCGACACAAGGAGAACGATGGGGATGACAAAGGCGGAAGAGACAACGACGATGATACAACCAATATTGACCAGTAAGCACTTGAAACTTCTGCAGAAAGTACGAACAAAGAATGCAATCATGTTATTAGAACCTGTGAAAACACAGAATATGTAAATTCAGAAGTTTTATTATTTTTTGACATTTTCTTTAACTCCACTATGGAGTGATGTATTTCAAAAACAGGTTAGTTGGAAACTGTCAAAATAAACAAAGCCTAGCAACCACGTTGCCAAGCCAATCGTCAATCGCCATCGTGGCCCGAAAGTGTTCTAAAAATATTTCAGTTTTGTCCTAAATGTGTTCCAGAAGAATTCTGCATGCGTTTCGTAAATTTTCGAGAGGTTTCCTGGAAATATCCCAGAAGTGTACAGGAGCCTTTCTGTAGGTGTCATGAAAGTATATGAAATGTCGTTTTGGAGATGTCTTAGAAGCGTTTATATGGTGTTGGACAAGTCCCTCATTTAATAATGGATGAAGTGTCTCGGATGTGTCTATTAGTCTCACTAGGCATACTTGTGCGAGATGTCTGCAAGTACACTTAAGAGACACTTATTGAACATCTTTTTTTTTTACTTGGGTTATTTTTATATCTTTTTAACGATCACAAATAAAGAATAACAAAACTCGCCACGTGGTGGGATCTAAAATAACATAACCTCAAAAATGCCCTATTTAATAGTTATTTGAATTATTAATTAGTTAATTATTTAATAATTAACTGGTGATTTGCTCAATCTATAAATTTAAAGACACCTTTTTTGTATTACTTTTACTACTTGAGTGAAAAAAGTGATTCCAAGGTGATTAATGCGCAAAATAAAGTCGATGGAGATTTCACTATAAATAAATTATTTGTTTAAAACGCTTATTTTGAAGGTGAGTTAATTTTTGACACGGTAACATCAAAACGTTTACCGGGATAAGACGGTCTAATCTGCCCCAGCAGGGATTCAAATGAACGGAAGTAAAATAATAACTCTCAGAAATTTTCAAATCACTATCCCCAAAATTAAGCTCGCTATAGCAAAAAACGTATAGTTTCATTTTTTAGCCTGTAACCATTACATGAATCTTTACAAAAAAATTCATGAGTGTAAACAATACAAGAGTTTAACTATGAAATTTTTTTCAAATAACTTGACTTTAATTATAGAAACTTTTTAAAAAATGTTTAAAAAGTCCAAATAATATTTTCTCGCGTTTACAAAATAATGCCCGCTTGATAAAATTCTAGAAGATGTATTTTAGGCCGAACTAGATCGTTAATTTTTTTAAGATTTTTAAATGTGGTAACAAAAAATAAAAACTGTATTTATTCTAATTTTTATAAAAGCGAAACAACGTATGGAGTTAAATTGTAGGTCTTTACACAAAACTTCGCAAGCTGTTGATCAAAACGGTTAGAGGCGAAAAACAGCAAAAAAAGCTTTTTTTTCTCATTTAATCGGGTCTAACCAGAGAAGTATTCATTTTCGGTCAAAGTGTTCTGGAAACAGTTTGTAGGGATTGAAATGAGCTTCAAAATGGTATTGTGTCTCGTTGTCATAACTTGAGTAAAAGCCAAATGCCTTAAAAAAAATTTTTTTCTGAAAATTCAATAATTTTTATAAATGTTCAATTACCTAACCCCGCAATATTAATCATGTTATAGGAAAACGCGTCTATTTTCAGTTTTTGTTTTTAATTTTTACAAAACAATTCATGTATGTAACATTTTTTAAAATAATTTCATCGTATTGATAATTGAATACGAAATTCATACAAAATTCAAAAATTGTTGATAACTGTAAGTAAGAAATATTCAAAACGTAAATAATAATTATTATATTTTATAAAAGTTTTATATTTTTGATGCTAATTCCTATAGAATATATACAATATTACTTTTGATATCGTAAAACAGTTTTAAAAAGAAATGAATTGATAATAATACAGTAATCACCGAAATAGACCCATCCTGAAATGGGATTAGGTAGTTGAACATTTACAAAAATTATTGAATTTTTAGAAAAGAAAATATTTTTCAAGTCATTTTGGTGACTTTTTATCACAATACAACTATATAAAACCTTAAAATAAAAAAAATAATAGTTTGATCCGGTTTTTTAGTAACATCTCGGCTTCTACTCATGCTACGACAACGAGATACAAGACTATTTTGAAGCTCATTTCAACTTTCGTTCATTTGAAGCCCTGCTGGGGCAAGATTGGACCATCTTATCATGCTAGACCCTTCGAAGAAACTGATTTTTCGTTACACGTAAACTTAACGCTATATATCATACAATATTTTACTTTACAAAACTGAAATCATTTGTACATCTATTTCATTTGCCACACATATTGCGATTTGATTAAAGTGTTTGAGTATTGCGGGACTATAGTAGTACAGCTTACCACGTATAACACCACGAAACAGGTTACAAACAAAAGACGCAAGGATTTATTTAGAATTAGGTTGAAAAGAGAAAAATGACCTAAATAGTACCATTTTTACCATAGCACAGGTTCATTTTACTACATATGGACTACGACCTAATGGGAAGAATGCCTTGTATTACCAAATTTCGGTCGTCAAGTTACTTCCACTTTTGTTCCCGCTTACCGTAATTTAACTTCTATTTTAGGTAAATAAACCATTTGTCAATAAAATCTCTCTACTAGCTAGAAGCATAATATACTCATAATGCCTGTACATTTTTGACAATGTATATATGTAACTACACGAATAAAGCAGCTTATACGATCAACTAATTAATTGGTTATTGGAGCTATATAAAAATTAATAATTGGTCGGTAGTAATAATTTTCTCGGTTCTTCCCACCATTTATAAGTTCTTGTAAACACTTCCTTCATTATGCCAACCACGTATTTTTGTACATGTACATTTAGTAAAAAATGATATTACAGAATTTTGCGATACTCTACGTTCGGTAGGATCTTCTTTAAGAGAATCCCTCTAAACTTGCATGTATTGTAAATTGCAATTTTTCATAAGTAACAAAATACTGCATTAAAATATGTGTAACAAAATTTATTGAATATACATATAGATAATCGAATGACTAGCAATTTGAAAGTGATTCTCAATTCTTTTTAGTAAAAACTACCGAAATCAGCAAGTTTTAACCACCAGAGATAATTTTTTACAACTACAGACCAATCAGTTAATCTCCTACAATTATGAATTGCATAGCACCAACTTCCAAAGATCGAAGGAAATATCTAACAAGCTTAATTTTCAATGCAGTAAAACTTAAATAATTTCAAATCTGTAAATTTCTAGGGATTGTTGCAAGTGCTGATCGAAATAAACCAACGTTGGATGAATAGAATGCTGTGAAAATCATGCGTTAAATAGTACTAACTGCAACCTCAGAGGTGGATCAATAAAACCTATTCCACGATTTATAGAACACTGACTTATTTCCCTTGAGAAATGCGGTTCTATTATGAGGTAATACACTTTTTTATATCATTGCGCTAATAACACATGTAATCAGTAACAATTGAATTTCTTGGTTGCATTTTCTCTAGGTACCGTGTCTCATATAAAAGACTGTTACTGATAGCACCCGGTCAGTTCATCACCAAACATTGCAGAGTGCAGCAAGTAATTTTCTATCCGAGGTGCGTATTAAAATATATAATTATTATTTGTAATAACTGTTAATAATTAATTATAAATACGTAATAACAAAGGTTCATGAGGTTTTGTTGTTGGAAATTTTTGGGTAATTGCCGATGTAATTTTTTAGGCGAATCCGAATCCCAGATCAAGATCGACCCACCAGGTCAAAATGTAGATATATTTGAAGTTATGTATTCGAAAAACGCTCTTTATTGGTGTATTTTATGTTAGGTACGGGATCCAACTATATTTTGTTGGCCTTCTTTACTACTTGCATTATTAAATACTACTGTTATCCTGCAAAAAGAGTTATTAGTCTATTAGTATACCATACGTTGTTTCTTACAAAGTTACGGTTATGTTAAATTATTTTAATTTTGTTCTGTTGATCCGACACAAAAAAGTCAATTTTATTTTTCATACTTCATGTTTACTTCAGACTCGTCAAATCCAGAAATGCTCAAGTATAATTTTCAGGAGAAGTTATTAAGGAGAAACGTGTATGCTTCAAATGGGTGACAATGTTAGTGCGTGGTTATACAAAATTTCATATTTTAAAATATTCAGAACTTTTAATAAAAAATCGTAGGTGATCGAGTTGTGACACCTGAAAGACAATAGTAGTGCTAAATGATACAAGTATTAAAGAAAGTTAAAAATGGTTACTTCCTCCGCATAACCTTCAAAATACCAATTCTCATTTTTGGAGTATATAACTTCAAATACCTCAAAATCCTTATGTGACAGAACGGTTCTGACTTCGTATTTCGATTCTGTACAAAACATTATTGTGGCTGTCATGAAGGAATCGAGAGATAACTTTTTGGATGTAAGAGTTTGCATCTGCGATACGAGCAAAATCTGAGCAAATTAAAACTCGAAGAAGAAAACTCCTAATGTAACTGTCGAAGGTGTGAAGTGAGATTTTACTCCCACAAATGGGGGCATAAAATCAAATTTTACAACTCTTATGACGATAAATAATGTTCGTGTTAGGGGTGTAAGCTTTAACACATAAAAGGCAGTCAACCGGTAAAATGCATTTAGAGTCTTTTTAATGAAAATAATCGTAATACTTTTCGTGCAGGTACAGAGAGAAAAAATATAGTTAATTGAACTATTTTACCGTAGCAAAACACGGCATTACAAAAAATAAATTCAATCTACTTTTTCGGTAGTACACATCATGTTGTCTCGTTTAGTACCCGATTGTTAAATATGCAGTAGGGTACATATCCGTATAGCTACCGCAAATATAACTTCAATAGTCACTTTTAATATTCCTCAGTTGCAATAAAATTGCTTAAACGATAATAATGTTTTCATGAAAATTGACATAGTAAAAATAATTATTATATTGTGTATTTTATAATATATCAAATTGTGAAAGTATCGTAGTATCGACGTCAACTTTTTACGTTTTTAATTCTACTAGTATTAAACGTTATAACTATTTCTACCTTTTTTCTACGGTTTCATTAACCATTTCTTTCTCTCTGTGTACCCGACTAAAATCCATAACAGTGAGGAAGTAATTGAAAATGTACTGTTAATAAGGAATACGAAATATTTAACAGGTTAACTGGTGCAGAATTTTCCACTTTTCGTGCCAATACGTGAAATCTATTTCTACCGGGTTTTTTTGTGCTCCTGATTCCATTTCCAAGCTCAGTTTCCATTTTGCAACATCCTAAAAGGATGAATAATAAGGGTTGAGGGTGAAATTTTCCATTTTTCTAGAAACTTAAATATAGGGTTTTTTATATTGCTGATTCCATTTTTAAGCTCAGTTTTCATTTTAAAACACCCTAAAGGGTTGAAAAATGAGGATTGAGGGTGAAATCTTCGTTTTTTCCACAAACTTTGATCTAGAGGTTTGGATACAGCTGATTCCGTTTCCAATCTCAGTTTCTATTTTATAACACTCTAAACGGTTGAAAAATAAGGGTTGCAGTGGAGGAAAGAAGTGAAAAAATAAGGGTTTAGTGTCAAATTTTAATTTTTTCCAGAAACTTACATCTAGGGGCTTTGGTACCTTGCGCCAATGAGATGACGTTATGTCGTTATTCTCGAATTAGGCTTTAAATCGAGGTTGTAGTATACTATATACGTTACTTTACGTCCGTTATCATAAATTATGGGAAACTGACAATAAATTCGCAATCAGCGACCACGAAAACATCAGCGTCGAAATTTATGTTTATAGAAGGTTGTGATTTTGAGGTTAGGATTCCGAATTTAAAAAAAAAACAACCATTTATTCAGTTAGAGCATTGCGAAAACGAATTGGAGGGATTAACAAAAAAATCGAAAAAATGACTTAAGTAACTTGAGTACAATTCGAAGACAAATACTTATGTATGAGTAAATGAAAGAAACTGAGAAGCGGTCTTCTCTTTAATACCCCCTTTTAACTTTTTCTGGACGTTACATTGGCGAATGTATTTTAAATTTTTTCGATCAGTAAGTACGTTTCTGAACACACTATTTCAACTAAAATTAGAACGCCAACTCTTTATTTAAATTGAGTATTAAATTCGTTAATACTCATTGTCCTTTTCATTCTACTAAAGTAAGGTAAGTAACAGATCCAACTGTAAACTTAAAAAAAAACATAAATACAGGATCATAACCTTAGTACGAATAAAAAAGACTTGAAAAGAGTCAATAAATCGATACTCTCGATGGACAGAAAAATAAGACTCTAGCTTTCAAATTTATATGTGCAGAATAAATAAGTTTCAAATGACAATAATCAACCCAAATCGTTCCGAAATCACGTTATTCGAATTGAGGGTAAACAAAATGAGAATAATGTACAATTAGATATTTATATCGGAATATATTTTACTTATGTGTTTATTACTTATCCTTCAATACTAATAGTTTCTGCATTAGATTTCCAGTAAATGGAACATATTTTTTCGTAGTTCATACAAGAATCTCATTTATAGTATATTATCGATTCTATTACGATTTTATTACAAAACATTACAAGCCGGTATGACATATGTGTACAAGACTTTGGCGTTTGACGTGAACATTAATAGCCTAGGTTGCTGGAGTATAAAAGCCCGAAATCAGAATGTCTCAGGTCAGCTTTCATACTACTGCCATTCCGAGCATATCGTGCGAAAAGAAACTCAGTAGTATCAATAAATAACTAGTTACTTTAACATATACATTTTTATTTTCATTTTTCTAATACAATGCATAAATAAATATATAACAATTTTGAATAGTTATTGAAAGTGCTTTTTTCTTTAAAAAAAGTATTAATACTAATAACCATTGCATATATTAGAAATTAAAGAATGTCATATTTGTTTTAAATAATCACAAAAGTGTTTTCGCATTTCTTGAGCTATTTAAAATATTTACTAGATGATTATTTTTGTAATATGTACATATATCTACTACGATTGTATAATTATTCGTGTATGTGTACAGCATTTCCACTTGAAGATGTTCCCAGCATCTCTTCAGGACGTTCAAAAATTTGCTTGCGCCGTGCTTCTAACTCTTCCAAGTGCCCCATATCCTTATTTTTTAAAAAGTGTCTCTATTTAAAACGACCAAAAACGCCATTCATTGCGATTAATTGTATTGAATCGGGTTAATTAGTTACACTTTGCATTTGTGTGAATTCAATATATCAACGTATATCTCGAACAATTATATTATTTGAAGAAATCTTATAACAATCAAAGTGTTACATATTGTATTCATCTGCCATGTATGCAGAGGAAATAATATGATGTTAAATTGATATAAAAAATAATTATTATAGATACAAATTATTCATTTTCAGAATCGATTAAAAACTGGACAACATGACGTGTACCCGACTGATGTTTGTTCTCTGTGTTGTATTCGCCGTTCTTGTTATGAACGTCAATGCAGGCTACAGAAAACCGCCCTTCAACGGAAGCATCTTTGGTAAACGTGCCAGCAGTATACCTAGTAAGTTTATTCATATGTATGAAATATCTTGATTTTAGATTGTTTATAAACTTTATTACAGCATAACTTGGTTTTTCGTAATATGAAATTTAGTTTGACAACAGATTTTCAGAACAGGTTGTCATTTTTCCGATAATAAGTTAAAGAGAATTTTTGTAAATTTATTGTCTTATATAAAAATGACAGAATTCTTCAATTTATAAGATTTTGCGTTTTAAATGAAATTTCGTAAAAATATTAGAACAAATAGGTTAAATGCTTGACTTCAAGTTCTATTTATTCCAGTGTATGTATGCATGTATGTGTTTATATGAATGTATTATTAACACAATTTTAGGAAAAAATGAGGTAACAAATAATGAATTGTGATTATTTGAAATCATTATATAATGATCCTCTTTAGTGCTATATGACATATTGAAAGCAAGTTCATTCCGGCGACTCCCTCAAAATAAATATTTCGTCATCTTCGGTTTCTCCTCCGACATCCCGGGAGTCATTGTGCTATATTGAAAACAGTATTCATTAATTATTTATAAAAACAGATGTATGCACTCCTCGTATTGGTACCTTATGTGCACAGAAGATAAAATTGTTAATGTCGATTTTTGCCGTTTTAATGTTTTTAAATTGTTCTTTTTATATTTGAAATAGGGGAAATATCTGCATACAGCCCAGAGCATCTGCAAAGAACAATAATTAATTTTTCACATAATGATGACCAGGATAACTATTTCTTGTAATGAACTACGAAAAACATAAACAGCAAAACTGATATAAATATATATTTATGGATGGTTGAAAAATGTGCATATAACGATGTTCTTCACACGGTACAGCTTTTTTAACCATCATAAAGAAGTTTCAAAAAATACCATCCACTGTTTAGTACCTGTTTTCTCTCAGAGATCCGTGTCCGTGAGAATGGAATTTAAATTAAATTAAAAGTAACTTTTATGCTATATAGAAATAACTGTAGTGCTTATATAATAAAGTAATTATTTAAACAGAACTTTAAGAAATATAAAAGCTTTTATAATAACACAATCACCTGTTCAATACTTTTATATTGTTCATCTAATCCGTGTTGTCTCGTTTGCAGATATAGTAGATTATGACATCAGCAATCGAGGAGTGGATGCAATTTGCGAAGTAGTGAGGGATTATTGTCTTACGTGGTATCCGCGCCTAGATTCTAACTGAAGACTGAGTTAACGGACGACAATTTTGAAGACTTACATCTGACCAATCAAACCCACATCGGTAGACATAATTATAAAATAAAATATGTCAATATAAAATACAATATTCTGAATTCATAAAAACAAATGTACTGTTGACTACGCAGTTACTTTATTAAGCTGTAATTGTAATGATATTAAGAAATTGAAAGTCACTATGTTAATATTTAATATTTTGTTAGAGATATTGTATCATTTCATGAGTTAATCTAAGACATTTCCGTGTCGAATATCGATATGTAATATTATGATGTATTAAATTGTATTATATTCTTGAATCATTGAAATGCATAAAACAATGTTCTTATTTATAATCCTCCTGCCAAAAATTAGTAGGATGTTTCTGCTTAAGGTCAATGAAGGACAATTTCTTCATTTACAATTTAATTATGCAACCCACAGGTGTTACTAACTTTATCTGTAAGCATCAGGGTTGATGAATCCATTTTGGGTAATTTATGATTTTATTAATATTAAATTAAATAGACAGTGTTTGGAAAAGTTCATGGATTACTCATTAACGTTTCCTTATTTTAATAATATGTTCTCGTATTTGATAAAATAATGAGTTATGCAATAGATCAGCATTGGATTGCAAGAAGTTTAATTAATGGAAATGCAGAAGGTTATATTCTATTTTCACGATCAATATTATTTTCATGAAAAGCCTCTATCCTAATTGAATGATATAATTTCTCAATTTGAATCATGAGAATTCTGTGACTATTCAATAAATTTCCCGCGAATGTCAGTGCTTCACATTAAAGGAACGCAGAAACAGTTCGACCAAAGCGAGCTTTGCATACAATCCAACATGTCTATCCAATTTAGGTGAAAAGTTTTCGATATTTGTCTCCAGTTATATCGAAACCAATAATCAATGAAAACAAAAAACACAGCAAACACATACACTCACTTCCAAATTGTAATTAATTATAAAGCCGAAAGCACGATTTGATTGAAGATGAATAAATTAGTTTGTCAATAGTTATGCTGGATAGTCTTGTGTGATATGAGGACTGTATACGTTTGCTTGTTGACATGTTTGTACGTTTGGATTTAGGTTCCCTTGTTAAAGGGATTATGTTAGATTTCTCTTCAATAAATAATATTAATAAATAGAAATGGTTCTAAACAATGTTCGTTTATAACTGAACAACTCAGTTGCAGATATGTAGTGGTTGCACATTAGACAGCGCTTATGGCCAAAATGAATTTAGAATATTCTTTAGCGTTTGTAATGTCAATTTTATTCTATTGCAAAACTTTAAACTATATGTAACGGTGCATATACATATATAATTATATAAATTGTTACATATACAAAATAAGTGATTTTTAGAATCCGCATAGCCATTAGCATTTAGGCAGTTGATCGACCACTATCCATCTCCTATATGTACTGTTGGAGGAGCAAGTAGTCGAAAATGTTCTATTAATCGCCCCCCGTGGAAAAATGTTGTTTTATGACGGGTCCATGACGGACGGATGTTCTGTTATAAGAGATTCCTATTCAAACATTTACCACACATATTGGTATGTTTGTAACAAACTTATGGCATGTTGGAAATGCTTAAGATTTCGGTATATTTGTGGTGAACATACGAACATTAACGCAAAAATCTAAATTCTGGAGCTTTGTGGTAAAACTAGTATATTATTGACAAACACACATTTCTCTCAGCGATGGAGTTCTTTAGAGTCTAAAATGGCTACATTTGTGAAAAAACTATATTGTAATTTTTTTTGTCTACGTGATCAAATTCAATCTTCGTCCAAATTTGTTGTCTGGGTCGAAGTAATACAATTAAAATTGTAAACTAGTGTTGGCGTGGTGCCTCGCTCGCTTCGCTCGCTCAGAAACTTCGACCCAGTGAAGAGTCGGCTATTTCTTAATACTCGTTCGTTTACTAACAGCTTTCAATTATATTATAAAATTATATCGATATTTGGGGGTCCAATCATATTTATGTCCAAGAGGCTTCGATAGATATGTTACAACAATATAGTGTTTCTTATATGTATGAAAATTGAAAATGAGCATTTTCAAACCTACGACCCCGACAACATGCCAGCCAAAGTATTAATAAATAAAAGTTGCAAAACACTTACTTCAAGCACTTGTATTGTAATAGACTATTCGATGCATATTACATGTTTACTGTGTTTTACTAATTACTGTCTGTATTATTATGATATTATATATACAATATATATACATATAATTCGTCAAAGATATCTTGAAAGTGTCGAAAAGATCTCTGACGGATATATGTATATATATTGTATATATAATATCATAATAATACAGACAGTAATTAGTAAAACACAGTAAACATGTAATATACATCGAATAGTCTATTAGAATACAAGTGCATGAAGTAAGTGTTTTGCAACTTTTATTTATTAATACTTCGGTTGACCTGTTGTCGGGGTCGAAGTTTTGAAAATGCTCATTTTCAATTTTCCTACATATAAGAAACACTATATTGTTGTAACGTATCTATCGAAGCCACTTTGACCTAAATATGATTGGACCCCCAAATATCAATATAATTTTATAATATAATTGAAAGCTGTTAGTAAACAAACGAGTCTTAAGGAATAGCCGACTCTCCACTGGGTCGAAGTTTCTGAGCGAGCGAGGCACCACGCCAACACTAGTTTTTTTATATATCTATGAATATAGATTATTATTTTTGCACATTTTACCTGCTTTCTAAACTAAAAAGTTACTAACATATTTAGTTTTGGCACGCAGAAGAAATTTTGAATACAAAATTGGAGTTCATTTCCAGCACCTAATTGTACCAAAGCAGAGAAATATTATTTTAATCATTTTGCCATATATCTTAACTGTAGTGCATTCTTTCCATATAAAACTATTTCTCTGTAACAAATATTGTAATTTTAATTATAAGTTATGCTTATATCATGAAGTATTTTGAACCTGTTATTCGTGAAATAGTATATTACCTAACAAGGGTGTAAAGTATAACTGTTACGCATCGGTCGGGAATTTTACACATCACTCGGCGCCTTCGGCGCCTTGTATGTATAGTTCCCGACCGGTGCGTAAAAGTACACTTTACACCCATGTTAGGTATCCTATTTTTTGTAATTGGTTGCGTAAAGAGAGTGCGTAAAATTTTGATGCCTGGTTGAGTGCGTAAAGTACAACTTTACGCACGACCGTTCACTTTACGAATTTTGTCGTCAGGAGTATGTAAAAGTGAACTTTACGCCCGAAAAACAAGCATCAAAAGTACTTTACGCACTAACTTTACGCACACAATTACAAAAAGAAATTTCTGTGGTGCATTACTCTAAAAGCAATTAATACATTAATGAAAACGAGTAAAGATAATCGTAGAATATTATCCAAATAGGTTTATGAATGTTTACAATTTTCATAATGATATATTCATTAAATTGAAACCTAAAATCGTGGAAAAGTTTGACTGTAAGTCATGATAATTTCTGGATGTTTTAAGGATTTTACACAGTTCTTGTAATCCAATTTATAGAAATATTCAAAATATTCTATCATATCGTTAATACGGCATCCCCTTCCTCTCCACTACTATATGCTCTATCAAGAAAGTCCCTCGGCAGAATCATTACTAACATATCCACTGTACAACAAAAACATTAATAATACATTTAATTTAAATACTATTTGAAAATCAAAAACGATATGAGCTTGAAGTATAAAAATTTGTATGTGCACATTTTTAATTTCATGTCTTATTGTTTTCGTGCAATTCTCAACCGATCAATTTGGCATTTTTGTACATCTGATATATAAAATCTTGAACAATATCTGTAATCTTTAGCTTATAGTTCCTAATCTAAACGCACTAAATGCGACCCAGGAATGTTTGCTATAAAATAACCGAACCTATAACAAGCCCACAGAATTATATTAATAATATATAGTTAAAAACTGCATTTGTACACATATATTTTGTGAGTAACTGTTGCTGATGTACCAATGCTATTTAGTCGAGATAACATTCATAATTCAAGGCGCATAATTATAAATATATCGTCACTAAATCATAATATGTCATATTTAACGTGCAATATCAATATTTTGCAACATCAAAATAGTACAGTATAACGGCGGCTTATCAAACATTCCTTAAGAAAGTATTTTTACTTGAAGATAAAGTAAAAACGCCATAAGGCTAACATTCCACTGGAAAGGATTCATATATGGAATTTCGTGTTCTATATTAAATTCGTCTAAGGCGCGTCGGCGAAACATTCCGTAAATTTTTGTATCCCCCTGCTAGTTTAATTACTATGAATTATTCTTAATTGGCCCCTGCGGTCTTTTCAGCATTGCCACGAGGCGCCAGAAGGTGGATCAATCGTTCCTGGATGTTCTCTCGTCTTGTAATATATATCGACAACGTACTAAATTGCAGCAGAATAGTAAGATGCATGCGGATCACTTGGGTCGTTTTATATATACATAGGCACACACGTACATTGCATGTATCCAGGCATACCGATCTTCAACCCAACAAATATTTCGGTGGACCGTTCTGATCTAACCATTGCACTCCCTGTCCTTCATTGGCATTAGAAACGTTTACTCTTTATTTTATTTTCAATTAGTGTGAATATTTGATATTCTGGTACGTCGTGCGTGCCAGTAATGTGTATACGATAATTACGCAATTACGCAGGTGAAATGACCTAATATTAGCCGAAATTAATATCAGAGGAAACTGAAGAAATAACTTTAAAGGATTTGGACATTGTGTAAAAATTACTTCTGTGAGGCTAAGATCAGGCAACATACACATTAATGTTTGAAGTACAAAAATGTGAGTGAGGTATTATGTTACAATGTATACGTTTTGAAAGAATGACACACTTCCACAAAATGGGAACATTTTTGGCTTCAGGTGATGTAATCATCACTTTGCGACATTTATTGTATCTGATATAAAATTCATTTGTTATGTTATTAACCATTGTTGAAGAAACCCGTTCGATGCCAATTCACAAGCACCTCATACGAGTTCATCATTAGTCACACGTATATGCATCTCTCATTATTCCTGACAAAACGTGATAGGCAATTTGGTAACGGCTCGAGTTTATAATGTTCTTTGACAAATTATTTTTTCTGGGAAGCTTCGGATTGCATCCAAGCACGCTGATTAGTCTTTTTATTATTTCTATTACTGGTTATGAATTAAGAGAATTATAATGATGAAGACACGTGCCGAGCATTATTTGAGAGGATTAAATATTCTCATTTAAAAAAATATTAAGTTCCATATTGAGATGTGCACTTTATATTTTTCATGCCAATTACATATTCTCTTAATTTTTTAAATTAATGTCTATGTTTAAGTAGAGTATATTAAATAATCTTGAGATATCCAAAATAAAGCAGCAACGTGTGTCATGAACGGTTATTTTTAAAAAATGAAATACTATAATGGGATGAAATGTTTACTAATTATTTAGATCTTGCGTATGGTATTTAAAACAATGACATAGATGCTCGTTTTACACATTTTTTAGCTTTACATAGAGCGTTTTGAAGGTAGGGCTCTTTCTAGAACCCAATTTAACGCTGCAAAATGTCTACTCTGTAGGGACACTTTCATAACAGACAGAAGTCTCATTATTTGCTAGGATATGAATTGCATTAATGCATTGAAAACTATTGTATTTTTGTAAAATATAACGTTACGCAGATATATGGACACTGATAATCATATATCCACCAAATACCGACTAAATTACAAAAACAAGAACTAAAATTGCGAATTAATATTATTATTATTATTTCGAATTTATTGACTTAAAGAGTGGTTAAATAATTAAAACAATACCTTCAACACAAAGGGCAAGCTGCAGTTGTTTTACAGATGGGTCATTACAAAAATAAATAAATACGTAAAATATCATACATACTATGACACTACAATGTCATACTTTTACAACAAAGAAAACTGCGTAAATGTACCAGAAAAGATATACAATAAATCAATATAACAAAACTTACAGACGCATTCGAAGTAGGCAAAATAGAATTAAAAGGGAATATGCAGTAAAATAAGAAAAAGAGCCAATGAATTTGTAGGAATAGTGATATGAGCTGGTTATCATAAAGTGCATGAAATGCGGCTTCTATATTTTTCATTATTAACATTGCCCATAAAATGCAGACTAGAATGTAAGTAGTCTGTAATTTTCGGGATAAGTAAACGATTTAGCAGTTTCAGCACCCCTATTTCCATTTCATCATGCATCCTTAACTAGATAGATTTCAAAAAAAGCTGGCGAAATATGTTCAAATTTTCTAATAAGAAATGTATAACCCATATATGTGTTTTGGACTGCTTGATAATTCTTGACCAGTTCTTCTGGGAAAGGCACGGTCCAAAGACATATATGCAGTACAATAAATGGGTGAGTATAAGAGATTCGCATAGCCTTAATTTCGTTTCGCACGTTAGTTCGCGTCTGAAAGACTATGGAATGTAAGGAATGAAATTGCATCTTATGAGATGTTCACTAGATTGCAGCTAATTTGATCTAATCGATAATGCTTCCAATTGGTAAGATTTTAGATTTCAGCACGTTGATAACTAAAACACTATCATTTGACCATTTTTGTTACAGCACTCATAAAAGTCAATGCTGAAAATGATAAATAATAGGGAGGTTAGTTCTGCCCATTGCGGGGCCCCAGAAGTAAGGGCTTCTCCAGATGACATTATTTATTTTTTTATTTATTTTATTTATTTACGAGCAGGGTTGATAAGGTGTCCATTGTCACTCCCGGATCAGGCCCTGAACAGGCAGCAGTCATGCTGCGCCTGATAAGGTGGGTCTTAATACTGCCGGACCATGCACTCGTCAGAGGACTACAACCTGCATCTTATCAGGCAAACGTAGTTGTTGCCTGACCATTTTCGAAACAGAGGATTGCAAAACAAACTTTACTTGTAGCTGCATATAAGAAATTGTTATAAACATCATTAAAAGAGGTTTCACGAGAAATATGAATGCGACATTTGGCGAAATTTGACATTTCACATTCTACGGGATAAATTATGTGAAAAACGTACATGTATTATTGTATTACTATTGTATAGAATAAATAACAATAATAGATATACGTTTCATACATAATTTACTCCGTAATATCGATTGCCGCAAATAGATTTTGTCTCAAACCGTGTTTGACGAAATTGTTTATAAAATATTAATATAAATAATTATATAATTATAAATAAGAAAACACACATATTTTATTTTTATCAAATATCCTATGTCCAGTCGTTAATTTGGCGCTAACCGCCATGTGATTAGCATGGGCCAAAGCCGAAAGCCAAAAAAATTGACAAGACTTTTATCCCAGTTAGATGGAATTTCATAAGAAACATTTGAATCGGTCCATGCAAAAAGGGCACTAAGTCCATTTTTGGGTAAATTGAGATAATGATAAATTCTTACTTTTTAGGCTCCGGTCTATCATTTGGCACTTATTTAAATTATTAATCTTCATTTCCTGATGTCCGATTTATGCAAAAAGGGCCCTAAGTCCAGGACTTAGATCTCTTTTTGCATAAATTGGAAGTGACATTTTTTTATATCGCGTATTATTTACACTGCGAAGAAAATGTAGTCAAAGATAGTATTTAATATTAGGTACTTATTGTGGTAAAATATGTGCCAATAAATACATGTCATATATTTTACCACTATAAATTGTCATGTAAGATATATTGTAGGATCCGCGTTGTAGTTGTATACTATAATAAATATATAAATATGTAATCTAATACTATTACATAATATTTAGAACTACACTGGTGAACAACTATTACAGTACCAGTTTTGTATACTATCCATATTGGTAAATATAGTTATGTTAACATATTCGAAAATCTTGTTACCACAATGTTTAGTATTGAAATATTAAATATGAATAATTCAAACTTATTCGTATTAAGAGAGATTTGTTTACTGATTATTACACACATACTTACCGTATTTACAAATAACAATAATCTTTCGGAACTGTTATAATTTAAGGTCGGTCTCTTACTGTTCGTGCGTATTTCATATTATATCTAGGTTTCTACAATTCCCCGATAGAATGGCCTACTGTTACTGATGAAAAAGATAATGAATTTAGTTCTTAATACACCGCAAAATGTAATTATACATTGTATTATACTTTTGCAAATAAATTAGTTAGCTGTGTTATAAAATCATTACTTTTTTTCATCTTACTCGTGCCTTTTTTGTATGGATCGATTCATTTAGGAGTGCTGTTTCGCATCCGAAAAAAAAACGTTGAAAACTTGATTGAAACGCGGGGTAGAAATTGAAAGTATGAAAGTGCAATTGTTCATAAACGAGTTCATCCAAAATTTTGAAAATGTCGGCGAATCCGGCGTAGGGCTTCATAAATCTTAAGAATAGGGCGTGGAGATGCATGTTTCCAAGCATCGAGAAAAACTGCTATGGATATAATGTCATAGAAGCGTTTTCAAAATATTTAATATTTGCTTTTATTAATTGCGTTTATTAAATATTTTAGAAACATTTAACATATTTTCGGCCAGTTCGGCGTCCTTCGAGCCCAAGTTTGATTCTATCGAGGCCTAGATCTTCACACTTTGTGTATGTTAGTTCGCTCATAGGCCGATTTTTTAAGTTGACTAATTCAACTTTGTATATTCAACTGGAGAGTCATCTGTAGTATACTAAGATCAACTTATAGTGAACTTGTAGCCGATTTTCCTAAGCTGTCTTTTAGTTAAGCTGTTCTGTCCTAGGTCTAGACTCGTTTTCAAATGCGTTGAAAAAAATATTGTGATTATGTAACCGAGATCAGTTACAAAGAAAATGGGGAAACACATAAAACAAATAAATTACGTGCTTGCATTGCAAAAAATTGCACATCCGACAGACCGGTAGAGTTTGATTAATTTACGCTTCACCTGAGGAGAAATTTACTACACCGATCACATAAAGTCAAAATGGAATTTAAAAATCATAGTGAAGAAACAAACTGGAACAAATAAGCCATATTCATAATAAACATGTTTATTAAAAAGCAGAATGTAACGTTGTCAACATACCATTCGATTTACCAAAAGTATATCATTTCTGTAGTTCTTCAAAGATACAGAAGTGGGTGTTGATATATATCGAAATGATAATTGCATTCATTGTTGTATTTTTTAATTTTACTCTTGTTACCTTTGACCTTTGAATTTTTTAATAAAGCCACCTGTCTCCAACATTTTTCTGTTCTTATTGCCTTTTATTACATTAATGGAATTTGATATCCAGTTAGTCTCTTATCGCTATGTTTAACTTCGATTTCCCTATATTTCCCGGTAAACTGACAGATAAAATGCAGTTCTGAGAAATTCCATTCTTGTGATGTATTTGAAATTTAAATAATGAAGAATTATTCGAAATGTGCAAATGTTGCGGAGTAGGTATAAGAAGATGAATCGACAAAGAATACGAAGAGCATATCAATGGCGTACAATATTCCTGTTTCTTCTGGTATAGGCACGCCTTAAACGCACAGTTACATGGACCAACTTACAATTTTTCAGGATACCAGTCGCTTCGTCGGATACCATACCCACTATAGGTATATAGTATGTATATACATTTCTTACTGATACAGTTACAACAATAAGAGGGCTGTGCTTGTATGCATCACGTGACTCCTTCGCCGAGTGACGTCACGAACGTGGGTGGAATCTATCGCAACAAGGAGGAGTCTGCATATGATAAATCCATTTCTTAATATTTTAGTCACGATCCCCTTGTATCGATATTCGTCACAGAATTACCAAGTACCATCGATTTCTTAAAAGACTATGTACGTAGGTCGTTTTCGAAGCGAATAATTTTATTAACGCATGTGGACCTATTCAAAATGTTTTTTAGTTTGTTAAAATTTATAAGTCATTCATTAGAAAAAAGACTTTAGTTAACTTAAGTTCTGGACAAAAAAAAAGTTTAAAGTTCACGTATGTGATTAACTTTAAAATCTGACACGAACAAATATAATGCCAGTACTCTAATTTTCATCATTACCTATTTAAAATTTGACTTAACCCATTAAGTCCGGGAGATGTACATTATGCATTTTAATTGAAGTTCATTCTCAGCAGGAAATGAGATTAATATTTATTTGAAAGTGACCAATCCTATCATTTTCGAGTATGCTCTTTCGATTGATGGGGTCCAAATTGTATTTAAATTAATTTAAAAACTAATGTGGAGCATTTTAAATTAAAAATTAATGAAATTTCGTGAGTTTTGCTTTTTGATAATTCTTTTTCGCAGCAATAAAGGTGCGGGATCAATGCCTATTCACAACGAAAAGTGCACAAAATCTATGAACTTCAACGGCTATCTTTTTTTGCCCCAAAATAACCAACCCTTTTCTAAATGTCAATTTGTCGAAAAAATAAACTTTATTATGGCGATCATATCTGATCCGCCATCTTCAATTTTAAAATTATAACCGCAAATTCATGATCAGTGAGCCGAAGGACTCACTTGTATCTACATTTTGGGGACAATTATATCACTAGAGATACGAATTCCTTCAATGTGTTCATAATTGATCAAATTTTTGATCAAAAAGTTGAAATTATAATTTTAGAAATGTTGTATTTATTTAGTTAATAAACATGCTTTAAAGTTGATTGAACCAAAATCTTCATCGCTCAAGGCAAATATTTTTATTTAGTCGTTTTCAAATCGAAAATATAGCCCTGAACCTTTTTTGGTGAGCAGAAAAATACCAAGAAAAGTCTAAATTTTATCCTAGTCCAAATTTAATAACTTAGCCGTAAACGAAGCCCGAAAATGCAGTACTTATTGCACGTATTTTAGGACCCATTTCACCAAGATTGACGTTGACACACGTTGTTATCCAACTGTCTGATTAATAACTTCATTTTGGGTATATTATGAAGATAATTTCTGAAACTTAACAAACTGACTTATCAACATTTTAATATTAATATAAGTATATATTATTAACTAACCTAACTCTTCTCATTAAAAGTTTTATAGAAGTTTGAGTTCATTTCATTTTAAGAAATAAGATTATAAACTCATCTATTTTACATTTATCCCTCAAAATAGCAGTTTTGATACAAGCGCGTAAACGAATGTTCTAAGATTTTGAGGATTCTGGCTCGACCCAGGAATGATGATCGTAATTACATTCAAGTAAGAAACAGATTTTTGCACATCTGTCGAACAATATATTTGTTGCAAGTGTGCGTAAGGTGTTTTAAAAACCGTGTAAAGCTGTATTTTACGCGCAGTGAAAAAAATATAAAATATGGTATGATTTAGAAATTGCAATTTTTAAAATTCAACATGAATATTGCGAAATTTTTATAAATAAAATGTTTTTGGTGCATAAAGTGAATGGAACTACTACGACGTAATTTGTGACGAATAACAATTCAATGCCATTTTAATTTTTAAGTCTAATTTGCCACCAATACTACACCTAAACTAAGAATAAAATTCAGAACTGACCAGATAAATGAGTTTCAATCAGTTACTAATTAAGTGGGTACTAAACGTGGTCGGCTGCTAACGTAGGTTTAGATTACACAAAAGCTGATCATTTATTGATACCAAATAATATGTGCTAAAAAGTAAAGGTATGAACTATATTTCTCAATATATATTCCAATATATGAACACGTTTTCACTCTCTTACAATAATTACGAGACTAAATGACCCATGTTACATTCGATCAATAAACAATGTATATG
Organism: Trichopria drosophilae; assembly: GCA_030407085.1. Lineage (NCBI taxonomy): Eukaryota > Metazoa > Arthropoda > Insecta > Hymenoptera > Diapriidae > Trichopria > Trichopria drosophilae. The sequence continues at coordinate 66,117,497 of CM059586.1, read as the reverse complement.
TAATGCAAGTGGGGAATGAAATAGTGATCCCACTGTTTGTTTATCTCTATTCGGTAATACTTGTGCAATGAAGTGGTCAATTATTTATTTATTGTACTATACACATGTTATTACTTCGACTCAGACCACAGGTCTGGACCGACGTATTATGCTGAATTTACGAATTATACGCGTATATCCCGTTTTTTTGTACCGCGATATCTCACGTGCGGATAAGCGTATCGACATAAATGTTTTTATTCTGTTATAGATTTGTTTCATCATTTATTAATTTATCCATTTATTGTTTAATCACAGACCGCTTGATACTTTCATGGATCGATTATAATGCTTACTGTTTCATTGCTTTTACGCACAGTGATACTTTACGCACTAGTTTTACTTTTACGCACTGTTTCTCCTTTTACACACTGATGCTTACTTTTACGCATAGCGTGCGTAAAAGTGCCATTTTACGCACGGAAAACAGTTCTTAAAATCAAACTTTACGCATTCTAGTACAAAAAGAATATTTGTAAACAATTATGATTTTGTTGTTTCGCCAAATATAGAATCCGAAATTTTATCGGCTTCTTCCTAAACAGCCAAAACACATCTTGAAGAGAGTCTTAAAAATTGCACGATGTCTTAAACATTTATCAGAAAGAGCTCTTAAAGTGATCTTTAAGACGACTTATGTGTTAAGTTTTAGAGCTCTACAAGACCTCTCAAATATAAGGTCTCAGAAAAGAGGTATTATTTGAGAGCTTTGACATATAAAATAAGTAATATAAATGAAAATCGAATTTCTGAAAATTATAGATTCTATTTCTGTACCTTAATAATTACTTTATATACTTTTTACCCGAGTTTATATTTACCGTTTGTAGAAAACTATAATTATACATTGGACGGTTGTTACATTCAATAATAGTATAAAATTGTGATAACACTTGCTAAATATCGCAAAAGCACTTATTTTGTCATTGTAGCTTATAATCTATCGGACTGCACACCTGGTGTCTCTGGAAGAAACACAGATAGATGTAAGACCTCACACATACGACCTCTTGGAGATTACGATTTTAAGTCCTAAGTAAGACATCTTTAAGAGCTCGTTTTGTAGATTATCATATTTCAGAACTCCTCAGGTCTTTTTGGAGATATCTTAGGACTGAGCTCTGCACGGAAAGAAATGTGATGGCCATTTCAGCGAAATAACATTTGCTGTAAGAGACATCGTTATTGTAGCCAACTGATTTGTAAACGCGGTGAAATATTAGCTACACTAGAGAAAACAGTAGAAAAGACAGCAAATGATATTCCCTAAACTAACCAAATATTCGCAGTTCATATATTACGAAACATATTTTGCTGGACCGTACAAATATTCGCTGCAATTGCCAAATATTTCTACCCGTGTGGGGGACCACTTTAAGAGGAAAGTGCTGTATGGGTTGTATATAATTCAAACCATTTAACTACTCGCGGATTCTGTTTTCCTCTAGTGGCGAAACATAGAACAAGTGTCTCATATTGAAACAGAAATCGTAAAAGAGACCACCGAAATATCCTTTGCGTGAAGGTTTGATAATTTACGTGTATGTTTAAAATCTGACAAAAACGTTTTTCTTACAATAAAAACTTCTTCCATGTTTCGCCACGTGAGAAAAACAGAATTTACTATTAGTTAAATCGTTTCTATATTCTATATTATTACATGAAGCCACCAACGATTCTCTAGTTGGTGAAACCACAAAATCTTAAAAAAATTCTTTTTCATTTATTGTGATTTACATCGAAACTCAAATATTAACCCTCCTGTGCACAAGGACGAGTATACTCGTCCAAACTACATTGTTTCCTTATGGGAAAAGAAAAACTACTGCTCAGGAGGGTTAAATTCTAACATTTTCACTCAAAATTTTATTAAACACCGGACAGACCAAATATAACTATATATTTATGCATTAAATTCACGAGCAATTTTCGTATTCTACAAAGGCTTTGACGGAAACCAGAAAATGTAGGAAAAATCTGAAATGTAAGCATTTTAAATCTTCTGTAAACACATTGAAATTCAGTGACCTCTCTGAGAAATTTCTACTACTTACTCGAATTATTCTTTTCATTCGTTAACTTGTTTGAACATTTAATTATTTCGTGTCAACATTTTGTTATATTTTTTATTATTATTCATAAAACAATTATTGTTACGTTAATAATGCTATTATTAAAATAAAATCATATTTACATTTATCGACGGCACGAACATCGACCGATGGTAACGGTAACATTTTAACGGCATAGTTTAGTTTCTGTTTCACAGAGAGCGTTACATGTGACAATCGCTGTGGCAGTAATGATTGAACGCTGAGGACTTTACACAGATGGCGCCAAGGATATATTACTCCTTTTCTTTTCCGTACTTTGATCTTTATAAAATGGTTAGAGATTTATCACCTTCGCAATAATAAATCAATGTCTTCGTGAATTAGACCGTACGAGGCATTGAAAATGACCAGAACTAAATTTATATTTAATGTCGGTATGTTGAATTACGATAGAGAATAATGTGTAAATATAGTATAATATAAGGTATGTATGGTATATAAAATGTCTGTTTTAATTTATCCTCTTTATTGAGTCTTTATCATATTATTTAAAAGGAGTTTATGACTGATATGTTATTCTCAATCTCAATTTCTACATATTTGGAAACTTCATATATGAAAGTACGTTATGTATATAGAATAGGTTGAAAACTGAACTTTATTGGCACCTATAACAATGGCTTTTAAAAAGTTAATAAGCATAAAACCGAAATAAGTATAACCATATTTGAAAAGATTTACAAAATTAATAATATGGGTTACAGCTTTCGGGACCCATTTTGCATGTCTTACTTAAGTTTAGCTCAGAATGAAGTAGGATAAATATGAAATTACAAAATGTGTTTTGGTTGATCAGTTTAACTATTCCTTAGTATGTACTCAAAATAGCACTACTTTGCATCAGAAATGAGTCTTATAAATTCGCGAGTTTCAAAGATAATAAAAAAATAATTAGCTAGATTTAGCCAATCAAGAAATGTGCTTTAGGAATTGTTTGAGAACATCCAGCAAGAGTTAAGCAATTTAGTTATGTGAGTGTAAAAGACACGCATCATATGTAAAAACTGAAAGTTACTTCTAACTAAAATATCAACATGGAACTACTTTCAAGTACATACATTAATTAATATTTCTTAAAATTTTGCTACTGGTAGGTGGTAGTATACTAATGTTACCATGCACTTTAATTTAATATGTATAATTTGGCAATTCAATGTTAACTTCACAATTTATTAAAATGAATAATGTCAAAAGGTACTAACTAAATAATGTCCACCTAGGAAACTTAATAATGACTGTTTCACGGATCGTAAAGTTTTAGTTCGGAGTACAAAAGAATGGTTAACTCATCTTACGACAGCTTTCGCTCAGAAAGGCTTAATGTCGGCTGGTGAACTGAGATGGCAGGGACAGATGCAAGAATGATACTCTTACAAAGGTAATTCAGGTATTTCGTTTGCACTGATTACAATGTTGTTTTGTGGTGCTTGTCCGTTTTTTTTAACTCTTGGTTGATGATATCTTTCATTGAGCCTAGTACTAGTCGCGCATTTAATAAGTGCCTATCCTACGTAGTCTTGCGACATTTACACCATCATTTAAGCACATATATAAACTAAGTTTCCTGGTCATAAATGAATTGAATTTCACGCGGATGTATCTCATTATGAAACCTGTCATTATAATGTATAAATATGATCTGAATACATAGTCATTACGGAACAGTAGTACTACCATTCTTCAGGAATTTCTAAAACGTTCGTGATATTATTGTCATGTTCTGTCAGGATTGTCTTTCAGGATCATTAACTGCTTAGAGTGTTAAAAACTCTGCTTGACCTAATGTCGGCTTTCAAAATTGGTTATAGAAAGGGATTCTACTCTTATTAAAATTACATTAGTGATCGTGATTTCATTTTGTTGCAATCAAGAACAAATGTCATTATGAGCATTAGATAATTCCATTACAGGTTTTGAAGACTTTTTTTGATAATTTACCAATTGTGTTATATAAATTCTTCTTGTTTAATAAATTAGGAAAATGTAAAAATTTTATTTTCCAAATTTTCTCGATTATTGGCAGAATATTTAGAAATTATGTATGACAAAAATTTGGTTTGGAATTATAAAAAGGAATTTACATAATTATTTTTATTTTGTCTTCTTTAATATAATAGCTGATTTAAAGTTAACAAATTAATACGAAACATGAGTATGAATTCTATATTGCCATCGCAATTCGTCTGTTACGTTTTTTTCTACTTGTTTACTTTTTTCTATATTTAATATATGGACCGTCACATCAAGAGTACGCACAATATGTTAAATACAAGCGGTCGAGAATTATACACTTTAAATGTTACATTTATTTACAATCAAATGTATACATAATATTAATGAATTCTATATGTTTATAATATTAAAAATAGTTCACAAATTAATGAACAATTACGTTAGAACGATAACTGTTTCCATTGAACGAATAATCTTGTAGTGTAATTGCTATCAAATCATTTTTGATTGGATATATTACAAAATGTTATTTGAGCTATTTGAAAATAGATTTGTGAAAAATAACATGGCGCTCCATGAAGCCGCAATGCTTTAGTTGCTCCGAGTTTAATATGATCTGCTGACTTTCTGCAAATAATATTAAATATATCCAGTAAATTCTCCAGACATAATGCTGATATATGATATACTGAAAGTAGATTAAAACAAGCACCAACTATTTAAGAATAAAAGATATTTTTTATTCAATTCCATAACAGTTTTCGTTGCACATAGATATTAGGTAAAAGATTAATACCTTCTATTCAATAGTATACTAAATATTACTTCAAAGGAATAAAAAATGAACTTGGTTTTGTTCAAATAATATTTAGTAAATGTTACTAAATATATTTATAATTCAATGTAGTTGTATTAATTACGAAGCATTTAATAGAATGTACTGATATTTTTTTGTATTCTTAAATAAATTGACTTATGCCGAAATCTAATTCAGTGACTATCTTATATTATAGTGTCAGCGATCGGTAATTCGACGCCTTATTGATCCATAACCAATATGCACCAATCACAGGTGTCGATATGGCGAAGAGCTGATTGAAATTTTGAATTTAATTTTATTAATTATTTAAAATGATAAGATAAATAATGATTAATGCAGATATTAATGCAGTGAATTGCATAAAAGACGCGAATCATTTTATTTATTCCAAACTGAATAATAAACCTTTATTATTTTCAACAAATTACATTAAAATATTACATATATTAAATAAATAATGAAAGATAAATTATTAACATTTTAGTTTAGAGAAAAGTTTATAAACGGTTTTTATTATAATTTAATAAACCCCCTGATACTGATTTGATATCTTCAACTTCAATAAGTTCGGTATTTTTAACAAATTACTTTTTTGGATCCATTTATAACAAAATTCATTTTTAAAATATCTGACAACAAGATGAGATCCGAGGAGAATGAAAGCTTAAACTCGAAACGTTCATATGAAATGAAAGAGAAAATGTAACATTATGACCAGTTTTCACTCTGCTCGCAAAGAAGAAACATCTTTCGGAAGCAAGTTTCGAATTCCAATTCTCGTTGTTTTTCACCGTAGTTACTAAATGGCCAGCTCATATATGTCATTGTTGTATTTAATAGTTAAAACAGCAGATTTTTGTTGTTACGTTGCTAAAATCATTATGGACATGAGTAAATAAAACACATTTTGATATAGTACAGAGCGAAACCATAAATGATAAAAAATAAATGTGTATAGACCTAGAAAAATATAAAATACTACTTTTTACTAACTATTTTTTTAAACCTTATATAATTTCACCCTACAAATAATTTTTAACAAATTGTTAAAATGTAACAACTGCAAAAGCTATGTAAATAACTCGATGTCACAATAAATCTGTGAAACAAAAATATTTTTTCTAATTGAACTAAGAATTACCAGTCACCATTTTCAAAGTTTTGAAAAAATTTTGTGACGTACGTTATTATCTAATCTATTAGTAGTTAATAATTAAATAATATTTTAATAGGAATATATTTTATTTTAAACAATACATTTGGAAGATGTCTTAGAAAACTGGAGGGTTTCAAAGCTCCGACGGGCGGCTCTTTGTATGAGTGTCCAGTGGGAAAAGATATTGTTCTGCAAAATAAATTAATTTTATTGTCAATTTATAATGAATATCTGATCAATTGATAGATATACATTAATTTTAAACAAATAATTATTTTATAAGCAAAAGGAGTCCAAAAAAATTATACTTGGTAATGTGAAACAATTCTGTTTGGCTGTAATCAACTATATGTTTTTGTGTTTTCCCATGCCTTATGGTTAAATGCTAAAATATTGTTGAAAATTTAGAATAAATATACTGAAGGGAACAAAACTTAAATAAAAATTTACTTTATTTAAAAGCAATTTGCAACGTCACTTAATGATACATTAGGCACACCAACCATAAATTTAGTAAATTTGAATACTTTTTAACTACTACGAGTATTTCAATAAATTGATAAATGAATTTCATTAGCTGCATCAACTGGCACTTACGTATTCAAAATAACTAAGGACGTAATTTGAAAAAAAAATGAATCGAATTTAATTTGCATATAAGTCTTCAAAAAATGCATATATTTATTCAATTAACGATAGTAAATTCTACATGGTTTGTCAAACTAAAAAGGAAGTTACTTTTACTACTTTACTCCTAACATCACAGGTAATTGAAGGTGTCTAATATTTTTTTTTGCAGTATAGTATTAAACCAGTACTATATGAAGGTTGAATTTCATAAATTCTTATGTATTTCTTGAAGTGCAAAGTATAAGTTCGACTTATAACAAAAATAGTTTTCTTTAACATTACCTAACATCCTATTTCATTTAAGCCAGTTTACGCATAACAAAATTTACCACCGAGTTATAAAAACATGCAATTTATTAAACATTAATAAATATGTATTTCTTTGTAGTTAAACATGATATTTATGAAGTGTAGCAAAATCTTGTTTAGTTTAAACGACTGATTTACTCGGTGCCGTCTTTATTGTTTCCTGATCACAATGAAAGTGTCAATAAATTTGAAATATGATTCATCACATAACTCACTTTTACAACTGTCATCAAGTAGTAAATTTGGCAGACGGTATTTGAAAATTAACAAAAATCATCCTCTTATTCAATACTAACCTCTTATAAATCCAATTTATTGTTATATTGAATTGGAATATATATAACATGAACATTTTTTACAAAATTCAATTACATCACCCGTGGTTCCCAACAAAGGCTAATTGTTAATTTTAAAGACAATTGTTAAATTGTGTTTCAAATTATTTGCGTTAGAAAATATCAATTACACGGACATTTTTTACTGTTTTCAGCTTAGACGTGATGGTTTTACATTCCATTTATATGATGATGAAAAATTACATTTAGTTATGAAATGAAATCAGTTTCAAGTTCAGTGTTAGTAGATAAGTGGGACATTCAAAATTGTTGTAAGTTGGGAATATAGCACATGGCCTAGACTATCATTTGCCTATACTCTACTACATGAGTTCTCAGGCTAGCAAAAGTGGATTGAGTATACCTAGTAAAAAGTAAGCAATTTTTTCTTATTAAAAGATTCAGAATTTTCATGCCATTTTCAAATTTAACGTGTTTTTCATTAATGTATATCGAACAGTACATCATTTATAAGCTTACTAATAAACGTACCATCAATTGATCAAGTTATAAACATTGACAACAAATCTAATATTCTTGTAATTTATTGATTCATTGTAGTAATAGATTAAAAAGTAATTTCTTGCTGTAAACGTTCTATCCGTGTGGAATACTGGACTGGGACTAAGCAGGGGGCTAGCTACATTTCTCTACATCCTAATAAATTCTCAACTCAGGGAACAAATCAAAACATAACTAAGCCCATTCATCAGTATTTTATTATATAATTGTAAATGTAGTGCTTAGAAGAACTTCACATTTTTGTTTAGATTTACTTTCGTAAAATATTATATATAGAAATTATTTAGGCGCAAACAATTTTTCAGTAAGGATAGTTGAGGGGTCTTCCCATTTTGTATATACGGTTATTAAATGTTCCTTAAAAATGTATTAAGGTTCTCTCTTTTTTATTATTTTTCTTTTTTTTTTTAATTGTTGAAGATATTTATGTATATTACATTAATCTCCCAAGTATAAAAATATGTTAAAAAATGATCCAGACAATAAAAATATGATTGGTAAGATATTTAAGATTTACCGACCTAAATTGCCTTCTCTCAAATGAATTGTGGTAATTACTAACGTATTAGTAGTACAACGATCGGAACAAATAATTGGATGCACTCAAATAGTTGATCGGTACTCTATAATGTGACAACGGCGTAGGGTAAGTTGGTGATAAAAGTAACATGCTTCTGGCTGTAATCCTGTCGGTCGCTCTTTTAAGGCGATTTAGGAAGGCAATGAAGTAATCACGAACCAAAAGAAATGTGATAAACGCAAACGAAGTGGAACAAATGTTGTGGTTTGTGTCCATTGAAATCGAAGCGGTATTTCTATCATGAATTAGTATTATGCATCAAGTTACTTACAATTTTTCTATTATTCATAAATATATAATAAAATATCGCGTTTAGTTCGTATTCAATGGCTTGATAGTTTATAAATGAAATTTATCAAGGTAGTAAGAGACGCACATTCGCATTTCACCCATGAAAAGTTCTTATTTTCCAACAATAATGATGTCTCTAAGTAAAAAATTAGAGCCTTGCTACTCCGAGCAAAAAATATTTAGTAAATATTTAGGCGAATTACCTATTAAATAGCAAATATTTTATTATGTTTTAATTACTCATGGGAACTATATGTATAAGATATAAAACTATTAATATTTTGTCCCCTCCGAGTTGCTCACCATTTCATGGAATGTACTAAATATTTTTGTCAGTATATAGCAATTCTCTGAATGATACACAGATTTATTTAATATTAAATATGCTGTATTAATGTATACATTAACATTTTACTGAATTATATAACTGTTAATATTGCATACGCATGTGTAGAAAGCTCCTGGAGTAGATGTTGCAATCAACGATTCACATTAAAAGGTTGTAAGCAATATGTATTAGTAATGATAGTAGTCTTCATTAACAGTAATAACGGGTGCCTGAATTGGAGACACTTTCATCTCCAATTTTAAAACAGTTGCGAATGTCTTATAAGAAGACGTGATAAATTAAGGTTAGAGACGACAGCCGTGTTTCCGGTCTCCAATCAAAGTTTCACGGAAGAAAATTGGTAGTTGGGCTTATACTAGTTGAGTAGTAAAATACGGATTAGACGCAGTTGTTCTTACTATTTAGATAGTAAGGCCAGCCATTTAAGTGGTAACGCCAACTACAAAAGATGTCTGGTCCCTATTTTACTACTCCAGTAGTAAGTCCAACTATTTTTTCCGTGTTGGATGTAAAGTAGAGTCCCGGTATATTTACCTGCTCGGTTCCTTATCTTCCCCTTCCGTCTCCTTAAATTTACCAAAAGAAGGGAAGCGTCCCACTCGTGACACTTGTGCGCAAATCACCTACTTCGCGCACTTGTATCGTAATATACTATTTTGTCGATAGTCGAAAATAATGTCTGAAATTTTTAGACGCTTTGTACCGAGGGTTGATATATTGAGGCGTTTATTCTAAAAAGACATTTTGGAGCTTTCTAATGTCTTAAAATGAGACGTTTTGGAGACAAGAATGATTGCAGTGTAGTAACTTTACACTTGAGCAATCGAATATTAGTACTGGCGAATATGAATACAAATCATAACATCCTAGTTGCGTTAAAAATACAGAACCTAAGCGATAAGATAGTATTACCGGCAATATAAAGTTTAACCTACGAAATAAAAATAAACATGCTGTATTTTAAATTGCCACCAGAATTGATAAAGTTAACAAATAGACTGCTATCGTATAAATCTCTAATGGACAAAATATGACAACTTTCGTAATGTGCTCTGAGTGGCAATTTGTAATATGCTTTACCATAATTACGAATTTGATGTATCCCATATTGCTCAAAATGTACGAAAATTGCTGAAATACAAGTAGGCGTAGGTCAGGACATATAACTTCATCAGTGAAAAAGTGGTGTATCTATGAAAAAAGTGAGTTCTCTCTCCGCAAATTTTTTATGAAAAATACTATTTTCTAATATTTTTTGAAATATTTCTTGTAAACTGAATGGATTTGAATTTTTATCTGCTGAATTTATATGAATTACTAAAATTCTAAAATGTCACAATTTAATCTAAATATACATATAACAAAACTTTTCATTATTTTACTGTTTATCTACATAGGGATGCCAAATCTCTAAAACCTTATATTTTATCTCACCCTTAAACCGAAAATATCTCTCAGAGCTGTGGATGGTAAGAAGTACTTACAAAAAACAGTTCGAAAAGTTAACTACACTAATACTCTCGAAGTACACCGATCTCATTTATATTGAAAAAAATCATTATTTTGAGATGCTAAAACTATAACAAATATGTGTCAATCTCCAATTCTAGAAAGTCAGACACAGTAGACTAGATTTCAATTCCATGATATTTTCCTACTATGTTAGAATGTATGTATTCCAAAACGGAAGAATTGTTCTTGCAGGTGATTTGGATTGGAGATGAATAAATGACCAGACGCAGAGTTAATAGAGGCGGTTAACAAGTAATGTAGAGCTTCATTTTGATATGTATTTTTAGTTCGATCTAACTCGTCTTTGTAAGCCATCCACATTACAAGATATCTGAGCAACACATTCATTCCAGAATATAGGGAAGAAGCCGGAGTCCTAAGCTTATATCTTCAATGACAAAAGAAATGTCTCCTGCTTTTATCACAAGGTTGGTAACGTTTGAACGTCTTTGATTTTTCATTTGATAACCAAATGCTCCGTGCAATACTAAAAAGGATACTTTCAGTTTTTGAAATGTTTAGTAGAAATCCATTTGAAGTCGTTCAAATCGGCAAGTTCTTCTGGGCCCGCCCAAATGAACATTTTACGAACAAAAGGTGAGTTTCATCATGAATTATATTAAATTGGCATTTAAACTTAATTTGCCATTAATTCGCAAATATACTATGGATAGAATATCTAAGTAACTAATGTAGAACATTAGCATAGATCGAAAATCAAAGAGATTCACATAGTGAATCTAATCACAAACATGATTTTTAAAGACAATTATTCGAACAAAGAAATATTCCAATATTTATATTATAGTCGTGTAGTTCAAATTATGATCCAAACGAATTAATGAGTGTACGAGTACAATATGAACTAGATACTGCAGATTTCATGTTTTAAATGAATGTTTAAACCTTTGTATGGAAATTATTCGGCTTTATCGTATCGAAAAATATCCTGAGAAAGAATTATTTAATTCAAGTGATATTAGTGTGATCGCAGTTCATATTCGTATACTTTATATTCTTCAGTGGTAACTTATCTCTTTATGCATAATATTCTATTCCCGCCAAAATGTTCTGAAGTCGATGCTGTTAATGCGGTGTCAGGTCCTTTTATTAAAACGTAGAAAAATAAGAATAATCTTTTCATTAAACATTCTCGAAATAGCCAGCAATGCTCAAGAACTATTTTTAAATAAAAGTTCAGTCGCGTTTTGTCAGGATGCAGTAAAAACGTTAATTTTGTTTTCTATACTTAACTCAAAAAATATCTATCATTTTTACGAAATTCTGTAGAATTTAGCACTTGCTGATTATTAAAAAAATGATGTATGAAACATCGACCTGCCTTGAAGCAGCGAATACCTTCAAAACATTTTTTTACTTAATTCCACAGTACTTGATAATGAGGAGACCGACGTATTAACCCTCGATCATAAAAATAATGAAACAACACATTAGATATATCCTTTTCCAACCTTTTTCATAATTTCAACATCCGATGAAACAAATTACGGTAGAGCAAGGCAACACTGATGGAGCTAAATACTTCAATTTCCATTACAAAAGTCCCATAGTAAGTTCTTCCAAAATAGAAGTCTGTTGCGTGAACTTTTTGTTTATAGTATATGGAAAAACATTATCTTTGAAAAAAAATTGTTTGACATGGCCGGGATATACTCTGAAATGTTAAATTTCTGACGTAATATAATAAGGTCGTTTTTCAGAAGTGAAATTATGATATCTGTCTGTTACAAATATATGAATTTCAAAGTACAGAATACACTATTTTTCTAATAAAAATTTGTTGAGTGTATATGGTGTGTCCGTTGATAACAGATTTTTAAATATCAGCCTCAACAATCAGATAGAATACTAAATTATGCGGAATTGAATCTATTTTCCACTGTCTTACAATCTGCGTACAATGAGACTTGCATTACGAACATCGGCAGATATTTAGAAGTGGATAAACTGCGTCTTTGTTCTATACTGCCCCTCTCTTTCTATACGATAGTTGCACGAAGGGTTACAGTCAGAGAGAGGCCTTCCGGCCTTTCACAATCATTTCGCCTACAAACCTGCCCGATAGCTCTGTAAAGCACGAACGAGTATGAATCGGAGATAGTGTGAGACACGAAGAAAATTGAATTTTGAGATAATAGTGGTGTTACATCTACGAACCTCTGGTATCAAAGAATTTTCAATTTCTTTCAGTATACTTGGGATTTTATAGAAGAAACTATTTTCAGATTTTTTAACAGCCATTCAGATTTTTCCGGCACAGTAGGAAAACATTTCTTATGAAAGCCGCATGTCATCTTACGGATACAATCTACCGAACATGTGTAATTCATATGCACAGTTTTGTTGAATATACAAAAACGACTAAAAATTTCACTTTCAGTTAATATAAAAATTCTGTGTTGTTTATTTCATATGTTTAAGCATATCACAGGCAGTATTTTTCAGTGCAGTTGCATTTTACAATTTTATCATGAAACAACGTCAAAACAATACTTTTTTTGTGTTATCATAAATGCACTTAAAAAATTCGATCATACAACGTTAAATCTCTGTATACGGTATAATAGTAAAAACGTTAACAATATAACTACCAAGTGTAATTACTACTCGTGCACTAAAAATATTGCAGACGACATTACAGAGAAGATTCGAGATTAAAGTGACAATAACAATAAGTATACTGTCCGAGAATAATATAAAACCTCATACATAAATGTTACAAATAATTAAACAAAATGTAGACCAAATATATTTTCAATAGCTATAATTCTTTTTGAAAATAAAAAATACCGTAGATTGTCAGCGAAGATAACAGAAAAAGACTATAATTTCCCAAAAGTTTATTAATTTGATACAAAATTACGACAGTAAAAAATTAATGCTTAAATAATGTTCTTATATGTGTGTAACGTGATTTTAATAGTATTATGATGCATGTTCGGTAAATTAGTGATTACTGCATGAGTGCGAGATTTGAAGTATGCGCTGAAGGCGAGTGCTTTAATCTCTCACGAATGCAGTTATCACTAATCCGCACGACTATCTAATACTATTTTTTCAAACATTGTGGGCAAAGTTCCGCCATTTGTTGATAACATATCAGGGAGTATCAAATGTTCATCTCTGGTGGAAAACACAGCATATTTTCTCAAAGTAAACAAACAACGTAACTCGGTTCACGCCGTACGAGATGTTACGCAGAAACAAAGGAAAATTAATTATTTACCAAATGGATATATTGTACAATTATAGATATTAATGCACAGTTTTGGAACTGAACAGTAATAGGTCATATTTCGCACGATAGTGCGCACTTTCCGCCAAGTGTTTACAATAAAATTCTTATATCTACGTGTTGCAGTATAAATTTGCTACTGTTTACGTCAAACTTCTGAAAATAAATGAGATGATCAAATTTGATATTTATGGGATTAGCCCGGACGAAATCTGGCTGAAAGGTAGCCATAATTAAGTTTCATTCAGTCTAATCATTAATTAATTTTAATTACAGTTAATAACAGAAAATTTTATAAATATTATATATTAGAAGGAATAAAAACTGGCTTCCTTTGAGGTAGTTTATATATGTATAAGCTAAAATTAGTACTAACCCAGTACTGGCAACCATTACCGATTAACGGGAATGTGTCAGTACTGGCAATATACCAGCGTCAGTTAATTGAATTCTGGCATCCGGTACTGCTTGTGACAATAAATCAGTACCCTCAATAATTTCGACAATGTACTGACCTTGTACTGGAGTAAATTGGTACAGACAAGATAAGTATTTGCGTCGGTAAGAAATAATATCCTACCGCCATCGTTTTGCCGTTTTGCTATTCGACGTTTGTCGCAGTGCTATTCGAGTAAATGTAACATGTAACACATTCGTTATTAAAGCAATACTGACTGACAGTACTAAGAAATAATGTGTGGCTGTCATAGTACGTCAGTACCGTCGCAATATTGTTATACCAGTACTGTTTTCAGTGTTACATTATTCTGATTATCGCAATAAGTCAATACTGATACAATGTTGTCCGTACTAATTGTCGGTATTCCTATTCAACATCAAATCAGTAGTAACAGAACGGCCGTCTCAGCGTTAATTTAGTACTGATATCAGCACAGACTTTCGGAGTTGGGAGACTACTAACAACACTAAATTCAATACGTCTAGATCATCAGTTCTGTATCCGGTACAGACACCGCATTTATTTTTGGAATAATTTTTGTAAACACGATTTTTGTGTTGTTTATGTATAAATTTGCGTGTTTATACATGTCATACATTTAATACATTAAAGTAAATGTTAATCTTTACATTGTGTTGCATTATTTTTTTAAACAATATATCTTGATTGAACTGAACCCGCATTTATCAATATACCTTCTACGATAAGTTGCTCTTGCTCACACAGTAATACATATATTAAATATGTATAATAATTTGTTGAATTTTTTAAGATTGTCTTTTTTAAATCAGACCAATCAGTACTTATCAGTACTAGAAAGCAGTTTTGACTTCGAACCGCGCAACGAGCGACGGGGAAAAAAATGTTCTCAATCGGTACTCGGGAGCCATTTTGATCTTTCGTTAAACTGCAAATGATTGCCTTCCATGGCCATGTCTTTTTTTTTTTATTCGGACAAAAAGGATATTTTTTTCAGTAATATTGTAATCTGACAGAAAAAATATTAATTACTGAAAAAAATGTAACGAGTATCCAGAAACATTACTAGTGAAATAGAAGGACGTTTAAAAAAAACTATGGATCTCCGCAAACGGTTGAAGCCTCTTGAAGCAACGTGATAAGGTTTGTGAGATCGCCAATGTCATCCATTCACCGGTTCTGCTGCGCATTTTTAAATCTGACTCATTCTAATGTCCAACCTAGAGTTACACATGTATTTAAAATTACCATGAAAATTAACTGAAGATTATTTTAATTGAAATTCGAGAAAAAATATGTCATTATCAATGCACATTCAATTTGTTTAATCGTTCATCTTTCGTATGCAGATTATGCATGTCTAGTTATTACCTTTGAAAAGAGTTCGATATTAATTTATATCTCTGCATCGAGAATCTGCAGTAAAATGGTTATATTTGAATCAAATCAGTACCTTTTCATGTAATCTCAGGCGGGTATAATAAGTTAATATCTTAAATTCGTTTTAAAAATGTTGTGTTGTTTTATTTCATTAAACATTGAGATCTGTACACAACCCATACTTTTGAAGCGTTAAATGTGAATAGATTTATTTTTAAAATAAGTGTAAATAAACATTGACATTTTATATAATGTACTGTAAGAGAGCTTGATGGTTATTTCAGCCTACACTGAGAGAAATTATTTACTAATAGTTAATACAAGGTAATTTCAAGGTTCTTACATTAACTGTAAAGTTATAACAGTAACTGTAAAGTAAAAATCGCCAGGTAACTTTGAGATGGAAATATCAGGACTTTCCTGTAATGTTATCGTATATTAACTAGTATATTTAAACATTCAACGAGCATTCATTAACTGTTAATAAATCCTACATTAAATACTGTCATTTGAACTGCGCATATCAACAATGCGTCGAAAAATTCGTAGAAAATCGAATGACTTCGCGTATGGATGTTTGTTTATCTCGGCTTCGATGAAACTGTAAGTGCGTAAATGTATTACATGTCACGTAATAATCCTAACATTAATATTTGAAATTCTTATATTAACTATTAACATAACAAATTTAAACGAATTTCAGATTACGGAAACTTCAAGATAAAGTACCTTACCTTAAGATCAAAATCTAAATTCTGTTAGCTTTACTATGAAGCTATTACATTAACTGTAAACAAGCATTTCTTTCAGTGATATACACTTGGGTCTACAAAATTATTACACTGAATTTGAAAAAAATTATTTAAATTTCTTACACTCCGATTATGAGGAAGGGTAGCTTTGTAAACTTGATATGATATATCATGACGTATGCATTATAAATCTGTATTAATGTTCTATACGTCTATATATTTGCGATGATTAGATTTACAATATTGAACATCGAAAATGTTATATTTGGGGTGAAGCACAAAAGTCTTGCATTTTTATTACTCTGGGGTTTCTGGAACCGGTAACTACGAATCTGAATTCATTTTAAAATAATTGTGTAAGACAAAGTAATAAAAGGAGTCCTTAACAATAGACTACTTTTGAGTAGCGATATTGGATTTTAGTATTCGAATTTTCCAAATTTCCTTCATATTCGGATTCAGCACTGAGAATTCCAAAAAACGTATGTATGACGTTTATCTATTTTTCACAATGGAAGCCACACGGAAAGAAAGAAACACGACTGAGTCCTGTCTACGCAGCACTGGTTACTGCGTGGCCGGTTCGCAAATACTTTTTATTTCAACTCGCTATAACTCGGTCAATTTTGAGAATTTTGAAACGAATAAAAAATGAAATTGTTCATTACAGTTTCCCAGATCTAGTGCAGAAAGAAAAAATTATATATCTTAATAAATCAAAAAGTTATTCATTTTTTAATGCAGAACTGCGAAATTTGTGTTTTTATAGATTCAGGCGCTTCGTTTATCGAGCGAATTTCAAGCATCCGAAAACTTTCAGCGAGAAAGTTGTTCATTAAGGTATGAACAAATTTTCTGGAAAGTTTCACCTCAATTTCATTAATAGTTTTAAAATTAATGAATGTTTAAAATAGGTAGCGGCCGACGGCCAGCGCGTCAAGTGTGCCACGGCGATGCGCGCAAGGCCACGACCAACATTAAACATTCATTACTTTTAAACTATTAATGCAATCGAGATGAAACTTTCCACAAAATTTGTTCATACCTTAATGAACAACTTTCTCCCTGAAAGTTTTCGGATGCTTGAAATTCGCTCGATAAACGAAGCGCCTGAACGTATAAAAACACAAATTTCGCAGTTCTGCATTAAAAAATTAATAACTTTTTTATTTATTAAGATATATCACTTTTTCTATAATGTACGTTTCAAAATTCTCAAAATTGACTGAGTTATAGCGAGTTGAAATAGAATGTATTTGCGAACCGGCCACGCAGTAACCAGTGCTGCGTAGACAGGACTCACAATCAGTCGTGTTTCTTCCTTTCCGTGCAGTCTCCCTACGTCTACAGACGCACCTCGCACTCAAAAGATTAATCAAGGCAAAATTTCATCTTGTGTTTTTTTTTGGAAAATTGTCAAAATTCAAAATGACGGTTCCAAGATAGCAGACCAAATCCTCTTGCCACAAATTTCCTGTTTTTCATGTGAAGAAACAGGTATATTTTTGAAACGATCAAACTCTTTAAGGCCCAACTTTGAAGAAAAAAGTCGTATGTTATCAGTTAACCTCTTAAAAGCGGCGAGAATCTCAAAAAAATACTTAAAATGCAGGAAAACAAAATTTTGTTAGATTTTACTGTACTAGGTGTATAGAGTTTTTTTTGGGACGCTGATTACGAATTTGGAGACAGATTTTGAAATTTAAATATGGCCGACAAATTTTTCAAACTCCAACCATTTTGCTTGATACTTGTTACTCTAGGGTTTTCTGGACCGTTGATTACGAATTTGAAGTCAGATTTTGAAAAATGTTCAAGCAAAATGGTTTCATTGTAGCCGACATTTTGAATTTTCAAAATATATTATCAGATTTGTAATCAGCGACCCCGAGTAACATGTTTCAAACAGAATGGTTAGGCTTTTCAAAAAAGTGTCCGCCATATTGGATTAGCCATTCTGCATTTCCAAAATGACTTCAAATTCGTAATCAGCAACCCCAAAAACCTTTAAGTAACAAATTTCAAGTGATTATTGACCGTCAGAAATGGAAATACTTATAAGAATATAATATGCGGTGAATACGGTCGATGGACTATAAAAATAAAAACAAACTACAAATGTAAACATTGGGGCTCTGATGAAAGTCACCGAAAATGTGAAAACAAAGTTGTATAAGCCAGATTTTTTAGACCTAATGTTTACATTTGTAGTTTGGTTTTATTTTTATTTAGTCCATCGACCGTATTCATCGCATATTATATTCTTATAAGTATTTTGCTTTTATAAACGTTTTATGCACAATTTGATTGAACACAATGTCATGCTTCACGACGAAGATTATGAAAAAATTGTGAAATTACAATCTTTGTGGACTTGTATATCGTTTGTGACACAGCGATTATGAAAACGGACAACGTCAACATATTCAGTGCACCTTAGAGTGTCTAGAAATAGTATTGGTTTTATGTTACAAAATTTCCAGAATTTGTTAGTCTAATTTATATCATATCGAAGATTCGCGTTTTACTCTGCAAAAAGTCCGAAATGAGGAAGATTTTCGCCATCCGCACGTAAAGGGTTAATAGTTTGTTCTGAAGGGTAATAATAGTACTGGGTAACGGAAAAAGGAATGGTACTGATGCAAGCAGTAAAGAAAGCAAATAAAATTGTTGCATTCCGAACATAATCTCCAAAATAGCGAAAAACACATTTGTTGTATTACATAACCTAAAATATCATAAGACTTATGTGATGGATTGATTCTACCCTTGGATACTGATTCCATGCATAAAATTACTGTGAAAATGAACTACAGCTTCACGTTGACAAATCTTTTCCATCTTCGTTTTCATAAAAAATACATTTCACAAATGGTTTATTATTTCTCATAGGGATCGTCACGTGACGAGTGCATGACCGAAAGATATATACGTGTAGGCTGGTAATTTGCCAGGAGAGAAAATGTAGTCGCAGTAAGATATTTTGAAGTGATCGAGAAGTGGTATTATGGATCAAACTGTCGAAAGAGGCGAGAATCGGTACCCGCTAAATATTTCGAGGAACGAGTCAGCATCGATGGTGTCGCTTGTCTACGGTTGTCTAGCACTTCACCTGCGCCAATTATTCCTTTCACATCGCATGGGCTTCGCTTATACGCCATGCAATTTTGAGAATTCAAAGAATAGCTGACATAAAATCGTGCAACGCGCGAGGCGAATCGCAGGTTCGCTCTTTGGTTTGCACTCGCGGTTGTTGGTTCGCAAGCGCGTGCGCGCGCACAAGCTGCACGTAGCAATTTGCGAAAACCGCACGTAACGCATTTCGGAGTCAGAGGCGTTTGCCGCGCGAACCATTCGCCGACGTTACGTAACGGATCGACGGAACGTCGACAAGCCACGCTAACTGTATATTTCCATTTCAAAAGTCGAGGTGTTTTGCCCGCAAAACCGAGCTCAGCTTCTTAAAACGTTTCCTGGATTTCCGAGGCTCCCGCGGTACGTTCGACTCGCCGATGCATCGGATTTATTCCTTTCTTCGCGTGCGCAAAGATTGAACATATTCTCGCTATTGCATTCCTGGAATTACTACCGGAATAGAGAAGCATTATTAACTCCCTTCAGAAATAAATTTCGAAAAATGCAGGTGGTCGCAGCATTCAAAGATCATGGAAACTTGTACCTGTCAATCACAATCTTACCGCGCAATAAAAAACTTATGTCTGAATTTTTCAATAAATCTCTTGTAATGTAACTATATTTGTAAAACAACATATCGACGGCTGATAATAATCGCCACACATGTCAGACATGATAACAACAATGTAATGTATAAAAACTTCCCACGAAGAACCTTACATTTCAAAGTTTGCGGTGAATATCTTCTTCGCAAAATCGAATTTCGTTTCTTTCTACAAACCATCAATATACTCCAGTAAGATTTGTATAAAATGGTTTTACTTTTTCATTAAAATCGGTAGATTATACATATAACAGTTATATATAACTTAATTAACTTCCCGGTCTACTGGGAAGTTATTGAAATGACCTCGAAAATGGAAAATGCTAATTTCATGATATCTCCACGTTTTGTGACCACTAGAAGCAAACTGACACATTTTTAGAGAGATGTCTGTCTGTGTGTGTGTGTGTGTGTGTGTGTGTGTGTGTGTGTGTGTGTGTACGGATGAAAACCAAATTTTTTCCAACGATTTCTCTTCAACGGATGAAGCGAATTGATTAATTTTTTTTTAAGTTTAAGTTTAAGAGTTATTCCAAAAAAAGTAGTAAAAATAGTACAAATAACGTGAAAAAATGATATTATTTAACAAATTCCGTCATTTTTCGTGAGGAAACTGTTGATGCGCGTCAAAAAACTGAGAAATAAAAAAGCCGACATATCAAAAAGCCGACAAGTAAAAAACCGACATATTAAAAAGCCGACACGGTAAAAGTATTATTCTCTTTACAATATGCCGATTTTTTTAAAGAAATAATGGGTAGATTTCGGAAATAGAACCTCTCTATATAACGCAAAATATGGAAAACGTACGTGAATATAGCAAGTCCGTTAAATAAACCGGAATAAAATACGAGAGATTGATCGGGAAGTTATTGTTTCGACTCGCTAAGGGTCACAGCCGCTTTTTTTTTCTTTAATTTATAGCGTTAAATTGAGTGGAATAAAAGCTGTTTAG
This sequence comes from Trichopria drosophilae, assembly GCA_030407085.1. Lineage (NCBI taxonomy): Eukaryota > Metazoa > Arthropoda > Insecta > Hymenoptera > Diapriidae > Trichopria > Trichopria drosophilae. Next base: position 66,096,366 of record CM059586.1, on the reverse strand, counting down.
TATATAGCGAATTTTAAAACATCTAATGACGTGACGGGAATGACAGTCTCCCACTCTAAAATCCTTAAAATTAAAACTCACTGCATAACAGTGAAATCTCACTTTTAAATATATTGGACCACTCACCTGAAAGTGTAAATTCACTTTATTAAGCAGGGGATTTTTTCACTGTACGTAAAAGTGAAAATGTCTCTTTATACAAAGTGAAATTTCACTGCAAGCACAAGCGAATATTAAATATGTGTAGAATATTATTTACATATTTTTTTATTAGATATGTATTTACTCGGACAAATATTCGTCTACTAATTTCAATAGATTACCGACTACCGATGTATATTATCCCATTCGGTAATCGGAAACAACGAGTGGTTCTGGTACGATCAATTCAGAACACACATTTCTTATATACACTCTAAAATTCTTAAAGTGATAGTTGAGTCCCTTTCTGATAAAAGTGACTTTTTTACTATTTTTAAAGTGAAAATTTAATTTCACTAATAATGGATGGAAATATGCCACTCTAATAAAGTGAATTCCACTTTAGAAATAGTAAAAAACTCACCTTTAGCAGAGAGTGGCGAAAACTCACTTTTAGATATAGTCCCGATTTCTTTTATAAAAGTAAAATTTGAGTGCAGCGAGATTGTTCACTATTTGCAAAAAAGTGAGGTTAGAATCCGTGTCGAAATTCACTATATGACACAGTGAGTGCGGCCACTTCGAATTGAACTTTCTGTAGAGGATCTGATGTAAAGACGGAAAGACTAGAAAATGTGATGTATAGAACACTCACCGTCTGGTGGCGCGTATGTATCGTATCCAGCACATCCACCCTATGCAGTGTCATTTTCGCAAGCGGTGAAATGCGATTAATTACGTATATAAGAAATTCGCGTTCTGAATAGATCGTAATTGATATAACTCGTTGTTTAGGATTACCGAATGGGATAATAGACATCGATAATCGGTAAATTAGTCGATGAATGTTTGTCCGAGTCAATATGTAATCCAAAAATATGGAAATAATATTAGATATATATTAAGTGACGCTTGTGCTTGTAGTGAAATTTCACTTTATACAAAGTGTTATTTTCACTTTTAGGAGAGTGGTACAATCGGGACTATATCTAAAAGTGAGTTTTCACTTTAAGGGTTTTCAAGTGTTCGTACACTCTAAATTTCTTAAAGTGAAAGTTGAGCCACTCTCTGCTAAAGGTGAGTTTTTCACTTTTATAAAAGTGAAATTTTCACTTTAGTCCAAGAGAAAGTCATTGTATTGCAGTGAAATCTCGAAAAACGGCATTACACTTAAAGTAAATGTGACATTTTCACTTTTAGAATTTAAAAGTGTATAATTAATTGCATTTCACCGCTTGCGAGAATTATACGGCATAGCGTTGGATGTGTTCGATACGATGCACCACCAGACGGCGAGACTTCGATACATCAGCCAACCATCAAATCATCTGGACAAAGTTCAGTTCAAAATAGCTGCTCTCATTGTGTTATTCTGCGAATTTCGACACTAGTTTTAATCTCACTTCGTTGGTAACAATGAAAAATATCATTATTTAATGCATTGAAAATTTCACTTTTATAAAAGTGACATTTTCACTTTAGTACACTGAGAACTCATCATAATATTTATTACAATTGTAATAAATATTACTATTTTACTACGAAAATGAAATATTCGTTCAAAAGTAAGAATATTTCGTACTATATTTTGAAAAGTTCTACTTCAAGTAGCAATTTTTCAAAATACAATATGAATTTTTCCAACTTGAAGCAGTAACTTTTCAAAATATAGTACGAATTTTTCTCACTTTTCAACGAATATTTTAATTTCGTACTTAAATAGTAATATTTATTACAATTGTAATAACATTTACTACTGATGAGTTCTGAGTGTACAAGTAAAATTCGCTGGATTGCAGTGAAATCTCGAAAAACGATATTTTACTGCAAGTAAAAGTGACATTTTCATTTTTAGAGTGTAGTGTTAAATTGAGTGAAACAAAACTGTTCAGTATTGCGAATTTTAAAACATTGGATAACGCGACGGAAATGACCGAGTCTCCGATTAACTTCGTCATTTCAACTTTCTTGGATTCTGTTCAATCGAACGTAATATATGACGCTATCTCTAAGTTAATGAAAAAATTAAAAAACATAAATGTTTTTCATATAAGTTTAACACTCTAAAAAATATGAAAGTTCCTAACTTAACCTCTATACAATTACATAGGTTTGTCGTCATTTTGTATATGTATAATTTACATAATTTAAGAGAATATTTGATTCACAGAAAAGATACCTTAATGAAGGATACACAGAGAGAAAAAGAAGGTTAACGGAGCCATGAAGAAATGGTAAAAACAATTATAAAGTATAATAATAATAAAATTAATAATGTGAAAAGCTGTATCTCGCAGAGTGTTATACTTTTGCAATTCAGAACATTGTGAAAAGGGCCATACAATAATTCTTTTCAGAAAAGAGGATATTTTCGTTTAATTTATTTTATTATGCCCATTTCATGTTCAGTAATGTTTGAATTGACTATTTAAGTATGAAACTGAAGTATCGAATATCTGAGGTTATGTACGATGATGCGTACTTAAATATCGGGAAATGGCAAACTCAACAATATTATACTCTTGTTTATTATAGAAATGGTTAAATTAACTACTTTCTGTTATCAAATATTTTACTATTATGAAATAGTTCCATTAACCATTTTTCTTTTCTCTGTGTACAGACGAGACCGAAACGATGATAAACCTACGTATTTGTATTTAAATTAGGGTGGTGAGGCGTGACATTTGTCTGCATTATTTTGAGACGATGAACACGACTCTTGAGGAATACTGTAAGGTCAGCATTTTGTAATCCATTTTTTACATTTTTTCAGTTAATTCAAAGTCAATTTTGTTGCAAGTGTTTGCTTCCTTACTTCGACCGCAGATTTGCGAATGTAAATAAATCAAGTTTTGTCATTAATTATTAGCTTTATTTGTTTATCGTGATAAATAAAGCGTGAAATTTTGAGATACTTTTATATAAGTTGCATGGTGAACTGAAGATATCACGTAAAACCGGCACCAGCGAGTTATCAAAAGCGTTGATTACCCCTCATGCGATTTTTAACATATTCAAAACATCGGATTCAAGATATCAGACCAAAATGTAATAAGGTACTTAATCGTCATCAAACTAGGCATTTGGGGAGTTTGGTACCGGCCGGTTCCGAATCGGGTATAGTATTCGAGAAATTCACAATGGAAGGCAGATTTAAGATGGCGGATCGCAACCTAATAAATTGTACGATTGTGGTGAAACTTACACGGAATTATCAATCAGATATTATTTGTTCAGTATATTTATTAATACAGGACTAAACTATATGTGAACATTATAAATTTTATTATAACTAAAATATAATGAAATAGATCAGTGAAATATTTATATTTTTCATTATATTTATTAAGCCAAAAATGTGGATCAATTGGAGGATGAATTTTTAAGAAATTATTGGTTTTTACAAAACCTGGTATCTGAGGGTTTTTAAGTACGCTACTTGTAGATTGGACGTCAGGATTTTCTTAATAAATATCTAATTATGGTCAAGAGTATGTCATTCTGTAACTGCCTATATTCAGGCATACCTAAGCAGAAATAGGAATTGTTTCGACCGAGCCAAAGACAGAATGCCATTATGAACTAACATTCACAACAAAAATTGTCATGTTGGTGAAATAAACAATTAAGTCGTGAAGATAAGTATTATATAAGTATAACCTAAAAATGCCTTTAAAGCTGCTTGATGTCAAAATTAACAAATTTATACTGAAAAATGACTTATTATGCTAACAAATTTCTTAAATTATGTATATGTATACTAGAAGTCATGACCACGTTTAAGTTAATCTCACCTCGCGGGAATACCTTAATAAGACCATCAGGAGTCTTACTTAGTCAATATACCTTTTGTAAATCTCAATACTCTCCATTTATGCCACATATCCTCGAAAATACGTTAACTATCCTACAACGCAACAACAATCTATCATTAACGTTACATTGTAAGGTTACATTGATTAACATTCATCACCATGGCACCTCATAAGGTAGCATTAATGGTAGATTGTTAGTACATTGTAGGAATGTTAATGAGCATTAATGTAACATTTCATATAATAATAATGTGCACTTATTTTCAAAGACATTTGGTTTACACGGAGGTTATTGCATGGTTACGTTAATGTTACACCGTTATAATTTAAAATTCTTTTAACATTGCTGGGGAGGTTGTTGTGCGATTAGCTTATTACTTCGACCCAGACTAAGTCTGGACGAAGTATTGAATTTGGTCACTTCGGGCAAAAAAATTACCATATAGTTTTTCATCAAATGTCGACGTTTCAGACCCTAAGGAACCCAAATCAACAATAAAAAAATTTGTGTCCGTGATCTTGTACGTACGTACGTCCGTACGTCCCGTTTTTTTGTCTCGCGATAACTCGCGAACGGATAAGCGTATTGACATTAATTTTTTTTTAAAATACGCGTCTTGGCATAACTTAGATCTGATTAGATTTTGGGATAGAACCACCCGTCCATTACTAAAAAAAATTAACCCCAATTAAGTTTCTTTGTAGTTTTTTGCATTTATATTGAAAAATACAAATTTTATTAAAAAATGTTTCAAACAAAAAAGATAGAGCATGAAATTCTCTACAAAAAAGGTTTTATGCATTTTCTTCCTAAAGTCAACGATAATGCCATAAAAACTGGTTTAAAATGTTTATGACTATTGTCTGAAAAAGTATTGAATTTGGTCACCTCGGCAAAAAATTACCCCATATTTTGTCATCAAATTTCGACGTTTCAACCCCCTACCCCCCCGCGATAGTATTCGCCAGCCCCTCGGGAGCGGTGATCACCTACGGGCTCATAAGTTCTTTTACGCCCTTGATACGAAAATAACTATTTCGATATATCTAAAAGATGTCTTATAGTATTTAAAAGATATCCGTCAGAGATCTTTTCGACACTTTCAAGATATCTTTGACGAATTATATGCATATATATTGTATATATAAGATCATAATGATACAGACAGTAATTAGTAAAACACAGTAAACATGTAATATGCATCGAATAGTCTATTAGAATACAAGTGCATGAAGTAAGTGTTTTGCAACTTTTATTTATTAATACTTCGGGTGGCCTGTTGTCGGGGTCGAAGTTTTGAAAATGCTCATTTTCAATTTTCATACATATAAGAAACACTATATTGTTGTAACATATCTATCGAAGCCACATGGACCTAAATATGATTGGACCCCCAAATATCAATATAATTTTATAATATAATTGAAAGCTGTTAGTAAACAAACGAGTCTTAAGGAATAGCCGACTCTCCACTGGGTCGAAGTTTCTGAGCGAGCGAAGCGAGCGAGGCACCACGACAACACTAGTTTTTTATTTATTTTTAAATCAATTTAACTTTTTTATGATATTTGCATGATACGTTTATATTTTATACTATTTTTACACAATTTAACACTAATTAGCCAATAATTGAGTAACAAATCGCAAACAAATTAGGAAAATATTCGCACGGAGGGGAATCGAACTAAGCGTTAGCTTAGTAAGTCTAACTAAGCTAACGCTTAACATTTACAACTTGGCAGCTACTAGTACAGAATAGTAATCGAATATATTACTTTTGCTAAATAAAAGCTAACATCATTCGAAACAGATGTACGTTCTGTATTTTAACGCGAATAAAATGTATGCGACCGGAACAACGCAAAAGTAGTTTTTCGTAATGACTATAATTCTAAAAGTAAGATAATGTCGTTTTCATTTTTTAAATATGGCTATTTAAACATAACAAAAACTGAAAAAAAAAAACTTTTCAGTAACTGCAATTTTTATTGCGAAGGAGTTCCGGGATCGTAGCAGATCGTAGCATAAAATAGCGGTATTGATACGGTTTTTTTTGTTATTTACGTTTTATTAAAATATTTCTGGTATCTTGCCGTGTATTTTGATGAGTAAGTTCGTCTAGACTGTTTTTGAGTTCGATGGATACAAATCCGTTATAAATTTTGGAAATGCCCTGGTAGAACCTCAATTTTTTTCCTACACTATCCATTTTGCTTATATCTTTAACATGGTGAATACATTAATTGTACAATTCTTGGCTAAAAAATGGATTGATTTCTAAAGGGGGATAATGTCGAATACATAGGCGATCAAAATTTAAAAAAAATAATGGTCTGGTATTTTCCACCTAGTTATACACCAAGTCTGGTCAAAGAAAACTTTCATAGAGTTTGTGTAACCATATATATTATTTAATATTACAACTCGTAAAAATCATCAACAAACTCATATATCTTAAAGATATCTGCTTTAGGTCATTTGTCAAATATTATTCCGTATTAATTTACCATTTTTTAATCATTTAATATAAAAAGATTCTTGTATAATATCTTCCTTGTTGGACTGTTTTACGACAGAACTTTCAGGTAACAAGTAGTCATGGTTCTCACGACCTTTTTAATTTTATTTTTAAAAACCTGCTAATGTTAAAAAATAAACTACTGATTCTATCGCATTTAAAGTAGACAATATTCGACTAAATGCATAAAAATTAGCATTTGTGTGCATGGATCAACACCGTTTGTTTAATTTATTATAAGAATCGAGCACTTGAGTGGAATTCCTATTTCGGCAGACAATGAATTTGAAACGATTGTGTGGGCGATATTTATGGAACATTAAAGTCTCAGTAATGTAATCCGACATTACACATCCAATCTTTCATGTTCTTGCATGTAGCTCTTCGCCGTTATTTTACTTAAACTTTGTGAGATTAAGTTAATCTTCATTTGGATATTCCGAATCATGTGACTTTTTAAAGAGATTTCTCCATTAGACAAAGTAAAATAATACTTTTCTGTCTTATGTTAACAAACCAAAAATATTGTTCGAATGAATATTGTTAGTTTTTAAAATTTTTTATCAGGATCACATTTATCAGATGTTGTAATGGATTGCTCTATAATTTTCAAAATCCATGGATTTTTATATCCTGAGATTCTGACGTGTAGGTCGACCTAATCGTAATTTTGAATAGTAGTGGATTTGCTTGTAAATTAAAAAATAATTTTTCATTCCTGACAGAATATCACCGAGGATTCTTCAATGTTTCGCCCTCTTGACTCTCTTTATTGAGTTTCTACTTTTGTACCGAATATTGGTACTCGATCCTGAATTTGAATTCATTTCAAATCTCAAGTTCGAATACTTTAATTTAAGTTAAATTTACTGGTAACTAAGGATATAAAAATCTATGGTACCTTAGATAACTCTACTATTTACAATTGCAGTTATAGCTAACGATTTATCAAATGCATGACTAATACAGAGCATCGAAATATATACTTACAATGAGAGTAGTTACCACTAATACCTTCAGTAGTATAAAAGGATGCTATATATTATAATATTTAAAATAAACCTACAGTTCATCATCGATAACGACATGCATAATATAATTAATAAATGAGAGTACATTATTCCTTTACAATGCCAAGGGGCATTTATGAAGCTGCTTTGCAGACTGACCCATACATGTATTATTACACAATAGGTATAACATACTGATTTTGCTATTCTGAAGGAGCGGTGTTTTAATATAGTTATAAGAAATCTTCGACTTATTTATAAATCACAATAACATTGGACGTGGATTTTTAGAAATGTAATGCGTTGCACATTTACCATTCGATGATTCTTACTAATACTAGATTATATTATTGGAGGAAATGCTGAATCGATATAATGAAGGTTTATTTAAAATGTGGTGCCCAACATATATAACAAAATTATTATATTAAAGATATTCTATGTTAATATAAGAAACTACACTATAAAAAGATTAAAGTACAAAAACTAAATAACATGACTTTCGGTGCTAATCGAAGTAATAGCAGAAACTTTACAAACTAGTGAAGGCGTGTACGTTTGTGGAAACGTTAGTCCGGCATGAATGTAACTCGCGAATTTATCCTTCGTCACATGAGAAGCACTTTGTAGAAAGACGAACTCTGATTGGTTATGAAATTCGCTATGATACTAAATAGTTGAACGAAATCGTGCTTTGCCGCAGTTTATGGAACAATCCTACAAAATTGCACCTCGAAAATTTTGTATTACTAAACTTCTAAATGACGCGTTTTACTGATTTATTGATTTTACTATATGTATTCCGCGTTCTGTGGTGAAATCGTCGGCATTATTGCATTGTTCGCCAGTATATTATGAAGTGAAATATGACACAGAATAAATTAAAAATTCAAGATACTTATTTTTTACAAATTTCTATTTGTTTGCTTTAATTGGGTACGCATTCAAAAATGGCTATGAAATCAATAGAAGACATTTTTTTTAGTGTAAGTAATCAAAAAATAGTGCGAGTTTTACCAAATCTGCTAGTGAAAAAAGTACATTCATACCATTTTCTGCTAAAAACTCACTTTTTATTTACTTACCTATATTTTTCTCTGATGCTGTGAAATTCTTCATCCAAGGGATATTTTATTTCAAAGTTATTAAATCTTAACATTACCTACATTTTGCCTCTATTTGTACGTGCCTCAGTTCATAAAGATATTTTTTAACAGATTTTATTTAAATAGTCAATTTCTAAGCAAATAGAAAACAAATTTTAATTCTTAATGTCCATAGGAGAAATCTAAACCAGTCTAGCTAGCACTCGACAGGAGTTAGTAGTGAATCGTCATGTTTTGTCTCGATATTTATGGGCACACCAACCCTGTCTATGTCTAGATAAAACATGACGATTTAGTGCTAGCGTGGCTAAATTCGATTTCACAGATGAAGCCATGGGAATCATGAATGTATTGTACGTATGATCCTTGGTGCTGGTACCAACTTCTAATGACGATTGTCAAGATCGCGAATGAGGATGAAACCGTTATTATCTATTTACGGTTTCTCGTCTCTATCTTTCTTTCCTGAAATATCATATATATGAGAAAATTTGAGACCGGGAGAGGCCCGCAAAGTTAGTCATCACCCACGGTAAGCAACAAAAATCCATTGTTTTGAAAAGAGCTCTAACGATATTATTTTGATTTTTGGTGCAAAATACTCAGGAATGTATAAGTTTATAGTTTATAGTATATACTTGTATATAGTAAGAACTACAAAAGAAACCCCCAATTAGGTGAACTATTTATTTATTTGTAGTTCAAGTCCACCGTGTTAATCGTCTGCTAAGCATTATCAGGACTGTATATCGTTCCTATAAAAGCATTGTATTTTTTTGGTGTATATTAGACTATTTGAAGGAACATTTCGACCTGACGAGTCAACACTTATGCAATTCAGACCCAACAATGGGTCCAACAAAAAATTTCGTTTTTTTGAAAGTCTCATCAGTTACGCAATTGAAAATTATATATAAAATTTCTTGATTATAGAAAAGTATACAAAAGGTACGAATTGGACCAACTATGTTGCAATTCGGACCTGCCCTTTTTTATGATTTTTAACGAACCAAAACGATCCGGCCATGTTTTTTTTAAAATTTTCTTCCCTAATTGCAATCCAAAATTCAAAACATTGAAGTTGTGTTTGTGTACGGTTTCTTTACCGAACGTAACCTAAATCATAAATAAATTAATAATAAATCACATTATAATTAACATCTAAATCATAAATCACATTCATAATTTACCAACAAAACTAGAGCTTCTTTCATTAGTCACGTTCGTTTTGTGCTACTTATGAAGACCAAAGTCCAACTCCCATTTCATTGCCCAAATATAGTGAACGTTCTCACCAAAAGTAAGATTCGAGTCAAATAGTATTATTTAGAAGATTGTTAAGCCCGAGCTACGGAATGAATTAATTTATTATTCTTGTCAACAAAAATTTAAATACACTAAACCTAAATTTTTACACCAAAGCACTCTAAAACAAGTCTTTAAGGTAAATACATACTACTAAGCCTGGCAAATTTGGTCTTTTATATCTTAATACCATTGCACAATAAGAATACCAACAGCGACATGCCTGATATCGCCATTGCTTAGAAAAAAATGATTGGTCCGAATGGTACCAGTTTATTCTTGCTTTCACGTTACAATATTAATGTTTTCTTCAATATTATATTATAAAATTGTTATATCATGACATTTGAAAATAAAAACGAAATATTTAACTTTACAAGGATATGCTCAATGCCATTTTGTTTGGCTGATCGGAGCTTTATTTGCACAAAATGCGTTACACAATACTTTAGAACCAGGACAAGTACTATCGAAATCATACAAAGCAACAGCTATTTCCGGCTCCAATAGGACGATATTTTAAAACTTTATTCTGTTCTAAGGCCTCTCTTCAGTGTCTGATTCTAGACTGAATAATTTCCCTTTCGGGTAAATTAACCCTTGAAAACTCTAAAGTGACAAATATGTTTCCGGTTTCTTGCTGAACTCTAATGAACTATTCATAACAAATTATTGAAATTACAAGATAGAAGAAGTTGTTTTGTACGCTCGAGCAGGGTTTGGTTGTTGAAACGTGTGTTTGTTATTGGCACATTCAAACTCTGGATGCTCAGCCTGAACGTGGTTCGTTGGAAGACCTAGGCAATCGAATCGGTTTGGATTAAGAATTATAGTCTGTGAGTTCGTCTGTTCAGAATTCCGGACAATTATGCGGAGTTGCATGCCACACTGACGGCTAATAACTTCACATTTTTTTGTATTATAAGTATATTTTTTGTATTCACAAATTGTATTATAAGAATTAGCGATTGTATTGGTTCTGTATTCACTTCAGCATCCAGTGAACGCGCGAAGAATCTCAAATTCGTAAAGTTAAGATACTCGTCTCTACCAACCAAGACCAGCCTAAATACGCATATATATGTGCAGCATATTATCCTATCTGAACAGCTTATTTTGTATTGCTTATGCGAACGAAACTGGGTTTAATCAAATTCGCTGGGTTAGACAATAATATTTATTTATTTTACTACAGTTTTCATAATTTTCCAGACATATATGAAGAACATCAAATGTGCATCATAAAGAGGTCTTGTTTCATCTTAGATTTTCCCCGTTAGCCATCTCATGACTTCGTTCACAAAGAATAAGACCATTTCAATAGTTCCCACAAACTTTTCAAGAAATAAATGTGAAGAATTGAAAAAGACATGACATCTCGTAGTTAGTCTGTAGTTCTTGGAATTATAGCGAGATATTTCCCAGTGAATTCTGAAAACTAGTATCAACGTAAAATACTACGCATTAAAAGAAAATCATTATTTTTATCTTAAACAAATTATATATTTGCAGTTTACGTAACGTTTACGATCGGCTTGTCTATTATCTTATTTTTTGGTGATCGTGACATGGACTGTAAATTATATTATTCCTTCACGTACGTAGCTGCTGCAATCGGTAGTTAAAGTTCCGTTACCCGCGTTATATAATGCATTGTCATTATATGCTTCCTGAAAACTGAGATCAGTTACGTATTGTTGTAAACTGTGATTTCGCCTATAATTATTTAGTACGTTTCTGGAAAATATTATCGATTTGTCCTACACGCATTACGTCCTTGAGTCGTCTTTGGATTGAAAGTCGGACCGTTGCAGTACGCTGGGTCGTAATACGGCATGAGATGCACCTCATAGCATTTGTCGTAAGAAAGTTGGAAAAAGATGAAAAGCAGGATGGGTCTCCATGACGGAAGTTACATGGAAGCACGAACAATGTGTGTGTACCCTGCGAGTACTCGTTTAATAACCCTGATTTGCCGTTTATACCGGTGGCGGAGGAGGAGGCGCATGAGGATGAGGAGAACAAAGCGAACGGGGTAAACCCCCCCCCTGCCCCCCAATAGGATCGCGCGAGCATCAACCGTACATAATCACGTAATGCGGTTATCATGTCAATTGAGTAAATATTTGAGCCAATTTGTGGCATGCAATGAAGCTCTGTGTCGCTCCTCTGCTCTCTTTTACGTTCGATTCACGGTCTCACTCCCTCACCCACCCTTTCCTGGGTTCTTGTCTTACTTTCTCCCCCTACCTCTCACTCACTCTCCCTTTCGCTACCCGGTTCTCTCGGCCGTACACTGTTAATCAACGACCTATCGATAGCTCAGCTAATATGACCAACTTGTTGGCGTTTCCAAGCGAATCAAGTATTTTCTATACAACGACAATGTAATTGCTGAACACCGTGAAGCGTTTAATACAACACGCGATAACATCCGATAATCTGATCTGCTAATAGGCGCAAAAACGTAAAAAGATGCAATCGTAAAATTTATAGCGACACTGATGGTCTGTTATATTAAAACCTGGAAAATAAATCTGGTTTATCAGGATAGTAATTATTTGCTCATCAAGATGCTTGTTCCATAAATCTTCAGCTCACGCTAAATTGAATAATTATTTTTTAAGTCCAGGTAATTTTTATTAACTTCTATTCCATCAGTTCTTTAGTGTTTTACATTATTGATTGGCGAGGCGCACGAGGATGAAATCGAGGCGTAAAGAATATAAAATAACTTTAAATGAGCTGCGCTTGGGTAATCACGTCTATATATGAACAAATATTCGAACAACTTATGAGTATCTGATTTCTTCATTATATCAAATAAGTAACTGAACGCTTGAATGAAAGCAACATGCTGGCGCGTGTACCTACCATTGTAGAAATGATAACATTTTTGTAGTTTTAAAACTTATTATTATATAATGCTACTCTTAGCACCAACGTACATCCTTCACAATTATTTATCTAATAATTATAGAAGAATAGCAACGTAAAAAAGGGTATGAAGTGGCTGTGCGATAGCGACAAGACTTGATTGTATATAGTCAATCTGAAATGCCAACGATTGTGTTATTCGATTTTCTCAATAGAAGGTTCTTTTCGATACGATCACTTGCTTTTGTGATGGAGTTCCTTGGTACGATTCGACAAAATCATTTGATATATGGCGAGAAAATGTTAGTGCCTATGTTCATAGTGAAACTGATGTGTTCAACATTTTTGGTTTGTTTATTTATTTGGAAAGGTAAGTAAATGCATATCGAAAAATCTGAAATTCCCATCGATTATCTCAAATTTCCTATGGAATCGAACATGCTCGCTTTTACAAGATAATGCATTTTACCCCCAAACCTCATATGACGAAAGGATTATTAATACATATCAAGGGTGGAAACAAAGGTCAAGGGGCTAAAGGCTGGTGCTCGCCAAAAGTCCTCCGATCAGAATACCCATATTATCAGTCAAGTGTACACGTAGGTCTTCGTCCTCGATGTGTATAGAATATTTTTAGTCACACATGCATCAAAATTCGTGCACGGAAATAAATTGATTATGTTTTTCACGTGAGTGTTGGGAAACTATCTTTCCCAACACCACAAGTTTGAATGATCCGAGACTTTATTGTTCTTAAGACAAACTTTCTTGTGGTATTCCCAAGTATAGTAGTATCCCCCTTCCCTTATTTTAAGGTGCCTTATATTTCTCGAGTCGACAAAGTAAAATTAGGGGATATTTACTGCAGGTGTGTTTGGGTTATTTGTGTATATCCAAAAAGTATTTATGCAAAAAGTACAACCCGTTTTGGGATAAACCCAAACTATTTGTAGTTTTTGAATTTCAGTGACGCTTGCGTCATCGATAGATAAATTGATTGTAGGTCGTTTAGGACATGCTCATATACAGTTTTCCCGTTAGATCTCGTACATGTGTATATTCCCGGTACCAATTAAGGACCATGAGTATACATAACTGCACTTATTTATACTTTCAAAACAATATTATATGCTTGTGTCTTTTAAGTGATTTAGATGTCTGCAATTGCTACTGAAGCAAAATTTAGTGTTTTTCATAATCTGTTTTGTTTCCGATAGTCAAAATACGAATGTTTGTAGTTGTTACAGCAAGTTTGTGTTTAACACAAATTTTGTGGTTTGTGTTTAACACAAATTTTCTGGTTTGGGTTTAACACAAACATTCCGGTTAGTGATTATCACAAACCCAGTTTGAATAGAGTACTGAGCGTTTTGGGAAGATACCATGCAATTATTTCCGTGTTATAGTCCAAAAAAAGCCATTGCAATATTTTCGTACTTTGTAACCATGTTCTCTGTTCAAAAATGCAAAGCGATCGTAAGCCGATTGCAATTTCTTAAATAACAGGGTACCACAACAAAAATTTGTTTCGAGATAACTTGAAACAGCAACAGTGGATCTTATAGATTTTTAGCCGCTGAATTCGTTATTCGATTTGGCCCATCAGGTTAGGATTTTAAGGTATGTGATCCGCAAAATACTCAAAAATATACTTTTTGGCAATTAAAGGTTAGGATATGTGAAAACTTTGACACGAGAAGTTAACTTGGACAAAGAATTCGTTTTCATCGAACAAAAATCTATGAGATCCTCCACTTCTGATTCAGGTTGTGTAAACAAAAAATTTGCGGTCTTGTGTTATTTATGTTGAGAAGTACCTTAAGCGATTAATTACACAGGACAGCAAAACAATTTTCTAGGGGAGATAACTTGAATCAGAGGTACTGGATCTTACAGGTTTTTGATGGCTGAAAATAAATTGCTTGTCCAATTTGACCCGTGACGTGAGATATTTTGTATATCCTAACCTCAAATTGCCAAAAAGTATATTTTTTAGTATTTTTCGGATCACATATCTTAAAATCCTAACATGTTGGGCCAAATCGAAAAATGGATTCGTTTTCAGTCGCTAAAAATATATAAGATCCACTATTCCTGATTCAAGTTATCACGAAACAATTTTTTTTGTGGTCCTGTGTAATCAATCGTAAGGGGTCGTCCATAATCTATGTAGCCTGTTTTTTTGGCATTTTTGACCCCCCCCCCCTCCACCGTAGCCCGTTTTATCCATGTTCTATATGCAGTGTATATAGGCCTTAGTTCCTGGCTTACCCCCCTTCCGCTCAATATGATTACGTAGTTTATGTACGACCCCTATAAAGCTGGTCGTTATTCGGTCGTAAGCAGGTAGGAAGTAGCTGCAAGCTAGTTGTAAACAAGTCGTAAGATGGTCGTAAGCTGCTGCAAACCATCGTAAAATAGTCGTAAGCGATCGTAAGCAGTCGTAAATCGGTCTTAAAGAAGTCGTAGACAGGACGTATATGATGGTCATGTAAAATAAATGATCTACGTAACTAAATACTATGACTATTGCAGGCTAATAAATGTGAATCATGGAGTGAAAGTCACCGTCCTTGAAAGTCTAATTTCAAGATTGTTAATTCCAAACATTGTATATTATAGATATTATTCGAGATAACATTATAAACATTATTGTAGAATCTACATTATATGCTGTTAAATATTTAAAGAAACACTACTGGTTCACAAGTACTAGATAAATATAGAAAAAATAGGTAAAATGAAGAGCTGAGCAAAAAGAAGCAATTAATACCGTTTGCAATTATCAGTATCACCCCTTCAATGTCAAAAAACGCGATTCTTACGAAGAAACGTGGAAAAATCGATACTTCTTTGGAAAAATAATCATAACTTTATTTTTACAGCCTGCTAATTCTGACCACCGGATTCGAAAGAGCAGGTCCAAAACTATCGATAATGACTTATTTCAATTTTTCTAACGGCATTGGCAATCAAATTTGATCAATTTCTTCCAATATATGCATGTACTAGTGTACTTAAATTAAGACTTTTTGTTGTATAATAACCTTTTCCTTACTCAGAATAAAATATAAACTCGGTAATAGTAATAATTAATATTATTTCAAGTCTTTTTATGTGTTTATCCATAAAAGATCGAGAATAAAAACAAAACAGAGTTTTAATTACATATCTATTTTTTGTTAAACTTTCACTTAAGAGAATATAGTATTCGATCATTAAAACGGTTGAACTAGATACACGGAAACATACTAGGGCCACTTCCCCGGCAAAAAATGTCCTTTTCGTGTAAGGAAATTATTGTCGTTCATCATTATTCGGTGTTCCGACAGGCTATTATTCAGATATTCAGTGTCCGACTTTTGTTTCCGACGTTTACGAGGTATAAAAAGAACATTAGAGAGAATACAAATACGATGTATACTATTTCTTATATCTTCTCTTTCAGTCGACAATAATTAGATCAGGCTACACTTTTAATAGTTTATATCTATACCTGTACTTCATTTAATGTTAAGATAGTTAGTATTTTATCAGTCTTTTACAGTTAAACAATATTATGACAAAAAACTGGTTCAACGAAAGTAAATTCTAAAAAATAAGTACATGAGTAGTGTTGAGGAACACGTTAATACTGTATATTTATTATTATAGAGTATTCTATAGAATAGAATATATATATATATATATATTTATTCATATATAACGCATATATGCGTTTGAGAGCTTTACCACATTCTACATCCATAATCCCATTGCAAGATATTCGTTCCTTTTGAGTTTACTTCAATGCTCCAGCAATTTGTATTGTTGTTTATTGTCGCTACCGATCACTTACGATTTTTCGGACAAATTTGTATTATGTTATAACAAATCAAAGTGACTCAAAATTTGCAACAACGAAAAATTGCGGGTTACCGACCAATATTCCATTTTGCAAAGTAAATTAATCCTTATAATAATGCACTGACTAAGTATAAGTACGCCAAAAATACTTTTGGTACCGCGTATACAAAAGAAACTACACATACCCTTTTCCTGGTACACAAACTCAAATATTTCATAATCCCATACCTGCGTAATCATAAAAAGGGCAAGGATAATATAAATTAGCAATTAGATGAAAACTACCATGCTAGAAAATGAGTCCAGTTTTTGGCCAGGTCCTGTGTTTCCCATGTTAATAGTATAGGAAAACTGGGCAATGTAACAAAAAACTGGATAGATTTCAACTAGGGTAATTGTTCCCGAGAAACAATGTCAGATCAGAAGAGATCTACTTCCCAGTCAGCACTGGACGTCCAGTGGACGTACATATTTCGTCCATGTTACGTCCATACGTCCAGGACAAAAAAAGGACGTGAATGGGCGTCCAATGTAGGTACATCTCCGGACGTTATATGTACGTCCATCTCTGAACATCCAACGGACGTCCATATTACGTCCAAATTAGGTACATAAATGTATGGACGTATATCGTATGTCCTATGTACGTACACACTTGGACGTCCAGTGTACATACTTATGTGAACGTCCACGGTACGTCCATTTTTCGACCATTCGGACCTGCATTTTTATGGACGAATAATGGACGCCCAGTGTACGTACATACTTGGACGTCCAGTGTACGCACTTACGTGGACGTCAACCGTGCTTCCATTTTTCGACCATTCGGGCTTGCATTTTTATGGACGAATAATGGACGTCCAATGTACATACATACGTGGAAGTCCAGTGTACGTACATAAGTGGACGTCCGCGGCACCTCCATTTTTCCAAGAAGATGCGGCGCTGCGCGCACAAGACGGCCGCCACGACGACGCGACGCGCTGGTGTGAATAACTCCTTTGTCTTTTAGGGCTCCTTTACACGCGGTACTCCTTACGTTTTTAAGTAAATTAATGAAATTGGATAATTTCGGTCGCATTTGTTGGCGTGTATCGTTGGAGGCCCGTAGCGCAGAAGTGGACATACGTTGGATATATTATATTACGTATATTTTGTTCGCTTAAAGTCCATTTTCGGACCACTGAACGGCCATATTTCGTGCGGAATGTTATAATATTGAACGTAAAATAATTTGGACGTTATTAGTCCATAGAATACTGAACGTATATTGGACGTCGAATGGACTTGATATGTTACGTATTTCGTCGATTTAATGGTCACACTTCGTCCATAGTACGTCCAAATTCCACCCAGAGTACGTACACGCCTGGACGTCCATTGGATGTACACCTCTCTCCTCTGGACGTACCATGGACGTACAATGGACGTCCCAAATGTGTAATATGGACGTCCAGTGGAAGTGCGTTCTGGACATAGCGTACGTACATTGGACGTCCAATGGACGTACATGTGCTGATTGGGTTCTAGATCTGAGTTATGGCCGTATCTCAAAAGATCTGGATATATCTATGTGGATTTGTCGGGAATAAAAAAGACGCTGCATTGACCGAGAATCGAATCCCGATCTCCCCCACGTCAGTCTAGAACTGTAAGCACTATACTACGATTGATGTTGCATAATATTGCAATAATAAGGCATAGATGAAACTAGGAGTAAGTCTTATTTCTTCACGGTTAAGTTGGTCCCTACGTCATATGAAACTGCATGGTTGAACTTTCTCAAGTACGATATAATGCAGGGAGGGAGGGGGCGGGAGATAGAGGGTTGGAGTCGATTGATAAATACTCCCAAGCAGATTGTGAACCTTTTTCAAAATTCTGAAATGTATTGGAAGCGGTAGATGCGTGAAATCTGAAAAAAATTCTGGTGGTTACCTACAGGAGGAATGATCTCAAGTCAATAATTAATACAGACCGCCTAGATCATGAACATTTTTTAAATCTAATTTTGGAAAATTATAAAACATTGAATGCAGGCTTATATTAACTTGGAGGCTCCCCTCCCCTCTAATTATCAACCAATAACATCTAATAAGATCTGATATTGAACTAAAATTCTTATTTATATTATATATTAGTCTGATCTGACTCAGATCTTGTCAGATCTTATTTGCTCCGACTTTTTTTGTCGGGTTTGTATAAAAATTCATTGTGGATTCACCCTGGAACATAAATTTTTTAATGAAAATACGACGACGGTAAAACTGAATTTGATCAGAACTGCGCGTCAGTACTTAGAGGCCTTCTAAAAACAGAGCATTAGCATTTCCTACAAAAAAGTCACGGAAGGCACTTGTCTAAAGTCAATAATTTAGGCGCTAGCAAGTGCCAATCTAATGAATCGGCTGGAAAAGGTTCCCGCGATGGTGTCTTAAATTACGGTAGTCCCCCTCCAAAGGTATCCCAACCAATGTTATGCGTTTCTCCCTTCCAAAATTATACAATCCTGTTTCCCTTTTCTGCCTCCGTGACGTTTTTGTTTTGCGTAAACCACAATTTGAATTACGATGTTCGGCGAGTATCGACAAACCTCGAAACACTTCGCTTATACACATACCACACACATACTCGCAACGAACATACACGAAAATGCGGCAGTGGCGGTAGGGAGGGGATATTATTTTGGACAGTCAGCAGCCATTTTGTAAGAACGGATCATACAACTTAGGATGGGGACTACTGAATGAAACTTTAATCCGAGACTCGAACCGGCGAAAATCCTTAGTCAAAGAGTTCTCTCAGCGCGGGTTTTGGATTAGTGGACTTACGAGTTTATGGTTATGGATTTAGGGTTTGTAGGTTTCGGGTTTTTGGGTATACATTTACATGTGTGCGTGCGTGACTGCATTCGCGCGAGCGTGTATGTATAGAACAACCACTAGTATGCTAAAAAATGTCTCTCTTTGGGCTTTTAGGTTAGGATATCTCAAAAACCTGAGGTGAGGAAGCAATTAAAAACTGGATCCGAATTCAGCGACTCAAAAAACAGACAAGTACATTATTTACGCTTTCCACGCTAACTCTCCGAGACAAAAAAAAAAGATATCGCGAAAATTCTAAAAGGGTTTTGAATGTTAAGACTAGTGTTGTCGTGGTGCCTCGCTCGCTCAGAAACTTCGACCCAGTGGAGAGTCGGCTATTCCTTAAGACTCGTTTGTTTACTAACAGCTTTCAAATATATTATAAAATTATATTTATATTTGGGGGTCCAATCATATTTAGGTCCAAGTGGCTTCGATAGATATGTTACAACAATATAGTGTTTCTTATATGTATGAAAATTGAAAATGAGCATTTTCAAAACTTCGACCCCGACAACAGGCCAGCCGAAGTATTAATAAATAAAAGTTGCAAAACACTTACTTCATGCACTTGTATTCTAATAGACATATATAGATATAGATATCTATAAGACATCTTTTAGATACATCAAAATAGTTATTTTCGTATCAAGGGCGTAAATGAACTTTGCGCCCGTAGGTGGTCACCGCGCCCGAGGAGCTGGCAAAGACTACCCCTGGAGGGTAGGGGGTCGAAACGTCGAAATTTGATGGAAAACAATAGGGTAATTTTTTTGCCGCGATGACCAAATTCAATACTTTTTCAGACAAGAGTCATAAGCATTTTAAACCAGTTTTTATGGCATTATCGTTGACTTCAGAAAGACAATGCATATAACCTTTTTTGTAGAGAATTTCATGCTCTATCTTTTTTGTTTGAAACATTTTTTAATAAAATTTGTATTTTTCAAAATAAATGCAAAAAACTACAAAGAAACTTAATTGGGGCTAATTTTTTTTAGTAATGGACGGGTGGATCTGCCCCAAAATCTAATCAGATCTAAGTTATACCAAGACGCGTATTTAAAAAAAAAATTATGTCAATAGGCTTATCCGTTCGCGAGTTATCGCGAGACAAAAAAACGGGACGTACGGACGTACGGACGTACGTACGTACAAGATCACGGACACAAATTTTTTTATTGTTGATTTGGGTTCCTTTTGGTCTGAAACGTCGACATTTGATGAAAAACTATATGGTAATTTTTTTGCCCGAAGTCACCAAATTCAATACTTCGTCCAGACTTAGTCTGGGTCGAAGTAATTACTACTTTTATATGCGGCACCGAGATTTTCCAATAAAATTAATTCGCGAGATCTACCCGAATATATCCAAAAACTGTGCACTTTCTGCACTTTTAGGTTAGGATGTCTGGAAAACTGAGGATGATGGATCAATTTATTGGTCAGATTTATATGCAGCGCACTGAATGAAACCTTCAGAAATGTATGGTCTGGCTACTGGGCTAAAAGTCTTGTCGGCCTGTATTAATTTTCATGATTCTCGGTAAACGAAAATGTTGTGGAGCTGTGGAATATAATGTGTTACTTTTTAAAATCGTTGTTCAGTCTTTCTTTTATAAACCGTTGCTGAACAAATATTGTAAGGTAAAGTCTAATAAATCAGTTTCATATCAATCTATAAAATATTCTTTTAAATCAAAAGTTTCAGATTCTAAAAGTATTTACTGTTTTAATGGTTATATATTATTATTTTTTTAACATCTACTTGTGAACAAATATGAGTGGCACATGAGGTTTCTTACTTTTCGAGGTGCACAAAAATAGAATGATAAATTTGGTTAGTGTGTGGATAGTTTTATTTTTTCCTGTTGTGACGTATTAAGTGTTATGAATTTTTCCATATACGATTATTTCATTTTGATTATAATATAAAATGGGCTATAGACGAATACTATGTAATAGTCTGGTTTAAGGAATATATAGAAGTTCACTTTCATAGCAGTATAATCAGCGATCTTGATAGTTAGTATTAATACTGTCAATATGTTCTAAGCTAACCATATTAAATGTTTCTGTGAGGTATAATAACATTGTATATAAATAACAGTCTGGTAGCGGCTGACAATATGGAGGATGTTATGATCCGATTTTAGCTCGTCAGTGGCAAGTAGCTTGCGGTAATTTCCTATAATTACATGAACAAATAAGAAGATTACGAAATCCTATCATTGTGTAGCGGATAATACTTTAATAAATTGTTTCGAAAGGAAATGGTGCTATTGAATGGCAAGGTGAAAATTGTGAAACTCACTGCTTTCGGTTGACAGTTCTTTCAGGAGCTGTCACTGGAACCGTCATAAATGAATCAAAGAAATTAAAGGCATCATTGTTTCGAGTGACGTTGTATCAAGATCAATCCCATCGTCGTGGTCGGGGCGTGAGAAGAGGATGCGTAACAAGGAGAGGCGGATATCGACTGGCGCCTACGCAGGAAGATTTTTTTCTGTCTCGTTATTGGCAAGTGTGAGATGAGTTCCCAGTATACGGCATGTCCCGAGTCTCTCAAGGTGGCTTTTGCCGCCACCATGCCGCGCCGTACGGGTGTTCATTTGCTCGAGAGTTCTCGTCTATTCATCTCCGCCGCCGCCTCTTATATTCCAGCAGGTAGAACAAGCGTTGACCCATGGATCAATTAGGCCAAAGTACAAATGCACAACTTTTTAACACGACCAACAGGTTCTTCAACCTAGTCGCTTTCTATGATTTAAATCTGATACATCATCGTACTAGGCTTCCTTACACGTTCATTCATAGACCGCTCCATTCACTCGTCTCGACAATCAAATACATTAGTTTAGACAGATACCGTTGTTCAAGAATTTGTATTAATCGATGATGGTCCCAGGACAAGACCATTAATTAAATAGACGCACATCTCCCCCGGCCGGAATTGGAATACGTGAAGCCGAACAACATTTACGAAATGTGCGTTTTTGGACTTCATTTTCAAATCAATATACCTCGCTTAAATAAATAATTAATTAATATAAGGAGTTTCTAGAGTGATCGATCAGTAAGGTAGTCATATACCTGAAGAAATTTAATTTAATTTAATGAAATTTCAATGTAGTCGGTTTGAGATAAAACGACAATCCCAAAAGAAATTTGGTTTCCGTATTTCATAAATTATTAGCCCTGTTCTTAATGATTATCGTGAGTATTTTCAGAAGATCATTTTAATCAAACATAAAAATGATATTAAAAGTTAAGATTTAAACGCTCTATGACAATTATCACAAGGGTACGGAAACTGTTCATTAACTCGTACAAGAAAATCTAAAGATTTATTCAAATCCACATTAATTTTGATGCGAAATAAAACAATGAATGTGTTAAATATGTTCACTCGCATATGTCTATATAATTTCTTATGGCGTTAGGGGAGCTCAGATTCATAGGAAATATCGTATACATATACGTTTCAACATAGAAATATCGATTTGGGTAGGAATTACTATAAAAAAGAAACTTATTACTTACTGTTAATAAAATTTAAAATGTCGCTCGATTCCGGAGGAGCCACTTATTATGCAGATCGTCTATGGACAGGCAGTTGTATACAATATCAACTATATTAGGATGCTGTTTTGTACATTTAGAAGAAACATATATTTTGAAATTATATTATTTATATACAGTAAATTTTCCATAACAATTATTAGATATTTTTCATTCAAGCGCACATTTATGCCGAATTTTTTGATGCCATTTGATGTCAAGTGTTGTGTATTGCAGAGTTTACTAACTAATTACTTTTTGGATATAAATTTCATCCAATAGAATTTTGTATCTTATATACTATACATCGGGGTAGAACTATATTACAGTTAACAATTGTTTACAATTCCACCAATAATTTTGCATGCTACCTACATATATAAAAAACAAATGCAATATATATGTATATATTATTACACAAGAGAGACTTAAAAGTGAAGATTAAAAAAAATTGGTTAGGTCCGAATAAGAGAAGTTAGAAAATACCACCCCCTACATTTACATTGTCTGATTAGTTTTACCTTTTTTCACTTGTTATTACTAGTGTATTTATTGTCAATACTTTCTAGACACTATGTGTCTTCTCCATAAACTTCCTTTACCAAGTCATCGAAATTTTTTAAAATCTTTATATTCTTTGTTCTTTTATGCAATTCATGTTATAAAGGTCAATTACCGTCTCGGTATAGTTGCGTCTCACTATATTTACGTCCCAGTATATTTGCCCGGTTCAGTCTCATTAAACTTACCTTTCGCTGCTCTCTTTTGCCCCTACCTTGCGGGAAGGGCCAGTTGGAAAACCACGACGATAACGCGACTGAGGGGAGCGGGAGAAGCGGCGCTCCCCTTCTATTGCCCAATCAGCACATGTACGTCCATTGGACGTCCAATGTACGTACGCTATGTCCAGAAGGAACTTCCACTGGACGTTCATATTGCACATTTGGGACGTCCATTGTACGTCCATGGTACGTCCAGAGGAGAGAGAAGTGTACATCCAATGGACATCCAGGCGTGTACGTACTCTGGGTGAAATTTGGACGTACTATGGACGAAGTGTGGCCAATAAATGGACGAAATAAGTGGTACATGGACGTCCAAAAGACGGCTGTGTACGGAATGTGGACTAAACATGGACGTACCGTGGATAAAATATGGTCCAGTGGACGTCCATAGGAGGTCCACTGAACGTCCATTATTATTCCATGGAACGACCAGACTACACACATTTGAACGTGCGGTGGACGTCCAAAATGTACGTACACTGGCCCAAGAGTGGACGTTCGATGGACCATAACGGACGAAATACGTAACATATAAAGTCCATTGGTCGTCCAATATACGTTTAGTATTCTATGGACTAATAACGTCCAAATTATTTTACGTTCAATATTGTAACATTCCGCACGAAATATGGCCGTTCAATGGTCCGAAAATGGACTTTAAGCGAACAAAATATACGTAATGTAATATATCCAACGTATGTCCACTTCTGCACTTATACGGGTCTCCGACGATCCACGCCAACAAATGCGACCGAAATTATCGAATTTCATTAATTTACGTAAAAATATAAGGAGTACCGCGTGTAAAGGAGCCATAAAAGACAAAGGAGTTCTTCACACCAGCGCGTCGCGTCGTCGTGGCTGCCATCTTGTGCGCGCAGCGCCGCATCTTCTTGGAAAAATGGAGGTGCCGCGGACGTCCACTTATGTACGTACACTGGACCTTCAAGTATGTATGTACACTGGACGTCCATTATTCGTCCATAAAAATGAAGGTCCGAATGGTCGAAAAATGGAAGTATGGTGGACGTCCACATAAGTAAGTACACTGGACCTCCAAGTGTGTATGTACACTGGACGTCCATTATTCGTCCATAAAAATGCAGGTCCGAATGGTCGAAAAATGAACGTACCTTAGACGTCCACATAAGTATGTACATTGGACGTCCAAGTATGTACGTACATAGGACATACGATATACGTCCATACATTTTTGGACCTAATTTGGACGTAATATGGACGTCCGTTGGGTGTTCAAAGATGGACGTACATATAACGTCCGGAGATGTACGTACGTTGGACGTCCATTTACGTCCATTTTTTGTCCTGGACGTATGGACGTAACATGGACGAAATATGTACGTCCACTGGACGTCCAGTGCTGACTGGGTGGTAAATACACCGAGACTCTATTGTAGGAGTACTTTTCGGTACTATAGCCGTAAAGTCCGATTTTACGTTCTGCTTTTAGTCCGTAAAATGAAATTTCACGAATTACGTGTAACATGAATCTGCGCAGTCAAAAACATAACCCATACGGACTAAATACAGTCCGCGAAATCGAATTTTAACAACTTTCAGTATCGAAAAATCATATTCGACACACGTCCGTAAGATTTTACGTTCTCATACGATCCAACGATACTCGGACCGACTTCGCTGGTCTTATGGCCTTGTATCGAAAATAACTATTTCGTTCCTAGGACGTAAAATTGAATTTTACGGACCGCACGGAGATTTCGAGTCCGGGCACCGAGTATCTCGCAAACTCTACACGAGGCCGTCAAATCTTACGTTCGCAGAGCGAACACTATTTTTGTATATACTATTCGTGATGTATGTGAAGATCAGTTCATAAAATTGCAGTTTACGGACCAAAACGAGTCCGTAAAGTGTCTACTTTGAGGATGCGTATATCAAAAATGTACTTTTGATTACCGTGGGCATTCTCCTTTAATATTAAAATTATAGTGATTAAGTTTCAAAAATGAATGGAATTGGTTTTCTATGGCTGAAACTGTCTTGGCCGAAATTTGAATAAAAAACAATCCTTCGAACACCATTCGAATTCCAAAATTAATCGGATAATTTCCGCAAGGTTCCTTGCTCATAAATGACCTGGAATTAACAAAAATCATTTGCGCTTCGAGGTAATGATTTTATTACCTATAAAACTTTATCATTATTAAATTGGAACGAACTTAGACATATAAGATATTTTTTCGATAAAACCTTTTTTTTTATGGTAACGGCTATGTGGAGGAGGAGTAAATCCGCGGAACCTACAGAATTTCATTACAAAATGACAATGAAAACGTATTGTTCATTTTTTATACTGCACTGAAAAAAAGTCTTAATTTAAGACCATTGATGGGCTACATTTAAGATGTAACAAAAACTAGCCCAATTAGGAAAGGACAAACTTATGTACTATACATGGACTATTTTAAAGCCACTTTAATTTGTAACAATTTTAAGACTTTTTTTTCTGCGTACTTATTTACTGAAACGTACTATTACTAGCAAATATCTTGTCAAGATTGTTGGGAAAAAAATCATTCAACAATTTTTTGTATTTCCCTGGCTATCTAATGGCGACATAAAATTTAACATTGATCATCCAAGATGGCTGACCGAAATGTAAGAAGTTTTCTTTATAGGTATGGAACCGGGATACTTGGACATTTTCTATCAAGTGATCTAACATCTGAAATCGACAATTTAATATTTAAAAATCCGATGCCATGTTCATAATCAGTGACTTTCAAAACCACTGAGTACCAACTTTTACCTTATTTCATCTCGATAAAGCAACTTTAAACAAATTAGGTCAGCCATCTTGAATACTCGATTTTTAAAATTCAACTTATAGAACCACATTCGTAATCAGTGTCCCCCGAAAACCTCTAAGTTGCAAATTTCGTCCGGTTGCCGTGTAAAGAAAAATATATGCCTTCAAGGGTTAAACAAATGTTTTGTCCCTTTTTTCACGTTTTTATATATGAGAAAAATAGTCTGATGTGAAAATACATAAACTGTCACTGTTGGAACATCCGAACGTTTAGAATTGTTTTATGATATTCTTTCCTATATGTTGATAGTAAACACGTATTTATAAATCTTCAAACTCTCTTATAGCATTAATGTTAAGTTAGGTTAGGTTGGGCATTAGCTTCTGGGTGAATTACGTTTTTGCATTTAAAGCAATAACATAGAAGACGACAAAGTGGGTAACATGCACATTTGGATAAATATTTATCCCATGATTTTTAAGCTCTTGAATAATTGGAGAATATTGTCAAGATCCTGTATTTTTTAAATAGGGAGCACTAAACGCATACAAAGAAGCTTCTCGTCCGCCCCGAACGGAAATCTCTTCAGGCTGACTAAATATTGACCAGGTTCTGATCTGTCAAAAATGATGTAAATTTTATGCAGCACTCGTGATCACTACCTGACCAGATCCTAATCCATATTTAATAAGGCATAACTTATCAGGTAATTACGTTGGAAGCTTGATGATGGCTTGTAGATTCAGTCAGGCCATTCTTATCACGAGTTCTTGGTTAGTGCATGGCCACTAAATGCATTCCCATGGCATTCCCATTTATTGCTCCATGATAACGTTTTTTAAGAAAAACTAGTCTTTACGTATTTCTGACATTATTACGAAAAAATGTTTATTATCGAAAATTTTATTTTTGCTACTCTTTAAAACAAAAACTCGGACTTTTATCTGTTGAAACTCTTTGAGAATTTGTATTTGAATATTAACGCCTAGCTTGGAAACAAGGAAACGGATGATGACCTACTGATACGATTAAATATTACGTTTGGGATCACAGACCTTATAATATATTGAAGTAATCCGATTCAATTAGAGCTTGAAGACGCATCGAAATTTCTGATCTGATTTGAAATTTCAAGTAATGATATTTTTTTTATTTTTATTGTTAAAAAGTAATTGCGATCGTTAATTATATTACATTTTTCTATTGCTATTGTGACTTTCTTTTTCAGTTAAAATGTGTTTCTACTAGTGGGTACTACTTCTGTATTGTAATATACCAACTTTTAAGTATATTTATAACGATAATAGCAATTTGGAAATATGAAACTGCGCTTAAAAGAAATTGTGTAAAATGCGTTTTTGTAGGCTTATCTAGTTGATAGGGCTTCTATCCCCCCCCCCCCCAATTTTCGACAAATTGTCAGAGGAATTAATAGTTTAATAAAATTAAGGATAGAATCGGTGCTGTCGATAAGGTTTATTTCTATTGCTATCATCAAAATTTACTCGTTTTTCAAGTTATGTACCTATAGTTACTAAGGAATATCAAGCTAACTAAATGACATAAATAGAAATTCAACACAAAGATGCCATGGAAATTTGTAAATCCACAGGGGGCGGAAACTACGATTCTACACATACTGGAACACGAATAAATTAGAAAATCCTGACATATTATTTCGTAGGGCGGGACATCCATCTATGTTCTTTACTCGGCGAATCGTGTTTAGTTCAAGAGATCATTTACACCGCGCGGTTAACGACCTTTTACAGATTTACAATGTAGCAATTCCATAACCAATGAATTTCTATCGTTATTTCAGTGTAAGGTTAAAATTGTTTGCCAACATCTTAAGACAAGCTGAAGATTTTCGGAATTTAATAAACATATTAAATTTTCAATAATATGTATAGTTGAAAAGTGAACTTATTAAATTTTCAATACAACAGTTCATAATTATTTTATTGATATTTTATACCCTTTTCCATAAAGATTATATAATATTAAATAGTTTCTAAAATCGAACGTATACGCATGAAGAAATGGCATAATTAGGTATGCAGTAATGCAGATAATATCAACTGGTGCTCTTATATGTAATCTCAAAAGAAATCCTTCAATATAATGACGGATATTTCACGTATATACTACAAGTATATATTAGGGTTACTCCTGAAATTTGTTTATTCTCTTTTGAACTGAGCACTGGTGATATAAGTTTGCACTGACAAAAAACTCATTATCAATTTCGTTCAGATTTTCTTAACGTTATTGGCAGGTTGTTGTTCGTACTTTAATATTTATTAGTAAAAAAAATTAAAAAAATTTGCAGCCATTTTCACACTTAACTTATTTTAATTGATGTTAGAAATATTTTTTCACGAATAAATAGTACAAACAGCAACCTTCAAGTAACCCTAAAACATTGATGATGAAGTTTTTGTTAGTGCAAATTTGTATCTCCAGTGTCCGGTTAAAAAATTACAAACAAAAAAAATGTTTTTTGAGCCACCCTAATATATATACATTTTTGGTAAATGAAATATATTTGTGGTTTGAAAAATCATTAGAAAACGAAATACTTCACCATCGCGTAATTGAAAGATTATTGACTCTGATCGTGATAAATCCGTGACCTTGTATTGGACAATTTTTAATATACGCGAAGATCTTGATTTGACGGTGTACTCCTGTATTACGAAGATCCTTCTCGAGATAAAAACATGTTCTTCTTCTCTGAAAGAGCCTTTATAGTGGCTCTTTACTCAGCATGCAATTTTAGGCGTTTTAATTCATCAAATCATTTTGTTAACATACTTAAATTGGTACACCTAACTCGTTAATTACAACGACCTGATTATTTTACTGCTAGCTCAGTTCCTGTGCAAATGAAACTCAATTCCGGTCACGAAAAATAAATACTAATACGAAAAATGTTCACTAACTACAAAGATAACCAATTAACGGCCAGTATTAGTGGGGCCAACTGAGGCTTTAGATAAGAACTGCATTAAATGCGCGTTAATATGCATCCGAGACAAACAGCCCAAAGTCTCTTTTCAGAAACTTTTACGTGGCATGTAGACAGAATGAGTAAATTATAAAAAATTCCAATTTATAGTATTAAAGAGCTGCCTGAAGTATTTGTTTATCACAATTGCATATGGAAACATGTTGAAATTTTCTTCCAACACTTAGATGCAAATTTTATCATACTATGATAAAATGGCATAGCCAAGTACCACACAAACAACCGCATCTATCTGCTGATAATGTCTATATCCCCCATAAAATACAACTAATTCATGTATATCACGAGATAATTCAGCCCTATGTCTACGTATATAGCCATTTACCTTTTCGCGTGCAGAATTACCAAACAACCCAATTTCTGGTTGGATAAAAAGAATACGAATGACTAATTTTCACTTATATAAGAGATAATCAGACATTATATCGAATTTTTCTAGAAATTACATTTCGAGTTACAATATATTTTAGTTTTTGGAATTAACATTATATTCAATACTTAAAGTAATTCCGTAATCCATACACAATTAAATGCCATGAAATTCATGGATAAATCAACATTCATTGAACTCCTATATGAAAAGCTAAATATTGTTTATCCTTATGTAAAAAGAGCATCATAATATCCGTTCCGGTTAAGAAAAATAATATTTCGTGTTGTTAGAAATTGTACTAAAAAAATTCGACATTACATAAAAAATCCTCTTTATTTTTATTATTGAGTGCACTTTGAATGGCTTCTGTTTTTGATACCCTTTTAAAACTAGAATGGAAATTGAATATTGCGCTGTCTCTTCAAATATTCAAATTATTTAACCTCCTTACTACGTGTACTGTATATTTAAAATTTAAAAGTATTTTTTCGGAAGACACACCCTAATTGTATAAGGAAATTGTGGAAAACTTCTTAATTTTCCGATTAAATTTTCCACACAATCAGTGACACATTTCAAAAACCAAACAATCTTTATTCGCTTGAGCCGGATTCTATAATTTATCATCTAAAAATACTTAAAAATTGTAGAGTTCAATTTTTGTGCATCGTAAGGTACTCATAGGTGTCGGCACGGCTATTTTCAGAGGAAGGGGGATTGCACAATTAAATATGCGACTATATGTTAATTCGAGTTAGATAACTAATAAATGTAAACAGTTAGGCCAGGGGGGAGGCAACTGCTGGACATATTTTACATTTTACTTCGACCCAGACCTTAAGTCTGGACGAAGTATTGAATTTGGTCACCTCGGGCAAAAAAATTACCCTATAGTTTTTCATCAAATGTCCACGTTTCAGACCCTAAGGAAGCCAAAAAACGAAAAAAAAAATTTGTGTCCGTGATCTTGTACGTACGTACGTCCGTACGTCCGTACGTCCGTACGTA
Organism: Trichopria drosophilae; assembly: GCA_030407085.1. NCBI lineage: Eukaryota > Metazoa > Arthropoda > Insecta > Hymenoptera > Diapriidae > Trichopria > Trichopria drosophilae. The sequence continues at coordinate 66,065,330 of CM059586.1, read as the reverse complement.
CGTCCCGTTTTTATGTCTCGCGATAACTCGCGAACGGATAACCGTATTGATATAAATTTTTTTTTAAAATACGCGTCTTGGCATAACTTAGATCTGATTAGATTTTGGGGCAGATCCACCCGTCCGTTACTAAAAAAAATTAGCCCCAATTAAGTTTCTTTGTAGTTGTTTGCATTTATTTTGAAAAATACAAATTTTATTAAAAAATGTTTCAAACAAAAAAGGTAGAGCATGAAATTCTCTACAAAAAAGGTTGTATGCATTTTCTTCCTAAAGTCAACGATAATGCCATAAAAACTGGTATAAAATGTTTATGACTATTATCTGAAAAAGTATTGAATTTGGTCATCGCGGCAAAAAAATTACCCTATTGTTTTTCATCAAATTTCGACGTTTCGACCCCCTACCCCCCAGGGGTAGTCTTTGCCAGCCCCTCGGGCGCGGTGACCACCTACGGGCGCATAAGTCCTTTTACGCCCTTGATACGAAAATAACTATTTCGATATATCTAAAAGATGTCTTATAGATATCTATAAGATATCCGTCATAGATCTTTTCGACACTTTCAAGATATCTTTGACGAATTATATGTATATATATTGTATATATAATATCATAATAATACAGACAGTAATTAGTAAAACACAGTAAACATGTAATATGCATCGAATAGTCTATTAGAATACAAGTGCATGAAGTAAGTGTTTTGCAACGTTTATTTATCAATACTTCGGCTGGCCTGTTGTCGGGGTCGAAGTTTTGAAAATGCTCATTTTCAATTTTCATAAATATAAGAAACACTATATTGTTGTAACATATCTATCGAAGCCACTTGGACCTAAATATGATTGGACCCCCAAATATCAATATAATTTTATAATATAATTGAAAGCTGTTAGTAAACAAACTAGTCTTAAGGAATAGCCGACTCTCCACTGGGTAGAAGTTTCTGAGCGAGCGAAGCGAGCGAGGCACCACGCCAACACTAGTTTTTATCTTGAGTCTTTTGAGTATTTCTTACGCTACTTTGAAGCGCTAAACTGAAATGCATATACTTTTAAAGTTTATCATAAGCTCATAGTATCCAAATAATAAATATGGTTTTAAGACAAATGCATACGAAAATGCATTAGATGCATATGCATTTCAGACTGAAATTCTCCTGCGTCGTAATCACATGGATTCCCAAAAACGCTAGGTTTTGTCAGAACAATTTTAAATCATCTCCAAAACGGAAAAACATTACTAATATGGATAATATTAGAAAATTTTAACAATAAATTTGAAAAAAATTTCTATGTAGAAATTCGTCTGAAAAATTTCGATTTGAAATGCGTACTATCTTTTCATCTTCCATGGATTATATATCAATCATGAAAAATAGAAAAGATAATAGCTAAAAATAGCAAACAATTTCTCATTTATAAAACTATTGAAGCGAATATTATCAAGTCTTCCCAGGTTATGCAAAAAACCTGACTTAAGATTAATTGGATTCAGATTTACATGATGAAATATAGTAGGTAGAGTTTGACTTTCAAGTTCGAATGTTTCAACAATTTGGAGCTGATTTATGGACTTTGGATTCGGTTTCAGTAGCTCCAAAAACATATAGTGCGTATGTTTTGATATCGAGCATAGAACCATTATTTTATGTGTGTCGGTGTTATGCGTGGTATTCATTCTATTTTCACCTTCTCTTATCTTTCACTATGGCGAATTACTTTGAATCTATGTAAATACTTACAACGGCTTTGTGTAATTTAATACTGATAAAAAATGTATGTTTCAAGCATTGCGATTATACATAGTGTATAGAATTGCTTAGACGTATAAATATTGTATCGGTTCCACAACGATGGCGAGAGTATTTGATTAGAACACAACAATCTTGAACTATAAAGTTTGTTTAAATCTCACTGCTGGAACACAGAAATGAAATATAGAAATTAAAAAACAATTGAAAATCTAAATAATTTTCAATGGATTTTCAATTTGTTGCAGGAATAACTCTCATCATATATAAAAAATTTAATCCGTGAATTCATGCTTTATGATGTTTTTATATAATCATCTCAAGTTTTGCATGTAGACTTTCAAAAATTTCACTCGTTTCAGTTTAGAATTCCAAATGTGCGACTATTTAGGTTTTCTCCGAATTTTGCGAGTCCAGACAGAAAATTAGAGGATATGCAAAAAAAATCGGTAGGTATATTAACTGCCACTTTTGAACTCTTCCCTCGTCTCCGCGCAGGGCAATCGATCCACCCCTCTCTAAGAGAGGCGTAGAATGAACGTTCTTTTCTATTTCTATTAAAATGTAAAGTTACGTAATGCAATCAAATTATATTATTCGTAATTCATATTCTTAACATGAAAAACGCATTGGAAAAATATAAATACATACTATATACAAATGCAATTTTGATTCTGAAATGAATACAATATTGATTTACTTTACATTATATTATCCAAAATATAATTTCTATAAATGTAATTTTCTGAAGATATTCAAAGAATATTATGGCATAACCTGGGAAGACGCTAGTACAGGCTGTAACCTATAATGTTAGCGTAATGATGTCATAAGTTAGCTGTACAATTGTTTATGGGAAAATGAAGCATGAACGAATGTTTACAAATGAGTAAATATTACCTTTTTTAATGCATTGGACAAAAACATCTACAATAATATATTCTGAAGATATTTTGAAATATTCCGGAAGAATTTTACCAAAATATTCTCAGAACCTCTTCAGAACATTGTGGAGACAATCTGGAATTATTTTTATTTGAAGATTATATGTGAATATCTTATTGTATTTTTACAACATTTAAGATGCTTCGAATAAAAACCGAAAAATACTCCACTCGAGGGGTATACCAGTCTCCGACATAAAATTATTTCAGGAAATGTTCGCAATTTTTGGCACTAAATGAGTACGATCAGATGTTATTACAATTCGAGTTTTGTTGTTTTACAGCATTATGGTATTTAATTCATTTTTATACTTGTTCTAAAATAGTATTATATGCAATAGTAAATAAATAATTTGTTCTATATTCTACAGCTTCAAATTATGGTATCAAGTTATTTCGTGTTTGAATAATGTTATCTTCGGATAGCACATTTTTTAACATCATTCAAAATTTTAAAAATGGAAAATTCATGCATTTTTTGTTAAAAAATACGGATGTTAAAAAATCCGTTTATTGTGAAAATTTACGACACTGAAGTTCCTAACCGAAAGTAAACCTTTACAATGTTTGCCTAAGAGCCATCTAGTACAATTTACGTGTAACGGTTTCGACTCGAAAATTAAGAACCTTTTCTAACCCGAAATCGAGGCGCGTCTTTGTTCTACCGGGATGAGGCCATGAGTCCTTATATATAAGAAACAGCAATATGGTTATGCCCTAATACTGATACTATATTCCCATAAATATGCAGTTTATATTTGATAAGAGTTCAAATAAATTAGACCTAAGAAATGGTCAAATCCTACAAAATATGGATAGAATTTTCAAATTAGTAGTATTGCTTTTACAGATAACCTACGGCACAGAAACAATGTATAGGTTTAGTCTTATGTTTATATCAACACTTTCAATGTGGCTAGAAATCCATAAAAGCTAAATAGATGGCGATTAAGTAATTTTTTATGATCCCTGAAATATCGACTGATCGTATCATGACTAATATGAGAAGCGTCCGAATGTCGGTATGCGAAGAATCGTCACGTTTCTATGCTGTTAGCAGTCGTATTCTTGGATTTACGCGCGACCCAAATCGATAAAACCGGACATTAACGAGGCCATTGAATTGCCTTCACAACCGTGGCGAATGAAACGACGTGTTAGGTCCTTTTTTATTTTCCATCTGTATAGCTCCTACGCTCTACCAAAAATAAATACGCCAAAGGATTCCTCATTTGCGAATCAGCTCTTATTATGCCGCCATTTCTTTTTAGGTCGCATCAGGTTACGGGCATAGGGTTACCGCGGTCGAAATGTCGAAAGGTATCTTAGGGTAAGAACGGAAGTGAAGACGGGTGAAAAGTAAGGGACGAGTTTGAAATAATCTGTAAACAACCCCCCGTTGAGACTGGCGCGAGTCAGGAACGGGAGCTGACGCCAAATGAAATTAGCGCGGTGTTTAGTTACCCTGGGCAAGCTGTTTATCCCCTGTCGTTGAGTTATAAATTATTCTACAGTGACTAGCAGATTTGGGAAGAGATCGTTCCACAACTTAGCGCCATCCGCTACTGTTAAGCAGGGCGCTAAAGAAAACCGATCACTTTCATTTTTCTTCCCTGCTGATTTTTTAGGCCAGTGCCAATGGATGTCTTCAAATTTATGATGTCAATGAAGTCCTTAAGTCTCTCAGGTACCCAATTTTGGGGTGAATGCAATTCATCATTTCTGGTGCCAAAACAATCCATTTTTCACCGGTAGGCAACTTTTCTCAACAGGTCAAGTGCCTTTTTGTTCCCATTATACCCTCTTTACCTAATAATAAATTCATCACATTATGTGTTCCGTAAACCGTAAGTTGGCGCGTGCCGAATTATTTCTTTATTTAAAATATTCAAAAGATTACCAACGTATTTAACTCTTACTACGATTTTAATTAGTTGCATTAGCTTATAATGATGTAGTATTATTTAATAATTGGATCGATGTGAGTTGAAATAATAAACTGCCACAAGATTTAATTTATAAAATTGAAAAAAGAAACGATCGGCCATATTACGCCTTGCACAACATGTAGTTTTATACATATTATGTTACAAATGAATATTTATATGTGCAGTTATATTGAAGTATTCTTACTTCAGGAAATCAGTTATATCTAGTTACGACAGAATAATCGTCACAGAACATCATCGTTGCAGTAAGGTTTTAAAAACCTTACAAGTGTAGGTTTGTAACATTATGTCCAGATTAAAAATCTTGACATAACCTTTCTTTAACGTTAGGTTCACATGAGAATCATAAAACATTTTATACATTACAAAATTCTCATTTCTGTCAGATAAATGGATTAAGATTGCTGTAAGTTTATGTTTTATACCATACCTTACACTACAAAAAGTATACTTCATCTCTCCTGTGAGCATATATACGAATTCTAAATCCATTTCCATATCGGGTGAAAAACACAGCTGCAAAGTTGTAATGACACCTGGCGGCGATAAAGATAACTATGTCTGGCAATTTATACAAATGGTAACTTTATCTTAACAATAATATAACATTAGTGTTATTATCACAATCGCACATTAATTTTGCAGTTTAAGGTACTTTAAATAAGAAGCATTATTTTAATATTCATGACATCTATAATAAATACATTTATTGCTACTACGATATTATTTATGGACTTATAACAGGCATCAAGTACAGATATATATTACGTAGATGCCCATGCTGCCTTCAATTTCCGACTAACAGGGAGTGATGCAGTGGACATGTAAGGTACGTGCAATAAACGCACTTATGAAGACGTCCAAAAATGGTGCGTTATATGTACACACAAACTTTAACGTGTATGAGTTGGCACATAACCTCTCTTAAAATTCAGTTTTCGATATAAAATAAATGTTCTTATTCACCCAGTACACTTCTATGCATCCCTTATATGTTTCAAGTTAAATCTATCCACAAAAAATCCAGTATCCACTCAAATTGGATCCATTACACGTTCGTTACATGTTCACAAGTTTCATCCTTCCCTACAGAAAATTGTTTTAAAAAATTGTTTTGTGAAAAATTATTATTACCCACACTGGAGCATCATAGTGCAATATAGAAGAAATCTGTATTTTAAAGAAATAATTATAGTAACTGTCGACACTATTCCCATCCATCTTGGCAATTTGTCTGAATGACAGTCCTAAAAAATAGTCTTCGTTAAAAAAAATAATAAATACTATACAGAGTATCCTATAACTCACAGCCTTATTGTAAAGGGTGAGGAATAATAGTTTATTCATTTTTAAAACAAACACATTTTATCTATTTTAGACAATTTTCCAATTCTTGTAAAATTCTGCTGTGCTGCATTCTATTAAATCTGCAGAGTATTTTTCAGACTATAGAATTTATAAAATGTTTGTTGACACATTGATATATTGTTTAGAACAATTTGAATTTTATTATTAATATTACGGAATAACAACATAAATGCCATACTGAATTTGCAGCGAGTAAACAATTTTCATACCAAATGATTAAATTATTCTAAGAACGTTGCAAACTGCAGAAATGGTATCGTGACTTCTTTACTGTACCCATGTATCAGTGAACTAAATTTAACAGACGTTACATTCTTTGTGAAAACAAAGTTTTGAGAACAGGTGGCAAGGAGGAACACTTGACAGACAGGGAATTCGGTTAAAGCTGTGATCAGTTAGTTCGTACCTAGTACTTTCTTTTAAAACGGCAAAAAACGATACTCATTTAAATTACTTTCGAAAAATGTAGAGTTTAACGTAACTAATTGAATTAAAATGTTTAATGATCTAGGTCAATTATAACATCTCGATGATATATTCGCTACAGGACGAGGGCTATTACTGTCCACGCACGACTATAACATTACTTAAATTATAAAAAAAAAACATGATTGTATTCAAATTTGGCAACGATTTTTCATTATATGACCCGTGGATACAGCCTCCTCGTATTATGCAACTAGTTTAGTGACTTTAAATGCCAGGTACGTCTAAATCTTATGATATGTCGAATATGGAAAGTCACATGTATTATTACAATACAATTACTTCAGATACATTATTACCTGACTATTTTTATATAGTTTTTAGCTCCACAATTTAAAGCTGATTGCCATAAATTAAAGACAAAATAATAAATTATTTATATGAGGATAAGAAGCAAAGTATTGATTTTAAATATATAATAATAAACCTTATCTACATAATACATTTTAAGAAACAGTCAATCATACTATCTAATGGGTTATATCAATCGAATTGAATACGATTTTGAAAATTAAAGTTATTTATATATGTGATAACTTGCTTCACGCGGCATGTTTTTGCCACTTACACTCAGAAATAATGTATAGTGTTATACTACAACAATAGAAATAATAAGACTTATTAGTGGCTCAAGTTGTCGGTCAGTGACTCGCAGCGCGAACGAACGCATAATATAGTGTATTATTAAAGCAAAGTAGAATTAATAGAACTACAATTTTCATGCAGTTATTAGTTTGTTTCATCGTCAGAAACATTGAGTGCGTTCTACATAACTTTGTATGTTCAGGTTCATACTATAAATTTTGTTAAATTGTTAGAATTAAAATATTTTTGGAAGTTATATTCAACAACAAATGTTATTAGAATATTGGAAATTAGAAGATTTTGCTATTTCATGAATTCGTAATCATGTAACTGTTTTTGACCATTCGGAAACGAGTTTGTCTTGAATACAGTGCACTCGGTATGCAGTTTAGGGTTAGTTTAACTTACAGACCACCCATCATGATGCGGTCCTTGCAGTATTGCAGGAACAAAACTTAGTAAAATATTACAGGTATGCTGTTTTAACCTGACTAAGGCTGCTACAGTCATAATGCGAACCGCCGTCTCGTTTAAATAGGGTATTGGGTCAGAAAAGCTGAAAATGAGAAGCATCTGTCACTCTTGATTAGCAAGCAAACTAACATCAAGTTGTTGTATATATTATTATTATTTTTATATGGTTATCATAATAAAGTTGTGAAAAATTCGTGATTAGATTATTGTTTATGTATTCAACATAAAAACTAAATAAACAGGTCGGTAGAATCGACAATAATTCAATGTTTATTCATGAATGGCCTGTTTTTATATTAGAAAAAAGTTTGTAATTGAAAAATATCAACCATTCGTAATTTGTTATTAAATTGAGTTTACGCTTAACTTGTCTTTAAACAAACAATAATTGTAAGCTCCTCATACACATTTTTGTTTATTGTTATGTTCACAACCGAGGAGAGATAAGGTCAGGGCAATGTTCCCATCGTATCGAATGAAATAGTGATAAATTGGAAACTTTATTAATCGTAAAAACAAAATTGAAACGAAATGATTTACGAATAATTTTTTTCAAGATATTATGCTCTCTGAGTACATACGTCTTTTATGCAAATCATTTATTAGACACCAGTGGGTCAATATATATTTTTTTCTCAGTTGAATTTATTCACAAGCATTAACACTATTTTATGTCGAAGGTTTCTAATTTTACGTAGAGTTTATTATTCTTAATAATGAGGCTTATTAGTGTGAAGAATACACGAAATTATATTTTCATTTCTAAATTCCAGTAATATCGCTCAAGTGATCAGATGTTATTAAATAATATTTTGTATTAATTAATTCTTGTAGAATTATTAACAATACTATTAATTATAATTCATGAATGAATGTAATGCGTGCAATTTTTTATTTGATATAATTTTGCTCTCTTAATTTGAATTAGTTTAAAAGTACTGATTCGAATATGAAAAGTGAGTTACTTAATTTTTTGTAATATAAATACGGTCAATAAAAAGCAAAAAATACTATTTCATTTGTTAGGAAAAAAACTCCTAACTAGAAAAGGATAAACTATTTTTAATTTTATATTACATTTTTTACTAATTCAAACTTGGAGACTGCATATTATAGAATCATTTATATAACCTTATTTTATATTTTATTTATTTCAACAATTAACAGATTTACGACTGCTAATTTTTTAAACATGAATACTTTCACATTTGTATTTTCAAATAATTTCATCATTCCAATAAATATTAATAATAATGATTGATAAATTCATTCTAAACAACGTGGACTGTTTAGAAATCATTTAGTTGATGCAACAAAAGTTTAGCTACAATTAAAAACCTAAGATATTTAAAAATGACTTTCTTATTATATATTAGTTAACTATTAGGTAATTATGAGAAAGTTAAAAAAAATATCAATAAATAGGATTATTAGTAAGACCTCCTATCGTATAATATTTATTTATGATTTTGAATAAATATTGGTGCATTGTTCTGATTTTCTCGGTTTCAGAAAAATATGGTAATTTTTATGGGAAAATATTTTTCGATACCTTCCTTCATTACACAAATGGTGTATCTATCTCAAAAGCTACCGAAACTGCCTGTTGCGAACAAAATCGATGATTTACATTTTGCGGTATTTGGGATAAGTTTTCAGTTTTCCCACGGTATTTGCACACCCAGATGGGGTTATTTCTCTGTAAATCGTTTGCGACAGCACAGATGGACTCCGAAAAGTTGCATTTTAGGGTTCTTTAAAACGATTACGGTGTCGAAAGATCTATTTCACTCAGAAAATCTTCTATTATCTGTGAGTTGACAAAAGAAGTGAGTTGAAAACGATATTCGTGAAATATTAGGATAATTTAAAAATAAGGAGTAATCGCAATAATTATGTGAAACTTAAATCATTAACCTGAAGCACAATTCTCAAATGTTATTTGAAATATTTTTTCGATAGTAAAAAATAAAAGTAAAAATTACAACCATATACCATGTTCTACACTTTTCATGGGTACTATTTCGAATGAAAAAGCATAAAGTCAAAGTTCATAGATTTTGTGAAGTGTTGTCGGTGTGCTAAATAGATCCTGTAACTTTATTAAAGCAAAAAAAAAACTCAAAAATAACGAAACACGAAATTTTGTGCATTTTTTGTTCAAAAGGGGCAATGCATTAAAATTTTTGACTAGATATATTTAGTATTGCTTATTCTTATTTTTAATGTAGAAAATAAGTCACAAACATGAATTGAGAATTGTGCATTTGACGAACTTAATGTGCTACGACGGAAATATGAGTATTCACGGTAAATTTCTAATTTAAAATTATTTATAAAATACAATTATACCTCGAAATATCTAATGGCAAAGTATTTTAATTTAATTATAAATTGAAAATCAATATATTATTATTGTGGGATGTAGTTACAGTTTTCAATTATTATCCACTGCACCACTTGCAACGCACTTTGCTTACGCAGGATGTTTAAGGCTTACATAAAATATATTATAATATTTTCATCGAATATTAAACTGATTTGTCAAGTATAACATTTTTTATAAAGATACATGAAATATATTTTAAATTTGTTTTATTGTTTAAATTTAAAACGCAATTTATTTAATATAAATGCCTCGTTTTAATGAGGGCTAATTACAATCCATCCAGTGACATAGGGCCGTACAATACAAAGTAAGGATGGAGTTTTAATATTAATTCGAATCGAAATTATGCTGTCCTACACCATTTGCGAGCATAAAAAATAGTGTATAATAAAATTAAATAAATAAATATAATGAAATCAGAAACTATTAAATTAATATATATTTCATATTAGTGGATAATGTATTCGCAAATATTAGTAGATATTATATTTGCATATGTATTTGAAATAAATACTTGTATTAAATAAATAAAATGAGGTCACCTATAAGAACTTTGTTAATCGCGGTTGATTTTAAGGTAATATAAATGTAGCACTTATTCTATTATACATTCGCAATATTAGGCCAAAATATATTTTAGTTCTTTATATTCACATGCATATATATTTTCAAATATTACTTAAAAATAAGGATTAATGTTCATAAACATGAGAAAAATGCCAATAGCAGAACTCGTGAGAAAAATCAGAACACAAAGAGAAATGGGGGTTTGAAAAATTATTCTGGATACGGTGGAGTATGAACCCAAGACCCTTTCTTTTTCGGTATGTCTCGTTCCGTTTTTCCTCTTTGAACTCTGCGTTGTTCTGAATTTTTCACACGTTTTCGGCTTTCTCACTTCTTCTTATCTTTCGCAACATCAATGAGAAATTTTAAATTCTTGGAACATATTTGAAATAATAAATCATGGGTTTAATATTGTCCATATGTAACTACTAATTGCTAAGTACGTATATCATTGATTATAAACTCACTTTTTTAAGAAATGCATACAGATAGATAACAATTGTATTGATCAAGATATTTAATTCATGTTATGGGATCAAATATTTTCTTTTATATTATATGTACTTTCTATACTTGATTCGTATTTTGTAGTTAATTTCCAAGAGTTATAACAAAATTTAAGACTCAAGTTATGTATATAAGAATTGAGTTTTTATATCGCTGATTAACGCAATGTTTCCCGATTTAAACAAAACTTTTCAATAAGATCGAGAAGTCGGAAACTTTACGTTAAAAATGTCAGAGAGTACATAAAACTTAAAGTCACATATATAGATTTTCGTATGTTCTCCCAAATTCTGAAATACATGCATCTTGGCGCGCTATTCCTTTTTTTCTGTTTGAATGAATTCTGTTTTAATTATTCGCAGAACAGTACTACTACATTTTGCATGTTCGTATATATGTATACTAATCTAAAATCGATTTGATTGAATATCTTTGTAATATAGCAATTGAAAATGACCGGTGATCTTCAAGAGCGTTTACATATCTCGGTCAATTGAATTTCACATTTTTAGCAACACTAACTCATTGCTAATGTTTGAATAAATTTATTTGGTAAATAATTGGATGATCCATGTGTTCGAAACGGGCAAAAGTGCAACGTTTTTCGACATATTTTGGTAAGTGTAAGACGTAACAGTAAGACCTTATTATAATGGCGCTGCATTATTATGGACTTCGCGGATCTCGTTAGTATGGCGTTCGATGCTTACACTCCTCATCCCCACTCTTATAGTCTTACGGAGTACAGATATGTACTTGCGTGTTTGTGGTCTGTATGCGTCAGTCGCACTGAACATGTCCTTCGGAGTGGGGAAAACACTATATAGACCTACTCATGACATAGTAACGAGATTGGAGGGGGAAATTGAGAACCGGCAGGGCCATTATATTGAGATCTTACTGTATCTTGGCCGCTATTTCGAAAAAACAGCGTTTTTGTCGTCATATTCGTTTTTAGGTGTCCAAAATACGTCGAAAATACGTTGTACTTTTTCCCGTTTCGAACACGTGGATCATCCGATGATTTACTGGTCATTAATACATTTCTGTCTTGCAAAAGAAAAACAAGGAGTAATATTACTAGCAGGATAACAGCAAGCATGTTCTTTTATCCCAATTTTAAGCGAAAGTTCATTAAGGGTACCTAATCTTTTCAACTATGTGCGTTTAGTCACCGGAAGTGACAAAATATAGTTCAGGACACCTTGAATTACTTTGAGTAGCTAAAGAGTATTGAAATCTATTTAAATTTGTAACCAACACTATACTTACAGTGTCACATTCAAAATATAAATTGGATGCTCTGTCTGCAAAACCCCTGTTTTTTCCATTCGACCAAATAATACATTATTTCCTCTGCTTTAAATTTTGTAGGTTAATGCATCGTCGTAAGGAATATTTTGAATGTTTTTTATCGAACTTAATTCCAGTATTGCTGACCATCTTATTCGAGCTTGCTCTTTACTAGGTCCATCAATCATACTTTCATGCTGCGTACATTAGTGCAAGTAAGTATACGATGGAAAGAAATATAATTAAGATCTTAAAACTTACGCAAGTACTCGTCGCTTAGCCTTAGGCTGAATAAAAAGGAACATATTTCTAACTATAATTAGAAGAGTTGGACTTCGTGTTGGGAAAAACGATTCATTTACGCGGGATGAGCGGAACGAAGAAGCGACTGATGGGAGGTCTCTGCTATAGTCGGGTTTGTTAAGAGGAGTATCACTGGCTGCAAACCTCGGAAGCAATTATAAGCGATTCCCTAAATACCCCTCGCCTAAACTAAGACTAGTCTTTGTCTTCGGCGTACCTGCCGGCTTGTTTCATAAACGAGCTTGTATAGCGCCGGGGCTACAAAAGATGACCGCCCGGTGCGTCTCCTTTACCTGTTGCCCCATCTGGTCGTTTTTAATTTCCGTACGCCGAAACACATATACACTAACTCTTTCTCGAGAAAGATCTTCACCGATGCTCGTTTTTTGCATGTAATATTTACACATTTTTATTGGGTGCTAAAACCATTCAAACCATTCCACGCACCATTCTGCCGCTTTTAAATCCCTTAAAGATTCATTAATCTGGTCAAGCCGTTACTTGAGTATTTTTTTAATGGCATTATTACATTACATTTTACGAAGTTTTAATCATGCAAATAAACTCTGTTGCGTACCAAGTCGAATGGAAATGTATATTCTACCGGTCACGCCTAGCCACGCGACATCTATACCGAGCCGCTCGTCTATTCGAAAATGCTAGTACGAAATTTATCTATTACCCTTACTAGTATGGGGAGGAGCGCGATGCTATATTGTGCTATAAATTCGGAATATTTTCATTTCATAAATTATGCATACCTTTATACTTATTAATGCGTTTTCCCGCTATGAAAGCACCGCATTACTTACCATAAAGCAACATTAATTGTACGAATTATTCATTCGTTTTCACATGTGAATTATTCACAAAATGGACTGGAATTTCATTCATTTTATACAGTTTAATAGCAAACAATTCATGCTAGAGATTATTACTAAACAATGAACTTAATACTCTGTTACGTTTCATCATTATTGCTGGACACAAAAGTATTAATACTAAAGTAATCGTTAAGTTTTAATTGTCGAAGTATTATGCTCCATTTAAATTTCTCATTTTAATTCCTTGCGGTACATTACTTAACGTATGCAATCGTATTGTTTGTAATAATTCACGTTGCATATGTTTAGCGATTGCCCTTTTCCGTTCGTAGATTAACTCGAACACAATTGAATATATCCAAAGAAGAAATTTAATAATTATTACTTATTAAAGTTAGTAATTTGTTGATATCGACGGATAGCCTCGATGGTTCAACAGTTTTATTGGCTTACTGATATTTCGGAAAATGTTATATGCATTTCATTGTCTTTTTAAAATAGGTTATTAATTCAAAATGCTAAAACTAATTTGAGTTATCCGTTTCCCATTATCAGCTATTGTAAAGAAAATATTTTCATTAAAGGTAAAAAAAATCAGTTTCAAGTATAGCCGTGTAGAAAATAATTACCTTTAATGAAATATTTGAAATTGACGATGTAACAATTTTCAATAATGTTAAAATGTATAAATGGACATAATTCAAAATTGATTACTGAACATTTCTGTTAGGAATAATTTGTTTTAGATTAGAACTGTGAAATAGTAATTTAAAAATGGTTTAATACTCCAAGTAATTCAATACTTTCAAGTAATCAGTATTAAAATAAGACTTACAGTTAGAATGTACGTTTACTCCATTGTACAGGTTTATAAATCAAAATTAAAAAAAGTTCTTGCCCATTGGCGTAAACTAACAAAAAGGTAAACAATTTCTTAACAAAACGATTATGAGAAAAGTTAATTAAATAACCAAGAGTAATACATTGGCAGACCCTGATAGAACACAGATTTAACTAAACATCTAAAACAAATTCACAAAATTTTGAGCCTAAAAATAATTAAAAATCCTTCTTAATGAAACGATTCGGGTAACCTTGTTTGGGTCAGTATCTCAAATCTAGCTGTGGTGTAGTCATGCAAGTGTGCAAAGCCTGATCGAATCCGAATACAACCAGGGTGACCCAGCTATATCCAGGTTGAAAATTTTACTAGGAAAGACGATTTTGCAATTAAAAAAAAGTACAAAGTGTTTGAGTTATTTTTGCTTCCGGATTTCGAATCTAGCGACAACTGGCGATCGGCCATTTCTTGTCCGCCATTTTGACAAAATACCATACGTGATTTATACATTCGTTAATTTGGTTTTAATGGATAAATTGAAATAGAAATAAATTATAAATAAGCACCGTAAAAATGTATAGCGAAAAATTCTTTACCAAAAATGTAAATACATGACGTGTGGTGAAGAGGCCACTGATCTGACCCGTCGTTAACGCCACTTGCCTAAACTGCAAAATACAAATTAAACCGATACAAATATATATTTTTAAGTTCACATGCACCAAATTCAAGTTTGAAATTATATACATTCTTACTTTGTACAAAATTTCCAAGTTTCGCGATTTAAAACTGAAAAGCACCAGGTTCAGTACTTCGACATAGCTGTGGTATTATAGAGGTAAAACAAGTTTAGCTGACTGTAGTGTGTTCCAAATTAGGCATTAGACCGAATCCTAGTAGTCTTTTACTTAATAAATTTAATTCATATATGGGCAAATCTTAATTTTAATACTCCACTTAATTTTAATACTCCACTTCAGAAAAGAATTAATTTTTGGTGCACATTATCCAAACTTATTTTTTTATTTTTGTACACCTTTAAAGGGTAAAATAAATGCTGACCCACTATTTTTTCTTCGCACCTATTTGTTTAAAAAATAATAGCACGTAACTATCAAATAGTTAGATCTTTAGAAATTGAAAGGAAAGCAGTAAAAACACTACTTTTTTGCTTAGAATAACTTTGTTGGTGTTGGTAATGTTACCATTTTATTTAAGTTAATGATTAGTAGTTAAAATTACGTATTCATTTACTAAGTATTCAGAATGGTTATACTAATATGACATAAACGACCCGATAATAAGTCCGTGCTAAAAATAACTCCACTAAAAGAATTTCCAGAAATATTCTTCCCAAATAGCACGCTTGATTCCATCAATATTCCTAGAATATTCATTTGGAACATTGGGAATATTCCAAATTAATATTCTACTTTCTTTGTATTAAATTGCGGTAACTAATATGGCTTATGCTTGCAAATTATTTCAACAGGATATGTGATTGAGTGGTTCTGAACATGGGTTTCTATGCAACGGCCTAGGGTTTGAGTCCTGCTTGGGATATTTTTTGTTTAATTTAATTTATTTTAATGGAACCAAAAATCTATAAATTCTTAGTTTATTTTAATGTTCCAGAAATATTCAATAGGAATATTCCAAAGGTTGGACATTTCAACGTTCCTGTATTATGGATGAAATATTACTTTGGAATATTCCCAATGTTCCAAAGGAATATTCCAGGAATATTGATGGAATAAAGCGTGCTATTTGGGTTTGTAAATTTGACAATTACTGAAGTTATAAATGTTACAGTTACGACCGTGAAGAAGTTAAATCTACTAAAAATGTACCTTAATTTTAAATTATAAAAATTTAGTCAACAAACTTAGTCACATGCACCAGATTTTTAATTGATTTAACTCTTTTACGGCTATAAATGCAACTTAATAAAAATTCGAAGAGGTCCCATTGAAACCCTTTGAGTTGTTGAAAAGTAGTCCGAAATGTGTTGAAAAAATGTCTGAAAAAAATTTGCTCAGAGAACCTAGCAAATAACTTAGCTTAATTCTGCAGGGAATATCGCATACTATACGCAATTTCTCTGATATTTTAGATAAATGAACACATATAAAATCATAGTATACATTTTCGTACAAGATGTATTTTAAAAAAAGAATGGTGTAGATTTTTTAAGGTGTTTTATCACTTCATTATTCCTAGCATCAATATCCGGTAGTTTCTTGCTACTTGGATAGTAGTGTAGATGGGACTGCTACTTCTCGTATTAAGGGCGTAAAATAAAGTTTTACTCTCTTAATACGAATAATATTTTTCGCCCGAGTGGTTGTTTATGCCTCGAATTGTAAACACGGACATCCTGCATAATGTTTACTTATTAACTCAATCTAATATTTAGTTGTGTCACATGTATACGGAACATTAATTAAGTTCAATGTTTTTGCGCCATATTACTTGATTAGTGTAGGATGAAAATCAATTCTCCATATCAATATCTTACGTAATCTAATTTTGAAGATCGAAAACAATAATAACATTTCCTAATAAAATATTCACGTACACTGAATCATACAGAATGCCGGCTTTAAATAATTGATTACATTCGTAATTTTATATGCTTATAAAAACCTACAATTATATGTATACAAAGTTTTGTCCAATGAAGTAATTAAAATTAAATTATTTGCATCGTTTACTGACTTATGTACTTAAAGATACAAATCGTTTTATTACAGGAATCATTAATAATTATTGGATGTATTCTCTGGCAATTTTCAATATATTTGTAATACAATTTCGTATGCGATTGCATGAACGTAAAATGTCAGAATTCAGCATTTCAATATAATTGTAAGAAAATTACTTAAAGACGTCCTTAAAAATATATTATTATACATATAATTCACTTTATTTATCTTCCACGTCCTTTAATATCATGACATTCCGACGATCCTATATGCATACATCTGTCGTTTTAGGAAGATTATTTACATTGCATGTTATGATAAACCGATCTTCTTGCAGAATAATTAAAGTGCTTTTTCTACACTTGAAATCTGATCATAAATAGTTATATGAATGCAATAAAAGTATTCCTATATTACTGTTTCGCAAAGTAAAGTAAATACATTACATTGGACGGCTTATTTTAATTTTATATGTCTTTTCAGTGTTTGATATTTAAAGGAATTAATGTTTTTCTTTTTTTTTTTAGCTTTTAAAAATATCAATGATGATTTAACATTTATCAAGTTTTGAAGCTGTTTTGATAACTCTTATTTAAGAGACAATCTGTTTTGACATCACATAAAATATTAATATAAAACATTCTACAGCTCAACTTAAGAGTAAATAATTCGTAATCCTGTTATTTTTACACATATCTTTATATGATATTAAAGCAGAGTAGCGGTATAAAATATATGTATGTATAGGTTATTAAACAATTTATAACACAATTCCATACTGATCTGAAAAATTGCAAAATGTCCCATGTCATGTGGGGAATGTTCCATACTTCAAATATTACTTACAATATTTACATTGAAGATTGTTTATTATGTTTGTGAGTTTTATATTGCGGTTTGGAAGAGATACATATAGTCGGAAAAGGTAATGTAGCAGCGTAATGACTGCAGTGCCTGTCGGATGGTACATTGTAGAAATGGTAGCGTAATAGGGAAACTCAATCAACAAATTACTGTAAATAATTGTCAAAAAAAATATACGTCAAAATATTTTTCTCACACTCTGAACGCAAAATACTATTTTGCTCCCCATATCGCGAGAGAAATATACGACGCTTTCATATGAGCAAATAGTATATACATAAAAAGTGTTTGCTGCCAAGTGAGTATTTCAAAGCGAGACATATAGGGGAAACCATGTTTAACTTATTAATTACATACACAAAAACCATACAAATCAACAAAAATATATACAAAACCAATTTCAAACGAAAATTGTTTATGCTGAGCCGTTTGTAAGTATTTGTACAACGCAACGATTATAATAATAATATTGGGTCTGCCATGCAGATGTGTATTTTTATTCATAAATATTATGCTTTATCTTAAAAAATATGTTTTCGAACTAAATTGCCGTACTGTCCTATTATTACGTCAGCAAAAGTCGAAAATCATTTTCGCTATGTCCCGCCTTGAAAAACTCACCTGGTATAAATATTTCATATACGAGATTGTCACAGTAGATCTAGGTGAGGTTAATAAACCCATTGTGTTTTCTTTTACAGGAAAGTAACGATCCAAAAAAGAACACAATGTGGTAAAAAATTAAGCGAATTACATTCAATTATTTATCGATTGAGCATGCAAATTATAACCTCGAGCAAAAAGCAAATCCTCTTCAAAACTAGTTATAAAAATAAGTTTCTGAATATTTTATGAAAGAAGCGTCGCCGTTACTATTAGCTGCGATGCAAATGGCAACTAGTCCTACATGAACGTTGAACGGTTAGCTTTTTTCAAGTTTTTGGTGTTTACGTATTCTACATTGCAGTATATTTATAGAATACATTTTCAAGAGGAGTTTAATAAAAAAGACAATATTGTAAGAAGTGTTCAATCACGTGTGCTATATTTAAAATTAATATTAAAATGGAGATCCCCTTAATTTCTCCGGTATGATAACGGTGAATGTTTTTCAGAACGGACGAATCTGAATAAGGGCATGATATTTAATTTATACTCTCCTCATTTTTAACTGTAACAATTTTTGTGCTTTTACTAATATTCATAAATGTAGTCAAGTATTTTATTAAAATAAAAGTACTGCTATATGGTTAATTAAATACGAGCATAATTGCTTAATAAACGTAATTGTAATTGATAGTCATTCAAAATGTCAAAAATGCTCTTTTCACTTTAATTTATTACATTACTAGCTAAATTATTTCATTTTACGATAAACGATCTCTACATATGCAAACATTCTTGTAAATATTTTTAAATTATTTTCAGCATTATAAACATGTGGTAAATTTATGGTAATGTGGTCACACATCGTTGAGTCTGTGAAATTTCAATTAATTTTTTCAGCATCGCGTGAAAACAATATTATACATTAAAACATGTTATTAAAAAGTTTATCCTGACATCATTAGTAATTACATTGAATACAAAGTTTTCCCGTCGTTTAGTTGCATTGGCTTCAGTGTCACAATAATGTTTTCAGTCGCTGGGCAGTATTTTACTTATCTCGTAGTTATTTATTAATGTCGAGGATAATTATGTTTTCAATAACGAAATAATAACTAAAAATCGACTAAAAAATGTTTGTAAACAATTCATAATCCTGTGCTAACTAAGTATATCTCCTGCGCTGCTATTATTTTTAACCTTAAAATAGTCCCATATTTTTTACTTAAGCCAATAACACTTGGGTAGTTTTGACAACCCGCGGGTTCGTCCAATAAAAGTGAATCGAATTCAGATTTTCTTGTGTATAGCTTTACAAATTTTATTCCTTGCCCATCATAGGTAGGACGTTGACATAGAATTTAATCAATACTCTGACAAGCGTAACCGCCTTGAGATTTCCCGGTATAATTTTGAATCGTATTTTTTGTACATTGTACCTTATATTATTCAGATCGCGTCCATTCAATCTATGATGAAATGACATTTTTCTGAGAAGAAATTCGAAATCATCTTTTAAAAGTTTTAAAACTTTCGTAAAAAATTGAATTTCTTGAATTTAAACTTATACACTTAATTACATTTTGATATATCTAATTAAAATATAGGATTTGTATGAAAATTAAATATTATTTTAACTACATTCTCAAGTAACAATCACATCCATCTTAAATTATAAACTGGATAATGATCCAGTGGGATAAGACGTTTAAGGACAATAAATATTGTATACATATCTGGGCAAAAAAGTGCTGCAATAATAAAAGTTTGTTTAATTGTTAGGGTTCATTTCATCTAGGAGATAACAATAAGTTTATATATAACATTTGAAGAAAATATTGAATTTTTTATTTACATATTTTTGTTCAATAATATTATATACATTTAATACAAACGTTCTTACAAATACTATAAGATCAGCGATCTGTTTTCCCAAAAATTTGTTGTTCATTGAAACAAAATTTAAGGTAAGCATCTACAAGATTGTACACATAGTGCTATAGCGATATGTGTTATATAGCTGCTAAGATTCGTGAAATCTTTTTTTACTTTATAAACCTGAAGTTTATGTAACCATTTTTTGATTTTCATAATTATTATATATAATAAGATAATGATTTATATATAAATTATGAATTAATAATAAAACTGACGTGCAACCGTCTGGCTACCACCTTGAGCAATGGCAAAGCCACGACAAGCGGCACTATCCTAACATTGGTGCAAATTGTACTTTAACGAAATTTTATTTGTTTTTGAATGGGTCTAGCCTAGTAAGCACGTAAAAACTGTCCCAGCTTTTATATCGTGTAGAGAAAATTGCAGTATTCCCGCTACCACAAAAGAAAATGTTTGCAGCAAGTCTCAAACATCTGTGTGACATTAACAATTATCTTTTCGGATTTTTTTTCTCAAAAACACTACAACACTATAACTAAAAATCAAGTTGCGATAAATCCTATTATACTCATCAAAACATACATAATAGTACGTTTCGATACAAGTGCGTATGCGTATAGAACTTCACATACACATGTATGTACATACCGAAATATTGTTTTCAACATCGCATGCGGAAAATGCTATTTTCGTACGCTCACGTTGAAAAAATCGTTCGGCACATGTGCGAAAATGTTTTTTCAACGAATGAGAATGGGACCTCGCCTTCGGCTCGGCCTGCAACCCTCACATTCGTAGAAAAAACTTTTACCCACTTGTATCGAAATATACAACGCTATTTATAATATACTATACGTAAACTATATAATATACGTATGGCTTTTTCGGACGTTAAATATAATCGAGTGCGTAAAGTTTACTTTGCGCACGAGTTTACTCTACGCACCGAAAAGACGTACATAAACATATTTTATGCACGGATTTTCTCTACGTGAAATAGTAAACTTCATGCATTCCAGCCACTTCACGCACTGAATTTCGCTACTTCACGCATAGAAAATCTGTGCATAAAATATCGCATTCGACTCGTGCAGTGCGTTAAGTTACGCACTCGTTGCATAATATACCATTTTGTTACAGTGTGCGTAAAGTATTGCGTAAAGTGATTTTTTCGATTTTTGAGGACACTTTACGCACCCTTGTAATAAAAAATATATTTCGGCGCATGTACAAAAATGTTTTTTGAACGAATATGAATACAACCCTCGCTGCCGCTCGGGCCGCAACCTCTCCCATTCTTAAAAAAAAAACTTTTACGCCCTTGTATCGAAAACTACTATACTACATTATGTAATAATGTATATGTTGCGACAAAAAATATTAATATTTTTATTTTTGATTTTCAGTACCGAAGTATAGATGTGGCATTGCCATTTATTCCTGGAATATACCTACCTGGAATTTTAAAAGTCTGAGAAGGAGCATGGTACATTTTCTGGCCGACATATATAGCAAATTTGTTTGCTCATCTACATCATAGTGTCAAGATTATAGTTTTTCCAAATCTCGTCATTTATTTTACGAAATAATATAAAACTATTTTTACGCTTCTCTTCATTTGATAAGCACATCATCGATTGTCAGGGGCATACTCTTTGAATAATAACATGCAGAGAAGATCAAGTAGAAAAAAAAAACATCAACTGATCTATAGCAATAAAAAAGAATGGAATATTTAAAAATGACAGCAGCAATAACACGGGTAAATCATTCATATATATATATTCGTTATTATTAAGATTTAGGTCACTTTTTTCCGCTTCTATAATACTGCAAGCGAATTTCGCTTGCGAGAATGATTCTATTTCTGACCTCCTGACATCACCCGTTGTGTAACTGTGGAGCCCAGCGATCGAACACGGAACTGAACACCGCAACGCGACGCAGCGCAACAGTTCCAACCAAAGTTATACGTAAAAAATTAATTGCTAAAAAACAAAAAAGTCTTCAATAATTATCTTTTTTTAAATTAAATGTGAACAATTTTTTTCTACGCTATGGCAAATAAGAATTGAACGAAAAAGGGGGAGAACGTTATAAAATTTAAGATTAAATTTGCTCTATTATTTGACAAGATATTTTTAAAAAAATTATAAGTACTTAAATTTACGGACAAAATGTATCCCATCCCATCTCAATGCGATAATCATAAAAATACATATCGTGACTTAGAGTAAATACATTTTCTTCATAGTATGAACGACCAAGCTCCTAAATGAACGACGAAAATGGACATAAGGCGGATCTGCCAGGAGCGTACAGGATATTCAAATGTTCAAGAAGTTCAAATACTGAGGAGAGAGGGAGGGGGAGGAGGGGGTATAAAATATTACCCCGTTGATCAGAAACATCAAATCTTAAAAGCTTAGGGTACTCTCTCAGTTCGAAACAGTGAAAAACTCACCATTTCAATCAGTGAATGAATCCTCACTGCTGGGTTAGTGACTTCATCATATTCACTGCATAAATAGTGAAACGGCGAACGAATTTAACTTTTTCACGTTAAGGTTTCACTGATTCAAGCAGCGAATCTAGTTTATTGTCTCTTAGAGCAACTGCATTTCACAAATTAAACCAATGACATTTTACTGAATCTCACTGGAGTAGCATACAAAAGTGGGGTCTGGACTTAGAACCACCTAGACGCATGCACTCCTGAATTTCATGCATTTTGGACATTATAGACATAACCGGTTGCAAATTCTTAGGTGAATTAAAAAAAAACGAAATTATAGGAATAAAATAAAAAAAAAAAAATTTTTCAAGCCAATGCGTCGAGAATAATCACGCGCCTTACATTATATTTATTTCGGATAATGATAATTGCTTTTTTTTACACATAACTCGGGTTGGTAAAAATACAACGTCTCCTAAACATGATCCAAAAATGGTCGAAGTCTAAAGAATATATTATATTTAACTTTTTTCAAAAACTAATTAAAAAATGAAGCAGACATCGATCCAACATTATTTATTTACTGTTTCAGTAGAGATACCAGCTACATAATACGTTTCAATTGCGATAGAGGTGTGTATTTAAGGTTTAGTTAACAATAATATGTGTTAATCCCTGTTCGTTGGCGAACACAGTCAAACACGATGTTCATATCTGACTATGACCTGGATATGTGTAACTTTGTCGACATTTTTTTTATTTAAATATTGTAAACTAGAATTTATGAAACAGTACGTATAAATAAATTATAGAGCTGGTATTACTTCTGTAGGTTTATTCTGTATTTGCACTTACAATATAGCAGCACTACTCAAATAAAGTAAGAAAAAATATTGTATACGACCAAATTACAATACATCCAATGACTATGTGGAATTATTACTTTTTGATAAAATTGTACAGAAGTAATCGTTAGGTACAACTAAAAATATGAAGTTCGTTTAAACAGCGCATTATTCCGCTAGATATTCAAATGGAATAATTAATTTCAATTGCCACGTATACGAATATATCTAACGGAATTACAATAGATTCATACATTTTATTAATTATTCATGAAATGTAAAATTTTCTCTGATGATCGTACGTTAAAAAAAAAACGGGTAATTTTTAATTTAAACGTGTCTATCTCATATAGTACGTATTCCTAAACTATAACAAATTGTATGTTAATAAACAAAAATATACATAAATTGCCCGAAATATTCTGTAGTTGATTAGCAATTGAAAGATGACAAATACGTATTTAACCAGAGCTGTAATTGAAAAGGTTAATTTGAAACCACTCAGGTACACTTAACACATTACAAAAACAAAATGCTTAATTATACTCTCTATTTAAAGGGTGGTTAGAATGTCATTAGTTAGTACAACCTACGACAACAAAGAATTGTAGGTGTATTGCAGTACCAATAGCGAAATGGAAACATTATCCTGGGGTAAGTACTATTTTCTAAAAAAAAATTCATCAACAAACAAATTCATTAACAAACCTTACTATCTTTTAACTCCTCTGCCTTAAAAAGGGTAGTTACTACCTAGATCGCAATTCAAATGAAATAAAAAACATGGATTAGTAACAATCGGTTTTAAATAATCCAATTGGTCAATTACATGCCTTTTACATTGATTGTAGGAAATATTTTACAAACGTCGGTCTTTGTATATATATATATATAGTTACTAAAATAAAGCACCCGGACTGCTTACTATCTGAAGATAATGAACCATGTTAATTAGATCCATCTGCTACATTTGACTATCAAATATCCTAAAACTAACAATTTTTTAGTTATATTATAACTAAACATTTTCTTTGTGCGTTATTCAGTTAAAATATAGTATTTACTAAAAGGGTCGACAATAAAGTAAGTTTTTCAACGTATAACAATGTATTATTATTATTATTGATAACAGTTTTAAAAGATCCATAATTAAAAAAAAATTAATATTCACTTCAACCTATTGACTCATCATAACATTATGTATAATATAATTGAGTAAATTTTACATAAATGAATCAAAGAACATCTTCGTATTAAATCTTGATAATTTTATTAAGCGGTAGGAATGTATTTCTTCACTGCTGTCTATCACGTTTTTTCCTTGTAAATCCGTCAAGAAAAATCGAACAAGTATGCTATGCTCCATAAGATAAAAATTATTTTTAAAAACGATTATGTTATTAATAATATATTGGCGGTACAACTAATTAGAAAGAGCGCAGTAGATATTAATCTAGTTTTTCTGTGGTCGCACGCATGGGTTTACCAGGTCGTGGAATCCGCAAACGCTCGCCTAGCACAGCGTGACGTTACTGAGTAATTTCTGCCATGGAGGGTCTCCATGTAATATTACCGGGACCGTTTTGACATCTGACAAGTTGTCAGTTATATCGGAATTTTCATAAAATCTGTTTTGATCTATATTATATCAGTTTATAACAGACTGTGCTGCTATCAATTTTATGTCGACTAAAATTTTAATTCAATATATTAACAGACTGATTTTACTTACACAGCATGGTTGAAGATAGTATTGGAAGTTCTGTACTTATCTAAAAAAATTAAAAGATACACCATTAAAATATCATCGAAATACACATATTAAATTCCTGTTACCTCGCTATTTGCTGAAATTATTTCTTACTACACATTAAACATGTCAATGTCGAGCCCATATTATCTTAACAATTTCTTCAAATAGACCCAGTGATTCGGTTTGCTTTAGGAATAACAAAATTGTTGCTGCAAAGGTTGTTTAGAACACTATTCGGATTTATTAGCATAACAACTATTATTCGATTGTATGGAACGAATTCGCATATATTGTATACTATTGGCTTTAAAGCGCTGCAGTTGAAAGAGCATTTGGCTGGCAAACGAATAGTCTCACGTTCAATTCTCGATGCATCATTTCTTTTTTAATTTTGTATTGAATTTTTCTAACTAAATTCGAAATACTAGTGCAAACAAGTGTTTTTTATTAGCGGAAACTGAAGTTAGAAAATCAAATAAATGTATTTTTATGCTGGTACATGGAAAAAAATCATGAGTAGAATTTGCCAAACTTAGTTATGTAAAATTTACCGAATCTCATTTAAAAGCAACATTTATTGAAAAACGTGAATAAATAGTACTCTAGCCTTTAAGTAATATGTTTTTAAATGATGTTTAATCAAACATTAATGAAAAACTTGGCGAGATATTCTATAACCGCACCAGCCAGAAAATTGTCTCCAGTTATATTAAATATAAAAATTATCTGAATTTGTTTACTTGGAAAAGATTTTAATACATCATTGGCATCCATCAAGCGTATTAAAGATAAACTGCAGAAAATTAGGATTGTGCTTTTAACTATTTGTATTAACAATGGTTACTCAACTTTTTCGGTAAAATTTAATTAAGTTCTGGGTAGAATCTACTAATTATTTATTTTTGTGTAATTATTAATGATAAAGAAACATTGTATGGACGTAGTTGACGAGCAAATCACGATGTTTTTCTGATAAAATCTTTCTAGCTTCTAAATTGTCGAATTTTTTCTAATCACAGAAACTTCGAAAAAATGTGTACCAAAGGGGAAAGATTCGTTGCGCCGAGAGTTGAACTCGGGACCTTCAGATTGCCGGTTGAGTACTCTACTTAGGTCCTCATTTTTTTCAAGAAATCTTAAATAATTCAACCTTTCCATCTTTACGACCATTCAAAAATTGTGGATTTTCATAGTAAATTTTGCATTATTTCTGATAGAGTAGACGAGTTTCTGTCATCAGAAAAAATTTGCTAGAAAAATTAAAAATATGCAACATAAATCATCGTGAATTTCTCGTCAAAGATGTCCATCAAATATTTATATATGATGTTCTTCTGTTTCTTCGAATATTATCGAAACAATTTGTATTTTGTGAGTGTGTAATAAAATGTATGTAGAAATTAGTCTTTAAAATCTAAAAGTAATTCAATTTGGTCTCTTATGGCAGGCCCTCTTCAAAAGTCATGAGGTGCAAGATTATTAACTGCTGCAACACATCTAATCTTCTTAATTGACGTACATAAACAATATGGCGTTCCTGCCAAACAGCTTTGTCCAGGTTGATAAAACGTAAACAGGATCTGACATTTGTTGATGACTGATTTTCGAAATACTCAAAGCGTGCACTTGAAGAAAGGTGATTGGGCCATCAACCAATATGGCGGTTGAAAACTTGCACGTTTGTCGGCAACGACGCCAGATTTCAGATAATAATAATAATAATAATAATAATAACATCGTCGTTATTGTTAATACAAAAGGCGAGCCATATTTTTGATTTGCTGTTTTACAGACTAACCTAAATTATTACAGATCCCAATAACCTAACGTTTATAGCAACTATACCTATATATCAAGACGTTGACAGGTGTTTTTTGCGACGTTTACAAATCCTATTTGGACGAGTCAAATTCTCTTCATGGTAAAACTTTTTAATACTTCTTATTAATGCTCAAGCACGGGTAGAGTATGTTTTAAAGAATTAAAAATTCACTTTTTCTGGTGGTTTGCAGTATTTGAGTGAAATATACTCTTCAGTCTCTCCACTGACTAGAGACTACTAGTAGAACTAGTTTAAAAGTTGAAATATGCCCTTCAGTAGAAAATGACTCATATGCAAAATAATGTGATTATTGGACATATTTGATCCCTTAAAATAGTCCTCTTTAGTTCTCTTGCGGCAAATTAAAATCCAGTTGCAGCAAGTGGAATAATCCTCTTGGTCATATAACAAGAGGATTTCCATTTACGGCAAAAGTATTCCACCTGCGGCAGAAGGACGTTTTAAGAGTGGAGTAACAGGGTCCTAGCTGGGATCCAGCCTGGTTAACACTATTAAAGAATCAACTAGTTTAACCCGAACAGGGTTCTGCCAGGAATGGAGTAGGACTAAATTGACCCATTTGGATTCCGAGTGCAACTATCATCATATAACCATAACTCTGTAAAAATAACTAATGTTTCAAATTGTTTGTTTAACTGAAACATATTTTTGCTATGCAGCATAAGATGAATATTTAAAAAACTCATTATGCGGACTTTTTTGGTTAGAAATATCTTAAAAACCTGACTGCAGTTCTTGACCTGGACATGTACGCAAGGTACGACTTCGAAAATGGCCCTGTGTTTACCAACAATAAAACTTTGCTGATCTGCATAATTATTGCACTAGATATAATAAAAGACACATGCGTTGATCTCAGGCATAAGCTAGTTGACATAAGATTGAAAAATATTTATGCAAAGTCTTTGGCAAAGACTTTCTCAGGACGATTTTTTGTAAGTGTGCATTGATATATTTTTTTCGGGCATAAAAAAATAGAAACATTGTTATTATTAATAATGTTGAATAGAGCAGCTTCTAAACTACTCTTCAGAACTTTGTCTTTAATCCAGTCTTAATGTTTTTAGCAATAGTAAAGTGCGACAAATATGTGGTAAGATTGAGATATTGCCGTTGCAGCAAACATAATTGTATATTCAATAAACTAATTGCAACTACGGCAAATCTGGATTTGTTGGTCCAAGATATGTTAATATAACACATTTTTTGTCCGTGTCGACCGCCCACAATGTCGGTCAGTATATGGGGGTGATTTCATACAATTTGATAAGCATGGGATTTTTACATATTTATTATTGAACGTATTAGGTTTGGAATACGAGTTATGAGTCGAAAAGAGCAGGGTATTATTACAGGAGCTCCCTTAAATCCTGTGACATGAAAATTGGTATGTACATGCATGAATTTTAACATTGCCTCTTCACTCGTGACGTCCATTTTTATTGATTGAAAGATTTGGTAACCTTAATGCCAAAAAAATTTCAGCGTGAAGCCTGTATAAAGTATTACCATTGACCAGGGTCCGTAAGTAGGCAGGACATAACAGTTGACATCATGACGTAACCTTGGTCGATTGAGTAACGTTTTTTTTTCTTTATTTGTAATGCTTGTATAACCTGGTTTCAGGTATATTAGGCGTGTCTATAAATTTGTTACATATTTATACAATATTTATATATACATATATCCGCAAAAAGTAAAAAATAATAGTGAATATGCCTACAAGTCGATATTACATTTTTTCATGAACTTATGAATATGTCGTAGAACTGTTACATTAGGTTGGTACAAGAATTCTTCGATGCAATAAGGTGCTTGATAGCCTAATTTTGTAAGTACTTTGCGCAGTTCATCGTCATGACTATCGTGAACATTACACTGCCAAATAACATGATTTAAGTCTTCGCTTTCAAAACCTCAGCTGCACTTGGCGTCTCGGATTATATTTTTACGTACAAGAGAACTCGCAAGCTGGTAATGGTCTGCTCTACATCTATTTACCATTGATACGAATTCACGCGGGAATTGTTTGCCAGCTTACCATGGTTTTTACTTATTTCTGATATAATTTTTAAAGTACTTTACTCCTTTCGTTAAGCCTTGATTGTTTATACAATCCAGAACATTCGTTTTTTTATGCTTTTAAATGTTTCTCGCAGATCCGGGAAAGGTATTAGCAGTTCATGCATGCTTTGCTCATTGGTTGCTAATTTTGCTAGGCGGTCAGCCTCTTCAATTCCTTTGATGCCTTGATGCGATGGAATCCAAAAGAACTTTACTGTTTTGTTTTTAATTTGATTGTATTTTTTTTTCAAGAATGTATGTGGATGTTGTTATGTCTATTTATTGATTTTGTAAACATTGAAGTGCACAGTGAATCAGAAAAAATGTCCGGTATTATTTAAAACGATATCTACAGCTTTTGTCAAGGCTACGCATTCTGCAGTAAATACTGACGCAAACTTGGATAAACTTTTACGCGATGTTATATTGAGTTCTGGGCATACACAGGCCGCACCGGTTGATATATTACCCGAAAGTTTGCTTCCGTCTGTATTAACCAGGGTCCGTAAGTAGGCAAGACATAACAGTTGACATCATGAGGTAACCTTGGTGAATGAGTAACGTTATTCTGTATTCTTTTGATGTTTTCGCACTCAATCCCTTTTGTAGGCAGCTGATCATTTTCAAGATTTCATCCTTTCGAATTGTTTCGAATTTCAGTTTCGAAACTGAGGTTGGTCTCGAGATATACCGAGGAGCCTTCTAAGAAAGACTGAACGTTGAGAAATGTTGGATTCTTTTTGGCAAGTTGGAAAAGTGTGCGTTGTGTTTTTGATGTTTGAAGGACTAGAGGCAGAACGCCATTATCAACTGTAATATCTTCGTGTTTGATTTTGTATTCCGCTTGTCAACGGTACACCGCATGTCAACGGTACACCGGGAGAAAGCCGCGTTCGATCGCGTGCCTCCCTCCATCCATCGAGCAAGTCGAGGAGATCGTCAATTCTATGTTTCATGCCTGGCCTCGACCGATGGCGGTTCGCGTGATTCTTGGAGAAACCTAGTGCACACGGCGCCATACGGCTTGTCTGTATGTCTTACCCTCGATAGGTCCGTCTGTATCGGGGAGTCGAATGACGAGGATAAGACGCCGGCGGTGGTAAGGAGGCCGATCCTGAAATCCGGGACACGCGAGCCTCGCGGGAAATTCCTGGCTGGCTTACCGCCTCCTTGCTTCTTGGTATAAGGGAGATGTAGCCGCGAGCCAAGAGGAGAGAGATCTTTTTTTCTCTTCTCTTTTTCTTTCCGTCGACTTCTTTTTTATTCCCATGTCTTTTTCTTTCTCTTTTTCTTCATTCGCACTCCGTTTCGACTTTCCGGTCCTTCTCGAGAGCCGGAGAACGTCAGGACCTTGGAACCTCCTAGCAACATCTGGAGAGACGAAACAAAACCTTTGGAAATGGTGTGCTGGTGAGCGATCGGCTCCTCTTCTGCTTGCGTATTGCGCCAAGGCGAAGGTAAAGAAGAACGCGCAAGTTAGATATTGGCGCCGCATGCGGCAGCCTTCAAAGGAATCCTCCGCACGCCCATCTGTCTCTGCTCCGCCTCCATGTGGCTATACGCCATGCACACCATACACGAAGAGCATCCCGTACACGTATCGCCTACCAGGATCGGAACTCCGACAGTCCGTCAAATTGTGTCATACCACACACCGCCAGAGGTCGGTCGTTTACTCCAAAAAGGATCGCGCTAGATATAATAAGATTATATAGATATGTGACAGGCTTACTTAAATATCGGGTTAAACTTTTTATTAATATGGCGCGAATTTATCTGGACCCATCTAACAACTACCGGGTGTTGTCAGATTATTGCACAAAAGCTAACCATCCGTAATTGATCTGATGCCTGGTCCGACCTCTTCATGAAGATACACTCGTCTTTTTCTTCTACCATCCAAATTTTATGTCGACTATTTTTTTTACCCTTATAGATATGTTTATGTAGACAAATTCATTCCAAAAATCCTATCATGAGATGTTTAGGGTATGTTGACACTCTAATATGTCTCTGAGCAAATATGTTTTATAAACTCGTAAGCTATTATTAGGATTAGTATTAAAAACAACAAAATATCCTACTACAACAAATTTCTGAACAATACCGATATTCTGTTCAATTACACTTTTCTTTCCGTCTGATGCTATCGAAAACTAAGAATCATCGATCGTACACAGAAGAAAATAAGTTTTAAAATTGTTACATCTTAAATTCATCATTAGGCGAGGCTGAATTTCAGCCCAATTGCGTTAAGTTTCTTAAATTCAATCAATATTTAGGCTTAAAGTCTTACTTTCAGACAAAAAAAACTGACTTCCAGCCGATATTTTGGTTTGAAAATAATCGGCTAACTTAGATGCCATAAGCTCTATAAATCTTATTTTAAGCCAAAATATCGTCTAAAAGTCAGTTTTGCTCACTGAAAGTAAGACATTAAGTCAAAACACTGACTGAATTTAAGGAAATTATCGCAATTTCGGGCTGAAATTAAGCCTCACCTGATGATGAATTTAAGATGTAACAATTTTAAGACTTATTTTTTTCTGGGTAAGAAACGCAATAATAAACATCAGTGTTTTTTATTATTCGTCACATAAAAGATAAATTTAAAGGTTCAAAGGAACAAACCGCACTGAAAATAAGTGAGCGATTTTGTTAATATTCCTGCCCAGTTAGAAACAAAGGCAAATATGTTAGATATGCCGTCAAATTTTCGTAGCGTCTGTAAAAATGACAAATTATTTTTGTATTGGTTTTTGATTTTCAAAACTACTGAGGACCAAACTCGAGGAATTCAATGCAACATTTTAGTATTTACATTATGATTTCATTTTTATAAAATTGCTATTAAAAACTAAAATGAGTTCGGGGCAACCCGCATAGAATTCGCCCGTAAATAGAAACAAAAACAGGGCCCCAGCTGAGATCCGTCCTGATTAACCCGATAAAAAATTTAGGTCGGGTTCTGACTGGGATCCAGCCGGGCTAGCCCATTCCATTCGGATTCAGAATACAAGAAGTTTAACCTGGTCGGGTTCCAATCAGAGCCCAACTGAAAACTCTACTTGAGAGGTTAAGAAGTACCCAAAGCATTCCAAATAACCCGCTATAAATCAAAATAACTACGTTTGAAACAATACAAAATTTCACAAAATTAAATACAGACTTTGCGCTAAAATGCGAGTAAACGATGCATTTTTCATAAATTTTTTTCGTAATGGCAATCTGCAATACCGACAATTGTGTTATTCGATATCCTCGAGAGATAGCGCGTTTCAAAGCTGGCAACACTGGCTATTATTGATTGTGTCCTTAGGTGTTCGACAAAGTCATTTAATATTTCGCGAGAATATTTGAACAGCGTGTTTAAGAAAATTAATATATTGAAAAACCTTTGGTTGGAAAGATAAGTAAATGTACTGCGAAAAATCTGAAATTAACGTATGTTACAGCCAATTTTCTCAAAGATCAAATTTGCCCGAGTTTACAATTGTTACAAGTGTTAGATTCGTAAAGTGAAAAAAGCGTATTCTGGCAATGCATGGGGTATTAAGCGTCACATTTTGTTTATATTGTTCTAGGTATTTGAATATAAATTACACATTTAAGATGCAGAAGATCTAAGGGAAGGAATCTAACAAAAGTAATAAATGTAAACAATAGATTGTCGCTTGTACCGCGTATCTTTGCTTACGCAACAAACAAAATGTAACTATATATATTCATGACCAAAAAACAACTTTTTCGCTTACAATTTTTGGGAATCGGAAAAAAATTAATTCAAAACCAATGCTTTGTATACAAAAATGGGAGTCATTTTACTTGAAACAAAATTGTCGTCACTTGATATACCTTATTTTACAGCAGGTGCCAAATTGAAAATCTCTTCTCCAATTTCGTATGCAGCTTCTCGCTTAGTTTTTTTTCAGGGAAGTGTCTTGAAAATATTAAATATTGACATTTGAGGAAAAATATATCATTGATGTCAAGGGAGGCTTAAGAATTATTTTTTATAAATATTGACAATTGCCCATGTTGTTGCTTAAACATCAAAAAAGTTATTGAAATTTTCTTTATTTATTACTAAAAATTATACATTTTAGTATCATTTTTAGTAGTATTATTTTTCTCATACTCCAGAAAAGATCGGTAATTATTAGAAACAAATATTTTTCGGTATACCTTAAGAAATAAACTGTAGTGCCGAAGTAATCGGCATTATCTTTTCGTTGCATATACTTTTAACACTAGTCGATTCTTTTATAATAAATATATGTATTTTATTTCGTTATACATCGTGCTGCATTTAAAAATATTAAATATAGTTACCAAACAATATATCTTTTTTTTTAGTGCTATGGATTAAAGTCGGAATTCATAGTTTAAATGTTTATCATAAGAAACATGCATGCAAAAATGTCTAAAAAGTAGGTATTTTTTATAAAAATACAACTTAATGAGAATAAAGTATATAGAATTTATTTTAAATATATTTTCAATAATAAATATTAAAGCACTTAATATATATTCCGATATTACAATTATTATTTGCTAAACTTTTCATGTCTTGCAAAGAGCAATTCGAGCGCGAAATGCATGTCCTCTACGGATCAAATCACGGCGATATTTGAAAAGGTTAGATCAGTGACAAAAGATTTAGGATTGAATTTCAAAACATTTACAGTCGAATAAACCAGAATTCCGAAAACCCGATTATGAGCTGTGAATGCACATCCGTATCCTTTTCAATATTAGGAGTAGAAATGGTTATAAAATATTTGAAAAATTTGAATATCACTAGCTCGTGCTTGTATTATAAATTTTTACTTATCAATAAATATGATAAATATTGCAATACACAGAATATCAACTTTCATATAATTTCATTGATATTTATCACACGCTAGCCTTTTTACCCTATCGTGACCAAAATTCGTGCTTAAAATATCCAATATTTCCCCAGGTATTCAAAATGTCGGTATTTTTTGATCCTTGACACACCGTCGAGATTTCCTATAGTGGATTCGGATGAAGTAGCGCAGTTGCATGATATCCTCAGGATCTTCTCAGGATCTCTTATACTGTTTGTAATAATAGTTTATCCTTTCGGAATTCTTTCCTCTAGACTGTCTGCTCATACATGATCTTTGCTGAGATTTCTGATATTATCTGCGAAATATAATACATGCATTATGGAAATTCATTTCATCTGTGAAAAATAAACCATGTCTTCGTCTCCAATTTTTGCAAAATTCTCCGACATTTACAAATTGTTTTGTTAAAGTAAATAGAGATCATCATTACATTTATTCAGTTTGAAATTTGCTTAAGTTTCGTCAATTTGTAGAATACTGCACTTTCCTTACTATGCGTATTTTGTTACATTTTAAAAGTACCCTGTCGATGGTCTTAATTAATACTAATTTATTAGCGTGGTGGGTGAAATTGAAGTGCTCTATAAACTGCAAAAATGATTGTGTCTTTTCATTGCCTTATTTGAAGACATGATACAAATGATAAATATCCTCACAACAAACTGCTTAAAATATACACCTACAGACTCAAGTAACCAAAACCACCTCGAATAGCTGCAAAAGAACAGCAGCGACCAAAATGCATCTAATTTATACTGCAACAACGTCATTACAGACCTATGTTACTTGAGAGAGCCTCTTAAAATTGAAGATATTAATTGCGTTTGTCGATTAAAAATAAGAATCGTTTATGCCATACAATCTGAAGCATACACTGATAATAAGAAATAATTTTACAAATTGAGGAGGACTTCTCGATTCCAAGACCCACAGGCATATTCGGAACCTCTTAACCTCACAGACAACTCGCAATATTTTTTCAAACAATTGAAACAAACAGAAAAGACTTGTACAAAGATTTGAACCAGGAACCTAGTAAACATCGAGTTTACCAGGTTGAGTTCCGTTGACCACGTAGGCATCGCATTGTCTTGAATGAAAACAGAACTACTAATGCATAAATGAATACTGAATACAGATTTTAAGAAAGTAAATTAAAGAAATAAACATTAAATATTGTTATTGGGAATCAAAAAAGGAACCGTATTTGAGATATTCTAATTTCTAAAGGAATTTTAAAAGTTGGTTCTTTTTTATGATATTTAATCTTATGTGATTAATTCTTGGGTAAAATTTACCCAAAAATAACAAAATGAACGTGAACAATAAACGTTTAGCTACGCATCAAAATATGCAGGCTGCGATGATACAGACAATTGTAGGTACGAAAAAAATCCACATGCTTTCTTAAATACTTTAAACGATATACCAAACAATATAAATAAATTAACGGATGACCCACCTCTAATTTCAACCGATTTACTGAAATTAATGTGCTTAAAATAAAGGAACGGACAAAACAACTTGGTACCTCCAGGCATGCCCAATTAATCTTTAAATGAATAATTTTACTCTGGGAAAGCATTCAGAAAATATGCATAACTTTTCGTTTACTCACATCTTGCTATCTCAATGAAAACCGTAAAATAGTGAGATTTCAGCGAATGGTAGCTAATTTCCAACAAGTGGAACCACTTATTGAAACGGTTTCTTATGGCTTAGTACTCATTGAAACCCCATGTTTAATATTAAGACCAGTAACACGAACTTTTTTCAGCAAAATAGTATAATTGTGATTTATATTAGGCCTTTGAACAAATACTATTCATCATGAATATATGCTCCCCACAGCTGCTAAGTCGCCATGATATTCCTTGCTGTGATAAATCAATACTAATGATCTATAGAATCGAAAAACATGAATTTAAAAAAAAATAGTTTTATAAATATTTCAATGTATATAATAGGTTATCTATTACCACAGAATAAATTCCCACATAGAAGAGAAATATCCCGACGACATTTCCATAAAATTACTTTTGAGACATTAATATTCTGGAGATGTTATCAGGAATATTCTAGAGACATCCCCAGAACATCTTATGTCCGCTTTTTGATATTCTGGTGACATCTGGAATATTCTAGAGACATTGTAGAGACGTTCTGAGTTACATCGTGAGAGACATTCTGTGATACAACATATATATTCTGGAGTTGTTCTGCAGATATTCTTTTGACATTCTAAAGACATTTCGGCCATAAAGAAAGCTTCAAAAATAGAACGAATTATTATAGATATTTAATTTGATTTTTATTATTATGTATGTTTCGTTATATATGATATTACGGAATATAGTTATACAATTTCGCTTGCAAATAAATCTATGAATCTGAAAATAATTTACTCCGACGGAGAATCGAACCCGGGTCTTCCGTTTACTACGCTGACGTCTTAACCACTACGCTATGGTCGCATGTATATTATTATAGCGTGAACAAGATTATATCTAGAAATGCACTGCATTATCTCCAGAATATTCTAAGAACCATATGTGTAGAATATCGCGAATTAAATATTTCCAGAATGTCTCATCTGCAATGTTCTGCAACATTTCCTGAGCAACGTTCTGTTGACATCAAGTTTGAAATGTCGTGAGACATTTCAAATACTAAATCTCTAGAATATTCTGAGAATTATACATATAGAATGTTTTAAATTAAATGTTATCAGAATATCTCATTTGCAACATTTTGTTTGAGATATTTTCAGAATATTCTGAAGATGTTGCAATTGCAATATTTCAATTGTAACGTTTGTGACATTCTGGAGATTTTATTTCTATGTGTGTTTTTTGCTTTTTAGCTACTAGAAATAAGTTATTATTGGCTTATTTATAATTACATACTCAACTTATGTTGAAAGTAAATTTATATTTATTTAAGTTAAGATCTATAATATTTTTAAAAATATTTATATAACTATTAATAACTAATAAAGATCTACATTTACAATTTTTCACCGTTGTTTATACTTCTTGATACAATTGCCGTAAAAACTCCAACCATTATTAATCCGGATCAATAACATTTCACAATTGAGTCAGATTTATGAAGTAGAATAGAAAATAATTTTCAACCAGAAAAAAAGTCGTTTTGTCTGCATCTATCCTATTTTCAATAACTCATTTAAAGAATTTAAATCAATATTTTTAGTTGAAGATACACATAAAGCTTGGTAAAGATATACCTTCTGAACGCTTATTAGTTATTGACACTTTAGGCATAACTAGTACTGTATACCAGGTTAACGTAAATAAATAAAAGTAGTGCAATACAAATTTGATATATATTGCATTGTAATGAATGAGGACTAATAGTTAGCTCGGGACTGATAACTTATTGATACCATGTAAGCGACGGTCTAGTGCTTGTTCACCGCTAGATCGTTATCTCACCTGGTTGTTAATATTAAAAGAAACAGTGCATGTGGTCGATGTAAATATTGTAATTGATATTGATTTGCGAAAAAATACATTACCGAATCTGATTTATTTATTAATATGCACTCTAAAGTCCTTAAAGTGAAAATTCTGAAATCTTACTCTAAAACAAGTGAATGTTACTGTCTAAAAGTGGTAACAAATTAGTGGTCCAATTGGCACCTACATACACTGAGATTTCAGAGTATGCATTTTAAGAATTGAAAGAGTAGAATTCAATTAAATAGTAATAATTGAGATTTGCAAACTGTCATGATATTGGATATATTAGATTTTCTTGCAAATTGTAGGGACTTGATCAGTATATAGTTAATTAATAGCAAAAACGTCTTCCATGGTTATGGTATACTGACAATTACATAATAATTCATATGATTGTACTGGGCAGTTGTCGCTATTGTGGTACATAATCGACACAAAATGTTGCGACCTTGCAGACAAATGCTAAACAGTCCTTATTTCCAACATTAATTTGTAAGCGTTTAAAGCATTCTAGTTCCATAACTAAAACAATGTGATTAAAGAATTACTGCATTTATACGTAACTTAGAAACATTCTCAAACATCGTCGAGCATGTATATAAATAAGTAAACAATGCCAACTTATTAATCAGATTAAACGGATACATTACTATACATAACTAAGACTACTTTTACAAGGACGTCATGAAAATCATTAGGAGTAAGCTTAGTGTTTTCAGAATACCAAACATTCTTGATTTTACTTTAATATAATTTTAAATTAAATATATTGATTAATGACTCATTTTATTTTCAATAAGCGATAAGCATGAGATTTTTTAAATTCTCATGAGTTAATTTACATCTTAAACGAGTAAAGAGTTGGTTACATACCAACGTTAACATGAAATATTATGCTATTAAATACTTTATTGAATTCCAATTAAAATATTAATCATTTAATTAAATATCACGACATTTCATTTAAATTATATTAACAAATGTTTAACCGGTGATGAAATTAATATTTATTGCTTTTTTATCGTAGTATTTTGTGTATCGATAACTTGGCAATTTCTAAAATGAAAACATATTTTATAAAACTAATTGCTAATTGTATAAATGAAATAAATATGATATCATTTTATAAATACACATATCGTTGTTGTTGTCGAAATGGCATGTTGTCACTTTTTGTAAATGAATAACAAGATTTGTATATTTGTTGCATTTTCTATATTGAGTTCGAACTTTTCCTATCGGTCGCACTGATAATACGTTATTAGTGCTCTCAACTAAAATGTAGAAAGGAAGTAGGTTGTAATTTATGAATATTTATTAAATGTTATGTAAATTATGGTACTAATTCTAGAATGTAATTTTTGTTTTCATATTTTGAAAAAAATGTTTACTATATAGGTTGTGTTATATA
Source organism: Trichopria drosophilae (assembly GCA_030407085.1). Taxonomy (NCBI): domain Eukaryota; kingdom Metazoa; phylum Arthropoda; class Insecta; order Hymenoptera; family Diapriidae; genus Trichopria; species Trichopria drosophilae. Next base: position 66,026,240 of record CM059586.1, on the reverse strand, counting down.
GGTTACGTCTGCCAACCAGTCTCCATTAACATTCAATTTTAGTACTCACAAAATTCAGTGATTAATAATTTGTCTAATGAAATAATGGGAGCTATTAATGCATTAGTAAAAACTAATTTATATATTGTAATGTGCTTTCAAAATTGCAACGCTTATTAAGGATTAGTAAAATGTTAAGAAAATAGTTTTTATTTCACTCTTGACTACTTAAAAATTGACAAATTGATAATAATTCCGTGTAGTAACCCCCTAAGTATTATTAGTTACATTATATCTCCAGAAATAGTATTAGAAGGTTTTAAGTAATTCAGGTATACATAATACAGACGCACAAAAAATTGGAACGTAATAAATTTTTCTTCGGCGAATTTTATTTTGAGGACAATATATTTTTTCAATATTGACCAATATTGATAATATTAGTTAAATTATCAGTACTGGTTAATACAATACAATACATTGATATTCGAGTAGTCACCAAGAAAATTTCTACTTGCGGTAGATATATCAGGTTCATTACTAACTGATATAAGTATGATTCGCTATCAAGCATGCAACTTAATAAATCATAAGAAGTGTTTTAATATCTGTAGCACTTACATGAGTTGAAAGCTGCGAGTCATTCTATCGCAATGTTCCGTTTGCAGTTTCTACTGGGAAATTCGATGGTACCATATAGTAATGTACGAAACAGAGTATTTTTGCAAAGAAAATTTAAGCATCGTCGTGTTTTCTCGCTATATATCCCTACTAATTTACATGTAAACTTTGCTTACTATGACCTTTTATCACGGTATGAAACTGAACGGAACAATTATCTCGCGCACCCTTCAAACACATAGTCGGATTACAATAACCAATTTCGTTCCCTGCCTCATTACTCGCCATTATTTATACATTTATACATAGGTTTCCATGTTTATTTGATCATTATTTATCTAACTTAGTTTGCATTTTCGTCTCACATTTATGGGATATCTTGCCACAAAGTTCGTATAGGCGTCTCTTGCCTTATAAAAAAATACTAATATATCAGATAAATATAGACAACATATATGCCTTTATTGAAAGGATTTAGGTGTAGTAATTCTACGTGATTGAAATTAATTTTATGCAATATAAAAAAAATACCTTATCTGGTAACTTAGAGGTGCATTTTTATTATTATATAATATTTAGTATATAATATAATACCATGAGTTTTTTAAAATTTTTGAAATACTGACAATAAAAATGACAGCAAGCATAGTAATTTTTACAAAAAATTACTCAACATTTTCCGTATAATACATGCTTATCTCAAAATTACTGTCTCATTAAATAACTTTTCTATCGAAACTTTTACTACAATTGAGAGTAGCATTTAAATTGTTTCCAAAGAAATTGCAACATTTAGTAAAATATAAATCACAGATTACTTGTAAATTGACCAGTTCGTATGTGTAGCCAAATTGGGAATAAAATTGTTTACAAAAGTTTAATTAAAATTTACTTGAATCACAATTTTCAAGAAATTAAGTAAGAGTTACTAAAAAAAGAAGCTTTTATTAAATAAAGATACTTTTTTTTGCAATCTCCCTTTTTCGCACGTTAGGCAATATATGATTTCTGTTTTCATACAAAAATATATATTTGGCAGCGTAGTTTTAGCGGTCTCTTTATATTTATCATTTCTTTGTAGTATTCATCATGCAAGACATTTGTTTGAAAAAAAACGAATAATGTTTAATTGGTCATAAAATAAGATTTAGAACTTTTCTTCATTCAATGAAAAAGTAATAAAGAATGAGAAATATTGCATACACAAGTTATTCTAAAACATTTTAAAATCATTGAAATGGTTTAAATTATATATGTAAGTGTTGAATATAGGAAGTTAGATCAATCACAATGTATCTTAATTGTAAATTTGAAATATATCTGAATTATATTTCCTATAAATATGGTGTGAAGTCGTTATGCCAAGCGCCTGCTGAATTTGAGGACTTTTTATTTTTCAGAAAGTATAAGAAATAACAAGATACTATAGGCATCCAGAAGATTACCGTGATAAATTTTATAAGAATAGGAAATGTTGTTAGTTTTCAGGAATTCCGGAGAAAAACTAAAATAATAATTTTAATCCTTTTTTTTTAATTTTTAGAATCAAAAAAACTGTCAGTATAAACCACGTAATATTGAAAATTGCAACTATAATAAATAATTTACTATTATGTTCTTACTTTACATTGAATATATGGTAAATTTTCCTGTTCATTTAGTAGATATCCAAAGATTTTTACGAAATGTATGATATTTTCAACAAAATTTATTTACAAAGATGTCCTGAATATATTCGATTATTTTTTCTCATTGCCTGAAAGGTCGACATCGCTTTTTCAACTTGCACCGTATGTCACTCGATGCAGAATTCAGTTGATCGCATATGGATTCGTTTGGCATAGCACATTGAAATATTTTTCGAAGCACATTTTTCAGTATGTATCTGTTTCATTGATATATTCACCCGTGTCACAGGTCAATATCGACGTACTTGAGTATAGACGTTACTGAGTATATACAATGAGCAGGGTACTGTCGCTCGTTATTGAAATATTCATATTACGAAGTTTGACTAGTATTACTTTTGCCATATGCTGCAAACAGCGCTCGCTTCTATATTAAAATTTCATATTGTGTTCAACATTGTTATCACCCACGTCGAATAATATAGAAGACACCCGCTCATCAGAAAACATAACGTCGAAAATTGTAATTTCAAAACTAGTTTATGTATACGATTTGCAAATAAAGAATAGATGACTTTTCTATTAACACGATTACGGTTTTCCAGAAAGCCATGCATATACTATTCCACGATTGTTAAAGTTATTGATTAACTCTTGTATTAAATGTATGAAATTTAATAATATAATAAGTAGATTTTGATAAATTTGAACGAAGAATTTTACTTATGTAAAATAGCATTTTACTCAGCTTAGTTATTAATGAAACTTTTGTTTTCAATGTAATACAAATCTAATATAAATAAACGTTTATACTAGATAATCAGAAAATATAGGTACAAATCCTATATTATAGGACATGAATTAATCCGTTTATACAATAGCTTCATTACCAAATATTATATTATTTATAAAACCGTTTGATTTAAAATTAGTAGCAATTTAAATAAATAAAAAAATACACAAGACATTAATTAGTGTTATACAAATTTACACTCATTATAATATTTTTACGAATTTCAAACACTGTAGAGATTTGTACCAATAAAAAGTGCAGCGACATGACATCGCGTAGCCGTCGCGCCAAATCTGACACTGTAAACGATTTCATTTTCATTTCCATGATGTAAATTTAATATTTACTTTAATATAATTGTAATAATCCTTATAATTTTGGTCGTATGAAGTTGATATTAAGTAATTTTAATGGTATTGCTCTGTGTTCGTCATGCTTCAGTCATAAACGATTGCATTGAATTTTATCATTACTGCGTAGGTCCTCTCAATGTTTCTTTATTAAAGTATCCTTTTCTTCAGACTATTAAATTAAATTAAATATAACTCTATAAACTTGAAACAAAAATTAACATTAATTAATGACCAACTAAAATCGTTAGAAAGGTGTTGATTTATGTTATTGGAGTTATAATAAAGGGCGCGTACTACGGTGTACAAATGTGTTTGGAAGATTTTGTTTTAAATATTAATTCGTAATAAAATTATAATGTGCAATAATCTGTATAGAACATATTTATATTGCATATTGATTGCAGGACTGAAGACTTCGTAGTACGATAGATTATATAATCTACAATTTTTTCTTAGTTTGAATAAGGTATTTAGCGTTAATTAAAATTGGCTGTAGGTATGTATAAATATATCTAATCAAAATAAGGTGTGTATAAAGAAATGCCTTAATAATTTGCATATAATTTATTAATGTATAGAACCGCAATAAATGGACGTTATAAGAAGACGATTTGTATTGATTTCATAAAAAATTGAAAACTGTATATAAATCGCTATTGAAATAAACATTAAAATATTTTTAATGTTACGCTATTTTGGATGCTCACAATTTGAAATGTAGCTTTGATGTATCAGATTTTTTGATCCGACGGAAATCAGTTAGTCGACTTCAACACGGAGATATACGTCGATTTATAGATTGAATTGTCTTTAACTCAGTAAATTTTTAGTTTCATCTTTGCTCTCTCATATTCTATACGAAAAACCGCAAATAGTTAATGCTATTTTTTAACTTTACGTAAATTTGTTCAATACAATTTCCTTCATTGCTCAATGAGATTCAAGTCAGAAAATTGTTTTATGTTGAACCACGGTTTTAAATTCATTAACTATTTGTGGATGATGAAAAAGTTTACTCTGAAAATTAATTATGACAACAACTAACTGATAAAATGGCTTTTGCGCAAATACTTTTATCAAAATAGTTGACTTTAATGCAACCACTTAGTTGTTGGGATTATGACATCAGCCAATTGAAAGTTGTTGACCTAGTCAATCTATCGTCTGATGGCCAGGGCACTGAAACAATTAGATAGCCTTATTGTGTGTTTGTCGGTAGTGCAACTGAGTCATTTTCCATATACACATAAGTTTATTGAGATCAAAAAGCTAATTCACTTTTAACGGCTCGGATTGATTTCTACCCTTTGACACTAAAAGAGAGCCATCTGAAATATTCCATTTATTTCCTTGTTTTTTGAAAGTAGAAGTCAGTCTAACTAATCTCACTTTTCAATTAGCGATGTTTCGGCTTCTTGTTTACAAATTTTCCGGACATAGCATGGAAAAGTAACATTTTTCGAATCATTTTAAATTCATATAATTAACTCTGCGAAAACTCCGTGCAAGGTCGTTATAATTGCCGCGACCACATGTCGCAATAACAACTATACTGTAAAATCATATGTAATATGATATTGTCCCCTACAAATTCACAATTATAATAACCGAACGAACTAAGTTTCGGAAACTACATGGGTATCTGGTAGCTGTCTTGAGGTGTTATTGCCCAAACAATATTTACTAGTACTGTCAATTTTGTTTTTGTTTAATAAACTATCAATGTTTATTACCGCGCATTATTGTTCCGACTATTCTTTCTCAATAATAATTCATTAATATGATAATCTTAACGTACATTAATTGTATATTTGACTTTTTTGGCCAGCCTATAAATTCTTGATGGCATAAACTTTTAAAACGGTGCAGTTTTAAAATTAAAACATTCTCTAATAAGCAATATAATAAATGTAACTACAGATAGATTAAACGTAAATATGTGACACAATATATTCGCGTAGGAATAAAATAAGAAAATGATAAAAACCATTATTGCATATACATTCAGGCATTCCACGATAGATTGTTTCCAATTTTATCAGGAATTTAATAAATTATATTTCGAAAAACTGATGGAATTGTTATTCTAAACTCCGAACGATCTTTAATTTGTTAAACCTTAAAAATGATATTTTAGCATTAGCACAGGAATATTTTTTAGTGTTATTTTTTAAAAGCTTGGAAAATTCAGATATTTAATTTGTAAGAGATTAAAATAATTTCGCAAATAAAAGTAAGCCATAATAAATTATCAGTCCCTAAACAATTGTCATTGAAAAATTGATTAATAGCTAATAGCATAAAGTCTATCCAATTATCTTACTCACTTTACACTCCAACACCCCGATTATTCAATTTATATTTTCTCAACTTAAGTAAGTAATGAACGACAATGTAGTTTAACTTTATAATATAACCATTAATAAATTGCAAGAAATATCGATTAGGTTTACTTACTGTAATTATTAAATTATTACTAATGAAAATTTATATTACCATATATTTAATTCGGTTTAGCAAATATTTTAAATTGTATACCAAGTAGTAATTCGATATAGTTTTAGATTTTTAAAACATTAAATAAAAATCAAACCCAAGGGCTTGCACATCGGTCATAACTATGAAATCGCGATAATAATTTCATTATTTTGGACGTCAAAATACTGAATACTGAATATGTTTATTTTAGTATTATTCGAGCTATTTAAAACTTATGATGCTTTATTTATAAGTACTATTTTAATGTTGAATATTCTTTATAATTAATCTGCAATATTCCATTGAAGGCTGGTTATCGCAATGAATGATGTGAAAAGTCTTCGCGATCCGAATTTTAATACTCTACGAAAGACAGTTTTTCCTCATGCAACAAAATCGATAAAAAATGTCATGCGGACTATGTGAATCATTTTGCCTATGGAAAAAATGAATGTTCTGAGCTCCGTAAGCAAAACTGACTTATCTAGAAGTCAGCGCAAAAATTTGTAGAGAATTACAAAAGTAATAACTTCTTTTTTCTTGCAACTGCAAATAGACCTTTTCTATCCATCAGCCGAAATATACCCTTTTCGCCCGATTTAATATTACACAGCCGGCATAAATGAGACCAATTTGAAATTTACATTTGCACTCATAATATTTTTAATAATTTTTGCTCTCAAGGCATAATTTTTTTTGTTACAAATTTTCATATTCCGAATAAAATAATTCATTTTTTCGCAGATTATTTTTTACCCACTTTCAGCGCTTCTTTTAATTAAAATATGCAGTATTTCACAGACATAAGCCTGAATATGTGTATGTGTACAAAAGAAAATCATGACTAATTTTTAAACTATTTATTTCATTTTATGATCAAGCTTATTAATGTTAGTTGATTTTACAATAAAATACGTTAATCTTTATATAGATACGTTAAAAAGTGAAATACGTGTTCAATCATGAGCCAATTCGAAATATAATAAATCTTATATTCTAACCTAATATAGTCAGTTTTTGTTATGTGCCTTTATTTCAATTAAAAGTAATTATTTTATGCATGTTATGTTTTCCATAATGAAATAGGGTATAAAGATAATACGTATAAAGGTTAGATAGTAGATAATATTATGTGGGAAATCCATGTTTAACTGCCAATTATAAACAGTTTAAGGAGTTTCACACACGAAATGAAATGCGACAGTTTTTACTAATTTTATAATATATTATACTCTAATTAGTAGTCTTTGCTTTAGTGAAATTTGAGAAGGGGTCATCGAACTAATTTCGTTAAACAAATTGATGAAATCGTAATCTTTGAACGCAGACTTTATGGAAAAATGCCATCAGTTAGTCATAGAATTCTTAATATATTCATCAATTGACGACAGAATTTTGTCAAATTTCGCTATTTTAATTCAAACGCAACTATTTGTTTAATTTCATTATTCAAGGTTAAAAAATTTTCAGAATATATGTACTTTTATTACTGTCCCTATAATTGGTGTCCTAAAATTTCTGTACTGCTTCTAGTAAGCCTCTTAAAAAGTAAACTTACATTGATATTGACGATGATTGGTATCGAATAATGTTTAAATGTGGAATATTTATAAGATACTAATTAATTTTTTGCAAGTCAACCTTAAAATTTTGTGTGTTGAGATGCAATAAAACTGACACAACCGCTGACTCCGATTAGATTTTGTTAAGATCTGATGGGACGTAACCATTTTACTAATAAGTAGAAAAATGTTTCACGTACAAGTATTTATCAAATTGGTTACGGATATCAGGCATATCAGTTGGAATGAAAGAAGAGTTATTTTTCACAAGGTAATAAACTACTTATTGTTACCGAAACAGCTATAAAAATAATTAAATTTTGTTGACCTACAATTAAGAAGTGCCAGAAAATGTGCTTTTGTTAATTAATTCAATATATCCTCCAGACTTCTGGTCTCAGGTCGAAGTAAAAAGATTTTAATAGTCAGACTAGTTTTTGTAATGGCAATAAGAATCTGGTTTAAAAGATAATGTATTCTTAGCAATAGTTACACGAAACAGTTCACTATTAATACACTTGTTATTTTTGTCTTATAGTTGGTAATAGAAGACAAACATTTTACTCAAATCCCAAGTGTACTATGTAGTGTTTACACTCAGAAGTTTGGCTATTCTGCAATTATTACCATTCGAATTTATTGCTGATACGTTTTAGTAGTACTGAGAATTCTGTCTTCTAGGATGAAGTACCAGAGGAACCGCAATATATTTGCGACATAAAGTAACAAAATTACCAACAGTGTGTTATGTATATGTGCAGTTAATGTTTGAGCACTATATTGGACGTGAGTATCGTTTCTCCTCCAAGGCGATGTAATTAATTGACTTTTAAATGACCAATTAACTAAAGGGGAATTGCATTGTAACGGTACGACATGAATCTCACATAGTGAGGTGCTGCGAAGCAAAAAATAAACAAAAAATGGAGAAAATTGTGCTATGTCATCGGAGCTACTGGTGCGAGATTCACACCAATCGAGGAATCAAGTAGTGACGTAAAATGGGAACGTCTTTCTCACAGAACACTCCAGCGGTCGTCGGCGCTTATAACTCTCTTAACAATGTTATGTTAACAGCGCTTAGTCGGTTTGACTAATGAACCAGTGTAGCACTGGCCCAGCAGATTAGGCGGGCTTTGCCTAAATGACCATGGAAAGGGTCAAGTAAGAATCGCGGAAGATGTAAAGCTGGAGAAAGGTGCTCGGACGGATGGCGCCGTCTGCGCTTTCGTAGGCTTAAATGACCTGAACAAATCTGTGCTTCCTTCATGATGAATTGACGGTTTCGCAATTTTGGGCCTCCAACTTAAAATGAACACTTTTGAAATAACCGATATATAAATGGGTGCTTGTACGGAAAATGCGACCTTATGAAACTTATTACAAGATTCTAATATTTCCTTCATACCAACATCCAGATATCATATCTAATAGTAATTTAGTTAAATGTAGGTCATTTTTTATAGTCATTTTTACAACAATTCATTACTTCAATATCGAAATGTCAATATGTTACCCTGAAATCCCACTCATTTTGAAGAGCGCGGTTTGAATTCTATGAAGAGTAATTCACTCCAGGAAAGTTAGAAAGAAACAAATCTTATATAGCATCTTTTAAAAAACTTCAGTATACATAATACACCCACTAAAAATCAGTACTGAAGTATCAAATCGTAATTCTCGAATTATTGATGAGATACAAAACTACTGCTGACAATATGAGCTTTCTGAATGAAGTCAGTACTAATGTGGTACTATTATCAGTTTTGAGTGGCTCTAAGGGCTCTATTTCGGATACCGGGACTGAACGGTCTCTCCAACTCTCAAAACTAATACTGTTCTATGCAAATATTATTACGGCTATGTTGACCGAATCTGTACTGATGTATCATTTAAGACTTTAATATTTTTTATCCAGAAGTATTATGTATGCATGGTAAACATAGCTGTGTATATATGACTGAGTAGACCTGATATTAGTAAATAAACAAAGAAATGTCAGATATTTCATTAATTGTAAATGGAAATTAACTTATGATAACAAAATTTACATCAGGAACGGAACTTTTTGACAGACTTAATTGTTACGAGCTTCTGGCGGACAAATTTTTATGACATGAGTAATAGTGAGATTAAGTGAGGTATGAATGTTGTCTTCTAGCGGGAGATATTTAGTATTATTATACTGAACAAATCTTACAAGCCCAATAAAACAATTGATTGACATATTCCTTTAGATCTTGCCGTTAAAACAATGAAAGATTTGTTGAATTTAGTGAATATTATGTTAAACATAATAGAAACATGTATATTTAATTCGCAGTTGTTTATGTTTTATGCAACATTTCTACTTAATAATTTTATTTTTAAATGTTTGTTCTGAATTAGAATGAACTGTTGTTGAAACAAATTTTCCTTTTCTTTGATACTGCTCGAATAATTTAGGAATAATGTTATATTGATTACAATAATTTGATACATTCCATGCTCATGCCACGGGGAAGCAACACCTTTCCCTCATTTAATAACTTTCGCAATGATCGGAACATAAACAAACTCACGCTTGCCTAATTTTGCCTACCTACAAGCCAACCGCTCGAAGCTGCAATTACACACATACACTACTCCTTATAAGACCGTACGCTTAGATAATACTGTAAAGCGCGATTCATATAAGGTGAGCTCCTGGGAAAAAATGATTTGATCAGATTACGCTCAAACCCAGCCCAGGAAGCTGAACAGAATGTTAACCTGAAACGTTATCTCCTTTGATCTAAGCAGATCCATAAGCAATAATTTAGTAGGCGATAAAAATAATGAAATTAATATAATTAATAAACGCCATTTAAAATTGAACGGTAGTACATATACGCTATTAATTATAGGTCCATTTCTCCATGACAGTAGTCAATAAATATTGCGTATTGATAAACTGACGAGGGAATCGAAACGAGACTTGGAATTATATATTTGCGATTATTAAAGTGAGGCATATTTTTTGTTTATTAGTTTCACGATAAAAAAAGAACGTGGGAATTCAACTGCGCGTTATTGACATACAATATGTCCAACATGGATAGGAAATAGTTTTATTCCTTACAAAATTCAAACATGTTCTAACAGTTGAGGAAGATTGTAGTTTGCGAGCTGATATTCATATCCAGAAGAGATGAACAAAGTATGGTATAATTACAAATGATATTTGAATATTTTCTCGTGAAAATTAAAAAAAAATTATACTATCTATATTGTTAGTAATTTTTTAAAAATTTCCAATGGTAATTCATAAATATAAACAAAATGTTCATATAAACTTTAACATTAAAAAAATTGTGCCATTTGGCTTGCAAACCAAATATTATTTTTCTTCTAGATGATACTGTTTATTGACTATTTTAGGGTATATTGATTGACATATTCCTTTAGATCTTGCCGTTAAAACAATGAAAGATTTGTTGAATTTAGTGAATATTATGTTAAACATAATAGAAACATGTATATTTAATTCGCAGTTGTTTATGTTTTATGCAACATTTCTACTTAATAATTTTATTTTTAAATGTTTGTTCTGAATTAGAATGAACTGTTGTTGAAAAAAATTTTCCTTTTCTTTGATACTGCTCGAATAATTTAGGAATAATGTTATATTGATTACAATAATTTGATACATTCCATGAATTGACCTGATTTTACATTAAAAAATCAACATTTCACAAATTTTGAATAAAATGCACTCTGAAGGAATGGAGTGCTAATTCTTTTGGAGTAAATATAATTCCAAAGCAGTACAATTTTAACTTAATTAAAACCATGTAATTAATTATTTGAAAAATTTTAGCAATGCCCGATGCAGTTTTATAATTTAGTTTTGAAATATATTTACGCACCACCCACCATTCTATTCATATACCACCCTTAAAAAAAGTCGATAAATTTAGTTCAATTCACTTACAGTTTGGGACTTAATGGGTAACCAACTGCGTTTCTCTAGAAGTGGCATCATATGTCCACTCAAATGTCGTAAGGTTTCAATGTAACGTTTGGAGTACCTCAAAGTGTTTACAGAATATCATGATACTTTCGCAAAATTTAAAATTTTCATCCACAGAATTAAATGCGGATCAAGTCTCAAACGAGTTCAAATAAATGAGAAAGCATTCAGCCAAAATTTACCTTTTTCTTTATGGTATCATAACTTAGTTTGGGAAAAGCTGACTAAAGTAATAAATTGAGCTACGTGACGAATATTCAAAATGAGTTATTGCTTCTTTTCAAGTATTTAACCCTAGTGACATAGATATTTAGTTATGCCTGGACCGGACTTGAGCTGTTGGGCAGGTGGGAATTTGGATGTTCACACAGCTTGACACGATCGACATTTAGGTTTAACCAGGTAACCCATTAGCAACCGGGAAATTCATACCACTCGGTCGCAAATTCTTCTCGAAAATTTCGTTATGAGTACCTAAACACTATGGCGCCGAAGAACAAAATTAGTTATCCAATCGAAATTCGAATTAGAATTCCCTGAAAAGCCGGCCCTTTTGTTCTATAAAAAAATATATCAGTACGATATTAATAACTACATAGAGCACCCTATACAAGGTTTATTCATTAGTTACACTGAAAAGGTGATCAAGTATTAGTATTCTGTTTATATACTCTACCTGTCTACTTTATAAAATGACATCCCACACATGTATGCGCCTAGCTCTTCTTCTTATTGTGGATTATAAATTTTGAATTCCTTTTAATTCATTAACTTAAATCATCTTTCAGGAACTAAAGGACGACCTGCGCTCGCTAGCTAATTACTGCGCAGGAAATCGCGCCTAGCAAAAACTGGACAAAACACACATAGCTGACCTGTGACTTCGAAAGATCACAAGACCATTCGAGCCGCTTCCTGACCGCGACCTTTCATCCGACCTTCCCGATCCTCCCTGCTAATTCGGTTCACTCCTCGTATTCGTTCTTCTCACTTTTCTTCTTCTTACCGCGAATGATTGTGAAGTGTCCTTCACTTCTCCGCCGAAATAAACTTTCATCGTGTGGACATTTCCATGGACCATTTCTTTATATTGTATAAAATTTATTTTCACACATTTCGAATCATATAAGTAGCTGTAGCGAATAGTATCCCAGATATTAGACAGGCACTCTTAGAAAAAGTATTGAAAAATAGAGATGATTGAACGAAATGAATGGTCAATTTTTATCACAAAATTCGTGATTAATATTTAAATACGTTTATTTATTCACATTCTACACGTTTAATTAAATAATGAAACGATTTGGAAACAGGTCTAAAATCATGAATTGTCTCACCTCAACGTTCTAAATTGTCTATTTGTAAAGGTCTCAATAAATATTGCTAAATAAATTTATTATATTACTCAATTATAATTATTCATTATGGAATTCCCTGGTACAAATTTGTCCATTTTTTTGTTACACTGTCCACTTGCTCTATACCTTTATCATGGTAAATAAGGATGTTATACATGAATTGTACAAAAAATATTTTCATTTCTATCAGGGTTGTCATGATCAAATAAGCCTGAATATTTTGAAAATTATTATGTTCATTTAACATAATGCAGGTGTCTATACTGTTATAGAGTATTTTATTATTGAAGTTCAGCATATATCGTATTTAGTGGATTGTTCTCATACAGCAAACTCGTTGTGTCCATTGTATTCGTACATATATGGGCGTCCACTATACAAGGACCGTCATTGTATGCCCTTTTTTCGACGTTAAATGACATCCATTTATAATGGATGTCCATCGTACGTACGTATACCACTGCAGCGACTTTTGATTCAGATGCCAGAGCTGATCCTTGGCCATCGAATGGACGTCTAATGTTCGTCTATTGGAACCTTCTTTCATCCATTCGAAATCCCTATTTCATCCGCTCTATGTCAGAATTTGATCCTGTCCATCATGTACTAATTGAGATACGCAGCCAAAATATAGTAAATTTAACCACATTATAAATTTGTACGTATGCATACATCATTACATACAGGATTTAAATTTACCGTAAATGTAATATTATACAATACAATACAATGATTGTGTTGTATTTACCATTCGTATTGTTTACTATTTATTGACTTAAAAGAATAATTGTCACGTTGGTTTATTAGTAATCTTAATCGTTTCCTAGTAGAGATTAATTTTTGAAAAAGTTAACTATGGTAAATTAAATGCTTGACTATTTACATTTCTTAGTATAGCAATATAAACAGTTTGGGTTCATCTATATAGTAGCAGCACTTAAGTTATAATCTTGAAATATATGAAAATATCAGAACATTGCAAAATGTGTGCACTGTGTAGTAGAATATGAGTATTGAAGTTTTCATATGACTCAGAAGTGTGACTAAATTTAGCAGATATCACAGAAAGTAGAAAGTAGCTTAGAACGCAATTGAAGTTAGTATTATGTGCCAAGGGCGCCATTATCCATCTTCGACGATTGTGAAGTTTGTCGCTCGTGATCAATAATCTATTTTTTTATCCTATTGTCGTAGGACTCAATAATTCACGGCCGAAAGTTTCGCCCTAGGCCGAGAAATCGAGTTTTACGTCCGAAAGGTCAAAATAGTATATTGTGTATCTAGGGCGGAAAGGCATGTATAACGGCGCGGGCGATACTGCAGCTCGAGTCGTAGGCAAAGACGAGGCGAGCCGAAGGCAAGTGTTTCAAATACTCGGAAAAAAGAATTGTTTATCGCGAATATTTAAACGCGTTTGAAATTGTTAGTATTATTTATCATCAAACAATCGTTAATGTAATAGCTTCATAGTGAGGCTAACAGGATTTAGATTTTGATCTTAAGGTAGGGTACTTCATCCTGAAGTTACCGTAATCTCAGATTCGGTTAAATTTGTTATATTAATAGTTAATATAAGAATTTTAAATATTAATGTTAGGTCGTTACGTGACATATTGACGCGCTTGTAGTTTCGACGAAACGGAGATAAACAAACATACACACGCGCAGTTTGTCGATTCTCTGCGAATTTTTTGACTCATTGTTGACATGCGGAGTTGAAACGAAGAGCCTTGAAATTAGCTTACATTAACTATTGGTAAAGAATTGCTCTCAGTGCAGCCACCGATAATTGTGTATTTTGAAATTATGGAGTTTTCTTTAATGCAGGCTTTACGATAATAATCAGTAAATAAATCAAATTTGGCGGGCTTATGACCTGCAATAGCAACTGAAGGAATTACATTATTAAAGCGTTTAGCATAAGTTGCTATTACAGCTCATAACCCTGCAAACACGGAAAGTAACAGTTATGTAATGTTTACGTAATGGTTACATTGTTACATAAATGTTACATAGTTGTTATACTTTTGTGTTTGCAGGGAAGCCCGCCAAATTTGCTTTGTTTAATGATTATTTTGGAATTATATTTCGAGCAATAATATTTTTTCAAGTAATATATCAAAGTATTGCCAAAATCTCACTTCAATGAATACCGTGATATTTTCACTCCTAGAGAAGTGACTAATTGTTAAAAAATCATTTTATTGCAGCGAAAACTCAAAAAGAAATGGACGAAAGAGACATTTTCACTTCTAAAATACTAGAGTGTGCATTTGCATTAGGTTCCTGTCATTTCATCGGCAGATAGAATTTTAATCGGTCCTTATAATATGATCAATTAATTATGTTCCATACATATAATTCACTTAGAACTCGTATATCTTGTATTTATACAAAGGTTACGAGCTTTAATTAAGAAGAGGGTCGAGTATAAAAGTAATGGACTAATTGCTCCGATTACTGACCCTGAAAATTTGCTTTATTTAATTCTTTTTGTGTACCGCTGATGATGATGAGTACAATCCAGCTATAGAGCGTGATGGTTTATAGCCGAAACAAAAGGTTGCTTTTTAGTATCTCGCGCAATTAGAAACGTGTTCTGACGTAGCGTTTACTGCGGCGGCTTCGAGAAACAACCAAGTTTTATTAGATTAGGAGCAAACGGAGCCTGGGGCAGCTTCCTCCGCGTGATGGCACAACACTGGCCGAAACTGGATTCACTCGCCGACTCCTAGAAATCCCTCTGGCAGTAGACTAGAGACCTCGCAGGGGCCAATTATCCTGCGACGAAGGACGAGGGCCGTGTCGAACATAGTTGGAGAGCCAGAAGATTAACCCTGCGTACTGCCTCCTTTATACCTTCCAGCACGATCTGCCAAGCCACCGGTTTATTAATTCTAAAAAACCAACTGGCTTCAAAAATCCAAACATAAAAAAAATGTGTTTCTGCAATTGCGCGGTATGTAATGTCAATTCATTCGTGTATGAATTCATTACAAAATCATCACTTTTAATTTTTTTTTTTAGTGCACAAAGTATACGGAATGAACCGCCCCAATTGTTACGTGAGTATAGACGTTCACAACTGTTGTAGCACAAAAATAAAACTAATATTTTTACGAAGGCGTTTTGAAATGAGCACTTACACGTTCTCCTCTTTTTCTACTCATGCTTTTAAGGCCGCCCGGGACGGACATTTTTTTCCATCGATGTATTTGACCTTGTTCTTCGGGAATCTAAACGAAACTGAAAAAAATAACTTACAAAAAGAACAAAAAATATCTGTAATTTTTCACAATTTTGTTTCAGACAGTAACTAGAGCAACATTTCACTGCAGAATATTGCGTTCGCAATATCGAAGCTCGAAAATGACTAACCGTATTTTCGAAAATTACATGATGGCCGCTCAAACATGTTGTCGAAAATAAGTTTATGTCTTAAATAATAATAATCACTGTATCCTTCTTTAAAAAACTTTGTTATGTTTATGAGAACAAGTATCTAAATAGTTTTGGATAAACAAACACGAACCTGATATCAGATATTCAATTTTCAAAATAACGGATCCAATATAGCAGATGATGTTTTTTAAAATAGATCGAATTATATTTTCAAACATGTTACTTGGAGTTTTTTTGAGACACTACTCCTTTCGGAGTCGATTTACCAAATAAATATTGTAAAAATGTATCACGGATTAATTTTGACGCTCTTCAGGGGTATTTGAGTGAATTAAAAACTGTAATCTCAATCACAGCAACACAAAACGACATCTCATTATCTTTTTTAGCAGAATTCATAAATTTCTTTCTGATATTTATCATTTTCTATTTTTACTGCAGAATAATATCAATTTATAATAATGAATTATAATAAGTCGAAATGAATGAAAACCGGTAATGGCTCAATTTTATTATTAACATTCATACATTCATGTATGCTAATAGAATAGCAGTAAATTATTTGTTAAATTGCTATATATTATTCCTTTGTCATAATAAATATATTTTTAATAATGGAAAAGGAAGACAGACAATATGAATTGATAATTCATATAGTGTAGACATAGTCCCATTTGAAACACCGTTGTTATTTTTATTCGATCGATACATAAATCATTGTATTGTATAAAATTTAGTTGAGTGTCATACATAATTTTATCGAGTTAATTAAATATTTATTTTCTTAGAATTAGTATATGTCTTGCAGGTTACTCTCGACATTAATGCTTTCATTCACGTTAATACATTTTCAATTGTATTTCACGTGATACGTAACAAATTCCGCATGCCATGATCAAAATATGTCATTTGGTTCAGTTGGACTTATTAAAGATGGATAAGTATGCTAAGTAATAATTATTTAGGAGTTCTTTAAAGAAAACTGTTTGTTGGATTTAACGTGAATTGAATATACTCAAGAAACTACGTGTCTAGTAATTGATGAAATTGAAGGTGTCTTAATCTGTTTCTTGAAATAATTACGTCGTTGTTTCCAGAGATGTGAGTAACACAATCGTAATGGCTTTGAATTTTTCCGTCAATTGTTATATTGATTCGACGACTCATTCATGATCGTCACCCACAATAAGAAATTTTCTTCCATTGTATTGGAAAATATAGCACCATTAATATTGTTTTAGTGTTAAAGATTAATAGAGAAGGGTATTTCGATAATTTCGTGAACTTCATTAATATATTTTGAAAATATAATGTTCATTATCTTACAGAGTATCTCATATGAAAAACTTTTGTTTAAACTCTACCCAAAATGATAATTGCTGTTAATATTACAGTAGATAGTACTAGATAAAATAGAAATCTTCCTTCCAACGATAAATATATTAAGATTATGATAATATACTTGAATTTACTGAGATGTACTAACGGGATCTAATTTCATCACTTATGCTCTAATGTTTAATCATTGATTTTCAATTCTTTTTCACAGATATAAAATTTTTATATGATTTTAATCAATAATTTCACATTTGAAGGTTTAAAAATTGACAAAAAAACAATTTAAAAATGTAAACATTACTCTCATAGCCGTTTTTAATGATATTGTTAAGTAAGTAAACTTTTGATTACTTCTTAATTTTTCTGAGTGTTTTTACGAGTAAAGTAAACATAATGCTCGAGGGTTTAGAAAGATTTTTAAAGATTAATGAAATACCTAGATATAAAAAACTATATGGTAAAACAATCTTAATCATCTTTTTGAAGAAAAATACACTCTTTATATTGAGTGAGAAATACAGTAATTTTGCAGATATGTGAATTTTGCAAATCTATAAAATTAGTTTTAATTGATTTATGAGTAGCACTCCATTGCATTTTGAGACTGGTATTTTGCTTAATTAGAAATTATGAAAACGCTTTTTTCGTTTTATACTACTGTACCGAGTTCTGTAATAGTTTTGTTATTAATTTTATCGATACTATCTGCAGATAGGGCAAGGAGTATTTCTGCCAGCTTCACCATAGATGGTTATACGTGTGTACAAACGGAACCGAAATATCAGTAGACGATAAGAAAATTGGTGTGAAATTAACAAATCATTATCAATGATTTTTACACCGTAAAATTTCTGTCACTGAATCTACAAATGACTTTTCTGCGTACACTAAAACGTATTTAGCGAGTAGCAACATCCCGTTACCAACTGTAATCGACTGTAGCTTAATTGTCTTTTACGGTGTGCTATAAATTAAACGCTGTAAACGTCATTCTGGTGTTCTATACGCATTATACCGTCACTAAAACCTGACCTTTTCTACTATTATAATTATTCTTCCCTTATTGAATAATCTAAAAATATTTCCATTGTTTTATTTTTTATATAGTGTCATAATTCTTCATTTAAATAACCTATGTACAGTCCTGAACTTTCTTCGTAGAGTGTTTTTCACTATTTAGGTAAACGTTTACAAATAAATTTTTGTTTTCCTATTTTTCTCTATTTATCGGTAGCTTCTCCCTTGAATTTAGTTTATCAATGTTCCGACCATTTTTAGACCACAGCTCCATCTTTTAAGATAGAACAGATCGGAAGGTTCTATTTTCATGAGGATTTATACATTATTTAAAACCAATAATTAAGATTAAAACGATTAAGAACCAAATTAAGGCAAGAATTAAATTTCTAATGTATTTTAATCAATTTGCCTTTTTAATTATTGTAAGTTCTACTATTCATATCATATATTATTTACAAAAATATAGCAAATCATTTTTTCTTTATAGATAACCGGGTTTTATCGTCCGTCTTTTGTACCTGTTGCTATTGATGTTTGTAAAATTCAAAACTGAACATATCAAATTGTACGAACCATAATAGCCAACACTACAGAAGCCGGATTATTAATCCCCGGTTGTATATTCAATAACATTTCAACGGTGTCTACTATAAGTATGACGAGATGCTGGTATTAGTACATTGTATAACTAGGCAGCAAAATAGGCCGACAAGCGCGGGTTGGCGCCCGATTTTTTATGCATGCAGTTCGCATGACTCTGAAAACACATCTATTCTTTCTTGATGCGCATACTGTTTTCTTATACGCGAGTATTATATTTTGCCCCTCCCCTCCCCGCCCCCGATGGGAGCAAAATAGTATTTTATGCTCCGAATGTTAAAAACATAGTTTCTGCTGGAAATTTTGTTCCACGAGATAGAGAGCAAAACAGCATTTTGAGTGCGATCTGTGTGCGAGAATAGTACATTGTTCAACGAGGGAGCAAAATAGGTGTTTGCCAACGAGAAGGAGTTTGACGTCCGAGCGAAGTGAGGTCGGCAATTCGAATGAGTCTGTAAGCACTTGTTCTCCCTTGTTGAACTTATTATTTTCTCATACAAGAGCGTGCTATTTTCTTTCCGTAATATAGGGAGCAAAATAGAATTTTGGAAATAGAGTGAGAGAAACTTATTTTGCTCACGGATAAATTCATTATCCTCCGTAGGCAGAGAGTGCGCTATTTGGCGCTCAGAATGTGAGTAAGACATTTTTATCATTTTTTAATTTTTGTATCATTTGGAAAAAGTGAGGACCGAACCAGCGGACTTTCCAAAGAAGGCTTTCATGTTATACTTTGGTGTCACCAAATAAAACATTGTTTATCAAGGGCGAAACGACCGTGATTGCAGCGAGCGTCAAGTTGCCGCACGAGCGAAGCGAGAGAGTCAAGAGTTTCATTGCGATGGCTCTCGTTTCGCCCGTGATGCTCACGATGTTTTTCGTCCTATACTCTCTTAAAATTTCGCGATATTGTAAAGGGTGCGAAACTGGCCTACAATCGTTAATTTCGGCGATGGAAACATTTTTCGTTTTCAGTTTACGTTCCACAGATTGTGATTTTGGTTTTCAAAACCAATATTACAATACGTGATTGTCCTTTGACACTTTTTTCTGTCCGGTCGGTTCCGCATGCATGCAATATCACGATTTTGAAAATAAAAATATAATTTGGTGAGTATCGATGGAAAAATGATGTCGTCTTGCATCCCACTGTCCGAATCGCGTAAGTATTTTTATAGAATATAATATATATAAAGAATATAGAAATAATAGTAAATGAAAAAAATAATAACTACCTTATAATTATATAATAAAGAAATATAAAAAATCGGTCCATTTGCACCATTTCTTACTTATTAAGAAATACCTATTTGTCGTAACTAAATACACAAGCCTGCAAAAAAAAATTCTGTTGTTTGAGATTGACAAGTCATTTCCCATAGTATTTGGTGCGCTGAATCCGAATCTGGCAACGAAAACCTCCCATCACGTCAGGATTTTGATAAAACGTAGATTTTAAAAATTAAAAATGGCGGATCCAATATTGTCCGCCATTTTGGATCCGCCATTTTTAATTTTTAAAATCTAATTTCATATTTGTAATCGGCGCCTCTAAAAACTACCGACTAACAAGTATCAATCGAATCCGATAATTTTTTTCAATAGTTTTATTTATGGGCAGTGTATTTTTATACTTGACGTCTGTCAAAAAAATCATGTTTGACAGTTCATTTAGTTTGTTGTTACTGATATCGCTACATCTTAGAAAAGTACACGGTTCAAGCTTCAATTAACACCTATAAAAAGTCTCTAACACGTCGAGTTTACCCGGTAGACAATTTCAAAATGTGCCAAAAACGTAATTTTTAGGAGATTTACCACCATTTTTATCAATATCCTGACGGGATTGGAGGTTTTCGTTGCCAGATTCGTATTCAGCGCACCAAAAACTACTAGTCTATCTCAAACAACAGAAAATTTTCTTTTTGCAAGCTTATGATATTGAACCAGCCTCGATATTTGTTAAAAAAGTAAATTTTAAGAAGAGACTAACATGATAGAACACAACCCAGGTAGAAAATCGGTCGTGGAAGAACTAGATAGAAACCAGCACCCGGGCAGTGATATCTGTTAAAAACTGGCCACGTAATTAATATCTAGTTTTTATACAGAAACAGCTCTGTTACACTATATTCTAATAAAGTAAAAAACTATTTAAAAATTAGCCAGTTATTACTTAAGTATCTAGATATTGCCCGACTTTCAACATATTTTTGATAAATAAATGTTTAATTAAACTTGAAAAAATCAGGTTAAGAATTATACATATAATTATATGGAATCCGAGACTTGTACTCCACAACTTACATTTCGCATGTATAGGTTCATACAACTGTAGCACTGGTTGAGGCTTAATTGAAATATAATAAAAATATATCTTGGGCAAAACTAGACCGGTACTAGCCGGGCACTTGGCGAATTTTGTATCCCACAGTAGGTACGAATACTGGCCAGTTTCACTGCCCAGCGTCAAATAAAACTGACCAGTAACTGGTTTTTACCCGGATTCAATTTCTACTTGGGAAACGATATGCATTACAAGAAACGAATAGTTAATTTGCATTAAAAAAAAAAATATTACTAATACACTTATAATAAATATTAATAATACACCAATTCCATATCAAATCATGCGACGAAAATAAGTTCGAATTTCCAAATCATGTTTTATATGACTTTTATTGTTCTTTTGGACAAAAAAAAATACGTATTTTTTTGTTTTGTAAAAAAAAATTTCCGTATAGTTACGAGCACTACAAGACTTCCATTACACAGGTTTCCGACGTATTTTTGTACGCTGAACACGAATCTGAAGACGAAAAATGTCTATCACGTCATGATTTTGAGAAAAGTGGCGGCAAAAACACCAAAAAACGTGTTTTTGGGTGTTTTTACCCGTAATTTTCTCAGAAGCCTGATGTGCAACAGATCTGAATTTGTGCTCAAATTAAAGCTTGATTCTTCCCCTACAAAAATCATATACGATAGCGTTAAAAAAAATTTCATAGTTTTGAAAGAAAAATTGTTTTAACCTTGCTATTCCTAGTAATTATGATGAAAATGCAAATTATTTAACTACATTGAGCATAGTTCATACAAACCACTACTTGACTGTTTTCGGGGTTGGTGTTTAATCCTCTGTCGCTTTTAACAAATTCAAAATGGCGGATCTAAGATGGCGGACGTGAAAATAAAAAATTTAAATTAACCTCATGAAAATCAGTACTCGGGGTTTTTTTGAGTCGCTGATGACGAATCCAATGTTAGTTTCACAAAATTGAAAATAGTGAATCCAAAATGGCGGCCGCAAATTAAAAAATGTACTTAGGATCTTAAAATCACCATTTCACGGTTTTTTTGTTCGCCATTAGTAATGCCAGCGATTGGTCGACCAGGGAAGGCATGACTTTGTTTTATAAAACAATCTACATGCAGTGTAAGATTCAAGATTTTATTTCAGTATAGACTAACTAAAGTTTTTAATAGATCATATGGAATATGATCCAGTCTTTGTTTCCCTACGGGTAGATAAATAGTTTCTTTGATTTTTACAATTTTCACAACCTCCCGGACCTGGACACGATAAGCACTAATGGCAACAAAAAAAATCCTGAAGTGGTGATTTTTAGATCCTAAGTTTATTTTTTTATTTTGCGGACGGAGTATAGATTTTCTAGAGGTTAATGCAAATTTTTGATATTACGTCCGCCATCTTGGATCCGCCATTTTGAATTTTATAAAGGCGACACTGGATTCTCAAACACCAACTCCGAAAACAGTTAAGTAGTGCTTTGTACGAGCTCTGCTCAATGTAATTAAATAATTTGAATTTTCATCATAATCACTAGAAATAGCAAGGTTAAGACCTTTGTTTCTTTCAAAACTATGAAATTTTTTTTTAAACTATCTTATGATTTTTGTAAGGGAAGAACCAAGCTTTAATTTAAGCACAAATTCAAGTCTGTAGCACATCAGGTTTCAGAGAAAATTAGAGGTAAAAACACCCAAAAACGCGTTTTTTGGTGTCTTTACCCCCACTTTTCTCAAAATCATGATGTGATAGGCATTTTTCGACTTCAGATTCGTGTTCAGCGCACAAAAATACGTCGAAAATCACTGTGATATTTAAAAAAAAAATCCGTGCAGACCTGTGTATTTTTGTCCAAACCAGGTGGAAAATTATTTTCAAATCTCATTATTCTCGTTAACAATCAATATTTTACTGTTCTGTTTTTTCAGTTTAGTAGTGTTTTCTATCTTCTTTCTTTGCCAGTTTTTAGTTTTACAAAATTTTGAAAATTAACAAAAAGGCCGCCGTTTTTTCAAAAATCAGAAAACTTGATTTTCTTAATTTAAACATAATTTTTTTAAAATTCAATTTTTTTTATAAATAGACAAAACAGAAACGAAACTTTTTCACACATGTTTGGTTGGCGCTAAAACGCCCTGAGAGCAGCAAGAATTTTTTTCTAAAAAAATGAAGGGTATTTACCATTGCATCAACGTCTTCTTTTCAGTTACAACAATAAAAGGGAAATTTCAATACGTATATTAAAAGTCTAAACTTTGAAATATTAACAATAAGAAACAATTTTTTTTGTGTTTTAAAAACAAAAACAGTTGCGAAAGCTCCGTGAATAGAAATCCATCGCGCGGGATACGTCGCCGGAGCGACAGTTTTTAGTGACAGCCGTAGTAAAAATGGACAGTACCTGCCATTAAAGGAATCCAAAAGTGCCATTATTGGAAAGCTGATGAAAATGGCGCTTATATAGCAGGAACTGCAAAACACCCGTCGAGAAAAGTTTGCTAAATTATAAGTTTGTTTCTAAGAGTTTGGAAAAGTCAATGTATGTAAAGCGATTATTATTTACCACTCAAAAGCACCCTGATTCGTGAGAGACAAGGGGACTCCCTCCAAAAAGCACCCCAATGGGATGAGAACCCTATTACGTCCACGTCGTTCATCCTGGGTATCGCTAAGTAGGGTAGTGGTGTTTGGTTTTTAGGTGCATTGCAGCTAGATGCCTTTTTTTATTTTGATCTGTTCTAGGTTGTTAATATGCATATTCAAAATTTCCCTTTTCATTTTTGTTACTGAAAAGAAGACGTTCCTACAACCAAATAATCATAATTTTGTTAGAAAAAAAATTCTTGCAGCTCTCTGGGCATTTATGCGCCAACCAATATTGGAACAATTTCCTTTTTGCTATATTCATAAACAATAAATTATGTTTCTGAGAAAATCAATTTTTTTTTATTTTTGAAAAAACAGCCGCCGTTTTGTTAATTTTCAAAATTTTGTAAAACTCAAAACTGGCAAAGAAAGAAGGTACCAAACACTACTAAACTGAATAAGCAGAACCAGTAAAATATTAATTTTTAAAGAGAATAAAGAGATTTGAAAATAATTTTCCATCTGGTTTGGACGAAAATGATGGAAGTAGCGTATTTCTTGTAGTGCTCGTAACTATACGGAAATTTTTTATTTGCAAAGCAAAAAAAATACGTATCTTTTTATTTGTCCAAAAGAACAATAAAAGTCATATAAAACATGATTTGGAATTTCGAACTTGTTTTCGATGGATGATTTGATATGGAATTGGTGAATATATAAAGGAAATATTACAATATTGAAGGATACACTTTTATCAACGTAATGCTTTCTTTACTTCAAAGCCACGATATCCAGTTTGAATCAACTAACGTTTCTTTGTAGTAAAATATCCTTTTAGGAGTTATATATCGAGGTGAAATTTTTAGGTGTTTTTGTTCTATTAACTCGAGAAGGGTATGCAGTGGAAGTATTTACCCTCGGTACCCTTCATGTATTGTTAGCAAAGTAGACTTGTTTTATGTCGTAATAAAACGTGCGCAGATATAATTACGTTTTCAATTAGCCTGAATAGCTTCGACAAAACAAATAAAGCTGACAATTGTGAAAAGACAGCGTATAATCACAGAGTGTACAATGTCTATACAATTACATGATGGATAGCTAGAAACGCTCCATTCAATTTCGAGTCCCTACTTTTTTGAGTTGACTTTTGGAAAATAACCCATTCTTTTGGATGGTCGTCTTTGAGAAAAGTGCCGGCCAGTTGAATAAAAGAGTGCGGTTCGACTTCAAGCCGTTTACTATACGCGAATTATATCAATAGTGAGCCGCTCACGAAGATGCACGTGAGATGTATACGATATAGGTATAATATGGAGGACCGCATTTCAGACTTAAGTTCCGAGTATAGGACCGGCGTGGCATCGCGATAGCGTGACCAGCAAAGAAAGCTTGTCGGACAGATGCATACTGCAATGGGTTGACATCGACGCTGCAGGCTAACACTCCTATGTGTGTATGTGTACATGTACATGTGCATGTACGTGCCAACCCAGTCTAACCTCACATTTTCGTTCTGAACACGCACGCCAAGAAAACACCCCAGGTTCGTCCCAATGTGGAGAGGCGCAGCTCGCCATAGGACGCGCGTGCACGCACGCAGTCATACGCCCTGTCCTTACCGTTCTTTTCGTGCCGACGAATGAACGCGCACGCATTCGACCGTTTGAAATGTAAAAAAAACACCTTGAACTGTCCATTTGAATTTGTAAATAGTTTATATTCGTCGAATGTCCTATGCGATCAATCCACGTACCGTTTATGCTAGCAAACTTTTTGCAGGGTCTACACCTAGACTGCTACATGGACGTCTCGCTTTTTGCAACAGCCCTTATTATGTTACCTTCTTGAACTTGGGGTGACGTGTAATTGCGAAAATATAGGCTATTTTGCGAACAAATAAGGTAAATTAATATTGGCTACGTATATTGTGTTAGGCATAAGGACATTCGCTAAAGTCATGATTTCGATATGATGTCGGGGTCTAGGAGCGGTTCAACCAAAATACGAGGGAACAAGCCAAATCTCAATGTTCCTTCAGTAATCCTTTCAGTTAAATATGTATTATTTTTATAGAATTCTAGGATACTCTATTTTCAAATAAAACTTAATAGTTCAATAATGGATTACCTAAAAATGAAACCATGAAAAAATTATACACCTTTTATTTTGTTTTACCCATTAATGCTCAGACGGACGAATTTTTAGCATTAGTTTGAACATCGATCATTTGTATAAATGCCTTTAGAAAAATATGAGCTCTACTGTTTCTAATGTAAAATTGTATGCTCTTTCAGAATCTTTCAATAAAATTTCGATAAAATGAACTGCAAAAAAGTTATACACGTTTTTCTGTTAAAAAACATGGTTTTTTACGTTTTGTTTTTCACGAAAAATCTTTTACCTCGAAATGGCGTTGGGAACATATCTAAGTTGAAAATATCGCGTCCATGGACCCCCAGGATTAAAATGTACCATATCTGAATTAATAATTTCTTAAAAACTATAGACTTTAGAGAACATTTTCTAAGAGCAACAATGCTTTGGAATGAGTCAAAGAATACTCGCAAATTTTATCAGCATGCTAAAATACACTGCTTGATTTTTCAAAAATTCGAAAAATCTAAATTTTGTAAAAAATTATTATAAAAATTTGAGTAGGTTCTTTAAATAGTTCTAAAATATTTTTATTCTAAGCAAATTTTCTCTAATACCTATAGTTTCCAAGAAAATAAATTATTGGTCTTGAAATATAGAAAAGTTTAATAATTTATTTTCATGAAAACTATAGACTTTACAGAAAATTTCCTTCGAACAAAAATATTTTATAACTATTTAAAGAAGCTACTCCAATTTTATCAGATTTTTTAAATGTTTTTTTTTTTCAAAATTTCGATTTTTCGAATTTTTGAAAAATCAAGCAGTGTATTATTGCGTGATGATAAAATTTGAGAGAATTCTTTGACTCATTCCTAAGCATTGTTGTGCTTAGAAAATTTTCTCTAATGCCTATAGTTTTTAAGAAAAAAAATGGGTAAGTATTATAAAGAATTTTGAGCTTCTAGGCGCCATTTTCAAAACTCTCATCTTGAATTATGAATTCTGATATGGTACATTTTAATCCTGTGGGTCCATGGACGCGATATTTTCAACTTAGATTTGTTTCCAAGGTAATTTCGAGGTGAAAATGATGTTTTAATGAAAAACAAAATGTAAAAAATGTTTTTTTTAACGGACAAACTTTTTTGCGGTTCATTTTATGTAAATTTTATTAAAAGATTATGAAGGAACATACAATTTTACGTTAGAAACAGTGGAGCTCAAATTTTTCTAAAGGCATTTATATACAAATTATCGATGTTCAAACTGATACTGAAAATCCGTCCGTCTGAGTATTAATGGGTTAACCCTTTCGCTGTGAAGACTGAAAACTCGAAAGTAGGCTCAAAATGTTCCAATGTTTCCGGCTAATGAAATTTGTGTAGATATGGATGTTTATGTTTTCGAAAAAGCTGATTACGAATTTGGAGTCAGTTTTCAAATATTCAAAATGGCGGATCCAATATGGCAGAAATTTTTTTTTAATTCAATCCGCAATATTGAAATTTCTGTTTAAAATTTTAAAAATTTGTCCTCAAATTCAGAGCCAGCGATTCAACATACCCAATAAAACCTAACTTTGGTGTATGTCTGTTTCTTTATTCTCTATTTATTCATTCTTTTATAATTACAAGTATAATGAAAAATGCTTCAAAATTGTCCGATTTTTAGCGGCCATATTGGTTTTTACAGTTAGAATTTTCCGTATTTGACCTCAAATTTGGATCCAGCGATTCAAAATACCCAATAAAACATAACCCTTGTATATATCAGTTTGTTTATTCTCTGTTTATTTAGTCTTTTACAACTATGTGTATGCACGTAGTCCACAGCGAAAGGGTTAAATACAATAAAAAACTTGAAGGCGGGGAAAATTTATGTTTCCATAGATTAATGTTATAAAGTTGTACAATGAAAACCGTTTATTACACTAATTAAGCTACTATTGTTGATTCGTTAATTAATTAGTAAAACTACTTGATTTGCGGCAGCTGAATTTTCTCAAAGAGAACACAGATGTAGAAAAGTTTACATAAGTGCTGAAAACGTTTTAACAAATTAATGTCGCATGAAGCTCACTATTGTTGATATAATTCACGTAAAGTAAACGGCTTGAAGTGAAATCGAATCTGGCAAGACAGCGGCTGAAAACAATGGGTTGTATAGGATACGGACTCGAAAGGACCACGCACAAACCTTATGGAGAGTAGCCCTCGGTTAAATTTGTTCAAACTGATGTATGTTACAGCTTTTGATGTTCTGATGAAAAGCGCCCATTGCCACAAATTACTCGTATTTTTGCCATAAAAATAACTATTTTTGCTATGGCTCAATTAGTTTTAAAGATATTTCATGGTATAAGGGCTCATTTTAAAGCCTTTTTCAAACTTTGCAATTCATTTCCATGACATTTTGACATACAATGAAGATTTCTTTAGTTATAATGGCATAAACGGGGAAAAATTCTAATTTTTGAGATTTTCCGCTTTTAATTCATTTTGCTAAGTAGTTATAACGTAATGTCACACCAAAAAAAGTTGTAGAGCTGAAAAAGATGAACAACTTGACCCTTTATATGTTCCGTTTCGATAAAAACTGACCCCGTGAAGTGCGTCCTAATGCGTTGGAATTGGCAATAAATGCGCATCATCGTTACAAAACCCGATTTTCGTAAATTCTCTCATATTAACGTACTCCTTAAGGGCTTAATTTTTATCAAAACGTAATGTATAAGACGCCATTTTTTTCGTCTTTAATCTCTATAACTTTTCCCAGTGTGATGTTACGTTACCTACTTTACGTTGTTACTCGAAATGAGCTAAAAGCGGAAAACCACGAATATCGTGATTTTTTCCGCTTTATGTCGTTGTAACAAAAGAAATTTTCATCGAAGGTCAAAATGTCATTGAGACGAATCGCAGGGCATGAAAAAAGCTTTAATATGAGCCCTCACTCGATGACATATCTTTAGCAAGAACTGAGCTATAACCAAAACGGCGATTTTTTATATCAAACTATTTGTACTTTGAATACACGTGCATAAAAAACTATTCATTTTCAGGCCTTGTGGCATGGACACGTTTCATCGGAACATCAAGAACTATAACATACATCAGTTTGAGCGAATTTAACCGTGGGCCATTTTCCATAAGGTTTGTGCGGGGTTCTTTAATACAACATTTTTATAACTAACATAACTAAAAAGTTGTTTATACTTTCCCTAGATGTAAAACGGGGTTTTAACTTTTTAAACACTACTTATATTTTATGTCTACTTCAAATCGCAAAAGTCCGTGTATACTTATTCCATTTAAGAAATTCAAGTTGTGTAAACTTTTACATGATTCTTTAACTCGTACATGCAGGTACATAAGGGTTGTTGAGGTCGCTGAATTCAAATCTGCTGTCAATATGTAAAAAATCAATAATGCGGATCCAAAATAGCAGACAGAGTTCATCCAAAACTTAACATTAGTTTATGGGGCACAGAAACTAAATCATCTATAAAAAACCCAACATACCAATAGGCAATCATATTTTTTCCCGATTTTTCTAATTTGAGTCCGCCATTTGGAATTTGTGAAGTTTATGTCAGATTTAAATTCAGACCAACCAAAGACTCTTTTAAACGCCATGTATACAAGAGTAATTAAAAAAAAAGGTTTTAGGTGCAAAAAATATAAAATTGAAACAATCATAAACAATTAATTGTACTCTTTGTATCACTAAAAACTGGTGCTACTAGATGATTGGGATTCTATTTTTCAATTAAGAATTTCCCTTGAATTCGAGTTGCCACTTGGAAACGAAAAGTTATATTGTAAATTATTACAACCTCAATATGTATTAGGTGCATCGGATGTCTTTTAAAAGGGACTTAAAAAGTACATACTACTATTTGTAACGATTAGTGGCTTGCATCCATCATTTAATTTACATACACGATTCCACATCGTCAATTGTGCCTGTATATTTTCTAGTATATTTTAAAACAAGTTTTTTGAAAACATTTATGAAAATTTGTGTAAACTGGACCCGTAATGCGATTACATGGGCTATTAGTCCTGTTAATTTTACTATGTTTATAGGTTAATGATTAGCAGTTAAGTTTACAAAAATATGCAGTTAAATCTTAACACATATTTAACAATATATCAATGTAACTTCTACGATTAATTTCTCTATGTTTTCAATTGTTTCAACTACTTCCAACTGGAAATTTATTAAGGGCATGATCAGGTAACTAACGCTATGGTCAGGCCATGATCAGGGCCGACTATATTGCCTTCATAAATTTCTGCTGGGGTTGAAAAAAGTGACTTCGATTGATAGTTATTCTACGCAGAGTAGATAGATAATATTTAATCAAATCTACTAAGAATTTGTTATGAGAGCCCAGAAATATCGAAATAACTATGACAATCATTGTAAACAATATTTTTTACGTCATATCTACTAGCGAAATCATAAAAACAATACAAAACAGTAATATCGTGCCAAAAATGATATTATTACATGGTTGCGCATAGCTTTTTAACAAAACGAGTAAGATTTAAGCGTATATGTTACTAGTTCCTTTTTTAGGTTTTGACATAAATCCTAGGCAATAAAATTGTAACCTATCCTATTTCATATGCAATTTAAAACACCATTGGTTAATATACTTTTATCGGACTAATCTACTTACAAAATATTCTTACAATTCTTCTAAAACACGCCACTTGGTAGAACTGTATTCGGTAATAATGATATATACATAAATAATTAAAAATTCATTGTTGCATGGTGAAACTTGAACTCCAATATGGGGGACACGCATGCTTATTCCGAATACGATGCAACGTTAAAGGGCTTAAAAAAATAATTTTTAACACTCCAGCACAATGATCGATTTTTCACCCCACCCATCGCATGTTGAATTAAAAAAAAATCATTTTTATTTTATAAACTATTTATCTACGACGAAGCTTAAACGTCTCATTAGTTGGAAATTAGCAATTTCTCGCTTCATAATAAATAATCCTTCGTATAAGAAATATCATTTTCGATTTTAAGAATCCAACGCAATCAAAAATGTGCTCAGAAAAAAGTATTGACACATGATGGTGAAGTCACTTGCGGTTTCTGTTTCAGCTTGATAATCGATTTCCTCCAGAAAATTGAACTAACTACAAATTCATTTAATATTATTTAGTGTGTACAATAATTATTATTGTTACATAGAGAGAAGTTTTAATCGAAAATATCGGAGACACTAGTCCCGTGTAAAACATATCCAGTTTTATTTTCCAAAAATTCCGATTACTTTGTAAATGTCAGCAAACTCTACTGGGAAATCGGGTTCCAGTTTGAGGCTAAAGACTATTCTATATATCACCATAAATTTCAGGAGTGGCGCATTTTCTATTAAAATTTTCCATTTTTCAGAGAATGTCTTCAAGGATCACTTTATCTGTTCTACTGTTCACAGAGTAATTATTTTTTACATTGATGTGTATAAATTTAAATGACTAATTGTATTTATTGGAACCCTAGTAGAAAATGAGTCCAATTTTTTTCTAGTTTCTGTATAGTTTCCTTATTTCCGATGTTAACGGTATAGGGAAGCTGGGCAGTGTAACACAAAGTGGAAAGATTTCTACCAGGGTATATTCTATGGATATTCTATAGACAAGCAGAATATTCCAAATGTTAGCGGGTCACTGGTAAGATATCCACAATATAAGTATTTATTTTCTTAATACCTAGATATATAAACCGGTAAAATCTTTTGTATTCTTGGCTAATGCGGATAAATAATTGGCTTTGTATTATTCCTTAATGTTTATTTTTCACTATTATATATCTTGCATTAAAATAATCCTTAATATTCGTGATAAATAAAGAAATAGAATGGTTTGTATGCCAAGTTTTCAAATATGTCTTTCTTTTAGTTACACAAAATCGTGAATGGCGCACGAATTAAACTCTTCATATGTAAATGAACCGTACTTTACAGAATTACCTCAGTTCCTTCGATCAATCGTTATATCACTTTACTGCATACAAATTCGAACAGTTCTACAGCATCCTAGGTTTATCAGATGAACATGTTGATATATAAGCGCATAAAGTTTTATAAAGTGTACCTGTATTTAAAAAAATAACAATACGTACTTATTCCTGAACAGTTCTTGTGATAGAATTAAACGTAAGCGGTATCTGTTTGTTTATTTATTCATTGTGAAGAAAGCACTGAACAATTGAAGGGTAATATCACATAGATACCACTTATTGTATAGCCGTCCGTGTGAAAATATTTGAACGTAATAGCATCACAGTAAAATGTAGCAATATTTCCCTATAAATCATATACTTATAATACATATTCACTAAACTATAATAGATATTATAATAAGAGAACAAATGAAATTGATATACTGATATAGGCAGGGATTATATTTATATTCATTTTTCACTACCCTCCCCCCCCCTCTCCTTGTCGATTTGGTCTTTTCTCGTGCCTTGGTCTTCGCAATCAGGATTCTGACTGATGAAACCAACCAGATTGGAAAATGTTGGCTTGCTGTAACCGAACCATTGTCACATACGGAATACCATATTTACTACAAATTAATAGTTCTCAAATTAATTACTACTTGAAAATTATCTACAAAGGCTTTAAAATTACACAAAAAGCATTAAATTAGAATATTGCAAAATTCCAACAAAATATTGTTAAATTACATTAAGCTATTGTTAGATTGTCATTTGCAATATTTTTGAGTATTTGTAGCATTTGAAGTTTACAATAGATTTGTGAGATGTGTATGGAATATACGCATATCTAGCGAATTATAATGTGGCTATTGGGAATATTATATTAATGTATTATTATTCACAAAGTTAGCCTGAGGTATCATACAATTTCATATAATAGGAATTTAAAACACTTGTTTACGTTTTGTTATAGTTCTACCACAGCGTCCATTGAATGAACATGAAAAATATTAGATAAGACCGGTGCTTTTGTTACTCATTCGGATCTAAAATCATTATATTCTATTGTATTTAAATACAATAATATACAGAATTATAATATATACATCAGACTACAATCAGACATTATGTTCTGGGTCATTCGGTTGATATACGACCTGACAAGTCAGACTTGATCATTTCATAACGTTGATTTATTAATGTATTTGGTACTAAAATACGTTGCAATTTTAAAAATGAAATGCAATCTCACGTGTTCAATGGATCAAAACTGATCTGCTTATTACAAATGTAGGAAACAAGCGATAATTTAATATAATCTAATACATTATACTAATTTAATCAAACAAATATTTTTTATACACATATAATTCATAATGAAATATTACTGTATCTGTGATTATTTAAAGCTTACGAGAACCATGCGATCAAAAATTTTTTAAGTTTATGGAATATGCCACTAAAAAAAAGTATTTTCAATTTCATTCAAATCTGTAGAAAAAGCAATTCGTGCGTAACTGAAAATGGGTAGTCAATATCATAACGGAGAAGAAAATGTTGGATGGGGATTTTCACAATATTACTTCTACACTCAAGATTCGACGATCGTCACGAAAAAACATTTCATATTTTTATCAGCCTATGTATTTAGTTTAAACAAAATGAAATTAGATACATTTTGTACACACACGCATACCCGCTAGCGTATATAAATACATGTGACATGTTCTGACCTGGAGCGATGACCACATAACCGACGTGCACGCGATGATCTCCGGTCATCGGTATTTTTTTTTATGGACGGGAAATTGTTTAATGTTAATAATAGATGTTTTTATTTTGTGAATATTGATAACAGGAAATCACTGTTTATAGAGTATGTAAGCCTGCTAATATGATTTCACGTGAAATATACATAATTTTAAAATTATTTATAAAAAATCGCTTTACAGGATAAAAGATTACACCCGTGATACGAACAAAATTTGCCTTCGCAGCAAGTATAACATTCCAGTAATATAACTGAAATTTGCAACTCGAAATGTTAGAAAACTCGTGTTACTCTTTACTCCTACAAATTCGATGTAAAATCAAATTTTAATCTCACTTTGACGAAAAATATGTTTTTTATATAAAAAATAACTGATTATATTAAACAATCATTTTCTTAAAATGTACTAATAGGAAAGTTAGTTGTAGGAAAGTGGCGGATCATTTCCGATGTTAATTTTTGCGATGAGGTAAATCAGAATTGATCCATCACGTCAGGATTTTGGGGTATTTGAGCTTATATGCACGGGAAAAGCAGGTTTGGACGTACCGACCAACGAAGCATTGTGAATTAAAATATTGATAGGTCAACCATTGCTATTGAAAAGCGAACTTTCCGTATGGAAACCCTTTCAACAGATATGGTCCCATCAACCAGAGATAAGGAAGAGAATAATTTTCACTATAACCCTGGTAGAAAATGAGTCCATTTTTGGGCCAGTTTCTGTGTTTCCCGTGTTAATGGTACAGGAAAACTGAGCAATGCAACAAAAAACTGGACAGATTTCTACCAGGGAATATGGTCAAGATAACCATATCTTAGGTTGTAACAACCGTGGTGTTTTTTCCGTGTGTACCCAAAAAATTTAATTTTTGCTAGAAAGAAATAGATGTAAATGTACACGGAAAGAAATAGCAGTTACCTGATAACATACTGATGGTAACGAATAACAACTGATCGTATCCAGTATTATCAATATATTATCTGGTAAAATCAGTATGATATCGGATACAATATTTTACTCTCTGCGAACGTATACAAGACACAACATTTTGATGCGAGTTTCCATTGGGTGGAGCATGTTGTACTATACTGAGTCACTTTAGTTTCAGAGTCGCAGAGTTAATTTTCTCTTCGCCAACTTAGGCCATTTTGAAATTACAAGATATGATCCTTTGGTTTGATGAGCAATAATTGCATTAAATACTTAAAGGCACATATTTTTTACTGGGTAATTTCCTTTGGTTTGATGAGCAATAATTGCATTAAATACTTAAAGGCACATATTTTTTACTGGGTAATTTCCTTTGCTAATTTGTAATCGACGGTTTTTGGCGTTGCTGAATAGGGGGTATTACAAATTTTTGAATTGAAGAAGGGGGAGTAAAAATGGCGTATAAAAAAGTCCGTAAAAATATTCTTAACATTGAAACATGTTTTGTTTCATAATATTAAAATTTGATATAGTTGTGTATTTTTTGTTGATTTTGAGCATTTCAAAGTAATTCTTTTATAGGTGTATAGAGCAATTTAAAATTGGCGTATATATTGGTGAATAAAAATCTTAATTACACTCTTCGACTCCGATATTAAAGAGAAAGGCAAAACCCCTAAAAATATTGTATTTTCTCTGCACAACCTCAAAATAGTATAAAATATAATACATATGAAATATATTAATTATTTTTAAAGAGCAGCTATAAAACGATAAAAAATAAATAAAAAATTTTCCGCTACATAGAACGATAGTAATTTTTAATTTCATGTTGAAAAGTTAACAAATATATAAACAAATGTATAAAAAAACATAAAAATTAATTCAAAGGGCATAAGCAATTAAATAAAAGCAATTAAACCGTCAGGCCAACAATATTTTGTCACTAGATCTTTGGAAAATCTTACAGTTTCATCTCGATATGTTTCTGCCACTGTGTCGATCGAGAATGTGACAAGATAACAAAATATATTTATCCTCACTGTGATTCCTCCATAGAACATTCGCTCTTGTTTTTTTAACATTTGGTACTTTTTTTTAATAACAAATTTTATTTAGTGGCGGAACATCTCGCTGCGTCCCAGACTCACAGAGATAAAATCTTTTGGACGAAGTTTAAAATCTGGAACTTACATAAAATTGTGATACGTTTCATCTTCATTTATACGTTTGCTAAATGTATGTAATAAAGTTCACACTAAAGTATTCCTTCTATTATAATTTTAATAAAAGCTAACCTAATAATATAGTATAGATAAATATTGTTTTGGTCACCAATGTAACTCCACTAATGAGTTTCAAGAATAATTAAGAAGATACCGCACAATAATCATGTCGGAAGAAACTTAAACTCCGTTATATTACAATACAGTACGATCATAACGGTGCACCCATTGGGAAAAACGTACGTATAAATAAAAAAACATGAGATAAATGCCTATCTGGATCATCAAATATTATAGACCAAAACGAGACAAAGGAATACATTCAGAAATGGTATTTAAACGGATGCAGACTCCAAATATATATAATTTATTCAAAAGTATAATAAAAAGTAGTTGTGAATGTAAGAAAAAAAAACTGGTTTAAATATAATTTTAATAAACATTAAAATATATAAACATTTAAAATTTTTTTTTTCAGTACATTTGTACTTTCTAATTGAGTATATGCAGATTAATAAAAAAGTTCTTAAACCAGTTCTTAACTCCATCATGAATTTCGAAAATCTGATAATAAATTCGGAATCAGCGTCCTAGAAACTATAAATATTTAATATTCTAAGTTTGCTATATTGCATTCGCCATGTTGAATTTAACAAATTTAAAATCAGGTTCGTAAACAGCGGACACAAAAACTCCCGATATTAAAATTTGTTTCGGCAGAGAATACTTTCGTAGCATCCGAATTAGTGGATTTTTGAGAAATGCATTTGGCAGTTACATAATGGGTTAATGCTGATTGATAAAGGCAAGGAATGTCTAATTTATTCTGCAATGACATTTTTTAAGTATCAAGTAACGTAAAATAATACGCTGACGCCAGCTCTGGTTGTGAAAGTTTATACCAATAAAAATTATGTTTGCAGCGCCAAAGTCTTGGAAATGACACGATGATCAAACTATTTTTATTGAGATTGGGGCTGTATCTTCATATGCAGTAATCTTCAGGGTTCTTCACGGAACCGATCTGCTAAATCTTATAAGAATAATAACCATTGATAGAATACATTTTTGTTGTTCTACGCTTTGATATAAAATGTCTCAGAGTTGACAAAAAGTGTGTTTTCAACACTCCGCGCGCGAATTATCGAGCCTTACCCGCCGTGTTAAAAAATATGTTGTGTAATATGGGCGAAATATCAATCTCCAACGATTGTGATTATCATCAAAGATCGACATTTTCTCCCTTGATGCATAATATATTTTCAATTTAAAAATGATTTGCTGGGTTCTATAAAACCCTCGCACCGTGCGAGTATGGGTCAACAATGAAGAATGAAGTGGATACGAAATACAATGCCCATGTTATCTTTATACATTGTTACAAGAACAGTGCGTTACCGTTTGATTTTCTATTCGAAATGTGCGAAAAAGAGATGTGTGTTTTTTCAAAACAGGACTTGCGGATGCATTTATCAGTTTTGTCAGTAAGTACCTTCAAATATTCATACTAAATACATTTTGACCTAATAATATAACATCGCTTTAATCGTGAGCTGTTTTTTGTTGGTTTTCTAATCTTTTGCTGTGGAAATTGTGTCAATGCTATCGAAATGGAATTTGTTGTAATATTTAAATTGTCGAAATCACAAGATGCTTCTGCTTTTTAATGCAAAATATAATTTCAATTTCAGGATCCACGGAAATTGTGTTATTGTGTCTCGTCGGTGTATGGAATAAATACAATAGGCGTGATAAATCCAAAAGATTATGTCGGCACCTATAATATATAAATGAAACGTCCATGGCGACTAGATATCTTCAGATAAGTGTAATATATACAAATTATTAAAAACAATATATGCAATGTGAATCAGATGATTTTGTGTAGACTTTGTTCTTTCTGCGCATTATTGGATTCAAATGGAACTCTTTGAATAGATAATTATGAAAAAATGTGTGATTTGTGCATGTTGCAATAGAGATCAGGATTAATTTGGAGCAATTAACTTTGAGAATATTAGACAATAGTACTGTAAATTAAACGAAAAATAAATAAACAAAGAAATAACAAAGGGACCGAATATATAGTATGATAGACTTTTCAATTAAATGCCATCTTGTGTGCAAAACACGGTAGGTAGAAAACAATTTGTAATAGAATTACGATTAAACTTTTTAAAACCTCATTGGTGCGTTTATGTTTAATAAATTCTTTATGAGCAAATTTATATTATTTTCAATATATAGCTTATAATTAATTCAACTAAATTTTGTTAATCCCGAAAAAATGTTATTGATATACGATTTTATAGTGCAGTTATTACAATTATTCTTTCATTGTACAGTATATTTATTTCAAAGAAAGGTGTTTAATGAAATAAATATTTGTTTGACTCTGTAGCAGTGTAATAATTTGGTTCATTTAAACAAATTTTATTTGAGCTTAAAGTAAAAGCACAATGTTCGAATGTAGTGAAAAAGTAAACTTTATAAGTGACACAAGAAAGAACAAAAATATTTCTAGAGGAACGTTTATAACATTTATGCTTTTGGTGACCTTATGTATAATAATAATAAACAAAAAATTCGATACGTTATTGGTGTCAACAATATTACTTTACAAACTAGTGGTATAATGTACCGTTTTTGTGTTAGAATGATAAAGTTCAATTTGTCTCAGTGTTTTCTATGCGTGAAGGCAGTGCACTGCAACAGTGAATGTGCTATTTTCCACGTATAATTATGAATTTTCTTAACCCCTTGACTGCCAATGGCAAAGATCTTTGTCATTTTGGACTCTTCCCAAATCGCCAGAAAAAGGCGAATCTTTGTCATGATATATGTAGACTCATGGTGTAATAAGTACACCATGTGTAGACTAACGAATTCCGGAATTTATGTAAAATAAAATCAAATCCATTTCTAGATTGTCTAAGGTGTACTGAATATGATAGCGTTGTCCATTTTCATAATCGTTGTGTAAAAAAAAAATATATAAATCCACAAAGATGGTAGTTTTCACAATTTTTGCATAATCTTAGTCATGAAGTATGACATTGCGTTCAATCAATGTATGCATAATAAGTTTATAATGCCGCTGGAAATTTGTTACTCGAGGGTTTTCGGGGTCGCTGATTGCGAATCTGAGGTTAGATTTTGGAAATTCAAAATGGCGGATCCAATGTGGCGGACACTTTTTTTAAAAGTCTAACCATTCTCCTTGAAACTTGTTATTCGGGGTTTTTCGAGGTCGCAGATTACAAATGTGAAGTCAGATTTTGGAAATTCATAATAGCGGATACAATATGGCGGACACTTTTTTGAAAAGTCTAACCATTCTGCTTGAAACTTGTTACTCGGGAGTTTTCGAGGTCACTGATTACAAATCTGATGATATATTTTGAAAATTTTCAATGACGGCTACAATATGGCTGAGAAATTTTCAAAAAATGGAACCATTTTGGTTAAAAAATGTTCAAAATCCAACTTCAAATTGGTAATCAGCAGTCCAGAAAATCCCACAGTCCGCCATATTTAATCCGCCGTTTTCAATTTTCAAAATCTGACTTCAGATTCGTAATCAGCGTCCTAAAATACCCCTATACACCAAGTTAAAGTACAATCTAACAATTTTTTTTCTATTTTGGGCATTTTTTGTAAAATTCTGGTCAAAAAGTCAAGAGTAAAGAACACTCAGGAATGTTATCAACTAAATGTTGGTTGATTCGTCTATTACTTTCTGAAAATTTAATCGACTATCTATCAAACTTTTTTTCTGTTATCGCTTGTAGAAATAGAGAAATATGTAATGTTATATCCAAAAGTTATGTGTTCTATCGTGTGCTTCAATTAGAAATTAATTATAAGCATCTGTATAATATATAATATTTTGTACTAAACTGTTCTGGTGAAAAGTACTATAAGTGATACTCTGCTAAAATATGATGCAATGATGACCTGAATGGTGTGTGCTTCTTTTCTGCAACATACATTCTGGTTATATTAACTAGACAATCTGATTAAAACGACTAAATGGTTTTAACGCATGCGCAACAAGCGAACCTCCCCCTTCTTTATCATGTAACGAGATTCGCCGGTGCGCCGCTAGACACTGTACCGATATTCACAGCTTTTCCGCTGCGCACTTGCGGCTCCCATAGTTGAAATAAATTTTCATTTGATCTTAAGGCGCCCAAAGTACTTTTAATAAAAGTTCTGTTATTGTCGTAGCATGAAACTTAGTGCCTCCGGACATGTGTCGATATGTAAGAGTGTACGGCATTGGTACTATTACGCATATCACAAGTAATTGAAACTGAATAATACAACAAATAGAGCCAGGCATGTGTTTGAAAAAAAAAATAAAACAAGTTTGCGACTGATTTACCCGAATACGTGAGAAAAATCAGTTATCATGGCGCGGCGGCGAATCTCACTGTACGGTGAAGAAAAGGGTAAACTTTTCCTACTGCGCATGTGCATAGAAGTATTGGTCATTTTAATCAAATTATGCGGCTTACATAACCAAACAATTTTACTAGTAACGGAACCAGCATCATTCTAATCAATATTTTCTGGTTGGATTAGCTAAAATATATAATTAAAAGAATCTACACTGATAGAAATGTGAAGTTGTGAGAATCAGAAGTGTAGTCTAGATAACTATACTATGAGCATGAAGGTTATACTTTTTAGGGTTAGGAGGAAAACTGACTCGTAACTTATATAGTTGCTGGTTACAATAACGAAAGTCCTGATTCTTTTGACCCTACTTTTTTGTAGTGTTGTATGGTTGGCTTGAGAGTTTACTACCTAAAGCCAAAGTAAAAAAATAAATAATCAAGAATAGCTTTTATCAAGTGACAGGTGATTTTAAGGTAGCACGTATTTATTTTACGGACAAATGATCACATGAGAAAATACCACATATTTAAAAATGTCCCTGTGCAGCGATATTGATTTATGCATTATTAGAAGTAAGCGGAGTTCTGACTGGTTAGGTTAGGTTATTTTCGTGAGGTTAGTATTACTCCACTTTCCCATTTCAATATACGAATTTTGATCTAAAAAATAGAAATTGTCGCGTGAAATAAAGACGAGGAGCCTATTTTTAATGCTTTTATGGGATTAACCTAAATGCCAGTGTCATATCCATTTCTTATTTTTTTGTATCTACTTCCATACCATACGGTTTAGTAAAGAATTTTTCGAGTTTTTAGCAGGTTACATCTTTTGGTATCGTGAAGAGTCAAATACTGCGTATGATGAAGGTTCATGCCAACACAATTTCACAAAATCTTCGACGTTACGTAAATTACGTGATTTTCAAATGACCACAAAATGTAAAATAACCCCATCAATTTACCATGACCAATATAACCTATAATCCTTTTAACACGACAAATCGATTTCACGGCGTAGGTCATTTTATTTTTGGCATCGGAGCGATCGGAAAATGTAATTTCAGCTTCGTGTATATATGTATCGGTGGAAGGCTTTAGGTCGTAGGAGAGAGAGAGAGAGAGAGAGAGAGAGAGAGAGAGAGGAAGAGAGGGAAATATATAATGTTCGTCGTCGAGCAAAGCACTCGGTGTCCTTCGCAATTACCCGTTCGCTTTCGTGCTCCTCGCTCCACACCTTTTAGGGAGACGTCTTTTCTATCTCTCTATATTCGCTTCCTCGGCCCTATTCCTACCCTCTGAGTATTTCACCCATTATGGGAAATCGCAAATCGCACTTTCGAGACACACCGATGTCGAGCCCGAAACAAAAGGGCGCCGAGACTTGCACGACGCGGGCGGCGCGGTACCTACGCACACAAACACAAACAAAAACCCAAACACATACATGCATGCATATGTATATGCGTGCATACACTCCACCCGAAGCGCTGGTGCGAGTCGAAAGCGACGTTCCAGGGGCGGAAAGATGCGACCCAAAAGGGTGTGGCGCGTCTC
The DNA here is from genome assembly GCA_030407085.1 of Trichopria drosophilae. Lineage (NCBI taxonomy): Eukaryota > Metazoa > Arthropoda > Insecta > Hymenoptera > Diapriidae > Trichopria > Trichopria drosophilae. The sequence goes on along the minus strand of CM059586.1, from coordinate 65,984,253 downwards.
CCGTCACGAGGTTTCCTTACGGATGAACGATAACGCGGCCTCTGCCGGATGTTGAAGTCCCGTGTGATTATTTCGATGGCATGCCCAATATCGAAGGTCCGTCGCAGGCTTTCTTTCCGAGACCGATGACCTAAAATGTCTAACTCTTAATGGTTCCCAATATGTCGGTAACTACTGATCGGTCGGAACCTATTTTCAAAATAAAACGGATTTCGTTCAACCTGACAGGTGTGTCTCGAAATAGAAGAATGCCAAATTTAACGAGGTGTGTGGCAGTTTCTTCTCAATGTCTGTCCGCGAGGAACATTTTTTAAACGAAGTTTAGTACATTTTCAATAATAAATTGTTTATAAGAAATAATCAGGAAGCTGAACAATGGTCTTTTGGACATCGTTATGATATATTTTATCTTAAGGAAATGATATTAAAACAAATTGTAAATCATTTTTTAATTTAATGACGAATATCTGGGGCATCTGTTACAAAATATATAAAAATCCACGTTTAAATACAATAAATACTCGGCTTAAATAATATTTTACATGAAAAGTAAGTAGCGCCTGAATTGTAGTAGAATAATCTTCCCAATTATGTTTCGTCAACCCATGAGAAATTACCAAACTTAAAGCGATTCATGTTTTATTTTTCACATCTTTAACCCTTTGAAGCACGGTGTTCCTCTCAGGGACCACCTTTTCTGCCAGATAATTTCATTTATAAAAATGCAATTTTTAGGTATTTAAAAATATTAGATGGTTTTTCTAGTAGCTAAGGTATTTGTCAACAATATTACACCACTGATATTCAAATTTAAATTGTTGTAAAGATTCAGTTTTTTTGAAAAAAAGCGTTTTCCAGCTTATTTCACTTTCGAATTTCATGTAAATTTTTATTTCATTATTATTAAGTCATTATCATTTCATTATTATATTCAATTCAAAATGCCGAATTCAAAATGACGGTACAAACATTTTAAAAATAACATATATGACCTGGAAACGTGTATTCGGAGAATTCAGGGGCCCCAAAATACATACAAGGAACACATGTTTAATGTTGAAAACTCTGGCAGATTCAAAATTTGCTAAAACTATTTTTGAAGATTTTTTGCAGACTTTTGCGTCTTTCAAGTCATGAACTTTTTTAAATTTGAGTTTTTAATTGTTTTTTACTGATTTGTGTTTAGTTATTGTCTAGTTTGTGGGCATTTTTACTCTATATTATTTTAAACCACGCAGACTGTCCACAAAATGGACTGTATCCAATAAAACTGGACAGAATTTCTACCAAGGTAATGTTGCATTTTTTAAACTCAGTCTCAGTGATGAATTCAATTATGGATGCTTTAAATAATTTCTTTAATAACAAAAAAGTTGATAAAATTAATAAATAATATTTGGTTGACCTTCGCATGAGCAGCCATTCGAAATCGATAAATCTACAAGGTATAGTTGATGTATTTTTGCCTCCTGAACACGAATAAGATAATAGAAATTGGCGCTCGGTAGTATCTTGGCCGCTGCCTTAAAAAAATAGCAAAAAAATGCTTTTTTCAGTTTTTTGCATTTATTTCAAAAAGTCAAAATCGGATGAAAAAATGTTTCAAAAGTTGCAGATCGACAAAAAGGGTTTTATACATTTTTTTCGTGATCCAGAACATGTCCGCAAATGCGCGTCAAAAAGTTAAAACTCTCGTGTATGGCCATAGTCATTGGAAACAAGTATAGATCAAAACAAGATAGAAGACTTTGTAAGAAAAGAGAAATCAAGAAAAGGGGGACTGGTGGTTGAAAACCCTTGCAGCCAACTTGTGCCAATTTCGAGTATAACGGGGCACGTTACAGATAATTAGGTTAGTATACGGGTGGGGGGTCTAGAACTAATTTAACACGAAAAGTAAACGTTTTTAGATCAATTGTGCTTTCGTGTAATTGACATCGAATCATTTTAAAGAGTTATTATCAAAATAAAACAGAATGTAAAAAATAACAACTTTCAAACTAAATAAATACATTGCGTTTCGTTATCAATAAAAAAATTATAGACCATTCACTTTGTACTGTGCAATGAGCAATACGTTGTAATTAATTCTATAATAAACAGTTGTCTGGGCTAAAGACGGCTATTAAAAAGCCACCACAAAAGATCCCCGGATAGCAGGCGTGAGTCTCACGTTGTGCTCATGTTTGAGATCTCAGTTATGAGTGCTTATGTGAATGCATATGAGAGTTCAGGAATGTGTAAAATTTGCGGGATTGGACTGCGCATGCGCAAAAAATATCCGCTTCTACGCACATATGAGACTTTTGTGATACTTGTAATGATTGGCTAATAGTCTTGGTGGGCAACCAATCAGCATTGGGTGGAATGCCTATGCGTCAAGAAGTTAGTGGTCATAAGTGAGTGACAATCGTCATCTAATTGGAGGACACAGATAGCACTCACATGGAGCGCAGACGTGTGCTTTAATCTCATTTGTGAGATTCATTATACACCTTATGTGAACTCACGTTGCTATCTGGAGCTATAAACACCCCTCGTTCAATATGGGTCAATTATAATAGTATATTATGAAACTAGTGCGTAAAAGTTTATTCTACGAATGTGTTTATTGATTATAACATTTTGGTAATTTACATGTATAATTTTTTGTAACATCGTTTCATTTTGAAAAATACAAAAGTAGTTTGCCTACATACAGCACAACTTGTGATTATTGGAGCTGCACATATAAACTAAATGACGTTATTAGGAATCCCAAGAATAGTTTGTTTTTCATTCTTGGAAATTATAAATTCAGGTATTTTATTTTAGTGATTTTATTGCTTTATAAAAGTAAATGAGGATATTCTAAATGAAGAAAGTCTGTATATTGGCAACTCCTATATATAACGGCGTAATGACAAAGTGCATCTTATTATAAAAATGATTTTAAAAATATTGAACGCTGGCACTAAATGCACTGCATTAATACTGGGAATAAAACAAAAGAGAATAGGTGGCGTAATTCGTGACAGATATAAAATAATGTTACATTTAGAGGAATTGCATGTAATAAAATTCGAAACGAGAGAAAGCAGTGTCTCGTAAAACTTACCTAACTTCTCCACGCGCAGTTCGAAATAAACTTTTGAAAGAACGACTCATTTAGGAAGTATGATAATCACTGAAATATTAAATACAAATTCTTTGCATACACTCGAGTTGTGGAATTCAAATTTTTCTACAAGGAAACAAGCAGCCATGTTTATTACCGTTATGTGATCTATGAAGTTCCAAATTTATGTAACAATATTTTGTACTTTGACAAATACCAGCAACTATTTCATATATCTTAAAAAAAATTGTGCGAATGCATTTACAAATTTCGTTCATCTTTAGATCTGATGTTCTGATTAGTAACTGCGATGAAGGATTACCTTTTAAAATTTTACGAGAATAAAGTAATTTTTTAATAAAGTTTATCATTTGTTGAAAATAAATTATAATATAGTCAAGTGATAAAGTGTTACAGTTTATGCAATATTTTCTTTTCTTCCGAATTAGAATGGCAATATAATAATAATGGATAATTGAAATCTCTTCGTATTATTCAATTTAATGCAGGCATTAAAAATGAACTATTTCATTAATATAAAAAAACGACGTTTCCATGAATTTCATTAAATTTAATAAACGTTATTAAATTTTAGTTCTCAACTGTAATAAAAATTACGTTAGATTTAGTGATTTAAGAGGACTCGATGTATCTTCGCCATCACTATTTTCGATTTCCTCGAATTGAGGTTATATTTGCTATTTAAGTGTAATGTAATATCTAGAAAGCAGGCGACGGGCAGGAAAGTTTTTGCATGAAAGTTTATGCCATTTTTAAAAGTGTATTTTCCATTACATAATCGATCAAGTATTCATTAATGGACAGAAAAAATTATTTTTTTTTTTGTAAACTACTATTGTTGTTAAACTAATTCTGAACATTTACTGGATATTTCACTCTTTAAGAACACCGAGTTTCTTTATTCGTCAGTTTTTACTAAAACAATTAATAAATGATATATTCTATCACCCATATAAAAAGATGTAGCTTTACATATACTCAACATTTCTTGGAGTGAACATTCCTGTAAAAGAAATAGCTTTCGTAATTTTAAAGATACAATTAACACCTACGGGGGAAATGTGTCTATTTAAAAGTGCAAATTCACTCATGTTATAGAGTACAGTTTATTTTTAACTTCGAGTTAACATACATTTTGTAACTTTCTTCCTATAATGATAAATGAAAACTAATTGAGTTCTATTTATATTATATTACATTTGATATTATTGCCTTACAATTTTATATAATCCCACCTTTGTTGACTTTTATGTCAAATTCTCATAAAATTATACGAAATATGTTTGTTTGGGCACACGGAATTCATTGAGTATTCAATACAATGAACGTATTCGATGAAAATAGTTCACATACCATTTTTGATGATGCGCCAGATGGAAATAATCCTATTATCTTCATTATCCAGTCTTAAAAGAATCTGAGTTGCTGAATCGACATATGCAATTAATATGCAAATTTATAACTCAGATATTTTTGTTTTGCCAAAACGCATAGTACCTATCGAAACTAGTCATTTATTAAATATTAAATAAAGTTCTGAGAAAAAAATATAAATGTCATCGTAGCTTCATATATTTTCTGGAGCAAATTCAGCGCGTTTCTCGCATGTTTAAGTGTTCATAATTCAAGTCATGGTTATAAATTTAGTCATCAAAATCTACGGATATTTATTGATTTTATAAATAGAAATTATTTACATATAAGTGTCAATTTGATAGATGATTACAGTTTACAATTTAATAAGTAAAAAACTCATTATCTTTGAATAAACGTCAGTATTAATTTAAATTCGGACGATACATTTTTCTCGCATATACGTTTTCTATTAATATAACATTTCCGACCATTCAAGTACATTTTTGTCAATGGGTAAACAAAATAATAAGATTTGTTTCGTTTATGTGCAAAGAAAACTTTCGTGTACATTAATAAAGCGATAGATAAAATAATGTCGAATATAGCGGATTAGCATGAAGTGGAGATAATTAAATTATTCAACATTTTTTTATCATCTTTAAATGGATTGAATGAAAATACTAATTACCCAGATAACATAGGAATAGTATTTTAACTTCAATATACTAGAAAACATGCCAGTAGCCTTTCCGGCGTTAATTATGCGACTAATATTGTCTAAATTTGAAGCGACATACGCTAATGTCCAAGTTTTGAAATAGATAAACCTAACAAAGTAGAATGACACAATAAATGCCATACCCATTTCGTATCTAATAGGCGGGCTTTTCACCCCACATATAGTCAATTTTCTTCTAAGAGTCGCAATGGTATTGTCATGATAACTATAGCATGAGCATATCGGTTACACTGTAATTATCAGGCCTATGTTTATCCTATTAGGATACGTGCGTACTTATTATTTTGTACTATATACATAGAAAGAAAGAAAATAAAAAAATACATATATTATATCTTAAGTATACTGAGGTCGGAAAAAAAGATTTCTGTTTTTATGGAATTATCATTCCAACAACTCCAGAAAGAAAGAATGATGGTTGTACTCTCAAACTATTCTAACAATTTCCTTACCTGAACAATGTAAAAATATCTTTCTTGAACTGATTATTTTGTTACCGTTCAGATATTTTGTATATCTTAGTTTCATTCATATGCTGAAACATTTTTATCGTGGGATCAATACACATATAAGGGCAGTGGTATAATATATCGTTTGTTGTAATATAATAATATTTAGACGTTAACGAAATAGAATTTAGTTATCTTTGTTGTGATATCCATCTCCGACCTCAACTGTAGCTTATATGTAGTTACTGTCATCTTAATTCTTCTTCCTATTTCTTAACAGTTCTTCTCTTTTGACGATGTATAAAATGTACATTACGTATATATCTGTAAGCGATCTTTTGTTAACTAAACGAATTAAATATCTGCCGCTTGCGAGAATATGCTACCGTAGCGCATCTGTTGAGTATTTGTAGGAACCCCATGTACAGATCATTTAACGCCGGTTTGAGTGCAAAACATTGTAATAATGTTTTACATTACAATCATAATAAAATCCTATAAAATCATCATAAATTCTTACTTTTCAACTGATTGTAGTAATTGTTCCGACATTCTGTGTACTCTGTGGGGGTTGTAACAATTTCTTTCTTATCATATTTTATCATTTTTTTATTTTTTTATTATGAGACCGTTCAAACGAAAACAAGGAAGAAACCCGAATATCGAGTTATTACGAAACAAATGTCTGAAAAAGTAAACACCATTACTGTTTTTATTACCTCCAACCAAAAAAAAGTGAATTATTCGGTATTGCGAAGGAACACTTTAGATTGAAGGAAATCACCTTACCAAAATTCACGCTCCAACCCATTACTTTGCACTTATGTATAATTATCAACATATGAAATCACGTTCGCATTAAGATACAACTCTTTTATTAGCTCGTTGCACTCCTTAAAGCTCGAAATGTTCGGTAAGGTCCTGTTCGTTTTAGGAAGAACATTATCGGGCCAATCGAGACTGACAGCGGCGTCCTTCTTACGTCCTTGCTCCACATAATTGAATAGCATTTTATTTAGCACAGTTCCCTGCATTCTGGATAGCCGCCATTTACCTCAATTACGCAATTCACCGTACACAACCGACCACGCAGCTACCTGGCTTGGATATATACTCCTCGGTGGTGTCGAGACGCTTCGACGATGCTCAATTGTAGTGGGAGAAATTTGATGACACGTGTTTTCACTACCATCACTGTCATTGCAATTAGACTCTGACATAATTTTGAACGCTGCAAAAGATGATACCTACTCGAAGGACTCATTCGGCAGGTCGGGATTATGCACGGTCAACATTATCTCCACACAATCAATTTTCATCGCTCTTTGGAAATTATTTCTCGATTACGTATCTGTACAGGTTTCATTTCTTTATGAATTTTCAGTTTATTTCTAAAAATTTAACTTCAGTTTAATAACGTGTTTACTATCGTGATTTTTTGCACTGAATACTCAACCTGAATCAAACTGATCAAATGCATCACAATCCTTTTCGCGTAGATTCTGTTAAGGTTAAGGGTTCATCGATACGTTCATCCATCTACAAAGATTTTATCTTTTTTCGCAGATAATTTGCCTATTTTTCACATAGTAAAAGAAATAAATATATGAGCTGTCATACCGATGTACATCATGTGATGATCTTAACAGATGCCGATTCCTATATAAAGTGAGTCCTGCCAAATATGTTATCAATTTCAATATTGTTGAAAATATTCTTCTTTATTAATCTTCATTCTACTCACACATTAGAAAAAAAAACTTCAGAAAAGAAAAATACGTTTTTCTCCAAACCTACCATATTCTCATTAACTTATGAAATTTAATATTGATAATAAATATGAAAACCCAGGACAGTATTTCGTAAATAATTCTACTGGGTATTTTACTAAATAATTAAACCGAAAAGACAAAGTCATTCGTTGAAATCGATTTATATACAACATACTTCCTTACAAGGCAATAAGAACAAAATTTGAACCAGTAAAAACAGTTTCCTTTTAAAAACATTATTTTTACACACTTAATTGTTGTTTAATGGTAATGATTTTTGTCTTGAGTAATATAATTAAAAATAAAAACGAAATTCTGAAAAGTGTAAAATATTTTTCCCACCTTAAACCTATCGAATTCAAATTTAATAAATATGGGAAATCGATTCACAAAATAAATTCCTTCCTGCACGGCTATAGTAATATTACAGAGCAAAAATGGAGGGCTATTCGCAAGGTCAAAGTCAATAGAAACTTGATTATCCTGTATTACAATTTATTATTATTCGATTTTATCAAGAGTTCAATCTACTATTTCATATACTAAAAACAATATGTGTAATTTCATATAAATATTTAATTGAATATATACATACTTCAGGTAAGGAAATATTGACTTAAAGTAAAAAAAGTTCAAATTTACTAGAAAGAAGGAACATAAAAATAAAATATTAGAAAATGAAAAAGAAAACAGTAGGTGACTAGCAAGTGGCTTAAAATAACTTATTGTAGAAGTAAATAAACATGTTTTAATTTAACTAAGAAATTATTAGACTGTATCAATTGGTCGTTCCTATATGATTTATTAAAATTTCAAGCAATCAGGTTAGGAAAGTTCTACATAAGAGTGAAACAAACCCTTTGTTATTTGATGATTTTTGTACACAGTTAATTTGGAAGATAACATAATTTTGTTAAAAAATATAGCAAATATAGAATAATATACAAATATACAATATATGAGAGTTTTAAGATAATGAAACGTATAATTACTTAACAAAAAAGATTAGTGAATTGACGGAAAGACATAAAAGAGACCTGACCTATCCTAGTCAATCCTAAGACAATTTTTCTAAGAATTAAGATTTAAATTTTGTACGAAAGGATTTCAACCTGGCCGAGTTACAATATTCAAAAGTAAACAAAGATAGTATGAAATCTGAAAATATCACCTAGACATTTTACTTTAAATTTAGCTAGATATAAAAACAGTAATATCGTCAAGATAATTTCTTGCATAATCCACAGAAAATATACTTGTTATAACTAATTCGTGACGATAAGTGTCATTACGTATTAAATTGACATTTATTTACCAACTATCGCGAAAAGCTATTCTGCGATAATAGCAGTCTCGGCTATAGCAATATTGGAGTAGTAACTAGATTGCAGGTCTTCCTTTCGAGCAATTCAAATAGTGACATTTTCTACAAATTCCAACAATGAAATTAAGTCATGAACGAATTGGTGAAAGCATTCTACTATTTACACAAAACAGAATCGATACGCATCATTAAGCTAATTCTTTAATCACGCCACTAATATACTTCCCCTCTCACATTCTACAAATAGAGATTTTTAGAACAACACATGACGTAATTTGAAATGGATATGTATTACCTAAAAGCCATTCTAGTCATATGAGACGGTAATCGATATTTTTCAGCCAATACTCAGCCGTCATCGGAGTCGATCAGTTTTCAAATGATTTCTACGAAGACGAATAAATATCAAACGCAAACCCATATGTAGCAGAACTAGCGATTTATGATAATTGGACATTAGGCGAGCTTTATCACAATTATCGTGCTGAGTGTGAGGAGATCTGAGAAATATTCATCTTGAAGAATGCAACGCATCGGAGAATTATATAAAGATGCCTCACGTAATTATACGTTAAAGTGTCATATGCGTCTTTGTTACAGCTTGCAAACCATGCAAAGTTTCATGCGAGTCAGGGTCAGTCACCGTTTCCTGTTCTCACGCGCAAAAGAAAGAGATAGACTGTTAGATACATAGATAGATAGATAACCAAGAAGTGAAACAGAGACATAAAAAAAGAGATATGTATGTACAGGTAAAGAGTGGGAGGAGAAGAGACAGGAGGTGGGGAAGTAAGCGAGATCAGGTAAGTAAAGCAGCAGATGAGGATTCCTGTGAGGAAATAGCAGAAGTAGACAATCGTGAAAATTGTTACACCGGTCAAGAAAGTAGCATCAGATAAGACTTACAAAGTCAATAAGCCCTTTTTCGATCGGCCCCAACGCTTTCCCTAATTGAGGGTAGGTCCCTGAGTCTTTGTCAACCGAAAGTTCTAAGCCGGAGTGAGGTGACAGACTACCGTCGACCTAAGCTGGTAAAGTGGGCCACTTGATTAAACGTCATGACGGTAAACAAAACTTCCATACAGCTGCCGGAAAATAGTGTCGACACTGGCAGCACGACAGCACCTACAAAAACATCACTTAAAAGATTGCTGTTTATTTAAAGAGAGCTACAATGTTTCAGTAATATAAGTAATTTCTGTGATTATATGTCATTATTGAAGCAGGATAATAGCAATGTTTACTATAATCATTTTTGTAAATGCAAACATTTCCAATATGGAAGGAATTTATTTTGTTTATAGCTAAATGTTAAGAAAATGATGGCACCATGCTACATTAATTCTTTTTAAATAATATCTGTTGCATGTAACTAAAACTATCCATTCAGGATCAATAACGTTTAAATGACTTTATGTGAAATGAAAATAAGAGCGATGGCAAAAGTTGTTCAGGTTGATCGTAGATATGAGCTAGATAGAGATATTTCGTGAACGAAATATGTGCTGATAGATAAATAGACCGATGATGAATATTAGATGGGAGAGAAAGAGAGAATCGACCTGGTTCGATCGAAAGAGTAGAAAATTGGATAGTCGAGTGTTAAAATTTCCGCGAGCTTGTCGTATATAGAGAGAAACGATTCGAGATACCCCCGGCGGTGCGTGTCGGCGTGTGTAACGACGTTCGTAATCCAAGTTTATGGAGAGAGGCAAAGAACATCTCTGAGAGGAAGCGAGGTACTTGCGGGTAAGGCCAAGTTCTGGTACGCCTAGCGGACACCATAATGGTCCTGGGCGGGCCAATGGCGGCCGAGAACGAGCGAGGTATCTCGCGGCGATCGTTACTTGCAGCCAATGGGGAGGAGGCGAGGAACAGTAATGGGCGGACCCAACCGAAGCGGCGCAGGTGGCAGATTTCCGAAGCTCGACTACGAACTCGGGGAGAGGCTCGTGCTTCATTATGTATCATTATACCGGTCCGCGCCGCGCGGTGTGCAGTGCAGTTACTGACAAAGGCACGCGTGTGTGGTATCTTTTACCTCCTTCGTATCGGCAGACCGTTTGTGCTAACCAGCGATTTACTCGCGGGGTGACAGGACGTGCGTGTGAAACCGCCACCGATCGGAAATCAAAACGATTAAATCAATCGGTCACCTTACGCATTACTTTTCGCGAAATTCATCCGCACACGTAACGCGTACCATTCATCGAATGAACGAACCACCAGAATAAAAAGTGATTTTCAAAATATTTTACCATGGATTATTCGTGATGATTGCTAATAGTTCATCGTGTGATCGCAACGTGTTTCAAAACCTGCATAAACGCAACAAGATCTCAACGGAAATCATTTGAGTTTTTATAAAAGAGCCATGACTCACTGTGATGATTTATATAAATAGTTGTATTTTAAAACCTCTGCTAGTCTATACGATATTTGCTCGCTAATTTTCTGTATTCGCTTATCTCATTCGCCGGCCATGATATGGCGCAAGTGTTTGCAGTGGTATTTAAAAGGTCCGTGCAGAAGAGTTGATCAATTATGACAATCTGGCGATCTGTCAAAATTCGATTTATAAATAGCTGACGCAGAATTGGACAACTGTCAGTTTACCATCGAACGGAACGCGCGAGTTTTCAGTATTTCACCTCATGTATCTATCGATAGATCTCCGTGACTCTTCTGGAATATTTGTTACTGCACGAGTCCGTCGCGTGTGAATAAGTGGATGTGTTCAGTGATAGCAGCCTAACGAGTAACCGAATTTTATTCTTCACGTAGCGGGGCTACGGACGACATAAGCTAATAGTGTTAAGCGAAATTACAGAAATCAGTTCAGGAACTAACGTTATATTTCGGAAGTGTTGTCCGGTGTTTTCGAAACGAGTAAGTTTCATTTGTTTATCGGCGGTGCAACTGCGATACAAAATATAAATTTGGAGATTCGATGGACAGTCGCTCGTTGCTGTATATTCGATGCAATTAATTATTGTAAAACAAATCGAGTAAGTAAAAACTGGCCTCGTGATTCGTGCTCCAGGACGTGCCCTGCGCCCCGTCGTCTTCTCCAACGGGGTGAAGGATCCTCAGTGCGACCTTGTCGCATTTAAGGTGGAGAGTCCGGGCAGCACGACGACGCTCAATTTCACAGATTTGGGGAGCCCATTCGGGGCGGGCGACCCCTGTCCGTCTAGTACCCCGACCCCGAATAGTATGTCGGGTGGTGGGCCGTCGGCTGGTGGAGGTGGTGGCACGAACGCAAGCGGAGGAGGCAGCGGTGGAGGTTCGGATATGGAGCAACATCTTCATCATACGTTAGGGTCGGTGACACCCGGACCACCTGGTGGAAATGGCGGTGATAGTGCATCCAGTACACCCGTGTCGCAAAGCGGAAAATCCGCTTTCATCGAACTTCAGCACAATAACCTTTACAATCCCGCTAGCCTCCGCGGCGGTTATCCAGGCGGACACAATGTGCCCAGCGCTCATCAGTTTTCGCATCAAGTTAGTTCTCTCGGTCATCAAGGATCGGGTCCTGGTAGTGGCAATCAACAGCACGCGTCTGAAGGCTTTCCCAGCCCCAGGTCCGCGCTGGCCGGATATCCGTTCGCACCCATGCATCAGCACAATGCCTATGGATATCACCTGGGATCGTATGCACCCCAATGCCCCTCGCCGCCCAAGGACGGTGAGTACCCCAACTGTAGGTATTCGAAACTTTTTTCTATATTATTAGAAATAGTTTATTATGTAAGACGGTTGAGCCAGCCATGCTTGAACATATTTAATCTTCTACGGTTCACGCCTTGCGAAACGAGAACCAAACTGCTACTTCTCGCATGCTATATCGTAGTCAAACTGAGCTTTCGAACATTGTTGGAACCAACAACGTTGGAACTTTATTTATGACGTGATACTAAAATTGATTAAATATCCATCCAAATTCCACTTTCAATATAAATTGATTACTGGAATACATAGTGGCCTGAAAGTTTTGCACCAGGCAAATAATAAATATGTTCAGTATACTGAGTAGTTCAGTATCCGAAAGAATATATGTGTAAAGATCAAGTACACAAAAAAGAAATAGTTTGGACTCCATACAAACTTTAAGTTCGCGTAGAGTCGATTGCCTTTGCAATGTTGCTCAAGTAATATCAAACAGATGTCAGTGTTCAATCGCAAGGGCCGGCAATATGAGTTTCAGTTAGCCTGGTGAAGTAATTTATTTAAACGCTTCAATAAAATATCTTTGAGTCTATCCAGATCTTTCCAGGCAAATTCTATATTGTACGCGTTTAGAATCCGCACAGCCTGGATTTCTGCTTACCACTGTGTTGTATTCACTCCAAACATTATACAGCCTGGACATTTTAGTAGAAGCCCAGCTTCAGTTTGCTTGCAGTCCGAACTATTTTTTTATATATAGAACAGCAACAGAAATATTCACACTTTCAATATCCAATTGCTGAATCTTATGATTCCGATGAGATGGTTAGGATTGTTTAGCTGCTCCCCCTAATCGAAACGGAGTTATTTACTTCATCATAAACACGCATGAAAATTGAACACTTCACGAGTATTTTCTTGCTTGTTTATAAACATGTTCTTGCGTGCTAATAAATATGTTACAACTGGCGATAAATTGTTAATTCTTTATGAGCAGTTGAAAAAAGTATACGAAAATACTCTTGCAAATGAAATAATCAGTCAATAACACTAAATTATGTATGAAGGGATGGAAAAAACGAGAATATAACAGGCGAGATCAAACGAATAGTGAAGTGTTCCTCGCAAGGTACACACTCGTCCACAAAGAAAATGGCGCATTTTCATATTCGTAGGTTGACATCAAAGCATACCGCGAACCGACTCGGAGATGGCGGTATAAAAGCAAGGGTGAAAATTTGAGAGCCCTTAGAAACATAACTGAATATGTATTCCCGCTTATAACTTTACACGGTAAAGTAGGCATTCAGTTTCACTTCATACGCGTGATAATGTTTCGCAAATGTACTTGAGCCGTACGAATGAGTTTTCCGTACCTCCGTTTAATTTTACCCCTAACAGTTCAGATTCTTTACCGAAGAGAATTATTATTTAGAAACTACGATTATCGATAGGAATATTCCTTGTATTGTATATTCTGGTTGTGAAACTATCGATTTCTTAGGGTTTAGGTTGTCAGAAGATGTTTATTTGATAATCATAACTTCCCTTTCTATTCGAAACGCGTATAATGAAATCTATTTAAAGTTTGGTCTTGGTAGAGATTATAGTATGCTATTGCAGTTTCTTCTGCATGCCGTTCGCTGAAGAAAGTTACTGATGTCGCAATTTTCTACCCTCTTTGCGATCGACAACCCTTTGAAAGAGCGATTTTAATTTTTTGATTGGCAGTAGTTTCATTAACCAATTTTTCTTCCTCGCTTGAAATCGCTTGTTGCAAAGTTTTCAAGAACTTTTTATCCAACCCTTGCAGTTTCTGAATATAACTGCGACAGATCTTCTTGGCCTTGCAGATATTATTTTTCTACAAAGCAATAAGGTTTACTGAGCGCCAGTATTAGTCTTGCATATCCATGAGACACATGCAATTATTCTTTTAGAACTGAACGTAAGCATTGATGTAGACAATAAGCAATTACAGTTTTGCAAAACACGACCGCGGTTCAACTATTGACAGTAATTTTCATGATACCACGAGCTCTTCTTTAAACTTTCTTTGTAAATATACCTTGCCGGTTATTGATTCACAGTAATCCGTAAACCAAACTATTACGTAAACTCAAATCTTATAAAAATAGAGAATTCGAGTTCGTTCGCCTTTTGTGTACTTACCGCTTCTCCAATCAAGCCAATGATATAGCTTTAAATTATACGACTATTAATGTGTCTCCGTCGCGAACAAGAACGTGTCGTTCGTCGTAGATATGTGTACCTTCATATTAATTTCATTTTTCTGTCTAATAATTATTTCGTAAATTGTCTCTTAATGCCAGCAATATTATTCACCATTTAATTCTGTTACTATCAAGATGTTACACTTGACGAGTTAAATATACGAGTATTTGAGCATAACAAATTTCGTGCGCTTAATTGTTTTCATATCATGTAATACATTGTTCCATGTTTAATCACGCCTGATGTAATGTGCATCCCGTTTTAGTAGTTTCGTAAATATCCCGTTAATTTTTAACACATTCTTTAGAGATGTATCGCACTAAATACGCGGGTTGAATGCTCTTGTGGAATAAAAGTAATGAGAAAATTTAAAATACAAGATTGATTATGCGATTACATAATTACTAAATGCAATTTATTATCTTTACTTAAAATGCATAAGTCAAAGCTTTTTCGATGCCTTTGAGTATATTAAAATTTCACTAATTGATATATTGAGTGTGATACTTGTTCATCTAGTGTTAAATAAAACTTACAATTTTGTAAAAGTTTATACCAATGAATGTTTTATCATCGATGACATTTTATAATCCAATTTTTTACAACTCAAAAATTAAGAATGGTAAAACCTCTTAATCATTTCAAAGCATACACCCGAATTTCCCTATCGCCGATTATTGTTTAAATCTTTGCAACTTAATAACAATTCATAAAACGAATTTGTTATTGGGAATATATATATATAAATGTTACAATGTAACGGCTACATTGCCAAAGTATTCAGAGCTCAGAATAAGCCAAGAAACTGTATCCTCGAATTAATTGTAGTAATAAATTCGACTTGTAACATTTTAATTAGTACCATTCAGTTGTATGGCTTGTTAATGGATATTACTTCCTATTAGAAAGAGTTGAATGATTGAAAAATCAAAGAGTCGCAATGACATCACTGATGTCAAGATCTCAGCAATTTCAGTAATTAAATAATAAATGTATCGTCATAATCTCGATCTGTTTAATTGCCGTCCAACACGTTATTGTTTTCTACGTGCCCCACGCGCAGGTCATATGCGTGTTCGTTCTTTGTAATTTTGTTGATAATTAAATTTACTGTTACAATTCTGTAAATATTTAGAAATTAAAATTTTTAGTAATTATATTGGGGTTGGATATTATCAACATTGTTGTACTGTATCGAATACTACATTATTTGTATACTTCTTACAATTCCATTAAGCAAAATGCTTGTAATTTATCTGTCAATTTTTAAAGTGGTATACGTCAAAAAAAGTAACAGCATATATATATTTGGTAAAAATAACAACAATGAAGGGAGGGAAAAATTTTATATTATTATGAAGAAAAGTTACCTTAAAATTAAAATTAGCTTCATATGAAAGCTCTACTGTTGCGAATATAATTTTAGACATTCATATTATAAGATTCTCTATAATAAATACCCATACATGAGATTCGTGATAATTGACTTAGAGACGTCTGTGTTGCCCTTATATACTTTGTTGTTGTAGAGAAAGTTTCAAATTACCATGCCATCTGCTACTAATTGTAAAGAACTATAACCATCCAACAGTGGAAAACAGTATTTGCTGCGTCGCTTATTGCAAATGAATGCCATTAAACTATCAAGAAGTACGAAATGTTACACATTTATTTTCTGCAAGCAGTAACGCTGTCATATTTATGAAGAATATCTGGGAATAGAACTGTTGAACTTGGTCTGCGGAACGAGAATATACGAAACGTGCCTATGTCGTATAACTCCGAAGATTTTAATTTTTCAAATAAAAATCATTAAAAGATGATCAGAAATTTGTTTATGTTAATTTTTTTTTCATAAATCATCTGTGAAATTCGTTATTATTAATAATTATATCATAGAATTTTCCTTCAAACTCAAGCGTCGAAAAAAAATACATAATATATCTGATGCAGAAATCAAACTAATCATCAGATATTCTTGAGTTAGTAGACTACTGCTAAACTCAAAGTTTGTATTAACAATTGAGTTATAGGCAACGTTTCTCACATGTTTTTTCTGTATAATAAAATGTTTCCGCACGGGTTCGATTAACGTTGGGTGTGATAAACCTTTAAAATCGTGAACGTAACTTTTTGGGCATCTGGCTATTTTATTAAGTTAATTACACGATGACACCATGCCCAACATCAACGAAATAGGATTTCTACTGTGGGGTGTACGCAAAATGATGTTCAAATAAATCTACAATATGTTCAGATTAGAGTGGTTTAGTCAGAGCCGATTAAATGGTTAAGAATGCGACTTGGAACCTGTGGTTCGTAGGCACTCGGATGATTAAGAGACTCAAAAACTTGAAGAGATGGTACATACATCGGCTTGACACCTGGTGCAGATCCAGTAGATGCTCAAAGCTGTAGAAACACAATTTTTCCTAAGGAGTTGATCAAAAGATGTCTAGACATCGGATTGACACCTGCTTTCAACCTGCTTTTTGGTTTTAAGACGATGAACGCAAAATTTCTTCAAAGCGGATGCTCAAAACACCTGAGGAGTGACACTCAACACCTGGCGTCACATTAGATCATTACTGAATTCTTCATAAACAAATTCCGGCCTGACGTGTACAAAATATGCGAGATTCCGAACGGAAAATAACATCCTAAAAAATGGTCTTCTGAACACACTTAAAAAACGTTTAATCCTTACTTGTTAAAACATCCTGTCGATCAAAGTTTCTAATTAAATTCTGATCATTTCTGAGTGTACATCAGATCATATTTTGATGAAGAAAACTAAAAATTGTGAAGACTTGACGTAAACCATTGTATGTGATATAACTACATCCTTGTAGAATTTCTGCTTCACTTTTTTAAATATATAAAATTAACCAGTTATCTTGACTATGTAGCAGCTTCTGGATTCATTATAAGACCTTTCAATGTGCCCGTGAAATAAAAAATGACAGCATGCAATTTCTTTAATTGTTCATCTGCAAAGTAATTGCAATAATCATTCAGTCATCCAGTTTTTTCCTGTACGATGAATGCAGCTTAAAATTTACTATGTGTCATGTGTCATTTCAATTACGATCAACATTCTTACAGTTGATGCATGACACTTTGAGTACCTGTTTAACGGATTTCATTTTAATGGCATTCAACGGCACTGGTATAGCATTTGTCATAAGTCATTGTGTCTATAGGGAATTGTGCAGATTTATGACACGTAGTATACAAAAATATAAGTCAGATATTAATTTTCACGAGCTTATTATCGCATTGTCAATTTGTAAGGGGATGAAATGATGATTAATATTTTAATTGCTAAGATATATGTATAACGTAATATAAATCAATAAGCTGGTATCCATAAATTATACGTACCTTGATGAAAGGGTCAGGAGGTCAACGAAATTTCATTAACGAAATGAGGCACGATTGAGATAACGTCAGTACCTCTTTTTCGTTCCAAATTGTGCTTAAATTCATATTTTGTAAATTGGCAGAAACGATACTACTACTTCTCCTCAACGCGCAGGCTGTTACCTACGGTGCTGCGTCCGCCATGTTGTCGCGTTGAATGTCGCTGACTTCATTTACACTAGATAAAATTCGAACAACTCGGTTTGATTCGACCGTTGCACATGAATGTGTTTTCATCGAAATTTTATCCTCCTTTTCTCCTCATGTTTTCGTAAAATCAGATGTATATGTCAATTTTTATAATATTATACAAATTATTTTAAAGTTTTTAAAAGCTTTTTAATAGTTTTTTTTTCGTTTATTTAAACAAAATATTTTTGAAACCTCAATGCAAGTTTCTGAGATCCAGGCACAAATAAATTAATAATCGGCAGAGAATTTCAGTTGAGAATTGCGGCATTAAATTATACTAAATATTGCCATTTTAAGGTGTTGTGAAGTTATGAATATCCGTTTACTAATTGTTTTTAACGATTAAGCACGAAATGGGCTATTTTGAACGTCAATATTGTACAATTTGCACACCGCTGAATTATCAAGTGTGACATTGTGTAGGCAACAAAATTGTTACTGTGCAATTATTCATGGTATGCCTTGATAATTATAATATTGTTTCTCAGTTTGATAATTTCTAACTTCGTCCAGACAATACAACTTATAGTGTTTTAATTTAAAAAGACAGGATTTTTTAATAATAAGTGATAACATGCAAAAAATGTTACTAAATGTAGATCTAAAATTCGGGTATTCTTTATGTACATGCACTTTTTTTTGTTTGGAAATTTAACGACACAGCTGTACAATATATTTTATGTTCGCCATCAGTTTTATAGTATAAGAAACATATTTTTTGTATTTTTCCTTTCATGTTATTGTAGGTGTTTTTAAAAGATAAAAAATATATATTCAATATAAATTTATTCGTAAAGCGAGTTATACTTATCTTATGTGATATACAGATTTTGAAGTACATTATGTTCTTAACACAATTAAAACAAAATCTCAACATATCTTAATTAGGACTAAATTGTAAAATTGTAAATTTAAATTTCTTTTATTAAGAAATCAAAGTGTTCTAAATCATATTATGACAAGAATTTATAGAAATGTTTATTATTTTATCCATTCGTTCTTGGAATCAATGATCTTAGAAAAATATTCTAGTGAATTCTAAACATTTATAAAAATATGTTCTTTACAAGCTTGTTGGATTTCTACGTATTAAGTATTTTAATTTTTAAATGTTTACTACTCAGCCGTATTCTTCACGATCTTCATCAGAATATTAACAAACTATTTAATAGTAACCTTGGTATGGTTAAATATTTGTTTGAAAGAATCCAGATTTTGTATGAATCCTTAATTATTCCATACAACATGTGCAAAATAATGCAAAATTCAACTTGAGAAATATTAGATGATTTAATTGATTTTTTCATTTTTAATTTCATATATTCTTATATATATGACGAATTTAATTTATTAGACAGGCGATATTGATGTGGCATAAAACATGACCCAAACACTCGAACAGATATTCAATAAAATCATGCTTCCATAAAACTTCACGGATGACTGAAAAGGTGATTCATTTACAGGAATTCAGCACAAAGCAGAGTCATTCGGCTCTTTATTTCGTTTTACGCTGTCATGTAAATTCTTTTAGCTGTTGCAATAGGTTATATAATTTTATGAAAATATTATAAGCACTGAAAATAACTAATAGGATATTATGATTTTTTCGGGTTTGATCAAATTGCATTTTAAGAATATAGACTGTTGTAATTGATTTTTGGAGTTGTTTTCATATTATCTGTAAAATTTTTATTTTCATAAGAAACAAACTATGATGCATTAAAACACTTTAAGTGCGGATAAATTTGATTTAGTTAGTGGTAACTGGCATTACCATTTCATTTTAACATTCACATTAATAACACGGATTATCCAAGTTTCGTCATTGATCTGGAATTTCTTTCATATTTTTTTATTTTTCCCCATAAGGCGGCTTGCCACCATAAGTTTGACTTATAAAAAAAAAGCGGCAAAACATGATGTCGACTGTCAGCATTGGCTATTTTCCGATGCCAGTTTTAGCCCTTGACTGGTCATCAGCAATGACTCGATGTCAGCTGTCAGCGTTGGTCACTATACCCTGGACGCGGTAACAGATGCTGGCTCGACATCAGCTGTCGCTATTGGCGCGATGTCAGCTGTCAGAACTGTCTGCCAACTTGGGCCTATCAACATCAATGCATTGCAAAGTTCAACAAGCAAATATTGGAAACCAGGAATTATATCAGCAATGAAAAGTCAACCGTGCATCGAGATGATCGAAAGTTAGTTTCCCAGTATCGGAAATGTTTATCTGGACCATATATTTGTCCCGGGAAATCTTTACATACTGTTTAACTAATTTTTTAAGTTTATTCCTGTGAGGGATAGCGATGTATTAATGCCCGTACATTTTTCTTCGCAATGTATTGAGGGGTCGAGTTGATTAACAGTGGCATCGTTATGTTTATATGATACTAACAAGCGCCTCATCTCCATTAGCTTAATCGTTTACTTTTCTCTTTCTACTAGTTACAAACTTCAACCAATTTGTTGTGTCCATTTAATTTCTGAACAAGACTTTTAATATTTTAACTATATTGATGATCAATTCTGTAGTTCTGATTTACTAAATTACAGAATTCTATATATGCTACGTGATATTGTCAACCTAACAGAACGTCCTGTATTTACTATTCAAATTTTTTACCAAACCAACAAAGCAACTAGTTGCTACTAGTCAAAAATTTTTATTTAACAAATTGAAATATATGTTGTGGTCAGTTTGGTCGCCTACCTGACCGAATTTGTTTTGCGTCGGATACACTAAACCCTAAAGAAAATCTAAGATCTTCGGATATGAGAAATCCCTTAACTATTTCGCATTAATACCTCGAGGAACCTTCAGACGTAAAAGTTCCCGTATTGTATGTGAAAATATTAGCTAGTAACGGTTGGAAAAGGCAATTTTCATGATAATATCATAAGGCTAAAGTCCGCAACTCCATCGAGAAGGTTGTGTCAGCCGATACAATGTTCACTTGGACAGCGGTACTTTAACCTTGCTCCACGAAAATAAAAATAATTTATTTTTCCCCCGCTTCGTACGTACTTAATAGTTTGAAAGGTATTAAATAAACATCAAAACCCTTAAAAAATGCATTAAATTCAATCTCATCCCGTAATTATGAAAACACTACTTATAATACATATGTTACAATTCCATCATCTCTTAATCTAAATTCATTTGCGCTCGTCTTTGAATTTCTTGTTTTTTCCCACCGTGTCTGTATATCTCCGTCCCTATCATGAGTTCGCACATATTCCCATTTATCATCCATTCGCAATGCCTTCTCGCACATAATACTTTTACATGTATCGAGTTTATCCAAACTTTCTTTTTTCCAATCACTAGTATCATTCTCATATCCATTCTCCTCACTCGCCAGCAGCCTCTCACCAAATCCCCATATCTTATCTTCATTAACGCAGTGTATCAATCTTCACCAGTCCTTTCAAAATGAGCTACTCAATTACTTCTTGGTCGGATTAAAAATCGACTGTAAATAAAAGTATAATTGATAGAAACTTAATAATCGATGAATTTT
This sequence comes from Trichopria drosophilae, assembly GCA_030407085.1. Taxonomy (NCBI): domain Eukaryota; kingdom Metazoa; phylum Arthropoda; class Insecta; order Hymenoptera; family Diapriidae; genus Trichopria; species Trichopria drosophilae. The sequence continues at coordinate 65,962,443 of CM059586.1, read as the reverse complement.
CCTCCAAGTAAAATTGAACTATAATTTGTTTTCATGCTGTCTAAGGCTGCAACTTGCCGAAAATGTGACTACTATACGGATTCATTATTGACTTTTAGTTACGGTCTTGATTTTTGTCAGTACACCTTCGTTGCAGAGATAATGCCGTGGCAAAAACCGCACGTTGTTAGGGATATCTATTAAATCTCGTTGAGAGCGTTCGAGCATGACATTGATATACTTTCCACAAATACGCTACGGATCGGAAAAATGGCTCACTTTATTTCATGGTGTAACACTAGCTAGTCATTTGAAAAGGGAAAGTTGAATTTCGGTAGTGAATAACGAAAGCGATATTAATCGTTTGACAGAAACGTGTAAATAATTGAAAAAATATATATTGTTACATTAATTTAAAAATTATAAGTTCCATTGGATACTTTTGTTTTTCTTTGTATTACACATTTTTTTTGCCAACGTACTTTTTGTAAATGTAATACCTAAGTAGACTGTTAAAATAGCACTCGGGGCCGTGATAAAATAAATAGATACCTTAACTAATAAAGTGGCTATATCATCATTTGCCGGCGAGTCGGTAAAGCACACTGCTAATTTTTTTTCAGTGCGGTGCAGGATAGGTCTTTACCATATTCTCAAACAGTACAGACTTCAAGACTGGTCGAGATAACCCCAGGCAGCGAATCCTATAGAAACTCTCTTATATATAAAGGTTCTCATGGTAGCCCTAAAGAGTATAAACGGGGTGTTTCGGGTGATGTCAGGTGTACTCGATCACTCTCACATTAGCCTATCGTAACTCTGTTTCACAGAGCTTGGGAAAATAAAAATAATAATGTTCATTTGACACTGTTTAATGATAGGATAGAATTAGCATAATTATATATCATTCTTCAGTTGCATCAATTCCACCTCAGGTATATGCGCCAATTGAACATTTAAATTTTTGTTAATTCTAAATATATATACATTGCGAATGCGACAAAGTCTACCACAAACTTACCAACCAGTAGTCAGGCGCATAAATAATTTTTTTTTTATATAAATAAGCAATTTGGCACGTAATTTATATTGCACCTTCACTCAAATGATCCTCGCGCCTCAGGCATCATTACAGTGAATAATAGAATGTTGAGAAAAGTTTCAAAATTGCTGCGTCATTAAATGGCCGACTTTAGTATTAAGTGGCCAACTATATCCTCATTCATTCTACGTTCAATGGCGGGCTTTTCTCACTGTACGGAGTGTCCCTTCGTGAGCCGACCCCAACCCTCGAAAGTTTATTTTAGCGCCTAATATTCGAGTATTATCGGCTGACCGACGTATGTCTAGAACATTTTTTTTTCACGCAGGATATTTTACTTTGTTCTAATCGTTAGTAAACCCCTTGTAGCTGAAAAACGCTTTTTGTTTTTTTTCCTGACCTGTTAAAAGAAGACATTAAAAGAGAGAAAGATAGTGTGAGTATTTGGTTGCTGTTCGTAACTTGGAATAATATCAAATTAATCGTATTTTCTATTTGTAGGATGACTTATTTGTTAAGTACCGTTGTTGATCTTGGGTTCAACGAAGTCCATTCAGAAATCATGACATTAATGTTACATTAATTAATATAAAATTAAAACATTTTCAAAAATCAATGACAGATTTGAAATATTATTTAAACACTTGAAAAACTCTGTTTATAATAAATAACCTATAAAGTAACGTTTTCTGAAAGTTATTCTTTTTTGAGTGATTATAAATGCTTAAACTTTAAACTTAAGCTGTCCCCATTTCATTCTCACTCTTGTATATGAAATTTTGTATCTTTAAAAATAAAAACCTAATAACAGTTACCACGTAAAGTAATGAATGATAATAACATACACAATTCCCTGATAGAAAACCAAGATGTATTATCTGGTCTGTATGCAAGAAATTGGATACAAAGGCTGGACAGGTTGTCCATCAGGGTTGAATTAAGTTTTTTTCAGATTTCTCAATGGCATACTAAACCCAAATTCAATAAACAAAGTTAACAATTTTTTACAAATATAAAAAATTAGTTTTTCGTCGGGGATTATTTCTACTTAAATATCTTTCGCTGGTTTAAGAGGATTCTGAAAGTTGATTTTAGGTTGGTACATGTTCGCAGACCTCTCGCCGTTGGGCGATAAAGGAGGCAGTCTCGTCGATGAATTGGGTGGTGGCGGTGGTGGATCCCTCAGGAATGGAAAAGGAAAGAAGATGAGGAAACCCAGGACTATTTACAGTAGTTTGCAACTTCAGCAGCTGAACAGGCGGTTCCAAAGAACACAATACCTCGCGTTGCCGGAAAGAGCCGAACTTGCTGCGAGTTTAGGCCTCACACAAACACAGGTCAGTAATTTGTAATTAGATAGAATCTACCACGCTTCTAATCACGTAGTAAAACTCCTCTTTTCGTGGTTGGATACCAATAAAGATATTTTCAATGAATCAGTCATATAAATGTGAAATTTTCACATTATTGAGTGCAGTGCCATTTTTTACAAGTAGAGTAACACAGAGAGTACGGCCATTTTGAGTTATTGGTAAACAGTCGTGGTCACAATGGGAAGGGGAGAATTGTTAAGTTAATGTTTCGGAGGCTCACCGGTTGATGGCGTACATATATTACGTTGAACACGTGCGTAATATCATTCTCCCAAGTGCTCAAACTTGATCAATTCCGTGTTCAAGAATGAGACAGGTCATTGTAGAAATAGGAATGGTCTACAGACCATATTATTTGTACATCACTGTTTTTTTTTCATCATAATATACAATTGCAATATACGAGAGAGCTTTTACTTACTGCAAATTTCATTATAAGAATGTTATAGTTTTAACAAGAAATATTCGTCAGCTATATGGGAATATTAAAACTCTATTTTAAAAAAATTATCAGCAATTTCGATTTATAATGAACATTGCTTAATATTTCGTAATTTTCAGTGCCACGGTAATTAAATCTATTAGAAATAATCAAATATTTGTTTGTACGTAGAGAGAAATAAAATAGTTAATGGAGCCATTTTATAATAGTTAAACGCTTTATTACAAAAAGTAGATAAATTATCTATTTCCATAGGAAATAGAACGAAAATTGTTCCATTTACTATTTCCCTGTACTTAAATAATTTGTACATAACCTAAAAAATCAAATATATCCCTTCATGTTGTTAATTCTACTACTTACATATGTTAAAATCGTTTCTACTATTTCTTCATGGTTCCATTAATCATTTTCTGTCTGTGTAGTGGTAGTATGTTTTTCAATCGCACTTTACGATAAGTAACGTTTTAAAAACATTTTTTATCAGTTTTGGAAGATTATTTAATCAGTGTATGAGTTTTCTGATAAATGAGAAATATATTTTATAGTTTAGTAAAATGTATAATAATCCCATAGGATTATAGCATATATACATGCTTAAGTGACTCACGGCAGAAAATTAATTCAACATTTTGTCTAACGACTGTATGAATATCCATGAGCTCCATTGTAAGAATCATCATGGAAAAAGAAATTCTGCGAATGCAAACAATTTTATGGTTCACGAAAAAGATATCACATATTATGACTAGTTAATACGGATATAATTCATGCAAAGTACTGAAATGATAAATTTTATTTATAAATATTATAATGTAGTCATTTCTACTCGGGGTTATTGTTAGATTAATCTCGAAATGAATATATTATGTTCTTAAGCGTATTTTTCATAATAAACAGAACATGAACCGAATAATGGAAAATCATTGTGGTTTTTGGTAAGATTGAGATATGATTCTATCGTGTGTAAATCATCATAAAACGGAAACTCCGTCCTGTAACTTTTTGGCGATATTTTTCTTAGCTTTCCTATGATATTCCACATTATTCGATAGATAACAGGATATATGAAAGAATTGTTTCTTATTGTGGTGTAATTCTGTAAAAATACAAAACGTAGGAAATTAAAACTTTGAATTTATTTTATTTTATGAAACGCATTGCAAATAATTTGAAAAATCATTGCATACATTGTTTCTTGAAAATGTGGAAAATTATGATGAAAGGTGATGCGAATGCTTTCATCCGTTCGAAATATTTCACATTCTAGCGCTTTTTTCGTCGCAATTGGACCTAAAAAAACAGATATCACTGTTAAAATTTATTTTTATATTCCATATAACATGCAAACTAAAGAATTATATACAGACATGTTATACAGGGTGATCCAAAAGTCCCGGAACAGCAAAATATCTCAGCGGGAGTGCATTTTCGAGGAAAATGTTTCAGACAAAAGTTTCAGGATTTTTCCCTGGCTATTTAATGGCGATATTGAATTTGACCTTGAACATGACCTTGAAGGTTATTTCAAGGTCAAGTTAATTTTTTTAAATGGGAACCCCTATTTTTTTTCATGGATTCTGAAAGAGCGGGAAATTCTACGTCCGAGTATGATATGATCGATTTTTCCGGCAAGGTCATTTCAAGGTGAAACTTAAAACTCCCGTGACGGCGAAATATCTCAGAGGGTGTGCATTTCTTTGGAAATTGTTTCAGACAAAAGTTTAAGGATTTTTCCTGGGATATTTAATGGTAGCACAGAATTTGACCTTGAAGGTTATTTTAAGGTCAAGTTTGTTTTTTTTTTTATGGAAATGTTATTTTTTTTCACGGATTCGGAGAGAGCACAAAATTTTACGTCCAAATATGCTATGGCCGTTTTTTTTGGCAATGTCATTTCAAGGCCAAACTTAAAACTCCCGGAACAGCGAATTAACTCAGCAAGAGGCACCATTGAATTTAACCTTGAAAATTACCTTGAGGCTTATTCTAAGCTCAAGACTATTTTTTTTTAATTGGAACCCCGTTTCATTTTCGTAATGTTTCCAGAGTTTCCAAAGTTGCAATGCATTATCATTGTTCCGGATAAATATATACATTTTTTTTTACATCCGATACGTTTATAAATACCGTATGTATGGGTAACATTTTTACATTGTTTCCAATGCTACCGCCGGCTTTAGCATTACCCAAGATGTACCGCGTGGAGGTAGCACGGTCGGGTTTACACCTCTTCGGGGTGCTTTGTTCAGGTGGTTCCCCACGCCCGTCACCCTGTGCGTGTGCGTGTGCGTGTGCGTGTGTGTGGGTGTCCCCAGACAGTTAAGGCAAGATGGGTATACTAAGATTTTGATGAAATTATGTATCTTACTAAAGCTTATGCTCAAAGTGATTGCCATGAACTTCTTGGCAATATCCCCAGCGATTATAAAAAGTCGATACGTTGTTTTACTTCCTCAATATTCACCGGTTTCGTTCGATACACTCTATCTTTGAGATAACCCCATAGAAAATAGTCCAAGGGGCGTAAGATCCGGAGATCTTGGTGGCCATTCTATTACACCCCTTCGACCTATCCACCGTTCTGCGAATACATCACTCAAATAATTGCGAACATCTGTTGCATTAATGGGGTGTTGCACACCATCTTGCTGAAACCAAGTCTGATCGAAATCCTCGCCTACAATAACCTGAATAGCAGGGATGATGTCGTCCCTCAACATATCGTGGTATTTTTGACCAGTAAGGGTACCCTCGATGAAGAAGGGCCCAACTACCGCATTGTTTATAATACCTGCCCATACGTTTACTTTTTCAGGATATTGAGTAGAACGACTATCGACCATCCAATTAGGATTGGTTTCACTCCAATAAGACATGTTAATGTCTATTGATTGCCCCATTTAAGAAGAATGTAGCTTCATCAGAAAATACGATGCGATTCAAGAAACCGCATCAGCATCTATTCGATTCATCATTAATTCCGCAAACTGTAGGCGTCTATCTGGATCGTCTTCATTCAATTGTTGTACGAGTTCTAACTTTGTATGGGTGAAATTTTAAGTTTTTAGTTAAGATCCGTTGTACTGTACCGTAACATAAGTCGTGCTGCTGTTTAACTTTCCTGATGGAAGTATGAGGATCTTCCGTTATTGACAGCGCGACATTCAACTCATTTTCTTCAGTTGATGCTGTTACTGGACGACCTGCTCTTGGAGATCCTTCACAGTACCGTGAACTTCAAAACGATTTATTGTTCTGCTAACAGTAGATTTAGAAATCGGTTCTCGTCCCTCTCTAAAGATGCGTTAAATAAGGTTCGCACATTCTCTAAAGATCGCTGGTTATCACCCCAGCCTCTCATCATGAGAATGGTTATTCTTATCTCGTTCACTTAGCGCAGCCATTGCTCTTTGTACGAAATATACGTATGTATTTTGTTACTGAATGATGCTTAATACGTTTAGATAGGAAAGGCGTATAGATAGGAAATCCATGTATCTCACAAAACGATAAAGTTAAGACCAAAATGTAACCTTATAAGACTGTACACGTATGTATAAATTCAATGTGAATGTATGTTGTTTATTTACTTCGCTGGTGACTCGTGCTCTCTGTCGCTGTTCGCGCGCCCAAGTTCACTCTTGCACAAGTGTTGCGTAAGATGTATGTATACACTTTTTTTTTAAACAGTTTATTATTCTATTTACAAAGTTAGAGGACAAGCGAGGGACAGGAACTGATTCCTAAATCGACTTTTTGGCAGAACAATAAATTGTTTCGAAGTTTACGGCACTGTAAAGGATCTCCCTAGAGCAGATCGTCCAGTAAATAGCATCGACTGAACAAAATGAATTTAACCACTCTCAATACCGGAAGATCCTCATAACTTCGTTAAGAAAAATGAAACGGGGTTCCAATTAAAAAAAAAATAATCTTGACCTGAGAATAATCTTCAAGGTAATTTTCAAGGTCAAATTTTATGCTAGCATTAAATATCCCGGAAAAAAATCCTGAAACTTTTGTCTGAAACATTTTACCCGAAAATGACCTCTTGCTGAGTTAATTCGCTGTTCCGGGAGTTTTAAGTTTGGCCTTGAAATGACCTTGCCGAAAAAAACGGCCATAGTATATTCGGACGTAAAATTTTGTGCTCTTTCCGAATCCGTGAAAAAAAATAGCAGTTTCCATTAAAAAAAAAAACAAACTTGACCTTGAAATAACCTTGAAGGTTATGTTCAAGGTCAAATTCTGTGCTACCATTAAATAGCCCGGGAAAAATCCTTAAACTTTTGTCTGAAACAATTTCCAAAGAAATGCACACCCTCTGAGATATTTCGCCGTCACGGGAGTTTTAAGTTTCACCTTGAAATGACCTTGCCGAAAAAAACGGCCATAGCATATTCGGACGTAAAATTTTGTGCTCTTTCCGAATCCGTGAAAAAAAATAGGGGTTCCCATTTAAAAAAATTAACTTGACCTTGAAATAACCTTCAAGGTCATGTTCAAGGTCAAATTCAATATCGCCATTAAATAGCCAGGGAAAAATCCTTAAACTTTTGTCTAAAACATTTTCCCCGAAAATGCACTCCCGCTGAGATATTTTGCTGTTCCGGGACTTTTGGATCACCCTGTATATTGTTATGTTGTAATCGTTATGACGTTAAAGAACATTTGAAGTCATTCTGGTGATACTTTTAATAAAATTATCGTTACAATTTATTCCTTTTTGTTGGGAAAGAATTAGAAGGGAAATTACGATTTATTAAAAAGGGTTTGTTTTATTTAGACAATTTAAATAAGATCGCCAACTTTTATGCAGAAGATATTACGATACTTGTAATTTTTTAGTTAAATGAGTTAACGTGTTTTCTGAACATTGGACACGTTTAACAACCCCAGAATTATTGAAATATTTGATAAATATTACTATTTTATAACGATATCTAACATATAAATACCTAGTGGTTGTATTGTTTACAATATCTGAAATACCTTTGCTTGCATGTTTTAGTGTTAGCGCTACATTCAAATAACGATTCTTTTATCTTACGCGTTCGACTATGCGAATACTTGTCTCTAATCGCATACATGCATTATACGTGACACAACAGAACCACACTCTTCTGAGTTGCTGTTTTATACACTAATCGAGGGAAACCCATAAGACTTGCGAGAATATGCTACCTTAGCGCATCTATTGAGTAGTTACAGTAGCTTCATGTGGAAATTGTTCAGCAGCAATCCTGCATCATAAATTAAGAAAGTTACATTTTGCACGGTATTCCTCTAAACTATAGTAAGTTTTCTTGTAAACTTTCGTGTAGTTTGCATTTTACTATTGTAATATTTTCTATCTTCTAATTTACTGTAAAATGAGTTGTTAGTCATAACAGAATATTTTTCCAAAAATATGGTAAATTCTTATTACAAAATGCTTATTTTCCAGTTGATTTTGTATTCTTACTAAGAAAAAGTATGTAGTTTTCTGATACTCGAATGAATCCATTAAACGGTTCGCCATAGCCTTTGGTCGTAGTCACAATAATATTTGGTTAATGACGTTCCAGCATTAGTTATTCATTTTTATTTCTTTTGTATATAATTAGCCATCGCTATATGATGTGGTCAACTACACTGCAACTTGATCTACGATAGATGTTATTTGTCAGATTTATCGGCACAAATGACATCACTAAATCACGAATTTGCAACGCCTTGGTCCTTGGTCATCGGGTATAGGGTTGCAAAAGTCTCGAGTACATTGCAGAGTGTGTGGAGAGTGCGACTTAACGAGGTAGTCATAAATTGTCCTCAGAGAACCGAGCCGCTACTTGCATGTTGGTCGCTTCGCGCCTTTCCGAGCGCATAGCGTTACTGACCGTGACCACTATAGTAAACCTCCACTTTTGGAATCGTCACCCTCTCTTTCGCGGTTTCCGGTTCACAATTTATGGACCAAATTCGCCCGGCAATTATCGCGTCGACCGCTAATTGAAGGGAATTCACATTCGGGACTTGCTGGCGAGTGTACTAAACTGCTTCATGGGCAGGAAACCAGTACATCCTCGGGAATTTCAATTTTACTTCTCTACGTTCTATTGACTAAGACACTTAGAAATTCTCATTTGCGTTAATGACCGTGCGACAAAAATTAAGACGAGTAGTAGGTCCCAATTTAATCTCGATCAATAATGTCACAGTTCATTTGTAGGTTCACATAATACAATATTAGAGCTTATACGTCGTGGAATAAATCCATCAACCCATATCCTACTAAATAGATTGACCATTTGAAATAGTGGACCTCATTTGAAATGTACTATTTTTATCTGTTAATAGGGAATGGGTAATCGTATTTTGACGATGATCCTTTGAAACGTTTTAAATTTTCGAATGATGTTTTCTTTCAATACCTAGTGTCAACTACACTGCTCTTACTTTGTGTTACATGGCTAATTCTTAGAGACCTTTAAATTTTAAGACATAACAGCCTTTTTGAAATCTGTAAAATATAGGTCAATGAGTGTTAAGCTATGTGCATTCTTTCTGTAAAGTTGTAAAATTATTTTAGATAATGGATTGAAGAATAAATGTTTCTATTTTACACAGGCCAATAAGATTTTGTGGTTGAAAAGATGTGGGTCATTCCCACAGTAGTTTCGTGCAAAGATAATTTCAGAATGTGACGTAAAAATCTGCCCATCGCGTCAGAATTTGAGATATTCTTGTTTATATATTCAACACAATGTGCTTTTTGACTATTTATGAGGTTATGTACAGGATTAAATAGTTTTTATACCTTCTATACTATGTTCAGTATTTCGCACTGCTTTTGCCATTAAAATAAGCTGATTGCCAATCATTTAGGATTTTTTCATAAAGTTACTGCTACTTTAAATGATGAAATTTACCCTGCAACTTTATAAGTATTCGCATTTCTCTTGAAAATGTGTACTTTCTGGATTCAGTGCAGTCAAAGATGAAGTAAAATACTAGACATCATAATTTAAAAATTAATTCGGACTTTGCTCTAAAAATTTCTTTGGAAATGATGCTCACATTCCCAACATCATTCAAGACATCCTTTTTTGCGAATCTGTAGTCAAAAGTTTGCAAACTCAAACTCGCAAATCCAGATTAATAGACCTAATTTGAAACAGTGGTTGTATTTGAACAAATCGTCATTTAGGAATGATTTGCATTGTCATCACAAATATGAACAAAGAGTTAAAAATTATATATGAAAACTATAAAAGGATTTTCATCTAAGTGTTCAATTGTGGACTTTTGACTTTCTTTTTTGGAGATCTTTATAAACACCATCTAAAGTTGATGTTACCTACGTTTTGCACCTTCGAAACAAACATGTATGTTCTAAATAATACCTTTGGTCCATGGAGATCACGACACTCTTCCGGACGGGTTTCCATTCTTAAAATTCGCATTAAAAGAAATAAATTGTAAATAGAAAACATTTTGAAAGCATTCACAAGTATGATTCTAACTAGACGTTATACATGCAATCTATCAGTCGAATTGTCGTCTAAGTTAGTGACGTGGCAAATGATGCTTACCCTGCGAGATCATTCACTTTGCGTCGGTAGGCTAACAACCTCTTCATATTTCAGTAGTTCTCAACATACCTATTTCAACATGACTAACCTCTAGAAGTGTGCATGATAAATCTTCATTGTAATGTTTATTTTATGCAACTACATTTGTTCCTACTGAATAAATTAAATAAATTAATGGATTAATTCCTATTTAAAAATGGACCTATGATGCGAAAAGTAGGCATTTCTTAATTGTGTGATATATAATAGTACTTTCTTAAAATATCAAATTTATAAATTATTGTTACTTATTAAAAACGAGACAATGAAAGTATAAATCTCGACACAGAATTCAGAAAGATGAACGTTGGGTGAATCGATATACATGTGTATATAATGCATGCAGCAACTTCAGGCTGGGGCTTGTGGTATAGTTTTCTTCGGGAGGCACCGTGCATAATCTATAATCGCCCAATCAAGACGTTCGGTATAGCTACAGTGCACTTGATCTTGCTACCGTCTCCGGTTTCTCGTCCTCACTACCATCATGGCGACTTATGCAGACATTTTCCTTTCGTCTTTTGAGCTCGTGTTCTGCAACTTGTTATCAATAATAACGTTAACGTCAAGCTCTTTTAAACCAATCATGATTCAGCATTAGAAAGAAAATAACTGTAACATTCACGTTACGGTCGTTAACGTGTTATGGAATCCCGTTTCTGGCATATGATGTAGTATTTTTTCATTTCTACTGACTTACCCATTAAAATGTTGGAGTCAATTTTTAGTTCATAGGAGTAGAAAATAATGTAGGTTGGGTTGACTATATTTCGAGTTTTTCACACATCGATAGGGTCAGGTGCACTTTCGCCCTGAAAGCTTTTCTTTTGACAATCAGATAACATTACGTTCAGGAATACTATACTGCGGAATACTCGGAAGAGATTTTACCGCCTTTTTCGATTCCTTGCCACGTATCCACGTTCCGTTCTGTCGATGCTACGTAGTTCCTCTTGTGGTAGGCGTGGAATCAGTCCCTCTATAGGAATAATTCGTATCTACTCTTTTCGATGTAATGTACAACTACACCAGTAGTCTGAGTCCAGAAATCAAACGTGGAATACGCTAAAGTAATACATTTGGCTCCAAGGGAGTGAAATTTAGTGATTACTCTCTCTAGGACTATGCAGTTTTCGCCAACAAGTTTAGTTTGTATGAACCGGAATTTCGACAAAAATTACAATAAGTTGAATTGGCAAAGTTTACATAAAAATATTAGCCATTGATTTTTTCCTATTAGGTAAAAGGCGAGATATGGGATTCAGAAATTGCATTTACCCATTGGCAGTAATGATATCTTACACCTACACCATAGACGATATAATATTCATTAGATTCGCTTTATTCCATGAAATAGGTGGAAACGTCAATTTTAATTTTGCGTCAGTCATAATTCTTTCTTTTCATATCCGATGCACGATGTATCGGCCCGGCTGCACCCTCTAACCGGGCGTTTCCGTGCCTCGCTCCGGCATCATCCACTTCGGAATAATTGCGTTGAAGGTCCCGAAGGACTGCTCTTCTTCGACCGCGGTGCTACATGCGATGTACGGTTTTCTTGGAAACCCCTTAGAAACCCCGTGGTACCAGAAACCCTTTTGTTACCACAACGCGAACAGTGTCGATAGTCGGCGCCGAGAAATTAGGGAGGTTACCAGTCCAGTGCGAAACGGACTAGACGGACACATGCATGAATATTAATTGCCTATGCGAATGTAATATTAGCCGACTCGAATGTGTGAGGTAATGTATCATATCACGCGTGGGTTAGTGAAATACAAGTGCGTGCATCAGCGATATTCATCGTGTTTCTCCCGTCTCTTAAGATATTCATATTCGGAGTTTATCTATTATCACTTCACATTATGAAGGAAGAAATTTAATGTTAAAATGATGTTCTTTCTTCTGTAGAGTTCAGATGCTATCAATTACACGGATTTTTCAAAGAATTTATTTTCCCTCCATGTATAGATAACACCGAATGAGAAGAATAATAAATAAGAAAATTAATGACAGCGGTAGACATGAAATGTGTCGTCGGTCTGGATTTTCGCGATATCGCTTAGGAATTCAGTATTGGGTTAAGTTAAGACTCGAAATCAGGAAAGTTTGCATAGCGGACAAATGCTCTTTTATATAGTTCATGATTTTAAATAATTTGCCAGACAACACTCATTTATGACATGGATAAGATCATAGCTTTAATGATATAGAGCTATCAAGATACTATATGTTTGCGATACATTTATGTTATATCTGACATTTCAATGTACATACAGAATTTGAGTGTCGTTGGAATCGTAGAATATATGTTCGAATATACTCAATTGCATTAACTTTAAAGCACTTTAAATAAATTTTCTGGGAATTTTATTCTTTAATAATACAGTATTTTTCTAATATAATAATAACTCGTAATTTCGCACTCGCCAGAAAAGAGGCAAATGTAACGTACATATCTTACAGATGGTAATCAAAGTTCCATGTTCCTGATAATATTGATACAAAAATTGCGTGAAGTAACTGAATAGTTGTTCAACTTTTCCCGATCGGTATTCAGTGATCTTATCAGCTTTCTGTCGTATTGGCGTATTTCAGCTCGTGCGTGTTGAAGTAGGAGCATTTCTTTACGTATAGATGGCTTGGTAACATTGCAAAATGCACTAATGTGAACGTACCAGGCACCATTATCGGCAAGCAATAAAAATAATAGAACTTCGACCGACTGACTACTATCGGCTAGTATCTGACGACCACCACCCACAAGTTACAAATGGGAAAGTTTTGCACGACGTCACGCGATCACATGTAAAAGACTCGACACGGAATTCTGACACGACGCATTGTTCCCATCCATCAAAAATTGGTGAAACCACGCCAGTATTAATTTTCCATTGAGATTTGCAAATTTGATGTAAAGACATTTAGTTAATGTATTCCTAGAATAAAATATTATTCTTTTACAAACAAGAATAGTCCGTTTAACTGCAATTTCTGTCTGGATTTACGTCGCAACTGCTTCAGCGATGTTCACTTGAGATATTTGCGAGGTTTTGGCGTCCAAGGAAAAGGAAATTAATAACGGTGGTCTGTGAAGATTGCCATGGGTATCAACTCGATTCTCACTCATACACACCCACTTTCTCAGACAAGCACATGCTCTCCCATGCATCCTCGCTACTACGTCCCTGTGTGTCCATCTGTGTATAATATTTCATAAAAAAATATATACCTGGGTTCGTCCTTATGAAGCCTGGCATGTTGTTCTTAACTTTTTGATAAGGTTATCATGATAGTCGCGACTACACGACATGTAATCATGACTAACGCGCTTTAACACCACGAGACAAATTAGAGGACACGCTTTTCCGGCTTGTGACATATAACCGTTTTCTTAGTTGTGGTTGATGGAGATCCTTTACTTTGTTCGAGTTCTAGAAAAAAAGGCTACTGCCGCAAGCTTGAATAACATTACTTGATCAATTTCGCTTCAACTGATTGACAGTACTAATATTGCATGTTTGTGAAATAGATATACTGACGTTTATAGTGAACTGGCCATAAGACGAAATAACTAATTAATAAGAAGAGAACTACATTTTTTTGAATTTAAGCAATGTTGAAATTAGCACAATGCAAATCAATAGAAAAAAGTTCAAATACCGTTTCTTTTTTAACGTGGGTTGAATTCTATGACAAAGAACTAAGCATAGGTCAAGTCACACGACGAACTAGCGACAGAGCACGACATGCCTTGGTTTTATCGACGTAGAGGAGTTTGGTTAACTTTAGATGGAGTCAGAATTTTCGTTCTGCGCAATTCTGTTATGTGTAAGATTGAAGTAAAAAAGTATTACCGTTAAGCAATAGTCCAGGTTGATATTGCCTATCATGATAAACGGTGTCTTCGAGTGCTTCACGATTCAATTTTCTCTAGCTGTAGCTAGGTATGTGCGCTTAAAATAATACAGGTTTCGCTGTAATAAGTGGGTTGGTACATTGCCAGTGCCGGGAGCTTGAATACGCCCTCGACTTACTTTTTTACCAAGCGAATGAGAGCGTAAAGAACAGCGTCAAGAGCGATACTTATCATATTTATCACTTATATTTATCGATGTTGGTTGCCATTGAGAATTCGTAGTAACATTTTTTATTGTAAATCATCGTACGACAGTATTTTCACTTCTGTTTGGCAACTCCTGTATATTTAAATAAAAAACTCGTTTCAATATTTCATAAATGATGGTAGATAAGCGCGCGTTAGTACCTACGTGTATAGATTTCAAACTGCACAATGAATAATTCATTGTTGAAATATTCAACTTTAACTTTAGAAATGAGTAGTTTTAAAAAAATATTTTATTAAATTTAAAACGAATTGATATAAAAAGCTATGTATAAAATATAGTATTTTTTTGGTAAACTTAAAGAAGAAAATAAGGAAACACGAAATGATGTTGGCATACCTGTTTTAAGGAAAATAGTATTTTGTTTGTTAACTGCTTGCAAATAAGCCGATGCGTTGATTCCACGTTCGATGTTACCTTCTCGTCACCGGTAATTATCGCAAGAATCCAACGCTGCAGAATTTTGCAGCGAGTAACAATCTGATACAGTTTTATTTGACGTAACCAGATGATGGATTGAAGAAACATATAACATGCTAAGGCGTCTGCCGGACCAACGTTATTCGAGGAATGGGTCAGCAAGCCAACCGGCCAGGTTAGGGTACAGACATTATTTCAATGTTGGCAGTAATGCCTGTTATTAAGCGATGATAATGATTGGTATTATCGCGGGTAGGGAGCAGAACTGGTAGCAGCGGATATAAATCATCCTTACTTCCTTCTTGTTGGCAGTGCACGACTGTAGCAGAGATCGCCTCCATGCCAAGAAGCTGTAAATAACAGGCGAGTTGCACCGCTTCGCCGTTCTCTTCCACGCTACAAAGCCAAAGGGTTAAAGAAAGCTGGAAAGTTGGGTTATGGCGACTTCGCGGTGACTTCGTAGAGAAACAAGTGGAGTTATCGTTAGCTCAGTATTTTTTGTAGAACATGCGAGGTCGAAAAGGCTAGAATTTACTCATACACTCACGTTTGCCTATACGTACAATTAAGATCACAGTAAATAAATAGTTAGATATGTAGATATCATTTTACAATTTTTCACGAGTAAGGAATTCCATACAGTACTTAATCACTGTAATTCATCTATCTCTAAGCTTTCCAGAAATTGAAGGACTTATGTTACAACTATGGAAATTCTCGAGACTATTGTCAGGCCGAAGAAAGAATGATGTTGACAATTGCCAAATATTTGCATTGCTGAATTCGAGGATTCCCACGGCCGCAAGACTAGTCGATTCTTAGGCGGTTTATTATTTTCATTAACCTTCTTCCGTTTTCTTCTATTTATAACTCCGTGCCTACTCCACCTACTTCTTCGGTTCCTTCTTCTTCTTACTTATTCTCTTCATAAGTCGATGATTGCCATCTTGCGTTACCTGGAACAACTATAGATCCGCAGACATATATAGATACGCTGAAAGAATGGCCGAAAACACTCCGAATATTCTTGTTGGTGAATCTAACCGCAAGCGTACTAACCATTAAATACCTCCTACTTGGAATGGAAGGAAGGAGCGTACGTGATAGAGAGGGGCAAGTCGGTTGTATGTATAGCTATACCGGTGAGAGGGTGAGGGTGAGTTGTAACGCCCACACGTATCTTGATCTAATAAATTTAACATTTCGCCTGTAAATTCGGGATCTTCATGGCCCCACTATGAAGAAAAGGAATGAATCTATAAATAAATCTATATTAGAAACATTATTCCCCGTTCATCCCCGCAATGAAATTAGCTATTATAATTTTCTAACAGCTTTTGGAAATTGTTTCAAATCGGTTAAATTAATAAGTTTTTTTTATTAATTTCGGTATATTATATCATATTTGGAGAGTTACCTCGGCAAGTAATTTGTACTGGACAAAAAGCGACGTAGTTCAGACTATTTTCCATAATAAGGATCTACATTTACAACAGGAGATTATTTAAAGCAGTTGAAATTAAAATAATATTTAATTTTACTTTAAAATCGACTGAGTACGAAGTCTTTTCACAAATCAGATCGTAGACGGCCGATCTGACGCGGAACGCCCTATATATGCATGTTCACATCAAGTAACGTTGGTGCACCCTTATCTCAAACCTTTTCCCGTCTAAACCTCTTCTCAAATTCCTTATCCGCATATCCGTTCAAGAAATTTATTCTCACATTTTATTGTTTTTATCGCCTTCTCGTTATTGCAATTTACTCCCTTGCTTTTCAATCGTTTCACCGTATCGTGACACATTAAAATTAATAAACGATAAAACTACTTTCCCCCTTTTCTTTACAATGTTTCATTCGGATATATATTTAGTCGCTGTCACCTGTTTCGACTCAATTGTAAACAACCTATCATTCAATATATATTTTATTATATTTCCCTCTCTATATATCGGGATTATTTCCCTATAATTTTCAATTACCTTTCCATCCCCCTTTTCCATTGCTATATTACTATTCCCTCCTTTCGATTCTTGGGACACCTTGCCATTTCCAAAGTTTTATACCATTTCCACCTATTTTTACTCTTTCCTTGAATTATATGTCATTTTTTATGCTTTCTGTCTCTTTACTTACTTTACTTGCATCCCCAATTCACTTTCTTTACATTTTACTTTATTATATTCCTCCTTTACTTCTACTTTTACCCATTACTTTCAAGAGATCCATGAAATCCATTTTTAGCCTTCCCAAAACGTGTAATTTTCTTCATTGTATATTTTTGTCTTTTCGCGTTTTCCTTGACAATTAGGAAAGTAATGGTTGGGATGATATAACAGAAAATTGAAACAAGGGAAGATCTCCGAATATTTTTGTCATTCGTTAGTTGGCAAACTTATTAGTGCATTAGAATAAGAAAAGGTTCCATCACCATCGTCAAAAATTAGGCTCAACTAGCATTACTGACTAAACTATATGTCGTGGCGATATAACGAATAAGAACCTCCTTTGAATCAGTTTCAAAATTGAAATAATATGCCTTCTACAGTTTCACGAAGATTTCCGTGCAGCGATGCCGACATATATTGAAGAGTAACATAACCTTGACGTATAATTAATGTTCCGTGGGGGTTTGTCCTCGTTCATTATACCAGTTACCTTTAAAAACTACGTTTTTAACATTGAATGCCTACTTGCAGCACTCGCGTCTTTCTTTCTCCTTCTCTTGACTCTGACCACGTTGAGAAGTCCTTCTTCTCCTTGACTCCACTCTTGTATCGCTTCTCCTGTTCCTGTCGCTCTGGTTTCTTACTTCGCTCGCTCACTTTCTTCCCCTCACCGCTTTCTCCCTTCACATCACCAACAGCTCCGTGGCTGGTACATGCTTTCATCAATTCCCTTACCCTTCTTGTGTTTCCTCTTGAGAGTGCCGGCACCTCATAGGAGTCTCTTTCTGTGATCGTACGAGTCTGCGCAGAATACCTTCTTTCACGCGCCGCCTTTAACAAAGTGCGCTTGCGCCACATGACTTTTGCCGAATAGGGCCAAAGATCTCGTGATTCGAAAAGAAATTGATCACCTGTTGCCAATTTTTTTGAGGTTATGCCACACGCATCGAAATTAAAAAGCAGTTCCTCGGCCTACATTGTGTAAAAACTGAAAATATTCGACCAAGGTGTTTCAACATGCATGTATCTCTAGAGGAAATGAGCAAAATTTATACTTTACAGCATTGCGCCGTTGGAAATACAATAACTGTGTAAATAACCCTCGGTCATTTCTTGGGAATTGGAAAATATATAACAAAAGCCGAATAATCTGTACAAGTGATACCAATTCGACACATCAGACGAATGTTGTGATTTGCCGACCGTTTTGCAAAAGAGGCACGTGCCATCCTAAAGGAGAAACAAAAGGCCAAGCCGAGAAATCCGCGATCAGTGATACGATATAGGAAGGCACTGGAGGCATCGAAGACACTCGGTCGCAAAACCCGTTCGAGGTTACCGAACCCCTTCTCGCATGGTGCAGTAAAAACGCGGGAATTTGCAAAAATGAACAATTATAGGAATCCAGAGTAGAATTCGCTCGACCAAAGACCGGGATCCGGTCGCTGTGCTGGCATCCCTTGGGGAGGGGTGAGAGCGCATGCGCGGATCTTTTGAAGTGGTTCAATTCCGAAGCTTGGCTTTCTTACGCTCTTTTCTGCCTTCTTCTCAGCATCAACCTACCTATCACCTACAGCTTGTGTTTGCGACTGTATGTATACCGAGGCAACAAATACATTCGGTATTCCTTCCACCGCGGCTACTTCACACAAACCGCTCGTGCAATTCGTTGACAATTTCATTCGAACATTTTCAATTTTAAATGGTAAATAACATTGCAAACCTTCACCAACACGGAAAAAACAGATTTGAACATGCCAACCAAAGAATTGGCCAATTAAAATATTGACCATTGCTCTTGTAAAGAGAATTTTGCATATGAAAACCCTTTCAACAGATATGGTCACAACAACCGTAGAATGGTTGGTGTGACCATAGTATGGAAAGGACATAATTTTCAATATAGTATGGTCAAGACAACCATATCTTAGGTTGTAACAACCGTGGTGTTTTTTCCGTGATAGCATTGCCGAAGTAGTATTACTTAAGTTACGCCCCAAAATTCTGTTATTTTATGTTTAATCTCGATAGTACGCCATCCTGCTAATACAAGGTTCTTTTTATCCGTTGAAGAAATTATCATTCGAACTTCTAGTCCGTTTTATATTTCACGATATAATCATAGAATTCTACCAAGTGCATGGAACATCAGAAAGTCGAACCTCAATTGTCCTAATTTCGAAAGTTCGTTTGCGGAATCACCATATTACTTTCATCGACAATAGTTTAACATCAAAAACGATGGATGAACGGGACTCCCATTTGTTCAACGATTGCCATTTTCGCAATCATTCGAGTTGTCAAAAACTTACGAAAGAAAATGCAAGGCTTCACAGTTTACGTCATCCGGATAACAAATTCATCGCGACTATTATATAATGCGAGTACACTTTTGTATCTGTCATCATTTTCGCAAATATTGAAATATATTTCAAGTCGTGATCTTCTACCAAACATAACCTAACGTGCTGAAGAAAGCAAATGTTGAAAACTATATAATACTCCATATCCAAAATCGAAAATTTTAAAACCATTTATTCAACGACCGTTCCGAGTCAAATAAAAACTTAATGAAACACAATTACAATTAGAAATCACAGGATTTTTATAATTCAATAAGTAAATATTAATTTGAAACGAATTATAGAAACAATTATCATGACGTCACGTTTTTTGGTGAGCCGCATGATGCGGTATGCTCGTTATGCGGAATCATCAGATCCAGATATTAGTTATATGAAAAAGCGACATTACGATTAATTACGTAACGACATCAACGTAGCACGTTTTAAAAGTATATACGTTGAACTGATAAAATAGAAATGTAGGATAAGCCACTGCCAGTGCGTTTGTCATACATTTTCAATTTTTGTTGCACAATATTGAGGTGCATTTAGAAAATATTTGTGAAGATATGTCTTTAGACTTATAAATTCTGCAGGTCCCCATCAACATCAAATAAGAGAAGTTTCATAAGACAAATGGTCATATAAAAATACGAGATAATTTAATATTACTTCTGATAATAAAACATAGTCAATTGATCTTGGTTTTGAAAGAAGGTAATTGCATTGTTCATGGCTAGAGAATAATCAAAATTGTGATCGTACAAGCGAAAATAAGAATATTATCCTGACATATTGTTACTGTCATAACAGCCATAACTTGAATTAGATCAAGTTTTGACGTGACGGTGTCAGTATATTGATAGACTTTTGCCGACGGCTGCTCGTCCTATCTTTCTTTCGAGCTCTCAGCGATCAAAACTTGAAAAGGCGGCATGCGACACAGGTCGTCGCGGAACGTTTTAAGGAGAAACAGGTTTTGACAAAAACCGAAACACTCGTTTTGCATTTTTCTCAGCAATGCTGATAAAAATATCTCTGAGTTTAAAGTAAAAAATTTTTAATTTATTTAAAAATGAAAGAATATCTTCTCAAATGTTGAAAGCGTACACGTGCTTAAGTATTTAAATTTTGATGCACTCAGCAAAAGTTTTATCAAATTAGTTCATAAATTTATTAGACAACAGTGAAATTGATACTCTTAAAAATAATGGTGTGACAAAACTCTTGGCGCACTTTTAACTAGAACAAGTAATTATCGTTTTATCATACCGGTCTCAATCCAACTTCTAAGTAGTTTCCACAGCTCAATTTCGTTTAACGTGAGAAATTAGCTTGTACCCAAATTCAATTCATAGGTCGTTGGTATGTATATTTCTCAATGTTGCGATCGAAAGGAAACATTTCTCGGTCCGAGGAACGTTTTTATGGTTAGACGTCGAAATACAACTTTTCAGCGTAAGACGTATATAGTAAAGCTCGAATCTTGTCTTAAGAAGATTGCCAGAAGCGACTGGGTCAGTCTTGTAACCGCAGGTTTGGTTAGGTTCATTGAAGTAGAAAGAGCCGATGGAGTCCAGTTCATTGCGTATTCAGGCTGCACATACGCCAGTTGTCACCGCTGACACATCGTACGTCAAGAGTTTCTGCACACAAAGATACGGAGGAAAAAGAACAATCTATATGTAAGATCATGGAAGAACGACTCAATTTCTATCGGTAGTCGATAGCGACGTCTTACTTTCCTTTTGTATTCAATGGATTTGTTATTCATAGGCTACTCTTTTTATATATACGAGCAATTCACAATATTATTGAAACAAATTATATGATATGTAAATATTATTATTCCAGCTAGGTTTTTACGAATATTGCATACAAGCAAATTTAATGTATTTAAAATGAATTATTGATTTTTTTTAACTCCGTGCGCTAAGTGCTCACTTAGCACACTGTTTTCCGTGTGCAAAGTAGAACATTCGTGCACCGTGCGCTAAGTATTTACTTAGCGCACGGCGTGCGCTAAGTAACTACTTAGCGCACGGTACACAAATGTTCTAAATTGCACGGAAAACAGTGTGCTAACTGGGCACTTAGCTCACACGTTAAAAAAAATAGTATACGATACGCGTGCGCGTAGGTGATCTCCGCACTCGCGTCTATGGCACCCTCGCTACGCTCGGGCGCCAACTCCGCTCGTGCGCGAATACCTACTTAGCGCACTTGTATCGTAATGTACTATTTTTCAACTTTAGAGTATACGTAGATCAAAATTATCTAAAGGATCTGTAAGATCTTGGACACGAGACTGAAAAATATATAATTAAAAATCAAACGGAATTTGTAGTAATCGACGAGAAATGATTTCCGATTAGACTACCGTAAACCTAGTTGGAACGTATCTGCGCCCTTGATCGAGGTATACATCTTAGATTTAAATGCAGGTGTAAAGCACACTTGAAGAACCCACTACAATCTATTCAGCATAGAACCTTGCGGCCAAGCCTATCAAATTGCCATTGTCGATTCACTAAATCGGATCTCTCAGAGATATCATGTTACGTATTTGAAGTTCCACGTGGGGTACTCCGTCAAAATAACCACAGTTTATCAGGATTCTAAAAGATCTTGCGCATTTCATTATTCACTTACACGTGCAGCTCAATATGTAAACAAAGAAAAGAGATACTATAACAGATACCTAAACAATAGTTAACAAACAACATTTTGTCTCACAAGTTTGAATGTTATTATTGTTGATAATGTAAATGTGAAATTTGGCAACTCATAACAAAAGCAAGACCAATAGAAGTAACAATATTCTTGTAACTTAATTTTTAATAAATAATATTAAACATATTTGTAATAATACTAAATATGGTTTGCGAACATTTGTTAGTATATATTACTTGCCTTTCCGATTTGGACGAATGACTTATTATCTGGAACTTGTATGAGACGAGTTATTTCATGTTTGCATTATTTTTCGTAGGGTTTGTGTTGTATCCGATCCCTGTGTACCTTAACCTAATCGATAATGTCTGCGGCATCGCGAGACCCCGCCTATAGTATGGAACTATATATAGTTATGCAACCAAAGCCATCTGGTAATTTAAATAGTTAACTTCCGTTGCTGCGAAGACGACGGCGACAACTGTTGCGATCGATACGAGTACACCTAATGATTAGAACTTCATTACTTTCTTATTTCGCAAGTCAATCCTGAAACACAATTTGGTGGTTTTCCTTGTCATTATATTAATCAGACTCTTACGGAATGTAGGCAAGTTCGTGAATGACTAATGTGAAAAGTTTAATTACTCTATGCAGAATCGAGTTATGTTCGTCTGGTCTGTAATTGGCATGCAATTCAGCTTACACGTTGACAATGTATTTTCATAATCTTTAATGAATATTGTCGCTTACTTTATTATACATCAAAAAGTTACATTGAAATCATGGCTTTTAATAGTTCTGTCAAGTTCAAGCATTTTGTTGATCCAATGCAAATTAAATTGTAAGCCATCCGTGACTATTGCAGAATTAATAAGTTGTCGCGTAGTAACTTTCTCATACAATTTACTCACGCAGAAAATGCAAGAGCAGTAAAAAGTATCTGTCACTGCAGTATGTACCACTGTCTTTCGGGGCTTGGTTGAATTCGTAGTATGTAACTGAACGATCGCAAAAAAAAGAAGAGAGAGATGGGAAAGAGAACACTAAGGAAACCGCGATGAAAGGAGAAAGACAAAGACAAATTGGACCAAGGAAAGAAGACGTTGGTGAGTGAAAGGGACATAAACAGAGAAGCCTAGTTAGAGATACCGCAAGATAGAGGAAGTCGGACAAATTGAGACAGTAGCTAGGAAGCAAGCGCCATGAAATAGAAAAACATTTCAGATCAAAGCGAACCAAAAGGTGCAGCTATAGGTAATCCTAGAAAATGGCTGTTGGTGGAATTGAATATATAATGCCAATATGCATTTTTAGAGGTAGAAAAAGAAAACGATGCAATTGGACAGATAAAAAAGAAAGTCCGTTAAGAAGAAAAAGATGGATAGCAATGAGAAAGGAGTGAGCGGGAGGGTGGGAAGATCAGGGAGAGAGAAGGAAGGAGAGTGTGCGTGTGTACAAGCGAGAGGAAGAGAGACAGGGTGAGGGAGAGAAAGAGAGAGACGCTTATAAAGGCAGGATGCCGCTGCTCCGCGGTATGCCGACCTCAAACCTGCGAACCTCGGCGACCTAACCTCACTTTCGTGTCTGGCCTCACCTGCATAGTTCGCATCGACTCGCTCGTGAACGTGTGTGCGAGCATGCGTGCATTTCTTTCCCTCCTGGTTTCTTCCGCGGAATTGTTTCCTGCCTTACGTCGATCATAACGAAGGCACACTGCTAGCCGCAACGACCTATCTTTACTACATTTTTTATATCCGGTATTTCGCAAAGGCAAGGAATTTTCGTCATGTTTAATAAAACGGTTACGTTCGCGAAGCTTTTGCGGCGATTGGCACCTATTACGTTCCCAAATGTCTTCTATAAAATAAACACGGCCTAAACTTCAACTTTCAGTAAAAGAATATTAATCGAGACAAAACAAAATAGTGTTAAATGTTCCCTGGTAGGAATTTGTCCAATTTTTTGTTACACTGCCCAGTTTTTCTGTACCTTTAACATGTAAAATAAGCAAAATGGCCAGAAATTAGATTTATTTTCTACAAGGGTTATTTCAATTATTAACGTTGATATAGTCCCTGCAGTGTCGTTTATAATATCTCGCAGAGGATACTACTCTATCAAGTCATCACTAGTCTTCCTAGGGCAAGCAGTGTTTTGAACTTAGAACTGCTCCTGTTGCGTTCGCACTACAGCATATTGCTAATGTTTTTCATCAAGGGGCAACATATAACGTACGCGACAGGTTGTATGCGGCGATCTCCGAGTGTTCTTTAATTCCATAGCTTTTTCGAGGTTGCACCAAGGGAGTTATCCTAGCGGAACTATAGAAACATACGGCGCCTACGGGAAATAATGACTGGGTTGTCGCTATTCGTTCCGTGTACGTGTTCCAAACAGACATGCTGATCCGGAAGCGAGTATAAAAATTTTTCATGGCAAAAGTGCTCTTCTCCCCTTGCGCTTCTTCCTGTATTCGTGACATCCGCGAATAGCGTCATCCACGTAACTGTCGAAGTCATGGTTGTCATTATTTATGATAATAGGCCTTAATATCTTACTAATTTTTGAATGTGGACACATTCTTTATTCTTCATAACTAACGATCATATGAGATACCCTGAGTAAGCAGTCACGATATCCGTTCTCCTCTCATATCAAGTCAATACCTTTTAGTCTTCTTTACGAAAACAACACTAAAAATATTTACTTTATCACCGACGAAATTCTGTTTATGGAACACATTAATGAGCTATTATTTTTTATATTAAATGAATATTCAGTTAGGATCATAAGGTTTGCAAACTGATCTATTATACACTGTGTTCTATATCCATAAGTTATTTAAGAAATAAATATGGAAGTCCGGCACCTTTCGGACTTTTAGCGTCCAACCAGGGAAGGTATCAGATTGCACAGTGTATAAATATTCATGATTCCTGAACCGAGGGTTCCTTGTGAGTATGAGTCACGAAAATGAAGAAGAAGGCGTAGAAGAAGTCAACGATGTAGTTCGTTCCCTACAGGAAAAGAATCACGAGAGAAGACGTTGCGGGGCCTGCAACATTAACGGGAAGTTTAATCGTTGGTCGGTCTGGCCTGTCAGCTCGGACGTGCGCCGGGTCAGTCGGGCCCCCGAGGTCAATTAGAGCTATTCAACACTCTCTATTTCGAATTCATCCTCCGAAATAAGGCTCTTCCTAAACCCGTCGCTTTGATCATTGTCCGCCTATGTCATTGTAATATTTGTATATAGTGGCGCCACAGAGATTAATTTGTACTACCGTGTAATATTGTTAGGGATTATTGTTTTAAATACACATAACTCTAAATGTTTTCATGTCAACCAGAGTAAATGCTTAAGGATCATCAGCGGTACGGACGGTTCGGATTTGGCAACATTTCTTACTCATTGGTGATTTCAAACTCTATCATTTCCACCTGCATAAAAAACATTTCCTTTATAAATTCCGATCAAAATAAGGTTAATGCTTTGATACAACTGCTTTTTATACTTGATATTTCTCGAGGGAAACTCTTCAAAGAAAAGCGAATAATTTATTTGTTGTTGACATTACGTAAACATTGTTCTTTTTCCTGGGATGTCAATATTCTCTGCATAAATATAGTGTTCTAAGCTACAATCGCGTGACTTAAGACAATTAAATAACAATATTTTGAACAACTTCGTATAATGTACAATATTTAATGTCAACGTGACTTAGCTATTAGCGTTATCTACACACAAATTTCTGTTTGATTTTGACCAAATCGTATTTAACTTTACACCCTTTAGCGGTATAGTATCGCCGTTATACGCTTAATGAAGATATCAGGATGCATCTAAAGAATTGCATATCGGGGATTCCTTGTCAACCGAGAGTTTTTCGAAAATCTTTCATTCGATTGACTGTTGGGATTTCAACGTATGTAATTCTAGTACCTAGGAATGGTTTCCCAGTTTCCAGATAAAACTTTAGTGTTTCAGGTTGATGTAATCTCGTTGAAAGGTTGATGCGTAGGAATAAGATTGGATTGTAAATTGCGTAATCCCTGTCCGAGTGTAAGATTCGAATGAAAGCATGTAGATTGGCGAGGAATTTGGAATGAGTTAAGGGACTGATTCTTCCCTACATATCGCGGTATTTGTGATCAGCCAGCTCGCACGCGCTCATTCCAGCGAGAAAATGCAACCAGTATACATTTACGTAAATACTGCAATCTCGTAGCGTGCGCACGTTGCAGCACCTGGGTTGGCCTTCGGGCGTCATTCACTTCGCTCGCGTATACCAGCGCGGTTGAGAGAACCAAGCCGCGCCGGTCGCCATCCACTTTCATTATGTGCGCCAGCGCGCCTTTAATTACATTTTTGCATTGCGACCAACTCCAAGCCGTTCCGAGCCGCAAGGAGAAATAGGTTCTCGTTCGGCCGACTTCCAAGATTTCTCAGAAATCTGTTGCACCGCGGCCTTCCGGAACTCGTATGCGTTCGACGGAAAAACGGAAACGTCGTTCCAGTTTGAGATAACCATTTAGTTGCTCGCGCATTTGTCAACGAATTTCCCCGTGCATGTATTTATCATTAGAGATACCTCAATTACATCTCTATCCTCTGGATTTATTTCCTCCGCGAAAACCCACGAGAAAACTGCGTTCCTGCAAAATGGTTTTGGAAGAAAATGCTTTGCCCGGGGAGTGTTTGGTATGTTTGCATCATGGACTTGTCTACTGGGTGCGGGACGTCGTATATGGTGTATGGTTCATCAATGGTTAAATGGGTATGTGATATACAGCTTAATTTAACAAAACCCCGAAAGAATCTTCTGATTTACAAGCATGGACAAAGTTAACCAGTTTCAAACTACGATTATCACGTTCAACGTAAGCTATGACCCTGAACTGAAGGGATCATGTTGACAACGTTTAATTTCAATTCCGGAGGTCATCTAAAAAATATTCTGTAACATGATTCTAACATTTCGAATTCTTATTGGCTTTCTTGTTACGAGAGTGTTATAATTGCACGAAATATTCAAACCAGTATACTGAACATTTTCAACATTTTTCAAGCATTCCAGTCATTCTATGACCTAATAATTAGTTCTACTCCAAAAATCAATTAATAATACATGAAAATGCAGTGGCGTCACCAAAAGTTAAACGTCACTTAGGTTTGCTAGCAAAGTTCCCACCGACTTTTTATCTATTTTTTCCCGTTCCTTGATTGTTCGCGTAAGGTTTCAGTCAAATGCATGAATACACTAGTGGCGATCAACTATAGCTTTAGGGTATGAGACCGAGTTTATGTGCGTTCGATTCCAAGTTGTTAAAAACTCTTCGAGTAAAGAAAGTTAGTGTCGCAAAAGTGTCACACATCACGTGACTGGTTTGTTGCACTAATAATATGTCAATATCTTTAAATAATAAATGTAAAAATAATATTTTATATACAGTGTCAAGAAATCTCTTTATTGGGTAACATATGCCTCAAAGCATGAGAATTTTAAAAACTAATAAACAAAGTCCATTTGTTCATTACCTGGAACTGACGTTATATTGAATACGATCAAGAATTATATTAAATTAAACTCCGAGAAGGAGATAAACGTAAATTTATTTTATATAGGTATTATTTTTGTCGCCGCAAAAAGAAACAAAATACCAGAATAATTTAATAATTCAGTAGAATGTTTTGAACTTTAGCCATAAAGAGCAGATTACGACATGTCGTTCTGTTTTGTTTTTATGATCCTTGGTACCGACAGAATATGTCCCCTTCGTAAGCATAATAATAAGAATAATAGAAACGCGTACATTTACGTTATTGTCAAAGCAACAGTTATAATACCTGCGCATCGCACGCGTTCAGCGATGCATGGAATTTCGAACAATGACGCTTTCCGTCGTAGTACTTTTTGGTGCCAAATTACGAAAGCTGGTTCATCATTCGTTTAAACGAGCATTTTATAAATGGAAGAGCGTTTCTCCGATTGCAAATTCACATTTAACGGGGTCTTGTTCACACTCTTGTGTTATAAACGAAACTATTTACAGCAAGTAGTTTAAGGTCGTTCCCAGTGGGACGAAAAGGTGACAATAGAGTCACTTGCACTGTGTTACCGCTTGAAAGCGCCACGCCGCCGTTGCGTCGCGTCAGTTTCGGATAGACGACGTTTCGAGCGATCGTGCAGTAAAAAAAAAACAACTGGAAAACGTAAAAAAGGTAGATAATTTTATATCGGGAGATCAAAAATATGTGGATTCACACGAGCAACAAAGACGACGTTATCGCGCGCGGCCCTGAAGTACTGCCCACTCGACGTCACGCACCTGTCCTCTTCTGCGTATCCTCGGAAATCGCTCGACCGAGTCATTATAAAACCATAAGTCTTCAGCATGTTTCTTTATCGCGAGACTCGCGCGTCCTATTGTTCTCTGACATTACGCGCTACTTTTTACTATCAGAAACAACCTTATTATTTGCGCATAACGAAATGTATAAAAAAAAATAATTTTTGCTCATTCGCATAAGACTTTACTGAATTAATTTATGTCCATGTTTTCATTTAATATTAAGTTCACTGTTAAAAATGTTCTTAAATTTAATATATTTTTAATATGCACAGGTAAATTAATTGTAATATCTGGTGTCTTAATTTAAAATGAATATATGCAAATATTAAAGATTTATACATATATCGCACTGGAGTGTTCAGTGATTGGTTGATCGAACGTTTTATCAAACTTAAATTGTCAGAAATTAAAATTCGGACTTAATGAAAGAACGGTCGATCAACCAATCAACGAACAGTTGCGTAAAGGATACGTGACCAAACTTGAACAGAATCGCGATTGGCTATTGTCCCTTCTTCATCGAACAATGCTAAATAAAATTATGACCAATGAGGTGCAACTTCCATACTCAGTTTTAAGTTCATGAAAATGTTTTACGGAATAAACTTCTTAAATTTCATGACAAATTCTTAATAATTAGTAACATTTATGAAATGTGCTTCATAAATTTCTATTAAATTTCATGAAAGTTCTTACAGTGTAGTCAACAGATTCCTGTGTGACTTACAAGTCCTTAGACGGAAAAATTAATGTCTTATTATCTGATAGAAATAGGCTACTTGCATCAAAAATGAAAAAATCCAGAAAAAACATACGTAATAATTTAGATCCTCTTGAATGTCAAAAATTTGTTTTCAACATTTTTCGATAGTTGGTTTCTGATTGGTCAGAAAATTACCTTTTGATTAAAATTTCGTTCTTGCTTTCTTTAGTGGCCAATCGGGAAAGAACAAATCGCAACTGTTGTTTTGACGGATTTTTGCGTTTTTCAGTGACCAATCATAAACGAACAATCATAACCTTTACATCCACTTTATGAAATTTTGAAATTTAATACACGCGTATATTAATTTATAATAACAGTGTACATTACACTTATACATGTATATGGAAATAACTTAATATACATGTATATTAATTTTGATGTCAATATTTTTAACAGTGTTGTTGAATTAATTAGAATAAAATTTGCGACATCAGCCAAAAGGATTTCTTAAAACATGCCTTTTGATTTCATGACCAACTGGAAGCCATTTTACAGCATTTCAATCTTGCACCGCAAGTTTTTTTATTTGTATATAATTATCATTTCCTTCCTTCGATTACCTTAGAAAATCGCGTTGCATCTCTACCTGGCCTAACAAAAATCTGACGTAAACTCTAACGTAAAACTGGTTTTTAGAATATCATTGAAAGAACCGACACTATAAATTAATTATAGCGGCTTCGTGTATAGGATTACGAACAATTGATGAATCGTATGATAGATGATCGTTTTAAATACTAGAATGGTATAAAATCGTGGTAGGAGCGACTTGAAAACGGTGGGTTACGCAACATTCCGATAAATATTGCCGATCAGTTATCCCTGCCGAAGAAAGTGTCGATTTGTGGGACCGCTTAAAAAATAACTTCTTGATACAACTGCACAAAATTTAAACAAAGTCCATATTATTCGACTGAATTGCGAATATAATGAAACAAACGTGAAGTCACAACATGATGAACATGGTCACGGTAAGCTACGTTACGTAAGAGGCAACAGTGCGGATGCGACGCGTTAGAAGGTTCTTCTTGCGTGGCCATCTTGCTTTTGTAGGTGCATACATTTCGCCTATAATGACGAGAAGAGACAACGAAGAATCACTAAGTCTTTCTATGCTTTGCTACGTGACTATTTTCTTTTTTTTATTCCCCATGCCGTAAATGCGGTCACGTCGGATGCAGATGCGCATTTTTTATCTGTTTGCAAATTGCTGTTATCTGGTACATTGTACGATATTTATAAATTAAACATATTATTGACATTTCGGAAAAGTTCAGAAACGAATAAACAGAAAAAATATTGAGCTTGTGTAGATACAGAGAAGTTCCTTATTTCGATTGAGTCATTCTATTCAATCGCGTAGTATTTCGTCATGATGTAATAACGATCATTTGGATATATACAAAGGAATGAGGCTGTGTTTATTATTAATATCATTAAACATGTGTCCATAAAACAATAGAAAAGATACATGAGACCAATTAAATAAAAAAAAACATCAATAAATCTTGAGAGGTTTGCTGTACACGAAATGTTTTGTCTTCTGGATTCCACTTAAGTTTATTTACTGATGCCACCCATTTCTGACAGCGATATTTGATTTCGACAATATTCTCATTAGCAGTTAAATGTGGCATATAATTGAACAGAAATACATTTGAGATAACAAGTACGGGCCTCACAGCAAACAGTGTCTTCTATTCTTTTATTCATACGCTAGTGCGACCATACTTTGATTGCATCGCTAATTCCACGTATCTTTGAGATATGCCCCAAGCATTCCATACTCTCATATGAGGGAATCTCGTATTAGAAGATTATATGATAATTATTACACGTGAGAAATTATGCGAGCGGAGAGATCGTAGATTACCGTTGCTGTTGTATAGGAAGTATGTATAATTTCGTAATATAAAATAAAGACAAAGAAGATACAACAGCGGTAGGGAATTGACAGGAGTTTTGCTCTCTATTGTTTGATTAAATTTCTTTGCGAATGAAGGATTTATTATTGAAACATCAGATATAAGAACTGTTTATAATTTCAAATCAGTGTTTCGATGTGAGTATATTACACACGTCGAGTCTGCATAATCTGCGGACGTGTATATTAAAATGTATACATTAAGATTTTATGTTAGAAATACAGTTCTTTCATGAATTATATTCAATAAAGCAGCAGATTTTTAATTAAATTGTCAATGTTATTATTTTACATATGTTAACCAGAGGTTAGACGTAGTCACTAAATCAACTCAGGGAATCCCGTGAAGTTGATGAATGTACAAACATAATGATATGAAAACGTAAAACATTTTTTCAAAGTGAATACTGAATGATTTCTTGATGGAGGATGAGAAGCGCGAAATAACAAAAAAAAACTCGTTGAGTCGCTTTTACATTATGCAAGAAGCTGAATGTTCGAAGCGTACGCAATAAAAAACCAGCATTAATAAAAACGGATTTAACAAACAGAGGCAATAAGGTGGTGATCAGTCATTGAAGTATTTATTCTCCTGTCAGAATTCTCTCGTTTCTTGCTGCAATTCGTCAGCATCATTAGAAATAATTAACATGCTCATTTGGTGCACATCCTATTATTAGTAAAACATCGTAGTATTTATTATGAAAGTTACCAAAAATATCTTTAATTAATCGCATAAATCATTATGTATTTTATTTCATAAAGTATTTGAAGAATATTGGAAATAATTTTTATATTTATTTAAAGAATTTTATTTATTTTGAAGAAAATAATTCGTGAATGTAATAATATAATTATTTTTATTTACTTATATTTCAAAACCCCGTTTCTGCATTAAAATTTACCTGTGATAGAGTTCTCTCGAATGAAAAAATTTTCCATACGAAAATGATCGTATTTTGAGATATCGCTTACATGGAGGAACACTAGGTGGCGCACCAAACCATGAGTAAAGTAATTCGGCAGCTTGTTTAATCACGAAAGTGATAAACATTACGAAAAAAACAAAGTCTACGTTCATCTCTATGTAATTATGTCTTCGTTGCATACCACCAACCATCAGTTATCAAACTTGTAGACGTTATAATTCATTGAAATGTCTTAAAACAATCAGACATTTCATTCAATCACAAATTGGTATTTTGTTAATAAGAGTGTATTTTGAATGCACTAAATAAGTTATCAATCAACAAATTGTCAATTGTCAGTTAATCTTTCAATCTATGTTAGGTATAACTAAATTGCGTTCATTTTCGGCATCTTTGGTACCTGGCAGTAGAAGACAAGTGTGTTTCGATAAAACATCTCTGAGAAAAGAGTTCGCCTGCGCTGAGTGTTGAACGGCAAGGGACCCCTATCTCGCAGCTTTGTCCTTTTTCCTTCTACGACCTGTTCCAGGGGATAAAAGATCTTCTGCCGCATATAGTAGTCTCGGTCCATCCGTAGCAATGAACATAGCTGCTACTGTAGCTATCTGGCGATGGGAGCCCCGCGACGTTTGCTGTCCCGCGAAACTCAGAATAAAAGGACCTCGTTAAATGTGTGGCGAATGACTAGAGAACACCAAAATGTTTACATTTGGATGTATATAAATTGTTCAGAATTCGTGGAATCGTTGAAGTTTTGGACATGGACTCTTTGATCGACCTTGACAAATCTATGTAAAGAAGATTGGTACTGCGCAACACCTAGCTTAGTAGAAACATAATAAGTGCCTACCCAAGCGGACATTTATTCAGGCAGCCTAAATATGTACCAGCCCAACGAGCACAAATGACCCAAATGTTGCTAAAACGTTTTTAGAATGTTCAGAAACGTTCCTAAAACGTTAAATGTCTGCAACATGGATAAAACATTTATAAAAGGTTCCGTAAAAGTTGCAGACATTTACGTTCTAAAAACGTTTTAGAAACATTCGGGACTTTCGTGCCCGTTGGAAGGGCCTGACCAGGCGTTCCGGATCAGGTACTCCTGAATCTACCCAGATCAGGACTTTATCCGTTTCCAGGCACAGCATATTTTACACATTGTATTTGATGGTGTATACGATTCGTGTATATGTGTAAATAATATTTTTTTATTTTGCAACCTTTTTACTTGTCAGATAGTTATAAATCATTAAAATTTAATGTGTTGTTTCGTAATACTATTGTAAATATTTTCACCATGAAATTTGGCAAGCATGCGAAATATTGGGTATTGTAAGGTTCTGATCAGGTCCTATACATTTGCCTGATCAGGGCCTTAACAGAAAAAGCGTCACACGATATGCCAGGACCTGATAAGGTGACATGTCAAGACCTGATTTTGTTCACAGGCTTCATGATCAGGACCTGATTCCAGTCTGAATAATTTGCCGCTCGGGTATTTTAAGTACATGTACAAGAAATGAGATAAAAATTGACGCGTTGGTAGAACTAAAAGAGGTTGTTGAAAATCTATTAATGTCAAAAACTTTAAATTATATGAATAGTCTCTAAATATATAGAGCCCTTGTAGAAATCGCAAATCCAACCAAGGGATGGGAAAGAAATGTTTAAGCAGTTCAGACATCGTAACTGGGTTAGAGAAAATACCTGGTTCTAACATTTTAAAGTTTGCGGATGCAAATAAAAATGATGAAATGAAACGGAATTATTGATGGTGTGCCATCGCTTGGTACAAATCAAGATGTGTACATGTCAATTGTTCAGAATAAACATCAATTTCTACCACAGTGTCTTCTTTGCAAAAATGAGAAACTCCTTTTTAACTTACATAGGTCAAGTCGGTACTAAGATAGACATCTTTAACCTTCTTTTAATATTGTGTTTTTTCACTTAGGAAAATACGAATCCAATTTCGGGACCAGTGGAGGTTTATTATTGAAATGAAGTTAATACAACGCGAAGTAAATATGCCTAAAGCCAATATTTGCTTTTGGACATGTTTGGACCATAACAAAAATTCATTCCATCGCTCATATTACATGCTACTATCAATTTATAAATATCTTCTCATCATAAAAAGTTGCCATTCCGCGTTCTGAACCGTTGTTTCTCCTTCGCCATCGTTCCGGCGCAACTTACCGCAGCTGTACTCCGTTACGCTGGGTACCGCCGATTTCACTCCGTCATTTTCCGCCAAAAATATACACGGCGAAACTCAGTGGAACGCTGCGAAAAACAACGGTTTGTAATATAGCCGAGCCATGCGTAACACATCGAAGTACCGCACTCGTGGAATGGGACATCATATTCATGCGTAAGAGCGATGTACCATGGAGCCAAGCGAACGAATCCAAAAACTCAACCAACTAGGCCATGTACTCGAGGATTTCTCATTGTTAGAATGATTACTCGTTTCAGAATAATTTCAAAAGGCACGTAACCAATATTTATGTGCGGTAATAATTACTTAATCAAAGAAATATGCACCGAGCGTTTTTGCATAAAATGAAGTTGTAAAGTAATTTCATTGAATTCCATATTTTGGTGTAATCGATACATGCTGCAGTTAACCCACGAATATTATACGTCTCTTGGAGAAAAAAGAGGGTCGTGTTTTGTGTGCCTCCGAGTATCGTATCGCGTCGTCATTTGCCAATTTGCTCCACTCATCCGATTTCCACGAATGCCGGCGGACGCCGCGCAAAAGTCGCGCGAGTCACGCGCTTACGAGTTCCGCAGCTCCGGGAAGCGAGGCATTACGTAATTGCGTTCTCGCGCGCACTTGCATATATACATAATACTCCGCAGATCCGAGCCTCACAACTTCGACTGCTTCATTTTAATTATGTATCTCGTTTTTACGTCACGCAGTGCTTTTTTCTACTATCGACATCAGCTTGTACGCTACTGCATTTTCAAAGTTCAAAGTAGCCTCGATGAATTTTATCCAACAACCATTCCTTGAATTAAATAATTCTGGTCGAGTAATGTTCTGTGCCTCCTATTAAAGTTCCGATTAAAAATGTCGACCAAGACAATTGCGTCGGGGAGGAGGTGTCTAACTCAAAGAGTTTCCATTCCGAGTTTACTTAGAATCTTACATCTCTTCGGTTGACCTGAAATGATTGTCTTTCCTGGCGAAATAGCTCTGGTCGTCCATGATGTGTCCCTTATACGTCAATGCGTCCTTGGATGAAATTGAGCGTCAACTGCAAAGGGTTTGGATACAATGTCATAAAATGAACGTTCAACGGAGATGTTTGGTGCAATAGCTGGGTTCAATGGTTGGTCTGATATATATATATATACATATCTTTACTCCTCGTCCCATAAATAAAGTTTACTAACATTATTTTACTTAGTTTGGTTAACCAAGTACCCTGTAGACCCAATTTATGATCGGCTCGAAACAGTTACTTCAAGGTCTTTACTTGGATCTCAAATGAACGTAGGCTTATTTAAGTTGGTTAGATTTGTAGATCTGGTTGTCCAATGGAAAATATAAACTGGATGCACCTCAAAAACAAGACGAATCACAAAACAGACACCTCAAAAACCAAACAGATCACAAAACAGACATTCAAAAACCAGACATTTCAAAAGACAGGCATTAAAAAACCAGACATTTAAAAAAACAAACATTCAAAAACCGGACATTTCAAAATGCACAGATATTTTAAAAATATATTTTGAAATGTCTGGTTTTTGAATGTCGGGGTTTTGAAATGTCTGTTTTGTGATTTGTCTGATTTTGAGTTGCACCCTATAAACTTCTCTTCAATTTAAAAATCTAGCCGGATCTTTTACTTAGTTAATCTTCACCCTTTATGGAAGAGAATATTGTCTTTTTCTCAAGGTTTTATAAGTATATGTTGTCAGGGGAATCTGAAAAAGTAAACTTCCATACTTGGAAATAGCAGTTACATGTCAATTCTAAATCTTTATCAATTTTTCCGGTCCTTCCAAATTGTTACGTCAGAATATACATAGGTCTCGTACACATCAATTTGTTGATTATTTCAAAGACTCGTAAATGCGTATTCAAGCAATAATAAATAAAAAATGTATATAAGCCGCGTCAAGTCTAACATATTACGTCAGTTCGTGCATTTCAACTGAGCTATGAACGTAACGTAATTTTTTTACGTGGAAAGCGTTACAATATCAGAAACCTGCAGGATTTCTTAAGAGCTGAATAGCCCAAGGGACCGAAATAAATAAAAAACATAAAAGGAGTAAACTCTACACAGATACTATGGCAATGAATAATAATGTACGTGTACACAATCACGTATCAAAGACTTGGAATGCAATATGAGCCCTGAAATGAAGAGGGCATTTTTGGCCAAAGGTTCCCATTCAGAAGGATTCTTTGACACGTTGACAATGAAGGTGAATTTGATCCGGTCTTAATTGCGATAATGCTCGAATGAATGAGTGAGTGCTAATATACATCAACACCTCGTAAGACTCTGATTGATTTATTCTCTCTCAATGTCAGCTCATCGCAAATTAGCATTCGGATATGTATCCACGCTAATGACACTCGTAAAATAACAGTGAGCAGAATTTCCGCATATTTTATATTAATAAAAAATTTGTTTTAACGAAAAAAGTTATTTTACATACACGACAACGGGAAATAATATTCAAACATCTTGACCCAATCTACGTACTCAGTATTGTTTATAGGTTAACACATAAAAATTATAACCTAATTAATAAATCTAAAGTAAGCCAATAACTACCGCGACTCCACTGCTTCTGGAAGGAATTATGGGCTTTTGGTTCGTCGAGCGAAAAATGGTTGACTCCGTAAATCGACATTCCCGACAAATATGAATGTCAAAATATTAATTTTATCGTACATTATATGTTGCTAATCGATACATTCGCGTGTGCTATATATAAAACTGGCTTTAAGCGAGGTATCATCGATTTTAGACACGAGGAGCTGTACGTTTTATATACGAGTCCGTTCAGTGCATTCATAACAGTGACATGCACCGCACAATGTCAAACAACTCGTGCACGTACACCTATGTGTGGAGGATTGCGTAATCACGTCGGGTCCTTTCTATCAATACTGAAACACTAATTATCACGTGTGTGGCGTTTGTGAGTTTGCAACGAGCTCGTAAACCCATTGTCAGACTGGACGGTATTGAGAGCATAAACATTGGTTGTAACACATGGCTCGGCTTTACCGTTCTCCAATTTCGACCACGATTTTAGAAGCAATGACTTTCAGTACTCACCATTGTGCGTAATTGATCACGAGATGTTTAGATCTTAAGTTTTATGAAATAATGTGGGATTGCATATAAATTTGCAGATTGCATATAACTTATTCGATAAAGTATCGCGTAGTATTATTTGATTTGAGGACTGTAATAGTGTACTCTTGTTGGAGTCACCAGAGGTGGAATATGATAAATCCGGGATTGGCCACTAAAGTCTGTTATTGGGCATGATTGACGCCCTGGTAGCTTTGTAACATAACCTTTGATCTAATAAAGAAATCGCGCCCGAGTGGAATGTTGAAGTTAGCTAGTTTATCTTTACTCTGACACTGTATAGAAGATAAATGTTAGCAAAGGAGATTGTATGTTTTGCTAAAGCCGACAACAATGTTTGTTTTAGTTACAGCAGTTTGTAAATTATCTTTAAATCGTAATTAAGGAATCGTTAA
This sequence comes from Trichopria drosophilae, assembly GCA_030407085.1. Lineage (NCBI taxonomy): Eukaryota > Metazoa > Arthropoda > Insecta > Hymenoptera > Diapriidae > Trichopria > Trichopria drosophilae. Next base: position 65,924,530 of record CM059586.1, on the reverse strand, counting down.
TTGAGTCAGACAGCAGTTCATATATCAGTCACCTTAAGTACACACGTTTTCCGTGCAATTATCGACTCAGCCTAATTCTAAAATCGGTGGGACACTGCAAGGTCCGGTGTAGGATCCTAAGAGTTTCGAGGTCGTTCGGTGTGAATAGAAAGATCAGGTAGACGATTATATAAGGGAATTTCGAATTTTCGGGCCGCCCAGTGTATAAATCCCACCAAACTAATTAAAGCATTGAATATCAAAACGATTAATCTATCGACGTTTCCTTGTGAATCGAACCCGTTGCACCTTTTCTTAAAGCGAGATAAAACGCGCTAAGAGAAGAGAAAAAAAGCGTGCACTTCCCAAATACATGTAGGAAGCGCAGACTAGGCTCGATCGAGGGAGCTCTACAAATGTTGTTAGACGATCGTGGTAAGAGACAAATGACGTGAAAATATTAATAAATTGAGATTAAAATGTCGGACGAGTAGGAATAATACATGTGGAATAAAAGAGCGATAAAAAAGGAAGGAAAGAACAAGTGAGAAGAGGAAAAGAATCGGCTGAGAATGTGAAGAAAAGAAAGAAAAAAGACGATAGCCTGGGACCGACACGCGGCACGATCTCTTCGTGCGCAGTCGCTGGACGGATACATGTGTACCGGCTTGTCGTTTGAATATTTATGATCGACCTTTGCGCGACAAGAAACCGCCGCATTCTGGAAAGCATGTTCTGATTTATGCGATCGAAACCACCGTGCTGCACAAATACAGTTTTTTGTTCTTACCTAAGGTTCATTTTTTTTTCTTACTCTCGTCTACTCCAAACCTATTATTTTTACTTAACACTATTGAATTGTATTTTATTTATTAATTGTTCAAGATGAACGTATTTCATGCGCAGAACACCTGCTGTTCTGGTGCGTAAGACAGGATGCTTTCTTCGTCTCGTTTATTTCTGTTATCCCATGTAGGAAGAAATGTGTCGAGCTTCCCATTAAAGGACCGAATCCCCCTCATTTCTTTAATTCTGAATTTGATTTTCAGCGACAGTAAGCATTGTAGATGCACTTTTCAGTTTAGATTGCTTGAAATTATTCAACAGCAGCTAAACCAAGAATCTGGCAGAACAGTCTTATGTCATTTCTCCCATAGCTATCTTATCTACATTTCAGACATTTCAGTGCATAGCGAAAGCAAAGTGAACTGCGGATATGACGCCTCGATTGATTACCGATAATCCGACGTCAGCGTATGTCTTTACATTACTGCACAGATAATCGTAGAATACTATTCGCAATTGCGAGACCGAAAGAAAAAGGAATAAGCCCTGGAAATGATTGAAATGATAATCGGGCTGGAGATTTGTTCTGCTTTAGCATTACGTATCCATAGGACCGGTGATATATGCTCTCTAGAAAAATTACCGTTTGATTTCCGGTGGATTATTTTCGTATCTTACATATCGATTATTTCAATCAGTAGGAAAATGCATGAAACGTTGATCCAGTCTATTCATCCTATTTTTTTTTGCAACAAATGCAACTTTTAATAATTTTAAGAGTATACATTTTTCTTGTTAGCTACACGGAAAAAGGGTGCACCTCAAAAATCAGAAAAATCAGGAAACAGACACTTCAAAAATCAGACATTTGAAAAAACAGACACTCAAAAACCAGACATTAAAAATCCAGGGGAGCACCTCATGAACCCGACAAATCACAAAACAGACACTTCAAAAATCCGACTTTCAAAAACAGACATTAAAAAAAGAGATATTAAAAACCAGACATTTCAAAATGCAAACACAGTTTGATAGTCGGTTTTTTGAAATATCTGGTTTATGAATCTCTGTTTTTAAATGTCTATTTTTTTAAATGTTTGGTTTTCGAAGTGTTTTGTGATTTGTCGGGTTTTTAAAGTACTCCCCAGGTTTTTTATTGTCTGCTTTTAAAATGTCTGGTTTTTGAAAGCCGGGTTATTGAAGTGTCTGTTTTGTGATTTGTCTGGTTTTTGAGGTGCACCCGGAAAAAGAAATAATACGATTTTTACTTGGTTTTACTATTTACGTGGTAGTCTAGGTTACCTAATTATTCGAAGTGACTATTTAGTTTGTAGTTCCAACTATTTTTTTCGTGTATAAAGTTAAAGAAAAGCCGTGGAAAAACAATAGCAAATCAAATATCATTGAGAAGTATATTGACGGAATTCTATATCCTACGCAAACTTTGACATACGTATAAACATTGGCTTAAAATGAATTATGTATGTACAAATAATTGATCGAATTGTAATGCTACAGAAACCCACTTTTTTAATGGAGGCCTGTGACAATAGTGTTTTACGATGAGGTCAAAATACACAACATTTACATTTTACTTGTAGCAGTTTTTCTTTATCTTTGCTATTACCTCCAAAGTCCGTCATGTTAATTAGTCAGAATTGAAACATTTACTGGAACTAGTAATTAATTGTCATTTGCAACTAATCGAATGAGAAAGACTGTCTACTCGTCTAAATTAGTTAGCAAATACTGACTCTCAATCAACTGTTTTTTGTCGATTTGTTTTAATAACTGGGTTTTTATCGATTCGAATTTATAGTATTAGTATCACATATGATCGATTGAATATCGTTATAAATCATGTCTTAGCGTATTATTGTTGGGGCTAATAATCTCACTTTATTTTAAATCTTGTCAATCTAATATTATAAAGGACTTTATCAGTAGAATATACTTATTTTATATTTAAACGGACTTTATAAATATTTCCTTTATTAAAACAATTTAGTTCTTGTTTGACATTTTTAAAGGACCCTTTAATATAATATAAAAATATTTAATTCTTAAATATTTTCAGAAAAGTTACTGTTTTCAAAAGCAATAAATTATGTGTAATACATAAAATGATATCTTTTGCTTTATAATTAAAATATTTTTGTTGTTCTTGTGTTTGAAGATAACCTTTATCGCCTTCCAAGTTGTTGATACAAAAATAACGCATTTAGCTATATAAAGAATAATTTATCTATTCCTAAGTAAAATAAATACGATGTAGAAATTATAATGAAGTAATTGTAAATCTTACACAAGTACGTATCCATTTGATCATGTCATTAATTGATTTAAATATTTCTATGTGGTCTATATAAAAATATAGTAATGAATTTATTATTTTCAAATTCAAATTTCAATTTTAAGTTTCAATACATTAGTATGATTATAACAACCAAGATATTGTCTACATTTATTCATAATTAAAATTTATGACATGCTTTAAATACGTGAATCTAAGATTACTGCGTTTCAATAACATATATGGCTGATTTTCAAAATAACGTCCAAAAAATACAAATTGAGCTTAAACTTTCGTAAATAATTCTGTATTCCAATTGCAATATTCAATAAATGAATGGTATAAGATTTCAATTATAATATATTTAGGAAGAACTTAAAAGATATATAACTTATTTATCTATTTTTTTTATTGCATTATAAATATCATATATAGTATCGGAATAGTGGTACAATCGAAATACAATTGAATTTTTCTTGTTTTATTGAAATAGATTCACAAGAGGTTTTAACAATTTGCCCAAAATCTTACAATATATAATAAAAGTCGTAAATTCCGTTTTCACTAGAGAAAAATGGCACGATACATTTTTATTATATAATTGTTACTATTAAAAATTTTAAATGTCCTGCATTTTATAAAGAAATCGATGGAGTGTATATTTTAATTCTACAAACATATTGATACTACTAAAAATATCTTCAAGTATTATGGAAGTTGGATTTTATAAAAAAAACTATAAGGTGAAATGAAACAACAATTTTTTAATGACATTACTTGACAATATATCAACTTTACACGCAGGGAATAAAGTTGGTCAGTTTTTTCAAGAATTGAAGTATTTTTAAGTTAATAAATATATAATCGGTTTATGTAAAAATAGAACCTCCTGTAGAATCGTTTTCTTGAAATGTTAAAATATGTAGTTAGACAATTTGCAAAACTGTTTAGTAAAGTAAATAATGTCGAGATTTCTGGCTTATTACCTCAAAAGCGTTGAACATAGTAATAAATCTATTATCAACGAAATTGTGAAAGAGAATAAAACTCTTATAGGCGATTATTGCGTTTAGTAGGGGTGCGTTTTATTGTGCTTTTCTTTTGTAATAGAAAATTAGTATCACTTTACTACGTACATATAAGCACACGCATACCCTGTTCTTCACGGATTCCAACGGCGACGGCGAGACTACGCCTAAACACGAAAACCATAGTACCTTAGTATACAACATCTATAGCTATATGGGATGCGCCGAGGTACGCCTCCAAAAATCCTTGCAGTAGTTCTCAACCTTTTTCTACAAACCTGCATGATATTTTCTAAAATTCGCGAGCCGTTAAATTTCTGACGATATTCAGAGATATATAATTCATAAAATTACCAATTTAAAACATTTCAAATTCTTTAAATTAACTAATGATTTCATTTTCCTATTACGATCTACAGATTTTACAAAAATATAAAGTACAGGCTACAAATTTCCAAAATAACCGCAAGACATACGTAAGAGAACTACACGAGTAATTCAGTCATTATTTTTAATGATCTGTGTTTTCTTTGCACGCGTTATTTCAAACATTCCACGTTAAGTCATTGTGGCGAGAACTCGTTACATTGTGATTGAAATTATTAAAAATAATGAAAATTATCCTTGGGGATTATTCGTTTTACAATGTTTGAAAGGGTTGCTATATTAATTACAAAATTCGTTGATTACTGCTGGATTAATATCTTGGGGATAAATACCAAATAAATAACTTAATACCTCAGGTAAAAGACTTGATTAAATAATTTTGGCTTAATAATATTTAAAAGTATTGTATAAAAAAAGTTGACAGATAATTTCAAAAACATTATTTTTGGATCGAAAATTTTAAGTACCACTGTGCTACAGATTCACGAAGCGAGCCTTGATGTACAGCTCGATTTTTAGCAAGGAGGCACCTCCCCCTTCGTCATCTGTATGAGTTTTAATGCGTTTTACGGTCCCGACAAAAACCTATTAAAATCGTCGGCGGTTGAAGGAAGAACAAATGTAAGGCTAGGGGTAGGGGTTTTATCCTTCCGCACTCTATTAAAGACGTTTATTAATTCGCTTTCGAAAACACGAACATTTAGGTCTTCGAAGGTGTAGTCGTTACAATTCTTTAAATCTTATTATACTACTTTTTGTGCACATATTTTATAAACTTTTTATACATTTTAACTATTAACATTTTACATTTAAAAGTTTACATGTATGTAATAACAACAACATTCATACATACTTAAACACTCCAATATTTTTAGAACAAATTCGGAAATATATTCGGTAAAAATGCGCACATAAAAGAAAAGAATTCCGTCATGTAAATCAGAATGTACATGGATATCCCTCTTGTGCTTTTAGTACAAGAATTAAGAACAATACTACTCGGTAGATCTGGAGCAATCTGCGTCATTTACATCGGGTTCGTAATTTAAAATTTGTTGTTAAAAAATTGCATTGCCAAAAACCACATGTACACTCTGATAATTATTTCATATAAAAGCTTTAATTACATGTTTACATTTTCTTAGCACAAAGTTGGCGTTACGACGATGTTGTACATAATGAAGTGTATAAAAATACAATATGAATAACTATAATAAAGTTTAATGCTTTCTTATGATGATTATGATGTTGACGAACAAATTATTTTTATATGAATTAAGATTTTATTTGCAATGCATTACAAATTATTAGGGCAGTCAACCATTAAAATACTTATTATTTATTTGCCATATTATTGTTATCAGTGTACTGTAAAATAGACCGTAATACATGTTTCTAACTTTTAACTTTAATATTTAAAATACGAAAAAAACCGGTCGAATGCAGATATGATTACAGTGACTTTTGTCCGACTTCCCTATCACTAGGTAGTTCGATAATTTGTATCTTTGTTGTACAATTGATTAAAAATAAGTTTCTATAGAATATAATGTCATTGTAAAATAACATAATTGCGATTTTTCTCCTCAATAAATATTCAGCATTTTCGGATGAAATATCCAAAGTTTCTTCTTAAGAAATTCGTTCCCAACGTAAAAAATAAAAAAAGTATGTTTTCTGTAATATGTTATCACCATTTTGTCCGAATGTAAAAGTCATTACAATTATATTCATAGGAGTCAAATTTAAAGATTTCCACATCTTGTCATAACATCTAATCACAACTTTGTTTGCTTATTAAAATGTGTTTAACAATTTTTATTTTTTAATTGGGGAAAGCAACAAAGCTAAAAAAGTGTGACAGAAACTCTGAGGTACGAGTATATCCATAACTTAGAGAAGAAATAGGTAAAAATTCGAAATACGAACTAATGATCTGAAGCCTGCTTTCTGATTTTAAGAATGTTTTAGGTGTTTTAATACTCGGTAATAAGTGACGTTTCTATGAATCGATTCTTCCCATTCTCTCTCTAATTCTATACCCTTTCGTTCTTCAATGAATAGAAAAATTCTCAATTTTTCAAACAAAAAAAAATAGTTCAATTTTTTACCATTTTTCGTTAGCAAAACGCTAATTTTGTATTAAAAAAAAAGTAAAACCACGTTTCCCAAACTACTCCATAGTTAAGGGTTTTATCTTTTATTACAAAAAGTAAAATCCCCCTCGTGAAAAAGAAATCTCAATTTAAACAAAATATGTAAACAGTGCAATGACATTTGAGATATTTTTTTTAAGCATTTGATGTTTCAGGATTCTATTACAGAAAAGTGTAACTCTGCGCTAATATCTAGCTAATTTCTATCTTATTTTCCAACTAAAGGCTATTTTTATGTTTCTTAACATCCCTTGGATTTTCTTAATTTTTTAATCATCTTTGATGTAAAAAAAGATATATCTGAAAGCTAGGAAAAACTCATAAAGGTATAAAAGTAATTGAAATTTTTTAAAAAGTAAAATCATGAAAAAATCATAAGAACCTCTGGAAATTGAACTAAATTTGTTGGAAATGACAATTTAACCCATTAACGCCCAAGAGGACACACATTTCACCAAGATATTCGGAATATTTCTTGACATTAAAAACCAATTCAAACAATTTTTCAAATAAAAAAATTCCTGTTTCCCTATGTTATGAAAAGTTCAGACATTTTTTATTTGGAAACGATAGACTTGAAAACCTTGAAATTTTTTCACAATTTTTCTATGACTTTGCACATTTTTTCAAAATTTTGCGATTTTGAAAATAAAGAAAAGTGTTTTAAACGTTTTGAAAAAATTTGAGGGTATTCTTTGATCAATTCTAAGAACTTTTTGTTCAGCGACATTTTTTCCGAAAGCCTATCATTTTCGATTAAAAAATTCAGGAGCTTTTCCCCGTTTATTTCGTGTTTGAGCCACCATTTTGACAGTTTCCAACTTTATTTTCAAAATGCTATCATGTACATTTCAAAGTTAAAGGTTCGAGGACACAATATTTTCACCGATCAGTGATCTCCCTAACCGTTTCCAATGTGAAAATACCGAATATAAAATATTTGTCAGTGAAAAAATTTGATTTTTTTGTCAAAAACCAAGTATAACTTTTTTGGAATGGGCTCGATTGATTTTTTAACACCAGATTCGAAAAGATCGATCAATTTTAAGTCCGAAATGTTTTATCTAAAATTTTTTTAATTGGTTTTTAATGTCAAGAAATATTCCGAAAATCTTGGTGGAATTGGTGTCCTTTTGGGCGTTATAATGGGTTAAAAAAATATACGCCATAAAATTGAGGGACTTTTGCATAAGCGCTACCACGTGTAGATCTGAATATTATCGGACACTAGTGCTTATGCATTGACCGAGTATGATAGTATATCGGAAATCATTCTTGAACCGGTTGAACTCGATATAGTTTTTTCCTGTTGGTACCATTCTGCCGTTGTTGAACACTTCTCCGACTCCTGCATAGACCTCAAAATCTTAGTACTCTATGCTGTTAATTTTTGTTTTAATTTTATTTTACGTCGACTTTTGTGAACCAATATGGGACTAAATTGCGAAGTGACCTACAGTTTATGAAGGTGGAATCCGAACCACCTGAGCTTTGGCATTATTAGACATTTATAAACAAATTCAGAGGTGTCACAGATGGCAAAGGCCGGGATCGAACCAGGGTTTTCTGATTACGAAGCCGATACTCTACCAACTGAGCCACCGCCGCTCTCTGTTAAAATATTTGTTTTTAAAAATTGTTAAATTGTAAATGACACATCATTCAACCAATATAGAACCGTTCGCCACAAACTTAATAATCTCTTTTGGTAAAAGAAGAAACATCATTTGTAGATTCTAATTATGATTCACTGAGGAATAAATTTCATAATAAAATCGAGTTCAGCGCACGTAATATTTGGGGTAGAAAAGACGAAATGGAAAAAAAAGTGACGGATGTGAGTCTGAGGGAAGCGAAGAAGTGATGCGGTCAGGACAGGCAGTGGTAGCATGAAGAAAAGGGGGGAGGAGGCGCAGGAAGAGAAGGGTAAGAGGAGCAAGGAAGAAGATTATTACCCGCAGGTCGCGGTCGCAGTGACGAACGCCCCGTGTGTGTCGCATGTTGACACGCAAGGTACTTTTTCGCAGGAATAACAAGTAAACCGTATGAAAACTGCGGGCACCAGCCGACAACGGGGTAAGCGGACCGTTGCAGAGCCTACTCGTTGCTCTCGGTTATGGTTGTTCATTATTCCGTGCGCAATGAGAGCAGAGCAGTCACCGAAATGACGTGACAAGACGTGACAACCGCGACTCATTCTGTCGTCTTTCGGTAGCACGCGTTTATTTCATCCGAATTCGTGGTAACGTTTGATATTACCCTGGTATATTTGATATTTTGACATAAGCGACGTTGAAACCGCCCCTTTTCAGAGTTTCAGTAACGCTGGCAATGCATGCAAGCTGGAGAAAAGTATCGATCTAAGTGGGTCCTGGTGTCAGTACAAGGTGAAAGTACAAGGAGATCTACCTTCCATGTCTTTCAGAAAGTCAAAATCGGAGGCTTTCATGCACCTTATGCCTCTGATGAATTCTATTCATTGACAGGTAGACATGAAGGAGAAATGTCTCGATACATTCACTTCCTTCTGTCAAAATAGATTATATTTATGCTACACCTTTGGAATACAGAACTTCAGGGATTGTAAACTCTCCATCCATTGTTTGACAATTGCTCCACAGCTTCCACCATCCAGGATCCCACGAAACCAACCATCATTGTCGCATGATGGTGTTATGCAACTTCATTACAGATTTGATGCCATCTCTGATGACTTTCAACACATCTGATCATGTACCGGTATTACTCTATATCGGTAACTTCAAACTGTTAGTTAGAGACTGACACTGAAATGAGGAGCTGGATGGAAGTTTAGTCTTACCTCAAACATGCATGCTAGACATAAACAATTACAATCAGAAAGCACAATGTAGTACACCCTAAGTGATCCACAAACGTACTATAATTATTTATCTAACCTAAGAACGAAAATGATTTGACAAGCTACCATTTGATAATGTAATTTTGTGTGATACATTCAAATGGTTGGCAATATCTCCCAAATCCACCCATGCCAACCAGACTGGCCATCTCAAAATACGAGAAAAATCAGTCTAAACGCTGGATACATTGCAATTGACTCTACAAACTTATTATTTAAATACAATGGGTTGAATAATACTCTAAAGAAATTGGTACCCTTTCAACACATTACATTTCAAAATCACAAATATCTTATATGGCTATCTCAAGTGATTACTCCGATGTTGACCATCAATAAATCTACTGCAACCGACTTCGTATTAACATAAACTCTTATCGTGCAGATGACGAGATTTGGCTCATTCTGGTGAACTTATTATACGCACAGTTGCAGCATACATAGATAATTTTAAATCGCAATGAAATACATATTTCATCCGTTACTTTCCACAATGTTCCGGGCAGTGAATCAAGATCCTAGCGGTGGTCACTTTATAAATCATTTACTTCAGGCAACAGTTAACATCAAATAGTTCGTAGAGATATATAATTAATTAAGATCTAGGAATAAATTAATACGTTCGTGCTGGTGTATCTTGGTAAACGAACTTTGAAATTTTACCGACTTCTGAACAAAGTTGCTCTAATTACGGCATTGCTTTAACCAAAGCATTATGGCATGTGCAATTATGAGTTGGTATTGCACGTATTACTAAAAAGGAGGCAGAAAGTTTGCTATGACAATATATTTTCACAAGGACATGTGTACTAATTAGATTCGTGAGCGTCATGTATCGTTAGAGAGATGTAGACTCGTGGTCGCACAATTGTACCCGACCTAAGTACCCAGGAAGCCTCTATTGCCGGCGGAAGGAACGTCGTTGTAAGATAGCACTTTGCAGGTTGATAATGAATTCAGTACATCGCCAAGGTGTCAGCATTTACCGCACTGCACGTGCCGGGTTCAGGACTACAAGTACGAACTTACCCGTGCGCTCATATTAGTGAAGGCGCCGATAAGATGACATGTTGCGCTTCAATGAGTAATCGCGGAAAGCGGCGTGGAGACTCCACGTGCTAATAAGTACACCAATGCGTTATATTTCCGACATGACCGATAATCGCGATCGCATTAAAACTTAGAAACCTGAAATACATCAAATTGTACCGTAGACCTACAAACAAAAAACGTTAGCAAATTATTTCGTACCGCATTGTTCGATAATAATTCGTTCAAGAACAAGGACAAAGGACAGGAAATTTTCCCCCGCGTTAATGACGAATATGTCTGTTTGCGGGTCGGCTCTCGGGTGGAGAGGTACAGGACAGAGACAGACAGTACAAGACAGAACTATAGGCAAACACAACACCCACCCAGAGCCAGTCCCCCCCTACCCCAATATCGGTACCAACAGCAGATTCGACGGTCTGTGCCTTAGCGAGTACGACGCGGGGCTTATCCCATCTTTATCCGAGATAAGACCCACGACGTACCGACCGCGGATAAGACGCTGACGATACCGATAACTGCCGACGGGGGTCGGCAGCGGTCCCAAATTCGTACCTTCGCCCAGCAACGTTCCCCGGTTATTCCACACTGGACATAAGCAGAGAAAATTGCAGGACGGGGATTCGAACTCGGGCCCTTCGCGACGTTCAGTTCGGGCGGACTAAGACTGACGCCTTAGCCCGCACGACCATCACGCCGACAATAATTCGTTCGTTTCATTGAAATCCAGCATTCTTGAGTAATTTTAATTGCTACTAAATTGTCAACAATATTCAGCCCTCATAATTCGCGTATGTTATCTTCAATTAAGTAATTAACTCTCACCAGCGTTTCCATATTATTTTAAAAAATACATCGGCTGTCAGTTTACAATTAAAGTGTATTCCAACGATTATATTAACTACGATTTTTATCAGTCTTATAAAGGAACGTACATATAGAGATTGATGAAGTCACTGTGAAATTAATTAATTGCTCTAGCAAATTGCCTCTCGCCTCTGGATCTGATGTTGTCATCACACTTCCAATCGAAACAAATCTCCCCCATTTACCGTGACTTTCTTTAGTTAGGAGTTCCACATAACGTACTTATGCGTATAAGATATATACATAATTGTGGTGATACGTTGTTAAATGCATACGTAGCATTCTGAATACAAATATACATCATATATGCATAGCCTGAACTAGTGGTGTCTCATACGTGTGGGTATATATACTGATGCGCTTAAGTCGCTTTACCGTAAACAAGTTTTATCCGCTGGTAAAATAAATGAATTGTGCCTGCGATGCAGTTCCTCCGGTTACCTTCCTCCTGTCGGCTCGCATACCGGGTGTTCACATCCGTGAAAACAGGCTCCGCAAATATGCACATTTTAAACTTTAATATTACATTTCTATCTCATCACTGTTCTGTTAGTCCAGGCCGGTTCAAAAATTATTATAGACATATAAGCAAAGAGTATCGACATTAAGGTATATTACATTTGGAGAGATTTTCATCCCACGTGTTCCATGATGTACTTTTCATACGTTAATTTCTCTCTTATAATATACTATATATATTAATGCATTTAAAGGCAATTGCCTTGTTGTTTCCTTAAATATGCTGAAAATCACACTAATAGTTATCATGGATGCTGCCCACCCGTCATCAAAGTTTGAAGATATAAAATGTCAAATGGAATTTGCATGTCGCTCGAAAGGCGGGAAAAGTACTGCCCGACTCGGAGCGACATCTACTCACCTTTTGTGAAATCCTGTATAATCGCATTTAAGTAGTACACATTATTCAGGCTTTTATTTTACAATATAATAAAAACATAATGAAAGAGAGTGAAAGGTGTAGTTTATAGAGTGCATTTACGGAGAAATTAAAGATAACCTATCGGTATGTGAAATAAATCTTTGCAGTCAAAAAGGCTGCAATATAATGCAGAAGGAAAGAACTAATGAACCCGACTACTTAAAATAATTTCTTCTTCAATGACAGTTACGTAATTAAAACGAGCAAAACATAGCGGAATACTTTTTCATGCTAAATTCATTGTAGAGAGTGAAAGGAATTTGAGGGTAAGAGGTAAATGTTTTCGAGAATACGAAAAAAATGGAGACCCGAAGGTAGGTGGCGGAGTAAAAATGGCATAAAACTGAAGAGCAGGCGGAAGAGTAGAGGTTCATTGCGGATAGAAAAGAGGATGAAAAAAAGGAACACGAGGAAAATGTCAGACTCTTCATTTTACGGTCGACACAAAGCCTGCAACTTCTGGTTCGGCTGTGAGTTTTATGCCATTACGTCCAGCGAAGAGCGCAGCTCGAACGATTTCAGCTGTTGCATGGAAATCTGCGTTCAGCTTTATTGCTGCACCGCTTATAAGTTATGGGGAAAGTTTATGTTCTTCTACAGACTTCGCAGTATACTTCCTTCCTCTTATAGATCCTCCTCCTCCTATCTCGACGCTCTACTCCCTTTTACACGTGCTCGTTATGCCTATGATATTTTTTGCTACTTATACTTTGTACTTTTGATGCATCCTACTCACCTTCTAAAAATTCGGTACCGCTGACGTTATCGCACTTTTATTATTCTTTGTGCCTTTCTAAGCGTTTTACCTAATCTTCGCGTTGACTTGTGTGAGTTCAAACTTTTGCTTCGCAGCCATTTTTGCGTTACACTTAGAGGTGACATGAGATCAATATATTATACACTTGGAAAAGGGACTTTTTATGATGGGAAGCTTTATACATTGATACTCCTATGAAGCAAGGTTAGCATTTCATTTTTCGAAAAAAAAATATACTATCCTGATAGAAAATGATCTACGTTTCTGGACATCTTCTTTGTGGTGTCTATGGTTTGAGCAAAGTGGTCCAAAAACAATGTTCAGAAATTGTCCTCATTTCCAACCAGAATTATTTTTGACCATATGATGCGTTTTAAGCATTTTTGTCAGTACACTAACATCAAAACTGGTAAAATATTAACCTCTTCGTTTATGCAATGGAACCAACTGGGAACATTCCAGTAATTGAAAATTGGTGGAGGTATACCGAAGTCATTGAAATATTTAGTCGCCAGTCCGTTTTCTTCATTTTCAAGAATGAACAAATTCTTCAGAACAAATCTCTTTTAATATGGAACTCTTCTTCATTTCTTCATATGAATTTTCCATGCTTTTATTTTATATCCAGTGAACTCGATTTCAAGATAAATAACACAATCAATTAATTTTATTTTCATGAAATAAAATTCACCAATTTTTTTCACGATTCATTTGAATCTTCCCTAAGATGAGAGAATATGTCTAATTGGACAGGCAGGATTTCAATAATTGTGTATTTCTTTTAGAGTGATATATTTATACTTCTTTTCAATACGACAATGGTTAAATTGTAGAAATCCGAAATATTTATGAAAAAAATATGTATGAAAAAAGAATATTCAGAATTCGCTGTCATATGACAATAAATGCATAATTTGAACACATAAATTGCCACAAATATTGGCTAATTAAATGGGGTTTTACTTCTCACTTTAGTGCACGCTTCAAAAAATATCATAAATACTGTTACGAATAATAAAAAGAACATATTTGGTTGAATTTACGTGGCAACGTACTAGAGAAGCAGCAAAATTCGGCAATAATATGGAGAAAAATAAATTCAAATCATAATCAAGTTTATTTTACTAAAACTATGATCTCGTTCACGGTAAAATGCACAAAAGAAAAATAGTGTTCCCGTCATACTAAAATTGTTCTTTTATTTCCAAATTCAAAACACATTTCTAATCGATTGGATTATAACGGTATTAAAATAAATTTAAAAATGTAATTTTGTTTCCTTTTTAATTATTTCCTTGGTTTCTGAAACTGAAACATTTGAAATAATAGTTTTGCTATTACTTAGTATGCAGACCTAATTAAATAAAATATGCGTATACTTTATTGTCGATTCACATATAATTTCTCAGCCAATGAATATATTCTTCACCAAAGATTCAATTTTATTTTACTTTTAAATTACATCTCGTATTATTTAAATATAAAAATACCCACAGCAGACTGTACCAAACCACGAGAGGGAGCGAAAGCAAATTTATTGAGGCGTACGAAAAAGCGCGCATGCCCGTCCATACCTTGAGCCGCAAGGGGCGTTCTTTGCAGACAAATATTCAAATGAAGTCGGTATCAGAACATTGTTATTCTACCGTGAAAACGACTGCCATTGTTACCTTTTATTAGCGTAATTTGTTAAATTAACCTTCTCTCGACACTGCGATGAACCGACAAAGTAAAGGAAATTTCCAAATTTGCCCGATTAATTATTCCCCACGTAATAAAAATACAATTTCACTTTTTTTTATTGGGATAAGATCCACGAATTTTCTGTATAGGTACAACATTAAAGTAACTATATATAACTCAATATATTTTATAAAGAAATTTAAGGTATATTTTCAATTCAACTTACTGAATTTTTATTATTATTGAAGTCAAATTTAAATCTGTAAGGAGTCGCGTTCACTTGAAACAATTTAGAGTTGAAACTATAACAACTCATACTTGTTTCAATTAAATGCACAATTTCAATTGTCAGTTGTTAATGTTTAGACATTCGTTATTGAGCTAAGCCTGCCTATATCAATGTATACTTATTTATTATTTCTGTTTATTTTTATTATTTAATTTTCCAACAATGATTGTTAGATATGTGCAAATTGTTATTTATGTAGCAGTTTGGAACAATATTCAGTTAGACGGCGAGGAACAAAAACTTGTTCTACTTCCTATCAATTTAAGGCACCTATATATCATTCGTAATAATAGGGTTACAGTAGCTGCATTGGTAACAATGCTACATCATGTCCGATTGAAGGTTCGATAAAATTGCGCTTTCGTAGACACGGGTATGGAAATTTATACGATAGTTTTATCGTACATGTTCAAGCTAACGTTAAGATAAAATACGGCAAGGATGTTTCAAACATGCGTTTGCATACAGTCATAAACTTTACCATACTAATTAAAAGTAACAAAATAAGTTGTTTACGTGAAAACTACTTAATATACGTAGAAGAATTTATGATGTACAGTGTTCATATTATAATAGAAAGTAAAAAAGTGAAGAATATGATAACAATTTAAATCGTATGTAATTAGAGATTTGTAAATACACTAAACTGTGTACGTAATAGTTGGAAATGAACTTGTTTCAGTGTTCACGTACACTCACGTGGGGACTTTTTATTTTAATGCGAATTGTATACAATATTAATAAATTAACTTCTGTAGCATTTGCAGCATACTTTATTATTAAATCGGTGCAATGATTCCATGTTCAGAATTTGATTCCATGATAAGTGAAAGTGGAATGCGCAAATATTCCAGGTTGTGGCGGGGAAACGACAGGCAGCGGCACGTAATGCTCTCTGTCCATTTTTCCATACATGCTGAAAATTGATACCACGTTCGACTAAAATAATTTTCAAGTGAAAAAAGTTCTACCAGTGGTTTTCTTTAAAATATTTTCAACCACCTTACTCCGAGTGCCACATATTATATAAGAAACACTAAAATACGTAATGTGTAATTGTCGTTTGCCTCAAGCATTTAGTTTATCTGAATGCTACATTTTTTTAAATATGAAGCAAAAATATTCCATACGTTGTTGAAAGCTGAATGAAATTTCTCAGTATTTGATTGGGATTAGAACCCGCGATACAGAACGAATATATCTGCTGAATTAATGTATGCTCACAATTCGATTCTACGATAAGTGAAAGTAGATTGCGCAAATATTCTGGCATACGGATGTGTGGAGGGGCGATGGTCACGCAATTTATTTATTAGTAGTTCCTAATAGATTTCACATAGACAATGAAAAGATGTCCAATTACAGATTGCGGATTCAGATGGAACCAGATTTTTCAAATTACATATAATTTATTTGTTTACTAGTGTCAGCATGAATTTCCTCGTATCGAGTTTAATTTCTTTTCAGAGTATTTCGTTACAGTTAATAGATAATTATAAAACATGAATTACAATATTTGTTAGCTATAACGATCTTGTTCTATTTTGGACTCTAAATTATTTTAAACTTCAAAATAGTGCATTTCGTTACAAGCCTCGTGATTTTTTACTACAGAAGCGTTCACAAATCTATAATAGTACATTTTTCAATATTTTTTGTATAAGCTTTTCACTGTAGAAAAAATTAGGAACAAGGTAGAGATATTCAATACCCGCGAATGGTAAGTTCTTTGCGAATAAAACTTTCGGGAGTTTCGATCATTAGTTTTGAACATTCAAAATTCTAATTAGATGATATGAGGTGCCGTGCACGGACATATGAAAATGCGTTTGGTAATGTTGCACCAGTCCAATTTGTTCACTATAGCATTTTTAATGTTAAAAACAGCCGGAGTAAGAATACATTTTAATTAACGTAATTCTGACAAAGAAGTTTCTCAAGTTTTAAAATGAACAAAAGAAAGAATAACTCACTTATTGTATTTCTATACATTTTTGCCGCGGAATGACACCAGGAATGATTTTCACGTGACATACCGAACGCCATAGAGGTTTCGCTGTGTGGAATGGCAAGATACCAGAGTGTATTTCCTGTAAAAACAATAATCACGATAATCAAGATTGTACAGGTACTTTTACACTAGGCCAATCGAACGATACGGCATTGCCATCGGCTTCAGCGACGAGCTCCTCGCGAACATCAGCAAAAAACCCCCTGGATACGACGGCTTGTTTCCTTGAACCGAAAGTCTTTGCGGATAGGTTGAAGCCGCTCGTCTCTCAATTGTCGGCACCGGCCGCAAGGCTTCTGCGATTTCCACACTTGGCTTCAATGGATCGGCAGAAGATGTGAATTTTATACACAGAAGACTTCAATACATATACTGCTTAAAAAAAATGATTAGCATTTTCTATAAACTTCTGCCCAGAAAGAAAAAGGGTTAATAGAACCATGAGAAATAGTACAGTTGCGACATATAATAATAATAGTTGAACTGACGGCATGACAAAATTGTAGTTTGTATATGAGTATTCAAAAAACTCCACAAATCAATATGACAAGCAGATAATATTCCGTAAAAATTAATGATTTCGCAAGGCACTATCCCTGGTAGAGATTTGGCTGGTTGAACTAGCCATTATCCTAGCAGCTGGGAATATTTGTTCGGTAGAATCTCGGTAGAAATATATGCACGCATTCTAGATGAAAACCCGCTAGACCAGTAACATATATTTTAAGTGACATAAAGCAATAATTGCAAACTGAAAATATATCAAATTTGTATAATAGGTAAGAATCAATCGATTCGACAAAACGAACAGATGTAAATGTAGACGATTTTTCTTTCGAAATGAAGATTTGATTTTTACAGCGGCTTTGCAAACAATCGCGAGAGCATGTGCGCGCGAATCAGCTGAGACCCAGCCGCCATATTGGGAGTTCGATCGAGAGGTATTCGAGATTCTCGAATCGAGCCGAGGTCGAAAAGTTGTAGGAGCTTGTCTAACTCTTGTTGAAATATATTAGCTGTCTCAATGTCTCGCGTCTCGGTAGATTTACGCCAGAATTCGTGTCATTTTTAGTAGGATTTCTACCCATATTACAGAGCTGGTTTCTAGCCAGATCTTCAAAATCTAGGATAATTCTGGGCAGATTCTCGTGACCATCTATACCAGGACAGGATGGCACAGAAATACGCTAATATGTTTAACACTGATTTATTCAATTATGTATACGAACAAAAATTTATAATAAAAAAGAGACTCATCATCTAATATTAGATTTGCAAATGGTCTTTTATCTTGCCGTTTTCTCAGTGGTCCCATTTCACTCCCATTTATTTTTCGGTATAAACTCTTTTCTAGTTTATCTTTATAATAATCATTAATCCAGATTAGTTAAATAAAGACAATATATTAAATTCCAAAAATAATACAAGTAATTAAACTTCACATCACCTTTCAAGACATTTCGTAGTAGCTATGACACGTAAGCTTTATTATGTGTCGACTATGGTTTACGAGATATGCTGATTCATGTGTTAAGATTAATATATTAAAGGTCGAAACAAACTGACATGGAGCGGTTCACCACTGTCATGGGTAGACTTGACGCAGGTCTGCATCTGTACGTAACTTTGCCTGTATTTCCTTTAAAATTTTTTAAAGGATTTATACGAAATTATTTTTCGTGATATATATTTATAAATAATATATTTATATAATAATTTGTTACTAGTATCGAAAATTAATTGAAACTACGCCTTTATTTTTGAACAAATTTTTGTAATGACAATGCTGGAAAAATACGTTGGAGTCGTCGACGTTATTACTCGCCGGATAGTCTCAAGTCGACCTTAATGTTCAAATTTACGTCATAAAGGAAATATTATGAGCTCATGCGTCGAGGCCAGATAGATGGTAGATTCACTTACTCGATCTAGGAACATGTACGAACATGTAGTTATAAACTTTACAAAATTCAATTTTCGAAATAAACATTTATTCGATTTTCAATCTTAATTGGTATTTAGTGTACCATTAGCATCATAACATAAACTATTAAATATGAACTTAATAGATATATGGTTGAAAACTGATGCCAGACTAACAAACAATTATTTAGCTGATACTATCACCGAAAGACTCTGATTGATTCATTCTGTGCTAAGCGAGCTGCTTTTAAAACATAAAATGAAAATATTAATCGTAAAACTATATTTTTAATGTTCTGGTGATGTGAATAACGAATGTACTTTTCGAATACACTCATAATTGTTCAATTTATTTTGAGAGAAAGTTGAAAATTTAAAAAAAAAACTTTGCCTTCAAATTTGAATGCTAAATACAACAGGTTCTTATGATTATACAGTCAAACAAAACACATTTTGTCCGAAATATTAGCAGATAGTTACCAAATATACTGTACATCAATAATGGCTTGACCGCATATATTTTCCCTTTGAATTTAAATATTTTAAAATTTTAATAATATGACTCTGCTTTGTTTATTCCAGACATATGTAAATCAGTTCTCTTTAAAGATAATTGTAAATGTAGTTAAATGTGATAATCAGAAGACAGGGAATAGGAAATTACATGCGTTCGATAATAAAGTTGCTGAAAGTCTGGTGATGCTTACGTCTTAATCGTAAGAAGGAATTACTTAATGTTGTCTGATCGAAATTGGTGCTGTTTATGCGTTGAAAACATATGTATACATAGCTGATCCCGCCGGGCGCAAAGTATAAATGCGCGTTTTAAACGTAGCAGGTTGTCCGAGCGAAATACGGTAAAGTCCAATAACGAATACTGGGTAACCGATGTTGGTTGCAAATACCTTTCCGCATTACGGGAATTGTACGTCATGAATGTGGCATAGAATAAATTAGCCCCATTTCCATATTCTTCATATTAATACAGCTGCCCACAATTACCGTATAATGGTCAGTCTCTGGCTTCCGAATTCCTCAATTTTCCAGATTTCATGAATTGAGAATGAATTACCATGTAAACCAGTTTTAGTATTTAAATTCATAAAATTCATTACGACTATATCACACTAAGATTCCATATACGACAGTAAGAGATCAATATTTCTATTAAGTTAATTATAAAATCGTTTGTATGGCGATTTACAAATATTTCGCATTAACGTTGCACCTTTTTAACTGGTGATTTGCGTACATTTTTGTACTATCGTATAAATCTACGCTTATTTTTAATTAACGGGTGAGTTGGAAAGCGAAACCTTCGATTACCCACGATTATTATTAGCATATTCAGTTTCCGATATGAAACCTGCCAGTAAACTTTGTCCATACATCTTGTAACCAGTAAGTTCTCACACTCGATAGTTTTACTAAGTGGCTTCATCGTAAAGTTCTTTTTTGTGTTGCGATGATTGTTAGAATACTCAGAATGATCGCAGTTAGTTTTGAAAAAGAGTGGCGTCACGCAATCAATTTTTCGCTCCAGATACCCGTGGAAAAAAGGAAAATCTCCTTGTTCAGCATCAAGTCATAAATATAATCGCTTGCATGCAAAACGAGTTGCTAGCGGCAACGGATCACATGCTGTATTCTCTTCGAGCGGCGCATTTTGCGCGTAAATATAATTTAGTTGAGTGGACGAATGACGTGACAGCATCTTCGACAAATATCACGGCTTACTAAGACTCTGGTAAGCGTATAGAAACGACCCAGGGGACAAGGATTCATGCTTCGACGAATCCAGAAAGTCTTTGTGCCGCGTATGGACTCGCTGTATGGAAGTCCTCACGACCACTACGAATGTAACTTTTATATTTTTAATTGTTTCCCTTTCTGACATCTTCATTGATATTCGCAGTTACGTCGAAAATAAAGTAATTTGTATTGATTTGTATGCAACAGAAACTTTCACTTTAGAAATTTGCGAATTAGATTTTCACCTCGTGAAAGATTTGAACATGAACAAACTTAATCATGTTTGCCAAAAGATCTTGCTGATGCATTTCTTCATCCTGTAACCGACATGACCTTCAGGATGTAAAAAAGTTAAACGAACTACGGCACATCCCAATTTTTTCGTTCTTGCCCACACTATAAATGTATCGTATACAATAGGAAACAATCGTAGCAACAAAATCGGCAACACTACTGTAGTGTAATTTTTATCGGCAAAGGTATAATTTATGCAATTCGTAAACTTGTGTTGTTTTCGTAAATTCGAAGTAAGGCATTCGATTTCGTGGTACAACTCCTGAATTTATTTTCAAGCTTTTCACTTTATTTCCCATTCAATAGGGGGCCGGGGTTTACTATATTGTCGTGACTGCCTTGCGTACATCTTACCTTTCCCTTTGTATTGCTTGATCCCACACTTTTTGTACTTCAGACTTCCTCCGAGTCTGTCCTTCCGTTCTTTAGTTTCTCAGTCTTCCTTATATTTTTTTTCTCATTTCTCATGTCCTGTCTCCATTTATCGTTCTCAAGTGCGTCCAAGACAATTGTCCGGTAAGCCGTGGTGCGAATCGCACACCGTGACGAAGGTATCCACCTACGACGAGAACTGACTACGGTTCCTCAGCGCCGTGCGCGGAAACTCGTCTGGTCGACATGGGAATTGACCTGGCCTGTGGGTCCTCGATGCCATTAATTATATCCTAACGTTGTATAAGTGCGTGTGAGCGTCCACGCGACGTACGAACTAACCACACACTTGTGGTATCAGAAAAAGAGCGAGAAGTAGTGAATTCAATATTTCGTCTTGGCCTGTTCGAAGCAGTCGACGTGCAGCTGCAATTTTTAATTTTTTAACTGTAACCCACAAGTCGTACTTTCTTTGGCATTGCCATTTGACATTTCAGTTTTAGGCATATTTAAGTTAGGACTTTATGGGACAGCATTTAAAGTTCAATCTGGTCCTGTTGATATCCGTGAAGATGACCGGAGAAAAAGTCCCTTTATTACCTAAAATATATTCGTTTCCAGCAGCTCATTACCGCGGGTGGAGCAAATCCAACATACATCATTAATCGCGAGCTTTTTGCACCTTCGATATGGAAGCGCGCTCCGGTGAGCCACTAGACTTTGCCGCTCGTCCTTTTCTATGTTTATCATCATTGTTCGAGAGTTTATCATCCACTCTTTCTTTCTTTGAACCGGCCGACAACCCTGACTGCTGCTGTAAGGAAGCAAAAAGAGTAATAAATAATGAAGTGAACGCGGCGGCACTAAAGTCAGCAATAGAGAATTTCGTCGTACCTGAGGTGGCACTGCGCATCACCGATGCTTGACAGGAAGTGGGAATCGCCGAACCGACGAAGGGAAGAGGCCAGAAGGGTGCCGATGGTGGCAATGAAGAAAAACATACAGAGGAGAAGTATGGGGAATGCTTCAGTTTAAACATTATCAAATTGAGAGAGCGAGAAATTGATTATGCAAAAAAGCACCTTCATCGTACATCATCACTTTTTCTACCCATATTACTGATTTTAATTTTTAATCAGATCATAAACTTTTTGCTAAACAAAACCGTAAAAAATGGTTCTTCGTTTTGTGAAATAAAAAGAGTTCTGTAGAACTTGGGTCTTCACCTGAAAGTTTATCCTACAATCGCGAGACTTGTATGCACGAGAACTTATCTGCCATAAAAAGCAAATTATAAACTTTTAATATAAGATTCGCCATGTAACGATTCATTAAAAGTAGAAATAAACTGTAGTCACATTGATCCGTTAATTGTAGAGTAACGTTGGGTTTCTGTGATTATTTACACAAAGGATTTCAATACGTTAAAAGTTTACCCTTTCAATTGCCTTCTCCACAAAAAATTGTACGGAACTTTTTACTAGAATTAAGAATAATCTGAACCATTACGTACTCTCGTAAAGATTAAAGAATGTAATTAACAATTTATAGTTCAACTACATCTCTTTAAGCGATTTTTACGTTATGAGTGCTTTATTTGCATTTCTAGTAATTATTTCTTGGAGAGTACATAACGGGCAATCAAGAAGAAGAATCGATGAAAATAAGGTGATATCATAATAATGCTTGTAACTTCTTCCAGTTTGAAACTTGTTGCTAATTCGTGTTGATCGTGTGCGCGTGTTCATTTCACTAGCCCTAAAAACGTCAACACAATCAGCGGGAAATCGCGTTTGTATAAAGCCGCCGGATTGCCACTGTGCGAGATCCCGCGAACCTTACATTCAGTTGATGAGGGATTAGATTATTATATGGCCTTTGGTTTACGAAGCCTACAGTGTATGGAGCGGGCTCCGGTGATTATTTATTGTGTGAACAGATTGTCCATTTACCTCTCAGCGGGGAGCCTCTCCAGTCGAGATCAATGTAGGGATCACGTGGTTTTACGTGTGGTATACATGTTGACTGCCTGCTGGAACTAATGCAAGTATTTTCCGTATCTATATGAACCCATATGCCTTTATCTATTAGTTCCATATTGTGCGTAATTGTCAAATATACGTTTTAATCAAAACATCAGATCAGACCCTGTCAGAACCGGATTCAAAATGTAAGGTATTACACATTCTAAGGCATCTTATACGGTTTAAATATGACTTTTGATCTGGTAATGTCTAATGATCATTAGATCTACTTTTAGGTTAGTTTCAGGTCACGTACTTGAATGCAGCATCAAAAAGTGCCCAACAATTTTCTGTGAAAATACCGATATGATATTGATTTTCTAGAACACTCTAGGATCAAGTCTATAGGTTGTACTCATGAATATGTAATGGTTATCTGATTCGCATGCACGTCGATTCGTTTTATTTTCGCCTAGTAACAGACTCCTGCGGGTGATTTAGCGTTCATTGAGTATGCATCAGTAGCAATCGACAGTATGGTGTTTTGTGCGCATTTTGCCCGCAGATAATACATCGGAAGCTGATACAAGACGTGGCTGTCTCTCTTCCTCTCGCTGGGTTTAGAAACGTCGTCAAATGAAGTATAACGTTAAGTCGTGCTTCATCTCCATCATGCAATTTTTTTTTCAAACTTAACGTCGCGCAAGCCACGGACGACCCTCGAATGGTTCAAAGCACCTTCACACACTCGAACATAAATGGGTCGGAGCGACAGGTTGCTATCGAGAGTCACCCCGTAGGCAAGCAAGTTGTACGCTGATGCTTCTTTATATTTATATATTCTATCGCAAGCCGACACTAACATTTCATGGACGTTAGCATACATTTCGAAGACGCTTTTTGCTCGAACAACGTTTTGGTTTGTTTGTTCATTCTTTTATTTGCAGGCTTTTTCGCCGAGAGTGATACGGAATCGCGTGGTTGGCGGCATCGCGCGGCGGTCGAATCATTTCGAACCCGGCAGCTGCTAGAAATAATAATAGGGAACTAGTTGTTCTACGAATTAATGACGAAGATTAATAAATCTAAATTCAGCAAGTTATTACGTGAACATTTTCGAAATTATTATGGTTCTCGTGTAAACAAAACTACCTTGACGCTGATCATGTTGCAATGAATAAAAAACGTTACTCAAACGATATTTTTCTTTTTAGAAATTGAATGAAAAGTTAACGAATGAAAGAAAAGTTGCGGTAGTAAAAAGCTGAACGGAAGTGACACCGCAAGAAAAAATTTAGAAAGAAAAAATTAAAATACATGTGGCTGTATTTCACACACAAAAAACTGGGATTGCGTGTAAGAACGGTTTTTGGTCGAATTTCCTAACGGATGGACGTTGACGGGTGCACCTGGGGGCTCCGCCTTGTTATTACTATCCTAACGAATACTAGTCCATTGAAAACCGTTTCATCGATATATCCCCATCATTCTTAATTGACATTTGTTCCATCTTTTGAATCTATAAATATTAATTTTTTCTTGAACTTTTTTCGATACTTTAAAGTTATTACTTCTTAGTAACTTATTTCGATTTTAATTAATCTACGAAAGAATGCATTAAGTTAAGCTCTCGGTTTATATGATTTACCTTACACCCATAGCTGGGTTTTATCAAGAACTTATTTTGATGTAAGGTTTTGCTGCATTCGTACCTCTCTTCTTTACGCCCTGTTTCATATTCATACATTTAGTTTGTTTTCTCATTTTTTTCTCAACACTCTCACTCGTTTTCATTTCACACGTTCCTTCTTAATTTCCGCCCACCAACGAAATCGCCTTCACTAAGTCAAGCTTGGTTAATTAAAGAATCAGTGCGTATTTTGATTGACATAGCAGTTTAAATATGTTTGGTCTGCCCTTGATAGAAAAATAATTGTCAATTCACATGCATTTCATGGGGGAGAACTGGTTTTGATACTCTTTAAACTTGTATAGCAAAATGAGATACATATCCTGGAAAATGTTTAATTTTGTACTGACAATAATCAATAACTAGTACAATTGCGCGTGTATTAAATATTTTATAGTAATAACTTAATTAAATATGGTATTATTATTTTGTTTACAGGTTAAAATCTGGTTCCAAAACAGACGGAGCAAATACAAAAAAATGATGAAAGCCGCCCAACAAGGAGGTGGAGGAGGCGGCGGTCAACATGGCAGTCTCCTTGCGGGTGGCACTGCGTTACCTGGTGGACCATCCCCTCAACCCGGCCAACCAGGAGGGCTCATGCAAGGAGGTGAGATATATGGTACATCGACTTGATTTTTCTTTATTTGTAGCTGTAGTTAATAATTAAGATTTAATTAATTTGTATTTAAAGTACATGTCATCCACAAATTTGCGCACATTTATCAGATATTGTAGAGAATATATTAATATAAATAAAATATAACTAGTAGAATAATATTTAGAACAAGGGCAAATTTTCAAGATCAATAACAAATTAATTCAGACTTTGGCACCAGAATGTAATATTACATATTTACTGAAGCAATAACGCATAAGAAGAATTATACATCTTCATACTCTAATGACCATCTATTCAGTTATTGTTTTTTGTTTGGGACAATTTTAAAATGTAAAACAGTCTATAATTATCCAAACAAATTCCTTTTTAAATTTTGATAAAGTGTACCACAACATTTATATAAAAATCACATATTAAGAAACTATTAATTTTAAATATTTATCTGCTGATACTCGATATTTGTATCAAAAAAGGCTATAAAAATGACAGAGATATTTCATGTGAACTGACGAATACTTTTGTCGCCTAGTTTTGATTTCGGCGATTAAATTTCTGAGAGGGTTATGTTACATATTTCTGAATTTGTTTTTGAATTGAATTCTTTTAGTAAAATGTATTGTTATATAAAACCTGAATAAACTTAAGAAGGCTGTAAGTTACTTACTCTACTAATTTAGATTCAGATTTCTCAATTTTTGCCATTATATCAATTTTTTAAAATAAATTGTAAATCGTTGTATCAAATATATTGTGGACACTTAGCAGAAGGTAAAGTTATATTAAGAAAATATCGCATTGAAACAAAATAAACAATTAAACTATCATGAATCCGTATGTGTAACATCAGACATTATTATTTTGTTAACACCACATTATAATATTTCTTTAAATTTGAGCAATTTTTGTATGTGACTGGAGAACATAAATATATATATCGTAGCGTTAGAATAGTTGAAATTAAACATTATTTTAAGGAAAGAACAAACGCAAGGTTGCTGACTTGAATGTAGCCTGCTTTAATGGTAGCGTAGTCGGGTGAATTTTTTTGGGGTCAGTAATGATTCGATTATAGAGGGGATGATCGCTAGATGAGCCGGTTAGTAAAAGTAGAATAGTAGAATGATCAAATCAATAAGACCAAGGTAGAAGTGTTCTTTCTAGTTCGAAAGGCAAAATCGAGTAATTATTACAGAAACAATAAAGGCATATATAGAAATATAAAGAGTAAAGATATAAACAGCCTGCTCCGAATATATTAATTTAGAAAAGAAATGAAGGAATTCATTGATTTTTTACAGTGTGTTCTTGTTTATTTAATTCCTCCAAGTGTATAACAAATATGAAAATTGAATTTAGACTTTAATATAAGCATCATGTTAATTGACTTCGCAGTAAATAAATAACAGAAGATTTATGTTCGATATTAATATTTATGCGGTACAGACATTTCAGACATTTTTGTCATTTTTAGTCGAATTTGTTGAAATATTTTGCTCTTTACGAAAATTTCTACGAACTATTTTCTTATAATTAAATTCAAAATTTATAGTTTATAGTGTACAGCAAAATGTATAGCAATTGATATTTTATTAAAGACTTATTACGTTAAAATCCATCTTTCCAATTGATTTTAATGTACTGTTAAAGAAAAATAATACTGCACTCCAATTTGAATCACTTTCAAACAGTTACCCTATATTTTGTAACCTCTACAAAAAAGTATCATTGGTATTATGGAAATCATTTTTAATACTGGTATATGAATAGTTCTGAATAGTACTTTTCGTAAGAGAAACTATTTATGTTTATTATGATTACATTCGAGTAGTCTCAAGAGGAGCTTTATTCCAACTAAAAAGAAAGAAAAATAGAGAAGTAAAAACAAATAATTTGGTATTGATGCAATATGAATTTATGTTTGAAAAGATGAGGAATTTGATCTTCCTTGAAAAAGAAATTCTGTTTTACTTCTCAAATGTATTCCCAGATAAATGTTCATGTTTTAGTTCTCAATTAAATCATAAATTTAAACTACGAATTCAAACGGTAAATTAGATCTCGATTAGAATCATATCTCTGTAAATTTTACCAGATCAAATGAATAATTTACTGATCTTTAATAGGTTTACTTAGATCTCATAAGATCACTAACATGATATATCAAGGGCTGACATAAGATGTATTCAAATCTGACATTAGATCCCAATTAAAGATCTCTGCACACATGACCATAATCGAGATCTAATTTGACCTTACTATATCTATCATAATCACACGATATACTTAGTAGCATTGAAGGTGTATCATTGGTACATCTACATGTTCGAATTTATGGATTCTGGTGTCAAATAATAAAGTTAAATTTATATATTTGTTAAAGTTAAAGTTATGGATTTTTCGAATTTACGCCATTATTGTTGCTAACTCCAACTATTTTGCACTATCAGTGGTTTTAACACACCGATAGCAATCTTCCCAATTGTCTATAGTACTCAAATTTCTTTATTGTAATTGGATCATTTGTCTAGTGTATTTTTCGTGCAATAAGATGGACTTATACAATATATCATGAAAAGTACACAAACCTTTATGAAATGCATTAGTTAGGCCATCGTGATAACAGTTTGGAACATATATCATATTTCAGGAGGAGGTAGTTCTGTGTCGGGAAGCCCAACGACAGGATACCTTGGCGGAATGGGAGGCGGTGGAGGAGGTCACACACCTGGAAGTTCGAGTCCGGGGAGCGAGATGTCGCCTCAGCATAACGAGAGTCCCCCGGCGCCCGCATGGCCAAACGAGATGAAGCATCATCCACATCCACACGCACCGCCGCACAGCCATCATCATCCTCATACGCCCGGGCATCATCCACCCCCACCACCTCCACCACCTCACCACGCTGGTTACATGCCGCAATATTCTTGGTACCAGCCGGATCCAAACCCAGGATTACTTACGTAAGTATTTTCAAATGCTAACAATCGTTTATTATAAAATTAAAAGTTAGATTATCCACTTGTCAATAACTAAGAACGAGTAAGTTCTCAAATCTAAAGAAAATTGAAATTTACATATGAGTATAATGAGTATTTACAGTTACGTTTTGAACAACAAAATTACTTTTTCCGACGTCTAATCTGATAGAGTGGATGAAGTTTACACCAAAACTCTCGCAGTAAAAATAGCATGCATCGAATTTGTATTTTTTCTCGTCTGATGTTTTTATAATAAAAGGTAACCATGAATACTGGAATCGACTTTCTAAGGTTGTCATTCGAACTCTATACATATTTTCTATATGTGTATTGGATACTAAAATAAAAGGTGCAAAGCATATTCAATTTCATTATTCTAAATTCTGGAACTCTCCAAGTTTCTTCCAGTGACAAAAATTTCCAAATACAATTATTTTTTAAAATTATCTGTCTAGAGATCTCGAATAGGATACATGAATTACTTTTAATGAGTTTATTTCGGATTGTTATCAAAATTATTGTAAATGGCTCACAATGTTTTACAAGAATATACATCTAATTGGATACCGGAGGTTACTGAAGCTATTTATTAATTTCGTACATTTAGTTTCGATGAAGTATAAATAATGCTACCGTTCACTCCCGATGGATGATGATGTTATCATAAAGTCCGAACAGCGTAGCTTTAGATTAAAAAAGTATTGTTTAAAATCACTCTCATATTATAGAATAATGATATTATATTGTTTTCTTCAAATTACAACATTGAGGCAGCTAATTGCGAAGGACAGTATTGCATATAGAATTAGGCTAATCGAATTAAATGATCGTAATCATTATTTATAGTAATGTGGTATTATATTATATTACACAAAAAATTACCCAAGAAACAAAAATGCTATAAAAATAAAATATATTCAATAATTGCTTCGTTATAGATTTTACCACAATTTATCTTAATATTAGTTTGGCGGAAAGTTTCGAATCTTCAGGTTCCATCAGAATCGAAAATAAATTTTTATTTCCTGCAATAATTTTATGGAAACAACCGTTTCTACAATTCAGTTATATTATAACGAACCATTATTTTTCTAAGTAACAAATCATAGTTTTAACCCCCCCCCCCCCCTTATGATGAACGAACAAGGAATCTAATATTTTCGCATTTTTTTTCCAACCCTCGAACGGATACTTTTTTATCACTCCATTATTTTGCATTTTTATTTGAAAAAATGTTCAAACATCAACATGGTGAATGCTGGACATTGAAATTACGATTTTTTTCTCACATTTTATTTTTGAAACAAAATTAGCCAAAACACATAAAGCCCATTCTTATTTTAGTGCACGTTATATATATTTTTGTTGTTTACTGTATTAGTACACATTTGATATATAAATAATTGTAAATAAGATAAATAAGAAAAGTAAATAAGAATGTACTCAAAATGCTTTATTTCTCTTGTACCATACAAGAAGTTTAAATATCTGCATCAGTGTATTCAATCAGTCGGTGGCTTTTTTGTCTTTATTTCATTACTACTTCGTGAAAAATCACATCTTACACTATATCAGAAACTTGCAATAGTTTGCATATACACGTTGAGAAATGTTATGACTCAAAATAAAATTAAAAGATATTGACATACGTAATATGAACGTAATAAATCGGTCACATAGTTTGCGAAGCTAACTTTCTTTACTTGAAGGATTCTGAAGAAATAGAAACCTTACAAATATATAAACTTGGACTTATCTATAGTTGAGTATTCCACGTTCGTTTGGTGGAAATCAGATACAACCATTAAAATTAGCAAAAATATATTTGTCAAATAAATATTGTTATAGTCATTTCGAGGAAGCGGAAGCATTTGTATACATTATTTGTTGTATATTAAAGATATTCGATATAGTGGTCTAACTATTGCCAAAACCTGGAAAACTAAATTTTTTAATATTTAAGAATATAAATATGAAATTTATTATTTTGAAAATATTATACATTTTGATTCAAGCAAAATTAAGTTGGAAACTTATAGATATTCATTTAATACCATTATTAAACTAAAATAAAGTTGATTGAAGATGTCGAATAACAATGTAACCTTTCCCGAATGTTGTTACAAACGCATTTGTGAATATCATTGAAGAATTTAATTTACTAAACTTTGAAGTATTATTTTAAGTTCTATTCCTCACATTATTATTTTAGTTGACTCTTAAAAAATATTTTGAATAATTATATTAATTATACGTCAAGTGTTCCTACGTATATAGTTAATTTAATAAAAAATTATTAGAGTTTTGGTCGAGTTTAGTTAAATAATACCTAATGATATAAGTTTTAACAATTATTTTTTAAGTAATTAAGTTGTACGTGATATGTCGAATTATCAGTTCGTTCAGTGAAATACTCGCCTGGTAAATACCACCGTAAAAATTTATTAGATAGATGTGTACTATCTATCGTTAAAGATAATAAAGGACATATTTCAATATTGAATTTAACTAACACGGAATTCCCCTCTATATTTTGATTGATAGATATATATATAGATATATAACACCGAAAGCGCTCCATTAAAGTTAATTTTACAATAACAAGATTTGTGTAATTCATAAAGAAATATTTAATTTGCATCTAGTCCAGTAGTAACATTGTTTCCTACACATATACTAAATATTTTATAGGGAACTCGAAAGAATATTTTCGTTTTCAATGAAAAGAAGTTCACTGTAGTAGTGTCAAGACGACATGATAATCACAGTCGTTTTAGCGTCTTTTTTAAGATTTGGATAATTGATTCATATTTCCAAATCTTTAGCAATTGCTAGAATTAATTTTAGTTTTACCATGATAAATATATATTGCTCAATTTCCCGAAAGTACCGAATTACTTACTTAATAATGACATGGGAAAAGGTAACTAGAATAGTTTGGGCACTTATGTAGTTGTTTCTCAATGATTTTCAAACCGTTGTCCGCAATATTGTAGCACGCCGTATTTTTTTCAATGTGAGAATAGGAAACTCTCGGAACTGCTCTGAGGTCCTTACTACATGGTGAAAAACGATTTTATTTAATCATAGAATTCACTATACTAAGAAGATGGAACAATGAAATATTGTTAAGAGGTTATAGCTAAATGTCTACAGAGAATATATTGACGAACAATAAGGAAATGTATAATTTTCAGAAATCACTTTAGATTTATCTCAGTTGTGGAAATTACTAATAACAAACTATTTGAAATCAATTTAAAATGGTCGAACCTACATGCTAAAATCGAACAAAAAAAATGTATTTTTACGTTGCTGAACTATATTATTTCTTCAAACACTAGAATGTTGAAGATTTGGAATCAAAATATAATTAAAGCTCTCAAAAAAAGTCTTAGACAACATATTCAAATGCTATTAATTACATGCTAGTTCTCAACCAATGTACAATGTTGTCATGGTATTGAAATTGCATTGATATAATTTAATGCTGATGTTGTGTTCCATACAAAATAATCGTGAATTAGTTTTATTTGGGTTGAAAGTTCTACAACTAAAAATGAAAATCGGTTTTATACATTGTACAGCATCAGCAATATTTTTTACCGTGCATCATGTCAGCTTACGCTTCTGATGAAGGTTTTAATAAATTTGTACTCGGGATTATCCTTCTTTATTGGATGAAATATACTCTCATATGACGCTGAAGTATAATTTGTAAGTTCATTAATATTTGTTGATATCCAATGTTCAAAATTGATAAATTATGTAGGAGGTGATATAAGGCCGCAAATTTCATTATATGAACTGTTTATTTGATGATACTGTCACATTTCATTAAACCTCATAGAAATTATAATTTGACGAATGGAAAATGTAACGAATTATTTCATATCTAACTTTTTCCATGATCGTTTTATTGATTATCTTTCGTTTTCTTGTATTTCAGGGTGTGGCCAGCGGTTTAACGAAGCCGATATGCGAACCAAACCTAGTGTAAAGAATATTAAAAGAAAACCACGCTCTTCGCATCCCGCAGAGAACCCCGTCTCGAAAGTACGGTTACGTTGCCTCTGAAAATAGCGCAAAAATGTTGATAATGTTTACTCAATGAAATGAATCGTTCGTGTTGCACAAACGAAAAGGGCGATCGTTCAGAGTGAAGTGTGATCTCGTGAATTACGTACTAGCGAAAAGAAAAATTAGTGTTATCAATGAACATTGCAGCACGTCGTTCAACGATATCTGTTGAAGAAAACGCTAACTAAAGTGTCGAAAAAAGCGGGTCCGATTTGAACGATGGAAGCATCATGAACATTCCCGTATACCCCAAATGGCTTCCGTCGAACGTTTTGCGGAGAAACACAAGATGGAATTTTTATTTTCACACGAAATCCTAGTTTTTATAATGACGAGATGCGACGCGTATGAAAGAAATCGACAAAATTGTTTAGCCCTCTCTCTTTCTCTTGTGCCAATCTTTTTATAAGACGACGAATTTCATCCGTCGAGTCAAAATTTTCGATTTTCCCACACAAAAACATCTTTTTGAAGGGGGTACGCGGTTTCTCATTCGTGATCGGATTAAGTCGGGGAATGAAAGTATATTTCCGAGCCGGTGCCTGAAACGACGTGAATGTATTCCAGTTTGGAATACCAACTAATTTTTACCGCTAAACGTGGAAAAACATAGCGACGACATTACACAAACGAGGAACTTACGGAGGTTTAGTGTAATGAAATCCTAATGACATTTTCGTGAGTCAAACAAGGTAATCACGGCACGGCGACGTAATATACAAGAATCCCCTTCTTCTTGCGTGACGCAAGAGTCACGAGACCTCCTTCGTGAAGAAGGCGGAGAAAAACTTCAGGTTTTCTAGCCGAGCAGTTCGAGTGAAAAAATGCGAGAATCGGAGAAGAGAACGAGGAGACATATCATTATCGATGCGCTGATGATGTATACGATGATCATTAAGGTCATGCCGAAAGCGAAAAAAATATTTAACAACTTTTAGAACGGTCGATGAAGTCTAGGACCTTCATTTTTTGTGTATCCCTCTCAACTCTTTTCATATATTTTTATGAATTTTCATCCGTAAGAAGTCCGTCGATGCAAAATAATTTGGATAAATGATTGTGTTTCATCCATCGTCTGAATCGCATTTATATTTTTGTACCTAGACGATAATGAACATTTTTTACCACAGATTTTATCATATTCGCTTTAAAATTCTTTCATACCTCTCTTAACTTGAAATTGTAGTGCAGCTGCTATTTTCAATCCATAATCGTACATTTCCAAAAAATAAGGTGGAAGAGGTAAAGAGAATGTAAGGGTTAATGTAAAAAGAGAAAAGAAGAGCCGAGGAGAAAGAGAGAGGTAAGAAGTGAAAAAAGAAAGGGGCGACTAAGAGAGTGCGAGGAGAGCAAGAGCGATTCGATTCTTGGCAAAACCACAAAAAGCTGCTGGTGCAGAGCCACGGGAAACGGGAAGGTCTGATGAGGCCCGCCACTGACCCAAATCGGCACTTCAACAATAATTGCTCCATGAGAACGCGATCTTACAGAACTTTCTTTCGATTTGCCCTTGCTTCCATTATTTCGTAAAAGCGACGGGCGTGAATTGAAGAACAAAAATAACCGTAACCATTAGGAAGGTCTTTTTGAAAGTCGAAAAATTGATGTAAATAAAATACTACGACGATGGTAATGTGTTATGTCGGAACTTAATATCGAGCTTACGCGATTCTTCTGGAGTAATTACTTATTCAATTTTGCAACATTCGTGTGCTCCCAAGTGAAGGTGCCGGTTTCTTTGGTGCACGTACGTATCGAACGGCGGGCGCTACGTGAAAAATATGCATCATCACGTAAGACGCAAAGTTAGTGATCGTTAGAAACACGTATTCGAATATCGTATTTGTTTCGTCGGCATTGCTAAAAGGATGTTTTTTAAACACACGTGTCGAAGAGATGTAGTAGCTAACTAAGTTTGTAATTATTTCGGTGCAATAATTATTTAATGAAAAGAGGGTTTAATTTATAAGAAGGCTCCTCAGTTCCTAAAGTGCGCAAAGAAACAGGGATGCGAACGAGCCGTAGTTAAAAAGCGTATGCGTACACATGTAAAAACGATTCAAATTTCCAAAAAACGATGATAGGAAGAAACCGAGACGAACGTTTCGAGAATGCGCAGATTTTACTAGCATTACATATTTTCCAGTCCAATTTCTGGAAGTCGATCTCGAAACCGCAATTGCGAGTAATCGATATTTCGCGTGTAAATACATCGCTGGAACCCATTCAGATATAAGTTGTAAGTGGATCTGTGTAAAATATGATATTGTGATAAGAATGTAAAAAAGGAGAAATCTTTTATTTAGAAAATAACAGCTGACCCAACCCATTTATCAATTTTTTTCCGAGAAAATCCCTTGTACGAATATAGTTATTATGCAGAACTAAAATAGCCTAATTATGAATACTACTGTATAAAATAAGAATAATAATTAATTCAGTTTAACATTCATCTATTTGTACCTTTTTATTTTCTCACACATTCCCCATACCATTTGTAAAATATCCACAAGAATATACGTGCGACAGTTCAAGCTTGGCATCTGTATTTCAACTTGAGGAGATCTTGGTAAGTTGTCTCATACCTTATCTGAAAAGGATTAGTGTATATAAAATATAAAAATAAAAATATTAATAAGGGTTCGGCTTTGTCCTACAAAGTTGGTTGCTGTTGATTTTCCTCGACGTTTCGAACGACTTGCGTTCATTTTCAAGAGGTTACTGTGGAGCGTCCTGTTGTGTTGCCGCTTTTTATATGTTTCCTGTTTTCCTATTGAATAGGAAGCGATTATTATATATTGAATAGGATGGAAAAGCGGCAACACAACAGGACACTCCACAGTAACCTCTTGAAAATGAACGCAAGTCGTTCGAAACGTCGAGGAAAATCAACAGCAACCAACTTTGTAGGACAAAGCGGAACCCTTATTAATATTTTTATTATATATAACTTCTACATAAAAACACCGTGTAATTAAAATATAAAAATGTTTTTTGGCAAACATTTTTTTTTATTTATCAATTTGGACAAAAAGGAAAGGGTGTCGTTTATTATAAAAGTGCATGTTGATTTTGTTGAACATTTACCCAAACAACTAAATGAAATGATTTTATAGTCCGACTGTTGACAAGTAAGGACAATTTCTTTGCATATTCCACCACTATGTTGGACATCATATCCGTTTAAACTTAATTTTCAAAACTTTTTCACATATATGTAGATACAAAATCAAATAAACCTTGGACTTATAACAATATTTAAAAACTCAGCGAAATTCTGAACGAAGAAAACTCGTTTTATTTATTAATTTTTAAAAAAGCTTCATGTCAATAAGGGTGAGGGGGGTAGAATGAGTGCCGAGAGAACAAAGAATAAGCATATGTTAAAATAGAAGTGTTTCAAAAAGTTTTGTGACGTCCGCAAGGTAAGTCCTGAAACGGAAAACATACCAATGCCAAAGTAAGTATATATTTCCATTATGTATTTGGCCATCAATAAGTTCCCTAGGGGGAAATACCCTAACCTGTTTTGTCTGTAATGCTTAGCGATATGAAATAACACTTGTCTTCAGGGTTGGGGCGCATCTTTTTCGGAAAAGATGCCTTTTATCTTTAGCCGCAACGATTCCGTTACGTGCCTCGAATGCAAAATAGAAGTTAATTTGAAGTGCGTGAAACTCGCGAAGAGTTATTTCATTTTTCAAAACTGCGAATCACAATAAATTTTCGGATTTATTTCGCATCAAAATGATGTTTTATAACATTTTAAACAAAACAGAAAGATGGATTCTATATTTGCTCATACAAAATTACTTTAGCAAATTTTTTTTTATATGATATTCAGCAGTCTTCCAAACACTACAGTTAGTCCCAACTCTGACTTCCTTTTTTGTTGTCAATAAGTTTTTCTGAATGCTTGTTGATTCGTTCAATGGAAAACTTTGAAATAATAAGACAAGATCAGGGAATTCTATTTTAAACAAATATTAAAGAGTAAAGTCAGAAAGTGCCCCAATCCTGACAACTTTTCGCTACTAACATTCTGTACATTTACAATTCAACATTTTTTTATTATGTGCCAAAATAGACTATTGAACTCTGGTATTTCAAAAGAAGGTATCATTACGAGTAATATAGGAATGATATTTTCCATATTTATTTATTATATTCAAAAAATATTATTCATTAGAAGTTTTAATCCAGTATGGCTGAAATGTGTATGTGAAGATCTGTCTATTGGTCTCAGTTTAGAAGTTCTATAATATGAGCTGGGTTGTGACGGCTTTCTAGCACTAACGTTAAAATAAAAGTTGAATTTTAAAGCGTACAGTTTAATCTAGCGAATATAAGTTTTAAACCGTTAACAATTATGGTTATACAATACGAAATTTGTCAAACATAATTTCTAGATTAAACCTGGGCTTTCCCAAAGTTACATTGTTTCGCATCCTCCGCATATAAAATGCTCCCACCAAGAACATCATAATGCACGCGAGGCTTTCATGTAGAAAAAGGAAATCTAAAAAACGAACTCTTAGTTTTTTTTTTCATTTATATTCAAATTCTGTCTGGTTTATCACATTGTATTTTTATTATGGGTAAGTTTCCAAAAAAATAAAAGAAAATCAATTTCATGCAAAAATTATTTTTTCAATTTCATACCCTAATAGTCCCAAAATAATTTTGACATATTACATATAAAAACTAGACTCTTTTTTATAAACCATAAATTTTCTAATAGAAATCATGATCACAAAACATATTAAGAATTACGCATTAACTCAATCCCAGATTTATATAATATATTTGAAATGTATACGTTGAAAAACAGAGCGAATGAATCTTATAAATCGAAGAGATCAATGATCAACTTTTACACCATAGTGGATAAAAATTGCCAATTGGCATATACATTATTTGATTACTCTAATATTCAAAGTGACCAATTTATCAGCATTAGTAATAATTACAAAGCAGCTGAACTCGTTGTAAACAAAAGTTGTAATGTCGAAATTCAATTATTGCCAATATTATTTTTGCATTGTCTAAAAATCTGCTACGGCATTCAAAAGTCTCAGAAGACATACCAGACACAAAGACGGATAAAAGGCACAATAGCTGCGGATGTTGCCAGGAGCTTACGACTGGAAGGCGCCAGTCCTTCGAGATGAACTCCTAAAGAGATTAGTAATGGAGTGGTTACTTTTTTCGTTCTATTTTCGTTTTTCTTTTTCGCCGTCTCTTGCCTGCAACAGAAAATCATACGGAACAAGTGAACAATATCTCGGATGTAAGAGTATTCATTGATCACGCCCTGCAATTCGACGCGTATTTACATTCTTCTACAGTTTTTATAGGATGCAGGGATCATCGTGTTTTGTGGTATACTACCGTTATGTTTAGAAGATCATAGATCTTCATCCATTTAAAGAATCAGCCATAGAATCATTGATGTGGAATTCCGACAGAAGATAGCTATCTTAGATTTCAAGTTTCAATGTATATTAATTTTTGACAATAACTTATTACAGCACAAATATTGTAGTAGTTATCTTCATATAGAATTTCGAGGGCCAATGAATTGTGACATTGAATGTCAACATGCCACAGTGTAATCGATTAAAAGATTTCTATACATATAAAAATGTTATTGACATCTGCATTTTAATAAAAAACCAATGTGCAGAAACGTATTGATCATATCCGTGAACTTTTGTAACGAATTTATTATCGGCGTATGTTACCGAAATAACAAAGGGTGTATTTTATGAAACATATGGAAAGCAACCCGTTACTTGACGTTTAAACAGTAGGCCTTTCAAAAGGGGGCTAACGGCTCAACCATGATGGAAAATAGAAAACTCGCAAGTCCCCCGTGTTCTTGATAGGGTAATCTCTGCAAATTCGAAAAAAAGTTCGACGTCAGTTGCATTACTCAGTTTTTCACATTATTGTAACTTGTTTTCTAAGGATGTTAATATTATAATAAGTTTTATCTAATAAAACGTGTATCTAACAAATGAAGAACATTTATTTTTGAATTTTGCAATGACAAAACAAGACAAACTCTTAAAACGACCTCTTGTAGCAAGGTGAATCCTTTTGCCGCAAGTGGAAATCCTCATTTTATATGATTAAGAGGTTATTCCACTTGCGGTAAATCGATTTTTACTTGTCCCAAGTGGATTCGGCTTTCGAAAAAAGGACTATTTTAAGAGTGCAGCCTGGGCCTGATGAAAATTTAATAAGGCATGTCTTATCAGGAATTCGTACGATTGGCAGTTTAATATGTAAGCACAATTAAGATTTTGAGAGACAATTATTGGCCGTTGGGGTTCGACTAATTTATTTCAACCGACCCGACATTTCAACATCAAGTTTGATGCTCTGTTCCAGGGTATAACTTTTTACCATTTATATATTTTTTGTCACACCTGCACAAATTCACTGTCTTTACTTGCCGGTAAAGTAATCAGAAAGGTGTCGATTGTAGCTGGGCACTACAACTGCGTTTCTACGCATGTCCAAGGGCGCTCGAGCATTTTTTGCCGTCCACCAGGCTTTTTCTTTCCAGGTCTGCCAATTTCCATACAGCTGTGACAAAAAAATAGTGTACATATCGCGAGCGGGAAACACAGAGGAAACGCATTACATACACTCATCACTCTCGTTGCAATAACTTCTTTCCGCCCTAGATACGTAGTATACTATATTAATTCTGAATTTAAACTAACATCTGAGAATAACAGAATCTTCATTTTTCAACATATCCTAGAATAGAACGGTGCTAGTTTTCAATGGAACTTCAATGTCTTATGGAACCATATTACTAATTTTTGACTAGCTCGGCTCGCTTTTAAGCTATTTCAATGAATGAAGGCTAATTTTCAAGAATTGTTTAAGCTATACAATTCTTCCTTTAGAGCGTTCACGGAGAAAAATGTCTCCGCTGGATTATCTGATTCATATCAGCTAAAATTTTCGGCTGGAATTGCCGAAAATATATGCAATTTTAGCTGTTTTGATTCCGCTAATGTAGCGTTAACCCTACTCAATTCGCGCTTAGCTCTAAATTCCCGCTACATTAGCAGATTTGTTCCGTTAAATTTGCGGACTTTTTCAGTAAATTTAGCTGAAATTATCGGCTATCCCTAACGGAATTCCAACAGCTGTCCCTATAGGATAAAATTGGTAGAATCTGCGGAGTTTTCGGCTGATTTTGCTGATTATTTTTCTCCGTGTTTGACCTGCCATGAATATTTCTGAAATTATATATGAACTTTAAATCACTGATCAAACACATTTTCAGTTTATACCGATTCACAAGCAACAAACAATGTCTTCTTCGTAGAAATTCTTCGTAGGAAATTTTTGAGATATGATGTTTTTATTCACAGATCTAAAATATGTGATTCTTCATAACAGCAGTCGAAATTGCAATATCTGGTATTATAAGCATACATGTGTCTTGTATATTATTTATTGAATGAACGATTTTCTCTTGGGATTGCATCCCAGAGTGGTGTGTTGAAAAAGTACTACTTCCATGGTATTGGTTAAGAAATCATTGTTTCGTATAAGAGCAATGATAACCTTTACGGATTGGTAATTGGCGCATTTACTACGTATCCTAATAGTATTTTTTTCTATTTTATACTTCTCAACCTACCATTTTACTATGTCTCAGAAGCTACTCAAAGCTGGCACGGGTACAGGAGAGGTTTAATTACGAGAACTGCAGGTCCTCTTTGGATGGCGACATTATTTGCTAGCAATTTTATGTCTCAGACACCCATATTGAATTCTGGATTTATTTTTTGTCCCACCTTCACGAATTTTAGTCGCTGCATGCTGGTAAAGCAGTTGGAAAGACGTTTATTACTGCTGGGCAACGTAA
The DNA here is from genome assembly GCA_030407085.1 of Trichopria drosophilae. Classification (NCBI taxonomy): domain Eukaryota; kingdom Metazoa; phylum Arthropoda; class Insecta; order Hymenoptera; family Diapriidae; genus Trichopria; species Trichopria drosophilae. The sequence goes on along the minus strand of CM059586.1, from coordinate 65,883,851 downwards.
TTCCACGAATGAGCTTGATCGAAGGGCAATAAAACATATTTTTACGCCCGCCGCGTCGTACTTTTTTTTTTGCACGAACTCTGCATGCCATACTTAAGACTACCTTAAGACCCATTTATGACTTCTTGCGAATACCTTAAAATAAACCTTAAAACCTTCATACCACTTTAGAACGACCTTGTTATGACATAAGACTATTTTATCATCATATTAGATAATTTTTCAAACTGGCCCTACGATCGGGTTGAATATTGGAGAAGCGGAAATTGTGACAAGGTACGAATATATTGCATAGTGGCATTTTTTGCATGGTTAAAAATCTTTATCCCAGTGTGACAAAAAGTTTTCAATCGTGCCAGTTTCTGCCCCTCGGCGCGCCTCTTCGTCTTCGCTGTAATGACTTCGTTTCCTCCCTTGATACTGTAACGTACTCCTAACTGGTATTGTAAATTCGGAATTGAGATACAGAATCCGCCATCCCTAAAACCATTGAGTGTCCAAATTCGTTCAGTTTTTACATTTTAGTCTGCGATCATAAACGTACAATTCTGAATTTTCCAAAATAGGGGGGAGGTCAGATTCGCAAACAGCGACTTTGAAAAAATTTTTAATTTTTTAATTTTACTTATTTTTATCTATTACAAAAAATTTCATATCATAATTAATATACTAAATATTAATTTACTTTTACAAAAAAAGAAACGTATACAAATTGTATACTAATTATTAATGGTTGTATTGTTAATATAAAACGAATGTAAGATAACAGGTTTTCCGTGTTGAGGATAATATCATCCACGTATAAATTTGAATAAAATCCACGAGTGGCCCGCTTTTGCGATCCTCTAAAGGACCCTAAAGGCTTCTTAAGCATCACGTCGTCATCAGCAATGAGAGTGCTAAAGCTTTGTGGATTCTCGCCTAGTTTGTCATTGAAGAGCCATCGTAATAACGAAACATGCCGTACACTGAGCTTGGCTCTCCTTTTCATTTTCATACGGGCATTGTTCATTACATGCATTAAAAAAAACAGACGTGGAAGGTATGACGTTACAATTATCAAGTCGATATTATTGCGGATTTGTCAGTTATTCCTAAACACTCCTACACAAAAGTATTCGGTTATTGTCTAGCAATAATCATTTCCAAAAAAGTCTTTAAAAACATTTAAAAAATACTTTTAATACTTAAGGGGGTTCTAAACTGGTCCGCTGGTGAGAAAGGGAATTTCACTAAAAAACGTAAATCAAAAAATTACTGAATCGATTTTTCAACATTCGGGCTCTGTAAGGGCTTTTCTAAACCCTATAAACAGTTACCTAGAAAATATCGAAGACATTAATTAAGAACTGACCCAGAATTTTCGGAAAAATATAAAAATCATTTATTTTCGAAAATTCTCGGTCAGTCTTCAATTTAATTTCTTTGGCATTTTTTAGGATACCGTCTATAGTAATTAAAACTGTACTTGCAGAGATAGAATTTTGAAAAGTCGATTCAGTCTTTTTTTATTTACAGCGTTTATGAAACTTCCTACCTTATCGGCAGAAAACTTTATAACCCCCTAACGCTGTACGGTATGTACCTGAAGACAATTGTATATTGTCACATTTATTTTGATTACTGCGATTAGGTTCTAACAATTATGTTTACAGATAATAATATTATAAGCCATCAGTTTGGATAGCCACTATCTCTAAAAAGAAATACCACATCGAGTGCACTACAAGTAATAGGTAATAAATACTCGTACATGGAGAATAATAATTTACTGAACTTTAAGTTGATGCTGGGATTAATCTAGAAGCTGGTGGAGTTTTTGGTGACTGATTTCGTTACTGCTAAAATTTTGCTGACATGTTATATGTGGCAAGTATGAGTATACCCAAGTAACACTCTTTGCTGCGGTAGCTAAGCAACAGCAGTCGCAACGTTTTTGCAGCTAAAGTAAATGTTAATATACAGCAATGCATCCTGCAGCGCTTATAACTCTCTGCGGCAGCAAAATTTGCAGTCAGAATATAGCATATGCTCTGAAAGGGCTGCAAACTGCCTGCGACAGCAAAACTGAAAGCTGCAGTAAAGCATGCACTTTCAAGGTGCTGCAATCTGCCTGCGACAGCTTTTTTGGCAGTTGCAATGCAGCTAGCGCTTGCGAGGTGCTGCGAAATGCCTGCGACAGCAAACATGGCAGCTGCAATCCAGCATGCGCTCTCCGAGTGCTACAATCTGCCTGAGACAGCTAATTTGGCAGTTACAATGCAGCAAGCGCTTGCGAGGTGCTGCAATCTGCCTGCGGACGACAATTTGTCAGCTAACGAATCAGCGATGGCCAAGGTAGAGACATAGATGTCTCGACACACAACCAGAAGGTGGCGCTGTTAATTGAATATTTACCCACAAGCAGTAGAACTGTATGTAGTTTCATATATATACTAGAGGACCTTCAAGGATAATATCAGCGAGAAGCGTTCGAATATGTATGTAATGTGTGCGTATATATGTGATGAAAAACGAGAGTGCGTATTAGTGTGAATCGATAGGTTTTAGTTGTGTTATGTATAAGCGTTTATATATATATATACACTTAATAAGTATCATTAATAAAACTTTACATGTATGTATTTGTATCAAAAACAATAAAGTGTGGTCTGATCCGGAGTTTTAATAAACTACACTTGTTGTAGTAAATTAATTAGTCCTCAAAACTTTTTTTTTGTTTTAAATAAAAAAAAATGTGCTCAGGTATCGTCAGCGCAGCTATTCTGCAGCTTCTAGGCACCACTGCAATTGCTGGTAGCAAAATAGCTGCGGCAGCATTCCGCAACGTAGTTGCAGACAGATGACAATCCCCACATTGGCGTTTGCGACCTCAGCGCTGCGCTGTCAGAGAGCTGCAAAGAGATGCTGCGGCAGCGATATTGATGCATTTTTTGTCGTAGCAACGTTATGGCAGCTATATTAAAGCACAAAATGTAACTTGGGTATGCTAAGGTCTATTCGCAGGACACAAAACGCATGGAAATTAAACAAGTTTTTAAATTTGTTTGTGACAAAAATGACAAATTTTGTCAAGGTTGTATTTCATTTCCTTATAACTGACGAAATTCTGACAATAAAAGGTGAAGTATCCTACCAAATAGTCGAATGAGTGAAGGGGTATTATATTTTAAATTGTTACATTTTGTTCATGAGATATTCTTTAGGATGTCACTTTTCCCACAAGCTGATTTGAACACTTTGGCACCAATAAATACAATAATGTCCGGCGATTCAATCTTTACAAATCTGCTGCTTGGTGTCCTACTAATCTGTTGTGCCGACTAAATATATTTAGTAGGAATGATCCGAAGAACCCGTAACAAAATTGTATGCCGTAAGGAAATCTAATCAGTTACCAAATTGTCCCACAGCTGGATTATATATATACCGTAAAATCGGAGGGTACATTGTATATTTATATATGAGGTTAATAATGATTAATTTATTTATGTTAAATTAAAAAAAAAACATTTAGTAAATTTAGCTAATTGGTGAATTACCTAGTCGAAACTAAATCTTTAATAGATTTTAACTAGATTTCGTTAAACTGGCGAATGTAGTTAATACAAATTTCGTTTAGTTATCTCCATTACTTGCAGCTATAAACGCTACAAAATAATTAGTCCCCACTGGGTAACTCAGCATTTAGTTAAATTTATTAATTATTTTACTCACTGTGTCCAATAATAGAAGGACCTATCCCAATTACAGAAGGGAACAACTTTATCAATTACCGGACTTGCTGTATGCATCGATATGTGGCTCAATTACGCTTCTGTTTTAGCTGCAAGTGAGGTAGAAAAGATCGGCTTACAATTGTTAGTATACATACCTCAGAATCTGAAGTATTGTCCTTGCGGATAATTATTGTGAGCAGGAAAATATCGAGCGTTTACTATAAGCTTGTTTAAGTATTTGTATGTGTGTTTAATGATAAGATTAAAATAAGATGTTTGTTACAATATATTGTATGTATAAAATTATATGATATATATGCATATGAATATATTATATAGAAACATACAACATGGCTACACATTCAAAATAATGGCAGTTCAAAGTCCGATCGGCTTTCAGTTTACTGAAATAATTAGTAGGGATTATTTTAATTTTACACCGTGTTATTGTCGCACATTTTACTATATATTACATTCTTCATCGAACTTATTGAGAATATTATTAGTCTTAAAATTTCAATGACTTTCGGGAGTATTTATTATAGTTTTAGTTCATTATAGTTCATTGTAGTTCATTATAATATTTTCAACCTGTCACGAAGTTTAGTGAGTTTTATTTTACAAAACTATTTGGGAAATGTATTATGTATCCCCATTCAGTGTCAAACGATCTGGCTTGTTGTGGTAATAGATATATTATTATAATATACTTGTAATATTATACAATTTGTTGTTGGTATATTTAAAAGATACATTTTCTCAGTGATTCGATAATGACACCTTACGCAGTGGGTATTATTTCCAAAATTGAGAGTATCTTCCAATGTATATAAATGTTCTTAGGAGAACATTGTCTATATTTAGGGGATCATTCTTTAGTCGATTTCGCGTTTTTCGAAAGTTCAGTCTGTACATGCTTTTATAAATTATCAAGGAATATTCAAAATTCACCCATGTTCTGTACATGACTGAAAAATTATTTAATGTACATTGAAACTTTATTCCGTTTAAAGGAAGATGATCACTGAACGTACACATCAGTGGTACAGAGACCTACTCTTGATAGTAATATATTCGTAAATAATATTTTTCACTAGTCATTAATTCCATTTAAACTTATTCTGTTGTTAAAGAAATTACACATTGATGCTGCCGATCACTACATAAAGTAACCATATTGACAAATTAAAAACGGCTTATGCCCCATCAATGAAAATGATTTAATTTCTTAAAAACGGGCCCACGTTACATCTTTTCATTATTAGCCATATTGACATTGTACATGCAGACTTTGGCGAACATTTTGATATGTAAATGTTCATTCTCAGTTCCAATTCATTTTCGTCGAAATTATCGTGGCGCTAGGCGGGCGTTAACTTGGCTTCTCCTTGATAGAATTTGGACCAAAACTCGTATACACGATAGCTCCACAGCGTGTAATGAATCGTCAAGTTATTCTAGGCAAATGCTATTTTAACTATGACATTAGACAAGAAGTAGACGGAATTTGTCTAGCAATAATCTAGTCGTAAGTCTGGAACTGACGTGACACTACCCAAGTAGCACAGGAAGCTGCAAAACAGCTGCCGTGACCTGCGGCAGCGAAAACTTGCAGCACAATAGTTACCGCAGCTATACGTTCGCAGCGCTACTGAAGCTACTGCGAAAACGTAATCGCAGCTACAAAAAGTGGGGATTTTATTTTGTCTGCCGATGCGTCGCGGTGACTTGAATGATACTGCCGTTGCTAACGTGCTGCCAGCATTTTTGCTGCATAATGGTCATAAAACAGCTGCGATGTCGTTCTCGCAGAAAAGATTTACACTATCGGATACATTTGCTGCAGACTTGCTGGGATATCATTTCGGTGACGTTACTGCAGCTAAATTTTACAGGCATTATTGTCTGTGCAACGCCATATCAGCACGATGTCGGCATTAATGGATTTGGAAAAATTAAAAAGAAAAGCAAAAAAATGTTGAAACGAATTTATTATTTGAAGAAACCTTGGAGAAGTATATACCATCGATGGATATATGTTCATATATATCCCTGCTTATTGACGAGTCTTTTTATGTAAATCCTGCAATGAAAATTGTATGATAATTAATTCATAATTCACATATGTTTTTAAACACAACCCTATATACTACGCAAGTTACAAGGAACTTATCCCGCACTTAATAACTATACACACCTGAATGCATACATACAGATACACACCGCAAGCTGAAGAAATACGAATAATCGTAGGTATAATAGTAAACTAAACTAATTTTTCCACTTGTGAGGAATATTAGAGTAACGGCGCCACCTAACAATATTAATGAAGAATTACTAATACCCTCAATAAGCGTTCGGTCGGTAATGTTGTACGTATACCCTCCCTTATTTTCCTGCTAAAAGTGATAGAAACTGAAAAATGACGAAAAAATAAAAGAATTCTTTTAGGTTAGGTACAGGTTAGTTCGGATGTGAGAAGACATCAAAGTGATCATGATCAAAGACATCATATGGCAAGACGTTAAACAAAAAAACATTTTCGAAGAACGTTAGGGAAACAAGAGGAGAATGCGGATAATTGTTGAAACGATTGAAGACGGAGCAGTTAACAGTTTCTTAACAAGATACACTAGACGCACGTATATGTTGGCTGATGCGACGATAATATGTACTGCTACCTTTGAATTTTTTAGTGTCTATCATTGAATCGCATTAATATACATATAACTTGGTTACCAACTTTCGTGATTCTGTCTGGCCCACAATATGTATTGCTGCCTTTTAGCTGCAAATACGCTGTCGCAGGCAGTTTGCAGCGGTGCGTAATATGTGCTGCATAGCTGCTTCAATTTTTACTGCTGCAGCGCTTCCGCAATCCTGCAGAATATACGCTTCGTATAGTAGCTGCGATTGTTGCTGCCAATTAGTTTCATCAACGCTGGGAAGCATTGGCTGCATATTGGCTTTGACTGAAGCTGCGGAAACGTTTCCGTGACTACCATTTAGCAATGGCAGTCAAAGTAGTCATCTCGTGATACTTAGGTAGTGTAGCTCTAACTAGATTTAGTGTGACATCGCACCAACGTTTTTTAATTATTCATCGCCAAAAATAATTACAATAATTATTCATTTGAATAACTTATTGTCAAATAAGTTGTAAAAAGTACTCTGTGACTTTTGATGTCGATATTGAGTTGTCGACGGGAAGGCAGTTCAAGATGTATAATGTGCATCTCGGATTTGAGGTCAATCTCTACCCTTTTAGCGGTTGTCCAGCTCTAGTCATCTTCTAGCCAGCGGAATGTAGTAGGAAGTAAAGTGAGTGGAGCTAGACCAACAACAGGAACGGATCTGGAAACTTTCTACCAGGGTAGGAGGACATTAATTTTAATGCAATTATACGTAATGTTAATATTCTATAAAAGGAAAGGCTTAATGTTTTAAATATTTCTGAGCTCAGTTAATTAAAAATATATGAGTTGTTTTTAATCGGCAAAAACCTATTTTAGTTAATAAAAAAAAACACACATTAATATATTATAATCAAATTTTTTTTAAATCTTGAAAATCAAAATATCTACTTCAAGTGAATCTATTGGTTGCAATGGCTGTCGTATTGGCTATGCAGATATTTCTATTGGTCATAAAGGGTATATGTAGTAACTTTGAAGAGGACTCATATCAGATTCGAAGGGTTGGTAATTATTTATTTATTATTTATTACAAAACCCTGCAAATTATTTTTTATTTAATTCCTTTTGTCTAATTTTTATATTTTTATTAAACTCCACCATTTTTAATTTTCATTGTTTATGTTATCGAAAAATACCAAGACTATTTCAATAATTAATTTATAAATCAGTCGAAAATGGAAACCTTATAAAAAATAATTATGTTCACTATTTCGTTTTTCTGTGGTTACACTGCACTATGTTTGGGGTATAGATGATTGACTGTTTATAGACCTCCCGCCTAGGGAATATCTTTTGTGGTGTTTTTTTTCAAGGATATCCCTGTGTACTAGGTATATGCATCGAGTGAAATGTATCATCCATTATGGTTAAGTAACAGATTTGCTTCAATTTATTCAGGAACTGAACCATTTTTTGTATAACACTACTTGCAGTGTCGAAGCATGAAATTTGGACTTGCCCTTACCCGTATACACCGAAAGAAAGAAAACCAAAACGGCTTTTGCCTGCGAAGTAGATATAACGCTTCAACCGTAAAAGAACAATTAAAATTCGAAATCGTAAAATTAAACATAATACTTTTTTTTTATACAGTTTTGTTATTTCATGAAGAATATTTGTACATAATTTTATAAATGTGTGGTTATTTGTGTTCTTTATAAACGTCAATGAAAGTTAAAAAAATTCGTATTTTTTCGTATTTATGGCTTCCCTGTCGAAAACGGTGCACAATGCACAAAAAATAAACCTTTTTTGCAGAGCACTAAATTTCCATCAAAAGTCAGCGAGAGCGTCAATAGCTAAGTGACGAGCAGCGTTGGAAGTTACAGTATATCTTATATTTAGGTCAGAGAATACTTTGTAGAAGAAATTCCAACGTTGATACTGACTTTTTTATGGAAATTTTAGACTCTATAAAGGTTCAGTACAAATTTAGTGTACAGTTTGCACACTTGGAACTGATCTTTTTACTTTTAAAGACGTTTATGCAGCATAACCACACAGTCAGTCAATTATACACAAATATTCTTAATGATATGACAGCAGCATATCAAAAAAATAATGTTCAATGTTAATCGTCCTTTTACTGTTTAAGAGCTATATCTACTTCGTAGGCAAAAAGCGTTTTGCCTTTTTTTCTTTCAGAGTACACATAATTCTACATTTGTACCAGTATTTCTGGAGGGGGGGGGGGCAACTCACTTAATATTTTAATTTAATTTTTTATTTATGTATTATTTTTATTATTATTATGCGCTTTGTTATGGGCGTTCATATAAAATCTGTACATTCAAACTTCTATCTCAAGAAATAAAAAAATATATATTTTTGTTCACCAATTGTCATCGATCTACAAAAGATCGAAAGTAAAATTTCGACGATAATATAATATTTACGTCATAGGAGAAAATGTAATTGCCTATTATATGGCCCCATCAATGGCAACATCATTCACTACACCACCAAAAGAGCTAGATTTCGGGTAATGTGTACTCCAGGACCCTTGAGGGGAGCAAAATTAAATCATGGAAATGTCGTTGTGATACAAATTAATCATATTTCCGTAATCATTTCAAAATATAGGTTATCATTAATACAATTGAATGGTGCGACTTACGGTTTTACTGCTTATTCAATGAACATGTTTTCGATAAGTGGTAAATATATTTACTATTTTGTTTTGTGATACCTGAAATAATCAATGTATTAAATTATTAGTAAGTATTTTATTAATGAGATTCTCAATGAGATTTTTAAACAAGTAATACATTAAACAGAAATACTCCTTCTACCTCATATTTCCGACTCCATTTTCATAATTTTCCTTCAAAATCTCGGAGTGTTAAAATTATCGATAGATCACAGTTACGTGTAGGAGTGCCGATGGGATTTAGAAGATCCATATCACGTAAATAAAAATATAGCTTTTTCACAAATACATAACAATTTTTTTAAAAAATCATCAATGTACCTAAATATAAATATACCGGAATATAGAAGCTATTATTTAATTTTTTTATTAATTTTGCTATTGGGAATCTTATTGACACAATTCAGAATATTTCACATTTCTTGAAAAAACATTTTTTGTCACACCTGCACAAAGATAGCGCTTTTGCGTGCCGGCAAAGCGTGCGATGAAACGCATTCAGCGCGTGAGCCGTCGGGTGTCGGGCGGGCGCTTTTCGCGTATTCGCGCCCGCTTCACTGGGCGTTTTTATTTTTTCGCGCCCGCTTCTCGTTTTTCGCGATTTCTCACCCGTTGCTGCACCGGCATTACAAAGGCGCAGTTTTTTATTATAAAGGCGTGAAAAAAATATCGTGTACATCACGCGAGAATGAAGGAATCAAAGACATGCACGGCGCGCACCTATCACCAATCCCTTAGTTTCCTCCTTAGATATACAATTAACATTATTTAAGTTTTGAAAAAATCACGACCGAAGTCCAGAGCTTTTATTTTCCGGGATTTGAACCCAGAACAATTGGTTAAATATATATAGGTTTATACTAATAATAATAACATATACTTCATATTCTTTGATCCAGTCTGATTGAAATTAAAAATTACAGTAACTCAGAAAAGACATTAAGTTTTGGTTTATATTATGAACATGGTCTACTAGATACATTAAGTCGAATGGTGCGTTTCTTATATCGTGAAAGCTAATCCTTTCAGATGCGCCAAACGACCGAACTCCTGATCAACTCGTATATATATTTCTTAATTTTCGTAAATGTAACTTCTTGCTATATTTAGTCACAATTTTTTAATTTAAAATAGAATTTAACAAAATTTAATTTTCAACATGACCTTCCATTTAAACGATAACTAGTACCTAATTAGCAATACTAATAAAATGTAACTATATAACTGGCAAAATACCTACAGTGAATAATTTTATTATAATTTCTAACGAGTTAAGCTTAGACAAAGGGAGTAATAATAATTTGTTGTTGCGTTTCATTTTTCTAGTAAATTATATTGTATCGAAAACAGATGTGCATTTACTATCACACCTTTAAAAAAACGCATTGCATGTATTATTCGTACAACATAGAAAATATTACGTAAGGTAATAGGAGAAGAAGGCGGATCATTCAGATCTTAGGAATTCTTATTCAACCGAGGACGGAGCTATAAAGAGTAAACTTTTATTGATGTAGTTAAGGGACATTCCCTCGAATATTCACGCCTTTGATACTTTTTATATTTCGTCTAAATGCCTTCACTCCCCCGATTTACCGTTGCAACTTTTACGAAATGTTTTTTCACCATTGTTAAAGTCATCAAAAGACCGAGAAAATGCGGAACGACTTCAAATTTATGAAGGGATTGACCATATTATATGATGTAACGGCATTTTGTCTTGACTCTACATCTCAGTAATCCATTCAATAAGAAATCGAACGATTAAATAGTATAGTTCGCAACAAGTGCGGGAAATGCAATTTCCCGCACGAGTAATGATTTGGCTTCGCATGAGTGGAATACCTGGTAATGCCATAGGCATGAATGTCATTTTAAACAATCGAATGCGGGCAACGCCCGCATCTGTAGCGAACGGTATTTTTCCTAAAAGTAAGCAGAAAAGTTATATTTTCCGTGCATGTATGCGTGAAATAGCGTTTCATGCAATAAAAAACGAAATACGGATTTTCCGCATACTAATAGGAAAAAGGTCATTTTTAAATGGTTCATTGTGTAAAAAGTCGTTAAAAAAATTAAAATACATAAATATCTGCACTAATGATGGCACTGTCATAATATGTAAAGTATTCTATTCCGATTAATAACATAAAAGTACATGAAAATTTTTAAATCAAATCATGTTTTTGGTAAAAATTGTTCTTCAAATTTTTATTTGAAATAATTTTATAGATTACTGATCATTGGCCGTCACTCCCTCAGTTCGTGGGCTTTCTTGCTCCGAATGCGTATGAGTGAAAATATTATCTGAGTATTTGTCTTATACTTTTTTTTTTATTAAATAAATAATATAAATACTTCCGGACAAAGAAGTAAGGAGGTGAAAGGTTAGGCGTACACGCGGTCATATTTCTTGCTAATTTGCGATTCCACGCAGCATAGAGGGCGTGGCGCATTACGCCTGGAGTGGTTCTCTCATTTGTGCTGTATTGTTGGCAACCCTAACTCTTGCCTCTACCCTACAATGTTCACATACGAATTTGCACCTACCATACTAGCGTTAATCTTGTGTAATTCGATCATATACGAAAGGAAACCAACGAGCCACTATCGTATTAAATAGATACTATAGATATTCTGGCAATCATTAGTCATTTGCGTTTTATCAATTTAGTACGACATTAATTCGTTGACGATGCGCTACAAATAAAACAAATATTTAGGCTTTCATGCACATCTGTTTTTTTGCCTTATACTGTTTCATTTATTAAAACGGCCGTGGTGTTTTAAAATGAAATTACTATTTCCTTCCGAAGTTGATAATGGAATTACAAAGATTATCAGCAGAACCGGTAAAACAACTGGATGAGCTATATTGCTGAATATGTCGAAAAAAAACAATGACGAAAACAAATTGAATTTCGATTTTTCTGATGAATCAATAAGCATAGGTACTATACCCACTCATAACCGAACCTTACAACAAGGTTAAATAACATTGCTGCAAGCTTATTAACATTATGAGAATCTTATCCTTGTTATCAGGTTCCGTTCGGTTAGGGTAGCATCTTAAAAAAATAGTAAGTTCAATTATTTCCTTTGTTGTTGATACGAAATATTTTCACAATTAACTTTTAGTTGATTGAATAAGTGTGTGTAATAACAGAACACACTCTGTTCGATGTTGCGAAATCTGATATAGAATTTATTGATACCGGTCTATAAATACGACATTTTCGGTAAATAAATGCTCTCACGTGGAGACTACCTTAAGGGAGGGGGGGGGGGGGGGTCAATAATAGTATGTTCAATTTCGCCGAAAAGAAAGATTACTTCGAAAATAAGTATTATATTAGACTTACCCTTAAAGAATTGCCCTTAAAGTAGCCATCCAACGAAATATTAGTTCATTAAGTGAAAAAACTGACATATTATCCCACAATATTATTGTTGTTTGTCACTATTCTGACACGAGTAATGTATCAATAAACAAAATAGGTATGTCGATTATTTTTATATTTATTTGAATTATTTGAAATAGTCATTACTATTTTAATTAGTTATAACGGGACGGAGCTTTTACCATTTGATTTGAAATGGTTGATTTTAGAAATTAAAATAGCTGCTTCATTTATTTCTGTTGGTTATAGAATAACAAACTGGAAACAGTTGCAGCACCTAAGAAAAGTTATGAGGTGTACCCAGTATTTTTAGCCGAATTCACTATTTTTTTAGTTGGTTGAACCATTCAGTTTTTCCGTGTAGCTTAAGTAGAATACAAACAGTTTAAGGCGTTTATTGTTAATAAACCAAAGGCATTTATAGAATAAATTAAACGATATACAGACTAAATATTTTCTGTATATGTGAAAAAGGATATAACTAGTATTAACAGTTTTTTCAAAGTAAAAAACAAAAGCACATGCTTACAATATTTTATTCAGATTAGATATATTTCAATACGAAAGAACTTTAAACTTAACGCGATTAAAATACCAACAAAGCACAGAATTGAAATAATGTTCTCATGGATAGAAAAATTTAATCCTGGAAAATTACATGTGTTGATACTATGGTATGTTAAATTTCATCCATGGCTCTGGAAAGGATTTTTACCCAAATTACGTGGCCTATGTGATCAGTGGTACTTATATGTCCCAGCGGGGGATACCTTTGACAAAAAGGGTGACACGCGTCAGATAGACTATATATAGCTGCCAACCGAATACTAACTACTCTCTAGAGACAGAGGAGTTAAATGTGACACGTATGGAGCACATATACATAAATAAAAAATTTAAAATACCCGTGAAATTATTATAAAACTTAGCCTCAGGTATTTATTAAAATGAAATTTGGAAAGCTGAATGTTTTTTTTTAGTTTACATATAATTGAAAATTTAAAGAATTACGAAAGACGTGAATTCAGTCATCTTTAATATTTTATGGAATACGCAAGTATAAATATGTCCAATTGAATAATGTACTGAATGTTATAATATCTAACATTTTTTAAAACGTGCCTCACATCTTCTTTAATTAGATTGAAATAATTTTGGCTTAGCGGGTGTAAACTCCGATTTTACGCCCTGATTTTCGGTCGATAAAATGGCATTTTACACCCTCGAAAATTACATGGTTAAGATAGGATTCCCCACCGACCAGCCCATAAATCGGAGACATAGAATCGAATCTTATACCCGCTAGGACAACAAATAACATTTTACGCCCGTAATACGAAAACTACTATTTATATTATAAAAAATGATATGAAAATGATCTTCTTGCCGTTCTAAACGAATCATTTCTTCATAATCTTAGTTCTGCCGTTATACTTCTCTTGAAGTGTAATTAGAACTTGACTTTAGTAATAAGCGGTACAAAGTGCGAAAATCAAATTTCTCTTAGGTCTAAATTTTCTCGGCATAAAAGATTGAAGAAACCTTTCACGAGTCTTTGTAATACAAAAAATCTATCAGTAAAGTTCTTTCAAGCGTCAATTTGTTACAAAGATGCACAGGTGGAAACTCTCAAAATGGCATTGAAATCTCTAGAGTTTGCATTCAGTAACCCAACTAAAATTGGCAATGTGGACTTCAATGAACACTATTCATTTATTTTAAAAACCATGAGTTTATTAAAAGCCGTGATCTGACCCAACAGCGATAACTTCCCCGAAAACTGACAGAAAATAACATTAATTTAAACGGTAGCATAGAAGTTAACCTAATAGAAGCATATGACCTTACGTATGTATTTATTTTTAAGTACCCTATTACAATGATCTATTAGTGAGTATACACATTTCCTTACAGGGCACAACGAAATTAAGTATATTAGTTTTGACTTATCATTTACTACTTGATTTATTCCGCACTTACAGACTGGTGTAGAATAGAAAATTGCATACTCTCGATAAAACCATCATTGAATGTGATTTATTAAAAAATATACATATTTAACAATATACAGAAGTAATAGAATATAATTGCGCAAAATTCAAGAAATAAGCAAATACGTACTAAATATCCGTAGTTGCGAAGTGTATGCACTTTAAGAAATTTAAAGAGTATGTTAGTAAGTTAGAAGCACACGTTTTATAATAACTATTTTCTATACAAGGGTGTAAAATTAACTTTTACGCCTGTAGGCGGTCGGCGTGACCGGTGTGCGTTATCGTCAAGAGAGAATCGAGTGATCATTTTCGAGGTTTAAAAGCTTGAGTCCATAATACAAACAACATTTTTCGTCACATTTGGTTTAAAATTCGAGTTTATAGCGACAAACTAGAACTCAAAAGATTAGAAACTTTCATCTTCGCCATGTAATATTCTAAGGAATAATTACATTTTATAACGCTCTTGACAAAAAAGTTTAGTAAAAGAGAAAATGAGGTATGAATTTCAATGTCATTAGTACTTTTACGAGTAAGTCTTATAATATATTTTTTCACTTAAAGCTGCATATAAATCATTTATTTGCACCCTGTACTGTCGATAAACAAATGAGGACCTATAAATGAATAAAAGTGAAATTAATTTCCAATTAAATCTTAGGTAATTATGCATAAATGAATGACAAATAGGCTCCATTAAATATCGTTGAACGAAAATTGATGTACGAGTAATATTCGCATTGACAAATATTCTATGAATATCCTATCGGACGTATTCGAATTCAAATGATTTGATTAAAAGAAATTGCGACCTTAAGTTGAGAAATTCGAAGATAAAGACATAAGAGTAAAAATGAGAAAAAAATCCACAATTGGATAATATTCTCTTTCATCTTCGTTTTGAAGCAATAACACTGTTGAAAATTCACTGCTATTGTGGGTGGATACAGAACCCTACTTGACTATTAGCGCTCTTATCCGAATTATCATTAGCTTCCATTATAAAAAATTAATATCGTTCAATACCTTTTTCCACATGTTTCAATTTGAAAGATTTTATGGCAGACCATAATATTGATAATATTCTGGTAGATTTCTGATTTCTTTTCAACAAGTTTCCACTTCGTTGACTCTAAATGTAGAATGAGATTTAACTCCAGATTTGGTGCGAATAGACTCTCTACCAGGGGGTATCAGGACTTGAAGTGTTAATGGCTTAGTTTTCTGTGCAAGTGGAATTTTGTTGAATGGACATTAACTGAACCGATGTACAATTAGGGTTACATTTATAAAATATCGTACAGGTATCGGAAGGCAAAATTGATATATCATTTTAGAAGATCCTGGTAGTATATTTTCTATTATTATTTTTGTTTAATAACGAAAACTTAAATTTACTAATAGGTAAGCAATCTAAGTGATTTCAAATAATACCAGTTAAAACTCAAATTAGAAGACAATATATAAACAGTCCAAGATACTCTAACTTTAACTTCTTTAGTATCACCTATTTTGCTACGCAGTCGAGTGCTATTTCATTAATCTCGTATAGAAATGTTTATCCAGGATTCGATCTAGTTTCTTCCCCGCATATTTTAATATCAGGTGAAAAATGAGTAAATCCTTCTCTTAAAAATTTCAAATTTAGATTAAAACAGAATTTAAATTGTGTATCTCGCTAATATAAATACATATTGGTTCATTTAATTAGTAATGTGTAGGTTTCGAATACGAGATAACTGTAAATATGTACGATGTAATTTCATGAATATTGAAAGAAAACGCGTATAAATGATTAGGGCCTATCCAGTACAGAATGTCTTCAGAATATCCCTGAAATCGTCACGTGTGTCCCTATATCCACACTAGTCATCCTCCAGACGTCCTGAGGACGTGCCCTGATGATGTACCGCCCAGACGAAAATGTGTTTCGTAGATCAGCGGCAGAATTACCGATTTTGTCACTCTCAGGGCATCCTGAGGAAGTCCTCATGCTAGCTTAGGGTATCCCGCCGGGAAGTCCCGTGGACATCCTTGCACTATCTGGAGTACGCCATAATGATAGTGTAATAATTTTGCAATGTCTTAAATACTGTGCACCGAAAGTTATTCAAACGCCACTTAGTGCCTCTAGAAGAAACTAAGACTTCAAAAGTGTGGCTTATAAAAAAGAGATGATCCGAAATAAGATAAATTTAAGGACTCGATCAATAGAACCGTTCAATATTAAACATTAAAAAAAATTATGAATAAGGTCTCTTTAAGAGTTCGTTTTTTCAGGATATTAGAACTAAGACCTTTTTAAGAGATCCTTTTGAAAATATCTCTGGGAATAGCTCTGGATGGCCTCTTTTCAGTGGAGTATAGCACAATCATTTTGTAGCCGCATATAGATGTCTAATATCAGATAATGGGATCTTATTAGTGCACTGACAAGATTAGCTATACAGTTCGAAATCTTCAGATATGAGAAATCTTTAATTATTTTACCATGACAAATCATTAACTGCTCATTCAATTAGCAAAAAAAACTCCTCAAACAGAAATTTATTAAGGCCTTGATCAGGCCCGTAACGCTGTGACTAAATTTCTCAGATAGCTCAGACTCATATATTATATACTAAGTTTGAGACATTGCGGACAGATAATACTCTAAATAAAGAATCTAAATTTCTTTGATATCTGTTAGGGATACAATGTCATAAATGAGGCCAGAATACGATTAAAGACATAAGAGAGTCGTATTCGTTTCAATAATATTCAGAATCATAATTTACCCCTTTATTTTGCATTACCATTTATAAGTACCATCGTAAAGTTTGCGTTCAGAATCAGCTTATGTTAGATGCGTGATCAACTCCAGACTCTATAAAGTCAATTTTATTTCTTGCGTTTTCGAAAATTATTTTATATAGTTTAGGGACTTACAGAATAAAATTAAGTAGGAATTATCGGGTAATGTGCGTAAATGCAAGAGAATACCAAAGGATCGTGTATATATTTCGGTGCCACGTGTCCCCAACCCTTACAACGTATGTACAATTCGTTGGGCGGAGCTCCTGTGCTCATTTGTTCAAGTTCTTTTCGACCTTTGTCCCCGTACCACGAGTCTGCCACCTGGATCCTGCTTCACCAAGCTACATCAAAGTTGTCGTTGCGTAGCTCCATATTGAGTTATATGGCACCCTGAGCGCGCTCTGCGTATGTCGCGCCAACGTTCTCCATCATTCCAGGTGTACGAATACATCTCCTCTGCGTTTTGGTCGACATGCGAAGTTAGAAGTAATGTTAGTTTAAACGACAATGCCTGTCGTGTTATGCTACTACATTGTGCAGCTTTCTTTTTCTTGCTCTTCCTTGCAAATGCCAAGTATGAAGTGTTTTTAGGTCATCATCGTACTATATAATATCTACGTATTTAGATAAGCAGCCTAAATAATAAGCAATCGTTTTAAGTGTTTAATATTTAGCCATATTCTATAAAATATGGTCAAACCCCACCAAACAGCGAACTATAGGAAACAATCGTATAAATGTTATGCGCTTGTTCCTTCTTGGGTTAGCTGGAATTCATTTCAATGTTCTTCAAGTTATTGCTCAGTCATTTCTAATGTCGAAAGAACTCAAAAAGTGTTACACCTGTAATGAATTACACGAAAAAAGATAGTATCGCCATTGTAACACCAGAAGCTGTCGCTGCAAGTGCGAGCCAGTAGTTTGGTGCATGCCTTGCATTTTACTATTTTATATTTTACATGTCTTCCCAGTTAATCTACAATTGATGTTATGGGCTTTCGATGATTACTTCACATGAATCAAACAGCTAGATTAGAGCAGTTCTAATCATTATGTCTGTCCACAACGGCAGCTTTGATTTTACCGCAGCTAACTTTTTCCGTATAGGCGACTTCAGTTATAGGAAATATGCGCGATTTGGAATCTTGTGCAATACGTACTCATGTTGGTGAATTAGGACTCCTGAATTTGCGAATATCTTCTTTGCCTCAATTTTTACTCCCGCATATGTATGTTTGAATTTTATATTGGAGACCTTAATTGGAAAAGAAATTGTTCCTTTAAAGAAAACATTGTTTGTGACCTGACTTATGTTAAAGTAACTATATAGGTATAAACCTTTATTTTCTAATTCGAAGACCTTTCACCAAAATATTACTGATTTTGCAGATACATAATTTTACTTTTTTAAAGGCCTTTTTAAAGATATTTAATGATTTCAAATTCATAGAAACCGAATGTACATCTTTATTACTGCGACTTTAATATCAATTGAAAAAACATCGTGCAAGTATAATGAATGATTGTAAATGCACGCTACACTGATAAAAGAGTATAGTTGTAAGGATCGATATAGTCAGTCAGTTTTCCTCCGAACCCTGACAAGTATAACCCTCGGGATTGACTGTACTTCTGATTTTCAGAACTACACCATTCCAACAGTGTAAATACAAGACGTGTGCAAAAATCAAGGCTCGGCAACATCGATATTAATTTAAAATAAGGGTTGTAGTTGATGTTAGAAAAACAAACAACACCTGTTTTTAAACCCTATTTCAAAATTTACCATTTAGATTACCAGTGAATTTCGGGGTGTTTCACTCAGAGCAACAGCACTAACATGAAAAACGACAAGAATGTTCACTATCATCTCCTAGACAAGTTAAAGGGACAGGATCTGGCTTAAACGAGCACCAACTTCAATCAGCGGCAATACAAAATCCATAATTCCTAAGCAAAAATCATAATAAAAACTAGTGTTGACGCGATGCCTCGCTCGCTCAGAAACTTCGACCCTGTGGAGCGTCGGCTATTCCTTAGTACTCGTTCGTTTCGTTATATTATTAATTAAATAATGCCGATATTTGGGGGTCCAATCTATGCATGAAAATTGACAATGATTTACACCTATGGCCTATGGCCTGGGTCGAAGTAAAATTGAAAATGAGCATTTTCAAAACTTCGACCCCGACGATAGGCCAGCCGAAGTATTAATAAGTAATGTTATATTGAATGTTAAAGAAGTAACTAGATCACTAGTCAATTAATTCCTCGAAATGCATAAACAGAATTAAGAATGATAGCAAAGCCGACAAGGCCTAAAGACCGCGTGATTAGTCGACTGATCTAGTTACTCTTGAACATGGGATGCCTATGACCTGCTAGCCGATCTCCACCATGTATATAATCTTAGAATGTACCCAATAAGCAAAACGATGTCTTAAAGATATCTAAAAGATATCCTACAATCCGTCAAAGATATCTTGAAAGTGTCGAAAAGATCTCTAACAGATCTTTTAGATATCTATAAGACATCTTTTAGATATATCGAAAATATATTTTAAAATGAAACGGCCTAAAATTGGCTGCGTTCATTTGAAGATTTTATGAGTACTGGTAACATTCAATGATCTTATTGTAGTCTTTTCAGTAAAAATTTGCGATTTTAAGAACATTACTAATGTAACATAACCAGAAACTGGGAGAGAGTGGCGCTTGTGAGAACATTCCCTATATAACTTAGGTAGGAAAAAAGGAATTCCTTAAATACGTAAAAAGTGAAAATGAGTATTTTCAACATTTCGAGCCTCGCCATATAATGTCAGCCGAAATATTAACAAATGACATTTTTAAAACTCATGGTGCGAAGCTGGATTTCGCGCCCTAGGGCGAAACCTTCGGAGTCGAATTATCGAACTCCACGCCTGTCGTATTAAAAATATCGTTTCAATTGTTGCAGTGTTGATGTAGTTATATCCTCAATATTATTCTGCGATCAAAGAGTTCGGTCCGAACGATGAGTTGAACTTCGCTGAAGTATTTTTGCAATCAAAACAAACGAAATTTCACAACATGCTTAGAGAGTTTGTAAATACAAGGGAAATAAATAAAACCGAATCCTGATCAGACTTGGGGATTTTTTAAAATTATTATAATTTTAAAACTGAATATTATTATTTTTGCAACACACAAAAGATAAGCACATTATTCTTACTTTTAATCAATTCAGTTTAAATAGATTATGCAATCCAAGTATAGTAACAAATACCGTGAAAAATATAATTTAACCTTATATATAGATAATCTCGACATATGTACAAATATCAAAATATCCAAAAATTATGTAATTACATGTTTATATTATCTTGAATCAAAATGTTTACTTTATGTGATTTATAATGAATAGCATTTTGTGATAAGTGAACATCAATTTCTTTCAATAATGATCGCTACAGTGACTAATAGTAAAAGGACCAGAGTAAAAATATATGAAATGGCCCCTTATTTCACCAACATTCATGAAAGATCAAAATCAATGTATTATCTTATAGTATGAGGTATTATAAAAGAGATCCCAAAAGGATTTTGAAAAATTTATTAAATTAAAAAAATTATAAACAATTTAAGTTTTATGCATCATATTTTTAAAAAATTCGCAGTTGTAAGGGATTATATAAAAAACGTATATAAATGCCGGGATTTTATCAAAAAATTTTTTTACTTTCAAGTACTAAATAGGAATTTAAAAATTTTCATTTTTTAGTGCAAAATTCTACAGTTTTTTATAAACAAATAGAGATATTTTATTCTATTATTTATTATTTCTGCAAAGTCCAAACATACGACAAATTCTCCTCGCACAAGTTAGCCTTTCGTAAATTAAAATAAGCTGCTTGACTTTTGGCAAGAAAATCGTGTTTTAAAAGTTACACTTAAATTATGTAACGATATCGGAAAAAGTTCTTCATGATGCCAGTGCTGTAAATTTATTTAACAGAAAAATGATTAATTACTTGAAAAGTTCTTTTGGAGAAGACAATATAAAAAAGATTTGTTATTTCTCAGACGGTGCTGCATCGCAGTATAAAAATAGATTTAACATAGCAAATTTGGCTAATCATATCAAAGATTATAAGGTACAAGCAGAATGCAACTTTTTTGCAACGTCGCATGGGAAAGGAGCTTGCGATGGCCTGGGGGGCACGGTTAAACGCCTAGCATATAAAGACTCTTTACAAAGATGTGAAGATCCACTTTCTACGCCAGAAAAAGTGTTCAATTGGGCAAAATCATTGTTTAAAAATATTAATTTTTCTTTCTGTACGAATGAAGAACATGCGGCTCATGACAAATCATTAAAATTTCGGTTTTCGAAAGCACAAACCATTAAAAATACAATGCAATTTCATTATTTTCTACTACTTCGTCATCTAATAAAGTTGAATGTAAAGTGTTCTCTAATGATAATCTTGTGATTGTTAACAACGTTTAAAAATTTATTGTACAATATGTATTTTAAGTTATTTTGACTTTTCCAAAGACCGTGGTAGAGCCGCTAGGCGAGCTGCGTGGCGCGGCGCGGTACAGATTATGCAGCCGCGTTGCGCGCAACAAAAACCCCTGTCATTTTCTCGTTAATAGAGATTACCAAAATTTTTTTCTTCGTACTTCATCTTGAATGTATGACTAAATCAAATGTAAAACAAATCATGTATTTTGCGATTTGGAATAATAAAATATCTCTATTTGTTTATAAAAACTGTAGAATTTTGCATTAAAAAATGAAAATTTTTAAATTGCTATTTAGTACTTGAAAGTAAAAACATTTTTTGATAAAATCCCGGCATTTATATACGTTTTTTATATAATCCCTTACAACTGCGAATTTTTTATAAATATGATGCATAAAACTTAAATTGTTTATAACTTTTTTAATTTAATAAATTTTTCAAAATCCTTTTGGGATCTCTTTTATAATACCTCATACTATAAGATAATACATTGATTTTGATATTTCATGAATGTTGGTGAAATAAGGGGCCATTTCATATATTTTGACTCACCAACTACAATACATAGGACGTGTATCATTTATTTTATAGTAGATCTAAGAGTGAAATATCAGATAAATAACTTTTGGTTTATAGTCGATAATACATTAATAATATAATAACGAGCACCATTGATTTATGTTTGGCAGAATAACAATAGTATCCCATAAAAAATAAAGTTAACTAAACCGAATAGTCGATTGCAGCTCAATATTTACATTCATAATAAAATCATTGATTCATTTAAAAATATGACAATTTCACGGATACAAATATTAATCTTATCCAACGTGATCTCAAATCTCTTAATTCTCTGTGAATTAAACGATAAATATAATAACAAAAATGAGTACGCATTGACCAATAGGTACTTTAAATGGCGACCTGCAGGTTAAATGTATATATACTCAGTGTAAGTATTGCACTGCAAAGGAATGATGATTGACAACTCAGACACTAATTGAATCACGCTTATATTAACTGAAATAGTATATTACAAAAACCAAGTAAATCTGACCTATGTCAATTTATCTCAAATTTGCTACAATACAAGTATAATATTTATTTAGAATGAGTTGAATTAACGAACAAGTGGAGCGTTTTCTCCATACAACTATGATTCCGTCAAGAAATTGTTTTTCAGATAAAGCAATAGAAGAAGTTTTTGTCAACACGACTTTGACAATATTTTTTATACGGCCACGAAAATTGTTCAAAAGATAATTTTCAAGGTCAATACTAAATGTACCCTGAGTAACACGTTTTCTAGTATATTAAACATATCATGAAGCGATTATTTTCACGAAATTCTCGGTCGGTTACGGTAGGTAAGGAGAGTAGACGCGGGCTTCGGCTCCCCAGGGGAGCCTTACTTACGATGCACTGAGGGCTGTTTGTTCGGAGTTTTATACAAGGCTGTTTTTCAGGGTCTCTTTTTCTTCGAATATTTTTCCCAGGATGTTTTATGCAAAAATAGTAATAAATTTTCATTGTGTTTACCTTAAATTATGAACATCGTTAAACACTAAAGGTATCAAACATACAGATTCACTCAAAACCATACTCACATATCTTAGCTCGTACATTTAATGTTTTAATAGTTTTATATTATAAATATAAAACTGAACATTGATACATGTAGCATTTCCAAAGTAGCAGATTTCCATCACCCTCTTTTAAAACAGCGGAGCCAAATGTACTGGGCGCCTCCCCCACGCCACGCCCTCGATAAGCAGTTTGCATAACGTTTTGGACCATATTGAGGTATGTTGCAAGACAATTGCAATGTCGTTAGTTTAAGATAACGTTTCTTTTAAGATCACCTTTGTAAATAAATTTATATTCGCGGTTGCACAAAAATTATATTATGTTTAGTAATTGTTATATTAATAACATACGACAGTGCTCTGTCCAATCGCGATGTTGAGCTAACACTATTTGATCAAAGAATAA
This sequence comes from Trichopria drosophilae, assembly GCA_030407085.1. Classification (NCBI taxonomy): domain Eukaryota; kingdom Metazoa; phylum Arthropoda; class Insecta; order Hymenoptera; family Diapriidae; genus Trichopria; species Trichopria drosophilae. The sequence continues at coordinate 65,860,092 of CM059586.1, read as the reverse complement.
TCGCTACAAAATGCTAAAAATTCATAGCTAGTTAATCTAATAAAACCAGAATTCTTTAATGGAAAGATAAGGTTCTTTGTACATAATGTACATAGCTGGTTTTATAAATGCCGAAATTCTGTATAATGATGTAGAATAAAGACTCATTTATTTTAAAATTCACGTTGAAAATGAACTCTTCTTTATTGAAAGTTTGAAAATTGTTTTAGTAAGTTATATATCAGAATGCGTCAAAATGTTTCAGTAATATCTGTATACTATACTTGATTTGTTAGACGTCTTACGTTATGTAACAAGAGACGTTCCTTTTGCTCTCTTTTCTGCACCGTTCGTTTTCAGAAAATACTCATACGCTCAAAGCAACACGCACTCATCGAGTGTAATCCCTTTAATGGGTGCATTAAACAGTGGCTATTGAGGTGAGGGCTGAACACTAAAAATTCTCTGGAGCACGTTTAACGCGATCTCTTTGAGAATCGGATTTATTCTATTGTGTCAGAAAAAGGGATAACACTGAGATCGGCATTCAGTACTTCAAAACACTTTGTTGCTTGGTGATGCGTATCTTGGCGTGAAATTGAATGACTAAATGAGATTATCGTGTAAAAGTACCCTTATATTTCAACATTTAAAGGACTATGATTGCTCCATTCAAAATATTTACATTAAATTCTGACACAAAAAAAAGAATAAAAGCAACAATATTAACTTCATATTATACTCCCTGCTCTCGAATGACGCCGACAGGGAAGCAGCGATTTACTAACTATAGTTTAATATATCATAAATATTGAAGAAAACGAATATTATTTTTATTCAGGTTCGTTTTAAGAATTTTCAATTCTATAACGAAATTCAGGACGAAATAGTAACATATTCGGTGCCAAGAAGAAATATTCTTTGAATAAAACGTTAAAGCGCTATTTCTTTGATTTGAATAAAACAGTACCAGCGAATTGTGCAAATAAATTTTTTATTTTTACGTTGAAAAAATAGTAAGGCTCCATGAAGGAGCAAATATTTTACACTAATCACCTGGGTACGTTATTGCACGAATAATTCTATGTATTGTTATGACAATTAATTTTCATGTTTTATTATTTAAGTAACTATTATCATGTGCTAGATAACTACAAAATTAGTTAAAATGTAATATAACTTATGCCCTTAATATATAGGTGAAGAGAGAAACGTTTTTGTTTTACTTCTGAAATCAGATACTGTCTGCACGTTTCAGAGTCTTTTGCAAATTTTTTTAAAACAAAAATGTAATTTGTCACAATAGTGAATAACGGAACAATTTAAAGTAATTTAGGTATATGTATCCTATACGGCTATATATTTTTAGAATATTATGGATTAAGTCGCTTACTAACATTAAACATTTCTGGGACTATTGTGGCTATTTCCATATTTAGTGCTGTGTGAATTTTTAATAGTAGAAACAGAATTATTGCAAAATTATTTTCGAAAAATAGTAGCATTGAATAAATGATTTGTTTTCGTAACTCTACAATTTTTTAATAATTTAGAAACATACACTTGAACTTGATGGTGCGGTGCATATATGTTTTATAGATCGTCGATAATTTAGTCTCTCTTTAACAAAAATGCACAAAGCTTTTTATAATTCACTCCCAGATAGCAACATGAGTTCATATAAGGTGCATAATGGAACTCACAAATGAGCTTAAAGCGCACGTCTGCGCTCCATGTGAGTGCTATTTGGATCCTCCAGCCATATGACGATCGTCACTCACATATGAGTCTTGACTTTTTGAACAATTTGCGCATGCGCAAACCACTAACTTCTTGGCGTACAGGTATTCCACCCGACGCCGATTGGTTGACCATCAGGAAGCCTATTAGCTGATCATTATAAGTATCACAAAAGTCTTATATGCGACGCATGCGGAGCACAATCCCGTATATTTTACTTATTCCTAAACCCTCATGTGCATTCAGATAAGCACTCATAAGTGATATCTCAAACATGAAAACATCGTGAGACTCACGCCTTGCTATCTGGGCAGTTTTAAATTCACGTTTTATAACGGGTGAAGATATCTACTTGACCGTCAGTAGATAAATGTTTAAATCTGTAATGGTTCTTGACTCATTCGATGTTTTTGTCATTATAATAAAAAAAATCTTTTAAAGGTTACGTGACGGATATAGATGCCAGCCTACGTAAACTCAGTATAAACAGCAATACATCCTTTGATATCCACATAAGGTACGCCAAACTACTCAAATTGTGCAACAAAAAATACGACAGCCTTTAACTTAATAACAAATATTCAGTAACCTGATTTTTTTACATTAAATCATATGCAACACTGTGAAATGTAAGTGGAAACTGGACAAATGTAATTTCTGAAAGGTTTTTTATTACTACGAAATACTGCATTATGCGCATATGAAACATTTGGTAGGTGTCGACAAAAAAATTAGCAGTGTCTGTGGTCATTTATTTCGTTAGATAGATTATTAGTAAAGTAAACGCAGAAACGCAGGAATAACCCACAAGCTGTTCATTACTAAGCCTGGTGTTAAATTAAACATATTATCCTATCGAAATCAATACGCAGTCTGTAACGGCTCTTGGGGCACCGAAACTTGCAATGTTATACATGCCTTAAGGCAGGCATTCTATCGGGTGCAAGTTCACGCCCCGATGTCTCGGATACAATTGAAGCAGAATAAAGGGAAAACGTAAGATAAAAAAAATATCTACCAGTGATATAAAGCCCAAGAAGTGGGGTTATGGTACAATGTGGGAGGCATTTCGTACGAACCTCGAAAGATTTTTTTATTGACTCGGCTGTGAGCGTGTGCCGGTCGAGCGCGTGCTTATTGTGGAGTACTTCCGGTGTAACCGGATATCGCTTGCTCGTGGAACATATTGAACACATTGACGTTAATTTGTAAAACATTCCCTATGACGGTCGCCCCGTTCTTATGCCAATAGAGTTCAGGTTATTCGTTTTTTGCTTGCTTTTCTTATGAAAACTTAACCACATATCGTTAGTTAAATTTTCAAAATCTAACTTATGTATACATACACTGCGCATTGATTCATAATTGAATACCTGTACTTTTTATGACCAAAGAATTGACAGTCGGTTTACACCTTAGGTGCAAATTATGCGAACGTAAATCAAGACAATTTAAAATGATGGAAAGCTCTATTTTATTTCCTGAAAAATATCAATTCCCAAAGCAACATATGACATTAGATATTTATACATATATACATATATTTAAAATGCAAAAAAGAGCAAACCTTGTTTTTTACACACCCACACACAGATATAGATAAACTAGGTTTGCTCTTTTTTTACATTTTTAAATCTGAACTACAATTTATGCTTTTCGATGTATTTTGTAACACATTCCTGTTTTAAAAAAATATAGTTACTTACGTGCCTGAAATATTCCTTTAATAAAGCGGTTGTGACCCTTAGCGAGTCGAAACAATAACTTCCCGATCAATCTCTCGTATTTTATTCTGGTTTGTTTAACGGACTGGCTATATTCACGTACGTTTTCCATATTTTGCGTTATATAGAGAGGTTCTATTTCCGAAATCTACCCATTATTTCTTAAAAAAACCGACTAGTAAAAAATCGGCATATTGTAAAGAGAATAATACTTTTACCGTGTCGGCTTTTTAATATGTCGGTTTTTTACTTGTCGGCTTTTTGATATGTCGGATTTTGATATGTCGGCTTTTTTATTTCTCAGTTTTTTGACGCGCATCAACAGTTTCCTCATGAAAAATGACGGAATTTGTTAAATAATATCATTTTTTCACGTTATTTGTACTATTTTTACTACTCTTTTTTGGAATAACTCGAAAACCGCTCAGCCAATCATGTTCAAAATCTAATCAGCACACACACACTCACACACACACACACACACACACACACACACACACACGCGCGCGCGCGCGCACACGCACACGCACACAGACAGACATCTCCCTAAAAATGTGTCAGTTTGCTTCTAGTGGTCACAAAACGTGGAGATATCATGAAATTAGCATTTTCCATTTTCGAGGTCATTTCAATAACTTCCCTGTAGACCGAGAAGTTAAAAAATTAACAAAGTAGAATTGATAAAATAAATGACAGTAAATATATATATATATTAATAATAATCAAATTCCCTAAAAAACATTATAAAGCCAGAATGGTAACTTATTTAGTTTTTGAGATCACTGACATCTATTTTAAAGTAAGAATTTGAAAATCTAAATGACAGATGAAGTTTAAAAACAATCATTGACTTTTCCTTTAATTTGAATCTAGGAATGTTTTGAGTCACTGATAATTACAATAATTAGAAATAATATGGATAACTTTGTTAATAATGTTTTAAACTAGTTTAACTCAATATTTTATTACAAAGACTAAACATTAAATCATTTTTTACTGATTTAAAGTGAACTTTCACGGAATTAAATTGATTCTTGAGTAGAATAGAATTTTCACTGATACATTATTAGGTAGAATGCCAACTGCATACAAAGCATATATCGAAAATTAATTTTAAAGTTATACCATACAGAATAGTGCATAGTAACTATAGTAACTTTAAGAAATGCCGAAAACTTAACTGCATATTAGTTCAAACTGATGAATACAAAAATGATAAGTCAGCGACTAAAAGGCCCATCTTTGAATTTTAAAATTCTCACTTTGGATTCGTAATCAACACACAGAAAAAAATCGTAGATACTAATTTATTGGCAATAATTTTTACAAAATGCCTCTGTCATATTTGATTTTTGAAATCGTACTTCAAATTTACAATAAGCGACCCCGAACAGCCTTAGATACCAGTTTGTAGGGAAATCTAATTGCGATCTATGGAGATCTAATGCGAAAAAACTTATGCATTTGGTAATCATCACCCCGATAGAAACTCGTGTTCTGGAGGGTTAAAAGAAATGATTTAATCCTATTTTAAGTTTGCAAACCGAAGTTCAAATTTTGAAAATTTTGGAAAGTAAAATTGACTATTCAAAATAATATAATACGATATGTGGGAATTACTGGAGCTAAACTTGTTTTCATAATATTTGTAAATGAAACAAATATAGATTTACGCCGAACTTATGCCCATTTTTTGGCTTGAAAAGTTTCATGTAAAATGCCTAAAAATTGGTGTAGATATATTTGAGCCGGGTATTTGGTAATTTCTGCTTTTTGCTTAATAATTAAATTAAAATGTAAGGTGACTAAATTGGAATCAGCTTAAACAAATTAAAACTATTTTTACGATACGATAAATAAATTTACAAGACAAAAGAACAGTTAGAAAATATTTCCTGAAATAATCAACAATACTCATATTGTAGTTTTAAAATTTTAATTACGTTTGAAAAGAAAAAAATTTCAGTTTAGGTATCTTAATGGAAACTTAAAAAGAAACTTATTAAATAAATTTTTATAAACTTTATTGGACGTTCAATGACTATAATTTTTAATCTATTTCATAGTTTGATCGAAAAGTAAAATTAATAACGAGGAAGAAAACCTGCACGATTAACAAAATAGGGAGAACATGGAGCTATGAACTTGTAATTGTCGGTCTAATACTAGTTATCAAATATAAATTGCTTCTTATTGGGTATTGCACTGAAAATGGACAAACACTCGCCTATAAAACACTCATTATTCATAAAAAAAGAGCATTCTGCCCTACCTCCGGAATTATACATATATTCTTGCATTTCGTATAATTCCCAAAAGTAAAAAATATCGATGACAGAAACCCATTAATTACGTTTGCTGCACTAAAAATCGGGTCCCGCACGGATGTCTTAATAGAAGACAATTCAAACATTAAAAAATTTTTTTTTAAAGTAACATCTACTGAAAACTCTACTCTCAAAGCTGCAATGCAATATACCCAATTCTAGACTTCGAGTTTGGTCATATGATTGCATATTTCCAAAGTGAAGAATTATATATGAATTAGTCATTTTTAATATGGTTTTATTAAAGTTTTAGTTTGTCTCGTTGAAAACTCAAATAAGAATCGGAGGTTAATCGTTAAGTTGAAACTCCCCTTACCGACCCGTATTTTGTTTAGGCATTGTTTTGGATAGAATATAATCACATAAAACTGTATGTATAATGTATGTATCAAATATATGAATTTTTACTTCCTCTTTGGAAGATTCTCCCAAACTCTATTTTGAAGTTAATAAAATCCTTATTAGCAGTTTCTACAAATTTTTCTATGGTTTTTAGAGGAACATTGGATAAAAGCTGAATTTTTTTGTAGTGCATTTAAATACCCAGGTGGAAAAGTCTGTAATTTACCGGACCTGACGAACGGCACGGTACCGGGGCGGTAATAAATCATGTACAACACCAGTACTGGTGACCAGTACCGCGCCAGCAGCTGGCAAAGTACTGGTTCAGTACTGGCTGAATACCGGGGCAGTAGTGGTTTCCGGTACTGCCTTTATACTGATTTTGAAGTTTTCCCGACGATCGGCACAATACCGGCAATGTACAGGGACTGTACTGATTCAATATACAGGGTGTCCCATTTTAAAAAAACCACCCGATTATTTCGAAAATTACGCGTTTTCGAAAAAAATGTTTCAGACAAAAGTTTCAGGATTTTTCCCAGGCAATTCAGTGGCTACCTTTATGTGACCTTGAATATGACCTTGATGCTCATATCAAGGTCAAATTCAATTTTTTTAATGGGAACCCCTATTTTTTATTGCTGGTTTAGAAAGTGCAGTGAATTTTACGTTCAAATATGACCTTGACCGTGTCCTTGATCATGACCTTCAAGGTAATTTCAAGGTCACAGTTGTTTTTTTAATGGAAAACCCTACTTTTTTATTGCTGATTTAGAAAGAGCAGGGTATTTTACGTTCAAATATGACCTGGACCGTGTCCTTGATCATGACCTTCAAGGTAATTTCAAGGTTAAAGTTGTTTTTTCAATGGGAACCCCTACTTTTTTATTGCTGATTTAGAAAGAGCAGGGGATTTCTCGTTCAAATATGACCTTGACCATGACCCTTAAGGTCATTTCAAGGTCAAAGTTGATTTTTCAATGGGAAACCCTCTCTGACCTATCCACCTTATAGGAAATCTGTCATTAAGGAAGTCCTTAACAATAAGAGCATAGTGTGATGCTGCGCCGTCCTGCTGTAACCACTTTCTTGCTCTAATAACAAGATGAACATTTTCGAGCAAAAGTAGGAGTTCATATGCATGCCTATTTACGGTGCCTTTAAACTCTCGATTCCCATATGCATTACGCACATGGTTGTAAATTCCCCGGTCGCGCTTGTTCTATTTTCTATTTCTTTCATCCCAACTTAACTGTGTAGAATTGCCATATTTGCGAGCCTGCAACTTCGCAAAGCACAAACCATAGTTGTATGTAGGTACAAGCTGATTGTACATGCATATTGGTTTCAAAATACTGTAGAGCTTCGAAACTGTATAAAAGCGATAACTGGAGTCTTCAAACTACGTCTAGAGTTACATGCGACTTTTAAAAAATGCCTGACTACACAGCGAACGAAATTTTTGATATTATACTTATATTAGGTGAATGTCATAGACAATATCGTGCAGCAGCAAGATTGTATCGTGTTTGATTCCCTGAACGACAACATCCAAACCATACCGTAATACGCGGTATTGAACTGCGTTTTCGGGAAGGACATTTTATTCGAAGAAGGATGGCAGCAAACGAACATGATTACGAGAATAATCCTCGCTTTATTGCAGTACTAGCTATGGTACATTTAAATCCCCATATCAGCTTACGCGAACTCGAGCTTAACGTGGGCATTCCAAGATCTACTGCCAGTAGATATTTACGGAACGCACATTATCATCCTTATCACATAACTCTTAATCAAGCCTTGTCTCCGGATGATTATCGACGAAGAATGATATTTTGCCAATGGTCAGCCCAACAAATTATTAATGATGAAAATTTCTTCCAGTATGTTCTCTTCAGTGACGAGGCTACTTTTGAAAGTACTGGCACATTGAATCGTCATAATTCGCATTACTGGTCCCCAGTTAATCCACATTGGATGAGAGAAGTTGACCATCAGCACCGCTGGAGTTTAACTGTTTGGTGTGGAATCGTTAACGGTTTTTTAGTTGGACCATATTTTTTTGAAGGCACCGTAAATAGGCATGCATATTTACAATTGCTGCGAGATGAACTCCCACTTTTGCTCGAAAACGTTGATCTTGGTACCAGAGCAAGAATGTGGTTACAGCAGGACGGCGCAGCTCCACATTATGCTCTTATTGTTAGGGACTTCCTTAATGAAAGATTTCCTAATAGGTGGATAGGTCGGAGAGGTCCTGTTGAATGGCCAGCTAGGTCTCCGGATCTGACATCTCTGGATTTTTATTTGTGGGGTTTCCTCAAGGATACGGTTTACCGCGATCGACCAGCGACAAGAGCCGATATGATAGAGAGAATTACGACCGCCTGCCAAAATATTCCGCGTCAAACATTATTAAATACTGTTCGCCAGTTTCAAACGCGAATTGCAAGATGCCAAGAGGTGAATGGGGTAACTTTTGAGCACCTCATTTAAAAAAATAGTACCTAGTATAAAATTAAATCTTCCACAAACTATTTTAAAAATTAAAACAAAAATAGAAACTAAACTAAAAAAAGGATAAAAAAATAAAAAAAAGAATAAAAAAATTAAAAAAAAAAAAAAAAATGATACTCAAAGTCCGACCAGTCAACCTCCTCGCGGTGAGTATCGGGTAACGCTGATGCTGGCGGCGTTTATTATCAGAATTAAATTAATGTAAGGAAAACTTAAATAACTAACTGCCGATTGAAAGAGGAGGCATCGTTGATCGATCCCTTTCGAACCCTGCAAGTTTTGCCTGAAATATTTTCTTCCGGCTCTTTCTAAATCAGCAAACAAAATAGAAGTTCCCATTGAAAAAACAACTTTGACCTTGAAATGACCTTGAAGGTCATGATCAAGGACACGGTCAAGGTCATATTTGAATATAAAATACCCTGCTCTTTCTAAATCAGCAATAAAAAAGTAGGGGTTCCCATTAAAAAAATTGAATTTGACCTTGATATGAGCATCAAGGTCATATTCAAGGTCACATAAAGGTAGCCATTGAATTGCCTGGGAAAAATCCTGAAACTTTTGTCTGAAACATTTTTTTCGAAATAATCGGGTGGTTTTTTAAAATGGGACACCCTGTATATAGTTTATTTATAATTATGTGCGCGCGCATGTGTTTATGTGCTCTTGTATGTGTATTCTATTTCTATTAATTTTATTTAATTCATTCTTCATTTCAATGAAGCTTTTTATTTTTAGATTGAAATTTTACTTTTATAAAAGTACACATTTTATACGTTTTATTGTAATTGAAATGTAATTGAAAATTTTTTGAAAAATTTAATTTTCATCCTGTATTAAGTAATATCTTTTTCTTTCTCCCTCACGCATTACATATACATTTTCCGCAATCTTATATAATAGAATTTTCATCTTCACTACGACTATGTCATAAGAACTCGAGTAGCAAATAGTGAAACAATGCAGGAGGGCCAGTTATTTCTTTACATCGATATTAGGACTCCAGGGTAGCGTAAAATACCAGTACCATGCCAGTAAAATTTACGGTACTGTGCCAGTACAGTCACAGTACTGGAAGTCAGTACCCAGCCGGTGTTACCTTTCAGTACAATAACGGTATTATGCCGGTGCTTTGCCGGTATAACGCCAGTACAGTAAATGTTTGGCCAGTACTGGCGCGGTACTGCGCCGGTAGTCAATTTCCACCTGGGTATAGTTCATAAGCAGGTGATTGTACTTGAATATCATATATATATATATAACAGGAAAACAGACTAACAAATAGCTATACTGCAATTCGCTATTCTAACCTGAAATTATCATAAACATTTAGCGCGTATTTGGCCGAATCATTTTTCTTTATTACTTTATATTTAAAAATGTGATGTACGAGTAGTCACACGACACTTCCTAATATTTTTCATTTGATTTGAAGTCGTGAAACTCCTTAGGAATTTTATTCCATACGCCTACACTGTTGAGGTCCGTGTTGTGTATAAAAACAAGTGTAGTACGCACTGAAAATCTCAGCAAATATTGCAGAACTTTACTCTGATGGGCTTCGGTTCGCGATATATACTGTACATTTGTCACAGTTGCATAAAAATTCGCGATTGTGCAAAAAGCCCATTACCTATAACTTGTCACAATTTATGCTATAAAAATTTGTAAGCGGATCGTAAACCTGTAAAATGGTCTTAATTAGGCCAGACGAAAGATGGCCGTAAGCGATAATAAGGCTGTCCCAAGGTGGTCGTAAGAGGTCGTAAGCGGATGATAACCGGTCTCAAGGTCGCAAGTGGTCCTAAATCGTTCTTACGACAATCGTAAACATGGCAGAGTCATGCAAAAATAACAGGCGGTCCGAAAAAACTCAAGCGCCCTCTGCACATGCGCAATAGCGGAATCACGAAACCACAAAAAGGGTCAATAATCGGAGTGTGGATAGCACATACGCAGCAATTCTGTAATAGGTAAAAGCTTATCGTGGGTTAGGAGACGACGTACTTTTTAAAGTCAGAGTTCTGTATCAACTTTGTTTTGATTAGATTATTATATAGGTTTATACAAACTTTGGGGGCTTTAAATCTGTGTTTATAAAAGTATAGATATTTTAAATTTCAAGTCATTTCAAGATTTATAGTTTTAAATTTAGACGACCAGTATAAATAAAATATGAATGCTTGCAATTTTTAAACGAGTGTAAATATAGTCTGATAATGTGAAAATACCTAGAACAAAAGTCCAATCTCGAAACATCTCTTATACTTGACCGAGCAACATTACTGTATGTTGGGTGGTTGAAGGCTCTAGTTTTAATTATTTTAAATCGTCGCAATATCTATTCAAGTATATAAACGAGGAAACGTCTATAATTATGAAAAATAAGTTATAGCTGACTCAACCTTGCTATCGTTACCTATTTCAACATGGATATGGTCTCAATCGTTGGATTAAAATAGTTATTTCAAGCACACCAATATTAATTGATTTTTAAATAGTTATCAACTAAAAACAATGCAAAAACAATGTCATTGTAACTTGTTTAGTTGCATGTTTTAAATTTCTAATTCTAATAAAATTAATCTTTTCTAATTCTAATAAAATAATAAATTTCTATTTCTAATAAAAATAATCCGTTTTTTCTAAATGTTGATTATTAATAACACATGCCAACAAAATTTATACCCAGAAATCGGACTACACTTTTTTGAAGGTTTTCGTTGAGCTGAATCCAAATTTTTGTGTCGGAACAAAATTATTCTTTGCAATTTGGCATGAACAATATTAAGATGCTATTTGTCAGCATTAAAATGTTTTTTTAGTAATTCCCTTACGATTTTTGTATCGAGTTATCGAAGTTTTTGTCACACAACAGTTATGATTTTCATACATTAAATAAATGTATAATTACATGAAAATAACTGACAAGCTGTTCAAAGTGTAACATGCTAAAAATCGTTCTATTACGTCGCGATGCTGAAATATCCTAATCTAATAGTGCAAAAAGCACAGTTTTTATCCATTTTCAGTAAGTTTTTATGGCGAAATAAATTTGTTCTCGAAATTTGACAAAAACCAGATTAAAATACATTCATCAGAAACCTCAGTATATTTTTCCGCCAGTTTGCGATGTGTTGAATGAAACTCTGGTCGTATAATTGCTCCATGGTGTAAAAATGTGGAGATATCCTAATCTAACAGTGCAAAAAACGAAAATCTTTATCGTACATTGAGAAATATTTCGTTGAAAAATAATCGTACGAAATGACTAAAAATGGGTATCTAAATTGGCTTAATTTTTTTGGCCTGTGTAATTAACAATTTTATGCTTGTAGCCTTTTCAGAATTAGTAACATTATCCAAAATATAAAGTTAATGTTATTTGTTAATTTATTATTATACTATAATTTTATTCAAAGTAAATGACCACATGTTTTACATTAGCAGAATTTCAGACAAAGGGAATTACATAGAAAGAAATAATATATCATTTTCAAAAAAGTACCAAATTTTCTTGTAATGTTTCTTAAAATTACAAAATTCTAATACAAATTGAACGGAGGTCCTACCATATTTTCGAATCGTAGATTATGTATTATATTATGAAGTAATTCTGCTTTTTGCCGCCAGACACGGTCTCGATTGGTCATCCAGATGACTGCCATGCTATCGTAAACAAATATTTTCATTACCTTTGGTTATGTTATTAATAATAAACAAAGGAAGAAAAAGGATGAACATCGATCCAGCTATAACCAATATAAAGATTATCACAATAAACTGAGCAGCTTGTAATGTTTCGTATCTAGGTAATAAAAATTTAAAAATTAATTTTGACATCTGTATTATGTAACTAAACGATTTTTCTGAAAGAGTAACAGAAAAATAACTCAGATATAATTTTAGCAAATTCCGATACAAATAACAGAGTATGTTCTTTCGAATTTAACTCTACTAAAAAGATAAGATCAAGCAGAGTTCAGATTGGGTACCGCTGTATTCGCGTTTGAGATGAGTTGGACGTCATTAAGTTGAATTCCGCTTTGAGAGTCCGCGTCAAACACGAAGTTGCGGGATCACATACGAATACGAGTTACGTTCTTTTGTTCGTCTGAGCTGATTACCGCCCTAAATCCGTGGAGAAGGACCGAACGCGTTTCCGCTGTCGGTCTTTATTGTACCGGACCCCGAAGATATGTCGTGAAATTAGAGTTCGAGAACTTGTTTCATTTGATTTAATTGACCACAGAGCATACGTCATTAAGCACTTGATTGACGATTGAGAAAATAACGAAAGTGTTAGTGTGCACTATATTTACTTAAAAATCGTACTTGTCTTTATGTTTCGAAATTCAAGCTATGGGAATTTGCTTTATCGTACAAAACGTAGAATATTGCTAAATGATAAGTGGAAGCAAATGTGGCTTCTCTGTTGCAGGTTGGAATTGGTGATATCATATCATACAGTGACAATACTCTAGTCAGCAACTTCCTGTCTGCTTTGGAGAATAAAGAGTTTGGAATGTTTATGAAAAAATGCAGTTTACATTAAATATATACGAGTATCAACATTTATACTCATTGCTTTGAAATGCATTGTTGATCCAGATATTCATAACACTATTCATAACAATTGAAATTCCCTTGTAATATTTCATACTGGTGAGAAAAATAGTAGGTGTTATAACAAGTGCACGAAGTGTCGGTTTACGTTGTTGGCAAAAATCATTGATGCGTTACGCACATGTTGTTGCTGTATTACAAATCCATCTAAAATGTAACTTTATTCAGTAAACGCTATGTTCTTTATCTGCATCGCATCGCGAGTTGAATCTTTTTGCTTACAATTTAATAATGTCAGTTAACATGTCAGCAAACTTTGGAATTCAAAATAAGGCCGTCCTCTTTAACGATAAGAAGATAATAATTAGAATAAAATTGTATTGTCTTATTATAACATCTTAATTCTAAGAGTTGAAGAAATAGTTGTTTGTATAATTAAAACTATACATGCACCTCGTATAGAAGCATACGCTCATAACTCACCGATCACCCTATATTATTGCGTGGTGTGACCATCAATTGCGTAGACTAGCTTCTCTACAGGCCGCTTCCGACCTTCGTAACAATTATGCACAATTAAAGCTGTCGCGGCAAAGACCGAAGACTCATTGCCTTAATTCGTGGGCGATCCTCCCTCGTACTCTTGCGGAACGGAACAAATGGACCCAACAATTACATGATTATTTAACGTAAAATTATATATGTCGTTCCTTTCGAATAGTGGCAAATAGAAAGACGTCGTGTGATGTTCGTTTCATCGCATTATTGTTATTAACTCAATTCAAACGGAAACATCATCGAAAAGATTGAATATTGGAGTCTGAGATGTATATAAAGGGAATAAATATGTTTTAATACCAAGTAATAGACGTTTCATTAATGTGTATGTTTCATGTATAGATTTAATTGCAAGTGCTCAGCTCTTTAGTGAACAAATTACGTGGAATTTGTAACATCCTTATTTCAATTTTTCTAGCAGTTTTCTCTTCTAAGAAAGTAACTTGCACAATTCAGAATGGTTTCGAAGATGCTGCAAAAATCATTCATCAGGTTCATGGAAAAAGGTGAATATTTTTAATATTTCTACGAATAATATTTTACATATCATTAAAATTAAAATTATGTGAGTGCACAATGTAATTAAACAATACAAAACATCTTTTTTGACCTCCGGCCGTAAAACTCGATTTCTCAGCTTAGGGCGAAACCTTTGGCCGCGAATTATCGAGTGTTACGACAGTTGGGTAAAAAAAATACGTTATTGGTCACGGGCGAAATATCCATCTCCGACGAGTGTGATTGTTACCGTCACTTCGTTCGGACCACAAACTTCACAATCGTCGAAGATCGACAATTGCGCCCTTGGCACATAATATACTATTATTGTCACGTTCTAATGTACACTGAGAAAAGTGATATAAAATACTACATGTCGTGGTTAAATGCAAGCCAGCTACTATAAATAGTAGTGGTCACCGCTATACGTAGTGGAAGCTGTGGAGCAACCAAAAGGTTTTGATTTTGACATGATTAGACTATGATATTCACATCCGTTCACCGCAAGTTCAGCGAGTTCTTGATATAAATGTACATGTAAATATCATAAAAAAAGTTTTTCCGTGTACGCAATGATCGACTTTATACTGCGTATTAGGCTAATTTAAGAGATTGATGTTTTACCTATTTTTTAGAACTCTAAATTTACCACTGATTTCTGGTGAAAAATATTAGTTTTTTACTGTGGGTTTGGTTCGCAACATGCACTATTGTCTTTTAGCTCGTTGATTAACAGAAATAGGAGTTTGTATGAAATTGCGGATATTGCAAGTTGCTCCTTGATATGATTTTTTACCAAATTGTCTACAGCATTTAAATAATTAAAGTTTAGCTTTTTGTGACACAAAATTATTATCACTGATAACATGATAATTAATATCTACAGTAGAATTTATTTAATATCTGTTGCTGAATAAATTTCACCTTACAGTAATGATAAAATTTCCGAAATATTTAATTATAATCGTTGCAGTAAACAGATCTGCACAAGGTTTTACCACATTTTTCTCGACGTTAATGTGACATAGCTAATACATAGCTCAAATGTACCATATATAATACAATAACATACTGGTCCAAATCTTCGGAAACCCGAATCCATATTATACACAATATTTACAAAAAAACTAAATAAATACAATATCTTACGCTTAACTACTTTTCTGACAACAATAGTTTGCATGAACAATCTTTTGCATTCACGAAAAAAAATTCAAATGTCAGATACATCTAACCGATGAGACACATTTCTGTCCTTACAGGAAATTAGAAAAATTGAAATTAATTACGACACTATCATCATTAATTGTTCTTTATAAGGCGAACAACTCAAATTTATTTATATTGAATAATATTGCCGAACCTAAAAATCTGTATTTTCAGTTTCAACTCCTCGTCTAGACGTGAACGGCGCTGGGATATCACATAACCTCATTATCATTGGATTGTTTGAAGATCTCGAAATTAATGTTGCAAGGTAACCAGAGATTTATCTCAGTGTAGCATAAGCTATAATTCTAACTATAAAGTTAGAAGAGCATTCTAACTGAATTCGGTCGCTCCGACAAAAAAAAATTACACTATAGTTTTTCATCAAATGTCGACGTTTCAGGCCCGAAACAACTAAAAAAATGCAATAAAAAAAATTGTGTTCGTAATCTGGTGCGTAATTCCATTCGTCCCATATGTGTAATGTTTTTCGTGTGCGATATCTCTCAACAGTAAAACCGATTCAAGTTCAACCAATTTTTGAGCTTGGCGTGATCTAACTCACATCTGACTTAGATCGCAGTCAATCCGTATATCATTTAAAAAAGTCGTAAAAGAGGTCTTTCAAACAATCGTGAACAATTTTTTAAACGAATAACAATTTTCTGTAAGGATTTCATATTTCTCAATATTTTGTTATTGTAGACGATGAGTAAATGGTCAAAATATTCAGAATATTTGTGTGACTTACGATCATGGCATATCTAAGATTGACAACTAATTTAACCCGAAGAGAGGATAACGCATGCGGAATATCCGTGTAAATATTCCAAACATATTCCAGCCACAAAACACAACGTTATTCTATTTTTGTAAATTTTATTTTACGAAGAATGCTTGGAATAGTATATTACAATACAAGTGCGACAAGTAACTCTTTTACAAGTATTATTTACTGATACTTCGGCTGACCTATGGTCCAGATCGATTTCAATTTTACATCGACCCAGGTCATATGTGCAAATCATTTTCGATTTTTATATATCTAAGAAACACTATATAGTTATAATATCTCTATCGAAACCACTTGGTTCTAAATATGTTTGGACCCTCTCCCTCCTCCCCTTTTTCTGTTTCAGTCTATAAACCAATATCACTATAATTTCATAATAACACTGAAAGCTATTGGTAAATGAACGAGTACCGCGGACTCGCTATACCACGCCAACACATAGTTTATCCTATCCTCAAAGCAATTGATAGGTGTGATATATGATATATATTATAATGAAATCAACGTAAACTTGTAGTCCCTATCAAATTCCTGCAGTGTACAGTACGCAGCTCAGCTGCTTTTGAAAATAAAGGCAAAAAACTCAACAAATGTTTGTTGCCATATTTGTATTTATATTGCAGTCATATTGTAGGTTATACATTTTAATAAAAGTATGCGGCCATTTTAAATACACAAGTTAAGTAAAATTTGATGGCTTCTATTCATTTTCTCAGTTTTTCTTGTAAATTTTGATCGGTTTGTGCACTTAAAGCATGTCAATTTACAATCTCGATACTATACATGTGTTCGCTAGGGCCGGAGTGAATATATTTTATTTTCACAAGATATTTACATAAAAAATAGTTACCAAGATACGTTATTTTTATCATTTTAAGTAGTGTCTCACAACACACCAAATTGCTGAACATTCAAAAAATGAATATTTTTCCTGTAATTTAATTTCGGCCAAAAATGATGATTTTCGATGAAATAATTTAAAAAAAAACTGCCATTTTCGTTAAACTAAATTCCCAAGTATTCAGTCATAAATGGAATATTGTGACTTTGTTCAAGTTCAAAAAACCAAACCTATCCAATAACTACCCATTCTTCCCTAGAGCGTCGTCAACAATATTACATAGTTTCTATACATTATTTAATGGAATTTATATAATTAGTAAAGTACAAATTACCAATATAAACTTGTATTTCAAATCGATTTGAATGTTATAAAAAAGACTAACAAAAATTAAATATTTATAAATTTGGAGACCAATTTTCTAACATTTTTATGAGCAGTAGGAAACTTCTATCTAAAATCTGAATAGTGATCCAAAATGAGAGAGTAATCGAACCTAAACAGGATCTTTTATATATGAAAAGGGATGATTTCAGTCCTGGTATTTTTTACGAGTTCATTTCATAACTATGAATTGAGCCTAATATGGTACTGCATAAATTATTCTTCTGCATAGAAAATCTATCTTTAAAACTATCTATCCACACAGTAAAATTGATGAATGGTTCTGTATCCCTTTCCCTTCCAAAATTTCAATACAAATAATTCATATCAATAAGCATCCCGTGCACAATTAAATATATGTGTCACTTGGCGCCATTTTTTTATATTATATTAAACTATGCTAATTTTACACGGCTGCCTAGTCTTCCACTTGAAATACCATAAAAACTGTAGGCACTAGTGAAGTCAGAAATGTATACACGAGTATGAGTAAGAAATTAACTTTTAAGTTCTACCAGTTACCAAACTTATTAATTGCTAAATTATTTTAAAAATGCTCGATGGTTCTGTCGAAGTTTCATCCCATAAACAAAACTTAGTTAAAAGAAAAACACCCATTCTTGAAAAACCCTGAAATGAAAATATCTGTTTAATTTTATCGAAGAGCATGAAAAAATATTCATTCTTCAGATTGATGCGACATGACATAGTTGACGGTGAATGAAACATTTTCTTTCAGTAAACCACTGAAAAGACTAACCGATTTTAGAAAAGAACTGTACTTGATCCCAGCCCATTTTTCATCCGTATTCTTCTCTTGTTGGTAGCATCGTATTGCGACTACAGAAAAGAGAAAACGGAACTGGGGCAGAGTGAGTAGAGCGTGGCCATTTTGTCTGCTTAGTTCCACACGGAGACACCCGATGTATGGGCGCCGCCTTGCGTGTAATCGCTAATACCTAAACCCCCTTGTCGCTTCTATGTTCAGCTCAGCGAGGGTGGCTGGACCATCACTCCATCTTGTATACTTTATCACGGATAAATCGTTCGAGATACCCAAAGGCCTGCAGTGCGGTGATTGAACATCAGAGGAACTACCTCTTTCAAAAATGCATTCGAAATATTAATACTTCAACTCAACGTCAGATCATGACATGCACATCCATACTATTCTACATAGAGAACCCTTGCTGTTCGGTATTTAAGGATTTCCCACATTTTGCATGTACAAATATCTTTATATGCATTTCGTGGCATCTCTTTGAGGTTGCAAGATCAGCCACCCTTGTCATAGGCTCTACAAAATTGAAATAATACAATTGTACTATTTTCTATTAAATTTCGGTAGTACTGGTTTATTTCGGCAGACAGTTGTTATTTAATATATCGAAAATTGTATCGAGAGTCAGTATTGTTACAATACTAATGCACTCTGGTAGTCAGACTTATGTCTTACCGATGACATTAATGATTTCATAGAACAGCACCGGTACTATAAGGCCTGAAACTTTTCATTCATTGTAACATTACATAACCTTACGCTATCGTTGCATAGGAATTATCGACCAAACTTATTACATGGAGGTTAATGTTAAAGTAATATTACGCCATCTCTGTATAACTGTGTATAATGAATACTTAGGGTTAACCGCTATATCTGTTGGAGTCAATTTTAAACTCATAGGTGTGGAAAATGGAGTAGATAACATTTGTGTTCTTTGGAGTAAAACATACTCTCCAATAGCGTCAATAAATATGGAAAGGAAGACACACTACTGAATACTACATAGGCAGGACTGGTTACTCCATGGCCGCTTTTTCATTTCAACTCGCTTTAACATAGTTAATTTTGAATTTTTCGAAAAGAATAAGAAATAAAGTACAGTAGAACTTCACTATATTGTCTTACTCGGGGTTTTGCATTTCACTTTGTTGTCCATCAAATGCGCATCGTTTCTTGCGCACCTTCCAGCCGACACAATAGGCACGACACTGGACCCATGAAAGAGGGAAGAAGAACGAACCTTATCTGCGCTAAATAAGTGAAGGGAATCTCGGTAATAATGTGAAGGCGCTAACAATGTGAAAGACAATAAAGTGAAGTTCTAATGTGTATATATATATCTCAATAAACATTGAAGTTATTATTTTTTTCTACGCAGTTGTGCAATATATGTTCATGTGCTTTGTTTTTCGAGCGAATTTCGAGCATCCAAAAACTTTTAGCAAGAAAGTTGTTCATTAAAGTATTAACAAATTTTCTAGAAAGATTAATTTTTATTACCCTAATAGTTAAAAAGTAATACATGTCTCAAGTTGGTAACAGCCGACGCGGTCAACGCATGCTGTAAGCCGCCACCCTGAATAACTTTATTGTTTATTGTGTTATACATATAATTCGTTCTATCTTCACTCGATGCGGGAAAACTCGAATTAACAATTTCTTTTTTATTCGTTTCAAATTCTTCAAAATTACTCTTTACAATGAGTAGAAACGAAACGTTTGATAGCCTTGCACGCAATAACCAGTTTTCGACGGAGTATACATATAACTATACATCCGTACATGGAATCAAACCTAGCATGAAATACAAAAAACGAGCAAACGCGACCCTAAGAAAGTAAATTTTAAGCCTGCAGGATTGAAATTTAACGATTACTCTCGATTGTCTCCAATAATTATGCATTTATAAGATCGCAAAGCAAGTTGGAGTAAGAGTGTTATCCGGTTACATAAAAATCATAGAATAGCTTAGTGTACTATACATCACCCAATAGAAAAAACATGCCTTGTCTCTCCGTCATAATATGTACTAATTCCAAACCTATTACCATACCGGCAGCTGTTATCAAAAAGTTACGTTAACATCTGGCGGCGGTAAAACCAACTAAGTTGGTCAGTTTATACATGCAGTAACTTTATATTACGATTTACATAAAGTTAGTGTGACTGACTTTGTCACTGAGCATGAAATGTTCAGTTCAACATAAGATTATCGCTATCTTACATTAACATTACACATTAAGCTATGCTACAAGAAACTTTATTTTGATATTAAAAAATAACTTTTAAAAAAATACAGATTAATATCAGTTGTTTGATTTAATTCAATCGGCAAAAATTTGAGTGATATCTGAAAGAAACCTGACCGAAGGATGATATCAGGAATATGGATCAGTGTGTGTTACTGAATGAAAAATGTGATGACGTCTGGATGAAATCATCGAAGTAATCAAATTCATCGGTAAACGTGACTATTGTTCATCATCATTGTAGTTGGACTCTCCAGACTTCATGTGACCTGCTGTGACGAAAAATGTAAGTAAACGTCTAATTCACTCTTATGTAATTTATAATACTTTTTACCTTGAAAAAAAGGTGACAAAAAAAAGGTAAACTTTTTTAAATGGACGATTTTTTAAATTTTACCATATAAGTTTAAAGTTCTTACAATAAAATGCGATACATTCACTATTATTTTTAGTTTATAACTTAATGCCACATATTATATATATTAACATATATTACTGAATACTGTGTTAAAATACTAAGTGTTAAAATCTATTGCTTTTGCTTATATCTTACTTTATTTATTATATTAAGAATTTCGAGGAATCACTTATTCACGAACATTAAGGTAGTTCTTACACTACTGAGTAAGTCAAGCGTGAGATGAATAAATGAAGTAAATCATTCACAGCATTTCATTCGACATAAATTACAAAGTATATTTTTATCGCTGTGTGCAGAGCCGAAAGAAGTATAAATATATGTTATTATAGTAACTTTTAAATGACAATAACTCTCACATTTGTCTAGTCCGTTGAATGAACTGATAGATTTCACCCGAATAACCTAAATTGAATAATAAATACCCTTTCTATTCCATTTAGCTATAGGAATTTATTGTTTAAAAATATGAATTTAAGATTGTTTAGTTCTCTCGGTAATACAATTGATAAACAGATGTTTTAATTAAACTGTATATACTTCTTCATATATGTCTGACAAATAAGCAGTTAAAATTTTAGAAGGCTAATATTATATTCTTATGTTTAACATAGTGTTTTACGAGAAACTATGCTTTTCAGGATAATAAGATATTATGAAACTAGTGACAAACAGATATCATTGAAATTACTGAACATGTCCAGTCTAAAAACATTCTCATTCAGTAACTATAAAAATGATAAAATTAATTATTTGCAAAAAATAGTCACCATATTTCGTAATTTCGTAGCGATCCACCATTATCTGCAGCAATTGGCAATGTTGTGTGTGGTTAGGTTGCATACATATAGTTGAAGCTATCGAAGTGGTTAAAATGATTTTAATTAGGTGTAGAACGATGCCAGACTTATGGGTTCTTGACTATCAGCGTAGAGAGACAACTACCTCAAAAATTTGTCAAAAATATGTCTTCATAAGGATCCTACATCATCATAAGTTCCCATAGTAAAAAATTCAAATTTATATCAACATTTTCTCATTAATCACATGATCGATCATTGTAAAATTTCGCGTATAGATTCTTTTTGTGTTGAAATATCTTGTCTCTAAATTTCTTGTTAATCTTGAATACAAAGATTTTGGTAATATAAAAAAGTGCTATAATTTCCGATTACATGAATAATATACACGGAGAAAAATGACTCCGCTGGATTAGCTGATTCATATCAGCTAAAATATTCGGCTGGAATTGCCGAAAATATCTGCAATTTTAACTGTTTTGATTCCGCTAATGTATGATTCCCTTAACCCTACCCAATTCGCGTTTAGCTCTAAATTTCGGCTACATTAGCAGATTTGTTCCGCTAAATTTGCGGACTTTTTCAGTAAATTTAGCTGAAATTATCGGCTATCCCTAACGGAATTCCAACAGCTATCCCTATAGGATAAAATTGGTAGAATCTGCGGATTTTTCGGCTGATTTAGCCGGTTATTTTTCTCCGTGTACAAAAACAAAGAATTGTCAATTCCACAACGGACATGATTAAACGTAGTTACCTGGAAGATCATCAATTTAAAAAACTGTTATAGTAAAAAACTACTCTGTCTAATAATAATTCATATTTTCAGCAATACAGTTTGAATTGATAGTAAACCATTAATTGGACGAAATTCAGAATGCCTAGCAACCGTAGCAAAACTTTAACGTCTTTTTCCTGCGTGTAGTCAAAATTTACATTTCTGCCATATATATAAGCTTTGATGGCTATAGACATTATTTGGCATGCACAACAGCTGTCGTTTTCATTTGAATTTCCTCCATGCAAGTGTCTTTAAAATCAATAAGTGATGTTCGTCTTCGTCATATGGGACAGTTTTTATTAACCCAACATTTTCCCTGGCTTCTAACATAATTACAAGATTACAAGAACTAATACAAATTGGACACCTTATATTGGAATTGTTTATATCGAAGTTCCTAATAAATGTAATATAACCAGGACACTCGTGTCTACTAAATGTAATAATAATTGACCTCCCAATGCTAAATTATAAATAGACCAAGCAACTAGAGAAGTCGTTTCGACCAAACTGCAGTCAAAATGTCTAAATTAAGTAAGATTTATCGCTGTTTGACCAAAAAGTTATACTATAAGACAAACAGACTGTCAAGGCTTGTAAACCGGTCGAAAATTGCGTAAATATGACCTTAAAAAGCACATTCCGATTGGGTAACGTCTTCATACAAAAATTTGAGTGTTTATTCCGGAAAAGAAGATTTATTCCCCTTTTTATTGCGTTCAGGCCGTATTGGAACACGGCTAGATGTAATTGAAAATAGATTGCAAATTTGGAGAGAGCACATCTGAAAATAGTAGGATATGGATGCTGAAAAAAATACATTGACGCATGGTATGAAAGCAAATTAGATGAAAAACTTCCACATTTTATGCCATCTTGGAAATTAAAGGGTCAATTGATCAATATACCTTCATATAAGTCCTTCTTTCGATTATGAGGTTAAAATTAAAATCATACAGCGTCCTGTAGGTCTAACTGAATATGATCATTTCCACCAAGAAGGATTATTCCGTTAGCCTAATCTCAAAGTGCGTCAATGACACTAATTTTCTCAAAATTTTTCACAGTTTTTCTGAAAATACTTTATAATATATTGCGAGAAATAACTCTCAGTTAACAGTTGAGGTAGAGAAGATGTAATAAATAAAAAAGTAACCCTTATCGCCACTGACCTTTGTCAGTATTCTATAATTATTGTTTTATTCTTTGTTCTTTTAAAACGGCGACGATCTGAAATGAGGGCATTCATTTTTGTCTTGATTTGAACTTTACTGTTCGCTTACACTGGTTATGAACACGATTAACATATTCTTCATATCGCAATTTACCGATTACGTCACTGTTCGAGAATCGAGAATCGATAATGTGCATAATCGTACCCGCAAATTCTCTATCGATCGCCATTTGGACTTCAAAGTCCACAAGTTTGAAATCAAAATTACCTAAATAAGAACAGGCGATGTCAAGAAAATTTGATTTACAAATTGAATATTTTACTTTTAGGTCAAAATGACGCGTCCGACATTAGCAAATATAGCATAAGCACAAAAATTCGATATTTATTAATTAGTTTAATATTAGTCTTCTTTTCACTCTTTAAGTTTAAAGTAGCCTTATTTTATATTACTACTACTACGGGAATGACAAGAAATTACTCCCGAGTGATCAAAATAAATTCGACGAATTTTTTTCGGTAATTAAATTATTTGTTGAAATTACGTATTGTATATGGGAGCTAAACATTCAAAAGGTAGCATAAAATTCTAAGAAAATGATGTTTCTTTGCACGTATATTTAATGCTATATCATGCGATATTTTATTTTACAAAACCGTGATCAGTGTACATTTATTTAATTTGCTATATATTTTTTTTATAAAAGCGTTAGAGTATTGCAGTAAGGTTATGGCATCGATATATGTGCAGGTAAGTACTTGCACTGGGTTCCCACGCATACAACCAAAAAAAGAGTTAACAATAAAAGGTACACAGATTTGGTCAGAATTTGGTCAGAATTTGGTGGAAAAGAGGGATAACGTATCTAAATATTACCAATTCTTGACATGCTACAGATCTGTATTACCAAATTCGGACTACGACCTAATGGTGTAATGTAATAGCGTAAAATGCCTATAATACCAAATTTCGGCAGTCAAATTACTTCCACTTTTGGCCCCGCTTAACGTAATTCGACTTCTATGATTAGTAGTAAAGAAGCCATGTAACTAAAAAGTAGTAGTTAAATTTAATTTCATCTTGGAGATCACATCAAGGGAAAAAGCACAATACTCTACAGGCCGAACTGTTGAGTGATCGCTGAGTTACACTTGAGAAATAATGACTTTTTCTGATTAGAATCGAATCGTACTCACAAAAATGAAATCTCATTCTCAAGAATTGAAAATTTGCATCATAAAGAATAAATTCTCATATCAAAGAAATAATAGCTATAAATGCATAGCTTCTAAAATACAGTATAGGTCAATTTACCACAGTTTTATATAATTTCTTCGGATAATGTTGATCATAATTTTATCATATTTATTATATATACGGTTCTTAATTTCATATTGACATTGGTATTATAAAATTTCACAGTATTTATTCAAAATGTCCACAAAAATTACTTCAAAATCTAGAATGTTATATATGAAGCTAATATAGAACAGATGAATTGTGTTCGTGATCATCAAAATCCAGTAGTCACCTTAATACGCATTTCTATTGGAATCTCTGAAGTAATTTGTGATTAGATTCATATGGTCCTGCAGAGACACCAGAGTATGTCCTGCACATTGCCAGTATTGAAGTACAAAGGACCCAAATTATTATACGATTGCCAAATCTAAATGATGCATTCAGACCCTTTTCTCGTCATGTATCTACGAATATGCGTTACATAGCGTATATTTGACACGGGTTTCAAATTTGGACATTAAGACGAAGATAGGGGTCTATCAGCAGTGCACTCTTTTTATTCCTTTATCGGTGAATTAGCTTGTTGAGACCCTTTATTCCTGTATCTCTGCGAAGTACCCTATACACTACTGCGAAGTAAATAATTGCCACTCAAATCTTCACATACGTGCAACTCAAGATCGGTTTGATTCGGTTCGATTGTCTTATAAGAGAGAGTACTGCAGGAAAAGTACATTTCATACGATTTTCGATGAAAAATAAACTAGAAAGTTCTGCCTGTATTTCCGTACATGGTAGCTTTTACGTTGTTTTCATTCGATACGCTCTATTGACGATCTCTGCACTCCAAAAAATGTTCTGCTTAAATATAACCATACTATTTTTTCTGGTTATAATAACCTGAATTCTGGGTAATTTAATTAGAAAAATAATTGTTTTAACAATAACTCTAGTTAAAACAAAAGTACTTATGGTTAAACCAATCGGAATTCTGGTTATTTTAGCCAGAAAAAAAACAATAAGAGCCTGTATTTAATCATCTTTAACTAGTTTAAGCTTTTTTCTGAGTGCGGTGTAATATCTTCTCAAAATGCTATAAATATTGGTTTGTAAACTTTTGTCCACATTTGTAAAAATATTACAGATATTGAAAACACAGCAGTTTACTGCTGCATTCCGCGGGTGATTATATTCACATCAAATTCAGTTCGACTATTGACAAAGTATTTTAAGTTATTCTAGTGCGTAAAATTTTAGTGCTGCCAGACGAAAGTATTGAAAGACAATAATAATCACCTCATGAATCTTTTCCCTAAGAATAGATATAAGAGGTTATTATATAAAATGACGTTATCATAGAAAAAGTGGTTGATATCCTTTTGTCTGTCGTATAAAAAAGTGTATGACACATTCCACCAGCTGAAATTGGTTAAATACTTACTTCCTGTAAAAACCTGCCTATTCAACTTATCACTATACTTCTCCAGTCACTGCTGTCTTCATATATATGATGTATGCCGTTAAAAAGACGAAACATATTCTACAGGTATCTATGCTATTCGAGTCTTATCAGTATATAGGGCACTAACAGATAGAAAAAATATATATATATATATATATCTTCACGCATTCTTGAAATAACTTTGAACAATTTTCAATTTTATTGTTAGTTAAAGTTACATTTGTACTTGTACCTAGTGAATTTTCATCTAGTAGAGTTCTAACACTTTAGCCTGAAAGAAGTATGAATTACTTTAACATAACGAATCACCATATTAAAAGCGAACAGATCCACGCATGTAGTGAATTTCTTGGGAACTACAGAAATAAAATAAAAATTCTTTTTCAGTAAAATTCCATTATAAGTATACATATAAATTTGATATCAAAGTCGGTCCTTAAATTCGGGTTTTAAAATAACAAGTGAAGTATTTTCATTTTAACAGAATTAAAATTCATAATCAAATAAAAATCCTACAGGAAATGTTACTGTTTCAGATGGTAATTTGGAGACTCTCCCATTATAGGAAAATTTGCCTAGTAAATTACAATAATTTTTGTAATTTTAGTATCCATATTTTAAACAGTCGACAAACTTACAGTAACTTTTACCAAAATTAAATGTTCATATAATATGGTACCATCTAAAACATCTATACAGCCTCCTCAACCGGGGAATGCCGCCAAAAGCAAAAAAAAAACATTTATAAATTATAAAAATGACTAATTCTGTTTAAAGCGAAATTGTATAAATAGAAAATTACATAGTCACTAAAGGAGTCAGGTTGTATATTTTACAGTTTTTTAGTTCTTTCTGAATTTATTTAAATTGGCCTTTTTTTGAAACAAAAATTGTAGAATTAAATTAATAATTTTAAAAATATAGTCTCATGTAAGATATACGGAGCATAATACAATACGTTTGAGTGTTTATATTTACTATCAAGGAAGAAAAATAAATATTTCTGTGATCATGAAAATTTATTCCTTATAGGAAACTATATGGTGCAAAATCTTTATTACCACAATAGCGTATGTTTATTTTTATAATTATAAAGAACGCGATAGACTTATGATTCCACATCATTCCATTTGTATTTTATTGGCAGAGGTGTTAATAAATGTTTAAGTTTGTCTGTTTACGGGAGGGACCATTAGAAAACTAATGTCCCCTGATAATTAATTAAATTTCACATATCTGAGGGAAAGGATTGTTTACTACAAAGAAGCTTCTTAATAATTAAGAAATCGTATATTTAAATACGGCGAACCGAATAATTTTTCAAGAATGAAATAATTATTCATTTCAAATAAAGTTAATATTTCTTTTGTAAAAACAACACATTTTACATCTTAAGAAATAATGATGGATGTTTCGTTTGGTTTTTAAAGAACAATTGAGTGCCACTGGAATTTGGTAGCTGTTATTGTGAAAGATATGGCCCATGTCTTATTTGTGAATATGCGCAGCCGCCAAATTCAAAGTATATATTTATTAACAAATCATCAATTCTGATGTAAGAAATAAAATACTAATATTAAACGAATCGCCTTTTATGTCACAATACCATCTTTAAATTAAAAAAACGACTTGAATTTTTCAATTGAATGATATTTCAATTGAATTATTTACAGCAAACAATTCTTTTTCTCAGTGTACCCACATTGCGAGACATTTTACAGGAAATTTATTTTGTACAGAGAATTTCTATATAAAGAATAGGAAACGTTACTAAAATAATAGTAAATATTAAGGGAATTAGGGAACTGTTCTCGAAGTCCTACTCAAAATAGTAAAATTTCTTACACGGTCTCTGTCATATATATTAAAAAAGATGTAAACATAATTTGTATCTGTTTCCATATTTACTGGACCCGCGTTGGAATATGACACAAGTAAGCATCAAGAGTTCAGTGTGAGGCTTTAGACCACAGATAAGAATATATTACATCAAAATCGAGATGTAGTATTCTCTGTCGGAAAGGTCCTTATGGCACAGTTCCTCGACGTATCTGTTTAGTCGGATCAGAGGAATAGTAGGTACTCGTTTCTGGTCTCTGTCGGCCTCTGATTATCTTTTATTGGGTTAAATTGAACTTCCTTCTTGTGATACGCGGCTCGCATCAACGCACTCGCTTTGAGTAGTTGCTTAGCTCTTAAACAACTATGTAGGTAAGGGGTGTCTCTCAAGTATTGCAAATCATAATATAATCACAAAACAAAGTATTGCTGCGATTTTTTTTTTATGTGAAGTTACAATTCATTGCATCAGAAAAGGTCTTGAAAACGCACTGGTCAATAATATTACTACTCTGTCGTCTGTGATATAACTGAATGAAAAATTGTTGTTCTAGGTATACGTAAGTCACAAAAAACGTAGGTTTCATTCATTTTTAACGTTTTGCATAGAGTTGAAAAAAAGAAATATTTTGGCTGTTTATAAATTAAAATCCAATCTCGATCTTGATATGGTAAATGCTTGAAATGAGTGTCTGGATCTTAAATTATGAGGAGGTTTCATCAAGATTATTACGACTAAAAAAGCATTAAAATAAAAAATTAAAGTTTTCCAAAGAAGATATTCAATTCATTGTGCATATAATACTTTATGATTATTCTGGATGATGAAGTAATATATTGTGCATATAACAGTATATTACATATAGCTATATTAAAAATATCAGCAGGTCTAGTAAAACCTAAATGATAGTTGCGGATTTTTTATATTTCAGGTTTCATTTTAACATAGGTAAATATTTTCTTTTATAATTAGTTAATAATTCTTATCAACAACAACAATAATTTGTACATTATACGACAAAATGATGATTTTACATAATGAAATAGTTGACAAATACAGTAAGAAGTACAAAAAATATTTTGACAAAGCTATATCTGAAATTGCCAGAGAACCCTTTTATTTTTAAATGAAATATTAGTTCTTATCGTTCCTATTAAGAGGTTACTACCCAGCCTACAAGTCAAGTAAAGATTTTGAAACATTTAATGTTTTTGAAGAGCCGTCTCGAATAGTTACAATTACTTTTATACATTTCATTTCAAGATGGTATGTGTCCGTCGATTCGTCGGCATTTTGAACTCACTAGGAACTCGAATGTAAGTATATTACATTCCATGTAAAATGCAACTATTCGAATTAATCACAGCGATGAAACTTACTTTTTTACAGTATAAGATCTTTCTTATTTTTTTACGACGTAAAATGATTTTGAAATTTACAATAATGTAACAGACTTTTTTAAATATACTCTAGAAATATTATTTTGTATTTGTGATAATTAGTATAATTGTCAAAATAGCTCTTAGGCAATGTAATAAGGAAAATTAAACAAATGTCGTTTGAACCTACGTGAATAAGACAAGTCTACAATTATGGTATACTACGATACAATTAGTGAGTGAAAGAGATAAGTACGAAGTTTATCACACGAGGGAATCCAGTATTGTCAATCTGTCGATGATACTTTTCGCCACATGTAATCTTTTTTAAAAAATTAACTTAGTATATTTTTCCAGAATTTTTCAGGTTAAAAATGTGTGTGCAATTTATTATATAATGTATAAAATTAGTAAATACAGCGATTTTCCAAAACTTCAATCATTGTGGAAAACTCGCAGATTCCATCTGAAATATTAAAAATTATATGAAAAGCAAATAGTAAATGAACTATTGTTAATAAGATAATATTGTTAATAATTATAATTAATATAATTAATATAATTAATAAACGAATAAGTGAAACGTCATGTATCTGATTTTAGTGATAATAATATAGTAGTGTAAGATTCAAGTGCATAAAAGTTCTTTCTACTAATGTGAGGGTTGCCAACCTAGTCGATGGCAAAATCCGCATTCACGTGGTAGAAATATTTTTGCACATCCGTTGAACAATATTTTTTTATGTATATATATGCGTAAAGTGGGTTTAATAAAAGTACAAAATGTATAAAGTTGCATATAAATTAAATATTAACAAGATAAATATGCAATAAATTACAGTAGAGTCCCGGTATATTTACCAGCTCGGTTTCTCCTTCTCTTTCCGTCTCCTCATATTAGTCAAAGAAAGGGGTTTCTCCCATTCTTCTCAATCGCGCTATGTTCGTGACGTCTCAGCAGGCCCTTCCTGAGGCCGCAGCCCGCAAAGTGGGGAAGAAAGAGAGCGATGACAGTCGAATATGCTGGGACGTAAATATATCGAGATGCAATTATACCGGGACTCTGCTGTATGCAATAAACACTATAATCTGTGGCCAATGAAAATTACATGGGTAATTCATTCTTTCTTAAACGTCATGTTTTTTTTTTCATTTTTTATAAAATTGAATTACTTGTAATATATCTATAGAACGAAATACAGACGATAATTATAAGAAATATATAATACACAAATTAAGACTTTAGGCTACTATGCCAAAAGTTTTCCGATAATAAATAAAGGCTACATTTAAGACCATTAATTATATATATTGTCACTTTCTTTAATATTCATATTTTTCTTCAATTATTTTATCTAAATTCAATTATATTTTACATTTCATTCAATAAAGGCATATTAGCAAGAAATAAAAATTAGATTTCAACCAATTTTTTTAAATATCAAATGGTATGATGATAGGATCTAATCATTAAATGATTTAGAGTAAATAAATGTACATACGTAGGCTTAGACACTTTATAGAGGTACCTTAAACCAAGATATGCGACTGGTCTCATAAATATATCAGCATTCTCTCTTACACTTGACATAATATTATGATTTATGTTATATTATTATCTAAATTAAACGTGTATATTTCACACCTGAACAGGTCACAGGACTTCGCACAAACCACATTTGCTTTGAGAACTAACTTTCCGGCTTATGCAGATCACAAGGATAGTATTGTACTCACCCAACTGTCAAGACTTGAGCTCATCTCCAAAGCTGGTTGGGTGTAGTCTGGGAACATTTCTATGTAAGACAATCGAAACCTTTTCGTAAAAACATGAAATTGGCATGTACTTAAAAATAAATGAACACTTATTCAATATTCTTTTATTCATCCTCGTAAATTATTTTTCTTTTAAATTTACTCGACGGTTTCCATTTGTATTTTAAATTTTTAATTGCAATGTTAAAATGTATGAAGCTTTATCTGAAAATTAGTTATATTGTATATTAAGTTTTATCAAAATACATTTGGAAAATGTTTAAATCGAAAAGTAATAAATAAACATTTTAAAAATAATGTCAGACATGAGACTGTTCATTATTACACATTACAAATTACATGAATTCGTAGTGTCGTTTTCTTAACGAAATAAAGATAAAAGTAGTAGTGCGTAACTAACTACATATTTTCTCAGTTGATTATTACGCAATATCGTAATTGACGAACACTTAGTTTCAGTACAATGGATTACGTGTTTACTATTTAAGGAGCATAAAATTCCACTACATGCATCATAGTATCTTATGCTTACTGCACTGGTTAACGTGGAAAAGTGTTCCTCAATCCAGGATCAGTGCTCAGTTTTCCTTGCCATTAGCATATATGGATAGCATTACAACGAAGGAGATTGTATACTGAATTCTAGCTGCCTCGGCACGCTTCGCTCCCCTGTACTAAGGGTTGCCTATCTAACAGGCTCATCTCATTAAATACTGCGTTCCGTAATCCCCACTTCATTCCAACCTGCATAGCTTATGTTAGTATACCGTTTTGGATAATCTTACTTCATCCAGCCATGTACTTTCGTCCGAGGAACATATGGGTGACATTCATCTTCAATCGAATGATCCGTTCTCAGAGGTTATGTCTGAATGGTTAACCATAGCAATTTTCAAAATTCAACCAGAGAGTAATTACTTGAAAATATATTGAAGGCAAAATAAGTTTATACCGCCAAGTACACTCTAAATTTTTTTAACTCACCAGTGCATGAAGTATGTGATCTTCAATTAGACATTTCTTGTTTTGTTAATGATAACATCTGTATTCTGTAGTTGTGTAATTGTTAGAAAATAGATAAATATTTCTGAGATGGATGATACAAAATTTGATATTATTAAAATATTAAATCGCTGATCAAATATGGCTGACCAAATTTCAGGAAATAACTCAAAGATCGTTCGATAATGTTTTTTATAATAATAATTGTAATATAATAATTTTCGAAAGAAAAATGGTTGTTTCCGACAATTTGCCGTTTCATGTGACCGTTTCGCGACTCAAACCGCTTAGAGTTGGCCTGCAAGAGTCATTTCTTAATTACATTCTTTTTTATTATATTTCTTATTTTTTGTTATATGTTTTACTTTTTATCCATAAATTTGTGAATTACCAAACATGTATATTCTGTTGATCATTGAATGTGAAACGATAGAAAACATTTACATTTTTCACTATTTTTAAATGATTTAAATTTTAGATGATATTTGTTTCATCAATATTTACAATGATACAATTCACAAGTTCAGCAGTAATTTACATGCGCCAATAAGCAATTACATACGGTACATTTTTTTAACTCTCATGGTGCAAACAAATCAATTCATTTAATTATTCAATTTATTAACAATATTTCTGGAGAATAATTGTTTTAGAGGTAGTTTGTTGTTCAGATAAAATTCAATTTAACATCATTAGTTACACTACGATTATTCTCATTCTATATATATTAGAACAAATTCAATTTACGAGTACCTAATATTGGACTTCTGAATCATAAGCAAACTTTTAGCACACATTTATTGAATATGTATTGGAACAAAGCCAAAGCACATTGAACTCTCAGCGGGGTACAAAAAATTAATAACTTCGTAACCAATATCGCTATACAGTTGCATTATACTTTCGAGCTTATATAAATACATATTAACGTTTTTATTAAATCAAATAATGAGAATGGATTTAAAAATCTTATTTCAAAAATACGAAAAAATTGAAAAATCGTTAAAAGTTGACTAAACTTATTTTATTTCAACATACGCAGTACAGCAGCTATTGGACATTGCAATATGATTGTCTGAATTGTAAACAGTTTCAATAATTCGATTCTTTTCATGGCACACGAAAACTATTGAATATTTTCATGTTATACCTCCCTAGTAGAAAATGCGACCAGTTTCTGGCCATTTTTCTAGTCTGCATGCTATAACTAATGGAGCCCAGAAAAACTGCTCAGAAAATGGCTTAATTTTCCACCAGGGCCTATGTGTAGATTTAAGTGTTCTGATGCGTTTAATAAAACTAAAAAAGTGCGACGAAATTCCATGCATGTATCGGTCGGAAATCTTTTAAGAAAATTGAAGTTTCAAAAGGACTCTGCACAGAAGCGTAGGAAAAAAGCGTTCCAACGATTTGGTTAATTCTGAGAGTATCGGTTCTATGCAGGATGCTGATAAAAAGTCCTCAGGGGCATAAAATAAAAAATATACAGGTTTTGGAATATCGAAAATTAAAAAATAAAACCTAAAATTAGGAAGGCCCCTGCTCGACATGTTTTCAAGCGTTCTCCAGGGGCCATCTGGTTTTTCAGAGAAATATTATGTGTGGCTTTAGTGGCGTAGATAAGGGAATTTCGCATATGGATCTGAAAAAGACCATTTATATTTGAACCCACTTTCGCGTTATGCGTGTGGATATGCGCGTGTGCATGTCGGTACGTGCGTGAGTGTGAAATAATATCTCGCCGCTATTTGAAAGATTACAATTATTGATACATTTCCTGCATAAAACAGTATTGTTTTTGTTTTGAATTTTATTGAATCTCCACCTTTTTATAATAATGTTCTTAAATTTGTTATTTTAATATATTATTATACATTTTTTATTTTGTTCGATTGTTATTATTAATATATTTAAGAATGTTATCTCCCTATCTATCGTATTAATTCTTTTTTATTACCAATGAATCTAAAAATGAAATTCAATCCCAAATACACTCTTAAAATAGTCCTCTTAAGTCCTTTTGTTGCAAACGGAATCCACTTGTGGCAAGTAGAAATTCACTTACCGCACGTTGAATAATCCTCTTAATCATATACGACGAGAGGATTTCGACTTGCGGCAAGAGGATACCGCTTGCGGTAGCAGGACATTTCAAAGTGTACAAGTCCAAGTTTTCGTGTTGATGCAATATTTCCATATACACGAGCTTACAAGTGACCAGCGAAGTATA
This sequence comes from Trichopria drosophilae, assembly GCA_030407085.1. Taxonomy (NCBI): domain Eukaryota; kingdom Metazoa; phylum Arthropoda; class Insecta; order Hymenoptera; family Diapriidae; genus Trichopria; species Trichopria drosophilae. Next base: position 65,825,473 of record CM059586.1, on the reverse strand, counting down.
CATAAATACAGAATGTGCATTTCCCTCTTTTACTTTATTAAATTAATCGACTTTAGCTATTCACAACTTCAAAGAGCGTTGGTAATAATACCTGAAATGGTCAGTATAAAATTAGTTGTGACTATTTTCAAGGGTTTCAAATGTGAATCCATACTTATTATCCATACTACAAAGAGAACATAATATAAAATATTAGTTATTTTTATTGAATTTTATAATACTAAATCAGAATTTGTAGTATGAAATGTACAGTAAAATTTCAAAATATTTAATATAACTTTGTTTTAGCAACGATGAGATAGTAAACCTGGCAAGCAAAGCACTGATTACAATGTAGAGTATGAACATGCAAAAATATTTCAAACTTTAACATTTCATATCTAGAGAAGTGTGAAGATGAGAGGTTGAGAATCTCTGCCGAGGAAATGATACTGACAAGAATAAATTATGCAGTTGAATGTTACGGCGACGGCGTCGATGTATTAAACACTTCGTAACTACCTCATTCTCCTTCGTTATCTATTCATTGACAAGACTGACGTTTGCGACATCATGGTGGACCAGAAATGTAAACTGTTCCCATGTTCCAGTTACAGACTGTTCAATTGCATGACAATTGATGACCATCTACGTTATCAGTGAATGAAAAAGTAAAAAAATATTACATTCCGAGCCAATTTCTTTAAAAATATCAAACGTCATATCATCATACTTACTTAGTTGGGCATCTTATTAAGAAATTATTATTCAAAAGTCATAACATTTATATCAAATCAAATGTTGTTAATATATCATTAACACCAAAGATTATAATTATAATTATTAAAGGGTTATTCTTATTAATCACTGATATAAATGTCAATGTCCGGACTAAATGTCCATGATGAAATGTTACCATTTTGTGTGTTTATAATAATATGTAGTGAACTGAAGATAAAATCTATATAAAGGAATATCTCTGTATATTACTATGTAGTCAATAATTAACTAAGAAATTTTTTAAGGTATATATGCTTTAGATAACACCATTTTGCATGATTGCTGATTTTTTGTGAATTTGATTTAATTTAATGGGTAGTGCGAGCGTATTTTTCTCGAAATTATGTACAGTATAATTTTATTGATCATGTTTGTTTTATACTAATGATATATTTATGACAGTTTATGTGCTCAAAACTGTTTACTAAATTCGTCATTATTAGAGATATTAATTTCGTTACTAAATCCGGGCTCTTTCTCATGGATTATTTTCCGTTTATGGCGTTTAGCGGAAATAAGATGTTCAGCTTGTTAGTATACTCGATCGCAGAAGGAATGTCACTAATATAATTCACTATCTTTCCATGAAGAAAGGGAAATAAATTTTTTAATTCTGAAAAAAGAGCCAGGTGTATTTTCATCTGATATTTCTATAGAATTTTCCATAATATTAACTGCAATCACGACGTTCTGCTCTGTCTAATTTTTTAATATCATTTTTAGTGGTCCTGAGGAAACCCTAGAATAATAACTACCTAGGATAGACGTAGCCCAAATAAAAGGGCGAAACCTTTATTTACCTGAGATACATTCATTTCTCGCTATGTATTGCATGTATTACGCATGTTAAAAATACAAGTTAAATTGCACTTTATTCGTGATTGCATTCGCATTTTTTGCCATCAAAGAAGAACTTGACTGCAGGATCTTACGAAGCCGCAGATTAGTATAGTATAGAGAATCTCAAAGGGGCATCTACAGGAAGAAGAGCTCTGAAACGAATGGAGATAGGAGTTGAACAGAAAAGAAAAAGAGCCCTAACGAAGATTGTTACCGGACAAGTGACGAAGACGACACTGGGGTCTCTTTGTGACGAAATTGTGTGTTAATGTATAGCTGGTATTCGGACGACAACCGAAACAAATTGCTTTATTAGGTTGGCAGCCCGGGAGCCTTTCCTCTTATGTTTCGCACCTCTAGACCGCTGTTCATCAAGATTGTATACTCTATACTCGAGTAGCTTTTTCTTTTCTTCATTTTATATTTTCGCTTCTTGTTTTCTTGCCCGAGTCCACAGGTTGACGCAATGAAAGGATCGGAAGAGATATTCGATTCCGCGGAAAGGAGGTCCTTTTCATTCTCGTGATAGATTGTTTGCAGAAGAATCTTTCATGTGTGGGCAAAAGTAACATATTTCTTTCGATTCTATTAATTTCACATAAAATTCGCAACTGCACTGAGGATAGTTCTGTTTCTTGTCGCGTTAGAGATGGGTCCTATCAGTTATTGTAATAAGAGTGGTCCCTTGAGTGGTTCGATTTGATTTACCAACAAATTTGTGAGTCCTGACAAAATACAAGAATACAAAAATAGAGTTTACTTTAATTAGATATTGCTTTAGGCGATGTAACAGTATTTTGTTGTGTCGAAATAATGGTAAGAAAGTGACATAATAAACTAATTTTGCAATTCTCTGATTTGTATATATATATATGGATCAGTGTTTTGATGTGAAGTTATACGTGAAACATCTTTGCTGCAAAAACCAGGAAGTTCCATAATAAACTTGTACACTTTTAATACAGCCGCCTACTGAAGCCAAACAGTTCAATGATTTAAGATAAAAGAACCCAAGTAACATCTGAAGCTGCAATATAGCTGCCATGACCTCGACGCAGCTTAAATGGCAACCATATTGCTGCCGCAGCAACCTCTCGCAACTTTGTAACAGCGATACCGTGACGTTACAGATGCCAAAGTAGGGAACTTTTTATTGCTTGCGAGAACGTCACGAAAATCGTTGGATTCAGTGACAAATCACAAGACAAATGAGACAATCCAAAAAAAGACACAAGGGATCACACAGATCTCCTCATTACTGCGCCCTGTAGAACGACGTTACCCATTCTTTAACCCATTTGCGCGAGTGTCAGGGAAAACTACAGAAAACTCAGACCGATGCAGTCGACGAACTGCTGTATCGTCAGATGGTACCCTCTGATAATAAAGTAGCTGTCTCCCGCTCAACAATCAACCTGCTATCTGCGCCGCGCCGTAGCAGGTGCAAGTCTGTATCCCTATTTCTATTAGAGTTTAATGATTTAATGAACTATTATAAATAGTACATTGTGTATACTGCGAAACTGACCGATCTTTAATTGCGGCCATGTGAAAATTATTCGATATTATGTTACCTAATTGATAGGTCGTGAATTTGATTTTCTACACCTAACCAAAAACCTGTATATCGAATACGTTTGTTACGGACAGAATCGATGTTTTACCGACTGCGGTACCAGGCGTAGGTTTTTTCCCACAAAGGTGGTTTTCCCTACGCCATTGCGCACCCGAATGGGGGTATCTCTCAAAATAAAGCAGGCCTGTTAGGTAATTATTTAAAGGCCCTTCGAAATGATGACGATCTCGATAAAATTATTTGTAATTCGAATACTATCATTTGATGTGTAATATGACGTTGCTGTCGATTTAAATATTCGAAAAATTGAAAAGTCGAATTCAGAAGATGTGAAAAAGTGACGATAGGATTTTTTAGTACGTTTCGGGACGTCGTCGGCTTGGGAAGTCTGCGTCGCGATCGGATCGTCACCTCTTGATCGCAATAAATTTTAAGTAGTTTTCGTGTGGCCGATCAAATCGAGAGTTTTATTTTCAAGCCCTTCCACTAGTTGTTTACAACGTTAATTGTCATTTGACCACTTTTTTTCCCAGAAAACCGATTGGTCGTGTAGAAAACCGTCCTACACGTCATGTATTTGTTTACAAGTGTCTAATAACGCGAAAGCTCAGGTGGTTCCGATTCCACCTTCATAAAATGTAGGTTCCGTCTCGATTTAGTCCCATATGGGTTCAGAAAAGTTGACGTAAAATGATATAAAAAAAAAACTTTGGAGGTTTGTTGAAAATAAAATAAGTAGTAAAAATATGGACAAAAAGTTTCAATGTGTTCAATAAATTTTTAACTTATGCATTGAAAAGGCAGAGTGGTTATTTTCTCTGAAAACAGTAGTGGTACCTATTCAAAAATCTGGAACTAAGAATTTATCAACTGACAACAGACCTATATCCCTCATCTGAATCATAGCGAAAGTACTAGAACAAAATTTGCACGATAGATTTTGACAATAGACAATATAGAAATATTTTTTATGAATTTAGTATGGCTTCTTTTCCGTATGCCTTTAAGAAATTCATTAGAACAAATGGCGCCCTGGCTTTTGTTATAAAGCATATTTGTGAAAACCTATAAATAATAACAGACCTACTATCGCAACATTTGTAGATTTTGCTAAAGCGTTCGATACAGTGAATCACATAATTCTAATACATGATCTAAATTGTTATGGAATGAGCGAATTACCCTTTAAAACTATTTAAACAAACTATTGTTAATAACTGGTAAGAATTAATTGTTAAGAACTTAATCAGTAAGCATTTTCAATAGTTCAGTGGGTACAAAGTATCAACAAGTGGAGTGCCTCCTGAAAGGATCCTAGGACCTCTCTTGTTTGTAGTATTTATAAACGATTTGCTCTATTTTTTACCACTAAAACCCATTGTTTTTGAAGCAGATGACACGGTCATTTTAAGTTCCGACAATACATGGTGTAAGACTCCGATAAAAAAGAATTCTTATTTTGATTACATCTCTGACTGGCTCAATAAAAATCGTTTGTCTTCAAACATGGATAAAACCGTTTTTATTGCTTTTAGTATTTACGAAGATACGCTGACAAGTAATATTGAGATTAATGCAACTAATTTAGCAATAAAAAGTGCTGATTTTATTAAACATATAAAATCATAATAGATTACCACTTCAAGTGGGACAAACAAGTGGAGTCATTGATAAGAAAGTCTAGATTTACCATTTATATTTTATAATTTATCTGAATCTTTAAACATGAAATTACTAATTGCCATCAACATAACATTTTCAGTATTAAATTAATTTTCAGTATTAAAAAGCAGTAAAAAAATCTTGGAATGAACGTTTGATTGCCCAAACCCTGATTTTTGGAATGTTGTATAAAAAATTACCGCAAATTTTAAAATAAAATATTATGGGCATTTATGTAACGAAAGTTTAAAAAAAAAGTCAGGATTTTTGTAGGATATTTTTTACTTGTCTTTATTTTTTCAAAATTGTGGATCTAACGTGGCAAACGTATTTACTAAAATCAAACGAAATTACTTTATTCTTGGTATTTGATGGTTTTTAGGATCGCTGATTTCGGATTATGGGTCCGTCATTTTTAATTTTTGAAAACTAAGATCAGATTTGGACTCAACGACCCCAAAAACCGTCGGGAACCATGTTTTAAATGACTTCATTCGGGTCAATCGATAGAACGGATGCGACTTTAATAAATAGTAGGCATTTCTATATGTAATTTTTTATAACAGTTCTATCATTTAGCCGAGAGAGAAACATGATAATAAAATTGACTGATCACAAAAATGGCTACTGATCGAAAATTATGGAATAGTATAGATCAGGAAATTATATAAATTTTATCTCTCGATATTAAATTGTATAAAATAGTACTAAATTTCTTCAAACATATGAACATTTTCGGTGAATTTAACTATATCTATAAATTAAGTATCTACTAAAGTAACAGATGTGTGGCTGCAAATGTGACAAAAACTCGTGATACTTGAGAGTTGTTCACGTCGGTCATACATCATTATTTCATACCGACAAGTTTTTAGTAATGAAAGTTGTATCACCCTAACTTGATATTAAACATTTTGTTTTACTACCTAATAATATTCACTAATATGGTGATAAATGTCGATTGAAAAGTAATTTATAGTAATTTGTAATCAGAGTTCTTCATTTGTAACCCATTAGCGTCAAAAAGGACACTTTTCAGGATCCAATTTCAATAGAGAATTTCGTAATAAAACCGAAGTTAACAAAAATTGAAAGAAACATATCCTACTATTTTTGAGGTCGCTCTTTTCAATTTTGCTGTCCAAATATGTCTAAAATTTCAATTTATTTATAATTTTGGCATAAATAAATAAAAAATAAGATTTTTCAGGGAAATTTTTTTTTAAATTCAACTTCTGCCCAGATATCAGGTTTAAAATGACTTAAAGGTTAAAAATGTATCAGAATCGTGGACGCGATAGTTGTACTAAAAAGTTATGCTGGTGGATTTTTTAAATTTGCGGTTGCGCAACCAAGATGAATACACCGGAAGAAAATTGGACTGCACCATTGAAAAGACCGACTTCGAAAATAGTAGGATATGTTTCTTTCAATTTTTGTTACCTTCGGTTCTATTACGAAATTCTGTATTGAAATTGGATCCTGAAAAATGTCCTTTTTGACGTTAATGGGTTCAAGGGGCAAACACGTGTTTGAGAATAAGAGAAAAATTAGAATATCATATACGCAAAACATAAATTGTGTAGTATCGGATAAATATTTACTTGAATAGCCATAAGTAAACATTTTTGCTTAACGTAAGGAAATAGTCTCTTAATGTGTGTTAGATTTACTAAAAAGAAGAAACAATTATTTAAAATAAAAACATATTTTCTTAAGGCAAGTAGATATTTTACTTGCGACTATTTAAATAAATATGTAGTTGAATATAGAATTTTTTCTTCGGTGTATTTATTTTTCAATTCATCGGACACAATTTGAGTCTAATTTATTTTAGGTTGCAACACGTAGACTAAAATTGTAAGTCTATAATTTAGTATACGATTTTAAAATGATTAATTATTTAGACATGCTGGTGTATTTACGATTTCAAAAATCAAGGCGTATTCCCTCCCTTCTATTATTTTTGTTTTCATTTTTGCTGAATCAATAATACGTCCTTTCAGAAATGTTCTTATATACTGACTACTGAATACACACTATTATTGTAATATAAGTTATTTTTATAAACGACAAAGTTTAAAATATGATCAAGATGCCTGCCTAATAGTTTTAAGAACTTTGAAGAACTTCGTTGTTTTATTAAAAAATATACAATATCAACAAAATTGAAAAGAATGTTGAGTATCGGTATTTGTCTATTGTTTCAATACATAATATATGCCCAATATACTATTAAAAATGTAAGTATAATGAAATATGTCAAATAAATAAATACGGGATAATGATAATAAAAGAAAATTGAAACTCTGAAATATATCATTTGTAATTGTAAATAAAAGGGAAGTATCTGTTAATATAATTTCGGATAATTTATGCTTGGATATATTCTTATTTCGTAAATGAACTGAGTGCGAGAAATCTGTGCGCGGAGGTCACGATTTTAATTTCCTTAAAAGCGGTGGCGACAACACAGACGTTGCTATTAATGATGACAACGTTTTGAAATGTCATGGAGCAAGAGACGGCAAGAGAGTTCCGAGAGCTGTTCCTTCAATTCAATTGAATACTATTCCTGTGTGCGGTTGATATCATTGAGATCACCACTTAAATCCTCATTGTCGTTCGTCGTTTATTGTTTCACCCTCCGAATGAGAACGGTACTAACGAATGCATATATACAATTCCCTTTTATAGCTACACTCAGACCTAATCCTCCTCGAAGATTGTTCAAGCCACTATATTACTTTATCGAATCCAAAGTCTTCAAGAGACATTCGAATTTTAACAAAATTACTGTTTCCATTCTTTATGCGGTATGTTTAGATGAAATAAACTCTGAGTTAATGCTTTATAAATTATTTAAAAAATCTCATCAATGTGGTAGTATTTGAATGTAAGGTGTGGGGTACAATACGATAATCGTCATAGAATAAATAAGTTAAATTTTCAGATTTTAAGATCGATGTATGATTATCTGAAAAATAGTTTTTGTAGTAAATAAGAAAACTACTTTTTATTGGAAAAAAATCGACTTGTTGAAAAAAGTTACGTTCCAAATAAACAACTATGGACATCATATCAATATCTTTTTGAACGACTTAACCAATCGTTCTGAAATTTGTATCTCGCGGTTTTGATTCAGATTTGAGGTCAACAGTTCAAAAATCAAAATGGCCGTTCCAATATGGAGATCGGAAAAGCATAAGAGTTTTTCAACTTCCGCAACGTTTAGTACTCTTCGGCTTTTGGGATCGCTGAATTCAAATTTGCGGTCAAATCTTCAAAATTCAAAATGGCAGATCAAACATAGCGGTGAAAGAGATACAATTTCTTCTAATTTCTTAATGTTTTTTTCTCTATATTTTTCGATTTTCAAAGGCAGGAATGTGCCACTTGAGGCTGGAATAGTTTGATTTGACATTCCATTTTTTTTGTTTTTTTATTATATTTTATACTTTGTTTTGTGTTTTTGAAATATTTTACGCTATTCTTATTTTATATAAATATATTATGATTTTTTCTATATTTTCACGAGCACACTAATAAACTAAGTGACACTTATTTCACTTTCATATGTGTTGAATTTTCAGTCTTTATTTACATTTTACAAGACCGTCAAAACAGCACTCGTAAAGTATTGGTTTTAGTTTAACACTTTTGTTTTTTTGACGTAACTACCATGGACCTAAAAATCTTAGGTTCATGGTAACTACACAACTTGTTTTACTTACAGTGGTTGGGACATGTACCAATCTTGTGAATAATTTTGCTCCATTTTTAAACATTTCAATTTTAAATTTCAAAATTTTGCCGTCAGATTTGAATTCAGTGACTCCAAAAACCTAAGAGTACTACGCATTGCGGAAATTGAAGAAATTTATGCTTTTTTACTGCCATGATTCATCGGCCATTATGTATTTCGAAATGTTAACCTCAAATTCAAATTCAACGACACTAAAAACCTAAGAGTACTAAATATTGCGGGAATTAAACCAAAAAATTTGGCCGCGATATTGCGGATCGTCCATTTTGAATTTTCAAAATTTGACCTCGAATATAAATTTAGCGACCTCAAAAATATTTGATTATACAGTTTCATAAAGATTGATTAATATTTGGCCTCTACCAGAAGTCGCGCGGAAATTCAGTATCAGTCAAGGGCTTAACAATGAAGAAAATAAACATATTACAAAATGTATACTCCCGGGTATTTTACTACATAAGTAAAATAATATTTTTTTTTAGATAATGCGGAAATATGTGCTATATTTTTATAACATTTATATTTTAATATTACGAGTTGCATTTTGTTCATAAATATGAGTGCTTCCATTTACAAATAAAATAATTTAATATTGTTTTCAATTCGTTACATTACTGCTAACTAAAGGGAAAAAATGTTAAAAAAATGTTCCTTAAAACTCTATACATTCCAGTGGAAGCAAATTCAAAGGTAATTGCTAGAATAATTATTTATTCGGTACAAGTACAAATACATAGGAGTTGTATAATAATGCCGTTAATTAACCATTAAACAAAAGATCAAGTATTCACAAAAATATATTCGTTTTTACCGACAAATGTAGCGTTGAAAAATCCTTTTCAAATTGTATTGTTTTCCTGGTTCCCAATTGTGGTTTCTTGAGCCATATATGAAAACAACTGAATCCTTACAGTAGCCCACAGATTTCAGCAAATTTTACAAATATATGATTCCAGCACACAACAGCTTAACACGCGATAAATTCGATGCATTAGCTATCAAACAACTAAATACCACACACTGATCCCAGAAATGATATAATATGAAGACTGTGACGAAACATACAAAAATCCACATAATGTCCCAAACAAACTATATTGACAAGGAAGAATCCGAATATAAGGTAAAACTACTTCAACTGCTTTAACGAAAAACGTATAGTTTCATATGCAATTCAGTAAGTAAGCCAGGCAAATATAGTAACAATTAAACATTCCAGGTTAGATCGATATAACCTTTTATCTTCTCAGTAGATAAAGTAAGAATAACAAATGCCTCTAAATGTATGTAAAACGAGTAGAGCTATATGAACCAGAGAGTAGGAGTTTGATTCCAATTTTTGCGATTCAATGTTTTGTCCATTCATTACTAATGAAAGTATTGAGCACCTGAACGTATCAACTTAATTAGATCTTTTGAAGTATAACTGAGATTAACTGTATTTTACCCAATCACACTTACATGTAAATATTGGAACTATCACCTGACGTCATCCGAGCATGCAATAACCTTGTATGCAAACATATTTGCGCCATTTATATTTCTAAATCAAACTACGTTCATTATAATATTGAGAAAAGAAATTTTTAAACTTGCTGACTATAATGGATATAGAATCATCAAAGACTATAATGGATTTAGAGTCATGAAGTCATTGCTGACTTTGATGTCAATATCTGACCTAAAAATTGCGTGTAAAGAAATTACAAATTGAAATATCTTCAATAGTCAGAAAAAGTATATGAGATTATATACAATACCGAGGCATGATGAATGGGAAGCAAGAGATATAATTGAAATGGAGATCATGTCTTGCTGCACTAGTTCTTTATCGCATTTGCACTACGCAACAGGTTTTTACTTCTTATATTAACTTTGTCTTTCATGAAGGTATGTCTTTATGTCCTAATTTGTAAATTGAATTTTATATTTACTTCTTTACTTTAACATACCGAGAACTAGTTTTTAAAGAAGAACTCCTTTCAGCAAGTGTTCGTACGATATGAATGTAATTCAATTATTTTAAGAAGAAAGAACGGAGACAGATTTAAATAACCAGTTATTAGATACACTTCTATAATATACATTCTGTAAAATTCTTGATTTTAATAAATAATACCATTCACATGGAAAATATTTATGGCGCAAAGCACGTCCACGACATTGTTCACAAGCTTAATTAACAAGATAAAGTTAGACGATTCAATAATCATATTAGAAATACCATTGCTTTTCCCTATTACGTTCGTTGATTTTATATGAGATTATTTAAATAGATTGATTTCTACATGAGGATGTTATATACAAAGTATATTAATAATTTTTGCATGTACTAAAATGTTACACTTTTACAAGAATTCAATCGTGACGAAGAACTTGCGAATATGTTTTGATTTCGTTCTCACTCGATTCACGACTTTATAGTGTGATTACACAGATGAGTGCATCCATTAGGCTGGATGCTCACGTTATGGCTGTTCATGTTGAAATTCAATCTCTGACCCCATCGTCTTCGCACGGTTTAACAGAAAATGCTAAATTACGTTCTTATTGTAAAATCGTGAAATATTTGTAATATATAATATACAATATTTATTAAATAATTATGACATAAATGTTATTATTAAGACATAAAACATTTTTTAAATTATAATAATCTACAGAATGAAATGGAAACTTTGTTATGTATTATTTATTATCTCACATTCATAAAAGCATAACTTTTTTTAAAAGTTATCCTATAATAAATTTGTTTACAAATTTATCACTGTATAGACAGTTTCCTTGATAACAAGAACCTTGTTTCATTTATAATTTTTTTTATATGTGATTCGAGCTTGTCACTGTTTATCGAGAGCTTTTTCAAATTATTGAATTTCATGTTTATACATTACTATATTTTAATATTATATGTTTGATTTCTTTTCGGGAGGTATTTAAACTTACTGCGCCAGTCTTCTTCAAGAATTAGCGTTCGATATTCCTCCTTAGGAAATTTAACAACGAAATTTGAACCAGAATAAACATACTCAATTTTTTTAATGCGCTGGTGAAAGATCTCACTCTACGTTTTTATCTATTTTCATTATTTATATACGTTCCGAGAAATTTATTTTTCTATTGAAAAATTACTGAAAATCAGATCTATTTTGTATTAATTTAAAATCCTATACATATTAAAATATGTCTTGGTAATATAAAGACTTTCGCCCTATTTATATTCATCCGCACTATGGCAGTCCAGTCCTGGGTGTGAGAAATGATTGGTTTGAAGTTTTGCATTAAAAAAATAATACAAAGTGAATCTAGGTAGAACATAGTTTTTAGTTGAACATTAAAAATTTTTGGAAATTATTTTCTAGATATGTGACATTTTTGCCCACATCTAGTTAGTATACAGTACATAAATATTGTTTAGAAACAAATGCATAACTGAACTTACAGTTCGCACCATTACTATTTTTAGTGTTTATATATTCGAACTAACAAGGCCTGTATATACGATAATTTCAAAGGTTCGGAAAATAATTACCAAAATTTATAGATATATTTCATTTTATTCATGAGGAAATTGCCATAAAGTTTTTGAACAGTGTTATATTTGTTTCGTTATTATAAAATTTCAAAATATAGCTAGTGTGAAGGGGTATGCTCACGTTCCCAATGTGTTCGGTATTCGTTTGTTTCAATGTATTTTATGTTTAACAGCTCATGTGTAAGTAATCGAACTCAATGAACATTGTTCAATTTCTCCCCTTCGGTATGTACAATAGCGCATGCCTTTCCCATCGAAACTGGTCATAAGTACATATATAATACTTATCTCTTATTTCAATTTAATAAAATTTGCAAAAAGCGTAGACAGAAATTAAGCCGAAATTTTGAAAGCTTTTCCATCTTATGACTCGAGTTCTTGAAAGGATAATTCGTGGTTATCAGCGATCTTTGCCGATAAGACCGAGTCGGGGACCATCGATATTAGCTTAATGCTCGGGAGCTTTAGGATTGGAAGGAAGAGGGTGAGCTTTGATTGGTCCATTGAAGACACGTGCAGGCCACCCTGGTGTGGGCCAGCCCTCTGGCTGTGCATCTCGTTACGAACTCATTCAGGAACTCCAACGTCGTCAATGACGGAATCAAGTGGGATTGTTAACGACACATCATACATGGTATAGACACTGAACGAGAGAAAAGCAAAAACGACAGAAGAGAAGCCAGGTCACACATACCAGACAAGATAGAAACCAAGAGAAGGGTTTGGTAATGGCGATCGTACATAACATGATGGGATAATTTTCTTTATATTGCATGCGTACATTTGTACACTCTAATGAAGTTCACAGATTCCGACCTCGCGTTCGTATCATTCGTCCGTAAAATGCTGCCTAAATAGCGAAATTGGTAGTACTAAAGGAGATATGAATCATTATTGAATTAATTATTTATCTTATCAGATACTCAATTATTTCATATGCTACTAGCAATCTGCGTATATATTATTGTATACAATATATTACACTCGTGGTCTTGCGGTCTTCTTCTTTGGTTCTAACAAAATGAAAAACCGAGACCAATGCCAACACTGTGCAAGAGCAAGACATGATCTTCCAATCTTAGTCTTGGATTTGTTTTTAAGATTACTAATTGTTACATTATTCATCTATATACTACGTGAAAGGTTTAACAAAATAATTTCGAAAACTTTCAAAAACAATATTATATACATATACAAACAAATTTATCAATTCCAAAAACATTAGAAATAAACCTTTCAAAGGCGAATTTCATCGCATCTATTTATAGAAAGTATTCTTGTTTATTCGATTCCTTACGGTAATTGTGTCATATCTGTATACTGGAGGAACTGCGGAAGTTTTCCTCCAGTTCCTAAGAATATGATATTTTTTACAGAGGAATCGTTGACATAAGTCGTACCAAACATAGATTTAAAATCCAACATAATTTGAACTATTCAAAAATAAAAATCATCTTAAATCAAGCCTTCCAAACATATTATTTTGTAACTTCGGCTCGAACTATGCAAGTAACATTTTTTACATTATTTGTGCAATGTTTTGAGTAGAAAGTTAAAGACAAATACTGCCATAATAGAAGGGCAAAAATGTGTGTCTTTTCAAAAGTAAATCGATAATTTCGTTTCAGAAACTTCATGCAATTCGTCTTTGATAAAGAGTATTCGTCCAAACAGATTCTGTTTAAAACACGTTCAGCTACTTAATTTCTTTTTGTAAGAATAAAAAATGTACTTTACCATTACTAATTGTAACGAAACTGAAAAGGTGGAAAGATCAAATGTGCCGTATGTGAAAACATGAAACGATATTTTATAATAAACTCCTAAATTATGAATAAAAAGAATTTTTAATTTCGTGACAGTGCCTGTACATGCCTTTCGAAAAAAATTGTGTAAAATCCGAGTTTTTTTTATTTTCAATGAACGATCACTAAATCGGTTTTATTCAAAAATTTAGGGTTACACATTTTTGGGTAACAAAAATTTTAGTCACAGATACAAACGAAATATTATTTTTTGATAACATTGCTAAGAACTGTTTCGCTGATAAAAATTTACACTTTCCAGCGACCAATGTAGGAAATATATGTTAAAGTGTCTATCTGTATATATATAGTACCTTCACGTTACTATCTGTATATATATAGTACTATCACCTTAACGTTAATCTTTCTGAATTTTAACAGGAAGTATATGCAGGAGGATTACCTCCTTATATAAAGTCATTATTCGAACAACACTGCACTTACAACTCTTTTCGTAAAATACGGATTAGCATAGCTTCAGGTATGTTCTCCGCAAGTTGGGCGTTTATTGGGATGAGCCAGATTGGGGCCGGATTGGTTAAAAATTAGCACTCTTATCGAACACGTTTGCTATCAGCACTTCGCCGTCAGACTTTCGAAAAATTAGCTGCCAAAAATTGACAGTCATAGGTAACTTTTTTCATTATGTGATTTTAAAGTTATAGATCATATTTTCAAAATCTACACATAAAACGACGAACAATTTCGGCACAAGACAACGTTGTACGACAGCACTAATAAGGAACGCCAAAAATCTACGAAACAAGTGCTGGTATACATTGCCAGCTTTCCCTATTGTATAACTTGGTTAAACGCGAAAATCTGAAGTAACTTACAAAAAATACACTATATCATATCTAATTTGGCATGTTCGATAAATAATACATAGAAAATTAAAAATGTTTTGCCCGAAGCCGTGTTCTGTAACTCATTATTATGAGTAACACTGTCGTTATGGTTAAATTTGTAGTTATGGTCGATAATCTAGATTATAAATCAAGAGTTTGCAACATTTATAAAAGATATACTTGTAATTGGATGTTAGTACTTTTCTCCCCAGTTTAAAAGGTTGGAAGTCAATTCGCAGTGAGAAAAGTGAAATAATTGACAGTAGAGTTTATGTTCTCTAGTAAGATATTTTCAGTAACTTTTTTATATACTCTTCTATCAAGACACGTGATTTCATAAATCATAATGTTATAATAATTTATGTGAATGGTTTAAAACTGACCTCTGATCATCCCTGAATGATTTAAAGAAAATGTTTCTATGTTTGGAATCAATTTTAATCGAGTATATCGCCATCCTCTAATTCAAAAGATATAAATTGAATGTCCAAATCCGAATGGTTTTTCATGATTTAAATCAACGTATCACCGTAAAACTCAAGATTCTCCCCATTTTGGGTTAAAAAACTAATTTACAGACCGCGTGGTAGTCACGACAACCATATATACAAGTTCTTGCGATTACACTCTAAACATTGTTCAACGAAAAGTTGTGTTACAATGTTGAGACGTCGTCATTTGTAAATTTTGATTAAATAATAGGCAACAGAGTAAAAAAGTTAGGAAAATAGAGTTGAAATATTTTACGATCACGTTCCCATCTACTCTTGGCAAGTTGATCAGACTGGTTTGTTTGAGTGAGCATGTGGGCCAACAATGCCTACTTCTGCAACGACTGCGAAGCACTTAACTCCAACCATTATATCGTATATGCGGCTGCAACTCGTACACTACATACATCTCGTATTCCTCATTCCACTGAGCACCTACCATCGAGTCTACAACATGGACTGTGCCGTATATACCAGAGGGATCTTCAGACCGGCCACTGTGCAAAACGCTCGAGAGCACTCGACAAAATATCGTTCTGTTACAAGTAGAATGAACTCGGTTGTGTCTAACCACCGCCTTCCAGGATTTTTGAGTCTCAAGTCGACCACCGTCAATGACCGAAGTGCCAACTGTTAGCGGCGTAGAGGAGATTTTTTCTTTAATTCAATTTCGTAAGAGAATGGCAAAAAAATATTTTCAAAACACTTCTATCACAAATGTCAGTGAATTAAAACATTAAAAGACAGCAAAATAACACGATTTCAATTTTACCCTTTTGATAGAATACGAAACAAAAATATTCATTATAAATATTAAATATTTTCCCTGGTTAACTAATTCTTTGTTATGCCTTCAAAATAATTGTTATTAAGTTATCGAAGTTAGATTTATTTAGTCGAGAGTAAACTCAGTTATTATATGGTAATATTAACAAATATAACAATAATTAAACAATATAAATAGTGATACATTAAAGGGATAAAATTTATTAAAAGAAATTAAACGTGGAACTTGCCAAAAAGCCTCATACCGTGGCTTTCTGCCGTTTCGGTCCTGATGATGACAGCTGTGCCTGTCGAAACGTTGGACGTTTTACTCAAAACATTTTTTATTTTTTTGACTTGTTTTTGTAAAATGTTATAAGTTTTACAAAAACATATATTTTTACCCATATTTTTTGACTCATTCCACCTTTAATTTATTTGAATAAATTTTATCCCTTTAATGTATTATTAGTTTAACGAGTGAAAATTTTTATTATATAAAAATATTAATAACTTTTATAATATAAATAGTGGCTTCGACCCTGCGGCCTTTGGCTCATGTTCTTATCGATTAGACAGGATTTAGTAGATCCCCGAAAATAATTATTTTTAAAACTTCAACCCCCGCACATGTCATCTGGAACATTAATATATAATATATTAAATAAATAAATAATAATAAACTAAGTAATGAAAAGCTCTACTTCGCACATACAATCCAATATCCATACTGGACCCGTCAAGTTAATTATTTATGAAATAAAGAAATTGTCCAAACTTAGACACCCTCCAATATTCTTATATAACATATTTATCATTTTAAGGAGACTTTCTCCCCTCTCTCTCTCTCTCTCTCTCTCTCTCTCTCGCTTATACGTACGAATACAACAAATTCATCAAATGTTGAGCCTAGCTTGTTTTTACTAATTTATATTTATTAACGCATTGATGGCTCAGGACTAAAATCTAATCAGATATACGTTGAACCAAGACGCGTATGTTAAACAACAATTTATCTCGATACGCCTATCTATTCGCGAGTTAAAGCGCACCTAAAAAATTGATACATACGGACGTACAGACGGACGTACGCGTAGGGTCTAACAAATCAAAAAGCCGAAAAATAAAAAATCGACAATTGAAAAGACGACAGTTTAAAAACCTACACTTCAAAAAATGTCCGCTTGTCGATGTGTCTATTTTTTGTGTGTCGTATTTTTGACTGTCGGCTTTATACCTGTCGGTTTTTCAATCTGTAGGTTTTTCGACCCACACCCCAGACGTATAATCGTATACACGATTGGTGGCACACGGTCCAAATTGACCAGTGCCTAATAAACGTTATCAACATCAACATCAACACGTACAGTTCACGGTCACAACATTTTTTTTTGCGTTTTTGGGTACTTTGGGGTCTGAAAAGTCGACAGAATTTGATGCACAATTTCAGCATATTTTTTGGAGGGAAAGGACCAAATCGTCCAGATCGTTATCACACAGTCAAAACTGAACACATATATAGCGATAAGTAGAGTAGGATTTACAGTTCATGATGTCGCGATTTATTGGGTTTTAAAAATCGACATTTAAATATTAATCTGAAATCTGACTTCTAATTCGTGTTCTGCGCCAAAAACCTTCCACACTATCGAGTCAGTCCGATATATTTATTAACATTGGTCCGCGATTTTGAATTTTCTATACTGATGTGAGACCCTTGTTCAGAGACCCCAACAACCCACTAGTACTACACAGTTAGAGTAATATTGACCGATCCCAGAAATATTAAGACCATTTGTACTTATACTTTATATTTACTCAGTTTCATCTGCACACATTAGAGTAAAGACTAAAATAATTACTAAGTTCAGTAAATTCAATGGGCGATTTCTCAGAAACAAATAACGTTTTTCTTTTTATGCCAGAATTTGAACAAGAGAAGTGGTACTTTCATAAAGCATGGCATTCCATAGCTAAAAACCTTTGGGAAAGTATTGCATTCTACATTTTATGCCATTCGATGCGTAAAATGCTATTTTACGCACTTTTGACATTTTTCGGTCGCATTTTACGCACTCAAGTGACATAAAATATCATATGAAACATGTGCGTAAATGTTTATTCTGCGAATGTGATTACGACCCTCGCCTTCGGCTCGGGCCACAACCCTTCACATTCGGAGAATGAACTTTTACTCACTAGTGTCATAATATACTATTATCGATCTTTGTAATTTTTCTGTAATTTGTGGGTTCAGATGAAACTTGAAACTCAAACCATTTTTGGTCACAGATTGAATTTGAAATGGTGGACATTAAATAATGGTCGGATTTACTTGCTTCTATATTGTTAATCCAGCAAGGCGTTTTGCATAACCCCTCATACCGTAAACAAAAGTAGATCTTGAAATTACAATCAAGGTCGCGATCCAGGTCGAAGCTGGGACCGCGATCGAATAGCCAAGAAAATAAAAGTTGCATCCCCATAATGCATTCCTGCAAAGTTATTCAGCTGTTTCCACTGTTTTGTATCACTTTGTATGAATACACAGCTGAAATTTTTACAGATAATCACCAACGTAAAAATTTAATCCGTGGTGTAGCTGTAGTAGATGGATTGGAAACATGCCATATTTTAAACTAAAATAGTTGTCGCGAATACGAAAGGCTCTGATGTACGTACGAGAGGGGATAGAGTCGCGGATGCCGAATATCGACGAAGTGTAACGACAAAATTATTAGATTAGATTTGCAATCCGAGACGTCAGGACGCTTTGTATAATTTTCGGGATCTTGTCGATTGCAATAAAAGAAGAGTTTTCTTGTGTTCAACCAGTGGTGGTTAAGTTTCTTAAATCCTGTTCCCGACATTGTGGCGACCGTGACAGGACTTTGGAAGTCGGGACAGTGTGATAGTGAATTAAAAGTTAAGTGAATTTATCACCACGTGGTCAAGATGGACGCCCTCAAGAAGGAACGGACAGCCCTACGTAGCGCATTTACCAAGGCGCACACGGCCTTTCTCGCCAAAGCGGATAGGGATTGTTTGAGTGACGAAAAAGTTGTGGCATTTCAATTTTTGGAAGGAAAGATGACAGAACTGGATGCAGTACACGAGCGTTTTAATCAAGAGATGTACAGATCGAACGCGACGGAAGAAGACATCGATGCGGAGTTAGAAACATGTGACGTGTATAAAACTAAATTTCTAACCGCAAAAATGAAAATGTCGTGTCTTACTGCTCCGTCGGTAATTCAACCAGTCAGAAGTATTTCTTCCAACATCAGAGAGGTGATGAAATTACCTAGCATCGAACTTCCAAAATTCAAAGGCAATGTGCGTGAGTGGCTGCCATTTTGGAGCCAGTTTCGAAAGATCCACGACGATCCGACCGTTAGAAAGGAGGATAAATTTCAGTATTTGATTCAAGCAACCGTCCCCGATTCTCGTGCAAATGAACTCGTCAACAGTTTTCCACCCACCGCAGAAAATTATGGAAAAGCTATAACGTGTCTGAAGAATCGTTTCGGACGAGATGATTTGGTGGTGGAATTCTACGTGCGAGAGCTGTTAGGACTCGTTCTCCAAAATGCTGTAAAAAACAATAAGAAGACATCCTTGGCGGCTCTGTATGATAAAGTTGAGTCATACATTCGAGCACTTGGAACCTTGGGTGTGACGACCGACAAATGTGCCGCAATGCTCTACCCTCTAGTAGAGTCATCTCTTCCAGAAGAAATCTTACGGGCATGGCAGCGGAGTGGAGTTCGAGACTCAGTTGACGTCAACGGACATCAAGAACCGAAAGATCGTCTAACCCGACTCCTGGAATTCCTGCAGATGGAAGTCGAAAATGAAGAGAGAATTGACATGGCGTTGACGGGTTTCGGCTTAGCAGCAGAACAGGACAAAGGTAAACGAGGGAGAGGGAGAAACGATTATAAAGACGTCGCTACCGCTAGTGTACTTTTCGTATCTAATAATGAAAAAATATTAAATTGTATCTTTTGTAAATTAAATCACGAAAGTCGCGACTGTGAAGAAGCGCGGAAGCTTAGTTTATCGGAGCGCTCGGATATTGCTAAAAAAGACAAGTGTTGTTTTAAATGTCTGAGGCGCGGACATATTTCGAAATTATGTAGAGTCAAATTAAAATGTGATTGGTGCTCCGGAAAGCACGTATTGTTGATGTGTCCGGGCTTTGGTCATGGTTATGTTTCGAAACGAAAAGATAACGATGTAAATATTGTTGAGAATTCGGTTAAAGAAAATAATTTAGCGGCTTTCTGCGGATCGTTCGAGGTCTGTTTACAAACATTGCGTGTTCGACTCTATTCGGAAATTCGCGAAAAGATTGCAAGAGTGTTAATAGATACCGGTTCTCAACGATCATATGTACGCGATGAGCTTGCTAGAGAGATGGGTTACGTGTCGGTTGGGGATATGAAAATTACCCATTCTCTATTTGGCGGGGCGAAATCAAAGTGCGAGACGCACAACGTTTTTCAGCTTCGAATGAGAAGTCTTGACAACAAATATGCGTGTGATTTCTCGGCAATGAGTCAGGGTACAATTTGCGATACGGTTCCAACCATTAAGTATGATTCTTGGGTGGAGGAATTGCATACAAAAAATATTCTCTTGTCAGATATTGACGCGAATGATAGAGGTTGTATAGATATTCTCATAGGTGCAGATATAGCGGGGAAATTGCTTACCGGTAAAAAACACGAATTAGAGAATGGGTTAGTGGCTCTTGAAACTTTATTAGGGTGGACGGTTATGGGTAAATTACCGAGAATAACAAACAGCTTTGATTCTGCATTACTGGTTACGGCAATGTTTGTGAAGGAGGCGGATCCATGCGAGTTGTGGCGTTTAGACGTTATAGGAATCACCGATCCAATTGAAAAAGTAAATAAACACGAAAGGAACGAACAAGTACGAAAACATTTAATAAATAATACTAAATTGACCAAGGAAGGTAAATTCGAAATTAAATTACCGTGGGTAGAATACCATGCGCCGATTTCAGATAATTATGATATTGCGTATAAGAGGTTAAAAAAGACTATTGATAAATTACATGCGCAAAATCTTTATCACGATTACGATGACGTTTTTCGGGAATGGCTATCTGAAGGAATCATTGAGGAAGTCGGGGATAATGAAATCGAAAACGGGTTACATTATTTACCGCATCGTCCAGTGCTCAAGTTGCAAAGCACAACAAAAATTAGGCCGGTATTTGACGCGTCCGCTAAACAATACGGTTATCCATCCTTAAATCAATGTTTAGAAACGGGACCAAATTTGATTGAACTTATACCAAATTCGCTCAATCGTTTCAGGGAGAGATCCATTGGGGTGATAGCTGATATAAAAAGAGCATATCTACAAATTATGGTGAGTCAGGTAGATAAAGATTATCTCAGATTTCTGTGGTTTAGGGACGGTAGAGTAGTAATTTTTAGTCATTGTCGATTAGTATTTGGGCTATCGTGTAGTCCCTTCGTGTTAGCGGCCATAATACAATTGCTTCTCGTTGAAGCACAGAATAAGCTACAAAATCCCTCGAATAGTTGGTCTGAAAATACGGTAATAAAATTACAAGACGCGTTTTATGTTGACAACTGTGTCACGAGTGTCGACTCGAAAATTGAACTGCTAACTTTTGTGCAAGAATCCACATCAATTTTTACATCAGGTGGATTTGACCTTCGAGGGTGGGAAAGCACCGGTGATAACGATCAAAAAGAGTTAGCCCTAGTACTAGGTATGTCTTGGAATAAGAAACACGATACAATTGCAATTAATCCGAGTATCCTAGATTTTGAAATTACCGATTCAGTAACAAAACGAACAATTTTGTCGATGACTCATAAGATCTTTGACCCTATAGGTGTCACGTGTCCAGTTGCGTTGCAGCCAAAATTGATACTTAGAGACTTGTGGGAAAAGAAAATAGATTGGGACGCGAATTTAGAGGGGAAGCAAAAAGAAGAATTTTTGCAATGGTTAAAAGAAATTAAATTCCTAAAAAAGATAGAAATTCCGAGAGCACTTATCAGGGGCAAATTAACGTTACATATGTTTGGAGATGCTAGTGGTGTAGCTTATGCAGCGGTCGTTTATGCAAGAGTAGAGATGGGTAATTCGATTCAAGTTACGCTCCTAAACGCAAAATCTAGACTGGCTCCAAAAGGAGCAACTATTCCCCGACTCGAGTTAATGGCGGCGAATATAGGCGTTAGGCTAGTACACTCAGTTGCTCAATCTCTATCGAGAGAGATTGCTGGTATTATGTACTGGTCAGATTCGACGACTGCTCTAGCTTGGATACAGCGCGATATTCAATGGGGAGTTTTCGTTTGGAATCGCGTTAAGGAAATAAGGGAATTTAGCAATCCGAAAAGTTGGAAATTTGTACCCGGTGAAATGAACCCGGCGGACTTACCGTCGCGAGGCTGTACTCCATCACAACTCGTAAATTCAAAATGGTGGTTGGGCCCCGCGTGGTTGCGTCAACCCGAATCGGAATGGCCAAATGGTCATCAAGAAGTAGACGAAAAGGAAATTGTTAGCGAAACAAAGAAAACAATTGTTACGCAAATGACTAACATAGTTAGTTCAAATTTCAAAATTCAGGATTATTTTTCATCGTTCACTAAGCTCATTAGGTTTATCGCGTGGATGAACAGATTTCGACAAAATTGTAGAAAGATGAAAAATGTCATAAATTGTCCAGCCAGTTCAATTCGTGTTAAGAATGGTAATTTGGTTTTGTCTTTTCAAGAAATAAAAAGAGCAGAAACAAATTTGTTACTTTATTTGCAAAGTTTAATGTTTGATAGTAACGAGAAAAATAGACTGTCCTCTTTTAAAGTACGAAAAAGCAACGAAGGACTTTATGTTTTAGATACCAAAATTCGTAATCGCGATGATGATTTTAATTTTTTAAATCCAGTTCTTTTGGATAGAAATCACGAGATAATTTATTTGCTTATTAGAGAGACACATGAACGTTTAGGGCATGTAGGGTCGCAAATAATATTGAACAGTCTACGTGAAAGATTTTGGATTATTTCAGCGAGAAAATTAATAAGAAAAGTAATTTCAGAGTGTGTTATCTGTAAGAAACAGAAAGTTAAAAATATGGAATGTGATTCCCCTCCTTTACCTTTGAATCGTGTTCGCGATGCGGCAATATTTGAAGTAATAGGAATAGATTTCGCGGGACCTTTAATAGTGAAGGGAGGGGGGAAATGTTGGATATGTATATTCACCTGCGCGGTTTACCAAGCAGTACATTTAGAATTAGTAAGTACATTATCAGCCGCAGGTTTTCTTGAGAGTCTACGTAGACTAATTGCGAGACGTGGGAGACCGCGAATTATTTACAGCGACAATGGGCGAAATTTTACCGGAACATCGAATGCTTTTAACGAGTTAGACTGGAATAGAATCGTAAAATTTAGTAGTGCTGAAAAAATCGAGTGGATATTTAATCCACCCTCCGCACCGTGGTGGGGAGGATGGTGGGAGAGACTTATAGGAACGGTAAAAACAATTTTGAGAAAGGTGTTAGGCCGAGCGAGTCTATCATACGAAAGCTTGAATACTGTACTATGCGATACTGAGGCGGTGATTAATTCACGCCCATTAACATATGTATCTGAGGATCCACAGGATCTAAAACCGCTAACTCCGTCAATGTTTCTGCAGGACATACAAGAAATAGGCGTACCCGATTGCGATGTCTTGTACCATGATAAATTAAATAAAAAATTGAAGTATAATCAAAAATTAATGAAAAATCTTCGAGAAAGATTTCGTATTGAATATCTTGGTCAATTAGTTTTGAAAAACGGAAAAAAGGAAATTAGAGAAATAAATATTGGTGATGTAGTATTGATTGGTGATGATAATCACAAACGCATGGATTGGCCTCTGGCTCGAATTATAGATATTGTAACAGGAAGGGATGGCAAAAGCAGGGTAGTTATTTTAAAGACAAAAAATGGAATCCTTAAAAGACCTATTCAGCGTATTTATCCACTAGAAATCTGTCAAAAGAATGTAGAATGGAATGAGAGTTACCGTCGAAAATTAGAAGCGAAACAAGCGAAACTTATTGCGACACCAAGGTTGTGTATGAGAAATGACTCCGAAATAAATGTTAATCCGACTAAGCGACCAAAATCCGTGATTACTAAAAGCGGACGACTGAGTGAAGTACCTGAACGTTTCTAAAGATACAAAGCGATTAATTGTCAAAGGAAAATGTATAAACTCGATTTAGACGTCTGTGTGATAATATTTTTATTAAAAGACTGCAATTATATGTAAATAAAAATGTGGGGAGAATGTCGCGAATACGAAAGGCTCTGATGTACGTACGAGAGGGGATAGAGTCGCGGATGCCGAATATCGACGAAGTGTAACGACAAAATTATTAGATTAGATTTGCAATCCGAGACGGCAGGACGCTTTGTATAATTTTCGGGATCTTGTCGATTGCAATAAAAGAAGAGTTTTCTCGTGTTCAACCAGTGGTGGTTAAGTTTCTTAAATCCTGTTCCCGACAATAGTACTTCCAACGAACGTTTCGACTAGGTAAAAAAATTGATTATGACAGTATACTAACAACTGAGGTCGGTAGCAGTAACGTTTTCATATCGTCGGGCGGTTATATATCTAATTTTCCAATCGATGGAAAAAACTCGCATAATTGATAGCACAATCCCCCCCCCCCCCTCCAAAGTGGCCGGTTCGAAAGACCATATTACCTGTTTGCATTTTGGGTCGCTGAATCTGAATCCGATGTCTGTTTGTACTCAATCAATTCAGGTCAAGGACAGTTGAAGGTCAAATATAGAGAATCAATTTACTATAAAATTAAACCACTATATTTATATGTTTATGGGTTCGATAAATCCGAATCCTATATTCGTCTGACCGTGGGAGATCTTAGTCTTGGTCAGCCAGAGCTCAAATATAAGGAATAAGTGTGATATCGCGATGTGCGCTCTTAAAAAAATCATAACTTTGGAACGGAAAGAGTCTCCAATTTTTTTTTAAATGAAAGGTGAGGCATTTTTCTGCAAGATAACGTATCACTTGAGGAAAAAAAAGCCCTGGACGGCACTTGAAATTAAGTGTAAAAAATATTTTATGGAAATTTTTAGGCAAGACAGAATCACAAAATTTGTTTTCTATTTTTGCATGAAAGTGCTCATTTTTGTGAATAAAATGATCCTTGTAAATTTAAAGCGTGCAAAGTGGAAAGATAAATATCGTAATTTCAAGAAATTCAATGAAAGTGACCTCACGGCCTCCATTTTGAAATTTAAAAATAAATATATAAAAATATTCTCAAAAAAAAATTATTTCGAGATCACTTGAATCAGAATTAGTATATCTTATAGATTTTTGACGCTGAAAGCGAATTCGTTTTTCGATTTGGCCCATCATTCACCATTTTAAGATATCCGATCCTAAAAATATTCAAAAATATACTTTTTAGCAATTGAAGGTTACGATATGTGAAAAATCTGAAACGATGAGTTAACTTGGACAAAGAATTCGTTTTCAGCGACCAAAAATCTGTAAGATCCTCCACTTCTGATTCAAGTTTTACTTCAAGTGATACAATTTTTTAGGGGAGATAACTTGACTCAGAGGTACTGGATCTTTGGCCGCAGAAAATAAATTAGTTGTCGAATTTGACCAGTGACGTCAGATATTTCACATATCCTAACCTTAAATTGCCAAAAAGTATATTTTTGAATATATTTCGGATTAGATATCTTAAAATCCTGACGTGATGGTCCAAATCGAATTACGATTCGCTTAAGTAATCTCGAAACAAAATTTATTTGAGGTACTGTGTAATCAGAAAATATCCATCTTTATCACAATCCGAAAGATTCAAGTTTTTCCACCGTCATTACAAGTATTTCAAAATTGAGCAGATGAGTGTCTTATTTCAACAATCTTTCTGGATACATTTGTTGGATATAAAGTAATATTATGTTTACTAATAATAGTATATTATGTTTATAAATTCCAATGTTTAACTAGAATACGTACATAAATGATATAAGTACAAAATGTGTGCAAATTGTCCCCAACAACTGCACCCTACGAGACGATACCCAATAATTTGTTTTTGCTTCTTATGTTTCATATTGTGCTGGGATTCATCTTATTCTTTTCTTCGTGTGTAACCAATTCTTTCTTGGGCACCATTAACCCATTGTCCCAAATTCAATTGCATGATAATTATTTGATTATCCTCGAATACTTTCCCTAAACGTGATTCGTCAGTAATGCCGCATTTTTCCGAATACTGTATAATGTACCACTAAATTGTGATGTTGGAGTGCGTAATATAAAATAAAAGAAAAATTCTTTTATTCGTGCAAATATTTAAAATGCAAAAGAGACCGAAAAAATGCATCGGCCTAACGGTAAGATGCGAAAAGA
Organism: Trichopria drosophilae; assembly: GCA_030407085.1. Taxonomy (NCBI): domain Eukaryota; kingdom Metazoa; phylum Arthropoda; class Insecta; order Hymenoptera; family Diapriidae; genus Trichopria; species Trichopria drosophilae. The sequence goes on along the minus strand of CM059586.1, from coordinate 65,798,938 downwards.
AGAAATATCATGACCATTGTGAGTAGGATAATTGTATAATATCAAAAGTGCTGTATCGAACCGAAATGAATGTAATACTCGCCGCTGGACAGAATTCAGCTGAAGGAAAAGAAGGAGAAGAAGAAGAAGAAATTACGAGTTCAACACCCGTGGGTAGCGAGGGAAACCGCGAGTGTCTGATCTTCGACGAAGTCGTCCACGAAGCAGGGAAGAATTTATGAGCACTCGAGGCGTGGTTACCCTCATGTCGAACGTCGGGAATCCAACAGAAAGACTGGCGATGGTCCGCGAGGACGAAGAAATTGTGTAAGAGAACCTTGGGTATTCCAAAGAATGTCAACTCCCTCTTGCGCTCTTTTCTTCGGTTGCTATTGTGCGTGGAACACGCACAGATGCATGCAGGTTCCCCTTAGCCGCGAGGTACCCCTCCGGAAGATCCCGAGGAAGAGGCCAATACCTGTCGAGGCTCCAGGCGAAGGTACCAATCGCAGGCTCGGTATGCATGGTATCCCATACCAAGCAGCAAAAACCATCAAACGATGCCGCCAGGCCACGAGCGATACGGATGCTACTATATGTTCACGGAAAACACTGATCCGACGTACATATATTGACTGCGGTACTCTGATGCACCGTGAAAGATCTTACGTGCGTTTTGTGCATATTTGAAAAAAGAGGAGCTGAGGAATCCGGCTGCTGATATGCTGCCGTGCCGAGGGTGAAATCTTAGTAGATTTATGTGTTCGTATGATTTACGATGCTTTTTATGTATTAGACGAGATACCAGAAATGCGCGAATACCGACTGCTACAAAAATAAAAGACCAGAGATCCATCACCCCTTCTTAATATTTATTTCACATCTTGTACAGAATTGTTACGAGAGTGATAAACTTCTGAACCTTACCTGCTGGATCTCGTTCAGTTGGCGAAGTACCAGCTAACCTGTACCGAGTACTTCATACTATACCGAGTATGCAGAATGAAAAATCTGTGACTTTAAGATGGAAAAAATTACTGAATTTCTCATGTTGCATCCCAAACTGCGATTATCATTCCATTTATATACTTCAGGAACATAATACATTTTGTAATGATTTCAGAAGTATATTTGGAATTATTTTAATACTAAGTGTCCCGAGGAGTTTTCGCAACTGGCATATGGGGAATTGACATTAGCCAGTGGCCAAATTTGAACTTGCCAAAGGAGATTGGATAACGGTTGTAAATGTGTCGACAACAGCGTCAAATAACAGATCGCAATAACGAGTAATGTACCAGCAATCAGTGCAGATTCTAAGTGAACAAATTGAACAAGTTTGTTTCAAAGTTGTAACCAACTGATTGTATCCAAAATTTAATTCTATATAAATCGTAAACAATGTGTATGAAAATGCTCAATAAACGACACCTGCAAGAAGACGTAAATCAAAAGGAATCGGGAGAAAAATGTTAAAGAAAGTTCTACAGTGTGTATAATTGTTCGTAGATTTACCCAGGCGGAACATGGAGATATATAATAATAAAAAACAAAACACTGATATCAATGGTGAATAATGATACCCGGTGTAGCCTTATCTCCTGGACTGCTATTCCTGAGAACCCCGAAGCACATACACGAAAAATCCTTTATGAATATCTAATTGAAATGAGAGAAACAGCTAACATCAGGAAGAAACTCACAAAAGTTTTATTACGATTTGTTAAGGTTATTTTTTCCAGGTGACGCAGTTTTAATGGAGATTCAATAGAGATCGTCAAATAAATCCGCCCATTATAAAAGTAAGCAAGCCAAAGTAACCTCGATATCAACGGTCGAGTGGACGGCAAAGGAAAATAATGTAAATACTTTAAATGAATGTCAAATTGTTAACAGTTGCTGACGGAGCTACATAAAAAATGTGATGCATCGACAAGAGTTGACGAGAATGCTACTACGAGAGGTGTTGATTATGGGATATCATGATTCAAAATTGGTTTCGATAGTGTGTCTCTCTATTATTAAATGTTTCTGCATCTTTCCGCTTAGTAAGCCACGTACAATTAACTCATACAGCAAAATGCAGCTCAGCCTCTCCATTTTTCTTTAGCGCCATTATCAGTTATATCTTTTCTCCCAATTGGTTTGTCCATCAGTTGTTTGGGCTATCATTTTTTCCACGTAGGTATATCGTTGCACCAAAAAGAGACAAATTCATTAGTTTTGTGATTGCGATTATTGGTAGCCAAGAATTTGAACAAGATGCTGATTCAAATATTGTATTTTATTTTTATTACAAAAAATGATTCTGCACAATAGGTATACAATTTATAAATAAATAATAATTTCTTCTCGTCTTTTCATGAATACATATATTTAAAATTAATGTTTCTTGGTACCACGAGTAAGTTAAAGATTTAATAAATTTTAAGAGAGATCGTATTTGGCCTACATTTCAACACACGTTTGTGGAGTAACCATCACCAAATTTAATAAATGAAAACTCGACTTTTTGATGGGGCCGATAATAATTAATAAATGAATATAAACTATTTATCATCGATTTAAAATCATCAGTAAAGCGGTGGTATAGACCTGGCTTTATACGCCCTCGAAGAGATTATATAGGTATTCCATTTGTATTACAGCTGTAAATAAATTGAAAATTTGGAAACAGTTTATAAATTGTTTCGAATCCTCTTACATATTGTATACATTTTATTGATAAACAATTTTCAATATAATCAAATTTTAATACAAACTTGTTCAAATTTGTTCACCCTGAGTACTACGTATCTTTTCATGTGATATCAAATGAAATGTTGTAACAGGACGTTTAAAAATGAATGCAACATTCGAGATCCACACTGGAATTCATAGTCTCTAAAACTCTGTGTTAGACACTTTTGAAATGGGAAATGTTTCGTCATAATTATCAAGGTCATCTTCATCATGCAATTAAGTTTGCTAATAAAGAATGTTAAAATATCGTTATTCATCCAACCAATATGTATATCAAAAGAATACTTGTACACAGAAATAAATTGCTTTATTTTATTCGTTTAATGCGATTATGTTATTTCGTCATTAATTTGATCCTAGTAATACGATAATATGTCAATAAATATTATGACTATATAATTCTCAGTAGCTGTTAATATGGTCATCGAAACACGGATAATATTATTTTATGGTATAAACATTACATATCATAATATGATATTTTTCACATAGTCGGGAACTAGAATTTTCGAAAATTCGAACATTTTAAGCCATAAATCGAAACCGCAAACTGCGGATCATCTTAAAATAGAATGATAAAACTGAATTAGACTCTTACTAAAATGGCAATGAAAACTTGTTTTGTCATACGCCGAGTTAAAGTAAAATTTGGTAAAATTAAATTGATTTTTACAAAATATATTCATTAATTTCTCAAAAAAAAAAATAGTTTGTTCATTTTTACAAAATAACACATGCTGAAGAATATATCGCTATTTTAGCAAAATTATTGCAAATACTATAAAATATTATCGACGCGGCGATTACAATAGCAAGCCCACCAATTACATATCACTAAACTTGCAAAATATTCGCTGTTCGTATATTATTATTTGCTAAGGAGGCAAAAGATTTTCGGTGTTTACTTTTATGGGATGGATTCACTAAAAACATATGAGAAATTGAACGGTATAATGGACAATGATGGATGGACAATAGAATTGTAAGTGGTAAAAGGTAGTCATTTTTTAGTTTGAGAAAACCTGTAGCTGCAGTTAATTGTACTATTTTTCACTTTCATTTAATAATTACTAATAATTCCTCACTGCAAATGCAATCATTTACAACTCTTTTTACGGTTTTAGGATTAATCCTTTTAATATTAACTACACCCAATATTCTATAAATTTAAGCAAAAATGTTTGAGTATACTACATTTTCCAATGTTTGTATATTTTTTATTTTTTACGATTAAAAATGTACGGTAATTTAACACTAATTTACCATTAAAAAATCGTTATGTTTTTATAGTCTTCAAGATGTGGTACCCGAAATCGAAAGAGCACACTCGAAGGTAATGGGACAAATTCCCTCTTGAAAACGTACGGGTAAATACTGTATTTATGTTGGTAAGCAGTGCGGATTACTACCAGAGACCAGTATTATTAGATAATTTCACGACGGTATCCCCCAAGTCCATTAGTCAACTGGAAAACATTTCAGGACAACATTGAAAGACGATTTGAATTAATTGTCGCCTACTTATACGCAACACGTATGTGTTGATTTACAATATACCACTTGATCTGTTGATTTTTACAATACTATATTCATTTCGGTATCTGATGGATATGCTAGTAAATATAATTTATGTACAGTAAACATGTAATTATAACAGTAATTAACTGTCACTTTTTTATTGCTTATTCGCTGAAAAATATGATTTGTTCAAGATATATTTTTTTATTAAAGGAAATATGTTTTGAATTCAATCATTTCGATTATTAATGTATTGTTACAGATAGGAGAAATGATTCTGAAATGGGTACATTTCCAGAAAAATTTACTGGAAATTTCACATCGTTTATTGCAAGTAATTAACCTATATACGGTATAGAAATTTCCATGTGCCACGGAACAGAAAATTTCGCTTACATTTTATAACAATCATTCCTACACTATGATAGTGTAAGAAAATTTTCATAAATTGTTCAGATTCGTATTGATATTCTTATAGATATGGTGTAATGAAAATAAAGTGAATATTGAAATTATTTCTTCGAACAGTAAGTGGTGCTCAAATCCAAACGTGCTGTCGTCAACAGTTTTGGAATTTAAACATCTTTACGAAGAATTTTCTTGGCGAATTTCGTAGATGTCTGTTTAGTCATAGTAAATGTCATCCATCGGTATACATTGTTTTTATAACGTTATATAACATATAGAACCAGAATTGAATATGTGCAGTCTGTATTAGGTCTAAAGATAACAAAATTTAAAGAGAATAGCAAGCTAGAGAAAGAATCCATTATTTAGATTAATGTATAAAATAAAAGAAACAATCTCGAAGAAAATGATATACCGAGTTACCTAAGTAATCAGTACTACATTATAATCTGTATGGAAAATAGCGCTTTTCAAAGTTATTGTTAGACTTTTATTATTTATTATAGACTTATATTTATTACATTATTTCGTAATATTTTTAATAATTGATTAACTTCCCACGAAATTTTGTACTTCCACCAGATTTATGAACATTTTATCGCACATGATTAGTGCCGATATTTCCCAGATGAAATTAATGAATTCTGTAAAAATGACATTGAAGTGCATTGAATAAAATATGATTTAGATATATATTGTTATTGTAATAATTTCCCCATACTTTGTATACCTAATTTAATATTTTCATTAATGAATATTAGAGATGGTTCAAAGCAATATACACATATATATTCAATAAACATATTAGAATGATAGAAATATAAGTCTAGTGTATTACAGATATGTTATAGTGAGAAAATCAGCTTCGATACAATATTGTCGGCTTTCGCTTCATCTTTGCCTTTCTCACCAATATACATTTAATGATGACGTAGAACGAGTGTGACAAGTTGCAAGTCGATACACGATTCTCTGCACAATACCAACACAGGTACATCGATAATTACCCATCTACAATAATAAGGAAGTAACCGAAAGGCTACTGAATCAGTGGACAAAAATGGAGATACAACGAAGCATGAGAAAAGAAAAAAAACACAATTAATTGATTGCGAAATTCCGAGAGAGTTTGTAAGCGGTAGGGAATATGTCGAAAAATTAACGTTGTAAAAACGAAATCAGATATTAAAACAAAACTATTATTAAAACGGTGGTCAGCAATACTTTCAAAAATAAAACATTGATCCGACAGCAATTATACGAAAAGTTACTTTAAAGTAAATTAGTGATTATTGAAATCATATTTAGAAAAAAGACAATCGTTATGCCTAACTAGTCGTGAACTACTTTAAAAGAAGATCGCTTTATATTCCCAACAAATAAATATATATATAAATTATTTTACATGTTTAAATAACCTAGCTTTATATCTAAACCTACCATTGTAATAAGACGGCAGAAAATAGTGGCTTTTGAGTGGGAATAATATCTTCAGGATATAGCAAAGAGAAGTATTGTGAAATTTGCATAATTTTATATCGGCCGCTATAAAAGTAACATTATTTAGACACTTTTTTTATTTTTTCATGTTATACGATGTAATAGAGAGTTTGCTCGATTATTAATTAAATAACTTATAGTTAATTGTTTGTATTAAATTATTCAATAATATCTTTACTCTGTAAATTTCGTTGATGAAAAATTCCAGTAACAGTTGTTTTCGATATAAGTGCTTAACAGTTTGTTCTACGAATGTGAGGGTTGCGTTCGCGATGGTATAAATAGTTATTTTCGTACCATATGGGCGTAAAAAGCAACTTTATGGACGCAGATATGAACCTCTTGCCTGAGGGCTGACAATCCGGCTGGAGGGTATCAGGCGATCGCCTGAAAGTCTACAAGCTTTACATTTCCAAAAAACACTTTTCAATATATGTAATCATTCTAAACATTTACGAGTCCAAAATTAAGACATAACAAAGGCGACTTTATATTAGTAAAAGTCGTTTTCATATTATAGTAGATGTCAATGTTAGTTCGAACAGTACCATTATTCTTCTGGTGATATTCATTAATAGCGCAATAATATCTAAAACTGCATGTAGTAGTATCCGCAATACTGCTAGTACCTTATGTCACTGTGTTTTCTCAGTATTGCTCTACTTATATGAGTATCTTCACTCCCCAGATAAAAAGTTACTACCGGTAGTAAGTAGTAGTGACCTAATACTGACGATTATAGTTGTTGTATTTACGTACTGGACTGATAATGGGCCAGAGTAGGCTTGTAAGCTTGTTCAGTACTAACTGACATTCTATTAATAGTTAATTATCACTCAGTATGCATAGTGTGTTTTCACTTCATGCGTTATGATGACAAAAAATGTACAAAGTACATTGCAGAAGTATTTACAAAGTTATTCGGAAATTAGATGCGGTGGCATTACTGTACTTTTTATGGAACAGACCGTCCAGAAATACTTGATTGTAGTACGGGTTGGATCCTGATGTCAATACTGGATCGACCCCGGTACAGCTTTGCCTATCAGTACGGACAATCCGTATTGTGTCAATACTGATTTGTTCTGTCAATCAGTAATCATTTAATACTGAATACTGAACTCGCGACCCGTACTGGGTGAGTACTTAGTTAGTAGTACTGATTAAATGTTGGAAAGCAGTAAAGTCTATTACTGGATCGGTACATCATCGGCGTTATCGGTACTGACTCGTTTCCGATAATCAGTTCTATCAGCTAGTACTGAGTTGGTATGCCTTCTGGTGTTTTACACTACCCATTTATACATGGATCTGCCTACATTAATCGCTCTATGAATTTGTTATGAATCACGTATCAATCATCATATGTATTATCTTGTGCAGTTCAAACACTTTCTGTTGGTATATGTAAATTGTCAAATAACAAAACGATCGTTTGTAACGTTATTTGTGACCAAAATTCACTACCTATCATATGTTACAACAAGTTTACATCATAAGTTGTATTTGTGTTTATATAGATCAACATAAAGGATGTACGCAGAATAATTAAAAAAATTGACTAAGAAACAATTGACTACGTACGTCAGACGAGGAAAAGGCATAATTCTTGCACGAGTATATAAATTAGGACAATCATATGGATACATCCGTATTGAAAACATTCGATTAAATGTTAAATAAACGCAACTGAAAGAACGATTTCTCGACTGTTCAAACTCTCAAATACTTGCGATCGTTAAAAAATATAAATTTATAAGATAAGATATATTTATTAAGTTTATTACGTAAAATAATATACCTATAAATAAAAATTAATTTAAAAATAAATGTAGGTAGCAATTTCTGACATTTTTTGCATTTTTGGCACTGTGGGTCAGTACTTATTCAGTACTGATCAGTACTGCTCTATTCCAGTAGTCAGTACTGGAGAACATTATTAGCCAGTACTGGACCACTACCGAATCGGTACAGGCGGTCAGTACTGAACTACCGCAGTCAGTAGTCGGTCAGTACCCCGTCGGTGTCAATTTCTACTTGGGGAAAAAATGTGTATATATGTGGTTTCTTTATGACTTATTGAGAATTATCTTTTTTGGCAAAATAAATAAATGTAAATATTAATTTCCTCGTAATCACCCATTGTAATTTTAAAATATGGTCAGATCTCATTAATTAGTAACAAAATAGTTCAACAGTGTAATGATCCGGTGATATTGCTGTGAATTTAATGAATTGATCGAAGTGAGTTACCATGTACTTGTTACGTATCTAACCTCATAATTCCACGAGTAATTTAAAGAAAATCAGACAGTTTTTATCAAACTTCAAACTCTTATTTTTTAAATATATGGTTTATGTCATAAATATATCGTATCCAATATAACATTTCTTGAATGTAATTTAACATTTTAATTGATCAACATTACTTATTTTTTAGTGTCGATGTTTTCAATTTTACCTCGGGTTCAGACGTCATAAGTCATGATTACATACACCAAATACTAATGCAGTTTTGAAGTTTGTAAGTGCATAATAGTACATTATGTGCCAAGAGCGCAATTATCGATCTTTGACGATTGTTTGTCGCCCGAGCGAAGTGAGGGTAACAATAACACTCGTAGGTGATCGATAATTCGCCCATGCACAATAATGTATTTTTTATCCGTTTGTCGTAAGACTCGATAATTCGCGGCTGTTGGTTTCGTCCCAGGCCGAAAAATCGAGTTTTACGGTTGGAGGGTCAAAAATAAACTTACTGGATTTTTGCTATGGATTTTTTGGGAAGAATGCAACATGTTATACATTTTGCACCGTGGGATTTGTAAACCATTCGGTCTGGTGATAACCTAATTTAATTAGCAAATTTTCATACTATATATAGGTTAGGTTACTTACCTGCCTAGACGAATGAAGAATGTGGACGTTATTTGCATATATTTGAATATTATGCACAGAATAAATATATCTTGGATATATAACTTTGACAGTATAAAATAATTTTAAACAATAATAAATCTGATCGGTATTGAGAAATTTTAATTAAAAATACTTTTACTAAAGGTAGGATAGTAAAAACTGCTTTTTATTTATGTTAGTTTATTTCCCGTTATATTTGAGCGCATATAAGAATGTTAAAAGTCCCCTCATTCAGGGTGCATTAAATTATTATTGCACTCCAATCCGATCGTATCTTGGTCACAAAGTTATGCGTATTAAATCACTTTTTTCTTGCTGCAGGCAAACCTTTCTCAGTCAAAATTACTCAATTCTAAGCAGTTTATTATTACAGTTACAACGGCAATCATTGTATGCCTTAAACTTAATCAATATATTCTTTCTTTTCTTTCCAACGACTATCCTCTCGTGTTCTTCTTGATATTTACTATTATTTAATAAAGTAGTCGTATTGAAATCTGCTAAATACATTTCTCAGTTAAGCATAATTCCACTTTTAACTTAAATATTTCATATAGTGAATTATTAGTTAAAGAATTAGTAGAACTAAAGTTCACTACTTTCTACACTGCGCAATCGTCAACACTGCAATGAGGAGCGATTACGAAGTCAAAATTATATTAAACGCTTCATTTATTCTTTTTATAATTCTTAAAATATGATAGTAACTGTCGTTGATTTTACACGTTGTTGTGCAATTCGTTTATTAAAATGTATGGTGAATTCTCAAAAAACTGGTCAATTAAAAAACAAAAATTTGCTTAGAAATGCTTGAAAATAATTAACTTCTTTGTTCTAGTATTTAGCATTTAACTTAAATAATGCTGTGAGTATTAAACTTGAGTTTATGCACTCATGAGTAATTTGAAACAAGTGTACTTATAGAGTCATTTAAAAAGAAAATGTCATGAAATAATTGATAATAATTTTATTACATTATTAAATGAATTACGAGTATTTTTATAATAACGTATTCGATTTAAATGATAGTATTGACATGACTTCTGAGGTGAAGCACTAATTAGGACATCAAAATTAGTACTTTAAATTAACAGTGGGTACGTTGAGCTGAAGTAGTGCAAATCCTAATGTAGCTGCGGTATTAATCAGATAACGCCGATAACTAAAATTTTTATTTTAGAATGTTTCATATAATGTTATGGTACTATGTTTACTGGTATTTACTATCCAAAGTAAATTTACGCGCACTTATTTTTTGTATTACTTGCAATAAAATAAATTTCCATAAAGTGTAAAAGTATGTAATCTTTTCTAAAAGTAATTAACTTTTTGATTTTGAAATAAAATACCTGCAATAGCCATGTAAATACCAAGGACATTAATTATGCTTTTTATTAAACTAAGAACACCATTCAGTGAAACTATAACAATTTTTGAAAGATATTCAAGAGATGTATGTGAAAATATTTTGTCATATGGAGGTATAAAGAAACTGACAAAAATTGTTGGAATATTACTCTGTTTTATTTTTATTTGAAATTTTTCGCAAAGAATGAACTCGGTTGTGTTTTATATCTTCGTATGTGTAGATTGTAGCAGCTAAAAAAGTGGTAGACATGAAATAATATTTAAATATTTAATATTGAATCCGACATTATTAATAACAATTAATAGTTTTCAGGTAAAAAATTTTCAATGTGATGAATGCAATTGCTTTAAGTTAGCTGTAAAGACGACTTATTCTACAGTGGAAATCCATATGCCCCTTTGGACGCGCACTTGAATTATCGACTCGGTACCGCCATCTAACGTCTCCATTGCGAACGCCGTTTTATTGTGCATATTTGATATATTATAACTCAATAAAAACAAACTTCATAGATTTTTTAGAGTAGAACAATTCTTCAAATTTCGATATATCTTCGAATTCTAATATATCAAATTATTTTGAAATTTAGAAAAACTTACATTTAATTGGAATAAGTAATTGTATATGGCTGTACTATTACTACATAATCTAAGCTACTAAATTTTAAAAATGTTCGATAAGCGAGATTTGATTTATTTCTTATAAAAAGTACTACACATAATTGTTTCAACATTTGCAGGACTTTGGCAAAAATTAACATTTAAGGCAGTCAAATTTTTGTTTTTCTACAATAATCGCCCGCTATGATTTTATTTATTAATTTTAATACATGTATGAAGACGGTGTTCAAATACTAAGAAATAATTGATCAATATCAAAATACTGCATTTTTTGTTAGATGGCGAATGAGCTTATATATTTATTAATAACTACGTTTCTTAATAATTCTATAACTTTCAAATATATTTCAATATAATAAAAATTTACTTTAATGTATAACACGATTTGGTTATTCGTTTTACAATAAAACATTGTAATTTTTCTAGTTTCTTTTATAAAAATTTGACATCGCAATAAGCTACGCACCTTGGCAGAACTTTAATTCTGAAGTTCGGTCTTTTCGAATAATCACATTTACATCAGCATCAATTAAAATCGGAGTCTGATACACGTTACCGCCGAAAAGTCATCGAAGAAGTTAGAATTAATCGAATAACACAACATTTATTCTAGTATTTACAATATTTTGTCAGCTTACAGTAAACCTTAGAAAAACGAACGACAATTAAAATTTAAAACAACTCCTTTTGTGGTTGCTAGATTTTTTAAAAAAGAAAATTTGAAAAACCATATTGAAGACGGGATGGATTTTTATTTACAATTTATCTATCAGGTCGCAATTTAGATTCAATATACTATTTAATAATAATTTATTAAAGAAAAATATAGACTTAAATTCGAACATGAAACATTAAATGAGTTTTCAAAATTTGGAGTTTTCTAGTTTATCCTAGCGACCACTTTTTTTAAAATTTCCAGTAGTTTTTTAAATAAGTATTAAGAATTGGCATACTTGGTTCATTTATCTAGAACATACTAAAACTGCTCTAAAGCATTAAAGTTTTTTTTGTTAATTTAATACTACTCTTATTAGTTTATACTTCGTTCGTTCAAAAAATATATAGCAATTATAAAGTATGTAAATGATATTTATCCACCATGTCAAACTGATATTTCTACATATAATAGATGAATTTTATATTACGGAAAAACGAGAAGTTGCAAGGCAGGTTTTCTTTTTGAACTTGTATTAAAAAAAGAACTTGAATTTATATTCAAAATCGTAATATTCCGCAAAGATTTAAAAAGTTTTAAACCCGCTAGATCGATAGTAATGGAAGTTATTAGTTCATTCTTATTCATCAATAATATTCATTTTTGCCAAAACATTTATTACATCTTAAAAAACATTCATTTTTTGAGTTGTTAGACCCACGTAAAAATAATAAAAATGACGTTTGTTGGTAGTTATTTTTTATTCAACATAGCAAATTAGATTTTTTATGTATATTTCAACATGGCAAATTAGAAAAAAAATTTTTTATGAAAAAATGTGCTATGAAAAAATGTTTTACGAAAATTGATGAAATCGCGGTGTAGCAGTCTCTCATACTAAAGGTAAATAATACAATATATACATGTATAATATCCACCAATGTAAACAAGCACAATTAAGTGCACAACTTGATCACAAACATTGCATGGCATTGTGTCTTCCCAGCTTTTCCGGCATTGCATCTTTGCTGATGCAGTGCATCATGAAATCTTAAAAAATTCGTGAACATTACTAAAAACATACAAGAGGTACGAAAAACTCCAAGGAAATAGTGTTTGCCAACTCCCCTAATCTTATATATTCAATATAATTATCAGCACATTATATGTCCATTTAAAGCTCAATGTTTTTGTCGAAAATTCATTGAATAACGATTAATTATCTTCTGCAGTTTTCTCGAAGGCTGATCGAGTTGTAGAACAAACTAAATTGGTCGATAATCTTTTCTAAAAATTGCAAAAGACAGCACATGGAGGGACGCTCAGAATGCGTGTTTGGTCAGCGAACCCATCTGAAAAGTGAGGTTGCATTGACAAACAATGTTGCCAAATGTAAGCAAACGTGAAACTTCCCAATTATGACGTAAGATGGTGCTGTTTTACAACTCCCCAATTTGTAGTTGAACATGCAAAGATAAGTGCTATTTAACACCATTATGATTTTATATAAAACCTATAGTGTTATATACCCTTTATACCACTAAAATAAACAATATTCAAACAGAATTTAATAGTATTACAAGAAATATCTAATACTACAAAAAGATGCTGTACTTAATGTGGGTTTCTGCAGTTTCCTACATTCTCGACAAATGTGAGTATGGCGCCATCTAAAGACGACCTGCAGCTCTCGCAATGGTGCTCACCTGTACCCGGACAAGCTCCATGAGAGCTTTTGGGACACCTCGATCGAGGTGGAAGGTTGAGAGTAAAAAATAAAAAAAAAATAAAAAAAAAAAAAATACTATACAGAAAAAAATAGTTAATTGAACCTTTTCACAAAGTAAAATATGAGATTACAAGTGCTTAAATTAATTATTTCTGCAGTGAGGAATAATGTTCCGTTTACAATTTTTCGATTTTTAAATATGTAGTAGAGTACATAACCTCAAATTTTGCGCAGTTTTACAATGAAATAATCACATTAAGCTTTCCGAAGCAGCCATGTAGATGTGAAAATTGATTAAAAGAAAATTACCTCTAGTCATTACATAACTATGATACAATATTCTCAATTGTAAAAGCAGTATATTGCCCACTACAACTCTTCGTGTTGTTAATTCAACTATTCTTATTTGTCACAACCTCTTATACTTTTTTTTCTCGTTGCATTAGCCCGTTTTTGTAGTGCCGTTTTTGTTGGCCTGTGTATTTGTAGTGCTGTTTAAAAAGCCTCAACATTGATTTTCTCAGCGTGTCATTGCTGAGAAATAGATAACTTATAAAATAAATAATATCATAAAAAAAACCAACTATGAAACAAGTACATCACTTTTCCCTAACCACATTGTAGGAATCAGAAACAATATACGAAAATGTTTAGGTGCTATTGATAATAAATAGTTGTACCAATATAGTTGGCCCATCGTTGACGTAATAAACTTTGGTTAAAAAAAACAGAATTATACATTTTTCAAAAAATTATTAATTAAAAATGTCAGTTATAGTAGGGTTCGGAAACTTTTCAACGATAATATTTTTTAATGTTTTTTCCAATAAAAGAATTTTAGTTAATAATAATTCATAGCATCACAACTGGATGAAACAGTATCAAGTTAATTTTGTTATAAGATAAAACAATAAAGAAATAAGAACCGATGTTTGTAATACGAAATTTGCAAAGTTAATTCTTTGAAAGTTATCGGATGGACAAACATTTGCATATTGATTAACAATTTCTGCATTTTACATAAGACGGCAAGAGCAAAGCATCGAAACTTGTTAATTTTAACAAGATGTTGGCTTCACAGGGATTCGTTTAATCTTAAAAACTAAAATTTCTTTTCAGCGGTCAATTTCCTCCAGTGTTATCGGCAAACTTCACCATCAGATACATTATCCAGGTTAATTTCTTTTTTATGCCGCGTTGACGTGACTAATCTCACTTACGATATACTGAGAAATTTTAAATACAGTCCGTTTTTTTTTAAATACAAATTTGTATTTTATTAATTAAAAGCATGGAGCTTAGAACATGTCCGCATGAATTATACGCTTTCACGTGGAATTGTCTGACATGTCGGGTTTTGTAATAAAATGTTGATAATTAAATTAGGTCGCGGGGGAATCGCGTTATGCATTATAATGGAATAAATGTAAATGATTTGAAGAAATCGAAGGTGTACGACTGGACCAAAAAAAGGTAAGCAGCATGGTTGGCTGTTCGATTATTAATTTCAACTCTCGCACCTTTCGTTTTGTTGAGTGGTGAAGGCGGTAACCATGAGTGAGCTTACCGACCAATGGCAGAACCGCAAGAAATCATACGCGAGATCGTAGCCCGCACGCTCTTCGAGAGTGGAGGTTTGGTCAGGTTAGTCCAAGTTATATTCGCTCCCCGCATCTCGTTAACATTCGACAAGCCTGTATCGGTACGGCCTTGTTCCAGCAGAAGGTGGAGCTCCCTCTCTTCGATCCGTATGATGCACTTCTTCGACTTCTTCTTATTCATCTTATTGCACTTCTTCCTTCTACTCCTCTATTTACCTTCTTCCTTTTCTCCTTCACTTTGCAATTCATTCTTCGATCTCCATGGCTGTTCGACGCGAGGTTTCTTCTAATGGAATTTCTTTTTCATATATTGTTTATTTAAGACTGCATTTTCCATTTCGCAATTTCCTGCACGGACAACAATATTTCGAAACAATGGAATACTGGTCGATTCAGCCATTTTGCATTGTAAGTACACCCAAAGCAAGAAGGTAGTTTTCATTTAAACATATTTATTTGTCTTAGGTATTCTGAAGAACTTCACCATTTTTCTATGACATACGAGACAAAGGAAAGGTTACATGAAGAACAACGAAAATGTTATAATATATAATAATACTAGAACGAATCATACGAAAAAAGAATAGTTTAAAAAATGTTGCACTTTTACATATTAACTCTTTGAAGCACGGTGTAGCATATATGCTACACCTTTTTGTAATTCATTATTTACATATTTAAGGTAATTATTAATTAATTTTGCTGCAAATTTTCGCTTCCTTACTTCAATAACATGTCAGGAAACGTAAACAAATCAATATTTTGAATTAATTATCCTATTATATTGTTGAAAAAAATTAAACAAAGTGTAAAAATGGTGGATTTTTTACGAAAAATATATGTGGAGAAGACAACGTCACTCAAGTATGACGAGACTGGGTACTCGGGGTTTTCGGGATCAATGATTACGATTCAGTCCTCAGAGTTTCAAAATTAAAAATGGCGGATCCAAAATGGCCGACCGAAATTGAGGGCGAATCTGACTTGTTTTTACATGTCGGTCGGCCATTCTGGATCCGCTATTTTGAATGTTGTAAATCTAAGGCCTGATTCGTAATCAGCGACCGCGAAAACTCCCGAGTAACAAATTTCAGCTATTTTCAGTGTAAAGAAAAATGTGTGCTTCAAATCCTGTGCCTTTGATCCTTATTTTTTTAATGAAAATTGCTGTTTTTATGTTTTAAGCGATACTAGTTAGATTAGGTTCCATCGCAGTAACGAATCTTTGCTGATTCAAATAACATTTTGTATTATGTATACTAGCTATAGCTGAAGATATACCGAAATGGAATATAAAATTGTACTATTCTGACTACAACTACGAGGACGGATCTGCAACCTCATTAAAATATACTATTTATTCAGTCAATTTGCCGAATGAAAAATTGTTAGAATAATGCTCTTCGCTCTCTAAATTTCTTGGAGTGAGAATTCACTCTTTAACTAATAAAAACCGAGCAACTATCGTGAAAAAGTGAATATTCAACTCTTTAAAAGTGGAAATTCACTCTTTCCTCCAAAGTTGTCAACTCCACGACTGGGAGGGAAAGAGTGAATTCTAAATCCAAGAAATTTAGAGAGTGTAATGAAATGAGATGCATATCAAATACATCACACAGCTTCAGTGGATATTATAATTATATTTACTAAAGTACAGACGATTTTTTGCATATGCTCAAGTATGCTCTTTAAATGTATTTTAGAGAAAAATAATTTTTTATAGCATGAAAATTGAACCCCTCTATGGAAGAGTAAATATTTTTCTTTAAGAGTGGATAAACACTCTGCAAAGAGCGATATCATTTAGTAAACGTGTGAATTCACTAGAATGACCCGATTTTTTATCCATTAGTGAATTCTCACTCCAAGAAATGTGTAGCAGTGATGCCAGAACTTGCCGAAAACTCAACCCCACCATACCGCCAGCTCCCATAGGCACAATGGAAACTGGCGGTATAGTGGGTTTGAGTTTTCGGCAAGTTCTGGCATCACGGATGTGTAGAGTACGTGTACCGCCAGGGCTTTTATACTGTTATAAAACCATTTTGTTCCGACAAAATGGAAAAAACAGAGACCTCTGCCTGCTTTGGCATTCACCTGTATGTGATAAATCATTATGTCGGTGGTAGCAATATAGTACTCATACGATATTTCATTACTACAGTGTAATTTGGTCATTTACAATTTTTACTATGTACCTAACGCACTTTCAAAATTACACAGTGGGAATTCACTTTGGATTCAGTGAAAATTGAGCTCCAGTAGAGAAAACGAATGCATACTCTTTAAGAGTGACTTTTCACTTCACAGAATTTAGAGCATAAGTAATGTATGAACAATGCCCACGTATTTAGCCAATTCTAAAGGCATATAAATAGGAAACGAAAACGAAAATGGCCGACCATCGTGTCCGCTGCAAGTTCTTGTTTCATAAAACTCCATTTTACGCACATATTTACGAATATACAAAGTAATGGCGCAAAGTAATGTACTTTTAATTTTTGAGAGAATAAGAAAAAGTTTATTTCGTATCTGCAATATTTACAATTTTCTACAAATGTATTGTTTTATCAATTAAAAAGCATCGATATTATAATTAACCATTTACCAGCAAGGTACTGCATAAAATAATGTGAAATAGGAATAGACGCTAAAAATGTACCAAGAACTAATTGCAGTAGTTTCAAAGTGAATAAACGATAATTCAAAACAAAAATGCAAAGTTTTTTGAAACCACAACAGTTCTTGAGATTAGGTACTATTCTAATCATTTGTAGAGAAATAAAACAGTGATGCGTTGTCCTTTTCCAAAATTAAAAACGCTCTTTTTCTAATAAATTATACAAATTTATAATTATTTCGAAAATTAATTCTTTAGAAAATATTTGTTTGCTTATCATGAAAAACATTATTACTTTATCAATTCACCAATCGAAAGGAGTAATAGGTTATATTCAGTCCCCTAAATTTATTTTGGGCTCTAGTTTGGATGCAAATCTCAGGTTAAGCCCCCGAGGAGGATTTAAATTCAGATCAAAATATAGAGTACAGAATAAATTTACTGGAACCACACAGAGCAGTGGACTGTTTTCAATTGGTTATTTTAGTCCCAGTTCGCCTCTAAGGTCAATTTCATAAAAATTTTAAGTTTTTTAAAATTCACTTGTCTGAAATGTTTGGTACGATTTGAAATACGTATTGCATTATTTACAATAGTTATTGCAATGGATGCAATATATATAGTAAATGGTATAATACACATTGTGCATTGTACAATACATACTATAACTCTCATAATTTATTATAACGATCATAGCGATTTTTATCATCGTATGACGATTTAGTGCTGTATGAATATAAACATTCTTCGAGAATTTTATTCGAACATCTAGAAGTAAACATATACAAATAAGGAGAGGAGTCAACATGAGATACTTAGGATAAAATACACTAAAACTACATTATTACTATATGTTAGAAATATTGAAACACAATATTTAATTGTGTGTTGTTTATGGCAAGATTATACCTGTATCCTTATTTGTAGATTCAAATCACACAGAAGGATAACTAACTATTTGGCTCTATTTATTGCAGAAATAATGTTCGTCTTGTATTCTCTTGTCACCAACGAAATTACAAGAATGTATGTTTTAAAGATACTTATACAAACATTGTAATATTCAAAATAATCTTTCATATAACATTTGACTATTTGCTAGCTAGCTTGCGAAACAATTAGACATAATAGTAATGAGAAAACATTGATTTCTTTTTCTCGAATGCAACATACTATGTTTAAGATACCGAATGTATGTCCATGAATTTGTAACTTTTAGAAATCTAAACACCTTCCATTATTACCTTTATTGTACACAATGACGTACGTCCTCGCTATTCAGATAAAACACAATAGTATAATGATAATCACGCCGCATCCGACATGTCCAGTATCGTTCAAGGACACATTACAAATCGGTTTCAAAACGTTTCGAACCTTCATAAAATGCTTTCGAGTGGTTACAAACATGTCGATGTCCGTATTTTGCATAACTATATAGATCAAGGCGAATAATTGTTATAATTATATTTTATTAGGCTCTTGATTATACGTGCATTCAGTTTACGAAACTGAAGAGGCCGTTAGTGACTGCATTATACTCCTAAAAAGTGCCGTCTGTAGAGTATATGTTTATTTTTCTGACGTATAATGAAAAATGCTTAAGTTGTTAGATAATTATTAATTAAATGAGATATTAATATTTCCTATGATTATGAGAGAAATAATTCTTCCAAAAACAATAATTATTACTGACAATATTTCTAAAATATTAAAAATGAATAATAAAAAATTCTACTATGAAGACCCCCCCCCCCCCCCCTAAAAAAATATTTCTAGCTACGGCCTCGCTTACGTTCAAGAAATGTTTACAACGTTATCGAAGAACTGGAAAAAAGAAATATTTTTTACCACACGATACAGTAAAGCTTATCACATTCGTGTTCTATGTTTCACGTGTGATTTACATAATTTGATTAGTTACCACGTGTAAAATATGAAATGAAATTCACAAGGAAAGAAAACAAAAATTTGAATTGTCACTTTTTTTGTTTAATGGTCAATTTTGGATTTTTATGATTTCGCATAACGAATAATAATTAATCCTTCACGTCAATATTTTACCCATTAAACCCATTGTATTTTACATTTTTTCGATCAGCAAGTTTGTGACTGTGAGGAGACGGTTACAACTGACCTTCAAAATGGCGTCTTTTAAGGTTGTTCTTACCTCGACATCTTGTCGTGTACTTAGTAATTTCCAAGTCTTATTACCTTTATGATATTTTTCTTAACGAATAAAATTATCCTACAATTCTAGCAGTAATACCTGGTCAGCCCTTCAATTATTCTTTTAATACTGATTTCTCTTCAAATCAATACGCAAGGTATTTTTTTTATAAGAGAAACATAATAAATAAAATTCTTTATATCCGGATTGTCATAAAACATCAGTCTCTCGAATTTGATAAAATTACAATTCAAAACATTTTTATAAACGTCTTTGAATAGTAAGGAACCTTACGATTGTTTGCAGTAGTTTATTCTTCTACCTTTGGAAGAGTCCAAAATTTTGAATTGAATGACGTCATCGGGAGACATTTTAAAGAGCCTGCGACCATATTTTCTTGATAGTTTTAGCCACGGCTGACTTAAATAGGGGGAAGAGAGGAATTTCCAATTTCTAGTGTAAAGAGCACAGTAATAATAAGGGCACCCTAATGTTACGATTCCTTGAATAACTGCTTGCTTGTCTTAATTATATAGAGTATTTGGCTAGACTGTGGTGTAGCGTGCAAACTTACAAAATCTTAACGGTCAAGCGATTCGGATGTTTCATTTTGCTTTCGTTCCTTGCGAAATTTCAAACTTGAGTTTCATTGTCAGTTGCATATTTAGAAACCGTGTTTCATAATAGACACGAATAATATTCGTCGGTAATGCTTATTATTAACTTGAAAAAAACTGTTTAGAGTGTTACAATAACGGAACACAACGACTGTAATGATCCCGGTAACCCATCAGTTTTGGCATAATAACTTTTCTCTTGAACTCGATGCAAATAAATCTGAATAAATCAAAAAGTCTGAATAAAAAAAAATGTGAATATGAATCTAAATATTTTTTGGTTTTTATACGAACATATTATAGTTAACGGCAAATGTCCTTAGAGGATATCAGAGATATTATAAATATAAATATAAGAAAGTGATCCATAGTGTCACCATTTTATTGTCAATATATTTTTCAAGAATCTGATTTCTTTGATAAGTGCTTATGTTAAACTTTATTGCTTCAATAACACCAACTGGAAGTTTTGTTTTAAACTGATGCATAAAGTAATGAAACTTTTTGTTCTCATGTATATTCACAAAAATTCATTAATTTAAGTACGATAAGTAAATGAATAATGATTTAATGAACTGCTTAAGAGCTTATAACGATGGGTGGTCATCATAGGCGATGATGCACAAGGATTATGTTGGATTATATTCGACGAAATATGAATTAAGAAATTGTTAAAATTGTTTTCAATGTAAAATATTTCATTAAAGTTAATGAGGAAAGAACATTTTTTACATATTGACTTTCCATAAAACTATTAGAATGTAACTAAAACTGTCTAGAATGATGTTTATATATCGTAGGGATTATGCAGTTACTTACATCATTAAGCTATTAAAACCCGAAACATTAAATTTCATCTATTTACACGAATATTATAAATAAGAAAATGTAAATTTATTAATGATACATGAATCAATAAGTGTATGCTGTTTAATGCTCGCATTTAATAAGAAAACAACAATATTGTGGATGTGACTAACGTATTTCAATTACTGTAATTGCTTCGGCAATTTTCTGACTTATGCAAATATATCTCAAACCAATATGATAACATAAATATTCAATTTACGGTAATTTAGAGATTCAGTACGTTTTAAAGATGCTTATCACTGCTATTAATTCGCGATATCGTAAATCGTTCGTTGCGATGCTTTTTTATAGAAGGCGAAAATACGAACTATCAGTAGGTCGAGAACAGGTGAAATGGGGTTTTGTAAATATTATAGCGCTGTAACACACCTGGTATAAAAACTATTTATTTTCAAGCGATGCTTCATTTTATAACGATTAAATTTTGAAATTAATATAGTCCTTGGAACGACCAACAGAGAAGTGAAATTTTCGCATCTGCTAAGACGTTCTTGTAATTTTCAACTTTACACGAAAAATAGAAATAGCAATTAATTTTGTTATTTGACAATAA
The DNA here is from genome assembly GCA_030407085.1 of Trichopria drosophilae. Taxonomy (NCBI): domain Eukaryota; kingdom Metazoa; phylum Arthropoda; class Insecta; order Hymenoptera; family Diapriidae; genus Trichopria; species Trichopria drosophilae. The sequence continues at coordinate 65,777,068 of CM059586.1, read as the reverse complement.
AATGATTGGATTACATTTTATTTGGCTTTCAACTTTAAAAAAAGTGAACTATTATGATCAGTATATAAATAAACAAAATTAATTGATATTAACAAGTAAGTGTACATCATTTTATTTTTAGCGATCTGTCTAGTATACAGTTAGAAATGAATATTCACACGGACATCTACATAATATTTGTCTTACATAAATTGCATTCATGTTTAAAATATTATGGATATATAAGATTTACTGTGTTGTCAACGCAGAAATATACGTTTCAGCAACATATTCAATATGGATGACATGACTGTTCCAACATTCAGTCGAAAGCCAGGTGTCCGGTATTTTAGAGTTGGTGATTTAAAAAAATGATCGTTTCAAATAATTCGTTTACTAACCATGAATAACCGGACCATCTACGAACAAACTACTCTAAGAGTTTCGCATGGTACAGAATACTTTGCGGTCGTTACTCTTCCTACAACTCTTAATTGCAAATGGATCATTCTCTGACTCCATTATACTAACTACAAATCATATATATCAATAACGTTTTTACAAAAAGTAACTGACCGTCACTTTTAACTATCTCTTAAGATTGAAACTCAACGTTTTGTGTTTGAAAATAACCCGGCATGTACTTAATTCATCGTTTTAATTTAATATGTGATATTAGAACTGTTAATGATAAAGTTTAGTCAGAAAGTAGTAAGGTCATGTCATAGCCAAATAGAAATAAGTAAATTCTACATTACGCGAGTGCCACTCACATGAAAAATTTCTGTATTTTAAATCTTGGGAGTTTCTACATATCGGAACCCTTCTGGGTGGTAGGGAGTCAAAAGTAAATGAGCAGCCGCATTCAAGCGCAGCTCCCCCGTTCCCTTCCTTTACCATGTGTGCATCAAGAACCCCGAAGGGAATAGTGCAATTCCTGGAGAATGTTGGTTGTATTTCGGTTAGGTTAGGTTATACCGAAGAGGGTGACTAGGAGATGCAGCAAAGTACTGTAATTTTCGACCATTTGATGGTTTTCTCACGAACGAAGAGTCGCATAACACGCATTTTTTTCACGTGTACCTCACGCATTCACCTTAGCTAATAGGAATGAAACCAGAAATATGCCAGGAAGAATTAAAATTTGCCCTATTTTCGACGTTTTTTGTTTCAAAAAATTCGCACACTGTGTTTTATTGTCTACAGAGTATTTTGATTTTTAAATTATTTCCCTTAAATCAACTCCTGATATGTTCATGATTTTAATCATTTCAAGCGAACATGTTTGCATGCACGAATGCATATTTGGAGAAAACCGCTTTCTGCGGTTAATGCTCCCGTTTTATAAAACTACATAATGAAAAAAATAAAAATTTAAAAAAAAACTTTTCACTTTTTACACCATAATGAAAGAATTCGAATTCTTAACATTTCAATGTACCTTTCATTGTTACTACTATTATTATTATGATAGAAATACACCGTTTTTATTTTATTTTCAAACGTTGTTTCGTTTCCATCACCGTTAAGACCGAACATGATTCTTCGAATTCGTAACGCTCGAGAGATAAACAACCGCAATGCTTGTCGACCTCATACCTACTACCCAGCTCAGTGTTTCAACTACATGTACACATTTATACGTGAGGCAATGTCCCACTTTGTAACCTTGTCTAGTTTGCAATCATTTCATGTATATTTTTTTTAAATAATCAAAAATAGCCCAGAGAATGGCTTAAAGTATGACCGCGATTTTTATGTTACAAATTATCTATAAGTTATTCATATTTTTTGTACTTTTTTAATAAATGTATCGAAATAAATTTTAACAACATGGATATGATCTGATAATTTTTATAATTCTGTATAGTAAATTATGACTTTCATGATTCCAATATTTATATTTATTTCTAGTACAGATTACTATACGCTTGGGGATTTCGAATTTTGAAATTCGAAAAATAAAAAAGATAATAAAATCTAAAAAAGATGTGACACTTCTTGCTCAAAATCATATTATAATTTTGCATGATGAAAGAATGCCACAAATTACTATGTGGAATAAATGTAACCATCAAAAAGAGTTCAGATTTAGATTTAAAATGATTGGGTACACATTTTGTATTAAATGGATTATAGTGTTGGACATTCGCAGAGCATCGTCTCCATGTTGTGAACATTCAGACCTCACTTAACCGCGATGAATCATAAACACATCTGAAATATTACAGTAATTTGGATATATCTTTTGGATGATTGAAGCTTAAATATTTGTTGTTACAGTATGCGTAAAGTGCGTCTTTTAAGCGACCGTCCCCACCCTCAGAAAAAACTATCGTAAAGTTTGCTTTTTTGAAGTTTATTTTACGCCCGCAGACGATTAGCAGAATTGGGTGATCGACTTTCAAAATAAGGTTATAGTATTTTTCTTTCTCTGCTCTTACTTGGAACCGATAAATATCTGCAGTTTGCTCTAAAGTTCACTACATTTTATACAAACTACGTTTTTGAGGTTCTATCCTTCCATTATCTATTAAGCTATTGTTAGTGAATGCATTGATTCTACCTCATTTTGACTTTGCCTGTCTAATCTTTGCATATACTTCTGGATATCTTTTTGCCAAATTTCGCAGACTTTTAACCTCTGTCTTTCGTTTCATTTACCAACTCAGGCGTGATCAATCCAGAACCTCGGAAGCCCATCAGAAATATTTTCGAGATACGCTTACATTCCAAGTGTGCACTACACCTCAACCAAAATATATTCCAGATCATCTTATAGAACTAGACAGGCGCACTAGACAATCTCTGCGCACAATGCATTCCCATCTTATTTTGTTATTTGTAGAACAAATTGTAATATTAATTCTTGCAAGATTATTGCCATTAAATCCTAGAATTCACTGCCTACAGATATTCGTAACTTGCGGTTTAGTTCAGCATTGTAATCCCACTATTGTTTAAACTCATTGCATTATTATTATGTACAAATAATTATTTAATCTTCTTTCTTTTTACTTTTTTGCTATCAATTTCCTTATGTCATTATCGAGAGGAAGTATAATGCTTTAGTTTTAGTTTTTAGTATTAAGTTTTTGGATTCATTACTCATGTAAATTACTTTTATTTTGCACTAAGACTGATACCTTGCCCACTTTGGGGTCCAGGTCTATAAATAAATGATATCAAATGAAATCAAATACTTCATCATGCCGTGTATAAAATATAAAAACTAAATAAATATGTGTCAAACGAAACAAGTCTATATGCGTTAATGTAATCAATCCTACGTACCTAAAATAACCCACCGATCTACATAATTTCGTCCCCACTTCCTGATCGTTTTGGCACAACCATGAATAATTCGAATGATTTCATCTGCAACTGGTTTATAATTTTTAATACTTTAAAAAGAAAGTTTAAACCCCGAATGATAAAATGTGTATCTCAGTGTAGTTCTCTTATTGGGTTTATCAATATTCATCGTAATGGTAAAAAATAATAATTTTAAGAAGCGCTTACTACAATGTTCGTTTATCGTACATATTAACTTCAAGTATGTAAAAATGTCAAATATGTTATATGGGAAGATTAATTTTTAAAAAAACACTATCATGCTATATACATCCTATAATCATAATCATCGTTCAAAAATTACTTTAGCAATCGAATTGAAAACATAAAATAATGTTTTTTTGATCCATATAGGTCCTAATATACATTAAAACTTTAAAGCGAAAAATACATATAATTTATAATCACTATGTCTTTGAAAAGAAAAAGTACATCACCCCGTAGCTTCATATTAGAAACATAGTGATGAAGCATATTTGCAGCTGTACCTAGTCAAGGTTAACCCTTAAAGCGCCCTGGGGGTACTGGGAGACCCCACACATAAATATTACATTTTTCCCCGTCTAAAGCTGCACTTTAACAGCATTTTTTATCTTAAAGATCTACATTTCAAGAGGCAAGTTAAATTTTTAGGACAAAATATTGAAAATTGGCTGAGTTACGATTTTTTTTTTAAAAACGTCACTTTTGTATTTCATTTTTTATAACGAGCACCAATAATTTTTTTATCAAGATAACTTACCTACGCGGTAAAGTGATACTTGGAGAGTATCCAGTAATTTTGTTGAGACGAAATAACGAAAACTGTCCGGGCAGGATGATATTATCATCGGATTGGGGTCTACCACGACCCCACATGGCGCTTTGTGATATTTTTATATAGGGTGTCGCTTTAAGGGTTAATCGTATAATTCCACTTTCACAGCAGCTCTTGAAGGTTTAATTGCTACTCAGAATACAGTTTGATTCCTTGTATCGAAAAACAACTGATGAAACAAGTTACATGTTTTCACTTGTTACGAGATCGGTTTCTATTTCTATATTTATCAGCATGACAAAACTGCAGTTTTATTTACAAAATTGCATATGGGGCCGTTCCTTTTCAGAGAATTGTTGCTAAATATTAATATCTTCGCAATACCAACTATAATCAATTTTTTTTGTGATTTTTCTAACCAACAGGGCTACAAGTAATGACATCGGAAAATTTTGCTAGAAGCTGCGGGTTTGTTTTCTAATAAACCTTGCTGAATTATTCATTTCACAATATATCTTCAAATCTTCTTGTACTCTCTAAACCTGAATTTTCCATCGTCAAATTTTCTTGTTTTTCGTAAGTATATGTATATATACTTCTAACCTAATAAATTGATTGAAAAAGGAATGCGTGTCGGTTGTAGGCACGCTCCAATTGTGGTCACCCTTAATTTATACATCATGTGTTACTATTGTGTTTATTTTGAAACATGTATGTTTACCATAGGAAGTTATCATGGCGACACTTAAATCATCCAATTTCGTAATAGTTGAGAGCAAAAGAAACGTCAAAACTGTTTTGACTTACGATAAATCGCAACGTATTCATTCAAAAGCACAAGTTTTGCATTCGCTTGGTGAATTTTTTTCACTTTATTTTGTGCTTTAAATTTACATTTTACAAAAATTATTCATTAATATTTTTTTATTTTCCTGAATATTTTTTATTTCTAGCAGATTTTTCAATGGTGCACACAACCAATTCACTTCTTATACTATATGTTTCTCTAAATATTGTGGAATTTGAAATTGATTTACCCATGTGCTACTCAAAAATATTATTTAATTATATTTTCTTAATTATATTAATTCTAGTGAAACCCAATTCAAAATTTAAGGGCGACATCATCAATATAGAATTAAGAACATTTCGTAACGAGTATTTCATATTTATTGTTCATAACAGAAAAGACTTTGATTTTTCGTACTGTGCTGACTGCCCGGCAAATGAATCAGATTAATGCCTCGAAACCCAATTCACAGGGATTCAAAGGAATTTAGGGGGAATATAGAAGAATTCAAAAGCATACTTCCCCATTTCTTTTAATCCCGGCGAATTTATGTTTCGAGGCTGTAATTCATTTTCGTTTACGGGATACATTATAAGTATACGGTCAGAGCAAGGAAGCCATGGTGTTTCTAAAACTACATTCTCACTAGCTTATAGGTCTGACTTCCGGAAACCCCTAGTTGTACAAGGGCGATTGAAGTGATTAAATATATGTATAACCTATCCAGAATTGACCTCAACGTAACAATGCATTTCCCTTTCAAAGGCTATATTCGTCGTCGGTTATACGCTGTCAATAAATTTGATAGGGTGTATAAAAAGGTAGCACTTCAAAATCACCGCGCATACATACATCAATACCTTGTAAATTCCGAAAAGAGTTGATTGAAAAGGAAAATGACCAAAATCATTTCCAGGGGCTAGCACGTATCTCTTAATCATGCTGATTTTATAATATGAATACATTATAAATAAGTTATGATGAAATGCTCACGATTTATGAAGCCAGGATATACGTTGCTATTATGTAATTTGAGATATTGATGATATATAAAAACATGCTGTCCCTATTTTCATAACGTATTCCCTATTGTATAATAGTATATTACATAATAAGGGCGCAATTAGCGATCTTCGACGAGTGCGACGTTTGACAATCACACTCATGGGAGATCGGTATTTCGCAACTGTTGCATACGATATTTTTTAATACGACAGGCGTGGGGCTCGAAATTTTCGCACGAAGATTTCATTGCAGGGCTCAAAATCGAGTTTTACGCCCGGAGTGTTAAAAATAAATAAACAATTCTTTATAATCTAATGAATAAGAACATATTCTACACATGTCAAAAAGTGCGAGCTGTGTATTTAAACGAAGGTAATGTTAATTAATTAATGAATGTTCTTTTTGTAAATGTATCATAATTTGTGCCTAATGTAAGAAACAGAAATAATAACTAAGCATACAAGCAAAGTATATATATGCTCTAATTACATGAAACATTTATTATTTCCATGTATTTTACGTTTGGGTGTCTAATGGAAAACAAAGTTTTCTTGAACGTAATAATTTATTAAAAAGAGAATCTGTACTTTTATTTGCACGAGCATAACGAGTTTATGAAAACGCGAACAACGGCGTCCACCATCATTCTGCCTTATAATCCGCCATTACAGACGCTTATTTGTTATGTGATAGGGATTAGGGTAACTGCGTTTAATTCACTAAAATCCTAATAGAATATGTTGTTTCTAATTTTAATTATACTTAAATTACCAGTAATGGTTTATTAATATTTTAAGTTGTAAACCTTTTACTCATAAATTATTATTTTTTAAGCATTCCAATAAAATTATTTCTTTATATAAAGTTTTCTTTATTTTTCGCATTTTTAATATTTTGTAAAGAACAAGATTATACAAGGAACAAAATAAATATCGTTATCAATTTTGAGGTATATTAAAATCTGCAAAACTATATTAATATTGTTATATAAAAGTTCTGTGACATTAAGCGTTTCTATTAATATTATAACTACATTTGCTCACCATCAGAAATGATTAGCAAAAGCAATGATAATATTTTCTATAAGTACACGATCAATAACCTACATGGTGCTTGCAGATCTTCTCCGATGTGTTTAATAAAGTACAAGACATTATTACAAATAGAAGGAAAGTAAAATTAAAACTTTTCCATTTAATTTAATACATCAGCGTGTGCTGCATATGTATTTCAATGTATAAATTAACTCGTAAGCATGTGACAATAGAATTGTGTGTTTTTAAATAGAATAATAGCCACCGGCATGCACGGCAAAGTATTTTCCCATAAAGCTTATCGAACTCTTCTGCCTTGCAGGGTAGCGTAATATTGTAAGAATATTTTGTTGGACGATCACAAACAACTAGTTATGAAACTAGTTCCTTTTTATAAAATACACGGAGATAAAAGTTCCGCAAATTTCATCTTATTTTCGTTTGTAAATTCACCCGTACCGAGTGAGGTAAACGCAATATTTCAATACTGCAGTTATTACAGGACCCAATGAGGGCAGCGTCGGCGCAGTAATACCAACATTTCACGTGCAATGTGGTTTTCCCGCGACAACCGGTGTACTTGCATGTATATGATGTGAAAAATTCTCTGAAAACCATATGTAATAAATATTTGTAAAAAACATTTTAATCTCGTGGAAGTTAGAACGATTTGTTAAACGATTCGAGGGTTGAGTAATATACCGAGTGGATATGTGTGCGTAGAATATACGAAAACCTAGCCTCTCATATGTCACGAATTGTTACTTTTGGATTTGAATTTTCTTTATATATACTTACTTTATATTTTACAGTCAAAAGTATAAATTTTCCACGATTGTCACTGGTATTTTAGTTTACATTGTTTCTATATACTGTAAAATTACTTTAATAATTCCTAGCAATACATATGCAATGCACGGAACCTAAAAATATAATACTGAACGGAAGTTTTTAAAAAATTCGCTAATTTTCTCTTTAATAAGTTCTGCAGATTCTGCTGAATAATCCTATATATTTTACCATATTCATATAAGCCGAGTTCTGCTTTAAGCCATCCTGTATCCTTTATATGCGACTTCTGTAATTTCTGCAGTATGTAGACTGCCGGAGATACTCCCGCTAAAATTACCGGAGTGCCTAGCAGAAAATACCTAACTTTTCTCTCCGTGTAATGTGCAAATATTTAAAAACGATTCATTTCGGAAACAATGTTATTCATTTTTTAAGAATAGTACATACGATTTTGAGTGCTGCTTGACTATGCAGTCCTAGAAGTTTTCAGATAATTTTACCTTAAAATGTGTACAAAAATCTCCAGAAAATTACCGTGATATCCGACAAATGCAGTGCATGTGATTGGTAAAGTAATATTTGTAAAATAATACTTTAGACACGAAACGTTTTTGCTTTTTACTTTTCGTTTTATGCTCAAATTTTTGAAAGTGTAATAATATATTATAAAATATATTTTATATAACTTTTCTAGTATATTATATGCGCGTCATTTAGTCTCATATCTCACTCTAAACGTATTCTATAGCAAAAATTAAAGTTTGTATACACAAATGTAAATCTGCTAATGCCTACTATCGATAAGGAATACAGGTAAATTTTTTTAAGACAATCGACATTTTTAATGTAATCGCTAAATAATCGTGTTCGAGCGCCATATTGCTGTCGTTTCCGCTGGCGGTAAAATTTGGACGTTCTCCTCAACGTTTCACGAAATGGTGTATAAAAATATGGATTTGAACACATTGAAAATTCATAATTTTACTGGATTATTTTAGTGCTGCTAAATTGGAAATATGGTATCCTATAAATTTTAAAGTATTGCACTTCACACTTTGGCTTCGTGCAATACTTTCGTCATTATTTAAATATGCATTATTTCTTGTCTATGTTCCTGTCAATATTTCCATAACATACTTTTTCACGGCAATTCTTCTTCGCTTATGAAATTCATCACTATCCACGAAAGTGAATCATTACTTGCTTCAATGAAATAACACCGGTCCACAAAGCAAAATCGTTAAGAATTTTCTTGGACAAAAAGTAAGTTAGAAAGATCTATTTGGCATTACGAAACTTGAATCTGAAGGACCAAACATACTAAAAATGTGATTGAGACAGAAGTGGATTCAGCACTCCGTCGGCAAGTATTCGTAATACTTTCGGCCAATGTAAAGTTGTTATAAGACCGACAACATTTTTAAAAATGTGTATTACTATTGCTAAATCATGATTAACGATAAAAAGTGATGTATTTAGTTAAACAATTTTAAGATTTTGTGACGATTTTTAATTCAAAGTGATGAAGGCACTTGTTGGTGATGAAATTAAGTAGTTATTTATAACAAATTTGATTAATTTTGTTCAACTTTAAGCATGGTTTGGTTATATTCTAGTGTGACAACATCATGGTTATTCAGGTGCACTATACATATATACGCATAGTTCTATATACACTGTACACTACATACCACACTACCACGCCTTTTCCACAGATAGCTCAATTACGTATTTCGACGGTGAAGATATCTGCAAGTGACACGTTTTTAACAGATCGTTTTTGCTTTACTTTCCTGATGTGAGCAAATTACGCGAGCTTATATACTTTTAAATTATTTGCAGAAAACATAACAGGTTGACAATTTTTTATCTTTTCTATGGTTCTTCGATGAAGTTATTCCATTTCTAAATAATCTTCGGCGTATTATAAGTTGACGACGTTTTATTAGTAAAAACTGAATAATTTTATTTTGGAGAATTTATGTATGACCCAAAACTAAAGAAATGAAAAAAATTAGAAAATGGCTGCGTATTACTTGACTTTACTTCGTAGTTCAATCTGCTCTCTGCAATACGACAAAAATATTTATGTACAAAACGTACTTTAGTAATCCTCAACTCCAGTTTTGCACTTAATCCCCATATTTCTAAGAAAGTAGTACGCATTTTTCAGTATAATTCAAGAAGAACTTGGTACCCCAGTCTCAAAAGAATAAAATAACAATTTTTTAATATCTAGCGTAGAAAAAAACTCAGGAAGCTGAATGCAACGAACATTGCATTCGGATTTTTCGATCCAAAACAGAACTTTCTCATCTGCAGCTTGGCAAAATCAAATTTTCGGTAATTTGGTGATATGCGCGTCCAAAATGTATATGTGGAAACGAATTTATACGCTAACTAAATCACTCGTGAAGAAAATTCATTTTGGCATGTAACGCCCGTTACTTCCATTGTAGCAAAGAATCGTATAACACGAGGTAAACTCTGGTGGCTCCACAACTTTAACGCACGGCTTTAATTTAGCAACTATCGTATGCATATAAGAAGTCTCCATTGCTACACCTAAAAATTATATTTCCTGGCAGCAGTGTTGTACCTTAGGAAGCAAATGTCAAAGTCACGCTCGGCGATTTTGATAGACATCTTCCTCGAGGTCGTGAAAGGTCCCTCCAAGGCGTGACACTCGTAGAGTCTCTCACGCTTTCATCGTGACATTTCGTAAGTCTCGATTCCTTCGTAATTGAAGTTCCTGTTATTGTGTGCCGCAGGCACGAATGCAAGCGCATTCTTGGCTGTAAGCGTAAAAACGATCACCGCCCCGCGATTGGCAAACGGTGACGGAAGAATGGCAATTTACGATCGATAATGTTGATAAAGTCCCTGGCGATGTAACACAGCGAAAGGTTCGACCACGATCTCTACTGGAAGCTGCACCCGTTGCATTTAATTATTTTGGGCAACCTAGCAAACTTCAATAAATTTGGTCAGCTAAGTTCCCACAACGCTACAGGTCCCACTCTTAAGACTAGCAAGGGATGGCTTTACTGACAAAAATATCGCAATAATACGTACATCCTTTACAAAGCATCGTTTTTTAACAAAAAACTTTGTAGATACAATTATTTACAAACAATTAATTTTTTGAAACAAGAAGCAATAAATTAATCAAGGTGTGGTCCAAACAGGATGCAGACTATAATGATACTAAGCGTACGTACAATTGTAATAGCAATATATATAATCATTGGCGACATGTTATACATTTATAACTTTTAGCAATTAGCCTAACCGTTTGCTTCTGGCAACAAATATTAACTCAATAATTCAAAACGTGTTCCACAGTGTCGTCAGTTCCCAAGGGCTGCAGTAGTAGTCAAAGTGCATTATCACAGCATGACTTTCAATTGCAGTGTTGTAACCTATTTGCATTTGCAGGAAAAAACAAAAGTTGTATCTTCAGTGATGAAAGCTAAAGTACTGCTTGCATTATAAACTGTAACGCAAATAACCCCCTTTCTTGTTGCAACTAGCAATACAGAAATCTAAAAGTTAGTTTTTAATTTATAATTTTAATAAGAAAATAATAAATATTTGCAATATTAATAATTCGACTGTAGCCCTTGTATCCAAGAGCATTCAGAGATTGGAGTAATCTCTTTTAAAACGTCATCGTGTGTTATTACTACCATTTTCTTTAATATTATTTACTTCATAAACGAAGAAATGGGGAACCAGATATACTATTTACTGTACGAAGAATCTTTCAGAAAATGATGTCATAATGAGCACGCCGCAGGTATAAGTTTATTAAATAACATCTTTGTAACTACTGAAAACAGTTTCACATGATCTAAAGACAAGTTCGTACGAATTACCGTGCTCGAGATAATTATTAGATACAAAAGCAACACGTGTTTAAAAAAACTAGTCTTCACTTACGACATGTAATTCTAGCGACCCAACCAACAAAAAAGGTGAACAAGCTTTAGCAGAAAAAACGTACTCGCTATTCCTAATGCTACCTGTGGATATTATACCTTTTATGTATTCACAATGAAAACAATTTCTCATATTTTAAACAGCTCGTTTAAATTATAAGAACTTCATCTGTGTTAATTTAATTCATGATCATGATCAGGATATCTGACGCACTACTGAGAAGGAATTTTTAGTTTTCTAAACGGAAGAATAACATCCATAGTATTTTACACTCGTTGCAAATATTTCGAATGTGATGAAGGTATTATGATATCATAAGACTATACCCTAATTGTATATAGTATATTACGTAGTACACTATTATCACAATATGAAAAGTAAAGATTAGTTTCATAGCGATCACAGTTCATCTAGTTCAAAACAAATCCACGAAAAATATTCCATTCTGCTTGATGCATTGGCTTTACTTCAGTTAAACCAATTAGTAGTTTTCGTTATTATTTACTTAAGAACAATATTTAGTCTATCTGCATAAATAATATTTAGAAAAGCATAGTATCTATGGAATATTGAAAGTAATGTCCCGCAAGTTCCAACATACATAGAGGATACAATACCAGTATTTTGCCGACGCTTAGCATACCGATGGGAAGTACTGGCTTATTATGATGATCTCGATATATATATATATATACTTAACATAAAAGTAAAGCATTGTCATTTTGTATTGGTCATATGATTTACACGCCGCATCAGAAATATAATATTGTTATTAAATATAATATCATGCTAGCTGCCTTAGTATGTTAGCAGATGCACGTACCAGCACATGTTTTTAACCTTTCAACTACACGGACATATAAAAAATGCTCTTATTAAAATTCAATTCTTAGAGCCATTAGCACCAAAGATAGCCGTTCGTGGGTCGAAATGATACCCAATTGAGTGTAAACCATTACTTGTTCAATGTTGACCCCATTCGATGTCATTATGGCCCGCGAATGGCTATCTTTAGTTCTTCTTTTCGCTGCCCAGGACTAATAATAATATATTACGATCCATGTATCCATTTTCACTGGAACTAAACTAAAAAAAATTCAATATTCACCGATATGGCAAAACGGGTATATAAATTATCTATATTGGTATACAAATTCAATATACATTTTTTAATTTAACGGCATTTGCAGTAAATGTTCCGAATTTAATAAATATTACATTTTTTACAACATGAATTATGTTACAAAACTACTTTGAAAAGCTCTTACATTTCGATAATATTTAATCTGCTGTTCTTGTGCATGTTCTTCAATGTAAGAAATAAATGCGACGGTGGTCGTTTACTTACCATTAGAACTCTCTGGGGACTTTTTGTCCGCGAAAGTAAAATAAGTGCAACTCGCTTTTTCTATCTTTCACACTTTACGTTGCAATGAAGTAATGCATTTTTCCTAAACTTCATATTCAAAACTCCCCTTGCATTTTCTATTCTATATTTGCAGTTGCCTCCTGTGAAGAAATTGCCAGATTTCGAAATTTTTACAATATCTAAAACAATCTATCGCCATTAGATCGATATAGTTCATAAACATAAATTCATATTCATTAGTATTTTAAAAAATGTTACTTGCATATACCGAAAGAATAATTATGTAACAATTTTTGTACTCAAAGAATAGCAAGGTACGATTTCAAGAAATGGAGTTAGCAATTGAACTGATGTGAAAAATAATATATAACATCTATTGATTATATTTCAGTCGATCAAAATGTAATTTGTTGTTAATAATAAATATTTAAACCCATTGGTGATATAATTAAATTATACTGACTGAAAAATTTTTTTTTTAATTTAACAATCGCAGTATCATTTCCGAACGGATTTTCCATGCTAAAAACGACGACGCTGGCAGAATGTTCATATAACATAAATGTGTCAAAAAGCGCACATTTTTACACACTTAACCTCACTTTTTCGAAAGTGGGACGTGATGGGAAACTTTTGCTAGCGCCCATGTCAAAATTCCTTTCGAAAATGATACTGCGATTGTCAAAAATAAATTCTCTTTTATACAAAACAATCGGAATATGGCCAAAAAAGGAAATTTTGATATAATTGTGACCTCACTTTTATCAAAAATGGAACGTGTTAAGCAAAGGTCAAATCAGTGTTTGGACAGAGTTATATATATTTGGGTTTACGATTTTTTATCCTACAAAACTTGCAGCTATAATTATATTAGTTATAACAGATTATCCTTAATTGTTATTCGCTGTAAAATGAATTTGTTACGATTATAACATGCAGTGGGAGAAATTAAGTAATAAAACTTGATGTAACGAAATTGTGAAAAAGAGTTAATCTTATTCTGAATATCGAACTAAAATGAAAAAGTAATGTCGATAATTTTTACTATAAATCAATAAAATAAATATAATTTATTGATTAAATAAATGAGTGGATTCTGCTAAATATTTGAAGCGATATCTACAAGAAATAAATTCTGCGGTCAGATTCTTTGTACAAAACCACACGTTTATCAACTTTCTTTATATTCGCGATTGAAATGCTTTGTACCTTAATTTTTTGCTCGTTCTTTTCTTACATTTAATGTCTATAATTGTTTATAGTTCCTCTAATAAAGTGGCAAAAGAATCGAAAAATGGAATACAATTAGTATCAGAAATTAGTGTACTTTCTAGTACACATTATTAAATTTATGCTTTCCGGAGATCGAAACAATGCATATATTTATTTGTTTATGACGCAATACAAGTTTTTTTAATATTATGATGGAGTAGTGCACAACTTGGCTAGTATATAACATTTTCCATTTTATAACATTCACGAAGAAAGATGGAGAGTGCGATGTGGTGAAGTTTAACTTCCGATTTAATTGAAAAAATATTCGGTACAATTCATTATAAAGTAGAACCTACAAGGAAACTATATGTTTAGTATATATTCTACAGAATATTGGTACAATCGAAATTTAGTAACCAATCCCGTGCGAACTTTTACATAGTTCAATCAGTAATATCTATTTAACCCATTAGCCTATAGATAACACCGAGAGCACTGATGCGAGTTAAGGCAAATGCGTTATTAACCGTTAAAAATAACTTTTTCTTCAATAAAATATGCGCCTTAGGGTTCTAAGAATTGCTTATTATTAATTCAGAATCGAAATTGCAAAATTGAAAATGATTTTGCGGTTCAGAAATATTACATTATAATAAAAATAATACATAAATAATATCTACAAATATAAATAATATTTTTAACGGACAGATTGTACAATTCAACATTCCAAAAGATCCTACCCTATCGATCAATCCCTACCAATGAAACTAGGTATCCGGCGGATACTAAGATGGCGAGCTCCAAAATGCGAATAACTTTTGTTAATAGAAAATTAATATAAGTTTTTAAAGTATTTTATTATAAGCCTCAAGTCACGATTGAAAATTTTAAAATGTGGTAATTAGCGACCTTAAAAACTTACATACATTCATTTTTGTAATATTGAAATTAAACAATGTAGACTACAACGTAAAAGTTGACTTCTTGATGTCCGCCATTTAAACAATCACTTTGAATTTTATGATTTTGACGTAATGATGATAATGTCGATAATGGTTTAATAAATGTGAACCAAATTTACTCCGACGCATAAAAAACCTGGAAAAGTACACGAATTTACACAACGTTTCTTGAAGATTTACCGAAGTTATCCGGAAATTGGACGAAATATTCCTCTAAAAAGCTCTATGAGTAATAAATGAAAATAGTTTTATATTGTAAAGATATCATTTTTTTAATAAATTATTAAAACTCAATCATGATTTTATGATTAAAAATGTTATATCGATAAAATTAAATAAAACGTAATTCATTCAATATAAGAATTATAATATTATTGAAAAGTGTAGTCGTAGTAATTGTTCATATCATAACATTAAGTAAAATAAATAACTCGATTCAATTTCGCAGCTTGAAAAGTAAAATTTGTAGTTGCAATTATTCAGATAAGTCGTTTGATGCTTCATCATGCTATTACAGAGTAATAGACTACATTTTGATTACTCCCTTACCCATAAAGTACAGTGCGAGATCCATGTCCAAACATAGTCCTGACTTGGGCTGCTGTTAGCCTAATAAGTAAGAAAATGCCCCAATTACAGTCCTCCATATTTACGCGTGTTTACTTAGAACTATATGATAATGCACTAAAAATATGATTTTAAATTTATTAAAAGGTGGAAGTTGTACAACTAATAATTTAAAAAATGTTATAAAAACTCCAACTGGTTCTAAGAAATTTTAAATGTTATTAATATTTAAATTTTGTTGGAAATTTTAATTACGTAGTATTTAAATGGAAGATCACTATAAAATTTATTTGTTAAAAGTTATAAAAAGGTTGTATAGTGTTTTACTGGGTGGTCAAAATATTAAACGTTCAATTAAAAATAACACCTTAACATATACTCCATTCAAACAACTTCTTTTTAAACAAACATATGTTTTTCTCTCTTTTTTCTAGAATACGATTTTAAACGATGTTTAATAAATGTGCATTCAATTTATTAATTGAGCAATATATCGGAATAAAATAAGGAACCAACTATAAACTTTAAAAAAAAATTGAAGAAAAGTTATATTTTTAATGGTAGCTGCCAATTATTTGCAGCTAATATTTTAATCGTCTTATTTGAATACAAAAGTCAAATGTTTTTCTCATCAAAACTACTTACGTATCTAGTATACATTTAAGCTATTTCATATTTACTTCGATCGATGATAGAAATTGTGCTATGCAGGTCATTTTAAAAATACTAATTATTTTTCTCAATATTACATGAATAACAATAAATAATGTTTTTACAAATACATACGACATTACGTAATAGAAATATAAATGCGTTATTTTATTACTATTCCTTTTTATTCAATATTATATTGCTATTTCAGTCATATCCTCTTAAGGTATTACCAAATTTTTCAGTTTGAAATGAAACATTCTGTTTCAATGTTAGATTTTAATGCTTTTTTCTATTTTATAATTATGGAAATTTGTTGATAATGTAAATTTGCCATGTTCCAAATATGTAATTGGTGATATGTAATATTCTAATAGTAAAGGTTAAGAATCACATTTAGGGACATTATCCTGAAATATCAATTACTTTTTTTTATGAAAATGAGTAGAGTTATTAACAGTCATGTTGCCTTATCGCATTTTATTCACTATTTTTATACAAGTACAGTACTACTTATTTAACATGATATTTTATTATATCATGATAATGATTGTTATTAAAACTTCATACAAGAATACTAGATTAGACCTAAGATGTTATTAGTATTTCTCTGAAACAAATGTAATAGTGTAAAGAATCGATTCTTATAAAAATATTTACGCCAAATTCTATAAAAGACAATCACAGGGGGAACATTATATTCATTTTTTAATTTACTATTATTAATGGAATTTTAGACTATAAAGCGTTTATATTAATACAATAAAATTTTTTAGTACTAAGAGATCTATTTTATACTCGATCTTAATCGTTCGTTTACTAAATTATATATTTTTTAAGGAGGCCATCTACTGTGAAATAAAAAAGAGCATATTTTTGAAAATTGTTGTTCTCAGAAACTACTGCATATAATAATAGAACAAATGTTTTTCCCCCTTAAAAGTATAATCTAATTCAACAACAACATGTTTTGGGTGGTGAAGCACATTTATTTATAAATAATAATGAGTTCGAACATGACAAAAAAAATATTGTATGTCGGCCTAGGTGAATCCAGGCCTAGGTGAAAGAGAAAAAAAAAGTATTGTTTATTGTACCATGAATCATGTGAAATTGTATATTAGAAATAATTTATCAACAAGTTTGAGCGGTAGGCCATAACAGTGCCGAATGTTGTATTAAATTTTCAAATTGCCTGCGCCAGATGCAAAAATGTCATATCGAGAAAAACGCGAATAAAGTTTTTCAAGCTGAGAAGTCAAAGAAAAAATACCTTTTTCAGGTAATTAGCAATACCTGGGCCATGTATGGTGCCTTCTTCTTGTTCAAAAACTATCGAAAAATGAAAAAAATGTTTTTCTTAACCGTCTCATTAGAAGACCTTCTTAAACTTAAACTGAGGTGTATTCATACAATTTAGTATCTACATATCTTTAGTCGTTAAATATCTTATCTTTAGGTATCAGAAAGCGTTACTTAGCATATACGGTTTTGTAAATTCGATATCATTCTACAACAATTTAAAATAAATATTTTTAAACCATGTAAAATATATGTTATATTTGCCGCTTTAATGATCATAGCCCCGATCACTCTTAATATTCATAGCGGCTAACAATTATTTAAACACCGACGAGGAACATTGGATATGTACCCTTATTATGGGTGCGTGCAGAAAAACCCATAAATAAAAAATCCGACAATCGGAAAGCCGACAGTAAAAAATTGACATTTTAAAAAGTGACTGTTCGCTTGTCGATGTGTCCATTTTTTTAATTGTTGGCTTTATGATTCGTCGGTATTTCGCAACCGCAATTGCCAAAGGTTTTGTTTGCCACATATGACCCTTACGCAATTAATATACATGTGTGCAATTATTATTAGCTTGTAAACGAATTTTTAACGCCATGCCTTTTTAAAAATTATAGCATACGTTCAATACGTTATTATCAAAAATCAAATTAATCAATTAATTCTTATACATGTTGCTAATTATAATATTTCTGCAAGAGGGTACTTTCTTTTTATTTCATTTATGTACATAATAATGTATGTTGTTTACTATCGAAATTAATTGAATATATGCAGCAGTATTCCGTCGGAAAATCGATATTTCTACAAGGTCTTGAAAATGCAGAATAATTCATTTCATATTTTCAGAAAGTATAAGCGATTTTTCCACAGAATAATATATGTATACACTAACACTTTCACAAATTGGAATGGTTCTGATCATATAATTTTGTATCGGCTCTATATACGTATATATAAGAGATATTCAAAACATTTGGTTATATCCTATCTGACTAAATACCATATGACTTTTCGCATCACAAATGTTCCTTCTGATAAACAGTCGATTTGAGGAACTCTTAATGGGAGATGCAATATTTAATTAATGCAGCAAACTGATTAATGTTCTATTAAGCTCACGTAGGTCAAACAGTTGTCAACAAAGTACCACATACAATAGACTTTAAATTAAAAATTTGCTATTTATATATTTGATAAAAATTCAATTCACTTGAAAGTTTACATGGATTAATTACAATTTACATTGTACCCATCCAAACTTCTACACATGTGTTAAGATGATAGAAAAGACAGTCGGAACCAACGTAAATCGATTGATCTCCATTTTGCACCACATTATGGTAGCTACCTTATAGTGTATTCCAAGAAGCTCTTGTCTTATGTTTTCGGTTGAAGTTAAATTACAGGGGTGCATTAGTGAACAGCGACGCGAAAAGAGACCAAAAAACTCAAAGCTGTCTCCAACTATATGGCATCCTCCCGCACCCTTCGGTTGTTCTTTCTCCCTGAATCACGTATAATTTGCCGCAACGAAAATTTCGAAATTTTGCGCCGCTAAAAGTCACCAGTTGCCTACCTCCTAATTCGATCGTAGGCTCATGATGATCTTACAGCCTCATCTCGTCTAACCTAGCATTAATATAAACACAGATTCAGAATATCATTATCCGATCACTTGTGGCTCATTTTGAATACGAAATGGGAAGCGAAGATATTATGTTAATAACGAACCGATATTACGCAGCGTTGTAAATTTTCTCATCCAAACGAAGAATCTAAAATCGAATACTAATCCTTGTTTACCTCTGCACCTAGCGCTCGGAATAGATAATACATTTTGAACATGCAGTTCAGGAAGACAAATCTTAAATTATAAAAATGATGTTTTAGCATATCCCAGTCATTTAATGGTTGGAGATACATTTTGAGGCAGATTATAACTCGTTTCCTGAAATTGTTATAAAAACGCATAATTCCATCGATGTTCGGAAAATTGGAAATATAATTATTTAAGATCAACTATCACATAAACATAACATATTTTACAAGCCACTACTACTTTTTTCTAAAACTTGCAATAATTAATTATAATTATACCAATAATGATGAGAACAGTTCAGTTTGTTTAAAAAATATTATAATTAAAAATTAATGAATGAAAAGTCTAATGTAATTTAATAAATTCTAATTTAATTTTTGAGAATTTCAAAACAATTTTCCTAACATATGGTTATCCCTGATTTGTTTCGATTCAATATTATGTGAAATAATAAATGTAATACGTTGAAAAATTCAACAAAAATATGAAATAACTTCAAAGTTTAACCAAACCAGAATACCAAGATCACATAAATATATTTTTCCAAAAGTTTATATTATATTTAGGTTAAATGATATTTGTCATCAATCGCATTTGCCAAAGTTATACTTTTATATTAAATACAGACAATGCGCACATGCCTTTAATAAAAATGAGATGTTTTCAGGTGTAGTTTAAGTTACTACGCCACAATAAAAGATAAGGATCGAATTTCACGCAATTCAAGCAAGGTTTCGGATTTTGACACGGACCGCATAAGATCCGCCAGGTTGAATTTCGAAAAGCCCACACAACATTCGTAATCTGCAGCACCGACGTCCCTTGTGTATATTTAGTGAATAAAATTGTTGGAGTTCAATTTCAATCCAAAGGAGTAAAATCGATCAGTTGATCCTGGAGTAAATATTAAGTGAAAATGAGTCAATCTGCAATATGATGGAGTAATTTTTAAATCCTTCGAAGAAAATAATCTACTTGTAGGTGGTGTTGATATTAATGACTTACTCTACGAGTCTTAAAATATATTCAAAAGGATAAATATCTTAGGTAGTCTTTATTAGCTTGAGCAAGTCACTCCAAACGTTTTAGAGCGTAATTCAGCGCCGTTATCCTTTTATACGGTAAGAAAATTCAAAACAATTAAAAAAAGATTGTGTCTCTAAAAATTGTTTGATTCTAGTCATATATCTTTATATATGCTGTAATAAAAATGCTATGCTATAAATTTACAACAATACTGGAAAAATAGATTTACATGCTTAAGAAAAAGATGTAATTCAAATTCGTGTAAGGCTTACTTTCCGGTTTTCCATCTTGCGGTACATAAGTTATAAGAGCATTATTCCAAACCTGAATATTATTTAAAAGTTAGTTTCAATTGTTAAAAACATTTCTTTCTTAATAGTTTAAGTAACAAATTTTATTTTGAGTGACTTTATACCCTGGTATAAAATGAATCTAGTCTCTGGACATTTTACTTATTTTACATGTTAAAGGTGTAGGGAAACTGGAAACTTTTCAGTTATTTTCAAAATTACAATAACACCTATATGCACAATAACAATTATGCGTATATTCTAGCGTCACAATTATTGTCATCGAAATTTTGTATCGAGTCCTCCGGGCATAACCTACAGATGCGTAAATAATTATTTATGTTTTGGTAGCCAGAAAGGAAGATTCAAATAATAGTCAATCATTTCTAGTATCAAATTTACAGTAATTGCTCGATGTTTCTCGACACAAAAATCCCATAATATTAATATTTAAAAACACAGTGTTAGTAAGGGTCATTTTTATTTTGAAAGTTTAAAAGGAATTGGCTGAACATTTCCACCCCTTCATTTTTCCAGTAAATACTGCAGTGAGTAGTCGTATCAAAGCATATCAAAATTATTAATATCAGATTATAATTGTAAGTATTTTTATAAAGTTAATGAGTCTGCTAACTATGCCCATTACAAAACCATTTCATACCATTTGATACATCATTAAAAATGAGCTAAAGCTAAAATTTTCCCATTTGTAAAAATATATATATTCTCATGTACAAAAAAAAGATACAGTACTGGTACAATGAGGAAGACCATGCCATTAAGTCTCGACTTTACAATTGCCCTATTATTCTGAGCGTCATTTCGACATAAGCTTCACGACCGTTTCTCGTTAATCTTTGACTACCGTTATTTGGTCAGTGTGGTATGAGTACTAGGTGGTTAGGTTCGAATTTAAAGATTTGTTTAAATTTGTAAAACATTTGCCGACAAAACATTAAAATGATAAAATTTGTTTATCACAGAAATATAACCATAAATAATTGTTATTACAAATATGGTTACTGTACATAAAATAAACAATTAATTAAATAAAGTGATAATTATGGGTTGCTTAAATTGTTATTATTTATAGCCGAATTATGAAACTACCACTCATTTCCCACCAAACATCCATTCCAATTAACGAATTAACTATTAGACACCAATAACTTATTCGCTTCAATTATGCGTGCACAAGAATTTTGTTAAATTGCTGAAGTTGCACTTTTTAAATTTATAAAAAAAACTTATTTTGTGGCACACTAATGTGATACAGTAGAACCCGGTCGGCAAAGTAGGTACATGAACGTTGTACAAAAATGTTGACATTTCTACGAAATATCAAGTGTGTACGTGAACACAAAAGTTCCAAATTAAAAAGAATGAATACCTTCAGAACATTTCTCGTGTCAACATTTTATGTTATTGAAACATTAACTTTATAGTGTAGGAAGCTTTACTATTGTTGTGAAAAAGAAATTCCAATCTGTGTAATTAAAAAATTAACAATTTAAATTTACAACAATTTTAATAAAAAAATGTTTAAAGCATTCCTAAAGAGAAAATCGTTGAGACTCCATCATATACTGATCATCTTATTTTGCAGGAATTTCATTAAAAATGAAACATTGCATTTTATATTTCACAATCTGTTAAAAGATTCCCCTGGTAGACTTTCCTTCAATTTTTATTACAGTACCCAATTTTATATACATATATATTCAACATAGCAAATTAATAGACAGATTGAATTTGTGCAAAAACTGAGCTACATTTTCATTAGGATCCTAGCAAGTTTTTTTTGAATAAATTTTGATTGAATTGAATAAATATTACTATCTCCTAACGATTGCAATTCTGCAAAAATCGTGCTTTCGCATTAATTCAACACATTGCAAAAATTATAACATTATCACATCTGTGTGAAAAGTTATTTTGATTAGACTACAAACTTTATTATTTGTAATATATTAATTCATGCGTTTGAACGAACTACAATTTCGAACCAATTAACAATATATTTACTTTTATGGGTAATTTTCAAAAACGCAATATAACAACAGAATAATAATGGACTTAAACAAAAATATAATAATACCCCACTTTTCTAATTCGTTGTTACAAAAATATTGGATGAAAAACCATTATGGTTTTGTAACTTATCCTGTAATACATGAAATACATAGTTTAACTGCGAAGTTGAAAAAGAAGGATATCTAACAGAAAATTCTACTATAAGAAAACAAAACTGCAGAAATGATTGCGTAAACTACATGAATAAAGTTGAATTTGTATATCAATTATGTTAAGAACACGTGTACATTGAATTATTAAATAAATGCATTACTTCTTTTTTTATTATACATTATTTAAGACGAATACCCACACAGAGATTTACATATTCCTTCGTACTTTCCATTTAAGGTTTAATTTATTATATACGAATATTCGTATAGAATAAGGAAACGATTTCGGTCGAGCTTTGATTGTATATATATTTTAATTTCGTTATTAATATGAATTTTTGATAGCTCAAAAAGTAGTAATAAAATATTTTCTTTCATCCACGTATAATTATAATCAAATTAAAAATGTTCAAGTCTTCAGTGTACAAACATGTATATAAACAAGAAAGTATCTTTCGAAAATTTCGTTTTGCCACTTTCTCTCGTAAAAGTGCAAACCTACATGAAGAGTGCACCAGGCGTGAAATTAAACGTTCGACAACCGCATAGTGACGCTTACAATTCCTTATTAAAAGCGTAAAAAAGAACCATAAACGCTGAAAGGAGTTCTATGATTACCCATCTAGTCAAAGTAATTTGCGGTCATGTTGATACATAACGTATGCTGTTAATGTATTGCATTTGAATTTTTCAAATATCTTGAGCCTACCGAATGTTCAAAATGTAAAACTAACAGATTTTCTATTAGGAATATACAGGTTAACGAACATATTCTGGATACCTTACTGGCCATTTCCCTGTAATGAAAAACAAAATCTGTAGGCCGCATTTTTTTATTCAAATTTATGTACCTTAGGCACAATTTCGTAACTGTAACATTTTAGCTAGAAATATGTGATAAGAATACAATCATTTTTTTGGTTTATTTTTTGCAATTATTGTTAAATTAGTAAATTATTAATTTCAAGCATAAAATTAGGTTAGAATAATGCGTATACTTTCAGTATATTTAATTGCTTATCTTGCTGAAGATGGTCAATAAAGTGAATAATAATTCGATCTGGTACTTATTTAAATATTTCCCAATTTATGCTACTTGCCGCTCAGTGTTACAAATATATCCCTTACGAAATAATCACCTATATTCTTGTCGACAAAACAAATATTCCACTGTTATTATATAAATGCATTAAATCAATGTATGCAAAGGAAATATTTTGAATTATACCAGAATTATTATCCACATTCTATGCAAATCTCAACTAGGATCAATATATACAGAAAGTATACACTATTGTTCCAATCCAAGCATGAAATCAATAATATACCACACTTAAAATAATGAAGAGTAAGTAAGCAAAAGAAATCACAAGAACAATTGTTCCAACTCATTCTTGAAAGTAAGATGTTACCATGTTTACAATACTTATAAACAAGCAAACCAAAAGGTCGTTGTATCCTAAACACATATTTGCAAATAAACACGTTCACTTAAGAATTTGAGCCTAAAGTACAAAATTTTCAATTAAAAAATGCCTTGCGGATTCTGTTTTTAGTACGGGGAAAATACCAGTAACGCATGCAGAATAAGATGCGGTAAAAATGTTGTCGAAGGGATGCAACTTGAGGGTTGAAACTCTTTGGTTGAAATTTTTAGCTAAAAACATCATTCATGACAAATCTTTCAAAAATAAAAAAAAATGGTTAATAAGAAAAAATGCCATTACTCATTTGGGCCTGTAGTCTATTTCTCTACGCAACGTATGCAACAAAATACGAAATACTTGCATCAGAAGTCAGAACAGACGCCATATTTGTTGGAATCCCTCGTTGCCAAATGAAAATCCATGTCTACAGCAGAAGCTAACAATATTTCAATTTTGCAACTCACATGCAGGAAGTTATAAATCTTTTATTATAGATTTTAAAAGTTCAAATCAAGTGGTAACGGGGTTTAGGTGTTCCCCAGTAACAACAAAATTAATTTGAGAAAATTTGGCCGAAATTTTTCGACAATTACCCAGGTAGAAATGGGCGTAGTGAAACCCAGTACTGATACATGGTACCGATTAACGGAAATGTGTCAGTACTAGCTTTAACATCGACAAAGTACTAACCTAGTCCAGGCAGCACTATTTTCGATATTGACAGATTACTGACCGTCGGAGCAAATCAATACTAATACAGTACTGATTAGAACTGTTGTCGGTATGAGATGATTACTGATCGCCGAAGCAAATCACTACTGACTGAATACTGACCGCCAGTGCCGTTTTCGGTATTAAATGACTACTGACCACCGGAACAAGTCAACACTGAAACATTAGTGGCTTCCAGTACTGTTTTTTTTTTATTGAAATGATTACTGACCGTCGGAGCTAATCAGTACTGATAGAGTACTAACTGTCGAAGTGTTGTAGGTGTGAAATGATTAATGGGAATATTAAAATTGCACATAAATGGGGTCTCTGACAGATACATATTAGATCTGTTTTTGATTTGTTTTTATATACTACACACTATTGCAAAGGTACTGTATAGATTGAAATGTTTCAGATATTGATCAGAATAGGATTACTTTATTATTGAAATCCAATTAAATTAAACTTAGTCTGTTTCTGAAGACAGCATGTAATTATATATGATTCGGTTTAAAATGGTTCAAAATGTGAAACTATTCAAGTATAAAAAGTTCCACATTTTGTTCCATTTAGAACCGAATCATCTGCAAAAATATATTCTGTAGGCTGAAATATTTAAATATTTTATACTATTATAGGACAACAAATTTCTTTTAATAATTATAACCTGCATTTAAAACTTTGAAGCCGGAGATATACAAATTCAGGAAAGATCAAAATCACAATCGATTAGTGCAAAAGTCCGAAAAACGATTCGACGACCTGACGTTAAATAAAGGCACATGGAAAAAATTGAAACTTTCTTGAAAAATAAAATGGAACCACCGAAATCTGATAACCACTTATATCTGCCTATCGTTGGCCGTAACTCCTTTTTCTTCGCAAACTTCTACATATGGTCAAGAAAAATGATCAATCTTTTTGTTTCTGCAGAAACTGTCGCATTCTTCGTTTGTTCATTCCACCGTTAGTATTGTGACTGCTAAAGTATTGTTAATTTTTAAAAGGGGCGATATTTTTAATCCTTTTTTTTTCACATCCTGAAATGTTTAAAAAAAGTAATCTTATTTTGATGATTTTTCGATTCAATTCCTTTCTGCCAAATTTAGATCAAACTTTTGTACGAAGAGTTAGAATCCGGAATTCAGAATCGATTTCAGCAATCCTCAAAACATAATATAAATATGTTTGACTATCATATATAATATATGGTTCGACTGTTTATATAATTAATGTAAAAAATATAAGTAAATTAATATACTGTTCACCGACAATCATCATTTTTAAAATATAAGCCTGCATCCGTTTTCCATTTAAAACATATTAAAGCCACGGTTTATTCAATTGCAGCGTGTTTATGTAAAATTCGTTTCCCTGCGGTGTGAAATTTTGGATACCACATTTCTTACTGTACTCTCCGACAGAGCTACGTGACCGTTCCAAATTATCCTTTAATTTTATGTGTACGTAATTTTGAAACCTTTCAATATTTCGTGTAAGAAATGGCTTTGTACATCACACAAGAAAAATTATTTACATTTAAATACAGCATTCAATCATATAATTCCATCTGTGTTGAATTAGTGAGCAACTGATTTTTCAATTTTCGCAAATCGTAATAAAATCATTAAAATAATTTAAATTAATTTAAAAAAGAACATTTCACCCACGAAAGAACTGTGATTCCCATGGAATTAATAATTCAGGATTGAATTGTTAAATTATTTACAGCAAAGTTTGTCAATCGTTCGCGTGATAATTTTGCAGATGTTTTCCAACTTTAAACAGAACAGCACAAAAGTTATTTTTCGATTCTGAGACGCGAATATCAGAATGTTTTGTTTGGTTTCGTGGAGTTCTCATAAACATTTAGGTAATATACTGCCAGACGAGTTAGTAATACATATAGTCTCGACAATAAAGTGTAATCAGCGAGCTTTTTTATATTTCTTGCCGAAATTGCACTACTTAATTTAAATAAGTATTTTAATAATTTTTCCAATAAAATTTTGACAACGTTTCGGATCACAATATAAGAACCCGTTTCACTACTAAATTCATGTTAGGAACAGCGCCATTGTGATACAATACTCTGATAGAAATATTCAACAGCATTTGTTCCGTTATCTGATGTTTTTTTGCCATTTTTCAATTCATCTTGTACGGTTTTTTTCGGTTTCATTGTCGTTAATTGGATTGTAAGTTTTACAACATTCTTAATAAAATTTTGTATATAATTTATCACTGCAAACAGTTAAACGTTTACAAAATACCCCTAGTAGAAATCTGTCTCACAATATCCGGATTCTAGAAAGGCTGTCTCGCGTCTGTTAATATAACCAGAAGCCAGGCAGAGTCAAGTTAGCGCCCGGATATTTCGAGACGGATTTCTATTAGGGCCATACGGCTATAAAATCAAATATGCCTAAAATACAGATTCATCGTTGTACTAAATACAAGTGTTGCATCGGACACCATCTGGAATTATTCTAATCACAATTTAAAGGATGGACAGGTCCTATCTTATAATATCTATACATCCACTACAGAACATTATAGTATAAACTGAGAGAATAAAAGTGAGTTGGAATGACACAGGATTATTTTCAATAAAACGAATTTGCTATATAATAAAAATCAGGCAAATTCTTCTTAATAATTACTTTTGTACTTATCCAGGCGTGTTTATTATTTGTATACTTACTGGATCTAAAATGTTTACATATTCAAAATGATAAAATACTAACTGCAGAACCCTTCAATACTCATAGTGTAATGATCTACGACGTGTCAAAAATTTTCTTAATGCATTCGACTTTATTGTAGTTCGAAATAATACCAGGAGTCTGAATTACCCGGAATTGTATAATATAGTTGAAAGTTAATTCGTACAATATATTTTGAAAATACGTATATCATACAGTACTATTAATTTACGCTATCTTAAAAATCAATTTTGCTTAGGTGAGTCCGAATTACCACACTTGCCCTTATAAAAATATCAAAATTTTTACGATTCATTTCAAAACTTGATGTTAAAAATTTGCTCTGAATATTTTCTTTTTTTTTCATTCCAATTCACGGTTTCCTTTAATCGCATCGATATTGCAAACATTGTTTACATATATATTGCTCATTGAACGCGTTCCTTCGCATTTATTACGTGTTTTTGTGACTGGTTACGGAGTGGAGTTTATGATGCCGCACAAAACTGATTTAATTCTATACAATCTGAATTTAAATACGTTATCTTACCTGTTCAGCGATTACTTAAATACAAAATGACTAAAAGATATAGCTTCATAGAGGATATTGTTATAGTGCAGAATGAATGTAATCATTTTTTTAAGAATAAAATTTGCTTCATGTACGGTTAAGAAGTGGAGGTTTTACGCCACACGAACTGGAATTTTTCAAATAATATGATATTCCCATTTTTTCTTCATATAATCTGAATGAATAGTGGAAAATACTATCATACGTCCGTGACAATGATTAATAATTTTAAATTATATGAACGAGGCATACATTCTTTTTGAGAGAATCATCCATTTACTCAAAAAAAAACAAAAATTTTGAAATGTAGCGATTTTCATTAGTACACCCTCATACCTCGATAAAACCATTTGCGGTCAGAGGGTAAGTCTTATTCCGTCAGACAGCCGTAAGTGGTAAAAATCCCACTAGCAAATATAGCGCTGTCAAACTGTACAAGGCAGAACATCTTTTTTAGAAAACGGGAGCCTTAAATAAAATTCTAAACATATAGAAATAATAATTTAAAAGCTAACATTTGCATTAAGAATAATTTCTTATCCGCCTGATAAAGATTATGCAACAGTTTTTCTAGCGACGGACGCCAATATTAATGTCCCGCACGAAGTTTGCAAACGTTAAAAAATTCCCTGATTTCATTCTAGACTATTAAAATTATGACCCAATGCTTAAAATCAATATCGATCGAAGAAGCCAACAAATAAAAATTCTAAAATTAAGTTTTGAAGCGCTCATCTAATATTAAAATCACAATGAAAATAGTTTATCACCATTTAGTTAAAACATTTACACCTAGCACCAACCTCGGTTTTTGCTTATAATAATTTAACATTTTACTCAAATAGATTAACTTTCCTTCACAGTGAAAAAACTTTACATTATCTCCGTATTACTGACCTTGTAAATGCATCCAAATTAAATACATTTTTAAAAGTGTAGAAATACTCCTTCAAAATCTGTTATCTTCACAAGTATTGTATTTTGAGAATTATGCAGTAGTAGCCACGAAAACTATAGTCTTGCAAAGAACGTCTCAAACGTAAACACACATCTCTATACTGAAATGCATTAACGCGATTATGGGGTGGATGAAATGTGTGTCTAAATTATCGAATTCCTACTTGTATTGTACTCAAACTAGTTAGTATCTAATTTACTTAGTTGCAATATACTGCCATAGCTATCATATTACTTTGTTATAATGATATACAATTCGGTGAGACGCCAATAACTATAATGCTACACTATATCGAGTATCACATAATCTTCTGAACATGTTCTGAAGTGCAGGAAACCATTGACACCGCCGGTTACTCGTTAATTATTCTTTTATCATTTTACATATATTTTTTTTAAATCTAGGTATTTTTTAAATTTATATAAGTCATTACTTACCAGAATTTTTTATTTATTACATAATTATTTTAAACAATAAAGAAGAAATTTTAACGATTCGGGGATATATTTAGATTATGAGCAGATTGACTGGCCATTACTCAGAATATAGATAGTTTTGTTGCCTAATATTTGTTTCCTGAATTTTAGTAAAAAACTGGGCATTCGCCGAAGTAACTATCCTTCTTGACATTCGTGACGCCACATTAGGTATCTCTTTACATATTCGCTACATTTTAGTGCAAAAAACGGTGCAAAAGTGCAGAAACGGTGCAGATCCTGAATTCGTTATTACGAATATATATATATATATATATATATATATATATATATATATATATATATATATATATATATATATATATATTCCTATAGAGGAATCATATTTTCAGAAACATCGATTGCAATTGTAGAAATGTGGAAAAAACTTGCTTGGCGCGGAGGTTATCAGATTATATTTCCATAGAAATTGGGTTTTTTGTAGCAAATTATGTTAATTTGCATATAACAAGTTCTATTGAATCTGCGAATGTTGTTGTCTGGATAAATCTATTTGTCCAGGAAAAGAAAACACAGGTTAAGGCAAAACAAACCCCTACATGCAATGTAAACTATTTGCTAAATAAATTTGGGCATTTTGCAATCACATCAACATTTGTATCGTGGATATTCCTATGTACGTTCTCTCGCAAACACAGGGTATACTCTTCCACAATTAAATATAATTATAACCACACAATTGTGCTATATAAGTACATAGAATGGACATATACGATTGACGAGTTTTGGGCCATTTTCTACCCGGTGCTATATACATTAATTTAAGTACAGTTTGCGATTACTAGAAATAGCCAACTATCTGGCATTATGTTCGAAAGTTTTTAGACATCAATAATGACTAGTTCATGGACACATCAGCGTTACATTACCATAAGAAAACAGACCAGAATTCATCGAAAATCTGGCTATTAGCCAGTAATAATGGCCATAAACCATGCAGAAAGTGGTCAATTTTTACACCAGGAATTGGACAAGTTATATGTTTAACTTTTACCTTATTGTAGTTTTCATATTTGATTACGAATCTGACCAAAAGTAAAATTGAAATTCAAAATGGCGATTCTAATATGGCAGATCTAAACAACAAATATAATGCTTCCATTAAACTGAAAATGCTGATTTCAGTTATCAATAAGTCCTTATAAGTACTTATGAAAAAGATACAGCTGTTTTTGTTGCATTTATTGTTAAGAGCATATTTTTAAGATCCCAAGGCCTTTGAAATGATTATATATGTCCCGATTGTTTCATTGTACAGAAAATATATTGCCCATATTGTCAAAAATCTTATTCCGATCATTGGTACACAGGAAAACTTGTGGTAAATATAGAATTAATTTCGGAAGTCGAAAAAGTTATTCTGAGGATTATTTTTCATATTGCGATTTTGGCGCAATCGACGTTTGATATTAGCGTTGTAAAAAAATTCTTTGCAATGGATGGAAAATTATTGACAGGCTAAAGAGTGTTATTGCTTGGTAATAACCCTGAAATAATGAAAGCAGCACTCTAAGTTTTGTATTTTTCAAAAACTAAAGTTTTGTATTTTTCTGCAGCGTTTCCTTCTCAAATGAAAAACCCATTTGTACGAATCAAACTGATTATACGTTGAGAAAATTCAGTGGTCATAATTGTTAACAATTGCGGGTACAATTTTTACCCAGTTTCAATACACCAAATTTTTGAGAGCATCGTCCTCATTTCTTTTTCAAATAAAAACAATTGATAAAAGAATCGTGAAAAGTTTGACCATTGCGTCAGGCGAAGTAATTATAAAATATATACTATATATTAGTTTATCACATCTATATTTTCGACCCTTGTTAACTATTACGTAGGACTGGTCTACATTTTATTTGAATAATAATGATAAAATGTGTAAAAACTATACGTAATTTTCTGCAAACCAATTTTTCGTAATAAATCGACGTCTATAACCTAAAAAGTAACATAGAAGTGGAGAATATTGCTTCCTCAAATTATATTTCTGGTGATATTTTGTAACATAAATGTTCATTACATTGATAACATTTTCAAAATTCAAGGCTCCATTGGAAATTCACACTAACTTACCTCTCTCAGTTTTCGATCAATGATTGCGAGTACCCCTGGCAGATTCGAGCAACCCATATTTTGGTTGATTATGGGTTGTACAACCGAAACGATAACCTACTTGTTAACTTTTTATGAAATTGCTAAAAAACACAAAAACTTCGCAGAAAAAATAAGATTACTGTTACATGAATTGACCCAAAATTAATCCATATTTGATTATTTAAAACAGTGAACTAAGAACATTTAAAATGTGTAAATATTAAATGAAGCATTTATACGCGATCTTTCATAAAAACATTTAACATTTACATTTTTTGAAAAATTGTGTCACGTTGATATTAATTGTTACACATTTTGAAAGTAACAGTTTGATACAATGCTTTATTTATAATGAAACAGCGAGAAAAGACTAGTATCACACAGTAAATATATAGCCTTATACAGTGGCGTCATCCCTCTAACTGTATCCCGAGTCTACTAATTGTTGACATTCCTTTTCGTTCGTGAGTTATCGCTCGTGACATCTCACCCCCATCAGATTCCTGGCTATTAAACCCAACCCCAGAGTTAATAATAAGTCCTATCTTGTAATAATTGTACATTTTGCGAGGACATTTGTGTAGACATAAACGGAACAGTCCAGTATTCACATAAAACATGTATTTAAGTGATAACGAATTGTATGTCACTTCCGAAAGGAGTGAAAAAATATTGCCATATTGGTCAAGTTCATCATCGCAATTTACAAGTCTTATTAGGCTAATCAGTACTATTGCTGGAATGAAGTCATCAATTTATAAAATCAGTTTTAATGTATTTTTATGAAAATTATGTTAAATAACAAAAAATCTATTGATTGACTTTGAAAGCAATATGATCGCCTGTTGCTAATTTTGAATAGTACGATAGTCTGCAAGTTGAAAATGATAAAAACTAACTGATAATCTCTGTGCATCTAAACCAACGGTCCCATGCAAGTTGACCTATACTACTTATTAAATATTAAGTATTAAATTTATAATATTTGTTTTATTTTATGCTCCGATCCTAAATCACCATATATCCGTCATTGCGGCTGATCAGTGACCGCCATTGACTCATGCGAACCAAATTAATGCAGTAATATTACATTGTAATTTGCCGACTTTCCACACCGAGAACATACTTAAAATTGAGCTTTGCATATATATATTTTTTTAAAGACGATATGTGAAGTTTTAATACTTATATTCCGAAATCAAAACGCGTATTCTGATCTTTCCTCAGTCGATTAACAAAAGATCCGGAGCACCTTCGTTAAGTCGCCATTTTGCAACGAGCTCGAAGAAAAAGAGATGAGATACCAATCTGCCGACCGTGTAGGCGCTTCATTGCACGATTCTCTCTTTTTTTGCTCTCACTTTTTTATCAGGACAACGACTGGCCGTACAGCGAAATGGTCCGTTTCGTTGGTCTAATCATTGTTATTACGACGGTCGCCCCGTTCGCACACGCGCATTTCTCTTCTTCACCCCTACGCCTTTGTGCCTCCGCGCCTGCATATATGGTTTACTCTATTCCACCCTGTCGTCTCCTCCCGTCGAACGATCGATAGATTTTGATCGGCCAATTATATATTTTTTACCTAGCCGCGAAAAGAATCGAATCTTATACCGTATTCTACCTTCCAATCCTTATATTGCTCCGGACCGGCCATCTTACTTTAAGCAAAATTAAAAAGAAGAAAGCACGCTCAATCCGTATACCGGTGGAATTCTGCATTTCGTTACATGTTATTCATGAAACTTCGGTGAATTATAAAACAGTATATTATTTTGTACTTTTCACTATTTTGTTATATAACAATATGGAGGAACTCAAGTATCATTCATAAAATGTGCTTGATTCGATGATGTTGTCCTAAGTGGCAAAAACCTGCTGGAATGGCTGCTAAAAAGCCTTGGTGGCCAAAATGTAGCTAATGTTTGCTGCAACAACGTCACCGCATCTAACTATCTTAAGTACAAGGGATGGCTTTGACTGATTATTGACTGAAAATATTGACATATTTCGTTGTATACTACAATGTCTTTCGACGCCGACAAAAGTAACTCAAATATATTAAATTAGTGCTCCCGGTCAGTTTCATTGTATAGTATAGCTCCTCTTATTGGAATTGCTTTATCCCATATAGCACATCCTACCCAGGACGTCTTAAGAATCTCAACAGAACTATAAAAACGAGGATTTGGATAATCTGAGGAGCTCCAGCAGAGTTTCCATCAGAAGATGTGCTGTATGCAACTGGAAATGCATTTGACGACGGGAAGGAAGACAACAATAGTTCACTTTGTTTTTGGCGCCCCACTTGTGATGAGAATAAAGAGAAATATAAACTAACAGAAAGAGCAACTCTATTTCCTTAAAATGTTAAAATAAGGGAAGGGTGATGTTATTGTTGCCTATTCGATCAGTTAATATTTTATGACAAAACTTGATAAAACCGTGAGAAATCTTATTTACGGCGGTACTCTCTCAATTTGATACAGTGAATAGTCACTGTGTGCCACGGTGAAAAAGGCGCAAATGAGAATCAGTAAAATTTCACTTTTTGTTCAAACAGTTCAAGCGTGGATAAGATACCTATGGGGCTATCTGTGGACCTGTCGTATAATAGGTTACTTTAAAGTATCCTATCGGTGTGTTAATTTTCAAGTTAATAGGTAATAATTATGTTAGAACGTTATATTAATAATAATTTATACAATTAACGACCTACTCGTCAATGCAACGTAATACACTTACTCGTGGTTCGTAAAATTTGATATGTTCTTTTGTAAATTTAACAAAACTCAATAACAAAACCTACGAACGCCGGACGATTAACCCCCGATTAGCCATTAATTGTAAATGCTTATGCAACTCTCGTAAATAAAACTTTTTCAATATATAATTCTGTTCTATTAAGTGTTAGTACAAGTCAACAGACGACTAAACTAAATTTTTTTAATCAAATAGAAACAAAATAGCGGCGCCATTGCTGATGAGAGAACCTCTTATTTGAAGGCCTCCACATATGTAATCTTATAGATCACAATTCTCAGACAAACACAAAATATGCAAAAGATTTAGAATATTTTAATATAATACCCAAGACTTTTCAGAAATGACGTCAATATGATGGAAATATATATTTTATTAAAATATTCTTCTATTTCTATGTATTGTTTATCGAAATAATGACAAATCTAGCCGACACTTTAAGTCGATCGTTTCAAAGATGAAGGCATTGTGATCACGCATGTGTCGAAAACGTTTCGAAAAATACGTATTTAAAGTTTACACTAAAAGTAGAAAATATAAAGTTTACTTTAATTCGCATAATATCTGGACCATGCAATTGTCCTTCTAAAACCTTCGCTCTCATCTTGTTCTACTATTCTGGAAGACATACAGCTGCTTTTGAGGCAGTTAGGAGAACGCTCCGACAGTGCGCTTGTTCCCTAACGGAAAAAAATATAACTTAAAATATAAGTCACTTTTTAAATAAATTTTATTATATATTTTTATCCCCTGAAAATACCTGTTTTTCACAAACAACTGACTTTTGGACTATTTAACTAAAAATTGAGCTACCAAAAATATAACCGAAAAATATAAATTATATCAAAACCGCAAAATCTTACATAAAAAATGATAGTTTTGCAATTATATTTTGTTCCATGGGAGATTTTCACCCTCTCTATAAACATGACAAGAATGCAAGTCAAGATTAATCCAAACTTAATCCTAAATTGCACTAAGCTTTTATAATCATTGAAGTATAAAACATCGAGATTCACACAGCGATAGGAAGTACTTTTATGCTTTTAAAAATAAGTGAAGCATTTATTCCAGCGTGAGAATTTAATCACTACATCCATCTAGTGAAAAAGTGGGTACTACTTATTGGTCCTGTAATGACTTTCAAATTTATAACCGTAAGCATTTTCTCATAATACAGAAAATTAGACAGAAAATCTTACTTGGAATACCGAATATTTTTACTACTTACAAAGTTTTCCCGTTTATAAACCCTTTTGGATATAATTTTTAGATCGTTGCTGGTGAAAATAAAAGGAGAGAATATTATATTTAAAAAATCGTAATCATAAAATTGGAATCGGACTAATATCTGACTACAAATATTTCCAATAGCTTTTACTACTTTTACTACTACTACTTAAAAATAAGAAACTAAACACTCGAAACCCAAATTAATCTTACAACAACACGACAAACATCCTGCCGCTCATACTTTTTTTAAATGAATTTAGTGATTAAAAGTGCTAATCATATGTTGTATTCTCTTACAATCAATTACAGTAAATGGTAAGGGAATATTCTATTATGTTATATAATTATAATATTTCAAAGATTTTCATAAAAAATGTTTTCAGTATAAAACAAATATTTTTGCATTAAACTAAATTATCTACCAAAATGTTTAATTATTAAATTATTTAAAGGAAATTTTATTTAAAAAAAAAATTCTTCAAAAAATTTCTATTAATTGAAGTTCTTTATTACAAAATTCCTTTCTGTGACTTTCTTGGGAATTCAACAATATTCTTGTAAGTAAAAATTTAATCATAATTGAGCATGCTTCTTTAGACCCTATATTTAGTTACCATGATGTGGAAATATGAAAAATGTATTGTGTTCAATACGTTCATACAAAAAATATTATAAGTGGTCTGTGATGTTTTACAGCAAACCCGTTATTTTCTAAGTGCTACTACTAATGCCGATACTTTTTTAACGGCGAACATTATCATTAAGTAAAATTTTAGGACGTTTTTTATTATTCATAGAACATGTAATTTAACTCTGGATACTTAGATTCAACCATTTAACTTTTCTCGTTATTTGATCAGGTCCGTGTGCACCTGTATCCAACTTCCTTGATGAACACGCACATAGTAATCTGATGAAGAAAAGGGGGTAAGAACAAGTGAACTGCAGGGAAACATGCATATTTTGAAAAGGAGGGGGAGTTTGTGTGGTCAGGTTACCATTGCGAATCAGGTAACTCAACACCCTAAAGTAGCTTCCCTCCGTCTCCTGCCATGATACTTGGCTGGGTTCGTATTGGTTCAAAAGGACTCATATATGCCAATTTCCATTGCACACGCGCGTACAGAACTACCGGCCATGCACGATCGTTTCGATGCGTATAACAAGAGATGCGCAGTTTACACAAGACATAAAAGTAATCAGAATATTCGCAAGGAACTAACCAATAGGCGTTGGGGTGAAAATCAGTCTGGATTAGTCCAGCCAATCAACACTCTTGTTATCCTCAGGGTAACTCTGCATGCT
Organism: Trichopria drosophilae; assembly: GCA_030407085.1. Taxonomy (NCBI): domain Eukaryota; kingdom Metazoa; phylum Arthropoda; class Insecta; order Hymenoptera; family Diapriidae; genus Trichopria; species Trichopria drosophilae. The sequence continues at coordinate 65,739,749 of CM059586.1, read as the reverse complement.
CAAATGCACTGCTCAAACCACAAAAATAACTCACTATGATCCGTTTGTAAAACTATTTTTTAAATCTACAAGTATAAGAATTACTTGTACAGCGTACATTGTTATAAATGTTATGAAATTCAATGTACACATAATATAAAGTACATTAATTTTTTTATTGGTATATGTAATATGTATATCTGCATATTGTGTATATACAGGTATACATTGGGTAGAATTAATGTACATATGCTGGAAGGTTTTCGGCCGCATTTTTAGGCCGAGGAACAAAGTTTCGACATAGCATGGCCCCAGCGTGATTTTCTTTACTTTGTCTTTGAAAATTTGGCAAAAAGAAAGCAAATTAAAATACTTTGGACCATTTTTATAGTGTATTGAATCGTCATACTGATAACCCTTCCTGGGTATTATTAATTAATAATATGAATGGACCCTGTATATGCAGGTCTAAATATGCACTATACAAAAATGGCTACCAATTCTTTCATCATTTATAATCACTACGTAAGATATATAAGTCGCAAGCTTGTCAGTGGAGTTTCTGTGTAAGAATTTTTCTCATGCTGGCTTTTGATTATTGCCTCTCATGAGTTTTGTTATAATATTTGTCACTGTAAATATATTTAAGCTTATAAACCTATGTAATACTTATTGTTAGCATACACCCTACCACTTTCTAAGTATTCTAATCATTCGTATAGTATAAGGAGACAATTCCATCTTTCTAATAAATTTGTGAATTTATATATCTGTGACTTATGCAGACAAGTTTTTGACTTAACAAATATTAAACAATAGACTAGACTCACGTGAGATAGTTATTAACACATTATTAAAAAAAAGTCAATATTTTAATCTGGACATATTACGTTTTGTATAACTTATGTTATAAAATATAATCTTTCAGGGCCACCCTGTATTTATAATGTGTAAAATAGGATAAACTCAATTTATTTATAAATTATTTAGTGATTGCTATTGCAAAGATTACATTTTATAACATAAGTTATATAAAACGTAATATATCCGGATTAAAATATTGACTTTTTTTTAATAATGTGTTAATAACTATCTCACGTGAGTCTAGTGTAAGAAAGATGCATGCTAGAAGAGTACTCATCTATCGAAAATAAAGCCAAGGATCAAGGCCTTAAAAAAATTGTATCTTGTGTAATGATTCCAATCGGTATTCAATAATTTGGATTGAAGTAATTAATATTTTTATAATGCAGTGTGAAACAAATTACATTTTAATCTTTTCTTCTTTTTAAAGATCATTGAACTAGTATTCAATCAAATTAAAACATTTCAAAGCACTGACGATCGCCCTAGGGTACGGATGTAGCACACCTACAAATGTAACTCTGTACGAGGCAAAGTGCTTGCGTTTGGAAGATTGAGCAGCTGTATTATGTAGAAAGTACATAAGCAAATGCATTAGTAATCGTGATCTGCTTGCTTGTACTAAAATCCGTGGCATAATAGAGAATCCAATAGTTCGTTTTAGAGGTAAGATACCAATGATAGACGAACAATTATTTGAATTCGCTAGTTTAGAAAACTGTACAATCCCTAATGAAAAATATAGTATATACCTTATAGCTAATTACATATCTATAATGCGTGGTATTTATTGTAACACAAAATTAGGCAATTCCCTCGAAAATCAAAATCAGACGAATGCACTTTTTACTGAAATTTTAAGATCAATTCCTGAAAACTCAATAACAATTTTCACGAACGGGATCAAAATTGAAAATGCTGTTTAGATCGGAGTAGCATGCTACTGTCCCGAGTTAACTCATTAAAAAAAAATTAGTATCGTCAAGCCTGCTTCTATTTGTACAGCAGAGTGCATAGCAATCAACTCAGCAATGGATGTGGCCCTAAACCATATTAATATAAATATATACAAATATACATATTTTCTGACTCGTTAAGCGAAATGAAAGCTTTCGAAGATCCTAAAATTGACATCAAAATAAACCCATATATCATCAAGATTAGAGAAAAATCAATTCTTATTTATCATCCGACAACTCAAACACCACAAATTTTTTCTGGATACCGTCACATTCAGGAATTAAGATGAACGAAATGGTTGACAGCCTTGTAAAAGTAGCTACACAGTTGGCCTATCTGGTAGAACCAAAAATTCCATTTACAGAACTTAATCCAGCTCACTCTACTTATGCACAAGCCGCCACACTTAGACATTTATGGATGAATCTCGGCACAAGGCCACCGAATTTTTCAAAAGTTACCACATCCAACAAAAAAAAAACATGGTTTCACAAATTAAATAATAAAGAGGTTTTATAACTTGGATAAATAGAGCACCAGCAAATCACTACCACCTGTCGGCATCCTTAGCTCGCATTGGATTTGTAAGTGTTCCTCAGTGTTCCTGCGGACAAAATGCGAATCAAACCGGATGAAAATGTTAACAGAGCTTAGAAGTTTACAATTCTGTACACCACATAAAATGAGCACCTACCTCGTTATTTCAAACTTCACAGTTTCAAAAATGATCCAAAACCATAAGTTCCTTACATATCACAAAATGTATTTCTGATTGTATAGATTGTATTTAAATTATATGTATTATTTGTATTTTACTTAATAAACCTGTATCAGGGTTTCATAAGTCAATAAATAAAAAAAAAATTTTTAAAGATTAACCTGTACGACGGTACAATAATTCCATTTCAGATATTCGATGCTGTAATATAACACTTCATATAACATTTGTGATTTAAGATAGATACTAATGTGTAAACAAAAACTTTATTTCAAAATAATATAATTCGATTATTCAAATAAACTCAAGGTATTCGTAACCATTATATGACCACTGACATAAAAAAACAAGTACATCCGTTAAAAGTACACATAGTGCATAGTACATATACGCCTATATACGTGCATATTATCTAGCAGATATATCCTCCAATAAATTTTATATAAAAAGATCATGTATTTTGTCAAAATACGTCAAATGACAATCATTTAAAGGCGCCGAGTGAGAATGTGCGAACCCTTCATTGCACCAAATCGCGGGTGAAAGCTCCGCTTCGTCTAACTGTAGGGTATCTCGAAGCTTTCATTGGCCAACTTTAATCGTTCGCGATTGAAACTCAATGCAACGAATGACATTTTGGCAAAAGACTTAAAAATATGATAGATATTGGATTATAATCTGATATATTTTTTCCTTTCCAAATATTAAAATTTATTAAATCGCATAATTAGGAATACAAGCCCACGATCCTAGCATTGCGATGTTAAGTATAAAGTCACTAAAAAACTATATATGTTATGTATATATTAAATGGTATGCGTTCACTTTGACGTTACAAACGCACCACGCAAAATTACAATATTTATTATTTTCAATACAATTCTCTGGTTAATTATATGCATCAAGACCGCTTCACGTCCAAAGTAATATAGTTAAAATGATCGTCACTAATTAATTCATTAAAATTCAAATAATTTGACCATTTCACTTAAAATTAATTATACGAATCAATGAATGATAAGGATTTAATAACAGTGGTAACTATTCATGTTTATGTAGCAAATTACTAGAAAAGTAACATCGAAGAAACCAGTTTACTTAGGAAATAAAACGAGTGCTTTGCATACAGCGGAAGTTTCAACTGATATTATATAGCACCCGATTCACGGAAAGAAATTCTCTGAAGGTACAGACAAAAATATGGTTAATTCAGCCAAAAATAGGGCTGGAATTACTATAAAATGAATGGAATAGCCATACTTCCGGATATACCCTCTGAATATTTCTTTCCGTGTTCACAAATACTATAAATCATTTTTCGAAGCATTGAAACTTATGGTATCTATAAATATAATTATTAAGTGAAAATGTTTATGTACATGAAAATATCGAATTTCTGTATTCTTACTTTTCACTGTTGGAAAGTAAAATCGTATTTTAAAAGAATACAAAATTCTCTTTCGTACGACAGTGACTCATTGTTCACTACATAAGAAGTGAATTTATACTCCAAATATGTTGGGGAAAGGGAAATGAATTTCAAATATTATAGTTTAGGATTTTTTTTTCTCGAAAACTATCAACTTTTGGAAAAAATTGCAAAGAACTAAAAACTTTTAGAATTCATCATAGAATAAACTGTATTTTTTTCGGAATTTTTTGTAAATAAATTAAAATTTTGAACAAAAATGTTGAAAAAAAAATGCTCAAAATATCATCAAAAAATTCTGAAAAAAAATTTACTATATATTTCTATAGATTCTAAGAACTTTTCATTCTTAGCATTTTTTTTAAAAAGCTCGTAGTTTATGAGTAAGGGCCTCCAGATATCGTTAAAAAAAATTGTTGACACCATTTTGAGGTCGTCAGAATAATGTGGAGAATAAGGGTAAAATTTTTCCTTGAAATTCAAATATTTTATGCACCTTTGTGTATAGTTTCAATAGAATAATTTTAATAACTCCAAAAAAATTAATAAGCATAAATATTCCCAATGTTTTAGAAACTTTTCAAAATTCAACACCATATTGGAATTCCTGATGGCTAAAGCTCAATTTTGACCTCGGAATCTTGAAGAGCGAGCTCGAAAATAGAACATATGGATGTACCTTTCAATTTTTTTGAACATCGATTTTGATACGACATACTCGATTGAAATTGAAGCAAAAAAAGTTGTGCTTCGAACGTTAATGGGTTAAATAACCAAAAATTCGATTACACAATATGTTTTCCAGGTAAATATAGACTGTAGATATACCATTTTTTAAATATTTGATACAGAACTTAACTTTTCATCTGTTCTTAACTGCTGATTTCTTAAGAGGTTTCACATGTTTTATATAATTACATGAAAGTAATACGTACTGGACATGTTGATATACGTAAAATAATTATGAAACATTAATGAATGACAGAAACGGCAATCGAAAATGGCAGACTTTAAATAAATCTTTAAATATGACGACTGTAGTGCTTTAGGATATATTTTAGCAGTCTACGGGAATACTTTGGATAATTATTCATAACTTTATACTTTTCACACGTTTTGTTAAAATCATGATAACTGAAGGTTTTTTGAGACTTTTTGAAAAATGCTATATAAAGTATTTTAAAAGTGATCTGTAGTCTATATGTATCTAGAAGGCATATTGTGCAATACAATGGTTGGTGATTTAACGTTGGACTTAAAATTCGTTCTTGTACAAAGTCCATATAATTCCAATATAAAAAAGCAAAAATAATTTAATATCATTTTTAAAACATAATGGTTGAATTTAATTACATGCAACTATTTACATGAATATAGAGAAAATAAACTATATGCTGGTAAAGGCTCTCCCGAATCGGAGTGGTTAATAGATACACTGTGAAAAATAGAATTTCAGTGACGTTAATACATTTTACAAACTGCTTTATACTTGAAAGAGTCATTTTCATGACCCGGATAAAAAAACTAATATTGTTACGTAACATTTAATTATATATATATTGAAAATAATATGAACTTGTTTTTTTTTTGTGTAATGGTGAATAGTAACGTCATAAATAATATATCAATTTTTAGATCCCAATGATATTTATTTGTACGAATACCAGTATAGGAAATAATTATGAACAAATAAAAATAGTATCAGCAAAAAAAGTTATAAATAAATATCAATAATTTAAGGCGTTTTCGTTCTATGCACATCCAAAGGAATGGGAAAATATTCTTATATTACTGTACAATTATATATTTTAACTATTTTAGGATTATGTTGACTCATAAATGAAAAGTATAGGAGTGAAATTTTGGATTCTCTTACAAAAATTGTAGAGTGGTTGTCTTCTGAGTTGAAGCGAATTACAGGGGCGTAGAGCTGAATGAAAAGCGTAGGAGGGTACGGCTACTGAGGGATCGTTGTTGCCATGGCGACGCCAACCCCATCCTCCGTCCATTCGTTCTCCATCCTCGCCCTCCAAAATCCCCACTGATGCGATCCATATTTACTAACGTGAAGTCACGTCTAAAAAGCCATTTTGTATATAGAACATGAAAATGTTGCATTTCACTCGTCCAGAAAAATGGACTTGTTTCGAATTTAATAAAAACTTAACTCATATTTATTAAAATAATTAATTATACGCCACTAACGCTAATAAATTCTATTAATATCTTAGCTCCGACAAAAAATGTCGTGTACCAAATGTATAAATGTCTTTTTCAATATAACTAAACGCAGTGAGACAAAACATGTTGATTCAAAAATTTTTCAAAAGGAAATCACTTAATAATGAAAAGTAGTTAAATTAACTACACTTCATTCTAAAAAGGATAAAAATATCGTTCCTATGCTTGAAGCTACTTTAATGTGTAACTATAGAATTAGAAGCATAATACGTTGATTTCAGTGCCTCATCGAATCACTACGCTGAAAACGAACTACACTTTCATACGTATAAACAATATGAAGATACAAACAATCTCGTTTCACAGGGACGAATATATGTATGTTGATAAGGTTTACAATTCTAAATCGTTATAAAAGCACCATTTTGTCGACTCTACATTTTCATGTTGCTAATTCTACTGCATATCTATCTGTTTGTTCCCTTTTTCATTGTCTATTTAATATTTTTGTTTACATGTAAGGTAGATTTTATTCATATTAGTATAATGCTAGATGTACAATAAATATGGAATAAAATAATTATATACCTTAGAATATGCTCGTATATTTAAGCAATATAATTTACTTGAGTAAGATGTTGAAGATTGAAATAAACCTTTGGTTACATTTCAAAAGTACGCAGCGACAAAAAGTTAATGTGATAAAATGACACTGCGACGAAAGGACGCATTGACAAAAAACACACCAGCATACATAGTTTAGTTTTTATTAGTTTGAAAATTTCAATAAATTGAACATTACAATATAAAGAACATGTTTCATTATATTGCAAAAATTATAAGTTTTATAATAAATATTTAAACTTTCAGTTTTGAAACAAACAAACTTTCACCTAACACAGTAAATAGTACGTACATAATTTATACTTAAGCAGTTACGTGAACGCCTACAAGTATATAATCCACAAGTAATCACAACAGATTTTGAAAAAGTTTTCATTTCTCCAATTAAAGACACATTTCCTTTCACAAAAATACACGGCTGTCACTTCCATTTTGGGCAATGCATTTAGCGTCAAGTACAATCATGTCATTTATAAACACATTATGCAAAACGGAAAGAATTTGCATAAAAATGATTATTTAACTGTGATTTGTTCCAATAAATTGTGTATTTGAAGCATTTCAAAAAATAATGATGGAAACATTTTTTATTGCCAACAAGCAAAAACTAAAAACTTTCATTAATTATATGGAAATAACATGGATTGGCGTGCGTTACCAATTTTTATGCAAATGCCTCTTTTTGTGATTAATTTTTGTCATTTTGTTGAATGTTTGTTTTGTTGCTGTGTTTTTTTGTTTTTTCACCGAATCTTGATATTAATAAGAAATCATTTGCGTTAATTGTAAAGTTTTACATAACGATAAAAGTAACAATTCTAAATTTGAGTACTTACTTGTGATTCTTGAAATTCATCACTTCAATTGAATGCAATTTACAAGATTACGCATAAGTAAAGGTATAAAACTTGTAATCCGCTGAAATTGCTCAATGTTAATTCTACAATTTTTGTACAATCTACTGTGAAATTCCATGTTTAATGAAACATAATGAATTTATTATTAAATGCATATAAATGCAATATAATGGATCATAAAATAAAATCTTTTTTTGTTCAATTTCTTGTCTATATGTCTAACTATTCATTATAATGAATGTATGTCAAATGGAATAAATATTTAATTTATTTAAAAATTTTGAAAATTGCATGATTGAGATACTCTTTTATTATTTACAGTTTTAATGGTTATTTTAAATAACTGAATTTCCCAGCTTCATAGTATCGCAAAGAATATGATAGGTATTTAATATATTGTAGTATCGGCATTAAGTTATTATAAAATATCAGTAAGAAATGTTATTTTCACACATATACTATTTTTAGGAAAACATGTAAATAAAGTAATGAGTCTTGTCAATTAGTGCACATTTACTACTCGTGTTTATTTATTAGTATAAATTGTTACACATAATACAAAACTTGTATATCTTTACTCGTTATTCAAGATTGTAAAGGAATTTTGTTATACTAATCCTTAAGAATCCAGAATTCACATGCGCGTTAATAATTGCAAATCAATGACATATTACACAACATTTATTTTCACTTATAGAATATTTTCTTTTTACGAAAAATAACTAAATACGGTTAAAGTCGAGTGTATCTATGCGTATAGTAAATGCAGCTTGCAAGTAAGTGAAAACAGTCGAAACTAATCAGACACTCCCGTAATTTCCGATCGATTCTAACAATCTCTGATACGTGAACCCTATTAATTTCAATCCAATTATCAGTTTCTTTAATTTTTAAATACCCATCCTTATTATATCCTCACAGCAAAGGATATTACCGGATTTCTAGTAGTCAATGCATAGGCGCTTTCCTTACAACCCGTGTTTAGTGCACGTGCACCCTGTCATTTAATTCTACAGAGATCAGAGCATTATTTCTTGGATTGAATGAACAACATAAAATTAATTATAATAACTATGAGCGTTAATTATATTATGCTTAAATGCACAAATAATATTAACATGGTGAATGTTGATATACTTATTGTTTCAAACATTTGAATAATATAATGTTGGATTATTGGTAAAGAATTTTGCGTAGAGCATGGACTTAACTTAATCCCTGGTAAAAATGTTTTATAAAGTTTTTATAAAATCTTTATACAACTTTTATAAAGAAATGATTCTATGCAAATTTTATAAAGTTTTTATAAAGTTTTTATAAAGTTTTTATATGGACATATACATTTTATACAATTTTTTATTATTTTGATTAAACATTTTACTTGCGTTAGATTTAGTTAATTACTTAATGTATAGTGGTCAGTCTTCAAAATAACATTAGATGTGGCTCATCATTGAGCTTAGTAAATTATGTATTTATTAACTAAGTTCATAAAAACGAAATAATTATGATTATTACTATTACAATGCTGTCGATGACCGTGATGTCGATGACGATACCACAAACTACGATGATGATAATGATGATGATGACGGCGGTTATGATGGTGGACAGTGATGAGTATGATAATAGTGATGGTGATGGTGATGATGGTTATGACGGCGATGATGATGGTGATGATAATGATAATAATAATTACATTACAAATAAAATGAATGCAAACCATAAATATTCGACGATGCTAAACGTCGCGCCACAGCTTACATATACTAACTTATTTGCGTCACACGAATCGTTTAACAGTTCTATAAACACCAAGCAATCATAAAAAGGTATACACGTGGAAATAAGCGCAAAACAATGGGGCAAGATGCAAGTCAAAAGAAGGCTTCATCCTGCATTTTTGACACCATTTTGTGTGCACCGAAAAACTGCCAACTTGAAGTATACGGAATATTGCTTGAATTATGAAAATTAAATAATAAATTAACTATGCAAATTCAGCAACAAATTTTCATACCAGATTCAGGGCAAACTATGTGCCCGCGTCGATCTGCTCAACAGTCTCTCAACATGGAAAATAACTATATGCGACATATACGCTAAATAAATGCACATATATTTTCGGCGAAAAATGCATGCACATACATACAGTTTTAAACTTACATCTGGAGTATATTTAATCTATATATTGCATATAATTTTGGCGAAAAATGCAATATGTGACAAATATATGCTAAATGTATTCCCGCATATATTTTCACAGAATTTTTTTCCGTGCGGAAGTATAAATAGTAATAAATATTCGATTGATATTGGTACGAGTCGGAGTTGCGGTATTTCCAATATCGGAAAGTTAAAACCCATTAGAGGGCAACCTACAAAAGGGTGCAACCTACAAGAGTCTCCCCTATATAATTATATATTTGCACTCATCAGTGATCATAAAAATCCCTTAGTAAAATTAGTAATGTAAATCGAAGCTTAACTAAGCTAGGGAACGCTTTAAAAAAAAAGCATTTTTGGTCTTTGTTTATTTATAACAATTTTAGAACAAATTAAATCAAAATATTGGCAGTGCAATATTTTCTGTTTTATTTATCTTTTAACCGGTGATATTGCCTTTTTAACGAGTTTCATACATGTATTAACTAAGTTTTTAACTTTGCGAGAGCTGCAGATCGCCTTAAGAGATGACGCCAGTTGTGTAGGAACTGTAGAAACCTACAGCAGCGGTCATGAGACGATTTCCATCTTAGGAATAGCGAGCTGCTGCATGAAAATCGTTTTCGAAATATTGTTCCCCGGACGGGGATCAAACTCACGACCTACGACTTCATAGTCCAGTACACTACCGCCTGAGATAGTAAAAAAATTCCTGATTGGCCACCATTTTTCGAAGGGTTAATGTAATTCTATATTATGTAAAAAGGGCGGAATTACCAATCTTCGACAAGCGTGAAGTTTGTCGCGCGGACAAAGCGAGGGTTACAATTACATTGACTGGAGATCGATATTTTGCCAGTGTTTCATACGAGATTTTTTAATACGATGGTGCGGCTCGATACTTTGCGCCCGAATATTACACTGCAGGGCGCAAAATCAAATTCTACTCCCGGAGTGTTAAAAATTTTATATGAAATCATTACATACCAGAAGCTATTGAATAACGGAATTCTGTTATTCTTGTAATCATATATTATTTTAGTCCTTGTATTGAGGGTCACGTTTTAGATTTGCAGAACAAATTAAATCGTCAAAAAATTATAATATAAAAATGTAAAAACTCACATCAACTTTAGAAATGATAAGAGAATTCAGCAGATTGACTGAAATCCCAAAGCAATAATACGTTTGGTTAGTAATTGTTCTATTCTGATCAATATACGTAAACATGTAACATCGTACACGTAGTAATTAATTACAAACTTTCGAGGGACTATTAGTAAAAAATAAAGTTTTATCAATAATTTATTGGTGGCTGTATGAAAACTCCATATAAAAAAGTATTAAAGTTCTTTTCATCAGAATTCCACAAGGGCGAAATACATTTCATGCACATTAGATATCAGGAAAATGCAGCAAATACTTGCCACAAGAAGTGGAAAACCTGTCAGGTGAATCTTCCACCCCAAATCTTCACTACTAGAAAATATGAAGAAATTTGCAGTCGATTATCCGTGAAGCATTACTAAACCATTAGGACTAACACTCTCCGATCTTATACTCTCGTGCATCTGACGTCATACTGCAGATATCGTGAATTCTAATGTGCCAGTCTCGCTTGTCTGAGTAAAGAGTTTCCCTTCCTTTCACACACTATGCGACTTCTCCATTAAGCACTTCGAAACGACAATTTACAGTACATTTACTAAAAGCTGCGACACGAGGTACATCTTCCTTCGACTCATCCCTATAAATTCCGGAAGAGACGTTGCTCGAGAAATCATCGAAGTACCACGGATGAATGCGATAAGAACAGATTATTCTGCGAATGTGACTAAAAAATTTGAAAACCTTCATATTGTCGTGAAATTATAAACTTCACATCCAACACCACATTTTATGACACCTCAGTATTCATCAATTCAGATAAAAGCGTATCAACATTATTTTTCATTTTTTAAATAATAAAATGAATTTCATCTTTTCATATGAGTTGCGATAAATTTGTGATACATTTGATTCCAATTAGTTACGACTGTCTTTGTTATGTACAATACACTACTTTTATTATTGGTAATAAATATTATAAATTAAGTAGAACAAGAATATTTACAAATTACTGACATATTCTTCATAATAAGAGAGAAAATGAAATTCTACACTCCAAAATTTATATCTACAAACAAATAATATGTTTTTGCACGTCTACAACGCTATAAGACAATCACAACGAATTTTCTGCACGACAAAGTCATTCGCACAGTGAAGTGCATTAACCCCACTCTACGCGCATGAACATTGCCATTTTCGCACCCTTGCTACGTAATTTTAAATTCTTCATCAAGAGAGTAAAAAGAGGTATTTGAGGCATGGAGAGGCGCGCAGTAATCGAGTCGTATAAAAGCACGGAGAAAGCTAAGGCTTTCAGAAATAAGAGAGCTGCATCACTCTTACCTCTAATGCTTTTTTGCTTATAATATAAACCAAGGATTTAAGATCTTCTCTAAAACTTGGCTATTTAAGGCCCATACATTTATTTTTCAATGTATATTAATTATTATTATACGCTGCTCGTGAAAGGCAAACAGCAGTACTAAAAATTCCAAATTGGCATTGTGCCACCAACATAAGTGTAGACATTTCATTTAATTTGTGTAATTTGCAATCGAAAAGTTCTGAAAGAAAGTGTTATTCTTCAGATGAATTTAAGAAACGGAAATTTATATAGCACGAAGCACCTGAACCACTTTTAATTCCGAGTGTCATGCATATGGAATTTTCTAGCTAGAGTTGATAATGTGCAATCATACGAATGTAACATGACTAAAATTAAAATATTTTAACGAACCCTTTTCAACAAAATCGCGATAAAGTATCAAAGAAGTTCTTTTTATTTCCGTCAAAGTTGACCTGCAATTAAAGCATATTTTATGAATAAGTTGTAGATATTAAAAAGAGCTACAACTTTTATATACATCATTTTTGACACAACCTATAAATTTTCGATATAAATAAATAAAAACGTTTTTCATTTCTAAATTTTTTCTCGCGCAAAAAAAAATATTTGTCACCAAATTTAGAGCAAACTTGCCTATTCGTATCCCAAATAACGCGTAATTTTTTGAAATAAAAATATTCATTCGTAAATGTTATATTGAAATAAAAAAGAAAAATTACCCCTGACTTCAACCGAACATTCTCACGTCAAACTTTTACATTTTTAAACGTTTTTGTATTGGATTTTATTCGTTGGAATATCTATTTTTAGATGGTCATAAACAAAATTGACACCACTTGCGATAATTTGCCACAATTTTTTTTTAACTTTTCGTTTTTAATTCAATTTAACACGTACAAATGAATTTCATTTGAAAAAAATATGATATTCATTCGAAAAGACAACTTTCCTCCAAATTTGGTGACAAAAAATATATTTTTTTTCTCGGGAGAAAAATTAAAATTGAAAACGCATTTTTATTTATTTATCTCGAAAATTTGGAGGTTATGAGAAAAATTATGTATACAAACATTGTAGGTCTTTTCAATATCTACTTGTCCATAAAATATGTTTCGATTGGAAATAAAAAGAACTTAAAAATTATACATTTTTTTATACTTTATCGCGTTTTTTTTAAAAGGGCCCGTTAAAATATTTTAATTTTAGTCAATATTTATTTTGTAATGTATTTTGCAAAAAATTTGAACACCATCATTCATTGCAATAAAAATGTTACAAAACCTCTTCCAGCTACGAAAATTTAATTATAGTTCAAATACATTAATTTTCTTACATCGTTGAAGTTTCTGTTTTCAGTCCTAATAGTATATTATGCTTCAAGGGAGGAAAGCGCGCGATTCCTGAGCGGGAGCATTCCTGCGAGATGCGCGCGCTTGCGTCCCGTGTGGCATGTACGATATTTTTTTCCCGACTTCATGCATTACTCCCGCTGGCGGCACTTTCCGTCCCTAGGGAGTAATGAGAAAGGAGTGCGCATGCGCGATGGCGTCCGGGCGGAATCGGCAACTTTCGTCCCGCGTTCCAGGCATGGAATACGGGCATTCCGACGCGGTCCGGAGAAATAGTCGTTTTCGTATTAAGATTAATGGTGTAAAACTAACTTCTACGGACGCAGGCGACCACCAAACCTGACTGATGACGATACCGGCCGACGGAAATTGGGTGATGGTCTTTGAGGTGTAAAAGATTACGTCCTAATACAAACATTTATTGTAATTGTGTGCGTAAACTTAGTGCGTAAAGTAATTCTGATGCATCTACAGTGAGTGTAATGTGAAATATTAAACACAGAATACGTAAAGTCGAAAGTATGCATGCGCGTAAAGTGAAAATAAACCAATACTACCTTATTGCGTTGATGAGGAAACTAGCCATTGACGGGGTCCTCCTTACTTCTTTTTCACAATTATCCAATTTTAGGTAATATCTAAATGGGGAAAAGGAGGAGTGGCAGAAGCGACTTCAAAATTCAGATACCTTTCCCCCATTTCTAACCACTACGTATAATTTCAAAAATATTAAATAAATTTACTGAGAACTCACCGTGTATTCTCCTCAAAAATATTTGATTTTTCTTTATAGCTGAAAATACTCGATTAGTTCTCTGTGAATTTTATTGATATTTTATAAAATAATACTTTATATTATAATAAGATTATTATTATAATAAAATGTAAGATTCAATCGTTTTAAATTCACATTCTTTTAGCGTAACCTATTACTTTATCGCCTGAATACTGCAACTTACCTTAATAAAATGGTACTACCTACCCTGAGCACCAGGTACCTCGAAGTCCGTCGGTATCGACATATTCTTATTCAGCGACCTTCAAACCCTTTTAATTCATAAGTTAAAAAATGATCATGAACATCTAGGAGGCGCGATATATATCGTCGCCTCACTCTTCTTCCACCATGCACCCTCTATTTCTGCATATTTATTTGTTAAATGGCTGCTTCTTCTTCTTTAAACGTCGGAAGTTTTGTTATAAGGGGCTCCGCCACCGTGAACTTTATTCGCAGCTCATGGCCGGTCACTCGTGTGAAAGTCCGTTTTGCATGTGTAAAGCTTTAATTCGTGCATAAAAATTTACTTTTTATCCTTCCTAGGTAAATACTATTGCGTCATAGTAGGGCGTAAAATTCTTGTTTATGGCTCAGATTTTAAACTTACAGCGGTGGAGGAACATCTATCTGACCCATGTAATTTTTACGGGCGTAAATCCGGATTATACGCCCAGTCAGGCGAAATAGTATATTGTGTATCAAGGGCGAGAAGGAAGGGATTGGAAACAGGCGCGACGTACGGGACGAGAAGGAGGACTGTAACAGCGGGTTTGTATATCCGATGCCTTAATTCTCGCCCGCGATACACGCAATATTTTTTGTCAAACCTGTTCATTAAAATTGCGCCTTTATAATACCGGTGAAGTACAGCAGCGGTACGAAATCGTGAGCGCGAAAGAGTGAGAATCGCCCTGTAAAGCGGGCGCAAAAAAGCGAAAATCCCCCGCCGAACCTAAGAAGCTATGAGCGCTGAATACGTTTCATGTCGCCCGCTTTTTCGGCATGTAAAGAAGCGGCTTTTGTACAGATATGACAAGAGATTATTAGGCTCTGTACACGGAAAAAACAGGTTTGACCATACCAACCAAAGAAGTATAGTGAATTAAAATATTGATAGGTCGACCATTGCTATTGTAAAGAGAACTTTGCATATGGAAACCCCTTCAACAGATATGGTCATAGCAACCATATAATGGTAGGTGTGACCATAGTATGGAAGGGACGTAATTATCAATATAGTATGGTCAAGACAACCATACCTTTGGTTGTAACAACCGCGGTGTTTTTTCCGTGTACCATCGACCAATGCCGTCGAAATTAAAGAACATTGATATGAGGGTAATATATTTAGATAAACCCTGGCAGAACCCTGCTAGAGCTAGATTCTTCTAAGTTAGGAAATCTTAAGCTTGGTCTGATGAGCGCCACGTCAGACTTCGAGACACCCTGACATAATTTCCGCATCCACAGCGCCATCAATGTAGCGGCTGTGACTATTGTGGTACAACTCTTCATTGCATCACCATTGCAACGCTGCAGATCACTTGGATTTCTGGGTGGTATGGAATCCCTAATACAAAGAGAATACGTGGGGTACGTGGTGGATAAAATTCTTAAGGAAAATTACAATTGGCCAGTTGATAACCGTTAACTTTTTTAACGCTAGTGTCTCAAAATTTGTTGAATCTTTTTCCGGTATTTTGGGTCCATCCATTTTGAAAAATTAACATCGGAGTAATCAGCGACCCAAAAAACCCTGAACCCATAGACCCAAAATGCATCTTAACAACTTGTGCCACCTTATAATTTCAAAAAAATACTGCTGGACAGACGAAAACAAAACATTATTCTTTATCTGAGACATGTAATTTTGAAAAAGACAAGAACTCTTTCCCTGAATGGTTCCGCCTGAATTCGCCCATTAGAACAGTATGTTAAAAGAACACTTACGGTGCATCTTCAATTTATCATAACTGATCCAAAATAAAAAATCGTAGGGACAATTCCAAAATTCCATCCGAAAGATATTTCGTTATACATGTGAATTCCTTTGAAGGATTTCTGAAATAAAATTTCTAGTGCAGTTGTCAAGACTCCGTTTCCATGTATTTATCAGACCTTAATCTTTGTGATATCAATGTACTCTTAAAATAATTATAGTAAATATAATAGTAATAGCTCACTGTTCGGCGTCTTACTATTTAGATTATTTGTCATAACCACTTATTTCGTCCGTGTACGAATTCAAACTGTGGGATATGCTGTAATATAGGTAAATTTCTTATCGCAAATGTAATGAAAGACATTCATGTCATTACGCGACTTGATATTAATTTCTGAAGTTTTTTATTAAAATGGAGGTATCACCTTCAAACAACGAATACCTTACACTGTAAAGATGCTGCCAAAAACCTTCCAGCACACGTACATATAATTCAATGGCCCATTTTTGTACATAATATATGGATACCATTAGAAAATTGAATGCATGTATATTAAAGTTCATCACATTTTTAACAGTGTATTATGTATTTTGATTAAAGAGTCGACTAATATGTATAGATAGTTATTTTCCCAACAAAATTATTCATACTTAAGACATACATAAGCCATAAATCATGCTTTATTTAATATCAAATATTACGATTTTTAATGTTTTGATTTCGTAAAATACAATCAGACCAAATATTACGGTTATATATACCATAGTGTTACATAAATCACGGTTATAACTTTTGAAATAGCTATTTTGTATAAAAGGGCTTAAATAGGTTGTAAAATTACATTGTTTGCGTTTAATTTCACATTTTAGATTTACCTTTTGTCATTTTTTAACTTCGATTAATTGATATTAGGTAATGTTCATTCGACATGGTTTTTCGGTTTTGTTCCCGTTATACACATACTGACGTCTCAAAATCTAGTACGGGATTGTCGGTCATGTATCATAAATGGTGGCAGGATAATAGCATGTCTTGAGAACCTTGTTGTCGGGCGATACCCGAAGTGATTGATCGGCATCTAAGTCTTGCATGGGGTACCATGATGTTTCAAGACCTCGCTACGTGCGAGTCATGTGTGAGAATTCACCTGCACGACGAGACAACAGATAATATCTTCTGAAACGTGTTATATATTAATATTAATATTTTATATAATACATTTGGGTGTACGAATGTATATGTAATTTGTACTGATTTTATATTTAATTGCTCAAAAACCAGTCGTCTTGATCTAGATTTATTTTTTTATAATCATTAGAAGAACGTTCGTTTACTGATATTGCATGCAGAAAATATTTCAAGAAAATAAGGAAACTCCATAAATAAAAGACCACACGATATTCTTGATATGCGTAGGAAGTCTCTGTAGGCAAAAAAGATTCACCGTACAAAAATAGACCATGAATTATATGTTACATTAATAAAATCATACGAGATAGTTATTTTTGTATCAAGGGCGTGAAACGGAGTTTTCCGCTTCAAGTGCACCTGGACGGCAAATCCGGCAAAAGGGTCACTGTATTCCCGAAAAGGCATAATGTTCGACGCCTGAGATTGAAAAACTATTTTTTTCACGCAACTTGCGCAAAGTACTTTTTTGTTATACAGATTATAATCGCAATTCACTCCTTCGAAAATTACATGGATAAGATAGGGCCGTGAACTTGTGCGGGTGGAACAAAAACACTCCTACGCCGCTAACAATATTATATTGTAAATAGGGCATATTTGTAATCATGTAAATCTATTTCGTAAAGCATTCTCGTAGTGATATTGTTTTGTATTGTTTAAATTCCATTATATTGATTTTCTAGATATCTTTCAGAGATTTACTTTAAAATTTGCACTATATACGATATATCTATACAGAGTGCGGTAGATCCAGCTATTTAATTGTCAATAGAAAACACTGAAAATGTTTTCAAAACAACACAAATGTTCGACCCACAGCACATGTTACCGGAGCAGTCCGAAAAAGAGCCAATCCGAAAAATTGTTGTTTCGATAATCGCATATATTGTTCTACATATCGATCTTAGTTTTTTGCAAGAGTTACAAATTTTTTTTTACAGATTTAAGTGACATAGTTGCAACATTGTAAGGGGTTAAAGTTTCAGATAGTAAATTTTTGAAACATTATATATTTTCTCAATCCATCAATCGATGATCCAAAGTGCATTTTGTTCAGAATGTCTTGAAGCCTAACTTAAAAATAATTGAATTTGATATTCATCAAATCTAGCATCTCGCTTGGATTCCTTAAAAAGAGTCCCAAAAAGAACCATCTAAAAAAAGTTTTTACTAATTTTGTTATTAGCGTATCGATGGATCGGGCCTAAAAACTAATCAGATTTAACTTGAACGAAGACACATATTTTACCAAAAATTTATCACCAGAGGCCAAGTCCATTCGCGAGTTACAGCACACACAAAAAAATGTCACATGCAGATGTACGCTCAAGATCGCGAACACAACATTTATTTTTACTTTTTTGGGTTCTGAAACGTCGACATTTCATGAAAAATCATATTTTTTTGCGGGAAGGGACCAAAACCAGCCCTATGGTCTGGGTCGAATTAATAAATCCCAAAGTCCAACTTACTTTGCTGATGCTGAACTGAGGATGGAAATGCGATCTATTTTTTTTTTATTTTTCAACGCTTTTTCCAATTGAAATAATTTGTTCTGCTTTAAGAAGTTAAGACGATTAAATTTCGAATGTCGTAATACTCAGTCATAGTGGTCACTTAATGTGAAGCTTATTAAATATTTAATAAAATAACATAAGTATAACAATACCTTTTTTTTATGATTGATTGGTGAGTCGAGAAAAAAGACCTTTTTCTAACTCCGTTCGGAAAATGCTGCACGGCACTAAATAAACTATTTTTCCTTCTCGGGCGGCAACCCTCACATTCGCATAAAAACCATATTGCGCACTAGTATCGAATCTATATTTAATCACTATCGAGTCTGCAGATTCCGTTTCCAAAGATGATCTCAATAAACTACGAACTGAGGTGGACAAGAGAAAACGCCATTTTAGAGTTTGCAAACTATGCATTTAATTTATTATCCTTTTAAGAATTGGACTTCGTTCATTAGATGTTCAGCAATCAGTGAAATTCTATGATTGTTAGGCCAAATTGAATAATGATATGAATAGAATACAATAAGCAATATCTAGGCAAATAGAAATGCGGAAAATATGATGTGGTTGCATGCTCTATGCAGAGGTTAATCCGAGTATTCATGCATTAATTCATATTTTAGCTTGTTATTTTACTTTGGTTTACTGGGTATACAAAATAAACCGCAGGCAGTTATCGATTATAGAAGATGCTGATATAATGGACTTCGATCGCATTTGAATCTTTTAAAATTCCTACTAGCATTTTCACTTCATTACGGTAACTTCTGAAGCGTTCTACTATATATTGAATATATGCGTTAATTACTTATCAATACGTAGCATTCCTCTGCAAAATTCTTATTTTATATCATTATTCGCAGTTTGAAAGAATACTCTAACGTTTTGGAAATTGAAGCAAGGCTGCAATCAGGTGCTGTACAATTTTCGGTAAATATATTAGGGCTCTACCGTGCCGTCTGTCGCAAAAGCCCGACATTTGCATGTTCCGATCCCATCCAATCACCACGTCTGACACTCATTTGTGGCCCGTTTTCAAAAAGTGACTAAACGAAAAAAACTCTCTATCCGGGAATCGAACCCGGGTCTCCTACACCCAGGCTTCTAACCACCCGACCACGAAATCTTATTATATTTCTGCTAATATGTATTTCATGAACACATTTTTTTTAAATTTCTTTTTGCAATAACTTGTCCTTTTTGAAGTTCTCTTAACAAAAGTAGGCTCATTTTAAAGTCACTTTCAAGCTCTACAATTCATCTCTGAGGCTTTTTGGCCTAAAATGAATATCTCTCTAGCAATAGTCATAAAAATGGTAAAAAAAAATTAATTTTTGCGGCTTTTCTTATTTATCTCACTTCGATAAATAGTTAATGAAATACCACTACAAGGAGGTTGTAGCCCTTGAAAAAACGAACAATGTATCCCCTAATCCAATGAGATTCGATGAGAATTGATTCCAAAATGAGTCACGTAATCTCGCAAAATTGGCATAAAACGGCTTGATATTCGCAAAATGAGTTTTTGGTCAATTTCGAAAATTTCAGAGGCTCCTGTTGAGCTTAATTTTTATAAAATTGCGTCGTATTAGAGATAAATCGTTCATTTTTTCAAGGTCTACGACTGTCATAGTGTTGTGTCATTAGCTATTTATCGAAATAAAATACACACGAAAAACCGCAAAAATTGGAATTTTTTTACCATTTTTATGACTATAGCAAGAGAAATATTCATGTAGAGCTTGAAAGTGACTTTAAAATGAGCCCAATTTTCCCAAGACACGTATTTTTAAAAAAAATTTATGTCAATACGCTTATCCGTTCGCGAGTTATCGCGAGACAAAAAAACGGGACGTACGGACGTACGGACGTACGTACGTACAAGATCACGGACACAAATTTTTGTATTGTTGATTTAGGCTCCTTAGGGTCTGAAACGTCGACATTTGATGAAAAACTATAGGTTAATTTTTATGCCCGAAGTAACCAAATTCAATACTTCGTCTACACTTGGTCTGGGTAGAAGTAATAAACATAAACTTACTACGTCATTCTGAAAGACAATAATAGTGCAATTTTGGCCGCAGTCATCTGGAAACCTCACATTAATCTTTAGGTAACCCCTATCATCGACCGTGATTTTCGTCGACGATACCCAGCTTTATTTGACAACACCTCTTTGTTGTCTGCACGAGACCATCTTAACACAGAAATCGAATTATTCTTGGCTTGGATACAAGAATACAGTCTTAGCCTTAGTAGTAAGAAAACTAAGGCAATTATCATTGGGTCCAGATATAATCTGGCCACCTTGAAAACAATTAGTGTCCCGCCAATAGTCGTTAACGGATACATAGTGTCCTACGTCATCACGCACATAGACGACTCTTAAAACATATAACCCAATAGCACCTTGATATAAGGAACGCATATTTAAGGAAGCACCATCAGAGCCCTCCTCGAACCCAAGCTAGTTTTCTCAGTTAGGTTAGAGAAGCCGATACTTGGTCTGACGAGTCCCGATCCAGACTTTGGGACATCCTCATACAATTTCTACACGTTTGTGTCACGATTCGCACATTGTACCCAAATAGCTTAAGAAATCTTATTCGGGGGTTCTCAAGATAGCTGATTGCAATATGGTTCAAAAACTTGTAATTTCTGTAATTTTTTACTTACCTTAGGTCTGCACGAAGTATTGAATTTGGTCACTTCAGGCATAAAAATTACCCTATAGTTTTTCATCAAATGTCGACGTTTCAGACCCTAAGGAGCCCAAATCAACAATACAAAAATTTGTGTCCGTGATCTTGTACGTACGTACGTCCGTACGCCCGTTTTTTTGTCTCGCGATAACTCGCGAACGGAGAAGCGTAATGACATAAATTTTTTTTAAAATACGTCTCTTGGCATAACTTAGATCTGCTTAGATTTTGGCGCAGATCCATCCTTTTTGCATTTATTTTGAAAAATACAAATTTTATTAAAAAATGTTTCAAACAAAATTATAGAGCATTAAATTCTCTACAAAAAAGGTTTTATGCATTTTCTACCTAAAGTCAACGATAATGCTATAAAAACTGGTTTAAAATGTTTATGACTATTGTCTAAAAAGTACTGAATTTGGTCACCTCGGCAAATAAATTACCCTATAGTTTTTCAGCAAATTTCGACGTTTCGACCCCCTACCCCCAGGGATAGTCTTCTCGCCAGCCCCTCGGGCGAGGAGATCACATACGGACGCATAAGTTCTTTCACGCTTTTGATACGAAAATAACTATTTCTCCCGACCGCGTCGAAATGTCCGTATTCCATGCCTGGAACTCTGGACGAAAGTTGCCGATTCCGCCCGGGCGCCATCGCGAATGCGCACTACTTTCTCATTACTCCCTAGGGGCGGAAAGTACCGCCAGCGGGAATAATGGATGGGGTCGGGAGAAAAATAGCGTATGCCACACGGGAGACAAGCGCGCGCACGTCGCAGGAGTGCTGCCCTCGCTTCGCTCGGGCAGCAAACCTCCTGCTCAGGAATCGCGCGCTTTCCTCCCTTGAAGCATAATATACTAATTTCGATACATCTAAAAGATGTCTTATAGATATCTAAAAGAAATCCGTCAGAGATCTTTTCGACACTTTCAAGATATCTTTGACGAATTATATGCATATATATTGTGTATAGAAAATCATAATAATACAGACAGTAATTAGTGTTTTGCTACTTTTATTTATTAATACTTCGGATGGCCTGTTGTTGGAGTCGAAGTTTTGAAAATGCTCATTTTCAATTTTCATACATATAAGAAACACTATATTGCTGTAACATATCTATCGAAGCCACTTGGACTTAAATATGATTGGACCCCCAAATATCAATATAATTTTATAATATAATTGAAAGCTGTTATAATAAACAAACGAGTATTAAGGAATAGCTGACTCTCTACTGGGTCGAAGTTTCTGAGCGAGCGAGGCACCACGCCAACACTAGTTTTACATTTAAGTTTCTAACCAACCAGATGAAAGTGACTTGAAAGATGGATATCACGTATAACATTTTTGAATGAGATTACAATATCTTATGCTTGCTTGTACTTTGATGTTTCTATAGATATCATTTTTTGCGCACATTTGACAAAAAAAATGATTTGTTGCAAACATTCCTCGAATTTTATATTTCGAAATGATTAGTTCCAGTTTTTATTTCGGTATATAATGTGCCCAGTAAGGTACAAATCGTGACAATCCTATCAATATATCTTATAATGATATTCTAAAATTATTAGCTCGATATTGTATTATGTACAATTTTTTATTGGCGCGCAAAAAGTGATGTTTTCGGACATACATATATGCAAACTGAGGAATATTACATTTTACATACGTCATCTTTAAGATATACAAAAACAGTTTACGGAATCTCAAGTAATGTTTAATTTTGATATTACTTTTGAGAAGACCATCATGGAGCATTATTTTTAAAATCAATTCTTATTTAATGCTAAAGATATCTACGTAGGTATTTGTACTTTCATATGCTATATCATAATTTACGACAACTTACAATTAGATTCTAGAGCATTAATTCGAAACTATGTCCGTCTCTAGCACATTCCTTTATACATACGTAATAAAAAAGATAAATTCTACGAAAATTTGGTCTGTGTAGAAATGTAAATTTTTATACACTTTTATAGAATTGTATATGTTTATTTGCAACATTCGTCAAATACCTATTCATTAGTTTTTATATGAGTATATATAATAGTGCACAGCAGTAAAGCAATAGTACCAATATCGAAAGGTAACCTTGGAAGTTAAAATGTACGAGACTCCATGAGAATCGTAACAAATACCTCACCACACATAGAGTGCTTTCGAATTCAATGTAAATTAAAAAATTGTACTCAGCGATTCCAAATAATTTTAACTTATTTTAAAACTGTGGCAGTTAAATCAGTTACAAAAATAGCTCTGCTCAACTAAACACGTATCTTCATTCTTTTTCGAGTCACCATTGTTATTTGTAAAAATGGCCATTCTCACACCAAAAATATTGTGCATCCCTCGGATGACCTAGGAAAGCCTCTATGTAATAAGTGGGGCGTGAATTAATTTTTTTAAATTTGCTTTTACGGTCGTAATTACAACTTATAACAATTCGTTGCGAACCTATTGACACACTTCGAGTTATTAAAAAGTATTAAAATTTATTAAACATTTCTTTTAGTATTACATCGTGGAAGGCAATCCTTATATTTATTTTTTTTAATAACTTCAATTAAAATCTAATTAAATTAATTAATAAATCTTTAAATCTAAAATCTAAGCATCTGTAATAATATAAAATATAAACAGCTAATTAAGCATAAAAAAGCATCTCAGTTAACGACAAATAAATCACTGATATATGCTAATTTTAGTTATTATCATGTCAGTCTGGGTGGTCAGCCACGCATGTCAATACCATGCGGTTAATTTATCGTTCATTACTTTGATACATCATAAAGATACATCGAATATTTCGTATAAAGTAAAAAATAAATCTATTTAATATTTCCCATTATCATTACATTTTCCATTACGCGAATATGTAATATTCAATCAGGCATATTAGCTATTATATAATGTACAACAAATTAATTTAAAATTAAGTAGGTTAAATGGAATACAAGTTTCGGGATGATGCATCATATCCTACATCGAATGGTAATGGTAATATATTGAAATTTACTAAATTTTGTTGTCTTGCAATACGTTACCTCAGACAAAATTGACTTGCTGATAAAGAGAAATTGAAAGAAGTGGTGAAAGTGCTGAATTCATCAAGAAGAGCCCACCATAATATATTATACAGATATGAAGCTTAATACGTTTTCAATGAAATCGAAGAAGAATGAGGAGGTGCCATCTGAGAAGCATGCAAATATTACTAGTATTCTGACAAAGTCTGCATTCAAGGGCGTAGCTCCGGAATCCTGCTCGGTTGGTTGGTCGAAAGAGAAGGCAAGAGGCGGCGCGTTTGTCAGCTCAAAGATTTATATTCCGAAGTCTCCGTAGCTTCTAGCTTTCATCTGTAAATTCTTGTGTACGCTTCATATAAGTTTCCGTAGACTTCATAGTGTTCACATTGAGTTGGTTTAGAATGGTGATTTTTGAGATTGCAAATGAAAGTATTCTTCATGTTTTGTTGACTGCACAATTGTTAAATAATATATAAAAATACATCGCGTACAAATGTACAAGGTTCGTAAAAGTACGTTGGTGAATTCAAATTCAGGTATGAAATTCCAATACGATTACAAAATACGCAATTTTTTAAAATTTGCTTACTAGTGACTACAAGATACCACCACTTTTTTCAATCTCACAGACTTAAATCACAGAATTATTTTTTATTAATATAAGTTAACATTATTTATGCATACTTTATTTTATCTCAAACTTATTTTTTCAGAAACTGCGTAGTCACAAAAGGATCTTGGGCCAATAATGTGTCACCGTATTATGAAGGATACATCGGTTTTGAAGAAAACAATATTCCACCGAGAAATATTTACTTTTCACCTAAAATAATCGGCCACTAAATCAATTTACCTTATAACTAGCAGCGTTCACGGAACAATATCAAACTTTGACCAGCAATAGAATCATGGAATATGTTACACAGAAATCCTAAGAATAGCCTAATAAGAAACAATTTTCCATCTGAAGTAACTAACAGGCTCAGATCATATTACTACTGGCACTGGTTGAACCTAGTTTAATCCAATGCGATTATTAAACGTTTGACCAGAACGAAACTGGCTCAATTGCAAAAACCAAAGAAGTTTAGCTAAACTGAGTCAGTAACTATAGTGTAATAATGATCAACTGAATAATGTTATTTGCAATTTATCTTAAAGTAACTATCTTTTTTTGGTTAATCTAATCAAAGTTATTGGTTTCTGCAACCGGTCGCTTTAACTCCGTCAAACTAGCTTCACACGGTATCAATGGGCAGCAGATAATACAATCGGTTACAGAAAAAACCATATTATCGAAACCGAAGCAATTTCACATTTGAAGTGTTCCTTTAGTTAAGTAACAACTATGAATATCCAAACAATCGAATTTACATCAAACATGCATTATCATTTCAGAATTTTTCATATAATTTCTGACAATAGCAATGTATAATATAGCCATAAACATGATCAAGTTTCATATAATTGGCTATTGGTAAACCCTAACTATACGTTTTCTGTCCCAGTCTTCACGATATTCAATGAATGAAAAGACTCAAGTTTGACAAGTCCAATTTTTTTACAATTATTGTCATTTTAATACAATAGAAAGTATTCAACTACTTTCTATTTTTAATATATGCTATAATACTATACAAACTTTAAAATACTCCACTGTTCAATTATTACTGCAACATGGAATGAGTTAACGTTTATTGACAGTTGAATTTCAATATATGAAGAGTGTTTTATTCTTATCGTATAATGGTCAACACCAGTCCTCAACAATATTTAAAACCTACAAAAATAGCGATCAAACGAAGTTCCCAGTTCATTTTCATATGTCTTAACCATTAAAAATTTGAGAGAAAAAAATGTATATCTGATTTTATTTTTTTCGAGAAAAGAACAAAAATGAGAGTTACTTCTCCAGTATGACAGATATTTTGGGAAAAATTGCTATGCTTTTAAAATCGGTAAGGTACATTTATTTTATTATTAAATTCATAGAGAGGTAATAGGTTAAACTAATGTATATATTCGGTTATTAATTAACATATATACTACAAACATGAGTTTAAGGGGGGAGGGGAGTTCGACCTGTACGGCGAAAAAAACGTTCGGCGGAAAATCGAAAATATGACCAAAACATTCGGAACATTTTCTACGGTAAAAAAAAATAACAACAAATTTGAAAAAAAAACTCAAAAGCGTTATCTCATAAATTATGTAGAGAATTAGTGTACCAAATTAGAGAAAGATCAGTAGATTTTAAACTACAGCCGGGAAACCGCTTTAAAGTTTTCAAGAAGACCGAAATGACTCAGAAGCTTCCATCGTAAAAATTCCATATCTCCGTTTGTTTTTCTCGAATCGGCTTCAAATTTGGACACAATATTCTTGAGATGTTATACATTCATATAAAAAAATAAAACAAAAAGGTAAAAAAAATTTCAAAACCGAACCCCCTACCGATTAACGTATTACATTTATGTGTATTTAATAATACACGGAGAAAAATAATCAGCAAAATCAGCCGAAAAATCCACAGATTCTACCAATTTTATCCTATAGGGACAGCTGTTGGAATTCCGTTAGGGATAGCCGATAATTTCAGCTAAATTTACTGAAAAAGTCCGCAAATTTAACGGAACAAATCTGCTAATGTAGCGGAAATTTAGAGCTAAGCGCGAATTGAGTAGGGTTAAGGCTATATTAGCGGAATCAAAACAGCTAAAATTGCATATATTTTCGGCAATTCCAGCCGAAAATTTTAGCTGATATGAATAAGCTAATCCAGCGGAGTCATTTTTCTCCGTGTACAGTAAATATATCTTACCGATTTTAAATGCATAGCAATTTGCGACAATATATCTGATATCTATAGTATGCTAGAGAAGTAGCTCTCATTTTTCTCTTTTCTGGAGAATAAAATTAGCTGTAATTATTTAGCTATATAATATATTTTTCTCGCGAATTTTTAATGATTGTATATGTTAATAGCCAATTATGCGGACTGTTGAGTTATCTTAAAGTATAACGCTGTAGAAATAAAAGAGAATGTATGTATCTTCGTACCTTTAAATTGGAAAAATAGACGAATCATGATATTTTTTTGTATAAGGTTGACCACTAGCTGTCCGTTTTTCTCGCGGGAAAATTGACATTTTTGGATATATGTTCGGGTGCGGGCAAACCCGCATTATGTGGACAATTTTGGTATTTAAAGGAGAGCTAGGGTACGATCAGAAGTCATAGGTGCTGTCACGATCATGACTGAATGTAATACTTATAAATAGTACGATGATAAAAAAAGGAAAAAGTTTCCCTATAAAAACAACTATAATTGGGATAAAAACGTTCCAATTGTTTCAAATAAATTAAATCCACGAGAAGTTAATTAAAGAATTTCTTCATTCCGATTTTGATACGTCTGATATAACATTCCTAGTTAGTACTTGTAATTCGTTTCGTCATTCTTGGAGAGATTGAAGAAATAATTACTTGAAGAGATGAATGCCATGTATACAAAAGAAAAAGATATGCAGCTAAAGGAGATTGGATTAACTATAAGCGAAATATGCAATTGCTACATGAGCACTACAGTAAGATGTAAAGGAAGAATAAAAAAAGGTAGAGGTCATGTATGTGATATAAACAATAAAAGAGATTAATTAAAAATAGAAAAAAATTCTTGTCGCTTGTGATAAATATTCGATAGTTTTTTTTTGGAATTGTCAAGAATTGCCCCGGTAGCCCCTGAAAACCCAATTACTTACAACTGTCTTTGAATGTTGAATGTGATATTGTATAATATTGAAATTAAATAACTTGAAAAGTATACTTTTGCATTTTATATATCTTATACAAACTTGTAAAAGAATACAAATTTCTTTTCTCGAAAAAAAATCAGCTTCTGTCAAGCGTCTTGCGGCTTTTTTTGTATGTTTTAAATATTGTTGAGGATCGGTGTGTATGTGATGATATAAAAGTAATGAAGAAATTGAGTTACTTTTATATCCGCGGATGACTATTTTAATTAATGGTTGTTTGCGATACATAAATGAATCTTCCTTATGAGCAGCCATTGGTTCCAAATATGGGTCATTACGCGTCAACTCAGCCACTTTTGCAATCGACCACCATCGATTTTGTTCGCGATTTTTTACAGATACTTGGTGAAATTAATATTGTCATTCTTTTCAGATTTTTAAAATAACTTGGTAACTAGTGAAAATTATTCGTCCATAACTCGGTTGCTACTTATCGTACAGTAACAAATAAAAAAATGAAATTGTTCGTCATGAAATGAAATTTTATATAGGTATAATACAAATTTTGTTGCGATTTTTTTACATAAGTTTTTTATATTTTAAATAATAAATTTAATATGTTTGCCGATGGGTCATTTTTTATTTATATATACTCCATTCACAAAAAAAGTTTTACAGAATTTTAAATTTGTTTTAACTAAGGGTGTATTGATAATTCTATATCCATATAATTTGAAAAATTTAATTTATTTGGCCTGGAACCACTCGGAATCCATATCAAGTGCAAGATGTTGAAAAAGAGGTAATGATTTCCTAATGAAAATATTCTATAAGTATAGTTACCAGGATGTAGATATAACTTATTTCCAGTATTAGTTATATATTCTATCTAAGACAATACTGAGAGAAATCCTACATTATATGAAAAAATGCACATTTGATTTGATTCTACACCACAATAATCGAAATGTCTGTAGTATTTGCACCACGCGTTGAAACAATTACGATTTGCCGGTTTTCAATTCTTGACGATATGAATACGAATAGTACGAATAATAATAAAATAACATAACTAAAGCAAATTATTAATCGGTTTGAACGGTTAAATGGTAGTTTTAAACAGTTGGCCAAATATTTTATAACTAATCATAATCTAATATAATCTGTCTTTGCTAATATCACATTTATTTTCCAGATTCCATGGATCGCATGGACGTAAAAATTAAATGCAATACACAGGTATGTGATCTTGTACGTATGTCCGTCCGTCCATTTGTTCATGTCACTTTTTGTACTCGCGATATCTTTCGATGGGATAGAGATCGGATATCAACATATCAGTTTTTTTAAATTGGTGACAATTCATATCAGATTAGATTTTGGAATCGAACGGTAATGTGCTTACAAATATACCGAAAAAAACGATAAAACCTCGAAAAAATATTTTCTTTGCTATGTCATATTTCTTTGAATTTACAATCAAGGATAATGAGGATATGATACAAATATTCAGATGAGTTCAGCAGCTTAAAATCAGATAGCTGCATAGTGACAGGGGAAGGGGATGAGACATGCGCACTATCCCATTCAGTGTACAAAATGTCTTTGACCTGATGGAATTGCAGATGCACTGATTCTGTAAGAGTTAAAAAACTGGGCATTAATCTGGGTGGGGATGGTAGTAGTTCTCTGAAAAGTAAGGTACGGATCGAAGATATGATCGATTTGATTATATTGTAATGCAGATGTATTCAAACATAAAAGGCGGGGTTGTAAGGAGGTGGGTGTGGAAGGATGCGGGTGGAAGGATGGGTCCGGAAGGGTGGGGATGAATGATCAAGATGGAAAAGTAGGGGAAAAAGGGTGAGGGTTGAAGAGTGACTGTAAAAGGGGGAGGGGATGCATGAATTTATATATCAGATGTTAACTTTTAATATATCAACACTTCGATATGTTCATTGATTCTAAATTCCCAGTTTCAGTATTTAAATGAACTTAGATCTGATTATGTTCTGTAGTCGATCCATAAATCCTTTATTATATTACAGTATATCCATAAATCATAAAATTATCGAAATACCATGGCCGTCTACGTAATGTGTTTTTATATCTTTTTTATGCTTTAAACAAATTCTCAGTGGAAAAAAGATATGACTAAGTTTTGCAATTACTCAGTTTCGATTTTTAGATAGTTTCAATACAAAGTGTATTTTTCCAGTTAAAGCTTGCCCTTTAACGGTTTTATTCCGCCAATATTTGTGTTTACAGGTTTGTGAACAATCCAGATGCTTTCTTTTCTTAAACTTTTTGATAATTTTTCTGATAAATGTTTAACACGTAGATTTAACATGTTAGATGTAAAATGTTGACACTTTGTGGACAACGTTGTTTTGTGGTACCAATCGATATCTAAGAAACCATTGTCTTTTCTGATCACCCGTAACTCGAAAAGGGGTAGACTACTATTGACTTCTTGTTCTGAACTGAATTGGATTCTGTTTTGAATTTCGTGGATTTTTTTAAGGCTGTTAAAAACCACTTCGAACGATGCTTATGTTGGCCTTAGGAATTGAAGTCAGATTATCATCGATGTATCTGAAGTACAATACCAGTTTAAAATTCAGCTTCCTAATTAGAATTTTCTCTATATATTCCATTAGTAAATTTGCAATTTTGTGGTACCGTTGGTCCCACGACGTGGTCCAGAAAATTTTTACATTTTACATCTGATCTGGGAACACCCCATTACTTATAAGATTGGTGTAATTATAGGCCTCATTGATCGAGATATTAAACTTGTTAAAATCAGATTTCGGAAGAAAAATCTAAAAATTGTTGAAAATGGTTACTCCAGTGATTTGGTTTTCAATTGCATCAAAACACGAGTTCGTCAGATTTATAACCACAGGATACTAGTAGTAATACCAACCGCAGCAATAACAATATAATAAAAATCTTATCTATACCTTATATTAAATATTTATCAGAAAAATAATCAGAAAGTTTAAGAAAAGAAAACATCCGGGTTGTTCACAAACCTATGAACACAAACATTGAGGGAATAAAATCGTTAAAAAACAGGACAAGTTTGAACTAGACAAAATTAACAACGTCATCTACCAAATTCCATGTATGACTTGTGAAAAAGTCTCCATTGGCTAAACTGGAACACTTTTAGGAACAGGATTGAAAGAGCACCAAAAGAACATATACGGACCGGAAGATAAATTCACAGGATTAACTTTACATCGGATTAACACCTCACATAACTTCCACTAAAAATATGTAACAATTTTAGCAAGTGAAAGAAATGCAAAAAAAAAACACAAAGAAATCTCAAACTATTTTATTAAAAACTGGGTTTCGTGGCTCAGGCGGTAACGCACTGGACTACGAAGTCGTAGGTTGTGAGTTCGACCCACGTCCGGTGAACTATTTTTCGATTTCGTTTTCAACCAGCAGCTCGCTGTTAGTAAAACGAGCCACGTTGTTTATTTACCTTTTGAAAATATTGTTTATCTGGCGGAAATCGGTTTTCACAAAATTGTCAATGGACGAAAGAGTGTTACAGATTAATGGACCGGATAACTGGTAGATGTTTTTGAGCGAGCGAGGCACAAAATTGAACAAATAGAAAATTAGGTGAGTGAAGATAAACATCACTATAATGAAGTAAGATAAGTATTAAAACAAAGTAAAGTGAAAAAATATACCGTTTATTCGTAGATTAATGATGCGTGTGTAGACATACATTCATTACCGCAAGAATGTGTAGTAGCTGCATGTAATGTATTCTATCGTTTCATTTTGTACTTAATAATTATTTTCGTACGTTATAATTATAAAATACAACTTGACGGCTTGAAAGTGATATAAGTGCCCGGGGGATAGTAATGCCGGCCCCATGCTGTTCGTTCGTCATACTGTACGGCTGTTTTACGCCATTGGTGCGAATATTATTTGTAGAAGGAGTGAAATCTATAGGATAAGAGCTACTAAACGAATATCACATCATGCTTCAGAACCTAAATATAATTTATTAAGAAATATGAAAATAAGTTTCAATCAATATTTCTTTATGAAGAATGAAATCATAAAAATTTCTAGGTCAGTCTGTAAAACAGCATGCTAAAATTGTGACTCGTCCTTTATCATGTCTATATTTTATTTTTTACAATTTTCCCATTGTCAGTAAAGACGATATTATTATATTTTTTATAGTGTGGTAATATAGCTTACTAGTACCGATAGAAAAAGAATAGTTAATCAAGAGCGGTGTTAAAGATCTTTTCCATAGTCCTTTTTGATATTACAACGATAGAGTTGTCACTAATATTTTTATTTAATATAAAAAATTAAAATAAACGAAGCTCACATTTTGAGCAGAGCAATTAGCCATGCTATAATTAATTTGTCTAATACAGTACCATAGGCGCAATAGATCCGCAGAGCTACCGATATCAGAAAACATATTTTCATGATGAATTTACAGGTTTTTACAGCACTGTTCACGTCACAATTATATGTGTCTTCCGGATTCCCATCTCGGCCAATTTCATGATTATGTAAGCAGGTATTGATGATTAATACGAAACTAATAAACATATTTCCATAACCTAGAACAAAATAAATTAGAAATAATATAAAACGGTATTTTTTAAATAATTGCTTGATGAAAATAAACAGTCTTGTTTGGTATAAACTCGGACGGCTTCTGATTTATTTATTTGATTTATTACAAAAACTGTATTATTAATACTTCCAAAATATGATTTTTGTAATTATAGATAGTTTTCAACAATTAAAAGCGGTGCATGAATCCCATATAATTTATAGAATTTTTACTCAATTTATACAGTTCTACAATATATTTTGTTTTAAACAGTCTCATTCATTATTTACCATAAACAGTAGCTTATTTTACACCGTTACTAGGTGTGCCGTGAATTAATAAATACATATTAATACAAACTTAGTATGCATTTTTTGGTTAACTTTTTTCGAAACCTTTTACGAATCTAAACCCAAAGTGGTGAATAATCTAGTATCAAATTTGTAAGAATCCTCTTTTTACCTTATTATAGTTTCTATTATGCCACTGGTCTATTGCATTATTTTATTTTGTAGAATGGGTCATCGATTTAAATAGTAAGACGTCTCGGCGGCTTCTAAATTTGTTGCGGCTTTGTACCTTCATAGATGAACCGATTTCTTAAATAGTAAAATAAAAATTAAAACATTATCTATATAGCAGATCTTGCTACTTAAACGGTAGCCTTAACCACTTATTTTTTTCCCTGCAGCAACCACGGAAAGGAAACGTTTTAAAGTGTCTTCTATAGTGAAGGTTATCAGCTTCTTTTTCAAGAATAATTAATATTGTTACGATATTATTTGGATTTCTATTCCTACAAATGAATAGGTATTATAAAAAAACAATTTGTGTATTAATCATCTTTAACTATTTCTCAAAATATGCAATATATATCTCACATGAAGAAAGAAATGTCTTATCCATTTAATCGATAATTTTAAAGATTAATTCTTATTGTCTATTATGTAAAGCATATAATATCTTTGTGCAAGTATTTTGAATAACATAAAATAATTTTTAATCAATATAGGATATTATCCCTTTTAATTCAAGTTAAACAAAAAATGATTTTGGAATATTACCGTCTCGTGTGGTAATTTGAATATTTACAAAACTGATAGCGAACATTTAAAAAAATCTATTTTTGTTACCATAAATCATCATGTATTTTTCGTAATCTATGTTCATCCTGTCAATTACGTTGAAAGATGGTTGCATTTTTCTTACCCGAATAGGCTTTATAACTCTGCCTTAAGCAAGTGTAGATTGTATTTTTGATACCGTTATTTTTCAAGCACTATTCGTCGACATTTGTTTTTTCAAAATGATGTTATCCTGAATTCCAGTCAATTCTAAACTTGAGAAATAAAAAGCTTAAGAGTACATCTTTTATAGGAATATTTCCACTTAGCGGCAGACTAGATGGAGTTTTTTTTCCTGCCCCGAAGGTTGAAATTCAATAGTTCGTCCAGAAACTTGTAAAATATACTTGTATTTACGATTTGCGGATCAAATATTTATTTTTGTATCAAGGGAGTAAAATGGAGTTTTACGCCTCGACAATAGAACCCGAGAGACGGCAAAGCCGGCTCGAAGTTCATTAGGGAGAAAATTCTACGCCTGAAATTCAAACTTTGTTTTTTTGGTGCAGTATGCGTAATAGTAGTTTACAAATCTAGGGCGGAAATAGAGGCATTGCAGCGAGGGCGACGAGTGGGCCGAGCAGAAGCAAAAGAGCGCTGCTTGCAGTCACACCCGTACAAGAAAAGTTCATCTCACATTTAGAGCGTGCAAAGTGGTCCCAGGCTGTCAAGCACATTCGATTATCTTCACAGCGTGAAAGATTGTTTTTCGTTGAAATACAGTCAACAAATTGTAAGCGAGGAAAATAATATTTTCCTGTCCGCTGAATGGCGTCACCGGGCGGAAAAATGTTCCCGCCCGGTGACGCTCATGTTTATCCGACCGGGCGGCAATCGCTATTTTATACAAATAAAAAAGATATAAATGACTATTTTACGCCTACTGCATCAAAAAATACGTTTTTAAGTTAAGAACAAGATAGAAAAAATGTCAATGACTAAGTTATATTGGATAGCGGAAGAATAGTTTGTTACATAAAAAGAAAGAAATTTCTACAAATTCATGACACTAAAATTTTATCATGGGAACAAAATCAGTTTAGTTGTAAGTTCTAAATGAATTTGGTTATCATAACAATAGAATTTAGTTATCAGGATTCAAGATATGATCTTTTAGAATAAAACAGGAACTGTAACGATATATTCCTCATGGGTTTATATAGTTTATGGTTTATGGGCGTTGTTGGAGATTTTGAATAAAAATGTCAAAATTCCAGGTTTTCGACCCTTTTTTGTCGAAATGCAAAATTCATTGAAATGTTTTTTAATTAATTTCTCTGATGCAATTGCTTTTCGCATCATTCTTTTAAACATGTGCAGTTGTGATCAGAAGCAATTACCCGAGTAGAAATTTGTTCAGGTCCTGATCAGGGCTCTAATAAATTTCTACTCGGGTATTAATAACATTTCACGCCTTAAATATACATTATGAACTATTATGATTCAAAAAATAAGAGTCCCGTTACGAACCACTCTCATGAACCAGACCTCTTTCACATGTCGACCTTCAATGATAGCAACGGAGACAATATATAACCTTCGAATAAAATGAAAGATATAGACGAAACCTGTGATCGTATTGACATTATAGCAGCGTTCTAGTTACACTATTACCAATTCTGATGGCAACGCCGCCTCTTAGGAACACATGAGTTTTGGTATTCTCTGCAAAATTCGTGTAAACATGGATATTTTCCCATCGAGTTAAAAGAATCGAACTATTTAATTTCAGTATCCATAATTCTGGCAACCGAACCCGTTGGGAGTGACGAAATTTATTTATTGCTTTAATTGCTTCGCGATTCTATGTATAGATATTGGGAATATTGGGATCGATAGAGAAATATTTTTTTGATATCAAGATGACGTGAATACCGTTATATTAGTAGAGAAGTTCTTATTTCATAAAACTGGAAAGATTGTGACTTTTTATATAAATGTATTTCCATTCTTTTCTATTTTAGTCGTCCATTTTAATTACGTCATATATCATTACAATTCGTATATAACTCATCTAATCATAAACCATATTTCAGGGAATAAACTTGGAAATATGAAATCGTACTCTGTATGGTTTTTAGGTGCAATAAGTTATGAATTATTTATATCCATCTAAGACGTATATGGAATTCTCAAATTGTAAAAAAAAATTGAAAAAGAAGTACAGGACAGAGAAGAGTTGCGGACTCATAAAGTGAGAACCTTTGTTTCGATCACCCGTAAATACTAAGCTTGTAGACATCCTTCTCAGTTTTGTGAATGTGCCCTGGGGCAGCATCGTTTCTACATGGATTGGTGAGCGAGGGGACTTGGTCGAGCAGTGGTTACGCGGGAATAATTGGGTATCGGCGTTTTCCCCCTCTGATCAGGGATCGCATGCCTTGCGGTAAAGTAGCTTTTTTTGAAAATACGTGCCCTTAAGGATGTAACATCTACTGAGACCAGACCTTTTAGACCCCGAATGTATTCGAGGTGAAACTAAACATAGTGGGCAATTCGAGTCAAAGTATTAAATAATATCTATACCGTACTACATCACGCGTATGGATGTACACGAGTGGGTGTAAAATATAGTTTTTCGTATCATTAATATATTTATTAGAGTAATGTTTTCAGTATTAGTCAACCAAGCATGAATTTCATTCAATTATTCCATTATTTACATTATCAATTTTAAACATCAGCATAAAATTGCGTTATAGTACTTACACCAAGGCTCAAATATTAAATTTAATTTGTCAGGTTACTAATATTTATTGTTTCCTATCCAATAATTATTATTATATATTGTTGATAAGCAGTCTGAATATAAGTTATCAATTCGGCAAAACAATTCGAATGGATGGATTAATCGCGTGGCATTCATTAATCCTGTTTAATTTTAAAACTTCGTGCGTAAGACATTTTTTCTATGTACATGCTACATAAAATACCATTTCCTATTACGAGCCAATTATATTTATAAGTAATGATGAGTGCAATTTAAGTACAATTGAAATTATCCATTTGTTAGAAATTACCATTTACCAACTGTAGTAAAACGACGGAAATAGAATACTATTACAATATTATGGTTAACTAGATTTACCGTTAGCTCGCGTGACCAACCCGAAGTCAGAAAATTATCACTTTTGAAGAGAATTTTAGGTAT
Source organism: Trichopria drosophilae (assembly GCA_030407085.1). Classification (NCBI taxonomy): domain Eukaryota; kingdom Metazoa; phylum Arthropoda; class Insecta; order Hymenoptera; family Diapriidae; genus Trichopria; species Trichopria drosophilae. The sequence goes on along the minus strand of CM059586.1, from coordinate 65,702,349 downwards.
GCAAAAGCCTGAGTAGCCTTCTGGTTCAGGTATATTCAAAATTGATATTTTTATATTATGATGTATGATATTTATAATTCTAAGATTACATTGATATGTGAAATTGTAATGCATGAACCAATTCCGACTGGGAACTCAAGGTTTGTTCACTATGCATTATCACGAACCAGCATACAATGTAGCATAGTTTATGCATATCTGATCCCTGGCACACTATCTATGATACGAATTAAAAGGATTACGCCCGATTATCATTAGTAGTTTTCATGTGTTTTCACTTGTTTTTATGGACCGATGGTTTTGAATCTATTAGAGTGACTCAAATGATACCAAGTAATGGCTACAGAACCAACTTCTCAACAATCGACGATTAAGACCAATATTTATAACCCAAAATATGACAAGAAATCTATAAAACTAATTGAATCCTAAAGAAAACTGGAAATATTTTATCATTTTATAACGGCAATTGTTTTGAAACGTTCTTGTGCAATTGTTAGAAAAATATAGTTATTTCTCTGATATATATAGTTTTAAAAAATGTCATGCAATTTATCAATGCAAATATAATGGTTTCTAGTTACTCTTCAAAAGCAGATATTCAGAACTGAAAATTGGACATTATTTCCAATTCTCTGAGCCATGACCTAAATGAAAAATAATTTTTAAGTCAAGAATTCACAACATTCAGGATTTTTTGTTTAATGGTTCCAAAAAAGTATTTAACTTTTCTCCAAATATTGCCAAAATATATAATATAGTAATAATTGCTACATTAAGAGAAAAGTTAAATCTAGACAATCATGTTGAAAGGTGTTAAAGATACATCGTAATCAATGACTATATCGTATGAGATAATGAAGCAACTAATCAGCATCTTCGTTCACCATTATCGATTGACATCATGAGCCATCGTTAGTTTATCTTCGTACTGTGATTGACGTTGTCATCCATCTTCATTCCCTTTAATCGCTTTCCATCACTATCACCATCATCCCTCATTATTTCGTTAATGTACGAATAAGCTGCAATCGTGCGAATTTACTATATTAGTGAAGGCAGGTTCACTACTGCTGTTATCCAATATATAATCATCCATCCTATAAATGAACGCCAACAATCCAAATTCTATAATTTAATGCTTGTAAATGCAGACTCGTGAACCTTACTGCCGATGTACATTTAGTGATTGGTAGCAGCATGATGATTCCGAAACTGATTGACTCAATGATTGTACAGATGATCATACGTCAATGACATCAAAAATCACCAAATACTTTACAATATAAATTTTAACATAGTTTTCATAACTATACAAATTGAAAACCTTTCCCTAACCTTGAGACATAATTAAAATAAACTTAAATAAAAGTTATTTATAATATATACATATAATAACATTTTATAAAAGTACATTCAATATAAATTTCGTGGAAGGAAATGAAGAATGCGAAAAAAGTATGATTCATTTTAAAACATTTCTTTGATGCAACATGTATTTAATGCATTTTTTCAGTTTTGATATGAACAAAGAAAGAAAAATAATATGTTAAAACGTATAGATCTTTAGGATACTTTAGATGTCTGCGTAGGTCTCTGCTGCGGTCGCTCATGCTTCGGGGCTTTTGGGCCTGAAAACCTAACCTCAACATAACATACATGGATAATTGGAGATAATACTGGGGTTGTTCGTCGGCAAGGGCCCCGTAATTGCTCGGATTCGAGTCTTCGGTTCACCCCTCTGTTGACCATCACCCAAGTTATCCGACTGCAGACGTCGGTACGTCTATCTTTCGACCGTTTTCATAGAACTACTACTGTCGCGCCATCAACGATGGCGCCTGTTTCGTCGGTTTGTTTCACAAGAAACCAAATCATTATTTATCTCAAGAATAACTGATAAATTTCTGAAGTGTGATCCACTTTTGCAAAATATAGATCCTAACTCCAAGCATACACAAAAATGTCGTTGGTAACCTTACGAAGATTGTTATGTACGGGTTGTTAGATATTAATAAACAAAATTATTAACAATATTAAGTTTTACAATAAATAATCATCTGTATTTTTATCCGTTATGCAGAAAAAGACGGCGAAATGCTCGTTTTTCATTTCAATGAGATTAGTTACTATAAAAAATAGTAAAACTATAAACTAATGGTAATAAAATATTCTATCATACTTACTGATTTGTTTGGGTTGTGGTAGATCAACAACTTCGGTATCGATAAAACCTATACAGTGAATCTTTTCACATGAAACACAAAAACAATATTTGTTAAAGTGCACATAAATGCATAGTTATATTCTGTATTTTTTGTATTATTTTCCAGAATTTTTTGCTCAATGGTTAAATAGATTATATCCATGTAATCAACAAATATTTAGCCTCAAGTTAATTAACAATAAGACTACGTTCATGAGTAAACGCTACGAAGTTTTCCTACATATATTTATCACAGTACTATCCCTTATTTTCTAGCGTAGAATATCGTTTGAAAAATCTAAAAATTAAACTTGAGTGTTTTTCAAGCAGCATTTTATTTTATTAAACCCATAAATCGCTCATAGTTCAAGTTCCAAAAATCGAATCACAGATTAACAGCGATCTGGTAAATTGATGGCACAAAAACACAGCTTGATTTTGAAATGTTAAAATGACGGAATGTGCCGTTTAGGGTAGTGGTAATTACAACCTCACCGACTATGGCAGATGCAGATAATAATAGTCCCAAATACTCGCGATGTGTCTTACGAAAAAATGCCGGCAAACGTTCTAAAATTCTGGCGCCACAACTTCGGGATTACTCGACTAGTATCAGTATAGAAATCCCATACCGAACATTTTTGTGTCTGATCTTGCCGACACCTACAAACCGAAGCATAATTTCACTTCCCTATGTTAAAGTTTATTGTAACTTTAATAATAATATATAAAACTGAATTCTTATTAATTTGTCGTTGTTTAAATGCAAAAACAATACATTACGTAACATGTGCATGAGATAAGTAATTTCCGCATGGGTAGAGAGTGCGCATCTAGGTACATAGGATGAAATACGAGTTTTATTGACTGCTCAAAATTACGATTCACAAATTAGCTCAAATGTGTTCCTCCAGATTCAATGAAAACTTGTTAAAGTTATTGACACCAAAAATGGTAATCGATACCAGTGCATCCAAAATAATAAGAAATATTTCTATTCATGTATTCATATTTTATTTGCACTGGTTCGCAGTCAAAGAACAAAAAGATGAATGTAAATGTAAAATCAAATATACTTTCATGCAAAAATATTTTGGCTCGCCACCCTATCACCTACGTTTTCATGGACCTACAATGCAATTTCATTAGATTTAAGTTGGTTCAAAACCTCCAGTTTAAAGAAATTGATCCCTCAATTTACCCTCGATTCTTTTCAGCATTTTAAGAGTACCACTGCTCATACGTGGATTTCTCAACCAAGATCATTCACCAATTTTCAACCCTTAGAGGATCACCGCATCTACCATTCCGTCAGGCGAATCTGCAGTACGTTTTCGACCTTCAGCATGATAATGCGCGTGGCTCATCCCGTGTTTTATCGGAGTGAAAAAAATCGTCTAGACGTACGGTTAGGTTTAGACATTTGTATAAAAATGTTCCCATCGCTAAAAAAAATGAAACAATATGCGAACGCATAAAACAAATTACAACACTACAACAAAAACACTTTTTAATAACAATTGACTTTTCTCCCATGGAAAATATATCACATAGTACCGTATTAATCTTTTGTACTGTCCGTCGTCTGCTAACCATTAACGTATTGAAATTTTTGTTTCGGTCGGTTTTTCGGCATTTTCCGCCAATTTTGTTAACATGTCCAACTTAAGCAGCAGTTGAAGAACATTTAACATTACATTTGGGACAAAATTCATTCAGTATTCGGTAGAATAAAAATAAGTAAATAAAATCGTATTTTTTATACACAAATTTACAGTCTGAGGTGAATGGTTAATTAAAAGTCTCTAAAAATATGTATAGGCACTGAACTTGAGGGAGCTGATTGCTAATATGAAGTCAGACATTGAACATTCAAAATGGTAGATTCAAGATGAAGTTCAACAGTCTAAATATTACTAGATTTCGCAAAAACATTATATATAAAGAGAGTTTGAGGCTGATGATTACGAATCTGAGTTGAGATTTGAGATGTCAAAACAGGCAGTACTCGGCCAGTTAAACTCATTTTCGAAATTAACAGCGAAAACTCAACAAGCCTCGTTGTTGCATTAGTGTAAAATAATTTTGGTTATGAAAGTTGTCTCAATGTAATAAGTGAGTAATAATCGCTAAAAAGTATTATGTAACACTCCGAGTATATAGAACTCGATTTTGCGTCCTGCAGGCCGTGAAATCTTCGGGCGCAAATTATCGAGCTCCACTCCTGTCGTATTAAAAAATATCGTATGTAACATGCTCGAAATATCGATCTCTAATTACGCCCTTGTTCCATAATATACTATTTTACGTATTTAAAAAAATATCTTTTTCCAAAGGACAAAAAACGATAGTAGTCGGGCAGGTGAAACAGACAGTTATGGGCCACTTTTCAAAATATTATAAAACATTTAAAAATGAATACTTCTAATTTCGAATTCTCTATTTGTACGCATTACTTATTGAGACACACTATACCTAAACATATATCAATTTTTTCTTTAAACGCTCTAAATTACTTAAAGTGAAAATTGCGCCACTGCTAAATGTGACTATTTCACAATTTCTAAAGTGGGAATTTCACTTTATTATAGTAATATGTTTCCATCTACTTTCAATAAAGAGAGAATTCCACTTTAGAAATAGTGAAAAAGTCACTTTTAGCAGAAAGTGGAACAATTTTCACTCTAAGAAATTTAGAGTGCAGAGCATATGCGTACTATAATGGGGTACTATATTGTGGGCGAAAGTGGTTGTTCTGAGTCCGTGGGCAAAGCCTCCACCCCCCTGAAAGTTACGCCAATGGTGCAGATATCCAGTTATATGCATTTGTATAGAGGTATAGAGGAGGAGGCACTTCGATGTACTTCTATAGAGATTAAATTAATATACAAGGTGAGGCAAAAGCATGGAAACTCCTGAATAATATTCGGACAGTTTTCTTAAATAAAAGAAACGAAACACTTAAAATGATTTTTAAACGAATCTATCTTTTGAGGGTGTAATTATTTTACAAATGATATTTAGGTTTATACCTGTATATGTATCCCTATATGTTGGCCAGAGAAGGTTATACTTCATCCATTGATTCAGAAAGAAAATATAAATAACTACCCCATACACGTTCGCGTCTCTTGTGTCTACCGCAGTACATTTTACTCTATTGTAACATTTTCGTCGCCTATGAAAAATTTAATAACATTTGAATTTTTCATGCCATCTTTACTTTTTAAATTCAAAATTAAAAGTAATGAAAAGCGATTCCAAACATCACAATAAAGAAATTTTCATAAAAAGGTACACCAAAAAAGAGAAGCACATACTCTATATTTGAAAATTCACTTTCAATCAGTTCACTTACGAGAACGTTCATTTAAGAGAATGTTTACCCTAAAAAATTTACATTTAATTCCATCTAATGAGGGCCAGACATAATTAACTTCGATAAATAACCATTTCATATTGGAAACTCCAGTCGTTAGTGAGAAAGAAGTGAAGCAATTATTTGTTTCGCAATATGAATCAGCAATGACGAGCAAGCAAAATAGTAATAACGGTGGATACCGATGATTTTATTGTGTAATGATGATAATTAGTAATATGTAACTTTAAATAATAAAAATAACGATTATGCCTTTGCAAAAAATATTAATAAATGTTGTAATGAAACGGAGCGTATTCATATTATCTTTCATATTGTCTTTCAAATTTTACTATTTGGGAAGGTAGCCTGGAGGAATATCATTGTCAACTTTTATAATATCATTATTTATAATACCTAATAAAGATTACTCCACTTTGTGAATGTTCCATTTTAAACCATAATTCATTAGTCTGCTTCAAAATTTTCGCCCCTGGCGATTTTTCTTATTTGGTTGTACCATTGGAAATACCATTTGAAATTATTTAGTTGTACACGGCCATCTTCCATCTAGTATCAATAAAAGTAAATTTTATAACCAAACAATTATTACTTTTAACTAATGTATTTTTATGCACTCCATGCTTGGGGTCGAAAAAATTAACAATCCATACTGATTATGTATGTATATGCCCTTCATAATGACCTTTAATGAGTCTCCATTGCTATTATCGGTTACGTTTGCATCTCTTCAGGTACCGTAGGTTCTTTTCAGGCATCATACTCTATTAATTAATATTGGAGAAAACAATCCTAAAAAAAATGAACATTAAAAAAATCATATTAGTTTTTTTCAATATGAAATTATAAATGACACCTGTTTCCATTATCTAAGTTTTCACCACAAAAACATCTTAACAGATTGCGCGGTAGGCTTTTTTCCAAGTTCCGCCAAAAGTGGTAGACGACAGTTTTTAACTAAAATGCACCAAAATCTCTTTCTGGCAGTTTTATCGGTTGCTGAATTCATTCCCAAAGTTGGTTCTTACTTTCGAACCCTCTAAGCTCTAGAATGCCTCTCTACTGTGAGGATTTAAAAAGAGTCTCATTTAAGAGCTTGAACTCTCACTATGCAGTAAATAATTTTATTAAAAATTAAGTCCTTGCAATTATAGATTTTATTCTTTTCGCTTTAATTATTACAATTAATGAATATTTTGTACAGAAAACTGGGATGAACGGCCACCATACAGAATAAATTTTGGACTGCATGTAAATCACGTTTGTGATCAATGCAAACCGCGAATCTTTTTTGCGCTAAATACGTACGAAGGTTGTACTGAGTACAAACTTGCAGCGTTAGGCGGAGTACTTGTCTTGTGTGAAGCCCAAACTATTTTTTTACCGCGCATGGGGTAAACCGATCCGCGCATTCGTGGTTGTTTTTAAGGTTAGGTTTCTTTTATTGTTACGTGCTCGTTTAGAAACTGACACTGTGTATAAATAGGTATGACTACAAAGTTAATAACAACAATACGCAGTAAACACGTAGCAACTTATGCGCTGTCCGGTTTGCCCCAAGAAATGCTTGCTTATCCCCAGTTTAGGGTAATTAATTTCTGTTAGCCGTACGTATCATTATTTACAATAATTTTACCGGTAACTATTATAAATAAAATACAGTTTATACAATAACAATAAAAAAATTGTGATATAACTTGCCCATCAAATACCGCAAAGGCAGTAATTCTTTCATTACAGTCCATCGGACGGTATTTTATGTGAATGATGAAAACATACGCATTAATTACTTTAATCAGTTTCGAAAATTAGACAGTTGATCGCAGAATAATTCGATTTTCCAAATGTAGGATCAAATATTCTCGTACATTAAATAAACCAGAAAATTTGCATTACCTACTCGTCCAGTACCGCAACAGGAATAAAGAATTTACAACGTATGAAAGCAAAAGAAAATATTCTGGACAATGAATTAAATAAAACACTATTTGCAGAATCTTTTAAAAATGACCCTCAGAACGATTTAAGTAAATATGTTTAACATTCATTTATTCGTATCTTTATTTCTTTATCGATATTAAATTGCTTCAAGTTATTAAAATACTGCTATTTCATTATTGCTTGTTTTCAGAAAAATTCATGTCTTGGAGATTATAAAATTTTAGGTATTAAGCTTTTTATTTAAAGAAATTACAGAAAATATTTGTAATAAAGTACGGTGAGGCTCAAATAAGAGAGATATATGTGAAGATATATTAATAGCTCTAGTTTCAAATTTATAATATGGAACTTTAAATAACAATGGCTCTGTGTTCAAATGTCTAAAATTTATTACTCAATGTAGACAAGTTCTATGAAGTTTGCAGTAATTATGTTGAAAGTATATTATAACGATGAGCAGCGCAATCTCATAGTTATTGATGCCGTGATGACTTTTTGCTCCTGATGGCTTTGGAGAACGAAAGAATCAAGACGAAAAAGGAGCACACCATAATAAAACCGCAAGGGTGAAAAAGATAGAGGTAAATGTAACGGCAGAGAAGGCGTGGTTGGCGCGATGCGGCTCGCTCAAAGCATGATGTTACTTCGGGGCCATGGCTCTAAAGCTGAATATAAAGAATAGTTTCTAATCTGGTCATTTTTCCATGTTTTATAAGTTATACTGATTTTGATTTATTATTAGAAAGTTTTATTTTAGGAAACATTTGAATTGGTTATCTCAATCGTTTCAAAATGAATTTGCTAGTAATTTCTTTACTTTGAATTACAAGTATATTCAAATGTTCATCCTGGTAGTTCCCGTCAACTCAGTGGGAATGGACCTTAGACACACGGAAAACATAACCCACTGTCCAACTTATTGCTTGAAGATGATATCGTTGTAATATATCCATCGAGCATTACATATATCTCGTTCAGCAGTATTATGATTATGGACATTATGCACACTCTTGCAAGCACCAGATTCGATTCCACGAGCTCGTGTGCTATTTGTTAGTGCCTTGTCGAATTAGCTAAAATACATAGTAGAGATGATTTAAACGAAACAAACTGAAATGAGCGACATTCCAGGTAACGCTTCCGAAAGTAAGTAGAAATCTGAACTCTCTTGTACTGAAGTAAAATCAATATTTAGGTTGTATGTGCACAGCCGAGTGAACAATCCTTAGAACCACTAGCACAGAATATACCCTTGTCCTTATTGCGGAGTACAACACTTTTTCTAATACTGCCCATTCGAAGGGAACATTGGGAACCTTGATAAATGACTCCTATGAACCTTTGTCACTTTCGCACACAAAAAAACCACTTAACTCCAGATCTACAGTTCAGTTAGAAATGGCTTTTTACCAGCACCGTTAACAAGGTCAAAAAGTTATGATAAATAATGGTTGCTGATGTTTCCGCGCGTTATCTGCAACAACTTTTTTTCGTGCAATGGTACAGAATTATAATATTCTTTTTTAAGCCTTTCGTTGTGCGTCCGAACAAACTGACAGGTACTACCTCATTGCTGAACTTTCAACCAAGAATACATCCTAGTCGGTTTCAATCTAAAGGCACATGCAGAAAATGGTCTTGAAATCTGTCGGGAAATGTGTTCCCGATACTTAAGCAGTTAGATCAGAAATATTCACTACAATAAGTCCCTTGCATTCATACCCTCCATTAAAACCATTTCAGATGAACATCGGGTGTTAACATAAACTATACCCCTATTTACTTGTACAGAAACATAATTATATTGTACACAGATATATAGTAGTGATACGCGAATCATTAATATGTCATTAAGAAACTGTTGTATTCCAAATTTCAGCAATCAAACAACAACTGGCATCTATATTACATGGCTACGTCAAGAATCTGGATTCATTGTACCTTGCTAGAGTATACATGTACACAGACTGAAGAATATAATTTTATGAAATAATAAAATAGAAACATCTCCTGGTGATAACGAATTGTGTCCTTTTGATTATCTTCTGTCACCTGAACCTTAATAAGTTACTACTCGGATAATTCTTTCGCTATCAGTTAACTGAGGCCTCTAACATTTCTTAGGTGAACGTACTGTATAATATGCATTTAATGGAACGTTATAAATAAAAACGAAACTGTGACAACATTTGAAACTGGACAGTTGAATAATTCGTCAGAAACGGAGGCGCAATAAAATTGTTCAAATAAAAGTTGTAGGATCCGAAGGGAACATAAGAAGGTGACCTTCAATTTGATCTTGACGTATATTTTGAGTATAGTTGCAGGTCGCTGTATGTTTTTGTAAACGGATCCCGCCCTCTCCATTTTTATCCCAAGCCGAAATGAAAAGAACGAACGATTTTACGTCAGATTATGTCATCATGTTACGTGTTCAAGGGTACTTAAAGGTCATTTTGGAATCCAAAGATTATTTAACTTAATGTTCCCTTCAGTAACTTCTTTAAATAACATGTATTCTTGACTACAGCTGTTGAGGTCAAAGAGAAATGTCTATGTGACCTTGCGTATGATCTTGAAAGTAATTCTGAACTGCCCGTAGTGGCTAAGTTGAAAATCGTTACATTTTCTGGTTAGCCTTATTGAAAGTAACATTTTTTAAATTAATCGTTTGTTCCAAAATTTATCATAAAAATGTCAATATTGATATGAAATTCGAGCTCAGTAGCTCTAGAGAATAGAAAACACCAGCATTTTAGTGCAGTCAATATATCCACCCATTGCATAAGTTTTATTTATAAGTTTATTAGTGCAGGTTTTATACAAATCACATCAAATTTCCTCAAATTGCATCAACCGGGTTTCTTCTAGAAGATTTTCCTAACAAGTTCTGCGCATACCCTCGCCAGCGGATCTGGGGCCGTGAAATTTTCGTAGTTGCCATCATGACCCGTATTTTAGAGACTAGTCTATTAACGGGCTGATAAAAGTCCCAAACTTGGCCCGACCAAGTAACAAATATGTTTAATGTGTGTATGACCCTTCTGCTGTCAGAGAAAATGGCAATGTTTGACCCAATGTTCTCGTTTAATGCTCCGTTAATGCGGATTAAAGTGCAGATAAAAATACGTTGTCTATAAGTTTGTATGGCAGCTGAATACGAATCTACTGTCAAATTGGCATTTTCACAACTGACAGCTGTATCAACGTTGATTGATTGACCTTACAATTTTTCACTAATATTATTTACCGTTCAAGACATTTACACGACAATACGTTTGAGCGTTGAAAATGCATTATTACACGTTAGTATTACTCAAAATATCATTACATTTGATATATTGATTATTAAAGAATCAATCAACACGAAATTTACATTTTACGCATTTTTTACTCTATTTCCTGGCTTATACATTGCTTCGATTGCCTGTGCAGCGATTCCCCTTAGTGACCCATCGATCCATCAGTGAACCAGTTGCTGCTGAGGAGAGACGCGTGGTTGCTCCGCCAGGCTCCCCTCGTCGAAATGCTGATTTCATATTTATTATCAAACAGATAGTACAGTGGTATGCAGTCAACAACCTCCTCCAATACACTCCCCTGATGATAAGCTCCCAGATGTTGAATTCTTTTGTCGGATCACGCCTTTCCAGCTTCAATTTTCAGGGTGATATGAAGAGGCTCGAAGTCTAGGATGACATCCAGGAAGACCGTGGCAGCTGATTTCAAGATACCCTTAATACTTCTTAGAATGAGTCCTCTCCGATGTGACCAAAGAATACCTATTCCACCAGGGCACATATGTATGTTATCCTTAGCTTCAAGATAGTCTCGGAGATCCACAGGATTTTAGCAGACTTTATGTCCCAGTTGCTGCCCCCAGCTCAGTTTGCTGTCGCTCACTTCCAGATATTTGGTGTTGTCTACACATGCCTACCTGTATCCCGATGGGGATAGAAACTTCATATCGCATTTGTAGTTACTGGTGAACCTCAGCTCCTTTATCTTCTTCAGGTTGACAAATGTAAGGTTCTAGTGCATAAATATGGTCTGTCAGCGGACTTAAAAATAGACCCCTAACAACCGCATAATATGCATACCCCGTCACATGCAATCCGAGGTTTCTTAAGCTGACGAGGAGCTCATTTACTACCATGTTCCATAGCAATGATGTATGTACCCGTCCCTAGGGACATTGAGAGACAACCTTGCTCCGAATAACCGTGTTTCCTTTGATTCCACCCAGGCACCAAATGGCCAGCATGTGGTCTACCCAATTCACAATCGACATCGGTGTTTGCGTGTTTTAACGGAGCTGTTTCAATCACCTTACGCCCAGTATAATTGAAGACCCCGTCAATGTCCAGTAGTGCTGTCACTGCAAAGCCATTGCTCTCCAGTAGAGGCTCAGTCAACTTAACAACACAATGCAGTGACATCTCAGTTGAGAGGCCCATTCTGTAGGCGTGTTATCTCAAACAATTTTTCCACTAATTTCAGTAAAAATCACATTAGACTCATGGTATAAGAAGAAAGGTATAGCAATTTGGGGGTTGCGCAGAAGCAACCAATCGACTGTTTGAACTAAATTTGTCGGTTGGGGCATGTACAATAACAGATATAGAAGCAATCAATCAGCGTTGACACAAATTGGTCTTTCCCCTGCCTGGGCAAGCCCCAAGATGCGCATTGCTATACCTCTCTTATTATACCATGGCTAGACTTATCGGTATAAGGTCCTTTGGCGAATAATATTCACACCTGCCTTACTAAGGTAGGAAAACCACCCTGATATGCATTAGGAACATGGCCAATGGTGGGATTAGCATGATTCAGTGTTAACAGTGATCGAATGGTATCCTCGGCCTTTTGGAGAATTACCGAGTTGATATCGTCTGCACCTGGTGACCTGTACAGACTGAAAGACAGTAAGACCCACCCAAGCCTGGCGGGGATGACGATTTCCCGAGTAATGCGCTGTCCAATCTCCATATTGGCGTTGACTCTCATTTCATCCGTGCCTGAGCCGGCACGGTACGGGGCCTTGCCGCCTCCCTCACTTCTTCTGGCGATGGTAATTTCATTACCGCAACTGGGTTCTTCGCCAGACTTTGCTGCCTGCTGAAACGCCCTTTTCAACCTGCGAGCAAAAGGATTCCAGGCAATCCTTTTGGACATTCCGGACCGTTGCGACGCGTCGCTTTAAAGTCATCCCAGTTCATACCTAGCATAGACCATAGTCAAATAATAAAGATATTGCAAATAGGTATATGCGCAATAGACTGCCAATCAGATGTCTGTAAATATTTACGTTAGGTGTAGTAGGAAAGATAATGTTCTCAAGAGATAGTTATATAGGGTATTTGAATTGGCGTCTGAGAAACTTATGGTCCTGTGGTTGGTCCCTTAACTTTTCATCCTTTCCCCATATACATCTTGCTAATACCTTTCTTATTATACCATGGCACAGGCATCCCAGGACTCCGAATTATTCTTCTGCCTGAAATGTGTGTGCCTTCTGAGTTTACTCATTTTGAGCTTCCAGTATATTATTCCAGCAGGTTATCCTCTTTTTCTGTACGGCAATTTTCTGACAGTTTCCTTCAAAGTCTCTTTTGATGCCTTCTCTCAGTTTATCTGTACGTAATTATTGGATGGAAGTGTTTTCGTGAATTATAGTTTTAAACATTTAAATTGCAAATACAGTTTAGTATGCTCTTGAATATGATATTTTGCAAGCAGTAATAAACATAATACAATGCAATAATATTATGGTAAATTGTATTCCTAATCTAACATACATCAATCGCCTGGTGATCATTTTACAAATGACAATTAAAAATATATAATGTATCGAACACTACTATTTGCACCAATGTGAATGGGGACCTCGCTTTCATCTCGGCACGCAACCCTCACATTCAGAGAAAATACTTTTACGCGCTTGTATATTTCATACGGGCGTGTGTAAAGTGACACTTTTTTTATACTATGCACAAAAGTTACTTTTTTCATACAGTGCGCAAAAGTTACTTTTTTCACACTGTGCGTAAAAAGTGATGCATGATTTACAAAACTACTAATTAATACTGTGTATAAACTGGATTTGTGGGGATTTCGGACGACAGTGGTGAAAAACTTTCCTACTCTGGTGCATAAAAGAGCTTCTCCTACAATCAAGGTATCCCAGCATTTGGTAACACTGATCCAATCACAAAAAATGAAAATCCAGCGGAATGAAAACGACGATTTTCTTGGCGTAATTGGCCCCTTTTTATTTATGATATAAAATTGTATTCAAACTTTCACATGTACGTATCCATTTTTCATCAAGCGCATAGTTATGTGTTAAATTAAATAAGTAATTAATTATAAACTTAAAAGAAAAGTACCATAAAAAATTATGTATTACTAAAATTTATTTGAAGAAATAGTTGCTATAAAATAAAGCATATTATTTCAATTCTATTTAATGTTAATATGTATAATATGGGGGGTCGCTCCCCCCCCCCCCTCCCATCATCCCTCCCGGCCTCCGACTCAACATCCAGAATCAACATTGTATTTAATCTCCTCTATCAGAGATCTACTTTATGCACTCCCGTAAGAAAAATAATGTAAGCGTCTCTTGCGTAGGTATTTGCGCGATCGCGCATCACTCGTGCCCAAAACTACCACGTTACGCCCTAGATGCTTAAACTACTAATTCGGTAGATGAAGTTCTTCCTCTCAAGAAAACTTTCATTACAGTACTTCGACGTAATTTGGCCTTCTGAATACAAATAAAACAATAATAATTAGAGGTCGGAAAAACCTAAAGCCGCCATCTTGAAAAAACGCAAAAATCAAGATTTTTTAATTTTTTCAATTTTTAAATATATAAATCGTACGAAAAAATATCTTTAACAAAAAATGTAGAGCGAAAAATTCTCGACAAAAAATGTTGAATATACTTTCTTCCTAACACGAACGATAAGCTCGTAAATGAGCACTGAATGTGGCCATAATGCATTTACCTAAAGTACGTGCTTTCGTTATAATCGTATATGTTGGTAACTGCTCGGCTACTAGGCGTGTTTCGAGTGTCATTCGTACTTATTGGTTAGAGGTTAGGTTAGTATAAAAAAGGGAGTATAGGAGGTGGAGCCCCCCAAGACGCAAGCACCCCCCAGGTTCACGCATTTTCAAGCTAAAAGATGTATTTAATGAGTTCTAGAGATGATGCCTTCACCAAGGGGGTGCTGGTGTCCTGGGGGACCTACCCCCCCCCCCTCAGGCCTCGCTTTTTATACCAAGATGACCCCAACCAATAAGTATGCGTGACGCACTTGAATCACGCCTAGTGTCACATGGTTCGGTAATTAGACGTATTTATTGGTTGGAGATGAAGGTAGTATAAAACAGGGGCCGGAAGGTGGGGGGGGGGGTCTGGAGGCGGAGCCCACCAAGACGCAAGCATCCCCGAGGTTCACGCATTTCCGTGATAAAAGACGTAACTTGTAAGTTCTAGAGATAATGCTTTCTCCTAGGAGTGTTTGCATAATTGGGGGCTCCGCCCTCCAGACCCCCCTTTTTGAGCTACACTAACCTCCGTCCAACAAGTACGTGTGGCCATCGAACCATTGTCAAATTTTCTAAAAGACGCTATCCGCTACGTATTGTCTGTGCACGTAAATTCGTATGCGGAGTGCGCCGCAAGGAGACTAGCAATTTTATTACTACTTTCGATGTTCACTTCCGAGCTTAGAGCTATTTTCAGTGAATATGAGAATTGTTTGTTTTACATAAAGCTAAAAATAGAATATGCTGAAATGGTAAAAATTCTGGAAAACTATTTTCTGATAACCACAGTATATGTGCCAAGCTTCAAGATGGTCGTAATACATTTCTTCGTAAAAAAAAATAATAAAAATAAATTAATAGAAGTTTTACCTTATCATAATGATATGTTCATTCCATGCGTGGAGAAATAAAACAAAACAATAGACATTAGATATCCAAATCACCCACGATAAATATTTAAACTAAATTACTTAATTTTGTTGCTGTCGACCGGGTCCATTATTCGTACTGCATTCAATGTAATATGGGGAAATGGGGAGTTCTACACTTTCTCACATTCCATACTGCCATGCTACTATTGACATTTATTTCTTCATACATTTTTCTCATGAGTATAAGCTGGTAAAACTGTAAAATAAAGGTAACCTTCGCTAATGCTTATTAAATGTTGAGTATTTGGGAACACGATTTCAAGTGCAACATTTTTAACTAAGAAATTTATAATTATTCAATAATATAATGTACAACATTCTTTGTTATATGTTTAATATTCATCTTATGCATATAATTTGAAAATATTCATTTAATTTATAGAAAACTAACGGTAGATTGTTTTATCCCATGTAATTACTCCTATTTTGTTTCTATAACGCTCATTGATATGAAATTTACTTATTATATTACATTGATTAGGCACCCAAGACTGTTTACATAAGTAATATCATCATCCGGAGGATAACACAAACACAAATCACAATATATAATAATACGTTCGCTACACTTCCATTTTCTTTTGCCTTGCTCACGGGGGGTTTGAGACATATTTCAAGACGACCATGCGATACGAATTGAACATTGAAAATATTTTTAAAAACGCTTCTTATTCTGCACGGAAGACACCTGAAGAGTTATCATATACGCGGCTAGTAGCACTAAACTTGGAGATGAAACATCTATAGCAACAACTTACTGTAAAAATTGAAATACTACAATAATTAAAATGGAATCAAGGACATTTTCTTGCAAAATTAAACTATTTTTATTGACAATTTCATCAAATAAATCTCTAACAATATTTTTAACATGGGTGATTCACAAACTATGCATCAAAGAAGCTTAAATACTTCGGTAAAATAGTAGATAAAGTATTTTAATCGATACTGCGAATATTGTATAATGCAATTATAATCACAAATAGAAAACATACACTTGAATCGACCGCGGAAATCTTATAGGACGAAGAAACTCACGATGAGAACAGGTGTAACGCGTTGCAGCAGTAGATACCAACTGATCTCACATAACAACGGCCGATAAAATTGTTGCGTTCCCACCAAAAATGATCCTCGTTTTTTAGCATAAAAAGTTCGAAATTGTGGTAATTTAGCCCCACTGCGTTGTGAAGAAAGACTCGTGTTGAAGCATGGAACAACAGAGAAGCCGGTGAAGGGAACGAAATGAAGGGCTCGCTGGCCCATGAATGCGTTGCACTAAGCAAGGCTACAGAACAATTATGGTTCAATATAACTGACGTTAATAGAAAAAGCAAAAATATTATCATGTGAGACTTTCTTATTAATTTTTGACGCTCAGGACTTATATCCCATAATATTCAGGTTTTAAATTTGAACCTGGGTAATATTTAATGATAAGTTACAAATATTAAGAAAGTTTGAAGAGACTTACCATTATGAATTTCTACTTTAGATCAACATAAGATAAAGATAGGTAGTACGTAGAAACGGCCGTATACGAACTTTCGCTTATTGAGTGAATATAAGTTATATTTTTTATAAGCTCGGCGTACTCATTGCAGTAAAAAGAATGTACTATACAACAGTGAAACAAATTGAAATTACCCCATCCTGGAAATATCCTGAGATTCTTTCGGAAGTTTGCGCATCTTCGTCGAAATTAATTATAACAGAATAATTTGTTATAAATTTGCTTTTGTATAATTCAAAACACCTCATTCAAGGAATTATATCGAAAAGGCTCCTTTCTAGAGATTTAAGGCTCATTTAAGGCCCCACATACCCGGTACATCCATATGCCCAGTCACCATTCTAGCCCAATCCAATACCAATGAAATGGCTGACAGCGTTACTCCAGGGAATCACTTTCGACCAATTCTATCAGAATGAACCATTTCCAGGAATTTCGGGCTCATTTATGACTCAAATATCCAATACACGAATAGACTCAGCAGGTACCAATAAAAAAGGACACGTAGCCCTGCTAGACTTATCGTAAGCTAGCTTTATGAGTATGAAACCATTTCCGATCAAAATAAGCACTTACCAGAAATGTGTGGCTCATTTAAGGCTCTAAACATCCAGAGACTCAGTAGATTGCGAATGTTGGTTATAAATTTTCAAATTCAAAATGACGACTCCAAAATGGGGAATAAAATTGATCGATTACATGAACAATCTCAATTATCTTTTGGGTTTTCCTCGACCATGGGCCTTTCCAATCTAAAGAACATTGCTTAGATGATGCATCGTGTCTACATCGTGATTATCCAAAATATTTCCTCTTTTGGACTCCAGTGCTGCACTGTTGCATTCTTGACGAAGAACCGCAATCTTTCGAAATCTTCTCAATACTCTTTGCTGACCTCAGGCGATCTTCCAAATTGTCACCAAATAGTAGATAAAAAGGGTGAAGTGAAAGATGCCAATAAAATATGCTAAAAAAATGGAATATTGCAAATCTGTAAATAATTGACCAACATCCCCAAGAATGGACAATAAATTAGATATTTCTATGAGAATGTCTCTTTAATCCTTATAAAAATCGATAAGGCTTCTCCGTAGCAGAAATACCCGTTATTATTTAATATTTATTCCTCCATAAAGAGAATTCATCCGAAACTGGAATTAAATCTTGATTAAGAATCGGCGCATGTGGGTATTTGCAATTTCTTGGGGTGGGTACATTTCTTTTCAATTCTCACCTTTTTTTTAATTTAGGTATTTTGTGGTACGTTCGTCCATTACCAATGATAATATGAATTTTCTTAAACATTATGCAACTTACTTCTTAGTTTTTGATAAATGAATTAATGGAAGCAGATCAACGTATTATCACTCCGAGTTTATTTGATAGCTTTTCAAATCGTTTTACACTCCCACCCAGAGGTTTCCTAGATCCCTTGCACTTTCGGAGATGTTTACGAGGAGAAATACTAGTCACTTGATTAACTAGAAGAAAATGAAGAATAATTTTTAGTTTATCCCATTAATCGAAAAATTACAATTTATACTTGTTAATGAAACTGCACAAAAACTTGATGGCACTTCGTTCAGCAGCTAGACGCGGATCGGGACTACCCGTGACGAGACAGGATATTGAACGGTAATACTTGAATAACATGAGATCTGCAATAAATTCTATATTAAATTCGAGTATGGAAAAATAATAATGTTGAAAATAATAATGAGTATGTAAAAATAAAATTACAAAACAACTATTTAATAATTGTAGAATATCTACAGGACATAAATTCTTGTTGAGAAAACATCACTTGCCTTCATTACTTGTAATTAATATTAAAAACTTAAATCATATGCCAGCTTTGCGAGGGTTTGTCTTTCAGCGGTGAACATTTTACTACTCCCACTGTAACTTTACAATTTCTCTTTTAATTTTATATTAACATGATCTTAAATGTTTAAGCGGGTTTTTCCTACAACATATTTTCTTGAATGACTCGGCGTTTCATACTCCTTTCGAGTTCATTATCAAGAAGAGAAATAGTACATGGTATCTGATTATATTTCGAAAAGAGTTCGAAACGTCGAGATATTAAAAAAAACACATTATAAGAAAAAAGATGCCTATATATTTAAAATTATTTTTATGCTTACCCCGCACCTACTTATATAATTTATTTACATTAACATTTCCTTTAAAGTAGTAAAATGACCCAAAGAATAGTTATTTTACTATTTTGCTATAATGTTACTAGTGCAGTAGTAAAATATCTAGTGAATTGTAAATTTTATACAGTTCAGGGTTGTTACTTCAATCTCTTTAGACCTATGTTAGTATAACCGCAGTTTAATACTCATAGTAACATTTTGAATTTTATCCCTTCATCCAATAGAGACGGTGTTCTAACTAGCTTAATCTAATAACAAACCAACTTAATGTAATCTCTATGATTGTGGGTTTTAAGCTAGAAATATCCAGACAATCTCGCGAAGCGGGGCAAATTACGAACATTTTTTGGATACTCACTCATCTATAGTTTCTGTACTAAAAATGGTGACTTGCCATCGAGGAGTTGGTTTATCCAGTAGTAACTGCTGTAAAGCCAGCCCGCTAGGGGAAATTCTTCATAATATACCATAACTTTAGTTGGAAATGGATTTTTTCGCCGAGAGAGTAGCCAAAAAAATCAGCCCATTTGCTCCACCCCTCGAACCACCTTTGACATTTCTAGCCTAACCCGTGACAACAGGGAATATATTTATAACACATAATACGATTAGTTCAATACACAAAACGTTTTATTATGCACGACTAGATTTTACACTTTTATTCGATTAATTTGACATCTGGTGATATTTTTAAATACAAATAGATATTTTAGAAGGTCAGTCAGTTTAAACAATTTACGTACGCCACAGATATTGGTACGTAACATGCAAATAAATTTATATTACAAATGTTATCGTTCTAGTTTTAAACACTCATTCAAAAACTGCAACGTGCATTATGCATCGCATGTTTTTTTTATTACACAACATTGTTGTTAATAAAAGTAGATAAACAGAAAAACACAAAGGGTAAAGCAATTCTTTTTATAACGAAATTAATTCAATTTAACTTACCATACCGATGAAACAGCTCAACAATTATTGCATCAATTTAAAACTGCATCGAGGATATAAACACACTAATAATCTTGTTATATATAATTTAAATAATAAACTACTAAATTAATATGAAACAATATTTTCTGAAAAATAAAAAAATAGAATTTTTTAACATGCAGATCTTACCGCCATCTTTTATTACCCTTTGTGCCATGATGGGACGCTGAGCCTCCCACCTTCAATTCCTTGGTTATTTGCGAACTATACGTCTTATCATACTGTAGTTAATTAATTATAAACAAATATATAACAAAAATTAACCATTTTGTGGAAAAAAATTCGTTTCTGAAAAATAATCCCGTATAAACGTATGTGTCAAACTTCGTCGTTTATATGTTTTTGTGGTCGCTGATTACGAAACCGTTGTCACATTTTCGAAATTCAAAATGGCGGATCCAACCGGATCAAATTTACATTGAAACTCGACACTTGGAGGTCTTGGGCGTACAAAAGTACGAAAAACATTTTTAAATATCGAATTCATGTACCAAATTTACTTTTGGAACAATTTAATATTGGATTTGCCAATTTTGATTTCGAGAAATCTGACAACGCAATAGTAATCAGCGACCCCGAAAACCCTCGACTGTCGAGTTTCGTACAAATCAGCCAAGATTTCGAAATTTGGTCCGCCATATTGGATCCGCCATTTTTAATTTCGAAAATCTGACAACGGATTCGTAATCAGCGACCCCGAAAACCCCCGAGTAACAAGTTATGAGTTAATTGGACGAAAAGAAAAACTCGTGGCTCATAGGGTTAAATTAAGTTGATTTGTTACTAGATTGTACGACCGTACCCACCGTACCCCACGTCCCTCTCCTCTATCGAGAAAATATTATAAATTTCACATTTTTAGGAGGAGAAATTAGAATCATTTTTTTGGCTAACTCGTCGTCGAAAATGTCCATTTCTACAATTAAAGTTATGACATCCAGAAGAATTTCCCCTAGCGGGCTGCCTTTACAGCAACCTAGTAACAATTGAGTTATGGTAATATCGATACTGAATCGACTTACCTAACCTTTCTATGCAATCCACGCACACCCATAAACACATGCACACATACACACGGCGGCACATGGCCTGTTGACACAGTTTGACATTTGTGCTATGCGTATTCTGAATGCGGTTGTACACTGCAAGTGTATAAATAGTTTTGTCTAATTTTACAAGTGTTAATGCAGAAAAGAAATAAAAATGTTTTGCTTTAGTACGCAGAAAAAATACTGGATGTTTAGTGAAGAAAATGATCTTCATATGTTACGAGCAAAAACAAATCAAAGCTTTATTGAAAAACATGGATTTAATATGACAGTGAGTTGTCTTTAAGGATTTCAAAATTAATGTTTATGTCAAAAGATTCAAATTTTCATAACCTTCATTGTTCTACCCTTGTTGCACAAAATATCCTGTAAATTGAAAGAGAGCGAACTTAAATGTACTTTAAGATTCGCATCAATCGTATTTGATTCTTGTGTGAAAATTTTACTCTGAAATCAAAAGTCCCTGCCTTGACTACCTTGCAGTTTGTGGAATGTGTTTTTATTATTTTCAGCCCGAGGAGAGAGAGGAGCACTTTCTTTCCGTAGCAGAAGAACACATTCTACACAGATGTTACGAATCGCAGTTAAAAGACTTTTGTAAAAGATTTAATCCTCCAATGCCTAAAGTGACAATAGCAACAGCATTGCAGTATTTTAAAAGATTCTATCTAAGAAATAGTGTAATGGACTACCATCCGAAGGAAATCTTAGTTACTTGCGTTTACCTAGCTTGTAAGGTAATAAAGAAAATTAAAAAATAAAAACATTGATTTTAGGTACTTTAATTCGTCTTGAAAAACTTAATATGTTACTTACTGTCTAGGTGGAAGAGTTCAATATCTCCATATCTCAGTTTGTATTTAATATTAAAGGTGATCGTGATAAAGCCTCCGACATTATTCTTAACAACGAATTACTTTTGATGCAGCAGTTAAATTATAATCTAACGATTCACAATCCTTTTAGGCCTGTCGAAGGTCTCTTGATCGATATTAAAGTAAGTGTATGGTAAAAAAAACTATTATTTTGTTTTGAATATACAGTAGGACCTCTCTTATTCGAACCTCTCTTATTCTAATTGTCCAGCCTCTCTTATTCTAATAGTTCCCCCACAAGTCTTCTCCCACTATCACACGAAAAGTCAACGAAAAATATTGTCCACGAATCACAAGCTCGCAAGCAAAGTAAGTGGCGGTAAGGGGAAAATTAGAATAAAAGAGGTCGGCGCCATCTTGAAAAACTTTACTAATTAGAATAAGAGAGGTCCTACTGTATATACATCATTATAAAGCAAATCTTTTTATTACAGACTCGATTTCCATCAATTAGTGATCCTGAAATCCTGCGGCCATATATAGATGAATTTTTAGATAAAGTATTTTTTACGGATAGTGTACTAATTTATGCTCCAAGTCAAGTGGCGCTGGCTGCAATCCTTCATGCAGCTTCAAGAGTCGCAGCAAACTTAGATAACTATGTAACAGATATATTATTCTCGAGAGAGCATTTGGGTGCCATTATCGAAGCTGTTAGAAGTAAATATTAGCATTCTAATAAAAAACGGTAGTAAATACAAACTAGTAAGCATTTAATGATTTCAGAGATAAGATCAATTGTAAAAAATGTTGAAATTCCTTCAAGAGAGCAACTTAAAGCAGTGGAAAAGAAGTTAGATCAATGCAGAAATCAAGAAAATAATCCAGATAGCGAAGCGTAAGTTTTTGTTGCTTTATTAGTTCAAAACATATTACATTTTCTTTAATCGTGCAAATCTTTCTGCAATTATTCTACCGCAACATTTTTTAAATCAAATATACTGACAAAATATAATTAACAAAACATGTTTAAATCATATACTCATTTACACTCATTACATTAGTTCTTAAAATGAATGTTTACCTCAAGATTGGTAATCATGACGCTACATTATAAGTGTACTAGCTAAACATGGCTTGCTGCTACATACAGTAGTCCTTCCCTTATTCTAATTTGTCCAGTCAGGCAAGACGGCGGCCTTCTTCCCTTATTCTAATTTTCCCCTCTCCCCCACTACTTAGATTTGTAGTCTCACTTTTGTCTCTTTTTCTATTGTTGCGCATGCGCCGTTATTTGTATTTAGAAAATCCACATCGCGTGAGGGGAAATATTAGAATAGGAGAAGAAAAAAAATTAGAATAAGGGAAGACATTAGAATAAGGGAAGGAGTACTGTAAGTCGTATTAATAAAAGCAATTTCTCGTTGAGCTATTAACTCATTCTATCATATTTTAAAAATCACATGGACTCATGTTTATATCTTGTAAAACCTTTTGTCTGTTTTTATTTTCTATATTACAATGGCCCTAAAAAGGGAATTAAAATTAATTTAACGAAGATTAAATTTGAAAATTATTTTCATGGCGTAATTTTACAAATTAACTTCCACAATTACACAAATAAAAACATTCTAAACTACTACTTATTGTACTCTTACTGCTAATGATGATGGTTTCAATGCAGAGATTATTAAGTTTTTTTAAAAAGAACAAAATTATGAATTAGGGAAGAGTTCGGTAGCCCCGACCTTTAATTAGTTCTAAGAATGTAAAGACAGATTTTACCTAATTAATAAAAAATGTCATTATTAAATAATGGATAAGTCTCTTACAAAGCCATTAAATTTAAGTTCGAGCATTCAGAATATATTAAATAATAGATAAGTGATTTAATATCGTTGCCTTTCTACTTTTTTCTTTTTAAAATGTTTGTGATAATTTCACAAATCTAATATTGTTGAAATACGAGTTTTGTTATATGAAAATAGACGCTCTGATCTATACAAAATAATAAACCGATTTATTATGTTTTATTTAAATAAAATATATTGATTGGATTTGAAAATAATATCAAAATCTAAACATTGTTAACCAATTCTTCTTTGCATCAAATTTATTATTTAGATGCGATACTTTTATTGCATTCCTTTCTGATCTTGAAGAATCTAATTTAATAGTCTGGTAGCCCCAACCACTAATTAGTTCTAAGAATGTAAAGATAGATTTTGGCTAATTAAATAATATTTTTATGGTACATTATCCAAAAATGTAAATTTGAGAATAGGAAGCTATTTGTCTTTACTTTAAAGGTACAGCATAAGTTTTTATTCTTCAAGCTCATAAAATGAACATTTAAAAAAAAATAGATAAGTTTCGCAGTTGATATTTATTATCATATAATAAGTGGGCTAATTATCGTTGTGTGTACACAAACACTCATCCCTCAACTTTCGATTTAGGCTATAAAAACTTTATTTTTTATGTCTCCTTTGTTTATAATAACAATTTCAAGCTCGTACATACTTTCCGGTTCCCAGACCACTCAGAGTCCGGTCGCCCGGACCGGTAAAAATATTGCTTATCTAATAATTTTAAAAGCTAACTTGATTTCGTAATGAAATTAAGCTTAACTGTCATTTGTTTTTTCGTTTATTCTTCATAAATATCCTCTCGCGAACAGACTGTCACAACTACACATTGTACGGTGGCTGTAGTTATGTGAAGTGATTTATAGATTTATTTAGGAAATAAATAATTCTAGTAAAAGTAACGGTATTACCAGATCTTGAGTACGTAGTTTTCTACATTACATTTTTTAATAATAATTTTATTTTTTAGTAATAATAATTTTTTAATAATAAAGAGATGCGCCGAATATTTTATTTTAATCATTTACGAAACTGCAAAGGCAAGATAGCAAGAAAAAATTATGTTCAATAGTTTTAAAAATTTCATCAAAAAACTTCTTTAACGATATGTTTATTACATTGCTTACTACATCTATTTTAAGTTATATTAAACAATGGAGCATGTAAACATTAATTTATTTCGAATAAAAGTCTATTATAAGTATTTAATGATGTATTTTTACCATATACAAGTTAGTTTATTGAGTGGTTGGGGCTACCGGATAAGTAAAATGACGCAACCAATTTTATAAACAATGAAAAGGATGAATATCTATAACAGATTTACTATTTTATCTCCAATTATCCACGGATGCATTTAATACGATACAAATATTATTTTTAATACTGTCTATTACTTTTTGAAGTCGCGAAGAATAAGTTATATGCCAAAAACCTTAGGTGGTCGGGACTATTGGACTCCCCCTAATGCAATTTTGTTCAAAATTTGGGTATCAGTATATTAAAAATCACACGAATTTAGTTGATTATTTTTTCATTCCCATTCGATAGTGACAGTGTACAAATAAATATTGCATACTACACGGAGAGAAATCTGAAAGGATGAAACTGTAGGTATTCCTTCGCCACTGTACTAAGAGTTGGTGCTGGTTCTGCCCCATGTGTCGCGTGATATCAATGTAAGAAACCCACAGTCTCAGACTGTGAAAACGCTTAGGATGAGACTGCAAAACTGCGATGCTTTCTTCGAGGCTTTCTCCCGCCTAAATTTTACTTTTTAGACTAGGGCTCTCCTGGACTTTTTTGTAGGAAATTTCCTCCTCTACAAAAAAGGTTTAGTAAATTTTTGCTCTATCTTGCACCGTTTTCGATACGGAAGCGATAGAACGAAGAACATCGAGTTTTTAAAACAAAAGATAAACATGGCGTCGGACGCTGAATACGTTGTTTTTCATTCTATTGCTTGCGTATCGAAAACGGTGCAAGATAGAGCAAAAATTTACTAAACTTTTTTTTGTAGAGGAGGAAATTTCCTACAAAAAAGTCCGGGAGAGCCCTAGTCTAAAAAGTAAAACTTAGGCCGGAAAAAGACTCGAAGAAAGCATCGCAGTTTTGCAGTCTCATCCTAAGCGTTTTCACAGTCTGAGACTGTGGGTTTCTTACATTGATATCACGCGACACATGGTGCAGCACCAGCACCAAATCTTAGTACAGTGGCGAAGGAATACCTACAGTTTCATCCTTTCAGATTTCTCTCCGTGTAGGATTATGCAAAAATGCCTGTACTTAATTTTTAAAGACATATGCTTACAATTTTACATATTTATTTAATAATAAACAGTCCAAATAGACCTTTACACAAAATGAAATAATACAACGGTGCTTTAACAAAAGAAAAAGAAAATATGGCAAATAGTACACGTAAAAAGATACATAAAAAGAAACATTTAATTAATAACACAAAAAGATGTGACTAGAAATAAATGTATAATAAACTCCGAATCCTAGATTTAAAATCTAAAAAATGATCAATATTCTTAATATTAGAAGGAACGCAGTTCCATTCACGACTTAACCGTGTGTTGCTGTAGTTGAAATTGTAACATGACTTACAATTTAATTCATTAATAGTACGGTGTTGGCGCATAGCATATGTTTGAACCCGATTTGAAAAAAGTGAGGATATTTATTCTGATCTCATCATCCCCATAATGACTTTGCGAACAAATAAAATATCAATAACATGACGTATAGAGGATATTAAAGGTAAACCAAATTGTGAACCTACCGAAGAATAATCGTGATCGATATAACTCATAGGTGTACCCGACTTATGAGATAAGTATCTTAGTAATCGATGTAGAATCCCTTCAAGTTGATCGACATTTTTTGCAACAAAAGGACAGATTTTTAAATGTCATGTCCAAATTATATGTAAAATAATAATAAAAACAATGAAACTTTAGGATTTAATACCCAGGTAGTTATTAGATGTAGGAGAGCGCTACCTGTTAATATCTAGTCTCATTATAAGCTTGGTTTCTAGTAAATGTCGAACCGATAACAGTTGCACACATTTTATGAACGCAATGTGTTCATATACTAAGATTAGTATTCTAACGTTTTTTCAATATGAACCTGTTTATTAAAGAAAGAAGTTGAGTGGACTACATGTAAAAAGTTAGTTTCACACCTGTATTTTGTCATACAAAATATACTTGCAAAATGAGTAGCATCCAAGGTTATGTAGCA
Source organism: Trichopria drosophilae (assembly GCA_030407085.1). NCBI lineage: Eukaryota > Metazoa > Arthropoda > Insecta > Hymenoptera > Diapriidae > Trichopria > Trichopria drosophilae. Next base: position 65,675,174 of record CM059586.1, on the reverse strand, counting down.
TTAAAACATATTTAAACACTAAATATTGCCATTATTGTTGCTGTGGCAGTTCGTAGGTTAAATTAAACAAAGTCAATGAACTTTGGTAACTAAAGAGATTGAAATAAATTTCACATAAACGCAAAATAGTAAAAATACGTGGTTTTAATAAAGTAATACTAGGACTCGGAAAATATATTACGAACAAAAATGTTACGACAAAATATTTCAGTCAAAAATATTATGCTAAAAAATAATATTATCAAAAATATAATTTAAATTAATTTTATTTTGTATATTTCTGGAAAATTGTTAAAATTAAATTGTAACTGATTTCAAAAATAATTATTTAATTTTCGTTAAATGAAATTCTTATAATCTAATTTTATGCTTAACTGTATTAAATAATTACGAAATTTTAATAACCATCGTGGTTTGAAAGTTTCGAAACTTTTTGGCTTAATACATTGCATAGGCATTTTTTACACAATCTATTACCGAGTGCTCAAATGATATTGATATTTCTTTTCAAATTAAGAGAAAGTTGGGATATATTATGTGCAATTATTGTGTATTGTTTTCGATGATCGAAAAAAGTCACTTTTAAATTATTTATATATGTGTTTATACGTTATTGATTTTTGTTTGAAAATGTAAGTGATTTATTATTTTTGTAATGATTATTATTTATCTGAATATTTTTATTTATTTTGCAACTAGTTTTTATTTTGATATTTATATAGATCGCATTTTTTTAAAATATTTCATTGTTATCAGCACTTTGTTGTGTGGATTATGTTGTATTATGTTGTAGGTTGTTATTTTTTAGCAGTGGGTTTACGAATTATATAAATTGTTATTTATGTTTGTTAATTTATTGATTTTTTCGTGTGTTAATATTAATGAATCTTTTTAACCGTAATAGTTTTTCTGGTATTATTTTTTACAGTAATCACGGTGAGCTACGATTGAGTTCAACCCAAAAGTCCCCCCACCTCTCGATTATTTTCAGATATCGTTTCAACAATGTCCCATGGTTATTTAAGCCAAAAATACAAAAAATCGTCGGAGGAAAACGAAAAATATCCCAAATTTTCGATTTTTTTTTTACGTTATTTCAAATAATTTCCTTGCAATACTTCTTTTACATACATAATTATATTTCAGTTCAATCCGATATTTTGTATTAGGAAAGTAATCACATAATGATTAGTACATTTTCAATGTTGAAATACGAAGCAATATTCGAAAATAGCTCGAAACGAGCCGTTTTTACAGCTTTTTTGCATCTTGCTCATTTACTACAGTTTCCTCGGTAAAATGGCTCAGGAATGAATTGAAGCGAAGAAAATTATCTACAAAACTAGTGTAATAACTTTCCATTATTTAATGTATTTCGAAAAATATGGCCATTTAAAGTTACCTAAAAGGGGAAAAAATTATGGTCGTTGTTGTTTATGGTTGATTAACTTTTTTCCTGGGCATTTCTGAGAAAAGTTATTTCGAAGTAAGTTAAAGTGAAGGTAATTACGAACAATTTTAAAAAAATTGGAATCTAATATATTATACTAAAGTGTAGTATATACATACCTATCCTAGGGAATCCAAAAGTAGTGAGTCGTAAAAACAACTTTCGAGGAATGCACTTTAGAAAAAAAAGTTTCAGACAAAAGTTTTAGGATATTTTCTTACCTATGCTACCATGATCTTATATTTGACCTTGACCATAAAAGGTCATTTCGGGATCACAATGACTTTTTTACATAGTAACCGGGAGCGTCGGTGGCTCTACGGTTTGTTTTACTAAAACAACAACAACCATAATTTTTTCCCCTTATAGGTAACTTTAAATGGCCATATTTTTCAAAATACATTAAATAATGGAAAGTTATTACACTGGTTTTGTAGATAATTTTCTTCGCTTCCATTCATTCCTGAGCCATTTTACCGAGGAAACTGTAGTAAATGAGCAAGATGCAAAAAAGCTGTAAAAACGGCTCGTTTCGAGCTATTTTCGAATATTGCTTCGTATTTCAACATTGAAAATGTACTAATCATTATGTGATTACTTTCCTAATACAAAATATCGGATTGAACTGAAATATAATTATGTATGTAAAAGAAGTATTGCAAGGAAATTATTTGAAATAACCTAAAAAAAATTGAAAATTTGGGATATTTTTCGTTTCCCTCCGACGATTTTTTTTATTTATGGCTTAAAATAACCATGGGACCTTGCTGAAATGATATCTGAAAAGATCCGAGAGGTGGGGGGACTTTTGGGTTGAACTCAATCGTAGCTCACCGTGTAATATTTTGGAACGTGATATTTTAAAAAAATAATATTACGATAAAGTAATAACGCATCACAAATCCGTAATACTTTTCATTGTTTACCAAAGCATAATTACTTTGTGTTTAATGTTATCTGTTTATTCATTACTGGTAAGTGGTTTTACTCAATATTTTTACAGTATTAGCGGATTTTTTAAAATGCTCCCTAACTTTTTAATTCTCAAAAATATCTTTCGAAAATTGACTGTATTTTATCTCTTTTACATGGAATCATTATACTTGAATCATTATAGGTCAAAAAGTTAGGTATAGATATTCTCTCTACAATGATAGCTTGATCGTTAAAATTGAATGATCCGATCAAAAGTTACGAACAATAATCAAAACCCGTGCCTCTCCCATCTTTTATGCGTTGTTAATACCAAATATATTCTGCATAAAATAAATCGTACTATTTGTTTCTCTTTATTAATATTTGTGTGTCTTTATATGTTTAGATATAAACAGAGAATGCAAGAAATGTTTGATGAAGAAGATGTTCCAGACAATGATAAATACGAGCAATTAATGCAAAGTCAAGCAGCTAGAGACGAGAAGATTCTTGGGATCGGCAAAGTATTGTCTCCAGATCTATAACTCTACTTCCAGATCTACTTCCATAGTACTTAAATATTTTTGTACATTGTTTTATAAATCGTTGAACATCGGTAAAGCTTTAAAAGCTTTACGCAAACAATATCAGTAATATTAACTACGTGTACAATAATTTTACAACGTTTGTAAAGATACATAATAAATATATTATTTATTCCTGTACACAGCACACGAATATTTATTGCAAATTGACGCAGAATAGTACACCAAACGTGAAATAGAATCTATCATATCTTCAAATAATACATTTCAAATAATTACTAACACATCTACTTTATTGAAGGTAGCCTATCATTTTTATAAAATATCACAGATTTGTAGTTTTGTATGAATTAAAAACAAAACATTTCATTTTTATTTGTTTTACTATTTTATGCAGTTACTGTAGTATAATAGTGATTTAAGTTAATCAAAACTTGGATTTCGCAATGCAATTTCCACTTTTTCATTTATATTGTAGTTAAAATTATTCGAAGCATTATGGAGTATGGTATTATGTTGACTATTTGCAAAATTACTTGGTAATTGTTGGATAGTTGGAGTATTAAATAGAATTGGCAATGATGAAAAATTTGACGTGATCGGTGTTGGCGATGGCTGTACGTGACCAGGATAGTTGAAAAGCCTGCAAGTAAATACAATATTATTACTATTGTGTAATAGTATTTTTCGATACAAGGCCGTGAAATCTTTTCGGTACTGAAAGCTGTAAAAATTGGATTTCGCGGACGGGTTCATTTTTCACGTGATCCGTGAAATTTCATTTTGCGGACTAAAAGTATGCCGTAAAATCGGATTTTACTACAATAGTAACGAAATATATGTTTTTGCATCTAGGGTGTAAAATCTACATGTACATCCGGGGGTGAATCCGTTCCCATGGGACTCGGCAATCGCCTCCGTATGCACAAGTAGCTTACGCCCATGATACCAATATAATTTTTCGTCGTAGTGGGTACAAAATTCGATTTTATACCTCGAATTTGTTACTTCAAACAAGGTCTGTTGATTGAATATGAATGTTTAACCGCTATTTTAATTAAATTCGAGGCAAAACGAGTGCCAAGTCTTTATTCGAAAGTTATGATCATTTTTTTTAAACGGGCAATGTTGATAATAGCAAAATATGCTAATCGTGCCGTTTTGTTCAGCTTCACCCCTTTCTTCTCTCGTCGTATTTTTGCAAAACAGAATTTGGCGGCTTTAAGATGGCGCCTGCAAGAGTTATAATTTTGCATTTTCTCGCACAAATCTAGGTTATTTGACCGTGTAACGGTCGAAAATATGGAGAACTAAGATGAAATTAATTATTATTATTTGTGAATACCTAATCTCGTAATGGTACATTGATAACCTCAAATTAGTTGTACGCAATGGGTTTTTACCAATTTTTTGTTCCATTTTCACTGAATTTTCAAGGTTTTCCTATCATTACGTACGGTCGAAATTGAAAATATTATGCACTTGTGATCATTTAATAACAGTTTTCTAACCTAAAACTTAAGTTCACGAGAAATATTTAATGTATGGTGTTACAAGTCCTCAAACATCAAAAAGTGTACTATTATGATTTGTTGGCATAGGCCTTGATAGTCTTCCAGCACTCTATTTTTATTGCAGATTCATTTTCAAAGGATTACAGTACATACTTAGAAAGCATGACCCCAATAAACATTTTTGTTGTGTCCTGTATTTAATCCAGGCGCTGACCATGGTTCCACGGCGATTTGTATGTCCATACCTGGGACTAAGTGTTTTCTACCAATTTATTGGTCTGGATTCGAAAAGTTATTTATTAAATTGTTATTAACAAACTATGAATAACAAATTGAAAATTTCGTTTTCTTCATATAGAAAGTGCCATAAAGAAAAATCGTATACATCCCTTGGGAATTATATACTGCCTCAGACTGAATGTTTCTCACCCTCTCTCACATTCTTTATTTTATCTCCCTTGTTGAGTAATGTACTATTTTCGGCTTACGAAAAATTTTGACATATTTTTCAGCTCACTTGGAACACAACAGGTTCTTCCACGTTTTTACGTACCTAGGCCATAGTGCCTGAGACAAAAATGGTTGAAATTTCAAAAAATGCGATATTTACCATTTTCAAAGTGTTATTACACTTACACGTATCACACATTTTTAACGGTTTTAGTCGGAAACTCTTCTTCAAGTCCTGAAACATCAAAGTGTATCGGTTTTGGAAGTTGCATTCGGGCTAGTTTGCGTTATTGCACCTATTTTAGGACAGGTTATTTGCAAGCACGCCTGATAACTCCGTAGAGAACATTGTCGAGTCAAATGGCACAGACGATATTTCATTCCTTGGATCTGTCGAAAACACTTGGCTCCAGCTAAGAACATGATAACATAAACGGCCACGAAACATGTCCAGCACCTTGACTAGTTATTAAACTCAGATTTCTAAATGTGACTTCTCATAAAAACAAATAAGTACATCTACCGCATTTAACGTTTACTTCCAAAATAAAAAATGAATCGATTGTTTTAATATTTGATTACCAATTTTCAAACATTTGTTAGTTAGAAATTATAAGTGTTATTATTTGGCAGTTTTTGAAATTTATATCTGGGTCAAAGGCCGATTAATTAATCATTGTTACTGAACGAGTCCACGTAACCGCCATTTATTGCAAAATGCCGGGAATTTAGGGTGGACCTGGAGGTATTCTCTTAGTCCATATAGAAAGACTTACAAGAATTTTCTTTCAAATATACTTCAATCAGACACAAAAAGTGTTTCAACAGTATTTAACAGAATGTTCATAATTTAAAACGTATCCTGCACTGACTTTTACATACCAATTAGAACTAGTGAATTTTTACTTATTTTAAATAATTCTTAGTCAATTCTCAATTAATGTCGCGGAACTTATTGCACAATCAAAAAAGTATCAATTACCATAGTTTATCGCCGACAAAGAATGGTCGTGGTGCATGAATTCCTAAACTGGAGTAATATCGTTGAGCCAAAAGTTCTACATCGTTCGTATACTTTCGCTTCCACTTGGTACGCCTATTTTGAAACCAAATTTTTACCTGTAAATAACATATCAGATCAGTATAGAATAACAGCGATAGGTCGATGAACAAAATAATTTGGTAATTTAATAATTTAAGAATTGATCAATATGTTTAGTAATTCTATTTTTTATATGAAATGTGTAAAATAATGTGTTGCATGCGAGGCAATCATTACAAAAACAATACTTTTGATACTGTGTACATAATGTAATATTAAAAATAAATAGAAATTACAGAAACATTTTTTTACATAACTATATGTATTTTGTCGCAATCTTAGATGTAAAAAATATTATACATTTGATACTAAATATTAAATCTCTTGGAGATATTAATTTATTACCAATCTTGTTACTGTTTTTAGTAAGAACACTTGTTACAGAATTGTACTTATACATTATTTGATGATAAAAGGAATTATTACTAGACGAGAAAATCGGTACGAGTCCAACGCTGAAAATGTCGAAGTATCTATATGATACAAATATATGGTTTCTAATTTCTCGCCAACTCGCTGATGTAACGTAGTCTTTACATCCATATATACACTGCCGTTTAAGATTACGCTAGGGACTCTTACCATACAGCTGACAGATTATGTTTCAGCAACAACTCGGCATATGTAAAAACTTTTTTATATGAGAAATTTAATTTCATATGTGGATACAGTGGATACACCTGGTGTTAACATATACAAGCATATGCCGAGTAAATTAAACCAGTACATTTTAAATCGAATGTATTTAACCAAAAAAAGAGGCACAAATCTTTCTAGTCAATATTTTACGGTTACAGTAACCAGAATAACAGTATATAACACATAATAATAAAATAATAACACATAATAATGAAACATTGCTTTACTATAATAAGGATTTCATCATTTTAACACGAAAGTGATGAGTATGCTGATTTGCCAATAATTATGTCTGAACCCTCCGAATTTTTCTTCAGTGTATCCAGATTTACCAGTTCAACGCCCAACTTGGCGTGATTGTGGGTTTTATCATGCATACGACGTCGGCGTTTTGTGCAACAATTATAAATCAGTTTAAATCCTGTATTTCGGTCTGCGGTACTTAGACCATCCGCAATACCGATCGTGGTGTCATATCGGGTTGAAGATGCTCAATGAGACATTGGCAAATATCGATGCACATCATGAATACCAGCAAAACAAGCGAAGTATTGCCACTGCCCATACTTAGGGGTGGTATTGATACGACATTGAATGATAACAAATCACAAGACTAATTAGTGCAAGTGCGAGCGTAATAGTTTTATTTCGTAATCCTTTCAGTCACAGGAACCACTTCAGTGGCACTAGTTTTTGTTTATATTTGATGCAAAGTTCTGATTTTTGTTACATTTTCTGTTAAACATATCTTTGAAATTTAGAAATTTGGATAATGTTGGTTTTTTAAATTAATAACAGTGACAAAATTTGTAATGTTGGTAATCTCTAAATATTTGGTAATGAATCCATGGTAATATCTCGTAAATGGATTCAAAGACCATTGATTACAAAATAATCGTTGCATTTAAAAAACTTAAAATGACGAATCCAATAGTGTGAACACAAATAGCAATTACTTAAAGTCTGTGGAGCAAGTTTCACGCCAATCCATGAGCGCTTGTGATTGTCGATGCGTGACAAATTCCCAAAATCCCTACTCATTGCAACTTTTATTATATTCTTGCAGACTTATCGATTAATCCGACAATTAATCGATCAATTACAATCATCCACAAGATTGTCTAAAAAGACTACGATTCTACACTCCTAGTTTAGTTTATTGGACTGCAAAACTCAGTGTTCGGACAAATTTGAGTGTTTTTCGGCATATCGGCAAGTGGTTCCAGCATAAAAAATTAATTTTGGAGAGGATTTTAGTCGTAAGGATTTTTAGGTTGTCAATATTTCAGTCATCTCTTGTCCAATTTTCACCACCTCAATCGCAGCCATAATTAAAGTGACTCGTGTGGAATCATTTGAATTCAAGAATTCACACGTGGTAAAAAATAGGACGGCGCTGATATTTGTATGTCTTGGAAATCAATCTATCTTTGAGGCATCTGCGAATCAGCAGTGTTGTAAGAATCCTTCGGACCATCGTTCACGATCTCATTTTCAGGAGATTTACAGGAAACGGATCCACGAGTTAAAGTGTTGATACGGTATATCGTCAAAGCTCAAAAAATTCTATATAACAAAAATAAAAGCAAGTCTGGTCGAGAGATTATGTTTTATGATAAATCCATTGAATTGATAAGTTTTGTTTGAAATATTCATTTTATGTAATTTGACGCAAGTGTGACGGTAGCGGCTGAATTTGGGTTCAATACAAGAAATTTCTTTGTTTACGATGTATTCATCGATGCTTAGTATTCCGCGAATCTGTAAGGGTCACGGTCTCTACTAAAAAATAAATATTTTTTTGTGGACTAATAGATTTATATACAAAAAAAAGATTTTCTTCCAAGAAAGAGTCTCAAAAATTATTATTTTTGCAATCCAGATCTCCACCAATATAATTACGTCATTCAATATCGCGTAGTACGCAAGCTACACAGTTTTCAAATGGTAATTTTTGTTTGGTAATATGTTCTGGTAGGATAACAAAAATATTGTTAAATGTAAGCACAATTATTATTTAAAAAATCGGGGTAGTAAAGTAAGAAATGAAATGCAGTGTCTCGCTTTAATACAATTAAGAAAACAAAAAGATTGCGAGCATCCCTTTGCTCTGCTTCTGCGCTTCTGCCCATCTTTCACCTTTCCTCGTCAATGCAATCACTGTTGTTTCTCCTTTGCTTCCCAATGTCCCGATTTATTATGCTTATGAACAAATACAAAAAATAATGATTTTCAAATGATCCATCTTATTTACCAAAATGACTAAAGACAGCGGGTAGCGTTTGACCAGAATCGGTTATGGAGTATTTTACGTTGCGGAATGTATTAATGGAGGTTATAGAACTGGCTCTATTAGTTTGAGTATGATTTATTATTAATAATTTAATTTTTTTTAATTTGTCACGTACCACTAACGTTTTATGCAAGAATCTCGAGTAAGGTATTTTCTTCGACAAAACGCCCTTTTCAGCACAGATTGACTGTACTATATGACTTCTTAAAGATTACTTGACTCTTTCTGAACTGGATTTAAAACATTAAAAAAAATATCATAAAATGTTGTCCTTTTGCTATTAGGGATGTCGTTAGAAAATCAATACATACTTTTCATTTTTCTAGCTAATATTTTTTCTGATGACAGAAACTGCTCTGTCAGCCATTAATGTAAATTTTGGTACAAAAATTCTCAATTTTTGTACGATGGTAATGATGGGAAGCTTGAATTGTTTTAAGATTGTTTGACAAAAATGAGGGCTAAAATAAAAAGATTCGATGCGCCGGGAGATGAAACCGGGGCTTTAGAAAAATTAAAAGTATGCATCACAAAAACATCGTGATTTGCCCGTTAAAGACGTACATCTAGTGTTTATTTATGGATTCTTAATTCCGAGCATAAAAATATATTTATTCAATTTCAATGAAAGTTTCCATTTGAAATATATTCTAATTATTTTAATGATTAATTTTAATATATAATTTTAGCAACTGCGATAAAATGAGTCATTAAAATCCTAATCATTTCAAGAAATGCATGACATTACAAAAAAAATAGAAACACTCTCCACGTACGCAGAAGCAAGCGGATGCAACTTTTGTTGGTTTGTTTGTTAGAACTGACACATATTCATATATGCATTTATTTGTAAAATTATAGATGTTGAAATTCACATCTGCTAGTCTTTTCTTATAGTTTCAAAGAAAATTGTAAATAAGGCATGAAGGGAATAGTAACATTAATATGGTGATAGTTAAGGGGTTGGAGCAATCACGGAGGAAATACGGATCACGGATATAACTGTCACAGTATTTCTTCGAGTTAACGAGGCGTGTTTGTAGAAAATTCAAAGTGAAAGAATATCCCCTTCGGTGAGCTCCGCTCATTCTGTCGTGTTTCTGCTGTTTTAGTCATCCAGTCATTTTCGGAAGGCACGCGTTAACCGACGTTAACTAACACTGCGCTGCGCCAAGGCGACAACCAGCAAGGCGTCGATTTTATAATTAAGATATATTGCGTACCGTCTGTTTAAGACTCTTGAATTCTTTATATGCGTACGAACATTCGCTACACATGCGTGTAAATGAAATAATTTTGAATCAAACGTGGCGCCTTGATCTTATTTACATTTTATTGTCTGCCTCGAGTTTTTAATACGTTCTTAATTAACGATTCAATATTCATTTCAGAGCGATTTATTTATTTAAACAAAATAAGCAAAATATGCGATGATCTATTTTTCACGTAAATGAAAAATGACACTTAGAAAAATGTATTTTATTGTGATTTATTGTTACCATTAATCAGCGAATGAGTAAAGTGCTATAAATCCTTTATTTTGCCTTATTTCTTTGACTTTCTAATAAAGTTTGTTGGTAACAGAGATTAAAGATGACTGATGGTCAAACAATTCAAATTACAGCTTAAGATACATCAGCTTATAAGCTTAGGCAGACATGAACATAGGTAGTGCTATCTCGACATGAGTCTGCATCACAGTGTCATTGTCAACTACGGATGTTATTTTACTTTTATATATATTTAAATTAAATGTGATGCTTAAAGCGTAAATACGTATGATCTTAGTGAAAGAATGCGTTGATCCGAGATGTTTAACAAATTATTACTTACTGTGAGAACCTGTATTGCGGCTTTACGCAGAGGTTATCAGTAAGAGCAAAAAACTGATTTAGATACAGAGAACAAACCCAGAGTGTATATGATAGGGAACGCTAGGATGTTCGAATGAGAGCTGGTAGAAAATTACACATTTTATTATTTTTAGTATATAGTCCAAGTAATGCTTATGTTGGAATCTATTCTAGATATTTGTCTTTCGGACACGCGGACGTCACCCCAAGGGGTAGATCCTCCGGTGGACTACCACATAAGTACATTCTTTTTGGCAAGCGGAGAAGCCAATAATGATTCAATTTATATCAACTGTATAATGGTAATTATTAGTCAATCGAGTTAAGTTAAGAAACGATATTAGTATCTTACAGCACGTGCTTTTAGATACGTGAGAGTCGTGGATGGAAGAAGACGTCTTCATTTCTTTCACTTCCTACATGCGTGATGATGTCCGTAATTACGTCTTATTTAGAATATAACAACACCTCAAACGGTAATACCTATTTGTGCTTAAAAATGAATATTGTATCATGACATATTACGCAACGAGTGATAAACTTCACATACCATACGAGTGGCATACGATATTTTATGCACAGAGAATTCATGCATGAAGTCAAACTAGGGCGAAAAATAAAAACTCGCTTCGCTCTGGCGTCAAACTCACACTCGTTGGGACACACATATTCTCCCTTGTGTCACATTAGTACATTGTGTAACTAGGGAGCAAAATTGGTTCAATTCTCAATTCAGAATTAATTCACTTTTCGACGAAGACCTAAATAAATTGGTCGAAACGTAAAAAGAAGATTTTCATTAATTAATTGGAAACAAAAACTATAACTTGTCATACATCATTTTTAGCATTCCTGGTAGAAATGGGGAGGCGCTAGGATGATTTATCCCTCTTTTTATGCTATATATGTCAAAAATGACATAAGATTAGGATTTATTTTCTTTTATGCTAAGGAGGTAAGCAAACCGCTGAACCCTATCGCCCAACTAAATGAAGCATCTTTCGAGAATTTTAGAGAATGAAGAGTGTCGAAAATTTCTCATAAATTTCTCAACGGAGTGTGTAGAAACTTTTAAATATGACATCTTGTTAACAAACTTTGATAAGAAAACAAATTGTTACCTTGATAGAGCAGCTTGTGCAAAACCAGGTTCGGTAAAACATAGCCTGTAGGCAAGTTAACCACAATTACCTCAACAATGAGATATTTTACAAATATTTTAGAATGTTAAGACTGCATCCCTTTGACTATACCTCTTAAATATGATATTTACTTTCTAAGCATGTGTAACCGATCATGTATATGAATATTCATATTTCAATATATAAATATTCATATTTTATATACATATATATATATCCCAAATTTTGTCTTATAACGTCTGATTATTCACACTACCTTATTATCGATGGTATGTTTACATCATAGAGCTTTACAATTTTGTCACATGCAATGCATTTGCACAGGTTTCCATAGCAATGTTGTTTCTTGAATTTTCTTTACTATTTATGCAAGACATACCAAATTATTTATATGGAAAATTACCTGAGTTTCGGTCAACTTAAGACATTTGCTGAGTTGTAACCGTTTGGAGACACTGAGGTATTTATTCCTTTCAAATTCAGACTCTAAGGATTTGATTTGCGCTGCACTAAATGCTGTACGTGGTCTCTTTTTTCTATCGTCGTCACTTGAAATTGAAACTTTTCTGTCTAGTACAGTTCCATCAGTTTGAGCTTCTTCCACCGAGGAATTTTCATTATAGTTATTGTCGAAGGAATCTGAAATAAAGTATTCATTTTCAAGATAATATTTATCATAGGTCTTAAAATTATTAAACAGTATCATGTTTTACTATTGAAATTTCCATAACCAGAAATGTCCTCAAACAAGGCCTTGGCAGATGCCTGAAAATAATCTCGACGGTAAGATCATATGACTTCTTCTGGTCAGGACACAATCAAACATATATTTTATATTGATTCACCATATTACGTTTTTGAGATAATCCCTTGATTTTTGCAGAACCATTTTTGGACGTCGCAAAGTACCTATTCTTTGTTTCTTTCCTGATTATCGCATACACTTGTTGTTTAAGAAATGTATGCGATAATATTGACCGTTAAAAAAAAAAGAATATATTGACCATTAGAAAAAAAAAGAATATATTGACCGTTAGAAAAAAAAAGAATATATTGACCGTTAGAAAAAAAAAGAATTTAAATGTGAGGAATGAAAAATGTCTAATGCGCCTGTATAACATTCATAAATTGTGCAGCAGATCATCACGTCATGATTTCGAGATATTTCAGGTTATATAATTTATTTTTTTGCTACTTTTGCGGTTATCGACAGAACGCAACAAATTTGTTTAGCTTTTCTTAGTAGTTACACCATTTAGTACTACTCTCACCCTTGAAAATGAGCTATTCGTCGACTACTAAGATTTTTTTCACAATATTACATTTATATTACCTTCATATGGATGGACCAAAGTCTTCTGTAAATCATTCAAGACCTATTTTTTTTAGAACTGTTTTATATATTGAAGTTATTTTAAACTGTGATATACCAGTAAGGGATCACTTTTTTCGACAAGTTACCGGGTTTCGAGCGTTTTTTCGTCGGTGGGTTTTCAGCGGTCAGTTTTCGCGAGTACACAACCTTTCAATAAGTGCAAGAATCCGATACGTTGTATTTAAAAACTATGGCGTGTACATATCATACATGCACTCAGAGTAAAATTATTAACTGAATGTAGGGTTGACCTATTCTACCTACTCCGCCAATTTAAACAAGCTAACATCTATATTTAATTGATACAACTACATAATACTTATTATGTAGTTATTTGCAAATTAACGAAATATTTCATGAATTTGATACTTTTTTAGATCAACTTGATAGGATGATGTGGCCTTTTTGAGTAAATATTTAGTTGCTTGTAAATAAACGATATAATTAGTAAAATTGAACATGAGGAATATCACTCAATGACTTTATAGTTGATTGTGCAACTAGCGAGCAAAATAGGTGTTGTTTGACGCCCGAGCGAAACGAGATCGGCAATTCGAATGAGTCTGCAAACACCTGTTCTCCTTTGTTGCAGGAATTATTTTGTGTCAGAAACTTATTTTGCTCCAGAATATATTTATTTTGCTCCCCAGGGAAAGAATGTGCTATTTTTCTCGCAGTAAAATAGTATTTTGCGCACTGAGTGTAAGAAACTATTTCTCGTCATAGCGTAGTGCGCGTAAAATTCGATTTTACACTCGGATTTGCGGAAGTAAAATAAGACAAGAGTTTCCTAACGCTTTGAACTGCAAATTCGGGGTATTGTGACGACAAATATTGTTCGTATTACGGGTGTAAACTTTTACCTCCTGAAAGCGATCATCCGATGCCTTCGGGACTGCCCCAGACTACCTCAGAAATACTGATCGTCTACTGGTGTACATGTTCATTTTACACCCTTGATACGAAAATATTTATTTTGCAAAAAAGGTTTCATTAGCTACATTTTTAATACGGTAATTTATTCATATCAACTTAGTTCAACTTCCGAAGCGTTTGAAAGTAACCATACAAACTGATCGACAAAGTTTAAAAATATACAAATTTGTGTGAATGAAATTATGGTGATTTATTGGCAAAGTCTAGTTCAGAAATCTATGTCGAATAAACATTGCAATTTGCGAAGCATTATATACTGTAGTAAAAAGTATCGCATTAGGTATACAAAAATTTTGCAATTTTTAATTATTTCCGTCAAAAGTAAAAGTAAAAAATTTCACAGGAATCAATTATTCGGTATAAAACTCTCTATTTGTCTAAAATTTGCTTTAGAAATCGATACTTCTTATTTATTGTACGCACATTTTACTCAATAAATATATAATAAATAGATAGATTTCTACAAAAAATTCTTATTCCCTAGAAACATACAGAGAAAAATTACAAAAATTAAATAATTAGTCCTACCTGATGAGTCCTAGTAAATTATAATCAGAATTCAAAACTAACTAAATTAAATCCATGGTTGATTAAAAAATACACTAAAATGTATCACCTCTGCTGAAACTGCTGATTTTTTTTTAATTTTTCCACAATTTTCAATTAAATGTTGATGTTTTTCAATCCTTTCGAACTATTAAAAATGATGGACCCTGAGGACATTTGAACAGGCTATCCTCCATACACTGAACGAACCAACTGCCTACTGCTCAGTTTTGGAAAACACGATCAAGAATTTTAGTTCATTTAATAACATAAAAAATAAATATAAACATAACTAAGATTTGTTATTTCGATTTCATTTTGGCCGTTTTGACACAAACCTGGATTTCAGACATTTTAAACGCTGATTTTTTTTAATTTGTATATAATGTAAAGCCCCCCGTCACGCTAAGGCATAAAATTGACAAAAATTTGTTATCACATAACTTTGGATACCTGTTATGTTACATTTCAGTTTTTGGAGTCGCTGATTACGAATCTGAAGTTCCAAATTCAAATTCGCGGAACGAATATCTTATAGATTTTGTAATAAAAAAAAACAAACCTACATGTTTCTATAAAGGAAGGTAAAAATCCCTCGTCCTAAGACAAATGAAAAAAATTATTCGCTATCGGTATCATCCAGGATCAACGACCGTGGATGAGGCGAATTGTTGATTCCGTTTTTTAGAATAAAAAAGATTTTGTTTCTTTTATTTCTGTTATATTTTTTTATAATTTTTATTATATTTAAAAGTAACGTATACAAACATTTAATACATGTTAACTTTATAACACCGCGGCCGTAAAGCGTACCGCTCTAAGGGTTCAGGAGGTTAAGCATCACAATCAGTCAGTTTTGTTATATCAACACCATCATAGTTGTTTATTTCAACAACCAGAATTCTAGTTCTCGTAACCTGATGAAATTATATATAAAGACATGGGCAGAAATTGGAATAATTATCTCGTTTGTTCCTTCTCGTAATGTTAAATATGATATCAGATAATGATAAAACGCGAACTATAAATGAATTATATCCTTAATCATAGTTAAAACATAAACTAAAGCGATTATTGTCTATTAGCATAATTTTATCACACTATTTCAAGTTAAATTCTCGCATTTAAATTCATTAATCACCGCATAATTAGAAGACAAGTTCCCAGTATTTTACGGCAATTAGATAAACTGGAAGGCGTGTTGCTTCTATTCTTACATCGTGCCTTGCCGTTTTCCTCAAACGATCTTTTTCATTCTGTCTTTGCAACCACATGTGATATATACACCTTTTCTCTCTCTCTCTTCTTTTCAGAGATACGACGGCACCGGGCTTGTGACAAAATTCCGACGACAAATAAGTTAAGCCACTGAAGAAAACTCGTATTTTATTTGCTGGATTCATTTGTTTTCCTTGCTACTTCTTTTCGTTACGTTTATTAGGGGGTCGAAGCAATTATCTTTCTGTTCTTTAATAACTGCCATTAAGTAAGTAGATCTGAAAATATTACATACAAAATCGCATTGTACAATACCAATTTATCAATGTTCTGTGTTGACACCATCGCGTAGTTTAAAAAATAAGTGGCCATCTTAAATCATCAGTTACAATCTGTTTTGATACGTATGACTTGTTTCCTTAGGCAGCATGAATTTAGAAATAGGCCTGTATGCCTCCGCGCTACAAGATTTGATAAATGTCTGTTTATTAATGAAGTTTCATGAGACTTGCAGTGAACCCATACAACACTTGTTGATGATACAAATGAAATGTCTGTAGAGAAATGTGAAGAGAGTTTGTCACTTTTTTGGTCTTCTTTACTTATGAAACGGATGTGAGGAAAATACAAATAAATACCTTCATATATACTAATGTAGTAATGATAATAAGAAATTCAAATACGTAATTATTGTTCAAGTTTCATTCACTTTAAGTTCGATACGCATATATATCGTACACCTGGTAGGGATCAGACCGTCCACACTGCCAAGAAAGAAAGGTTAGTTTGATTAATACTGATTCATTGAGTGATTGATATAACATTTAAAGAAAGGGAATTTTTAAGTAAAGAATCTCACCGTTTTCTAAATTATTTGGATTGAATTTTGACTCCCTACAGAGTAAAATCTGTTCGACTTGAATGAAAGAGTGGAATAGCACTCTCAGAGAATATAATTCTTATTTTTAAACAGCAAACATTCATTGTTTCAAGAATGGCCCAATTTACATTCCATAAATAGCCAATTCTCGTTCAGCAAATTGGAGAATAACATTCGTTCTTTCAGACTGAGAAAGAAAACTTCCATTATAACAAAAATATCTTTCATAAAATTGGAATCAAACTTTCATAAAAACAAAAAACCACATATTTACAGAATCAACATGAATTAGTAACAAAATGTTTTTTTTAGAGGTTTATAATTAAGCTTCCCTGCTACGCATCCATTTTTATGAACAGAACGAAATATAATATTAATTTTAAACTGTGTAATAGTTTCTAATTTGAATGCATTCGTACATAAAGTAAGCTTCAGCACTCTTCTTTCGTATTACCACATATTGCTTCATAAATATAATTGCAAGTTACTTTGGCCAATTAGCGGGTCTTAAATTTTGCATAGCTCTAGTATTAGGTTTTATTGACTGCACTGATTTCACTGAAAAAAATTTACTTGACAAATTCAACTACCGTTGAGAAGTTGAGTCGAGAGTAGTTAAAAGAAATCCTTTTTTTGTTAGTATAACTTTGTTGATGTTGTTAACTCTACTATTTTTACTTAAGTTAATATTATTTACCCAGTAAACAAAAAAGTATTCCGAATTATTGGAGATCAAGAAATGCGATACTATATGCATAAAAGTAAAAAAGGCTTTGCACTAATGCACTAATATAATAAAAAAGCAACCGCCAATAGCTGCACTAAAAATAATTCCACTAAAAAAATTTCCAGAAAAATTCTTATTTGATTTCGCTACTTTTTAACTACGCAGTAGTTAGTTGAATCAACTAAAAATGTAGTTCTGCAAAATTCAATTAAAAATATATCGCTCCACTATGTTTAATAGTTTTTAGTGTACTAGGTAGTTAGACTCTAACAAATGTTTGTAATTATAGTAGAATTAACTGCCAAAATGTCGTTTCCATAACTATAGTTTTTATTGCTTTAACTCCTTTATGGTTGTAACTATAACCTATAACGTAATAAAATTCCTTTGCGGTCTTATTGAAATGCTTTCAGTAGTTAAAATCTAGTCAAATCAACTAAGAATTTTTTAAGTGTTATTTCAAATGATTCAATTAAGCGTAGGGGAGACTGGGGTTAATTGGCGGTTGGGGCACATTGGCGGTTTGCACTTTTCTCGAATTCTGCACTTTAGAAAATTCTATGCATCATATAATATATTCATTGTGCCCAGCTTCATCGCGTTTCCATAGTAACGCCTTGTTTATCGAACTAAATTTGGTTATAGTTCGGATTAATTGATTTGGCAATTTGGCATACGAATTGTAACTATTTATTCTCGATTAGATAAGCGTTTTTCTACGTGTTGCGATCGATATCAGAGTAAGTATTTATACATTTAGCTTCCTCTACTTTCACTGCACAAAACCACTGTGAGAAATATTGTAATATTTGTATATATCATTACGAAAATTACGTTTTAACTTATAAACTCGGGATGGGGCAGGTTGGCGGGTTTTGCGTGGGGCACATTAACGGTGTCAGTATTGTATGTAAAATATATTCTTATTGCAGAGAATGGTTCGAAACTAATACAGCAGGCAAAGAGGCGACAGAAAAAATACTAAATTATAAAGAAACATTTAAGAAAATAGTTATATATTAATTTGATACAAAAATTGTTCAAAAATATTGTTCAGTGGATGAAAGTAATGACAAATAATAATATATAATATACTATAAAATTGTTTTTTGTGTAAAAGTGCGAAATATATGTTTTATTTATAAAGGTATGGATAGTCGACAATAGTCGACAATAGCCACAAGAGAATGTCGGTATTCATACAAAAAACATCTCCGTTCACGTATTTTTACTGCAAGAAAGGAAATTAAGAGAAAGCCAGAGATTTGATTTACTTATTACATCTTGTCGAAGTATTATGAATTCACTTATTCAATAAAACACAAGTTTTTATCAACCGCCAATCAGCCCCATTGCACCCGCCAATGTGCCCCACGTGTGGAGTGTATTGGCGATTTTGAACTTACCGATTATTTGGTCATTTTCTCTCTTTTTAATAATATTTATCAAATATTACAAAAGTCATTTTATTGCGAGACTTTATATCTTCAAAATGGTATATTATATTAATTGAATTATACTGTATACCATTTTATAGAAATAGATTGACAATTTTACCGCCAACGAACCCCAGTCTCACCTACTTATCTATTCCATGCTATCTACCGCACCTATACTTTTTCGTTTTGCTAGTACCAATGCATTGAAAAATTTTCCCATGTTTTGTATTTTGTCACTAAGTAGTAATCTGGTTTCAAACAACGTGAATATATGCCACATCAGCATTAATTTATATAGTACTCGAGGGTCAAAGTATATGGAACTATTTACATTATCTTTCAACTCCATATAATTTTGTATGCTAATTGCGCCGTAATTTTTTAACACAATAATAATAATTGTATTTGTAATGGGCGTTGCAAACAATATTTTGTAGCCTGATATTCCGCTTCTTTGATATTTTACAAGTTCTCTTAGGGTCCTCGTGACTGTCAAACTAGGATGATAAATAAACTCATGTCAAATCAAATCAAATCGATGCAAACTATAGTCACATTATGACGACAGAGAATGAATATAAAAAATACCCAGTAACCGCATTGAGCGGCAATTCATATCTATTCCTTAACTTTGTTTAAAGCTTTATTTGTTTTAAAGTAATTCCACTTAAATTTCATGATATATTCTTATATCACACGGATATAATACGCATATTATTAGTATATTCAATTGTATTCATATATTTCATACATGATATGAAATCCAACCACCAAAAACGCCTGGTACAAAATGTCGCTATAAATTTCTATGTGTTATGAGTAATTTAAACTGTATGCAATTACGGCAATTATAATGTATTAAATATTATATACTAAACATTGATTTTTACAATAATAAATCTAGAGATTTGCTATTATGACCCATTATTTGGAAGAACTATAGTGAACGACACGTGGAAGAAATAATAATCACAATCGGACCCTAGAGCATATTTTCGGTACATGTTTATTGACCTGTTTATCTATATTTTCAAATTATATATGTATAATGATACGCCGTTTACAAAAATGTGTATGTCAACATAATTTGTCAATCGCAAAAAAACACAAAAATCCAATGAGAATATATACCGAAAATATGCCGAATGCACTAGCTGAAATGTTTAATTTTTTATAAGCATTTCGCAATTATTTTCAGCAAGTATACATCATAATTAGACCTTCGCAAATTAAACATTTTCGTGTGCAAATTAACTTATAAGATAAAATATAGGGGTGTGGGTCTAAAGACTGACAAACCAAAGCCGACAGTTAAAAAACAGATACTTCAAAAAATAACTGCCCGCTGGTCGATGTGTATATTTTTGTATGTGTCGGGAACTAAAATTTATTACCAAGTTTTAAAGCGTTTTAATATTTTTCACGCAAAAATTTGTCACGCATGTCAAAAGTCAAGTGTAGTTTATGATTTTGAGCTCCTTATAATTATCAATATTTGTTTGGACTTGTCAGGTTTCGGAACCTCCAATAAAACTGTTATTAATTAAATATTAATAATTAAATATTATCGATGCAGCCCAAGGAGCATTCAGGCTACTATGAAAGATACTTCATAAAACTTTTTCAATTTACTCGAATACAAAACAAAGAATTATTTTCATATACTCGAACCTTTATATCAATATCGTATTGATAAAGTATTAACCCTTTGTAGTGTCAGATTGTCAAAAAATGCATCAAATACTAATAGATTGCATCATTTTACTCTTAAGACTGCGCCTACTGATTTGATCGAATAAATATTTCCGTCATTTCAAAAGGATCTACATAGATATTCTATGTAAAAGTTTCACATATCTATACCAGATATAAATTGGGACCTTCTTAATTTTTTAAAATTATTGTTAGCCAAGCAATTTAGAATATATTATTAGTCTATACTCTATACAGGAAATTATCAGTTAAGGCACATACTCTAATTGAAAACGCAAACCGCATTTTCAAAAGACTCCTTTTATATTAGTTTCCAATTTTATTTGACATTGTATGCACTATTAATGGCCAAGTATTAGACATTTCCAGCGTAAAAGATCTCCAGGGAGTCTAGGTATTTGTATGGCAATTATACCTATGAGTTTTAGTAAAACTTTAGAAACTATTGAAATTGGGAATTTTCAAAAAATATATAGGTTCAACAAACATAAGTAAAAATGCAAATATAATAGAAATATTAACTTCTGCTCAATGAAGGAGTTTATATTATTAAATCTAAAAACTTAAAGGAAGTTTTTGGATTTAATAATCTATATTTCACCCATTTTAGACCAAATATACAGAAATTTATCATAAGTTTGGCTGTACATTTTAGTATTAAAATGGGTCAAACAAGTTTTGAAATAGACGTTTCTAATTCCTCTTTCGAAAGGTGTACCGTAAAATATTTCAAATTTCAGAATAATCAAATTACACGCTTCTATTTAACAAAAATCTCATGTCTTTTAATCTTACTTTTCGCTTATTTCTTTTCATTATTTTTGTGTAAATTTCGGAATAGAATATGTTAGACTGGTGTAAAAGTCGGTTAAAAAATGTTTCTGATAGAAGATATCAAAATTGAAAAAAATTATATTTTAAAATGTCGGTTCGAAAATTGACCCTTTATGAATTTGCTGTTAGTTTTAAGAAATCCAAAAGTGGATCCAATGTTGTGGATAAATTTGTAAAAATCGATGAAAGGTAGTTCAAACTTGTTATTGGATATTTTGAGTTCGTTGATTCCAAATTTCAAAACAGTTTTCAATAATTTAAAATTTGTTCCATTGTTTTTAATGTAATGTAATTCTAAAAAGTCGTTAACTTGCAAAACATGAATAAAAGTTTATAATGAAGTAATAGTATTTTTCTATACTAGTGCGTAAAATATGATTTTACGCACCGTTTTTAACATGCGATTAGATAGGCCGGTGCGTAAAATCGAATTCTTACGCACGCGTGTCGAAAAATACATTATATTGACCCAAAAACGTTCGACTTATATGCAACGTCGTTTACTATTCGATACTATACCAGGACCTTAGCTCAAGGCATTGCATTGTCGATAAAAACCAAGTATTGAACTAATAATTTCAATATGTTCTTGATCATTAATTATGCCAAAGACTCACTATCAGCAAAAATACCAGAGTAATTTGCTGATATATTGATAACTACCAAAACTAGTGGTCGGTAACTTTACAAAATATGGTAATTTTTCTACCAGTGTGTATAAAACCTCTGTTGATAATGGTTTGCATGTGATAGGATTGCCATCAATGCATAGCGGCATTCAATGCAATGTTATGTACAAAAAAAAGTAAATATATGTGTGATGTGTATACTTGTAAGTATAAATCTCTAGAACCAGTCAGTTATAAACTATAGTCGCCTAATATAAGCTTTCATAGCTGGCTATTAGGGGAAACTCCCTACAAAAGTTTAAAAATTCTCAATAATCTATTATATTCAAGCTATATCTGTACAGTTCTGACATATCGAAACCTACAATCCGGTACACGTAAAAAAAAGTGTGAGTGAAAATTTCCCAAGATGCAACCTCGCATCTAAACGACGAACAAAATCCAGTCGTTTATATCTCTGGGGTCAATTTTCACATTTCCATCAACGGATTTTTCGATATGTAATTAAATTTCAATTTCATTTATAAGTCTTAAATTATACTGAAGAAGGCTCACATCGAGAGCCGAAACGTTTAAATTGTTTTTTTATATTATTTTTGGACCGTCTCACCAAGAACCTCCTAGAACTCCTTAAGGTTTTCGCACTTTATTTAATAAGCGGTCAAGAAAAAAAAAACAAACAGAATGATTTTTAAATCATTTCGCACTTATATATCTGTACACGTTCATTTTTATGTATATATTCAATATTATTTGTCTGTAACCACTACTTTTTTCATTTTATGTACACTAAATAATAATTCTTATCATTAAATCACCTTATAGTTGTGAAATATTGAAATTTGTCTCTTTTTAACTACATCAGCAAACCCTTTATTTTAATTTGAAGAAGTAATTAATTAAACACAAACTCATCAGATTGGAAATAATTCCAATTTTAGAATATAAATTAACTCTGAAACAATATTCATATATTCATAAAGTTGTAACTAAACACGACTACAGACAATAACTAGAAATTGGTGAAACCGCAAGCTGTACTTAATTAATAATGTTTAACTCGGCATTCACTTGTTTTCGATTTATTCGAAACATTTGCATTTGTGAAGTCATTAAAATATTATATTATTGTAAAAGAGCCGGTCGTAAGTAGACATGGTATGGCACCCTTTTCAAAATGGTTGTCTGCATCAGCCCAGGAATGGACTAAATATAAATTTAGTTCATCAACGGTAAATTTGAACTTATAAGAAATTTAATAGATGCGCGTGAAATTTAGTCAACTAAATTAACGAATATTATAATACTCACAATCGTATTCCAAACATGTCTCCGTGGAAGTGTGCGAGGGTGTCTTATAATCTGAGTATTTATCATTGGAAATTGTTTGACTTGGTGACAACAATCGTTCGATACTGAATGAGGAAACTTTTGTCATCTTCTTAGCCTGGAGTGACATTTCTTTTTAATTTACCAACCAAGCTTGGTTCACTGTCGCACTGATTCATCAAAGAGTGATTACTGTCCAGTATCTTCAGTCACCGCAACCATTTGAGGGTACATTGCACATCCCTATAATAAAACACTTTTCTTAAAAATACTTTATTTATTAGTTGGTGTATATTTTTCACTACAAAAATTGCTTTCTATCCTCAAATAATTTGATATTTAGAATAAAACGGGTATGAATTAATAATATCAAACTTGCATTACACAGTTGACTAAACAGTGAAAAAAATATTGAAGAAATATAGTCGATGTCGAATTTACTAACAGGAAAGACATGTAGGTGAAACCCCTCTATATATGTAAGATTATTTTGACGGAAAATCGTATTAATTAGAAAACACTTAACTCCAAATAACACCAAATGATCAATTAGCATTCTATGTACAAGAAATTAGTTAGAATAATCTGGGCTGAACAGTACAAGAGGTTTAAGATTTAGTTTTCAACAGTCGAGGAAAGTTCTTCTGTGCTAGGCGGTTCCAAAACCGTATATTGAATACGTCACGAGCTCATTCGCCAATCATTTAAGGCTAAGGGCGTAACTTGGCAAGCACATGGCCAGTTTTCAGAAAAGAAATACTTAATAATCTAACGAAGTAACACCGATCACTAAACGGTAGCAACTGAGGTCGCATGTGTTACTAACTCTATTACGGAAAGTCCATTAATAATCGGTTCTTTCTAAAGGAACATTACACAATTTAACGTTATTTATGTGTTTTCTAAAGTTGAGATTTCTTCGTGCAGAACATACAGATTATAGCACGCGAATTGCAACATAACTCGATTGCTACATATAATAAAATATAAACAAAAATTACAATTTATTTTGGACATAATTATTCTACATACTTTATTTGAATAAATTTTTAATTATTTGTACTTAATATCGAACACACTAATTATTCAACACTGAATTCGTTAGCCGAATGCAATTGCACAATTAATGAAACATTCATGCGGCAAGCTATTTGTATATATTATTTTATTATTACAGTAATCTTTTGCATTTTAATCCCTTCCTCCAAATTGCAGTTTCATCAGCATCTAAAAATTATGCACAAAAACGTTTTATTGGACAAGCATTGTTTTGGTGAGTATGGTCGGTTTTATGCACAGGGTTAAACATATGCTATCTCAATAACATAGGGCCAACAAAAAATTTGTTTCGAGATGACTTCAATCAGAAATAGTCGATCTTATAGATTTTTTGCGCTGAAAACGAATTCGTCATTCGATGTGACCCATACTTTTGCCAAATATACTTTTCGGCAATTTAAGGTTAGGATATGTGAAAAATCTGAAACGATGAGTTAACTTCTGGACAAAGAATTCATTTTCAGCGACAAAAAATTTATAAGATTCACTTCTGATTCAAGTTGTGTAAAAAAGAAATGTTGTGGTTTTGTGTTATTTTTTTCGAGAAGTTCTTTAGTGAATAATTACACAGGACCGCAAAAAAAATGTTTAGAGGAGATAACTTGAATCAGAGGTACTGGATCTTATAGATTTTTTGTCGCTGAAAATAAATTAGTTGTCCAATTTAACCCGTCACGTCAAATATTTCATATCCTAACCTCAAATCGCCAAAAAGGATACATTTGCCTATTTTTCGGAGCAGATATCTTGAAATCCTGACGTGATCGGTCAATTTGGCTGACAAATTTGTTGTCAGCAGCCAACAATCTATAGGATTTACTACCTCTGATTCAGGTTATCTCGCAAAACAGAATTTTGTGGTCCTGTATAACACAAGACCGCAACATTTTTTTTTACATAACTTGAATTAGAAGTGGAGGATCTTATAGATTTTTAGTCGCTAAAAACGAATTCTTTGTCCAAGTTAACTCATCGTTTCAGATTTTTCACATATCCTAACCTTAAATTGCCAAAATGTATATTTTTGCATATTTTTCGGCACAGATATCTTAAAATCCAGACGTAATGGACCAAATCGAAAAACGGATTCGTTGTCAGCAGCCAAAAATCTATAAGATCCACTATTTCTGATTCAATTGATTTCGAAACAAATTTTTGTTGTGGTACTATGTAATCTGAATAATTAACATAAAACTAACAAATTAGGTTGTTACTCAAACAAAGAGAATTTGTTGATGAACGTATTGTTAGGAATACTAACCGGATTTGCTAGAATAACAAACGGAATTGTGTACGAATGATTTTTTAAAATAACCTGGAACTTTTATGGTAATTGCTGTATATTGTTATAAACGTCATCTACATAACAATCTGATTGTTTCCGTTAACGAACCCATTTTTTATGTAACCCACTACTGGTTATGACAGTTCCAATCTCCTTTGCAGTTTGGTGAGTTCGAAATCACATATCTGTACGAGAGAAGATTGAAGCTTTATTAAACAATTAACAAAAGCCTTATTTAACAAAATAAATATGTTTATTTCAATTCATTAAAATATCTATATTATATTAGTGATATTATTTCCAGGTACGCATGCTAAGGTAACAACGTTTAATAACCTCAATGGTTGCCTACATTACGTTTACTTTATAGGATAAAGACTGAAAAATAACAAATTAACGAATAAGCTGATAGGACCAAATAACCCAATTTTTTAATTCGGCGATTAGAAGGAACATTATTCAGCTACGATTAATATCCTACCTCTGAACATTATAATCCCAGATTATTGATTGAGTGTATGTGCAAGACAACATAAAAAAAATAAATTTCCAAATTAATCTCACCGACAGTTCTGATGTATAAAAAAGATGATATGGCTATGATGATCCCACGAAAAGATAGTTTAGGATGCATTTTAGGTCCAGATATACCGCAAAAATTGATGCAGCTGTTCTGATGTACCAACAATTATGCAGTTGAATTAGTATTTTGGCAATTGCATAATTGAGTAATTTACGAATGCAGATAAATTACATTTTGCAGCATTAAACGTTTCATAACAGAACCAAATTATGTTTTAATAACGAGTACAGTAATTTAAGCTGTCAATAGTACCTTAAAAAATGATTTTCTCATATCTAATTAATACCGATCAATTTTGGCTGATGTTTGTGAAGCTGGTGAATCACATCAAAAAAATAGATTAAAAACGAACGAAACTAATGTCGGTGATCAAATTATCCTAATTTTGGATGAACTTCTTCTTAATTTATAGTTTAGAAAGTTTTGCTCCAAACTAACAAGTGGAAGTGTTGAAGATATATTATTTTTATTCTGAACACATTGTTTTGAAAACCAGCTATTACTGGTCACACAATAGTACATTACTTTGCGCTCGATCGTGGGTGAAAGAGTGCACTGTAAAAGTGGTAAGAAAGTAATTTCCATATATTTAAAAAAATAACTATGATTTTCGATTTTATTTGGTTTGAAAATTCTTTCGCTGCATGTTACGCCCTTAGATAGACATAACCACAATGTAAAACTATTATATATTGAAGGAAATTGTTCTGAGAAATATTTATTTTAATTAAAATATTACTCTACCTAATATTGCTTTATAATGCTCGCTCAGGAGATATATTTATTAGTTATGATTCGAAAATGAACTGAACAATATAATAATAATTCAAAGTTAATTAAATTAGTTTCACGACAGATTAGATTGTTCATAAAGTGCTCATATATCATTGAACCCATTTTAAATCAGTAGTTAACAAATGTACTTCGATTTCAGATATGTTGTAACGTCTGGATCATTTGCATGTTTGTTTACAGTGCTTTGTCTAATTACACCTGATCTACGAAGTATCTAATAGGTGCAGGAGGATTCGACTGCTCAGTTCTTTAATCTTGCGAGAGAGATTAATAAAATCCTGAAATATGAGCCAGTTTCAATTTGACGTTCTTCTTTACCTAATACTAATACGTTCCTTTCTTGATGAGTTTTATCGATATTATAAATTATTCAGATCGCCATTGCGGATATCTTTTTGCAAACTCCTCTTCCCAACTGAAGGCCATCTGAAGTCGCCGATGAGAAGGCCAGAACTCTTCTATTGCCTCAACATCTTTGAGCATATTAGCCTCTATTTTCTCCTAGGAAACATGTTGACCAGCTAGTTCAACAGTGTATTCATCTTGTTTACCACACTGATGTAGTATTCCTTTACTTTTAGGTAGCGTTCTTAGATTTGTTCGCATAAAGTGAGTAAATAATGGGGTAAAATAATGAAAAAGAGATCGAATGTTGTAATGGAACGATGAAAAAAGAAAAGGAAAATCATCATCCATATTGGTATATTTCTTCTCATTAACACTTTTACACCGCTGAACAACTATTGAGGGGCGGAAACAAAATCAGGTTTAACAAAAAATAATAGGAGGGGTGGCAATGTATAAAGAAAAATTTCATTGACCAATCAACCCCATACTTCATGAATGATTATGAAAAACAACGGCGATGAGGGTAATTAGATTTTCCTTTATGCCACCCGTCATCCCAATCCTACCAACCAGTAGACTTTTCTCTATACCTCCATAAATTATTCGGAAGAACATAGGGAAAACGAAAGGCTAAAACGCCTATATATTTTATAGAACATCGTACAATCATAAATCACTGAGAATATTCAGATAACTCATTTCTAGCAAAGATATGCAGTTTTATGACTCTTTTACTCTAATATACTAGAAAGAAGATTATTCTACCTATTATTAAATAATATTGAAAATTATTGCGCGTACGCAAAACTTTTGTTAGAACAAATACCGTTTCGAAATCGGTAGTTGACAGAACTCCTGGTGACAACGGCTAACACGAGCACGAAAGGAGGATATCCACGGATATAGGTGGTTTTTTCCCCCGAGGGGTAACCTCCGAAACTACCTAATTCCGGCAGAGTATGATGAGATGTAACCCCTCATACCAAATTCAATTGTTTTATCAGGTGGGAAAGTTTAAACATTCGTTCAAAATCGTGGATTTTACATAGGAAAATGCAATGATCTAAGTAGTAATAGCAAATCCGTTACAAACAAATGATGATGTGGACTGTTACTACTTAGATTACTGAATTTAACTACACTGTTAGAAATTCCTGACGTACATTTTGGAAACATGCAACTAAAGTTTTACGCAGTTACCATTTCTTAAAATTTCCGTTTCTCTTTAGTAAATTTCAGAAACGGTAACGGTGTACAGCTTAACCCGTTTCGTCCAGAAATGGTCTAAATTTTCACATCTTTTCATCAGCTCTAACTGAAAATTTATGAGCTTGTATTAAATGATGCTAAGAATGAAAAATTCTTAGAATTCACCGAGAAATATAGTGGATTTTTTTCAGATTTTTTAAATGAAGTTTTGAAAAATTCCTACTCTGTAATTATTTTTATGTACTACATTGTAGCCTTTGGCCTCGTAACTTTTGGAAAGAATTGCAAAGAACAAAAAACTCTTAGAATTCATCAGAGAATGCACTAAATTTTGTTCAGAATTTTTCGTAAATAAATTACAATTTTGAAAAAAATGTTAAAAAAAAATTTCTCAAAACTTTATTTAAAGTATCTGGAAAAATCCCACTATATTTCTCAATGAATTCTAAGAATTTTTCATTCTCAACATTTTTTTTTTAAATATAGAGATACATAAAAAGCTCGTAGCTCTTGAGTTGGATCGTCCAGAAATTTTTCAACAAAATTTTGATTGAGAACCGCCATTTTGAATGGTGAATTAATAACCATCCTATCTTTTAGTATAACAAATTACTCCACCAGATACAGAAATTTAGCCTGATCCGAACACGGTTTCCTGTTCAAAAATACGGTTATTTGAACAAATTTTTTCAAAATTCACAATTTTTTATGTGTAAACCGCCATAGTAAAAAACTGCCGGCGATCATTTCGAGACCGGATTTAGAAAATTCAAGAAAAAATAGAATAGGTATGGTTATATCAAAACAATTGAATGATTTTTTTCCCTAAGAAAGGACCCGATGAAAAGAAGTCAAAATTTACGGCAGTTCAGGACGAAACGGGTAAACTACGCTCATCTGAAAATTCCGTTACAATTTAGTAGCTTTCAGTTTCGGAAACTGAAAATTCAAAGCGTAAACATTTTTTCTTCACCCGCGTCCGCAAAATAAGCACCATACGCACCAGCCCCAGTCACAAATTAGGACTTTACGGCCTCCTAGATATTGATCATTCGAACAGTGAAACCGGTCCGAGGACGGCCAGCCTCTATTAGTCCCTAAAATCCTACTTTAATGACCAGAAATGGTCCTCAAAGTACGTACTTTACAGACACGGATGTTCTGTTCGTGGCCGTAAAATTTTTGCATGCTTTAAACAGCGAGTGCATGATTTAAGGACCTAGCAGAATGGTTCATCTGCTGTATCTGTCAATTTTAGTAACGGCAAAAATGTTACTTCTACCATGGATTGGAACTTTCCAGACTGATCTGATTGAGGACTGCGAAGCTTTTCGACAACAAGACGAACGCGAAGTACGCAATGCGTAACTGTTTCTTCAATTTTCGTTACAATTTAGAAATGTTAAGAAACCATACGTAAATATGGGATTCTGCTCCGCAATTTTAAGCCTTCAGTAACAACATTTGGTAAATTTAAGTTCCTGTGGTAACTGAAATATGTGGGAATTTTACTAATATTCCTAGCAGTGTTTGTAAAACCCGCGACTTTCCCACCTGATAAAATAATCGAATTTGGTATGAGGTGTTACTTCTCATTATACTCTATCCGAACTGAGCAATTTCGGGGGTTACTCTTCGGGGGACAAGACAGCTTATACCCTTGGGGATCCTCCTTTGTATGGTTTCTCTTAACCCTTTTCGTCTAAAAAGTCCGGAATTTGGACACAACTTTCAACGATGTAACTTTTGTTCCAAGCAGCGTTAAAAAAAATTGAAATAAGTCAAAATCGATAGATTTAGACCTCCTCTTTCAAATGCCGTGGTCAGAATCAGCCGGAAATTACAAAAAAAAAAGTTATGATCGTTTTTTCGAAAAAAATACTGATTTTTTCGACGTTTTTTCCCAATAATTGCGTTTTTTGACATTGAAACAGGCAGTGCTGATCGTTGCAAAACATACTAATCGCGTCTTTTTGCTCAGACCATTCTTCTCTCGTCGGATTTTTTTTCAAAAAACAAAATGGCGGCTTCAAGATGGAGTCTGGAAATTGTAAGTTTGAATTTTCTCGCACAAATATCGATTATTTGACCGTGTAACGGCAAATCATGATTTGTTCATAACCTCATAACCTCAAATTAATTAGACACAATGGGTTTATTCCGATTATTTGTCTAATTTTCACACAATTTTCTACGTTTCCGTAACATTACTTATGTGTAAAATTAAAAATGACCATATACCCTTATGACCTATTAATTATCGGTTTATAAACTAAAAATTTAGTACAGTTCGACTTTTTTTTTTATTTTTAAAATACTTTTCTTCGTTTTTTTTAATTTTAATTTTATTACTTTAATTTTTTTTGTATTCAAAACAAACATGGAGGCAATGAAGAAATATTTGTTTTTTACTTTTTTGTTTTGTTTTGTATTTTGTAAATCAATATTGCAGATATTGAAAGTTATGTCGCACTATAAGATGTGGGTTGACCTGCACTCAATTTGTAGGTTATTAACAATTTTTCCTAGATCACAATCATATATGGTCATTTTCAATTTCATACGTACGTAGTGATACGGAAACGTCAGAAATTGAGTGAAAATCAGACAAAATATCGGTAAAAACCCATTGTACATGACTAATTTGAGGTTATGAAAGAATCACGATAGGAGTAAGTATTCACAAATGATAATAATTACTTTTTCATCCCAGTTCTTCGTGATTTGAACCGTTACGCGGTCAAATAATCAATATTTGTGCGATAAATGTAAAATTACAACTTGCAGACGCCATCTTGAAGCCGCCATTTTGTTTTTTGAAAAAAATCCGACGGGAGAAGAATGGTCTGAGCAAAAAGAGCGGTTAGTACGTTTTACAATGATCATCACTGATGAAACAATCAGTATTTTTTTCGAAAAAATAATCATGAAATTTCTGGCTGATTCTGTCCACGGCATTGGAAAGAGGAGGTCAAAATCTATCGATTTTGAATAATTTCAATTTTTTTAACGCTGTTTGGAACAAAAGTTACATCGTTGAAAGTTGTGTCCTAATTCTGGACTTTCGGGACGAAAAGGGTTAAACAAATAAAAATAGTTTATTTCAATCGCAGCAGAAGGGCGACACATTTCCCTTCGGTACGACAATTTATTTCATATATATGAAAGAATGATGGCATACAGTAACTTTTTACATGTTTGATACGAAGTTCAGCCGATTAAAAGATTCTTACCAATGCAGGATTGAAATACATACCGCATAAAACCACAAAGCCAAAATTTAGATCGATTTTCATTAAACGCCGCCGCATGCAATTTTTTATTTACTGTTATTTATGCATTATTTGCCTTACCTAGAGCGCAGTTAAGAAACATAATCAGTCTGTCAGAAAAACAACTTTCTTTTGAGGTTCTCCAATTTGCAGCAGACATATTTAATCCTTTGAGTCACGGTAGTAACCCACGTTACTACCTCGATTTCTTTGAATTTTAATTATTTACGTTCAAGTTAACGTATTCCGATCGGTCTTTTTGCTATTTTCTGTTACCTTAGTACTTAAAGAACATATCCACATGACTAAAAATACATAATTGTTTATTGTTTATTATATAAACAAACACAAAAAAATCATGTTTTTTTGGAAAGAATTCATTTTTGGCGCTATTTTGAAAGATAATGACCTGAAGTTCGGGGTATATATGTTTTTGGGGTCGCTAATTACGAATCCTGTGTCAGATTTACAAAATTCAAAATGGCGGTTTCAATATGGCGGTCAGAAACATGTAAAAAATCGGCAATTTTGATGAAAATGCGTATTGGGGGGTTTTCCGATGTCAGCTTTACGAAATTTAAAATGACGGATCCAAGATGGCTGATTCAAGATGGCCGTGATCAAGATGTAACAAATTTTGTCCCAATCGAATTATATTTAAAATTTTTATCTGCCATATTGGATCCACCATCTTGAATTTAGAAAATCAGCTACTTTGAAAACCCCCGAGTAACAATATTTGTCCCAATCGAATTATATTTTAAATTTTTGTTCGCCGTAAATTCGATAAAAGGAAAAATGTGTGACTCAAAGGGTTAAGAGCTAAGTATGTACTAATAAATATATAATCTATGATAACTCTGTATTAAAGACGCATTGTTATGTATTAATTGAGAAACTTACGACTCATTGAATTACCTTCGCATTGAATGTTAATATAAACCTAAATGAATTTCTTACACGTTAAAGAAGCATCATTCCCTAGTAACGGATCAGTTACTAGTTTCTTAAATAGAATTATTTAGAAATAAGAACGAGCTTATTTCGTAAAGAATATACTCACCCGATCGTTGAACTTGATACTTTAAAACTATAGTATATAAGGTTTGTAAAAAATAATAATGCTTTTAACAATTATTCTTTTATTTACTTAATTGTACCAAAAGATTCAAATTAGCCATTTGATATCAATATTGTATATTATAACATATCAATTAAAAGCAAAATAACAACCAATAGCAATGGAGACATTCATATATATATATATTCTAATTACATTTTGTCACATAATATTTGTTTATAAAAATCAAGAAGGAGGCAAAAGAAAATTATTGTGATTTCAAATAGTCAAATTCAAGTTAAAAAAAGGCAACTACAAACTCGTGGACAAGATAGAATATCGAAAATCCATGCCTTTACTATAGATCAGCACTCATTTTTTGGTCGACATACCAACTTAATTGTGTTGTACGGTGCAACAAGATAGTTAAAAATATATGTTTGAATTGAAAATTTACATTTGCTGCGTGGAATTGCCATTCCATGTATTATTTTCGTCATTCTCGTCGCTGCTAGAATGAAGAGTACGAACGTTGCCACGTGTCCTAATTCTTGACGTTCCTGGACCCCCGCTAACATTTCTTCTATAAAATACAAGTATTTTTAGTAATATCTGCGCATACCGTACATTGGACATTATTTGTTGTCGTTATAATGATAGAATATTTGAAATTCACCATAAACTTATTTTACTAAAAAATACAGAGGGAAAAATAATAATAATTTATTGTTCCAACAAATCGGAACCATTCCGGTATAATGTTATTCACTAGAATGAATCCTCAACACACGCATGTCAACAGTATATAACTTTTATACTAAATAACACCTGAATTTAATTTTCGTTCTTACATAAGTTCTCCCGTAAAAATAATAGCAATCGTGGAGTAATTTTCCAAAGTATATTTTATATTTATTCTACTTTATTCTACTCTATACAACTTAGGCATTACATATATTTGCATGAACATGCAACAATTTCGATTATATCATTTGTGTTATTTAAGTTTTCATGTTCATGTAGAATTGGGAAGTGGCTCCTTGTTGCTTTTTTATTTTATGATTTTGTTAAAAGAAATATAATCAAATAAGTAAAAACTCGATTCATTTACCTTGTTAGTCCGCTTACGCCTGCCGTGAAGGCTTCTTGGGGACTCGTGCTCGTCGGAGCAGCAGCACCTGATGGATTTCTTCTATCATCATTTCGGGGCCTTGCAGTAAAATATCCCACTAAATAATTGTACATGCTAACAACGGGCGATATAAGTGTCCAAACAAAACTCGATAGGAATCCAGGACTAGCAACTGCACCAATGATTGATGAAGAGTTTTCCTGTTGAAAAAATTTTAAATTTTACGAAATAAACTAAATTTTAATATACATATCTTTAAACGCGCATGAACCTGCGAATTGGATTTAATTTTCAATGATTCCACCTAATCTAGAAATCACAGAAATTGAATATAAATTTTATACACCTTCACGTTAAATATTCGTTACGTTAAGTATTCGTTAGAATGTTATTTAAACAATAACCGACCTATCCGCGTGCTATCTACTTCCGCATTACCTTCTTATCACAAATAAAAAAAAATAAAATGAAATGCTTATTAAAATAGATATTGCCGCTTGGTGTCGGCACGTTTTCTAACAAAATAAAACAGTTCGGTTCAAAAAAGTCTCAAGATTTAAATCAAGGTCGGAAAGTTATAAGAAAAATAAGCAAAGGAAGAGATGATTCTTGAACTATAAGATATTAAATTAGTCAAATAATATTATTATGCTTTCTGGACAATATTTATCAATTAATAAAATAAAATTCGTTTAAAACTCCCGAGCACAAGTTATTTTTTGGCCCTAAGGAGAAACAATGTAATTTTAACAACAATAGCCGTCGAGTGCGCAAGAGAATTAACTTTTTGTTATAATAGGCCTTGAAAATATGTTGAGTGAAGAATGATGCTGAACCTATGAGTGGATTCGTAACACTCACATTTTTCTGACAGCATCCACATCGAGTTGCGAATCCATTCGTAGGTTCAGCAACGTTCTTCACTCAACACCTAATATAACAACAATTTAATCTTCCTGCGCACTAGGGCGGCTATTGTTGTTAAAATTACATTGTTTCTCCTTATGGCCAAAAAATAACTTATGCTCATGAGTTTAAAACGAATTTTATTTTATTAATGAATAAATACCGTCCAGAAAGCATAATAATATTATTTAACTAGTAGCTCGAACGCCCTCTGCTTCTCTAACATCGATTAAACGTATTATACAACACGTACGCAATTTTGTTAATTCTTTCTACAATATAGGATTGTTGACAGGATTCTCTCAGAAAAATTTGAGCATTGAGCATTGCGAGATTTTCAAGATATTATACAAATCATCCTTATATATATTTTGGTTGTGAACTACTACTTTCCCGAATCCACTGTTAGTTTCAGTATCGCGAGTAAAGATAGTCAATTATATATCTTTCTCCCAAAGTTGCCCACCTTTATTCTCATTCAATTCATCATACTAAATATACAACAACGCCAACTATTGAGAATGATGAAAATGAAAATTTTAGAAATGTGTTTTCAAGCGTGAGTTAAAAAAATAAAGTCACAATGATACCGATGTCCCATAATTCACACGTATTTAAAAAGAAAAACAGGATTTGATACAGTAAATACCTGTAAATGCATATTTTTTTTATTTACAATTTAATATAAAAATTAATAACTTTTTTCAAGTTTTCAAGTTTTTAAGTTAAAAATTCACGAATTGAAGTTGAAGCGTACATCAAACAAATAATCTTTTTTTTTATTGGAACCAAAAGCAGACATTTTAAGAATAATTTCCATTAATTTAACTTGTTTAATTGATTTAGTAACACTCTTAAAAGCGCCATATACTTCCATGCAGAGTGTCACACAGTTTTACAAGAAATTTTTGAACATTTTGGCAAGCAATTATGTTTGCCCTTCATTCATTTACAACGGCTTCCATTTCCATGAGTGGACCACTTGTTGTAACCATAAGCGGTCCACTTGTTTTTATCGGTGTAAAGGTTATGGCGCGGAAGCGTAATTTCTGAGTGTAATTTAACATTTTGTTTTTGAATATAAATAAGTCATTACAGTAGCGTTTAAGTGTTGTATTAAACCGAAATACATATTAGATGGTTTTTTCGCAAAGTTTCTTTTTTATGTTGACCTCTCCATGTATTGCACACAGTAAAAGTGTTCAAAATAAATAGAATTTTGTTGTATTTTTGTTGTTTCTAGCCATTCTAAGGGGATTTGAACGAGTGGTCCACTCATGGATACCAATTTTTTTAACCAAAAAACGTCCCTTCGTAAAAAAGGTTTAATCAATTTTATTTAACTGCAGAAAGTAACCCAAATGCGTTTAATTTATACCTAGGGACTATATCTACCTAACGGTGTATAGAAGACTTCAAAATTCCTTTATTTAATTAACTTTTTACACTAAATTAAAAACATGGTCCACTCATGGATACATTCCCCTAGTTTTAAAAATTCATCAGATTATTTCTTAATTGTAACCGCAAAGAAATTAAAATTTCTTATTATTCAATAGATTAGAGTAAACAAAGACTTAAAATTTGAGGTGTTAAAATGCATTCAATAAAATAATATAGACAGTACAAGCTGAATTAATTTTCCAAAAATTTTTTCCAAATAATAGGCCTAATACGCCGTGTAACGCTACCTATGACACCCCGTTTACTAGGAGATGAATGATGAAAAACTGAACCGAAAGTTCCTTTTCCAAAATTGGATCCGAGGCTTAAAATTTGATTGGCGAGCCGTCGTTTTGTGCCAAGACGTTTTTCGTCAATTTTGCGACTTTAAAATACTCCCTGTGAGTTTAAATTTTATCGAATCGCTTCCGATTATGGATCAAATTGTTCGTTTTTTTATGGCCTAAAAACTTTATTGTGATATTTCGTTAGCTCTTTAGCGAAAATAGTTGGACGAGAAAAATTGCCATTTTTCACGTTTTTTATGGCTATAACAAGAGAAATATTCAATATAGGTGAAAGACCTTCGGGGGTGAATTATAGAGCTAAAAAATAACTTTAATATGAACTTTGACTGGTTACCATAACTTCAAAAAGAACCGAGTTATTGCAAAAATAGTGATTTTTTTCGAAACTTCGATGGCTTGCCAATCAAATTCTAAGCCTCAGATCCAATTTTGGAAGAGGATCTTCTGGTTCCGTTTATCGGCATTCACCTCCAGGTAAACAGGGTGTCGTAGGTAGCATTACGCGGTGTATATAAAGTTATTTTTGAGAAAAATAATTGTTCACCAATAACGACCATTTGAAAATAACAATCACAGTATTTAGACAATTTATATGGAGCATATTAGGGATACATACAAAACATTGATGTATAGCATTTTCAGTATTGCTAGAAATTATCATTACTATTTTTATTGCTGAAAGCAGAAATTACTTGTACTATATTATAAATTCATTGATATAATTTAATTTCAACATTCACTTAACAAAAATCTATTGTATATAATCCTTAAATATTAGTTTGGCGTTGAGTAAGGTTCATGCGCTTCAAATTCGAAACTCTAATTGCATCGAATAATGAATTCACTATATTCATAAAATATTTTGTCTTTTTAGAAAATCATTTACTTGCAGTATTCAAAATAACGGGATGAATATCTATTTCATATTAATTTACTTTCATCTACAACAATATGTTAGACAAAACAACTAACGATTCATTGGATACGTTTCTTGTAATAAATAGCAATTATTTTAACAATGATTAATTTTTATATATCTTTTTTTAAATATCATTCTTGGTCTTATTTACATTATGTTATATATATATATATATATTATTAAATTAATATTAATATTAAACTTGACTCGAATTTGATTTTTGTATTTTTTTTAATAATATAATTTTGGGATAAATATTTTTTAAAATCACAATTGAATAATTTGAAACAAATAACACTAAACAATAAATAAAATTTTAATGCAAATTAATTTAAAATATTTAAACTAAATCCATCATTACAAGTAAACTAACCTAAAGTAAACATTATACCATTAATATCATAAATTTAATAACATATTTTTATCACCGAAGCACTCAAAATTAACAGAGCAGCTGTCAAAGCGAAAATGTAAATAAAATTAATTATAAAGAGTAATTTACTTGTAGTAGATGTTTAAAGAAAACATAAATTATTTGGAACATTTATTCCATAACTAATAAACTTAATTCACTAAATATTAAATATTGGTTGTACTCACACTCTTATCCGGAAAAATTAATATTACAGCATTAGGTACAAGTTCGAGTTCCACCAGAGTTTTAGCATCGTCATTCCTTGTTAAATTTCTTCTAGGTACGAATGAGGCCATAGAAAAGTTACGGAATGGTAGTTCAATATTTTGTGTGACATATGCTCGAACCGTTGATAATAAACTTGCACTCTCAAATGATTCTGTATAAGTACCTCCGGATGGCAGCCGAAATTGAATTCTAGCCATAGTATTATCATGGGGCACTGTAATTCGTTCTTGAGGTGCTTGTGCTGCTCTCGTTTGCTAAACACAATAGTTAATTACCATTAATTACTTAACAAAACAAGTAAACTTTACTGAACAAGTTAAATGATAATAAAATTTATTTATATTCTAAAATATTTCATACAAAAATGAAAATCTCAAAAGGTAACTCATCAAAGACTTCATATTACAATTAAATGGCTGGAATTGTGTAAACCAAATCTTGATATTTATTTACAAACAACAGTAAAAAATGCTATACTAACTTGGAAATCCAATTCTCGTTGTTTTCTTGCCGCTCTGTCTTCAGCAATTTGTTTTCGTACTTGCTCTTTGACAGCAGCTTCTTCCGCCTTCTCTTTCATTCTTTCCCTCTGAGCAGTTTTTATTTCTAAATTTTGTTGCATTTCGTGTCTTTTTTGTAATTCTCTACCAGTCCTCCTTCGCTCAAGTTCGCGTTCTTTTTGTTTTTGTTGCTCTTCTTGCTCTTGTTTTATTTTTTGTAGTTCAATGAGTTTTTTAGCTCTTTCAACTTTTTGCTGTAGTAAAATAATGAGAATTATTAAAACAAAAAGCATCATTCTCTTTCCCTAACATTAAATCCTATTGGTGTTAATTTGATAGGAAGCAAGGCATCCATTCAACAGATATATAACCAAAACATATTTGAAATAAAATACTGATAAGGAAAGGCTCAAATTTTCAAATATATCTACATTCTGCTTATGTAAAATGATATTTAAAAGAAATAATTCTGCATAAACAACTAGCTCTGATTTACAATACTTCGTACTGATATAAACAATTAAGTTGACGTTAAAACTAACTACTAATTCAAAATTACATTTGTATTGAATATTAGTCTAGGAGCTACCCATGTTGCTCTAACCTTTTATATGTCCCCACTTCAAACAAAGTTTTTTTTTCATGTATTTTTGGCCGCTGAACACGAATTTTTTGGGTGGAATGCTCAAAAGTGGTCGGTTAATTGTCAACGGAAATTTTTTATCGTGTTTTTGGGTAATTTTGAACAAAAAAGGTCCTTAGTAATTTTCTTAAGAAAAAAAAATTCTTAAACTTTAAAAAAAGCAGATTTTGGCCATTTTTTACACCCTACCGCACCAATACCGATGGTTTTTTTTTAATCCACCTAGGCTTAAATTTTTCTTCTATTACTATACTTTAACTCTTTCAGTCGCGCAATTAGGATAATTCACAAAACATTGTAATCGCTATTGAAAATAGGGTTTCTGGGGTCGCTGAATAATCGCTAAATATACAAAATGGCGGATCCAATATGCCGGTCGACTTTTTCGAAAAATGATTCAAATCACTTAAAACTAGTTACTCGGGGCTTTTTGGGCTCGCTGATTACGAATCTGCTATTAGTTTTAAATCATTTTTTTGAAAAAGTCGTCCGCCATCAATATGGCGTTAAAAAAGGCCGGATCAAAATGGCAGATTTAATGATCCGCCATTTTGA
This sequence comes from Trichopria drosophilae, assembly GCA_030407085.1. Lineage (NCBI taxonomy): Eukaryota > Metazoa > Arthropoda > Insecta > Hymenoptera > Diapriidae > Trichopria > Trichopria drosophilae. The sequence continues at coordinate 65,634,985 of CM059586.1, read as the reverse complement.
ATTTTTGAAAACCAATATCGGATTTGTAATCAGCGTCCCCCAAAACCCCCGGATTATCAATTTCCAAGCAAATCTGATGGGTTTTTATACGTTTTTCATCCACCTCAAAAGGTGGTCGATATATCGACCACTGTGACTGAAAGGATTAAGTAACATATTCGATTTTGATATTTTTTAAACGTTTCCATAGTATTTTTTTGCATATTTGATGATTACTCATCTATCCTCGTATTTTTAGCCTCCGAATCTAACATTGTAGGGTAGAATATTATAAAGTGGTCGATTGCTTATAACAATTGTTAATAAAAATTTGTTTATAAGATTAGTATTTTAAATAATGTAGTAATTTTTTTATTTACGGAAAAAAATGTTCACGTTTTGTGTGATTTGAAAAAAAAAGATTCTTATCAATTTTTATTTTAAATTTAAATATTTATTAAGTTATTATTTAATACAATTGAATTAGAACGATTTTATTGTAAACTTGTGTTTTAACTTTTCTTCTATTACTATACTTTAACCCATTAATGCCCAAATGCACAGAGTTTACACAAAGTTTATCCACAAAGTTTACAGCAACTTCAACGCTTATTTTCAATATGAAATTAATTTCGAAAAAAATAAAAACTATCAGATTCTACCATTTGCAAGGCCGCTCTTTCGAATGCTAGTAAGAAAATTTTTAAAAATTGAAATTTGTATATGATTTTGACATATATAGGAATAACATGATTTTTAGGACACATTTTTTTACAAATATCGAATTTTCGATACAATGTCTTACTTTGAGTGAGCTAAAATATATTGCACGGGTGCACTCGATAGTTGTACTTAAAAGATACACTGCTATATATTTGAAATTTTCGATATCAGATTCAAAATGGCCACTGCATTTACAAATTCCTTTTCAAAATTTAACCATTTTTTTTTTTAAACTATGGACCTTAGAGAAAATTTTATAAGAACAATTATGTTCCAGAATGAGTTGAAGAATACCCTCAATTTTTTTCAGAATGTATTGTAACAATTTTTTATTTTTGAAAAAATCGAAATTTTGAAAAAAGTCATTTAAAATTAGTGAAGAGTATTCTTTAACCAATTCTAAGACATTTTCGTTCTATGGCTATTTGCGTCAAAGTCTATAGTTTAAAAAAAATTGATTTAAAAAGATTATTCAACTTTTATGAATTTCAAGATTAATAATTAATTTTCTGGAAAACTATAGAGTTTAGAGAAAATGTCCTGAGAGCAAAAAGAATTAGAAATAGAATAGTGGCCATTTTGAATCTGTCATAAAAGTCTGGCATAGAATCTGACAGTGAATCTTTTAAGTACAACTATCAGTGCTCAAAGTAACATATTGTATTAAAAACTCGATATTTGTAAAAAAATGTGTCCTAAAAAATCATGTTTTTCTCCTATATATATCAAAATCATATACAAATTTTAATTTTTTTAAATTTTCTTACTAGCATTCAGTAAACTTACTATAATTCAATAGAATTTTCGTATACGCAGGCGGATATATTCGGATAAATATTTATACATTTTTACGGATAAATATTGACTCAGTTTTTAAGGATTGAGACGGATGAAAGTATTTATGCAAATAGAAACGGATAAAACAGGTGCACACTCGGTGCCATACCACGGATAGATACGGATAGACACGGATTCGACAGGCTCATATTAGAACGGATTGAGGCGGATCAATTTTCCATTCCACGGATCCAGAACGTATTCAGTTTTGACGGACAACAACCGATTGAAAAGAATGCAAAGTGGGCATTCAAACGGATACAAATTTTCTATCCGTTTGAATCCATTATTTTCTATCCGTTTCAATCCGTTTACTTCCAGTAGGGTTAAACAAGTAAAAACATGCGTGTGGCCAGAAGATTTAAAATTTAAATCGAATAGCAAGAATTGTATAAATTAATATTGAATATAACACATACTATGTTACAAGAAAAGAAAAACATAGTTCGATTAAAATAAGCTACATTCAACCATGCGTACAGTATCGGCCAAAAGTTTGAGAATGCTTTGAATTTTCAAACTTGTCAAATCCGGCAATGTATCTCGAAACCCTTTGGCGATATTAAAAAAACTCAAAGGATATCTTTTAAAGTACACGGATAAAGCTTTAAATTGATGCTTTCACTTTTACTTTAGACATTATTATTTCTTAGCTGTCAAGTTTTCAAAATGTTGAATTTTTCAACTTTTTTCTTCTTACTTTTAATGCTGACAAAAATATAACAAAATTTGATAGCAATTTCCAATTTTTTCATGAATACTACAATTCAAGACCTTTAAAATGGATTTTGCAAAAAGTCTCTACGATTTGTCGTTTCAAAGTTAAGATTTTTATGAAATTTTTAAATTTTACTTGTTGAGTCAAATTCTTGGAAAAAAGGCCAAAGTTTCGTGAACATGGAATTTATTCATGTTTCGGGAATCGCAATGCAATTTTTTTTCTTAATATAATGCAAAATACTAAAATTTATCAAAAAAATACACTTTTTCAATGTTAACTGCAAGTCCAAAGTCCAAAATATAACAGAATGAAATCATGTAAATAACTGAAATGAACATTAATCTGCCATATTTTGCAGAAAATAAATTTATTTGGATTTAATTAATATTGAATACATATTTTTTTCAAAATTCATATAACTAATAAATCAAACAACGAAATTTGAATAACAAAACTAGTGTTGGCGTGGTGCCTCGCTCGCTTCGCTCGCTCAGAAACTTCGACCCAGTGGAGAGTCGGCTATTCCTTAATACTCGTTTGTTTATTAACAGCTTTAAATTATATTTTAAAATTATATTGATATTTGGGGGTCCAATCGTATTTAGGTCCAAGTGGCTTCGATAGATATGTTACAACAATATAGTGTTTCGTATATGTATGAAAATTGAAAATGAGCAATAAAAGTTGCCAAACACTTACTTCAAGCACTCGTATTGTAATAGACTATTCGATGCATATTATATGTTTACTGTGTTTTACTAATTACTGTCTGTATCATTATGATCTTATATATACGTATAATTCGTCAAAGATATCTTGAAAGTGTCGAAAAGATCTCTGATGGATATCTTTTAGATACTATAAGACATCTTTTAGATATATCTATTATTAAATAGTTATTTTCGTTGACTTTAGGAAGAAAATGCATAGAACCTTTTTTGTAGAGAATTTAATGCTCTATCTTTTCTGTTGGAAACATTTTTTATTAAAATTTGTATTTTTCAAAATAAATGCAAAAAACTACGAAGTAACTTAATTGGGACTAATTTTTGTTAGTAATAGACGGATGGATTTGCGCCAAAATCTAATCAGACCTAAGTTATGCCAAGACGCGTATTTTAAAAAAAAATGTATGTCAATACGCTTATCCGTTCGCGAATTATCGCGAGACAAAAAAACGGGACGTACGGACGTACGTACGTACAAGATCACGGACACAAATTTTTTCATTGTTGATTTGGGTTCCTTAGGGTCTGAAACGTCGACATTTGATGAAAAACTATAGGGTCATTTTTATGCCTGAAGTGACCAAATTCAATACTTCGTCCAGACTTAGTCTGGGTCGAAGTAATTCACATTTTCTCAAAATTATCTGAAATGGACAAACCTCGTTTTTCCCGTGTACCCTTCAAATATGTACTATGGAAACGATTAAAAAATGTCAAAATCTAATCTTTTACTTATAGTACTGTAATAGAAAAAAGGTTAACTTAGACTGATTTTAAAAAAACCATCGGTATTGATGTGGTAGGTTGTCAGAAATGGCCAAAATCGAAATTTTTAAAAGTTTGAATACATTTTTTATCTCGAAATTTTTATCTCCAAAAGTTGTCGTCCTACATGAAAGTTACAAAGGACCTTTCTTGTTCAAAATTACCCAAAAAACATGAAACAATTTTTACCGGAGCAAAAAGAACAAAATTATTCAGTTGTTTTAAAAAATTGTTATAAACAATTAACCGACCACTTTTGAGTATTCCACCCAAAAAATTTATGTTCAGCGGCCAACGATACATTAAAAAACTGTTTCAAGTGAGGACATATAAAAGGCTACATAGGTAGCTCCTAGACTATATATATTTTCATCATACCTCGGGTGTTAAGATGGTACTAACACTGATGCCGGTACTCTGGTTTGAAACAGATTCTATGTTAGTTGCTGGCGTTGCTTCTGGATTTACTGTAGGCATACTGCTCGTTTGAACTTCATTTGTACTTGTTTGGGTAGTAGTTACTTTTTCCACCTCTGCCGCACTAGTAGAACCTTGGACTTTTTCTTCGGTTTTTGTCAAATTACTAAGTACTGCTTGTGTGTCACTATTTACCTTTTTACATATTAAATCGATTTTTAACTGCAAGTCTGATTTTGCAAGAGGACCTGCAATGATTTCCAACGGTACTCCATTATTGAGAAAAAATATTGACGGAACAGGTACCAATTGATCTGTTTAAGATTGTTAAGGAATATATAAAAAGTGTCAATTTAAACCTGTACAATATGTAAATATTGTTATAAAAATGTAAAAGTACAGTAGGACCTCTCTTATTCTAATTAGTAAAGTTTTTCAAGATGGCGCTGACCGCTCTTATTCTAATTTTCCCCTTACCCCCACTTACTTTGCTTGCGAGCTTGTGATTCGTGGACAATATTTTTTGTTGGCTTTAGTGTGATAGTGGGAGAAGACTTGTGGGGGAACGATTAGAATAAGAGAGGCTGGACAATTCGAATAAGAGAGGTCCTACTGTAATAAATAATGTATATGTAAAATATTTTGTAATTTTTTAATTAAAATTTTTGACATATTTCATATAAAATATATATTTACAAACAAAAAGGTACTCTCGCAAGTTCCAAAAAATTTTCAACATATAATTTATTGGCATCAATGGATTAGTGTCATAGAATATATGTTACTCTAACTAAAAAAAGATTCAATTTAGACATGTCATTTGAAAAGGATACAAATCTGTGCGAAAAATTTGTAATTTTCAGATCCACTCTTTAGTTTTATAGCAACAAAACAATCTTGTTCCAGCTGTGCTGTAACCTCTGGAGATTCAATTGCACTGGAAATTTCTGCGGAAGCCTCATCTTCCCCTGTAAACAGAAAAATAAATAATATTCAATTATAAACTGTATTCAAGATTCTTCTGCACCAAAAAATGACATGAAATTAATTGATTTTAGAAATGAAAAGTTTATTCAAGTATTTTTCAGTACTTTCTAGTAGAATCGTTTGTTATTTGAGAATGAATTAATCGATCAGTTTATTTTAAATAATGCAAAAGAGGTAGAGCTTAGACGATTTAATAAGTATGTTTATATAAGACGTAAAATTTATCGTTTGTCTTAAAAATCAATAAATACATTGTAAATTATTGAAATAACAAAGCAAAAGGCAGAAAAAGGTACAAAATGAGATATACAATAAAAACTTGCTGATGTCATTAATCTTAACCTCAGAAAAAATAGAAACAATACAAACCTTCGATGAAGACGACAAAGATTGCTTTTTTTGATTTTGCAAATGTGACTGCTTCTGTTACACTCCCTGGATGCCACTTCATTTTTAACCTCTAGATATTAAGGTATTTTATTAATTTTCAATTTTTTTTATAGTTTAAATTATTTAATTAATGACGCAACATATGCTGAACATAATTTGATACTAGGTAATGTCAACGCAAATAAGACATTATAGACTTTATGGAATATAGATGCCCATATAGTAGTCCCCCACAACCCACCGTACGTACACTCAGTCTATACCTATGTCAAATGAGAGAGTGCAATTGCTGCGGAAACGTAAGGAATATTGCATTAGTATGGACTTTAATTCTTTTCCAAACAATGCACTCGCAAGGTCGTAACGTGTTTATCTATAATAACAAATCGTCTTACGACTGTTACGACTGCGAATATCGCGAACAAAATAAAATCCCTATGATTACAAATTTAGTTTATGTAAACGAACACCGATGGCGTTCCTGATCACAATCCCTAAAGTCCCTATAACAATCCCCATCTTTCTTTATCTCCCATGCATATGCATATGCCTATCTCCCCTTTCTTTCTAAGAGAGTATTGGTCAGTATGATGGGCACCCACTTCACCAGCAGCATTGTAAAAATGCCGGCGTAAAAAATCACTGGGAAATTGCAAAATTAAAAAAAAAAAAAATTGCGAAATTACACCGCACTGTTACAGCTCACATGGTAAAAACGCATCTTCGAAAGTGGCAAAATTACAATTCTGTTATATGTAGTAGTTTTCGATACAAGTGCGTATGCGTAAAGAACTTTACACATACACACGTGTGCCGAAATATTGTTTACGTACGGCTTTTCCGTTCGTAAAGTATAATCGAGTGCGTAAAGTTTACTTTACGCACCGAAAAGACGTTCATAATAGTATATTTCATTACAAGTGCGGGAAATGCGATATCCCGCACGAACGTGATTGACTCGACACGAGTGCCGTGTCAATCCATGTCAATCATTTGAGTGCGGACAGCGCCCGCACGTGTAATGAACGATGTTTTTCCTAATAGTATGCGGGGAATCCGGAGTAATTTTGGAATAATTTTGGAATAATGGAAGAGACAAATATATTACAGTAAGTACATTTGAGGTTAAGTCGTTTACCATACAGAAAGTGGGGAGGGTGACAGGTAGCTCGGTGAGGGGGAGGGGGGCCGGGGGGCGAAGCCCCCTCTCCTCAATTAAAAAAAAATTGTTACTGTTATAATTTGATAAGTTTAGCACACAGTATACAATAATTTAACAAGTTCATTCAATTTATTAAAAGTACATTTCAATATAAATGTGAAAAATAATTTTTATAAATTATATTGTAATCTTATGATGGGGAAACTGTTGCAGCAAAGAAACATTAAACAATAGATATGAAGGGTACACGGGAAAAATAGAGGTTTGTCCATTTTAGAATTCACTTTAATTTTAATTTTATATCTCCAATTGTAACTTTACATTATTTTGCATAAAAAGCATCGGATGTTATTTTGAAACATGTTTTATACTGATTCCCATGATGGAAAATATTTTTCATCAAACTTAATCAAAAGTTTTTAAATACAATAAAAATGAACTGAATAATGAATAAATCTCGTTTTTAGCGTGTACCCTTCATATGTCACTAATACCTGAACAAAGATATAATTTATTATTTTCTGTTTACATACAGTTTGGAACGTGAATCTTTTTATATGTTTGTATATATTACTCAAACAATTCAAAATAGTAATAATAATACACAGAATATTTTCTCTTTTTTGAACGAAAAATAATATTATTACAATAATAAGAACAATAAATCAATATTGAATTGCATTTTTAAATATATAACATTATATAGAGAAACAGGATTATTGTCAAATGTGAAAAAACTAGTAGTTACTGAATGCTACACTTGTCCAAGTTAATATTAACACTATTGTTGGTTTTTAATTTTTCTCTTGATGGTCCAGCTTCTGAATCATCCTCTACCGCATCAAAAACCGTATTTGATATTTCGCGTCTATTGTTTATGGACTCGTCGATGTAACTTTCTACTACTTGAGGTGAACACCAGCCTCCATGTCGTTTTAACGTAGTCATATTTGTACCTCTATTAGCTAAAATGGTAGCAGAAGATCGTCGGAAACAATGTCCTGTATAATTATTTGGATTCAGTAGTTTCAAGAATTTTGCAATGTTTTGTGGCATATTTCCAATCTTGTTGATTCCTATTGGCTGATTTATGCATTTTCCCTTCCTAATGCACATAAAAAACTTTTCGCACTGAGTATTTGGCGGTCTCATATTTATGTATTTAATTACATACTGTAGATATTTCCCTTCTACTGCGAATGTTCGCGTTTTGTGGTTTTTTGTTTCATGTAATTTCGCAACGAGAACAGAGTCAACCATTTGGACGTCGGTACGTTTCAAATTATGCAATTCCATTCTGCGACAAGCACCTGCCATACCGAAAATAACAGCGACCTGTATTAATTAAAATATAACATAGATTTTAGATTATATCGATTTAATTTGTATATTTTTATTTTTCGATCAATATATATATGGTGCAAGTATGTGTAAAATACGGTTGAAAATTTAAAAAAAATGCGCGAGGTCGAATTTTACGTTTTTACGAATTTTACCTCATGCTTCATGTCATGCGCGGATTTCATAAATTCACAAGACGAAAGTTAAGGCAGCCAGGAATACGAACATTTCTATGGTTTTCTCTGTAGCATAATATTTTTGATCGCGACTTTATCTAAGTGGCGGAAATTGGTGATGACCGATCCCCGATCTGTCATAACGACGCTTATTAGCAAATTCTCGATGACGAGTGGGTTGCAACTGAGGAGTTGCCCAAATTTTATATTCTTCAGTCGCCAATGGGCTCCATGCTTTTATTTTTTTTAAGATCCGCGACGAATCTGGAAATTTCGATTCCGAAGCTCAAGGCACTACCTCTTTTGCCACACTTATCCTTTCTCTCTCTCTCTCTGTCTCTCAGTCGCTCTCTCTCTCTCTCTCTCACTTGAACATTCGACGATCGAAAAACGATGGACAGTTACGAATGGAACCATCAGGTAACGGTCGGTAAATTACCAACTGTCGATCTCCGGTTTACGAACCTTCAGACTTCTTGTTCGCTGGTAGTTCAGCAACGGCAGCAATCGACTCCATCGTTCCCCGTGCATGAACCTACCGGTTACTCTCCATCTGAAAGCGAATCGCCAGTGCTAAGCGTACGTGCTTCTGCAATAAACATTTTGTGACTCCGAAATGAGTCTTGCTCCGACTCCGAAACGAACCATTGCTCCGACTCCGAATTGAACCTCTGACTTGGAAACACACCTCCGACTCCAAAACACACCTTGCTCCGAATCGAAATTTCCACATATTGATAATTTCGTTTAACCATAAATTGATTCGTAAATGGGCAAATACCATTATTTGCAACATCATATACACCGTCACCATACACAAAGGACCCGTACACAGTACCTATATAAGCACTCTTCTACTGCGGCTGCCACAAATTTTTATTTTTGCTTTTCGCGAACGATTGTTTTCCTTCCTGCCTCAACTTATACATTCAATGTTCGTAAACCGTTTCGAATATACAGCAAGTATACATTTTCTTAAAATAGTTCACGTCGCAGATCTGCAAGCTCTGTTTATATTATATCGCCATCGAAATATTACATCGACGGGTTGTTCTGGACCCACGAATAGAGTGTTTCAAACACACTCAGGTTTGGTATCAACTTCATTTAAAGTTTCATCTCGTCACACTGCGGCTGACTCAACACTATCAAATCCATAGGTATTCAAATGCTTTTCCGTAAAAGTCGTCATAAACCAACGATTCCGCTCTCGGTCTTTACCAATACGACCGTCGCACTATGTAGCGGAGCGGATCAGGGGTAAGTCAGGCGTCCGACGCGCCATCTGTCCGACTCGCCTACTGTTCGAGGCGTCAATTGTCCGAGGCGCCAATTGTCCGAGCCGCAATTGTTCGACTAACCGAAATCCAATATGGCGGTTACGGAACCGCAATCACGGGTATTATACACGGTGTACCATGAAAAAAAAGGAACTCTAAAGCATATGTAAACATGTATGCGTTTATACGTGTCATGGAAAGGGACCCATGAGACCTCGTGTTTCCGCGAAAGTGAATATTTTTAAACAGACGTGTTAATTTGATGCGAATAGTAAGGAGGGCGCAAACAAAAGTTAACTAGCCAGTTGTACTTATTGAAATGAGAAGAGAAATTTCAAAGAATAAACTAGTGTTGGCGTGGTGTTTGGAACGTGGACTGCGCTCCCCACTTTTGGGTGTATGAGTTTCTGGGTCTTGGATTTCGATAGTCGACTCTTTCGATCGATTGCCTCAATGGTTTTCAAACAATTCCGTAAGAAACAAATGAAGGCTCATCCTTCCAGCGAATAATAATAAGATTAAAGGGCTCATATTTTTGGATTCGAATCCAAAATACGTAACGAAATTTAAATCGATTCCAATTCGATTCATCACGTCGTCATCGCCATCCAAATAATTGGACTTATCATTCAAGGCAAGTGCAAATGCAAAAACGTCAGGCCCGCGATCAACTGTCCAAACCGGGACCCGTGCACCATCGACATTGACGCCTATCATGACCTTCGCAATCATGAACAGTCATTTATATTATTATGATTTATATTACATTACTACTATTCAAATTGTCATTCGAGCACAAAATTTGAAATGAAATCGATACCAAACCGTTCACGAAAAGGTCCAAACATTTCTTTCCCATTTGTAATTAGAATCATAATCCCATTATGGATTCATGCTACTTTGTTCATATATTCAAATACAAATAAATTTCTTTAATCTATATGATTATCTTCCATCAAACTTCTGTTTGAGAATTGCGGGTGATGTTTCCATAAACATCGGACAAAACATGACGTTTTACTAACACCTATTTAAGGCGATATTATTTCGATTATCTTTCAATGCACCAAATTTATGTTTAAAACGGGTAAAATAAAAAGTCAAGCTTTCAAAAACTACCGTTCCGTTCGATAGCTAGATTTGGTGTTTGCTCTCTTCGATCTCGCGGCAAGGAGAAGGCGTCCGCGTCGTTATTTTTGGTTGCTAGGCGACGGTTTTCACTCTTCGAAAATCAGTGGAAGGATTTTCCCCCCACTAAAGTACCGAACACCAAATTCAAAAAGCCCTCGTTCCAAACCTCCGAAATGTACACCGAGAGGTCAGCACTGGTACGAAATCGGAGTCACCGTGCAACCACGAGGTTGACGTATCCGATTCCCCGTGCTCGAAACCAAACGGTTTCAAACCATTTCGAAAGGCGAATCATGAGGCGCGCTTTTTCTGCGTTCCAAACCTCCGGACTTCTTATTCACCAAAAGGCCAGCACTGGTACAAAATCGGAGTCACCATGCGATCACGAGATCGATGTATCCGATTTGCCGTGCTCGAAACCAGATGGTTACTCTCCATCCAGAAGCGAATCATGCAGACGACGAAACGAACCCTGTTGACATTTTCCACTTTCATTTCGATGCTTTTCACGTCTTAAATTTTGATATTATATTTACGGTAATTAATCAGCCTCCTTTTTGCCTCGATTATTACTTCGTCTTCGTCTATTAATTTAACTACGCAACCGGGTAATATCTTTAGAACGATTCGAACTGTTCGCAACAGTTTCGTTTAAACATTTATAAAGCCGCGATGTTCTTACGCACATCTAGAGAAAGATGATGTTCGTCAGAACACTTGTCAAAGGCGCTGACTGGTACTTGATATTCAACAAACTCGAAAGGATCCATATTTCGACTTAAATCGCTGAATTACAATGTAGAATAAAAAACTTTGCCAAACATATTGTAAAGTGATTTTGACGTAATCGGATGCCTAATTTACTATAATACAATACATACTACAAGTATATAAATTACTAAAAATATTCTAAAATTGTTGTTCTGAGAGTAGGTAATTTTAATTACCCATTCTAAGAGGGTAGTAATTTAATTTCTCTCAAATTGCTATTCCACTGAAAATCGCAACCAGTATTCTACTACAACTACAATCTGCCACAGTTTCTTGAAATACGGCAAAATGAGATGGTTTTTCTGTGGTGATAGGAAATATATCCCGGAGAAGCAACGAGAAGTAAAAACCAATCTGTTACTGAACAAGTATATTACTTCGACCCAGACCTTAGGTCTGGACGCAGTATTGAATTTGGTCACTTCGGGCACTATAGTTTTTCATATTATTATCATATTATTATATTATTATCATATTATTTCATATTATTATATTATCATACCATACAGTTATTCACACTATAGTCACCCTGTAATTTTTCATCAAATGTCGACGTTTCAGACCCTATGGAACCCAATTCAACAATAACAAAATTGGTGTCCGTGATCTTGTACGTACGTGCGTCCGTATGTCCCGTTTTTTTGTCGCGCGATAACTCGCGTACGGATAAACGTAATGACATAATTTTTTTTTTAAAATACGTGTCTTGGCATAATTTAGATCCGATTAGATTTTGGCGCAGATGCATCCATCCATTACTAAAAGACATTAGCCCCAATTACGTTTCTTCATAGTTTTTTGAATTTATTTTGTAAAAATACAAATTTTATTCAAAAATGTTTCAAACAAAAAAGATAGAGCATTAAATTCTCTACAAAAAAAGGTTGTATGCATTTTCTTCCTAAAGTCAACGAAAATGCCATAAAAACTGGTTTAAAATGCTTATAACTATTGTCTGAAAAAGTATTGCATTTGGTCACCGGTGCGAACATAATTTTTTGCCATAGCAGGAGTAAAATCGTACTTTACGCCAAGAAGGCGTAAAGATGCACTTTACGCCCCCAAAAAGAGGCGTAAAGTCGAACTTTACGCCTACTATGACGAAAATAACTTTTTCGATATATCTAAAAGATCTCTTATAGATATCTAAAAGATATCCGTCAGAGATCTTGTCGACACTCTCAAGATATCTTTGACGAATTATATGTATATACAGGGTGACCCATTCTAACTTCCCCACTAGATTATCTTGAATAGTCACAAGTGTGACAGTTGACAAACATAAACACGACAAATTAGTATTTACGAGAAAATCCGATAATGATTATATAATAGAGTGTTAAATTAGCTCTGGTCATTACTACTGTTCGGTTACCGATCGCGAGAGCAATAATATTTCTCGTCGACTTCGACCAGCGGGTTGGTCCACGATAGTGATTTAGTGGAATGAGGTGCAGAATCCAAAATTTAAATGCTAATAAGCTAATTTTTTTTAATATGCGAACTATACAAGAATATTCGCAATCGGCACTTCTTCGACTCGCGGCGTGGAGAAAGTTCGATCCACGTTTCCTGCGTGCGAAACTTATCTTAAACTATATATATAAAACTACAAAACGATTTACAAATAGAATTACTAATTATAATGCGGCGATTAAATAAAATTTCGTGCAGCTGCGATATTCCTGCGGATAAACTGCGGTTTTTCTTTTGCGAACGTGCGAAAATTTAATGCGGTTGCGACGGAGTTCGCGTAGAGTCTGATCTTTTCCGGAAGATGAATTCCAGGAAAAACGGACTAGCGGCGGAAGTTAATCCGGTGAACGGGTTAAATCGTGATTAAAATTAAAGAGCCCGCGGCGCCAAATTCAAAGTTGCACCTAGTGCGGACATGTACCGCGGCTAGTTGGTAACGAAACTTTTCCTTGTGCGAAGTAGGTCGGACGGGCTAGTACAGATGGCGCAACGATGTCGATTTGGCGTTACAAAGCGCAACAACTACGTGCGGTTAAACTGTAGTATTTGCGGCATTGTATATTTTTCAAAGACCGAGTATTTAACGATTGTTGTACTCGACAACTTGGCTTGGGAGGAAGACCCGTATCGTTTCATCTCATTTGCTAGGTAGGTAGGAAATTCCCGAATGCTCACCGGCTTATATGTCTACGGCAAACTGACAAGCTCATTTGACTTTTGTAAGGAATGTTTTTAAATTCTCATCCGGAAATTCGGTTCGTATACTGAGATTGACCTACGTTATAGTTTTGAAAAATGGACACACTGAATAGTTACAGGTGTGAAAGTTGACCAATATAAACACGACAAACTAGTATTTACGAGACAATCGGATAATGATTATATGATAGTGTTAAATTAGCTCTGGTCATTACTACGTGTGGTTAAACTGTAGTATTTACAGCATTGTATATTATAAAATGGCTTTTTAACGAATGATTTACTTGACATCTTCGCTTGAAAGAAAGACCCGTATCGTTTCATCTTATTTGCTAGGTAGGTAGGAAATTCCCGAATGCTCACCGGCTTCTATGTCTACGGCAAACTGACAAGCTCATTTGATTTTTGTAAGGAATGTTTTTAAATTCTGTTCCGGAACTTCGGTTCGTATACTGATGTTGACCTACTTTATAGTTTTTAAAAAATGGAGACACTGAATAGTCACAAGTGTGACAGTTGACAAATATAAACACGACAAATTGGCATTTAGGAGAAAATCAGATAATGATTATATAATAGAGTGTTAAATTAGTTCTGGTCATTACTACGTTCGGTTAAACTGTAGTATTTACGGCATTATATATTTTTCAAAGACCGAGTATTTAACGATTGTTGTACCCGACACCTTGGCTTGAAAGAAAGGCCCGTATCGTTTCATCTCATTTGCTAGGTAGGTAGGAAATTCCCGAATGCCTACCTGCTTATATTTGTTCGGCAAACTGACAAGCTCATTAGACTTTTGTAAGGAATGTTTTTAAATTCTCTTCCGGAACTTCGGTTCGTATACTGATGTTGACCTACTTTATAGTTTTGACAAAATGGAGACACTGAATAGTCACAAGTGTGACAGTTGACAAATATACACACGACAAATTGGCATTTAGGAGAAAATCAGATAATGATTATATAATAGAGTGTTAAATTAGTTCTTGTCATTATACTACGTTCGGTTTAACTGTAGTATTTACGGCATTATATATTTTTTAAAGACCGAGTATTTGACGATTGTTGTACATGACACCTTGGCTTGAAAGAAAGACCCGTATCGTTTCATCTCATTTGCTAGGTAGGTAGGAAATACCCGAACGCCTACCTGCTTATATTTGTTCGGCAATCTGACAAGCTCATTTTACTTTTGTAAGGAATGTTTTTAAATTCTCTTCCGGAACTTCGGTTCGTATACTGATGTTGACCTACTTTATAGTTTTGACAAAATGGAGACACTGAATAGTCAGACGACGACGATGACGACAACTGGAAATCCTAGCCTGCGCGCTCGATCGACTTTTTATAAATACACGTGTGCAGTTTCTGAGATCCTTCCCAGTCGGAAGCTAAATTCAGTCTGAGGCCTTAGTAACCACCAAACATAGAAATTTCCCATCGTCAAGGAACACGAACAGTCATTTTCCTTTAGAAACAAATCAAGAAGTCGAAGATAACTGAATCGCGGATTACGATAACGAATTCAAATTATTCGAGTTTTCGAATTATTTGAACTTTGCCTTTTCGCACGGCTGCGGCCGATTTATACATAGGTACCCCATTCGGTATGCAATGGTGTAGGAAAACCGCAGAAAACCTACACCTAGTACCCTTTGCAAATGATTACAAATATTTTGTCGGTAATGAATTTAGGTTCGCGACAAACATAAACACGACAAATTAGTATTTACGAGGAAATCGGATAATGATTATATAATAGTGTTAAATTAGCTCCGGTTAAACTGTAGTATTTGCGGCATTGTATATTTTAAAATGACTTTTTGACGATTGTTTTAATAGACACCTTGGCTTGAAAGAAAGACTATCGTTTCATCTCATTTGCTAGGTAGGTAGGAAATTCCCGAATGCCTACCTGCTTATATTTGTTCGACAAACTGACAAGCTCATTTGACTTTTGTAAGGAATCTTTTTAAATTCTCTTCCGGAACTTCGGTTCGTATACTGATGTTGACCTACTGTATAGTTTTTAAAAAATAGAGACACTGAATAGTCACAAGTGTGACAGTTGACAAACATAAAGACGACAAATTAGTATTTACGAGAAAATCGGATAATGATTATATAATAGAGTGTTAAATTAGCTCTGGTCATTACTGCGTGGTGTCAAACTGTAGTATTTACGGCATTGTATATTTTAAAACGGATTTTTAACGAATGTTGTACTCGACACCTTGGCTTGATAGAAAGACCCATATCGTTTCATCTCATTTGCAAGGTAGGTAGGAAATTCCCGAAAGCCTACCTGCTTATATTTGTTCGGCAAACTGACAAGCTCATTTGACTTTTGTAAGGAATGTTTTTAAATTCTGTTCCGGAACTTCGGTTCGTATACTGAGGTTGACCTACTTTATAGTTTTGAAAAAATGGGGACACTGAATAGTCACAAGCGTGACAGTTGACAAACATAAACACGACAAATTAGTATTTACGAGAAAATCGGATAATGATTATATAATAGAGTGTTAAATTAGCTCTGGTCATTACTGCGTGGTGTCAAACTGTAGTATTTACGGCATTGTATATTTGTCAATGACTGAGTATTTAACGATTGTTGTACATGATTCACACCAGCGCGTCGCGTCGTCGTGGTGGCCATCTTGTGCGCGCAGCGCCGCATCTTCTTGGAAAAATGGAGGTGCCGCGGACGTCCAGTTATGTACGTACACTGGACTTCCACGTATGTATGTACATTGGACGTCCATTATTCGTCCATAAAAATGCAAGCCCGAATGGTCGAAAAATGGAAGCACGGTTGACGTCCACGTAAGTGCGTACATTGGACGTCCAAGTATGTACGTACACTGGGCGTCCATTATTCGTCCATAAAAATGCAGGTCCGAATGGTCGAAAAATGGACGTATCGTGGACGTCCACATACGATATACGTCCATACATTTATGTACCTAATTTGGACGTAATATGGACGTCCGTCGGATGTTCAGAGATGGAGGTACATATAACGTCCGGAGATGTACCTACATTGGACGCCTATTTACGTCCTTTTTTTGTCCTGGACGTATGGACGTAACATGGACGAAATATGTACGTCCACTGGACGTCCAGTGCTGACTGGGTGGTTACGTAATCTGCCATTTACGTGCGAATCGCGACAAATACAAACAATTAAGGTATTCTTGCAGCGCGAGCGCGATATCGAAATGGTATTAGACGACGATGACAGAAGGGATGCCCTTGAACAGCGGGCGTTAGCGGCGGAAAGAGATCTCGCCTCGTTACAAAGGCAATTAGCAGAAAGAAATAGGAATGCGCCTGATCCGCCACAGGTACAACCTCAAGTGGTTAATCAGGTTGCGGCGTTTAGAATAAATAGGCTGCCGATGTTCTATAAATCTGCCCCGCGGTCTTGGTTCAGGCGGGTTGAAGCGGTTTTTAGAAATGCAGGTCATGTTACGAATGCGGTAAGAGTTGATGCGGTTTTAGCCGAAATGGATTACGATGTCCTGCCGAACGTTCAGGACTTACTCGACCTTCAACCGCCCCCCGCTGATCTATACGATCAAGTGAAAAACAGAATAATCGCGATGTTTGCCGAATCTGATGCTAGTACCCTTCGGAAATTGCTCAAGGGACAAATCGAGGTCGGTGGTAAACCGAGTATGCTATTAAGCAGATTGCGTAATCTCAATGGTAACCGGTGCGACGACGCAGTGCTACGGGAAATCTTTCTTGAGCAGCTTCCGAATGAAATGCGTGGTTTATTAATTGCATCAGGTCACGATGATTTAAATAGATTATCAGAAATGGCTGATAAATTGTCAGAATACGAATGATCTGCGCTTCTATATTCGTTGGTATTAGTAACATCTGTTGGTTGGAGGTTAGGGAAATATAATTTTCTGAGTGTCAATTTCTGCTGTTACATTCGTTTTCAGGACGCAAAAATACACTAAAAAAATATAGCGGTTTCTTTGATTTCGAACAGGTGCATCATCCGAAGGTTTACTTCATTTTTTTACGTACATACTAGGAACATTATTTCAAAAATGTTATTACAAAATTTGTTCGTCTAATTCTTATCTCTGCTAGTTTCAGCAACAACAATAACATCGAACAGAAAAATAAAATAACATTATATTTACTGGCGAACGTAGGAAAATGAGAATAGGATTAAAATAGTTTATTAAGGGGGGTTCTAAAGTGGTCCGCCGGTAAGATAGAAAGTTTCACTAAATAACGCAATTTAAAGATAACTGAATGAAATGTTCGAAATTCGGGCGTTGTAAAGGCAATTCTAATTATTATAGAGGGGTTTCCTATAAATTATCAAAGCCATTTATTGAGAACCGTCAGAGAATTTTCTGAAATAAATAAAAATCACTTATTTCCAAAAATTTGGTGTCAGCTTTCAATTAATTTCCTTGCCATTTTCTAAGATACCGCGTATGATAATTCGAATTGCCCTTACAGAGCCCGAATTTTGAAAAATCAATTCAGTAATTTTTTATTTACGGTTTTTATTGAAAATTCCGACCTTATCCGCTTAGCACTTTAGAACCTCTTAACTTTTGAAATACATTTTACATTGAACGAAACGTGCGGAACATGTGGAGCAATTTGTGCGGAAGATTTTTGGTAACATTTTCACTAGAATCTGGTTAATTTTTTTCTCCGCAGTGCACTTTCTGCATCCGCATTTCAAGATCATGCATCATGGGACCGCAGCTTAAAACGGGAGGACGACGAAAAAGTTCGTAATGTCATCGATAGGTGTCATTCGAATCAGCTTGCTAAAGTTGTAGGCGTCGCTATAGTCGATTCGACTGACTTCTGACACTTCATGCTTCTGACTTTTTGGTAGAACAACCAACAAATTTTTATATTTTATAGTGAAATATAAAAAGTTCATAATGCTTTACTTAGAAGATTATGTTGAGAGTAAGTATAGAAAATAACTTAAAACTAAAAATACTTTGCATGATGTATTATGACTTTTGCACATTTATGATTATTGAATTCTTTGATTGTAATAAAACAAGAGTGTTTGTTTTTCAGTGATCGAACATCTTCCTCAAGAATTGAGAGATCGTTTTACAGAAATGCGAGAAATGGATTTAGGGGTCCAAAGTAAATATTTATGTTTATTCATTATCTTACGAAAGGTGGTCTAACTTTTTTATGCGTTTTCAGATTCAGTCGATAGATTGGAGGAAAAAGTCAAAGCATTTTTTTCTAATGCAAAAAAAATGAAGCCTAATGAGAAAGATACTGAATTTGATACAATACGAAAAGAATATTATAAGACTTTAGAAGATGCTGATGAAAAAGTGAATCTTGCTAATCAAATGTACGATTTAGTAGATAGATATTTAAGAAGGCTTGATCAAGAACTTCATAAATTTAAAATGGAACTCGAAGCAGACAACAAAGGGATAACAGAAATCTTAGAAAAAAGATCGTTAGAACTTGACCAACCTATGACTAACAGCAGTCAGAAAGAGAATCGATATAACTTCACGACAAGTAGATCCCGTGATAATCATAGTCATTGTAAGTATATATCAAAAATTTATTATTTCTATGATTCGTTGCCATTCTTGCAGCTTATTTTAAAATACATATTGTCTTCTATAATTACAATTTAATTTTCTATTGGTAAATTTTGATTTCTTAGAGTAAAAATGTTTATTGATACTCTTTTAGACATATTTAACACAACAGATGCTCTTTAGTCATTTATAACTGTTTAACCCGTTAAGGACGGGAGAAGCACATATTTACGTTGATTTTCGACCTTCATTTTCAAAAGGAAATAAGATTAATATTGACTTGAAAGTGACTAACCCTATCATTTTCGAGTATGCTCTTTCGATTGGCGTCGTCCAAATTACATTTAAATTGCTTTAAAAACAATATGGCGCATTTAAAAAGAAAATCAACAAAATTTTGTGCGTTTCGTTTTTTGGGAATTTTTTTTCGTATCAATAATGTTGCCGTATCAATGCCTTTCTGCAACCAAAAGTGCACAAGATATATGAACTCCAACTAGGAATTTGTTTGTTTGCCCAGAATCAACCCTACCTCTTCAAAACATCAATGTCTCGAAAAAAATAAACCTTATTCTATCAATTATGAACATTGCGTAGTTTTGTTTAACCTGAAACGCATGGAATAAAAGCAATATTCAATAATTCTTCTAATATTCTAGTTACAAATTGGTATTTCTATTATAGTTATTCTATTTTGATGGTAAAATGAAAGTATTAAACTGATAAAAAATCATTTTTAAGGTATTATCATGAAATTTTTGTAATTAAACTCATAGAATAACAAAAAAATCGTTTTTTTTTTTTTAAAAATGACCCTAACGAATTTTTTCTATTTGGTGTCAACATGTTCGTTAGACCTCCCAAAAGTGCAAACAGAAAAAAAATTGCATATGCAAGACACTTCGGGTTAAAGTATATCGAGCCCCCCCACCGTGTCATATTTAGCATTACTACAGAACAAATTTAAAACAACTTTTATCAATTTTTCTTCTTTTTTGAGGTAAAGGAAGAGATAGTTCGTCATAATGCGGTCCAATATATTTATTATAATATATATAATTCACAAGGGTGACACATTCTAGTCACGGAGACGTATCATCTTTTATTATAATAAATATATTGGACCACGTTACGACAAACTATCTCTTCCTTTACCTCAAAAAAGAAGAAAAATTGATTTTAAAGACGGTCGACTAATTATTCATCTCCAAACAACTTTTATTGTTTAGCTCGTTTGGAAAAAAGACGAGATTCAAATGCATCATCTGCATCAGTTGAAAAACGTACTGCCGTAGAAAAATGCCAGCCAACGATTTCAGAACAACGACCAACTTCTGCTAACTCAGGAACAATAGTGACCCCAAATTTGCCAAGTGCACCAGTGGCAATATCCAATTCCGTTGGTTCAGTTAGCTACAATCTTGGTCATATTGGTGCTGGCGGAAATGCAATAGCTGCTGCAGCGTCCCAAGCTATTGCTGCAACGCAGCAAATGCAACAAGGAAGACGGACAGCAAGTTTGAAGGCTAGTTACGAAGCAATAAATACCGGAGGTGTTCACGCTGCCGAATTTAGCAGAGAACTTGCTGGTGCAGCACAAACTGCTATTGCAGCTATTCAAGAGACAACGAAAAAACATAAAAAGTAAATAATCTTTAAAAATACAATTTTAATACTAGAGTTTCTTTACAAGTAGTAGTAAAAGTTTACTATAGAACTTTTTTGAATATTAAATTCTACTTGTAATTGAAGCAAATTTTAATAAATTTTATTTTTTTATAACTTATGTGTGCTACTAAGTAAAGAAAATAATCAAATTATTTCAGAAAAGTGACAACAGCAGCCCCGAGTACAAATGTCATAGCTCCTACGGTTCAACAACCAATTACACCACCAGTCGTAGCATCAAATACTGCTGTTGCTGATTCCGATAATCCTGACTGGTCTTTCGATCCGAATGAACCAAGATATTGTATATGTAATCAAGTATCTTATGGAGACATGGTTGCATGTGACAACTCAGATGTAAGTACCACAAAAATTAAAGTAATATTTTTATATTGGCACTATGTGACTTCTAAGATGTCCATAGGTTTATAAACATTCGCATGTCGTTTAGAATTGTTTTACACTGTTAATTAAGAATTGATTACATTTTTTTTTTATTGTCACAAAATCAAATAATTTGACACAATAATTTCATTCATCATATATAATACAGTAGTAAGTTATAGTTTCAAACATGCACTTAAATTAGTACTGAATGCTACATGATATATGGGCGTATCTCCAGAATTTTTAAACTTTAGGTTATCGTACATTATGATCAGTTAAGAATTGTCTAAAAAAATGTTGCAACATCATAAATTAATATTCCTTTATGCACTGTAACTGTATCATGTGTTTAATAACTACTACAATAATGTAGGAACTGACGAGTGTGAGTGAAACGAGAAAATTCGACATTTTCTTGTGGTAACACAGTTTTTTTTCATTTTAAACAACACAATTTTTTTAACAAAGAACTCCATGCCTTGTAGCATATAACATTAGTAGTTGGTGATATAAGCAAATGAAAACGCTTTGCGATAAGGATGTGCCGCACTTAGAAATAAAATTATATATCTTCAAACTTAGGTAACAACTTTTTTTAAAATGTTACAAATTAGCACTAAACCTGAAATAACTTTTTTAACAAACATTTCTGAACAACCACGCAACGAGGTTACATTATCCTTATAATAAGAAGTCATTTTAACCTTTATACGAATGTGTGCCAACTATACATAAGGAGTTCGGTGACTTTGAGAGTTAAATTTTCAAACGTAACTCATTACAAAAAACCACATATTTAAGTATCACATGTTAAATTTAGCTTACAAATACTTTTAAATCGTCGTAATCTCTTGTTATACATTATCAAAATATACAGAAAAATCGTTAACTTCTACACTATACTTAGAATGTGTATACGTAATGAAATATACAAGCTTCTACTCGTTAAACATATGCTTCGGAAAGAAAATAAAGTAATAAATTAACGGATTTGCATGAATCTAAAAGTTTTTTGCATCGCTGATCAGGAATCTAACATTAGTTTTTAAAAATTCAAAATGGAGGATCCAATATGTTGAACAAAATTTTTTTTAATTCTTCAGATTTGCTTGAAACGTGGTAGAAGAATTTTTTAATGTCGCTGCTCAGGAATCTGGGCGTTAGTTTTTACAAATTCAAAATGTCAGACCCAGTATGGCGGACATTTTTTTTAATTTCTCAGATTTGCTTGAAACTTGGTACCTAGAAGTTTTTGAGGTTGCTGATTAGGAATCTGGCATCTTTTTTAAAATTCAAAATGGCGCATTTAATATTGCTGGCGAAATTTAAAAAATTTGATCGATTTTTTTTGTAACTTGTCACTTGGGGGTTTTTGGGTTTGCTGGTTACGAATGTGGTGTTGTCTAAAAATTGAAAATGGCTGATCCAATATGGACGACGAAATTTGTTTAAATTTGCAGATTTTAGTATATGGTGACATCTGGGGGGTTTTATGGTCGCTGATTAGAAATTTGAAATCGGTTTTCTTAAATTTGAAATGATTAATCCAATACATCAAACGAAATATTTCAAAAATCTTTAGATTTGAATGTCAGTTTGTATGTAAGAGTTTTAAGATCTTTAACTACGAATTTGACAATAAGTACTTACATAAATTGAGCTCAAACGAGAATGTGACAGGAAAGAGAAAAAAAAAAATGGAAGCTAAAAAACTTAATGTACAATAAAAAAAAAAAAAAAAAACAAAGAAAGGATGTTAGTCATAATTCTAAAAAAAAGAAAATGGTTTTAAAAAAAACAACTCTGCGAAATTGAACTTTGTGATAAGGTTACATTGCCTTTTTTGTGTTGGTGTTGTTTATACTTTTTGAATAAAATGAGTTACAATGAGTTTAACAACAATCAAATGATTATTTCTTAATGTTAACCTTATTGATTTTTTGTATAATCTTCACTATTGGATCGTACAAATGGATTGTGCAGTTTTGATTCCTAATTTTGCTTCGTACCGATTGTACATCCTCAGACCAGCCTTGCTAAGAAATGATTAAAGTTTGAACTTCAGATTGGTAATCAGCGACCCCAAAAACGCCCAGATATAAATTTTTATGAAAATTCAATAATTTTTAAACAATTAGTCATTTTAGATCCGCTATTTTGAATGTTGACATTTTTACTTCTGATTCGTAATCAGCGACTCCTAAAACCCTAATGCATTTGGAAACCACTTTTGTGGAAAGAAACTCGTGCGCAGGTGAGTTAACCCTTTCGCTATGGACTACGTGTATACATGTAGTTATAAAAAACTGAATAAACAGAGAATAAACAAACAGATATATACCAGCGTTATGTTTTATTGGGAATTTTGAATCTCTGGATCCAAATTTAAGGTCAAATTCCGAAAATTCTAAGCGTAAAAATCAGTATGGCCGCTCAAAATCGGACCATTTTTAAGCGTTTTTCATTATACACGTAATTATACAAGAATTAATAAATAGAGAATAAAGAAACAGATAGACACCAGAGTTAGGTTTTATTGGGTATGTTGAATCGCTGAATTTAAATTTGTGGACAAATTTTTAAAACTTCAAACAGAAAATTCAATATGGCGGCTTGAATTTAAAAAAAATGTCGGCCATATTGGATCCGCCATTTTTAATGGTTGAAAATTGACTCCAAATTCATAATCAGCGACTTCTAAAACATAAACATCCATATGTACACAAATTTCAAATTGGCCGGAAACATTTTGAGCCCACTTTCGAGTTTTCGGTCTTCACAGCGAAAGGGTTAACAAGGGGTAAAAATGAGTTACGCGAATTATTTTCTATTGTCTGGACAATACCGAAAACAACAAAATTAGTTTTAATAATGTGCCTTGAAAAAAATAGTATATTACTCAACGAGGGAGGTAAAATAAAGAATGTCTCAGGCTGCGTGTAATTTTCACCCTCGGCTTCACCTCGGGTAAAAATTACACGCAGCCTGAGACATTCTTTTTTACTTCCCGAGGGAAGTATACGATTTTTCTTTATGGCCGGGAGGATAAGCGGCATCTTTCCTTCCGCTTGCGGGAGGAAAGTTGCTGCTTTCCTCCCAGTGTGAAGAAAAATTACTTTTCCAATACCTGCAAATTTCAAAGTTCTAGAGATATATGCCCATATTTATTATTTAATATTGTGCACGATCACCAGAAAAGACATTTTTAATATAAACTTAATCCTTTTGTTTCAGTGTCCCTTCGAATGGTTCCATTACCCTTGCGTAGGGATCAATGCACCGCCTAAAGGAAAATGGTACTGCCCACAATGTACTTCTTCTATGAAGAGGCGAGGTGGCCGAAAAAACTGACTTCTTAGTAAATGAATTGAATTTTGTTTGCAATTAAGGTTACTTTTATGGCTGTAATAAGTGGGATTTTTATTTTAATTGAAGATCATTATGATAGAACTGCGGCAATTTTGTATAATACTTTCGCTGTGTAATTATCCGATTTTAAAGTTTAGATTAAATATTCAATTGAAAAATTTATTATATTTATGAATTTATCGTACCCGCGCATTTTAGTGAATCCAAGCTTTTTCACGGTGGTTCTTTCTTTTCATTGTACTGTTATATCAACTTTAGGTGACCTTTTTTGTAATGTAAACTATGTATATACAGAAAGTTGGAATTTTTTCTTATAAAATTGTTTTCGAAGTTTATTTATTACCCGCTTGTATTGAGGGATTGGGTAGAACACTGGGTAAAAGATATATCATTTTGAGACGGATTAGGCCACAATAATTCTCCGAAGAACTGAAGAAAAATTAAATCGTATTTAAAATCAATTTCATTAAAACATGTTCTCAGCCAATTTCTGATTACAATTTATTTGCTACAACCTTTTAAAATTGACATAAATATCCTAATACTTTTAAAAGTGTATTTTGTAAATGACTAATGCTTTCAATTCACCGTAATTGTAAATTTGGCATTGGAAACAATCTTATTACAATTGACGCAAATTCCGGCAGGAATTAATTGTATTAAACTCTTGCCATTCCAGTAAAAAAAATATATATGTATAAATTTCTTTCAAATTCTACTCTTCTGAAGATGAATATTCTAAATCATATAATAAATCGTAAGAAAAAACATATGAGAATTTCATAATATTTTTCACGTAAATTGCCAAATACATATGCCCCATTCGAAATGAATTCATCCAGAAAAAAAAATCGATCTATAATTTTTTTTGTAACTCTGGGATGGTGTTGTACTTCAGATTTCATGAGACACGTGTTTTTTATTTTCATCTAAAAATGCTTCGGAGGCTCTGTGGCGATACGCCAAACTTTACATCGAAAATTCGGTATTTGAAGATTTAAAATTAACATTTTTTTCAAATGGCCGCCATTTCGTCCCACATTATCCAATCGGGACGAATTTTTGTTTTTAAATGTGCGGAATTTCATCAACTTGAACTTCGCTCTGTTATAATTGGAATTGCTTTAAAAATCGCCGAGATAAATAGGAATAACTAAACAAATTTTTTTTTTTTGTTCAAAATGGAATTTCTCAAAAAGGCCATTTTCGATTTCCGCCAAAGACCTTAAATTTAGCCTGTTTTTTGGACCTGAAATTTGGGATCAAAATGTATGTCAAATGAAAGTTTATGATAATAGCTTACTGGTGTAAAAATTTTAGATTGAGCATATATCTTAATCTTGAGATATGGGGGTTTAAAGGGGGATTTAACTGCAAAAATTGCATTTTTTTAAATTTAACATTTTTAATCTCCGAAAGTACACATTTTATGAAAAATTCACAAGAGACATTTTTTATTTAGAATTATCGAAAGAATCTAAATAAATTTTTACAGGACCGAAAAAATCAAATTTCCAAATTGTTAACAAAATGTTGATTGTTTTGAAAATGTTGAAAATTTTATTTTTTCGTAATCTGGAAAAAATTTGTTTAGATTCTTTCGACAATTCTAAATAAAAAATATCTCTTGTGAATTTTTCGTAAAATGTATATTTTCGGAGATAAAAAATGTCAGATTTAAAAAAAATGCAATTTTTGCAGTTAAATCCCACTTTAAACCCCCATATCTCAAGATTAAGATATATGCTCAATCTAAAATTTTTACACCAGTAAGCTATTATTATAAACTTTCATTTGACATACATTTTGATCCCAAATTTCAGGTCCAAAAAACAGGCAAAATTTGGCCACTTCTTAGAGTGGCTCTTTGGATGTGTTTTTCAAGACTGTATGAGCTATCTTTCTACCAAATCTCATTATGCCAATTTGCTTATTTTCGGAGATACAGCGAGACAATGATAATCGCGATTTTATACAAGTTTGGCCTCATACTTGCCGCAAATATGATCCACTATTCTCATATACGACGACTCTCACCTTTAAATTTGCAGAATATTTACTTAAGAGCTACTTATAGATGATAAAAATTATAAGTTTCTGATATCTCATAAGCTCAACTAATTTATCCCATATCGAAATTGGTTGAAACTTTGTCGATATACACGGGAAAAAATGAAATACAATAAAAATAAGTTAAATAAAAAATCATCATCCTGATCGTCGTCCTCGTCATCATCATCGTCATCGTCGACATCATCGTCATTATAATTGTGAAATACGCAATATTCTGTTTTTCGCGCCGAAGAAATGGAAAAACCTTTTCTTCGCGCCGAAATTGAAATGACCTATGCGTCGTGTCGAAAAATGAAAAATCCTAGTATTCGATCCAAACATTCACTTATCCTAGTTTTCGTACCTTAACGCCGAATCCTAGTCTTCGTGTCAGATTTGAGATATCCTAGTCTTCGTATCGAGCGTCGATATCCACTTATATAAACAAATAATTGGTTGTAAATAAACAACCGCATCAAATTTCCTTGACTTTTGTTTACAATGTGCGCGTTTCGTCCCAGGAACTCGGGTGGACTCGTCAGTGAGGCGACTCCGAGAACCTTGCCTTATATGCGTTTCATATTAAAATTTAATATTTTTATATACATCGAGAGGAGGAGGAAAAATGCTCGATTTGTTTCATAGATACAGTAGTCCCCGCCCGAAGTTATACCGTCCAAAGTTATGTTTCTATCCTAAGTTATGCGTTTGCCTTCTTCAAAGTTATACCAGTTTCATCCTCTCCTTCCCGCACCACATTGTCTCGCTGAAACCACACTGTCGCATACAGAAGCACCCATTGCACGAATATAAACAAAGTTAGGGGGGGGGGGGCTAGTGGGTATAGTGAGGAGAATGAGGGGCTATAAATTTGGACAATCTTCGGCAATCTTAAAAGAATCGACCGTATAACTTAGGGCGGGGAGTACTGCACATGCAAAAAATGGTAACGCGATGCCGTTACACGTATATATATTTTGAAGAACCATTTTTAAAAACAAATAACACAGGTCTACAAAAAAAGAGGGTCTTGGATGTTGTTGGGAAGCTGTGGGTGATTTTCGACGTAATTGTATGCGTATAATCCAAACTCGAAGTCAGAATTGGTCGATCACGTCACGTGTTTGGGATATTTGAGGTCATGTACCCAAAAAACGCGTTATTTTGCTATGTGTGAGATTACGTGCAGGACGCAACAATGTTTTTTGGCCTTCTGTACTATTTCCATGTTTCAGTCCTACGTTTACCCTTCAAAATGAGGTTTTATTCGATCACCTAAGATTTTTTCTTACAAAGTTACGGCCACTTTGAAATTACGAGATATATTCCATTAACGTTATCAAAAACACAGTCACAATACTGAAACGTGATTTTAGTTATTAGTATCCACATTTCATGTAGTTGTTTATGTTTATATAGGTTTCATGGCATTGAATTTGAACTTGAGCTTGTTCTTCAGGAGCATTTCAAGGTAAACTTATTTACATGTATATCGTAATTTCAAATTGGCGTATTTTGGTGAAGAAAAGTCGTAATGAAATTCTACGCATCGAGTTTTTATATATATAATTTTTCGAGTAAATAACCTCAAATATCTCAACATCCTGCCGTGATGGACCACTTCTGACTTCGGATTCTGATTCTACGCACAAAATTACGTCCGAAAAGACCCACAGCTTCCCAACAACAAAACCATGTTGACCTGTGTAATTGGTTGTAAATAAACAACCGCATCAAATTTTTTCCACCGTTTGTCATTTCTACGAAAAATGTAGATGTCGTCGTGGCTTGGTATAGAAAGCAGATATTTCTGATTGTTTTCTTTTTTGTATTTTTATTTAACTGACCGACTATACTAAAAAATAATACTTCTATTAAAATTTGATATATTCACTTACTTTTATTGTATTTTAAAACCCCCTTTCGTTTTTAGTTACTATCAAACATTAATACAATCATTTATTACAAGTATAATAGTTTTTATTATAATTTGTTAACGTATATGTAATAATGCCCAATATTACAAGTAAAATAATGTTTAATGTCTATATTATTATGCTACTTAGAAATAGACCAGATAAGTCATGTGACAAATACTTCAGAGTTGTTAACTCAACTGTTTGCATTTAATACAATTAAAAAAAATCATATTTCGCACTTAATTTAATCTCAAAATTATAAAAATTACATTAATTATAACTATAAAAGACGCTGTAAAATTATCAAATAGTTTCACATCATAGATTGTTTGTGTTCGTCCTTGCAGCCTCTTCTCGTATAACTTTAGCTATTACTGACAGTCCCTAAAATAAAAATCCAGATATTAATTTTAAGCAACAAATCAAAACGTCATTAATGTCCAATTAACAAAAACACATTAAAAATTGATCACACGTAATCTGGTAGTAGTGTTTTTGTTGAATTTGCATTGCAATAAAGTGTCTGATTATCATCCCAACTGTTACAATTGAATGGAATATCAACCTTATTTCATGGTAACTACAATACAAATAGGTTTGACGAATTTCATCTTGCCAATATATTTATTTATGTAAACTCAACACTAGGATGGTTCACCCCATCCAAATGAATATTTTTTTATGTGAATATTTTTTAAAGTGTTAAAATTCTTATTATTGAATGCGATTTATGGTACATAAGTAATATTTATTAATGTACTACATAAATACTTTCTTTTAAACTTACAGAAGTATTCTATTATATTTAAACCAACATAATGTTGAAAACTATTTTTAAATATTTTGAATACTTCATAGTCCTTTAGAAGTTAAAGCCTATAATCTTAAGTACGTGTCTGACTGTACTTTAGTTTACAAAAAAGTAAAATATTTAAATAAATTCTTTTTAGTAATTTTAGTCTTTTAAAATTAAGATTATTATATTCAAATGTATTCACTTTTTTGTAAATTCTTTGATAATCTTCGTTTACTGGGGGTGAAACACTTTCATTTCTCTAAAATGTATTTTTCTTTGCACAAATTACAATTAGAGCTGAAAGTTGTTACTCGGAGGTTTTCTGGATTGTTAATTACGAAGCTGACCTCAGATGTTGAAAATTCAATTTTTGCAGTTTGGTCCGCCATCTTGGAATGTCATTTTGAATTTTGGAAACCTGACGACTGATTCGAAATCAACCACCCCAAAAATCTTCGACTATCAAATTTTGTCTTAAGTAATCAAAACTTTCCTTTTAACATGCACTCTTTATAAAAAAAATATTTTTTTCCTTTGTTTATCACTACAAAAAATAAACATAACAATGATGAAAAATATATAATTTTTTACATTTGAAACATCTTGCCAAAATATAAAGAAGCAAACATTTGCAATAGAATCATATTTTAATTATTTGAATAATCAAATAAAAACGAATTGAAAATAGATGTCGAGCCAGATCGACACCGTGCTGGTAAGGACTAAATAAATTATTTTTAATCATACCTGATCAATTTCTTCGACGGTTGCGAAACTGTAACAAATGCGGATATTTTGGCTCTTTTCTTCCACAGAAATATTAAATGCATGGCCTGGCAGTACGTATAAACCTTGTTTTAATAATTTATCTAAGGCCAGCTCATAAACGTTATCGATGGCCGTTACTTTCACCCAAACAAACATACCCCCTTTCGGTTCTTCCCATTCTGCAATGCCTGCAAATAGAAAAAAAAATATATGGTTAACAAAATTATTATCGATAAGGAAAAAAAAAAGTCACAAAATGTCTAATTTTACTAAGTTACAGTTACCATAGTCGTGTCCATTGGGATTTTATAACTTTAAAGTGCGTGGTACTTGTACTGTTCCATTGAACAGGACATATGTTTGAATTCTTATTCAGAAAATAATCATACATAATACTGTAAGAGTTTTTAAATGACCGAATTTTGAGTTGAAGAAATTATCAGTTCAAAGGGGCTACAAAATGATAATAACATTAATCCATGAAACCGAAAGGGTGTGTGACTTTAATCCATTAATTAGTAATAAAAGTCCTAATAAGCTTTAGAATGTTTACCTGTAAAATACTTTTTAACTCCTGCAAGCATAATATCGCGTTTTTTACGGTAATAGTCTTGAACATTAGTAATGTGGGCATTAAAATCTTCTTCTGACCAGTGGTCTAAGAGTTTGTACAGGAGCATCTGAAATTTGCATAAACATGTATTAAAATTATACATAAATAAAAGGTACTAAATACAACACGGAATAACATGAGATATAAAATAAATATTAGTCGAATCTTTTTGTATGTTTTAGTTTAAGAGTTAAAAGACCATTTATAAAAATTTTGAAAATCGAATATAAACGTCTGAAACTAAACAGTTCTATTTCGCAAAGATTATTTGCAATCACCTGTGATAATGACGATGGATGAAGTGTAGAATTAGCAATGCCCAGTGCAAGTTTTTGAAGAATAGGTTTCGGGCCCGTTACAACTCCCAATCTTATACCAGCGCTAATAATTTTGCTGAAAGAATCTAATCTCAAAACTCTGCCGTCTGTGTCCATGGAGAAGAACGATTTTGGCTGCTTATCCATAAAATGAAGAAAATAATACGCATCGTCTTCACAGATTAAAAAGTTATATTTTTGTGCTAACTGGTAAATAATCTTTTTACGGTCTTCCGAAAATACAATTCCAGTAGGATTGCAACCAGTTGGATTGACATAAAGAACCTGTAAATGATAAATGTATTAAAATTAAATGTACAATATGAACAACAAATACTGATGATATATTAACTCAAGCATATAACAAAAGAAATAAGAAAACTAACCTTGGGTAATCTTTTACCAGCTTGCAGCCTTTTCTCACAAGCATCAGAAATTTCTTGTGGGATAATTCCATCGTTATCTACACCGACTGTAATTATTTCAGGATTTAATGACGTGGCCTGTATGGAAGAAGAAAAAATAAATGTACTAATTTTTTATTTGCTTATTTTCTTATGATTTACAATCTAGATCTTTATTTAAATATTGATATGTAATAATAACTATTAAATATATTCTATAATTCTCTTTTATACTTTTATTCAAGGTTGGATATATTCAAACTATTAATAGCAATTTTCTGTAGTCATATTCCTATAGTACGAACTCGGATTATCTCATTTCTTAATAACAAATTCTTATTCGACAATAGATGCAATTACGAAGGTATGATTGGATTTACATACCGCTCCAATAACACCTGTATACGTAGGCGCTTGCATCATCATAGAATCCTCTTCATCGAGAAGAGTTTCAAATAGCCTGCTGCATCCATCTTGGGATCCTGTGGTAAATTGTACATCCCACGTGTTATATTTTGGTACATGCCATTTTTCTTGAAGTTCTTTCCACTTCTTAGCCAATGGAGGATATCTGTCGTAAAAGGTCAAAAACAGATTCTACATTTTTGAGAAAGTATTATGTTATTTTAATAATTAAAATGCGAGAAAATTGATCCATATATTCAGGGTTTCTACTACTGAAGGATTGATGATACAACAACTTTTTATGTTGATGCAATCTAGGATACGAGTTACAATTTTAAGATTATTTATTGAAAGATTCAAAAGATGAGTTATTTGTTTCGAATGAATTTTATTCGGAGTTTATTTTCACATACTCTGGAAAGTGTGGGTAGTATTGAATAACATTGATCTGATTATTGCTATATGTAGTAAAACCTTATTGTTAAGAGTGAATACTTACCCAGGTGTTGGTCCGTATTGTAACGCATCGTTAAGTTCTTTTCCGACCAGAGTTTTCACAGCTCCATCATTCAACGTTACAGAAATTGATTTAAACGGGAATACTTCAGGATTAGGCATTCCACTGGCAAAATTAATGGCTTTAGGAGTTTTCATAAACGATTCAGCTGTAACAATGTTTAGTGGAATTAGTATATTGGAAATAATTTAAGGCATAATACGCATAACACATAATACATAAAAGTATAAATATACGTATCGATATTCGAATTATTTAGATCGTCTCACCAAGAAATTTTTATATTTTTTTATAATAATTCCAGTTACAGAATTATACTTATATTGGATTATATAGGATTGGAGTTAGTCATGATAGTTAGGGAAGTTTTAAATATCGTCTGTTAATAAGCTTCATTGTATGTGGATTTGTACGTTCTGTCGACTGTCATCTGACATACAATAATGTTAGGTTCCAACTTCAAAAACGATTAACCCGGGTTCGAATCTTATGCTTAAAGAATAAGAATAAACTCCACAAAATGTTTAGACGAGATGGTAATCTAATCTCCTTCTACCATTTCAAAGAGCTGCGCAGGAAAGTAAGGAGGCTTCAAGGCGCACACCAGTTTCTGCGCTAGTCGATTAAAATCCCTCGCGTCATCTAAAGCAATCTGGTCGGAACTCCGGAAACTCGGTTTAATAAAACACAAACAGCGACCCTCACAAATAAATTGCTCCATGGATGATCTCTATAGGTAATTCATCAGTATTTCGAACTTCAACAATGCTACCTCCTCAACCATTCTGCCATTGAACCTGATTAACATTCCAGATTCGTCGGATATTTTTTACCTCTGCCAACTAAATATGGATGATCTAACCAACGCTCTTAAATCAATCGCATCAAAATCTGCTGGCTTCGATAGTATAGTCTACAACTGCGTACTGACGGCATGTTCAGTAATTGCGTAACTATTACTGAATATATTTAATGGCTCTCTTAATATCTAAAAGTAAACCGGTTAATGGACCCGATGCAATCTGGATTCCAAAAAGGTTGTAGTACTCAGCCTGTCCTGATATCAGTAATAGATTTCGCCTGGAAGGGAATTGAACACAGAATGGTTACTGTTCTTCTTCTATTCGATGTGTCTAAGCTATTCCACGCCGTAAACATCGATTCACTGCTTCGCAAACTCAAACCACTAGATAGATCATCAATATCTCTGAAATGTTTTTTTGATACACGTGTCCGTAAAGTAGACACTTTACGGACTCTTTTTAGTCCGTAAAGCGTGACTTTACGGACTAATTTCTGCACTTTACGGACTAAAAATAGTCGTTAAAGTGCCTACTTTTGCGAAGAGTGTATCAAAAAATAGTATTCGCTCCTCGGCCGTAAAATTTTACGACCTCGGTTTGGAGATAGTGCGATCCTCGGACCGGCTTCACCAGTCCTCGGATGCACAATCTCCACTCGGTCCGTAAAATTGAACTTTACGGCCTAGGACCGAAAAGTACTATTCCTCCTATCTAACAAATCGATGGCATGCGGTAACCCATCATAGTGGTGATTCCTATCCTCCAACCACATGCTCTATCGGACGACTTAAAGTTAATGATCGAATCCAAATCATCTCGAGCAAACGATTGCACATCTAAATATCGAAGCTGCTTCAGCCTCCAATTATGCGAAAGAAAACAAGCCATCCCTAAACTTATCTAACAAGTCAAAGGCAATTTTTTAGGATCACCCTACAATCTGAATAACATATAGGAATAGAGGCATCCTAATATTATAATTAAGAACGTAATTGTAACATTCGTTAAAGAAGCTACAATGCTAGGGCTTAAATTAGATTCTTCTCTAACCTCGAATGCACACATCAATCTCATATCTAAACGTGTCAATTCTGTACTTTATGAATCTTAAATATTACAAAAATGCGTTATCGATAAAACTAAGGTTAAAACTAGTAATTTAACTAGTCTTCCCACATCTCAATTATTGTGCGGTAGTTCTCACTGATATCTCCTAATCATAGAGAAGTAAATGCCAGAAACTGCTTAACCAGTGTGCACTTTATTTTTAATCTTCAGCATGACTACCATGTTTCGCCCTAACGCCATAAACTTAAATGGTTACCCACCAAATATCGACACTTGTATTGCATTGGTTGTTTTACTTTTAACGTTTTAACTTTCCGTGAACCAGACTACCTGTTCTTTAATCAGCGCTCTGAGTCAAGTACTGGCTTAATGAGAACAAAACATGATAGTTTACAGATACAAATAGCTAAAAGCTATTAAGCTTTTAGATTGTAGTTAAATAAATACAAAATACAAATCTTGGTTGAAATGTTTTTTTTTTAATAGGGTAAAAATCACAGTCATACTCTAATTAAGAACTTAATTAAATGCTGGAAAGTATAAGTATTTAACAGTATAAACAAAATTTAAAAGTGAATATTTATCTCGGGGACTACTTAGTATTAGTGTCCATATATTATATTAACGACAAAGTAACTTTTAAGCATTAAACACTTAAATTTAAAAAAGCTATCAAAACTGACAGTCGTTAGCCAGTTAAAATAATGAATTTGGCAAAATTTACGGTGAAAGTGCAACAAGCCTTGTTTTTCATCATATTAAAAGAATATTGGTCACGGCAGATGTCTCAAGGTAAAACGCTAGTAATATTAGCTGAAAAATATTATTTACGTATTGAAAATTTGTGTTTTCCAAAGTGTATAAAATACAAAAGTAGCACTCCAAGTGAAGCAGACAGTTATGGGTCCATTTTCAAAATATTATAAAACCTCTAAAAATCAGTATTTCCCTATCACCTACGCTTGTGCGTACCTTTTAAGACACTCTAAACTTAAATGAAAAATAATCACTCATTTTTAAAACCTTTTAAAATTACTAGCCTGTTTAACCTACTTATTTTTATTACGTTTTAAATAGCAAATTTAACATATTACCTTATCTCACCAGTTTCGTTTAATTGCCAATATCGCAAGATTTTTGTGAGATGAAACCTGCGAGATCATGTAACTATATTTCAAGAAAACATTATCGAGTTAAATAAAACACGCATTTGACTTCTTCCTTTATTTGTATTTTTGGACGTTTGCAAAATTACCTTTAAATGAATACGTTTTGTTGTAGTGTTCCCCGGATGGGGCTTTGAGGCTAATCTAGAATTTATTGTACTGATGGATGTTTACAAAGGCGTATAAAATATCTGTAAATTATATGTATGTTTTACGCACGAAGGTGGTAAATAAAATCTGAACACAGAAGTACTTTACGAATAAAACTGTTATATTGATAAGCATATTCATGGTCACGAGTGAATCCTGGTATTAGGAGGTAGGAAATAGGTGATCTACATATTGATTATGAAAGACACAAGGCTATATTATATTTTTGTACTAGAATAGTTTAGCTTTATGCGTGTGAGTGGGACTTTCGTGAACCCATTTTTTATTCAACGATTTCGTATTTTCCTAATAATATTTGTTCATATAGAAATAAGTGTGCTTAAAAACTCAGTTATTACGAGGTAATGCAAAATCAAATAAACTTTTTTTATAATCAAGGAAGATTATTGGAAGATTTTGAATTCATTAAATTTTGAGTAATTAGAATTCAAAATGACAGATTCAATATGCAGAACGCAAAAAGCTAAATACGAATTAAACTAGTTCGAAATTATATTAATTTTATTTCTTTGAATCACTTAATATTTATGCCACATTTTGAATCCGCGATTTTACCGGGCTTGTCATGAACATCTGATCGGGTGTTGTAGCTAAAACCAGGCCGTGTTCCCAACTAGGACCCATAATTTTTCTATTCGGGTTAAGTCGGGTCAGTTCTACCCGGGCATATCCTACACTTAAAAAAATGTTAATAAATTGGTACACTTTCAACTACTCTATTGTATTAGAATAGTCGTCGACTTCATGGGGTTGGTTTGTAGAAGTTAGTTTGACTAAAAGGACGAAAAATGTCAACAATTAACTACATATTTGGGTAACATTAACTACAGGGGAAAAACATTCGTGATTTCCCCAATTTTTTTTAATTCACACTTGTAAGTTTGGGCTGACCACAAGCTTCATTTGTGTTGAACACAAACCTTGATCGTGTTCAAAGTATTTTTTCAAAAAGTTGTTTTCATGTCGAATAAATACATTTAAAAAGTAATATTTCAACGTTCACTGTATAGCTTCTGCAAATAGTTGATGTGTT
The DNA here is from genome assembly GCA_030407085.1 of Trichopria drosophilae. Taxonomy (NCBI): domain Eukaryota; kingdom Metazoa; phylum Arthropoda; class Insecta; order Hymenoptera; family Diapriidae; genus Trichopria; species Trichopria drosophilae. Next base: position 65,598,373 of record CM059586.1, on the reverse strand, counting down.
CTAAATGAAAAATATCATTAATCTCCGCGGTTAAATATCTCTGCCAAGTATAAAATCATAATTGACCCCAAATAGACGTGTGAATTACTTGCTAACAGATGAAGCCCACTAAATTGTTCGTTGACGAAACCATTTTTAAATGAACCTCGTAATATGAATTAATTGCTGTTTATACTCATGACATATTCCTATTAGGTATGTTGGAATCCGTTATATATTTAAACGAATACTAACATACCGCCGTATTGGATTAAGTAATAATAAATGTTTGCATTTTAAAAGCAGTAATTGAAGTGCTTAATTTCGTTTTCATTGAAGTTTTGGTGTGACATTATTCTTGTTAAATTAAAATTGCAGAATGTTTTTGGCTGTTACTTTGAACCGTGAATATTTTTAAATAAATTAAGAAATGTTCATTTGGGCATTTTTTCGGTTCCATTAATTAATTTGTTGGTCCTCGTCTGTCACCGGATTGCGTGCCCGTTATGGACCTTAACTTTAATTAATACAGAAAAAAAATTAGTTAATGGAACCGACAAAATTTCCAAATATCATTTCTTGATTTATTATTCGTTTTTCCAATACGAATTTTTCACACCCATATAGATCGTTTAAACTATAAAATATTCGAGATAAAGATAGCAAACATTCATATGCTTTCTGTAATAATTGAAAATAAATTTATTGTTCTCTTTAAATATGAATAATTGAAAAACTACTGATGTAAAGTGAACTGTTGGTTAATACTTAATCCTTAATTTTAAGCTAGTAAAAAGTAAAATGCTCCCAAGCCAAAGATAGAAATTATAATAAATAAGTATTCAATGAACAAAACAAATTTATTTGTGAAACAGCAGTTTTCATTACTGTTAAATAGTTAGCATCATTTATTAATTTAGTGGCATATTATTCATTTTTAAATTACTACTTTCTAATTCAGCTAATTCTAATTTAAAGAAGAAAACTTTTACGTTAAAAAGATATTTTAATCACTGTAATTTCAAGCTAAATAATATTTTGTGAACTTAATAGACGTTCTCTGCATCATTACATCTTAATAAATTAAATGTTAAGGTGTAAATAGAACGATATGAGAAATTAAGTGTAAAACGAAGCTTTAATCATCGTATTTCTAACCTGTGTTCGATTTTTCGTACGAGCGTAACCGCAACTTTTTATTACAAATTACACATTCAGCATATAACGCATATAATTTACAAATTATGTATGAAATTTTTATTAAATCTCTGAAAAGATGTAGCTACATATTAACTTCTACTATATTATTTGAAATTTTATGTTGATATCATTTTTTTTATTAGTTGTCAGTGGTGTCTTAACTTAAGTTGAAAATCGAACTTTTCAAAAACGTTAAATGCAGGTTTAAAAAATTCAAAAATAAATGTGCTATGCCGATAAACAACATAGTTTTAATTTCGAAACTTGTCTCATCACTTAAAATGTATAGATTGGAGTGTTGTTGTGTAACAGTGAAAGTTTATTTTGATTACGCAGACTTCTATTACATTTAATGAATTCAATAAAACGTGATCAACTTACTTAAAACTCTTATGAGATTTGGCTTCCTTCGCTTTGCGATCTTGCTAAAGAATTTCGAATAATCCATTTTGGTTTATGTTAAAAGTTCTGAAGTAATTACGGTCAATATTTTCTGGCCTCTATCAACGCCAACTAGTGGCATGCGACTGCAGATATTCTCTGACAACGACTCAAGTACTATTTATCAAAGAGTGGTATACAAACACGAAGTTTTAATCAGTCTTATCTCGGCAATTCATGTGTTCATAGTTGTATATCGTATTTTCAAGAAATTATTTTTACTCAATGTTTTCACATTTTCAATTCTTATTATTTCAAATAAAAAATGTTCTAGTTCTAAAAATACGAAATTATATCGTTTGTATTAATAACTATACTCATCCAACATTTGTTAACATGAATTTTGTCCGTGCATTGAAAAATGAAAAGATCATGTATCACTTTTTGTACATTCAATATATTTTTGCTATTAATTAATTTGTACTTGCCTTTTGAAACACAACAAAAAATTATAAATCAGTAAATGGTATTAAACTAAAATTTTAAATAATAATGCATTAAGCGACTTCCTTCTGCTGGATTATCTCAAATGTAATTGCTTACATTTTTGGCCATATATTCCTGAATTAATTCCATAACATTTATTTCTCTTCTATGAGTAACTTAAGTATATCTTAGATTTTTTAAGAACTGTTTTACTGTAAAATATTAATCATGTAATGTAATGCGAACCTTTTGAAATACAAATTCATTACTACGTTATAAAAACAGATCTATTAAGTGTATTTATTTAATAAAACCGTAAACTAATTAGACAATTCTAAAGCCCTTTCACTTTTTGGAGCGAATAATCACTATTTAAAGTTTGAATAATGGACCACTTTTCTGACTAAGTGAATTATCATCTTTCATTTTATAAATAGTGAATTTTCACTCCACGAATTCCAGAGTGCAATAAACATAATAAATGAAGATCATTTTTTTTAAATAGTATTAAAACAAAGATATGTAATTAGAACTCAATGTTTGGAATGTTTTCGACAACTTTCTAACTGGCTTTCTTAAAATTTCGAAACGCTATTTTAAAAATTGAATTATCGATTGTTGCATACTTGAAAACATAGTCGATGCCAAATTGTTGTTCATTGTTTAACAATATTATTCGAAATCTTCGCACAGCATCAAATCTTGTCAGCGTATACTAATACAACATATAGTTCACGAAAATTCACTATTCTTTGCATTCTCCTTTCGAAAATATGCTGAAATATTAACAAAAGAAAAACTTATCAGTGAGGCAATTGACGTAATGCTATTGAAAAAAAAGGAGTAAAGAAACTAATTCTCATCAAATAATTAACATTCCTCAAGTTAAACGTTGAATTTGAAGGTTATTGAAAGTGCCAGATAATTTGATATTTCATAAAAATGAGTTTTCAAAAGTAATTATTTACTTCAAGGAAGTGATGGTATTAAAATCTTTGTTTCATGTCATTTATTGCATAACAAGTAAAGTTGCCAGAAATAACAATTTTAGGTATATATTTAATAACTTAGTAAAAAACGTGTTATTTTAGTCATCTACAAAAATAATTTTATTACTTTTTAAAATTAACAGAATTTTATTTTATTTTTCAACTTTCAGGTATTTTTCAAATAATTATATTTCATATATGGTTTACTCATCATTTTTGTCTTTTGGGAAACTAATCTGTTTTTGTAATTTATTGTTTTCGATGGATGACGAATAGCCTTAGAAGGTTACTCACATATTAAAATCTGATATTACGTTTGTTAATTTCCGAATGTGAAATGTGGGTTCAAAGCTAATCTCATATGTTTATATCTTTTAAGCATTGTTTAATTCCAAAAATGTATTGCTCCACTTACATTTCAAAAACAAATGAAAATGGATAATTAAAATGTCATGCTGACGCATTATGATGCTGATTTCTTGACCGCTAATGATTGAAATTGAGGATAATGTTTAAAATAAAATGTTTACTGGTAATTGTTCTTCATTGGTATTATATCAAAAAATATTTCAAAATTTATTTAATTAATATAAAAAATTATCATTTTTGAGCAAGTATATTCAATTAATTGCTTCAAGTTTCAATCACATTTTGAAATGACTTTTATTATGTTCAGATTGGAAGGATCGAGATATTCTCATAATTAAGTTAATGATTTTTTTTAAGCTTTTCATGTTCCGTTATTTCTGTATTACAAGTGAATTGTTTAATTTTTTAACGAGATATTTAATGCAATGTTGTTTTATTTTTTAGAGTTTTCAGTTAATTCAGCATTCAGGCATAAACTTTCATTATTTGTAAATGGTTTACATATTTTCAGATATATAATAAACAAAGGCAAGTTTTCAAAATTTTAACGTTATTCAAGTTGTCGAAGTATTTGGTGCGAAATTATAAATTATTATTATTCAACTTAATTACATTAGAAACGACTTTTAAACATTTACTCGATTATGATCGTACTAAATAAATGATTAGTGACATATCAATTGTACGAATAGTTTAAACTATGAATCGGATACTCGAACTTGCATAAATTAGTATTTCAATTTCAATAAGTGAACTACAGTTTCACCTGTTCAATTTTAGTAACTCGGATTCAACAATAATATAATGAAAAGGACTAGTTAAGAAATGCTTTTTTATTAGCCAATAGAAAGTGTCATTAAATAGTCGAAAATTGCAATTACGTAACAATTATGTAATCTGTACAAAATTAAATGTAGCAGACAATAAACCCCAGAAGATACCAGTAATCTTCCGGTAATCGCTATTTTCCACTTACCAATTTTAATTAAAACCTTCGGGAATATTGTTCGTTTTCTTAACGGCATATTCTTCCAGTATACCGTAAAACCAGTTTCATGCGAAAATTGTTTGCCAAAGTAAACAAAATTATTTTGTGGTATAATTTCATTCCCACATTTCAATTATACCACATGCAAATAATTTAATCAAATTATATACCTGCATGTATATATTAAAATCGACTGTTATTGACTTATGACCTTTTTTACCAACGTACTTAGTATTTTATCGGGTATAAATAGTATAAATTTTGAAAAACTGAAATTATCTTCCACATAATACAACAAGTTTTATATATTATTTTATTTTATTAAATGAAATAGTAAACTCTTTACTAATTATTAAAGAGAAATTTGTATCATTTAATTTGATTTACGTATACTGATATCAATTTGCCAGTGTTACTAATTTAATTTAAGAAAACTGATATAATTTCGTTGGTAACACAAATTAATTTCTTTCACAGCATATAGAAGCGCCCATTGAAAAGCGAAATTTGAAAACCCTACAAATGGGCCGGGGGGGGGGGGGGGTTGTATTTTTGCGGTTTTATGGGTATAATTCAACAGTAGGACAGTTTTAGTCATTATGAGATCTTTATGAACTCATTTTCAGAAAACCCTTAGAAAGGGGGACATCTGACTTTTAGAGCACATTTCGAAATCCTTCTGAAGTCTTTTCTATATTGCTGTCTGGGTAGCCTTACTATTTTGTAATTACAGACGACGCTGCTTAACCAAAAATAAAAGAAAACAATATACCAAACAATTTTTCTTAGTTCGGATTCGGATTAAACTAGACTAATCCGACGTATTTTTAGCTGCTGAATACGAATCTGCAGTAAAAAATGAAAGTCGCTGGTCAAATTTCATACATAATCTCAAAAATTCATAAAAAGTTAGCTTTTACAGTGGTATAGGGTTTTAATGATGAATATGAATCTGCAGTCAAGCAATATAGCCGCTTTTCAAAAATTTCATCAATAATTTCAAATTAGCGTAAAAAACACATGTTTTATAAAGATGTAGGTTTAAAAGTGAAAGAATATAACTTTTCTCAAGTTGAGAGCACAGTAATCTCACCTTTTTTGATCCGTTGAATATTAATCTACATTGAAAAAACGGGGGTCGCTTAGCAAATTACAGGAAAAACCTCATAAACTCGTAAAAAATAAGTTTTTATAGGGATAATATACAGAAAAAAGAATGACTACTTCCTCGTTTTAAAGATACATTAATCCTAAGTATTTTGTTCAGCTCAATATCAATTCGTAATTAAAAATATTGGGCGCCTTGTGATTTACAATTAAGTGCCCTCGTGCAATGACAGTATGCACCAATAGTAAAAGACGCAAAAAATTAAATTCCGAAAAATGGATTACAAAACACACTTTCATGTAGGGAGTGAGCCATGTACCCTATTTTTTTTCTTCTTGTGTATATTGCTATAAATGCTTAATTTTTAAATAATGTTTTGAGGTTATGTCTGAAATTCACCCATCGAAGCCTGTTTTCTATTGCAGATTCAACGGATCAGTAAAAATGAGATTAATGTTTTCTCAACTTAAGATACTCTGTCTCTTTTAAGCCTATATCGCTGTTTAGTATTTGTATGGTTTTTTGAGGTTAAATCATAAATTTGAATAAGATGACATCATTCCATAATGCATATTTCTATTCAGCGAGTCGAAATGGAAGTAACGAGGTGTTTTTATCTAAAACAAGTCGCAATGTACCCTTTAAAGCTTATACCTCCATTAAATCTCATTTTTAATAATTTTTGAGGTTATGTCTAGAATTTGCCCAGCGACCTCCATTTTTTATCGCAGAATCATATTTAGCTGCTCAAACTACGTCGGATTAGTGCGATCTAGAGTTTTAGGTCTAAAATGATGAAGAAAAAATATATAACCTTCTGTGGCAATTTTAATATAAAGGGGTCAAAATAAAGGTGGCGACTCCCCTTAAAGATAATGAAACTGAAATAATAAAACTGGTATATAGAAGATATAGTTCACTTTCATTCAATTATTAGTTTGATGGTTTATTTATATCACAGCTAAACACAAATAAGTTATTAATTCATTAAAAATTACCCATTTTTAAATGTTCCTATTAATTTCGGTATCTATTACCTTTCAGCATTTTGCATTAAACTTAATAACTTGTTATTTTATTGATAATTGGTATAATTCTTGTGCAAGTACATGAGTATTTATCGTTAGTACCCCCCTGTATGATGAATAATGACGTCTTTAGAATGTGCATAGCAATCTGAAAGATAAAGCGCCTAATGGCAACAATAAAAGAGTCCCCATTTATCATTTTCAAAATTACATATTCATCATAAAGAAGTATAATTTGTATTACAGATCGTGATTATTGACAAACGGTAAAAGATGTATAAAATTACAATTTAGGACACTTGTATGCTATTTAATTATTGCTTTAATGAGATTAATAAACTTCCAAGGCCCTTGAACCCACTCTCCAAAAATGTTGCAGTCAATTTTACAATCATAGGTGCAGAAAATAGGGTACGTTGGTTTCTCCTGCATTTGGTTTTTTTAGAATCCAAATATATTCTAATAGAGTCAGTAAACCTCTTTTTTATTTCAACTCATTGTAGAATAGTCAATTTTGAAGGTTTTGAAACGAATAAGAAAATAAATTGTGCATTAAAGTCTTCCGCGTGTAATGAAGAAATAACATCATTATATATCTAAATAAACAATAATATTAGATATGGAAAACTCTAACGAATAATTTATTTTTTGTTGGTTTCAACATCCTCAGAATTCACTATGTTATAGCAAGTTCAAATAAAAAAATGTTTGCTTGACAGCCACGCAGTAACCAGTTTTCGACGCAGTACGTAACTATGCCGGTAAAGGAATTAAGTCTAGACGAGTGGCATTTAACGAATACTCCTTTGGACTTCGCAATTGACTCCAATAATTTTAGTGTGCATCATTCGCTGGTAGAAATTTGTCAATTTTTTGTATACACTGTCCATTTCCCCTATACCTTTAACATGGTAAATAAGAATGTTATACAAGAATTGTACAAAAAATGTTTTCATTTATACCAGGGTTTGAGTGCACACAATATTCTCATTTATCTTGCACTTTAAGTTCTTTGAATACGAGCCCAGCACTCTGAGTCGGATTAATCAGAACCTACTGAGTATCAGGAATATATTTATTTATTATAACAGAGTCTGTATCGAGTAACAAATACTCGATGCGATTGGAAAATAGACCAACATATTTTAAGATTAAGCTTAATAATTAGATGAGGAAATCTGCGGGTGATATAAGTACGAAATGAAAGGTATTTTCTCCAGATGCGAATGCCATTGTGTACATTTTTATACGTCTGATATAAGTCAATGTAATGTGAAAGATATGAGATTACATATCTGCTGTAAAATAGAAGCATATTACATTTAAGAAATTTAAGGATTACAAATTGACTCCAATAATTTAGTATGCAAAATTAAAACTTAAAATTGTGCCCATAATTTGTTTCACATTTGGAAGACATTAAAAATTATGTATCTCTCTTTTAAACACCCTGGGAAGTGTTATTGATACAATGCAACACAGTATATTAAGCAACAAGTGTGGAGTATAAGTGATCACAAGGAAAGTCTACCGCTAAGCGCAGCAACGCCGATTTATTGTGGGTGAGTTTTATGCACCAGAACAGATTTTGTGCGCTAGTACGGAAATGTGCTATTTTATGCACACAGAAAGAGATTTATAACGAATTGTAGGGTTCTGTTTGACTTAATTGAAAAAAAAAATTTGCGTTTATTCATCAAACAAGTGGAACTAGATGTCACGGTCAGATATCCCTTTCCTTTATCTACCGAAAAGAGGATTTTTTGTTATAACTTGATTAATTTTGATAAATTTGGATAAATTTCTACTGTTATTGTACTGTTACAATGTTAAATGGGAGTCGTTGATTTTCCAATATGTCATGTAGCAAACATCCCTTCACTTCCACTGTTTAATAATAAAAATAATAATCGTCTTTATTGGTCATAAAAAATATAAATACAAAATGATACAAATTAGTTATTTTCGTACGGTGGGTGTAAAGTGCGACTTTACGCCCCACGTGCGAACATTATTTTTCGATATACTATGCGTAAAATTTGATTTTACGCACCGTTTTTAGTGCGTAAAATACGATTTTACGCAGTATTGCTGACCGGGGCTCTCTCGTGCTGCCCGGCTGCGCCGGGCACTCGTGCGCCGCGGTCATCACACGTGCGTAACATCATATTTGACCCACAAAAAACGGCGCACAAATTTTACGCATAGTATATCGAAAAATATAGTTCGACCCGCGTGCGTAAGAATTCTATTTTACGCACCGGCCTATCTAATCGCATGTTAAAAACGGTGCGTAAAATCGTATTTTACGCACTAGTATCGAAAAATACTATTTCGTAACATGTAGGCGGAAAGACGCTTCCATATTAGGAAAAGCATAAGACAACAGTAGGAGAGCGGAAGGGCAGGAGCAAGTAGGAGAACTGGGGGGGGGGGGGCGAAGCCCCCCCGATACTTGAATATACATGCTTAAAAGTGTATTTTGTTTTAGAATAAAGTAGTAGAAAAACATTTATTAATTAGTGATTCTTGATTTTAATTGATGGTGTAGCGTGTAAAACTTGTAAACTTATAGTTTTGTAAGCGTTAATAAATAATTTTCAACTCGTGATTTTAATTGAATTTTAAACGTTATTATTATGTTTATTGACAACAAAATTTTAGATTAAAATAGTAAAAAGTGTTTAAACTAGAATAGAATTTAATCTATAATACTAAATTTGGACTAGATTACATAATAAATAATTTCTTATTGTATTACAAATACATTGTATTTTTTTATATTAATAATTAATTAATTCAATTATTGAAATGAAGATTGAACGTAAATGTTTTCGATGTGTCGTGATTATTAACGGTTGCATTGTTGACATTTTCACTGTTGTTTGCTTGCGTTGTTTTTTTTTTGTTTTACGGGAATTTCATACGGATTTCCTATTGATTCTCATATAATCATATGAGTTATTGTTTACAGTAATGGAGGGAGTCTTGATTGTCCAAGTGAGAGGGGTATATTTGTTTATTCATAACAAAGTCACATTTCCCCGAATTTTTCACTTTACGTCTAGTGGGCGTAAAGTTAAACTTTACGCCTAGTGGGTGTAAAGTCGAAGTTTACGCCCGCAAAAGTGCGCGTAAAAGCGTACTTTACGCCTACTGTGACGAAAAAAAAAATTACATTACAGCAATGCTAAGAGGCGGGAGACAGCTTCACAGAGTTGATTTACAGACTGACCTTGAAATAATAAGTAAATAAAAAAAAACGGAGACTGCAGAAATGTTGGGAATTAAGTATTGAATTGAAACGGATATATTTTACTTTAATTAAACAATTATATGCCAAATGGATAACGTTTATGGTAATATGCTATGTTATTATTAAAGTTTACTTCAAACTTGTGCAAATTTCTGAGTAACAAAAACTTTAGTGAAAACATTCATCATTAAAAAAAATGTAATTATTGTCGCACATTGTTACTAATGTATTAGTACAATCAAAACTCCGATGCTAAAGATTCATAGAAGCGCAAATCAACAAATAGTACTACATATACATTTTATAGACTAGAAATCTTATGAAAAGCAAACACAAATGGTAATAATAAATAAAGTATGTATTTTTCTTAAATTCAAAGTTAGGTACATTTGTGTAAAAAAGGTACAGTGCAATACTTGTCTCCTACTTCACTTTAATTACGCTGCCAAATCAGCCGTAGACTTGGCATTGGCTATAATTGTGTGCGTAACTCAAAACTTGTGCAAATCAGCAAACCTTTTGTGCCATATGCAATTATTTACAATTCAGTCTTAAGCGGCAATGTCTCCTTTATTTTACTAACGTTTCTGATATAGTTTTGAAACTCTTGATGTCCCTTTACGTAGGTTTCAGCAAGTGAAACAATTTTTAGAAATTCTGCGACATCAAAATTGTAGTTTGTAAACTTTTCATGTGCTCCTCCGGTACGATGATGGTTACCCTGATTAAAAAAAAAAGAATTATTCATTTCTGTAGTTAGTACCACTCAATAATAAATAACTGATTTATTATTATATTTACCGAGTTTTGGGACGTCATTTTGTTAGCATTTTTCCAGGTAAAGTATTTAATTCCTCGTAATCGTGCAAGGTCCTTGTAACAGCTTGGATCTTCGCAGTTGTACCTAGGATTATACCATTTTAATTAGTTTATATTTTAGCCCCATTGAATAATATATTGTTAAGGGATTTGCCAATGCACAATAGTATATTACTCACCGAGGGAGGTAAAATAAAGAATGCCTCAGACTACATGTTTTTCACCCTCGGCTTCACCTCGGGTAAAAATTACACGCAGTCTGAGGCATTCTTTTTTACTTCCCGAGGGAAGTATACGATTTTTCTTCATGACAGGGAGGAAAAGAAGTAACTTTCCTCCCGCTTGCGGGAGGAAAGTTGCTGCTTTCGTCCCAGTGTGATGAAAAATGATTTTTTCCTACGGTTTCCGTCAGAGTAGAAATCAGAATAGAAATTTGGATAAAATAATGTAGAAAAGTTTTCAAAAAATCTAAGTTGCTTTCATGAAATTTATAGAAAAACAATGATGGAAAGTCATTATGAATATATTTAATTATTTCTTTTACTTTTCTCGTTTATATCTTGCATTAATGTTATGCAAGAAAGAAATTCATCCATATATATGCTATATAGCAATGTTTATGCTCAAAATTAGATAATATTTCACAGCAGAAATAAGTAGTAACTACAGTAATCTACAATACAAATTCTTTTAAAATTACAGTCAATAAATTTTAATGAGTCATTTGAACAGCCTAGTTAGTTTTAAATATTTTTTGTTTATATTTAACGTAGGTTTTCAGAATTTAATAATACTTTAGCATTTTAAAATTATCATTATTAATATTTAACAATAATGTAACTGAGTATAATGTTTACATATAAATGGAAAGGCGTGGGGGATACAAAATTATCAACTCACAGTTCAAATCCGGCAGCCCAATTTGGAAGGAACATCAAATGTGTTAACCCTGCCCCATGAATGCCGATAAATATATCGGAATTCCTGGTCACCTCCAGTTGTTTTTTGAAAGACATATTTCTGTTATACGTAACCTGAAATATCAAAATATTTCCTCTTAGTAACATGTAATACTTATAACTACCCCTTTAATTAATATGAGTATATTTACCATTTTAACCTCATAGTTCGGATTTTCTTTCAAACTTTCTACGAGTTCGTTTTCATTCAGCACTTTTCTAAATTGCGTATCCCTACTCAAAAATGTGACACGTATTTTTGAATTTTTTCGCTTGTGCAAAGGGATTTTCATTCGATGTAACAAGTGCTCACTGAATGCTCTAAAAAGTCCGCTTTCCTTGCAGCCGTAAATCTACAAAGATTTTGTAAAATGTTCAATTACTCTGGACTGTATGCTATATTACTTATAAACTGTAATCAGAGCCGACTAATGCATAAATAATTGTAATAGTTTTGAACCAATCCCTATTTTGGATCTTATTATTTACAAGGTTATATTTACATTATATTTAATTAACCAACGACCTCGATTTCGAAAAATCAAAAATAATGAAACATGATTTTCATCTGATCTACCTGAAATTTTATTGGTTGCAAATTTGAATATTTGTAATTCTATTTAGTTCTGATAGATTTTTTCTGTAGTAAATATACAGGGCATGTCTAAAAGCAGACTAATCGTCAAGGAATTTTTTGTTTTTTCTGTCTCAAATAGTCAAATAAGATATTTTTTAAACGGACTTTATTGCAATTTTATTTACTTTAATGACCCAAATGAAACTATGATGAGAAAAATCATTGCTCCTTTCCATTTTTTCAATTCGACCATAAAAATAGTCGAAAATTGAAATTCTAACCCATGGGTTCCAAAAAGACAATTTAAAAATGCGAAAAATAAAATGTGTGATGTATGGTAAGGTAACTTTTATAGTAATTTTCCTACTTATAATTCATCTACATTAGTAATAATAGATGTTATTATCTTCACGTATTTTTTCTCAAAAATAAATAAGTTTACAAAGTCTATTTAAACAAAATATCCTACTTTTTCAAAACTTATGTTTTTGGTGCCATTTGATTAAACAAAAATACCAAAAGCGGGATTTTAAATATATCTACACACTGTATATACTCGTGTAGTTTTAATAATATAAAATTAGGAAATGATGATGAATCATTCCAGATTTTTTAAATTTGCTTGCGCAATTTTATATATAATAAGATATGAAGTGCTATGTGAACTTAAGCATAAATACTAATATATTTAAACAATAATGCATCAGAAAGTGATACAAATGATTATTAGCGATGTTCAAAATAAACATTAACACTCTATAGTGCATTAATTAGTCGTGTTCAAAGTAAATAACACTTAGCACACTGCTCACGCGTTCATGGCGCAACATTGTATTTGCGGATGCAAATTAACAAGTTACGCAGTGTAGAATTGCATAAAATAGTATAAGTCACTCGTACGGAAAAAGTAACTTCGCGATTTATAATATATTATAGTTTATTACAACTTGAAATATGCTATGAAAACATGGCGTTATCGTCAATTTTAATGTAATATGTTAATATTGGCCACATTTACTCAAGTAAATTGCTATAATATTATTATTATTTTTAACATACATTTTGAACACTTACCAATGGAGTATTGTAATAAAGACCAAATATCATACGTGGTAATAGTGGAAATACCACATTCTTAAAACATACAGTCTGCCCTTGAAATGTTTTCAAATTCCAAATGGGATTTTGTGTAAAGGCTTCGAACGTGTCCTGGAAAGCAGATTGATATCTGAAACAATTACAAGTATCATAGACGTTATGATAAAATGATTTAAAATTATTTATTGTTTGATTACCCTAATTATTTTCTAATCCCATTTCTAATTTCTAAATATATTTTTTGAATAACATACTGCATCGTAGAACGGGTATGTCAAATACACATCATAGTAACCCTAGTAGAAACTCGTCTCAAAATATTCGGGCGCAATCTTGGCCCTTTCTAAGGTCCACATATATATTAGCAGACGCGAGACAGGACCTTGCTAGAATCCGCATATTGTGAGACAGATTTCTACTGGGGAAATAAACCATATTTAGAGCGGTTTACTTAACATAGGAAGATGACTTTAGGTTTGACCTTGGTCAAAGTTATTTCAAAGATAAGAATGGGCAATTTCTTATCGAGCGCATACATGTCATACTATCAGAGAATATCCTATGGACAAATGCATATATGATGTAGAAGTTTAGAAATGCTGATCTTGGAGATTACCAGAAACAAAACTTATAGGATGTTATTTGGATTATCCTATGGTAAATTTTGATTTGATATTAAATGCCCGTTAGGGCTACGTTCCATTATAACATAGCACGTTTTTTTCATTTCCGGTATCAAACGTATGGGATTCCATTAAAAAAAATGAACTAGTCCTAACACTGGTCCAAAAATGACCTGAATGACTATTCTCAGGGAATTTAATATTGTTAAAATCAAATCTTATATCTTTGGTTCTTATATAATGCCAAAGTACATCTTAAGGTACTTTTCTAAAATTAACAAGTCTATAATGATCTTTCGTAATGAATCACTATTGACATCGTGTAATGAATATATTTTCTTAATTTCCGGAATTGAATATCACTTTTTATGGAGTGAAAACTGTGCAACTCTTCAGAATTAGTTCTAGAAGTACAATTTCCATTAAAAAATTAACCTTCATGAAATTTGGAGAACATTTGGAAGAATATTACAATGTGTGCATTTCATGAATTTCATATAAATTACAGGCTGATTCCAAAATCTCTTATGCAAATTCAAGGTTCAACGATCGTGTTATATACAACGCTTAGTCGCGAAATATATCAACAAGGGCGTGTACAATAATTGCTTCGCATACATTCTCATACTCTCCCATCCTTTCGCGGTCATGCATGACGAACCAAAGCATCATTATAATAGTATCTATGTTTTCTCTTTGTATTATGTATATGTATAAAGAATAAAAAGACAATTAAATCCTAATTATACGAGATGGTAACAAATAATAGTGTACAAAGGAAACAGAAGTTCAAGAGTACTATCTGCACGTGTTTAATAAAAAGTATATTGTGTTAGTTTAAAAAACTAAACATGTAAAGTATTACCTGTAACTTTCCCAAATCATGATATTGTTGTCCTTACTGAAACCCGTCGGGTGCGAAAGATTCACGTGTAATGATGCATAGAGATTGAAGAAATCGCAGAAATGATGGTACAAATTTACAGCTGTAGGATTATCTCATAATATAGTTACAATAATTAGGAAATGTAATAAAATCTATAATATATTTATAATAATTATATACTCACTGGCATCAATTTTTAATATATACGTAGGCTTATCTATTATGATATCACAATCGCCTTCGATAAGTGGTCTACGGGGAAGTTCTTGAAAATATCGTAATTCAGGCCCCCATGATTGTAAAGGACTAATATGATCAGCATTATCTTCCAATCGGTGTTTATTTAACCTGTTATTTAAAAAGTGATCGTGTGATAAAAAATATACGATTTACTTATAAAATTACAATTAGGTATTTTAATTATAAATGATTATTTTAATTTATAATTATGTTTTCTACGTTTACATCACATATTTTTTTCAGTCATACACGCAAATATAGCTTTTCGTACCTAGGACGCAAAATGTGCAAATCGCCCCGTATGGTTACTGTCATGCCCGTGGGCTGACAAAGGGGAGCAGGCGCGCGGTTCAACTATGTTGCACTCGTGATAAGATCGGTATAGTACACGGTGGTCTTGAAGCAGGCTTAGGTTTGATGAAAATGGATCCAAAATCTACTTTCAGGGAAAGTTTCTGTATAATTTTTAGATTAAAAATCCGTCTTGGTTAAAATCGTAGCTGATCCCTTTCGCGAGATAATGAAAATTTTCATTTTTAAACCAATAGAATCAAGAATTTAAATAATCAATTTAATTATTAATAAGATATTATTATTATTTAATTAAATAATTATTATTAATAGTAATAATTGTTTAGTTGGCGTGGTGTCTAGCTCGCTTCGCTCGCTCAGAAACTTCGACCGACTGGAAAGTCGGCTATTCCTTAATACTCGTTTGTTTACCAACAGCTTTCAATTATATTATAAAATTATATTGATATTTGGGGGTCCAAACATATTTAGGTCCAAGTGGCTTTAAGCCAGCCGAAGTATTAATAAATTAAAGTTGCAAAACACTTACTTCATGCACTTGTATTCTACTAGAGTATTCGACGCATATTACATGTTTACTGTGTTTTTTTCTAATTACTGTCTGTATCATTATGATCTTATATATACAAGATATATACATATAATTCGTCAAAGATATCTTGAAAGTTTCGAAAAGATCTGTAGTATTATTGTATGTACTGCCATGCGACATTCGAAGTTTTATATTGTAAGGGTATTTTTTGCCCGTATAACCTCTAATAAATAAATAAATAAATAAATATATACGTATAATTCGTCAAAGATATCTTGAAAGTGTCGAAAAGATCTCTGATGGATATCTTTTAGATACTATAAGACATCTTTTAGATATATCTATTATTAAATAGTTATTTTCGTTGACTTTAGGAAGAAAATGCATACAACCTTTTTTGTAGAGAATTTAATGCTCTATCTTTTCTGTTGGAAACATTTTTTATTAAAATTTGTATTTTTCAAAATAAATGCAAAAAACTACGAAGTAACTTAATTGGGACTAATTTTTGTTAGTAATAGACGGATGGATTTGCGCCAAAATCTAATCAGACCTAAGTTATGCCAAGACGCGTATTTTAAAAAAAAATGTATGTCAATACGCTTATCCGTTCGCGAATTATCGCGAGACAAAAAAACGGGACGTACGGACGTACGTACGTACAAGATCACGGACACAAATTTTTTCATTGTTGATTTGGGTTCCTTAGGGTCTGAAACGTCGACATTTGATAAAAAACTACAGGGTAATTTTTATGCCTGAAGTGACCAAATTCAATACTTCGTCCAGACCTAAGGTCTTGGTCGAAGTAATAGAAAGGCTTTCCTTTACATCATTTTTGGCAAAAAAAAAATTTACCTTCGAAATTCTGTAACTCAGCTTTAATTGGCTACCTATTATTCAGTAAAGTCATATTTTACGAGTGGAAACATAAAAATTTGAAATTTCTTGTTTTTTTAATGTTTGAATGAGTGTGAACCGAATTATGATAATATGAAGTGGAATTTACAGAAATTTTACCTTTTTCGAAAAAAAATGATGGATGTTAATTATGAAATAAATAAGTCAGAATTTTTTCTGTCTATTGTAGAACGGCTATTCTTCGTAAAATCGATCTAAAAAATGATATCTAGAAGTATAGATTGTTGGAAAATTGTCCCTCGAAATTGCAGAAGAAAAACAAAAAAGATGTTTTTCCTTATTTAAAACTAATGTTAAACTTCATGGCTGATGCGGCAACAATAGAAGTGTGATAAAAAATCTGAAAAAATTGATGGAACCTTGTTTTGTGGTGGTAAAACTTGTCCGCACCTGCCCCATAGCATTTAAAAAAAAAATGTTTTTCGACCCACCCTAATGTACGTACAAGATCACGGACACAAATTTTTTTATTGTCGATTTGGGTTCCTTAGGGTCTGAAACGTCAACATTTCATGAAAAACTATAGGGTAATTTTTATGCCCAGACTTAGTCTGGGTCGAAGTAAATATAAAATTTCGATTTTCCCGCGAAAGGGATCAGCTACGATTTTAACTAAGACGGATTTCTAATCTAGAAACTATGCAGAAACTTTCCCTGAAAGTAGATTTTGGATCCATTTTCATCAAACCTAAACCTTCTTCAAGACCACCGTGAGTAGCAAAATGCGATGAAGATATTGTTTAAAAGTACAAAATACAAAGACGCTGATATTCCATTAACAAGGTTACGGTGTCAAATCCGACTTTTTTTATTTAACCCCGACTAACCCATTTGCAAAAAAAATGTTTGAAGTGTGTTAGGTTGGTACAATATATTTATATCTTTCACATTTAGATTATACCTGATAATAAATGTTGCATATAAGGAAAATATTGGAAGATATATGATTCATGTATATATGAAAAATAAATGGGATACATTCTAAAATATATTTCAGTCATATCTTCGGATATTTAGAGCGGATATATTCAGCATATATCGCGGATAAGTTAATTTTGGCCCAAATATATCCTGCATGATTTTCGCGGGATATGTATTTTTTTACGAGGTAGTATAAAGCGCAGTCAAATTAATTTGCATCCTGCCAATATACATGTTCTCTATAGGTTTCCTCGAAATGTTGAAGAGAACATGAAGATTGGCAGGAATACCTTATCGGATATTTCCCCAAATATTAAAAAAAAAGAATAATTAAAAAATGTGTAAATGTATATTATGGTTATTTTCACACATTCATCCTAAAGTACTATTTTTACTATAGTAGTCGAATAATGTAATTATTGAGAGTGTAATTATCAGATAAAGTATCTAAAAATTACTCACTTACAATATCCACCAATCTGACCGTCTTTTAAAACATCCATATGGTATCTAATTGGGTCTTTCCTATTGATCAAATGCGTAAAATTAATCATAATATTTCTTCCTCTGCAAAATCGCATATGTTTCGAACATTCTAAAGAAGAATCATCCTGAAAATAATTAAATATTGGTCAGTTTTTCTTGTAAAGGCATAAGGAAAAAAGTTCATTAAATTGTTGATATATAGTATCGAATATTTGTGGATTACGATGAAAAAGTTATATCTATACTCACTAAATAAACTGGTTCGCAAAATATCGTCATTTCTGATCGCTGATCTCGAACGTATCCAAAATCGCCTTCTGCATAAAATGTATCAATTTGAGCAGATTTTGTTTCCACCCATCCTTTATGGTCACCTGGACATTTCGGAGTAGAAAATGCTTTTTCTGGTTTACAGTCTGGTTCGTATCCCCAACACACATCGTCATCTAAATATTTCTGTAAATAATTTAAAGAAATAAAATTTAACTGCACAAACTTATTTTTATTCTTGTCAGGCATTATTTTTATTCTTGTCATTTTAAAAATGAGTTGTTATGATAAATATATACTCTAAATTTCAGTCCATAATTTTCACTTCTCACTGTAAACAAAGTCAACGTTAAAATTGTTACATTTTAAATGGTCTTAAAATAAACCAGTGTATAAGTCATAAGTGTGTCCTTTTCTGATTGGTCTTGTTTTTGTTACATCTTAAATTAAACCTATATTCTGCCTTAATTATAGCCGTCTACAACAAATTTTTTTTGCAGTTAACGGAGAAATAAAACTGCCACCTGAAAAAAGGGATAGCATATTCCTAAGCTGATAATCTATAAACGCAGATCCGATTTTTGTCCATCATCAACTTCTTCATATATATTATAGCTGTAGAATACCGATTCTATTTAGAAATTTGAATAATATCAGATCTATATAAGCAGAAATGTTTAATGCTTAATTATTCTAGTGCCTTCATTAAGGTTGGATAGGAAGTCAAATATGACTTTAAAAGGGAGGCTTAATTATCACTAGTTTTTGGCGAAATGCACTATAACGTAGTCATTTTCAACTTAACAGAATTTGGTTCACATCCTTTTGCCCTAATATAAATTTAATTGATAAAATACTTTATGTAAATCCATGTGCAATGAAACGGACAGATTTATCTAACAGTTTTTGACAGATCTTTTGACTTTCTTTTTAACGTACAACTTTGTGCGAAAAAAAATGATAAAAGATCTGTAAAAAACGACAGAACCATTGCACATGAATGTGCGAGAGAGTGCTTATTGACGCAGTTAATCCGTATGTTCGAAATAAGCATCTATAGTCACTACAAACAATCTTGCCTTCGACTGTAAAGTGTCCATGTGGTATAGCCATTACCAACAGATTTAAGGAAACGCTACTCTAGGTATGCCATTTAAGGCCTTAGCCATTGAAGTACCCAAACCCCAAATTCCTTCCGCCCACAGTTGGACGCATGACGCATTCTAAAACCTCGACTAGTTTCTCCTCTATATCCTTAATACGAATCATGAAATATGACGGTAACAGATTTCTGTAAATTTGAGAGAATTCGGCGAATAATATATTTTTAAGTTCCGGATCATACCTTACTAAAATAAATCCTTCAACAATAATTATGAAAAGTAAATATAATTTTCTCAGGTTTCTTCATACGGCTTAAGATTATCAATTCGCGTATTAGCCTGCGCGTTGGTGCGTTTCGGGAAATCTAAAATTTTTGCTTTTTTTTGCATACCCTGTTTTTCTATGGATACATCTCAAAATCGTATACCTCTTTTATACGATATATGTATGAAAGTTCATTCTTGATACTTTAATTAATTTAAGTATTTTTAAATGCTAAGTAATACTAAATGTGGAGAATTTCTAAAAGATGTAAGAACAATCATACCTTGTATTGACATGTTGAATCGTTCCGACATCTTACAGCTTCATTTGGAAATGCATTAAAATAATATTTAAGATGATTTTCTGGTAAATTAAGATCTGCAAAATTGTTGCCTTGCACAGCCCATATGGATGCAAATATGATAACCATCCATTTTTTATTCGGTAGTTTTAGTTCAGTCATTGTCATTGTACAATAGCCAGTGATGCTGAAAGTTACGATATATTCATTAGTAAAAATACGTAATTTGTTATATAAAATGCTGTATTAAGCGTCGGGTTCTAAACTATGATGGTCCTTAATTTGAATTTAGACATTAGATGCGCACCGTTATGCTTCTACAATATTAATAATAATAATAGTAATAATACTAAATAATAATATTCGTCTTTATTTCTGCAGAGATATTATAATTGCTCCCTAACTGTTCTATATGACGTGAAAAAAAAATTCTGACAGCAGACGGGCGAGCTTGAACTAGAAGCTATTTTGCATGTTAAAACTTTTAACCATATTAAAATTAATTTTTGTTTAACATAAGCGATTCTAATTAATGACAACGGCATTTATTTATATTTTTAACTTACCGTTATTCTCTTATCAAGAAATTCGCAAACAACATTCTAAAATATCTATGAGACTACGAACTTTTAATTGTATATTTATAACGTCCTCCACGTGTAAACCAGTGACGCCACCGGTAAGACAGGGTAATTGGACATGTCAGCTTCGTTTGCTGCGATTAATAACAATGTACATTTTTCAATGTTCAATTTACTAGTGCAAATTAAAGACGAATAATTTAATAGCATTTTACTTACTTAGAAATGTAACACTAATTTCTTGCAAATCATATTAAATATTACTGTTCCATCTTCTGTTATATTTTTTGTGATACTAAGATTTCACTAATATATATTAATAACATTGAAAAAGGTGCCACTGCTACTATACACGAAACTTTTTGAACTCTCATTAAGAACGCTGTCGTTTCTAAACTGACCAGCACCTTAGTCTAACGTAAACTGAGCAGGTAGTTCTGTGTGGAAACAAATGATAAAAGAATGAATTCAGTTGTCAAGCCAGAACCCTATTTCCAGATGATCGGGAGTTCTCCATTACCTGTGGATGCTACATTCTTTCCAGCGGTTGGTTACATTATAGTGTTTGTTATCCATTGATCGGTAAAGTAGTACTCTGTTGCATATAGGTAAAATATATACTGATACGATAAAAAAAGAAAAAAATAAAGTTTAAAACAAAACCATCGTTGATTAATATTAACAGGTAACAAGGAAGTCTAGTTCGTGTAAATATCACTTGAACTATGAACGCAACCGAATTCCAAGGAAGTCAACTCAGTTTAAAAGGACCCAATAACATATCTTTGATAAAAAAAGAGGAAATAACTCCTACACAAACTGAATTGTTAAAGGGATGTTTTACAATTCTGGATATGCCTGGATCAGAAGAAAACGAATATGCGATGAAAGCTGTCATGCAAAGTTTTGCCACTTTACAAGAAGAAGTTTTACCTTTTCTTGCAGACTTGTTACCGAAGCTAACACAAAAACTTACAATTGCCGCCAAAAATCCTAGACGGCCGAATTTTAATCATTTACTTTTTGAAACTCTTAGTTTATCTATAAAAATTGTATGCAAAACTTTTGCTCGTATAAGTAAATTAGAATGATCTTGTACGACTATTTTGGAATTGAAAAAACTCAAAATCATAAATGGACAATGGCCATACCAGGGCAATAGATCAAGTGGTTCCCAAATAAGGTAAAAGGAACGCGATGGGTTTAAAACCAATGGAACTGAATTATGTGTTGTTAATTTTTAACCCTTTATTGAACATTTGTAACTGGAAACGTTTCAATGCCTTGAAATTCCTCTATAGCAAATTACGTGCAGGTTATGTGCAATTCCGATGAATTCCTATTCTCCGAGGGTTACGAATCAAATTCCGAAATCGGAATTAGTAAAATATTATGTTCCGACCAATTTTGCGTACTACTTTTGTAATCTCGAGACATACCTTCGAATGAGAATGGGATGAATTTCGAAATCTGAATTATCCACATTTAAAATCCCAGCAATTCCGAAATCGGTGTTGCATTTACCACATTATACACTAATATGGATGCGAAATTAATATGAATTTAACAGCAACGGAAATTGTTTTAATTCGCTTTTCCACGAAAATAAAACTGGTTAATGGAACAAAAAGATGAATAGAAGTTTAGATATATTAGAAATATAGTACATATTATTACTATAAAACAAAGTTTATTAAGTGGTATGGAAAATATGACATAAGTCCATTATTTTTGAAAATCGATATAGCTATGTCTTTAGACGTATAAAAAGCCTAATGCTTCTTTCGCAATAGGCTGCGATCAAAAAAATTAGATTTGTTCATAAAAAAGTCCATCATTTAAACTTCGTTTTTTTTAAAGGCATAAGTTCACCAAAAAAGGACTGTCATTAATTTGTTAAATAAGTTATATTAAAAGTAATATTTATATATTAGTTAATCTCAAATTAGTTATATACAATGGACTTTTACATTTTTTTCTAATTTTCACTCAATTTTCGACGTTTCCGCATTACTTAGGTGTGAAATTGAAAATGACCAGATTCGATTGTGACTTAAAAATTGAGTACAGGACGACAATTACGTGCGCATACCTAAATGGTACCATGTCGTTTGTAGGCTTAATAAAAGCGAATATCACAGTAAACTGCGCTGTAGGTGATACCACAGATTATATGCAAAGAAAGTCTAAAAGACCTTTGGAGACCCACATAAAAAATGACGAGTCAAAACGATATTATTCTGGTGATAAGTGTGAAAGTCGAATATCTTATTGTACTAAAAATTGTTGCAAGGTACGCTTCAA
The DNA here is from genome assembly GCA_030407085.1 of Trichopria drosophilae. NCBI lineage: Eukaryota > Metazoa > Arthropoda > Insecta > Hymenoptera > Diapriidae > Trichopria > Trichopria drosophilae. The sequence continues at coordinate 65,575,391 of CM059586.1, read as the reverse complement.
ATCATTTCATAAAGTTACATAGATTTACCATATTACTATTGACTTGATTACCGTTGTCATTTCTTGGAAAAATCCAATATAAAAAATGTTACCAAAATGAAAGAATACAAAAAAATGTTGAAACATGAAAAAAATACAAACAAATTTAAAAAGTACTAAACAATACTAAAAAAATGATACTCCGAATAGCGTTTACTCCCCGTGGTAAGAGTCGGACAACGGCAAAATATGTATTGACGGCTAAAGAACCTGATGTACATCGTTGTGAATTTCTGGTGTGTAGGTAATGTATTATATTTATCATCAGGAATAAACAATTTTGAAATTAGGCATTAGAGGATCGATGTATTTACTCCGATATTCACGTTAATTAAATCTACAAACATCATAGTACCTGATAGCAATGCGCACAAGATATGCTGCAGTCCATTTTTAGGTTATAAACCAATCACTGATAGGTCACAATCATATATAGTAATTTTCAATTTCACACATACGTAATGATACAAAAAACCCAAAAATTGAGTGAAAATAAAGCAAAAAATTGATAAAAACCAATTCTATTTAACTAATTTGAGGTTACGAATGAATCATGATAAGATTAGGTATTCACAAATGATAATAATTACTTTTTCATCTCAATTCTCTGTGATTTCAACCGTTACACGGTCAAATATCCGATATTTGTGCCACAAAATGCAAAATGACAACTTACAGATGCCATATTGAAGCCGCCATTTTGTTGTTTGAAAAAAATCTGATGGGATAAGAAAGGACTGAGAAAAAAGACTCAATTAGTACAATTTGTAATGGCCAGCATTGCCCTTTTCAATGAAAAAAAGCGATTCTTGCAAAGGAACATCGAAAAAATCGGTATTTTTTTCAACAAAACTGGTCATAACATTTTTCTTTGAAGTCGACGGCTGATTCTGACTAAGGAATTTGAAAGAGGAGGTCCAAATCTACCGATTTCGACTAATTTCAATTTATCTGAAGCCGTTTGGAACAAAAAATACAGCGTTGAAAGTTGTGTCCAAATTCTAGACTTTCGTGACAAAAGGGTTAAAAGAGTATTTACCAAAAACGTGCCTTTATGGAGTTTCAAATTCTGCATCTCCATAAGCTACTACAGTCACACATTAAAATTCATATTAACATTTTGTTGTAACTGCACGGTTAATCACTGTCAGATTTCGACCATAACCTCGTTATATATGGAAATATTTTTTCTCTGAATTTCGTGTTAATCTTGAATACACGGGTTTTCGTAAGATATATGTATATTACATTGGTTGTAAATATATGGTATTTTTTAAATTTCAGGATATGGATACGATGAATTTCATGTTATACGTTCAGGAAGATTTTAAAGTCTGTTGTATCTTCGTTTGCAAATCTTTTCAGATTTCGAACACTTTTAAACTTCAATCAACCGAGCCCCTTTAATATCAATAGCTCTTTCACACTTGTCATTTTTTTACACAAAAGTTTCACTGTCTCGCAAAAACATGTGGAAGAAAGGAATGTTTACACTTCTCGTATGTGTCCGTTCTTGTTTATTACTAAAGCTAGTCTTGTGAGGTTAGGTTGGGTTTTATCTTAGTGATTCGTCCACAATAATTTCTTAACGTTTAAGGTTGCAAAACAGGTTTACACGCTTAAATATCAGGAAATAGTAAACGGAGTATTGTTATCTAGTTTACTTTAAAAATATTGAAATCAATTACTCCCAATAACAACTCGTTTACCTTTATAGAATGGTTGGATTATCTATTTTCTCTCTGACTTTTACATTTAAATTCCAATTTCAGAATAGTTATCGAATTATGAAATTTAAAAATCTCTTAAGGATAGACAAGGATTGAACCGTTTAGATTTTGGAGCCAAGAGAAAAAAGGAAATTACTTTCAAATATTTTAAATCTTATTCCGTTTACTGCAACAATAATAATGCAACAAACCCTGCTTATAATAATTAATATCAGTGAGATCAGATCAGATGAGAGAAAATATTTAGAAGAATTTAGATTAATTATAAGGAGTCTCTGCATGAATTCCCTAGGGAAATTGAAAAAATACAAAAATTAATCGAAATTACCATAACAAAAAATATTCAACAATTGAAAAAAACGTTCAAATATTTAAGCATAAAGAATTATTCACTGTGACAAAAAAAAATGAAAGGTACCGAAGGCGTAATCTGTCTAAATTCATGCTTCGCTTGCTACTTAAGCGTACTCTAAGCATTCTAGTATATCTAATGATGCGTTTAGATGTTTGTAGCGTTCTATACACATCCACTTTGTCAGGGGTTAACAAGAAGAATTCAAAATTGTATTGTTTTTAGTCATTTGATGCCAATCATAATGTATATACTGTCTAGTTAACGTAAAAATAATATAGAGTAACTTGGATTCAAAGTGACAGAGAAAATGTATACATGAAAACATTATATGAAAGCGTATTATATGGATATATATGCAAACATTTAAATTTACATAATTATACATTCTTATGTCGAACGGCAATTCACTATAATATTTCCTATGGAATGTATTTCTAGGGAAAGGCGTTCCTAAATTCTGGATTTAAACTGTACAATGCTAGTCGCACCTACTAGAAATATGCAAATATTGTATATACGCAATAAAAGATCCTTATTAATACTAAAAATAAAATTATTAATGAAAATATCTGAAGTTTTTTTCGTCCTATTTATATGCTAATATTTTAAATTACAAGAGAACTCATCAATATACACGTATACATACATACTGTTAAAATGTAATAGTTCATAACTTAGTTTAGTAATTCGTTTAATATTTGAAAAGAATGGCATTATGTTATCCTGTAGCCTAGAAAGAAATCTCTGCATTAATCCATCATAAAATTATTTAAAAAAAAAAACAGATTTTAGTTGATTGAACAATGAAAAGAAATATGCACTACAAATATCAGATGCCTCTTAAAGCAATATCTAGCCTTGTACCTTGTATTTCCCAAAATACCGAGCTAGCTCTCAACCTATAATGTTATTTTAACTGATTTCAACCAAATTGTAAATGAATGAATGCCATGCATTATAATTTATTATAACCAGAGGACCAGAAGGCAAAATAAGAATGTGTTACTAATATGATGAAAAAGGGTGTAAGATAATTTCGAATACCTATCTCAGTTACTTCTTCAGTTGAAAACAATTTTTTTTAAAATATTTCAGACTTGTTTTTTCGTTATAATGCACAAACCTGCAGACGATAAAACAGCTTTTTCGCAAAGCAAAGTTAAAAGTGTAATTCTATTTTATATTACATGTATAATTTTATTCAATAAAAATATCATTGATTAATGTAAATTATTCAAATATTGTAGAAAAAAAGAATATATTGAAGACACCACCGAAACGTGTCGTGACGGTGAACTGCCACATCGAAAGGGGCGACAACCCCCAACCAAGATCTTGCGCAAGCGCCCCTTTATAAGGGCAGAGGTCGGCTTTGGTAGCTTCAAGAGGATAAAGTGACTGACGGTCGACAGTTTTCAATATATATACTAGTGAAACCATCATAGAGTGTACCGTAGGCCGAAATAATAGTCAAAAATTAGAATTTTAATTCAGTGCAATCAGTATTTCCTGAATATTTCTTAAACATACGTTGAAAATTATTTTTTTTATTGCCTCGTTGCCGGAAGTGGAGGTGGTTTCGTCTGCGTTTACGTGAGGAACTTGTAAGTGATACCGTATCAGCTGCGTCAGATGAGACATTTTCTTGCGTGCGTAACATGTCATACCGTAAAAATTATCGATCTGGTGACCTATTTCAGGTCAAACCTTAGCATCCCATTTTTTAACTGCTAAACTTTCACACTTGAAATTTAAATATCTCAAGTGATCATTTCACAAATTGACTACACATTAGAACTACATGAATGAATAATCAGTAATTTCATAGAGTATTTTGGGGGAGGGAGCAAGTGAAGCAATATATCTTGGTAAAATTACTTTAATAATGTGTACATTCTTCAAATGTAGTCGATACTTACATAATTGCAGAAATCCACTCTGCAACAAATATAAAAATGGATTGAGATGAATTATACTTGGAGTGCGTCTGCATAAAGTTAAACGTTATTTCTCTTGGGTCTACAGTATTGGTGATTTTAAAATACTCCGGGTTTGAGGTGAACTTGTTACAGTTTTCGTAATATTCTTTCCGTAATTGATGCAATATGCGGAAAATATTTAGATGGATTTTAACTAAAATTGAAATCGAAATATAGTTCATTAAGAATTTTATGATATAGTCATATGAATAATTGCTCAAAACGTTATTTTTTGCTGTAAATGCTACATTGACAGATATTAAATGGGAAAGTTTCCTGTTCTGTCTAGGACTTCGAATAAAACACATTCTTGTGGCGGCAGTAAACATGGAATATACTCTCTAAATTCCCTAGAGTGAAAAGTCAATCGAATGGAATGAATTTTAATCTAAGCAACAGTGAAAAACGAGCTGCTCTGAATGAAGTGAATATTCACTTTTGCAAAGAATGCCATTAGGCTCTGGTCTAAGAGTGAATACATGTTTCTAATAAAGTGATATAACCTTTTATTTTACATAAACGATAGGATAGGAAGATATTTTTTTCGTGATGTTTTATTTTTTTTTTTAAATATTATTATTATTATTCTTCAATGGGTGGAATCGCCCATTTTAAATAATTTTTTCAAATTGTGTGTCATTTCAAATTTTCCGAGAGCTGCAGGTCGTCTTGCGAGATGGCGCCATACCTCACTTTTGTCGAAAATGTAGGAAACTGCAGGACCCTACATTAAAGTACAGCAGCGGCCATGAGTCGATTTCCGCCATAGAAAAAACATTTTCGAAACGTAAACAAACAACTTGGCTCGTTTTACTAATAGCGAGCTGCTGCTTGAAAACGAAATCGAAAATTTGTTTTCCTGTACGGGGATTTAACGCATAGTATACGACTTCATAGTTCAGTACGCTACCACCTGAGTCGCGAAGCATATTTATGACAAAAAAATTCTTAGAATTGGTAATATTAGAAAAAAAAATGAATTTCATATTCCATTATTCTAATAAAAAACTGTAAAATGTGAAATAAATTGCAGATACGATATATGAGCACCACATACATATCTGCCACATGTAAGAAATAAGATATGCAGCATCAAAACGTCTCTGCAAGTCGTCTAATATACAAAATGAAAATAGGTTTCGATATCGAGAGCAACATAGAACCTTGAGCGTCACGAGCACTCCTAGTGGCGGCTAAGCTACTTGCGTCTCAACCATCCTTGTAAATGCATTCTTGCCATGCGGGAAAATTTCGAGACTTCTTAAAAGAGTGAAAATATCATCTCTTCTAAGAGTCAAATTTAACGAAATCTACTCTTATTGGAGGAATTTTCTCAGTCCCTCTTTATAAAAAATTCTCACTCCAAGAAATTTAGAGAGTATATTCATTAAAAGTAAGTTTTACTTGCGATCAATGTTGTTCAATACTTGAACATCAATTCCTTTAATATAATATAATAATTATAAAAATGAATAATTATAATAAAAATAATTGACGATTTTATTTAAATTTAGTAGCAGGAGTGAATGGAAATTAAACAGTTGGAAAAGTTAATTGGAAAAAAAGAAATATTGTCACGGTTTACTTACAACTTTAAGAATGATCATTTTTTGCAAAATAATTAAGCGTTAGAAGTTAATTAAGTAAAAAGATATGAAAGTATTGTTGCTACTCCTGTATGGTTTCAATTACTAATTAGAATGGATAGAAATATTCGTGATAGATTTCGGTAACTTAGCATTGTTACAATTTACCAAACAAAAATAATAGGAAAAAATCTCATTAAATAATACAAAATGATTAACGCATTGTTTTAACTTGTTAAAATATTGGCAAAAGCATCACAGAGTCGTTAGATTCTTTAATAGTAATTTTTGTATCAAGGGCGTAAAATTGAGTTTTACGCCTCGACACTAGAACCCGAGAGTCGACAAAGCAGGCTCGAGGTTCATGAGGGTCAAAATTGAACGCCTGAGATTCAAACATTGTTTTTTATGTAGTTTACTGCATCAAAAAGATTGTTTAGGACTTATTTACAATACTACCTACTTTTACACATATAAATATATATTTTTATATATCCGTGTTATTTAATGCTACTGGGCTAAGTCAAACTTTAATAAATGCATATTTTGCTTTTATAAATTTCAGAAAATCTATGATTTTTAAAAAGAAATGTATAGACTAAGCAAAATACTCGAAACTATTAACCTTCATTGGTTATAAATATAACGACCATAATATTAAAAGTGGTAAACATTGAATGTATATAACTTCATAGTTATGGAGATACAAATAAGATGAGTTGTTTCCACAGTCGCTAAATGTGGAACGGGGCCGAGCATAATTACTAAAGTAAAAATATTAATGAAGGACATTTTAACTGGATTCTTTAGAGTATCCCATTTACATGAAGTTTGATGACCATATAGTATAGGAAACGATAAGTTTGCAATATCATGTACTATGAAGCTAGGAGCAGTGAAGAGGCTTCCTACAAAATTAGTTAATCGTTAGTGCTTTGTATAGAAGTCAATACTGTTATGTAGTGGCTGTAGTAATGATATACTAAAAAAAAGTGTTAATTTCTATGAAGGACTCTTGAAAAGTCAACAATGACTATGATGTCTCTTGTGGGGATTCAAACTTTATTAATATAAATTTATAAATCTCAGAATTTATCGACTTTATGCAATTTTGACGCACTTATATTGTTGTATGCAAATGTCTGTGAGAATGAATCTATAAATTTTATTTGACTACGTAATGAACGTTGTTATTGTTATCAATTCAAACCAAGCAAAGTTATTAAAATAAGTGCTCATAAAATTGCAAAAAAAATACGATACTGAAATTCGGCAATGTACAACTGTTTTACGTCTTGTATTTGCGGTTACCCGCTTCTGATCGTAGAATCGAAATTACAGCTTCAATATTTAATGAAAATTCATAAAACTGCATTTAACAGAATTGTCATGGCGTAAAAAATGAGTCCGTGGTCTACAAAATATGCAAGTAATAATTTTGGCCTCGTTTATAGACTCAAGCAAATATTGTGGAGTCGTGAAATCAAGGACCCCTGTTTTAGTATTTTTTTAATACTCCGGGAATAGATCTTCGTCGATTTAAAAAATATCGTATGGAACACAGTTCCAAATTGATATACCGACCTACGGCACGATCGTTACCCTCGCTTTGATCGTGCAACAAACTGCGCACTCGTCGTATATCGGTAATAATTACCACAATTATTGCGCCCTTGTTACATAATATACTATCATGTGCGTCTTTTCTTTGCGTAAAGTAAACTTTAGGCACTCGAGTATACTTTACGCACGGACAAGCTGCACGTAAACAATATTTCGGCACACGTGTGTATGTGTAAAGTCCTTTACGCATGCGCCCTTGTATGGAAAAATACTATTCTGCAACTTGTGCGTAAAATTCGATTTTACGCACCGTTTTTAACATGCGATTAAATAGCGCTGTGCGTAAAATTGAATTCTTACGCACCTTGCATACAGTATTTTTTTTTAAGTATTGTGCGTAAAAATTGTCTTTTTTGGGTGTCAAGTACGAAGTTACAGAAAACTATAAATCAGACATGTGCAAAATTTATTTCATATAAATAACCATTTTTACATTTATTACAAGTTTTATCATTAAATTTCTGGAGTAATTTATAGAACAATTATCAAAATTATGATTATAGTTTAGGATTTTAGGCGACCGCCCGACTTAAAGACTCTCCCACATATGAGGGGCGTGTGATACAGCATATTCTTCCCTCTGCAAAACAAACGTTAACAAAAATAATATGTTATCGACGATTTTTCGTGTCACTAATCTCACTAAAATCTAAATAAATATCCACTGTATGTAATCATAAAAAATATAAACTATTTTGTTGTAAAATAAGTTAATTAATATATTATTTCATGTTAACAATAGTTTAAGAGACTCTTATAGGAGTTCGAAATTTGTATTATGGATTTCCGTGTTCGAGATTTAAACCGGGAAGTTCCTAACTTCTTCACAATACTTATAAAAGCGATTGAGATGTCTTTAATGAAACTGCACTTTGTAAAAAAATCGTCTGAACGTGTTCAACATTTTTTGCCATTATGCCGGACAAATTTTGGAAAGATAAATATGAAATGATAACAAGAAGTTTCACCTGCAATTCTCCTGTTTGAAATATTCCTTAGAGTGTAATATTTGTTCAGCCTTTAGGGCGGCGTATTGTAAAATTTATAATATGAGGCGTATTTGAGGCGTACAAAGTAACAAGATTCCAACCTAGCCTATCCTATAGTGACGCCAACGTGTGGAAACGAGCACAATTACTAAATACTATCATTCACGAAGAATAGATGATTAGAAAGTTTCGACATATCATTTTACTATACCCGTTTTTGTTGTTTGCCCACTTTTTATTTTACCTTTCTCTATCTGCAGGACTATTATTTTTAAAACATTTTTTTTAAACATTCCGCAATTTTACCCACCCATTCACGCCAGTGTCAGCTCTGCTGGTAATGTTTTCGGATATACAGTGCCAGTTTTATTATATTATCAAGGATTTGTTCACAATGCTTTGAGTATGTCTTGAAAAATGTGACTATCAGTTTATCTTAAGAGTACCGAAAAAAGTAAACAAAAAAAAAAATAAATATCCAGAACGATCGAAATTTTTGCTTGGATTCTGACAGACTATACATGATATTAATACAATGACATTAATCAAAATAAACTAATTAAACCGAAACTACCGGTCTCTAAGATCGTAAAATTGGAAAACAATACACTCCGATAAATTACCTTTTTTATTAAGGATGCAACTATAAAAGTTGTGTACTTTTATAAAATCATATTCGTAATGTGTCAATGTTTCAATGAGATAACTAAGAACTCCATAATACGCTATAGTAATAGATTTTAAAGAGTAAATTCGTTATAAAATTAATACGTTAATGAAATTATATCGATAAATTCGATACAACTACAACTTTTGTAAGGCCTAAGCCTGAGTTTATTATGCACATGGAAAAATCCACGACTTATAACGTTCAAGAGGGCGGGTAATTAGAAACTTGTCCCACAAAATATTAATTATGACAATGTTTCGAGCCAGTTTTTATGATCTGAATTTCTGAAATTATTCAATTTTGCAAACTTAGCAGTGATAGTATCAATTTTATTTCGAATGCTACCGCTATCATTTCTTTAAGCCAATGACTAATGACTATAAATTTTTTCCAATTTCACTACTACTCACGCTTTTTTAGAAAATACAACTTATATGAATGTTTATGTAATAACTTTTTAACGTTTTTATTTATCTTATATGTCAAAGGTGGGACTTATCGTACATAAAAACCCCCTGTTCTGAATTCTCAATCAGAATGCGAAAAATTTCTCCCAGGGAGTCAAACAAAAATAGCATAGGATACATGAGCGACGTAAGGGGAGACAAATTTTCAAGAAAATTTTACAATTTCAGATGGTAATTTTCGGACAGACTGGCGGAATGGAGAAAAGTGCTATTTTTCTGGTAAAACTTACTAAATTTTATTGTAATTTTTACTTTCTGAATAGTAAAAATTCTAAGAACTTATAGTTGTGTTTATTAGACAAAATTTCAATGTTCCTCATTCTGCAGGTCTGTCCCGAAATAACCATGGTAAAATTTCCAAGAAATTTCTTCGTGCAGTTTACTGTTGCACTTATTACACTCGTGCACAAATCACCTACTTGGAACACTTGTATCGTAATGTACTATTTTAATTTGTTATAATTTATTAATTATGCAAGAGTAAACTGCTTTTTTTAAATTCACAGGAATGCACTAATTAAGTTTACATTTATGAATATGGATGGTCTCATAAATTAAATATTTCCTATATTCTAAATTATTGTTATGTTCACTCCTAACCCAACCTACAGTAAGTATATACTTGGCAAATTTTATTTCAATAATCACATTCACTATGCAGTAACCTCTTGAAAATGAACACGCATTGTTCGAAGCGTCCAGGGAAAACTTCAACAAATTAAATTGTAGGACAAAGCCGACCTTTTTTTATTTTTGATTATATACGCCTACACAACAACAACATTCATATTCACGAATTTAACAAATTAATAATTAGGTAAAAATACTGGAATATTCTAAATCGGTGATCACGACCGGTATGAGTACTATTTATTAATTCCCTATGTTGAATACTCCCGTCAGATATGTATATTAATCAGGAATTAAAGATACTCGTGGTGATAATGTTCTTTACACCAAGATACGCCGTAGTTTTACGAAAGGAGAGGATCATTGATCCACGTGAATTCGCCGATGCAGATTCCTGATGCCTCGAATATCGATGTTGAGAGTTGATAATACGAATACTGCTAGCCGAAACCCACTAATCTAGATAATACATCAAAAAATAGAGTGATTTTGAATTTTCCACCCACGGTGTAGTCATTCATTCCATGTTATTAATATATTGATCTACACATCATGATAAGTAATACGCCCTCTCTAAAAGGCGCGAAAATCTATTTTAAAAAATATCATTCACTCAGTCTGAATACTAGAATTAAAAAATTGACCCCCATTGTATGACTCAAAACTTCAAAAAGTGTGGAATTTATTATAACTGAAGTGATATCACCAAAACTTTGGAAACATTCGTATTTTAGCATCCCTTTTTACAGATGTATTTAAATTTCACGCTTCATAAAGTGAATTTCCGATTTTAATTGGATGTCATGTTTCTCTAATTAATGTGAAAAATTTACTGGAAGGGAATGGATACGTCATTCAATCGCTGAAGTGAATATTTTATCTTACAAACAGTGAACATCATCTGTAAGAGAGAAATGTGATTCTAAGTAGCTTATAATATAGATCTACAGTGTATTTCCACTATTTGCAAAAGTTAGATAGAAAGTATCCTACGCAGAAAATATCACCAACTAGCTAAAAGCACGTCAAAGCAAACTTTTATCTTCTTCACTGCATGTCACATTGTATAAGATGCAAATATGTCTTATTTAAGATCGATAAAGGCAAATTATGTCTCAATTTTGCAACGATATTTGTTAAATGTCCAATGGTTTACAATAAGAAGTTTGGAAGACACTTAGTTTCGACATAATCGGGCAACTATAAAGGGGGTTTTATGAAATACGACTGATCCAAACCCCATCTGGCCCTGATAAAGATTCAATACGAAATACCACGCGTTCATCGTTAGTGTTAATCACTACGCTGGTATTTATAGTTAGTGTCTAATGGTGATATAACCAGCTCGAAACATGCTGAAGAAGTGAATTAATAGTTTTTAACGAAAATTTGTAATTAAATACTTTTTATTCCGGTCAAAAATATTGATTTTTTTAAATTTAATTAATCAATGTTTTCTTTTGATTATTTTGCGTCAGTAGCCAAAAATTGTACCCACGCCTTAAAGAAACCCGACTAGGTTTAATATCAAGGAGCGTGATTAGGGCCTGGACAGATGAAACATTATATTCTTTATTTAGCCCTGATGTATATTTAGACAATCTAATCGGAGTCTGATCAAGGCCTTACTAATATTTATTATACTCGGAATGACTCCATAATTTGAATTCTTTCTTTTACTAAGTTTCAACTAAAAATTGAATGCAACGCTTAGACTGCTATTCAATACTATTAGATAGAAAGTAGGTTTGTATCACTATTGATTGATACTTGACTAATAACTTCGTTCTCTATGTCGATGTAGAGTGTTTAGTTATTATCAACTAAATTATTTAGTATCGGTAAACTACTCAATCCCTCATTCGACCACAGATCTACATAACTAGAATTAGTTCGTTGGTGTCGCAGCTCACTTCAACAAGAATGGAATGCAATCATAAGAAATATATTGTACTGTGAATACAGTCGAATGTTGAGAATGTAAGGTCATTAACTAGACAGTGTGAAGACAAAAGAAACTTATAAATGAATCAAGCTGAAGGTCCATGAGACGTAACAGCTCTTCGTGGGATCAGTGATCAACAGCTGTAGGGATGAGGCTCCTAATTTATTCACTAAATTTTACAAACGTATGTAATTGCTAACAGTTTAGTCGTCATCCAGAATAGAAGTTTAACCAGTTGACAAGTCAAGATTTCAGAGTAATTTATTAAACGAAAATGTGATAATTACTATTTACTTTAACTTGCTTAATGCCCTTGAATCTCATCTTAAAGATAAAAGATATCCGTAATTAAGTAGGCTTGTCTTTTGAATAGTGACCTCATGTTGAAATGCTGAGGGGTCACGAAATTCCGACACCAAGAGGATACTTCATTTAGAATAAGATATCATTGTGAATATGTCGTATATCTATCTATTCTACACCCAATATCCTCCTGAGGACATTTTCAGGAGATCCTTAAAATATCCTAATGTTTTCTTTTATCGTCCTGTTAAGGTTCCCAACGCGTCTTCTGCCCTGAGCATGTCCAGAGGATAATAATAGTCCCCTTTTATTGTTCTGTAAACGTTCCCAAGATATCCTACGTCGTTAGAATATTAAGCGGACAATAAATGTCATACTTGCACATCCCAAGGAGGAGCTCCTGAGAGGAGAGGAAGTGCTAAGGACCGTCTACTATACGGAATATAACGTCATATAAGGATTGGCTAGATGTTCATACTAGTTAATTTAGAATACGTTACTTATTTAGAATGCAGATTTTCTTGTTAATTTAGACCATTGATTTTCCCCATATCTAATTTGTTAAGAACCTAAACCCACGTGCAATTAAAAATAGACTTTACCGATAAATCTTGACGTTTATGATCTCAGTGCACATAGAAAAATAGATGATACAATTAGTAGAGCTGACTCAAATGCATACTTGTACATAAACCAACTATGAATACAAGTAATTCGGTAAAATATTTAGGTATATTAATGGAAAGAATGACTATTTTATATATAATGTTGTTTATTTGACATAGAGTCGGATAAAAATCAGCAATAAAAGGAATTTAAACTTGGAGATATATGTACTTATATCATAGGTGTCTTTTAGCACTGTTGTAATTTATGTACACTTTTCGTTTCCTGTCTGAAGTACAGAAAAAGTAGAAAAATGTGAACGAATCGAACGCGTCGCCGCTACGGGACGAGGGGGTAAAGTTAAAGAAAAATGAAAAAGAAGGGGTGGACGAGGGGGTAGTGGGGATAGAATAAGCGAGGGTGTTGGTCGCGAGTCGATAAACCACGGGGGAAAAGCGGGCAACTCTGCGCGCGACTTCAACATGGTGGCCGTGGTGAGTGTGATCCCATTTCGGTAGAGTACTGAAAGAGAGACCACAGTGTCGCAGTTATTAGGGGGAAAAATATATCGGCATATCGGTTATTAAACTGCTTAAAGTTATTCGGGCAAAAAACATGTCGATTGCTGAACAATTCCGGGGTTCAAAAAATACTTGCCGGAGCTTTTTTGTCACCGTGATTGGTTAGGTGATTGAATCCCAAGAGATTACACAGATTTCTGGATGGAGATGAAAGTGTTTGCACAGTCTTTTTTTTTAGAAATTGCGTCGATCTTTGTTTCAGAAGAAATGTGATCATTTGTGTTCTCGTTTTTAGGAGAAGAAGCGAGATGCGGTTCAAGGACAGTGTCTTACCAATGCACCTACAAACTACACACAACAATAAGTAAGTGCATTCAATCGTTTTCAAAAGAAGCTTTTTTGTAATCTTGTGACAAAAATGGCCAAGAAATTTGAATTATAATCATACGCGGCATTCATGAATTAATCTTTTTCGTTGTACGCGATTTAATATTATATGATAACTTCCTTTATGTGAATTTTTTCTTCCTCTCTGTCATATACCATAATTTTAGTATCATCTTTCGCGAAGTTTGATGGTATATGGATTCAGAAATTATGCGGCCATTTTTTTATTGATAATTTGTATGATGTTAAATGCATCCTCTAAATAGTACCTATGTACAATGTGCTATCGGTCGGCAATAATTTCAGTTTTATTCTAAGCGATATGCGCCGCATTCAGGTACAGATAAGGTATAGATCATGTATGGAAGATTGACGAAAGTTAGCTATTGGATAATAGAAGTAGGAAGAACCAGTCAAACTTCGATATTTTTCGCATGCGCGAAGACGTAACCGTTACGTAGTTTACTTCCGGTTAGGTAGACAATGTGAACCATCGGCGAAGTTAAAAAAATTGCACTTTGGATAGCAGCAGTACAATTATCAAACATTTCTGGTATTTAATATTTTATTATTTTCTGTTACCGTTGTTATGATCTGGTTACTTCACTTTTTTAGAAATATTGTCTTGATTTGCGCATAAAGTATAACATGCAAATAATACAAATATTTTAAAAACTGTTATACAACATTATTTAATTATTCTTAAATGTAATAATACGTGAGTATTTATTAACTCCTCATGATTTCGGTGTATATTGAAGTACTTTTCGTGTCCATAAATTAACACGTAATCCATGGATAGAACTAAGCATTTTCTGAATACTCTGTCTGTTAACAAAATGACGCTGACCTTTAAGTCGAAGTTATTTCCGATTGATGTAATCAGAATAGATTATTGCCATATTTCTAATATTTAGAAAATAAAATCTAAAAATAAAAAATTATGGTTTTCGGTCAAGTATTTCCAAGTTCGTACATTTTCATCGTGGTCACTTTAACATGCTCTCATTTTAAGATATTAAACTTGGATTTGAAACAATAGTTCTTCATAAGGAATATGTTTCTTCTTGAACTGATAAGTTTTACACCCACAGAATGAAACTTTACATCAGAGAGAATAAAAATGAACTAAAATCAATCTACACACTCATAATAAACTTTTTCTTATAATAATATAAGTAAATGCACTATTGGAGGTTACTCAATTAATTCCGGACTCCCAAGTCAGACAGCTATATTAAAATCTGTATTCAAAATCGTCTCGTTTTAAGCATCAGATTTGCCCGAAAATATTTGATCATATTTGGAGCAAACACTAGCATCACCTAATAGTGCTGAAACCATGATACCCAGGCTGAAATGGGGATAGTGTACCTTGAGAATGACAAACTGTAAATTTTCTTCATAATGTACAGAATTGATTTAAATAATTTGGAACACAACGCGACTTCTGGATGACCATTTATTATTCTGTAGAATTGTTATAAATGTATACGAATATGAGCGCTAAAAGGTTTCATCACCGCTTATTTAATGTTTTTTTAATACCTTATAAAGTTATCTTAAAATAATCAATACTCGATGGACTATTTAAATCTTCACAGGTTTCTAAATAAGTATGAATATTTTTATTATATAACTTAGAAAATAATTGACGTACATGCTTATTTATAGCGATCTTCAGAGCAACAATCTGCTTTCAACGTCGGACTTGGAAGAAACTGAGAATAGGAACGACATTACTGCATCCATTGTTTCCGATGAACAAAACGAGACTCAAGGCTTCCGAATAGCACAAAATACAACTGCTTGGTCTTCGAATGCAATCATTCACGATAACACCAACGACGAGAACGGAAAAAATAACGTTAACAACAATCTTGAAACGAGGTTGTATCAAAGTAGTTCTACTGAAAGCCTCGAGGAGTTCGAGGGAGAAGAAGTAACCTTCCCGAGTGATTTTCATCTTGTTGACAGTAATTTGATTTTCAATATTATTTAGTATCAGAAATATTCACTTTATTAATATAATTAATAGAGAATAATTTCATTTTAAAAATATCGATTCAATTGTTATTGAAAAATGTTTATAACTTGTGCTTCTAAAAACTATTAGGTTGAAATAGTTTAAACAAAAATTAAAAGATATTATTATTGAGAGGTTTGCTTAAATATATGACATATATTTCAGGGTGTTTTGACTATCAGACTCCGTCCGAATGGTCTGATTCTTCAGGAGGCGGAAATTATCCTACCGGCTGCCGTGGTATAGTAAATCCGAATTATCCAGGGTTTCAACATCTCGGTCCATCCCTTTTGTCCGACACTGATTATTCAGAAGACGAGGAAGAAAGTTGTGACTACTCCAGAGCAAACGAAGACAAAGAAGAACCAGATAATAGAAGTGACAACAATAATGCTGAACAATTGATTGGTGAAAACGTTAACCGTTTGGACGAACCAAGCCTTGCAAAGAAAAACTTGTATGTTAAACCAAAATTTAATATTCAGGTAAAGATTGTTTGGAATATTGTTTAAATAACAAAATAAATGTTCTCTAAATCTAATAATTTTATTTATATTACGAGGAATTAGTTTCACTATCTTTAGACAAAATAGAACCATTGGCTTAGCCTTTTATTAAATTTAACAGAATGTTTTTAAGAAAAATTTCCATCATCATTTAAAATCAAAGTCATCCAAATCTTTCATGCGAATTATGCCAATATTAAACAAAAACCTTATTCTTATTTGTTTTGATGCACTTTTAAGATCCATTTTTTGTATATTTGTTAAAAGTTGATAGTAATAAATAAATATCTTTTTAGGCGGTTTACTCATTACACGAAACAGCTGTTCCCAGCGATGAAAAGTGCATAAACTACGTGAAAGGTGTTGAAATATCACGTAAGGAAGAAGATATAATTTTACCAGATCCTAATTCAGATGTTGAGACAAACACGAATATAAGCAATTTGGAAGATTCTAAAACTGTTATAAATTCTGTTAACGAATCAACCTACGAATATTACGAACCCTTTCGAGAAGACCTTACAGTACACAGAGAAATTCCGATTGACGTCGAAATCGTTCAATTGGCTACGAGTGTTAAAGAAACTGTGCAGTTTCCTGAAATAGAAGATATTTCGGATTCCAGTAAAACTAGCGAAGCGGGAGAGGTAAGATTCATAATTTTGTAAATGGCAAATCTAGTTGTATTATTATTTATAGTGGAATACTAATAAATTTTCAAAGTACTAAGGGGGAATATTATGTTGAAGTTTTTGTTTAATTATTATCGTAGAAAACAGGTTGACCATCTTTTATATTAGAAAAATCGACCCTACAGAGGTGTCTGGATATATGTAATTTGAAAATCTGTCAATTGAGGTTCCTCTAATGTATACCACAACGTTCGTGGCAGGGGTTCCCAATATTTTTGAATGATTTTTATATATAACAAATTACCATATATATTTTGAAACACAGCATTAGTTTCATATAACAATGTGAGCCTTTGGCAGTTAAATATAAGTAAAAAACTGATACAACAATTTAAAACAATTTTTCAGCTACGATTTTGGACATTACTGGAATTAGAATATTTGCACAAAAAAGCTCGTTTGAAAATCTTTACAATTTACACCTTTAAATTTTTTTTCATAATTATTTTTCTCAGCATTTTAACTTTTTTCAAGAGAGTACTTCAAATTTAAAAATTTAAATGGTACACTTACAATTGGAACACGCAGTTTTTAGTTTCATTGAAAACGAATTAAAAGAAGTACACGAATTGGGAGTAGTTTTTAATAAGTTAAATACATTTTATATATAAATACACTTTACCGAGATGCAATGTACGAAGATTCGTTGCAAGAGGTTCTAACACGGGAAGTGAAAGCCTAGAATAGAGGAACGGCACGATGACCATTCCCGCTCTTTTGTTTTTAAACTTGTCTTAAACCGCACAAACCAGCGAACGTGAAATCTGACCTCAAATACTTCTTTTCTATTATATAAGATAGTAAAAGATAAGACGTTGTTCGAGTTCCATTTCGCATATATTCCGGAGTTTTACCTTGAAATTCAAGGGTGCATTTGAACTTTAAAAATTATTTAAACATATCGCTAAAGGAGTAAGTGCAAGATTATTTATGACACTGAGAAGGGAAATATTAATATTTGACAAAGAATGGAAGATGACAATACTGAAATTGCATCGAGTAATGTTTTATTTGTATTACAATAAAGTATAAATAAAATCCATTAATATTTGCTCGGTTTTTTGGGGACTTAATGCACCGGACTACTTTCTGAATCGCGTTCGTTTTTTCCATTTCAATTCTTAATTGCATTAATTTAAGACATTAAATTTTCATTTTAATTTTGAAAGTTCATTATTTCAATGTAAATCTAAGGTTGTGACCAAGTATAGCTATGTTACAACGTTTTCATAGTTCAGCAACATTGTCCCATATTTTGTAAGTCGTTTTTAACAACACCATCAACGTTGACGTTAATGTTAATAACAACTTACAGTATGAGGGCAGAAAAACAAGAGATCAGATTTACTAATAAATCAGTGATCATTTAGAAAAGCCATACTGAGTTTCACTGTTCAAATTGAAAAACTGCCTTTCAAAATTATTTTAATACTTGTTGCTATGGCAGAGGATACAAACAAAGTTTGCGCTTTGTTAACAACGTGTATTGAAAAAAATGCTCGTGCAAAACAGATGAAAAGTAGCTCAAGGTATCAGTATTTAAAAAAAATGTGCATACATCAATAACCGCCTTACCCCGCAAATATTGGTCTTGAAATTTATAATAGTCTTTTCTGCAGTACGAAAATGATATAACATTTATATGGTAGTTCATTGTATATGTACATATTGTCACATGCAATCCATTAAAACGATAAGGTGTGATGATATTGTAACAAACGAAATCATTGTTGAGCATAATGCAACCGACACTGCATCCGGAAAAGGAGAAAGTTTGATTACGAGGCCCGAACAAAAAGTACGTTCGTTTATATCTGTTTATTCTTTAATGTCGTCATTTTGTGGGAGTAATATTCTGCTATAAACACGAATATTATTTCATGCAATTTCAACAGGTTAAATGGGAGAAACAATTTATATTTAAGTTGGCAAACTTTCGTCAGAGTTTCAAGTAAAAATATTGATTTCTCACATTGTGAATTACAGCGAAAAATATATTTTTTTTTAATATTAGTCATATTAAAATCAGTCTGCGAACTAGAAATATGAGATCTGATTAAAAAATTACTAGATTTTTATTGAAAAATTAGAGGCTTTTCATCTATTTCTATAGTTAAGTAACTCGAACAATTAAGCCACCGTTGTTAAACGAAAATTCGTCATGCAGAAAGAATAATCTTTATTTTGAAAGTAGTCAGATTAAACAAAATATTGAAGAGCTGTACGTATCGGTGTGCCAATGTGCCATTCTACTACGTCTTTGTTTCAATAACATCAAAATAAATAACCTAAATTCTGTTTCTACAGAAATAAAAACATCTAAAAGTTTTAATTTTAAATTTTAAATATATTAGTAATAAGGACAATTCGAATTTTAATACCCAAGATAGGTGTAGGTTTCAGGTAAATTATAAAATTAAGTACCTAAGGCTTTTCCCAAAATCACTCAGATGTAAAGCATCATAAATAGTGAAGGCTGCAGCAAAGTATTACAATTATTAGAGAATTTTTAAATTAACCCATTAATTCCTGAAATTATGGCTGTTTGACTTTCATTTCAATCATATTTCATATAACAATCAAAGTTGAACAAAAATCACTTATGCTACTATTTTCAAAGTCACTCTTCAAGATTACGTGGACAAAATTCAGTGTCAGGCGTCAGGAAATCTAATATAGCGTCAAGACAAAATTAAAATTACGATTTTATAACCAGGACGTAAATTATCTTTTGCACCCGCAAACGAACAACGACGGGCTCCCAAATGATCCCGAGGGTATCGGTTGATCGTTTTAAGGGCGTAAAAGTTTCGCTCGTCATATTAAAAATTGTTCGTCATAGTGAGTATCAATTACACTCGCTATGACGAAAAAACTTGTGCACTTTCGCCGTTGATTAACAAAGATACAAAAAAAAACATAAGTTACATTGAAACAATTTTCTTTTGTTTTCAGACAGAAGAATTGATCGTGGAGCACATTGACTTACTACGCGAGGCAGAGGATCTGCCTCAACATCCAACTGTCAAAATAGGTAACAAATTAAGCGAAACGATTCCGAACAGCGAAGAGGATTCGGAAACCAACAGCGAATCCGAACAGCTCACTGAAGAACATACATCATTTCCAAAGTTAGAAGAAATAGACCTCTTATCTAGTATTGGAAAAGATGTCGACATCAAGGTTCAAAATTATGTTACATCCGTACCAGATGTCGTCGCGATCGACGTTGAAATGCGTAACTCGCGACCTATAATCGCAAGCGGCTTACTTAACCAAATCTCGAGGGAAGACAAAATTAAAATTCTAGACAGAGAAACATCAGAGATATCTCACTTCGATGGCAAAAAGAAGGATAAGATGGCCAGGAATCAGGCCCGGCGACGACAGCAAAATGCGAACATTCAACGACGTTTGGATAAGCGCAAAGCTGATGCGGATATTGGATCAGGTGAGAATTTCTATTTCAACGTATTTTATTTTTATGTATCTAAAATAAGGGGTTTCCCAAGCGATAGCAAGGTGCATTTTGTTAAAAATATCAGGAATATTAGAATGTTTGTCTCTGATTTAATGCATGCAATTAACGTTTTACCTTAAAGTAACATTTGTCACGATAACTGCAGGAACTCGAAACTCACGTTAAATTTCTTACTAATGCAGGATCTCTTATATCTCTTTGTATATAAAGGCATATTCGAATTTAGGGCTCGTTTGGGGATTTTTATCTAATTAATGAAGGTCCCGAACATCTCAAGCATATTCATCGAAATATTTTGTGAACACAGCGAATTTCGATTCATCTATCAAAGCATTTATCGTTAATACACAAACGTAGTATAAATTTGAGAAATTGCGATGTCAGTCAGACTTATTTTAAATATTAATGCAGTCTGGAAAAATTAATTGAACTATCGGAATCAAAGATTACATAGAATTTTTTTAATAAAAGTATACTTCTGCCTTCCTCAATGAAAGAATAGAGGTGTGGATTTTAGAGTTAAAGTTCTCTTAATAATATGTGATGTGTTGGGTTCCAAAACTTACTACAAGGAAAAAGGATTGGTTGGGACAACCAACCACTTATTGTTCTGATGTCATGTAATACCTTCTTTGGCTGGTCCAAAACATTTTTTGTCTGGATCTCATAGCACTATATATAAGTACGGTTCGTTGCCCCAACTGATTATTTTGCTTAGAAATTTTCAAAATAAAAGGCGGATTGCAAATTGAATGTAGTACATTGATTTCCCACGTAACCTCTAAAAAATTTCTACTACATAATGCAATTGATTTATATGTTTTTTTGAACACGTCATGAACTCTATATTTAATGAAGCCTTAAACTGATCCTAATTACTGAGAGATATTTTGAGTTGTAGCAATAAAAAGACTAATGCGAAAAGCATTGATGGCTGCCTCGAATGATTCAGAATTATAATTTGACAACTATTTTGAACATTAACAATACTGCGCATAAATTACAGGAAATTGCCGACAGTCACTTTTCCTTCCGATAATGTGTACGCCTCGATAACTGTGTTAAAGTAAAGCATTAAAAACGTACTAGATATGTAAGCACCTTCCTGCATTGTTTTGGCGTTACCAATAAACTAGTAGCCAATGTGTTGGCTTTAAAATGTTTTTTTTTTCTACTGGAAATCATTACAGATAAGGGTAAATTAATTACCTCATCGAAGATTGGGTCGCCGTGATGAATTTTCCTCGTGCTTTTACAGTTGTTTCAAAATCGCTGATAGAAGTTATAACTTGCAAGTTCTCTATCTGTGAAGACTGTTTTGTTTTTTACTTTTCATAGGATACTCAGAATTAATAGCACAAAAGTAAATACTTGTAAATATTTTAAAATCTATATGACACCATGCAGAAATACACGGAGAGGAAAAATAATAATGTAGATATACGATCTTCACTGTCATATAGTTATACTATTGAATATGGAAGAATGCAAATAACTAAGTTCTTCACTAATATTCTTTACAATATTATAAAATTATCATTATCTATAACTTGTTTTTATCGTTGCCTGCATTTATCCCCATTTTACATTTCAAAACCTACTTAGGTTTAGTGGAAAATTATTGACTATTACTGTTCTATATTCCCCCAATTGCTCTCCCAGTACAAAATATCTGTAAAAGGGTTTAACTAGATTGAAATAGACAAGAAAAGATTCATTTCAAATTCAGAAATTTTTGTTCAGTTCAGTTAATTAAAAATGATACCACTGATTGAAGAAGAAATTCCGTAATTTGGTCTACCAATACCTAATACAATGATGAACTATCGTTTTTCAACATACGTATAATTTGTTCATGTTATTTTAGGAGGCTTTGACGTTTACAATATCGAAACGGCGATGCCTAAAATTGATATGGATGCGATTGAGTCTCACTTGAAAGCTGCTCGAGAAGAAGAACGTCGGGTAAGTAGCTCTGAAATGTATTATATTCGGCCAGCTTTTTTCTCCTGAAAAATAATTTTCGGGCATTATTTCGATGATTCATGTAAACAGGTGCATATACTATATAAAAATACTCGAAATATCACATTTCATCAATGAAATCCAAAAATACAATAAAATGTTCCACCATACATTTATTTAAACTTATACTTTATGACGAAAAATTTATTTTTTAAAGAAGGAAAAGAATATAAAAATGTTGCTAGTTCAAGTAAAACTATTTAGACATGTCTCTTTAATTCAAATACTCTATAATTTAATACTTCTGCTAGATATATTTCTTTTATATTCTCGTAGTCAACTCTGAAAATTGCAGAATATGTTCTGAAACATGACGTATTTAAATTCACTGCATACAAAAAGTAATAATCAGTATTTAAACACTGAAGTGTCAGATTTCGAGATTCTTGACATGCTTCATAGATTTTCTATTGTGACATAATTCTGGTGCCGGGTTAGTAGTTGGGTAAAGTAGTGTCAGACGGAGAAACGGAGAAAATGAGAGTAGCAAGTTTCACGCGTAAATTCAAAGCCTGTCATTAGAACAAGATGCGTATACTAACCTGTACTTGTACTTTCACTAAAATGCCTCAAACACAACTTCGATTCATATGATAGCCAGTTGGTCTACTGCCATTGTGCGGTTTCTTTCGTAGTCCCATGTTATTATTGACGTGCTCATGACTAAGGTGTCAGTTGGATAGATTGTTTTTTTTTACGTTATCTTTTTTACGCCTCCTTTAATAGAAATGTGTATACTCTAATGTAATTTAGCCGAGTGTTAAAGTGATATATAAATAATTAATATTAATGTGTACTCTGCGAATCAACGTTGAAAATAACAAGTAGTACGTAAATTTAAAGGTCCATGTAAAACTTATAAATAAGTAAAAAAGTAACAAATTTGTAACTGATTTAGATTGTAATTTTAGCGAAGGCTTCATAAATATCAAGCTATTTATTAAACGATAATAGCTTTGCTAATACAAAACTTTCTAAAAAACAAACGAAAATGTCATCGAATGATACCAAAGAGTTTAAAAGTTAGGAACAAAATTCAAAGTACAATGACTACTAGTTTCAGCTACAAAATAGGAATTACATAATAATTTAAATCAAGAGGTGTTTAACTGAAAGATTTATTTAGTTATATTGATTTAAATACTCAAATTTTATGATGTTGACAAACTCTAATATTATACTATACAACATGAAACAATAAATGTAGACTTCACTTTGAGCACTCTTAAAATCTTGTGCCTTACCGCTTTTAGACTGCTGTGCAGCAGTGCACAAAGTAGCACTTTACGCGTGAACGCGTAAACTTCACCAATACGAATAAAAACATAATATGTTGCCAAAGAACAAAGTTGACTATGCTTAAAATTTATTGAACGTTCTGTTTTATCCATACATAGATAGAAATGTTTATTATAGGCTGCAAAACTTATTTTTTAATACAAATTATTAGGTATATGATATTTCATTAAGAAATTTGTAACGATGACATTTTTATACATTAGCATCATGTGGCTCATACATAGAGGACAGATGTAATTTATAAAACTCAGTCAGCCAAGTCATCGAATAGGAAATATATGGTTATTCAGGGCCATTTGCACTATTAACACTAACTTTCAAAAATGAGAAAATTCACATGTTTTGCAGTTGCATATTGTAATTTCAACGAATTATGACCAAACGCTAGATAATGTTAATCGTTATTCTAACCATAAAATTTGCAATCCCTGTATTTAAATTAGCAATGACGTAAGGAATCTTTTTGTATGATAATTTAAATTTTTTAAACGACATTTATTGCAACTGGCTCAAGTATCTTGAAATGTTCAGTATAGATCTAAAATGAATAAGTACTTACAATTACTAGTATGAATAGTTTTCTCAATTGCACAGTGTAAGAAGTGACAAATCCTTAAAATCAGTACTAACTAATATACAAATATTGAATGATGACATTGCAATATAATTTAAATGATAGATTCGTGTAACATTTTATTAGTTCAGTTCTTTTGTAGAAATGGTATAATCCGCTATTATTATATTAACTGCATATTTTATAGACAGGTATCTTCAGAGATTGAAGTGACGATATTTCTTTCGACCATTGCCAACTATATAGGCAAATATTTATTCATTATTAAACTTTTCTTAAAATTACCTTAGTAGTTCTTGAAATGAAACACTTCTTTGTATTCGATTATATTTCAAAGTTTTATACCTATAATATGAGATACTGTTAAAGCTCAGTAACTTTTTGTGACAGTTAACGAAAATCCTGACAATGCTATGATATGGCCAATTTAAAAAGAGTACGGTTATTTACAAAAAAAAAAGATTTTGTCATCTGGTTCATTATTGAATTTTATAGGATTGTGAATCACACCGTTGCACAGTGTTTTGAAATGTCCTGGCGTGCGAAAAAGTGATCCCTTTTTTCCAAATATATTCGTATTATAGTAATATCACGTAGCTGTAATTCATTACTTGTTTTTATCTGAATACTATTTTATCTTATATTGCAATTTTTTCTGCCAGGAAAATTGTTTTCATTTAACTATCTATGAATTTTAGTCCATAATGTATAATGTTCCGAAGCAAAGTTGTAGCATACTTTCAGTTGGTTCGTCGAAGTTAATATTATTCCCATCCATTTCCAAACCACACACCTAAAAAGGAACCCGTCAGACTTTACGAGATTCTCTTACATAATATTCTAAAAAAATGTCAGATTGGAATCGAAATGTTGGTACTGGAACATAAAAACCAAAGTTCTTTTTTAGTTTAAACTTGGTTAATTATTAAACTAGGTATCGCAAGTTCACAAAATTTTGATAACAATCCGAATCTTATGAAACTTAGATTCTGTTTACGTTCATTACAAAGATTGTAAAATACATTATTTAATTAACTAAATCATTTTTTCAGATTTCGGAATTCCCTAAATGAATTTTGTTTACTGAACAATCTTTTATAAATATAGAATAATACATCTGAAATGCCAGTTAATACAATTCACTATTCAATCTCGTAAATAGTGATTTATAGTGAATCCGTACGAAAATGGGAACGGCTTTTAAAAATAAAAGACACTATAAAAAGGATTCGCGTTTTGTTGCCGATCTCTATACTTTAACATATGACAAAGATCTGGACCTAGTAAGTGAAAATCAAATTACTATACAGTGTTGCTCGATATTTCATCTTACAATAGAAAGATTAGAGACAAATTCTTTGTAATAATTGCACAAAATATTATTGAATTATTTGAATTGTTTCTGAAAGAAAAGCAAGCAGTTTAAACTTCTTTGCATTTTTCTTATTAAACAATGGCTATCGATCCTATGTAAAAATATTGCTTGTATTCTGCATAATTACCTATGGGGTCCGTGCAGAAAAATTATATTATATTATATACTATGTAGTATATTTTAAACAGTTATTTAGTTTACACATTTTAAAATGTAAATCGCTTGTTGAGACCTGACCTAGTTAATTGAACCATGCTTTGCTGAAAAAAAATATTAGATAAAAGACCAAATTCCCAATCGTGAAAGTAGCGTTTTCTCAATCTCAAATCTCCTTGCATATTAATTTTAGTTATTTTATGTTACTTGTTTATGTTCTTTTCTCTTTTTAGTGATTTTTTTTACGGAAACCATGTTTTCTCTTTGTTTAAATAGAGGTGCGACTTAGATTATGTTAGTAATATGAAAAATAGATACTTAAATTTACTTTATCTTATAAAAATAATAAAAGTGAGCAATATTCTAATTATAATTGTTACAATTTCATAAATGATATACTTTATCAGTGATTATGTAGTATCATACTATTCCAATTACAAAAATGATGATATACTGTATTATACAGTCTTTCTAAATATGTTAGAGCTGATATTATTGGCATGTTACCATTGCTAGCTCTTCACTATATATGCTAAACATTTGATAAAAGATAATATTTTTGATAATAAGCGTGATATATATTTTCCCATAATTTACGATATACTCCAGAACTGATTTCACTTTTTTCCTAGAATAAATCTAAACAGGATGATTCTAAAAGATGATATATAGAACTTACTTCTTTCATTTAATTAAGATCTATATTTCATGATTTATAGCTTGACGAATATCTTCATTTGTACACCCCCAATATATTACATACATAGAGGCTGATACAATTACTTATTTGTATTGTTATTTTAATTGCAATTTAAGTATATCTCGCTAAGACAAAACGGTGTAGTTGTATTTCTAGGGAATACTTTTTCAGTATGTAACAGCTCAAGTACTGTCAATCATAATACAGAACATTAAATGATAAAATTTTAGTCATTATAATTTTGTGCAATTGTTACTTCATTATTCAAATTCAGATAGATTTTATGTGTATGTGGGCATAAATATTAAGTGGGAACTATTGAGAATGAAATATAGAGGTTAAAATTGTAATCGAGCAACAATGCATAGTAATAGTAACGAACGCGTTTATGTTCAGTTACAAACGCGATTATCTAATAAGGAAGATGAACGTGTAGCCGAAGTTGTTGAAGCAGTTGTAGCCGGTCGGGATCCAGGCTCCAAGAACCCCAGAACACAAGATATTCTTACACGATTTAACCTAATATTACAAGGAGAAGTAGCTGACTTATCGGATAAGGTTCGATTACATAATTTTGTATTACAAGGCTTTTTCTAACATTTATAAATAACAAATTTTAAAATTGGACGTCTTACATTACGTATCACGTTATACATAGCTCAATTATTTTACTTTAGGGCTATTAATTTGACGATGGCAACCAACAATTGAATATTTGAGTAAATATTTCTTTGGAAGTTAAAAATAAAATGTACATATTCTATTTATCAAATTTTTTTTTTTTTTTGCTTTTTTTAAATAAATCTTATTATGGTGTAAGTAATTATTTCTTTACAATTGTAAAATTTAACGTAGGTTCTAGTATATAATCAACAATTAATAAAGTTAATGGGTTTTTGCCTTGTATAGGCACTTGATGGTAATGCACATTCCGTCGTAATCAAACGGATTCCCAAACTGCTAGGTTTTCTCGAAATCGAAAAAAATTGTTATATTACTTTTTATTATTCTTTTTAACAACTTATTACAACCTATATATATATATATACAATTTAGTTTTTTATATTCTTACATGCTGACTCTTAATAGAGAATGCAAGTAATGTCATCTTGAGGCGGTGGCGATGCTCGTAGTCGTAGGTTCATTGCTTCTTTTTATCGATTTCCAAACGATTTCGAATACTTATAAGTATTTCGATAAAACCTATCGGTTTAGGAACCCGTGCAGTTACATCGCAAGGTGTTTGAAATAGTTAGAAAAATTCCAACTTAAGCACATTACCATCTAATGCATATCGTAGGCAAAAAGCCGTCAACTTTAATTGTTATATTTACATACTTCTACACCATTTATCTCCACAGTTGGAGTATTTAGATCCTGGTTGTGTCAGTGAACTGAAAAAGTAAAAGGATCAATCTCTAAAAAAACTCGAGTTGTTTAGTACGTAAATCTAGTCATACGATCTAGAATTCAAGTCTAGTCTAATTTTAGTAAAAAATGTAATACTAACATATCATTTGAATTTTTCCGTATTATGTAGATTCATATTGTACTATCCAATTACTTATGGTAAATTTGTACCGAAGCAAAACGTAAATTACATAAGTTTCGAGTAAACTCGTACAATACTATATAGTTAAGTCTCCGATATATATTAGTTACATTTTCAAACTACTACCATTTTTACGCTACAGGAACTGAAACTTTGAAAAGTTTATATCTTATAAGTACGCTTTCATAAAGTTAGAGAAGTAGGTTAAAATTTCATTTCTTTTTAGTTTTGATGCTTCTTAGTAAAATGTATCCCATAGTGGTAACCATTATTTAGCACTTGTGTAGCAAAATTAATTGTATTTACTATAACTATTAATATGGAGAAGATCAAATAACAAGGAATTAAACTGTGCCCAAATAAATAACACAGGTCTACAAAAAAGAGGGTCTTGGATGTTGTTGGGAAGCTGTGGGTCATTTGCGGCATAATTGTATGCGTAGAATCCAAACTCAAAGTCAGAATTGGTCCATCACGTCAGGTTTTTGAGCTATTTGAGGTCATGTACTCGAAAAATGCGTTACTTTGCTATGTTTGAGATTACGTATAGGAGGCAACAATTTTTTTGTACTACCTTTACCCTTCAAACGAGGTTTTATTCGATCACCTAAGATTTTTTCTTACAAAGTTACGGTTATTTTGAAATTACAGGATGTATTCCATTAACGTTATCAAAAAAACAGTCACAATACTGAAACGTTATTTTAGTTATTAGTATCCATGTTTTATATAGTTGTTTATATTTATATAGGTTTCATGACATTGAATTTGATATTGACCTTGTTCTCTAAGAGCATTTCAAGGTAAATTTGTTTACAAGTGTATCGTAATTTCAAATTGGCGAATCATGGTGAAGCAAAGTCGCAATGGAATTCTGCTCATCCCATATTAAAGAAAAAGAATAGTATCACATGATTCAATGACAGGAAAAACTCCTAAAAATGTTGTATCTTCTGTATATGACCTCAAAAATAGCAAAAAAACGGATTTTCAAGTAAATAACCTCAAATATCTCAAAATTCTGAAGTGATGGATCACTTCTGATTTCGGATTCTGATTCTACGCACAAAATTACGTCGGAAATGACCCACAGCTTCCCAACAACGAAACCATGTTGACCTGTGTAATTTTTTATGCCGAGTTATAATTTTATAATTATAATTGATAGTCTTTTACCATAAGTTTCATATACGTCGGGTATAATTTAAACAACGACATATTCATCGCTGCTTTCAATTCTTTGAATATGAATATTAACGATGGATTGACACCATAACATGTTTTAATGCCGCTTAAGTAGTGCGGGCGACTAATTTTACGGCATGTACAACTGCACTGAGAAAAGTGTATTTTATCAGTTACTATCCCTTGGCTTTTAAAAAGTATATTATAGCCCTTAAAAGAAATATTATAACTAGCAAAATCCTCCGTCTTTCAGCATTTGTTTTTGACAGGTTATACGAAACTGTATTAAACTCTCCTATTTTAAAAGAATGTTTTATTATGACTAAAAGAAGGCTTTTTAATATTTTAATTTGCTAGATAAATTTCCATAAACAAAAATTGCTTTTAGTTAAAGAGAAAAGGCTAAAATAAACTGACATATTGATTAGAATAATCTAAAATCTTCGTCTTTTAACAGGTAATAGAAAGATGGCAATCCCTATGCGTAAAATACTATCTTTTACGGGACATAAGAATTCTAATACTGGGTAAAAAACACTTTTCTCTGTGTGCATATTTTCGTATCAAGGGCGTAAAATGACCTTTTAAGTTTACGCCCGTGACGCGAACAAAATTTCTCGTCATATAGCGAATATAAAATTCGAATCCACATCTCAAATTTTCATCTCAGAAGGCTAGTAAACTACTGTCATATTTTACTCTCCGAAATTCGGGTGTAAACTCGAATTTTACTCTCACCACGACGAAGAAGAGATTATTGGGTATAGAACATCAGAACTAAAATAACTTTTTGATACACGTGTCCGTAAAGTATACACTTTACGGACTAAAAACATTGGTTAAAGTGCCCACCTAAAATTTTATGACTTCGGTTTGGAGATAGTGCGATCAATCTCCACTCGGTCCGTAAAATTGAACTTTACGGCCTAGGACCGAAAAGTACTATTCATACACCTTATAATCCTCTCATATATATTTTTTTCACGAGAAATTAATGTTTATGAAAAGCTCTTGCATTATCGTTTTACATTTATAGGTTGTTTTATAACAACAATCAACATTCTGTGTCTCAAACAAATATGATCTCGTACTTTAATAACCAGAGCCATGCTATATATATCGTGACCATTTACTGATAACTAATATAATAGTAAGGTGTAACATTATTTCGTATTTTGGACTGAAAGCTATGCCAGACGAGTTAATGAAAACAAAATGAAAATATTTGACCATTAAGATAATTCTTTGAATTTGAATCAAGTCCTTGATTTCAAATCCTTCTTTACTTTCTTGTACTTGTGCAGCGTCGAAATGACAGGGAAGAAATTAGAAGGAGACTCGCAATGGGGCCTGATGCCGATGATCTTCGCTCCGAACGCGGCCGGAAACCCAGCCTTCAGTCAAGACTTCAAAGTGGTTAGTAGCATTTTTATTTCTAAAACTATATTCAAATTATACCAAACTAAAAAAAAACATAGAATTGCATTATCTGACAAGAAATTACGTAAGAGAGAATAGTATGTTTTCTACCAATATGGTAAATATTAGTAAAGCAAAATAGCTCAAAGAAGTTTATTTTTTATATAAGTCAACGATTTAGAATAAAATTTTGCAAGCTATCAAAAATTCCTTGGCGCGTTACAGCTTTTTCATAGTATGTATATTATTGGTAATTTAACAGAAAATTGTTTTTTACTCCTGATGATCCTAGCCTCTCAATGTTTGTTTGTACTGAAATTACGAATTCAAGAAACAAGACACAAATACCTTCGTCGGTTTCTGGGGGTGTAAATATTTGATAAAAACAAATGCGACGATTGACAAAAATCCGTTTGTTTAATATCATGTTTGGTCAACAAACAACATCAAGTCTTTTGGTGATATGTACCTATCAAAATCCTCCTAATGGAGCTTCAACTGTAATACAATCCTTTGATAGTATTCATGTACATGGAAGACTACCATATGCAAGACTACATCAGAGACATCTGTCATCACATATTCGTTTTTAAATGTTAGAAATCATAATACGATAAAGTCGAAAGTATCAATATGTAATTTGTATAGTTTCTTGTTTAGCACTCTCATTTTTTCTAAGCGTTCATTTTAAGGTCATAAGCCTAGTGTTTGATTGGATGTATTTGATATAATTCCAACTAAGACGACGGATGTACTCTCTCAAGAACCGAGCTATAATACCATTCGCGAAACCGTCAGTTTGAAATTAAAAAATATAAATTCTTTTAATCGTTTCGTAATTCTTTGGGCGTGAATTATACATCTGGTATGATGCATAATAATTTTAGATATTTCGTTATAACTTTTCATACATTTTTTGTTTTGTTTCACAGGGATGAACTTGCAAATTTGTTTTATGAACGAAACATCATCAGATACAGAATCTCCATGTTCGGAGAATGACGGATCCCTTTCTTCGACACCATCGCCTATGCAGAAAACACATCAACAACTACCAGTCCGACCACAAGTACTAAATCTCCCTCCATTAAGAGTAGACACTTCAACAGCACCATTAGACGAGGTTGACTTCTTCGCACGCCAAGCACGTCTTCAAACGGAAACTCGAATGGCATTAGCTCAAGCTAAGGAAATGGCTCACATGCAAATGGAGGTTGAAAGACAGAAACTCAAGCAAAGTCCTATTACTGAGATGGTGCGATCGAGCCTCATTAAGGTATGTTTCTCTTAAAAATTGTCCCGTTTATTATTTCTTTATATTTTGGTCATCGCCATCACATCATCAAACGATCTTCAAACGATCTTCAAATTATCTAGAGTATCAATAAGTATATCTAAATTATTCATAAGTCTTCTGTGAATATTACGTTCGATTATTAATATGAAATTTAAGATACAACAAAATTGTCCATTATTACGCAATTTTTCTCTACAAAATAAAGTTACAAAATGAAATAAAAAAATGAAAACATCATCACAATTTTTAGGTTTAGTTTAATTTTAATTAATTGACTTGTTGGATAATAAAATTTAAATTTTTAACAGATTGGTGTACAATTAGGCGAAGAACGACGAAGACTGTCCAGAAGTTTATTGACGAACTTAAACGTAGCTCAATTGCAAGTATTAGCAAATGACTTGCATGCAAGGATTGCAACTTTAAACGAAGTTTTGGTGGAAGGATTATTACGCCGGGATGATCTTCATATGGAGCAGGATTCAATGCTGGTGGACGTGGAAGATCTTACTCGATATTTGTAAGTTATGGACTCCGATATATCTTTTTAATAAATAGCCAATCGTGAAATAGAATATTATTGTTATATCTGACTTGTTATATCTGACTTCATATAATATTTGAAACCTATATTTCTGTGTAGTGGTGCTAAGCTGGACACGCCGAAAAAAAAGCCGCCAACTTTACTTGGCTATCCGGACAAAACCTTAGATCACCAAAACCAAAATCATCAAACTAACCAGTTTTCAAACAGAACATCGTTTTTACCAAAGGTAGCCATCAAACCAAAATTAAGTATGACTCTCGTTAGTCTAGGAAGGAAATAGTGTTTCGTTCAAAGGTTCCGATATCTCGTTGGAACCTGGGCGGGAAAGTCTTTGTTGTCGACCATTGAATCATATTAGTCGATATCGAATTGATGTTGCATTTTTTATGAACGTCTCGTTTCTACAGAAAGTGGAAAGTCTACTACGCCTACATCTTAATGACGCAGGAATTTTACGGCTGTGGGTATCAATAATTTCGATAATTTCCATTATTCGACGTTCAGGAAAAATTTACAAAACGTTTTTAAATATTAAATATGCATACTTCCAGTTTTTTATTCTAATTTTTTTTATTGAAAAACTTTTAAGTTAACAATATCGCGCATTTGTGATACATGTAAATACTTAGTTATGTATATTTAATCTTTAGTTTAGTCGATCTCACAGCAAATGAAAACGGATTGAATCTAATAAAAGAAGTGTAACCTCATATAATTCCGAATCTTCGCTATGATATTACTGTTAGCGAGTTAAAATTTTACATTTACTTTTTGACTTTTTAAGATATTTTCTGATTAAAAAATTGTCAACTAAATGTCAATAGAATTGTCATCCAAAGCACAAAAATGAATTCTTCTAATTCCTTTTCAATTATAGATTTTTAGCTGTACTTATATTTGTGTTCCAAATTCATAACTTGACGATGTTCATAAATTGCGCGAGATGTTCGAAAGTTGCGTCAACACGGTTTTCTATAGTATTATTAACGAGGAGCGTATTTTACGGAGAATAATAATGGAAGGGGCAAGGATAATTTTCCATAAACCTTTTTACATTTTAAATATTTATCAGAATAAACATTAGGTAGCCCTTATAGAATGAAATAAACATTTTCCCATTATCGAACAATATGCAATAAATCATTTAATACTGCATCACAAAAAGTGTAAAGAACATATTTTAATTCACAAAAGTATTAGACAAAATTATAACGCTTTAAGCAAATTGTTTCATTACAACAAACTAAAAAATATTCGGATATTACTTTAGCAACATCGGAAACAAACAAAATTTATATGTAGCAAGGTCATTCGTAAAAAATTGGCAATTGGAAGAATCTTAATCTTGGAAATTTTAATTTTTAGCAAAAAAGACTCCTTGAAAAAAGAAATTGTTCCTCAACTAAACTAGACATCAGTAAGAAACAAGAGATTCTAATATAAAATAACCTCACTATATGGAACAGTTTTTATAAGCATTACGCGCGACAAATATTTCATCCAAATTTAACACTTGATAAATTTCTTATATTGAGTTTTCCGATGTTGCATTAATTCTGTAAGCATTTAACTATTTTTTTTTATTGCCAAAATCGAATAAAATACTTCCAATTCTGCTGTGAATGATGTATCGACTTCGTTGCATTTTAAAGAATCAAATTAATCTCTTGTAGCTGATTAAGATAACGGAAAATATATATAAGTAGTCCACGACTACATACAAGAAGAAATCACTGCATACAGAAATGTCCATCCAGATCTATGCATTCGCAAGAAAATCCCATACTTTCTTGCCATATAAATTAACATAAACTTGCAACAGTTTTTATTGAAATATCGCCATATTGTCTCGATGATCTCAAGCACGTCTGTTTTTGAACACAGATAGAGACTTTCAGCTTATAAAGATTAGGTATCGGTTTTATCGATACGACGAAGAGAAACTTGAAAACCTGAAGAACTGTTTAGTGAGAACGAATAGGCATACGGGTCAAATTAATAATACTCCGTATTGACTCCAATTTCAATATCACTTGCATTGCATAGCATACAGTCTGCCCTCTATACAAAATATACCGTACTTATTGTCGGTAATAAAATTAACATGGACGCTACTACATTTTTGGAAAGAATCAGTGAAATTGCGTTCAGAACAAAAAAGAGCAATCGACTTTATGCTTATACAATAAATATTTTCTAAACATTAAAACAGCGAAAGAATCTTGTATTGAATTAGTAGTTTAGAATTCAAAGTCCATTCTTACAAAATTATAATTGTTTCTATACCTTTTTATGCCATACACTTAAAAGGTCCATTTAAAACAAGCTTTAATATTCCTAAAAAATACTTTTATTAAAAATATAAATTTTGATTGCTTAAAGCTGAATAACATCTCTCAGTAATTGTGATGTATGCAGTGATAATGCGTCTACACATATACAAAACGTCCTCATCCCTTTAATCAAGAACCTCTTTGGACTGAAAATATACGTAATCGTTAAACACATCTTTGTAATGTGATTTGCGTAAAAGTAACCCATCAACTATTCTTTGCCATTGTTTAATTGACTTTAGTTCGGATATACATTAAACCTTCGTTTTATCACATCATTAATATTACTGAACCCGGATTACTTTTTTTTTCTTATTGTAAGTATTCACCATTGTGTTTTTTCTATTAAATTATATCAGTCAAGTTGACTTCCTTCAAGGTTTGATGAAATTCTTACCTGAATGAAAAAAAAAGTATGAGCAAATAAATGCTGGCTTGCGAATTAGAGGCTCCGTAGCAATAACAGTTTTTACACAAGGTTAATTCAATATACACGCAGTTTTTGACTTTTGAATTTTCTGCGTTCACGACGATTGACAAACATCGCTGATGGTAAAAAGTTTACCTATATCGCAAAAGTTCCAGTATAACCCGCGACTCTAAAGATGATGCAGTTCCAGTAGAAACATAGAAAAGACGTAGAGGCGCGATAAAACGTTTTAAGCATATGAAAGCAACATAGTAATCGTATGAACAGTAATCACTAGACGATTGTAAATAAATGAATATTAATAAGCAGACGTATTAATGTATTTTCTTGTTTCTTCTACAAGCACTGTCGGTTGTATGCGATTTTGGCTGTATTCTTAAGCGAGATTGCACATGTACTGATAATATTAATATCCTTTAAAATTTCGTTTTAATTGCACGATAATATATGAGCCAACGATAAGCAGGGATACGATAACAAAGGGAGAGAAGAAGCAGAGTAATTTGCGTGAGAGATGTGTTTTGCGTGTGGATGTCTTGATAGGAAACTTTATTAGTAGAACTTAAATTGGTGCGATTTGCAAACAGTTCTTGCAATAAATTTGTACGCTTGTGCTATTAATAATATTCGAGAGAATGACGTAGCTTTCGATTTCATTGCATACTGTAAACGAACTACGAATCTAATTTTCTTAATGGCTCTTCATCTCCCTTAGTGAAACTGATGTTCATCGCAAAAGAAGCGCAATGAAAATGCCCGCTGTTATATTTACTTCGACGATTATGTTTGGTTGATAGTCATTTAACCACTTTTGTTAAATAAATACATTTTGTGATGCACCATAATTAGATTTTCATTTTAATACCTAATTCCTCTCTGTACACTGATCCTTGGTATATGGTCTGTATAATCAAAATAAGGTAAGGTTATTAAATGGTTATTTTAATGAAGTGATTTTTCATTCTATGTTTAATTATTCACTGCAAATATTTACGGACACGCAATGAATCCAAATGTAAGGATACTATTTTTTAGTTAAATAAAGGAACATTTTCATACAAAATTGAGGTATTAACTAATAGAATATTTAAATGATTCTGGAATTAACAGGATCATCAATTCGTCCGGCGATGAGAGCTGCTGATGTTTCCGAATCAATAACGAAGTACAAGAACGGATGATCTGCCATGAAAAGTTGTATCGTTATGTCCTCTTTCAGCAACGGTTTTCCTGACAATAAAGATTACATTGTTTCAATATTCATTTCATATAGATCTGTTAATGCAAAACATAATAAGTGCGGTTAGTAACTTAAAAGTACGGAAATGTAAATTGTGTTATTCGTAAATAATAGAACATTATTCATGAATAATTATAATTGTTCCTAATATTTAAGT
Source organism: Trichopria drosophilae (assembly GCA_030407085.1). NCBI lineage: Eukaryota > Metazoa > Arthropoda > Insecta > Hymenoptera > Diapriidae > Trichopria > Trichopria drosophilae. The sequence goes on along the minus strand of CM059586.1, from coordinate 65,538,567 downwards.
AACACTTTACAGTAATAATTGAATGTTGTAATAAAAGTATTCCTACTTTACCTTCATGTTCAATGTGATAAGCATTTGGCTGTATCTGAATACTGGATGTCAATTCGGATTGTAAAATTTGGGAAACCACATTTTCTGAATTCATGTTGTTCTGGATACTGACTCCAACATTTTGTTCAATGTCTCTTACATATGCTCCAAGTTCAGAAGTCATTGGTGACAAATCAGCAGCTCTAGGGTTAAATACGTCTGTAATTCCAAGCTGCAATATATGTATGTTTTTATTTTTAATTGATTGTGTGTATATTATGTATGTTTAAAGAATATTTTTCTAAAAATCACGCAAAATAAAAATTGCCTATGTAAAAGAAACCGATGTGATAGTTATCAAGCTGCTTTTTATACCAATGAAAGAAATCCGCATCTAAGGTGAGTTGTACTTGTGTACTTGTTAAATGTGTTTCTAAGGGCAAAAACGGTAAACGTACAAATTGGAGTCAGAAGTATGGACCTGTATAGGCTTCATAATTGTGTATTGAATTGCATGCTTTTCGAGGGCCCACAACAAATCAACGTTCCAAACGTTCAATATAAAAATTTGCAAAATTCAAATTCGACGATATCATGTATCTAATTCTTATATTGTCAATCCGAAATTCACAAAAATTGAAGAAGTATCATCATATTGTTACCGTAATCACGAAGTGTGTCTTATTTAAAAACTCAATGTATATGAACTTCGTAAATAAACGCGAAAAATCGACAAGAAAAATCAATAAATGTACAAGCTTATATCCAGCTGCTGGCTTATTTGTTTAAATTACGTATATAAATATTACTTTTAATAAAATTTATTTAATTAATTAATTAACAGCATTTTTTTATGGACTTACGCCTTTTTTGAAATTGCGATTGAAATTATGGATTGTTTAATGAACAAAACCTAATTTCATTCACAGCCTATTGCAAAAGAAACATTAGCTTTCCTATGCCTAAAAATATAGTATTCTCTGCTTTAAAGGGTAATAGACTTATGCGCTTTTTTTCATGCCGCCACAGATATATTTTTCAGATGTGTCTGCCGATGTTTCGCATTGTTACATCGAAATGGAATGAATATAACCATAGAAATTGCCTCTAGACGACCTTCCAGACTTAAAACATAAAGATTTTAAGATATTTGGCGGACTTTTCTCAAATTAAATGCCGTTAATATTTACACGATGGAGTCAAACGTACACAGTTTTGGAAGAAGCGATGACAAATAAATATAGACCCACCTACGGAACGCATGTGCATTGAGTTTCGAAATTTATGGTGTAAAATAAGACGTAGAATAAGATGTTTACATAAGATGTAAAATAAAATAAGACATTTTTCTTAATTCTGAAGATGGAATTCTGATATATGACCAACCTTCCCCTCAATCCTAGAGAGGGAGTCAAAAGTTGAAAAACGCTGAAAGAATAATGTCAAGATTTCAAAACCGGAATTGTTACCAACCTCCCTTTACCATGTACGACGTTTGGTTGTTATGACTCGTTTATATCCTCAAGTAGGTCGATTTGGGAGTGGTGTGACAATACCCGACACCGCCTGCAATGGCAGTGACGGGCGGAATTCCCAAGGTGTACACTAACAAAGTATCCGCTCACAAAATATTCTCCACCTTTCCGACTTTAAAATTTGACGTGAAATTGATGGATTTTTTTAGATTTATATCCGACAGTCACATAAGTTTCTCACTTCCTTTTGGCTGCATATTTGACACGGGTGTACAGTGACAAAAGTAACAAAGAGTTTTTAAGCACATTCTGTGGAGTTGGATGAGGATAATGTCATAGGAGGGTTAGAGGATCACTATTACTCTTCGGGAAATTGACAATGGAACGTCATTTCTGCTGCTGCGCACTGATTATTGACGATATTCGCAATTAATTTCCTATGTAAACTTAAATGTGATATTCATTTAATTTGAAATATTTCATTATAACATTCATATTTGGAAAACTTGGTGTGAAAATGTGTGCAAATCGGCGACGGGGTGGTCGTGCGTGCTACCTAAGGCGTAAGTCTAGCCTCATGAACTAACCTGAGCCTATAGGGACGTGAGTACGAGTCGCAGCTGGTGTCGTCCTCCGAATGTTATCCCGAAGGCATAACGGGTTGCAGGTTATCTAGACGCTCGCGGTTTGCGCGGATTCAACCACGTCTAGCTCCGAATGTAACTCGGTGCTGCCGTTCAATATTCGGTGTACGAACTATGTCGGAAATCGGTCACGTACCGGTTGGTTCGGATTCTACCTTAAAAACTGTAGGTCCACCCTGATCTATCCCTCCTGACCTCCCCCTTACATGAGGAGGAACATCGGCAGTGAATTGTGGTAGGTTTGTTACAGGTTTCCATCCGTGATGGAAACACTCTTCATCCTACGGAGTCCGGTGAGGTCAGAACCCCTGGATGCCTGTAAGCATTGAGGATGTGGACAGGGTGACCGGTAGGGGTCCGGAAGTGCATCTTCGAAAGAGTGTCTGTCGATTTTTCTGTTCGGATGGGAGCCCTCACCACTACCAAAGCAGGAGCTTCTCTGGTTGAGAAAGCTCTAAGCATAATGATGGTTGGATAAAAGTGGAGGAAGATTTGAAGGCGGAGAGGAGTAAGTAAGAGTCGGGGAACGGTACAATGGCTAATAGTCAAGTGCACTTGGCCAAATCGGTCACCCGCCATAATGAACCAATACCAATACCAAAATGTGTGAAAATCACGGATGCGCCACTTCGCCCCAGTATTGCCTCTTGCCCCAGATGTATATGATTTAAAAATTCTCTTAACACCGGTAAACACCAAACCATAAAATCCCCATCGCTTCCTACTGCCAAGCGTCCACAGGGAACGTGGAGACAGTGGGCTGTGGGCAAGAGGGCATCACAGGCAATGGCAGGACACCTCTTACAAATGCTGCGGAGATGGACCACTTGTTCTCTGCGGCGACTAGTGCTCGAAGCGAGGAAAACCATGAAGTTCTTGTAACGAAGACTAATACGACTAAGAAGGATCCCACACAAAAATCACCCCACCGAAAAGCGACCAGACAAACTCACTGCCGGAAATGATTTTGCATCCGCAGAAAGCTCAGGGGGACGAAAACCAAAAACGAAGGAAAAGAATCGACAGCCCTTCGGAATCAGGACAGGAAACAAAGAAGAATAAGCGAAGTCCAGACGAACAAGTCAATCAGCTCGTATGTGAGATCAACCAAAACACACTACTACTAGCAGACATAGTCAAGATGACGTATAGAACGAAAGTTGAATACGGCAAAATTAGCAGTTCCCTAATAAGTTTGTCGAAAAGGTTACTATCAGTAGACCTAAACGCCGTAAGTGAACCTAAAGAGGGTGAGGGAGAATTCCTTGGAAAATCTATACGCGAAAGCTCAACCGAAACAACTGCAAAGCGAGAACACGAAACTGCGAGAACAGATTAAGTCCATCGGGTTTCTGCGTGCCCTAAAACTAACCTAACCTAACCAGTCAGAACTCTGCCTAGCCCTAATAATGCATAAAAGCATATGGGTGCCCTAGAACTAACCTAAGGCAACCAGTCAGAACTCTGCATATCCCTAACAATGCCCAAAAGCATATGCACGGGATTCATGTTATAATTGGTCGTTTTCATAGTGTTTTGTAGTTTTTTCGATATTTCTCAAAAACTCTTGAATATTTTACGCGATACTTGCGAAAAACCCTAAAGTATGGTGGTTTATTATGGTTTTCACCATGAAAATAAAATTTGCGCCAATTTTCATTATCATTTTCGTAATCAGCACCCCAAAATATGTAAGTATACCAATCTACATCAAAATCGGTTGGGGGGCGTTTTCGGAAGTACACCCGAAAAAAGCTTGATAATATCTTTACTCCTGACAATGATGTAGTAACTGTAAGATCTATAGTGCATTGCGTCATTTTGTAATATCTTCCTTATTTAAAAATATAGATTAAAAACTAACCATTTCTAACTTTCGCGTTAAACTAACGTATCCTTTGACCATAAAGGAAGGAATAGTAGCCTTGATCCAGGTTGGATACATGTGTTTGCGCAATAATCTAAGATTTGATAAGCTTAGCTTTTTAATTAATCGTGTAGTGTCGGGCGCTTCAGTAGACAGAAGTAGCAGAATATTGTATTTCGGATTCTGAAAATAATTTGTTAATTGTTATATTATCATATATTCGTTTTCAATAAGACGATGTTTAAAAATGGACATGCAAACTTTATATGAAGTGTAATATGAAACGATATTTCCAATTATTTTTATGGTTGGTAATATTTAATGACAGGTATAATCAACCTTTTTAAATTATTACGAAATGGCATATTATGTAACAAGGACGTAATTACCCATCTCCGATGAGTGTGATAGTCCCCACGCTTCGTCCGTGCGACAAACTTCGTCTTCCATACGATATTTTTTAATACGACGAGCGTGGGGCTCGATAATTTGCGCATGAATATTTCACTGCAGGGCGCAAAATCGAGTTCTACCCCCGGAGTGTTAAAAAATAAGAAAAACACAATAATTCACTTTTTCAAAATGAAAGGCAAATACCTGTATACCTTATTTATAAACATCTAGAAGTTTATTACCTTTTACATTAGTCTTGCAGAGTTTATTTAGCTAAAAATATTAATAATATGTATGTTATATTTTGTTGGTTTCCAAGATCAATTAAGCCAACAAAATTGAAGAAACTTTATTAAAGAATACTATACCGAAAATAAGCTAAATGTTAAAGTTACGTGTTATCTTATCGAAAAAAGTTTTGTAAAATAAGTTGGTGATTTACGATTTTTGAAAAATATAATATTTGTGAATAACTATTTTACCACTTTTTCATTTTGAAACTGAAGAAACAATGAATTGAAAATAATAAATGGTAACCTTTAACAGATACGTTGAATATAGTTTAACATTTTTAATTTAAAGTATAAGGTTTGCATGTGATTACTATCGTTGTTAAAAAGTTTATACTCAAATTTGTATGACTTTGTTTTTAAATAACACAAACATTATTTAAAAATAGAGTAAAATTTAAGTATACGTCTAAAATTCAAAAGTTCATGCTTTCATACACATGACGAGCTTTGAAATTATTTTTTGTCACACCTACACAAAACTGCTACCTTTCCGTGCAGGTTAAGCGAACGGAAAGTTGCCATTTATGGCCGAGGACGCAACTCCGCATGCACACTGGCGTTTTTCAATTTTTACCGCCCGCTGTTCTCATTACAGCCCGCCATTCGTTACCGCCGGCCAGTAAGGTGGCATTTTTGTCGACAGGTGTGACAAAAAGTATCGTGTGTACCACGGGCGGAAATGCATTACACGCTCGGGCGATGTTGAATCCCTCGTCTACGGCATGACTCGGCTTGCCTTCGACTCGCCTCGTCTTTGCCTACGACTCGAGCTGCAGTATCGCCCGCAACGTAATACATGCCTTTCCGCCCTAGATACACAATATACTATTATTATAACGTAAATCAATACGGTGAAACTGACATCCAGTGGAAGTTCCAATCCAACAGCTTTCAAGAAGGAGAAGTATGCAAAAGGTAATATTGCGGTATAACTAGCTGCCGGAACGGTAGTAAGATCACAACCGTTTACTAAAAAAGGTAATTCAGTAGAACTTTTCTGTGGTATTCCATTTTGCCGTACGGATCGTCTTCCAAATGTTCGGTTGTGAATTCTCAGCATATTACCTGCGACATAAATTACTTTTTAAATGTTGTCTAATCAATTTCTGTGTAATTGGAAAAATTATTTTTATCACGATCACAAACGTTCTTAAGAATAGTTGATAACAATAACAAATTATGTTTATCAATTTTGATCCATAATTTAATAACAATGCTATTTTATATTATTTAACAATCTGTAGTGGGTAATATTTTTAGATATTTTAATTTAAGATACTTTTCTGAATTTAAAATCACATCATCCCAGTTAAAAACGAAAACCATTATGATTTTTATTGCTTCGTATTTTTTAATGTTAATTTATACTTAGAATCTTGGAATATTAGTTTAATATCCGATAGGCGTTCAAAACATCTTAGTTGAGCGAGACAAAACTATCTACGTTTATATACGTTATCTACGTTTTCATAGTTATTGAAAAACTTATATTTATCTGTACAGATGCAGAATTATTTTTGTTATAAAAAAGTTTAGATGAAAATATGTGTTTATGGAACGCGTTTTGTAACGATGTATCCAGGTTAATAATATTTACCATCTTCACCAATTTATTCAAATAAAACAAATAACTTTACTTCGGAAATTTGATGTGTGTTAATTATTTACCATAATAACTTGTTAATAATCCCAAAGCACTTCTAATTGGCCTACTTAAATTATTGATAGCAACGGTATCAACAGTCTGCTGTCTTAAAATATTGGTTCCAGAATTTGGATATGTTTCTTGAGATGAATCTAAAATTGATTTTTCTATTAAATGCCTTTCGATATTGTTCCATTCTAATGAATTATTTTGTTCAGGTGTTGACATTTCTTTGAATATGGCTACTTTCATTAAAGATAGCCCATGAAAGGCTGAGGGTGGAGTATTCACGAGTTCTTCGGACATTATCTGATTTGATGATAATTTGTGAGAACTATAACTTAAAGAAGCTAGCGGACTTAAATCTCGTTCCCGAGCTTCCGAAACATCTTCCCTTTTTTCAATGAGCGATGCCATGATTTGTTCTGTAGACATATTATTAGTAGCAGGTAATTGATTATTTTGCAATGTAAGTGGATTGGTTGTGTTATTTTGAACAACAGGAAGTAAATCGACCGAGGTATTAATTGTAGTCATTGCATCAGTCACGTTCGATATATTAGTCGTCATTGGTGTTGAATCAGGTGTTATACTGGTAATGGTGGTTGAAGATATTGTAGAATCATTAGCAGTTTGATTGGTTGCAACCATCACTGACATTACCGTAGTAGAATTTGTAGTCTCATTCATCATCGTGGTAAGCCCTAAATCTGTAGTAGTTACAGGAACTGTGGTATTTTCTGTATTAGTATCATTTGATAAACCATCGAAAGTTGTTGCATTTGTTAGAGGTGTGGTGTTAAATAGTTGAGACACTGAAGTTAGGTTAAATCCATAATATCTTAATATATCTTGATAGTCCGATCGCATTTCAACATTTGCGCCATTCAATTTCAAACCATCAAGAAAATTTTCCGGTTCGAGATAAGTCTGAAATTTTTAAAATTGGCATTTTTATTTTTAGGGTCTTTAAAATATCATATAGTCTACTGATCATGTTTCAAGAGTATTAATATTGAAGGGTTCATTTTCCACACATAAAAAAAAAACTTTATCGTTCGCACAGGGTACATGCAGTTTGAAGTATTACAAATTTGGCCTTATAGGCCTGTAAAAACCAACCTTTTCGTCTATGTATGTTCTAAAAATGATTCTTTTTCCACGACTTCACCGGAATGACCACATTCCGCTCCAGCAACGCGGGTCGAAAGTAGCCGATTCCGCCGGAGCGTCTCCGCGCATGCGCACTTCGATTCCATTACTCTCTTGGGAAGGAAAGTGTGACGTCAGAGGGAGTAATGAGCGTGGAAGTGAGGGCATTCCAGTGAAGTCGGAAAAAAAATAGCGTACGCCTCACACGGGAGGAAAGCGCAGGACCCTCGTGGAGGGGCACTCGAAATCGAGCGCTTTCTTCCCTTGAAGCGTAATATACTATTTTATACTTTCAAGACCTTCATTTTTTAGTACGTACAAAAAATGATTGAGTCTAATGTTTCTTTTTGTTATTTTAATACGTACAATTAGTCAATTACAAGCCACAACAAAAAGGGCATTAAAGTATTACTATTATAATAATATGAAATAAAATCTTACTCTGAGTGAGCGAAGAATGTCACGTAATCCAATTCTCATGATTTCTTGATCGCATGGAAGGTATAACGTATCGTAGATTTGCTGACTACCCTTACCAGATGAACCTTCGTAGACAGCAATTAGGACAAACGCAGCTCCTATCGGAGAGTAAGCTACATTTCCATTATTCATGTATTGTTGCATAATTTTAATTCCAAGCTTATTTATGACATCCGTCATTATACTGGATGGTCGAATACGAATAGAATGTTGTTGTTTGACAAGATAAATCTCATGATTGCTTGATTGCACCGTCAAACTGCACACTAATAATAAAATGGTTTGATAAAATTAAATGTATATATTAAGACATTTGAGCAAAGTACACCTTTACCATATACATACATCATTTGCATGTAAAGAGATTACATTTTGTCGACTTCTCTCTAAACAAAATAATTAAAGCTACGCCATGTCTACCACAGTCACGAATAAAGTATAACTAAATGTGCAATCCAGGTCTCCGTCGTTATATAATGTCATCTAAATGCCTATTTACTTCGAAGTATAATTGAGCTGTTTAATAATCGTGGTGGATTGCAGATCGATATTCGATTATAAAGATTTCGAGTTAGTATGTTGGGTTTTATTTAAATCTGTATTTTTGTATAATTGTTACATCTTACATAAGGGCCTTATATTTGTAATTTTAAACTAGTGTTGGCGTGGTGCCTCGCTCGCTTCGCTTGCTCAGAGACTTCGACCCAGTGGAGAGTCGGCTATTCCTTAATACTCGTTTGTTTACTAACAGCTTTCAATTATATTATAAAATTACAGTACAACCTCTCTTGTTCGACATGATCGGTGCCAGACGCTCTCTCTCTCTGACCTCGCTAGTTTGACATTTTTTTAACCACGCCCACTATGACGTCACGCAATCGTGATTGGCTCATTTGTTTTTACGACAGCTAACCTTCTAACCTTCTGTTTTCCTAGCATTAATTTCCAGCCTCCTTGCCATACATATAGAAGTCAAGTAGAAGACTAAAACTTAACAACAACAAATGCGGAGGTTAAGTCGTTCGATTTGGCGGGTGAGGTGCAATCGTCCGAGTCCGGCATGGGTGCGTTCGTGTTCGTCGGTAATATAATGGACAGGGCGGGAGAGGGAAGAAGTCTCCGCCCACTGTCGAACTAAGAAGGTCCGGCACTGTCGAACTAGGGAGGTTGTCGAACAAGCGAAGTGTTGAACAAGAGAGGTTGTACTGTATATTGATATTTGGGGGTCCAATCATATTTAGGTCCAAGTGGGTTCGATAGATATGTTACAACAATATAGTGTTTCTTATATGTATGAAAATTGAAAATGAGCATTTTCAAAACTTCGACCCCGACAACAGACCAGCCGAAGTATTAATAAATAGAAGTTGCAAAACACTTACTTCGAGCACTTGTATTGTAATAGACTATTCGATGCATATTACATATGTACAGTGTTTTACTAATTACTGTCTGTACCATTATGATCTTATATATATAATATATATACATATAATTCGTCAAAGATATCTTGAAAGTGTCGAAAAGATCTCTGACGGATATCTTTTAAATACTATAAGACATCTTTTAGATATATCGAAATAGTTATTTTCGTATCAAGGGCGTAAAAGAACTTATGCGCCCATAGGTGATCGCCGCGCCCGAGGGGCTGGCGAAGACTACCCCTGGGGGTAGGGGTCGAAACGTCGAAATTTTATGGAAAACTATAGGGTAATTTTTTTGCCGAAGTGACCAAATTCAATACTTTTTCAGACAATAGTCATAAGCATTTTAAAACAGTTTTTATGGCATTATCGATGACTTTAGAAAGAAAATGCATACAACCTTTTTTGTAGAGAATTTCATGCTCTATCTTTTTGTTTGAAACATTTTTAAGAAAATTTGTATTTTTCAAAATAAATGCAAAATACTACGAAGAAACTTAATTGGGGATAATGTTTTTTAGTAATGGACGGATGGATCTGCGCCAAAATCTAATCAGATCTAAGTTATGCCAAGATGCGTATTTTAAAAAAAAATGTATGTCAATACGCTTATGCGTTCGCGAGTTATCGCGAGACAAAAAAACGGGACGTACGGACGTACGAACATACATACGTACAAGATCACGGACACAAATTTTTTTATTGTTATTCATCGGTAGACCTTCGGAAAGACTGGGTTACCTGGAAAAAATTTGATTGTCATATTTTCCGACGTATTTTGGGTCGCTGAACACGAATCTGAAGTCAATATTTGTCGCTCGGCCATATCTTGGCCGCTGTATTGAAAAAATATCGAAAAAATGTCATTTTTTTTTTACTTTTTTTCCATTTATCTTGAAAACTCGAACTCGCGCGAAAACAAGTTTCAAACAAAAAATGTAGAGCTTGAATTTCTCCACAAAAAAGGTTAAATACAATTTCTTCCTAAAATTAAAAGTAACGCCGTAAATGAAGGTTGAATATGAGAATGTAGGCAGTGAATTTCAGAAGGGTAGGAACTACCCTGATTCAATCTCCTCTAGATGGCGAATTGCGATGTCGCGGTCGATACACGTTCTCGTCTCAACAATGGGTTACTGTTTCGTTGATTAGGCTGCTTGTTAGTCACAGCAATATACAACAAAGATGGAATTTAAGCATATCCAATTTATTATTGGATGCGCTGATGAGAGATGGTGTTTTCAATTTCTCATTGAGACTGGTATATGGAAGGATACAATTACTTGACCCGATTGTAGCAAACCAATTCGGCTTAGTTATGATAATCAGATGTTTCGATGTTATCGACGAAAACTTGTCAAAGAGAAAAAAAAGAAAAGGTACAGTGTGCAATGTAAGAGGCATATCACGGCAAAAATGAATATATGGTTTCAGTTCTGCCATTTGCCTTTACCAAAGAGTGCACACGCGAGAACGCACACACACAAACGCGTACACACGCACGCACGCACGCACGCACGCACGCACACATGCACACACGAACACACCCAAACAGGTGACGGCAAGGGGAACCACCTGTACAAAGCACCCCAAAAAGATGTAAACCCGATACCGTGCAACCTCCACGTGGTACATCTCGGGTAATGCCGGCGGTAATGTTAGAAATGATTGATCATACATATCATAGGATGTTTGGTTCACCCAGACAGAGTTTAGGCAAAGTAAGAAGGTTAGGATTTTTGTTAGCGTTCGGGCGGGGGGGGGACGCAGGCTCTCCCAGTAAGCAGCCGAGTGTATGTGGGCATTATGCTAAAAACACGCCAAGTCAATTGTTCTCATATTCAACCTCCATTTACGGCGTTATTTTTGACTTTACGAAGAAATTGAGTTAAGCCCGTTTTTGTAGATGATTTCGTGCTCTACATTTTTTGTTTAAAACTCTTTTTCCTGCGACTTCGAGTTTTCAAGATAAATGCAAAAAACTTTAAAAAATGACATTTTTTGATGTTTTTTCAATACAGCGGCCAAGATATGTCCGAGCGACAAATTTTGACTTCACATTCGTGTTCAGCGACCCAAAATACGTCGGAAAAAATGTCAATAAAATTGTTTCCAGGTGACCCAGTCTTTCCGAAGGTTTACCGTTTTTGTATAGATCATGGTGTCCAGCTCATGCGCAGAAACTCTGAGCATCCTTAATTATTCATGCAATGCCAACCTCAATTTCTTTAAGAAAATTTGGATATCGTCTGCAAAGTTCATATATTGCTTAATTTCTTTTAAATCATGGAAAGCAGAAAACCCCTAGGATGGGGCTCTGATGCACTCCAGCATTAATTGGTATTTAGGAGAAGCCACTGGGTTGCATACCACAAAAGCCTGAACTCCTATTATTTAGATACAAAGCAAACCTTGAAACTATTGAGTTATAGAAATAAGCTTTATAATTTCTGTAGGTAGGTTGTGGTTAATAACGATGCAGACCTTAGTAAATTCAAATAATAGGAGGATTACAATATTACGATTGCCAATGTCCTATGAAATAAGTCAGGCAAAATGTTATAAAAACTTTATGTTTGTAAACAAATAGATAAGCAGCAGTCGACTTTAAAATTGAAATCCACGTTATTTGGTGAGAAAAAAAAGATGCCGAATTCAACTGGTATGAGTCGTCACATACTGATGTCTGAAAATACTTATTAAACATGCAATGATCTTAACACAACCATTTTTTTAAATTCATATGGCTATGAACTTCTATAATTAAAAGCGGAAGTAACCCTATTACTCAGTTTTATAGAATTTGTGTTACATTTAGGCTGTTGTAATTTACTTGACTTAAATCGTTTCCTTCTTGGCATTAGAGAACAATAAGCGTGCTTACTGAGTGAAAAGGAGAGGAAACACGCAACGAAGAACAGAATTCCTTCTTCTCTTTCCTGCTGAGGACAATTTATAAACGACGAAATTAGAATTTTCTCTCTTGTAAAATATTTTACACACACAGTTATTTTAACTAAAATATTATTTAATAAATGTGCAAACTTAATAAAAAAATATATACAGTAATAATAATAATAGAATGTTAACATTTACAAACTGTAAGAAATACTCTATATTAATAACATTAGAAACTTAAAAAGTTAGCGTTTTTTGTGATAACACGAGCGTGTTATACTATACATTTCACCAATCCGATTATACCTTCCAGCATTTATATTAATACAAACTGTTCCTGCAGTAAATCATTTTTTGGATGCAGGCCTTTTTTCGATTCTGTATATAAGATAGACGAAAATAACTAGGGGAGGCCAATGATTGAGTAAATACAGCATCGAAATGATGTAACATTTAAACGTATTTTGAAATTTGGCAAACATTCGAAGATGCCTTAAGACGAAATAAATATACATTACTATGTTTTGCTTGTTACGAACAAATCCCCATGCACTGATATTGTTTTTAAATAAGCACATAATCAATTAAAATTATTAATTTAATACATTTCAAGTTGTTACTTATTTTGATTGAAAAATAATCACACTGTCACCTCATTTTTTGGACCACTTAGGATATCCAGTAACGCAAACAACCCTTTTCCTTGAATATTTTAACCAGATTATTAATTTTCAATTGGCCGCCGCTACAACCGAGTTTCACAAAAGAACCTACTTTTTAAGTACCGCATCAATATTATGCAACTTGCATAATACAATTGCTAATATTAAAATAAGCGGAATAAAATTAAGGTGCACTAAGAGCACGACATCAATTAAAGTTCAATGGTTACAATGGTATAATTTCATAACATATTTGTGAAAGTCAGTAAACTTATGAATTAACAACAAAAATTAACTAAACAAAAAAGCATATGTCGACAACATTACTATCAGACAATCATCGTTTGATATTGATAAAAATTGACTTTCCCATTAGTATTTCACTTTTAACGATTTCAATGTTTACCCTGCACCAAATTCAATATGAGATATGTAAAAGTGAAATTTACCTGTAATAATAATTTAAGCTATAAGAAGTAAAATACTAATTATTTTGCGATGAGTACCCCCCTAAATACTTAGGTTCTGATTCGTAGAAGGTATGAAATTCCCATTTAGGAACCAAATATCTTCAAAAACAATGTTGCACATACATTGATAACATTTCTGGACCGAACTACGTTGACGAATTTTAGCAATAACATAAAATTAGTTGTATATCGAGTAATTGTAACTCGTGCAATAAAAAGGCACTACAATTTTAATACCAATTCTTTTACGGAAATTTTACAAACATTGTAGAAAAGACATCCATAATGTACTTCTCATTTCACTATTTATTATCTTGATCACTTTAATGTTTAAACCTCGTCAGTTATTTCTTTCGATGAACATAAATCTAAACTCGGGAATTTCGCACTGTTAGAATAGAACGATTCGGAAGATAAGAAAGTACTAGTCTATCGCTCGACTATTTTATACGCTTCAAAGGAAACATTTCAGTTCAAAAGGTATGCCGGCAATGCAGCAGCTCCCACTCAATGAATATAATTTTTCATTAATTAAATATTGCCATTTATAAAAATGACCTACATCAATATTTGCAATTAAGCGGTATAAATATCCGTTTTTATTACCATTAATATTATACGCCCCAGTAAATAGATAAATAAAGGATTAATCAATCTCAATATTAGTATAATTATAAACAAGCTTTCGCATTTTTTATGCGATTATCCATGAAATAATTAGAGAACCTCAATAGACAACAGATCATACCTTATGTAATAAATTACATAAATATTAAATAGGTAATATATAAATAAATGGTAATGGCAAGATTTATGGTTTTTTCAAATGGCTGTAGCATATAAAGCCGAAATTCACATTACGTACCCTGAAAACTATTTTTTACTCAAATGGACCCACAAAACCAAGATAACATTCAACTCGTATAGAAATAAAAACTTTCCGCCACGAAACTCCTTTCACTCAGTAATTATTACGTCAACAATAAAGACATTTTAGGCATTAAAGTTAATTGATCCTGACCAATAAAACATAAAATCAGTTAAATCCGCCATTATTGGTAATCATTTAGTAAAGAATAAATATAGCGTTTTTCGTCTGTGAAATATATAACACTCTTGATTTGTCTATTTTCGTGAAAATGTGTCGCTATAGTTTGCGTGAACTAAATGTAAGTGTGTTTGGTCGACTGTAAAATAGGTGGTCTTTCCTCGTATATTCCTTCGACCCCTAATGCACTCGTACACGCCGTGTTATTAACATCAAAGTTGTGTAAAATGAATGTTGCAAATGCTATTTATTTCATACACCAATTTTTTACTACTTGTTTTTCGTGAATTTGTTAATTAACAGGGAATAATTAATGTAACCTATTCTGCACGATAGATCGAGGAGTAAGACGAGGAAGACGCGCGGATCTAGCGTGGTGGTGTAGGGGTCTAATCCCCAATTATACATAAAGGAATATCAAAAGAAAAATATGTATATATTATTAATTAAAAGTTTAATATTCCAGTCATCATAACCGCCATGATCATATTCGTTACCAATAGCGACGAAGTTGACAATGATTTAAATGATTCAATTCCCTGCTATTTTACGAGAAAGACGTCATTGTTTTTCATTCAGTGTTCTCAATTTTTGGAAACAAATAAGGTAAACCTTCGGAAAGATTCGGCCACCTAAAAAAAATGCTTAGCACCTATTATGTAGAGAATTTTCCGCTCATCATTTTTTGTTGGAAACATTTTTTCCGTACACGCGTACTTTTTGAGATAAACGCAGAAAACTGCCAAAAAACACGTTTTTTTAAAATAGGGGCCAGGATATGGCCGAGCGACAATTTCTTTTGCGAAATTCGGATTCAGCAGCTCAAAATACATGAAAAATACGTTGTACATTTTGTTTTTTAGGTGGCCGAATCTTTCCGAAGATTTACCGCATTTTAATTGAAAACTTGTGCTGAAAATTGTCTTCTCTTGTTAATCTTGTTACGTCTTTCATAAGCCCACTATAATGAATATTACTTGATTTTTAAAAATACACTCGTGAGTCCGGAGTGTGTCGATGAAAGTTAGCATCGTCTCTACTTGAAACTACCTGCGTATGCAACATGAAGTAAGATATATGCAAGCTGGCAAGGTAAGTTTCCATATACAAATTACAAAGCGATAATCATAATGGTTCAGATGGCGCATCACCTTACAGCACTGATCTATGGATAGGGCATACGGTCGAAAATCTGATACGATTAGAAGCCCCGATGGACCGAATTTTTTCAGGGCCGGAAATACCCGAAGGGGTTCGCGAATCATTCGCTGCCGGCGGAGTGTACACGGAAAGAAATTTGAAGTAATTGCCACTGCTCAGGGAAGTACAGTAGTCCTTCCCTTATTCTAATTTGTCCAGTCAGGCAAGATGGCGGCCTTCTTCCCTTATTCTAATTTTCCCCTCTCCCCCACTACTTAGATTTGTAGTCTCACTTTTGTCTCTTTTTCTTTTGTTGCGCATGCGCCGTTATTGGTATTTAGAAAATCCACACGTCCACACATGGCAGTGGGAAGAACGCGTGAGGGGAAATATTAGAATAGGAGAAGAGAAAAAATTAGAATAAGGGAAATTAGAATAAGGGAAGGAGTACTGTAACAGCCACCGCACGATTTCTGACGAATTTCTTCGAATAATAGAACATTTTTATGAACAGATACAATTTTATTACACTTTTTGAATAGTTATTCATAATTTTCCGACTATGTAGTTATTAATAATTAATTTTAATGATCTATAAACGTTGTAGAAACGGAAAAACTTAGTACTTTTTTCATTCTAAAGCTTCCGTATCGAAAACAGTACAAGATACACTAAAAATGCACTCAAACTTTTTTGTAGAGCCCAAAATTTCCTATAAAAAAGTCAGCGAGGGCCTTAGACTAAAGTTAATAGCTTAATCACGGGCAACGATGGAATATGCCTCATATTTTACAAAAATTCCAAAATATTCATAATTAACTTGTAAGACAACATTCCAGCGTTATTTATGGATAATATATTAACTTTAGACTAGGGCTCTCCCTGACTTTTTTTTAGGAAATTTTGTGCCCTATAAAAAAGGTTCAGTGCATTTTTAGTGTATCTTGCACTGTTTTTGGTACGGAAGCTTTAGAATGAAAAAAGTACCAAGTTTTTCCGTTTTAACAACGTTTATAGATCATTACAAATAATTATTAATAAATATATCGTCTAGAAATTATGAATAAATATTCTCACAGGTGCACTCAAACTGGACCTGTTTATAAAAATTTTCTTTTTAACGAATTCGAATTGTAATCGTCATTTCAAATTATTCGTCAGAATCTGTGCGGTAACTACTACTTCCCAAAATGCTGTCGCATTAACTTCAAATTTCTTTGCGTGTATATGTGTATTATGGAGTGGTGTAGATTAGCAAAATATATATATATATGTCAGCAAAAAAGGATTATTGCCAAATTAATTTAAATATGCCGACGGTTTGTTGCGTTTGCAAAAAACAAGGCTCGGAAGAGCCTGGGGGTCGACGAACATTTCACAGGTAAATTACATTGATTCTAAATTCTGTAAACATATTCATGTTTAGCGTTTCATGAAGATTATGTTTACATCCAAAGGTATGTTCAAAAAGTTATGTTTTTTGAATGTGTATAATATAGCTTTTATGAAATTAGCATTACACACTTTTTACTTTTACTTGGCAAATTAATGATCGATGAAACTAACACGATGGAAATATATTTTTTAAAACATATTTCAATTAAATATTTGTTTATTTTCATAGACTTCCTGCGAACAAACCAGATATTTCAGGAATTTGGTTGACGAACATGCGTGTCCACAAAACTTTCAAAGCCAGTAGTAGGACGATTATTTGCTCAGACCATTTTGAAAAAAAATTGTTTCAATGACAGGAAGAAAGCAAGAACACTTATTGAAGGTAGTGTTCCGACAATATTTCACTGGCCGAAATGCATGGATTGCAAATCAGAAAATACTCCACACAGCAATCGGACATTCCATAGGTGTGTAGTCTTTTGTATCGTATAGTCTGATCAACCGTTAATTGATACGTCCATTAATTAGGAAATTAATATTTGTCTTTAGATTTCCTGTACACAACAACGATGTTCTACAGAAATGGTTGAGTGCTGTCAAAAACCATGTGCCAGGAATTGACATTTATGGAGGCAGAATGTGCTCTGCTCATTTCAAAGAAAAATGTTTTCGCTGTGTTGGACAAGGAGGAAAGTACACAACATTACGGGATTGGGCTGTACCAACAGTTTTTGGATCAAGTGAAATTATAGGTAAGATATGCAATATCAGTTATAACGTTAACCTGAAAGGTAATTTACTACTGTCAATATTACTTCCAAAATTTGTGTCTTGTTTTTTCACCTAAAATCAAGTTTCGTATAGATTAATTAATTGATCTGTACAAAGAATAAACATAAATATAGTCACTTGTGACACTCATTATATCCTAAGCTTCACATATAAGTGAAATTGGATACAGAATGTCAAGGCACTTGGTTTGAAAAGCTTCCAGCGACTTTTCCAATTTGTACGTGTAAAATCAGAAACTCGGTTTGATACACAGTTCATCCAAATTCATTGCATGCTTTAATATTACAATATGCTTTTCTTTAGAAGTTGCCTCTTATCGAAACAAGGTTTCAGGTCAGAAATCTTCCTTCGATGGTAAAACTCTTATCGAAACAAGATTTCAGGTCAGAAATCTTTCTTCGATAGCAAAACTCATATCGAAACATGGTTTCAGGTCTGAAATATTCTTTCGACGGTGAAACTCTTATCGAAACAAGGTTTCAGGTCAGAAATCTTCCTTCAATGGTAAAACTATAATCGAAAACATAAAAGGTCAGATATGATGATATTGAATAATATTATAGAGAATACCTCTTAAAACTGCATTAAATAATAACATTTAAAAAAAAATAAAAAAAATGTATGTTACACTAATTATTTCTCGGCCCTGATATCAATATCCGAGATCCGCATCACACTAGGCGCTCCCTTGACACTGCAGGCAACGGGGAGGGGATGACGGGAAACCGGGTAATGCCAATATATCGGGACTGCATCGCGTCTATATAACGAGACTCCTAATTAACGAGATGCCTATATAACGACCCAGTAAACGAAAAAGTATTCAGAAGTATTGAAGGCCAAGAAATAGGATTCAGAAGCAGTAAGAAGCATTCACTGTGACTCGAAATTATTACTTCTGAATCCTTTTTCTTGGGCTTCAATACTTCTGAATACTTTCTCGTTTACTGGGGAGACTCTACTGTAAATAGAACTTTGTCACAATCAAAATTAAACTCCCATTTGTGCAAAATAAAAATATATATTGTTTTTCCACGATGAAGAGTATGTGTTATTGGGTTAAAAAGTAATGTAGAATGACAGTAGAGTTTTGTTTCCATACGTCTGTAAAGTTTCAAGATGTTTTGTTTTGTTTTTTAATTACTGTATTTACAATTACCTATTGCACTGTTCATGGTCATTGAAAATGCAATAATTTAAAAACAAAACAAAAAGGCGTCATGAAACTTAACACACTTATAGGAAAAAAGCTCAGCTTTCATTGTACACTATTTTTAAAGCAATATAACGTATACTTCATTACGAAAAAATAATATATGTTCTTCTTTCGCAAAAGTGGGGTCTATTGTTGATTTTAACAAAATTTAAATACCCTAGCATGAAAGGTGATCTTTTTCCTATAAAACTGCCTGTTTCAGAGATTACGGCATCGAATGAATCCACTTCACGCGAAGATGTAAATGTAACAAATAGTTCATGCTCTACTACACTTGCTCAGATCTTGTCACCTTTTCTTCAACCGCTACATGTGACAGCAGATACCGACGCCACTACGCCTGAAGGAGCATCAGGTTTTTAATCAATTATGCATCATGAACGTGATTCAAAGTCACTTAATTATAACGCCTTCGGGCTTAATGTAACTATACGTTTCAGAGGTTACCGATTCACATATGTCGATTTCATGTTCCACTTCAAATGAACCCGCGCCATGCTCCACCGCAGTTCCTCGTATCCTTTCGCCTTCCCTTCCAGCGCTACATGTGACAACAGATACAGACGCAACTACATCTGAAAAAGCATTAGGTTTGTGAACAATAATGCAATTAATAATCCAATAACGTTTCATTAAGTAACGAACTTTATGGTCGTTGAATGTAGGTACGATTATGAAACACTTGTAGTTTATATTTGTATAGAAAATATGTAGTCGGTACCTTTTCAATCGCATAATATTTTGAAGGCCACTATTCAACTTAATGTTCTATGTAGTGGTGATTCCTTGCACCTATGTCAGTAACGGTACTGACCACCTACTTACTACCAATTGAAAACTAGTACATACAGTGTAGTCAGTACATATACTTTTTTTTCATTTTTGTACATAAAAATATGGACTTTACGTGTATATGAACGTTGAGTATATGAAGGGAGCATAAAACTCGTTACTTACTTTTCTGAAAGTTGTGAACAAAGACAATGTAACAAAAAGTTCCTGAAAATACAATTGCAGATGGCGTCGGTGAAGGAAATCCGATACAGCTAACTCCACGATCTCACAAACGGAAAAGAACCCCATCCAACCTCCGTTGCGATCTTCAAGATCATAACTATGATGATTCGCCACGAACCAAGAGAGTTAAATTCAATGTGGTGCTGCAAAAGAACAAGGAGCTGATGGCAAAGCTTGCTCAAGAAAGGTTGCGGTCCTCACGATTGAGAGCCCGAAATATTCGATTAAAAGAAAAGAATGGAGTCCTACTATCAGTTATCAATGACTTGCGTAAAAAGAAACTGATTTCCGAGCCCGGGAAAGAAGCTGTAAATTCCTTTGGCAACGATGACGGTGTCATGCAATTCCTCCAAAGGTATTCAAGAAATCGAATGCTACACAAAACACTGCGCAACAAAAACGGAAGAAATTTACCAAACGCCGTAGTACAGCTGTTAACGGTATTTCCCGAAAAACTTATTCTCCATCAGTTAGAGCATTTGCTTTAACATTGCATTTTTATTCTCCCAAAGCATATGCCTTCGTTCGGTCTAAATTTTGTAATGTTTTGCATTAACAGGTCAGTAACAACTCTACGGGCATGATATTCCTCTGTAAATATTAATCCTGGAATGACGAAGGGAAGTCTCCTGACGCTGCAACATAAAGTCGAGGAAGCAAATAAAGTAGGCAAAAAGGTCCTGGTGAGCTTCATGTTAGACGAAATGGATCTAAAGGCAGGGTTTCAGGCGCTAAGGGACAATGCCAATAGCGGATACTCTAATATTCAGTTATCACAAGTAAAATCTAAATCTTCTAAATGTTCGGAAAGAAAATCGAAATCGGCGGAATCAAAAAATAGGGGTCTAAACGCTTTAGTTTTTATGGTGGTCGCTATTGACGATTCTTGGAAAATGCCCGTTGCGTATTATCTAGTTCACAGTATAAGAACTGAAACCCTGAAGGAACTCATTTCCAATGCTCTAGTGGAACTACATAAGGTGGTCGTAACTGTGCTTTCTGTAACACTGGATGGACCATCGCAGCATTTTGCATGTATGACTGCCCTACGAGCATGTTTTGAAGTGACCAAACTTAAACCGTATTTTCTTCATCCTTCTACACGTGAGAAAGTACACGTAATTTTTTATGCTTGCCACATGTTAAAGCTTCTGCGGAGCACTTTAGGTGACTACAAACGGCTGAAAGATGGGTCTGGCAATGTAATAGAATGGAAAAATGTAGTGGAACTCGCGAAACTTGAAGAGGATGAAGGTATTAGAGCTGGTAATAAGCTTCGTCGTTGCCACATCGAATACTGGAAATCGAAGATGAAAGTTTCCTTAGCAGCTCAAACTCTCAGTAGCGGTGTGGCAGATGCAATAGAGTTCTGCGGCAGACGACTACATCTTCCACAATTTCAAGGAAGTGAAGCTACCGTTAAATTCATCAGATGCGTGGACAAGTTATTCGATTTCATGACTTCGCGCAACCCGTTTGGTACAGGGACGAAAAGTGCAGCGATACAAGCTGAAATCGAATACTTGTTAGCTGTTAAAAATTTCGAAGGCGTACCTATGTACAACATTGCACGGCGAGCAGGCTTCCTTGGACTTGCAACGGGAGCTATGTCGGTCATTCAGCTGTTTGACGAGTACGTTAAGCCACCAGAATCTCAAGTGAAATACTTGTTAACCTACAAGTTCAGTCAGGATCATCTTGAGTTATTTTTTTGCGCCACAAGACGATGCGGAGGTTGGTGCCCAAATCCAACGTGTGCGCAATTTAAATCAGCGTTCCGGAGACTACTCGTACGTCACGAAGTACAATCTTGCAATGGTAATGTCGAAGCTATGGATGCTACGAACATTTTGACAACTTCGGCAGGCCTTGCAAGGTGTAAAAAGCAGGATGAGTATGACCTATCCACGTTCGATTCCACTCAGAATGTCAGGGTTTCGCAAAAATATGGCCTTAACAATCATGATGTTGATAAAAACGAGAATGAGGAACTGATGCGTGAATTTCTTGATTTTCACGATCAAGTGCCTGAAGAATTAGATGAATTCTGCAGGAACTCTGTGGCTTACGTATGTGGATATGTCGTAAGAACGCTAGCTGTTCTTGGCAGACCCAGTATTGCATGCATGACTTGTAAAGCTGCTTTGCTTCAAGACTCGCAGAGTGTGGCATCATTTCCCGAAAAGAATCTGCTTGAAATGAGGACTAGAGGTGGCTTAATATTCCCCAGCATGTCGGTCGTGAAATTGTGTACTCGAGCAGAGATATTATTAAGGAAAGCACGCAATATCAATAACAGCATGCCCATACTTGAACCTAATTTTCCAGCAGTTGTGGGTGATGCTGTTGTTCGTGCTCTCTTATCGGACGATTGCACAATCTGAATCCTTGCATGAAAACGATCCAACTTATCTTGCACGACATAAAGAACAACTTTGTAAAGTAGTATGTAAGGTTTTTATTAAAAATCGGTTGTTTGCATTCACAAAAATTGCTTCAGACTTGGCGGTAGGTACAAAACTACGGCACTATATGACGCGGGCAATTATTTGGAAGAATCAGTAAGACTGAAGTGTTATCGGTGCGTGAAATCCATATTCGTGTTAAACATGTATTTTATGAGATGTTACAGGTAAATATTAAAGTATTTTACATATTTTAAGATTGTTACTACTCTTTAAAAATATACCGCTTGCGTTGTTTTAGCTTTTTTTTAAATGTAATGACTGCTTCTGTATGACAACATAAGTTACCTGTGGTCTTCATGCACTTCATGCTTTCTACTATCTGTTTTCTGCACGCATACTTCTTACATTAAACGCGTATACATTTGAAATGGAGTAATTTCTTTTCATAGTAACACATAGTGAATTTTTGTTCTAATATTGAAATGTATTTTTACGATGTTACAGTTGGTAATGAAGAACGTGCTCAACTATCGGTTCCATGTTCCTCAACAAAGGCTTTTCTTTTCGAACACTGCATTCGTGCACATGCAGTTGCATGTGATCCAACCATTGACCTTATTAGGATATACATATATAAACGTGGTAAAAGTGTAGAAAAAACTGCCTCACTCAAAAAATGAAATGTATAACATGTTTTTGGTGTATTTTGGGTTGCTAATAACGAATATCGCAATCAAATTTGGCGCTCGGACGTATTGAAGCTGCTATTTAAAAAAAATACTAAAAAACGTGAATTTTTGGAGTTTGTTGCATTTATCTTGAAAACTACGAGTTTGACAAAAAAATGTTTCAAACAAAAAAGATAGAGAATTGAATTTTCTATAAAAAAGGTCTAATGCATTTTTTTCGTATTACGAACGGTAACCCCGTAAAAGAACAATGAAACATTGAGAAAAATGAGTAGCAAGAAATGCCGTTCTGCGCTGGGACTGGCGAAGCACTTCCACTCAATTATTGCAAAGATCTATTGGTTGGAGGTTAGGCTAGTATAAAAAGGGGGGTTTGGGGGCGGAGCCCCCCAGCACGCAAGCACCCCTTGGGCACACGCATCATCACCAGATTATGTCTACTTCTCCAATTATCAATGAGTATACCTAAGGGCTGCTTGCGTACTGGGGGGCTCCGCCCCCCAGACCCCCTTTTTATACTAGCCTAACCTCCAACCAATAGATCTTTGCAATAATTGAACTCCATGCCTACCGCCGGCATTAGCGTCATCCGATGTGCACCACGGGGAAGAAGCTCGGTCGGATTTGGCACATTAGTCTAGGCGCAGGACATGGTTCCGTGGCCGTTTATATGGAACCAAGTGCTTTCTATGGATTTTGACCTCCTGAACACGAATTTTTTGGTCCCAATGCCGAAATGTGGTTCGTTAAATTGTTATTAACAATTTTTAATAACGAGTTCAAAAAATCGTTTTTTCGAATCGGAAAAAAATTTTATCATATTTTTCAGGTCATTTGGAGCAAAAAAGGTCCTTACATATTTTTACGCACGGGCTATAGTTTCCGAGAAAAAAAATGGCTAAATTTTAAAATATACGATTTTGCCATTTTGAGAGGGTTGCCAAACTTACGCGTTTAATTTTTTTTAACGGGATTAGTCGGAAACTCTTCTTTAAGTCGTCAACAATCAACATATTATCGGTTTTGAATGTTGTTTTCGGTCCCCGTTGAGTTATTGCAATAATTTGGGAGTGATTGCGTGTAGGCGCGCCTCGTGATTCTGAGGCCGCCGCGGCCGGTCGTCTTTGGTTTTCAACCTTCCGAATAATATTGTCTAGTCTAAAGGTCGAAATTGAAAACATAAATGTTCAACAATTATTGTTAATAACGATTATTATTAACAATCGGTTAAAAAATTTATTAAAAATCGACGAATTACAATTTTCAGCAACGGAAAAATTCTATTATCAGACAAGCCTAAATAGGAAAAGGATATTTTTTACAATTTTCTTAGTTTAAAAATAATTGTTAAAGTTTAAAAAAGTGTTATTTTTAACATTTTTAGCATGCTTAAGCTGCCTAATTGTGTTCTTTTATTTTAATGTAAAGTAAAAAAAATAATAAAATTTGTAGCTTAAGCATGCTAAAAATGTTAAAGATAACACTTTTTTAAACTTTAACAATTATTTTTAAACTAAGAAAATTGTAAAAAATATTCTTTTCCTATTTAGGCTTGTCTGATAATAGAATTTTTCCGTTGCTGGAAATTGTAATTCGTCGATTTTTAATAAATTTTTTAACAGATTGTTAATAATAATCGTTATTAACAATAATTGTTGAACATTTATGTTTTCAATTTCGACCTTTAGACTAGACAATATTATTCGGAAGGTTGAAAACAAAAGACGACCGGCCGCGGCGGCCTCAGAATCACGAGGCGCAATCACTCCCAAATTATTGCAATAACTCAACGGGGACCGAAAACAACATTCAAAACCGATAATATGTTGATTGTTGACGACTTAAAGAAGAGTTTCCGACTAATCCCATTAAAAAAAATTAAACGCGTAAGTTTGGCAACCCTCTCAAAATGGCAAAAAACGCATATTTTAAAATTTCGCCATTTGTTTTCTCGGAAACTATAGCCCGTGCGTAAAAATATGTAAGGCCTTTTTTTGTTCCAAATGACCTGAAAAATATGATAGAATTTTTTCCGATTCGAAAAAATGATTTTTTGAACTTATTATTAAAAATTGTTAATAACAATTTAACGAACCACATTTCGGCATTGGGACTAAAAAATTCGTGTTCAGGAGGTCAAAATCCATAGAAAACACTTGGTTCCATATAAACGGCCACGGAACCATGTCCTGCGCCTAGACTACATCATGTGGCCCTGAAAAGGGCCGATTATTTGTACATGTTTTTGTTTATTCAACATCAGCATCGGTGCCATGGTGGAAGTATAACGGTGCTTGGATCATCGAAAATATTGTCTTCGACTATTTTATTTTGAAATTCCTTCATTAACTGAAAGAAAGAGTGGATACGTTCAGTTCAGTATGTGAATGCTATCGCTTAAAAAGGTATTCAGCAAGATACGATAGTAAGTGTGCTTCTTTTGTAAGGAATTTTCGAAAGTGACATCCTTTCAAATCAATTAAAGGTGCTGTATATTATTTTGCACAAGAGCGTATATATATAGGACGTACGAGAAGCCGAATTAAATACACCAATTATCATAAACCAAACGGCGACTGACGTTGCCTTATGTTTCAAACAGCGACCTACTTACCCAATCAGCACATGTACGTCCATTGGACGTCCAATGTACGTACGCTATGTCCAGAAGGAACTTCCACTGGACGTCCATATTGCACATTTGGGACGTCCATTGTACGTCCATGGTACGTCCAGAGGAGAGAGAAGTGTACATCCAATGGACGTCCAGGCGTGTACGTACTCTGGGTGAAATTTGGACGTACTATGGACGAAGTGTGGCCAATAAATGGACGAAATAAGTGGTATATGGACGTCCAAAAGACGGCTGTGTACGGAATGTGGACTAAACATGGACGTACCGTGGATAAAATATGGTCCAGTGGACGTCCATAGGAGGTCCACTGAACGTCCATTATTATTCCATGGAACGACCAGACTACACACATTTGAACGTGCGGTGGACGTCCAAAATGTACGTACACTGGCCCAAGAGTGGACGTTCGATGGACCATAACGGACGAAATACGTAACATATCAAGTCCATTGGTCGTCCAATATACGTTCAGTATTCTGTGGACTAATAACGTCCAAATTATTTTACGTTCAATATTGTAACATTCCACACGAAATATGGCCGTTCAATGGTCCGAAAATGGACTTTAAGCGAACAAAATATACGTAATATAATATATCCAACGTATGTCCACTTCTGCACTTATACGGGCCTCCAACGATCCACGCCAACAAATGCGACCGAAATTATCGAATTTCATTAATTTACGTAAAAATATAAGGAGTACCGCGTGTAAAGGAGCCATAAAAGACAAAGGAGTTCTTCACAGCAGCGCGTCGCGTCGTCGTGGCTGCCATCTTGTGCGCGCAGCGCCGCATTTTCTTGGAAAAATGGAGGTGCCGCGGACGTCCACTTATGTACGTACACTGGACCTCCAAGTATGTATGTACACTGGACGTCCATTATTCGTCCATAAAAATGAAGGTCCGAATTGTCGATAAATGGAAGTACGGTGGACGTCCACATAAGTAAGTACACTGGACCTCCAAGTATGTATGTACACTGGACGTCCATTATTCGTCCATAAAAATGCAGGTCCGAATGGTCGAAAAATGAACGTACCTTAGACGTCCACATAAGTATGTACATTGGACGTCCAAGTATGTACGTACATAGGATATACGATATACGTCCATACATTTATGGACCTAATTTGGACGTAATATGGACGTCCGTTGGATGTTCAAAGATGGACGTACATATAACGTCCGGAGATGTACGTACGTTGGACATCCATTTACGTCCATTTTTTGTCCTGGACGTATGGACGTAACATGGACGAAATATGTACGTCCACTGGACGTCCAGTGCTGACTGGGTAGCTAACGAGATCGGCAGCACCTGGCGATGAAATCATGAATCTCTTCAACAAGACCGTCATAGTCTAAGGTTTGCCTGCGCTCAGCGCGCCGAGTGGAAGCGCTTTGTCAGTCATAGCGCAGACGACATTTCTTACTACTCACTGTTCTCAGGGTTACATCCTTCTTTTACGGGGTTACAGTTCGCAATACGAAAAAAATGCATTAGACCTTTTTATTAGAGAATTCAGTTCTCTATCTTTTTTGTTTTGGAACATTTTTTGTCAAACTCGTAGTTTTCAAGATAAATGCAAGAAAGCGCAAAAATTCCGTTTTTTTTGCAGTTTTTTCGTGATAGCGGCATCGATTCGTCCGACCGCCAAGTTTGATTGCGATATTCGTAATCAGCGGCCGAAAATACACCAAAAATATGTTATACATTTCATTTTTTGAGTGAGGCAGTTTTTCTACAACTTTACCGTAAATTAATGAGCCTATATTTCGATCGATACAATCGGGATATTTTGCAGTTTAAAATATTCAACCGGTTCAGTTCAGCTGGTTTTCGCACGATACATCAATCTCCTTCTACCATTGCGGAACAATATAACAGAAAAAATGAACGTGAATGTTGCAAAAATTAAAACGTGACTCTGTTTTGAAATGCCAGTCTCGGTAGCATCACAGTTGTACAGTTTTATAAAATGACAATAAACGATAAGTTACCTATTATGTGAACGATAGTTACGATAGTATTGCCCAATGATAAATTTGTTAAAAGGACTCGGATTGAAAATGTTAAAGTTAGATGTTAGTAGAGAATTTCAAACGCATCTTTTTTCTCTGTAATAAAATTGTTCAACTTTTACAGTTTTTAAAATAAGCACCAAAAACGTAATTTTTATTTGTTACATAATTTTCATATTTGTTCACCTTAAGTCGAATTTGATATCCCAGAAAATATCAAACTCATTTTATGTTTGAGCGCCTTAGCGTGAAGAGAAAATATGAGAAATCTTGTTAAAAAAACAAAAAAGCTATGAATTTTCAATGAAATAGGTATTCATTGGGGTTTGGGGATTGATTAATAGGTCTGGAAAATTGTATCTGTAAATGCTGCAAACCTATTGCGAGCCGTGGAAACGTGAATAGTGCGCGGCATATGAACGCGTCGCAAATAAATACTTGAAAAATGAGGAATTCCCACTTAAGTGTTCAAACTTAAGTGTTTCGAAAATGTAATACTCGCTGCGATTAATCGAATGCATATGCCGTTATTATTCTACAATAAAACTGGAGAATATTTAGTTTTATTAAAAATTGGACAGTTACAAGGTCAGAAAACAGAAAAAATCGAGCGATCTCAACGTTCAGAAGTTGTAGAGAAGAGAAGGTAAGAGTAATTTCTACGATTGTTAACCCGATAAGTTCAAAATTAAAATATATTTAAACAATTTTTCAAAATTCGGGGTTTAACCCAAATAAAAACTTGTTATAAAGGCTAATGTCAGCAAAATAGGTTAGGAAAAAGGACAGAAATAACTAGAATACATATTCAAAACGTGTATTTTTCATTTATAAATTTTATTCTCATTTATACCTCAATTTTGTCATTGTTCATAAAATGTATATGGACAAATCACGAAACAATTCAATTTTAAATCATAACAGTAAAAAATTATCCTTGTTTTAAAACATCTTTGAAATTGAAATATCCTATTGTATTGGTTAATATGTTATTAAAAATAGCCCCATCAAATAAAAGATGAACAAAAAAGATTTATACAATCGTGCTTTAATCAAGTTTTTGGTTTTTTCAATCGATTTGAACCCCCAATAAATATAAAGCTTTCCTAGTTAATTGATAACACAGATATGTGAGGAGCGAGGTTATACAGTTTAAAGAATGGGTGCCATAAACAAATGTCCATTTAAACGACTTTTATTAATTTTGTTTTACAACTTTATTTTTTCGATTTTCCATAATTACATAATTTTAAAGCCCATTTTCCTAGATCATTTTAAGACCGTTCAAATGATCGTAAACCATTTCGAATTCAAGGCTTCCAGTCTCTTTTATGATCAAATTCATCCGTTTTACTGCACCTAACTTATTTTTTAACATGTTCTTTATTATTAAGTCTGTACGAGGTTCTCGAGATCGCTAATCAAGAATCGTAATATGATGAGAAATCATAAAATGCGTGAGAACCTCTGATAACATGGAACCTGGAAGAATATTCTTTTTGAATAAATTTTTATTTTTAATTTTCAATTTCGATGTTATATTCGATAAAAACAGTCGATTAAGCAGACTAATAAGGAACTGCACACCATTTATTTTAAAACCCGTGGAATGATTTGGGCAAATTGATTTTAAAGCTAAGTAGTATTATGAGATGCAATGGTCGGAAATTAAAAAAATTATTTTGTCAACAAAATCCAAAAAAATTACTAAAATAGTAATCTGTTATTGATTTAACTACAATTTCAAAAGATTCCGAGATACAGGAGCAATTTCATAGCCAGATTCGTTTTCAACGTAAAAAATGTATAACAATCATCCTCACTCTACTGAATTTTTTTTCTATCGAATTAGCAAGCTGCTGACAACGCCGAGTATGTGTGTACTCGCTGTCACACGTTTGTACTCCATATCGTTGACTCCGCTTGCACACATTTTTTGCTTCAACTTGCTGTAACAAAGTCAATTTTGAGAATTTTGGAAGGAATAAATGATGAAATTGATCATTAGGGTTTTACACATCTAATAAAGTAAGAACAAACGATATATTTTAAAAACAATAAAGTTATTAATATTTTTCTACGGAACAGCAAAATATACGCGTTTTGCTTATCGAGCCAATTTCGAGCATCCGAAAATTTCAACGAGAAATCTGTTCATCAAGGTATAAACAAATTTTGTGGAAAATTTCATCTTCATTGCATTCTGCGCCGCTGCCGACCGTTACCATATTATATACCGTATATAACTGTAACGTGGGACGTTTTTAGTTCTAACAAAAATTATTTTTCCCAGAGTTTCATCTTTCTCTAGCTTGCACAGCTGTTACTAATAAAATTAAAAAAAAAGGAAATGTACTATTTTCCAACATTCGACAACCAGAAGATAAGCTTCTTGCAACATGTGGCCGAGAGATACATGTCGAGCATCATCGTAGTAGAAATGCCGCGAACCCTCTCGAGTTTCGTGTAAATTTATGATTGTTCGTAGATCAGTTTTCGATCACACGATCCGCCGTAGCCAACGGCCGGAGCATTATCCCATAATAAACTTAAAAATATCTTATACCGATAGAAGACTTCCTGTTGTCGAATACATGTGGAAAACTAAAAAGACTAAATAATTTTTGTCCCGAATGATGTCACGTCCTCGTTGTTTTTCTTTTAGTAATACCAACAATTACCATTGCAACTATTATAATCAATTAACCATTAATTATAGAAGCGTTACTAATAAAATTCATTGTCAGCGTACAATTAGATTTATGTCAATAAGTTTATCTTATTCAATTTAATACCTTTTTAACGGTATTAATTTAATAACAATTATGATTATAAATAATAAGTAATTGGAGTATTGCGCGATGCATATATCATCAATTGCGAATATGTAATCCACGTAATATTATTATTGCATATTAACTACTAATTATTATTATTGCGTTTAGATATAAGTTTATAATATTATATTGTAAGGGAAGATAGTATACATCATATCCACTTTTCCCCACTTTTCCGGGCATAAGCCCTGCCCCTTTTTCTCTATCGTCCAATCTTGACATAGACAATTTTTGACTCTCATCTCATGAGCATAGAGAGGGAGAAGTCCTAGAGCTCTAACCGAGGTGACGATTTAGGAAAACCTATTTTCAAAAGTCAGTTCAAAGTTTCAGTTCAAAGTTTCAGTTCAAAGGTTTCAGTTCAAAAGTTCAGTTCAAAAGTTCAGTTCAAAAGTTTCAGTTAAAACGTTTACTTAAAAGTTTAGTCCGAAAGTCGACAGTCTGAGAGTCGACAGTTTGAGATTAATTTGAAGAGTCGAAGCTAAGGTTGGACCCAAATGATCTCCGACTAGTAAGCAATTTGTAAGTTTCGTTTATTTTAATCTTTTTCTTATAATTATACAATTTTGTTTACCATTTTTTGATTTCCAGGATAATTCTTTTTTCCTTTTCCTCTTTTCCTTATTTCATAGAACAATCCAAATTAATTCAAAGGCTTGAGGTTGGACGCTTCGTCGTCAAGGTACCAACCTCGAGGTATTGAATTAAAGACTTGTTCGATTCTTAATTTTGTTGTCTTGTTAAAGACTTTTTCGATTCTTAATTTTGTTGTCTTGTTAAAGACTTTTTCGATTCTTAATTTTGTTGTCTTGTTAAAGACTTGTTCGATTCATTCGATTTTTTTTAAAACCAATCCTATTTCAAAGGCTTGAGTCGTCGTCAAGGTACCAACCTCGAGGTATTGAAACAAAAAGAATTTTCTTTTCTTATTTCTTTTTTTTTTTATTAGAAACAAATACTTGAAGTTGGATGCTTCCTCGTTAAGGTACCAACTTTAAAGTATCAATCTAACCACGTTTTTTTTTGTTAATTAATTGAACCCCAAATCAATTATTCCCTAGTATCCTTTCCAAAAATCATACTATCTTCCAATATTTTGTAATGTACTTAAAATATAAATTATAATAATGATAATAATAATTGTATATCTTATTTCACCATTTCTCCACCATCCCGGTCGTCCCAAGGTAAGAGGGACGAATTATAAAATTTAAAAACTTCTTTCTTTTATTTGTACTCCGTTGTGTTCGACGCTGGACGTAACATAACATACCATATTATACCGACCCGTAAAATTTCTGGAATAGATAATAAACACTATCGTGTTCTAGTCAGATTTTCTAGTCACATTATTCTGAATATTTATTTAATTACATAACTTATTTTCCAGGAAAAAATTGTAGAATGAAGAGGGTTCCTGAAATTACTCGTTTCAATTTGTTTCAAAACGTATCCGATCCACGAACAAAAAATTTAAGAAAAGAATCAAACAAAAAATAACAAAATGAAAAAACAATTATTCTCTCAAATGTCCACATCCTCATTCAAGTTCATTCGGCGTATAGAATCAAATAAAAAATGAAATTGTAGTCATTTTTATTATATACAATTTTGTTCCGTACTTTTTTTAACCTAAAGCTAAACTCTAAATAGAGAATACTTTTCGAGTTTTAGTACGTTCAAAATAATACTAAAAACAGCCAGTATACCAAATTCCACTTTTACGGCATTTTTCCCATCTAAACTCCAAAATAAGAGCTCATTTTAATGCGTATAAGTAAGTCCCTTCTTAAATCCAGGTTCCACCAAAAAACGTGTTTCTTTTCAAACAAATTTTATTTATATCACAAAAACTATTTATAAAAGTTTGTATAGTTTAAACGACATAGAAATACTAATTGATTTTTTTAAATAACAGCTCCTAAAATGGCTACTAAAACACGTCCCTTTTGTTCGTGGGTGACACGATAACTCAACAACGAATCATTTGAAAGCAAAAAAAAAAACAATTTCTTATTCTGTATCATTTTGGCTATGGTCGGTACTACAATAAAACATTTTCACAAAAGAAGAACCACAATGGCGAACTATAATTTTTTTAAACATTTTTTTCACTTTTAAATGTTTATAACTTTTTTTAAATAGTAATGAATATTTTTTGTTGTAGTACCGCCCATAGAGAGACACTTTAAGAGTAAAATGCGGTTTGGTTCATGTTGATGAGTGCAATAGTTTTTAAATAAGAGTGTCACCCAGTTAAAAACAAGTGGTTTCGAGAAAAACCTTGGTAAAAATGGGAGCGTTACTGAAGCGTGACGTTAAGAGTTTCAAAAGAATTAAATTCGCTTCAAAAAGCATAACATATGGGTTGTTAAAGAGTTAATTTGGACTACTTAACAGTTTACCGCGAAAGCGTCCGAACAGGTTAGAAGAGAGTGTACGAAACGTTGGCTAAACGTTTTTCCGAGCGTTCAGCAGGAGTTTATAAAGCGTTTGATGAACGTTACATATTTAATTTGTGTCAGGGTTCAATTCAAGGTTCATTAAAATATGTTCGTATTCGAAAGTTTACAAGAAGGAGCGCAAGAGTACTGGACGCTTTCTCGCGCACTAAATAGCAATTCGCTTTAAATACGCTTATTGCACGCTTTAGCACCCCTCAAAACCAGGAGGCGTGAAATAAGAGTAACAGTAAGTCCAAATTCACGCTTCATGTTAAGCGTTACTTAAGCTTGCTTGGAGTGTACAATGAGCGTCATTAACCCGTTTCGTCCTGAAATGCCCTAAATTTTGACTTCTTTTCATCAGGTGCTTTCTCATGGAGAACGTCACTCAATCGTTTTGATATAACCACACCTATTGTATTTTTTCTCGAACTTTCTAAATCCGGTTACAGATTAACCATATCTGCCGCCATTTTTTTTTTACTATGGTGGTTTAAACGTAAAAAAATCGTGAATTTTGAAAAAATTTGTTCAAACAATCGTATTTTTTAACAGGAAACCGTGTTCGAATCAGGGTAAATCTCTGTATATGGTGGAGTAAATAGTTATACTAAAAGATAGGATGGTTATTAATTCACCATTAGGCGGACCTCAGTGAACATTTTGCTGAAAAATTTCTGGACACTCTAACTGAAAAATTATGAGCTTGTTTTATAGAATGCTAAGAATGAAAAATTCTTAGAATTCACCGAGAAATATAGTGGATTTTTTTCATATTTTTTAAATGAAGTTTTGAAAAATTGTAATTTTTTTTTCGAAAAATTCCGAAAAAAGTTAGTGCATTCTCTGATGAATTCTACGAGTTTTTTATTGTATGCATTTTTTCCACAAAAGTTGATAGTTTTCGAGAAAGAAAAATCTTAAACTATAATATTTGAAATTTATTTCCTCGAAAACTATCAACTTTTGGAAAGAATTGCAAAGAACAAAAAACTCTTAGAATTCATCAAAGAATGCACTAAATTTTGCTCAGAATTTTTCGTAAATAAATTACAATATTGAAAAAAATGTTGAAAAAAATTTCTCAAAACTTCATTTAAAAAATCTGAAAAAAATCCACTATATTTCTCAATGAATTCTAAGAACTTTTCATTCTCAACATTTTTTTATAAAAACTCGTAGCTTTTGAGTTGGAGCGTCCAGAAATTTTTCAACAAAATTTATACTGAAAACCGCCATTTTGAATGGTGAATTAATAACCATCCTATCTTTTAGTATATCTAATTACTCCACCAGATACAGAGATTTAGATTGATCCGAACACGGTTTCCTGTTCAAAAATACGATTATTTGAACAAATTTTTTCATAATTCACAATTTTTTTATGTTTAAACCGACATAGTAAAAAACTTTCGGCGGAGAGCGTCAATCTGAGTCCGGATTTAGAAAGTTCCAGAAAAAATAGATTGGTATGGTTATATCAAAACGATTAAGTGATTTTTTTTCCTAAGAAAGAACCTGATGAAAAAAAGTCCAAATTTACGGCATTTCAGGACGAAAAGGGTTAATGGCGCATTCAGACTAGAGCGACGTATTGTCGCACATCGCGCGCGATGAATTCCTAATCCCGGAGTTTTTGAGATTCGTTATAAGTTTCACGGAATAATCACACATTATAATTAGTCTATTATTTAATTTTACTCATATTCCACATTATTTTATTAAATTCTTAATTAACCGTAGAATAATATACGCCTGCGAGGAATCCGTATTGGTTAACTGTCAAACCATGCGACAAATTCCAAATGTCGCGGGCGATTTCACACCTCTTCTGAGGCGTATATTTCTCTACGGTTGATTAGTAATTCCATGAAAATGTGTAGAATATGAACAAAATGAAATAATAAACCTATTACAACCTGAGATTATTCAATTAGTGTTATTACGAGTCGCAATAACTCCGCGATTAGGAAACCATCGCGCGCGATATGCGATGTACGTCGCTCTCGTCTGAATGCGCCATAAGGAGTTTCAAACGCCTCCAAGACTAATGTAACGCTTCATTTTTACCAGGGAGGCGATTAAAGTTTTTGTTCGTGAAAAATAATAAAAAAAGTGAATTCTACTAACATATCCAATCCGGATGCGTACACAACTCCTTCCTGGTCTTCATAGGCGTCATTTTCAAGAATTTTTGCATTTCTTGCTGCAGTCCTGTGCTCTTTAGAAGACGCTTCAATGGCTTCAAGCTCGGCTAGATCAACACTCCTGGCGTTGGATTTATCATCGAACTGCCTTACTTGCGGGCCGATTTTGACACCCATAACTTCCATAACTTTCAATATCGGTAAAAGCCCTTCATTAAAACGCAAGCAGCAATATCAAGTGTTTGTTTTCCAACAAACTTGTATTTAGGAGCTATGTTCCAGACACACGAATTATAACTTTCGTTATTGTTATTGTCGAGCAACTTTTCGTCCCTTAATTCTTCACAAATTGGTTGTAAACGATTTTTCACTTCTTTATCGAAAGCCGGAGGATGTTTGAAGTTATGTAATTGGTATGTAGTTTTGATAACCGATTGGCGCACTCCCATCTCCTCTCTTGTATTCTTACTTCTCGGTCGTGCGGACATTCGGGATGAATTATACATTCCTTTTAAGAGTATTTTCTAGCAATTTACGGGAAAAAATATTTTCGAATTTTTGAAAATTGTTTGGAGGAACCTGGCCTTCAGTGTCGGGATCAGGATAAAGTATATCGGAAGCCGGAATTATAAAAAGACCTCAACACATAATTTATGAATTACAACATTTTTATGTAAATAAGAATTTATAGCTCAAAATCAAATAAGTATTTAAATTTCCTTTTAATAATAGTATAACAATAACCCCGCGATATATACATTAACGATATATTACACAATCTCCTAGAATAACTCATTCTACACTCGCGCATGTGTTTTTTTTCCCCCATTGATATTACATGAAGGAAAATATGTTATTGCTGTGTATATGTTTGCGTGTCAACTTAGAAAAGCGATCACTCAGCGTCTAAGACAACCCGTAAAGATCGACAAATAGAAAAAGTCATGAATTGCAATTACATACACATTATTCATATACTTTAGAAAAAGATGTAAGTATGAGAAATCAGCCAATCCCCAAGCAAAATTAATGCTTATATCTTGTTTGCATTTACGACTTTTTCCATGCGATAACCGTCATTGTTTGAGAGTGACTGTGTACGAATTTGTTGTTTGTGTATATATACATCTACTGCGCAAGTACCATTAAATCGCTACGTAAATAAGTTTCAAAATTACATGTAGCGAAGAATCGTGAATTTGATATTTTCTTACGAACAAGCCTACATGTGCGCGCGCACAAGCATGGACTTTGTTTTTACAGAACATTAATTCTTATAACCAATTTATGCTCAAACGTCAAATTTTACTAAATTTAAACTGTTCAAGGTATACTAACGCGCGGGACATGCTAGTCTGTTGTAGGTTGCGTCTTGGTATAAATGTATGTGCATACCTATGTACATGAACGCGACCTGCAGCTGAATAACCACAAGTGCTTTTTCATCGAGGGAAAGAGCATTCAAAATTAATCAGACGTCAATGGGGATTTGAGAGAGACAATCCATTTTTCATTTCTATGCAATTGGTTTCTATGGCAATGCGATTTGTGTCCCTGTATGATTTTCACAGCCGTATCTCTTAAGCTTCCTTTTCATATGTTGCTTAATCGTTAGATTTGGAGTGCCAGATTTTAACCTAAACTCTGCGACTCTTCTATTCTACACAACTCATTAGGTACATATACCAACCTAATCTGAATCAGTCATTTATCAAATGTAATTAAACAAATTTTACTGCAATTACGATCCAAGCTACGTATGAAAAGGTGGCTTTACAATATACACGTCCAAGCCTTCTTTATATCTGTACGCTTACAAGAGTTTCACGTAGCTTTTGAGAACGTTACACTTATCTCTTCAAAATAATGAGCATTATTTGTACATTTCATGTGAATGGAACATTCAATTTATAATCATTTAAATATAAATGCTTATATGTGTAGGATGTTAATAAGAAGTATTTGTAATTTTCTCGTTTTTAGGCATTTGTTTTAAAATACACTCGATATGTCAAAAAATGATTCAAAAAATTATTTCTAATTTTACCAGAAGAGTATAAAGAATTTATATTTAAATCACTCTAATAGCAACCAAAAATGTTCTGAAGTGAAATATTTGTTTGCAATTAAATTGAGATTAGAGAAGTTCGTAACATATATATTAACGTGTGAATTGCAATGGCTGAAACATTGATAATATTGATGGCAATTAATTACCTGATTCCTCTAATCACTATTTCGTGAAAAAATATTTGCAAAGTCTTAAACTCTTACGAGCGTACATCGCTACACGGACGAAAGGCTTACGACTCGCATTTTATTGTAAACGAACATTAATAATATTCGTGCTCAAAGATCGCGTTCTATTAGTATTTATGTACACAAACTAACGAAAACTAATTTCAGGTCGATTAAGAATTCAGATGCACAGCATCAGTTGCACCTTGGGTAACATTCATCTGTGATCGTAGCTGAATGTTTTCGCGCTTGAGTTGAGCGACTAGGGTTTTCAGATTATTTACTTCTTGCCGCAGTTTCTCGTTATCCCTTAAACATTGGCCCATTCCTTGATTCGCCGCTCGGAGTTCCGTGATATATTCGCAGGCCTTCGCCAGAATTCCACCTTTGCTCTAAAAAATATAACAACGTTATGTTATAATAAAACAACAATTTTTCGATAACAAAAACAAATATTTTGAAATACGAAGACAACATTTTGCATTCCAAAGCTTCCTATTTTTTGAAAGAAAAATTTGAAAAAAATCTACATCCATAGTTTGTTGATACAAACACTAATGACACGTTTTAATTCATTTTTAAATGATAAACATATATTTTCTGCTCAAAAATGGTGATTTGCTACGAAAAAATCCCGTAAAAACGCTATTTTTTATCTAAGTTTATCAAAAAACAATACAAAATGAAATTTTTCACTTTTCTAAATGGTCGCATCGAGTAGAGCACACCCGAAAACGTCTAGAACAATTTATGCCAAATAGAAATGTCCGCGATTTCATTAAAAGATTTTAGCTGAAAGTTACTGCACGATTTTTGGACATTCAGGCATTAATCGGTTAATGTACTGTTTTTTTTTTACGCAGTTTACTATTTGTTGTATTTTTATTTGCTTTCTATTATACAAAACTAGGCAAGAACAAGTGAATGAACTAGAACAGAAACGTTTCTATTCTAACGAATCTCGTTTCTGTTCGATGACATTTGAATTCTAAACTGTCTTTTACAATGAA
Source organism: Trichopria drosophilae (assembly GCA_030407085.1). Classification (NCBI taxonomy): domain Eukaryota; kingdom Metazoa; phylum Arthropoda; class Insecta; order Hymenoptera; family Diapriidae; genus Trichopria; species Trichopria drosophilae. Next base: position 65,500,091 of record CM059586.1, on the reverse strand, counting down.
ATAGAGGGATTATTTTAAATAAAAACATTTTCATAATAATTTCAAATTAATTTATCCTGACCAAGATCGAACCCGGGTCTACCGTTTATATATTTTTTTTTATTTTTATTTTTATTTTTATTTTTTTACTTTTTTTATTTATTTATATTACCACGCTGACGCTTTAACCACTACGCTACGCTCGCATATATATTACTACGTGAACAAGAGTATAGTCAAGAAGGCATATTGATAAACGCGGGTTTAGTTGAAACAAATACTTAAGCAGTACTTTGCAGACGTTAATAGTTACTAACAAAATAGTAAATGTAGCCATTTTATGCAGTTATTTTTGTCGGAGAAAATATTTCAGTAGGGTAGAAACGCGAGAATCCTACATGGTCTCGAACTGGTCAAATGGGCCAAAACTACCAGGTCGAGACCACGCGGAAAAACCCATCTTGATTTTTGCAGTAGGATTGTGCTTTTTCAAGTTATTATATTTTCCCGTTGTACATAAAATTTAATAATAAAAATTAATTCAAATGTGTACTAAAAATAAAATCTGGTTCAATTTTTAATGAGGAGATATTTTATATTAAAAAAATAACAATTATTTGCAAATTAGCCATATATAATTCCACACATTCTAAATTAGCAATTTCTTATTTACAGGACTTATATTAAAAGATTAAATCACATTTTCCGAACTATTCATTCACTTCGTTTCACTGATTAAAAAAAAACATACATACATGTATCGAAAAATACTATTATACATGTCTTATTTAATAAGGTTATTATTATTTTTATGACATTCAGTTTTTGAGTTTTGATAGATTGAAAATTTCACTTTTACATATTTTTTGTAATAATTTTCCTTAATTTAACTTTATCTGTTATATAAGGGTTATTAAATTGTAATCAATCTTACTAAAAACACGTATATCAAGTCTTGATAAAGCAGATTGAAAAGATTACATGTCTCAAAAGTATTGAATAGAATTCGTTTGTTCTGAGTTTAAACACTATTAGCATTATTGAATTGATTTCATAATTCCATATTAATGCTTGGAATTGAACGAGATTAATTTGCTTCAAATTACAACTATTCAAGAAACATTAAATCGAGTGCAAAACCTACAAGATTAAATAGTATTAAATCAGTTGCGATATTAGCTATCTGTACGAGAATTAAAATGTGAACAATTTCGACACTAAGATAAAACTTGTATTACACCCTAAATACAACAAATTATTATCTGGACAAAAATTGTAGGTATGAAGTCATTGTTTAATTTCATTTCAACATAAATGATTACATTGTCCAATTTCTTTTCATATAATAAAAAAGTAGTTATGCGCAAATATCTGGAACTGGTAATGTGCATGGTTAATGGTTTCACGAATCTTCAACTAATAATATTATTTAAAAGCATTATAAATTGATGATTAAAAAGTTCAGTTTTCATACATTAACCCTTCCATCCCACTGTGGGTCCAGTGGACCCACGGCTCTGTCGCGCTTCGATTTGACTGCCTTAATACTGAAATCGGGACTTGTGCCACCAATTGTCGTTCATTTGACACCTGTACTATAAAATCCAACGAAAATCATACCCGTTTAACGCTCAGAACGTGTCTGGAGGTGGCCCGAAATGCGTCGGGAAATTCACTGGGTCCAGCGGACCCATAAAGGGGACGGACGTAATTTTTGCAAAGAAAAAGTTGTATTCATTTTCATCATAATATCAATACTAATACCGAAAAGGACTGATTTATCTGAGAATAATCAATTTGTTCTATTGTATAATCTCATTTATAACACAGTTTCATGTTCTGGGATATTTATACACATTACCTTTGACGTTACAAAAAATTGCATGCAACCTTTTTTGTACAGAATTTGATGGTCTATCTTTTTTTTTGAAATATTTTTTTATCTGGTTTGTATTTTTCAAAATAAATGGAGAAACACGCAATGAAATGTGGATTTTTTGATATTGTGGCTTCAATATGCCCGACCAATAATTTTTGTTGTCATATTTGGAATCAGGAAGCTAAAATACTCCCAAAATATGTCAAATTATTATTTTTTTTCAAATAAGGAAGTGTATTTTATATGCAGGTTTCATACGAGGGACATTGTAAATGAAACAGTAGGGACATCCTGTCATGTTGGTGTTTCACAATAGGGACGTGTAGCTCATCGAAAGTTTTTCTTGATAAAATAATTTTGCAACTTTAAAATGATTACATAAAAGTTATTATTATTCTAAAAAGCAATTATGTACAATATACAATGAAAATTTTCAACTTTTAACGTTTTTTTAATTCAATTTTGTTGCTAATAACCAACCCTTCATGAATATCCGTTTCACGATTGGGACACTTACCTTATGTGAAAGCCAAGACAAATTTTACTGAATAATTTCCTCAAAACGTAACTTTGGATGGCTCTAACTTTTGAAAGAAATGAGATAGAGCAATTTTTTGTTTAGTTTTACAGACAATGTTATATACTTTAAGTTATTCTTGAAGTGATTTGTCGTAGAATGTCTAGCAAAAATGATATTTACAAAAAACCAATAAAAACTACTGTACTTCGAGTTTGGAAATATAAAAGTATTCAAACCATTTTGGGATTGTCTTTCTAGAGCCAAAATCGAAACATTTATTTAATAAAACTAGATCTAAATGTTAATTCAATGAAAATATTTAAAATAATCTCTAAAAAAAATATGAAAAAATAAGATATAATCATTCATGGCTTAAAATAACCATGAAGGAAGCCCAAAAAGATGCCTAGAAAACATCGGAGGTGAGAGAACTTTTGGGTTAAAGTCGATCCAAGCTCACCGTGTGTATTTAAAGAATGTTTCTTTTATTTAAATGCATTTTGTTCAAGGTTTTCGGATTATGAAAACATCAAACGTAGGCATTTCTAAAAACTCTACTAAAAAGAAAGAGTTTGAGTTAAACAACAGAATGTTGTGGTCGAAATACATTCATAGCCTTCTGGGATGTAAGATAAATTATACAATTTTTTTAAATGCATTTTAACAATATTATCGTTATATTAAGCAGCTATCAAAGAACTAATCTCAATTTCTATATATTACTTTATTAACAAATTTTCTTCATAATTCACTGTAAAAAGTTCGCTCGTTACCATTTATATATTTATTTGTCCATACTTCAATTTTTTCTGACAAAGATGATCTTAGTTTTTCGTATTTTTTGAAAGGTTATTTTAAATATTTTCATTAAATTAACATTTAGATCTAGGTTTATTACATAAATCTATCGATTTTTTGGCTCTAGAAATGCATCCATAAAATACATATTTTGAATCTCTGTTATTTTAAATGTCTATTTTTTTAAATGTCTGGTTTTTGAAGTGTCTGTTTTCTGATTTGTCGGGTTTTTGAGGTGCAGCCAATAAAAGTAAACACATATAAATCCATTAGAAGCAAAAAGAATGATGCGGATTTCAATCAGAGACTGGACGAAACCAGTTTGTGAAATTGAAAGGAGTTTTATAGGTGTGACAGCCGACATGATTTAAATTCATAAGTCATCACTAAATAAGTACATAAAATTATAATCCCAGAACAAAGCACTATTAAAGATAGTTATTGAATTTGAAATTATAAAGAAATGGTAATGTGCGACAGCAACACTGACTCAAAAAGCATATTCATATAACTATATTTTAACTGCGTATCCCCTAGAAGCACAATTTAGTACCGCATAATTTCAAAGATTTAGATATTATTTCAGGAACATAGCAGAAGTACTATACTCAGCAGATCTGAATCCTGAGTTAATTGTACAGTGAATACTTCCTGCAATGTTCCGTTGTGAATTTAGACGATTTGAGTATTTTATCTCCCCTGAGTATTAAATGTTTACAATTCAACTTTTAAATTATTTTCTGTGTCTATTAAAAATTTGTCAAGGATCATATTTGTATTTATTACTTTTTGTTCATTAAGTTCTGTATTGATAACATTTGATTATAAGAAGTATTAATGTTAATTTAAATTTTAATGTTGAAAATTTTAATAAGTATTTAGAATTACATCAAATCTGTGTTTTTCGAATATTTACAATTGTACAATTCAATCTAGAATCCTACATTAATTTTTTATACAATAATACGTATCTTACCTGAGTTTCATAATTGGCTTTTCCTTCACTACTAACTCCAGTACCATTACTATTCACTGCAGTATTACAGTCAGGAATAATTTTTCCAAGTTTTGCAATCCAATTATTAATCTTATCTCTCCGTCTGCGTTCAACCTCATTGTGAGTAGCTCTTCTTCTATCATCTCTCTGCAGAATATAAAACAATTAGTTGTTGAAAATATTAAACAATCAGTGTTAATATTTTACCTTTTTCAAGCACGTCGTGCTGGTACGTGGTGTTTCAATTTGTAAAGTTGTTGCCCTTGGTGCAATAACCGATCTAGATGTTTGGGCTGTTGTGAATACATCATTGGCGTTTCCAATGACATAAAATTGGCCATTCAGTGGTGAGGTTAAAACTTGAACAGTGTTATTACCAGCTTGGGCGACTGGCAGTTCTATTTCTCCGGCAGCATTTGAACCATTAACTTGAACCACACGATAGGCTAAAGCTTCATGGTAACGCATGCCATCATCACCAACTGGATCTCCAGTAAGTGGGTCCCGTTCTTAGGAAACAAAGTTAAAATAAAATATTATTCAATAAATAAGTATAATACAAAAATGTAGCAATTTATACTAAATATGCATGAATACGATATTGAACTAACTGTTTTTTAGGACAGAATTTAAGAAAAGAACAACAAATACAAAAACTGAGTGTTGCACACCGTTATTAATTGTATTGTAATTTTATCTTTTTGAAAAGCAATGTGAGCTGCAGATCTAAAACGTGTATTTCATATCTGAAATTACTGACTAAGTCTACACTCACTCGAAGTATTGAATATAAAATGTAAAATATCGATATTAAGACTAAATTCAAACCATAGGTTCATGGCAGAAATAAAAAGATGTGAATATGTAAATCTTGAAGAAGAGACATGATATAACTAATCTATTACCCAGCAATCAGAATTATATTGAAATGTATCGACTTGAAATCATTTTGTCATTTTTGAATACACTATTTGAACTTTTCGAATACATTCGAATTCAAAAATACTTTACTAATATTTTAATACAAAAATATGAATCCAAATGAATACATAAATAATAGTGTTGTCAAAACTACTAAAAATACAAATACAATTTCATCCATGATCGTGATTGGAAATATGTTGTACTACATATAAATCCATTTATAATTGACTCGGAAAAAGGCAAAAGTCATGAATCCATCTAAATACAAATGAAGATTGAAATGATAATTTTTTAATACAATCGAATCTATGAATAATAACAGTTAATTACCATAATTGATGAATCCATTTCAATACATAATGCCTATTTTAATCCTAATGAAACTAAAATAAATCAATACAAAAATTTCCTACAGATGTTACTTTTTTAAGTGTAATAACAGCGTTCATTTATTTGTAACCAATTTTTCCTTTTCAGTAAGTGTACAATGCGATATTTTTGTTGATAAAATAAATATATTATTTTCAAAATTACGCAATATCTCGTAAACAGTATGATCGCGCCGAGGTACCCCTGCTTTGGGAATTTCAAAATTTCATCAAATTTCACATATCTCGTAACGTTTTAAAAATATTGCGTAATTTAGACAAAAAACATACAATATTTATTTCCTCAACCAAAATATGTACCATCTATATCCATTCGTTCTTTTCAAAAGTCGATAAACAAATTATTACATAAATGTAGAAAATTATAATAAATTTAAGACATTATTTGTATTTAAACAATGCATAAATACTCCATGTTTCGACTATTCGAATGTGGTTGAATAGTTATGGCCCGATGTTGTGCATGATTCCAGGGTTCGATTCTCGGTCAATACCATATTTTTTTCATTAAATGTGTAAACTGGGATTATGTATTATGATGCATTAAAAATGTTAATACATTTCAATTCTTTTCAATACTTTTCTAAGTTCAAACAGCACATTCAAGTCAGTTGTAATGTATTCAAAATTTGTAATACATTTCAATACATTTCCGATTGCTGGGTAATTTATTATATATGATACTACATTAGGGAGACTTGAGGCGCTGTGCCAAAATTCTTGCAGAGCCTCTGCCAGAATGCTTTAACATTATTGCAGACTAAAAGCATCATTTTTTATTATTTTCTTGTAAAAAAATCTGACCAAGAGAAATGTAAATTATGTAAACTATTGTATAAAAGAGTCCAGTAAATAGATAGATAATACCAAAACATAAATATATATGCTTAAAAATGTCATTATTAAATAATAGATAAGTCTTTTACAAAGCCATTAAATTTAAGTTCATAACATTTAAATGTTTAATAAAAATGTCATCTATATCGCATCATCACAAAACAATATTCGCAAGTTTTACTTAAAGAATATATAAAAAGGCAATTTGTTATACCTGCATGACTTTGAACTGCGTTAATTTATTAGTTTCACCGTTTTAAGCACTCAGAATATATTAAATAATAGATAAGTGATTTTGTATCTTTGCCTTTCTACGTTTTTTTTTTAAACTGTTTGTGATGATTTCACAAATCTAATATTGTTGAAATACTAGTTTTGTTATATGAAAATGTATGCTCTGATCTATACCAAATAATAAACTGATTTATTATGTTTTATTTAAATAAACTATATTGATTGGATTTGAAAATAATATAAAAATCTAAACATTATTAACCAATTTTTCTTTGTATCGAATTTATTATTTGGATACGGTACTTTTATTGCATTCCTTTCTGATCTTGAAGAATCTTATTTAATAGTCTGGTAGCCCCAGCAACTAATTAGTTCTAAGAATGTAAAGATAGATTTTGGCTAATTTTATAATATTTTTATGTTACATTACCCAAAACTGTCAATTTGAGAATAGGAAGCTACTTGTATTTACTTTAAAGGTATAGCATAGGTTTTTATGTTTTTATTCTTCAAACTCATAAAATGAACATTTAAAAAAATCTAGGTAAGTTTCGTAGTTAATATTTATTATCATATAATAAGTGGGCTAATTATCGTTGTGTACACAAACATTCATCCCTCAGCTTTTGATTTGGGCTAAAATACTTTATTTTTTATGTCTCATTTGTTTATAATAACAATTTCAAGGCTCATACATACTTTCCGGTACCCCGACTACTTAGAGTCTGGTAGCCCCGACCGGTAAAAATATTGCTTATCTAACAATTTTAAAAGCTAACTTGACTTCAGTAATGTAATTAAGCTCAAATGTCATTTGTTTTTTCATTTATTCTTCATGAAAATCCTCTCGTGAACAGGCTAACATGACTATGCATCGTATGGTTGCTTTAGTTATGTGAAGTGATTTATAGATTTATTTAGAAATTAAATAATTTAATAACAGTAACGGAAATTACCAGATTTTGAGGACGTAGTTTTCGACATTACATTTTTCAAAAATACAGCTATTTTTAATAACAATTTTATTTTTTAATAATAATAATAATAATTTTTCAATAATAAAGAAACGAGCCGAACACTAGGAAATTTTAACTGACAATGTCATTTATGAAACTGTGAAGGCAAAAGAGCAAGAAAAAATTATTTATTTATTTAAATTATATACAGGCGTGAATGCCAAAGAATACAACAATAGATAAAGAAAATATTCAGTCGGTGACTAAAACAAAATAAAAATATAAATATAAAATAAACAGACATAACTAAAAATTACAATGCATAAAATTTTAAAAGCAAGCTACTACAACTATTTACAAACACATTATGCAACTCGATTCGAACAACATCATGGGGTAACGAATTCCAAAGCCAAGTTAAACGATACACAGTGGAATAAAAACATCGATTCGTTCTGCAATTTCTTTCGTATGAGATTCTCGAATAACTACCATAATATAATATTTGTGTGTACCGAAATAGATTTGAAATATTAGCCCCGATAAGATTACATATTAAAACCATATTGTTAAAAGCGTGAATTAAATGTATAGAGAAAATGTTATAAGACGAAGAAATGTTTTGATAGTCATGCGAATCATAAGCCATAGGCTGACCAATCTTGTATGAAAGTAATCGCAAGAATTTCTTGTTCATTTTTGTTTATATGGTCAATTATGTTTACATTTCAATAGTTTTAAAAATTTCATCAAAAAACTTCCTTAACGAAATGTTTATTACATTGCTTACTACATCTATTTTAAGTTATATTAAACAATGAAGCATGTAAACATTAATTTATTTCGAATAAAAGTCCATTATAAGTATTTAATGATGTATTTTTACCATACACAAGTTTATTTATAGAGTGGTCGAGGCTACTGGACAAGTAAAATGGCGTAACTAATTTTATGAACAAAAAGGATGAATTTCTATAACAGATTCGCTATTTTCTCTTCAAATTCTCCACAGATACATTTAATATGATACAAATATTATTTTTAATACATTCTATTATTTGTTGAAGTCGCGAAGAATAACCCAGATAACACATGTTATTCTCGGAATATTCGGAGTACATACTCACTATATCATGCCAGATATACCGAGGATATTCGAAACATATGCTGCGATATTCTGAGAATATACTCAGCATATTCCTATGTCCGCCCTAAAAATGTTCTCACGATATCCTGAGAATATCATCCACGATAAAATTTTGTTTCCTCTTTTTATAAAAAGATTAATTTTTTTCTTATTTTTAATTTTATTATCGTTTTATTTAATTTTATTTTTTTTTTAACTTGTTAAGATGATTTAATTATCTTAAAACAAGCTGTTCTCATGCGGTCATTAATATAATATTCTGAGAATATGCACAGGATATACTTTAGGTGTGTTTACTTTTAATTTTTAAGTATGGAAAATTTAGATTTAGTTTGGGATATATGGCTAATAGACGAAATTGGAAATAAATATAATATTTTTTTTCAATATTTTAAGAATACAGTACCGCTCAAAAGTATGAGCTCACCCTTGCGGAATTTTGGCTAAATTAAAATGTTGATATCTCATCGCCAAGTCAACATACAGGAAAATTAAAAAAAAGGGAATTAAAGAGGAGACTTTCAGCTTCTCATTCGCGGTAGTTTCATTTCTATATATACATTTCTCTATAAACTATGCTCGATTTACTAAAGTCATTTTTTCGTATTATTTTTTTCTTTTTCAATCCGCTCCCATTTTTTTAAAAATGATTGCAAGAGAAATGTACAACGTGTAATCGAAAGGTAATCTCTATAGCTTTAATTTGCCTCTTCGGGATTTTGTCTAATATTTCTTTACAAAAACTTATTCAATTTTGAACAAATTAATGTGATTTTTTTTCTATCTGCTATATCTCGGAAAATTGACGTGATATAAAAAATATCTAAGAAACAAAAAGTTTCATTTTTTATTTGTCTATTGGCTGACATTTTTTCAAATTTTTAGAAGGAAATTTTGTTTATCCTATTTTTGTCAAATTTATGCTTTTGTGCTGCGATTATTAACAGATCTAGATTTGCATTTTAACTATGCTCAGTTTGCGATATAATAATTCATGTACACGTATTTATAAATGAACAATGAACTTTATTTTAACATTATACATAAAAAGTATCAACAATTGTATTCATATATATATGTACATATTTATTAAATTTTGCTTTCTTCAAAAAAACCGCCACGCGCTTTGCGTGAAACATCCTAATAGTAAAGACAAACATAATCTTAAACTTGATCATATTTTAAATGCAACTTTCCATCCGAAAATGATTGTTACACAACAAATGTTGAAGTCGACAAAATACGGTAAAAAAAATTTATACTTATGGGTGAGCTCATACTTTTGAGCGGTACTGTTTTGTTAGAATATACTAAATGTTATATGATGTTTATGATATTCTGAGTATATTCTGAGAATATTACGGATATTCAAAGAAGATTTTCATATGAGTTTCGAATATGCAACGAATATCATGTGTTATCTGGGAACATATGAAATTCAAAATAAATATAATATTCTGTTTCCGGTATTCTGAGAATATGTATAGAATATACGAAATGTTATATGCTGTTTACAATATTCCGAGTATATTCTGAGAAAAAAGAGATTTTTGTATGAATTTCGAATATACGGTGAATATCATGTGTTATCTGGGAAATTATATGGCAAAAACCTTAGGTGTTCAGGCCACCGGACTCTCCCCTACCTGCCAAATATCATCTCAAATCTATAAGTATTCAAGACAATCAATATTTGGACATACCTATCGAAATCGGCATGATGAAACTAAATGTAAATTACTTCCGACAAAATACATAAAATTCTTTCCGTTTTTTGTTTAGATTAAAGTTTGGAGTAAATACTTATATTTTAGAGCCAAAAACAATTTTTATTAAAACATTAACACTTTAAGGGCATAAGTTCTTTTACAAGCTCGTACCTGAATTGTTTACTTGAAATCTATTTATTCCGCAAAATTATCGTAACGTCATAATTTCTTTGGAAGGTTATGTTAAGTATTGGAAAGCAAACATTGATCATCACTCACCTATTACTATTATTTTTAACAAATGTAAAAAAAATAATTTTAATATTAAATTTGTTTTAATTGTCAGACAGCATTCCAATAAATGATATGTGATGTATTAAAATTATATATTATATCAAGAAAACTGTAAAGCCGTTGAATACGTTTGTGTATACTGTATGCACTGCGTGTGTCCTTGACTGAATGTTCAATATTTTATTAATAACATTTCTAGAATTATGTTTCTATATTGTATTATACTATAAGTATATATTGTTCAAATCATAAGTTTTCATTTTTATTATCTTTACAGTTCATAATATGAAAAAAATGAAAAAAATGTCAAATAAAAAATAGATCTAGAATTAATATAGAATCGATTAATATTACCAATTAAGATGAATGTTATTCTACTTAAACTGTATCCCAAGAAGAAGTAAATTTTTGAGGTAATTGTTGATCATTGTTTGCTTCCTGGTTTGTACGTTCATTTACATTAAAAAGATGAGATAGATAAGTACCATCACAATCGACAATCTCTGCTTCTTCGATGACGATTCCACCTTGCTCCTCTTTGGCAGCGATATTGCTGGAAAAATATCTGAAATTAGGATCATAAGTGGATTGAAAAAAGTATGAACATTCGGAATTGTACTGATTGAAGGCAATTTAATGAGACTGTTCAAGAGAAAATGCGCACTGTGCAAGACGTAGTGACCTTGACAAGTCGAACGGAAAAACAGAACTTAGAAAAGACTTGAATGATTGAAGGACTATAATTAGGATATACCCTACCTGACATCCTGTTGCTCGAGGTGTTGCTCCAGCATATCCATTCTTTTTTATCGAAAAATGTTTGAATTAGTCAAAATTCACGTGAGCTGGTCACGGGACACAGTAAAGAGGTCATGTGGTGTCCAAGATGGCGAGCGCCGACGCGCGCAATCGGCGCAGTTCCGTATCTTCTTCGATCAGCAAGTGCATAATACATGCATACGTACCTACAGGCGACAGGTTATCACGGCACATGCGTCACCTCAACTATACACCTACACATGCAGAAATATAAATGGCCGACGACCGAAAGAACGCCCGCTATTGGCCAAATGTCGTCACGTGACATGTTAGCCCGCTCATCCTAGACAAATTTCACCATACAATCAAAGTTAGGTTCGTTAGGTTCCAAAGTTGAAATAGAATATAAAAATAGTCTTGGACCAACATTTTATATGGCTTCTATACAGAATGTTGAATTTTGCGTTTTTTAATTTTTCATTTTTTTAATTTTGCAGGCATATTATCGCTAAAAATCCCAACAAACGAAAAAGTATACGAAAAATCTATGTACGATTTAATACGAAATAAGTCTGTTTCTTTCCCAGTCTTTCAGTTACGAATGCGAGTATATTACGATATTATACGCGATACATAAACACACATAACCTCAAAGAAACGATTACTTTGGATTATCGAATGAATTAAACTCAAAACTAGAAAACAGAACATTTCTTCGGAAATTATGAAATACGGAAAACGATATAATCAATTCTTCGATTAAATTAACAGAATTTAAAGCTATTCCAAGCCGCAAACAAATCAATTTTTGTAATGCGTTAAATACGGTATCGTATAAGATCGAATGAATTCAATTATGGTATTACAGGTCGTATAAAATAGTATAAATTCGAATAAGAATCTCGAATAATCAATACGCCACTAGAAAGAATCAGAATGCAAAATATCGATTTCGTATACTTTTTCGTTTATTGGGATATTCAAATGCAAAAAGTATGGAGGACTAACTTCCCTACAACTTTTGTCGAAACAAGTTTTTCGTATATGAAAATTCATATATGTACCCAGCAAACCAAGAATGATTGGGAAGCATTCAAACTGGTTCATTTCATCGAATGTGAATCCTATTTCTGGCTTTTTGTGAATCCTTCTTTAAACTTAATCGTGTTTAATATATATGAATAACGGTAACATGCTCAACATAGCGACAGAATGTTTTGTTTATGAAAAACTCATTGGATAGTGGTTAAATTTCCACTGTTAAGAAAGGGCTATGAAGAAATTTATATCAGTGAGTGTCAAAAGAGGTAAGAAAGATCGCGAAGAGAAATTAAAAGGATTCTATGTAATTTCGATGACAATATACATTCATCTTGCTGGCGTCAATACACGAAAGACAACATTTTGGATATTCGCAAAACCAGCTGACGATGCATTCATTGCAAAGCAAATCAAAATAATTCAAAAATTTAATTTAAGAGGATGTATACAAGAAATTTTTTAAAAATTGTTGGATAGAAATACAATGATTTTGCACGGTAAGACCTTGAACGTTAATAATACTGTTCCCGATGTATTTAAGTTAAGACGCGACATTAGATTCATTGCTGCAATAGTTTTCTAATAAATAATCTGAAAATTCGAAGAGTACGACCGTTTTCTAGTAAAGTTGATAAGCACAGAGCAATTATTAAGAGAAGCGAATGTTCCGCGTTGAATATATGGGAAAGAGAAAATCCACCGTGAATGCCATCCCAATGTTGGATGTGAAACTAAACTTGGGAAAGAGAAGGAAAAAATCCCCAGACGCCCCAGACATATTTTCAGTCATAATAAAATATTTTCTTGCCCACGTTGGTAGACGCGCTTCGATCGCAACATGTGCCAACAACTTGATTCATTATACATAGTTGATAAAGGCGATAAAGCAATGAACGATATTTTTTAGTACATACAGGATCAAGATATCTTTATATATCAGTGGTAATAGCGATAGAATGTTACATACCTAGAGCAACCCATCTGTAGCCAATGGCTAGTGAAATATGAGCTTAAGAATGCAACTAACATGAATTGACCAATAGCGTAAGGCTCTTGTAGTGTTACCTCTGCACGTAAGTTACAATTTGCCTTTTTAGCAATTCAATATTTCAATAAAAATTAAAGACTTAAAAGGAAAGAGAAATTGACTGTTTAGATATCGTTTAATAAGTAAACCGATGAATAAAGTAATATAAAAATTTTATAGGGCTTTCACCATATCCACGTATAACCCGACGGCAGCCCGCGGGCAGCGTGTTTACAAGAATACGGCCTCGTGATTGGTCAATGCTAGTCAGTTACATAACTCGTGGACAGACTGAAAATTTCCTAGATTATCTAGCCTAATGCGAAACGAATAAAAAATGTCAGTCATCAATTGATCCGTTGTAACTTGTAATATTATCATTTGACATTGTGATGGTTTCTCGGGCAAATTGGTTTTAACGCCGGTTAAAAGGAATTACAAAGCTGAAAGTAAACGGGATGCTGAATTAAATAAGTTTTTACAATTGAAAATAAAGTACAGATACTTTCTAATTTTATTGTTATGCCAGAAATGACGTAAAGCAATGAAAGAGAGCTTTTTGTTACAAAAATTCTTGTTGTATATCTGGGTGAAATCGTTTCATTAACTCCTTGATCAGCTGAAACATAACAATAAAATTACAAAATATCTGTACTTTATTTTCAGTTACGTAATAAAAACTTAACTAATTTAAGTTTATCATTTCCATCGGATGAATGACATTTTCTAATAATTTCGCATACGGATAGACTATTTAGGCAGTTTTCAGTCTGCCCACGAGCCATGTAACTAGCGCTGCCCAATCAGGAGTCCGCATTCATGTAACATGGGCAGCCCTATGTTCAGGTTATTGGTCTTCATCCTGTATATAAGGTAATTATTTATCCCAGGTCTCGGGCTCAGGAAAAGTGAAATTAATGGTCTAATATAAAACCTTTGAAATTGGGACAAGTAACGACAACTGAAATTAGTAGACAAGTGTGCGATATGTGAGTACACAGTACCCAACTCGTTTAATTTTTTCCCTTCCAATCTTTTTTTTCTTCTTTTTACCTGTACTTTTCTGTAATGAAAAACAACACATGACTAGAAGGGATAAAATTAAACGATCTCTACAGGGAGTCGGTCGGAAGGTGTTGGGCTACCCACCACACTGGACGGCAGACTACGGGCACATGGTCAGCCCCGAGAGACCCGAGACAAGTGACTTCGGCTGCGCACTGTGGGTTAACCCCGCACAAGCGGGGTTTGTAGAGCCGGGCGGCAGAAGATCCTGGGTAGGGAGTCCGACGCCGCAAATCTAAGCACGGCGGAGGTCCATGAGAGCGCATAGCGCATGATGACATGAAAGGCGTCCCACCTAGCGGGCGCACGTTCTAGCATGCAGCGGAGGGCTTTGGCCCTGCGACCCCGCATTCGAACTGGCCGATCAACCCGTGTAGGCAAATACTCAAGTGGTAGAGGGCTGGTGTTTGAATCATGGCCAGTCCTCGCAATGTCTCTCCGGATCATATTATATGGTACTTACGGGGGCTGTTCCAAGCCGGAGAACCTTCTCAGCCATTGGTGTTGGACTCGCGCGGGTAGTGGTTTCAATAGCCCGCATGCTGGGTTATGAGCATTCTGTAGGACTGAAAGGACTCTCCCCGGTGAAAAGTCTCGTTTTGAGATAGATTGGTAGAGACTACCGGAAGAAGGGGTCTCATGTTGGTGCGGGCGTATCCCTGCTCCGCGCCATGGGGCCCGAGCCTTAGAGCATTCTGGCGGGTAAGGCTCGGTCAACAAATACGAGGTGACAAATGTGTCTAACATTTGGCGCTACTGTACTTCAGTAGGCAGATAATACCCGTGTTACCTTAAACTTCTCCCAGTGTAAGTGTAGTACATGCATAAGAAGCCGAAAAAACACGCGTGGAGCGCCTTAAACGTTCATTTTCTCGGCGTGGAGTAAATAGTTATCTGTTAAATAGTACAACCTACAATAGTGAACTAGACGGTCGGGGCTGCGGTTATTTTTTTCTCTCACACTAGTGAAATGTTTGTGATAAATGTTTTGTTCTCATAGATTTGAAAAGTTATTGCTATTACAGTGCGATCCCCCGTTAATGCAATTTCCGTTTAGGCCGGGTTCTCAATAACGCTGAAACGTTATTCTCGTTTAGGCTGAACGCATGTTTCCCGTACCCCCAGTCTTCTCCCACTGGAAGCCTGGAACGTCGCATTGAGGAATACAACGTATGCGCGCGGAAAACTATCGATAGTACGGAGCTGCATTCCACCCCTCACTCTGGCCTTAACGGGAATCACATCGGAACCGACGCGCGCCTTAACGGGAGATCGCACTGTATTTTACAATGTGGACTTAAAACGTAAATACATATAGAACTTTACGGTATGTAAGTTTACCTACATACACAAACATACAAAATGAGCAAGCTGAAGGTTTACTATATAGAGTGGTTCACACTAGGGAAAAGTGTTCACTAGTACGAGAACTTTACCAGTGTCACATTCACTAGTACGAGAACTTCAATAGTATGTGGTTCACTATAATGAGGTTCTACTGTAATGGAATAGGTGCATTACCGCATTGAACCGCTGTAACGGGTTTCGTAGAAATCTGTTGTTTTTTAATTTATTTAAAAATATTAACCCCCTCCCCTCTCCCTTCCGTACCTCTCCCTATTACCGTTCACTATCTACCATTTTCGATTTAGATAAATAAAAATCACTTATTTCCAAAAATTCTCGATCAATTCTCAATTAATTACATTCCTATTTTCTAGGATTCCGGCTAGAGTAATTATAATCACAATTACAGAACCTGAATTTTGGAGAATCGATTCAGTAATTTTTTATGTACGATTTTTAATGAAAATGCCTACCTTATCAGCGGAGAACCCCCTTAACCAGATTAAGTTACCCTCCTTATTTTCACCTCCCCCCTTTACAATCGTAATTTTTGACATTTCGGAATTGTACTTTCCAATATCCGGAACTTTGAAACCCCAAGATAACCAGGTTTCAACATGTAAATGCGATATATTTGTTATATAAGAAGGGCACTGTAGGATACATTGCTCCGAATCGAAATCTCCCTAAATCACATATTCCATTATAGCACGCGTTAAATTATACCGGTACTCCTCAATTACAGCAACTACTTACAAGTATTATTGATATCGCGTATATCATCACCATATATAAAGGGCCCATATATGAAAAGCCTATAGACACCCATCATTGCGGCTGCAATCGACATTTTAGAAAGTAACACAATCTTTTCTCTATGTATTTTCGTTGAGGAGCCATATATAAATTACGTAACTCTCGAGAGGGTAGGGCATCTGTTACCAGTATTCAAATTATATACTACAACATGGCCGGAGGGGGGTGGGGGGTCTAAAAATTGTTCTAAATTAGCGTTACGTAATTTAAGTACGGCCCCTGACATATGATCTGTTCGGGCTATACCGGTAGGTACAACCATGCCGGCAAGGCCGACGGAGAGGACCTGGCAAAGAGCAACGTGCCAGCATCTCGTGGGCATCCCCTAACGTCGTTATGGGCGTCAACGCCCTTGTCGTCCATGCGTGGTGACCCGAGAAGGCGGGAGAGGGGTGTTCTGGGCATTGAGGGAAATACAGGCTGCAGGATATATATATATATATATGTTTGGCTTCCAATCCTGTGTCGGGTGGTCATGGGAGCAGACCCCACCTGGGATCAATCGAGTCTGGTCACAACTTCCCCTCCCGTGCCGCTCAGACTTTTGTCGTCGCTCGGCCGACTTATATCGGCCCCAATGCTTAAGGGGTTCAGTGGCGGGGGGAGTCCCGGGGACCGGTGCGGTGCTGGCGCGGCGTGGACGCTCCAGAGTAGCGACAGAGGGTCGGAGGAGGGGTGGACCTACCTCGAAGCCGGTGCAGCAGTGTCGACAGCAGAGAGAATGCAGGCCCACATACGGGGAAAACTGATATGTTGGTCCAACCTTATGTACCCGCTGTTCAAAATAGAGAAAGCGGTCGACGTGCACTGGCTGGAGTGAAAGCGCCGCTGCGCCAAAGGAGTGTGGCGCCGTCAACGGTTACCGTACCGGCAAAATTCGGAACATTGAGCACCGTACCGAGAAAACCGGGATATTGAAGCAACCCGCGGATTCTGCCGCATGGGCGTGTACCTCCCTGGTCACCGCTTCCGCGCCTTTGTCCCTTCGTCCTCAAAGACAGAGTGAGTCGGTTCGGGTCCTCCCATTGCTGGCCGAGGCGGGGCGGTGATCACCCCCCCCCCCCTACTAGGTCAGCCGGCAGTATGCCTCCGCCTCGGGGTGGCAGGTCAGCGGAGGTAAGAACGGAATCGGCATGTGCTGCCAGGGAGGCGTCCGCTTTTGATCCGAGAACTGGGTTCCGTGGTCCGGAAGCCCTGGTGGTTCTAGAACGCCTCCTGGAGGAGACTCTGAAGGCAATGACAGCGCTCCACGACGGTCGGCTTGCGGAGCTCCTGCGACCGGATGCTGTTGTTCCGACGCCACGGCAGGCAAGGCGTATGTCGGGGCACTGAGGAGTGGAGCCGCTCTCGCGAACGGGGGGGTGGGGGGGGGGGGAGTACGGTGGCCTTGACAGCGACAGTGGGACCGCGGAAACCAACCAGTCGGCCGGACTAGGGAGGGAGCAGCCTCGGAAGAGGCGATAACCCCAGAAGCGACTCGGAACAAGGTTGACAAAGGCAGCATTTCGGTCAGAAATGTCCTGAAGGCCGGGCGGGGTGTCGTGGTCCTTGTTGAGACCGTGTCCGCGGAGGACTAGGCCTGTCTCAAAGGAATGTGGGGAGAACTCGGGCCGAGGAGCGGTCTCAGGGCAGACGATCCTGAGCCCCCCCCCCCCCCCCCCTGCCGAGATAATAGTACGCAGGGTGACGGGTGGGGCAGGCGAGGCTGACCTCCTAGTCCCTCCAACGGCAAAACTCTCCGGAGACGCCGGACGAGGAGTTCAGCCAAGAGGTCCGCATAGGTAGGAGAATCGGGCCGCAAGGGGCGAGGCAAGTGGCCAAAGCATCGTATACCTATCAGGTCGGCCCGCGTGTTCGTGAGAGGCTCCTGAAGGCTGGGCTGATCTATCTGGGGTGGCAGGCCCATTACTTCCAAGTACGTGGTCGTCACCATGTGCTATAAGTGCCAGGCATACGGCCACGAGTCTCGGTAATTCGGGACCCGATAACAAGTGTGCGGCCGCTGCGCGAAGATTGGCCACGACCACTAACGTGCCCGAGTACTGTGCCGTTGTGCTAACTGCACCCAATTACGCCGGGCGGAGGCTGGCTACTCCGCGGTGAGCGGTGTCTGCCGGTTCTTCCGCGAGCAGCTGAAAGGAGCCGGGTTGGGGGAGGGAGCCTACCCATTAGCAGACTTTTCATAGGCTGTGGTACGCCGGATGTAAATTCCGGATCCTCCACCTCAATTGCCATGGGGAGTACCTCGTCATGGTCGACTTGGGGGTCACCCTCGTTGAGGACCGCTACGGCCTCGCTCTCCTGCTGGAGAGCCTATCCTAATCCTGCCTAGGTAGGGCGGGATAGGTTGTTTATCCATAGAAGCGAGGGTGGGAGGGCCGCAATAGTGGTCTCGAACCTGTCGTTGGACGCGATGGTTGTGAGGTTACCGTGTGTGTACGTAGATAGCAAGATTTTTCCGCTGCGGTGTCCTGCCCCAAAAGGGCAGACCCTGCTGGGCAGTAACCGCCGGACATAATGACTCCGCAAGTATTTGACAAGTTTGTAGGGCATTTTTTCAAGGTAATCGGAACCGAGAAATTTGTTTAAGGAGTTTAGACTGTTCTCTCGATCGAGCAAACGTTGACGAGACTGATGAAACTAAAGGGAGAAATTCGACGAAAATACTACAATAACTTTTGCAACTGTTATGCCACGTACAAAGTTTATCATCGAAAAAAATGCATCACAATTAACTCCTTGCTTCTCTTACAATGAAAATGCATCAGCGCGCTAAACAACAGTTCGTTAGAAAATAATATATCACATGAGCTTGCTGCACTTCCATTTGCATTATTAACCAAAGAAGGAATACGAAAAGTCATCTTTAAACGATTCATTTTCAACAGCGGAACATTTTAACATTTCGCTTTCTGATCATCTGTATAGTCATAGATGGAGCATTTCTTTTACATAAAGTCGTTTGGAGAGGATTGGTCTTATTACTATCACATATAAGAATTAATTTTAATAGTCGAGTTCATATTGTCAGAATTGAAAAAATTTGTCAATATAACGTATAATGGTAAAATTCTTTGGCTCTTGAAAATTTCGGGAAAACTCTTTAACCTTGAGATTATTTACTGAAAATTTATTTTATTCATTGTGTCATTGGACTTAAAGTGTACTATAGTTGTTTATTCAGGCTCTTATCTTACGAGATCTGTTGTGATTTGGTTGGATATTGATACCTAACCTAAAAACGTCAAAAACACGTGCTCATAGGGTTATGTTGTGAGTGATGTGTACATCTCCCAGCATCAAGTGCTATCTGTGTCCAAAAAAAAAACCTATAAAGAATCTCCTGAATTCTGTTAATTGTGATTTCTGCCTGTATTATTTCCATAAAGCCTGTTTCGAACGGCATTTCAGAATTGATGGTGCGACTAGATGTGTGCCTAGAGTTGTTGCAACGTATGATCTACCTAGTCAACAATTATCATCTTCTTCGAACAGTAATTCTTGTTTACTTACTCAAGAAGCCCAGTGCGAAGCATTTAGTGTACCATTGTGCAACATGAGTGACAGTAGATATAGTAGATCGAGTGCAGTTTCGAAGGAAGAGCTCAAATCTATGCTATTAGATCTTCGCACATGCATTCAAAGCGATATTAAGGTAGTGCACGATTCCGTGGATAAACTCGAGAAATGCATGAGTGACTTTTTGCATAGGATCAGTACTCTTGAGGCTAATCAAGCTGGTCTGGACAAACGTGTGGCAAATTTGGAGTCTGCACCCAAAAGGGCGGATTCTGAATCTTTAATTAATGAGGTTATGGAGAGACAATCGAGAGAGAAGAATCTTCTTATATTTAAAATGCCGGAAACTAACTCGACTTCCGAAGATTTCAATAAAGTACAGGATATTCTTAAGGAGTACAAATTGGAGCATTATCATGTCAAAAGAATTGGAGCACCCAATAGTAATAAAACTAGACCAGTTCTTGTGAATTTGCAGGTTGGGAATAATGTCGAGGAGGTCTTGCGCAATTGGAAACAACTGCCTTCCGAATATTCTTATGGTAGAGACCATACCTTGATGCAACGCAACCTTTATAACAACTTAAAAGCAGAGATTACTCAATTTAATTCTGCAAATCCAGGCTGCAAGAAATTAGTTAAATATATTAAGGGTACGCCATCTATTATAAATGCTAAATATCCATCGCAGCAGGAAAACTAGATTGTAGATCAACGGCTTGTGGTTTGTCTATTTTTTATCAAAATGTTAATGGCCTTCGTACCAAATTGTCTGAGCTAAGAGTTATGTTAAACTTATTGACACCCAAACCGGACATCATAGCGTTAACAGAGACATATCTACATCCTGGTATCCTTGACAGCGAGCTTGGTTTCTTAGGATACAATGTCTACAGGAAAGATAGAGTTAGTGTAACTGGCTGTGAAGACTATGGAGGCGGTGTATTGTTAGCTGTTAAAACTTCAGTGGTATCATCTTACTGTGATATTAAGCATAAGGATGTCGAAGACTTATTTATTTCTGTTCGTTTACATCGGAGAAATCTATTAATTGGTGTTTCGTATTTACCACCTAGATCGTCTAGTGATTTATTTGCTCATTTTACTGAGGATGTTGATTCATTGATTGGTCGCCTTCAGAATCATGAAATAATTTTATTGGGTGACTTCAATTTGCCTAAATCGCATTGGAATGCAGATTCTGCTTTGGACCATGTTTGCCTTCATCCGGATAGACTAATTAAAGAGAACTTTTATAGCTTGGCAAATATGGCATCCTATCAAGGCCTTAGGCAGATTTATCCTGTCAACTTAAGCAAAGGATATACGCTAGATCTGGCATTCGTTTCGACAAGTGATATTGAAGTACATGTACCTTATGAGGGTATAGTTCCAAAGGAATCACATCATGATCCTGCGTCTTTTGTAGTGAATCTGGAAAACTTCCATCCACTAAGGTACTCCAATATCGACTACGATTTTATGAAGGCTGACTACGATAATATTTATGTGAAGTTATCAAATGTTAATTGGGATAATATTTTATTAGATTTTGTATTGGACTCCGCTGTTGATAAATTCAATAAATGTATTTTTAATGTTGTTAGCACTTATGTACCCAAAAAGAAAATGTTTATGAATTTATACCCACCTTGGTTTAATAAAGACCTTATTAAACTAATTAAGAATAAGAAGCGTGCACATAGAATTTGGCGTGAATTCGGTCTGCGTTCGGATTATATAGAGTTTAAACGTTTAAGAGCCCAATGTATTCGTTCTTCGAAAGTTGCATATAAAAGCTACATTAATTTGGTGCAAACACGGGCGAAATCAAACATTAAGAGCTTTTGGTCGTATGTAAACAAGCTTAAATCTTCTAATGGTCTTCCGAATGAAATGTTTTTAAGTGGCTCTAAGTCGTCCACGGAAGCAGAAATACCATCTTTGTTTGCGCGCCATTTTAAGTCTGTTTACATTCCCTCTAGTTCGTATAGTGATCTTAATTTTAATGACAGTTCTCACTCTCATAAGTTGGATATGGTTTTAATCACTCCCGAGATGATTAGTAATGTTTGTTCTAGGGTTAAAGAGACAAGTAGTCCTGGCCCTGATTCATTACCGTACTCTTTTATCGTTAATATTATGCCGTATATTTGTAAACCATTATCTGTTTTATTTAACCGATCGTTAGAATCAGGAGTAATGCCAGTAGCTTGGAAAAATCGTTTGTAACTCCGATTTTTAAGAGTGGGAACAGACATGATATTATAAATTATAGACCCATTTCCATTATTAGCCTAATACCTAAGTTGTTGGACCTTCTTATTGCTGATAAACTTGCGGATTTCATTAGTATTAATATAATAGGCGAACAACATGAGTTCATAAAAAACCGGTCCACTACTACTAATCTTTTAATTTTTTGTAATGATATATCTCGAGCTTTAGAGATGGGTTTACAAGTTGACGCGATTTATCTTGATTTTGCCAAGGCTTTTGACAAGGTTGACCATGGTTTACTTTTGGAAAAATTGTCTTTAGTTGGAGTTTGTGGTAACCTACTTAGATGATTTGCATCATATCTGGAAAATCGCTACTCTATAGTTAGGTTAAAAAATTATCTTTCTGATGCATACTTGGCAACATCTGGAGTGCCGCAGGGTTCGCACCTTGGACCGCTTTTATTTATACTCTTTATAAATGACATTAGAGAGAGTGTTTAGTTTTCTAAGATGTTGCTCTTTGCTGACGACATTAAGTTATATTTTACGATTAAGTCACCCATGGATGCATCAAAGCTTCAGAGGGACATTCAGAAGTTGGGAGAGTGGTCAACGGTTAATCACCTTCCATTGAATATAGATAAATGCAAAACCATCTCCTTTTATCGAAAGGAACGGATTATAGAATTTGATTATCGTATAAATAACACATCTCTGGAATCGGTTAGTTCTATATTGGATCTTGGTGTTGTTGTTGATTGCTCTCTTAAATTCTCTGATCATGTCGATTATGCGGTTTCGAGGGCTTATGCATCACTGGGGTTCTTGAAAAGATCGGTGAAAGATTTTTCTGATGTTCACTCCATTATTTACTTGTACAAGTCCTTAGTCTTGCTACATCTGATGTATGGGTCCATTATCTGGACTCCTCACTATTCAAAATATGCTGATCGCCTGGAAGCTGTACAGCGTAAATTTCTACGGTTTTTATCCTTTAAAACTTCCAATCCGATGGCTTACTATAATCATGATTTTTCACACATATCCGTTTTGTTTAATATTTCTACTATTGCTTCATCTCACTCTGTGACTGATCGGGTATTCGTATATAGATTGGTTTCTCATCAAATTAATTGTAATGAATTGCGTTCACTATTTCTTCCTCGTCAACTTAATTACCCTATTAGAAATCCGAGAATTGTGTTGGAAGGAAGTAATAGATCAAATTTTGGCTTCCAGGCAGCTGTGGCAAGGCTAAGAAGATCCTGGAATAATATTCCTCCTGACATCGGGAATACCGGTTCCTTAACTACTTTTAAGCAGTCGATAAAACGTGCTACTCTCGAGCGGTATTTATAAAAATTTATAGAATTTATGTTTTTTATCTTTATTGTATCTCCTCTCACTGTCAGCATTTAATTGCTAGCGTCTTTTTGTTTTTCTCTTCTTCGATTCTATTATTGTTTTGTATTATGTTACCTCTAAGTGCGCTCATTATATTTGTATTTTTTTTTCATGTAAAAGCTTAATTAAGCCGTTGATCTAAATAAAATAAAAATAAAAAAAAATAAAAAAATAACAAAACATAACTTCATTTTCTACTAATTTGTTTCTTATCTTTTTCAGCGAAAAATGGAAATAAATATGCCTGCAAAACGAAAAAAAGCAAAATAAAGGATTCCGGGTAAGAAACACTATATTGTTGTAATATGGTACTAAATGGACCTAAATATGTTTGGACCCTCTAAATATCGGTATAATTTTATAATATAACTTAAATCTGTTAGCAAACGAACGAATATTAAAGAATAGCGAACGCTCCATAGGGTCGAAGTTTCTGAGCGAGCGAAGTGAGCGAGGCACCATGCCAACACTAGTTCATTATTATGTCCGAATTTCCCCTTTTTTAATAACTGACGGTTAGGGATCCTGGATAACGAAGTTCAATTTTCAAAATCTGACATCGGATTCGTAATCAGCAACCTAAAAAACCACTATATACCAATATTAGACAAAACTGTACTCTTTCAACATTTGTGAACGGCCATATTGCATCCGCCAGTTTGAATTTTTAAAATGTGATACCGGATTCGTAATCAGCAACATCAAAAACCCCTATATACCAAATTTTAGACAAAACGATACTTTTTTTTGTGATCGGGCATATTGCATCCCTCATTTTGAATTTTTAAAATCTGACACAGGATTCGTAATCAGCAACCTCAAAAGGCCTTCCTTATATATCAAATTACAAGAGAATATCGTCTACGGAAAAACTCGTAGCTGAATAATTAATTTTATTTTTTCATAAATTAATGTTTTTTATATAGAACTTTGAGAATGAGTCACATATGGACCCATTAACTTGTAAAAAAAATTTAAAAGGTGGTGTTTTTTAGATACTTTTTAAATTTTCAATAAAATGGACGCCATGTTGTTATTTAAAAATATTTTCAAATTGTTTTAGCGCAATTTTATGCAGCTGGGCTATACACATTAAAAGCACAAAGAAATATTAACATACCATTATTTTTTTCGGTGGGGCTTTTTGTAAAAAATCGGGTGATTTATTTATATACAATACGTACATATTAATAAACCAGTAAAATGCGATATACTGGTTTAATTTTGAACAGTGCATCTTCGTAAATATAATTTAAATTATAATTCAGGTTAAGTAAAAGAATTACATTCATGAAATAACTCATTAAGTATTATAAAATTTAAAAGTTACTTTATGTGATATTCAGCCAACATCTAAAAAGAACAACTATTGATGAAATTGGGATATTAATAACTATAAGCTATTGCGTTAAAGTTCTTGTTAGAGGGATTAGAGAATATTATAATTAGCTGGCATGTTTATGCGCTTTTTTGTAATTCATTGATGTAGAACTAATAACCGCTTTGCATACAAAAAATCAATCAAATATAAATTCATATGTACAACGTATATGTGCTAAAATCATGTTTTAAAAGCACTACGAAGTAAAATTCTTTTATCTCTCTGTCTCCCCCCCCCCCCCTTCCCATTATAATTTGCATAATACAGAACGGAGGAATGCATCTTTGTTGTGTTTAATCTAAATTAGACAAAATTTGGTTCAGAAGGTTCTGTTACTAACAAAAGTAAAAGCAAAAGACTCTCTGATACAGAGCTTCAGGTAGCATAAACTTGAAAATTTTAAGTACTGTGATATACCCTTTATATTTTTTTTGGGCACGACAAATAAGTGAATTGAATTATGTAAAGAAGCTACTTTCTTTCAGTGGATGTAGAGTCGTACACACCACGCTCAAAGAGTACACCGTTTTACAAAAAAAAAACTGCAGGCACTTTTATAGATGGCTTTTACATATATTTCCATTAATTGTTAAATGTCACGAAACTCTAAAAAATTGACATAGACGTACTGCGGAAGATTTAATGTTGCTACAGAGTTGAGTTTATTGCAGAAGCTGTAGCTAAAAATTGCAACATTTTGTTTTTTTTTCTTTCTTCACGTTTATGCCAGATTTTAAAGTTTCATACCATTTGGCAATGAACATTCAAATATGATATTATAGTAGTTGGGCACGAAACCCAAAATTCGAGCAGATATAGCATGTTCAGTTATGAATGTACGATATATGCAACAGATATGATAGATGTTCGTTACCGTGACCCCCGTTTTCGTAGAGCGAAACCTGAATAATTATACAATTTTAACATTAATTTTAAAAGTGCATAAGTAATAAAGTTTTATTTTAAAAAATGCATGAAAATTATCGTTGTCTTTTCTTAACTAGAATTGTTAAAACAAAGAAAAATAGGTCAAATTTAACCCGTAACATATTGCTAATTATTAAATGATCAATATCTGAACTGCATATTTGATGGGTGTCTTGGATGGGGAGCTAATCATGATGTTTTGGTGCCGCATACTTTTAATTTTTCTAGCAAATGTTTCTGATGTCAGAAACTCATCTGCTGTATCAGAAATAATGCAGTTTTTTGTTATGATGGAAAGGTTCGATGAGGACCAAAGTGGAAAGATTCGATGCGCTGGGAGTTGAATCCGGCTGGCCTTACGATTGCCACTCGAATGCTAAAATACAATATTATTTGATTTGGATCGATATCTGAGTTGTAGTTAAGAATCTTTTCCAATCTCTCTACATTTTAAATTATATTGAATATATCCACATGTATTGAAAATTGCTTTTGTGAATGTTTACCCGGAAAAACTTAATTGATCTAATTTACACAAAAAGGTCTAGCCGAATAAACATGTAAACTTTGCCCACTAACAAAATCAAATTTTACTTCGATGATATGTAAGTACTTTGTTTGAAATACTTTTTCTGGAAATTTCTCCATGAGACATATTACGTCAGCAATTGAAAATTATTCGATTTTCGTTTTTTGGCTTGTTTGACTAAATAAATCCTGATTTTTTACTGTATAAATTTTACAGAATTTTAGCCCCAACAAAGTCGCCAAATTCGACTATTTCTCTGACGAGTAATATACATTATAGGGCTTTTACCATAAATCAGTAGCAAAGTGAAACTTTTTGAGAGTGGTACCCCGTAGTTAACAAAAATAAAATATATCACAATTACATTTTTTACCTTTAAATAAGTTTCAAAGAACCAAGAGGACAGTAGATTATATATAATTATAAATAGTCCCACATATAATTATGTATAATAATGTATAATAATATATAATTATATATGGTAATATACAGTTATATGTTTATATATAATAATATGTAAAATTATGTATAATAATGTACATTTATATCTAGTTCTATATAATTATATATGATTTTAAAATACTAAATTCCATAAATTATTAGATACAATAAATTTGTCCCGTGTCTATTCATAATCGGCATCTTTATCTTCGTTTATTACAGAAGAAACTTTTCCCCTTTGAAACAACCTATATTAATACTTCAATGGTATCTTTCTTTAAAAAGAGAGTGGTAATTAAACACTTTGATCGCTAAATACGTTTCAATGACTTATATGTATATGTATATGTTTTTGAGAGTATTGTATTGCTTTGATTTTATTATTCGTTAGTTATAAAGGGTTATAAGCAACGATCCTGTGTTCTGTTGATGCATGTAACCCGCGTTCAATCAAAACTAACTAGTATATTTATTTAAAGTCGTTTATGGTGTACAACGGGTAAGTTGTAAATGTTTTAGATAAAAAAAATTGTTTTCCCTATTTTGCCATCTATTAGCCAAAATGTTTTTGTTATCATTTAATTGTTGTTATCCTTTGTACAATATCATTACCCCTCCAATCCCACTGTGGGTCCAGTGGACCCACGGCTCAGTCGCGCTTCGATTTGACTGCCTTAATACTGAAATCAGGACTTGTGCCACCAATTGTCGTTCATTCGACACCTGTACTATAAAATCCAGCGAAAATCATACCCGTTTAACGCTCAGAACGCAACTGGAGGTGGCCCGAAATGCGTCGGGAAATTCACATAAAGAGGACGGAC
The DNA here is from genome assembly GCA_030407085.1 of Trichopria drosophilae. NCBI lineage: Eukaryota > Metazoa > Arthropoda > Insecta > Hymenoptera > Diapriidae > Trichopria > Trichopria drosophilae. The sequence continues at coordinate 65,472,126 of CM059586.1, read as the reverse complement.
GTAATTTTTGCAAAAAAAAAGTGCATTTTGTTTTCTTCGTTTTTTGGCGTCAGGAGGTACAAAAAAGTATTAAGTGTAGAAATAAATAATTTGGTAAAAAAATGGTGTCAACTTTGCCCAATCCGGTGCGATCAAATGACAAAAATTCGCAGTGTTCAATGCGCGCGTCTAATGTGCGATGAACACAGGTGCTACTTGTGCGTCGATTGCGTATTGCACCAAGAGTAAAAGTATTTTTCCACTTCACATTATTAAAAAGTATGTGTAAATAAGCAATTAAAATTGTAATTCATTTATTAACATAGCTAAAATTTAATTAGACCTCTGCCTTATTCGTTTATTTTCTATACGCACGTTTTTTGTAAATCTGCCAACTTCAATGTTCAAAATAAATACCTTTTTTGCGATGGATGCTATTGCACAATTTTTTTCTTTATTCAGGCATATTTCAAGAGTACGCAGTTAAAATGTTACCTAAAAAATTTGAAAAACAAAAAAGTCATGCTTTTTTAAGTGAAAAAAGTCATTTTTTCCACTTTCACACATTCTCTATTTTTTTAAACAATGTTAATTTTTTTTAAATTTTGTTATGCCTACATATACTTTCTGATACATCTGAGAATGTCCATGAATTTTTTTAAATCGATATAATTAAATGCGTAGCGAGAATCCAAGTTTTTATCGCATGGGTCTACCGGACCCAGTGGGGGACGGATGATTGAAATAGGAAGTGTGGGATGGAAGGGTTACAAATCCTGCGCGAACATGGTTTCCAAATTCAAATATTTGTCTTTAGCCTTCGAATAAGTAACTTACAATGTCGCTTTATATATGTTATCACGCATGTAATATATTTCTTCTAAAAATACGTCAATTTTATCTAAATTAGTAACATGTTCCACCCGAGTAGTAAACGTAAAAAATACTGTAATTGCCACATTTTACTTTGGAAATGTTCTGAGCAAAAGAAAAATTGGAAAACTCTCAATTTGGCATTGCTAAGATTTATTCTTTATCTCTTGCTCCGTACCTTTCCAAAATTGCTAAACTTGCTGAAATGTTCCTTCTGTAACAAACGAAGATAGTGATGACGACTACAAAATTAATTCAAACTGATTTTTTCTGTCTTCTATGTTTCAATGTACAGACTCAGGAAAAATTGGTTATATACAGGGTGATCCTTTTGTCTGTGCCAACCGGCTAATAGTGGATTCCTGAGTTTATTCTAAGTAACTTTTTCCTGTACCAAAATTGGATCTGAGATTCAGAATTTAAGTGAAGAGCCATTGAAATTTATAAAAAAATATTACGTTTTTGGCAATAACTCGGCTTCTTTTCAAGTTAGTGCAACGAATGAGGGCTCATTTTCAATCATTTTTAAGCCCTACAAGTCATTCCTGAGAACATTTGTCCTGCGGTGAATATTTTTGAAGTTATGGTCTCGAAAATGTTAAAAAAGGCCAATTTTTGCGGTTTTTTGCATCTAACTCATTTCGCAAAATATATAGCTATAGCTAACGAAATATCAAACTAGAAAAAGTTTGCTTGAAAAGACGAAGAATTTGCCTCCACCCCCATACGTCCAATTTCGATAAAGAGTGAGTCGGTGGGAACACTCTTAATGTCATAGAATATTGGTGACAACCCACATCGTCAGTACCAAATGCGTTTTTCGTAAATTCTATGACATTAAAAGTGTTCCCGGGGACTCAATTTTCATTAAAAACGAACATATGAGGGTGCAAATTCTTCGGCTTTTCAAGCTCTACAACTTCTTCTAGTTTGATATTTCGTTAGCTATTTTGCGAAATGTGTTAGATGCGAAAAACCGCAAAAATTGGCCTTTTTTAACATTTCTGAGACCATAACTTCAAAAATATTCACCTCAGGACAAATGTTCTCAGGAATGAATTGTAGGGCTTCAAAAAAAGCTTGAAAATGAGCCCTCATACATTGCAATAACTTGAAAAAAAGCCGAGTTATTGCAAAAAAAGTAATATTTTTTTCTAAATTTCAATGGCTCTTCACTTAAATTCTGAATCTCAGATCCAATTTTGGTACAGGAAAAAGTTACTTAGAATCAACTCAGGAATCCACTATTAGCCGGTTGGCATAGATAAAAGGATCACTCTGTAGAATTATTTGTGGAATTTAGCCTTTTAAAATCATATATATTTATATACAACCAGATATGAATCTATAGATTATTGTACACAAATATATGTATAGTTATATATAATCCCTTTTTACTACTATCCGACGAAAAGTCTTTGAAACGTATAGAGATCAAAATATATTTTTTGTAACTTATTTTAACAAAATTTGAAAAAACATGTCAAACAGTATCGCTTTACTACTGATTTATGCGATAAAAATCCAGATATCGCACCTGCCAGGGAAATAACCGAATTTGGAACTCAAAAAATATATCTTCTTTTTCGGAAAATCTATTGTTAGAGCTAAAATTCCGTAGTGCTTACATATTATTGATGTGAAATTTGATTTTACATGCTCATCTGGCAAGATCCTTTATAATAGACTAGGAGCTAGTGACCAAAAAATGCGAATGATAGATAAATGTATGCAACTTAAAGGAGCATTGTATGGGTATTTCAAGAATTTTAAGCGGCTAATTAATCCGCAGTCGCGTGCAGCGGTTTTGTAAACGTAATCCACGGATTGTAACAAAAACTTGTGTTTTTGAACGAATAGTTAGTGTATGCCAAATTTTATTCTTATACTTTATCGAAAATAAACCAACCAGAACTAATTTGCATACGATTTCCGCGTGCAGGGAAATTCTAAAAAATTAGTTCAAATTGCAAAAAAAAATCACTATGGCGAACAATGAGTTCGCGTATGCAATTTCGCTATCTTCTGTTTATTGCGATGAAACTCACGGAAAAGAACTTTGCATACGATTACAGCGTGCACATGTGCTTGTGGTGATTTTTGAAAATGCAACATTTTTCTAATAATGCGAATAAGTTTTGCCGAAGCATAATAATTTCCTTCTTAACCGTTTGTTAAATAATTAAAATAAATGAATTTATTTCTTGGTCTTACTGTATATAAATTAAATATATACAGTAAGTAAAATCGGGATTTCTGGTAGCGATGATTTCACATCTTTCTGGCTATCTATTTATGTACATATATATATAAAATCATATTTTGATAAACAAATAGTGGTTCCATCGCAAACCCAAAAGGATTATTTATTATTTTAATTACCCCTCGTAAATATACCGTCAAGACCAAGAAATAAATTCATTTATTTTAATTATTTTTCTAATAACTAGGAATAATTAATTTATTACAAAAATTTTGCATTTTTAAAAATCACCACAAGCACATATGTACGCTGTAATCGTATGCAAAGTGTAATCGTGCCTAATAAAAACAAGTTCTTTGTCATGACAGAAACACCAAATTTATGTTCAATAATTAAGAACAAAAATTTGTTTTCAATTCATAAACCGTGCTCTTTGATACGGTTCTCAAGCAGTGGCTTGCAGTTTAGAATAAAACAGCGTTCTTCATTTACCGTTCGACAACTTGTTTGTCTATGCGGAAATCACTTTACAATCGACATGCTGCTTAACGTTTATGCAGTTTCGCACATTCCATACGTTCATAATAAATGTTAGTATGGCGACATTTACATAGTACCTTGTATCCATGTTTTAATATAAAATTTATAAAGGATGTGGATTTTCCATAAGAGCACTTTGAAAGATAAATCCTCAGCTTATTTTTTAAATACTAAGAATCTTGCTTGCAATCATTAAAGCAGTTGTTATATATTTTATAACAACAAAAATTCCGGTAACGACTGTTGCATGTTCTATCGGCACTGATTACCTCCCTCTTCATAGTGCGATGCGTGCGACGGAACCAATTTTAATTAGAACATTCGGTTTTGTCAGCTTGGAGTTGTTGCTGTTGACATTTTGAGCCTAAAAATAAAAAAGTCGGGGCGGGAGGGTTACAAACATTAATTTTTATTTAGTAAAATTTTTATAGGGTTTAATTTTTATCAAATCGAAGAAATAAGGGTTAAAATTGTATGCCATGTTAAGCTCTACAACTTTTTTCTGTGTGTCATGTGACAAAAACAAAAAAATCGCAGGGGGTTTTTGTAAAGACATGCAGTTTTATTCTAAAATATAATTAAAATGCCCTTATCCGCTCAATTTTTAGCAAATCGAATCGAATAAAAGGTCAAATTGTAGATTTTTTAACCTCTACAATTTTCTTCGGGTCACATTTCACTAACTATTGAGCGAAATGAGTTAAACGGGAAACCGAGGAAATATAATTTTTCCCCCTTTAATCAGAACAGAAGACATTTTCCTTGAAGATCACTACGCTAAACTGGGGAATCGTAAGGCTTCAAAACAGCTTTAATATAAGCTCTTATTTGTTTGAAAAAATGAATTTTTTTATACCATAGGCGAAAAATGTAATTTTATTGGCTGTTTTATTTCGTGAAATTGGAGTTTACTGACCTGTGTGAACTAATATAACACAAACATATGAATATAATAATTTTTACCTTGACAAATTTATTATATTTATAATATCATGTTATACTCGAAGCTCAAAAGTGAGCTCGCAGACGGCGTTCAAAAAAGTCGAGTGTGATACTAAGTAATAGATTTTAATCCACATATTCTATTATAGAATATGTGCGTTTATTTTATGTATACGTGTTAATTTATTTTATGTATACGTGTTAATTTATTTATGTATATTAATGTATGTGTATCCCAATAAGCAAAAAGATGTCTAAAAGACATCTAAAAGATATCTTGCAATTCGCGAAAGATATCTTAAAAATGTCGAAAAGATATCTAAAAGACATCTTTTAGATATCTTATGCAACACTTTCCGATATCTTTTAGACATCGTTTAGATATCTTTTAGACATCTTTTAGATATCTTTTAGACATCTTTTAGTTACTTTAAAAAATAAAAAAATTACACGAATTATTTTACTTAATTTGAATTGTATTATTATTTGTGTGTCGTTAGATTTGTTATTACGGAATGTAGTTATACAATTTCGCTCGCGAATAAATTTATGAACCTGAGAAAAATCTATCCCGACCGAGGATCGAACCCGGGTCTCCCGCTTAAAACGCTGACGCCTTAACCACTACGCTACGCTCGGATATACATAAATATCAATCGAAGATGGCTCATTCGTAAATGCAGCTTTAGTTAAAAAAAGAGATATATTCTTTAACATTAAATTAAGCAATTCTTTGCGTGAAATCATGTGATGTGGCCAGGTTCTTTCGAACCAAAGAAAGTATACAATGAAATGTGAGACAATTTCAAACACAAATTCATTGCTATATACATAATATGAATCCGAACACAACTTTTTATGAAAAAGTTATTTGAATCCAACATACTACATTAACAATAAACAAAATAAACAACGTTACAAAGTAATGCCAAGCATTTGTTAAGAAAATATAATTAATTAAAAAATATTAACTGCATTAATTAATTAACTTTTAATATAAACACAATAACATTGACCATAGGTTTGGAAAAATTAAAAAAAAACGGCGGCAATGGAGGGAACCCATCCTTCGCCCCTTCGCTCTTTTGCAAGATAACTTTCGAAAAGATATCTCTGAGAAGCCTTTTTGCGAGATATCTTTAGGAAATGCATCTTTTAGATATCGTTTGCAAGATATCTTTAAAAAAGACATCTTTTAGATATCTTTTGAAAGCTATCTTTAAAAAAGACATCTTTTAGATATCTTTTAGGCATGCCCTCGTCGAAATGTTTATTGGGTAGTGCTTTGATAAATGTCTTTAATCGCAAATGTACACGTAAATAAATAAAACAAATTTACGAATCACTGCGGGACGCGATGTGCGAAAACACTGCAAAAATGGCGGCGATCGCAAAACGGGGAACGCGGGAAGAAATTTGCGCGCATGCGCATTTATCGGCGTTAAGAAAGACATCTTGTAGATATCTTTATCGAAGATATCTTTGCGAAAGACGTCTTTTAGATGTCTTTTTGCAAGACATCTTTCGAATAGATATCTTTTAGATATCTTTTGCAAGATATCTTCAAAACAGATGTCTTTTAGATGTCTTTGTTCAAGACATCTTTCAAAAAGATATCTTTTAGATATCTTTTGTAAAGTACTTTAAAAGAGATGTCTAAAAGACATCTTTTAGACATGCCTTCGACAAAATGTTTATTGGGATGTGTGTTTATATGCAAAGTATGTGTGCTCGCGTTTTCGTGTCGTTCATTTAATTTATTCCGCGTAAGTTATTTCGGCACTTGACGATATGACAGTTTTTATATATGTATGGACTCACACGACGTACCAATGACTCGGTGACTTCAATTTTTATTACTCATGACTCTTATTGTTTTATTCGCGAAACAACGACGAGAATGTTGGTATGTATGTGTGTAATTACTATGTTATTGACGACTTCAATTATATATGAAATTCAAATTATGAAATATATTTTTGATTGAATGACCAAATATAATATAATGACTTTCATTTCAGCACCCAATGATTCCAGTCTATAATTTTGATTTATGTATGACTATAATTGACTATTTAAATTTTATGTTTGGACGAGTCTGAAAAGGTTTTAACTAACTGACTCCGATTCGTTTCACGGTTAAGTTACGAATTTCCTTGCGTTTGATGAACCTGAAAGACCAGGTGCTTCCATCGTTTACTTTTCTTTATTAGTAAGAAGTTTCCGATGATATATAATCGTATATTCGTTTAAAATGCGTTATACACTACAAAGAAAAAATACATCGATTGCATGACATAAGGGAAGGACTACTGTAGTATGTTTTCCGTTGCAGCTGCTTACAGAGAAAAAAATTAATATTTCCTCGGTTTTCACGTTTAACTCGTTTAGCGCAATAGTTAGTAAAATGTGACATGTATTCTTAAAAAGACCTAATTTAAGCCCTTATTCGATTTAATTTGATAAAAAACTGAGCCCAGGAGAACCTCTTTACCTATATTTTTGAACAAAAATCTTTTGTTTTTTTTTTCAATTTGACAACATTTTTTTGTAAAACCCCCACGCGATTTTTCTCTTTTATATTCAAAATGTTTGTAAGGTGTCCCGGAACAATTCCACGATGACAAAATCCATATTCCCGAACTGTTTAATTAAAGTTGGTTTCGACGAACCGTGTCTAGTCAAGCATAGTTTCATACCGATAATAATGCTGATAGTCATAGTTAAGCAGTCATATCATACCTCCTCCAGTGGTTAATACCGAATTGATGTATGTATATGTACATTAATACCCAATAAATTATTTATTATTACATTTTGTATTAAATAGTAAATTTTATCTAATAAAATGGAACATCTAAATTAACAATTGAAGAATTTTTAAAAATTAACTTATCGATTGAAACATGTGTCTGCATTTAGTACATGACAGCAGTAATAATCATATACTTTTACACGATACATGACGTGCATTACAAGTAGTATATGCTTTTATCCTACAGTGTACTTAAAATACTATTTTATAGATTTCTTATTATATTCCTTCGCATTTTACACACACTTTCAACATAAAATACAGTTCGGCACATGTGCGAAAATTCGTACAAAACAACTTGTACGCACTTGTACCGAAAACTACTATTTTATTATACAATATATACTTTTTATTATAGTCTGCGTAAAGTACGTACTTCCAACAGAAACGTGCTGCATAACCAACCTCCATCTCGATTTTAGATACATTTGTATCTAAATTTTATCCTTGTACTAAAAACCGTAATTAAACTTAATTTAATCGATATAAAATCAATTTTTTAAGCAAATAATGATCTACAATTACAAATAACAATAGATTGTGAAATCTTATGATGAAAAAATATAATATTAAAATGATGATAGGGTGTCATTTCAGTCACGATTCGTTGTAGTCAATAGGTTATTATCTTTATAATTAATCATTCACCAGTGTCATTCGCCACATAAATCTGGCACCATTTTACTATACAACGGTATCAACATAAATCATTATTAATTAACATAATCAGATACTTAATTAAAAATCGTGCATTGTGAACATTATAACGTAATCATTGATGCGTAAAGCGCCGATCTTTTTCAGTAATGTAAGAAAAACTAGTGCACGGGTTTCAACAGGTCGAATTAATCTAGCTGAGTTGTCGGACAGAGGTACATATGAAGTGTCTCTGATTTTAATATGAATAGCGTATAAAAATTAGTTTATGAAAATAATGTATTAAATAAATTCCAAACATGTCAGGGTCCGGTACTACAAAATTCATCTGTATTTATTTCATGGCAATGTAATATCAAACGTAAATTCTCGGTAATTCATTCTTACCTTATTCATTTGGAAAAGTGTAATGTAAATATGTATAGTGTGCTGTGAGAAAATTGTGTTCGACTAGAACGATTAGGACACTGGATTTGTACGGTTGAGCGAATTCTCGCTCGTTGGAAATCACTTGTCGCGCTATAGTTGCGTAATCTATTATTGATCATTTTCAAGTGATGTGACCAACGGAGCGGTCAACAGCGAAAAACCTACGACTTACAAAACTTTTTGTTTTAATTAGCTAGAAAGTATATTGAAAGTACGCAATGGCACAATTTTCTATTGATTGTTTTCGAATCACATTAACTTACAAAAAGTTGTAAGACATGTGAAGGGTAAATGTGTAGACATTAAGAAACTTTTTAATTAAATATCGTTACTCGAATATACGCCAAATCCTTACAACATAAATATACTAAACAATCTAGTTTGGTAATAGAATAATGCATTAAGATCTAAAGCAACACTATAATGAATTAGAGTTGATTATGAAAACACATTGATCATGTTAAGAAACAGGAAATTAGTTGAAGAATGTAGAGAAAGAGAAACTATTATTAGTTTTTCATTAATTAATTACAATGTTTATGAATGCAGTAAAAGCCAAACTTGCTACTTTTCAGTCCTGATGCACAAAATCGATAATAGTACTTGCATCTTTATATCACTTATCACCTTTATATTAAGATCGTTACTGCTGATATTATGAATTTTGAAAATATACAAGATTCATAACAATTATAGCAGAAAAAAATGTATTTGCTTGGACAACCTTCTCTCTCTTTGCAGGAGGTACCTTATTTATAAACATCTCCTTCAGCACTATTGCAATCAGCAAGATGTGCTGCAGTAAAAAAATGGATATAGGTAAGAATTTAATTTTAATACTATCAATATTCATTAAGTAGGGGAATGTATCCATGAGTGGACCACGTTTTTAATTTAGTGTAAAAAGTTAATTAAATGAAGGAATTTTTAAGTCTTCTATACACCGTTAGGTAGATATAGTCCCTAGGTATAAATTAAATGCATTTGAGTTAATTTCTGCAGTTAAATAAAATTGATTAAACCCTTTTTACGGAGGGACGTTTTTTGGTTAAAAAAAATTGTATCCATGCGTGGACCACTCGTTCAATTCCCCTTAGAATGGCTAGAAGCAGCAAAAATACAACGTAATTCTAATTTTCATATAATAATTTATTTATTTTGAACACTTTTACTGTGTGCAATACATGGAGAAAATGTGAATAAAGTAAAGTCAACATAAAAAAGAAACTGTGTGAAAAAACCATCGAATCAATCATTCTAATATGTATTCCGGTTTAATACAACCCTTAAACGCTACTATAATGGCTTATTTATATTCAAAAACAAAATGTTAAATTACACTCAGAAATTACGCTTCCGCGCCATAACCTTTACACTGATAAAAACAAGTGGACCGCTTATGGATACAAAATGTGGTCCACTCATGGAAATGGAAGCCGAAATTAAAATGCATGCAATTTTTTCGTAGCATTGAAATATTTGTAAAGCCTTCAGATATGATGAATTTCAATGTTTAATTTACAAGAAAAAAATAAAACTTACCTTAAAAAAGTGTTTTTTAATCCTCAATTGAAATGAACGCAAAACTTTGACAACGTTCTTCAACAGTACATTTCTACGACCAGCTGTACTGAACGCGAAAATGCATGTATTGACTTAGGGATCTTATTAAAAATGGTTTCGCTATTTTACGCATCTGTTTTAACCAAAAATTTGATATTTCGTTTTTAGTTTGATAAAAATCAGAAGGGTGGGCCACTCATGGAGCCGGGCCGCCTATGGATACATTCCCTTTTATACAAATGCAGTTTTGCACACACCGCAATATTCACTGTCAGGTGTATAAAAGGACTTTTTGTAATCTGTACACATAAAATGGCGTTTTCACGTCTCGTTTCGCTGGTGTAAACTCACTACTTTATGTCTCTTGTATTAGGATTCCCGTTTTGCTAATGATGAAATATTTGTGTTACGGGTGTAGATTTACGTATTAAATGTTGGTAATCCGACTCTTGGGATGACTGTGCCGTCACCGATCGATGACTAAAATTTCGTTTTACGTCCAATAGTATTTTCCGTACCAAGGGCGGAAAATCAGAGTTTTATACCTCGGTTGATGAATGCACCCCAGAGAGAGGACAAAGCCGGTGCTTTTTTCTACGCATGTAGAGTGAACAATATTTTTCTGTGTGAAAATAGCCATTTTTACAAATGATGACTTAGCAAAATCACTATCTAATAAATGTGAAAGTGAAATGGCCATTTTACGCCTGCTGAATAAAAAAATACTTCAATAGGTACTCCATTACTACGAAATACTGCCAGTAATCGTCTGTGGTTATAAAATTATTATTGATAGCAATTGAACATATTAAATAATATACTAATAATAAATTATATTTATAAAATTTAAATTACATTTTTCTTAAAATTGCATTTTTCGGAATACCAATAATTCAGTTTTCTGTTTGAAGTAATGGGTATTGGGAATATTATGCCTTGAAGAATTTCTTTCTACTGTAAGATACGAGCATTCACTTTTTGCATTCATTCTTCTTTATTTGCCCAAACAGACGGTAGAAGGAAAACGGGTTTCGATTATCTTTTATACTCACATAGAAAAAACGGGATGACCTTATACGACTTAGTATTTCTTATTTTTTTTTCGAATCTATTAGAGTGTTTATTGGGTATCATAGAAAAACAAATTTGTGTACAGTTGCCGCTCACAGAAAAGCATCTTTGCAACAAAAAATCTCTGAAGTAGTAGCAATGTTGTAAAATGCTAAAAAATTCATGTACGTACAAAAGGCCCGATCGTATTGAAGTTTTTGCAGAGAATCTCATCATAATCTTAAAGTAATGATGCATACATTTATGTAAACCATACTAAAACGTATAAAAAATAAGTTCTCTATACATATCTCACTCAATACAAAAATTTGTACAATGAATACAAGAAGTTTAGAAAAAAATTAATATACATAACCCAATTCTGAAAATAATGCCCTCGCCTTGTATGTCAACAAAATTTACTGATAAACATAATTATACCAAATTAGGCGTATATGCGAAATTTACCTAATTTAGAACTGAAGTACTGTACTAAAGTAATCACTTTAATGAACTAAACTACTAGATATTACATAAATATCGACTTATTTGATGCAAGTGGACTGAATTGATGTATAGTATATCTGCACAGATGCATCTCCATTTATTAAAAAATAGGTTTGCTAACTTTTGAACCGAATAAAACTAACGTGCAAATATGACCTAAATCTTTTTAAATATAAAAGGTTTTTCAGTGATTTCAATGCCAGACGTTTCCGTCTGCGATAATGATCCCGTAATTAAAATTATCGAAACAAAAAGAAGATTACAAAACTTATGTTTGTTTGTTCGACAGGTTGAACGCATGTCTAAACACATTTTTTGTGCTAAACGGAGTGTTTCTTCTACGATGTGAAGTTTTTCTGTATTATACGAAAAAATTTCGCGTAACAGTACACATGTGAAATTATGCTTCGTCACATTAACGATATATCGATTCGAAAATGACATAACGTATGATAATATTTTTAATCTTCCACTAATTCAACGAATTACTAAACAAATTCATATTTATTTATTTATTTTATATGTGAAATGATAAACGAAAAATTAAATTGTAAAATATAATTCGTTAAATTTCCGAGAAATATTAAGAGAGTAAATTGCATAACAGTTATGAAGAAATTGTTCATTGAATAATTACATAATCCTGATAAAATGTCTACATTTTTGTGTTTTAGTTCGTTTTTATATTGAGAAAACAAAGTGCATACAATATTACATTTCACGAAAGTTATAATAGTGTGTATGAGACGATGCCTATCCCTTAACGTTAAGTTCAATGTTTTTGTCCTTGAAATGAATTTTCATTTTTTTTTGTTTTGTAAATTTGCTGATAATAATTTTGTTGGAATGAAGTAGTAAATCGAAATAATGGAAATAAATGTATAAATTATTGATACCCTTCATTTATTAATTATTATGCTCATGTTGACTAATTGTACTACAACCCCAAAAGAGCAAAGCAGCGACTAATCTAGTATTTCCCCCTCTTTTGACGACAACTTGCTGAACATTTTTAGATTTCATCAGGTTGTCGAAATAACAACGAAGGGGCAAATTGTGGCTGGATTATCAACCAATTTTGAACGGTTTGAAATCTTACGTATACTAATAAAAAATACGTAGAATTTCCATGAAATAAAATTTGACTTAAATTTGCAAAATGTGCAAAATTAGAAAAATTATAGATTCGTTAATATCTTTTAATGTCAACATTTTTCCATGGAAGCTAAATCCTAATGTTCGCATACGAAATACATCGGTTTTCGCAGCACTTCTTTATCCGCATCATTATGACCTTTTAATATCCGTTTTCATGTAGCTCTGCTTTTTCAATATCGTTATGACGTATTTATTACACATCACCGACACCATCTTCAGAACACGAATAATTTTTTTTACACAAATTAGTAACATTTTTAAATTAATACTTTGTAAACAATTAAGTAATTGTGTTTGACAAAAATTAGGAAAAATATTGGCTGATAAAAATGAAATTTTCATGGAATGAAGCAGGTCTATTTCGGTCACATTTAAAGAAGAGTTCAGTAAAAACCCATTCATTTGTTGATAACCTTAATGTCCTAAAAGGTAATTTTTATTTAATTATTTTTTCCATCCAGGTATCCAACATGCGTTTCATCCTATACCGCAATTTTATATGTGAAATTTGGATTAGAAAAATAACCTTCGGAATTCCGTACGAGCATCAACATTAATAGAGTACTTCCCTGAAGTTTTTCTGCGTACAAACCAAACGATATCGGTAAGTTTTTCAGAAAAGTCACGCGCGTTTTCCGATGATAATTCTGATCCTGGACAACTTGACTCCTTCATTTGTTTACAACAAACCTATCAGGAAATACTCGATGATTTTGAAGCTCTTGTAGTATTACATACGCAATTCATTTGGTCTTAAAACGATATGTGTATATGCTATTACGCGTCTGGCTACGGTTTCGGATAGTCCTGTTTACAGGTTAATTCTAAATACCTTCAACTATTATTAGTTATACGTTCAAGGTAAATTCGACATTGATAACGATATGAAGAATTTGTGTAATCTTTTCGAAAAATTAACATAATCTTATTCTAGTTCTTCCCTGTAATATATTTTCCATGTATGCATTTAAATCTAATGCACATTAACGACTCAAGCATGTTCCATTGGATTCATTTATGCAGTTTGTGATAATGGAACATTATTTGTACTCATTTGCAAAAGCGGAGACACAAACACAGTTAAAAAAGTATTATTCACTTAGATATAGAAACGTCTTGTATGCTACAATTATTAGCGCAAAAATTACAATTCAAGATTTAAATTACTAGCTCAGTGATGTACTTAAGCTGATAGTGTCACCTGTAGTAAATGTATATGTGCAATTTATTAATGACTCACATGACGTCGATATCCTTGACTTAAAGTCTGAGTTGACATTGACTCTGACAGACATCTAAGAAAATAGAAAAAGTTTACGGCCTCGTGCTCAACCTGTTACTTGCATATTGACCTTTCCCTCTTAAATTGCACCGAGGAATCCTGCAACGTTAAAATCGAAGCAACACTACTACCCATTATACGGTCATTTATATTATGCACTCTTTTTAAATCTTAAAAGAGAAACGCGTTTTAAGTAGACGTTGAAATACGTCACTTATTTAATTTACAAACATTCAACTGTAGGACTATTTTCTAACATTGTTATTAAATGTACATTTATCGATGATTTCTATTACTTACGCGATATAAAAGGTAGATAAAAAACATGCGTAACTGGGATATCAGTTCACGTCTAGCGCAATAAATTACAATTTTTTATGTACAATTTGTTAATCAACTACTATTGGGTGTAATGGCAGAAATCATCCCTCTAGCTCGTATAATTTTAACTGTTGTAAAAATGAGTTTCGCCCCAGAATGACATTCCAGATTCACATAAATGATGTATAGTCTACAACTAAATATTTATATTATATATTGTAACTGCAGAGACTCTTTTCATTTTTGATAATATTTACATACATAACGCATCATTACAACATAGCGTTGCGCTTTCTTTCATATTCTCTTCGAAGTTATTCTGTGAACTATCGCCTAAAAATTTAATACTTGGTTTCTGTTCGACATAAATTCCTGGCTGAAACCATTTTACCATCTCATCAAGAAACGTAGATATGACGCAACACCTGGCGTTCATAATTCTTGTTACATTCTTTTAAATTTGAAAAAAGTGGAGAACACAACATCGTCAATCGATATCGCGATGACGTCTTCAATCTGGAAATTATTCTATATAATTCCACTTTATTTTTAGAAGGTTCAGATAATTTACATAGGTTTAAAAGAAAATAATGATATGGAAAATATTGCAGTTTATTCTTGCGAAATGAACTCTATACATCTCTTTGCTTGTCAATTTTCTTGATAGGGTTTGAAAAACTTGATCTTTTATTATTCTTTATTTTATGACCTTAAGAACAAAACCATTACTTATTTAATTCATTAAATAGTAAAATTATTATTTTACTAATTGTGGTAGTTAATGCAAAATTATAAATTTAAAAAATAAATGCATAAGCTTATCTTTTGGTCTTCTCGTATTTAACGTAATATTGTAAATAACAACTCTGGCAAAAGCGTCCTAGTATATCCAGCATATATAGTACAGTAGAGTCCCGGTATATTTTCCAGCTCCGTTCCTCGCCTTCCCCTCCTGTCTCAACATATTTGTCAAAAGAAGGGGAGCGCCGCTTCTCCCACTCTCCTGAATCGCGCTATGCTCGTGACGTCACAGCAGGCCCTTTCTGAGGCCCCAGCCCGAAAAGTGGGAGAAAAAGAGAGCGGTGACAGGCAAATATAACGGGACGGAAGCGGGCAAAAATGCTGGGTACAAATATAGCAAGATGCGATTATACCAGGGCTCTACTATAATAATTTAAGTTGGACTGATGGTCGCCCAGAACCAAAACTCCTGAAATAAAAAATTAGAAACCTAAATACCCGAAGGTGTATGATCCTGTATAAATTACACGGTATTGGCGCAGTAGTGATTTTCCCCTTATAATTTATCATTGGAATTACGTCATTCTTTACATATATCACTTGATCATTCTTGATAACACATATTATCCACAGACATTTATTTTAATAAAAGGTTGTATATTCTAAATCTACACTAAAAATTTGATACTCAATTTTTGTACTACCAATAAAACGCAATCATTCATTAAAACAGATGATTCTGGTTAATGTTACGTGTTATCCAGGAATCATCAAGACAAATATGTCAACAGTTAATTTCGGAGACGTTCTATTTCCTTTTAGAAACTAGTAATGCCAATTACAACTGGACAATCAGTATCACACCAGCATTGAATAATTCCATTTTCGGAATCTTACACCTTCGGATATTTTATTTTTGGATTTAGACTTGCAGAATATTTTTCATTCGGAATTTTGAACCGTCTGGGATGACAGCATTCCAACAAATCAAAAGTTGTCACATATATTCAGTCTATTTAATGAAATTTCACGTGTCAGATGTCTTGTGCAATAATTTCACAAGAAATGCTTAAATAACAGAAAAACCACAAACATTAAACATGGGTTTATTTATTTTTTAAATATATGAAATGAAATAATAATGACGAAGACGTGTTGATTTTGCATATAAAATTTGACTGCGGTCATCCTGTCATCGTGCTACCTGTACCTTGATTCCGATAATTCCCGCACCAATCGGACAGCATCGATGGAGAGTTGCACAAGCGTTTGGTTTCCCATCTTGGTATAGGCTGGTCCGGCCAGTTCACAGCGGGTTCGCGTGCGAATCACTCACCTCTTTTTGTCCGTTTCATTATCGACGCGAGTTCCGAATGACAAAGTTTACGTCGAATAACCAAAACTATAAATTATATCGAATAAACAAAACAAATTAAGAGTGGAACTTATGTAATCTCGAGATTTGCGTTGCAGATACAAGTTTCAGTGAAATTTGATAAATCCACAACACAGGTTCGTTATTTTAATCGTTTTTGTATTAGTGTTTCTTGTAAGTTCTTAGTGAAACGAGGTGTTGTACGAGTTTCTCAATTTGACACAATGGAAAAATTTAAGCATGGGTTTGACAGTGGTATTTCTTTCAAGCAATCTAAACTACTTAATTAATATTTTTAAATCTTAATAACGCAATATTTCCTGTCAAAGAAAGATTAATAATTTACCCTATATTATTAAGCAAATATAAATTAAAATATAAAAATATCATAAATACTTACTTCGCATATAATTGCTTAAAACATTCCAGTGAGAAATTTCAACTTAAAATTGATGATACGTGTTTCTTGGAATTGGCCGCTATGTGTATACTTTTACGATTATTAAAACACATACAGTTCATATTTATTATGTCTGACATTTCTGAATAAACATTTAACATTTCCAATATTAATAAAAGTCACGTTTATACATTGTATCGATCCAGTTTTTAAAGCATAACATTTAAATTTTATCAATTAATTTAAAAAATTAATGCAGTCTTAAATAGACTTACCGCTGTGCGCAAATATAACTAACTAGTCTAACAATTAGCCCAGTAATTTAGAAGAAAAATATCAATTATACCTTCTCTGTCTTTTGATATGTGATTCAAATATTTCAAATATCGTTAAAAGAAGATAACTTCATGAGCGAGTTCAATATGTTTGTGCATAATTCGACAAAAAATTCCAAACGTGTTTTATTAATCACGGAAAACTAACCGTATTAGAAGAAAAACACACCTCGAGAAAAATGATAATTGCTTTTTCTGGCTATTTCAACGTTTTGCACTTTTATCGTCCGACATAATAATTCTTCGGAAAAACGTGTACGATAAAACATCGCGTTGCATCTCATACCAAGTTCTCGTAAAGAAAATAAGCTGCGGTATGAATTCCGTAATAAAATATATGCATAAAATGTGACGAATGTATTAATATCTGTACTGTAGATAAGGTATCATTTTTGTCAGTCATGAATAATTTATGAATAAAATTGAATCCGTCGTTTGAAAGTTTGTGAAAATAGTTTGTAAACTCTTTGTGGGGAAGAAGTGTAAATAAAAAATTGTTTTCCTTTTCGTCGGAGTGAGTGATTTTGTCACGTATTTTGTTCTCATACTTTGGAAAATATAGCTTCATTATGACGACGTGTATCTTCTACAAGTAAAAACGGCTATTTAAAAACTGCGTAAAAAAGTGCGGAAACATGAATATGAGTGGCGTCTATGTGCAAGAACAAGAACTCAATGTGTTCATTAAGCTCTAATTTCGATGTTATTGATATTATAAAAAGTAACTTTTTTATAACTTTTTATATTGTCTTACTTAGATCACGTTAATTTTAAAAGAATCTTGACAAAAACTAGAGCGTGTCCCATTACCTACAGGTCTGGTATCGAACCTTTCACATTTGATCTTGACATTTTTTCAATATTCAAAAGCTGAACCCGGAAAATTTCAAAAAAATGCCATGATTACTACCAATGTAACTGATATTATCGTCAACTTTGTAAACGATCAGGAATTCTACAGACTTCCGAACCCTGGAAGACATATTAAAATATTAGTTGCTAGTTTTCATCTTCGTTCCTTCCTGTTAACAGTAGGCAATAATATCATATTGTTACTTATAGGGTAAACAATTAAACTTATCATATTTAGATCTTCTACTTAAACACTCTTAAATGTTTATCGTTTTATAGCTGATATATTTATAAAGAAGAATTGTATGTTAAACACAAAAATACTAATAACACTATACATACACTACTAACACTAATTTTTTTTTATATAAGCGCAAAACGAATATCTGACACATGAACTATTTTTAAAACGAAATATTTGACCACTCGCGTTAGAAAGGAAGCCTGTAATATGTTTTGATTCAAGGTGACGCGTTTTTACGTGAAGTGAGGATTCCGTAAGGCACTTATAACTTTAAATACATATTTGTTCAAATAAATTAATTTTTTGCTTCGGGCCTTCCATGTAATTCTAATTAAAAATGATTAATCTAAATATATTTAGATTTGTTTCTGCTTTTCATCAGTATACGGATTGTTTAGTATATTGCCGTAATATGTATTGCTTAAAAGCAAAAACGAATTTCTTTATACGCATTGATAATGGTTTTTTCACTTAGAGTTGCAACAAGGTACAGTGCAATCGAGTAGTCGTAATAGTCCGTTCTTTTTCATACTAATTCCAAATTGACCATAAATTACTATAAAAGAATGAATTTATCTTGCCATTAAACTTGTAGCACTCTTGACAAAATCAAAGTGGATTACCCCCCGATTTGTCCCGTATTTGCAATTCAATTATTAACTTTATATTGTATAATCAAAATATCAAAATGTAACAGCAGACGGTCGAATAAGAGGTACTTTGCGAATCGAAAATAACTTCTATTTAATTGTATAGTATTTTTTAAGGTGTCAATTCTTATTTGTGTCTTTTTCCAAGGCTACATCTTTATATGCTCACAAGTAAACGTATTCAGCAGACAAGGCTATATACCCTTTAAACTACAATGTATCGTACAGTTTGTGTACATTGAGAAAACTTTTAATCATGTTATTGAAATGTTATTAAAGACAAAAATCAAAATTGATATATGGTATCTTAGATTTCGTGAAGACGGAAATTAACACTGCTTTTATTATTTGTAACAGTTTTAACATTTATTCGTTAGAACATTCCAGGGCATACTATACCCCACTGAAAAAATTATCATTAATCTTTTTTAAACTTTTCAATCGTAAAACTAACCGCACGAATTGAAAATTAAAATGACATGCCTAATATGGAAAATCTCAGCTGAAAAAATGCATCCAATTGTCAGAAAACGATTATTTAAACGTGTATTTTTTATTATATTTATGAAGCAAGAATTAAACAATTTAAAATGCTTCTTGTCAATTTTTTGGTTATCGTATTCTATTGAAATGCTAAATGATTGGATCCAAGCATAATATTATCGAAGTTGTTCAGTTTCTAGGAAATATTGAAAACAGTATTTGAAATCAGCAATTCAATGTTACCTTTATTTTGTATTTTGAAAAGGTCACACGTGTTGAAAATAATGTTTTGTTTAATTCGCGATGCGACATTGGCAAATGTTAATTTTTTAACTCCTTACACTGTTAGCCAAAGACTTGAAACTGATATTTCACTAATTTGTTCAAAGAACATACGCTTATTCGTCGCCTACATTCACTTCTTTTTTATTTTAAATTAATTTTCATTTGCAATGATTAAAAAACATTCTATTGTTTTTAACAAACGTATATCTTCTGTAAGCACTTTCGTTAGTCCTTTTGTAACACCCCGTGCGAGAAACTCGATTTGTCGCACTAGGGCAAAATTTTCAGATATGTAAAATTGGATCTTATTAAAAAATATCGTATGGAAGACTCGCTTCGCTCGGGCCACAAACTTTACACATGTCGGAGATCGATAAGTGCGCGTTATTGAAGGTACTATAGTTACCCTTGTATCCTATAAATAATGCATAACAATTTTATAGTATATTTAACTATTATAGATATTAAAACAATAAAAACAGCATAAAAATTGGTGGAGTACGCATTTTTTTAAGAATTGCCCATATGCAAATAATACATGCACTCTACGTTAATCGTGTATATATGACATTATTTCATGACAGTATGCACAAGCCTTCGTTTATATAAACTTACATTAAGTACAGCATTAATTATACCGGCTACGTTACAATAAACATAGTATACTGTAAGTACTATAGTAATCCAGATTGTAATTGATATTACAAAATCTGCAAAGAGTTGCAAAATGTTACATGCAATAATGTATCTTTTATGTAAATTTTGCACTGGAAGTGCTCTTACGGTCAAGTCTTTATTCTGCAGAAAAATAACATTTTCGTTCTTCAAAATTATTTGTTAGTATGTCGTTTATGGTTTTATCATACCCTTATACGATTAGCCATAAATCTATAACTATGAAAAGACACAAACACGGTAAGATACTCGTCTATAGCAAATTTTATTGAAATGGTACGTTTACGACTTAGATGTTGCCTGACGTATGATGTATTTCTTCCTTATTGAAAATGCAGTGGTTTTAACATAAAATTTAGTCGATTCGAGTAAATTCAGAACTACTTGAAATATAAAAAAATTGACTTTATATGTAATTTTTAAATAAATGACATCAAATATATTTATTGTAAATAAAGAAAATTATTGCTTGATTAATAAGTAATTGATTTGAAGAAATTATATTTGTGTGCGATAATTCATTTTTTACAGTGCAAGAGTGTCAACAGTGCAAAGAGCTCTGTTAAAAATAGTCATTCTTATAAATATCTGAGCAATCTTAAGATTATTTACACTCTTACTTGAATTACTAAATACTGATTAGAATTATGACTACGGCGAAGTATGAAGTAAAATTAGTCGAATCCTTTATAACTTATTATTACTTCGATGACTAATGGGTATTAATTAATATATTAAATTAATCGGATGAATTAACATACACCAAATGATTAAAAGTAACTTTTTAACTTATTTTTCAGATAGTTTACTCCAATATGCTAACAAAATAAAAGTATACTTTGTTTTAATAATAACCTCATTATAAACTATTTAAAATATGCATGAAATATAATTCAATTCAGGCAATATTAAAATTGTTTAAAAAATAACGAAACTGTAAATATGAAGTAATATAAAATTATAAATAATTGTGGTCCGTGTTGGAAAAGAGAACATTCTTATAATACCGAACAACTCTTCGGTACAGCGTGCGGTCATCCATATTGGCATAAAACTCATTTGCTCTTCCTTGACTAACTGTTACATAATTTTTAAGTTAGAAACTGGTTCTTATTCGCTTGTATATTATAATATCTGGACTGGATTTCTAAATATGTCGCATCCCAATATCGTTTAATATGCGTTGATTATACGTCAGTTAAATAAAAATTGGTTGGGGTATATATTATATTATTTTAATATTGCATTTTATATAAAACGTATTTACAAATCGATTTATTCTGTATTTAATAAATACATTAATAAAACATTCAACACATACTTTATTTAATGCGTATTTTACGCGTATTTTGATTAAAGTATGCATTTTTGTACACCTTGTATGCAACTGTTTAAAATATGACCTTTCTTAACCATATATTTTAATGAATAAATGTTGACCATAAATTAAATGGTTCTGAAACGGTTACGTGATATATCCACCTGCTTTATAAGCGTTAAATACTCAACGGTTATCGTACAGGTTTCATCAAAATTTAAATGTTTATTAAACATTTGGATTTTATTGCGTATTATCAATAAGGGGTTCATTCAGATGACATTCAAAATTAAATCAGTCACTATAATTATGGCGTCTGACTGGATTGATAATTTCAAATATCATTTTTATGAATATATTAATCATGCCTTCAATATTAAAAAGTGAATATAATTTGAATTGTTTGGCGCTTACTTATTGTTTCATCAAGAAATGTCTTGTAACTCGCAACAACAAAAAATCCCAATACTGATTTAATTAAGAAACTGTTTTTATGACGCCAATTCACCTTGAATGAGTCTTAAAAATGTATGGGTGTTTCCAATTTTTGAAATACTTCACGTAATGATTTGAAATCGGTCATTATTAAAGATATTTCATGCGATTACTCATTCCAACTTATGAAAGACTAAAGCGATTTAAAATTTCTTAATGTTTAATTTAATGTAATCGTATCGCAATCTCATACCGCTTTAATACGGTTAGTATAAAAATACCGGATATGATTGCAATACAATTGGGATATGATTTGGACCAAACTGAACTTTACCTTTCATCTTTTTACTGAGGCCTGTTACAGCGAAAAAAAAGTCGCATGCACGAACACGACATTTCCACGTTTTTTCTTTATTTCTTTGAATAAAAATACATAGTGTTTATTGTTAATTAAACTATTTTTTTCATAGTTAAAAACAAAATCTATGATTGACGGTATTACTCACAAAAGTTTCATAAATATAAAAGTTAACTTTCATTATTTATAAATGTTTCATCACGAATTTAGATATGACTTTCTGAAATCTATGCTAAATTACGAAGTTAAGACAAAATTATTTAAAAATTTGTAGGCATTACTCGGCCGGCATTAACGATTATATAAATGTAGAAAATGTCATGCATTTTGCATGTTTAGGAGATAAAGCAATAAGCAACAAATCTCGTCAGACATTAATTATTTTAGTTTCGCACACGAACAAAAGAATAAATATTCATGTAATATTACAGTATTCATCCACTTGTGTAGGACCACTTATTTCTGTCAACCGGATATTTTTTTGTTTTTCGGTGGTAATGTCAATTAAATCTAGTAGTACATGGAACCTAACCGTAGGACGGAGAGCACACTAAATACTCGTGCAAAATTAATTTACAATAGAAGTTCAACCATTTCCCAAGTTAATATTTTGCTTCTTGTGCATTCAAATATTTTGAAAAATACAGAATTTTGCTGAAAATTTACGGACAAAGCGATTATTTGGAATTGGTATGTTATTGAACACATTTGATTATAACTAAAAATACAATAAATATATTTATTCATATTTTCCGAAAAAACGAAACTTGAGTTTATACAACATGTAAATTCTGAAATACATTCGCTGACAATCGAAATTAAAAAAACTGCAGTGCATTAAAATTTGAGATTCTAATCACTAATTGATATTCTATTAAAAGATAGTACCTGAACGATTATTATAAAAAAGAGTGTGTGTGAGATACAGTGTGCAGTGAGATAAAATTAACTTTGCATACGTGATATATAATATTGAATTATTAGTTTCTTTTTTTAAAATAGATTCAAACTTCAAAATCTGTGCTGGTTGAAACAGAAGGTTGTGCTACAGAATGAAAACATTCCTTTAAATGTATTGAAAATTTAAATGAAGAACAGGCTCGTCTGTGTAATGTTTCGTATACGACGTTGTAAACTTAAATATCCAACTATAATGAGTGAATGTATTTTAAATAATATTTTCAAAAATTGTTCATAGTATTTACCTAGTGTCGGCTTTTATGAAAGCTAATCAGACATTCGATACTAAAAAAAGGCAATGAAAAAGAAATATTCAGAAGAAGACGAGCAAATAATCGAAAAATAATATCAACTTTTTTGGATCAACCGGATTTGAACAAAATTTATATTGAAAGAAATAACCGTGTTATTATTACATCATTTGATGATCAGAGTAAATTAATTCACGCGGAAACAGGAAATTGTTATTTGCTTCACCTTGACCCTTTTTTCATCAAAATATCACTGTCACCAGATGTAAGAGTGTATATTTCGTAACTAGTGGAGCAAAATAATCGCTAGCGAAGGTGTGAGTGCTAAGGAAAACAAACTTTTGAATTTTTTATATTTAAAATTTAATTCTTCATATTTAAAGGTATTATTAGACGATAAACTGAAAGATATGCAGTTTAGAATTCAGCAATAAACTAACCTCCGAAAATTTCTAAAGAGATCTAAATATGCAAGTGTTAAATTAAGAATGAATTTCCGAATTACAATGTTTATTCAATCTTTTAAGTCGCTACTATTTAAGATGGTTACCTATTTAATTATAATAACAATAATTATTGTCTTTATAAATATAGTTGGGCAATTTCGAATTCATCTTGTCCTTCATGAATCCGTAATGTTTTCAAGAAATAATTGCAAATTCCAGGATTTGATTTATTTTTAGCCAGTCTATTGTACATTTACGGAAGAAATTAGTAGAAGAACCAAATAGGCAAGTTTCTTTGCAATAATCACAACTATTGTGAAATACTGTTTCTTTGAAAGAGATTATCAGTGAGTTATGCAAAAATGAACAATTATTTCTAACAATACTGAATTACAAGTTTTGGAATGTTTTACATGTCATTCAAAATGTAATTATTGTATACTTTCTACATACATATATAACTTATTTACAGAGTAAGATGTGTCAATTTTCATGATCTCCTGTTCCACGAATAGTATCCAGAATATTAGGTTATCGAACAAAAGTATTTCCATTTAGATTTTCTTTTAACTATATTAAAAAGAACTAGTATTTTATATATCTGCAGAAACCTTCTTCGAAAAGTGAGAAGTTTGTCGCCTAAACTAAAAGTGATATGAGCATCTATCACGTAATATGACTTTGATATGTTAGTAATGCGACGGTAGTGAAAATGTGAAATGAACCGGGAAAAAAAGCCCAAAAGTCCAAAGTGAATTGCAAGCACGTGGAGAGAAGAAAAACTTAAATCGCGGTTAAAAGAAAAGCGGGAAACTAGCAAAGACAATTTAAAACATGGAAGCTGAATAAAAGGAAGAGATGAAGCAAATGAAGGAAAAATATAAAAAAATGTGTGGAAAAGTTGTATGCTAAGTCTAGAGGAAAGTATGAAGCGAAAAACTTTCAAGGAAAATAATAGCAAAGTGAATGTGGAAAATGCGTGCGAGAAAATGATAAAAGGAAAAAGATACAGGAACAAATTTAAGTGTATGGGAGGCGAAGATAATTATGGAGACTACAGTGAGATTAGCAGTAAAAGGAAATACAGATGGTTGGAGAGAAAAATAACAGCTCTTCTACGAGTGTGTGAACAAACAATACTTTTTGTTTGCAATATTTTTCTGTATAAAGACACGTTGACATTACAAAGCGGCGGTGTCTTTATATTTGTATTCTTTTCGGAAAGCCAATTTCAATTTTCACTTCACTAATTCTTGCCAATGTGCAGCGGTATATACAAGTGATGTTGACAAACAAATAAGAACCAATAAAGGGGTGCTTTTCGGCTTTGTATTTACAGCGTGTGTGTAAAATTTAGAAAATACGACTTCTATTCCTAAATTTAGTAGATTGTTTTGAATAATATGAGCCAAATGAGTTGAGGTTATAAATGGCAGGGGTAAGGCACTGTCCCTCCCATGCAAATACCAGATAAATACATAGATTAATATATACATACGACGATACCCTAGTAGAAAATGAGTCCAGTTTTTGGCCAGTTTCCGTTTTCCCCTGTGCAAGGTATAGGAAAATTGGGCAATGTAACAAAAAACTGGACAGATTTCTACCAGGGTAGTGTAAAAAATTGTTGTGACCTACCCAAACTGTCATCGTTCTCGAAAAACTATAAGCTGATCGACTGCGCATCTTATAATGTTGTTTCAGACCACTTGTTAAGCTAAAGAGATTATAATATTATATGAGTAATATTTAAAAAATGTCACCATAAAAAGGAAGAAAAAAGGGGATTATAAATAAAAATTACAGAAAAAAAATTAAAAATAAAAATAAAAATATGACTTTCGGCTCTCGGATTGAAGCCCTCTTCAGATAAAAGTAATTATGATAAAGTAAAGAGATGATATTTTAAATTCGTAAAAATGGTTTGGTTAGAATTTGAGCGCGCTTTATCGAATGCCGATATTTTCCACTTCCGAACGCAACCGGAACTACAGTTATACGTGGAATAATTATACGCGGATAAAGAGCAATTAAAAACATTTCTTGTGCCAGCAATCTTGACTGATAATATTAAAATGAACATTTTCCTTGTTATTAAGGCAACAGGCAAAAATTATTGACAAAGGTGTTGTTAGAAGTACTATACTAGGAATACACAGAATTTTGTATAAGAACGATTTCAACATGTAAACAAACTGGGATTATTAATGTTGACTGTAAACTGTTATAATAGTATTTTTCGATACTAGTGCGTAAAATTCGATTTTACGCGCCGTTTTTAACATGCGATTAGATAGACCGGTGCGTAAAATCGAATTCTTACGCACGCGTGTCGAACTGTACTATGCGCAAAATTTGTGCGCCATTTTTTGTGGGTCAAATATGATGTTACGTACGTGTGATGACCGCGGCGCACGAGAGCCCGGCGCAGCCGGCCAGCACGAGAGAGCCCCGGTCAGCAGTAGTGCGTAAAATCGTATTTTACGCACTAAAAACGGTGCGTAAAATCGAATTTTACGCATAGTATATCGAAAAATGCCTTTACATAACATAACGTTACTTAACAAACACACTTTGTTATTTAACGTACTAATAGTCATGACAGCCCTCACTTCCGTGGTGACTAGTGATAGTGGACTCGTAGATAGTAAGTAGCCATGCAATTAAGAGTTAGACGATATGCAACATTTTTGTTCTCCATCTATCTGGGTATATACTATAATAAATTAACGCGTTTCCAACTACACGGATAATTATATTATTCATCTATAGAGCTGTATGTCAGCTCATAACACTCATATTTAGATATACTGAAAAAAAAGAGTATATATACAGTAAATCTGTTTACATTCGCGACTGACAGCTTAATAAATACGATATATTGTATAATGTATTTAATCATCCAATCAGTAAACTTTTCATCAGTGCATCGTTTTCGCGTTGACAAATATATCTGCTACGCAGTGAGCACTGGGATATTCAAACTGATTCAAACGTTTCAATGTTTGCTTTGAAAGAGAGAGAGAGAGAGAGAGAGAGAGAGAGAGAGAGAGAGAGAGAGAGAGAGAGAGAGAGGAAATTCATATGAATAAAAGGTATACAACATATGTATGTTAATGAATGATGTACATACATGTACAACAGAACATAAGTTGTTAATTATGATATGGTGTCATAAGCGGGCAAATAAAACGTTTTATTCTTCTCCGGGAAAAACTTGACGTCATAGGGCAATGAATATTTTGCCATTCAGTTGGTTTCATTATGTATAATTAGACATACGATAATGGTGATAACCGGTGATGGTAAAAAGGAATCTTAACAATTTTTATTTTTTCAAGACCGAGACAAAACTACGTAATATCTTCTGCAAAACAGTATTATCAGATTTTAACATTTGGCCGGTCTTGATCTGAGGTCTTCTCTTAGGACATGCCGTTGTTAGCATGCTGTAAAGTTTTGTACATTATTCAAAGTTTCAAAATTATTGTAACAAGTTAATACACGTCAAACGAATCTTTTTATGCATAAAAGTAAAAATATGTAATAAATTACTGTTATAGGTCATTTCATATACTCCCATATATTCATTCCATACATATATTTTTTGTATATTCATATACAGTCGAGCCTCCGTATTATGGACTTCCCTCTTATGGACTATCTGTTTTATGGACTTTTTTCTCCCCCAATTATGGACTTTTCCCTCTGTCGCTGTTTATCGCCTTCCCCCACTTTTGCGCTTACCGAGGTTCTTCGGGTTCTTAATACATATACATACATACAATACATATGTACATGTGCCGCCTTTCACTTGTACTTGTAGCGCATGCGCGTTAGTCAGAACGAAAGGCGACGAAGTAGGGGAAGCGCTCTCTCCCCTTCATTGACCATATTCGGGATCGGAGCATTCCCGACGAGTCCATGATACGGAGGCTCGACTGTACTTCGTTATATATTAATATTATTAATGCCACTTACAAAAATTTGTTTTCAAGTGATATGTATTTTGATTCTATACTTTGTTTCTATTGCTTAAATTAACATGGTACTATACCAGCACTGCGCATAGAGAAAAATATCCGATAATATACTAAATGTTACCAGATAACATCTATTTCTTTACATGTGAATACACCAGACTGTCCTAAAATTAATTCATCAATTAAATGGAGCCTTCTGAAATTCGCAGCAGTCATTTTAGATATTGTTTAATCAAAATGGCCGATGCAGTTTTAAAAATAGAAGCACAGGATTTTCATAACCATCAAAATTAGTGGTTTTATTGAATTAAATAATTTTTAACATAACGTGTAAAATTGTATTTAATTTTTGTCATGCCATTTTAAGCGTAACTCAAAAGTTATGTGTCCTATATCGGTAGTTCTTTTTAAACAACTAGGGCACTTACAAAATTCTATAAATGTTAAGCCATTGTTTTACAAATTTGTCATCGAATACTATCCATTCTATTAATTTTAACCCCCAAAATGCTGTATTTAATTCTAATACATGAATAGGGAGTGTTGGAATTTCAAAAACCGCGAGACTTCAAAATGTTGACAGCGACGCTCCAACTTGTTAAAGAAGTTTGGGAAAAGATTTCCAAACAAAATTGAAGGTCTGTAATTGAATTTTTGACCTTTAAAATATTGTTTCGGCACCAGATTAAATCTGATCGAAGTTCATTAGACAATATTGTCTTTCTATCATAATTATTCAAGTTAAACATTAAAGCCCGATATTTTTCTCGTTCAAGAAACTTAATGTGCGCAGAACCGTATTACAACCGGATGACATGATACTAAAAAGCCAATGAATTGTTGCACCAAATTTGAAACATGGTTTTTCTTCTTTGGAGGTAATTCTAAAGATACGTTAATCGAATTGCAAATAGGTCTCAAGTTTTTGTAGAAAAGTACACGTAAAACGAACTGTTTGCAAACATTCTTGACTAGTGTTTCCCGAAATAAAAACATCATTTATGTATGTTACACAACGAATATTATGATTTCTTGGAAACGCGATTACGAGTTTCATTAGTTTGGTAAAAACAAAACGAGCAACATTTAATCATAAAGAAAGATAATTAAATTGATAAAGTAAGAAATTTTCTGTCTCCATGTTTGATTGAAATTAAATAATACGCAGCTCTAAAGTCAATTGTATTAGTATAGGAGTTAGGAGATAATAATTTTGACGTAGTTCTGTTCTAATCTATAATGATCTGTAATGATAAAATTATTCAAAAGCTTAAAATTAATCTGTAACCGCCCGTTGATTTTGCTACTAAAAACATGTCAGAAATAAATTGGACTCTAGACCAGGAGTATTTTGATACTACTTCTGTTTTTAATTTCTAAAATAGTTTGAAACTGAACAGAAGCAACTAGTCCAATTTTTTTCAGCAGGAATAATTGTTTGATATAGCTGAATTATGCGGTAACCATTCATCCATTATAAAATGACTACATCTACAGCTGAAAATCTTTCTGATGACGGATGATCAATGTTAACGATCTCTTGTTTTATGACGTATGTTTCAACCAGACAAGGGTTCAAAGTTTTTTTTATATTCTTCACAGTTTCTTCAAGAGATTTTCCGAACAAAAATGTATCGGGGATTATTGCAATCAAAGCATCTATATAAAATGCATTTACATTTGATAATATTAAACTTTTTCGTATAATAATTTTATCATGAAGAACGTACTAATAAACTACTTGTGTCACTTAATATTCCTATTAAGGGTAGGTTGACATCTTCCATTCCAAGTAATTCGTTCAATGATTTTCCTATAGCACTTAAAGCAGAAGATACTTTTATTTTTTTTTAACAATTCCTTTGGCAGTTCTGAGGAAGAGGCTATTTATTTGTTATTGTTTCTAAATCTTCCATAGGAAGATATATTAATATAGAAATCCTAGTTTTAAAATATCCTCCCAGCGACTAGCAACCTCAGCACAAACTGGAGCAGAAAACGTTTTCCCTTTTATGATACGTGGACCAATAACTTTAAAAACAGCCTCTTTTAACTTTTCAATTTCTTGAGAAACTTTTTCAAGTCTGACTGCATTAAAATTCTTACCAAAATTATTATCCTGCGCAGATAGATTAGGTGGATTACAAGGGGGAACCTTCATTGCCGTATCTCTAGTTTAAGGCCTCAGATTAGAGCATCAGTTGTACATATCTGTCTGGTTAGAGCTTGAATTGTACACCTAAATCACAGATATACAATATAATGGAATCGGACTCGTCCGTCTGGAAAAATTACGATCCAAGGGACCGAGGCCTATGTTCAACAAAATATAATCTTTTTCATTACACTATTATTTAAATTGACATTTTCGAGTCGACAAAGCCAATCTTAGCACACCACATTAACATTCCCCTAAAAATATTGAGTTCAAAGAAGTAATTAAACAAATATTAATTTCAATACGATCAACTAATAAATTTACTAATTTTAAATATACAATTTTATATTTGG
This sequence comes from Trichopria drosophilae, assembly GCA_030407085.1. Lineage (NCBI taxonomy): Eukaryota > Metazoa > Arthropoda > Insecta > Hymenoptera > Diapriidae > Trichopria > Trichopria drosophilae. The sequence continues at coordinate 65,441,505 of CM059586.1, read as the reverse complement.
ACTTTATACGACCTTCGGAATTGCTTGGTAGGTCAAGTGCTAGGTCACTATGCTCAGGAATATATTTATTTAGTTGTCCCTGTACTGTTTTGAAAATAAGAAAAAAATGATATTTTGGCCTTGAACTTGGGCGGCCCTGTGGTGGAGAGGGAGGGTAGTAGTTAGTTTCATATTTACTTTGAAACTTATTAACTACATACTTTGATCTTCAATTGTGTTCAAAATTGACCTTAAGATCAAATTCAATATTATACCACAATATGACCCCCTTTGAACTCCTGCGTTTCATTTTCTGAACATTTTCTGTTGATGTCAACTATGTTGTATTTGTCGATATGTGCTCTAGATGTAAGACCTTTATCTATTCAAATAATTATTATTCTGCCTTTCTTGGCATTTATTGGTGAGTTTTGATAGGTCAACCCAATTTACATGCCACACCAAGCACAAAGTTTATGTAAATTAATATACTAAAAATACTGCATTTTGCTTAAAATTACATAAAAAGAGAAATGCGTATTGCCGAAAAGACTCATTTTTTTTGCTAATTCTACTTCACTGAGTCGTGGCATATATATATACATATATTGCTGAGATATCTGACTTACGTGAAATAACATGTGATTAAAATAATTTGTAAAATATTTATTTATCAACAAGATTTTAAAAATCAATATAACCATTTTTCAGCCATGGATGTTACGAATACTGCGATACAACCGCCAGTGGCCACAATAGAATTAAAAACGAGAAGAGCCCAATTTCAGACTCAGACCTCCACAGTTGACACAAGACGTAGACAGGCCGTGTGTGTCAGAAGAGCTTTTAAAAAATATGGACCTAAAAACAATCCAAATATTATTCTTGATGGTCTCAACATGACAGTTCCTAAGGGTACTATGTAAGTAATCATAGGATATATAATAAATAGTATTAAAAACATATTTCCAATATATTTTTATTTTGGTAATGAATAAGCTACTTTAGTGGTTACGTGGTCATTAAATGTATTATTATTAGAGTGCAATTTAAAGTTATAGTGCAATACATATATCTACCTTAATGTTAGCCCTAGTCCTCTCATGTATATCAACGATATAAGATCACCTGCGCAGACATTTCAAATATGTAATAAAACATATAATACCGAAATGGACATTGGAATCCTCCCATTGCATATGTATATGATTGTGGTAGATAAATGTGAATAATTATGTCTTTAACAGTTTTGTTAATTTTTCTTCTTTATTGTTTGTTCATAACATCCAGATAAGAATACTCTCATAATTTTCTTAGATTAGGCATGCTCAATCTTTTTTTTTTAACCGTGCTCCAATAGTCAATCTATCGGTCATTAAAGTGATAAAATTACTATAACCCCATAAACCCCATATAACCTATAAATAAGTATTAAATTCGATTAATATTAATGTTGTAATTCACAGTTTGATTCACTTTTTTTTAGAAAAGTATACAATTGATGTCCAATTTTAAGAACTAATTTTTGCACTAATTTCTCAAATATCTGCCCAATTTATTTATTCATATCATGAAAAATCACATGTGCTAAAAACGCGACGACGATGAGGCAAGAATGTTAGGAACGACGAGAATCATTGGTACAAGAGGCAGCGCCTGTTGGAGTCGGCTACGGAGGCTACTTTATTGTTTCCGTTCCTGCTAATGATGTCAATTTTGCAAAAAAACCTTGCTACTGAGATCATAACCCATCCAGTATTCTTGTATAATACATAATTTGCTCGTTAATTGTATATTAAAACCATTCTCATTGATTTCTGCGCAATAAGAAAAGTTGCATATTTATACCACTTTGCAACAGCACATACTTGAATATATGGATAACCAAATCTTCCTAAATAACTGGTACGGTATTTTACATTCACCATCGAGTAAGACAATATATTATTGCATCATAATTAGGATGTTTCTGTGATGGGACTAAATTATCTAAAACAATCAGAACTATTCCAGCTTCTTCCCCATCACAATTGAGGAACCGTGTATTCTCACGTGTCTCCATGTATTTAAAAAAGTCCCATATGTTCAGTATACCATAACAAAGTCTTTCGTTTTACAGAAATTTATAATTAAAAAATTCTTCAGAATGACATTGTCCTTGTTGCCGGTAAAAATTCTCTTTCTTTGGCTTAAGAATCAAAACTACTCCAATCATATTTATTTCCCACCAATCTCATTGAAAATACTAAATTTACAAAATGCAGCACTTATCAGCTACTTTCCCAAAGAAAACTTTGCTCTAAGTTTTTCAAATACTCATTGACTTAAATCTCAGATTACATGATTGTAACCGCTCTAGTGGACGTATTCCATCCATCTCAGATGCTCGTTACTGTGGATACAGATCTGTTCAGAAAGATAATTATGAATATCCCAACGTTTAACTCAAGTTGACTTCATGCCAAAAATAATAATAAACAATTAGATCTGATGAGTAGATTATGCTTACGATCTTTGTTTTTATAAATAATATCTGTTTATATTCTTAATGATTTTGTATGTTTTAGATACGGCTTGTTAGGAGCTAGCGGATGCGGGAAAACTACTTTACTGTCATGTATAGTTGGGCGACGTCGTCTAAACTCGGGAGAAATTTGGGTACTTGGAGGCCGACCAGGTTCGAAAGGATCGGGAGTGCCAGGGCCAAGAGTAGGATATATGCCACAAGAAATCGCACTTTATGGTGAATTTTCAATCAGAGAGACATTCCTTTTTTTTGGATGGTGCGCCGGCATGACCACAGATCAAGTTGACACAAAATTAGAATTTCTGCTAAAAGTACGAATATTCCTACGTTTCTAATTTTACGTTACGAAAACCATGAAGTATATAAATAGCGGTTTCTAGTTGCTAGGTTTGATGGCAGGTAGTTAAATAATAAGAGACTACGAGAGCCACAAATTCACGATAAACTTTTATTTTTACATTTCTGTCGATATCCGTCCATTCTTTTTTTGTAGGAAATTTCATACTCATGAATAAAGATTCAGTGATAGGTGGCTCCATTACGTTGGAGTGAAAAACATACAACAGAGTACACAAGTTTGTATGTTTTTTTACCAACGTTCAAGTGGACGAGTAGTTCTCCAATTTTCAGTAATCACCGAGAACCCAAAATGACTTTTACATTAGAATGCAACACTCATTTGTTTCTTTTTTAACTCACCTGTCTACTTCTTGCGAAAAATGATAAAATACCGCTGCCTTAATCAAGCAACTAATAATATATGGAAAAACGCAGTGTGTATATTTTTCATTAACCTTCATATTGAGTTTATTTTAAATAAATTTTTTAGTAATTTAAGATTAGTGGATTCTTTATCTGCACTATTCCATTATATTATTGAGTCTTTATCATTTTATGAAAACGGTTATTTCAAATGCAACATTTGCAGGTTATTGGCAGCCAGTCCCGTCGTCTCACATTAAGCGTTTCTAATTTTATGTTCAATTTTCGTGAAAGTTAATGAAACACTAAAGCAATTTACACTTTTGAAAAGTTTCAACTAATATTCCTTTTTATAATTCTTTCCTTTGGATGTATTAATCGATCAGCAACCATCAGCTGATTAAGTAACTAAAACAGTATGTTAGCTTTTATTGCCAAATACAAAGTATTATTTTCCGAAATCTATATGTATCTTCTCGGATGTATGTCTATTTAAGTTATTATACTGATTGTTTATTTTACTTTACTTGGCATATCTTAGAACATTTTAAATCATCCAGAGTGCTAGTATAATTGAAAAGCATATATGACCGCTCTTTGAATTGGGTTCTATATTTGGTACCAACATAAAATAATCTTTAACCTGGTGCATTCGTCGGAATTTTCTACTTTGCTAATATTAATACGAGATAACATTATTTTTATACAACAATTTTTGTTCACGTTTGATTTTAGCTATCATATCTGTTATTATTTTGATAAACAGTAAATTCGAATGCATATATTGATTATAAAAAGAATTTGGATATATTAGGTTTATTGAGTAGCAAGTTAATTAACGTCTAATTTAGCGGTTATTCCTCGGCCGCTATTTCCCAATTTTTATTCTAACAAAGATAAGTCTTTCGTAGTTATTAAATACCTATGACGTTCACGATGGAACAATTTCCAGCTGTTTTTGCAAATGATACATGAAGATTCAGTTATGTACAATTTAAAGATAATCTCCTTATATTATTGCAGTTAAGAGTCTGGTGATATAGACTCACCCGTGCAACCACTATGAATTCGGGATAGAATCGCTTATTTACAAACCACACCATTTTCATATTGGCCTAACAACATTAAAGAACTATTTTTTGTTGCATTCACTTAACGCAGTCCTTCTTGGTTTATATCTTCTAATAATACCGGAAAGCACATATGCATTTAATTTATTCATTATTCAGCATAAAACATAGAAATATCGTTGATAGAGATCCCGAAACTCATCTGGTGCGTCTACTTAAATATGCATATGAGTATGTACACTTAATCGCATAATCGTTGGTTGAAAACCTCACCACCGCATACAAAATATTAAATTCTGAAATTGAAAAATGTTTCATTTAATTATTTAGTAAATGAGCCTTTTCGTTTATTACATTTTTCAAAACATCTTTCAGTTTCTTGAACTCCCGTCAGAAAACCGTTTTGTAAAGAACCTTTCGGGAGGTCAGCAACGCCGGGTCTCATTTGCTGCTGCTCTTTTGGCCGATCCAGAGCTCTTAATTCTTGATGAGCCGACTGTTGGCGTAGATCCTGTTCTTCGACAAAGTATCTGGGACCATCTTGTTCATCTAACGAAAGATGGTAATCATACGATTATTATTACAACGCATTACATCGAGGAAACTAGGCAAGCTGGCATTATTGGTTTGATGAGAGGAGGCAAATTCCTTGCCGAAGAATCACCACGAAAATTAATGGAAATGCATAGGTTAGATACGTTGGAAGAAGTATTTTTGAAACTTAGCAAGAGGCAAAATATGGGGTTAAGGAGAAGGAGCAGCATTCTAAGTAGCGTAACTGGAGTACCTCCTGAACCGGTGAGTTTACGCCAGGGACATCATTTTTCTTAAATAATAAAACATATGTTAATCACATATTTTTCTTTTCTATCGTTTTGTACTTTTATTATTTACGATTTGATAATATGATACATAGCATACTTCGGTGTAAAGTAATCCTTATAACGGAATTGAAACGAAATAGAAAATTCTTCGTATTGAAAAGAAGCGTATCAAGGAAGCTTAAATTTTTCTTTCAGACTGCCGAAGCATTGCATTTTAAGAATTTTGAGAAATTTATAATTGTTGGATTTGCGTTTATAATTAATATTCGTTTTTTGTTATGTGGGCATAACAGAGTTTAATTTGTATATTTTATTAATAGGATGCCGATGAAGAGATGAGTGGTGAATTTGGTGATAATGTAAGCATCTCTAGTCGAAGGCGAAGCATAGCTGTTAATGATGGAGAATACGTAAGCGAATTAATGAAATATTATACAACATTACTTCACCATCAGTTGGAATAAAAACACTACTTATATATTTATTTTATTTATTCATTCATTAATTTCATTACTTATTTTAGCCATTTTCAGGGAAACACGTTTCTAAATGGTCCCGACATTACTGAAAAATACGGATTAGCTAGATTTTATCTACCCTAATGGTAAAACTTCTGCCTACCTCTTTATGTTTTACTCCAACCCTTATTCCATTCCGTATCATTAAATGTCAATATTTATTCCTCCATATGGTGATCTTGTTAAATTGTCGTTATTCCACGAAATAAGTGGCGACACCTGAAATTAATTTCTTATCACATGTGTTCTTGTTTTTTATATTTTTAAATCTTTCATGTCGAAAAATATTGCTCCCCTATTGCACTTGACATTGTATCGCCTAATGCATAATAAAAAATATGCTTAGTATTTTTTAGCAATTATATAACTTGGCAGTTATGATTTTAGTAAATATGTTTATAAAATAATTTCAGGTATCCGAACTCCCACCAGAAGAAAAAGGATCAGACACGTTTAAAATGCTTGACCCGCAACACATGAAAGCCTTAATATGGAAAAATTTCCTGTGGATGTGGCGTAATGTTGGGTATGTGAACTACATTTAAGAGACTGTTGTTTGTCCATATGAATAATGTGTAATACGAGTTAATATTTCTTATGCACTGAAAACAGTTATCCACTAAATTTTTTAAATAGTACAATCCAAGAAAGAGTGACCGCTAAATTTCACTCCTATAGACATCAGTTTTACTTTCTTGGAGTTACATTTGCTCCTTTGATTTATTTCATAAGCGTGAATTCCTCTATCGGTGTAGTTATATACTTCATTAAAAATTGGTTACTGATCGGGCTGCTAGTAAACGTTTTTTAGGTAGACCTTCGGAAAGCCTGGGTCACCTGGAAAAAATTTTATTGACATGTTTTCCGACGTATTTTGGGTCGCTGAACACGAATCTGAAGTCAAAATTTGTCGCTCGGCCATATGTTGGCAGCTATATTGAAAAAATATCGAAAAAACGTCCTTTTTTTTAGTTTTTTCCATTTATCATAAAAACTTGAACTCGTACGAAAAAAAGTTTCAAACAAAAAATGTAGAGCGTGAATTTGCCTATAAAAAAATTTAATACAATTTCTTCCTAAAATTAAAAGTAACGCCATAAATGAAGGTTGAATATGAGAATATAGTCAGTGAATTTCAGAAGGATAGGAACTAGCCGGATTCAAACTCCGCTAGATGGCGAATTGCGATTCCACGGCCGATACGCGTTCTCGTCTCAATAATGGGTTAGTGTTTCGTTGATTAGGCTGCTTGTTAGTCACAGCAACATACAGCAAAGATGGCATTTACGCATATCCAATTTATTATTGGATCCCTGATGAAAGATGGTGTATTCAGTTTCTCATTGACGAACAAACGAATTCAGCTTAGTTATGACAATCAGATGTTTCGTTTTTTGATTTTTTACATTTTGCTGAGTATTTGCTCAAACGAGGCCACCCGTTAAAAATTCGAATCTCTGCGTTTTTTGACATGATCGCCGAGTTTCAAAAAAACATGTCAGCTAGTTCCATCGAGTTACCGACTAATTAAGAAGAGGAACACGCGAGAACGCACACACATAAACGCGCGCACACGCACACATACACATTCACACGCACAGAAACACGCGCACAATCACGCACATGCATACGTACATACGCACACATGCACACACAAACAGGTAACGTGACGGCAGAGGAACCACCTGAACAAAGCACCCCGAAGAGATGTAAACCCGACCGTGCAACGTCCACGTGGTACATCTCGGGTAATGCTAATGCCGGAGGTAATGTTAGAAAAGATTGATCATACATATCGTGGAATGTTTGGTTCTCCCATAGACGGAGTTTATGCAAACCAAGAAGGTTAGGTTTTTTTTATAGCGGGGCGGTCTGGGAGGGCCGCAGGCCCTCCCAGTAGGCATCCGAGTGTGGGCATTATGCTAAAAACACGCCAAGCCAATTTCATATTCAACCTCCATTTGCGGCGTTATTTTTGATTTTACGAAGAAAATGTGTAGGACCTATTACGTAGAGAATTTCGTGCGCTACATTTTTTGATTGAAACTCTTTTGCGTGCGACTTCGAGTTTTCAAGATAAATGCAAAAAATTTTTTAAAATGCCATTTTTTCGATGTTTTTTCAATACAGCGGCCAAGATATGTCCGAGCGACAAATTTTGCCTTCAGATTCGTAATCAGCAACCCAACATACGTCGGAAAACATGTCAATAACATTTTTTCTAGGTGACCCAGTCTTTCCGAAGATTTACCGTTTTTTATTTAAACTCGCTATAACACATTCAATTCTGTGGGGTTTGAAATGAATAAAAAAATTATTTGTTCGTTAGAGTTTTTTACATCTAATGACAAAAGAACAAATCATATATCTCAATAAACAATGAAGTTATTCAGGGCCTCGTAGCACATGTCGCGTTGGTCATCGTCTGCCGACAATTTTCAACATTTATTACTTTTTATAAAGATACATATATTTATATATATCATTAAACTATGTATCAAAGATTGTCTCTGAAAAACTAGTTATAGGAAGACATTAGTACCTATCCAAAAGTATGGTAAACTCAGTCAAGAAAAATTTGGTTGATAATTTCGTTCTGAGCACGCATATATTTATGTAACCATTTGCCTCTTATAAGAAATTTAACCATAGCTTGTAATTCGTGGGTATAATAAAGTATGACTATTTGATGAAAAAGAAACACTACTAATTACTTAACGTAAATACCCATATGCACCAACACAATGTGCAGTATGGACCCGACTTAATTATTTCATCAACGAATTCAATCAACTCAGTTTCTGTACATAAGAATTTTTCTTTCAGAATTATGCTGTTTATAATTGGCCTTCCAGTAGCACAAATTATTCTTTTCTGTTTGTCAATTGGAAAAGATCCAGTGGGATTACAAGTGGCAATCGTAAATCACGAATTAAATAACAGTCAAGACCTGTGTATCCCTCCAATTGGTTGTGAGGCAACATTCTTCAGCTGTCGATATCTGCAACAATTAGAAAAACGAACAATCAAATATCTGCATTATGATACAGAAAAAGAAGCTAGACATGCTATGGATAAAGGATGGGCGTGGGCCGCTCTATTCTTCCCTCAAAATTACTCCACTTCATTAATGCAACGAATAGATGATGGAAGGAGTGCTGATAACTGGACTATTGATTCCTCAAATATAGAAATATTCCTCGATTCATCAAGTAAGTTTATATTAATTAACGTAGAATGATAATCTTTCTATATTATTACGCCAATGCATCTACACATCACATATCATAGGTATAAAAATGTAACAATATCTTCGCCTTTACGTATTAATATGATCTAGTTACTGTTTGATATTCGAACTATATTTTAAAGCAATGTATATATTACATGACTTTAAATATGGCAGTTGTTAAAACACATCTCCATACCTAAGTATAAATAAAAATCAGCGGCATCTAGCGCTAAAAGGGAGCTAGCACTGAAACGTCTAATAGAGGCCAACAAAATGTATAACCAGAAACCGGACTACACTTTTACGAAGGTTTTCGGCGCGTTGAAGCCAAATCTGGCCGCAGAATTATTTTATCACGGCAGATTTTATTCGCAATTTATCAAAACTCAGAAAGTGTTATTTATCAGCTTTGAAGTTCGTAGTCATTCCGATATGTTTTCCATGGAGTTACTATTGTTCCGTCACAAAAACTACTGAAAATGGTACAAAACGGTACTTTTGCACTTGTAAGTTAGGGTATCTCAAAACCTTGACGTGATAGTCGATTTCACTGTACCTAATTTTCCATTTATTCTATGTGGAGTCCTTTGTTGTTCACAACAAATAAATTAGAAAATTGAATTAATTCCATGCAAATTCATCTGCCATTATTCGTTAGGTGATGTAAATTTGAAAATGAGCATGTAGCAAGGTCGCTGAATGCGAATCTTACATCGCTTTTTTAAAAACTGAAAATGGCTCAGCCTATATAAAATAGTGTCCAAAATCCCTAAACATTAGGTTTTGTAAATTTTTATTCCATTTTTTGTATATTTTGTGTACCATACTGAATCCGTAATTTTTTTTTTCGAAAACCAGTAACGAATTCGTAACCAGCGACCACGAGAATCCCAAAATTTTCATTGAATTTTTGTTTTATTTTGTCTGCTATATTGGAATCTCTATTTAACCATTTTTAAATCCGATCACGGATTCGTAATCTGCAACTCTGAAAACGCATTTACACTAATGTTTGTTACTCAATGGGTTAAACTTACTACGTGGTCCCTACAGTTTATGTATTTACCATAACTAAAACATCAAAAAGTACAATTTTATATAACCCATATCATATTTGTTCCGCCCACTATTAGTAGAAATCCGAAAAATAATTATGTTAATTGAAGCTATGTTCGACTTAACTATATTATTTGATATTCTTAATTGCAATCTTATACGAAGACATTCATTAATAAAACAATTTACTATTTTCAGATCAGCAAATTTCTCTACTTCTTAAACGTGATATTTACGAAGCTTACAGTGATTTTGCGAAAGATGTTACGACCGCATGCAATTTAAGTGAATTATTAACAAAAATACCAGTTTCAGTAGGTATCTTCACAATAATAATAATAAAACAATTATTTAAATAAATACCTTACCCGAAATTTTCTGTAGTTTAAAGATCCTATTTATGGACCACGAGTGCCGAATTTCACAGATTTTGCAGCGCCGGGAGTTATTCTTACGTAAGTTGCATAATATAATTTTACATTTACAAATACCGGTAATAAGAAACTTAAAAGTACTCCCCAATATGTACTGGTTGCACAGTTTATAATGCAGTTGCTAACACCTGCAACCAATTATATTAATAATGGTAGAGTAAATGTAATACATCATAACTGTAATTGATTGAATGATTTCTTGTTTTTATATTTATTTTTTATACTACTTATATTGTTGCGAATTTATAGCAAAGTTAATGTCTTTTTTCATCCACTATTGCGTTGTTCAGTATAGCTTACTTTAATCTTCGCGTATCTTTTGAATCGACATATATGATATTTATTGGTGATGCAACCGTGGTCGCCCGCAGGATTATTTTCAGGGGGCGGGGGCAAAGTTAAATATAAATTAATAATAATATGACTATATGTTAATTGCAGTTATATAGACTAATAAATGTAGACGGTCAAGACGGGTGGGCAACTGCCCCCCCCCCCTCCCCCCGACCTTGTTCTAAAACGGCAGCTCATATTACATGAAAATAATATTTAAACTTAATGTAAATATTTGAACAGCAGCTGCTGTTTGTACATGTATAACATAAACTTGCCACAGTGACATACGAGGTATTCAATATACCAGCAGAATCATCAAATTCTTTGGTAGCTTTGATAAGAACTTGGAATACTCGTAAGAGCTACAGCGTAAAATCGAGACAAGTCAGAAGTATAAGCATGAAACTCACGCTTTATACTCTTTAATAGCATGGCAAGAAGAAAATAACGCAATGCGAATCGAATAAAAAAAAAATACCCGGCATTTTAGGAATTAAATATAAAAATCATAGATGCATTTAAAAATAAATATTATTACATTTTGTTTAATTATTATCATGCAAAGCAAAAACAAACGCACCATCTGCATGTTACCAAGACACCAGTATTTTACTTACTTTGACATAAAAATAAAAAAAAAGTAAAACAGATGACCGTTTGCAAATCAGTTATATAATAAGTTTTCTGATCCTAAGAGAGAACTTATTTCATCGGAAACGAGTATCTATCGTAACCTAGATCGATGGTTTTATTTTACGACTTTTACAACTGCGGCTCATACATAATCGTCAATGTGATATATGGCAATGGGTATATGCTTACATATAAATAGAAGAATATATAACAGGATAAAAGTAGAGATGTAGTGCATTGTTATCCATTCTTATTATTTAAGATCTGCTTGAACAAAATTTATACTTCTTAAGGTTACTTTTGAATACCTGATAAACTACTAATGACGCAACTGAAGACGTCGAAAAGAGTCATTTTGTTGCTTTTCAAGAGAAAATAGGTAACAGAATAATAGTATTTGGCAATGATAGAAAAATACGAACAAAAATAGCAGTTATTAATGAGGAACATTAATTGAAAACCCCTCGGGCACGCAGTCTAGAATTTGCAGATTATCTTGAAAAATTAAAAAATTCAATTAGTTTTCGTGATAATGAGAAGAGAACAATTATGGTGTTCCATAAGTAAGGAAAAGGGCATTCCACCAAATGCTCCAAAATATAAGTAATGTAAAGTTACAATGAAACTAAATATTTTCAGGGTGTATACTCACACCATAACTGTTGGAATCGTTACCTAGAATTTCTCTACGAGAAAAAGCGTACACGCGTATTCGCGTTCATGGTTAACTTTGAATTCTATAAACAACTTCTAAAAACTTTGAATCGCAATACATGGACTTCGTGTTAAGTGACCCTGAACAATCGGTTCACACATTTTTGCAGAGTATTAGGATTTACAACCCGAGTAGAAACTTCCACCTTACACTCTCGAAGCTGAACTGATACCTTGTTAAAAGGAGGGGGTTGCTTAGAGCTCCAATAACTGTGATGCTAAAATTTGTACAAGGGAAACACAATGTTTATATATTTTCTAGATGCATCTACTATGACATTTATCCATATGCGAAAATTCAATTACAGTAATTGAAAACTTGAAAGCAAGTGTTCAACGAAATAAAAAATATGTAGACCACGATGTGTAAAATACAAATACAAATCTTCTAAAAGTATAGAAGGTACATGTGTAAATAAAGATATTTCCTAGATATAGATCAAATGTGATGATACCATTTGCAGATTTCCAGAGAACTTGAGTGGTTAATAATCGTAACCGAACACGATTAAAAATAAACGACATTCTAACACTTGAATCAGTCACAAAGCAAAACTAAAATTATAGACAATATTGAAACTAAAGTACCATTGAAAGGAAAACAAAAACAAAGGCTATTTAATGATCAACTATCAGTTGACAATGTTTATTACTTTTATACGCTAAAGGTGGAGTTCTCTCATTTTTTCAATGAGGGAATTCTGCTTCGTTCTACTGATGATAAAAATAACCGTTTCAATTAAAATACGGTAAATTGTGCATCGTGACTGAGACATGATCTTATAAACTATAGATTTTCCATTGGTGGGGCATAAACCGAAGTGTTTAATTTAATTTGGTAGAATCCTACCCACGTTACACCTTTTCATGAATACCGAGACGTTCCTTTGAGTGCTTTTCAACGATTTTAATTATTTACTTTTCAAATTTCAGAATACTCTTCTTCTTATCGGTGGCACTTACTTCTGGTGCAATGTTGCTTGAAAGAAATGAAGGCCTGCTTGAAAGAAGTTTAGTTTCAGGTTCGTATTAGAATAATGATAAATAACAGTAACACTATAAACAAATTCCTTCATTTTATCTACAGCTGCAAAGAGTAAAACATATTATTTGATTTTAACTTGATTTTTATGCTTATATAGTATTCTTCGATCATATTTATTAATATTATTTATGATGTGGACTGCCATCAGACTAATAGATCGTCAAATATTTAATAAATAACTGAAAGTAATATATATATTACTTTTACTCACGCCAATAAAGTTAACATTTTGACTAATAACAGGAATTCTAAATTTGAAATGTCTACAGATATCGAAAGAAAGCTTATTATATAGGTATTATTAACATTGTCTATTATTTGGTTACAGGTGTTACCGGAACAGAAATTCTGTTTGGACAAGTTGTTACTCAGTTCGTTGTGATGTGCTGGCAAACAGTAATGGTCCTTATTGTTGCATTCGCTGTATTTAGAGTAACTTGCGAAGGAGACATGGTTTGGGTTACTATTCTTACCATTCTCACGGGATTTTGCGGCATGTGTTTCGGTAGGTACAATAAATACTTGTTCAACCAATTACAGAACTGGATCCAATGGGATATACCGAATATTTGTTTTGAACATTTTAGACTATATGTACCATGATGATGATCGTACATTATAAAGTCGATTAATATATTGACTTGAGAAATTTTTATTAAAAATCACAATTTTTATAAAATTTATTTTTTGGAAAATCTTTGGTAATATAAATTGTATCAAAGTTTAAATCAATTTTCTAGAGCCAGGTCGTTTGTTCCTCATGTAAACGCTTTCTACCATTCCAATAGATTTAATAACAGCTTTATTATTCTGCATTTATATGATTGTACTTTATATATTTACAATAATTAACAAATTTCAGGTTTTGTCATTGCATGTTACTGTGACAACGAAAGAAGTGCTACTTATTTAGCAATGGGGTCGTTCCTACCAATTGTGATGCTCTGTGGCATTATTTGGCCGATCGAAGGGATGCACCCAATTCCAAAATATATTAGTTTTCTTTTACCTTTAACGAAAAGTACGGAATCGTTCCGTGCAATGGTTGCGAGAGGGTGGACAATGGAAGAGCCAACAGTGTACCAAGGTTTTATCGCAACGTTTATCTGGATATTTATATTCCTCACCCTTGCCATACTTCTACTAAAATTCAAGAAGGGTTGAGTTAAAATCAGTTGTTAATAGAATTGTAAAATTTTGAATGTGATGAATCGCACCGAAATCACAAAATATTCATAAAAGACTTAATATTATATAAATTATGTGGCATGGAGATTATTTAAGGGTTTATAGTTAAGCGAAGCATTGGCGTTGTTTCTAGAAATTAAATGTTTTCATTTTGATATTTTGTGTCAACGTGATATCGCAGAAGATGGTGGTATAGAAAACAATGAGGATTTTATAAAAAATCGTACCTGTTTTTAATTGATTACAATTCCTACCGTTGAGGTCAATTCATTGGTCAGAAATGAAGTGTTACATATCATAATCGACATTTTCAAGTTCAAAGTTCCTACGGGCCTTATTTTCACGACCAAATATCTCATGGCCAAATTCTCACGACCATAATTCCCACAATAAAAAAGTAACATCTTCGCAAGAACAATGGCCGATCTCGATCTGCTGGTGTAGGGTGATTGCCACCCGGTCTAATAAAGATGGGCGTCACCGGGCGGGAAAATGTTTTTTCCTCTCGATTACAGTCTGTTGACAGTCTTTCATCGAAAAACAATCTTTCACACTGTGAAGATCATAGAATGTGCTTGACAGCCTTGGACCACTTTAGACGCCTTACAGGTGAGTTGGACTTTTCTTGAACGGGTGTGGCAAAAAATAGTGTACGCATCGCAGCCTAAAACACGCATTGCAAGCATCGGATGACGATTGTGACCCTCGCAAGGACAAGCAGCGCTCTTTTCTTTCTGCTCAGCTCACTCGTCGCCCTCGCTGCAATGCCTCGGTTTCCGCCCTATAGATGCGTAATATACTATTTGCGTGAGTTAAAGAAGTTTTGCGTGCGGTAAAGTAGCTCGAATGTATTTACTGATGTGTAGACACGTGCCTATCTATAAGTATACAGTACCACCGGTTGACGAGAGTTATCTAGAGTAGACCTGTCAAAACTTGCATTGGTTTTACTTTTCATTCGCTTCTTCAGTACAGAAAACGATAGTTGTAGGTTAATTCTAGCTTAATTTAAATTCATTAAGCCATGTTCAATTTATTAATTGCAGTGTGACAATTAATATTAATAACAGTAATAACGATAATAAATAATGTATTATATATATTTCTAAATTTACTCTATTTATTACAAAAAAATTTACAAATACTGTTATTTGTAAATTCTTTTTTGAAAACTGTTGAATTATATGCGTGTCCAATATTAGCGCTAGTTGTAGACGTACTGATTTCTTATTTATGTATCGTAGTTTACGATTTATAAATTAACCGCACAGGCGCTTCTCATCTGATCGACTTCCAATGTAGATCGCGCAAGAGGCAGTTGCTTGATTGATCCTGATCGATACTGATGGAGAATCGGTCAATTATTGTTGTTTATAACAACGCTACTATTTTCGTGATCGGAAAATATTCGAGGCGTTATTCACGTATACAAAACCACGTGACGCGAATTACTTGTACCACCCCTTACAAAACGCGTCGGTTTTTTTGTAATAGTGAAGTGGAAAATAGAAATTTAATGAAAGTCCACTGACTTTATCGTTTTCTTTCCGTCCTAACGCCACTATCCTAAACTTCTCTGCACGATTCTGCGACCTTTCTTTCGTGGTCCAAACCCGAACAAAAACCCCTTTTCTTAATAGGAAAAATAGTAGGAGAGAGTGGTGTAAGTTGCCACGGTTTTTTCCATTTTGCTACAGAATTTTTTCAGTAATGGATTTTAAAACATACTAAGCGGCATTCGAAAGATCATAAATTCCGGCAACTTTTTAATCTAGAAGCTTTATTTTGTCGTGTCTCAGAAAAAAAGTTACAGTTGATTTACCAAAATGTGAAAAAAGTCACTTTTTGAAAAAGGTGGTGTAAGTTGGCACATGTTGAAAAATTAAGGAGAAAATTATTAATAAGCCTTAAAAAAATTGTAAACCATGTGATTTGGTGCTACGGTATTACTGCTAGTCTTATTATATAGTTGTCTTATTCTAATCTTGTATAAATTTATATAAATTTTGTTATTTTAATTGCGCCACGTGAATGTTCATATTTCATGTAAAAAGGGTGTTATCGCCTGTAAACATGTAGTAAATAAAGAAATAAATAATACAATATATATCGGGCATTCCACGTCAACCGGATCACTTGGCTGGCCAAAATTCATTACCGCCAAAAAAATTGTTTCAGGGCTTAAAATTTAGCTCAGTATATCTACTTTTAATTTCCGTGTGGTATTTTTGAAAATTCAAAATGGCGGCTCCAATACGGTGCTTAAAAAGACCACACTTTTGAAAACGAGAGTAAAAACCTTTCATACAGTTTTTTGTGCCCAAGAAAAATACCATTTTAGAATTTAGTTCTTTGTTATTGGATGCTCCAATTACGAATCTCGTATCAGAATTTTGAAATTCAAAATGGCGGATCCAATATGGCGGATGAATTTGTAAAAAGTGATCGGATGTTGCTGAAACTTGTTTCTCGGGGGTTTTCGGGGTCGCAGAATACGATTCTGATGTTAGATTTTAAAAATTCAAAATGGCGGAACCAATATGGCGGATTAATTTGTAAAAACTGATCGGATGTTTCTGAAACTTGTTTCTCGGGTGTTTTCGGGGTCGCAGAATACGATTCTGATGTTAGATTTTAAAAATTCAAAATGGCGGATCCAATATGGCCAATGAATTTTTAAAAAGTGATCGGATGTTGCTGAAACTTGTTTCTCGGGGGTTCTCGGGGTCGCAGAATACGATTCTGATGTTAGATTTTAAAAATTCAAAATTGCGGATCCAATATGGCCAATGAATTTTTAAAAAGTGATCGAATGTTGCTGAAACTTGTTTCTATGGGGGTTTTTGGAGTCGCAGAATACGATTCTGAACTTAAATTTTAAAGATTCAAAATGGCGGATCCAATGTGGCGGATGAATTTTTAAAAAGTGATTGGGCGTGGTTGAAACTTGTTCCTCGGGGAGTTTTGGGGTCGTACAATACGAATCTGGTGGATGACAAAGCTAAATTAAAAATTGTATAGTACCAAAATAATGTCGAAAATCGGTTAAACATAGAATAGCTTACCTCTAGTAGGGGTATAGTGTTATAATATGAGTATGAACACAAGTCGTTTAATGAATTATTGCAACCTTCGGATTTAAGAAGTTACGACCTCTGAACCGTATATGTAACAGCTGTTGCCATCGCCAGGAGGCACTATTACCCGTAAAGTTAGATTGTCGTGTTTCTCTTCCGATATTTCCCGCAGCTCTTGAAGTGATGTTGATTTTGTTTCGTCAATTCGGAGCGAGTTTCGTTTTCGATGCAGATGCATCTAAAAATCATGCCCTTCTTAGCATTACCCAGGATGAACGACGCGGACGTGATAGGGTTCTCATCCCATTGGGGTGCTTTTTGAAAGTGAGTCCCCTTGCCTCTCACGGATTGGGGTGCTTTTTGAAAGTGAGTCCCCTTGCCTCTCACGAATTGGGGTGCTTTTTGGAAGTGAGTCCCCTTGCCTCTCACAAAAGGAAGAATCATATTAATCATATAATTTAAAAAAGGAAAAAGTATTCGAACATTGTCATAAGCTCTGAAAAACCCGTCTGCTAAAGGTTCACAATAAAAATCATTTCTGGATTTCTTAAATATTTAATAGCAGTCAATAATGGTAGAAATAATAGCAATATCAATATTAAGAATATAACGTCATTTTAAATTTAAAAATTGTCAATAACTTCAGTACTGGACTTTACTAGTGAGATGATTAATAGCACTTGAGTATGTCATAACATTCAATATCTTACTTGAATCTGGTACGAATGCATGTGACATTCGAATATTTGGCACGGCTGGGGCAACTGTAAATCTCTTATTTAGAAATCTCTGAGCTTTCTCGTGTGTTTGTTTAGTATAGTAGAAAAATTGAATATTTTTGAACTTATTTTTTGCCCAGATATATAGAGCTTCTGCGTTCAAAATTGCTGAATTTCCTTCGGCCTGAAGACTAGCACGCGTTGCTTCCCTTTTTAAAGTCGCGCCGATACCATCGCATGCTCCTTTTCCATGCGCTGTCGCATGAAAATGCCATTCAGCTTCAATGCCGAAATCGATTTTGTGATACATGAGATTACTCATTTGGAATCTATTTTTATAATGTTGTACCGCACCATCGGTAACATAAATTACATGTTGTACGCGTGGGCACACTTTTTTTATTTCAGGAATAATAGTTTGTTGCATTACATACACGGCGGATGTATCATGAGTCAAGCGGTTTGATAATAATATATTACTACAATGGATTATTGTACCTTCTGATTTGTAATAGAAAACGACAGGATGAACCGTACATTGGTCGTTGTTGTAATGAAACCCTTGTGCTGCATTTTGTACAACGAATGCGAAGTTTTCCGAGAAATCACTGTGAACTAATACTTCACCGTATTGAAGGTTCGCTTTACGTTCTTCTACATATTGCGACTGACTCTTAGAAATAAAGTGGTGCAATACGAATTCAGGCAATCTAGAGCACAGTCTGTCAACATAAGTATCTATTGAAAAACATTCTTTTATCAATGCACATCTGTCAGTGGATTGCCATGTGCTGCAAAGAATTTGCAAAATTTCATTCTCTTCCAAAACACGCGATACATAATCTGAAAATGTATCCAAGTGAGGACAAGACTCACACTTCCCGAAGTAGCAATTAGGTTTTGGGCTAGAACAAAGTACAAACTTGATGCTATTCAGCTTCAATGCCGAACAAAGGAACTTAATTTGCGCTGCTGTTGACAGCCCCATCTGCGAATCGACTTAGTTCACAGTGATTTCTCGAAAAACTTCGCATTCGTTGTATAAAATGCAGCACAAGGGTTTCATTACAACCACGACCAATGTACGGTTCATCCTGTCGTTTTCTACTACAAATCAGAAGGTACAATAATCCATTTTAGTAATATATTATTATCAAACAGCTTGACTCATGATACATCTGCCGTGTATGTAATGCAACAAACTATTATTCCTGAAATAAAAAAAGTGTGCCCACGCGTACAACACGTAATTTATGTTACCGATGGTGCGGTACAACATTATAAATAGTATATTACGACTCATGGCCAGAAAGTTGGATTTCCTGGCGCGCGTCAGGGCATCCAATTTTCTGGCCCTGGGTCGTATACTATTTTTCTGTATCCCCGCCGAAAGCATATGTGAAAAAAAAACAGTGTTGTGAGATGATCGTTTTCTTTGGCTCTAATATATATGTCTAACTAACTTTTATTCTTTCTGACAGTTGCCCGCCCGACTTTTGCAAAACCGAGGCGAAGCCGAGGGTTTTGCTGGTCGGGGCGGGCATTAAAGTCAATTATATACGTAAAAATGCATAAAATAAATTAAAATCTTTCCTTGGTTTTTATGAAAGCACAGACTATCGATTCTCGTCTCCATGCTTAATATCGCGCATGTGTATAATGGCGAACTTTCCATTTTTGAGGATTTGCACTTTGTATACGCAATAAAATCGATTTGCCAAAAGCCGATGTTTTGAGATTATGTTCAACTCATGTCAAGATAAGGTTACTATGCTAAGAGACACGAAAAACTCGTAGCCAATCACGGCGCAGGTTGGCACAAGCCCGGCCACAAAAGCCGTTGTTCCCGGAGTGAAATGCGGCCGGGAAGACCGTACTTTCGGCTAATGGATACAGAAAAATAGATTCCAAATGAGTAATCTCATGTATCACAAAATGGATTTCGGCATTGAAGCTGAATGGCATTTTCATGCGACAGCGCATGGAAAAGGAGCATGCGATGGTATCGGCGCGACTTTAAAAAGGGGAGCAACGCGTGCTAGTCTTCAGGCCGAACAACATCTGCGTCTGCGTCATACCACAAAATTTTAAAAGCTGTAAACTTAATTTTAATTTTTCAACAACAAAATTTTTTTTTTTTTTTTTTTATTTCGTCAATTTTTTATAAGTATTTTTCTTTGATAACTTCGCTGATTTACAATGTGATCATTTTGTTTAGAGGATCCTCGACAGGTAAAAGCGATTGATTTTTCGAAGAAGATTAGTCACCGCAAATTACAATTACTACAATTATTCGTTAATCTGTCAACACACCGCATTGATACTTGTTATAAAAATAAGATCACCCCGCGTATCGAATCGTACTTTTGCAACTACAATAATCTACATCGAACATGAAAAATTTCACCGTACAAATTAGTTTACATCCACAGTCGCGCTGACTGGCACTACAATCAAACAATTGAATAAAACGATCTCCCGACGCACTTTCGTCTAAAGAATATATAGCCGATCGCTTTACTTTGAATAACAGAACAACAATTTAGAACTCGAGTTCAAAATTTAGGCTCTTCGCCTATGGATTCTTTATTTAGATGTCGAACGATGCACCATCTATAGAAATTTCATAAGGTACGTTACCAGAAGATGTCGGTTGTATTTGGGGACTTGCCGAAAAAAACCCGAGATCCTGGTTCGACCGAAATTTATTTTCCAAATCTTGGCAACAGGATCCTGGCAAGTTTCCTTTTTAGAGCGCTGTCCTTATTCGAGTTTTCGTGGCCACGAAGATGAGAGGAGGCTCCCGTCTTCCCCAGAGGTACAGCCCAGTTGGAAGTCCAGTTGTTCGGTCCAAGGTCAATACTCCAATTTTTCGTATATCGTCACAGGGCTGATCCAAAATCTTCGGAAATCAGATCTATACAGAAAATCGTCGTCGGGCTGTTCAATGTTCGACGTTGTCGATGACCACCGATCAAATCCAGTGTGATTGACTGAAACACCAATATCCAAATATAGGTTAGCGCGATCGGTAGAGCTTACTCCGACACTTATAAACCGCTGAAACAATGATATCCCCAACGACACATGAATATCATTGTACAAACTACAAAAATTTACAAAATGCTTACCCCAATCGGGCCGTTTACACTTTTCTTTTTCTTCGCCACACGGTGAACACGCGGTAAAACAGCTTTCTTCCACACACATGTTCCCATAACCACGGACCGGGAGCAAAGAGACCGACGCCGCTCGCGATAGGTGTTTTATGGAACAACTAGACCTCGATTCGGAACAGATCGGCCCTTTTCGTGCCATCGCCTGATACGCCTAGATAGCGCCGCGCCGCGGCTTCCCATCACACCGGACCCAAGAAGTCAAACGCGCGCGAAATTCGAATTGATCTACATCCGATGGGGTAAATCCCTACAAAGCTTAATTGATGCCGCACATTCGAACGAATTGACTGAAGATTTGGCATATTCCAAATAAGAATCTTAATCTTCCAAAAAGGAACAAGTTTCAACAACGCCCAATCACTTTTCAAAAATTCATCCGCCATATTGGATCCATCAATTTGAATCTTTAAAATCTAAATTTAATATTTGAATAGTCTTGGTATATGTCGGTCACTTTACTAAACAAAATTAAGTTAAATTGATTTTAAGTGTCTACTCGGTTTTCGATGGAAAACACATTTGACATATTAAATGTAAGAAGCCGGGATTTGTGTAATTATCGCCGACAAAATCTCTGTTTAAAACGGGCTGTATAAGTACGTATAAAATAATTAATATTCATGGATTTTGTTTCCCTCTAGCGATAATCAATTGAACTAATGTCTATTGTAAATATTTTGCGTTTCGTCCCGAGATCTCGTGATGGACTCTTCAGTAAGGCTAACACGAGAATCTCTGCCTTAGACGCAAAAATGGTTTTGTAAATAATTTGAACTTTAAATAAAACTAAACAATGAAGGAAATGTTTAGAATTATTGTAAGCAAATATGCGTAATTATTATGGTAACGGGATATCGTTACACAGTACGCATATCCGTAATATTCCCAAAATATAAAATTAATACTTTGATGCGAAAGCATCCAATAAATTTTTCGACCGCTTGAAAATATAAATTTAATATTTGAATAGTCTTGGTATATGTCGGTCACTTTACTAAACAAAATTAAGTTAAATTGATTTTAAGTGTCTACTCGGTTTTCGATGGAAAACACATTTGACATATTAAATGTAAGAAGCCGGGATTTGTGTAATTATCGCCGACAAAATCTCTGTTTAAAACGGGCTGTATAAGTACGTATAAAATAATTAATATTCATGGATTTTGTTTCCCTCTAGCGATAATCAATTGAACTAATGTCTATTGTAAATATTTTGCGTTTCGTCCCGAGATCTCGTGATGGACTCTTCAGTAAGGCTAACACGAGAATCTCTGCCTTAGACGCAAAAATGGTTTTGTAAATAATTTGAACTTTAAATAAAACTAAACAATGAAGGAAATGTTTAGAATTATTGTAAGCAAATATGCGTAATTATTATGGTAACGGGATATCGTTACACAGTACGCATATCCGTAATATTCCCAAAATATAAAATTAATACTTTGATGCGAAAGCATCCAATAAATTTTTCGACCGCTTGAAAATATAAATTTAATATTTGAATAGTCTTGGTATATGTCGGTCACTTTACTAAACAAAATTAAGTTAAATTGATTTTAAGTGTCTACTCGGTTTTCGATGGAAAACACATTTGACATATTAAATGTAAGAAGCCGGGATTTGTGTAATTATCGCCGACAAAATCTCTGTTTAAAACGGGCTGTATAAGTACGTATAAAATAATTAATATTCATGGATTTTGTTTCCCTCTAGCGATAATCAATTGATTATTGTGATTAATATTCATGGATTTTGTTTCCCTCTAGCGATAATCAATTGATTATCGCTAGAGGGAAACAAAATCCATGAATATTAATTATTTTATACGTACTTATACAGCCCGTTTTAAATTATTATTAAATTATTTAAATTATTATAAACTATTCAAATATTAAATTTATATTTTCAAGCGGTCGAAAAATTTATTGGATGCTTTCGCATCAAAGTATTAATTTTATATTTTGGGAATATTACGGATATGCGTACTGTGTAACGATATCCCGTTACCATAATAATTACGCATATTTGCTTACAATAATTCTAAACATTTCCTTCATTGTTTAGTTTTATTTAAAGTTCAAATTATTTACAAAACCATTTTTGCGTCTAAGGCAGAGATTCTCGTGTTAGCCTTACTGAAGAGTCCATCACGAGATCTCGGGACGAAACGCAAAATATTTACAATAGACATTAGTTCAATTGATTATCGCTAGAGGGAAACAAAATCCATGAATATTAATTATTTTATACGTACTTATACAGCCCGTTTTAAACAGAGATTTTGTCGGCGATAATTACACAAATCCCGGCTTCTTACATTTAATATGTCAAATGTGTTTTCCATCGAAAACCGAGTAGACACTTAAAATCAATTTAACTTAATTTTGTTTAGTAAAGTGACCGACATATACCAAGACTATTCAAATATTAAATTTATATTTTCAAGCGGTCGAAAAATTTATTGGATGCTTTCGCATCAAAGTATTAATTTTATATTTTGGGAATATTACGGATATGCGTACTGTGTAACGATATCCCGTTACCATAA
The DNA here is from genome assembly GCA_030407085.1 of Trichopria drosophilae. Lineage (NCBI taxonomy): Eukaryota > Metazoa > Arthropoda > Insecta > Hymenoptera > Diapriidae > Trichopria > Trichopria drosophilae. The sequence continues at coordinate 65,417,724 of CM059586.1, read as the reverse complement.
TAATTACGCATATTTGCTTACAATAATTCTAAACATTTCCTTCATTGTTTAGTTTTATTTAAAGTTCAAATTATTTACAAAACCATTTTTGCGTCTAAGGCAGAGATTCTCGTGTTAGCCTTACTGAAGAGTCCATCACGAGATCTCGGGACGAAACGCAAAATATTTACAATAGACATTAGTTCAATTGATTATCGCTAGAGGGAAACAAAATCCATGAATATTAATTATTTTATACTTACTTATACAGCCCGTTTTAAACAGAGATTTTGTCGGCGATAATTACACAAATCCCGGCTTCTTACATTTAATATGTCAAATGTGTTTTCCATCGAAAACCGAGTAGACACTTAAAATCAATTTAACTTAATTTTGTTTAGTAAAGTGACCGACATATACCAAGACTATTCAAATATTAAATTTATATTTTCAAGCGGTCGAAAAATTTATTGGATGCTTTCGCATCAAAGTATTAACTTTAAAATCTAAGTTCAGAATCGTATTCTGCGACCCCAAAAACCCCCGAGAAACAAGTTTCAGCAACATCCGTTCACTTCTTATAAATTCATCCGCCATATTGGATCCGCCATTTTGAATCTTTAAAATCTAAGTTCAGAATCGTATTCTGCGTCCCCGAAAACCCCCGAGAAACAAGTTTCAGCAACAACCGTTCATTTCTTAAAAATTCATCCGCCATATTGGATCCGCCATTTTGAATCTTTAAAATCTAAGTTCAGAATCGTATTCTGCGACCCCGAAAACCCCCGAGAAACAAGTTTCAGCAACATCCGATCACTTTTTACAAATTCTTCCGCCATTTTGAATTTCAAAATTCTGATACGAGATTCGTAATTGGAGCATCCAATAACAAAGAACTAAATTCTAAAATGGTATTTTTCTTGGGCACAAAAAAATGTATGAAAGGTTTTTACTCTCGTTTTCAAAAGTGTGGTCTTTTTAAGCACCGTATTGGAGCCGCCATTTTGAATTTTCAAAAATACCACACGGAAATTAAAAGTAGATATACTGAGCTAAATTTTAAGCCCTGAAACAATTTTTTTGGCGGTAATGAATTTTGGCCAGCCAAGTGATCCGGTTGACGTGGAATGCCCGATATATATATATATATATATACATACATAAATATAATATACATAAATAATATACATAAATAATGCATGCCAACTTACACCACCTTCCATGTGCCAACTTACACCACATGTATATTTTTTATATTTTATATAATTAATTATTTACCCTATATTTTTTCGTAACATAACAAATACCAATAAAAACGGTTTTAAAAATAAAGTAAAACACACACTTTCCTTAATTAAAATTTGAATGCAAAATATTTTTTACGTGCATTCGACGACACAAATTGACACTTTCGAACTATCGAATATTGTTTGTATGTCGTATTGCTTCGAAGAAAACAAGTAACAACGGCTACATACCATCATAAGTTGCCTGCGTAAGTCTGGCAACACTGTAACGCTTAAAAATTGGACTGTGCCTACTTACACCACTGCCAACTTACCCACTCTCCCCTATACAATACTCGTGCGCTGCGTAGGTGTTCCCACAAGAGCGAAGTTTGTCACCCGTGCGAAGCGAGTAACCACGCGTGTAAGTTGATCGGCACCCGGAAAATATTTTACTACTTTAGCAAGATGCCACTTAGTTGGTGGCTGGTTCGGAACTTTAAGCAAAACGATCTGCCCTACCCTCACCGGCATAGATTAGACATGCCATTTCATCTGTTGTTGTAAAGAGAGTAAATAGTCGGAAGACCAAGTTGTCCAAAACCTTTCAAACAGTTGTCGATACAACTGCCATTGGTTCAAACGATTAGGTGACATATCTAGCAGTGATCGGAATAGCATTTAATGGACCTCCGATCAGGAAATGTCCGGACGCTAGAACCTCCAAGCTATCGATGTCATCATTGAGGGCATCGAGCGGTCGTCAGTTAAGGACGGCTTCGATCTCACAGAGAAGAGTCGCAAGCTCTTCGAATGTTGGCGTACGATCGTGCAAGATACATTTGATGTAGGATTTTACGCTTTTGACGCCTGCTTCCCAAAGGCCTCCGAAATAGGAAGCGAATGCGGCAAACAGTGATATGATGTCCCGTCACCTACTAATAGAGCACGCAAGTCTCCATCCCTAACAGCGATCCTAAATGCAGCTGCTAATTGGTTGTTGGAACCGACAAATGTTTTACCATTGATGCTGTACATTGCAACGGGTATACCTTAACGAGCAACGAAATGTTTGTACGCTGCAATGAACGCGCAGAACGAGTATTCTGTTACAAGATCAAGATGTATCGCCGTGGTGGCAAAACATACAAATATGGCGATCCACGCTGCCTGTGACTGGCGGCCATGACCGTTCGCCATACGGACCTGTACAGGGTCGGCATAATCAACGAGCACAGATTAAGCAATGAAAAATAATTGATTTGATGATCTTACGCCCTTGTAGAAGCCAGACAGTTTGACGGAGCGTACGTAGTGTCAAATTAAGGCCGTCGTGCACGAATCGCTGGTGCGCATCGCGTTCGAGAAGTCTCACCACTGGATGTGTCCGTAACACGATTGGATGGCGTACTGAAAATGAAATGTCCACGTGTTTGAAACGGCCACCAACTCGAATGATGCCATTCTCGTCAATAAAAGGGTTTAGAGAGTAAAGAGGGCTAACTGATGACACTGGTTGATTGGACCTCAGACAGTTAAATTCAAAGTAGAATTGAGCTGCTTGCAACCAACGAAACCATACAATGGTTGCAGCCGCCAGATCATATTGGTCAAGCCCAAGGTGAAAGTGAGCCTTTAGAGCTAAAGGGCGCTTCCAAGTAAAATATAAGCTATCACTCTAATTAATCTCCTCCAAGATGAGATCCAAGTGGATAACGATTTTATAGTGTCATTCTCGATTGTCATATGCATATTAACAAGGGGGCATTTTTCCACCACCGTGTGGGGATCGACGTTGACGTCGGATTCCGTCCACTCGGTGTATAGAACATGCATCCATTCAGGATCTTGGAACCACAATCTGTTGTGTACAAACTCGCGTGGCGATATTCCGCGTGAGGCGACATCAGCGGGGTTGTCCCAGTTGGAACATGCCGCCACTGAATGTCGGGTAGAAGCTGCTGGACTTCCGACACCCTATTGGCGATGAATGTCGTCCAGCCAGACGGATGAGAGCGTAACCAATCCAGGACTTTTGTAGCATCAGTGAAGCATTGAATTTGCAACGCTGCGAACTGTGCATTGAATCGAAACGTTGTAATGAGACGAGAAAGTAGCAGGGCGGCGCAAAGTTCGAGCCGAAGGATGCTCAATACTTTAACGGGCGCTACCTTTGTTTTGCTCGCTATCAGAGAGATCCGAGGCGGACCTGTACGAGACTCTACGCGTAAATATATAACAGCCGCATAGGCCATATTCGAAGCATCCGAGAAGCCAACAATCTCAGCGTTTGTGTCATCTTCTTGAACAGTCCAGCATGGAATTTTGATCTCAAATAGGGCTGAAATATGGTCATAATAATCATGCCAACGAGATTAGACGTTATCTGGCAATGTTTTGCAATCCTAGTCAACTTTGAGGGGCCACAATAAGTTGTTGCACTAGTATTTTAGCTGCAATTATAACTGGTGAAGCCCAGCCGAGCGAGTCATGAAGGCGCGCAATAGTCGCAAGCATGGACCGTTTAGTAAGACAATTTGGAGTCTCAGTGTTAATTCCGAATTGAAATGAGTCCAAAATTGGACTCCAGTAGATGCCTAACAATTTTATGCTGTCATCTTCCAGCAGCGGTGTATCCCATGCCAGGGCATGATTCGAGGAATCGATATCGGCAACAAGTTCGGCCGCATTGCTTGCCCACTTTCTCAGTTTAAAGCACTCACCTCGAAGTAGTTCAATCAATTCATTACAAATATTTCTTGCTTCTAAAACATTATTGGCCCCAAAAAGACAGAAGACAACTATGTACAGGCCATGGCGCAAGACGTTAGTAGCAGCTAGCGGTAATTTGGGACCGTCTTCGTCGATAGCGAGCTGTTACAAGACGTGTAATGCAAGGAAGTGATTGCAATAAACACCAAACGTGATAGTAGCCAATTGATATTTGGGAAAATTATCCAAAGAACAGTAACGCCACACGATCCGCTGAAAGTCCCGATCTTCGAGGTGCAGGCGAATCTCGGGGTACATTTGTAATACATCGGCTCAGTACGCGAACCGAAAGTTACGCCATTGGGTGAGTATGACCGACAGATCCGTCTGTAGTTTAGGTCCAACTAAAAGCAAATCATTCAGAGATTTGGAGTTGGGCGTTTTCTGAGACGCACTAAAAACAACACGTAACTTGGTTGTGGTACTAGAAGCTTTCATAACGCCATGATGGGGTAAATAAATTTTAGATGGGAGAACCGGCACGTTAGCAGGAACCTTAACCATGTGCGATTGAATCTCATAGTCCTTCATGAAGTCATGATATAGTTGGGCGGTGTTTTGATTGCGGGCTAAACCGTCAAGCGAGAAGAAGGCTCGAACCACTGTTTGTCTAGAGTCACCAATATCTATCACGGGGTTACATTGATACGGTAATCGGACGATGTACCGAACGGGTATCTACAAAATGGCTTTCACATTGAAGATCATCGCACGAGAGAACTTTATAAACTGGTAGCTCTTCTGCTTCCCAAAATCGTTCAAGTGACTCACTTAGGGGATAACGGGTCTAAAAAAGCACTTTTTTACGATTTTTTTTAACGAAATTACTGAAGTTAACTTAAATAATTTAGGTTCACCGGCTTTACTCCGAATTAATCCATCCAGCAAGATGGCACCATATATATATATATATCTGCACCAATAACTAAATGAAGCGTTTCCGCATGGGTCATCGTCGGCTAGTCTAATATTATGCAGGTGTGGCCACTGACTAAATTCTGCATTAAAAGAGGGGACATAAGTGGTCATATTGTTCAAAACTAAAACATTCGTCTGATAGAAAGGATGCGACGAGTGAGTGGGCGATATGATTAAGTCATCAGCTCGCGAGGTCGGATCTACAGATGTTCCGCGGATTTGATACTCGGAAAGTTTTCTCCAGCGAGGACGCCATATTTGGTTTATTCGAATACGAATAAAATGCAGCCGACTCGTCGAAGAAATCTATGAACTCGTCCTTTGGAATTGCAGTTAGAATCCACGTCAGACAGATCCGACATTAAATATCACAAATGTTTCGTGTGACAAGAATCAATCCTGAAAATAGGCGTCTCAATTGTTGAGAAGAGTCGCTGTTCAGGCAGCCGAAGTGAACTCGTCGCCGTATCTGCTGTATATGACGAATCGAATAACAGATCCGTCGAAGCGCGCTGGAGCTCCCACCATGCACGCCGATCTTAGTTGAACCCACGCTTCCAGGGGAAATGTCCCCGTTAGTGACTCCTTCGGTCGGCGTGGAGAGGCAGACGCCGTTTTATCCAATATGGAGGACCGGATGTGGAAATCCAATCCTCGTGGTTGACACGTGGATACCGGGAGAGTCATATAAATATGGCCACTGATTTTCCCTGGCGCACTTCATGCACAAATGAACAAATGAACTTGTTCCTCCCGTTCACTTACACGTTTTACACTCCGCGGATCCTGGCAGGATCGCTAAAAAACAATGTCTACTTATGCGCGGCTCTGAGCGAAGCCGCGACGCAATATTCAATAACGAACGGTCGCTTTATCGGAACCAGAATAATCGCGCAGAAGAACGATCCTCGAAATCGTGAAAAGCGTTGTATATAAAAGGGCAGTAAAGCCAAATGATTTGGATCCAGAAAACTTTATTGTATTACCTCTATACTTTTCTTTAGATTGTGACAAAGTCACTATATTATCTAACGATATAAAATTGCTAGAATACTAATTATAATTAGGCAATAATAATACGCGTCGTAAGAACGGCAAGTTCTCTCTCGGCAGTGGGAGCGAGAGGCATGCGAGTTGCGCCGGCCCGAGTAGTAGTAAGAGAAGGACGCTCGATCTCCCCCGTCGATCGCCGGTTTGTTGTGTCGGCGACGGCGTCTCCCATCGTGCGACGAAGAGGCGACGATCGGCGAGCTGAACACGCGTGTGTGTATGTGTCCAGGCGCTACACACACTAGCGCGGTATATTACGCACCAATGCAAACTTCAAAATTTAAAGGAAAGTAGCGAGAGAGGTGGAAAATCGTCATCGGTCAGTACCGATGACGATTTTCAAATTTAGTACGGGCGTGATAGCGAGACAAGAAGGAGAAAAGAAAATCGTCGCGTCGGTGGTAGAGTGAACGGTCGTATTTTTTTTTATGGTGGTGTGGTGTGGAGTGAGGAGAGGGTGCCAGCAGCAATTGGTGAGAGAGAGCGAGAGAGAGAGAGAGAGAGAGAGAGAGAGAGAGAGAGAGAGAGATAGGAAGATAGGCGAGAAACAGAGAGAGACAGGACGAGAAGAAGAAAAGAAAAGGTAAGGCGGCATAGCCGAAGGATTAAACAAGTAATCAGTTAATACCAAAAATTTAACGATTCGGACCGGAAGTGTCGAGATAGAGACGGGATATACATGGGATTTTTTTTTGGTTATCTGTTGAATGAGTGAGGTGATTGAGTGTTGTACCGGACGTGGTGAAAATCAGGGGAAAATCGAAAAACCGTTTTTTTGGTAATTAATGAATAGACCGGAAGTGGCGAAAATCAACGAAAAAAAATCAAAAGACCGTTTTATCAACTAACGAATAGACCGGAAGTGGCGAGTGGCGAGTTAGAGTTGGCAAATCGTTTTTTTTTGAAATCATAAATTGTGTTTTGGGGAGATTAAGAGACCGCAAGTGAATGCGAGCAGTTGACGTGGGTTGCGAGGAAGGTAGAGGGGAAGTTTGGGGAGGTGGTGTGGAAGGTAGGACCGGGAATTTCCACTTCCGGCAACGTGGGCCTAAAAAGATAACAGTCGGACCAGTTTAGCGGAAACCGCATTTTTGGATCGCGTCCTATAAAATAAAATTTTTGTGTAACGGAGAAATTTATATGTACATGTATACTTTTTTTGGAAATTAAATAAAAGAAAATTCAACGTTACAAAATGGCGACCGATAATAAGAATAATTAATTATTATTTTTTTAATTATTTTTTTATTTATTATTAATTTTTATAAATAATTCAATATTATTATTTATAATTATTTAAATTTTTATTCATTAATTAATGAGTACTTTATACTTTTTTTTAATTAATAATTAATTATTTTTTTTTTTTAAAAGTGTGTAGCGAGAAGTGAGTACAACGAGTGGGTGATAATAATTCTTTGATAATAGATAATTTTTTTTTGATAAATGTATTAATATTAATAATAATTATAATAAATTATAAGTTTATGTGATATATATGTCAATGTAAAATGTATTTAATAACATTTCATGTATGTTAATAAATTTTAATTCACAGCTAGCGAGTAAGAGGGGGAAAGTAAAGTGAGAGGAAAGTAAAGTGAGAGGAAAGTAAAGTGGGAGAAAATAAAAGTAAATTTGACATTTCAAAAGGAAAAGGGGTATAGCCAGGAGAATCGCGTGTGGTTGATAGAGGGCAGAGTAATTCGAATTGTGTCTTGGAAAAGGAAGGAGTGGTAGTAAACAAAATGGCGACTGAGGTGAGTGAGCACTCAGTGCGAATGAGGGCGCTGGGGCGGGAGTCGAGAGATGTGAGGTTAATTAAAAATACAATAAATAAATTAAATCTTTCGGGGGTGGAGGAACAGTTAGAGAGGCACCGCCTTAGTAGAAAAGGACCCGAGAAAATTTTGCGAGATCGGTTGTTGCGAGTGGAGTTACGGATTTTTGACGACTCCCTGGATGTCCCATGGTACCCCGATTGGGATGAGAGGGGGGATGAGATACCGGTTACAGCGATTTCACATCTGATGGACGAATCAGAAGAAGATTCGGTACAACGGTATCAACGAAAACCCCGAGGTAGGCCCAAAAAGGTTCAAGAGGTGTTGAAGAGGGAAGAAGAAGATCGGGAGAGTCTGGGTGAAGCGGCGGGTGGTATCGAATTCGGTTATACGACGTTGATGGGGGATGGTTTGGGGTCCAATGAGCCCAACATAGCGGTTAGTTCGGTGGCCATCACTATCCCTACTACCACAGTAGCGAAGACTACGGTGGTTACTACCACCAGCCATACTTCGGGTGGGATCATAGGTGGCGCGCGGTCCCGAATGAGTAGCGAGGTGCAGTCTAGCGCGTTTTGGTGGGGTCGGAATTGTCCAGAACAAGGGCTCCCAGGAGGTCCGCCACTGCAATGCATAAATTCAGATATTTCTGTTCCACCCAGAAAATCGGCGTATTTCGCGAACTCTAAATTAGGAATAGAGACCAATCAACTTGGTAGAATAGAGCGAGAAAGACGGTCAGTCTCCTGGGAAAAGAATGAAAAATATCCAAGGAGCGGAGATCGGAGAATAGATGCTCCACGTGATTGCGAGAGAGGGAGAGGGGGTAATGGACCGGTTCCACGGTTCCGAGAAGTAGTACCGGAGCGAGAAAATAATACAAATAGGTATTATGGTAGAGAGGACAATCATGACTATTATCGGGATCATGAAGAAGTGTCAGACCGACGGAGTGTAGCGAGTAGTGGGGGGTCAACGCGAAGCAGTGTTCGAAGGAGGAGGCTGTTGATGGACTACGAATATTCTAGCGATAGTGAGGATGAAGCTAGGGAACGAGTAGTCCGTCATCAACGTAGGGATAGAGAGGTGGGCCGTGAGTTGCGATGTACTAAAACGTTACGAGAGTGGGGATTGAAGTTCGCTGGAGAAGAGAAGGAATCGGCGGAAGAGTTTCTGTCGCGGTTAGAGGATTGTAGGGAACAATCCGGATTCGACGACCGAGATCTTTTCCGAGCGATTCCAGCTATTTTGTATCGTGGGGCGAGTAGGTGGTATCGGACGGCTCATTTAGATTTCCGAACGTGGCGAGATTTCGCGAAGGCGTTTCGGAAGTTTTTCATTGGCGAAATAGATGAGGAGGATTTAGAGGACGAGTTGAAAAATCGAACTCAAGGAAAAAGGGAGTCGATTGGTCAATTCGTCTCCTGTTTCCGACACATCGTGAGCTACTTCCGAAGGCCCCCGTCAATAGACAAACAATTGCGGATCGTTTTCCGGAATCTCACGCCTGAATATCGGGCCTATTTAGCCGAAAAAGAGATTACCGATTTTGCGAGTTTGGAGAAATGGGGAGGGCGGTTTGAGAAATTAAAAGAGATACCGCGAACCTCCTACCAAGGATAAAACTAGATTGCCTGGTAGTGCCTACGTGCGTACCACGTCCACGTTGCGAGTCTCTGCTCTGGATGAGGAAGATGGTCGGGAGGTGAAGAATATTGCGAGTGTGGTAGTTGCGGAACCGCGGTCGACCCAAGGGATGCGGGCGCCGAAAAACCAGCCGAAAAGGGGGAAAAAGGAAAGTTCCCCAAAACTCAGACCCCCGTCCCCAGACACTGTTGACGTGCAGGTGGCCGAAGAAGTAGGCCCGGGTCGAGGCCAGAGAACTTCTGGGCAATGGAAGGATGTCCCTCGGTTCCAGCCGGTCACCACAGGTCTGAATAATGCAAGAGCGGTATCGAGGCCCATAGGACCGTTGGTTCAATACACTCAACGAGTTGAAACCCCGAGTTATGGGCCAACACCTAATCGGAGGTCCTGGTCTAACGGTCCGGGGGCAGGACAGTCGTGGAGGGAGTCACGAGAATTTCCGAACGGGCCAGGAAATTCGACAATGGTCGGGGCTTGTTTCCATTGCCAGATGGTGGGACATAGAGCTGCGGCATGTCCTAGACGGCCATGCTTCACATGCCAGCAACCTGGGCATCGAGCCTCTCAGTGCCCTAATCGAAAATGCTTCGGATGCCAGCAGACTGGACATATAATATTAAATTGTCCTAACCGCAGGAGTGAATTCCCTACTCCGTGGAGGTGGGCGTCAGGTCCTTCCCCTACGGTGGAGCGGTGTCAGGTATGCGGGACAGAAGGGAATCCGTTCCAAACCTGCCCGACATGCGCTCCACTGCGACAACAGTGGGGAAACGCGAGGGCCGGAGGGTGCAGGAACCCCGCGTCCTCCCCGGCCGATCAACAGGGGTAGTTAGCGAGGAGTTGTTGGTGCCAGTAGAAGTTGAAGAGGGGATAGCGAGTGAAGTAAATGATGAGGTGAGACTAGCGAGTTCAAATGGTGTGAGACCCTCTCCGGAAGAACAAACCCAGCAACATGAAGGTAGAGTTCAGCAAACGGTAAAGTTATTGATGGGGAGGGGGAATAATAGGTTGGAGAGTAGAGAGATAGTGAGATGGGGTGAAGTGGAGGAAATAGCTGCGGTAGAAAGTCGTTGTTTTGTCGAGATCGAAATAGGCGGGTACCCATTTGTTGCGATGCATGATAGCGGGGCAATGGTCTCCATTGTAGGTCCTCGGGTAGTGGAGAAATTCAGAGATAGACTTAAACCGACGAAATCGACAATGCGAAGTGTGTCAGGGGAAGTAAGTCCGTTTCTGGGAGTGTTAGTTGTGCAGATGGAGATTGATGGTAATACCCAACAAGTTGAGTTTAGAGCTACGGAAAGGATCACCTCAGATATCATATTAGGGATGGATTTCGCGAGCGTGTTTGACTTAGATGTGCGACAAGGGCGACGGCAGTGGCGAGTGTTTGAGGGTCCCTGGCATACCTTTATCGAACGACCCACCGGGCAACCCACAATTCATGCGGAGTGCGCCGGAATTAGCGAGTTGGATGATTATCAAGAGAAGAGGGTAGTCGAGTTAGTTGCGAGTATCATGAAAGGGAGTGAGAGAACCGCCGGGCTAACTCCTCTAACGGAGCATCATATCAAAGTGGAGGAAGCGACACCGATTAAGCATCGACCACGTCGTATGTCCCCCATAATGTTGCAGAAAGCACAACAGGAGGTGAGAGAGTTAGCGGATAAAGGGGTTATCGAAAGATCCTCGAGTGATTGGAGTAGCGCGCCGGTGATAGTGAAGAAAAGTGATGGGTCGATCCGGATGTGCATCGATTATCGGGATTTGAATGCAGTCACCCGAAAAGATGCATATCCGATTCCAAACATGGATTCGATCTTGGACAAATTGCGACGGGCTCGATACTTGTCAAAGATCGACCTAAAGCAGGCATACTACCAAATTCCAGTGGATCCGGAAAGCCGGAAGTATACAGCTTTTGCGGTTCCAGGGTCGGGCCTGTGGCAATTCGTCCGGATGCCGTTTGGTTTGACGAATGCTCCGATGACGTTTCAACGTCTGGTTGACGCCCTGTTCGGACCAGAATTCGAACCACACATTTGCGGGTGGATCCCCCCAGGTACGTCTGCTTTAACTGTTGGCAGGTTCGGCGGGATTGTCCCCGGGCCCAGAGGGCAAGATATTGCCATAACTGTGGTCGACGTGGCGAAGATCTCCGTTCTTGCCCCCGCTGCGCCGCCCCGCACCTTGCGTTCCTTAGGGAATTAAGTGCGAGGGCGACACCAGTGGAAGCCGAGGTACCGAGGGATCCATCAGGGGTTCGGGATCGAGAACGCCGCGGAAGTCGACAAAGTCGACAAGCTGAACCACGCGGGCTCGATGATGGTACGCGGAATGAGAGTAGTCGAGAGAGATCCCCTCAACCTCCACGGGACAACAGCCGGTTACGGGAGACCCTCGAGCTGTTGGACCGGATTCGGCACTTGCCCGCAGACACCCAGGCACTAATTGTTCGGTCTGTGTTCGGGGGTACCCCCTCCCGACCACTCACCGAACTGGGAGAGGGGTCCGGATAAGTGTCGAATTGGGAGGAGGGGGGGAGGAAGATTAGCGAGACAGTGGGGAGAGAGAGTAGCGAGAGGAGTAGCGAGAAGGAGGATGTGGCGAGCGACGAGACAGAAGAGAGAAAATAGCAGAGGACTGGGAGGTGAGTCGTTAAAAATGAATAATAAACGAAATATCCAAGGGATATTCCGGTTTAGGGGAGGGGATTGTGACAAAGTCACTATATTATCTAACGATATAAAATTGCTAGAATACTAATTATAATTAGGCAATAATAATACGCGTCGTAAGAACGGCAAGTTCTCTCTCGGCAGTGGGAGCGAGAGGCATGCGAGTTGCGCCGGCCCGAGTAGTAGTAAGAGAAGGACGCTCGATCTCCCCCGTCGATCGCCGGTTTGTTGTGTCGGCGACGGCGTCTCCCATCGTGCGACGAAGAGGCGACGATCGGCGAGCTGAACACGCGTGTGTGTATGTTTCCAGGCGCTACACACACTAGCGCGGTATATTACGCACCAATGCAAACTTCAAAATTTAAAGGAAAGTAGCGAGAGAGGTGGAAAATCGTCATCGGTCAGTACCGATGACGATTTTCAAATTTAGTACGGGCGTGATAGCGAGACAAGAAGGAGAAAAGAAAATCGTCGCGTCGGTGGTAGAGTGAACGGTCGTATTTTTTTTTATGGTGGTGTGGTGTGGAGTGAGGAGAGGGTGCCAGCAGCAATTGGTGAGAGAGAGCGAGAGAGAGAGAGAGAGAGAGAGAGAGAGAGAGAGGAAGATAGGCGAGAAACAGAGAGAGAGACAGGACGAGAAGAAGAAAAGAAAAGGTAAGGCGGCATAGCCGAAGGATTAAACAAGTAATCAGTTAATACCAAAAATTTAACGATTCGGACCGGAAGTGGCGAGATAGAGACGGGATATACATGGGATTTTTTTTTGGTTATCTGTTGAATGAGTGAGGTGATTGAGTGTTGTACCGGACGTGGTGAAAATCAGGGGAAAATCGAAAAACCGTTTTTTTGGTAATTAATGAATAGACCGGAAGTGGCGAAAATCAACGAAAAAAATATCAAAAGACCGTTTTATCAACTAACGAATAGACCGGAAGTGGCGAGTGGCGAGTTACAGTTGGCAAATCGTTTTTTTTGAAATCATAAATTGTGTTTTGGGGAGATTAAGAGACCGGAAGTGAATGCGAGCAGTTGACGTGGGTTGCGAGGAAGGTAGAGAGGAAGTTTGGGGAGGTGGTGTGGAAGGTAGGACCGGGAATTTCCACTTCCGGCAACGTGGGCCTAAAAAGATAACAGTCGGACCAGTTTAGCGGAAACCGCATTTTTGGATCGCGTCCTATAAAATAAAATTTTTGTGTAACGGAGAAATTTATATGTACATGTATACTTTTTTTGGAAATTAAATAAAAGAAAATTCAACGTTACAAGATATCCAAAGTAACACAAATATAAATCCACAATTTCCCACAATTTAGTTTCGTTGAGCGTACATAATGTTGGAAATATAAATCGCCAAGTAAACGCTCCGGTAATAAGCCGTAAACAAAATTATTAGCCACGATACTGCCTATGCGAAAGTTCGATCAAAACTGGCTACGGGGGGCTCGCAACGAATTTCGTTAATTGCCCACCTATACTATATTTCCCAATCTAGGGGGAACCGCACAGAGCACATGATCGAACTGCTGGACGCAATGCATGTTTGAACAGTTTCAAATAAAAAAGATGGAGCATCAAAATCTTTACAAAAAAGGTTTAATGCATTTTGTTTGCAATATTACCGGTAAAAACGTAAGTAAACATAGGAACCATCTGCTTGGTCTGTCTCGTTTCATCGTAAGGATTTATACGAGGGTTTGAAAATCGCACCCAGACGGATTAAGGACCTTCAAATGCCAGAAAAATCCGCAAAAATTTTTAGCGAAATCCATCGGGAGAGCTTTTGAGCGAAACTGCCAGGAGAACCCTCTCTAAGAAAAGGGGATCACCTGGTAGAATGAAGCTCTGGAAAGTAAGATGTCTTACACCAGAAAGCTTTTCAGGAAGGACAGGCCGAAGAAAGCGGGTCAGACCTGAGATAAATACGCAAAAGCCAAGGAGGACTTCAGAGCGACGGTCAAGAAGGTCCAAAGGGAGAGTTGGGAATCCGTTAAATTCTCGGTCAATTCTCTGTTGCTCTCTTTGGCATTTTCTAGAAAACTGTCAACACCGATTAGAATTGCCGTTACAAAGCGCACGAATTTTGAAAGTCCTAAGTGGCCTGTAGGTAAAGTAGGACAATTCACGAAAAAACGCAAATTCAAGATGACTGAATAAAATTTCCCAAAATTCGGCATGTGTAAGGGCGATTCTGAGCACTATAAACAGTTTCCTAGAAAATACCAAAAATATAAATAATAGTATATTATGTACGATAAAGTAAGGTTATATGCCGATGCGCATGCGCATTGATACATAATGTGTACATTATCGTCCTCGGACCATAAATAAAAATAATGCCAAGGAAGCTGTATTCCTGTTACATAAAAAAACACTTATTTCCGAAAATTCTCGGTCAGTGAATTAATTTTATTGTTATATTCTAGGAAATCGTCTATAGTAATTAAAATTCCCCTTACACAGCCCGAATTTCGAAAAATCGTTTCAGTAACTTTTTATTTACGGTTTTTAGTGAAAATTCATACCTTATCGGTCGACCACTTTAGAACCTCCTTAACGAGCTATATTGTTTACTGAAATTATTGTTTATAGAAATTACTGATGTTCCATAATTTGCTGATTCGCACAATTACCATCGGAGCACACCAGGGACATTTAGCTACACCTAGTTACTTCCTCTTGCCATATTTCTTCCATATATTATGTATGTACCTTTAACCGCACCCTTACTATAGGTATACATCATGCGTACAATAATGTGTGTATGCAAGTATGGCATTTGTATAGGTGTACGCATATGTTTTGTGGGTCGAGCTGTCACTCGTATGCTATTGAGTACATGTATTCAGGAATAGTGAATCAAAATAACAAGAAAACATGTTAATACGCATTGGATAATCATTGTAATAAAAATAAGGCGTAATGTCTACATACGAAATTTAGTTTATTATTAATTATTATTGATTATTGATTATTATTCGGGCTGCCATTTAGTTAAATTTAACAGTGAATACATAAAACCAAAATTATTACCTGTTAATGTTAGGGCTTGTGACATGCATATTTTGTAATAAAGTATACATAAATTAAATCCAAATAAAAATTAGCATTTTATTTTCAACGTTAAATAAAAATGTGTGACACTTTTACTCAAAATATGACAGGTTCACATATATACATTACATGTATCGATGGTAGTCAAATATAGTTATGTATTCACAATTTACAATTTCGTCTGCAACTGTTATTATAGATTAAAAAGGTAGTGTTATTATGCAAAGTAATCACAGCTTACTAATGTGTCGAATTTGAAATTTAATTGTCAATAATGAAATAAATTTGGAACATTGATTTTTTTATAGTGATTGCAGTATATAAATACTATAATGACGCAACAAAAAATGAAGGGCATTCTTATATTTGATCATCTAAATGATGTGCTCTTTACTAAGTGCAATACAAAATTCGTTGGCCATATTGAGAAAATGGCCAAAGCACAAGGTCTGGTTAATGAAAATAATGTGAGTATTTAATTTTATACATTTTACCCTGTTTAAAATTATGGATGTCGCATAGAATCTGGACAGAAATATATAGAAATTCAATATATTTCTGTACATAACAAGGCTTTTCTATTCCTCTTTCGATTCCTTTTATCCAGTTGTATCCGATTTTATCCACATTTTTAAGCAGGATATGGTTTCAAAATATCTATTTATTGTATAAAAACTTTTGCTATGGTATGATTTGTACAGGATGAATGCCTCACAAATTGTAATGTGAAACTTAGTCCAAATATCATCATACAATTGTTCAGTCCCATCATTACATCTCAACAA
The DNA here is from genome assembly GCA_030407085.1 of Trichopria drosophilae. Taxonomy (NCBI): domain Eukaryota; kingdom Metazoa; phylum Arthropoda; class Insecta; order Hymenoptera; family Diapriidae; genus Trichopria; species Trichopria drosophilae. The sequence goes on along the minus strand of CM059586.1, from coordinate 65,401,834 downwards.
CTTATGGCTTCACAATTTGGTAATTCTTATACGTCAATGAAATGCCAGAATGGCATCAATATGGTTTTCGATGAGTATATGGGTTACAAATTTGTATATATTGCTACTGAAAAGATTGAACTAATGCGAAGAACGTTAGGTATATGTATTTCTATTGTGAGGCATCTGTGTGGACCGATTGTATCTATGTAAGTATAAGAATATATTTAACGCTGAAAACTGACCTTAAAGAATGTAAAATATTGGAGTAATTTTAAATAATCGAACTTCTAAACTAGCTTACATAACAAAATTCATGAAATCTATATTATAACTTTATATTTACTTGCATTGCAAGTGTTATAACAGTGTTTATTGTGATTTTATAACATAAATTCCATTTCGATATACAGGATGTTAAATTTTCAAAATCAATCTAAATAATAATATTTGCATTCATCGTAATTTACAAGTAAATAATAATTAATTATAATGCCCTATGCTGAAAAAAAAAATTTGTACCCTGGCAGTCAGAAACACGTTTGTACAGTTCAGAAATTTGAGTAAATTTTTGTTGCAAAAAAAAAATAAAAAAATGCAATTAACATTTACTTTCAATTACTTCTCATTATCAAGTTTATATATGTTCTTGACACATCCAAATGTATTTCTAATTTAGAAAAATTGTCAAAAAATTATACTATTACCGCTGTACATGATACTGCTCATTGCAAAATCTCAAATGTGGGTTTCAGAATTCGATGGAACTTCTATCATACTCGTTCTGTACATGAGAGACTGAGGAAATTAACAAAAATACATTGTTATGTAGTTAAATAGATGCTTTTATCCCACACAATTCCTATTAGAGCAGTTCGAATCTAATTTTGCAGTAATTTTTCATAATTTAATATCAAAATATTTCTAACATTTTTCACTGTAATTGAAAGTAATATTCATCAATGCTGTAATGCTTATTATGGCCATGCATCAAACCATGTGATGTTCATATGTTTTAAAGGTTTATTTGCACATTACATAAATAAAAAACGAATATATTTTAGAATTTTTCAATTAACTGTAACAGAGAATTTATAAATTGATTACATGGCATAGTTCTTCAAAATTTAATAATTCAATATCCTATAAAAGTATTTTATTTTTTAATTGTGAACAATTTTAGGTAATATTATACTACCTCAGTATAATATTATACTACTAGGTAAGATTTTTTATATTATATTATTTGGTAATATTTAGAGTAACAAATGCCAGAGCAAATGATTGTTCCATAAAATTTTATGTTTTTGTAAGATATTTTTTATATTGTAAGATATAATTTGCATTGAAAAATTTAGAGATAGAAAATCATCAAAAGAATAAAATCTTGTTTACTTTAACAATATTGTGATACTATTTTCATCAACTAATTAATCACTTTTGAAATAGATGTTTTATAATCAGTGAAATTAGCCCTTGATTTTTAAATATTACAATCCATTCACAGGACTGCTAAAAATCACAAATTGCAAATCTATGAAATGTTGTTTAAAGGTGCCACTGGTGAATATTAAGCACTGCTTCCAGACTCAAAAAATAAAATATAACTAAATAACAAAACTTTTAATATTAAATACTGTATAATTTCTTTACGTTCAAAAATGTTATTGTGTAATTTTGTATAATTTATTGCAAATAAAAGTATTTGATTCAGGTTTTTCTGGATACCTTAATTTCTAATCAAGTGGTAGGTCAGTATATAGTTATAAAATAATGATTTTGAACGCATTTAACACGCAGTCATATACGTTTGTTATCCGCAAAATAAATTAGACTCAGTATGAGACACATGTGGAATTAAACAAGCGTACGTAATTTTTGTTTTTCTATAACAACTTCAGCAGCCCTTTTTCGACATGTTTGGTAATATAACTAGCATGGTGTTGAAATAGCACGTAACGGAACCTAAACCAAAACACTATAACAAGAAATACAGCTATATTTATTTCCGATATTTCGTAGTTATCAATGCACAAAAACGGATTCCGTAAAACCAGCTATATTTGTTAGCCTTGTGTAAGAATCTTTATACAGCGATTTGTTAAAATAAATCTCTGAGACCTCCGTATTTCGTCAAAAACGTTTCGAGCTAATCCTGGTGAAAATTAAGCATGACCATTAAGAGTGTCCGAAGCGCGCCGGAAGCGTCTGAACTATTTTACTTAGGTCGCTAGGAAACTTTATTATATTAGTAAATATTGAGTGGAACTTTATTGTGAATTTTAACATTCAACGCATTGCCGCTTGTCCTAACTGGCAATCTTATAGACTAACGGAAAAAAACTTTATAGCTGATGTGCAGGAGACCACTGCCAAAATTATGAGCGTCCATTAAGAGTTCATAAAGAGTGAAATTGAAGTTTGGAAAATGCGCAAGAAACGTGCATTCGGCTTCTACGAAAGTTCGATAGGAATACTTAAAATAATCGTGAATATAAACCTTTTAACAGTTCAATGTTTTGCATTTGTGATCGGCTACGTACGCTTTGGAAAGCGTACAGGAAGAGTTCCCGATTAATGTATAAGAAAAAAATACTTGCCTTGCAAGCATTTTTATTTATTGTATATTTTTTTCCACATTTTATAAAACAATTAATATTTATTAATTTTGTTAATGTACTTTAATTTTAGTAAAGATAGATTAATTATCTTTAAATAAGGTGTTCTCATTTGGCCACCTATCCAGTCGTAATCAACCGTATGTGACGCTTAACATAAAGCAAAGACTGTGCGTGACGCCAACCACTATGAATCAATTTCTAAGACGTAATATGATAATTGTGTTACATCAGTGTTTTATCAAAAATGTTCGTTGATAATGAATAAATAATGGTTGATATTTTTCTAGTATAATGTGGAGCAAAATAATTGTTCAATACTGAAAATTATAAGCTTTCGTAAGGAAACTTTGTAGAAGATTGTAAAAATTGATTTACTCCATCTTGACGAACGTCTCGTGAACTATTTAATTTTGGTTTTCTCATGTAGCGTACAAAAGTAAAAAAAAAGGCTACATGTACTCTTAAAAGCCGCTTAACTGGACGCTTAGATAACGCTTAAAAGGTTCACATTCACGCTTCAGAACTCTTCTCAATTAAGCGTCGTTTAGACTTATTCTAAGCGTGCGAATCGCTTCATTAAGCGTACAATATCTTAAAAACGTTTCTTAAACTGTCAGCGGATGCTTTACTGTACGCTTCATTTTTTATTATATTACTATACGCTCCGGTTTTAATTTTTATAATTCATTATATATTTGAATATTTCATGCACGCTCGTAATAGTATATTATGAAACTAGTGCGTTAAAGTTCATTCTACAAATGTGAAGTGTAATCACATTCGCAGAATAAACATTTACGCACATGTTTCATACGATATTTTATGTCACTTGAGTGCGTAAAATGCGACCGAAAAATGTCAAAAGTGTGTAAAATAGCATTTTACGCATCGAATGGCATAAAATATTTTTACCAGCCCCAGTAGAAATAAGAAAGGTACGAAAGCGTAGGAAAACGTACAAAAATGTACAGAAACGTACAGAAATGTAAGATACCGTAGAAAAATTTATTTTTTGCAAATTCGGACATTTTGTACACTTTCCTACGTTTCCGTACTATTTGGTACGTTTCTGTATATTTATGTACGTTTTCTTACGTTTCTGTACATTTTCGTGCTTTTCTATCTCGTATTTTATTTTATTTAATTTTTTGTCATTACTTTCTCACATTTTTGTACGTATACGTATTACTTACGTAGGATTCTGCACGTTTTTATACATTTTTGTGCGTTTTTATACATTTTTGTGCGCTTTCTCACATTTCTGTACGTATTTATACATTTCTGTACGTTGTTAGACATTTCTGAACATTTATATACATTTTCAGATATTTTTGTACTTTTTCACATGTCTTGGCATATCGCGGCTAATCGCGTCTCAGATTCCATCAGAAAATAATTCGTGTTAAAAGTCAAGTCAAGTATACAGCGCAAAAAATGTAGATAAACGTACCAAGACGTACGGAAACGTACAAAAGTGTAGAAAATTTTTATATGATATCTTAAATTTCTGTACGTTTCTGTACATTTTTGTACGAATTCCATTTCCGCTAAGGAGGGAAGGGAGTTACAGCATCATTTATCGAAGCGACAAATGGCGGAACCATAAAATATAATTACCTAAAATTAAACAAATAATTTGTACACTTTTTCCAAATTCTGATTCTAAAATGGTAGTGTTAAAGCGCTCGTTTCCTACGATCGCTGTTAAAATGTCAGCAAAATTAGTTCTGATATGGCGGAAAAATACAGGGAAAAAATGTTCGATGCGCGAACAGGTCTAGAATCCCTTTAAGAAATAATAATAATAATAATAATACGACTTTATCGCCACAAGTTTATATACATGTAATATACTAAAACAACAAATTTCTATAAGTGCAGCAAAAGGCGAGTCACAACTGCTTACAGGCATAACTAAAATTCAATTAATAGAGTATGCCATTATAATTCAAGAATAGCAACTAGTTAAAAAGAATTTACGAAACCTAAAGAACAATATCCAGTCGTAATGTCTTGCTATTATCTTTAGCAAGATTATGCGGTATCACGTATAAAGCTTTTCAAAAAAAGTTACTGAAGGTATTCAAAACATACAATGAGGACGCCCGCAAGAGAGCCTTACCTTTATAAAAGCAATATTTATCTCAACTTTAAATATCTCTTGTAGCATGATATTATTTATTACGGTATATCCCTGATATAACAATTGAAGCAAACCCAAGGAAGACGTAATAACCGAATGTCTATATCATAACTGAATAATTCAATGTGAAAATCAATTATTGTAATAATTTCGAGTAACTATACTTACACATAAATTCAAATGTTCCACATTCTGATAAGGTCGGCTTTCGCGATTATTAAGCTGAACAATTTATTTGGAAATTTGTAATGTATAAATTATCCTTAGATTGAAAAGTTGCAAAGAAAAAGTGCGAGCAGTGTCTCTTCTTCTTGATGCCTGGAGTTATTTAAGGGAAAAGGAACAGTGTTTTCTGACTGAAACAGTGGAACAACTTACTGTTAATTCAAACCTAGCCACAGAAACTTTGAACATTTTAAACGACGCTTCAGAGACATTAAAAGCTCAATCTGAATTCTCCAATATTCACGTTTTGGTATTAGTTGAGCACAAGTTTTTGTCTCTCTACTCTAGTAAAAATGCTCAAGATCTGATAGCATCAGATATATTGCTAATGATCTTGCTATGTTACGTTGCTAACCGAAGAAATAAAGAAAATAACTTTTCCGATGCGACGCTGGGAGAAACATTCAATTTTCCAAGTCATAATGAAGGTAATGAAGCAATTACACTTTCCTATCAAAGTACAAAAGAGAATAAATGTAGTTGGATTGTATAAAAAATAGCAGAGTATGTTGACCATATTCTCAATATTTGTAGAAGGTTATTTTAGTTGCATTAATATTAATGGAATATGATTGTTTAGTGAAGTTAAGATTTCATAAAAATATTAATCATCATCATTCCAGGTGATTAGTAATGGAATGCAATATACTCAGGACGAAACGTAGTATTTTTTTTAAATAGGCATTTTTTAAAAGTAATATCACTAGAGGGAAACTAAATCTATTAACTAAATTGAACATTATTTCTTATATAACCAGCAGTAAATCGAAATTTAGTTAAAAACTGGAATTTCTAAACCCTTCATTTTCCTAATTCGTGGTTGACAACCCATATTTATGTTGGTATTTATTTCTTATTTATGTACCTACGAGAGACCGAATAGCTGAGAACTGACATTTTAAGTTAATTTATAATTATAAACGGTCACAGAAGAATTTTTGTTGCTTTAATGCAACATTCTACTTATTTTGGACTACAATATAGTTGTACAAGTTGTTTTTCAGTAAAAAATGAGAAGGAGAAGGATTATAATTCGAGGATCCGATTTATACGATCTCATAGAAGAAGACATCTTTTTCCGATTTCATAAGTGCAGAAGAATTACACGCTGTTAACGTTCAGTTTTAATTGTCTGATAATGTAATGTAATAATTTCTCGTAGGTTATATAGGTGTATGCATCGCGTATTCGCCTTGGAAGATGGGCACAGTAGCGACAGCTTTCGGTAAAAAGAGCAATTATTCAAATAGGGAGAAATTCATGACATAATATGTCATATTATGCAACAACGGCCTATTTTTCAAATAATATTTTTCAAATAACTCCGAAAGATATTTTTCGATAAATTGATATTTGTACATTAGTTTTTGTTTTTCGAAAGATATTTAAATCAACAAAGATATTAAAAGAAATGTATTTCGATATTATCATTTCATAAAACAGCTTTCAAAAAATTAAAACTAATTTCTAAATATCAATTCATCGAAAGACATCTCTTTGCGGAGCTTTCGTTCCACCTTCCACCTTCCAAATAAAGTACACGATCATATTCACATGCGACATAACAGGAAAGAAACAGATTTACTTCGTACTAGAGTTTTTGTACACTTTATAGATTTTTTGGATTACTTTTATGCAAATTTTATATCAAAATAAATGTCTGACAAATGTTAGCAGTTATATTTAATTTCGAAAAGGGTCATTTAGACTTACATTAAAAATCATGATTTATATGTTATTGCGTCGGGTTATGTTTTTGGCTGCATGTTTACCATATAATTATAATCAATCTCAAGAGCAGCAGCGTTCTTGGTATTTAGTAGAATATTTCATAGAGTCACACATTCTCAGACGATATCTGTTATTTTCAAGTCAGAGCTTGAAATAAGTAACGGCGTTTTCATTCAAACGCAGTATTATTTTTGTCCTTAAATTCTACTCAAAATAAATGTTAATAATGGCATACAGAGCATTGTTGATTGACAACTTTCGGCCGGGGAACAAAGTTCCGAAAATCCAAACCCCGAAAGACCAAAATTTCGATATAACATGGCTCCAGCGTGATTTTCTTCACTTTGTCCTTGAAAATTTGGCAAAATAAAAGCAAGTTAAAATACTTTGGACTCATGCAATATCGAAATTTTAGCCTTTCGGGCTTTTGATTTTCGGAACTTTGTTCCCCGGCCCAACTTTCACGTTCGCCTAAAACATATTACTTTTTTCTAAACATATTGCAATTCATTAATTAAAATGGCATCCTATCACGAGTTGTTTGTAATAATATCTTAAAATTTATAAAGTTTATATTAATTTCAGAAGGTTTAAGACATTCCCCACTACGTGATACCCTACCCATTAGTGCAGATGAATCATCTTGTACGGGTGACGTTCTGCATAGCCAACTGGTAATGCTTGGGTCTGAAGAAACGGGTCATACTGCAAATGCAATTCATATTTCTGAATTAGCTAAAGGCATAAATTTAGTGACAATTGTGGAAGTAGCGAATTTTGCCATATCATCAGGACTATATGATAGCTTTTTCTATTTAAATTTCATAAACGGTTTACAATTACAAAGAGATATTGAAGAATTAAGACCTGCTTATGATCATTTAGAAACAGCCATAAAAAAGGTGAATGATGGAATCAAGAAAAGCCGCACCAATATTAGCAATGACATTGACATGTGTCAGCGACGACTACACGTGAAGTGGGAATTTATTAAGAAAAAATACAATGAGCTCATGAAATCTCGAGATCCTGAATTGATCCTGCAGATCGAGGCTAATATCGGGGGATTTCTGGATGCATTGAAAGATCTCCTAAACGTCACTTGTTTAAATGACCAATTTCTTAACAAAGGAATCGACGCGATATCTATGGTCAGCAAACTAGTTGCTCAAAAACTAAACGATTTTAGTGACTTCTTAAAGGTGAAAGCTTTGAAGAACTTCACGCTTGGATCATATCCTTTTATAAATTCCTAATATACACTTTACCTGCCACATATTTATGAACTATAAGATATATATGCATGTAACATATTTAAAATATTATAGAATCTTAATGCACGAAAATATCAAAAATCCTAATTCAGGCATGTAAGTAAAAAAATGACATTTGTGACTCAGAGTTCCGATTTTTGGTAACTGAATCTATTTCGTTTAGCTCATAATTTATTAATTCATACCATTTCGAAAAATACGTTTATAGCTGAAACAGAAATTTAGCTGAATTCCAAATACCAGAAGCACGAATGAGACCCTGAATGTTAAGTTAGGTACAGAATTATTGATCGGGATAACTTGTTGGTGTTTCAATAATCTTACAATCATTCTGTTACCATTTAAAATGTAATGTTTTATTTAATTATTTTAACTTATACCAATGGAACTTTAAAAGCTGAACTTGAGTTACAAATTAACACATAAACAACACAAGACTTTATGTCTTGCAAATATGTCAAGCAAGTCAAGGAAGCTTGTTATTTTTTGAGATTTTTGTTTCATTTTTCGGCCTAGGATTTTCCTTAATGGCAGTAATTATTCACGAGAACTTCCTTGACAATTAATAAATACTTGGAAGAATTTCCTGGTCTAGTTCATTTCATTTACATTGACAGAACTACTCATAGACTTACAGCACCCACAATAGATTTTAGTAATCCAGAAACTGTGGCGTTAACAACTAAGAAGGTAACACTTTAAATCAATGTATTCAATTTCGGCAATTAATAAATAACGTTTACTATTTTAACACAGATTTGGGCAATGGTGGAACAAAGCAGAATACACATGAGCGAAGGTCATATATCAGTTATGTGGAAAGACGCGACATTCAATTATGCATACTTTTTGTGGTTTGAAGATAGTTCGGTAAGTTACAAAAAAATGTTGTTTTATAACAATCATAAATAATAAAAGAAGCTTCATATCATCTTGTTTACATTTGTTACCGTTTCTAAGAGATCAAGTGATTTTGATATTTTAAATAGTTTGATACAAGTTTCCAAACATTCGAACTCATATAGAATCCCGATAAATGGCAAGCTTTTCTTAATGTCCCCTACACCCTAGAAAAAAAAATTGCGAGTCGGAATGATGTCTTTTTTAAATGTACATAGTGCCTGGGCTATCAAGTACTTCATACGTCGCAGCCTAAATATATTCGGGATAGATTTATCCCTGTCAAGCATCCCAAAGACAGAGCGCTCGTTTAAATTCTACGCCTTCCTTTCTTCCGACATGTCAAACAAATTATTTTTCAAATTCATTTTGGAAAATGGCCATAAGATCCTAGAACTTGTTACCATCCTACCTTCGCACCACTCGATCTCTAGAAGCTTTTAAATCAGGCCTCATGTCACACTTAAAACGTCTTGGTTCCAGTGCATCATGAATCTACTTAAACCATGTTAGCTTTCATGCAAATGGTTGGTTTCTTTTTAAATTACTATGCGTTAGCTTTAATACTTTTGTTTGTACAAAACAGCGACTTGCGGCGTTGGCCCATCAGCGAGCGGGACTATTTAGATTAGATATTAAGTTTAGTTTAGTGTCGTATTTAAGCTATTTTTGTAACGCTTTTGTTTAACTGTGATTTGTCCACGGACCTTAATGTCCAGGACAGTAATAAATGGTATCAAATCTAGTCAAATCAAATCAAACTGACTTCAAATTTGTAATTAATGACTTAAATATATGCAAGAAAGGAGTTTCAACTTAATCTATGGAATCTCCGAAATAAATAAATAACAAAATAAAATATTATTAAATATACAATATATTTCATACGCAGATGTTGTATTAACATATTTTATTTCCAATGGTATCAGAAAATTATTTTGTTTTGTTAAAATAGTTTATTATATCGATCTATGATGATGACCGACTTTTCCCCGCATCTGAGGCAAAAGTCGGCGATGACAAAAGGATGTACAGTTAATTAACTAAGAAGGAATTGTACTTAGAAGTCTATGCCACGTTTTCGTTATGTTTTTGGGATCGCTAAAATCATTTTCGAAAGGCATACCATGTTTTCATAATATTTTTTGTGCCCTTGAAATTGAATTCGAAGTCCATTCGACCTCGTCAGGTCAGTCTTTTGGCATAACCACAAAAATATCCTAAAAATCGTTTTTGTTTTTTTTAAAGATCGTAGTTTTTGAGTTAGAGTCTACCAGAAAATTTCAAAGAAATGTCCATTGTTGCGGCCATTTTGAGGTCGTTAGAATTATCTTGGGTATAAAAGCAAAATTTTAAAATTGAAGTATTTTATTCACCTTCATTCAGAGTCTCAATAGAAACCCAGTATTCTAATGGATCGAAAAAAATTGGTAAGAATAAATATTTCCCAATTTTTCTTTAATTTCAAATTCGGTGCCATATTGGAATTCCTGATGACTGAAACTCAATTTTGATCTCGAAATCTTTAAAAGCGACCTCGAATACAGTAGGATACGTACCTCTCAATTGTTTTCAACTTTGATTTTCATACGAAATACTCGATTGAAATTGAAGCAAGAAGCACAGTCCTTTGGACGTTATTGGGTTAAAGATATAATCTAATGACAATGAGGAAAATTATTGTTTGATATTATAAAAACTGAATGAATTAACGTAATGTTGTTTAAAGTAATTTACAATTCTATTGATTATGCACAATTCCTTATAGGGTTCGCCATTGAAATGTAAGCCGCACTTGAACCAATTACGAAATTTTCCTGTTCCTGGAATTTTCTACAAAGATTATTATAGGTTTGTATTTTCACTGTTAAATATTACCTTAGGAACTATTCCTGTGTGACATTTATTTTGGGACCGGTGACGTTTATGATTATAAAATGTAAAGTGACTTTAAACTTTTTCCAGCATTTAAAATCTCTAATCTAATATTATACATAATATTCAACAACGAGTACTTAAAAATATAATTCATTATAGGAAATTAGCTGAGATGTATTTTCCCAAGCTTTCACCTAACAAGATTCGAATCTATGAACTGTATTGTGTACATTTGGGTTTGGCTACCTCTTCCTGCATTTTGGAACACTCAAGAAGACTGGCAGCTACAATTTGGGAAATCAATGGAATGTCGAACAATCCAGTTGATATATTATAAGAATAAAATAAATATTCGCAAAATGAAAATGATGCATGTAGTCAACTGTCTTCCTCCATTGTATTTGCAAAATATAGTACAGTATTCATAAAGTCATACGTATGAAGAAACAAATTAAATTAATGTAACATACAAATTTAGAACAATACTTTAAAATCTTTACATAAATGCGGCATATAAATGGAAACTAATTTTATAGGTAGTACACATTACTCCTCGTTTGTTAGAACGTTTTTAATCGTTGATTTTACAGTCTTGGAAAACATTTGCACCAACGAACCTTTGACTTCAATAATTCGTAATAACATTTTTTATGGCGCATTAAAAACTGTTGGTGTTTCACCTTACCAATAATCTTACATTCCTTCTTCATTTAACCATTGAATAATTCTCGGTCAATCATATCGGTTGAGTTGAAGTCCCATTGATGTTTCACTTTGCAATAACTTGATGTTTTTTTCAGCTATTCAATTACTTAATCATCTATTCAATAATATATACATCCATTATTACATATACCAATATGTGTATAGTGAAATAAAGTTATATTCATATATGATGAACAGACATGCTTTATTATTTTTTTTTAGTTTACTACCCAACGCGATGTTTTTCTATATTTTATCAATTAAATTATGAGATTTTCTATTATGTACTGCACTTGTCGCATTCGTAACTCCAAAATAATAATTGCATACATTGATAACACCAAAAGACGAGCAAGATTTTATTTTGTTTTGTCATTTTTATTAATCTTTAGCAAGATCATTAACGATTTTTGGAGATTTCGAATGGTTTTTAATGCGTATGTTTGCACTAGCATTTGGTAGAAATAATGATTGAACATCTAAATCACAAGTTTATTTTTTAGGTGATTAAAGTTCTCTTCCAGTTAGATGCTCACAAAACGAAATTTAAAGATGCTTAACATTTCGTTTGGGCTTTATTAGGATTGTATTTTCTAAATCTTAAATCTACTTTTTAGAACTGAATTTAAAAGGAATTCACACCTCAATACACAATTTGTATCTACATATTTTATGTTCAACATATTCTAATTTTAGTCAGAAAACAATATACTAACAAAACTATACATTTTAAAAATTGAATACTCTCCTTAAGTAGTAGTAAACTTTATAGTTAATTCTTTAAATCTTCTTTCTACAGAAAGAAAAAACAATAATGAATATTTTTTCTGGTGATAGAAGTTTATTGCGGGGCTTCAGTTGTTACAAAAATACTTACAACAAGAATGTAATGCTTACGCAGCAGTCTTCTGAATGAAGTGGTAAACAATGTTCAACAATTTTGTCGTTTTTCTCTCTCTTTTTCATATAATTCCTTAAACATCTGGATCCTAAGTTTACAGAACTCTTTTTCCAGCCGAGCTACTTCTTTATCTGATTCACAGAGATCCGGTATTATATCGTGAATTTTTTTCTCTGCCAAGTTTTGAATAGAAATCAACGTATCTAGTCCCAAATTTTGAGAATGATCCAAGCTAAAATGTAACATTATTAAAATATGATCGAATTTGTATACCCTATGTTTTTAAGTAAGTGAAATGTTTACTTTAAAGAACTAATGATTTCACTAAATGCATCACTTTCGGTAGGCGTATTTCTGAGTGGTGTAGGTTTATATTCTGAACCGTGTTGTTTTGACGAATTTGAATTCAAATTGGCAACATCTACAGCCAATTTTTCAAATGTACTGTAAGAAGGAATTAATTAAGACAAGACATATATATTGAAAAACAAACTATCAATGTTTTGAAAAGACATGATATGTTTTGTACATGATGAAAATTCAACAATGTTTTGTACATGATAAAAATTTTTGTAAAGAAATACAATACACAAAAGTAATATTTTCACATTCACTTCCAATAAATTAAAATAGATGTTGATGTTGCATATAATACAGATAACCCAGCAATCAGAATGTTATTGAAATGTATTGACTTTGATTCATTTTGTCGTTTTTCAATATACTATTTGAACTTTTCAAATACATTCGAATCCAAAAATACTTCACTAATATTTTAATGCAAAAATATGAATCCAAATGAATCTAAATGAATACATAAATAATAGTGTTGTTGAATCTACTAAAAATACAAATACAATTTAATTCATAATCGTGATTGGAAATATCATGTATTAATACATATGAATCCATTTATAATGGACTCGGAAGAGGGTAAAAGTCATGAATCCATCTGAATTCAAATGAAGATTGAAATGATAATTTTTTAATATAATCGAATCTATCAATAATAACAGTTAATTACCAGAATTAACGAATCCATTTCAATACATAACTTAGCAAAATAATGCCTGATTTAATCAAAATGAATCTAAAATAAATCAATACAAAAATTTCTTATAGATGTCCGGGTAAATTTTTTTTTAAGTGTAATAACAATGTTCATTTATTTGTAACCAATTGACCATTTTTCAGTTTTCAATTAGTGTACAATGCGATATTTTTGTTGATAAAATAAATATATTATTTTCAAAATTACGCAATATCTTGTAACGGTACGAGATACGTGAAATCTGGCGAAATGTTGACATGATGTGCAATGATTCAAAGCCACGATACACAATTAAAAATTTCATAACTTTAGAAATCGGAAATTTCAACAAAAATCACCCCTGCTTTGGGAACCCTGTAAACGAAAAAAGAATAAAAGTGATTCAAAATTTTTAATCCCTTTTTTGTTGGTATTGAAATTAAAACAATTCTATCTTTTTTAATTCCATATAATCCCAAATCAATAAATTAAAAAAAAACAGATTCGCTTCGATAATAAATATATATAATATAAATAAACAAATAAAAAATAACATTGTTTGAGTTGCTCTGTTGTTAGTGTAAAAATAAAACACATAATTATATATTAACATTTTAAAAAAAGGTCTAATGAAATAAAAAGGTTTATATTACAATTAAAAAGGTCACATTTCTGAGATCTTAAACGGCCTGAGCTAAGCAATACTTGTAGGATTGTTTTAACTGTTTTTCAACGCAGTTTACATTACATAAATGAGAATATACTAGTACCCTGTAAATAGCAATGCAAACTTTTTTGAAATCCAGTTAAAACGAGCCTACAACTGTTGATTAGCTCAGGCTGATTAAATTCTCAGAATTTTGAGCTCTTCACGGGATTTTTAGATCTAACAAAATCTTTAAGTTAGTCATCTCAACACTTTATGATACAATTATGATATCATTTTGATTAATGTCTTAAAAATATGACCTCTTTAAGAGGTCTTTGTGTCATTACCAAAATGTCACCTTTAGATGGTTCATCTGACCACATTATGACATAATTCTGGTATAATTTTGAGTTTTCTTAAATCAAAAATTTTTTTTGATATCTTTCTGTGTTCTTTGCAAGATCAACTTGCTGCCTGGGTAATTTCGTCAAATTTCACGCATCTCGTAAAGTTTTAGAGATATTGCATAATTCAGAAAGCAAACTTACAATATTTATTTTATCAACAAAAATATGTACTATCTACAGGGTGACCCATTTTAAGTTCCCCACCACATTATCTTGAAAGGAATGCATTTTCTGAAAAAAAGTTTCAGGAATAAGTTTTAGCATTTTTCCTTGGCTATTTAAGGATGATGTTGAATTTCACCTTGAACATACCTTGAAGGTTATTTGAAGGCCGAGTTTGTTTTTTTAAATGGAAACCTCAATTTTTTCTCACGGATTCGGAAAGAGCACAAAATGTTACGTTCGAATATGATATGGCCGATATTTTCATCAAGGTCATTTCAAGGTGAAACTTAAAAGTTCCCCTAACGGCGATTATTATCTCAGCAGGAGTACATTTTCAGGGAAAATACCAAACATAAAAGTTCAAAGATTTTTCCGTGTCTATCTAATAGTAATATTACTTTTGTCCATCACTGTTATTTCGAAGATCATTTCAAGGTCAAGTTCAATTTTTAAAATCGGAACCACTATTTTTTAGAACGGAAAATCTTACGTCAGAACATGACTTTGAACATATCTTTTAGTTCAACATCAACTTGGCGAAAATTTAACTGCAATTACAAACAACCTGCAAGTAGTTCCCATTTGAAAAATTGTTATGTCCTTCAAGGTCAACTTCAATAGTACCATTAAATAGCTAGGGAGATATCCGTAAACTTTTGTCTGTAACATTTTCCCCGAAAATGCACTCCTGCTGAGATAATCCGCCGTTCCGGGACTTTTAAGTTTCACCTTGAAATGACCTTGATCAAAATATCGGTCATATCATATTCGAACGTAAAATTTTGTGTTCTTTACGAATCCGTGAGCAAAAAGAGGGGTCTCCAGTTAAAAAAAACAAACTTGACCTTGATATAACCTTCAAGGTCATGTTCAAGGTCAAATTCATTATCATCGTTAAATAGCCAAGGAAAAATACTAAAACTTATGTCTGAAACTTTCTTCAAAAAATTCATTCCTTTCAAGATAATGTGGTGAGGAAGTTAAAATGGGTCACCCTGTATATCTATTCATTCTTTTCAAAAGTCGATAAGTATATTATTACATAAATGTAGAAAATGGTAATATATTATTTTTATTTACACAATACATAAATACTCCATGTTTCAACTATTCATTAGTTTCACATCATTTGACAACAGCAGTGTAGTCAAATGGTTATGGCTCGATGTTGTGCAGGAGTCCAATTTTTTCATTGAATGTGTGAACTGGGATTATTTTTGGATTTAAATGTATTGCGATACATTAAAGATTTTAATACATTTCAATCCCTTTCAATACTTTTCTAAGTTTAAATATTGCATTCAAATGTATTGTAATGTATTTAACATTTTTAATACATTTCAATATATTTCCAATTGCTGGGAAGTAAAAGTACTCCACTAAAATGGCAGAAACAAATCATTTATGCAAATGAATAGTCAACAAACCTTATTTCGAAATAAAAGTGCAATTTACCTAGTCTAAAGTTATTTTTTAATTTGTAAATATAATATTTCTATACATAAGGATGACTATATATTTAAATCGGAAAAAAAATTAACTGAATTAAAGATCTTATTGAATAATTTATTTTGATTTTTAAAAAATTGAATATACAACAACAAAAAAGATGTGTCCTTTATAGTATAAGCTTCCAGTTTCGTGTTAATTTCCCTTGGAAAAATTTTATGATACAAGTGCCTTATAGTTGTCGTAAATATGCATTATATACATCTATTAGTCATACAAGTATCGTATGGAATATGTGAAGTTTTATTACACGAAAGAAAATAATTTAATAGGTAGTTTTATGAGCATACAATCATTAATGTTTTGTGTTGAAATTTTATGGAAATTACATAAAAATATCATCACAACCAGGTTAATTTTCATACAAATTGCAAATATTGTCGAATAGTGTTTCCGTAACATAGTGCGAGTACTATAAAACATTTATATCAAATTTACAAGGTACTTGTTTTAGATTCTCATGGGATTCCTAATGAGAATCCCACCTAAAATTTTTCGCAGGGTTCACAAACTCGAATGGCATCAAATTGTATTAAAATGTAAAAAGGATACTTTATCACCGCTGAACCGTCACATATGAGTGATGGTAAAACAACAGTATGGTACAACTCCATGCTATAATGACCTAGATCTTTTTCTATTTTGCATTAATATGATTCTTTACTTTAACAGCGGTATATGCAAATTATGATTTTCAATCGAAATTTTTGTATAGAAAAATAATCATTTTATAAAATATAATTTTATTAAAGCACTTTATACAAAATTAATATTTAGAAATATATAAAACAATCTACAGTATTTAATAGTTCAGTTGATATATTAAAACTTACCGGCCTTTCTGTTTCATAAAAACGTGTTTAAATCTGTGTGTACCTCCACTTTCAGACCGTGATGCTGTTAAAAGACACCATAAGAAGGAGTCTTTAGGATGATCATATTTATCAGAAAAATAAGAACTTAGCTGAGTATGAATATTTAAATCCCTTAAACTTTTTTGCATAGGAATATCTCGGAATCTAAACCATCCAATAACACGTTTTCCATTGTCTTTCAAAAAATCATTTAATGTTTCTTGATTTATTCGGCCTGCACTATCGAAAAATACAATACCCATTGGACAAGCAACAAGTGAATTTATAACTGAAATAAAAAATTTAATTTATACAATGGCAGTGTAATATCAACAAATTCAATACGCATGTAAAATTACAGGATTATTTCAGAATACAGCAAAAAAAAACTTATTTATACGAATAATGAATTTATGGTATTAAATGACCATAAAAAAGTTATGCATTATAAATAAGAAAAATATATATCACTTTTCTCTCAAGCGGAACCATATATTCAGGACTATATTTTAGCAAAGGCTATTTGTTGGACGCAATTTAACTTTGTAACTAATTTTTGTTCAAAATACATACCAACTTGTCGTGTAGTGACTACAACCTCTCGTTCTGAATCAGTTACCTTTTGCGTTACATATTTTACAATTTCCCCTAATAAAAAGCCAACCTACAATTTAAACACGAGATAAAATAAAAGCAAAAAGTCCTGTTATTATTTTGTATTTAAATTAAAATAAGAATATTGAAAATAAAAATACTTTGCATTTAATACAAATTTATGACACTTTGTTAAACTATTCATAAGGAATATGCATGCATATATTTATACAAAGAAATAAATTAATATGTAAAAGAAATATTAGTAACCTGATTCTTTGGAGAACCGGCACTCCGTGCATTTTCGTAATGTAACATTGCCAGTACTGTACCAGACATTTTAACAGGTAAATCTGTTTCAACCATTTTGATGTGCATAAAATAAATTATATAAATATCAAAATAATTATTATGATTTTCTATCTTTTGTGGCTTTATTTTTTCATGGTCTTTGACAAAAATCACCTTCGTCGCAAAAACAAGTACAAATTCATTCGATATGTAATGACGAACCAAAACAATCTTGAATGAACTAGCGCATCGAGTGTCATTGTTTATGTATATGTACTAGCTTAGTTAGTATACCGCAGACAGATCCCACAGATTTGGTCCTCTAGTTGTTTTATAAGCTCTATGGTTTCAGTAACTTGTGTCAATCTAGGGAATTTAAGTAATACTAGATGCACTTTACCTAAAGTGCACGGTAATACAGTAGTCCTTATTCTAATTTGTCCAGTCAGGCAAGATAGCGGCCTTCTTCCCTTATTCTAATTTTCCCCTCTCCCCCACTACTTAGATTTGTAGTCTCACTTTTGTCTCTTTTTCTTTTGTTGCGCATGCGCCGTTATTTGTATTTAGAAAATCCACACGTCAGTGGGGAGAACGTGCGAGCGGAAATATTAGAATAGGAGAAGAGAAAAATTTAGAATAAGGGAAGACATTAGAATAAGGGAAGGAGTACTGTACACTGTAAAAAATTTCAGCGTAAAATTACCACGCTGAGAGTAGAAAAGTTACTAGGCAGTTGTACAGTAGTGCTCCCCTTAAGTCATACAGCCGGGGCAAGCAGGATGGCACATCTCCTTTTAAGTCATATTTCATAACATTCAATATCAATGGTTTTGCAATGTAATTTTCTGGTACTTTTGGTACATTTGTTAGTTACATATTTATACAAACAGAACGCGTGATTGGGCAACCATCAGGATTTATAACCTATAAAATTATGACTTAGGGGGAGCAAAAGATATGACTTAAGAGAAGGACTACTGTAGTTCACCGAAAGTCTAAATGTACTCGTCCGCAATGTAATTTTCAGCCGGCTTCGACGGGAAGGTTAACATTTACAATCGGTGCCGTAAAATTATAAAAATTAGATTAAAATTACAATTATTGCAGTAAAATCGCCATTTCTGGTGTAAAATTACATTCGAATTTTTCTCTTACATTTGAAGATTAACTAACCAACAAACGAAAAAGTATATACGAAAAATCTGTGTACGATTTAATATACGAAATAAGTCTGTTTCTTTCCCACTCTTTCAGTTACGAACATAACCTCAAAGAAACGATTACTTTGGATTATCGAATGATTTAGACTCAAAACAAGAAAACAGAACATTTCTTCGAAAAGTATGAGATGCGGAATATTTAAAGCTATTCTAAGTCGCAACAAATCAATTTTTGTAATGCGTTAAATACGGTTTCGTATACGATCGAATGAATTCAATTCTGGTATTATAGGTCGTATAAAATAATATAAATTCGAATAAGAATCTCGAATAATCAATACGCCACTAGAAAGAAACCGAATGCAAAATATCGATTCCGTATACTTTTTCGTTTATTTCGGGTAGTTTGTAAAGGTTGTAAATATATTTTGTAGTCTTTTTAATGGTATTATTTATTTACCTTTGTGTTACTTTCAAAGGGTTTCAGGACACAAAAAATAAATGATTTTTCGAGAAATGCATTTCATTTATTAAATTATAAAATGAAATAAACACTTATAAAATAGATATAGTGTTTGTTACATAAAAGATATAGAAATGTTTATAAACTTTATGCGTCAATCACGTCACTTATTTTAATATTTTGATGTTTTCTAAAAAAAGAATATACTTTTTCAGTAACAGATTTATTTTTAATTAAAATTAAAATTACCTACTCTGAGAACAACAATTTTACCATTTTTGTAGCAATTTACATTTATCGTAGTAAAATACTCAACAGAATTGTAATTTTGTCATTCTCAAAGGTACGATTTTACCATGTGAGCTGTAACAGTGCGGTGTAATTTTACAATTCCCCCACAGATTTTTCAACTGCATTTTTTACAGTATAATCAAAGCGAAACTATACAGCTCAAAATATTTACTTAGAATACCCTTATGTGGTCAAGCGTAAGCGTGAATTTAGACATTTTAATATTTTTAAGTGCACGTATACGTAAATGTATTTTGTACTCGATTGCACTACAAATAGTGTTTCCTACAGTGGTCCTCCTTCCATGTGATATTTTAACCTTTCGAGTCAAGGAAGATGGCAGCTTCTTCCCCTCATCCCCTTCCACTTTACCTGCAAGCGCAAGCGAAACAGCAGTCCGGGAAACTGAGGGGACAGAGTTGAAATAAGGGACGCAGTTAAAATAAGAGGAGCTAAAATAAGGGGATGACTACTGCATATGCTCGAGATTGGTGAGTATAATGCATATGTAATTTACGTGCCTATGTAGCTTACGTACACTGTAAAAAATTGCTTTGTAAAATTGCTAGGGAGTTGTAAAATTAAACCACAGTTTTACCAGCGAAAGTGTAAAATCACAACTCTGAAAAATGTAAAATTCCTATTTGGCTAGGTATTGTACCACTGCAATAGTAATATTACAACAAAATTGTAAAATTTCTATTCTCAGAGTGGGTCGTACACGGAGAGCAGTTTTCATAGATTTATACATTGTCTGGTGTTAGCATCGTCTTTTTCGGTTATAATACCTACATATGTATTATTACGAAACGATAATACCCAGTGGAGTAACGTTCTTTTCGGGTTACCAAAATGCAGTCACATAAAATAGTAGTGTAATCATGTTACAGGGAAATTTGTCCAGAGCTGTGAAAACTGTTCTCCGTGTAATAATTACCTATTATGAGAGTAGTAATTTTACTACTCTGAAAGTTGTAATTTTGACTACTTTGGAAGCAGAAAATTTACAAGATTAAAGTAATTTTGCTACTCTGGAAGCTGTAAGTTTACAAACTCGATGTTAAATTTACAATTTTTCTAGGGATTTTATTACTCTCAAAGTGGGTCGTAGAAGTTATCTCCTCTTTTTAGATTATATGGATTTATCTTTAAGATTAGTAAATATTTTTTAACTAATTACATAGTAAATATAAATTTATATTTCTGTGATTCCGCAGGTGTTCCAAATGTTGTCCTGCAACTGATGTGCAGTATGCCTATCGGATGACGAATTAATGTGTTATATGTTCCAATCTTTTAACCTTTATGGATTGCAAAATAGCAATTTCGTTTTGTTGGCAATATTGGTCTGCCAATCAGCAAATTCTTTATGACCTCGCAAGAAAAAAAAATTTAAAACATTGAACCATAAAAGTAGGGTTATCTCTTTTCATCATATTTTTATGTACACATTGGTATAATTAACCTGACTTGATGATGTCGAGGGAATAAAAAATAACAATTTAAGCTTGTATTAATTAAAATTTGTATTCATTACTTTAATTAATAATTTATTTAATAAACTTTTTATTGATTGGAATACACTTGGATACAGTTTCTTAATAGCAGCGAAGTTACTAGATACCATTCACCAATCAGGATCGTTCTATTTTTAACCTAGGTGCACATCGTGCACATCTAGCGGAGACACCCGGTATATGTATTCTCTAAGGATACCTAACCTCTATATGTTTCGCAAGTTCCTTGCGGCTTCTCCGCACTGTGGGGCTGGTCTACAGTTATGCGGCATTCCAGCCTCATATTTTGCTCATTTTACTGAACTATATGATCCGTTTCTATTATTGCCAAGGGATGGGAGAAACATTTGTGTAGTGTATGTATGAGTGGGATATTTCACATTCGTGAAATCGCATGTAAATTTATGAAACACAAAATAACAATCGATTATCGACAATTATCGTTCTTTTGATATTTTAATTCAAGGAATCAATAATCAGTAGACACTACTTTTGCCAAATACATATTTCTGACCTCAACGTTACTACATATAGCAATATCTATAACATAAACATTATATTGACATATAATAAAAAAAACAAAAATAACATATCAACATTGTCGATGACATTTTGTTTTTACAGTGCTTATTATAATTTTAAATACTTTTTACAACAAAGACGACTAATTGAAAACTAAAGTATTGACCATTACCGTAAGTATCTTTTCTTTTTATGCAAATTAAATATTTAATGATTTACACAGTAATTTAGAATTCTAAATGCATACCAATAATTAGAATAAAATTTTAAAAATAGTTTATTGAATACAAGTAATAAATTAAATGAATCGTATAATACATAGTTATATAATGTCAAAATTATTAGCTTTATATAAGAAGTTAATTGTGTAGATATTTGTGTTAAAAAATATTTGTTGTTTAGTTTAGTAATTTTATATTTAGATTTGATTTGTCAGAGTTTATATAAATTATTTGATAATTTATAAAATACATGTCCTTAAAATAATTGTGCAATTGTGATTAATAAATACTTATTCAAAGAAATGTCTTACTGAGATTAATCGGAAACATGTGAAAATAGATAAGAAATATTCATAACTATAAATTTATTTCATTTTACAGTCAAATTTATATTTGCAAATGTATTAGATTTGGCATTGCATAAAAGCGAAATAGAAATCGGGGCTGAAATTATAGACTATGATTAAATAATGATAATAATAGTGAGTAATTTTACAATTTTTAATTTTACCAAATAATTGAATTTCATTTCTGAATCCAGGAATGATAAATCGACTACTGCTAATTATATTTTCAATTATAAAAATTAATAATAATTAAAAATTCCTGGTTTTAATTATTTAAGAAATGTAATAAATTCAATGGGAATTAGATTTCTTATTATTTAGATATATTCAGAATGAAATGTTTAATACATCTGCAGATATTGAAAATAATTCAGAATACAGAAATGTTGAAGAAGTTTTAGAAATGGAATTCAGACACTTCATTAGTATCAATAGTTTCAACCAATTTTCATTTACTTTAAATCGTACATCTACGACAGGTTTTTTTTAATGTTGATGCATAGTAACGTCAAAGCCGCTTTAAGTAAACATCTAGTTGACAGATACAATTTACGATCAATGAGATAAATTGATAAAGGGGTGAAGTTAAAATGTCGGTATTGACAAGAAACAATGATTTAACACCAATCAAATACAAAATAAAATTAAGGGATATGAAGCTCCTTCTGTTAAATTAAAAATTAACTTATACACTTTAAATTATATTTATAAACAAATAAATGCTGGGAATTACAAATTACAACTTTCAAGTCAATTTTGTATATAACTTTTTCCATTATTATTGTTGTTAAGTAATGCATTGAAGTTTATAATATGACTAACTACAAATAATACACAGCTTCCTTTAAGTAGAAATCACTAAAGTAATCATTTATTTAATAACATTTTATTATAATTTGGTTTCTGGTTTAGTAGTTCACTGTCATCTGTACGATACTTATAAAGCTGCCTGTTTAACTAGTTAAGAATTGAAGGAACGTCAGATATATGAATAAATTTGTTCCTAAAAATCTTGACCAACTTTACTCTGTTTTCATTCGTTGATATTTTTTGGAAGGTTTTAGTGAAAGTCTACATCCGAAACAATATATTTATAGAGTTCTCTTGATCCATTCATTGTCAATAGAATCTGTAGAAGCAAAAAAGCATGTAGCCAAGCATGCTGTGTGATAGCTATAGCTTTTCTTATATTTCACAATAACAAATGATGGATCCAAAATGGCAAAATAATTTTAAAAATTGATAGGATTCTTTTATTCAGTTTCTGTATACTTAAGAAGTTTTGCGACTACTGTAGAACATACAAAAATGACATGTTTTGAATGTGATTATCAAAATTAAAAATGGTGGCTCAAAAATAAACAATGAACTTAGCTAAAATTTGTTATGTTAATTTGTTTTGGGTGTCTAACTCCAAAGGCAAACGTAATAAAATTTAAAAAATGTTGAATCCATTATTTGAATGTAAAATAGAAAATAACAATGTACTTTTACTAGATATATTAGAGAAGACAGAATATTTTTTAATGAAATTTGATCCATTTTAACCAGCATAGCATTAACTGCTGGCTCATAGCTGGTGAATATTACACATTTTATAGTTTAATTTATTTTCTTAATTCATTCAGAATGTGCCATGAAGAAGCTCTAATAGGATTTTACTTTCTATCCTTGTTAAGAATATATTTTTTTTATTCTTATATACACATTTGTTACATCCCTGCGAAAAATGTTAGGTAGGATTTTCATGAGAATCATATGAGAAATTGAAAGAGAGCTCTCATGAGAATCTCACTTGATTTCCATGAGAAAAAATTCAAACATTTAATTTAATATTTATAACAATGTAACTTTACCGTGGTAAAAATGTGGCTTTACTTAGGAGTGCCTGTAAGAGTGTCAAAAGAGTGTGAAAATCGTTAGAAAAGCGTGCCAAAAGAGTTAACAAAGAGTGAATTTGGAAAAAAAATATGCTTAACGTACGCTTAACGACTCTTCGATTTTTTTGCCAGAGAACTAAGGAGTGTGTTAAGCGTATCATAAGCATGAATTTGGACATTTTTACGCTCGCGTAACGTTTCATTAACGCTTCATTTTTTTCCAGGGTATTACTAGTACTTAAAATGGGTGCGGGTCTAAAAACCGACAAATCAAAACAACGACAAGTCAAAAAACCCATACACATAAAGCCGACAGACAAAAAGGCGACACATAAAATATCGACAAGTGGACCGTCAATTTGTTAAGTGTCGGTTTTTTGACTGTCGGCGTTTTGATTTGTCGGTTTTGCGACCCGCATCCCTTAACCCTTTGAAGCACACATTTTCTTTACATGGAAAACGGTTGGAATTTTTCACTCGGGGATTTTCGGGGTCGCTGATTCCAAATATGATCTCAGATTTGCAAAATTCAAAATTGCGGATCCAAGATGGCGGACCATATTAGGAAAAAGTTGCTTGATCGAGATGAAACTGCGTACGTAGGAGTTGTCGGAATAGCTGATTACGAATATGTTCTCAAATGTTGAATATTCAAAATGGTGGATCCAAGATGGCGGACAAAATTCGGGAAATGTTGCTTGATTTGAATCTGCCATCTCAGTTTTCAAAATTCAAAACGTATTACATATACATATTTCGGGGCCCTAAAATCTCAGAATAAAAGTTTCCAGGCATAAATACATGTTACTTTTAAAATTCTTGTACTGCCATTTGTAATTCGCCAATTTGAATTTTGGAACTCTGACCCTGGATTCGACATCAGCGACCATAAACACCCCTTAGTAAAAATTTCCAAGAAAATCAAAAGTGAAATAAGGTGGAAAACGCTTTTTTCTTCAAAAAGTCCATTTTTTTAGTGTTTGTTTATTTATAACGATTTTACCAGAAATGAAATTTAAATGTTAGTGGTATGATATTGTAGACAAATACCTTAGCTTCTAGAAAAACCACCTAATATTTTTAAATACGTCAAAATGTAATTTTTATAAATGATATTATCTGATAGAAAAGGTGGTTCCTAGGAGGAACACCGTGCTTCAAAGGATTAAAATCGAACCCGCATTCCTACGACATTCTCATGAGAATCCCACTAGATTATGAAAATTATTCTTTAAAAACGCTTCCCTGTAGAAACTCTTGTGGTGAGTCCTCATTGCTACATTTCGAGTTAAAAAACTTATTTTGCCATACATACGGGATCAACAATTTTGAATTTCCAAACAGTGAATATTTTGCCCTCAGGTAAGGTGTTAAGGAGGTTTGAATAATATAATTATAAAATCGTAATATGATATTCAATCATACATATATGTGTGATATCTGAACATGGCATCTCTATAGTGTTTTTTTTACCCAAAACTTTGATTTAACTCATTTTGAGCTAAAATAAGGCATTACGAAGTTGCCGATTTTCAATTAGAATTTTATGCCTAATTGTTTATAAAAAAAATGCCCCCTAGTCGGATTTTAAACGATTTTGGATGCCTTGAACATATTTTTTAGTAATCTGCCGATTTCAAATTTAAATTGGCAATTTTAAACTCCAGAGATTAAATTACATTAATATTATTAACATTTAACATATTTTCATAATTAGATTCCCCCTTTAAAATAAAAGTAAAAAAAAAAGAATGTATTATTTTCCCCATTAGATTTAAGAATAGTTCGTTGATAATAAAACGTCTCGGAAATGTCTACCTTGTGTCGTAATTGACGATTATCATTCTGGAAGAATAAGGTCACATCATTTATATATTACTCTGTAAGAATCCATTTACATATCATTCCATTAACAACTGATAGTTATGCGCATATTTTTCCATCAATGTCAATTTTTATCATCGCGTTCTGACTTTTACTCTTTTTTATAGCTTTGGTCGTACTTTTGCCGCCGCTTGATACCTTTCTTAGATTCTGAAGTAGATTTAAGTAAATATATGAATTCTGCATTTGTTCTTAAACATGTAAATGCACTGATATTTAATTAATCCATATTATTTCCCTATGTCTATGTAATTTTGTAATAATTGACCCTGATCGCTTGTAATTACCGCGTACGCGCTAAATGATGAGAACCTCGCAATAGAAACGATAATTTTGCTTAAAATATTCTGTGTTGGCGGCATATGCCATATTGATTCCATATGTAGCAGGAATTCTAAAAATATTTGTAAAATTTACCGATCTTCTATCTGTTTTTTTAGTGCGCTTTTTGCGTTGTTGCGAATGATTGAGGTAAACTTTGATACTTACCTTTCTGTTTCGAAAATGGTGGTTTCAAGATGTCCGATGAGTTCTTTTTATTGTCGTCTTCGTAATCGGAAGGAAAAAAACATTGAGATGTTATTTTTTGTGTGCATCTTTTATTGGCTATTACTTTTTATTTATATATGGATGATAAACAAAACTATGAGTTCTTTTAATACCAACTTCTAATCTCGATTTGTAATCACCGATTTTTTATGTTTTTTTTTTGACAATAAATAGTATAAAAATATATATGAAATAAGGCATTGTATAATAAGTAAATTAAGTTATATTTTAGACATACATAACAGCAGGAATGTTTCCTAATTTTTTTTATTCACTTTACTACAACTTTACAAACAATGCATTTGGAGTTCATTGCTTGTGTCATATATTTAATACTTATGATAAAAATCCAAACAAAAATAAATATTTTGTTAATAAAATAATACATATTAAAAGTAAAACGTTTTTTTAAAATCGCCAATTTATTTGTAAAAATAAGTTGATTCTTGAGCATCGTTTTGGCACATGTATACACGTACAAATTTGTATTGCACATCGCTTACGTAATATATTAGACATATGCATATGATATATTATTGTATCGATTATTAATCGCCATAGGTATGAAAAGAGCGGGGATGCATTATGCTCGTTTCATCGCATATATTTTTTTATTAGGCCGACGACCTGAGCTCAACACGTGAGTTATCGACAGGCTTTCATACAATTCAGTTACCAACCGTACTTACTACATCTTCATATCAAAGTGCAGTTAGTGTTTTTCGTTACAATTATGATGGAATAATTCAGCAGTCATCTAAGAGATGACCAGCAACAAGTTGGAAGTGTCAGGAGCGGTTCGAGTGCCCAAATGGTTTCTTTAATTCAAGGAGACTTGAAGTGTTAGGTATATTTATTTCTTTATTGACACAAAGTACCGGTTTATTAATTAGTGAAGAAACGTTATTACTAATACTGAATATATTAGTTCCTACTGTTGAATATGATCAAGAAATCTCTTCTCGAATCTAAGGAATCGTTTGTCTCGATACTCCATTTAAAATATATATGTGTGACATTCATTCTGACCGCGATAAATATATTTAGTCATATTTAAGTCAATCGGTGGTTTTCATTAAAAGAAGTGCTGAAAAGTATTGAAAATCGTGAGAATGAATATTTTTATTTCTTTATAAAATGAATCACAGTTTATATTGGAATTCATTGCAGCACTTAATATTTGCTGCTCGTTATATACTTTTCAACGCTATTACGAGTATTGTGATTAATATTCTATGTGTTACGTTCAACAAATGAAGAACGATTAAACCACATGAAAGAGATTTGGTTTTACCTTTTTAACTAAAAAATCTGCAATTTTTCATTCCCTGACTATCGTTTCTGCTCGGTAATTGTCATTTGCCGATTCAGAAGTAGGATTCGAAAGTTATTAATTTTCTAAACACTTCTCAATGTCTTTACTGTTGGCGCCTCGGATATATCGCAGATATAGCGATATACATTGTCATTCAGAAAACTATCGATTCCATTCGATCCTAAAGTGAAAAGCAATATTAGCGTATTAAAGAAAACATATTAGAATATGAATTACAGAACTATAATTTGCACAAATATTTAGTTGCAAATTTTAAAAAATTACATACCCAGAGCGCGAGGAATCAGCTCGTATTCATTCCGTAATAACGTAATAGATCTTATTATAAAAACTATCTAATATAGACTTATACTGTTGGAATAACCTGTAACATTTTTAATTATGTTGAGCATACATTTAAATACAATTTTTTAGATTAGAATTTAACTTTTTAAAATATTTTTCTTTTCTAAACATAATTATGAAGGTTTACCTCAAGCAATTTATTAGTAATGATAATTACTAACGCAGGTTTTAGTGTACTTCATCAATACCAATGGATAGCACAAGGCTCGACTTGAACCAGCCCCTCTGGGATCAGAGCACATTCGTTGGTCGGTGGAAGCATTTTGCCTGGGTCACTGACTTTCGTACATGTGTCGCCCGCGAAAGTGAATTGATTGCTGCCAAGAAACTATGCGAGGATTACAGGTATTGTTAATTTTATAGCTGTCAAAGTGTTTAAAAGTGGTGATTAAAATAAAATTCGCGGTAAACATTTTTTTGCATTTTGTATCTCTGATGTTTTTCGTGTTTGTCTGCAATTTTTTGTAGTATATCTTCGTGTCCTTGTTTCATGGAAAATCATGGACAAACTTCGAAGTGTGGAGAACATGAACGCATGTTTGATATTAAATGTTTTACTAAATAGTAAATAACAATAAAAAATTTATAAAAACTTCCGTAAAAAGTTAATTTACCTCAGAGTTAACCCTTTCGCAGTGTCGGACTAAAATCAGAAAGTGAACTCATAGTGCGGAATGGGATCCAGGCAACGAAATTTAATGGCTAAACGTATACGACTGTTTTCGAGGTCACTGATTATGAATCTGATGTCCGATTTTTGAAATTTAAAATGGCGAATCCATTATGATAGCCGAAAATGCGAATTTTAATTCGCGCGCGTTGAAATTAGCCATGTCTTCTATAGAAGACATCGACAGTGAAGGAGTTAACAAATAGGTACGTTTTGTCTGTTTCCATTAGAGTTTACTTATACAAACATGATTCTAATCTTTCGATTGGCTATGAGAGATAAACAGAATTCAGCACATTCTTGTGACAGTTTCTGCTTTTGTGTTAGGATACTTGTTTGATTTCTTTTTTTTCTTATTCATGGTGGTTCTACTTCTACAAACTAGTTGTCTGTTAGAGGGAAGGTTTGTTTTGCATAGACTTTACAATGCTTTCAATATTGGCGGTTTTTATTGCTTCGTTTCGGTTGTTCAGCTTGTTGCTCATGCTCTTTAAGTACTTTCTTTTGCATCAGAATAAACCCCTCATATTTTCTAAATATCAGATACTTTGTTTCTAGAACCTTCAGTTCGGTTTTCAGGTTCAATTCTGTGTATTTGAGCAGAAATTTATCACCCGTTCGGCAGTATCTTCTCCTTCACACGTGCAGGACCCATCCCCTTTTAGTTGGAACTGGGCCACTAGGGCTTTGAAATGTCCATACCCAGCTAAGAATTGTGAAATGTAATCATTCCTACCTATTTTAGATCTAAATCATTAAAGGAAATCGATCCTTCAATGAGGTAGTTCATTTGTCTTGCGATTTCCGAAGCATTATGTTCCTTATCTGAATTTTCGGAGCTAACAACACTTGTCAACTGCTTTACCAAGTTGTATCACGTCCTTTTTTCGAGCTGTTCAAATATGATAATAATAGCTTCATTCTGGAAATGCATCAGTTCAAAATTAAACTATATTGATTTATGTCGTGTCAATATTAACAATGATGTACGCGAATCGAGGAGCCCTATCTCCACATAGCAGGCGGACAAGACTTATTGTTAGTGTGGAGAGAGTGTAATCGCCTAATCTTAAAGGGAGGAATCACAAATAAAAGATATTTAATCGAGTGGACTATCAGCTGTGGATTAATCTCATATATTCCTAACAAACAACGTGTCACGCGAACTGCTTTTTCCAGGAACTTTGACTAATACCTAATAATTCTAAGCTTACAGCATACCAAGATCAGCACTACGTTTCTTATTGACTGGCTTTGGTTTCGACTGATATATAGTTCACACTGAAAATCATTTTAAAAATTAGCCGTAATTTAGGGTTATTACACTGAGAGAAATTATTTACTAATAGTTAATGTAAGTTAATTTCAAGACTCTTACATTAATTGCAAGTTAAATATAATTATAAGTTAAAAACGACAGGTAACTTTGAGATGAAAACAGCAGCACTTTCCTGCATGTCAGCAATGTTATTGTATATTAACTCATATTTTAAAGTTCACTGAGCATTCGTTAAAATAAATCTTACGTTAAATTCTGTCGTTTGAACTGCCTGTTTTGTTTATCTCTGTTTCGGTGAAACTGTAAGAGCTTATATATATATGTCACGTAATGATCCCAACATTAATATGTAAAATTCTTATATTAACTATTAACATAACAAATTTAGCCGATTATCAGATTACGGTAACTTCGGAAGAAAGTACCTTACTTGGATTTAAAATCCAAATCTAAATTCTGTTAGCTTTACTATGAAGGTATTACTATAAACAAACATTTCTCTCAGTGCAGGATGAATATGAATCACAGAAATTAGTAACATTGCTTAAAAAGTTCGGAGTGTGGGATCCAGCGACTGCAGCCACGCGTTACTGTGTTTAGCAGCTGCCTATTTCTTGTAACCATTAGCTAGTTAACTATAATGAAATCATGTCTATTCAAACAGTAAATTCCGAAATAATTGTAGCTTGCGAAGAATTAGCGCGGCGTTCCGTGTTTGATATCGGAGTTTTCAATAAAAGATACGGAATTGAAGAGTATCTCGGAGTTAGGAAAATTTAGACAAAGCGGAACGGTAGAGATGGTCTGATCCACAAGTTATTCAATTTACGAAATTATTTTATAGTAGATAATTAATGGTTAGATTTTAACTCGAAAATTACAGTATTCTATAAGGTTTCCAAGGATACTCAGCGCTCATTTTCGATCAGTAATTAATTTTTTATTAACATCTATACGTAGATTAAACTATCCATTTCTCTTTTACAATTCCACACATTTAATTACAAAATAAATTAAATACCTAGAATTAAAATACTCAATTTTGTAATATTTCTTAGGGTAGGAAAGGAACCAGCGGGAACAACGAGGGAACAACTAATTTACGCCAAGAAACTTTACGAATCTGCTTTTCATCCGGACACAGGTGACCTACAGAATGTCTTCGGTAGAATGTCTTTCCAGGTACCTGGTGGTATGGCTGTCACTGGAGCGATGCTTCAATTTTACAGGTAACAAATAATATATATTTAAATAAATATTAGTATATTATGTTCTTGCATGTTGCTTTGATTAAAAAACTCATCACGATTCGTACTGTATGACGTTATTCGTGGTTTACTACATTTATTAAAAAGTGGGACCGGTCTGATTTTCAACTGCACCCAATACAGTTGCTACTATCTCTTATGGTTGAATTCTAAACTATGCGTTTAATTTATCAATATTGGTTGAATGATACGTCTTTTTAGTACGGTCTTCTTAAGTTATTTAGGCGAAAATGGGGTAATTCCGACCTACATAAACAAAATTGAATTTTTTATGAGTAGAAGACGTAAATGAACGAATCTTTAAGGTTCACATAGCAGCATAATGTTATGCATATATATGTAGTTGAAAGGTGATGGTGGTCGAAATTATGCACCGTTTTTACAGATTTTGAAAAACTGCAAGTAATTCCGACACTCCTGTTATTTTCAATTAAATGAACTCCAACGATTTGATATTTTGTGGTAACATTTCGCTGTATCTTTATAAGAGTTTCAGCAAAGATCGGAATTATCTCACAGGCTTCTTCCTACAACGCGATAAAACATAAATCTAACTGATCCACATGCTTTAATATTCGCGGTAAATACCTAATTATTTATTTTAAACAATATTTTATTATGTCGTCTTATATAAGCAAGATAATGTAAGGTTCGGAATTACTCCGGAAACCGTATTTAACCTGTTTCTCCCATTTCTTTAATGTAGCCAAAAATGAATCATCTACTTTATCACGGATCATCTACGGGTTAGAAAGAATTTTTCTTTCTTGCAACCTGCGAGCGAAACAAAAACGAGTACAGCTTATAGTTTCTAGGATATTTAAATTTATATTATATGGATTATAAATACAAATGCAAAAAATGGTTTTGAGATACAAATTTAGTTGTTAAAGTATATCACTTATGGATATTATAATAATTATTTAACAGAACCACCACCGCCGTTGTCTTTTGGCAGTGGGTCAACCAATCTTTCAATGCTCTGGTGAATTATACAAACAGAAATGCAAATAGTTCTATCTCTTCAACCCAGTTGGGAATGGCATACGTAACTGCAACAAGCGCTGCAACACTCACAGCAATTGGATGCAAGAGCTTCTGGCAAAAGAGATCAAATCCTCTGATGGCTGTAAGTTAAAAATTCTATTAATTTTTAATAATTGAACTTGCGTGAAAATAATAATGCAGCATGCTTTCATAGCGCACATCTGTGACGAATGTCTTGCATAATTAATTTTTTTATCCTACTTATCATTAAAATTTGTTTTGTCAATAAAAATCAGTTAGCATCAAATTTATAAATCGATCAATTTATAAACGTAATTTCCCAAACATATTATTTATTTTTAATAGAATTTTTTTATAATAATAATTGTTTTTTCCTTCTCCTCCTCCAGTTTTTAGTTCCTTTTTAATCACATTTAATCCGTTCCAGAGATATGTTCCTTTCGCCGCCGTAGCATCTGCAAATTGCATAAACATTCCGTTTATGAGACAAAATGAAATTTTTTCTGGAGTTGAAGTCGCTGACAACGAGGGCACAAAACTCACAAAATCGAAGGTAATTGTAACGTAAATTTGTATGAGACTTTTGCTCAAAATTTATATTGAAATTCAAATTGATTATATGATTTAAAAGAGTGAAGAAGATCAACATTCTTTCTCTTGAACGTATTGCTTTCTGCACAAATATACAGCATCCTTCAAAATACGTATCTGCAAATACATATGTAAAAATCAATCATTTTCCGCGCTTTGACAAAAAAAAACATACCTTTTCAGGGACTAGTACCATCTGGAAACTTGAAAAATCGATTTTCTGTTTTTCACATATTTCGATTCTTTATACTTTCAAAAGTCACCAGTTAACATTTTTAGAATTAAATTCGAAAAAATAAAAGAGATATGGTAGTTCATACACGCATACCCTTTCGGCTCTCGACTGGCTGCGGGGCGACTGTTAGCAG
The DNA here is from genome assembly GCA_030407085.1 of Trichopria drosophilae. Classification (NCBI taxonomy): domain Eukaryota; kingdom Metazoa; phylum Arthropoda; class Insecta; order Hymenoptera; family Diapriidae; genus Trichopria; species Trichopria drosophilae. The sequence continues at coordinate 65,368,279 of CM059586.1, read as the reverse complement.
ATATTCAACTCCTCACCACAATAAACCATTATTCTCTTCATTATATATTATAACGGCGTGGGTTTCCTCTTGCATGCATTTGCAATATTTTAAAATATATTATATCATACGTTGGAGATAGCAAATTGTCAATGAGTAACTTTAACGCTCAATCTGTAATGAAAGTTTAGTAAATATGTGGCATTCACAGTAGGCAGGATTCGTGCACTTAGGAGCTAAAGTATATATTGAGTGTAAGTGTGGTGACCAACGGATAACTTCGCGTCAACATGTACATAAATCATTTGAAGTAAACTGTCCTATTGTGTTCACAATCTGATCGCTTGCAATTGACTGCATTGGTTTGGATATCTTTTGCTCGTTTATGAATTTTTCATCTTCGTTTAATACGACCACGTATTGCAATGCGTTATGAAATATAAAGCGGTAAGTGCTGTTTGAAAAAGCTGGCACGGAAGAAAAAAATAAACATGTTAGGAATTCTGTGAATTGCGTGATTTCGGAAAACGAAACTTGGTCATCAAAATGAGGTTACAGTTCATATATCAGTGTTTCGACCACGATTGTAAAATATTCTGGAAATCTTGTAGATTTTTTTGTTTGATAGAAAATTTTAAAACGTGCCAGATTATGTCCAACAAATTAAATCGCGTTGATTTTGATGTTTGGTATGATCGTGAACACAGAGAAAATTTCAATTCCAATTAGGAAGGAAGCTCCGGAGGAATGGGAATTGAATATATAATCGAGCTTTTTAAAACTTAATCAACTTGCATAATGCTAAAATCTGCGTATTACATCGGAGAAGGAGGTTCACGAACCCTACGACGATCTCGAAATACACAAACTTTAGGGCGTTTTACATGTCGGTAAGAGAATGTTTAGGCAGCTTACGGAATCAAAAAGATTATAACTGATTTACGAAAAATAAAAAAGTGAAGAAGAACACAACGCAGGTGAAAGAAGAACACATCACTCTCCCAGCCTATCATGAGAGCTGCTGTTCAAGAATATATCAGACCAGTTTACGAGAAATTGACTGGTGAGGAAGAACTATTCAAAAGATGTTTGGAAACGAACACACTCAATATAATAATGAGCGATATAATAAATGACACACTATTGAACTAAGAGTAAACCTACGTTTTTTGAAACCGAATTAACGGAATTGGACGCAGATACATGGTCGGCTATTGTTGTTCTTAGAAAATTTTTTCTAAAGTCTATAGTTTTTAAGAAAAAAAATGGTTAAGTTTTAGAAAGAATTTTGAGCTTCTATGCGCCATTTTGAAAACTACCATCTTGAATTCCGAATTCAGATATGGTACATTTTAATCCAGAGAGTCCATGGACACGATATTTTCAACTTAGATATGTTCCCAACGGCATCCGTTTCGAGGTGGCATGGTGTTTTTATGAAAAACAAAATGTAAAAAATCATGTTTTTTAACCCCTTGACAGTGTATGACGGCTATAGCCGCAAAAATAAAAGTGGCCAAGAATGCGCATGACGGCTATAGCCGCATCATAAAATAAACAAAGTAAAACTTCCTGAATTTGCTTGAAACTTGTTACTCGGGGGTTTTCGAGGTCGCTGATTACGAATCTGATATCAGCTTTATTAATTTCCAAATGGCGGATCAAATATGGTGGATAAACATCCGAAGTCAGATTTATGAAATTCAAAATGGCGGATCAAATGTATAAAAAAACGCAAAATTTGCTTGAAACTTGTTACTCGGGGGCTTTAGGGCGGATCGTATATCGTTTTGAACTTAATAAAGCTGATATCAGATTCGTAATCGGCGATCCCGAAAACCCCCGAGTACCGAGTTTCAAGCTATTCCGATGGAATTTTTGTCAACGCACTTTTGGCCAAAATAGTAAAATTGTCTTGCACTGACAAGGGGTTAACAGAAAAACGTATATAACTTTTTCTGCGTTTTATTTTATCGAAATTTTATTGAAAGATTCTGAAAAGGCATACAATTTTACGTTAGAAACAATGGAGCTCATATTTTTCTAAAGTCATTTATATACAAATTATCGATGTTCAAACTAATACTGAAAATTCGTCCGTCTGAGCGTTAATGGGTTAAAAACCCCAACTTCCCAAAAATACTCAATTGATTGCATCTCTATTTGAATGTTAACAATTTTATGTAAGTTAATTGGCTTTATATTACATATAACAATAAAATCTTTCTTTATACATAATAACAGAAAAAAGTAAATTGTTTATGCTTACAGTTAGCAGCAGCTAAAGGGATAAGTCAAGTTATCTTTTCTAGGATCGTCATGTGTGCCCCCGGCATGTGTAAGTATTACTTATCTTTTTGGCATTCCGTCATTTTATATGTAATAAAGAAAATTAGTCTGGAAATTCATCTAGTACTCAGAGTAAGCAGTTAGTTATAAACATTAACAAATTATTACAGTAATATTTACAATAAAATATATCTTGACAATTATGTATATATACGTAACATTCATAAAAAAAGGTGTACTTTCATTCTCAACATAGATATACATAGTTACGTCATCTAGGTTGTTAAATTTATTTATTCTTGCCAATAAATCGTGATGTGGCAGTTTCCACAAAAACTAGATCTTCTCTGTTGCGTTTAATTTTTAGGTTAAGGGCAAAATTTCACAAAATTAAAAAGAACACAAACTTCTTTAATTTCGCAAAGCAAAGTTTTGTTTCCTTCTTTTATTAAAACAATTACTCCCAAAGTATGACGTGTTCGATGTGGAGCAGTGAAGATTAAATTAAACTCTGCTTTATTCGTTAAAGATTGTTATTTAACGTTTTCAACAACGTAACCAACTTGAAACGTATATACTCGAAATATAATGCTGAATATGACCTTTATACACGAAAAACCGACAGGATCACATACTCTCACGCGAAGCTCGATCTTTTTAAAAATATTAATTGGCATCTAACTATTGATTGTGACTTAGAACTCTCTTTGACATTATTATTATAGAAAATTTCCGACTGCACAGAGAAGGTTTGATACAATTTTTCTCTAGCTTGTACTATTTCATAAGTTAAATAGGGATAATTCGAAAAAAGTTCAGTTTTACACACTGTAGGATCTAAGTTATTTCCTATTATCGTGCGTAAAATTGATATTTGCATGTGCAAAGTGCTAATTTCCCACTAGTTTTCTCGTAGATTTGCCTCGGCTCTTTTCGATCATCGGCTCGTCGCCCAGAGCACGAGGATGCGGATTTGTCGCTCGGGAAATTTATTAATTGTAATATATTAATTTATAAATTATATAAATTAATATTAATTATAGTAATAATGTACGATGTGTTTTGGCTAAATTTATTATATTTAATAAAAAAAATGCCTGGGGGCGCTCTTTTCCTGCCCCTTGCGCCGTTGCTTTAAACCTTAGGTGTCAAAACTTTGCTTATTTAAATGATCCCATCGTCAGTAAAATTTGTCTTGAATATTTTTTTTTTAGTATTATTTTATGTCGACTTTCGTGAACCCAAATGGGACTAAATCGCGATGGGACGTACAGTTTATGAAGGTGGAATCCGAACCACCTGAGCTTTGGCGTTATTAGACACTTTGTCTTGGATATATAAGAAAGTAGAATCGATTAATAAAATTATCGACTAGCATTTTCGCGAATATTATCTGCAATTTCAGAAGTATATTACAATTATTTGGAAGTAGTAGGGCAAAATGCGCTACTTCCAATTTTGAAGGGTATAAAACCGAAACCTAAGCAATACTCTATTTTTGTCCTTCCTTCCTAGACGAAAAAAGTAAAAGGATGGTTTGGAAATAAATTAATGAAATATTAATATTTACATAACACAATCGTTTTACAGTAATCTTACCACCAATCATGGAAAGATTGGAAAAATATGCTTGGATGCAGAAGATTAGGCCATTACATGCGCCGTTTCAAGTACTTATGTGCGGCTTTTTGTGAGTAACTTTAAGAATAATATTTTTATCATTTTTCGTTAAAGGAATCGCATTTGCTAATATCATTTTTTTTTATTCAAATTCCATTAGCTTAACTTTCATGGTGCCTACGGCATGCGCTCTCTTCCCGCAACAATGGTAAGTTACAAACTGTTATATGATTATTAACAATATTTCAAATCTTCTAATGTTGTTATGGGTGTTTAAAATAATTAATTTGCTATTAATTGAATGTAGCCTCTAGTTTTTCATTTTAAAAATGTACAAATAAATGGAGACTTTGAATCAATTATAGGTATACTCATTTTTTAAATGCAGTGCTGCTGGCATATTATTGGCAAAATAAACCATTTCATGTCGTCTTTTTAAACGGTGGGGTTATTTTATGAGTTATATTAATAATTCTAGTTCTGCTACCGTATTATCCAAATATAATAGATTTTTAAAATTAATATTTTCGTTATTTTTGTATACATTAGGCTGGTTCAAAAAAAAAAAATTTTTTTTTCTTTTCACCTCCCACCCTTGCAAAGTAAGCCTTCTGGGGTCACTATTAATACCTCCTTGCGTGGGTGCGAGGCGATTTTTTTTCGCGTCGCGCATCGCGAAAGACTTTTTCCCATTTAATTAACACGTAAATGAGAGACTTGTCTCATTCAATTTGGCATATCACTTCAGAAGTTCATTCAATCATTCTATACGCTCTGGTGTCGATAAAATATGTATAAATACTCAACATTCCATTAATAGACTTCGTAAAATGTTAAAAAAAACATGCTAATTTCTTAGACGTAAGTTAAAAATACTGAATTTTTTCGATCCTTTTATTTCAGACATAATTTTAAACTTGAAAAACCTTTTCTTTATTCATAAAACGTTTTGAAATGGTACAATTTGATCTCGAATTGAAATGTTACGAGCATATAAAAATTAATTTCAATATACCGAATCCAAAATGGCGTCCGAAATGGCGCTTTGCCAACATAAACTTTCCTGATGTTTTGACCCCTTGTAATTTACGTTCAATTGTGACTATTGTTATCTAAATTATAAATCCTTTATAATTATATCGACAAAAATTCTCCATTAATGCGCCACTACAATAATTTTTTATGATTTTTTGAAGTGAAAAGTTCTGTAACTATTTCTAAATTTGGTGAAAGCATTTTTTGTCACATATGGTGATGTGAATGTTCAATAAACGTTTTTTATTTTCAGTTCTATACAATCCGAAACGCTGAAACGCTGGGAACCTGAGAACTATGACATTCTCGTTAAAAGTTGCGAAGGAAGAAAATTGCCAACTCACTTGTACTTTAACAAGGGACTATAATAACTGTAATCGGTTGAAACACGAATTTAAAAAAATGAGATTTATTATTGAGATTACAATGTTGCTAACATATTTTGAAACAATTTGTTGATGAACACTATTTTTTCATTTGCTAATAATTTTGGAATCCTGTATACTTGTTTAATGTAAAATAAAATGATGGTATATGTAGTGTTGTAATCAGTGTATGTCTCCACTTTACTTCACTTTAAATACTCGAATCAAGGAATTGCGACAGATCTTTCCCAAATTTTACCATTTGGTATTTATTTTTTCGTGGAAATGTTTATGTTCACTTCCTCCAGGAGATTTTGTCCGTGAGAAAGGAGCCTACACTCATTGTGCATAACAGGCTCATGCCGAGTAGGAGGTGAGGACTGATATCCGCCAGTCGTGCTATAAACACGCCTGTTGCAAGCGCGGCCTGCAACATTTCCAGCTAATTGGTTAATTAAAGTACACTGAAACCTGAACCATGTAGCACATTTAGTTTCTTTGATTCGTGGAATTCCTTTTAATTTCTTCATTGTCAGCGAATCAAACCGTGCTCTTTTAATCATCACGTTGTTACGCGAAAAAAAATTCCGTTTTTCAATATGGGATTGATGGATCATCTACAATACTTGGATAGAACATCATTACGAATGAAATGGTAAAGAGATCCTGGGACTGTATACTATTCAAATCGTTCTGCAGATAGTTAAGGGTTTTCGGTGTTATAAAATGCCCTTTAATTTTTCAATAGAGATACTAATTAACTAAGATACTAATTAACTCCTTCGCTGTGAGGAGAAAAATCTGAAATGTGGGTGAAAAATGTTAAGAATTTAAAAAAAAAAAATAATAAAAATAAGTTTATTTAACATGTCATGTCCTGAGTTACGATAACATATTCACATTTACAGATAATTTAATAAACTATCACACATTATATTTTTATTATGTTTTTAACACTAGATGCGTAAGATAAGAGCAACACTACCCGAAATAGAAACAAGATTTTTGAACACTCCTTATTCAGAGAACGTAATTTGCACATAAGTCATATTAAGAAGAATGTATGTGTGATGTAAATCTAACTTGTTTTTTGTGCTTTTTATCAATTTTTTTGAATGTACGTCTATTGAGGTACCTCATACTGGAAGCTCACTTTAGAATGTACGTCTATAGACGTACCCTCACACTCTAGAGGTCAAGGGTTAATACAAATTTTAAAAAATGTTGATTAAAAATCACTTTTGAATACTAAAGAATACGAGGAAAAGCTGTTATACATGAACGTAATTTTTGTTGCTCAAAAAATTTTAAGGTATTTATCGAACGCGCCGGGATGCTGCGAAATGAAACTGAAAACATCAAACTCGTCCGTTAATCGCGGCAGGCAGCATACTTCGAATAGTTATCAATAATCTTAAAAAATGTTGTATTGACAAATAATTATCATTTTTTTGGATCGAAAAATGAATGGTATTGTTCAAATACTCTCACATAAAAATGAATGTTTCTAAAATCGATCACATATTATACTAACTATACCATAATAAATTATATGTATTTTATCATTTTTCTAGGTGCAAATTTACTTGATCTAAATTTCGTACCACGCCCTGCATACGAAAATCTATTGAAACGATTGATATTAATTGGGTAATAGATGTCCGAATTCCATTTCTGAAACTTCTCTAATCTCACAGTATACCGAATTATTTGAAATCTATCTAGATGTATTGAACATTTCTTTCTTGAATATATCTGAACACTTAACACGTCTGATTCCCGGTGAATTTATTTGAACATTTCTCAAAATATTTAATTTTTGTTATTTCCTACGATTCTAAATAGTTAATAAATTATCATTCATAGATTCAGAAATGGTATTAAAATATTTCATAGAATCAAAAATCTGAATATTTTTCAATAGATTTTCATTTACTTCGCGGAACGCCTGAAATTGAAAATACCTTGGGAGAATGATGATCGATACTTGCGCCCTTGGCACATAATATACTGTTCCTTCCGTCAAAACAAAGTAATGTCGAAAAAGCGCATTTTTTAGGGCATTACAGTGTCGTCTACAGATTGGTAAAAAATGCACTTATCCACAGTACAATATGAAAAAAATGTAGTGTTAAAATTTAAGATCGAAATTTAAAAAATGTTAGCCCCTATGCCTATTATTGACTACGTTTTTGGCGTGCCGCTATAGGTACCAAATATTAATCGCGTTTATATCCAAATGAAAATTGTCTAATATTCCGATCTTGGGCGTACAATAACTCCGCAAATTTCCAATTAACGAAATGAATAAAATGTCATTTTTAAGATAACTGAATTGTCTAGTCTACGGTTTTTTTATAATTTTTTCAAAAGTCGGTAATTTAGCTAAAAGATGTGTTTGATGCTATAAAAATAGATGTATTGAAGTTATGCATGTGAATTATGTTTGAGAATTTTCTTCCAACTATTCTTCTCCGTATGCATTATTGAATAGGCAAAAATACTATCAAAAGAAACATTGAAATTTGAATACACCAATCAAACTACACGCAATAAAAATTTAGATTTGTATTTATTAACAATATTTGTTGAATACAAATTATATTCTAATTTTCCTAATTCTACATCATTCGCTATAAAGTCACATTTGTCCTCGTAATGGAAGTTTGCGGTGCTTGAGGAACATATCCAATCCTTTCCTGAATTTCAGCTTGAGGTAACTTTCCACTCCAAGATGGAACATTATGACTTCCCTGTTGACGATCGGCCTCTTTCTTTGCTTCACGTTCTTTTCTTATAGACTCATATTCCATTAGATCATCTAACCTCAGGTCTATACGAGTAGGACTGCGACGCATCATTTTGTCTGCAAAACTAAAGAAAATTTATATTTTAATACGAAAGGTATTCGGACGAAATTTAATGATTGATCGATTATATTTTATGTTAACATTTTCGTATCGATTTCGTTTTTCCGCCAACAGTATGACTGCAAAATGTATCTTGATAAAAAATCTTTCTTAAGGGGAGGGTCCAGGCACAAAATCAACTATATGAAGCCGTTGTTCAAAAATTCCGAAAAAATTATCTTTTAAGTAATTTTTGACGAGGAATTCAATGGTAATATAATAAAAATAAAAAAAAATTTTTTGAAAAAAAATGGAATTTTTTAATATCCATACGTATTTATTTAGAAAATGTGTTTTTCTGTTCACCAAAATAATTTTTTCAGAATTTTTGAACGACGGCTTCATATAGTTGATTTTGTGCCTAGACCCTCCCCTTAAACATGAAACACGCATTCTGCCGTTCAAAGACTAACGTATGAATTGAATATTTTATATTCCAACGCTACGTGATGTTAACCCATTCTAAGATGAGCAATGACTACATCATGTACGGACATGTACTATAAAGTGTCTAACCTACGGTATGTATATTCATCCATAATGTAGTAGTAATATTGTAGTTAGACTATTCATGCGTCATATTCTTGTAATCCGATGGAAGCGGGAGTTTTCATGATAGTGAGCGATAAATTCGATTTTACATCCGAAATTGTGGAAATAAAATATGTCAGGAATTTCCTATCTTCTGGGGTTTCAAATTTGGTACGTAGACTGCAATTTTATACGTACGACGACGAAAATTTCTGTTCGTATGGGCGGGGGGGGGGGGGGGGGGTAAAAAAGCCAAAACAAGCAGTACGAATTTAAAACCATGCATTACGCGTACATAAATATTAATACATAAATATTAAATTAAGATTAAAATAGTGTTTGACAGTGGTAGACCAGAGGTCAGCATTGCGCGCTTGAAGTAGCATCATACGCTGTTAACTACAACCAGATAGGTGACCGCATGAGAACAGCTTTCCTTAATATAATTAATTTATAATAATAAAAGAAATATAAAAAACAGAAAAATTAAATTAAATAAAAAGTTAAAAGTTGAAAACAATAAATATTTTTTTTTTGTATAAACGGGGGAAGAATCCTATTATAAAGCGTAGACTCCAGAAGCATTCAAATTCTCTGTATTCTATACTTTCTAATATTTTACAAGGATTAAGAAACATTGAAATTTTCAATACTTCTGAATACTTTTTCGTTTGCTCGGTTAAGCCGGCGGGCAATAATGCAAATTATCCACCTGACATATGTTTTTGAAAAGTAGTGGGTTCATCGATAACTATATGCTAGGAAAATCAATTAATCCATTAGTAAAGTCGATCGCAGCAGACGCTGCAAGTAATATTTTATGGGAAACATAAATCATAATAATGGTTTCATAATTAAAAGTGATTGTTTCTTCCATATTTTCTAATTTCTTCTAATGTACCAGATGCGTCCAGTACCATACTAACTATACCAATATGCACCTCGAATGTTATTAAAGTAGGTACTTCAATTTTTGTTATTAATGTATTACTCTATCTATTTCCGTGTCACCCTAAAAAATGTTCATATCGTCGCAAATCTCTAGTAAAAAATGATCTTGTTGACGATCACGCAATATTGCTCCTATCATTCGGATTGACGTGTCGTTTCGCGATATTTTTATGGGTGCAACAAAGAATTTTTTAAAAACGTTACGCGTTTTCAGCACAAGCAATTTGTATATCGTTTACAAAATTACTTTTTTTATGCAGTAGGCGTTAAAAAGGGGGGTCGTCCGAAAGTCGTAAACAAACTTTCAGTAACCAACGTTTCGTTAGCCTCCAATGTTGCATACTTCACTACTTTTTAATACTGCACGCTGATTTGCCGTTCGATTTTAGGCTATGATCAAGATTTTCATCAGATACGTTTAGTTTAAGGATATGATTAAAAAAAATCGAAGATATTCCAGTGGGCGTGATTAATGGACCATCAAGTAAGTTTTATGCATAACGAATTGTACTTAACCTAAAAAGTTAAAAACTCAATTACACCAATAACTACTAAGGATTTTTGCCAAATAACAGTTGAGAAAAATGTATTTCTGCATATTTATTAAAAGTATCACATGACTGCATATCCTAATGAAATTATTTGATTGATCACGAACTATCTTTTATGTAATAAGTTTTTACTCATCCTTATTAATAAAATAAGGTTTTATAATGTCAAGTTAAAATGTTGGAATTCAGAATATTCAGATTCTTTTGTGTTTTTCTTGGTTATCAGTAAAGAATAAAATACTGTTATTTTTGTAAGAATCAAAACAAAACAATATAAAAAATTCTATGATGTTTTATCATATCAACGCCTCTTACGAAGACTATCACATTTCATATTCTACCCCTGTTATTCCTATGGGTGAAAAATTAAATGTGCTAATCTTCATAAGAGGTGTCAATATATAATATGCAGGGACAGAAGAATACTCATCTTAGATTCAGAAAAATATACTTTTGCGTTTTGTAATTTTATAATAACTATTTATTGCACATATATAATAGTAATATCTAATAATATTTATATAAATATAATCATTTACAGAAAATTATAATTTAATGCATTAAGCTTACAATGCGAGTGAATAATTGGAACATTTGAATGAAATGGTACAATAAAAATATTCTAATAACTGAATATGGGCTAAGTCCAGCAAATATTTATCGTACATTTTCTGTACAAAGCCATAAAAAAAAAATTAAAGTTAGAAAGTTTTAAACTGTTGTCATTCATTTTAACGTGCGACAATAAGATACATTACGTTATAACTAGTAAAGTAGGGAATAGATATTTTTTAGTCATAATAATTTAATTACAATAAAAAGATTAATTTAAATTAATATATTTTTATGATATTATATTTATTCTTATAATCAACAAATTAACAGACAAAAACATGTTATCAAGGCAATGTGTATGTATGTTTATTTTTCTAGTATTATAATTATCTAGACCAGCGATCCATAGGCCTTCTATACTGCATAGTTCGAATATCGATTACTGTAATAAAATGAAAGGATTATATCTTTTCAATCAATATCTACAATAAGTTATACTTGCCATGTTATGTTATTTACAGTTGAATAACTAAACTATAGAAGATATATTTTGGTTTATAGATTAGCATAACTCACGAAGATTTATAAATTATGTAAGATTGTTTTAGATTAAATTTTATCTTTAGATTGAATATACGTAAACTAATAAATATTAGATTCAAAATGAAAAACAGAAAATAAATTTTTAAAGAAATAAGGATTTTCTTTAGCTAACCTTCCCTGTACTCCCATTTTTCGGCACCTTCGTTGTACCCACGGGGGTCATTATTGTACTGACGTTTGTTGAAACACTTAAAGTGCTTTAAAAATTCCCAAAAAATTCATGGAGCTTCTTTCAACCTTCAAATTGAAGTCCTGATAATAATATTTGGGAAAAAATTATTTCTTTACGTAACATTTTATTAAAATATGGAGATACGTGGCAGAACTTTTAAGTTTCGCTTAGGACGAAAATGACCCCTAACTATTTTATTTTACTACAATTGTTTAATTATACGATTGAGGAATATATTTTGGAAACAGTATTTATTTGTATATATGTACATACTCATAAAAACAACTCAAATTGGAGTGTCAATGATGTCTAATTGTGCGTAGAAATTATTTTAATAAGTTGATTATTTTCTCTATTTCAAAAGATGATTCGACTAAATTATATACACTTTCCAAGTCTTATCAAAACAACTTGTGAAAACTTAAGGAGGTATGTAGGGAGTCAAGTGCAATTTTCGACCAATTTTGACTGGTTCAGTACTGTTTGGGAGTCGAATAATGGCTTCTAACCTGTACAATAATGAACTTTTGACAACAATTTCACTGAAGTTCTCTTACCTAATAGCGTACCCAATCGATCTAATTCTTTTTCTCGAACATTTATTATATACTTTTCTTTAATCGACATTAATTTTAAGTAAATCTATTTGTTAATTCTGTATAAAACTCGCATATAAAGACTTGAAAAATGCCATTTTACATAAGACACCATGTTAATAGCCACAAAATGTTTTTTATGATTTCTCAACACTGAGGTATCCAAATGACTCAAAAATTTCAAGGAATTCATTTTATATTCATCTTAACGTTTAGTAATTTTTTCGTCCTTGTCTGTTTGTTAATTCTTAGCCATACCAACCTCCGTAATTCTATTGCTCAATAATACTAGAACCAGAAAAATATGCTACACTGTAAAAAATCCTTAATGAAATAACCCACATATAATGGTAATTTCCCTACGCTTAATGTGGTAAATTTACCTACGTATAACGGTAAATTTTACGAGTTTGTTGTATTTTGTTTGTTAAATTTACTACATTAAGTGTAGGGAAATTACAACAAGCTTGTAAAATTACCATTATATGTGGGTTATTTCATTACGGATTTTTTACAGCGTACATAATGTTTGTCACGTATTAAAAGCTTTTAAATCTTTCAGCATTGATGATTAAAATCTGCAATAGACAATTTAGTGCAGTGTTCTAAATGATTTACATTGTGTAATTGGTATGCACTATAATTTTTTATGCACTGAAATGAAAGCACATCACTTAAACACGCTTCAGCTTTACACAAGATCAAATACTTAATCTATTCATATACTTGATAAATAAATATTAAGATAAAAATTTAAATTGTAACCTGTGAATTAAAACTTGTTGTAGTTTGACAGGAGCTGACAGGAGCTACAGCGTTTCAAAGAAACTCACACAACAAACAACATATATATGTTTATAATTAGTAATCCACATGTTTAACTCCGCATCATCTGTATAATACCGCACAGTCTCCTGTCAACAACCTACATATACATATGGTGATTCCGTAATTCCGTTGCGTCCGCCCTTACACAGGATTGGTGAAAAGAAATCCACTAGAATGAAAATTCACCAGATTAAACGCAGGTACACAAAAAAAAAAGTGTTTTGCCAAGACGCTAGACTGGTGTATTGCCATGAATTTTTACGCGGTGAATCCGAATTCAAAGTCGGAACTGTCAGGTTTTTTGCCGACACTACTTTAGTGTATTAAGGGGGTTCTGAAGTGGTTCGCCGGTAATGTAGGGAAATTCACGAAAAAACAAATCAAAGGTGACTGAATAAAGGTTTTTTTAAATTCGGGCTCTTTAAGGGCAATTCTAAGCACTATTAACAGTTTTCTAGAAAATACCAAAGATATTAATTGAAAACTAAACGAGAATTTTAGGAAAAAAATGATTTTTATTTATTCGGGCTCTCTATAAAGGCAATTCTAATTACTATAGACGGTTTCCTAGAAAACATCAAAGGCATTAATTAAGAAATGACCTAGAATTTTCGGAAATAAATAAAAATCATTTATTTTTGAAAATTCATGGTAAGTCCTCAATTTTTTTGGCATTTTTTTGGATATTATTTCGTCAACGTCATGACGTATGAATTAATCTAAACTGTTGGATTCCAGGCCATTTCCTTAATAAATTTTAAGTTTTGAGTCAGAATTTATGAACTGACTCCTGTTTCACCAAGATTCATGAAAATTAAAAATAGAAAGTTATGTGCTAAATTTTGTGTTATATTATTATCAATTTTGCTTTTTGTTGTTTGTTTTAAATTTAGTTTATGATTCTTGTTACTTGTTAAGTATACGTATGTTTCGACCAAATGGTAGGAATTAGGTTTCGAGAAGTTTAATCCGTTTCATTCACTTGTGAGTACAGCTGATCTGTTCATTTTTTGAACGTAGAAGTCCCATCTGTAAAAAGAAAAGCCCTCCGCTGTTCAGGAACCCTCCTATTGAAAATGTTTACATAAAATGGTAAAGTTGCAGAAGAACTGCTCCACCTAAAAAATTAATCATACAACATGTTTCTGACGTATTTTGGGGCGCTGATTTTGAATCTGATAATAAAAGTTTGCACTCGGACATACTGAAGCCGCTACATTAAAAAAACTCCACAAAAACGTGTCTTTTTTTATTTTTTTTAGTCTATTTTCAAAATTACACATCGTACGAAAAAATGCTTCAAATAAAAAAGGTAGAGCGGAAAATTCTTCACAAAAAAAGTTATATGCATTTTCTTTATAATATAAACAGTAAGCTCGTAAATGAGCAACGAATATGACCATAATGCATTTTCCCGAAGTAAGTTTAGTTATTTAAACGGTATATCTATATATGTACATTGCAATAATTACAGGGACGCAAATTTTACGGTGGTTTGATTATCATACATACACCCAGCGAATTTAATTCGCACGGGGAATTACCTCGGATGTCTGTGTTTCTCACATTAAGATATATAGGTAAAAACAAGGACGACTGCGGGTTTCCCCGTGCGAATTAAATACGTTGGGTGTACTTGTTTGTTGGAGGTTAGGGTAGTATAAAAAGTGGGGTCTGGAGGCGGAGCCCCCCAGGATGCGAGCACCCCCTAGGGGCACGCATTACCTCTCGAATTTATAATTAGTTACATTCTGCAATTTGAAAATGCGTAAACCTAGGGGATGCTTGCATCCTGGGGGGCTCCGCTCCCAGACTACACGTTTTATTCTAATCTAATCTCCAACCACAGAGGTATGAGTGATAATCAAACCCATGTTGTACTATCTGAACGGTTCGAGGTCAGGCTAAACGGGAAAGTTTAGACACGTTTTTTGCAGTTTTTATAAGATAGCGTCTTCATTATGTCCGAGGGGCAATTTTTATTATCAGATTCTTAATCAGCGCCCCAAAATACGTCAGAAACATGATGTATGATTAATTTTTTAGGTGGGGCAGTTCTTCTTCAATTTTACCCATAAAATCCCAGATGGGAATCTTCAGTAGGTTGTATATATCGAACCATGAAATCAAGTGGTATAAAAATCTTGTGTTGAATAATTTCCATTTTAACAAAATCATCAATCTTGTATTTCTTGAAAATCAACAATTAATAACATAATATAAACATATGATATGCGTAAGGAAATTAATGCACAGGCATCGCTGCATTCGTTACCCGTCACTCGAGCTACTACGTCATCTATTTATAGCATGGTCAAGACCACGTGGCCGTGACCATGTGGCCAAATTTATCTCCATATGAACATGACTCCACTTTTCCATAGATAGATGCACTGTTGAGGGGAGAGGGGAAATAGTTCAGACCAAACGTCGCCAAGTTCGTGCGTCAGTTAGCTTACAAAACCGAAATAAAAACAACGTTGAAGTTTCGATCCATATGAACATTTTAAACAGCATGGGTGTGAACGTCTGTTCGCATTTCACCGCCTCCTCGTGTTGTACTACCTGGTCTAGAGTTCAGATAATCACTTCACACGGTCGGCATTTTGTAGCATCTCGCATTTGCAGCGTCTTGCCGTTATTAACTATTTGGTAATGTTTGATTACTTATCAATTTAACATTTAGTCATCATGCGACATTGGTCACGATTCAACGATAATCACCTTAACTTTTTATAAAGAAGAACCGTCAAAAGCTCGATGAAAAATAACATATTGTAGTCGTCATGAAAAATTTCCGATATTTTATTCAAATCAGTTGATCCACTAGCGGAAAACTTCGAATTAATAGTGCAATTAATCGTCATATAACTTATCCATCAAACAAAATTTTGTTAATAACTTGGACTAATGATCTAATGCTATAAATATAACAATGCGGTTCAGTATGTTGAAACTGCTCGATTTCCATAAAAGGACAGATGTGCCGGTAGTACCAAAATCAATTGAGACTAGTCAATATTAACCGTTTAGCTTGGGGGTGATCGATATATCGACCACTCAAGAGGCACAAAATATTTAATGTTTTTAGGCAACAATTTGATGTTTTGAATACGGAAAACATAGTTTTGAAATTCCATGAACCATTATTGACCTTGAAAACGTGTATCTGGAGGTCCAATTTCATTTCGAGCAGATACGAGGATTTCAGAGTGTCCTGCGCAATATGATGGACTGAATACAAAAAACATACTGAAGAAAATCACTGAGTATCCCTGAACTTGAAAACATATATGTAGTCATGGTCACATTTCATTTATTGCATAAAAGATTTTCAAGGTCAAGGGTGACTGCTGAAATTTGTTGTACTATTTCTTAGGTATTCAGCGCATTATTAAACTACATATGAAAAGCCTCTAAAAACATGGCATATATTGTATACAAAATTTAACCTTGAAATTGCGAGTTTGACGGTCACGGGTGTCTATAGGTAACTTTTTATAATTCTTTTTATATTGAGAGCGTGAAATAACAAAAATGTACTCTCTCAAACCTTTATGACAAATAAGACCAATTTTTTGCACTGCACATGGCGTTGCCTGTGAGGATGGTCGCAATATCGATCAGTAGGCACTTCGGGGACCCAACCCGAGATATCCAGCGATTTTATGTATAAATTTTGCTTTTTATAAGAGGTCAGTTTGTACTGAAATTGCCACGCAGCCAACAGGTTAAGGGTAATTCGTAAACCAAATACTCGAATTTTTAATGATGTTTTCAATTCATGATGGAGTCAAGATTAAATCTATGGAAGGAAACTACTTTAGATGCAGGCAACCATCACCGATAAACAGTTGCTAGTCGGCATTAATAGATCGGAAATTATAACTTTAGTTTATATCAGTTCGATGTTGTCAATAACTATGTCAATTACTCAATATTTAATAACGCATCTGCAGTCTTATGACAATTGAAAACATAACGAGAGAACATATTCCTATGAGATTAACGATTATACGTATATACTATCAGCATTAGAAACATAGTCACAATCATACAATAGTATATTAGGTGATTGCGCCCGTGTTCCATACGATATTTTTTAATACGACGGAACGATTGCAGAGTGCAAAATCGAGTTCTACTCCCGGAGTAGATTGTGCAACTATAGGGAGCAAAATAGGTGTTTGCCGATGAGTGCGAGTTTGACGCCCGAGCGAAGCGAGGACGGCATTTCGCACGAGTCTACAAATACCTATTCTCCCTTGTTACACATACTATTTTCTCATACGAGAGCGTGCTATTTTGCTCAACGATATAAGGAGCAAAATAGTATTTTGCGCTCAGAATGCGAGAAACTTATTTTGCTCCCTAGGGAGAGAATGTTCTATTTTGCTCCAGCAATACAGGGAGCAAAATATCATTTTGCGCACAGAGTGTGAGAAAAATAAGTTTCTGTTATATAAGTTTTTTATTCGCAAATACATTGAGCGATTTTTCGTAGCCTTCAGAAGTACAATGCTTCTCCTGTAACTTCATCCCTCCGTAAATGCAGTCTTCTTAATTACCTCTGTAATTGCATGCCCAAAATATTACGTAATTGTTTGTCTCGGTTCTTCTTTCAAGTATATCGTAAAAAAGAAAGTACACTTATGCACATACACACGTGAGTTGTATTAACTTTTTGATGACTTGAAAAGGAGAAGTAAAGGTAAGTAATTATGGGGACCTGAGGGATATTCGGTCCCGGCCCTACTGCAATTACGGGCGAGGAATATACATCAAAAAATAAAACTTGATAAACATTGTGGGTACTGCTCTGATAAATCTTATTAAACGAAATCTGTTATTCTTATAAGATTTATGAGAACAGTACCTAGAAAGATATCTTTAAAGTTATAAGTGGCGTCACAATGTTTCTAACAAAAATTCCCTCTGTTAAGGGTTCTTATTGCATGAAAAATGTCACATCATAAATAGGCGCAATTATTTTTTATCTTTTGTCTTCATTTTCATGCAAATCCTTTCGCGATGAAAGGAGTCGTCAATTTTATTTTTAACAAGTTTAAATATATATTTAATTATTCTTTTCTATTTTCGGGGGATCAATTTTAATCAGTTTTCATGGATGCTGCAAAATCATGGAAAAATTTCTTTACACTTAAAACGCAATCAGTTTATAACAACATATGTGGGTAAATAACAATATGCATAACGTCTTCAAACATAACTAATTCACTATACATAAAACGTTCCCTTAAGGACAGTAGGGGAGACTGGGGTTAATTGGCGGCACTTTTCTCGAATTCTGCACATTAGAAAATTCTATGCATCATATAGTATATTCATTGTGTCCAGCTTCATCGCCTTGCCATAGTAATGCCTTGTTTATCGAACTAAATTTGGTTATAGTTCGGTTTGATTGATTTGGCATACGAATTGTAATTATTTATTTTCGATTATATAAGCGTTTTTCTCCGTGTTGCGACCGATATCAGAGTAAGTATTTATACATTTAGCTTCCTCTACTTTCACTGCACAAAACCACTGTGAGAAGTATTGTAATATTTGTATACATCATCACGAAAATTACGTTTTAACTTATAAACTCGGGATGGGGAAGGTTGGCGGGTTTTGCATGGGGCACATTGGCGGCGTCATTATTGCTTGTAGAATATATTCTTATTGCACAGAATGGTTCGAAACTGAAACAACAGGTAAAGAGGCGACAGAAAAAATACTAAATTATAAAGAAACGTTTAAGAAAATAGTTATATATTAATTTATTACAAAAATTGTTCAAAAATATTGTTTAATGGATGAAAAAGTAATGACAAATAATAATATATAATATACTACAAAATTGTTTTTTTCTGTGAAAGTGCAAAATGTATGTTTTATTTATAAACGTATGGATAGTCGACAATAGCCACAAGAGAGTGGCGGTATTCTTACAAAAATATCTCCGTTAACGTATTTTTATTGCAAGAAAGGAAACTAAGCGAAAGCCAGAGATTTGATTTACTTATTATATCATGCCGGAGTATTATAAATTCATTTATTCAATAAAACACAAGATTTATCAATCGCCAATTAGCCCCATTGCACCCGTCAATGTGCCCCACGTGTGGGGTGTATTGGCGGTTTTTGAACTTACCGATTATTTGGTCATTTTCTCTCTTTTTAACAATATTTATGAAATATTACAAAAGACATTTCATTGCTAGACCTTATACCTTCAAAATGGTATATTGTATTAATTGAATTATACTGTACACCATTTTATAGAAATAGATTAACAATTTTACCGCCAACTAACCCCAGTCTCCCCTACATGGTCAATAATTTTCAGTAACTTGTCAACAAAAAAACTTTCGAAATAATGCTTGGGCAAGCTTATATTGCCATTGATGACTTGTTATCTTCGTACATATCTCCGTATAGAAATTACAGCTAATGCATCATTTTCGGGCGCAATCTGAAATTTGTTATGTTTGTTATACAATTTTGTATGGAAGCTTGTATATCCTAACAATACTTCATACTATCAGTCTGGATTCTGAATATAAGTATTCTAGATACAACTATAAAAATAATTGTAATAATAACAATAGTAAAAATAGTAATAAATAAGAGCTATCTATTCATCAGTAAGACTAATAATTGGTATACTTCATTCAAACGGACATAGAAGTCTCTGAAGAACAAGCTCACTGAACCTTGCTAGCCTAAAATAAATGACAAACACACACTCATCCGGTTCTCGTGTGTATTTCTAGCCAGTCATATAGAATTGCGTTGGCTGCACCACGAGTGTTGCAAATACGGCGTCTTTAGTAATCACGAAAGTTAGACTGCACAGGTCGAGAACTACTGAATCAGTTTAGTGAAGTGTAGTAGTGTAAATAAAGTAGACCCTCGTATATATTTATCTTCAAATAATCACTCATTTGCGATCGACAAAGAAATGGAAGGAGGATCTTGGAATTATGTGGCTGAAAAGTGGGATAATATTGCAGAGCCAGTATGTTATAAAGCTTTCTTTAACTTCTTTGACTTTCAATCTTTCAAAGGGGCTTATATGCGCATTTAGTTATTGAAATAAATTACGTGAACATTGAATCCAGATAATATTTGTCTTTACACAAATTTATAAACCGTTTTAATATTTTTGCTACCTAATTATTTAGAAAAACGCATACTTAATAGAAAAAGTGTTAGATCTCTTGCTATCTTGTATAAATAGTTCAAATATTAAACAAAAGTGAAATTTCATATTTGAAAGTAAATTATTTGATTTCATAACGCAAGAATTAAATTGGTTTAATTATACATTAAACTAAAACATTATCATGTGCGTTTATGAATGTTGGACTTAAACGAGCGATCTGACATTTTACAAGATAAAACGTTCTTTAAAATGTCTTTACTGAAATATGTCTTTGAAAATACTTAATGATTATATCACAGAATTCGTTGCGAACTACTGCAAAGGCCGAAACAAAATCATTTACAACGTATATTTAAATAAGTGGATAAACCCCGATAAAATTAACTAATAAGGCATATAAGTTAACTGACGCAAATAATACAGTAATATACATTATTGTATACTTATAAGAAATATATCTACATTTAGTTGGCGATGCAATGTAGGCGGTATCGGAATGCAGATGTGTAATTGGACCCTGTCAATTCAACAATGTCTCGAATTTTACCTTGCTTCGTTATAAATGCTATAAATTTTTCTTAGCTTGTTTACCCAGTGAGTGCTAAATTGTCACGCCTTTGTGATAAAAGTATATCACATAGTTTCTGTGAAATGCAAATATAACATATCCATAAGAAAGCGAAGTACATAAAAGTAAATATACGTTAAATTTGACGATTTCAATAGGAAATAACAGTGACAATAGTCAGAAAATTACTTCATTTTTAAAACTATTTAATTTTATATGTCTAAGTTCGAACGGTTCATATAAAAACGTATAATATTTACTGATTTCCCTACAAGTCAACAATTGTCAGAAAACTATACTAATTACCGCCTTTCCAATCATTCAATCCTGTCGATGATACAAATATATAATATATATCTAAAATTATATCGGGAAATATGTAAAGATTCCGAAAATTTGTAATAATGTAATTTATTATTATGCAGTATTATATAATGAATGAAATTGTTTTTACTTTTATGTAAACTCAATTGATATTAAATAAATGATATCCTCGAGGCGCCAAAAATTTAGTAACTGATCCATTTGCTCGCAAATAAAATTTTCCCTTCTAAAACTTTAAAGTATAATGCATTTTTACTCATCCACAATAAAGTAGTAAAACATACTTGTTTTTTTTAATAACTTTTTAGTCAAATCATAATAAAGCGAAATGTTGATATGTTACGTGTAAGTTATCTGATCATATATTAAGCAACTTCAATTACCTTGTTGTCATTTGTTTACATTGTTTTATAATAAAACCGAATTGTAGGTTATACAATGCACTCTAAGAGATGCAGTAGGCAGAACGTCATAAAAACTGTCCATATAACATGAATCATGACATATAATAATAATTATATTATTTAGTCAGGGTCACATGATTTTGTCAATATTTACAATAATTTAAAAGATTTGTTGACAAACTGTCTATCTTGCAGCTTATAACAATAAAAATTTATTGCACAAATCACATGATAAGATTACTGTTTATAATGATTGTTTATATCCCGGAAATCAAATCATGTTTGCGACTTACATTTTTATTAATAATATATTTCTAATTCATTGCAATATGGGCTTTCTAAATAAGTAATTATTATACTGCAGTCAATGGGAGTAAACCTTTAAATTATTTTAAATTATGATAATAATCAGTATTAAATTGTTACATATTAATATTTTGTTGTTTAATCAGGGCACAGTTCAGAAAATAACTCGTACTGCTGATCTTGAGAACATTTTCCTAATCTTAATTTTAAAATGAACTCGGAAGAAGAACTTTTGATATGTTTATACTTTTCATTCCATTAATGTCTCTTTATTAAGTTTATCGGAAAACAAAATTTTGTTCGGTGAAATACATAATGCATTATAATGAAGCATTATTACAAAGGGAGGTGGAGGGTTAGTCGGGTGTTTTTAAGGTATATTGCTTGCGTCAATCCCTCGGTAATACAGAAACAAATTTTTAGTTACATTCTTATAATATGGTGTTTTTGAATAATATATAAATATAAAAATGACATCAATAACGTTTCGAAATTGTTTGTAGATTTCCTTACTCGCAGAGAAACTTGCACATTCTGATTAATTCTCTACTAACATTCTCATATGCTGAGATCTCACGTGAGAACTGAGCTGAGAATTCACTATGAGATTTCACATGAGATCTCTCGTAAGGCCGTGAGACCTCCGCTAACAAGAACTCCCCCAAAACAAAAATCTGACAAAATTTTTGAGGTTATGGAAGGGGCGGCTGACATCCAGTCGATTAATTTGAATCTAAATTAAGATTTTGAAAAATACTTGTTAAGATATAGTGACATTGTTCAAAATCTAGTATCTGCCCCGGGAAAAAATGGATTATATATAATTATATACAATTTTTGATACAATTAGATCCAATTATATATAATAATATATAATTATATATGTTTATATACGATTATATACAATTATATACAATTTTTGATACAATTAGATCCAATTATATATAATTATATATGTTTATATCCGATTATATATAATTATATACGGCCAAAATCCATATATAATTATATATAATTATATATAATTATATATAATTGGATCTAATTGTATCAAAAATTGTATATAATTATATATAATCGTATATAAACATATATAATTATATATTATTATATATAATTGCATCTCAATTTATATATAATTATATATAATCCATTTTTTCCCGGGTGCGTATCTAGTTAAATTTATGTATAGTGACTAAAAATTTCTTAACGTAATACGATCTGGCAACAATGTGCACTTTTATATATGTATCGTTACATAATTATTTGAATATTACTCGAGTAAAATTTATAATTTTAGCCGAAATATTCGTGCCCATCCATTTATTTAAACTCCAAAATCCACTGCATATCAACAATAGCAAAAATAAAAAACCTCCAGTCTGAATTATATCGAGAACCTCGAGAAACACAAAATGTATTAAGTGTGTAAATCCTTTCCTTCTCCGTGATTGCGCGTATGGAATATTTGTTTTCTGAATTTCTAGATGAGTTCGTGTATGAGAAAATTCTCAGCTGAGATCTTAGCTGATTTCTCATTTTAACAATCATGGGGTTTTTTACCTTAGTTCTCATGTGCCTGATCGCGAAACTTGTAAAATTCATTTTTCATTTCGGAATTTTCATAAATCTCAGAGGAGTGCTCACCTGATTTCTCATGTGAATTCTCACGTTCTCACGTAGATGTCATGTGAGTTCTACATTCTCACGTGAGATCTTACAGTGAATTTTCAGTCGGGCAGCGGAGTGCTCACCTGATTTTTAATTAATCTTTATAATCTTATTAAACTTTCGATCTGCAGGTTTTATGTGATTGGAAATTTTAAGTTAATTAGGTTTAGGCTCAACCCCGTTAATATTTGAAAAATCTTCATATCAGAAATAATAATATTATGTTGTGTAATGTTACCTCCAATTACAAATTAAATTAAGAAGCGTTCTTCGGCATTATCGTAACTAACAATCCCTGACTATCATTTACCTAACACCTTAGACACTGTGGCAGTAGATAAATTTAGCCTTTTTTGGTTCACGTTACCCCGCTGTCTGGTTTATTATTTTGTGTCTTAACTATTGAAACTGATCTTGCCGACTTGCCATATTATTCATAAATTCTCTTAGTTTTGATGATGTTTATCTATATAAAAGTGAATTTTAAGTAAACGAAACACGCTTTTCTCAATTCAAGTTTTTTTTTTATTATTTATTATTGCTCTCTATTTTTCCAAAATATATTTATGCATTTATCTTTATTGCGATGGAATGTTCATACTCAACTGGAATTTTAATACTAAATTTAGGGTAAAATTGCAGAAGAACTGTCCCACCTAAAAAATTAATTATACGACATGCTTCTGACGTGTTTTTGCTTCCTGATTACGAATATGATAATAAAATTTGGCTGTCGGACATATTGAAACCGCTATCTTGAAAAAACTGTCAAAAAACACGATTTTTTCCAGTTTTTGCATTTATTTCGAAAAATACGCAACTTACGAAAAAATGTTTCCAATAAAAAATGTAGAGAATGAAATTCTGTACAAAAAAGGTTTTATGCATTTTCTTCGTATTACCAACGATAACCTCGCAAAAAAAGGATCAACCTCAGAATAAGCGGCATAATGGGTTCTGTTTAGCCTTGAATGCTGTCCGGAAAAATTCCCATGATCCTTACTCGGTGATATTTATTTCTACAAATGAAAACTCGCAATTCGTGCTAACTCGCATCATGTGCCTGGTGGCGCTCCGCCCAAATGTGTTTGGTTAGAGGTTAGGTTAGTATTATGGTGGGTCTGGGGGGGGGGGGGGGGAAGGCCACACAGGCACATGATGCGAGTCACGCATTGCGAGTTTTGTAGAAATAAATATGACGGAGTAAGGATCATGGGAATTTTTCCGGACAGCATTCAAGGCTAAACAGAACCCATTATGCCGCTTATTCTGAGGTTGATCCTTTTTTTGCGAGGTTATCGTTGGTAATACGAAGAAAATGCATAAAACCTTTTTTGTACAGAATTTCATTCTCTACAATTTTTTATTTGAAACGTTTTTTTCGTAAGTTGCGTATTTTTCGAAATAAATGCAAAAAACTGGAAAAAATCGTGTTTTTTGACAGTTTTTTCAAGATAGCGGTTTCAATATTTCCTACCGCCAAATTTTATTGCGATATTCGTTATCAGCAGCCCAAAATACATCGAAAACATCTGACACATTTCATTTTTGGGGTGGGGCAGTTCTTCTGCAATTTTACCAAAATTAGTAGCAGTATATAGTACCCTAAATAATTAGAACGAGTTAAAAAACTGCTGTATTCGGTATCTTTTTAATAAAATACAATACTGAATTTAATATATTTTTAAAATCAATTCACATATCATGGTTTATTCAACAAATAAAATGCAGTCCTTTATAGAACAATAATGACTCGTGGCACAATTGTGTCGAGAACGGTACCTTAATCGGTTATGTTACCTATCGACGATGTGTATTTGTCATACTGAGAGAAATTGTAGAAGTGGAAAAGACATTTCAGCCTCCTTAGGCTTCATCGAGACAAATCTCCACTTTCATTAAAAGACATTTAACACGATTTAGGCAGTACACAAAATACTAACCAACGCTATTACCGAATTAACCATTATTATAGCATACATTACACCATATGACATTCACTCCAACCCATTTTGTGCTTTAACAAATTACAGCTCCATATTTTCACTAGGTAGTGAAGCAATTTAACAGTAAAAAGGAAATATGAAACTCTTGAAATTTTACTGTAAACTAACATTATTTTTTCTTTTGCTGTTTTCTATTGAGCACGGCGTATCTGATTCCAAGTTCCAAAGATTGGCGTATCTGAAGTAGCTCCAACACATAATGATATATAGATGTGTCTACCCGACCGGCTCTTTTTCTTTATAAATCTGATAAGGAAGTGAAGGGGCGTGTTTTGAATTTGACCCAAGCACTGACACGCTGTTTTAATGAAATTCGCTTTAACAATGAATTACTAATTTGAAGTTACGCATTTTTTATGAGTCTACGATAAATTTCTAGGACATCGGTTTAGATACAAGGAAAGATTCGCAGGAATGAATTTCGTATATTCATAGAATGCGTAAAAACTGTTTTAAACTGCGTGCGCTAAATTCTTAATTAACGCAGTATGTGCACTTAGAGCACTGGTTAGAGAAAATATCTTAAAGAGCTCGGTAGGGGATTCCACGCTCAGATGCACTCACTGTAGGGCGCCAACTCCGCTTGGGCTTGAATCCCCTACTTCGTGCACTTATATCGTATAAGGTTAAGATACATATGGACTTGAATATATATCTAGTTTTTGTTTAATTTGCATATTGTTTAAATTAGAAATTGACGTTATCGACCTAACCCCTATAGCTGTCTCTTAACGAGGTTTCAAAGTCCTAGATTGATAAGGTAATCTATATTATTTTAATTCTTCTGCTCTGACTCTTTCTCAAGGGGGTTCTAAAGTCCTCCGCCGATATGGTAGAAAAAAACCATAAATAAAAAATGACTGCTTCTGATTACTACAGACGGTATCGTAGAAAATACCAAAGACATTAATTGACAGAGATTTTTCGGAAATAAATAAAAATCACTTATTTTCGAAAATTCTCGGTCAGTTCTCAATTAATTTTTTCATGTCAAGTCTATTGACGGATACATACCCAAGTCACGAGCTTCGTTGACGTAAGGAACTAGGAAGCTATTTGCACTTAGTGGTGAAATATTATACTATTGTGAAATAAGGTAAGGTTTTGCTTGAAACCAAGAATTATGGCTTTAATTTTATTTGCACTAAGCATGAAATCGCAGGCTTGAGTCCAATTAAGGAATGGATCTATGTCGTTGTTAAGTTCTGCTACTCTTTCATGTATACGATAGTGTTGATAAATAAAACTTGATATAATATCATCAGGGAAGACAACTGACGTCTCACAACAGTATAATGTATCCTTTCTAAAAGAGTGTTAAACGTTATTATATAAAGGATTGGATCAAAGCTGAAACCTTGTGAAACTTCGGTGGTAATAGTGAGTTCTTGCGCGTTACTTGAATCAGGGCTCTGTTCTACTTGCGAGCCACCAGTTACATACAAATGTACCCTATACGAATTAAGCCTATGCGACGTCTCTAAGATAAGATTAATGCGTGATTTTGGGTGTCAAAGGCATTTGAAATCGAATAGAACTAGGATAGAAACATATCAATGCTCAATTGCACGACGGACATCAACTAAGACGATAATAATTGCTGCCTGTGGGCTATGGTAACGCCTAAATCCACATTGCCTAGGATGAAGCAAGAAATTTGTTTGGAAGTAATAATTTACAATCTTGCGTATTAACATGGTGCCGAGTAGCTTCGCGATATGAGATGGATTAGTTATGGAACCAGTATCATTGGGAGATCGTGGTTTAAAATTTATATTGAGCGGTATTACAAACAATGGTTTCCAGACCGAGTGATATGCACCGTGTGCCAGCGATGGATTAAAGAGTGCAGTTAAAGGGAAAACCATAGCCGGAAGAATTTTCTCTAAATGACAGGTAGCTGCAGGCCATCCGAGCTTGGTCCTTTTCACTTGGTGAAAGAGGCCTTGATCCTACACCTTGACCACACGTAGGACTTCATCAGTTCTTAGCAAAAGGTAGCGCAAAACTGGACTGATTATCACAGGGAATGCTAAGAATACTATTAAGCTTATCAAGACTTATACAAGGAGGGATGTAAAGATCTAATTCTGCTACAGTAGTAATTAAGTTCATCAGGCGTGAAATGTCTTAAGAAGTGCGATTGCTAATTGAATAGCAACTTTAATACTTTGACGCACAGCGCGACATTGATTTATAAGACATATGTCATAAGTAGGCTTAGCTTTTCTGTATAGCATGTTCCAGTGTTTGATTTGCTGTTTTATGTCCGAATAATCCATGGCGCATGAGCTCGCATCGAGTCTATTATATTTACCATGGGTGCATGTTTATCAAGCATGGAATCTGTGCAGCTATAGAAGCTAGATATTAGTTGCGATAGTTCAAGATGCAACTGAAGCTTTTTGGTGAATAGATAGAGAAGTGCGTGGCGTAACGCTAGGGGAGGCGTGGGGTGTACCGCTCACCTAAGGAAAGTATCGCTTTTAATAAATGCATAAATAATTTTAGATTTGTTTAACGATTGAAATCTATTCTATAAAGCCCCGACAGTAATATACAAGAAGATCTGAATGTTTACTAACGCTAAACGTATTGAATTATAGAATTTAATAAATATCAAAGATCTACTAAATTTAAGTTGTTAAACTTATTCATATACACTTAGAAACAATGTAATGAAAATGTAATGAAGATGTAATGAAGAAATATCAGTACAGGCAATGAAAATGGTAAAGAAGAATGGATTCAAATTAATGATTCATAAATAATGAATGTACCTAACCTATGAAATTCAATGATATTATAAATCAATTTGTTGTTAACTCACTTGTGTACATTCAATGTATATGATTAATTACAAGAAGTTCCATTTCAAATATCCATTATTTTAGTACTTTCTGTACATTTATTTGATCAATAATATGTGAAATATGCCATAAACTCTGTGAGCGGTGTTACCCACTAACGCGCCGCGTTGAAAAGTAATGAATAATTAAAAGTCAATGTTGTTTTTAGTAGTTTACCAAATACCATTTGGTAATTAACAGTACAACAAGTCTATTTGTTCATATTTTTTCCCATTGGGTACTAGTAAAAAGATGGAAAACCGTATATTATAAAGACCAATTCTTATCGTATTTATGTCAACTACGTTACAAAACTTTCCAATTTTTTTTTAATCAACTTTTAGCAATAAACTATGTAAATTTTTTGTTGAAATTAGATTTTGACATAAAGTTCTTTAGTAAAAAAATATAAAAAATAATTTTAACTTAACGGAAGGTTGAGAAATATGAGTGAGCGGAATTACCCACTGAGCGGTACAACCCCCGCCTCCCCTATATCCAGATCAGTAATCAGAATCTCGTAGTTGCAGCCGTCGAACCTTCGATACGCAATAGTCTTCTTTTGATGTGAGTAGTTAGTGACATTATATTGGATATTCATTAAATCGTGACCTGCAGCAAAGAGTTTCGATGATTGAGAGCATTGGAGAAATTTTTCTGTCGAATCTTCTACAAACTAGTCGAGCAAAGTATGGGTATTGCTTCGGAACGAGTGATGAGTGGGACTCTGCGGTACCAAATGTCGTACATAATTAACATTGAAGCTGTTGGATGACAGGTCATAATTCAGATTTTAGTAATTATGACGTTCTTATACGTTGGGAGGTACATATCCAAATTTGAATGAAAATCTGTGAGCATATTACCTTCAAGTCGAAGATAGACTACGGACCACCAAGAATCGTGTATGCAAGAGACTCGTGCACTTAACAAGCAATACCTCCGCTTAATATGTATTGGTTTCTTCCAGACTTTAGAGTGCTCATTCCTAAGTAGACTTGCGATGAGGTATCAGGATTTAAACAGGTTTCGGTCAAAGCAAAAATCCGAATATTTGACGATGCTAACATCTCGATGGGGTTAAAATAACACCGGAGTGAATTAATGTTGCTATGCGATACATTATTAACAAAATATATTAATAAAGATATTGAGTCTTAACTCAGTAAGGTGTAAACATTTTTTTATGTTAAATTGCGTTTGTAAACGTTGTATAACATTATCAAAAGGTTGTTTGAACTTTACGTAACAACGTTATTAAGACATCGAAAAGTTCCTAGATTACAAATTTGACCTTTGAAGAATACTATATATATTGTTTATATTTTACGTAAATAGTAGTAATAATCTATATGTCAAAATATAATACAAAAATGACTAAAATGGTTTCTTGAAGTTCGGGTTCTATAACTGCAATTCCAACAGTATAAAGGACCTCCTGAAAAATACCAAAGAACTTTTATCGTGGATTGACCGATTTTTACTTATTATGAAAATTCTGAATCAATTCTTGACAAATTCCTCTGATATTCTATTGGATGTCATGAATAATAGTAACAATTGTAGTTACAGTGTCCGAATTTTATAAAATAGCTTCAATGATTTTTCAACATAGGTTACTACCTTATCGGTACTAAACTATTCCACCGAGAAGGTAGGAATTTAGGCTAAACCCGTAAATATCATTAAAATTAAAATGATAATACATTTTTAGAAATTAGAGCTCTATAAGTGTATTGCATATATAATAATTAGAATTACCCTTACAGTGCCTGAATTTAAAACAATTGATTGACTTTTTTTATTTTCAACGTCCAGTTCTACCTTATTAGCTGAGCGCTTTAGAACCGCTTTAACCCTTATGTGCACACCCAACTTTTATCACGTTGTTACGCACCCAGGGTACCCGGGTACCCACTATACGTTTATCTTAGTTTTTGAGATTATATGCGAACGGAATGGTTTGGCATAAATTAAATTCAATAAATACACATCAGTGGAAAGTTGTAAGCCATATACGAGTTACCGAGCGCGCTAAAGCTCTCACCAAAAATAGATAACAGGGTCTCCGATCGCTGTGTAGATAGGAATGAAGGCTTGCGGCATTTTAGTATGGCGACATAAAATGATTAAAAAAAACGAATCAGCAACGTAATTTCTTGCGGCAACTAAGCAATGAATTAGCAAAACCATTCGTTGTTAATTCACAAATAATTATAGACAACTGCAATATGCAGCTGACAATCCAAAGAATGATCGGTCTTCAGCTCACAACTTTCGAGGTTTTTGTAGGACCAGGTCAGTTCTGGCTGAATAAACGTGACCGGATCTTGTCACATTTGCAACAAACAAGTAATAAAAAGACTCAGAAAGGCGGCAAAAAGCGAATGTGAAAAACCAGTCTCCCATTAACACTGCATTACACTTATAATATACTACTTGTACTGATTGTGCAGAATAAATGTTTACCCAGCAATCGAGATTGGATAGGATTGGATTGAAAATTTCAATTCATTGTGAATTCATACTTTGATTCCGTAAATACGCATTCAAATGGATTGAATTCCGAAGAAAGTAATCCATCTGTAAACTATTAATATTCAAAATTAAAATTATTTTTTAAAATAAGTTTTAAATATAAATTATATTAATTTTAAATTTGCAATTTAATATTTTATGAAATTATAAAACTTTAATAAATAAAATTTTTAATATAAATTATTGAAATAAATGATTTATATCTACAAATCATAAAGATATTGGAATATTATATTTTATTTTTGGAATATGATCTGGAATATTAGGGTTATCATTAAGAATTTTAATTCGATTAGAATTAAGAATTCATGGATCAATAATTAATAATGATCAAATTTATAATTCTATTGTTACTTCACATGCTTTTGTAATCATTTTTTTTTTTTTTATATCAGTAATATTAGGAGGATTTGGTAATTGATTAGTTCCAATTATATTATCAGCTCCTGATACAGCTTTTCCACGAATAAATAGTATAAGATTTTGATCCTGGTAGGTCATAAGCCCGGTTTAAAACCAATTTAATAATCCATCTGTATATTCAATTTTACGAATATAATCGGAAGCGTAATTTGCCGTATGGATTCAGAGAAAGTAATCCATCTGTATTCAATTTTTAGATAGTTTTGAATCCGTAATATTGAATACAAATTTATTCAAAGTTTATTTTTTGAAAGAGAACTTTTTTGCATTGAAACGAATGCGCTTAGATAATTTTGAATCCGTAATGTTGAATACGGAGGCATTCAATATTTCGTTTTGAAGAAGGAAACTTTTTTTTTTTATTGAAATGAATTCACACATGGCTACTTTTGAATCCGTAATGTTGAATACGGATGCATTCAATATTTCGTTTTTAAAAAGGAAACTATTTTTTGATTGAAATGAATACACTTAGATAGTTTTGAATCCGTAATGTTGAATACGGATGTATTTAAGATTTAATTTTTAAAAAGAAAACTTTTTTTGGATTAATATGAATTCAGAAAGTAACCTTTTTATTCGTATGAACGAATAGAATTGTATTTAAGTATTAAAATGAATTCACCGTTGACCAAAGTATGGATTCAGAATTTAATAATTGAATCCAATTCTATACAACTCTATCCAAATTCGATTGCTGGGTAAATGACCTTTGTCGCACATAAAATTATATAAATTTGTTATTTATTTATAAACCATTATTAACTCCATAAAATATTTATCAGTGTTAATAAATAATTTTAAGTCAAAAAGCAAGTTTACATATAATGGGTACCCGGGTGTGTCCATTATGTGCATGTAGAAGTCATGTAGTTTAGGTTGAAGAAAAATAAATAAAATATTACATTAGTGGATTTATATTCTAAAAGAGTTGAATAATGGAGACTCGATATATTCAGTTTTGATCAAATTATAGGCAATAATATGGCGAGGTGGGTACCAGTACTCGGGTGTGCACATAAGAGTGCTATTCTACAATTGCACGTAGCGGTTACGTAACGTTACGAAATGGGTACATTTGACATATGTAACCTCTCATTTTTTGACATTTGATAAGAACACGGATTCGACTTGCGTTACCGTTATGTGTCAGTGTGTCCCTAAAGAGGTCGACCGATAACGTAGGAATTTTCACTAAAAACCGTAAATAAAACGTGACTGAAACGATTTTTCGAAATTCGGGCTCTGCAAGGGCAATTTTAGTTACTATATACGGTATTCTAGAAAATGACCGAGAATTTTCGTAAATAAATAAAAGTCACTTATTTCCGAATATTCTCGGTCAGTTTTCAATTAATATCTTTGGTATTTTCTAGGAAACTGTTCAAAGTGCTTACAATTGCCCTTACAGAGCCCGCATTTTAAAACTGTTATTCAGTCATCTTTAATTTACGAGTTTTGGTGAAATTTCCTACCTTACCGGCGAACCATTTTAGAACCCCCTTAAGGCGGGTTCTTCTTCCAGTTTCTTCCCCCAATTTGAAAGTACCGGTCGTATAACTTAGGATGAGGATTGCTGTATCGGAAATATGTGATTTATATCCCATTTATTTCCAATAACTGGTGGTCAAATTCTTAATTAACTTCTTTGGAGTTCTGTAAGAGTCCGCATATAGAAAGTAGAATTACCCTTACAGAGCTCAAATTTTGACAAATTGATTCAGACATTTTCAATTTACGTTTTTTAGAGTAAATTCCTACCTTATCGGCGGACTACTTCAGAATTCCCTTAACCCGTGTTAGAAAATGATTTTATCGACGTACACATTCTGATCATATTGGTTTCTCATGGTGTAGTAAGACAGGTTTCATTTACAAAATTCTTATCGATAAGAAAGGAAAATGTAGTTTTCTGCAGAATCGCAATACTGTAATTTTGTATGGAGAACGAAAAATCTAAGTAACATTTTTTTCCGTAAAGTAGTAATAGTTACACTATAATGGACTTATTTATATATGTTACATGTTAGAGTGTAATCAAGAATAATAAATTATGATTTTAAAATGTCACCGCGTATATTTACAACGAATATTATACTATAAGAAATATGTAATTTTTTTTATTTTAGTACATGCAATGTAATACTTGTTATGGGTAAAAGGTGACATTTATTGTAATAATATAATCCAGTTCGGAACTAGATAATAATACGTAATTTAAATTTA
The DNA here is from genome assembly GCA_030407085.1 of Trichopria drosophilae. Lineage (NCBI taxonomy): Eukaryota > Metazoa > Arthropoda > Insecta > Hymenoptera > Diapriidae > Trichopria > Trichopria drosophilae. Next base: position 65,334,809 of record CM059586.1, on the reverse strand, counting down.
AAAAAATAAATAAAACTCCCGCCAGCACTTATCTTTTTCTGTATCTGTTTTGATTGACTTCTAGGGGTAAATACGTAAATTATCCTCTTTCTTAATTTCCTCCCTCTACGTGTCTCACGGATCAGTGCACTTCATATCGGAGATCAAGCATGAAAGGTCTACAACTGTACAGCCATCTATAGCGCCTCCACTCCACGTTCGCAGTTTGCAAGTGCAGACAGCACAAGTCACGAGTTTCAATAGTACAACACGACCGTACGGTGTATACGCACGATCAAGTCGGAGTTGAATTAACTACATATAGTATCGGCACGTTTATACGTTACCACTTCTTCCCAAAAAGTGCATGTAATTTCTCTCCAAATTACGTAACTCATTCTGAAATTACGGTAAATCCATCAAAACGGTGCTAAAATTTCTAATTATTTAAAAAGTTTCGTGTAATCGCGGCTAGTATCTATAAAAGACGAAGAAAGTTTTAAGGTTAAATTGAAACATAATTTACGTAGGAAGGATGAAGATGACACCAAATCTATCCTCAAATGATCTAATAAAGCCTGAGGTGAGTAAGACATCGGATATTCTTTCCAACATGTTCAAAGCTCTACCGTCAAATTAAAAATATTCCATGTGGCACAAATTAATGACTAAATTTTTTATATTTGGCCTAAATTCACAATTAAGCTATGATTTGAGACCAATCTGGTATATCGTAAATAAGTCAATGGAGCTAAAATTTCTTTCATTACTCATATTTACATATATTACAACAAATTATGGAGTCATTGTAATATTGTTTTATTAAATTGTGTTAATAATATTGCCAAACATTGCAGAAAGAGGAAAACAATTAATTCGATTTTCTATAAAACGGAGTAAAAGTATCACTGAATATCATTTCCTTTAAACTGGAAATGAAACCGTGTATTACTTTTAAAAAATCTTGTTGACAGTTGCATATACAAAGTTATTTTAATATATTCAATGTATTATTAAAAAAAGAATTCATTTTTTGGAGTATTACATTAGCAAATAGTCATTACATGTGGAAATATCTGACATTATGCTCTTTGGAGAAAGTGTTAAATCATCTACTAAATTATTTAATATTTATATAGGTGTTGATTATTATATTATAAATAATCATTTATTTGTGCTTTACATCAATATAGATTCAGTTTTGCAATATAAAATACAATTAAAAGTAAATAAGAGCGATATGAGCTGAGGTTGAATGCCCTTGAAATTATGAAGGGCAAAGCTAGGAGAGTACATACGTATGCGTACATGAAAGTATATGTCAGATAATATAAGTTAACACTTCTTTTTCTTTTCCAGAAACTTGGAATAAATGAGTATAAATTTAAAATTAACTACTTTTTTCACAGAAACTTCATTTTTATATTTTTTAATATTAAAATATGCTTTAAATGAAATACATTATTAATTGTACATTTTTGTCACAAATTGTACTTTTTTTTAATTTCATATCATAAATATAGATTTTTATCGATATGTACATATGAGTTTGTAATAATTCGTAGCAGTTACTGTAAGTTCAACGTGATTTACTTTAATTCATCATCTCTGGTAATCGAGTACCAAAAATTACAAAACATAATATAAATTATAATTGCATTTTTTTAATTTGGATTAAATATAATTACAATTAGTTAATAATTTAAATAACTGTAAAAGTAATCTAGTTAATAATATTGTGACTTAACAAATTTACTTATCGTCTTATAGGCTGTAATAAACAGAACACGGAAAAATGTTTCTGAGGAACATAGTTTGGTATCGTATTTCTTTTTACTTGCATGTAGTTTGTTCATTGCTGTATCTTAATTTCAATTTGCCTTAAACGTAGTCGTGTAGTCATAAAATGAGTTTTTATGGAGGTTATGTATGTAAACGATGGTTGTGTATTTATTACAGTAGCCTTTGAATTTTGCTTTTTGAGAGTAGCGATAGTTCTACAAATTGAATATCGTAGAATATACAGAACGAACGAACATCTCGTAAATCCCAATCTTAATAAACAACGATCTAACACTGTAGCATGGAACGATTAATAACATCGGAGTGAAAAAGTCGTTAATATATTCTTTTATGCAGAGCATAAATGAATCGTGCTCTATCAGTTGTTGAAGCATGAATCTTATCAATGGGAGGAAGAAGCTACCTTACAAATAGCGATGGCAATATAATTTTTGTTGTTAACGCAATTTTAATGCAGCTAAATGCCGACATTTTTTATGTACACTAGAGATCAGTCAATATTAACTATTAAGAGCTTATTTTAGCCATTCATTTTATTTAATGTTAATCAAAATAATTTATATATTAAATTATATAAAACTGTAAACAGTCCGTAATCAAAATTTCATTTTTGTTACGTTTTGTATGTAATACGTGAGAGTTTTCGACTCTTTTTAACCCATTAACGCCCAAATGCACAGACAAATTACACCAACTTCAACGCTTATTTCCAATACGAAATAAATTTAAAAAAAAATCAAACTTACCACATGCTACCATTTTCGGGGTTGCTCTTTCGAGTGATGAAGAGAAAATTGTAAAAAATTCAAAATTTATCTATGATTTTAGCATATATATTAAAAAAACAACTTTTTTTCAGGGCGCATTTCTTACAAATATTGAGTTTTCGATACAATATCGTGCTTTGAAGGAGCTAAAATATATTAGAAGCGTGCACTCGATAGTTGTACTTCCTACACTGGTATATATTTAAAATTTTGCAATGTTAAATCCAAAATGGCTACCGCAGCAACGAATTTCAATTTAAAATTTAACAATTTTTTTCTTCAAAACCATACACTTTAGAGAAAAATTTCTAAGGACAATTTTATTTTAGAATGAGTCAAAGAATACCCTCGAATTTCTTCGAAATGTATTGTTACAATTTAGAATTTTTCGAAAATTCGAAAAACCTAAATTTTGCAAAATGTTAGTTGAAAAATCTAAAAAAATTTGAGGGCATTCTTCAACCAATTCTAAGATATTTTTGTTGTGTGCAAATTTTCTCTAAATGGTATACTTTTACAGAAAAAAAATTACTAAACTTTTGTAGATATCTAGACCAATAATTTATTTTCTTGATAACTATAGTCTTTAGAGAAAATTTCCATAGAAGAAAAATGTCTTAGAATTGGTTGATGAATGCCCTCAAATTTTTTTAGATTTTTCAATTGACATTTTACAAAATCAAGGTTTTTCGAATTTTCGAAAAATTCTAAATTGTAACAATACATTTCGAAAAAATTCGAAGGTATTCTTTGACTCGTTCTAAAACAAAATTGTCCTTAGAAATTTTTCTCTAAAGTGTATGGTTTTGAAGAAAAAAATTGTTAAATTTTAAATAGAAATTCGTTGCTGCGATGGCCATTTTGGATTTAACATCGCAAAATTTAAAATGTATATCAGTGTAGTTTTTAAGTACAACTATCGAGTGCACGCTTCTAATATATTTTAGCTCTTTCAAAGCACGCAATTGTATCGAGAACTCGATATTTGTAAGAAATGCGCCCCGAAAAAAACTTCTTTTTTATTATTTATGCGAAAATCATAGATAAATTTTGAATTTTTTACAATTTTCTCTTCACCACTCGAAAGAGCGACCCCGAAAATGGTAGAATCTGGTAAGTTTGATTTTTTTTGAAATTTATTTCATACTCGAAATAAGCGTCGAAGTTGGTGTAAATTTTCTGTGCATTTGGGCGTTAATGGCTTAAGCATGTAAATGAAGACGTATAGGTAGGTAATTTATAAAATATATTTTTAGGTTCAGTATTTTACAATAATATTTTTTAAATCAAGAATTTCTGTACAATAAGATCGACATAATGAAACAAATTCAGTCATAGTATTTTTATATTTTGAAGAAAGAAGATGTGGCAAATTGAGAAACTGATATAGTAGTATTTGTATGTCTAAAAGATGTTATTAATAATTAAGTAATGAATAATAACTGCAGCAATAGTAATTAGCACTCATATGAAAGATTAAACGTTTCAAAATAAATCGTCACGTTAAATTAGATATTTTCTAGAGTGAGTTCATCAATGGCTTTTAATTTAGTATTAATAGCAGAATAGAAAGTACCTCCATGAAGTACAAATTTAAGAAATAAAACAATTTTTCTGAAACATTCATACTTGATCCAATTTGATATCTAATTAATTGTCTATTAGTATTTTTAAGTATTTTATTCTATTTAGCATACAGTTTTAGTCATAAAATATTATTTGCATTTTTTCTAATATTTTTGTAAGAAGTGTAAATAACAATTCAAATTGTTTAATATTAATATTTTGGAGTCGGCTCCAAAATTTTTGGAGCAAAGGTTGTCTCATTGATTTTAACATTCATTTTTCGTTTTATCAATATCAAAGATGTGTATTAATTACCGATTTAAAACGTAAAATTTATTTATTTTTTTTTATTTTTTGACGTTTAAATATTCGTTCTTAGATTTTCTTCCACGAAATTTAAAATACATTTGCTTTCACGAAATTAATTTTGCCGACTTATACTTGTTTTTATCGCTAACAAAATGGTTGGCAGTAAATTATAAAGGTGCTTAAACTGCTGGCTACAGCTTTATTATAGAAATTAAAAACATTTTAGTTGATTGTTTTCGCTATCGCGATTTTTTCAAAATACCATGTACACAACTTTTTCGGCGGCAAATCAATTTTCGGTAGGTTTTTAAAGTTTTTTAATTATTGGATACATAATTTGTACTGTAATCCAATAAATATGAAATTCGTAGTTCAGATATCCAATTTTGTAATTTATGGTAAAAATGCGTCGCGATTCGATTCCGCGATTAACTAATTAAAAATATTAATATTTCATTGTTAACTATAATATACTTTATAAAAAAATCGATTTTATTGAATATTTGTGAGTATTTGTCTCTGCTATTTTAAAATGACATGTAAATACTGTTATCAGAAAAAATCGACAACTTTTGAGAATACTTTAGTTTGTTAAATCATTATGATTACGAATTGGTTTAATTTTGGATTTTATACTGCCAATATGCTAAACGAAATATCTATATCCAAGATTGAATTGAAAACAAAATTAGTAATGTAATAAAAAATAGCTGTATGATAATAATTCTTAAATGGTATCATTAAAATCATTTTTGAGAGAGTATATATATACATGTATACGTTTTGTATGTAGATTAGTAATATCTAAAATTTAGAAAAATTATCGTTGGACTACGTTACCATTCTCGCGTTTAGACCTTCTTAGGTAAATGTTTTAAATAACCTTTTATAGATAATGAATTTTCAGGAAATATTTTTTTTTCGTGTAGAATGACGAATATTTTCATTTTAATGGATATTTTTTTTTAATTGATCTTTGTGATTGTTTTTAATAACACGTTTAATTTAATTTAATTATATTTTGTTCTGCCTCTTTTTAAATATCTTTTTTTTTACAAAATTTAAGTATTAGATCATTAAATCACTAAGGAATGACCAGGTTTTATTTTATGACATAATTAATATTTTAAATCCAACAACAAATACTGCAATATATGAAATTAATCTGCAATATTATAGCTCTATGGTAGAAATACGAAAATTTTTAGAAACATAAACAGAGCTTGATATTTACAAAATTGAAGAATTTTTATAATAGGTATAATCTGTAATAAATTATAACTTATATGGTTTGATAGTAAACAAAAACAATTACGACCGTCACAATTGCGCAAACAAAATTATACCATATTAAATGGTAATGCAAATTAAATTTTCATTATCCTCGAATTTTCCCATCATTCCTAGAACAATTTACCAAAATATTTTGAATTTTTCATACCAGGATTGACTCTATTTGTACAATATAATAATTACAAAATATTTGCAATATATATTAACGTTTGTTCCAAAATTAACCTTCAGGTGGCCGGGGTGGCCACTACACCACTATTTACCAAATTTATCTTACATTGACAACGTTTTGACATTAAAATATTTCAAATTAATGGAGGAAATTGTCGGCCGCATAAAGGTTAATGTAGTTGTGGCGTACTCCAATTTACACAGTTATTATCACTATTTATTTGTTTTATGATTGCATATTTCTAAGTACGGTATTTACATAAATTATCCTATCGCGAATACAAGAGTTATGCCAGAGACATTGGGAATCACAAATTGTAGCATATTTCTAGAGACCATTACAATTGATTTTTCTTGTTGATAGATCGAAGAATTACGAGGTGTCAATTATACTTTTATTTTTAGACAATGTTATTGATTAAACCGCATCAATTGACAGAACTGAAGCTATTATTTGTATATCATATCTGATTGCCGATCCATATCCCGTCGCGTCATCGACTTATAAATTTGTATAAGTAAATTATGTAAAAGTACCGGTATGCAGTGTACTTATCTTTTAATCGCGTATTTATCCCATAAATTCGACAAAACGTACACGGAAACATTAAATTATCCAAATGAGGTATCAGAAAATGTTGACGATTATGACTGATCATCCGCGAAAGATTACTGACCTTTTCCTAAAAACACTTCTGAAAAAGTTCCGTAATTTTCCAGGTAAAGGTCAGTAATACAAGTGAAACTTTTCGAGGTATCCTTAACCGAGACCTTTTTCGTAATTCCCACAGTTTTTAAAATATTTTGTCCCTGTAAATTTGATATAGAAACACATTTTATACGACGCTAGTACCATAATAGCCCGTGTTCGAACCTATAAATAGGTTTCGAACTATGACATTATGACTTCGCGACGTAACTTATAAGTGATACTTTCGTATCCTTAGGGAATATAAAACATGACGTCATACATCAATTATAAGCACTGGATAACATTGGAAGGTATTGAAGAATTACTGAGTTGTAACAATTATGTAACGATTCAGATGTGTCCAGGAATGTAAAGATACGATATTGTGCAAATGACCCCTTCTCTGACACCAGGTCTTTAACTCATCACCTTTCGCAGTAAACGAGAAAACTAATACCTTTCCACTTACTAAAACTTAGCTGCCATTAAGAACCATGTAACAGGCACACTGGCATCAAAAGTATGCATTGTTGAAACTGTCTTGACTGAGAGAAATTTTATAGGCGATTTTATTATTCTTACTAGGGCTTCTCAGACCGAACTATATTTGCAGCACAGAATAGAAAAAGTCTTATCTAAATCGGAAAATGAACCAAAATAATATTTATTAATATAAATGTAAATATTTTCTAACAGTGAAAGCGACAATGGTAAAATTTCCGATACAATTTATCTGAGTGTGGGATAACGTATAGTTCAACGCGTAATTTAATGAATTTCTCTCTATATTTCAGTTAGTATCATTGAAATGATTAATAACTAATTTAAGAAACTAAAAGTAGTAGATTTTCGAATACTGCTAATCAAAGTTTTAAGCATACGTAATAGTTAAGATTAGAGTTGAACCCAGCAGGCACTGTTTCTGCATGATTAAAAAGGGCTCGTAACCGGTTAAAATTACTGAGAATTGTTATGAAAAACAATATCGATAGGTCTTATCATTTTTTAGTTATGTTCATTATTATATTGCATAACCTTGTCAGTTAATGATAAAAATGTATAACATTTTGCGGTCTCATTCCTTAATCATGTTCGTTTAATACAAGAATTTCTTTTACTGTTAATTTTTATTATTCTTGGACTCTTTTTTATACTTGTAAAAAATCAGAAAGAATAACATCCGACCATGTTTCGTGGACGGTTGTAAATAATAGTAAACTTCGCTAAAGATTTACAAACTACGTTTTCGTGATTTTGTGATATCTGCTGATGTACGTACATGTTTAAACGTCAGTTTAGCTTTCGTTCATTTTGTTCGTGAAATTGTAGAATATCATACGCGTAATCACTTCCGTGCTAAACCTGAAAAATAAGGACTCGAAACTAAAGAAAAAGCAGTTGTTTTTATTTCAATTGTTAATTATATACTGAAGGACTTATTTTATTGTAATTACCACAAACGTTTAAAATAAATCGCTGTGAATGAAATACTAATTTGTCTATTTTGATATTCTGAAGAACAAGGTCACTGATAAGGGGATCATCAATATAAATGCCTTGATAATACGTTGATAAAGTGAGATTTTTGTCAATTTAAAGAACAAGTTTTATGAGTTTCATAATGTAGATAGATTTATAAAATTAGTTTTTTTTTTAAAATATACAATTTACACAAAATTTTAAATAAATTATTTAAGACTGCATGTATGCAGGTACGTATTTACAGAAACATATTTTTGTATATAATAATTTTTTCCAACTCGTAATTTTCGTGTAAGGTTATTACTATGGCATAAAATGAAATGTTACTGATAAATTGTGAAATATTTATAATTAAGTAATCCGCCGTCCACCTTGAAAGTAGCTTAAATTAAATAATCGTAAAAACTAAATCACTGTTTAGAATAGAAACGTACTGTTAAGATAAGAATTATTATTCTTGGAAAAGATCCCCTGCTCACTAAAGACATAGGTCGTTGTTCTACTCAAGTTGTCATATTTTTTAAATCAACTATAATTCAAGACTTTAATCTAGACTATTCATAAATGTAATACTTTTATTAATGTATAATAATTTCGTATTAATATATATATTTATTGGCAACTTTATCAATAATTCGTGAAAGTAATTTGTAGATTGCACAAAACGGGTATCTTAATAAGGTAACAATCCCATTTTAATATTTAACTCGATGGTGGCAATGTATTCTGTGCCATTTTATACAGTAGAAAATTTAGAATTTGAATGTATGTATGATAAGTATGGATTTCTTCTGGCATTAAGATTCCGCGCGGATAATTTGTATTAGAGATATCGGCAAGATGGGATCACCGAGTGCGTCATGCGATTTCGTCATTTATCATGTAAGATATACGTACTATGATCAGTGATCACAGTATCTTCAATTGTAGAAGTGAAGGATTACTTTTAAATAACCGGTATTAAAATAAGTATAGTCATGATGGAATAATCAAACATATTTTCCACGTGCTGGTAAAAGAGTTACTGGGTCATAACATTCATTATAAACAATCTTTCCCACTGCGTTGTATACTTGTCCACTCATTTTGGTCCAACGTTGATATCAAACTTTGGGATTTGCACTTTGAGTTCATATAGTAAATAAGTGCTGAAATCAAACAAAATAAAGGCTGGTTCAGCGAAATATCATGATGATGGTAAGCCAACCAACATTCTGGACCCATGTTTGGAATTGAAAAAATACCTTTGCAAATTAATTAAGGAAATCATCTGTGAATTATTGGTACTACCAGATAAAAATCTACTATTGACAAACTTTCAATAATCGTTCATTCTTCGCGAATGAGAATTGCAATCTTAGCAATTTAAAAACGATGTAGATAGAGGATTGATTGCATTTGAAGTGTTCAGACCATATCTTTAAGTTAATTACCGTATTATAAGAGGATAATTCATGAATGTAAAATGGTCAATATATCTGCCCTCAAAAGATAGTGTGGCATTGCTCAAAAGATCGTGCTTTCTCTTCGAGTCTGAGTGAAGATTTTTTTTTTGACATATAAAAACTGTGTAATTAGGTCGCTGTAGTTTGATGTTTAGATGTATCATGCATTGTAAAGAATGGAATATGGAAGACAAGATCGTTGGCCTCGTGACCTATCGATACAGGTCCATTACGATTAGAAGATCGATAATGAATACATCCAGCATATTATATTGGATACCTTACAGTTATTAACGATTTGATAAATTTTATTAATCTGAAACTATCGAATAGATTCTATCATTGTCATTTAATTTGATAGTATTTATAAAACGGTTTACAAAAATGATCACTGTAACATATGGTAAGAAACAAGCAACTTTTCTAGCTCTAGTGGTCGCAACTCTGTCACTCCTTTTCCACTATTTACGTGTTTGAAACTTATCACCATTGTATTCGCACATTCGTAGTGCTACACTGTTTAAGTAGCAACTAAAATACTTGCCCTTCAGTAATCATCTGCACATCTACTAGTTGCTTGAATTTTTATGTTTGCATTTATTTACTGCAGTGAACAAGTAAACGGTTTTCTTTTTTTTACAATGCCTCGTATGACTATCTTATTAATTACGTATTATCCGTATACCCTTGAAAATAAATGAATCAATTACTTTTAAAAATATTGGGGTTATATTGATAACGACACCTACTTCTTTCAGATATTGTAATTGTTGTTATATTTAGTTATTGTGTTAAACTGGCACTCTTTAGTTTATTCCGCAAACTTTGCTTAAAGTATGTTGGTAGATGTAAATTATTCATAAATCATACAATGATGAATGGATGTTATTCTTAATTTCAGATTCGAGAAGCTTGTAAAGATCTCATTTTGTCAGATGAGAAACTTCGGAGGCTTATGAAAGCACTGGCCCACGAGATTTCTCGAGGTCTGGGTAAAGAAACACACGACGACTCTATAATAAAATGCTTCACCACATACGTTCAAGATTTGCCCAACGGGACAGGTAAGAATTATTTCATTTTTGTCTTTGACTAGATATCAGAGTTTATTTAAATAATTTTAGTTTATTTTAAGTTGAGAAAATGGGCTTATATTTTATTAATCTACATTCATGTTTATGCGATAATTTAAAAATGTAAAATCGTCCTATTTTGCCAATCATGTGAACAAACTTAACAACTACTATAAAGTGGAAGGGAATTATCCAAATTTCCATTGGAAGCGTATCTTTCATTCAAATTGGGTGAAAAAATCAATATTCTGAACGTCCTATTTATATGCAATTACGAAACCTATTTTAAAGTGCTCAGATTTCAAACTGGTACTTCATAATTATACACCGAGAAGAATTTCCTTACAAAAACTCCCACACTGTATGGTTTTTGCGGGATATTAGAATTAATTCGAAGTAATTAAAACTACAAAATCGTAAACAAAAAATGGGTTATTCATCATCCCATTAGCAATGAAGTTTGTTAATAAAATGTGAAAAACTACTATTTCATTATAAAAAATAATCTTTACTATTAGATTAGTAGAATCAATACTTCGATTAACCCACTTTCAATTTTGGAAAATGTGGTACGTGTACTCTAATTATTACAACACAGTATGACAATTTTTCAGAGGAGAATTTGTTCAGTGTAAGATAGGTCAACAGCTTGGGTAGATAATTATTCACTTTTGGTAGTATCTAAATGCTATTAGTAGCATTAGTAGTAAATTAGATTTGAGATTGATCACACGACGTATAATGGATCATTCCCATGATTCAAATTCCACTTCGATCTTGTAAGTTAACAACCCAAGGTTTATGTATTCTTCTATTGCTTCCTAATTTACACTTTTTATAAACATTAAAACTGATGTAAAAATTCAAACTGATTGCGGGTTCAGTGAATTTTTATTGATTTCTAGAGAGAATGAAGCAGAAACGCTCAAATTGATTGACCTTTTGCTTAAATGGACTTATATTTTACCATTTTGTTCACTAATTCAATACCAATAGATTACAGTAACAGCGTATGAAGTTATAGTTGCTGTTTTGGGTAACGTAGCTTTACATACAAAAGATGGGTGGCTGTAATTCTCACATAAAAACTGCGAATGCAGTAACTCTCTCTCTATATATACATACAGTTAAGCAAATATTGCGTCCTATTTTTGGCAACTCGCCTTCTTACCCAATCAATCCTTTACGAGTTCCAGTATTTGCAGAAATGGATGTAATATCAATGATGTATAAGCTTTAAAGTCTTGCATTAATATTATATGAACATAAAAATATAAGAATTAATAACCTAATAATATTTTCTTTCCAGAGAAAGGAAATTTTCTGGCCTTAGATTTAGGCGGTACAAATTTCAGAGTGCTTTTGATTACTCTCGATGGTCAAAATTTCGACATGAAAAGCAAAATTTACGCTATACCTGAAAGCTTGATGCTTGGAACAGGAACGCAACTTTTTGACCATATTGCACAATGTTTAGCACTTTTCGTAAAGGATCTGAAACTTGAAAATGAAGTGCTGCCACTCGGATTTACATTCAGTTTCCCACTAACCCAATATGGTCTTACTAAAGGAACTCTCGTTCGTTGGACAAAGGGTTTTGATTGCAGTGGAGTAGTTGGTGAAGATGTTGTCGCTCTTCTGGAGCAAGCTATTGAGAGGAGACATGTAAGTCATATTTCAAAATCTTTTGTTTATTTGTTAGTAATTATTCACAAATGTCACATCAAAAGAAACACCGTTTAGAAAAGGCAAATCACCAGGTGTTGCAAATAAAACACAATGAGGAAAGTTCTCATTTTTTATTTTTATTCTCCTTTGGTTTATCTAACAATCTCTACTATTTTCAAACTTATAAGTTCAAAATATCTTTTTTACAGTTTTAAATCTATTCTTACATAATCCTTATCTACATCTATTTTATAACCCACTCTTAATCTTGTTCTTCTTGTCCTTTCGATATACGTCACGTATGTTTAGTGGAGTAATTTTAAATATTGTATTTTTCACCAAATGTGGTTGTCTGTGATGATCAGGTATTACCACCGTTGTACTCACCACAATCCATATTACTATATGTTTCTCACTTAAAACGTAAAACTGCCTAATTATCATATGGTTTTGGACTTCGATTACGTTAACTTAATTTAAGCATTTTTTTCAAAGCATTTCACTGATACATTTCCGAGAGTTACATCACTAGAGTCATAGTCTATCATATTGTTGCAAACTGATAAAACGTAATTATTCATAAAATTAAAGGCACATTATTGGTGTGTTTCGTGAACGATATATTTAGTACTCGGCTGCTTCTTAAAGACCAATTCTGTGAGCCAAACATTGTCTTCTGGTATCTACACAGTATCTGCCGGAAAAGTTTATACTTGGCGGGTGGTCTGGGATCTACCAATGTTCCCATAAACCGATCATTTGTACGCGTCAACCTCTGATTGCGACGCGGAACACCGGGAAGACGTTGGTATTACACGGTTGCAAGATATTAACCAAAGATAACAATCGGATTATTTGATAACTCATTTTGAAGATTGTTAAGATAAGGAATTGCGATTAATATCTGAATATCCAGTCAAATCTAATAATAATCCTTGTGTCCTAAATCAATGTCAATGTACATATTTTAGTAGAATTCGATTGGTATTTAAATATCGATACACCATCTTAAATCTTCTGTAAATATTGGAATATTCGCTAAATACGTTTGCGAGGAGTTATTTCCATCGTTATATGATGCCTAGGTGTCACTTCCAAGTTAGGATTTTCCCTACTTTTGGAACATTATTATACATACTCCTAAAGAAGATCAATTGAACACGATTGGAGTGCTTTCTGGCGTAAACAAACAGGCAAAGACATTTTTACGTATTTTTGTTGCATTTCATGTAATTTTCCCCTTTATATCTATTCTATTAGTTCTTTGTTGTCTTTAAGTACAATCGAGTCTTTACAGGAACATAATTTCAGCCGCAGTACAAATGTTGTCTTTAACATTAAACACACATTTCAACGCAAAGAACCTTGACCTCGCACAATTTTATTTATATTGTTCCTATGTCTGATAGGAGATATTTTTATTTCAAATTCTAATTATGCTCCAATGTAGATGATTCGAGCCATATATTAACTGTTTTAAATACTTTTCAGGATGTGAAGATTGATGTTTGTGCCATTTTGAATGACACCACAGGAACTTTGATGTCATGCGCATGGAAAAACCCAACGTGCCGCATCGGTCTCATCGTTGGTATGTTTTATTTGAAAAAGAATAATTATTTAAAATCAAATTATGCAACCATTTAATCTCGATTGCAATGTTTCACCTTACGATAGTACTTTAATTTAAAATGTGCAATCCTAACGATTGTTTCAAACAATTCGACCCTTATTCTCCACGACCCAATCAAATTTTATTACAATTATCTTGTTAAACTGGTTGTCACATGCATCATAACTCATCAGGTTTAATCGAGAAAGTAGGGGGACATCGGGGCTATGTGACGAAGGGGCAACTTGGCGAACTTCAATGTATTACAAAGTAATATGTCGAAATAATTTCGCCCTTCACCTACATTAATGAGTGCGATGAACTGCAAGTTTTTGTCAAGTTTTATTTTGATAATATCTTCCTCTAGATGCATACATAACAAAATCTAATGTTCATCTTTATAAGAGGCCGGTTATCTTCTTAGTATTCATTATATTTCATGGTGTGTCCCCATTTGATAACCCGTAGTGTTCGAACCAGAATCATTTGATGTATTTTTGTTAATGTTTCAAGATGTCCATACTCAGAGAAAACGCATTGAATAGGAAAATTTACTAAAATGATAATAAATATTAAATAAAATGAGAGTCTGACCTGGAAGTTCTAGTCAGAATAGTGAAATTTTCTATATACTTTTTCATGGTGTAAAAACTTAAAAATTAATTTTTTATTTATCACGTGCTTTATAAGTAGAATGAAAAAAAAACAATACAATACTGATGATAAAAGTAAAAATATATTTGTCACGTTTGTTTATTCCATTTGTAATGATTAAAATTAAGAAATAAATTGTTTATATTGTAATAATTAAAGTCCTGTCCATAAAGAGTTTAAATATGCTCGACAAAGTTGCCAGCAATAGTTGCGGAATCTTTTGTTGTTTTTTTTTTTATCATTTTTGAGTCGTAAAGGTTTCCAGTTCAGTTAGAAAGGAGATCAGCTTATTACGTTTTTATGCATAAAAATGTTCATTCTTGCTGTAGAATTCGGAAGACATAAAACCAGTCAACAAAGAATGGGTTACATTTCTTACAGAAACCGGGGACAAATACAAAATATTTGGATACTCCAAATTGCAGATTTATATTTATTTGTGGTTCTAATGTGTCCGTTTCAAAATCAAACTTTCTAATTAGGAAATGCGTTTGATAAAAATGGAGTTTAAAAAATATTACTTCTGCTTTTGGAATCGCATAAAACGCAAAAAAAAATGGATAATTAACATAATGAACTGTTATTGTACTTTTGGGTTTCAAATAATTTATGTGCTTCTATTAATTTCATATTTCAATGGATGTTAAACCAATTTTTAGTATGTAAAAATAACTAAAAGAGATGATAAATACAAAATGAAAAAGTTACCTTTTCGGCACTTAGTTAAAGTTTCGCGAAAAACATCAAAAGTTTATACGTGAAAAGGAATTCTGTATAACATGAAATGATATCACGCTTTAGAATGAAATTCCTGAAAATTAGAATTTTTTTCAATAGATAATATTTCACATACCAATTGCTTCCAATTGATCTATATCAGCTCCCTAATACCTTGTGACACACTTTTTTACGGACTCACAGTGTGTGCCCACGAATTGACGAAGGAACATATATAAAAAAGACATTAAATGAAAATTCGATCACTAGGAACTTTCTCTTTCACAAAATTTGAATAACTTTCGAGTTCGAAATAAGCACTAGCTTACTTTTTATGAGAGCCTTTCTTAAATGATGAAATTCAACAAATATTTCCATGAATTACATCTGTCATTTGGTAAATTAAGTAAGATTCAATTGCTCAATGAATTTAATACGTCTCAAATGACTAACAATTACATAAAAAAAATGTGACTTCTTTACATTTTTTTCATTTCCTCGTACGATTCGTAGCAGACTACATGTTCGTTTTTGTAGCGAGTTTTGTGCAATAATTATGCAAACAACTTTTATCCTGAAAAGCATCGTTTATCTTCCGGACGACGTCAAAGATTGACATTTAGAACCTCAAAATCTTTCTGGCGTTTCAAATGCATTTGTTATTTATTTTCGTTACATGATGTGCATTTTCGCAGATAATTTAAAAGTAACGAACGTTTTTATTTCTCTAAAAGGCAAACATCTAGTTGGAGATAAATATTGTTGTATGATCATGACGCGGTGATCAACATTCAACAAGTTTTTATAAATAAATTAATAAGTAGCTATCTAATTATTGAAATATTGCTATAAGAATATTCAAAAATGCGTTTTTCTGAACTGCTAAAGTTTGTAAAGTATCGATGAATTTAATTCAATATAAACGATCTAAAAAAAGCTTTTTGCTTTTGCAATTTAAAATGTTATAAACTCAAAAGATGATTTTGTTAAATGAAGGAACTGGAAGCAATGCCTGTTACGTCGAGAAAACCGAAAATGCCGAATGCGCAATACCTGGTAATTATTCGCCTGACAAGCCGCACATGTTAATAAATTTGGAATGGGGCGCATTTGGGGAGCAAAACACTCTCGACTTCGTCGTTACCGAATTCGATCGATCGATCGATGAAGATTCTATCAACCCCGGAAAGCAGTTATTCGAGAAAATGATATCGGGCATGTACATGGGCGAATTGGCGAGATTAGTTATGGTAAAACTTGCCGATACTGGATTGCTTTTCGGAGGCAAATGCCCAAGCGACATACGAAAGAAAGGGAGATTCTATACCAAATATGTTTCGGAAATTGAAGCGTAAGTAATTACAACATATATGTAAAAAGAATGAAAGTTATATAATAAACTCAAATTGAACCGAAAACGATTAAAAAAGTGTTAAAAGAAAACATTAGTAGCATCTTAAGCGTTTAAAGTATTCAACAAATATGTAGTTTTATTTCTTGCTTTATTTCTCAAGTATATGCTAAGTAGTAATTATAGCATTGTTTCGACAGTTGATGAAATATATCGTTCACAATTATATGTGTCTTCATCAGCGCATATCCTATTTTAAGTTACATTCGAGGCCTCGTCGCTTTGTAGATATATTAAGATTATGGTCGAGTCAAGAGAATCAATTTTTTAAAATAAATAATGTAAGTGGTGAAAAAACTAATTAATTGTAATTTGGTACAGCGACCCCAAAGGCGATTACACCAATTGTCGAGAAATCCTGGGAAAGCTCGGAATGAGAAACCCACCCGATCAAGATTGTGAGAATGTTCGGTACGTCTGTTCGATAGTTTCTCGACGGGCAGCACATTTGGCAAGCGCTGGTATATCTATGCTCCTCGAAAAAATGGGAGAAGACAACGTAACTGTCGGTGTTGACGGTTCCGTGTACAGATTCCACCCCCACTTCCACGATCTTATGGTAGAGAAAATAAGCCAATTGCAGAAACACAAGGTACGCATCTTAATAATATTGTTTTTTAAATATATAAAAAAATATGTCATGTATCACATACTCGCGAATAAGATTTAGTCTAAGCGGAAGAACATGAACATGTCTTTGGATGTGTTTGATTTAAAGTCATATTTATGACGTAATTTTATGATTGGACATAGTTTTGTTTACCTACGTCTTTGCTCTCTTAATTACCAGTACTTCCTTCACGACCTACCTAGCTGTTATTCCCAGTTTTTATAGGCCTTTTTTATTTTTATCAGATGGCAAAGAACACTAATAAGCGGAAATTATAATGCACACATACGGCGATATGATAAAACATAGCTGGGATTAGATTGACAGTCTGCATGACAAGGCCTAAGTTACTAACATGCGCAGTTTCCTATTTCCCTGTTCAATTATGTAAAAATAATGAAGGGATATTAAAAAGTACTATAATTTCAACAAATTATTTATTTATGTAATAATGTTAATAATAAGTTTCGATATTACAAAACTAGTAACGGGATAATGATATAATATCACAATGCTCTGCGTCAAAACAACTTGAAGTGTAAATACATAGACAATATGAAAATCTATGTAGATTCGAAAGGATTTCGTTTAACAGCAAAATAAATAGCATACATGGCCATTTCGGTTATTAATAATAATATTAGCTTTTTTTAAATATTTAAAAAATTAATTATATTAAAAAACGAAGGGTCTGAATTACATCGATTATAAAAAAGCTTTAATAAAAATGTATTTGAATAAAATATTGAAATTTAAAGAAAATTCAATAAATCAATAAATAGTAAATATATAAAGCATAGTAATAAAGAACATTTACAGATGTTTTTTTATTGCGTAACTATACAAATTGAAAAAATCTAATACCTCTACTGTTCTCCGGTGATAATGAAATTGATGATGATGAGGAACAAAAGCAATGTATGTATAATTGGATGCGACGTGTTTGAATATTCTACAAAATTTCCTTATGCATTTGATGATTTTGTAATATAATACAGTACTTCATGACAAATACTTGCGTTTATCTAACACTTGATTCGCATTTTTTTTTGTGGTAACGATGATCAACATTTAAACCAATGAATAATTACACCGTTATTTACATCGATATAAAGCTACAACTGTGCATTGTGATATTAAAAAATCAAGACGTTGGTTGAAAAAGTTCTTATTTGATAATATTGTACATAGTATATTAAAATTTTATCACTTCAGTTTGCAGACACTGAATTATGTGAATCGATTTTTTACGAATAACTATTATTGGTTGTTTTCATGCTAATTCAAAGTCACAATGACATGACATTTCATTACTGAAAAACTTCAAAATAATGCCTTGGAATTCGATGAAATCCGTAACTTTAAAATTAACCGATTTTAGAGCCTTTTCAACAACAAACCGACATTACGTGAACATTTCGTAATTTCAGTCTTTTATGCTTCGTCATGTTTACTAAGGTATAAATATATTTCAGGGTTAAGAATACACTTTTTAGCAATTATTCGAGGCAAATTTATTTTTTGTTAAAACAAACAACAAATATGATCCATGCGAGAGTGCCTCCGATATAAAATATGTTTATTGCATCGAAATTGCGCAGAAATAAATTGTTTGACATAAATGTTATCTTTACAATCATTTTTATTTTAGTTTATATTTTCTAGTTTAAAGCTTAGTTGGTATACATATATCTTACCATAGACCTTGTTAAAATTACTAGTTTTAAGGCCAAAAACCAATCTTGAAAAAAAGTGGAATGCTCTCTGAAAGTAGAGATGTTTGACAGAAATATAATTCACTTAAGGGTAAAATTTTTCATATTGTAAAATCTACTGGATTTTTTTAATCAGGATTATCACGTTATTTTAGAATTTCAACGAATAATGACTTAGTTTCTTGAAACCTGATTAGCTGCATCGTTTTAAACATTCTAAAACGAAAATGTCAATTGCAGAATTCATGTAAAAGTTTCTTTCCATCATTTCCATCGACATACATATTTTTTTTTTTTTTTTGGTTTTTAAAGTTAATATTTGGAATTCATTTGGGCATACTTAACGAATAAGTGTCATGAGAAAAAGAGTAGGGAAATGGTATTTAACATATGTTATATATGACATAGAATTCATATTCAAATCAAAAGAGTTCATGCACAGTGAAAGGATGAGTTTAATAATAAATCAAGTAAGCAAATCATTTTTGCGAAATTTTAATATCTTTCTAAAAATATAGCATTTTTTCTGTCACCGAAGAATCCGAAAGTCATTGTGAAATAGTGGAAAGTGCAATCAAGGCACCATTCCGATGTGACGGCCGATATTTTTCTTCGAGATATCGTTCGAAGTTGACATCTCCAAAAAGAAAATACGTGGGTGGTCTCAATGATATGTTCACTTCTAAGCGTCTAAACCTATATTTTTTATTGTGCTGTATTCCCACAATTACATGAGCCAATTATAAAAAATAACAATATGGCAGGCAGTTAAACATAAACGCGATTTTTCGTTAAAAATGGTCTATAAAATACTAAATTATAATTTCACGAAATCTTAACTTAATCGGTGTATAATTTCCGTAATCACTGCTGGTAGTTAAAATGTTCAGTGATGTTCATTAAAGATGCACTGAAGCATAAATCGCAAGAATATGGATTTTATTGTTTGACATCGCTGTTTGGAAATACGATTATAATTCAATGTGTAAACTAATAAATATGCAACAAAAATAATTTTCAGACACAATTTTTATCATTTCTCATAGAATTTCTTTAAATAGGCATTTTTATTAATTTGAAAGGTATCATGAACGTGTACCCTTCTGCTGGTAATTTGTAAGACTATTTTTGTTATTGTTTTGGCTTATTAACAAAATGGCGGTCGATATGACGAAATGTTTGTTCGTCTTGTGATTTAGACGAAAATCA
The DNA here is from genome assembly GCA_030407085.1 of Trichopria drosophilae. NCBI lineage: Eukaryota > Metazoa > Arthropoda > Insecta > Hymenoptera > Diapriidae > Trichopria > Trichopria drosophilae. The sequence continues at coordinate 65,314,634 of CM059586.1, read as the reverse complement.
GAATATCTTGAAAATGTTGCTTACAATTTAACAAAACTTTCATTTTCGCAATTTAAAATAGAAATGGTGCCTCTCATTTTCAAGCCACCAATTCTAAATTTTTAATTCTTATTACATATTTCTTAGCAGCTACCTAAAAAAGGCAGATAATGAAAATAGCAAAAATCGAAAAATATTTAATATTTTAGGTTCACCATATTGAATTTAATAAAATTACATCAGATATGTAATCAGCGATCCCAACAATTTCCTGTAATGAGTTTTGTTCAAAAAGATTATCTCTCTTGTAGGATTTAGTGCAATTTAAAAAGAAAATTAACAAATATTTCGACGTATCCACCATCATTTTGTTAACAAGTCGATAAAATAAAAAATGTATCAACAAATTCTACAAGGAATAATAACAATTGTGTCTGAAAGTCTAAAAAAAATTCCGAGAATTGTTAAGTTTTTGAAATTTTCTTATCGCTATTCAAAAGAGATATCTTCAACAAATAAAATCCTGATACTGGTCATTTTTGCTCTTATTTGTTTCATATGAGACATAAACGCTAACGTCGACATCAAATTCCAGTGCATTTGCCGTTTAATGGTTTAACGCGGATGGTCGAGAAGAGCGACACAACGATAAATATACTCTATAAAAAATTCCGGCTATAAATTTTCAAACAACATTCTCAACAATTATGAAAATACGTAAAAGAATCGATTTTCGAAAGTGCCTTGAATATTATTGTGCAGGTATTATTTTTCATAGTAAAGTTAAAGCGAAATGTTTTCCTAAGTACTCGTTAATATTTTAAGTAAAACTTTCTCCTCGACTGTTAGTATTATTATCTAGAACACAAAATATTTAAGACGATCATAAACATACATTCAACCAAAATACAAAATCAAATGGCACACAACTTTAATGCTTTCATTAAATACGAATGTTAAAGATTCACTCTAGAAAGTGAAGAACGGCCTCCCAGTACGTATCAATAGAGAAACATTTGCAACTTGAATCAAGCGGCAGCATTGATTTATTGCCGTAAGAATCAGACGAAACCAGTTTCGACTTGAAGAAACTAAACGCCAATAGTATTTTATTCCAGTCAATTTAGTTAATCGTTAAAGAATTTTTCTGCCCGCTGGAAATGATTTCAACCGTGGTGGTTTATAAGCTGATTATTCCTCTGTTTTTGGTTTTGCTGAATTTATAATTAAGAGCTTGTACAATATCCAGAACAAATTATTACAATTTATTTATTCCATTAAATTACGCATAACTACTAAGAAGACTTTAATTTTATTAACATTGTATGGATATTTATTGGCATAAGAAAAAAATTATTTGTGAAAATAAATATTTTTTAATCTTGAATAAATTAAACATATCTGTTTTTTAGTTCTCATCTATAAATATTCGTGATATATAGAAAAAATTCATTATAACACAATTTGAAAGGATAATGGGTTAATTTGACAACAATTTTGAATTATCTATTTTTTCAATGAAAACATAATTTTAAGGCCACAAATAATATAACACTGCCTGACAAAGTTTTGTTGCCCTATAAGTTAAGTCGATTCTAATAAGATTTTTGCTCTAGAATCGAATTGCGAATGCAAAACTAGCCAATCGGCTCTAGTTTTTGAGATATTGAAGATCAAAGAGGTCAACAATTCTATTCTACGCATATTTCAGCATCTATTGACAGCCCAAAAAAATGCTGTTGTGCCACCAGTAAGAGTCAATTGTGATAGTAGTTTTCCCGGAGAATCGAAATATATTTGCCGAAATATAGAATTGGACCAATTTTGTTTGCAAAATTGAAGGTGAACAGGATATGAAATCGTATTTTAGGACATTTATTCTGTTTTTCTTGAAAAGTAGCCAAGACAATAACGAGTTTGAAGTGATTCGAATTTGAAAAAGTTCGTCAGACATATTGGATCCGCAATTTTGCGTTTCTTGATTTTTTTGTATCGTATTCTATAGTATAGTTGTAAAAATATCTAAAAACAGGACTGCTAACCCTTATTACCTTCAATTTGGTCAAAAACTAAGTGCACGTCATTATTTTGGCGTATTTTAGGATTCTGCGGGAAAATCCTATCAAAATTGACTCTTACTGGTGAGACAACAGTATTTTTTTTGGGCAGGGAATGATCCCGCAAAATGCCTAGAATCGAATATTTGTACGAACTGTACATTTTTCGTCCTTATTTTACAAATTAATATTATTGAATTGAAAGGAAAAATTTGTTCCACCTTCTGTTTCCATACATGTCAAAAATGGAAACCTGAAAATATTTTTGTGATTACTTCGTTCTTTGATGCTTTTTCGTTGCTCCTTTTTTAATTTTTTCCAATCGTCGAATTTTATATCTTATATGTTCCTCTTTACTTTCCTCCCTGGAGGGACGACTCGATATCTTCTTTTTCCCATTTTTATTTTAACCTTTTTTACAATCTTCGTATGACGTTTTCGACACAGAGCCCTTTGACCTGCAATTTCTCAAAAATGGATTCCGGAGCAAAAATCATACCAGAATCGACGGTTACTGATGGGGCAACATGAAATTCTTAAATTTTTGTTGGGATGCGTAATTACGGGTATTTTTAAATACATACACACGCATTAATATTTATATAAATTTATAATAATTATTCTTAATTTTGCAAAATTTCTTCAAATATCTTGTGTTGGTAATACTATGTATACTTTATGCAAAAATATAATTTTATGTTACAACCGCTGTATTTTTCCTAAACATTTTATTAAGAAACGCTACAAAATATTTGTGACTATTATTAATCAGTCTTTTTATCTGATTTCAGTTCGACCTCATGCTTTCTGAGGACGGTAGCGGTCGTGGAGCAGCCTTGGTCGCGGCAGTTGCTTCTCAAAAGCGGTGAAAGCAGCGTTTAATGTCTCTAAAAGTCTAATTCAAACACGGTAGCACACACTCTTGCGCGCGCGCTCCTTCACTGCGATTTTAGCGAACTTTAAACTCCGAAAACGTTTAAATTCCCTTTGACTCAACGTTTAAATCACTTTTTAGACGGCTGTTAATTTGAATCGGAATAAAAAAAGCGAATTTAAGCAGTTTGAGGATCCAGTTTTTACTAGTCGCTGTCTTTCTTTGTTCTTCCCTTAGATTCGTCTTTCTAGGCGCGACCACGTGCGCGCGCGCACTTTCTCATGGTACATATGTACAGAACGATTTGATTCTTCTGACTATCTGGTTCGTGAAAAATACTTATTTATCGAAATGGATCTATATGAGTTACGCTAGATTGTACTTTTGCTCTAACGCGAAAGCATAGACGTTTCATCAAGAAAGTCTTTAAAATGATTTCGTACTGTGTATAATTTTATTCAGATTTAAACACGTATAAGAATTTGCGCGCTCGTGCACACACATAGACAGACACCTACACAAACATACTTGCACAAACACATACCCTAGTACACGCACGCAAATCTCACACACAGGTATATAAATATGCATTAATATTTATATAAATGTGTGGCCATATATATACATATATATATATATAGATCGAAAATAGATGGACATGTCCCTGTACATAAAGTACAAAAGGCGTAGATTAAAACCGTTATGAGTGGTCGACGCAGTTTGTCATTACGAAACAATACACTTTCTTAAGAACGAAGATTTACGTGAATTGTATAGCATACGCTTCGTGTTGATTTTTAGAAATTTTATTTAAAAAATTCAAATTTACCAATGTTGACATGAAGTTTGAAATGAAATGGGAGAGCACGATATATTGCCCTGTGCAATGCTTTTTGTGTTTTGATACATCAGATTTTACTCTTTCTTAGTTATGTGTTTGTAGGCGAATCCTGAGTAAAACAGGACAGACAGCGATTCGTAGCATTATTTCTCCGCGAGGCAACAGCCTCTAGAAATTTAATTTTTGGAACTCGTTTTATGAAATAGTAGACGATACATCTGTCCGAAAGTTGCCTCCGACGAGTGACATTGTCACCACTCTGTTCGCGGGTCGGACACTTATCGGTTATGTATCACGCACTTGTGTCGCAATGTACTACTTTTATTTGTATATATATATATGTATGGACATTTTATTGGCTTACCTTTTATTTTAGTACAAGAGATAACGACGAAAGACGCGTTTTTTAGCTATTTTTTCCAGAAAATTATTTTTGTATCGAAAGAGGGACTTGGGAAAATTGTTCGAGATATATATATATATTTTTCAAAGGAAATGTTTTGTCACGTGTTCTGAAGACGAATGTTTTTCGCATTGTTGTACATTAAAAGTGTATCTTATAAAAAAAAGTATACCCATGAAAATATTAATTTTGAAAATATATTAAGAAATATACCTTGTAGAAAATCCAACAAGCTTTCCATGACACTGAAAACATGATTCCAGTTGATTAGCTATTTCAGGCCTGCGTGTGAAGATTCAAACAAATATTTAGCAATCTATTAATAAACCCGGTAACGTCGCTGAGTTACGTAGGAAATTTATTACTTTACTTTGGCTTAAATTTAATATTGAGTCGACAAAACTGAATGCGCAATCAACTTGGGATCACTCTCCATTAATCTCCGAATGCACAAATATTAAGTACAATGTTTGCTATTTTATTTGCGTTTAAAATTTTGACACTCTTTATAGAAGTGTCCAAAAGTGTCGTTCCTTTCCTTATTTCTAAAAAATATTTTTTTATTCCCTGTGTTAAATTTTATTAGGATTTTGTGATGCGTTGAACGTCGTCTTAATGAATTATGTCGTATTAATCACGTCTGCAGTGATTAGAGGAAATAATACCGTTGAATATAATAAATCCAATTAAATCCAGGTATAGAAGAGTGAGGAAATTAATTCCAAAAAATGAACTATCACTTTGTTAATGTAATTTTATTATAGTTGAATTACGTTACATTTCGTTTAGGAGAAATTACGATGTTACGCAACGTAGGCAGGAGTAATGTTTAAATAATAAATTTTCGGCCGGTTTATATGCCGTAACATTTTTGAATGACTCAAGAATTATTCAAGATCCGTTTTATATATAGATGTAGAAGACATTTTATGCGCATTCGTTAATTTACTGTTGAATACGGGTTTTAGGGTCTGATTTTAGTTTCTTAAAAATTAAGCAATTTTTAGTTGCCTTCTTGTAGGGTTAGAAACAAATTCTGCCACCAACGATGCTTCGAGAAACGCGCGAAGTTGCTTACTAAGAGCCGAGAAAAACACGCTTTGTACATTATTTATCAATAAGCTTCTACCGCGAGACATGTCCCGGGGAATAACACGTGGAGTACAAGATATCGATGATATTGTCGGCCGGCCGATATGGCGGAGAAAGACGTCGGCGCTTGATGTAACGACGATCGCTAACTCTAATCGTACGTATCGAGCGATTTTACGTAAATTAGGTATTAGATAAGAAAGAGTTTATAATGTGTGTTTCGAAGCCGTTTATGAGCTATGGATATGGTCGAAATGGAGGACTGTATTTGCATATTGATTGTTTGATATGGTTCAGAACTTGAGTTACATTTGAAACAAGTTAAGTGCAAAAAAATTATATTTTCTTGATCGATGATGTTTTGGCTTTCTTCCTAAAATAAGAATACTTTTTATTTCGTCACCCTGATATTTTAGATAGCTAGCAATTTTCTTTTAGAATTTGATCCCCTTTTGTAGCACTAAATAATGGGAGGATCTAATTCTATAAATTTCCAAGTTTAGGAACATCTAATTCTAGATGATGTAATATATGAAAATAAAATATCTACCTGTAAATAAGGAATTGTTTGTAAATGTAATTAAATCGAATTAATAATTAAAGTTTCCATTATCTCTATTTTTGTTAATAAATTCCCGTGCAGTCAAGTTTAAATTTAATTTCGAATATGAGTGAATAGATGTTATGACCTTGCAAATTTTTAGATTGACGGCACAGAGAACATAACTGAGAGGGTTATGTACGGTCGATCTGCCTTTGATATTCTTTCTGGTGGGTCCTTCCATTATGGTTTAGAGAAAGATAGGAATGTATAATTGTTACGTTTAAATAAGCAATGTGATGTTCCCAATATCATTCGATATGGAGATCATGACATGTCTGATTGATCGAGAAAGGTACGTTTCAAAAACTTGTGCGCATATGTGTATGCGAGTGCGAGTACAGGTGTGTATGTGAACACGTACGCGCGCTAGTCGCGTGTAACTTGGATCGATCATCGGTTACATTTTATATATTCATTAGACAATATTGTTAAATATGTGCACGTTAATAAGAAAAAATAAACATTTATTAAATCCCATTCTTACCGCTTTCATATCCCGCACTTATAATAAATGTTTTTTCTGAAGTTGTTGGTAAGTAAAGAAAAAATATTTTGGGTTCACCAATCATTGTTAAGAAAATATCTCTTAATTTAGTTTATCATCTGTTTTTTAAATTAATAACTAGATGCCTTCGACCCGGGTGCCTACAATTTTGGCTAAATTCGTATTGCAGTTCCCTGACGAAAGGCTGATGAAATTGGCGTTTGAATACAAGAATTATAATGGTGTCTTTTAATGATCACGCAAATTTATAATCTAATATATTTTATTTTGTACATGTGCTACTAAAAAGTGTCTAATTTTAAAGTCGTTCACGGCCTGACATGGAGCGATAATTATTGCAATATTTTCTTTATTTCAAGTGGCACATTATTCAATAAGCCCTACATTTATTCGCTTGTTGGACTGTTCAAAAATTGTAATTGAGGATTCGCCGCCAAAGATATTACGTAATATTTCGAGGGTTTTCAATGTTCAAAAATAATGGGTAAGGCTACTTTCAACGGCGACCGTTCCTTTTTTACTAAGAGCACACCTTTTTTAGCCTTCAATCTATTCTGTAATAAAGCTATAAATGGACGAGATACGAGATTATTTCCTTCTACGCCAAAAAAATTATACCCTTAAGAACTGAAAAGTAACATTGGAAATTTCATTTTCTTTGTTAATTAACACTATTTTGTTATTTATATAAGGCATGTACGTAAACATTCATTGAATTTTCTTTGTTCGACAAGTTTTCAATGGAATCCGAAAGTAGTAGAAATATGTAAAAGTTTATAGGATATTTTTAAAAAAGTAAAATGTGTCGGTAACACAAAATCGACGGGTTCCGTGGATTTGCCCATAAATATACATACCTGCTTGTGGATTATATAATCCGTGCATACGAATATTATGTCGTCGTTGAAATTCTAGATCTTCTGTCATAGCTTTCCCGGGGTAAAACATTCCACCGATGTTATACATTGTTGTGCTGTTGGACTCTGCAAAATGATTTGAAAAATAAAATTATATCAAATTAAATATCCTGGCTTCAACTATATACATCAGCCATATAGGTCTTTGATCAAATTTCTATGCTTATTTTCATTTTATACTCTACGATCTTCTCATAATCTTGGTTGATGTGTTCCCCGAATTACATATTTTTGTTTAAATCGTCATGTTAACTATATAGAAAAACTCCTGACTGATGTAACTGCTGCCTATCACTTCACATATGTTTATCGCAAAGCGTTTGGGAAACAGTGCCCCGCTTAATTAGTATTAAATGTGGGATGATCTGTAGAAACATGCATGCAATAGAGTACCAATATTTTTGTACGGATAATCAAATATTATGAATGGATACTGTTACATATGTTTCGATAATTCGAGAAACTGATCAACTTTGATTTCTCGGTTTTCATTTTTTTCACCTTGAAATGAGTACAAATAAAATTACGAAACTCGATTTTCGCTACATTTTCATTACACCTATTGACTCTCTAATACAACTAGTTGTGACGACTGGAAATAAAATCTTAAATGGTAACAGATGTCGAATGGGGACTCGTATTAAATGGCTTATGTAGAATTCAAATCACTATCTGTAGATGGACCTACGATTATTATTCACGTATATAATGACTCGTTTTAAGCTTGAATGCTCAGGGCATTCCATGCGTTTGCTTCACCCTGTATATGGGACATACTTTTATAAAATTACAAAAGATATAGGCGAGACGATGCGCAGTCCTCTCAAAAACAGGCGCACACAGATGAGTGACACCGTAATTTGTTCGTTTTGACGTTAGTAACAAATTGGACTCTGAGTGAAAACGATTAATAATAAAGCATGAAAATTATAATAGATAATTTAAATTCATTTTATATTTCTACAAAATTTATCAGGAAGTTTTAAATCCATGTAGTTTTTTATTAATAGTAAGCACACATATAATACTCTGACTATTACTTAGTGGATTTATTTGATTACATTTTGTACTTTAAGAAAATAAAATATGTTGTTGGGAATAGATGTAGCATGGCGAATTTTTCAATAATTTGTAAGAATTACAAGTGACTTTTATCGTTTTTCAATTCCTGAACGTCTGTAGCAAGTGTCTCTGTTTACTAATTGACTCGATATTATCATAAGATACATTATTTGAATGTGTTTAAAGCGCAATATAAACTTGCATTACATATATTTTAATAGTGAACATGTTTATTTCCTTATATCACTGTATCACAGAAAAATTAAAAGTTCTGTGCATTTGCCCATATCTGAAAATTAGGAAGTTTTTATAAATAATTTTATAAGGTTTAAAACAATGACACTACATCATTGATTACGGATATTAAAAAATAAAAGCAACCACTTTCTTAGTTACGGCGGTGATTTCGATAATATAATTTAAGAAAAAAAGAATGTTAAATAAACTAAGGAAAACAGACAACATGTTTTAAAATAGTTAATTACATCTTCAATAATTGTAAATGGATGGAATTTTTATAGGTGATCTAATAAATAGTTCAACTTTGGCTATCATTTATCAATGTGTAGTCCTAAGCCGTTGTTTTTTTATTTGTTTACCTTTAATTGTAAAGCTTTAAAAAACGGTTACATACTTATTGATATAAGAAAGAAAAAGTTTTTCAGAAATCTTGGACAGTTTTTTTTCCCGTGCAACTTGCGAAAATGTAAAAAAATGGTAAAATATTTATCGAAAACAGCAGAATCAATGCGCTTGGGTGAACTTGTAAAATCCGTTGATATATAGGGACATTTCCATGCAACAAATAATGATTTGGTTATAGTGTGCGTAACGCAGTGCGTAAAGTTTACTTTACGTACGAGTTTACTTTACACACCGAAAATACACACATAATACAAGTTTTCGAAACAAGGGTGTAATAGACACAAGAGTGTATTTTTTACGAATGGAAGGGGTTACATTCGCAATCGTTCAGAAAACATTTTCGCACATACTTTACGTAAAGTGATTTTTTCAATTTGTACACGGAAAAAAATAATGCAATGAAAATCGTTGAACTCGTTCGGATGTTGAAGATTTGAGAAAATTTGGAGGAATATTACGATTCAATTAGTAGTTAATGTCTGAGAACTTGTCAAGGATCATTTCAAAACTCAACAAGAATATTAAATGAAAAGTTCAAGAAAAATTTGAAACAATTTAAAAAAGAAAGACGAAGATAAAAATTTAATTTTTGTAATTGTGTGTAAAGTACTTTTAATGCCTGTTTTTCGTGCGTAAAGTTCACTTTTACGGACTCCCGACGACAAAAATCGTAAAGTGAACGGTCGTGCGTCAAAACTTTACTTACACTCTTTACGCACCCAATTACAAAAACAAGGATACCTAACATAGGTGTAAAGGATAACTGTTACGCATCGGTCGGGAATTTTACACATCACTCGGCGCCTCGTATGTATAGTTCCCGCCCGATGCGTAAAAGTACACTTTACACCCTTGTTAGGTAATATACTATTTTTAACTCCGTGCGCGAAATTGAATTTCGCGCACTATTTTTAGTGCGCGAAGTAACCCATTTGCGCACTGCACTTCGCGCACTCATTTCAGTGCACACTCAAAACAGTGCACGAAAAATTTCTCTCACGTAGTCAAAAAAAATAGAATACACACGTGCGCCGTAGGTGAATTTCGCCCTCGTTACACTCGTGCGCAAATCACCTACTTCGCGCACTTGTATCGTAATATACTATTTTAGTTCTACATTTACGCGAAAAATTCTGACTCCGACGGAGATACGAACACGAGTCTGCTACGCGATAATCATACACTTCAGTATGTTCGACCACTGTCGAGTTATTATTTTCAACTGTAAATAAGGCTAACGCTATGCCGATAGAGAAACCTGCTCTGCCCGCACGAGAAATATTTCCGAAGGGTTCAGGGATTTTCACGCTCACTGTGTGTAATTCCCCCAAACTTAAATTTGAATAATTATTTTCAGCGGATTTCCGAATCAATTTGTTACTACATAATTAGAGTTTCAGAATTATTCAGAAACGTTTCGCATACATTTACTAATAATCATGAGGTTTCCGTCCAACTTTTCGCAGTGTGGTATATTTTTGAAACAAATTGTACACATAAGAACATACGATAAAACGTACACATGTCATTAAAATAATTAAATGTAATCTATGCTGGGCTAATATAACTGGATAATAAGAATCTGACTAACAATAGCACCTTTAAAAAGACTACCCGCTAAACATGTAACGTAAATGAAACGTTACATGTTATCCCATTTATGGCAAAAACGTAACGTTTCGTAACAACTTCTTGATGCCGTTTACACGACGTTGCACGATATCTAAATACGTAAAGGTAATGCGTAACATTACCAGAATGTCAATTTATAACAGTTTCAAAAACGTTTTATGGAATCGTTTCTGCAACGTCACAAAATCACCAAGGAAATTTAAAACGTCGCATTCAGGTTACTAACGTAACATTCATGTAATGTTACGAATGCAACGTTTCGTAGACATGATTTGTTGCATATCTTCTATCGTTTCGGCCGGTTCCATCTCAGACTTCGCCATCAAGATTCGGAAGCTTTCGAATGCAGCATTTATTTTCGTATATTAGCATGATTTACATGCAATCTTTTTCTTCTTATAGTTATTCTTTTTTCTGGTGCATAATATTATTTGCTATTATTAATTTTGTTCTTTTTATTTCTTATACGTGTGTAACTTAAATACATTGATGTCCATTAAATTCAATATTTTTTTTGTAATATTACTACAAAAATTAATTTAAAATATAGAGTAATTTGAGGCTGAGACTGCAATGAAGTGAAATTTAACTATTGTTATACTTCACATTTGAAATTGAAACGGGTTTTGTAATATTTAGAGAATATGCATTTTATATATACAGTGTATTTATTTTAAAAAACTCGTTCGCTTTTAATATATTTATGTACAAAATTTGTAAATTTCCGTCACTTGTCCAGAAAAATAACTCGCACCTTATTATTTTTAATGTAAATTGTATTAAATTTAATTCATAATTTAAAAAGTGGTTCACTTGTGTTAATTTTAATATCCGCGTAATTTCATAACTTATTTCCAAGTAGTGCATTTGTAAAATATACGTGTGTCAATTAACTTTACATTTTTTAAACAGTGTCTATTAATCCATTTCGTTTAAAAAAAATATTATACGGATATCTTAAAAATATTTATTTAAATTACAATAAATTACTACAAAATAGTCAAATAATATTAAAATATTATTATTCCCAATATAGAAATGACAAAATTAATTAAACATATCTTGTTTAAACTAAACCCGCATTTATCAAGAAGCCTTCTACGATTGAGTATAAGAGCTCTCGTTCGCATGGTAATACGTATGCGAGCGTAGCGTAGTGGTTAAGACGTCAGCGTTGTAACCGGTAGACCCGGGTTCGATCCTCGGTCGGGACGGATTTTTCTTAGATTCATAGATTTATTTGCGAGTAAAATTATAAAACTACATTCTTTCATAACATATCTAACGATACATAAATAATAATAAAATTCGAATTGAATAAAATAATTCGTCGAATTTCTTATAATTTTTATTTATGACCGTTTAATGTAACGTTTTTACAACGTTGGATGTATAGTTTTCAAACGTCGCAGGTACGTTACGAATGAAACGTTATTTAAAAACCGTAAATGTGGCAGGACATTTCTGGTTCCAAGGACGTCCCAAAAATGTTTTTGTAATGAAACAAGTTTGGTCGCATGGCTATAATGCGACGTTTCAAAGATGTTGCTGTAACGGAATATTGTTTAGCGGGTATACATAATTGATAAAATAAAACGTTAATATTATTTGTAATATTATTTATTTGTTTCACGTTTTGTAACCATTGATTTCATTACTTGTGACTAATTAAATTGAAGACCTCGGGGCAACAAGCGATCGACTCATTTTTCACTCGTCTTCCAATAACTCGGAGCAGCAAAGAGCGAGAAAAAGACACTTATTTCACGTTTGTTAGGCCGAAAAAAAGGAAAAACGTTCCGTGCAACAAATAGTCAGTTTCTTACATTGACCACTTGTTACTTTGAAAAATTCTGCATTCAAATACACAGATACGATACGGTCATTGTCTTTTGCACCGTTACCTAAAAGTTCAATTTTCATAAAAATGGTGAATTTCAGTCAACTCTACAAGGCTATGTATTTTTACTCTACTCGGTCATACATGTATCATTATTTATTTTATCATTGTCATTATTTTATATTATAACCTTTAAATGCAAATCCTAGAAGGTAAAGATAACGAATATTCTGTAGACATTCATGAAATAGAACATTTTTAATATAAAGTTATCATATTTTTATCAACGAAGAATACACAGAACTTCGATTGTGTATTTACCTTTCTGGTTTTTCTTTTTTTAAGAAATAAATCTGAAGAGGGTCTCAAACATTATATTTGTTCGGCAAACTGACAAGCTCTTTTGACTTTTGTAAGGAATGTTTTTAAATTCTCTTCCGGAACTGCGGTTCGTATACTGAGGTTGACCTACTTTATAGTTTTGAATAAATGGAGACACTGAATAGTCACAAGTGTGACAGTTGACAAACATAAACACGACAAATTAGCATTTACGAGAAAATCAGATAATGATTATATAATAGAGTGTTAAATTAGTTCGGGTCATTACTACGTGCGGTTAAACTGTAGTATTTACGGCATTATATATTTTTCAAAGACCGAGTATTTAACGATTGTTGTATTCGACACCTTGGCTTGAAAGAAAGACCCGTATCGTGTCATCTCATTTGCTAGGTAGGTAGGAAATTCCCGAATGCTTACCTGCTTATATTTGTTCGACAATATGACAAGCTCATTTGACTTTTGTAAGGAATGTTTTTAAATTCTCGTCCGAGACTGCGGTTCGTATAATGAGGTTGACCTACTTTATAGTTTTGAATAAATGGAGACACTGAATAGTCACAAGTGTGACAGTTGACAAACATAAACACGACAAATTAGCATTTACGAGAAAATCAGATAATGATTATATAATAGAGTGTTAAATTAGTTCTGGTCATTACTACGTGCGGTTAAACTGTAGTATTTACGGCATTATATATTTTTCAAAGACCGAGTATTTAACGATTGTTGTATTCGACACCTTGGCTTGAAAGAAAGACCCGTATCGTGTCATCTCATTTGCTAGGTAGGTAGGAAATTCCCGAATGCTTACCTGCTTATATTTGTTCGACAATATGACAAGCTCATTTGACTTTTGTAAGGAATGTTTTTAAATTCTCTTCCGAGACTGCGGTTCGTATAATGAGGTTGACCTACTTTATAGTTTTGAATAAATGGAGACACTGAATAGTCACAAGTGTGACAGTTGACAAACATAAACACGACAAATTAGCATTTACGAGAAAATCAGATAATGATTATATAATAGAGTGTTAAATTAGTTCGGGTCATTACTACGTGCGGTTAAACTGTAGTATTTACGGCATTATATATTTTTCAAAGACCGAGTATTTAACGATTGTTGTATTCGACACCTTGGCTTGAAAGAAAGACCCGTATCGTGTCATCTCATTTGCTAGGTAGGTAGGAAATTCCCGAATGCTTACCTGCTTATATTTGTTCGACAATATGACAAGCTCATTTGACTTTTGTAAGGAATGTTTTTAAATTCTCTTCCGAGACTGCGGTTCGTATAATGAGGTTGACCTACTTTATAGTTTTGAATAAATGGAGACACTGAATAGTCACAAGTGTGACAGTTGACAAACATAAACACGACAAATTAGCATTTACGAGAAAATCAGATAATGATTATATAATAGAGTGTTAAATTAGTTCGGGTCATTACTACGTGCGGTTAAACTGTAGTATTTACGGCATTATATATTTTTCAAAGACCGAGTATTTAACGATTGTTGTATTCGACACCTTGGCTTGAAAGAAAGACCCGTATCGTGTCATCTCATTTGCTAGGTAGGTAGGAAATTCCCGAATGCTTACCTGCTTATATTTGTTCGACAATATGACAAGCTCATTTGACTTTTGTAAGGAATGTTTTTAAATTCTCTTCCGAGACTGCGGTTCGTATAATGAGGTTGACCTACTTTATAGTTTTGAATAAATGGAGACACTGAATAGTCACAAGTGTGACAGTTGACAAACATAAACACGACAAATTAGCATTTACGAGAAAATCAGATAATGATTATATAATAGAGTGTTAAATTAGTTCGGGTCATTACTACGTGCGGTTAAACTGTAGTATTTACGGCATTATATATTTTTCAAAGACCGAGTATTTAACGATTGTTGTATTCGACACCTTGGCTTGAAAGAAAGACCCGTATCGTGTCATCTCATTTGCTAGGTAGGTAGGAAATTCCCGAATGCTTACCTGCTTATATTTGTTCGACAATATGACAAGCTCATTTGACTTTTGTAAGGAATGTTTTTAAATTCTCTTCCGAGACTGCGGTTCGTATAATGAGGTTGACCTACTTTATAGTTTTGAATAAATGGAGACACTGAATAGTCACAAGTGTGACAGTTGACAAACATAAACACGACAAATTAGCATTTACGAGAAAATCAGATAATGATTATATAATAGAGTGTTAAATTAGTTCGGGTCATTACTACGTGCGGTTAAACTGTAGTATTTACGGCATTATATATTTTTCAAAGACCGAGTATTTAACGATTGTTGTATTCGACACCTTGGCTTGAAAGAAAGACCCGTATCGTGTCATCTCATTTGCTAGGTAGGTAGGAAATTCCCGAATGCTTACCTGCTTATATTTGTTCGACAATATGACAAGCTCATTTGACTTTTGTAAGGAATGTTTTTAAATTCTCGTCCGAGACTGCGGTTCGTATAATGAGGTTGACCTACTTTATAGTTTTGAATAAATGGAGACACTGAATAGTCACAAGTGTGACAGTTGACAAACATAAACACGACAAATTAGCATTTACGAGAAAATCAGATAATGATTATATAATAGAGTGTTAAATTAGTTCGGGTCATTACTACGTGCGGTTAAACTGTAGTATTTACGGCATTATATATTTTTCAAAGACCGAGTATTTAACGATTGTTGTATTCGACACCTTGGCTTGAAAGAAAGACCCGTATCGTGTCATCTCATTTGCTAGGTAGGTAGGAAATTCCCGAATGCTTACCTGCTTATATTTGTTCGACAATATGACAAGCTCATTTGACTTTTGTAAGGAATGTTTTTAAATTCTCTTCCGAGACTGCGGTTCGTATAATGAGGTTGACCTACTTTATAGTTTTGAATAAATGGAGACACTGAATAGTCACAAGTGTGACAGTTGACAAACATAAACACGACAAATTAGCATTTACGAGAAAATCAGATAATGATTATATAATAGAGTGTTAAATTAGTTCGGGTCATTACTACGTGCGGTTAAACTGTAGTATTTACGGCATTATATATTTTTCAAAGACCGAGTATTTAACGATTGTTGTATTCGACACCTTGGCTTGAAAGAAAGACCCGTATCGTGTCATCTCATTTGCTAGGTAGGTAGGAAATTCCCGAATGCTTACCTGCTTATATTTGTTCGACAATATGACAAGCTCATTTGACTTTTGTAAGGAATGTTTTTAAATTCTCTTCCGAGACTGCGGTTCGTATAATGAGGTTGACCTACTTTATAGTTTTGAATAAATGGAGACACTGAATAGTCACAAGTGTGACAGTTGACAAACATAAACACGACAAATTAGCATTTACGAGAAAATCAGATAATGATTATATAATAGAGTGTTAAATTAGTTCGGGTCATTACTACGTGCGGTTAAACTGTAGTATTTACGGCATTATATATTTTTCAAAGACCGAGTATTTAACGATTGTTGTATTCGACACCTTGGCTTGAAAGAAAGACCCGTATCGTGTCATCTCATTTGCTAGGTAGGTAGGAAATTCCCGAATGCTTACCTGCTTATATTTGTTCGACAATATGACAAGCTCATTTGACTTTTGTAAGGAATGTTTTTAAATTCTCTTCCGAGACTGCGGTTCGTATAATGAGGTTGACCTACTTTATAGTTTTGAATAAATGGAGACACTGAATAGTCACAAGTGTGACAGTTGACAAACATAAACACGACAAATTAGCATTTACGAGAAAATCAGATAATGATTATATAATAGAGTGTTAAATTAGTTCGGGTCATTACTACGTGCGGTTAAACTGTAGTATTTACGGCATTATATATTTTTCAAAGACCGAGTATTTAACGATTGTTGTATTCGACACCTTGGCTTGAAAGAAAGACCCGTATCGTGTCATCTCATTTGCTAGGTAGGTAGGAAATTCCCGAATGCTTACCTGCTTATATTTGTTCGACAATATGACAAGCTCATTTGACTTTTGTAAGGAATGTTTTTAAATTCTCTTCCGAGACTGCGGTTCGTATAATGAGGTTGACCTACTTTATAGTTTTGAATAAATGGAGACACTGAATAGTCACAAGTGTGACAGTTGACAAACATAAACACGACAAATTAGCATTTACGAGAAAATCAGATAATGATTATATAATAGAGTGTTAAATTAGTTCGGGTCATTACTACGTGCGGTTAAACTGTAGTATTTACGGCATTATATATTTTTCAAAGACCGAGTATTTAACGATTGTTGTATTCGACACCTTGGCTTGAAAGAAAGACCCGTATCGTGTCATCTCATTTGCTAGGTAGGTAGGAAATTCCCGAATGCTTACCTGCTTATATTTGTTCGACAATATGACAAGCTCATTTGACTTTTGTAAGGAATGTTTTTAAATTCTCGTCCGAGACTGCGGTTCGTATAATGAGGTTGACCTACTTTATAGTTTTGAATAAATGGAGACACTGAATAGTCACAAGTGTGACAGTTGACAAACATAAACACGACAAATTAGCATTTACGAGAAAATCAGATAATGATTATATAATAGAGTGTTAAATTAGTTCGGGTCATTACTACGTGCGGTTAAACTGTAGTATTTACGGCATTATATATTTTTCAAAGACCGAGTATTTAACGATTGTTGTATTCGACACCTTGGCTTGAAAGAAAGACCCGTATCGTGTCATCTCATTTGCTAGGTAGGTAGGAAATTCCCGAATGCTTACCTGCTTATATTTGTTCGACAATATGACAAGCTCATTTGACTTTTGTAAGGAATGTTTTTAAATTCTCTTCCGAGACTGCGGTTCGTATAATGAGGTTGACCTACTTTATAGTTTTGAATAAATGGAGACACTGAATAGTCACAAGTGTGACAGTTGACAAACATAAACACGACAAATTAGCATTTACGAGAAAATCAGATAATGATTATATAATAGAGTGTTAAATTAGTTCGGGTCATTACTACGTGCGGTTAAACTGTAGTATTTACGGCATTATATATTTTTCAAAGACCGAGTATTTAACGATTGTTGTATTCGACACCTTGGCTTGAAAGAAAGACCCGTATCGTGTCATCTCATTTGCTAGGTAGGTAGGAAATTCCCGAATGCTTACCTGCTTATATTTGTTCGACAATATGACAAGCTCATTTGACTTTTGTAAGGAATGTTTTTAAATTCTCTTCCGAGACTGCGGTTCGTATAATGAGGTTGACCTACTTTATAGTTTTGAATAAATGGAGACACTGAATAGTCACAAGTGTGACAGTTGACAAACATAAACACGACAAATTAGCATTTACGAGAAAATCAGATAATGATTATATAATAGAGTGTTAAATTAGTTCGGGTCATTACTACGTGCGGTTAAACTGTAGTATTTACGGCATTATATATTTTTCAAAGACCGAGTATTTAACGATTGT
Source organism: Trichopria drosophilae (assembly GCA_030407085.1). Classification (NCBI taxonomy): domain Eukaryota; kingdom Metazoa; phylum Arthropoda; class Insecta; order Hymenoptera; family Diapriidae; genus Trichopria; species Trichopria drosophilae. The sequence continues at coordinate 65,296,383 of CM059586.1, read as the reverse complement.
TGTATTCGACACCTTGGCTTGAAAGAAAGACCCGTATCGTGTCATCTCATTTGCTAGGTAGGTAGGAAATTCCCGAATGCTTACCTGCTTATATTTGTTCGACAATATGACAAGCTCATTTGACTTTTGTAAGGAATGTTTTTAAATTCTCTTCCGAGACTGCGATTCGTATAATGAGGTTGACCTACTTTATAGTTTTGAATAAATGGAGACACTGAATAGTCACAAGTGTGACAGTTGACAAACATAAACACGACAAATTAGCATTTACGAGAAAATCAGATAATGATTATATAATAGAGTGTTAAATTAGTTCGGGTCATTACTACGTGCGGTTAAACTGTAGTATTTACGGCATTATATATTTTTCAAAGACCGAGTATTTAACGATTGTTGTATTCGACACCTTGGCTTGAAAGAAAGACCCGTATCGTGTCATCTCATTTGCTAGGTAGGTAGGAAATTCCCGAATGCTTACCTGCTTATATTTGTTCGACAATATGACAAGCTCATTTGACTTTTGTAAGGAATGTTTTTAAATTCTCTTCCGAGACTGCGGTTCGTATAATGAGGTTGACCTACTTTATAGTTTTGAATAAATGGAGACACTGAATAGTCACAAGTGTGACAGTTGACAAACATAAACACGACAAATTAGCATTTACGAGAAAATCAGATAATGATTATATAATAGAGTGTTAAATTAGTTCGGGTCATTACTACGTGCGGTTAAACTGTAGTATTTACGGCATTATATATTTTTCAAAGACCGAGTATTTAACGATTGTTGTATTCGACACCTTGGCTTGAAAGAAAGACCCGTATCGTGTCATCTCATTTGCTAGGTAGGTAGGAAATTCCCGAATGCTTACCTGCTTATATTTGTTCGACAATATGACAAGCTCATTTGACTTTTGTAAGGAATGTTTTTAAATTCTCTTCCGAGACTGCGGTTCGTATAATGAGGTTGACCTACTTTATAGTTTTGAATAAATGGAGACACTGAATAGTCACAAGTGTGACAGTTGACAAACATAAACACGACAAATTAGCATTTACGAGAAAATCAGATAATGATTATATAATAGAGTGTTAAATTAGTTCGGGTCATTACTACGTGCGGTTAAACTGTAGTATTTACGGCATTATATATTTTTCAAAGACCGAGTATTTAACGATTGTTGTATTCGACACCTTGGCTTGAAAGAAAGACCCGTATCGTGTCATCTCATTTGCTAGGTAGGTAGGAAATTCCCGAATGCTTACCTGCTTATATTTGTTCGACAATATGACAAGCTCATTTGACTTTTGTAAGGAATGTTTTTAAATTCTCTTCCGAGACTGCGGTTCGTATAATGAGGTTGACCTACTTTATAGTTTTGAATAAATGGAGACACTGAATAGTCACAAGTGTGACAGTTGACAAACATAAACACGACAAATTAGCATTTACGAGAAAATCAGATAATGATTATATAATAGAGTGTTAAATTAGTTCGGGTCATTACTACGTGCGGTTAAACTGTAGTATTTACGGCATTATATATTTTTCAAAGACCGAGTATTTAACGATTGTTGTATTCGACACCTTGGCTTGAAAGAAAGACCCGTATCGTGTCATCTCATTTGCTAGGTAGGTAGGAAATTCCCGAATGCTTACCTGCTTATATTTGTTCGACAATATGACAAGCTCATTTGACTTTTGTAAGGAATGTTTTTAAATTCTCTTCCGAGACTGCGGTTCGTATAATGAGGTTGACCTACTTTATAGTTTTGAATAAATGGAGACACTGAATAGTCACAAGTGTGACAGTTGACAAACATAAACACGACAAATTAGCATTTACGAGAAAATCAGATAATGATTATATAATAGAGTGTTAAATTAGTTCGGGTCATTACTACGTGCGGTTAAACTGTAGTATTTACGGCATTATATATTTTTCAAAGACCGAGTATTTAACGATTGTTGTATTCGACACCTTGGCTTGAAAGAAAGACCCGTATCGTGTCATCTCATTTGCTAGGTAGGTAGGAAATTCCCGAATGCTTACCTGCTTATATTTGTTCGACAATATGACAAGCTCATTTGACTTTTGTAAGGAATGTTTTTAAATTCTCTTCCGAGACTGCGGTTCGTATAATGAGGTTGACCTACTTTATAGTTTTGAATAAATGGAGACACTGAATAGTCACAAGTGTGACAGTTGACAAACATAAACACGACAAATTAGCATTTACGAGAAAATCAGATAATGATTATATAATAGAGTGTTAAATTAGTTCGGGTCATTACTACGTGCGGTTAAACTGTAGTATTTACGGCATTATATATTTTTCAAAGACCGAGTATTTAACGATTGTTGTATTCGACACCTTGGCTTGAAAGAAAGACCCGTATCGTGTCATCTCATTTGCTAGGTAGGTAGGAAATTCCCGAATGCTTACCTGCTTATATTTGTTCGACAATATGACAAGCTCATTTGACTTTTGTAAGGAATGTTTTTAAATTCTCTTCCGAGACTGCGGTTCGTATAATGAGGTTGACCTACTTTATAGTTTTGAATAAATGGAGACACTGAATAGTCACAAGTGTGACAGTTGACAAACATAAACACGACAAATTAGCATTTACGAGAAAATCAGATAATGATTATATAATAGAGTGTTAAATTAGTTCGGGTCATTACTACGTGCGGTTAAACTGTAGTATTTACGGCATTATATATTTTTCAAAGACCGAGTATTTAACGATTGTTGTATTCGACACCTTGGCTTGAAAGAAAGACCCGTATCGTGTCATCTCATTTGCTAGGTAGGTAGGAAATTCCCGAATGCTTACCTGCTTATATTTGTTCGACAATATGACAAGCTCATTTGACTTTTGTAAGGAATGTTTTTAAATTCTCTTCCGAGACTGCGGTTCGTATAATGAGGTTGACCTACTTTATAGTTTTGAATAAATGGAGACACTGAATAGTCACAAGTGTGACAGTTGACAAACATAAACACGACAAATTAGCATTTACGAGAAAATCAGATAATGATTATATAATAGAGTGTTAAATTAGTTCGGGTCATTACTACGTGCGGTTAAACTGTAGTATTTACGGCATTATATATTTTTCAAAGACCGAGTATTTAACGATTGTTGTATTCGACACCTTGGCTTGAAAGAAAGACCCGTATCGTGTCATCTCATTTGCTAGGTAGGTAGGAAATTCCCGAATGCTTACCTGCTTATATTTGTTCGACAATATGACAAGCTCATTTGACTTTTGTAAGGAATGTTTTTAAATTCTCTTCCGAGACTGCGATTCGTATAATGAGGTTGACCTACTTTATAGTTTTGAATAAATGGAGACACTGAATAGTCACAAGTGTGACAGTTGACAAACATAAACACGACAAATTAGCATTTACGAGAAAATCAGATAATGATTATATAATAGAGTGTTAAATTAGTTCGGGTCATTACTACGTGCGGTTAAACTGTAGTATTTACGGCATTATATATTTTTCAAAGACCGAGTATTTAACGATTGTTGTATTCGACACCTTGGCTTGAAAGAAAGACCCGTATCGTGTCATCTCATTTGCTAGGTAGGTAGGAAATTCCCGAATGCTTACCTGCTTATATTTGTTCGACAATATGACAAGCTCATTTGACTTTTGTAAGGAATGTTTTTAAATTCTCTTCCGAGACTGCGATTCGTATAATGAGGTTGACCTACTTTATAGTTTTGAATAAATGGAGACACTGAATAGTCACAAGTGTGACAGTTGACAAACATAAACACGACAAATTAGCATTTACGAGAAAATCAGATAATGATTATATAATAGAGTGTTAAATTAGTTCGGGTCATTACTACGTGCGGTTAAACTGTAGTATTTACGGCATTATATATTTTTCAAAGACCGAGTATTTAACGATTGTTGTATTCGACACCTTGGCTTGAAAGAAAGACCCGTATCGTGTCATCTCATTTGCTAGGTAGGTAGGAAATTCCCGAATGCTTACCTGCTTATATTTGTTCGACAATATGACAAGCTCATTTGACTTTTGTAAGGAATGTTTTTAAATTCTCTTCCGAGACTGCGGTTCGTATAATGAGGTTGACCTACTTTATAGTTTTGAATAAATGGAGACACTGAATAGTCACAAGTGTGACAGTTGACAAACATAAACACGACAAATTAGCATTTACGAGAAAATCAGATAATGATTATATAATAGAGTGTTAAATTAGTTCGGGTCATTACTACGTGCGGTTAAACTGTAGTATTTACGGCATTATATATTTTTCAAAGACCGAGTATTTAACGATTGTTGTATTCGACACCTTGGCTTGAAAGAAAGACCCGTATCGTGTCATCTCATTTGCTAGGTAGGTAGGAAATTCCCGAATGCTTACCTGCTTATATTTGTTCGACAATATGACAAGCTCATTTGACTTTTGTAAGGAATGTTTTTAAATTCTCTTCCGAGACTGCGATTCGTATAATGAGGTTGACCTACTTTATAGTTTTGAATAAATGGAGACACTGAATAGTCACAAGTGTGACAGTTGACAAACATAAACACGACAAATTAGCATTTACGAGAAAATCAGATAATGATTATATAATAGAGTGTTAAATTAGTTCGGGTCATTACTACGTGCGGTTAAACTGTAGTATTTACGGCATTATATATTTTTCAAAGACCGAGTATTTAACGATTGTTGTATTCGACACCTTGGCTTGAAAGAAAGACCCGTATCGTGTCATCTCATTTGCTAGGTAGGTAGGAAATTCCCGAATGCTTACCTGCTTATATTTGTTCGACAATATGACAAGCTCATTTGACTTTTGTAAGGAATGTTTTTAAATTCTCTTCCGAGACTGCGGTTCGTATAATGAGGTTGACCTACTTTATAGTTTTGAATAAATGGAGACACTGAATAGTCACAAGTGTGACAGTTGACAAACATAAACACGACAAATTAGCATTTACGAGAAAATCAGATAATGATTATATAATAGAGTGTTAAATTAGTTCGGGTCATTACTACGTGCGGTTAAACTGTAGTATTTACGGCATTATATATTTTTCAAAGACCGAGTATTTAACGATTGTTGTATTCGACACCTTGGCTTGAAAGAAAGACCCGTATCGTGTCATCTCATTTGCTAGGTAGGTAGGAAATTCCCGAATGCTTACCTGCTTATATTTGTTCGACAATATGACAAGCTCATTTGACTTTTGTAAGGAATGTTTTTAAATTCTCTTCCGAGACTGCGGTTCGTATAATGAGGTTGACCTACTTTATAGTTTTGAATAAATGGAGACACTGAATAGTCACAAGTGTGACAGTTGACAAACATAAACACGACAAATTAGCATTTACGAGAAAATCAGATAATGATTATATAATAGAGTGTTAAATTAGTTCGGGTCATTACTACGTGCGGTTAAACTGTAGTATTTACGGCATTATATATTTTTCAAAGACCGAGTATTTAACGATTGTTGTATTCGACACCTTGGCTTGAAAGAAAGACCCGTATCGTGTCATCTCATTTGCTAGGTAGGTAGGAAATTCCCGAATGCTTACCTGCTTATATTTGTTCGACAATATGACAAGCTCATTTGACTTTTGTAAGGAATGTTTTTAAATTCTCTTCCGAGACTGCGATTCGTATAATGAGGTTGACCTACTTTATAGTTTTGAATAAATGGAGACACTGAATAGTCACAAGTGTGACAGTTGACAAACATAAACACGACAAATTAGCATTTACGAGAAAATCAGATAATGATTATATAATAGAGTGTTAAATTAGTTCGGGTCATTACTACGTGCGGTTAAACTGTAGTATTTACGGCATTATATATTTTTCAAAGACCGAGTATTTAACGATTGTTGTATTCGACACCTTGGCTTGAAAGAAAGACCCGTATCGTGTCATCTCATTTGCTAGGTAGGTAGGAAATTCCCGAATGCTTACCTGCTTATATTTGTTCGACAATATGACAAGCTCATTTGACTTTTGTAAGGAATGTTTTTAAATTCTCTTCCGAGACTGCGGTTCGTATAATGAGGTTGACCTACTTTATAGTTTTGAATAAATGGAGACACTGAATAGTCACAAGTGTGACAGTTGACAAACATAAACACGACAAATTAGCATTTACGAGAAAATCAGATAATGATTATATAATAGAGTGTTAAATTAGTTCGGGTCATTACTACGTGCGGTTAAACTGTAGTATTTACGGCATTATATATTTTTCAAAGACCGAGTATTTAACGATTGTTGTATTCGACACCTTGGCTTGAAAGAAAGACCCGTATCGTGTCATCTCATTTGCTAGGTAGGTAGGAAATTCCCGAATGCTTACCTGCTTATATTTGTTCGACAATATGACAAGCTCATTTGACTTTTGTAAGGAATGTTTTTAAATTCTCTTCCGAGACTGCGGTTCGTATAATGAGGTTGACCTACTTTATAGTTTTGAATAAATGGAGACACTGAATAGTCACAAGTGTGACAGTTGACAAACATAAACACGACAAATTAGCATTTACGAGAAAATCAGATAATGATTATATAATAGAGTGTTAAATTAGTTCGGGTCATTACTACGTGCGGTTAAACTGTAGTATTTACGGCATTATATATTTTTCAAAGACCGAGTATTTAACGATTGTTGTATTCGACACCTTGGCTTGAAAGAAAGACCCGTATCGTGTCATCTCATTTGCTAGGTAGGTAGGAAATTCCCGAATGCTTACCTGCTTATATTTGTTCGACAATATGACAAGCTCATTTGACTTTTGTAAGGAATGTTTTTAAATTCTCTTCCGAGACTGCGGTTCGTATAATGAGGTTGACCTACTTTATAGTTTTGAATAAATGGAGACACTGAATAGTCACAAGTGTGACAGTTGACAAACATAAACACGACAAATTAGCATTTACGAGAAAATCAGATAATGATTATATAATAGAGTGTTAAATTAGTTCGGGTCATTACTACGTGCGGTTAAACTGTAGTATTTACGGCATTATATATTTTTCAAAGACCGAGTATTTAACGATTGTTGTATTCGACACCTTGGCTTGAAAGAAAGACCCGTATCGTGTCATCTCATTTGCTAGGTAGGTAGGAAATTCCCGAATGCTTACCTGCTTATATTTGTTCGACAATATGACAAGCTCATTTGACTTTTGTAAGGAATGTTTTTAAATTCTCTTCCGAGACTGCGGTTCGTATAATGAGGTTGACCTACTTTATAGTTTTGAATAAATGGAGACACTGAATAGTCACAAGTGTGACAGTTGACAAACATAAACACGACAAATTAGCATTTACGAGAAAATCAGATAATGATTATATAATAGAGTGTTAAATTAGTTCGGGTCATTACTACGTGCGGTTAAACTGTAGTATTTACGGCATTATATATTTTTCAAAGACCGAGTATTTAACGATTGTTGTATTCGACACCTTGGCTTGAAAGAAAGACCCGTATCGTGTCATCTCATTTGCTAGGTAGGTAGGAAATTCCCGAATGCTTACCTGCTTATATTTGTTCGACAATATGACAAGCTCATTTGACTTTTGTAAGGAATGTTTTTAAATTCTCTTCCGAGACTGCGGTTCGTATAATGAGGTTGACCTACTTTATAGTTTTGAATAAATGGAGACACTGAATAGTCACAAGTGTGACAGTTGACAAACATAAACACGACAAATTAGCATTTACGAGAAAATCAGATAATGATTATATAATAGAGTGTTAAATTAGTTCGGGTCATTACTACGTGCGGTTAAACTGTAGTATTTACGGCATTATATATTTTTCAAAGACCGAGTATTTAACGATTGTTGTATTCGACACCTTGGCTTGAAAGAAAGACCCGTATCGTGTCATCTCATTTGCTAGGTAGGTAGGAAATTCCCGAATGCTTACCTGCTTATATTTGTTCGACAATATGACAAGCTCATTTGACTTTTGTAAGGAATGTTTTTAAATTCTCTTCCGAGACTGCGGTTCGTATAATGAGGTTGACCTACTTTATAGTTTTGAATAAATGGAGACACTGAATAGTCACAAGTGTGACAGTTGACAAACATAAACACGACAAATTAGCATTTACGAGAAAATCAGATAATGATTATATAATAGAGTGTTAAATTAGTTCGGGTCATTACTACGTGCGGTTAAACTGTAGTATTTACGGCATTATATATTTTTCAAAGACCGAGTATTTAACGATTGTTGTATTCGACACCTTGGCTTGAAAGAAAGACCCGTATCGTGTCATCTCATTTGCTAGGTAGGTAGGAAATTCCCGAATGCTTACCTGCTTATATTTGTTCGACAATATGACAAGCTCATTTGACTTTTGTAAGGAATGTTTTTAAATTCTCTTCCGAGACTGCGATTCGTATAATGAGGTTGACCTACTTTATAGTTTTGAATAAATGGAGACACTGAATAGTCACAAGTGTGACAGTTGACAAACATAAACACGACAAATTAGCATTTACGAGAAAATCAGATAATGATTATATAATAGAGTGTTAAATTAGTTCGGGTCATTACTACGTGCGGTTAAACTGTAGTATTTACGGCATTATATATTTTTCAAAGACCGAGTATTTAACGATTGTTGTATTCGACACCTTGGCTTGAAAGAAAGACCCGTATCGTGTCATCTCATTTGCTAGGTAGGTAGGAAATTCCCGAATGCTTACCTGCTTATATTTGTTCGACAATATGACAAGCTCATTTGACTTTTGTAAGGAATGTTTTTAAATTCTCTTCCGAGACTGCGGTTCGTATAATGAGGTTGACCTACTTTATAGTTTTGAATAAATGGAGACACTGAATAGTCACAAGTGTGACAGTTGACAAACATAAACACGACAAATTAGCATTTACGAGAAAATCAGATAATGATTATATAATAGAGTGTTAAATTAGTTCGGGTCATTACTACGTGCGGTTAAACTGTAGTATTTACGGCATTATATATTTTTCAAAGACCGAGTATTTAACGATTGTTGTATTCGACACCTTGGCTTGAAAGAAAGACCCGTATCGTGTCATCTCATTTGCTAGGTAGGTAGGAAATTCCCGAATGCTTACCTGCTTATATTTGTTCGACAATATGACAAGCTCATTTGACTTTTGTAAGGAATGTTTTTAAATTCTCTTCCGAGACTGCGGTTCGTATAATGAGGTTGACCTACTTTATAGTTTTGAATAAATGGAGACACTGAATAGTCACAAGTGTGACAGTTGACAAACATAAACACGACAAATTAGCATTTACGAGAAAATCAGATAATGATTATATAATAGAGTGTTAAATTAGTTCGGGTCATTACTACGTGCGGTTAAACTGTAGTATTTACGGCATTATATATTTTTCAAAGACCGAGTATTTAACGATTGTTGTATTCGACACCTTGGCTTGAAAGAAAGACCCGTATCGTGTCATCTCATTTGCTAGGTAGGTAGGAAATTCCCGAATGCTTACCTGCTTATATTTGTTCGACAATATGACAAGCTCATTTGACTTTTGTAAGGAATGTTTTTAAATTCTCTTCCGAGACTGCGGTTCGTATAATGAGGTTGACCTACTTTATAGTTTTGAATAAATGGAGACACTGAATAGTCACAAGTGTGACAGTTGACAAACATAAACACGACAAATTAGCATTTACGAGAAAATCAGATAATGATTATATAATAGAGTGTTAAATTAGTTCGGGTCATTACTACGTGCGGTTAAACTGTAGTATTTACGGCATTATATATTTTTCAAAGACCGAGTATTTAACGATTGTTGTATTCGACACCTTGGCTTGAAAGAAAGACCCGTATCGTGTCATCTCATTTGCTAGGTAGGTAGGAAATTCCCGAATGCTTACCTGCTTATATTTGTTCGACAATATGACAAGCTCATTTGACTTTTGTAAGGAATGTTTTTAAATTCTCGTCCGAGACTGCGGTTCGTATAATGAGGTTGACCTACTTTATAGTTTTGAATAAATGGAGACACTGAATAGTCACAAGTGTGACAGTTGACAAACATAAACACGACAAATTAGCATTTACGAGAAAATCAGATAATGATTATATAATAGAGTGTTAAATTAGTTCGGGTCATTACTACGTGCGGTTAAACTGTAGTATTTACGGCATTATATATTTTTCAAAGACCGAGTATTTAACGATTGTTGTATTCGACACCTTGGCTTGAAAGAAAGACCCGTATCGTGTCATCTCATTTGCTAGGTAGGTAGGAAATTCCCGAATGCTTACCTGCTTATATTTGTTCGACAATATGACAAGCTCATTTGACTTTTGTAAGGAATGTTTTTAAATTCTCTTCCGAGACTGCGGTTCGTATAATGAGGTTGACCTACTTTATAGTTTTGAATAAATGGAGACACTGAATAGTCACAAGTGTGACAGTTGACAAACATAAACACGACAAATTAGCATTTACGAGAAAATCAGATAATGATTATATAATAGAGTGTTAAATTAGTTCGGGTCATTACTACGTGCGGTTAAACTGTAGTATTTACGGCATTATATATTTTTCAAAGACCGAGTATTTAACGATTGTTGTATTCGACACCTTGGCTTGAAAGAAAGACCCGTATCGTGTCATCTCATTTGCTAGGTAGGTAGGAAATTCCCGAATGCTTACCTGCTTATATTTGTTCGACAATATGACAAGCTCATTTGACTTTTGTAAGGAATGTTTTTAAATTCTCTTCCGAGACTGCGGTTCGTATAATGAGGTTGACCTACTTTATAGTTTTGAATAAATGGAGACACTGAATAGTCACAAGTGTGACAGTTGACAAACATAAACACGACAAATTAGCATTTACGAGAAAATCAGATAATGATTATATAATAGAGTGTTAAATTAGTTCGGGTCATTACTACGTGCGGTTAAACTGTAGTATTTACGGCATTATATATTTTTCAAAGACCGAGTATTTAACGATTGTTGTATTCGACACCTTGGCTTGAAAGAAAGACCCGTATCGTGTCATCTCATTTGCTAGGTAGGTAGGAAATTCCCGAATGCTTACCTGCTTATATTTGTTCGACAATATGACAAGCTCATTTGACTTTTGTAAGGAATGTTTTTAAATTCTCTTCCGAGACTGCGATTCGTATAATGAGGTTGACCTACTTTATAGTTTTGAATAAATGGAGACACTGAATAGTCACAAGTGTGACAGTTGACAAACATAAACACGACAAATTAGCATTTACGAGAAAATCAGATAATGATTATATAATAGAGTGTTAAATTAGTTCGGGTCATTACTACGTGCGGTTAAACTGTAGTATTTACGGCATTATATATTTTTCAAAGACCGAGTATTTAACGATTGTTGTATTCGTGGGGTGGGGGGGGGGGGGGGTGGGGGGGGGGGGGGGTGGGGGGGGGGGGGGGTGGGGGGGGGGGGGGGTGGGGGGGGGGGGGGGTGGGGGGGGGGGGGGGTGGGGGGGGGGGGGGGTGGGGGGGGGGGGGGGTGGGGGGGGGGGGGGGTGGGGGGGGGGGGGGGTGGGGGGGGGGGGGGGTGGGGGGGGGGGGGGGTGGGGGGGGGGGGGGGTGGGGGGGGGGGGGGGTGGGGGGGGGGGGGGGTGGGGGGGGGGGGGGGTGGGGGGGGGGGGGGGTGGGGGGGGGGGGGGGTGGGGGGGGGGGGGGGTGGGGGGGGGGGGGGGTGGGGGGGGGGGGGGGTGGGGGGGGGGGGGGGTGGGGGGGGGGGGGGGTGGGGGGGGGGGGGGGTGGGGGGGGGGGGGGGTGGGGGGGGGGGGGGGTGGGGGGGGGGGGGGGTGGGGGGGGGGGGGGGTGGGGGGGGGGGGGGGTGGGGGGGGGGGGGGGTGGGGGGGGGGGGGGAGACGATATATATACTTATGACTTATAAAGAATCACATTAATAACTGTGAATGCTTTTGCCTATAATATACGACATTTCCTTCATCGGTGTGGGTAAGAAATTTCAGACACTGGCAATAGTACTCATCTCAATATGTTGCGTTTGCACCTTTGGTCAAGATAAAACTAAAGAATCATTATTGTCATCAGTAACGTGAATGCATTCAGATTTAAGAACATATACAACATATTGTAAAGGAGTTTCAAAGCTCCGATGTACTAGATGCCTATAATTAATGACGAGCAAGAGTCAGTTTTGACGCACATTTTAGTCTAAACGTGAAAATGAAAAGACTGACGTACAGTCTACAAATATTGTAAATATGTACGTGTTATATGTATTAAAAAATTATATAATTGAACGTAATGATAGAGATACGTGTGTTAAATGATTCATTTAATTGCATATTCATACTTTTGTCACCAACATTTCCAAAACACCGCAATTAAGCTTGTTTTAGTAAAATTGTATAATGATCGTATATATATTAAATTGTTTCATTATTTACGAAAAAATCGTTGAATATTTACTCCCTTATATAAGAAATTATTCAATAATTATTGAAAGTGTGTTTATGTACCGATGTGTTTGGACTGTCGAAAAGAAACATGAAGTAAGATACAAGTAAGATAGAAGCTTTACAGATAGGTCATTGAGAATTTTTGCACTTTTCCTTTCAAAATGACTAATGTTTTAAATAGAATTAATAAAGATGAGTAATGGCAGTATAGGTATTTTAAAAATAGCGAGATTGCTTTCGCTTTGCAGTAGATGCGCGGTAATATTTAACAATTTCACTTTCATATTCTTTTGTATGGCGATAATAAGGTTAATTGTCAACTAGATTCAATTTTCAAGAACCTCATATTCAGTTGTAATCGCTCCATAGCCACTCATATCAGCAAGTGTATGATGGCAGCCTACGATGAATCTATGCATTTTAGATGCACCCACATATTTCATTCTGCAACACGCAGATTCTGCAATCTCTTTAAACATACCAAAAGATGGCAGCATTATCATTTCCTTTAACTTTTTACTTAAAAGACACAAAACTGTGCGTAAAGATAGAAAGAAACTGTTGAATTTTACGCGCTTCTCTTAGATTTTTACGTCGTCATTTCGATCTTCTTATTCTCAGAAATTTTAAAAGTGGGAAATATTAAATGAAGGTTAATTAATTATATTAGAAGCAAGTCGATACTCGTATGTGTTCGTCACTTGTGAGAAGTCAGATTCATTGTTACCGTATAGTAAAGTCTACGGGTAATTAACAGGTCGAAACTTGTATGGCGATGTTTAAGATGTCTTAAATTGTACACCTATTAAAAAACGGTCAGGAACCTGATTAATTACATTACCCACGTGTCCAAACTCGCATAGCTATGGCTCGAACGTCATGAAAACACGTAAATATCGTGAATAGATAAATGCATAGGGAATAAGCGTGTCATCCTCTCTTTCTAATTACTGCTAGCTTCTTCCATCATTTCTATATTATACATTTTAATACACGCTATTCGGATTATGTGAAATTTATTACTATTTAAATATTATTATTATAAATTATTTATTTATTTATTTATTTATGCTACTTTTGTTAACAAAGGGGTGAGTTGGCCTACAGGTGGTCCGCCATGTTATTCCTAGATAAAATACAGAACTGAGATCATCTCCTTTCTATTATGGTGGAGGTTGTCTAAAAATTTTGGAAAGCGAAAATGTGTTACTTGGTATACCTTTTGATGAAATTGCGCAATGACTTTAAACGCATCTGAACCTGTATACATGGAAAATATATGGTGAAAATGATCGGCTGGCAATCGGCGATTTCGATGACCGTGATAACGGTATAATCTAACAACGGGTACTAGAGAGCAAGAGAGATGGTAGTAGCACGCAGGAGGAAAAGGTCATTATTAGAATTTTATGTTCACATTCAAAATACGGTTCCTAGCCTACGCTGTATTTCCACATAGGCATCGAGAAGCGAATATGATGTAGCAATAGCTGACCTTTAATGAATTGCTTTTGTAATTTTTTTTTTTCGACATTCCTCACATGACAATACTAATGTGTAACAGCCAGTACTTTTCAATATTTATGAACTAATTTCTTAAGATCACGCATTAGAAAGAGGCCGTTTGCAATGACCATCTAATGGCTGGACATTTTTATAACAATATTAGGGGGTCGACGCCAGGTCTTTTGAACGCGTTGAGACTTGGTTAGCGGCTTTTCTACGTTAATTTCAAAATGGTCTTGGGTGAAGGGACTCGACGGTTTTGTCTCTATTGGAGATCATTGAGATACGCTAATTAATCTGTGAGCAGCTGTAACCCTCTGTACCGTGATGCAATGAATACGTGTCTCCAATGATAACTTCACCCCATTTGGAATGTGAGGATTGGTCCTTAAGAATTAATTGATTTTCTCAATCTTTTTGATGGATTCTCGAATGAAGTTGGAAAACTGATCCTCAGCAGCGTCTTCTTCAAGAGTGCTGTAAACCCTGTTCAAGGCCTCAAAAATCTTTTAGACATCTACCATATTGATGTAGAAATACAAGTTTTGAAATAGAGGCGCTTACGTGCTGTCAAACATAGACACAGGAACGCGACATTCCTTCGAAACGATGTCTGGATCTGTATACAATTTCGAGAGTTTCGAGACAACAAATGTACGGTGAATAAGTGATCGACGGATAATCGACTACCGTGAAAACGGTATACTGCTAATGTTAATGGATCTAAGAAAGAGTATGCGAGAGCTAGAGAGATCATAGAAATTATGACATTGGAATATTTGAATTAGACTGCTTCCTTTCTCTTACGTCACGGATTGCCGAAATTTGGTAAATAGATAATGTTTTGAAGAAATTGTGCAATGACCTTTTAAACTTGTCTGGACCTGTATGCATTTTCGAAAGTTTCAGGAAAACAAATGTACGGTGAATAAGTGATCGATGGATAATCGACGACCGTGAAAATGGTATACTGCTAATGTTAATGGATCTAAATAAGCGTATGCGAGAGCGAGAGAGATGATAGTAGAACGCACGAGGAAAAGGTTTCCGCGCATCAGGGGGTCAACACCAGGTCTTTTGAACGCGTTGAGACTTGCTTAGAGGCTTTTCTAAATTAATTTTAAAATGGTCTTAGCGGTTTTATGTGAAGGGGCTCAGCGGTTTCGTCACTATTGGAGATCATTGAGATACACTAACGGCTTGTCAAGACGACTGTCATATTGATGGATAGATTTCCCCCGACGAGAGAAAACTCTGAAAGGTGAATTCAAACTTACAACATGGTAAGAGAGAGGTCAACGCCCTGATTGTAGGTTTTTAAAATTTGTGTGAGATTTAAAAAGTAGGTCGTCGATATACGAGATTGAGCTAGACACCTTCAAACTGGTATTCAGACTAATGGAAATCTACGCTGTCAATTCATCAAAAAAGATATGTAACATCCGAATTAGGTCGGTAACGGTGTACGCACGAGGAAAAGGTCATTTTACTTTCACTCTCAATACGGTTCCTACCGAATACGATGTATTTCCATAAGCGACTATAATGTAGCAATATCTGACCTTTAATGAAGGCGACTTTTGAAATTTGATTTTCGACACATGGCAAAGGTCGTCGATATACGAGATTACGCTTCAAGCTGGTATATGGATATATTTCCCCGACGAGAGAAAACTCTGAAAGGTGAATTCGAACTTACATCATGACAAGGGAGAGGTCAACGCCCTGATTGTAGGTTTTTAAAATTTGTGTGAGATTTAAAAAGTACGTCGTCGATATACGAGATTGCGCTTCAAGCTGGTATTTAGACTAATGGAAATCTACAGAGACATAGGTCCCGATATATTATCTAATATGCTTGGAATTCACATGTGTTTTCCCAAGGATGGTCGATGATAAGGGAGAGGTCAACGCCTTGATTGTAGGTTTTTAAAATTTGTGTGAGACGAAGTCTTGCGTCATCTTAATGACCTCATAAGCGACGGTCAGATTTCCCAATGAGAGAGTCTTGAAACCGCGTACTAAACAGTAAATCAAAAATGCGAATCAATCCGCGAATCGGCCCGCGAGTCAGTCCGCGACTCAAACCACGAGTCAGTCCGAGACTCAAACCACGAATTAGTTCACGAATCTACCACCTCGCATGCTGCGACAGCGCCGCGACTGTGGCGACTTCTGGTGGCGGCGACGGGAACTGATTTCAAACCGCTCCTATACATCTACTCCCTTCCATGGTATTCTAAATAGGAAAGGTGCAAAATACAACAGTTCCTGTACGAAACGTCCCCAGACGACTAAGAAACTTCGAGGATCGATGGATTCAAAAAGTCGCCAACCATACCTCTTAGTTTGAGATTATTTATTTCGCTTTATTTCGATTCGGAGTCCACATGATCTTTCATGCATCCGATATAATTCCCGCATTCCGAACCATTAAACCTCTTATTCGCCTACATTCCACACTGAGTCGTAGATCGGAGTTTCCGCCATATGATTTCCGTTAAATCAATGGATCCGATCCCTAGTGTTTGGAACGAACAGGTTACTGATAGTTTCAAGGGGAATCGCGCGGGCGTGATCGTGTTCGTGTTCGTGCTGTTGTTCGTGCTCGTGCTCGTGCTCGTGCGCGTGCTCGCATCGTCATTACTACACGGAAAATAATAATCCAGTGAAAATTCCCGAACTCGTTCGGATGTTGAGGATTTCAGTATGCTTGAAAGAAGATTAGGAACTGTCTCGTTAGAAATATTCTAGACCCTTTTTCATGAAGAAGTCAAATTAATTCATGAGGAGTTCCCGAACTGTGAAGTAATATGCTCGAATTATATCTAAGATCTTATAACTAAGATCATTTCTAAACAGTTCGGGAATATTTCCGAATCAGTTCAAGAAAAATTCGAAGCTAATATAATTAAATAATCCGACTAGTTTAAGGGAAAAAATTTGGTTTTCGTATGTATGTCTTTTAACCACCATTTATTAATTCAAGAACAAAATTTTGGCAAAAAGAATTACAACGCAGACCTACACAATAATATTAAACTAGATAACAGTTAATATACACACGCACGCAAACGGTATTAACGGAACGCTAACATATTTACTCATTAGTAGACTGAGTCAGAAGTTGCATTTATACATAATCTATCAGTTTCGCGCGCTGGCGTGAAACGCGCCATCTGTGAATATCTGTGTAAGTGAATGCCCGCGAATATTTGAATCTAGTTATTCACAAATAACTTTCTTTATATGTTTCATACAATGGGGTATGTAGGTTTAAGAGGATTCCGTACGGCTCAGTCAATAAGGTAGAAATTTTCACAAAGATACTTGAATTAAAAATGATTTAATTGATTTTTCAAAATTCAGGCTCTGTATTAGAAACTGTAATGAATATATATGATGTCCCAAAAAATATGAAACCCGTTAGTTAACAATCCACTGAGAATCGTGCTAAATGGATAGCCGTCAAAAGTCATTTTTAAACATACAAAATTACTGTTATGACTAAAAACCGTATTTCACGAATAAGTGAAATTCGTAGAAATGTAGATACGACCTTTTCTAAAACACACAACAGTATAATAGCATTTTACACTAGTTCCACTAGTACGGCCAGTGAAAATTGCTCTAAATAAAAATTGTCTCATCCCAGCTAACACACTGTCACATTCGTCAACGAAAAGTTAACGAAATATACAAACAGTATACAAAACATTTTGTATATTTCGTAACATTTTCGCACGTGAACATGACCGTTCGTCAGCTGGGATTGAACTGAAAGGTTTGATTATTATGTAATTTGGAGTTTTACTACTACTATTAATAAGTTTGGCGTTTTATTTTGTTTTAAACATTTAAATAATTTTTTTTTTTACCTCATTCACTTCAGCATTATCGCAATGTACTTCAATAGCATTTTCTACAAGCTTGTCTGTATTATGACTGCCATCAAATTCCTATTAATGTAAATTATGGTAAACAAAATTTGATAAAGGTCAAAATATTTTTCAAAAAATAACTTTCCTACCGGCATATTCTCCATTCTTTACCTGTGTTAGAAGAAACATATCGAAGCATAATAATCGAATATATATACAGGGTGAGTCTGATAGAAGTGAACATAGGGAAACCCATGTTAAGGCTACGCGCCTCGTGATTGGTCGATTCCGGTGGAACGTTGCTTGCTCGCTGATTGGCTGTGTTAGAGCCACAAGAATGTAAACAAAATACTGTCTGTATGTATCAATTATATATGTGACATAACGGACATAACCATGTTTTGGGCTTATGTAAAATGTGTCAAATCCATGAAATGTGTAACAGAAACTCAAATTCAAGACTCAGTTCGTGAATTTTGTTACAACCGGATGCAGCCGATAAGTTGAAGGGTTTTCAACAAATCAATTGGCAAGAGTAAAATGTGCTATTCATCAATGATGCAGAGATATTCTACCGTATTCTACTCCAAAAATGCTATCAGATAAGTTTTTCGTTTTAATAAAATGATTTCAATTTACAATAAAGAATCTGGTACTTTGTGTCGTGTTATTACAGATACAACCGCTCAGATCATCATCGCTGAGTCTTGAATTTGAGTTTGTGTTACACATTTCATGGATTTGACACATTTTACACAAGTCCAAAACGTGGTTATGTCCGTTATGTCACACAAGATATTTGATACATACAGACAGTATTTTGTTTACATTCTTGTGGCTCTAACACAGCCAATCAGCGAGCAAGCAACGTTCCACCGGAATCGACCAATCACGAGGCGCGTAGCCTCAACATGGATTTCCCTATGTTCACTTCTATCAGACTCACCCTATATATATATTGTTTTGTTTTCATTCCCTGGCCGCCATGTGCGAATACATCGCCTGCGCAGTACGGCGGGGTTGGTTCGTTGGTTGTGTATATATATGTACATGGTCTGGCATATCGGTATTTGCGCATATGATATATATATACATATAGGTAGAGAAGTACACAAAAGTTCGGGAATTTTCATAAACTGGATGCACAACTTCTCACAATCGTAATATAATAAAAACTATTTTGTAATTGCGGGCGTAAAGTTCGTGCGTAAAGTACTTTTGATGCCTATCTTTCGCTCGTAAAGTAAACTTTTATGCACTTCCGACGACGAAATTCGTAAAATGACCGGTCGTGCGTAAAGTTATACTTTACGCACTCAAACAGGCATCAAAACTTTACGCACTCACTTTACGCGCGCAAATACAAAAAATAGGATACCTAACACGTGTGTAAAGTATAACTGTTACGCACGGGTCGGTAACTTTACACATCACTCGGCGCCTTCGGCGCCTCGTATGTATGGTTCTCGTCCCGTGCGTAAAAGTATACTTTACACCCTTGTTAGGTAATGTACTATTTCATGTTAGATGTACATTTTCTTAAATACTAATGACATAAATATTGAACTGTTTCTTAATTTTATGTGAAATCATCTGTAATATTTACTTTCAGCGTATTTCCGAACCAAACTGTGAAATATATTTTCAGTTTGGGAATTACTCAGAAACATTTCGAACATATTTACCGATAATCGTGAGATTTTCGTCGAATTTTTCTCGAATCCTTAACATCCGAACAAGTTCGGGAATTTTCACTGGATTATTTTTTTCCGTGTATATATATATTCAAATAACAGAAACGAGGAATCGGCTCGGATTCGGTAAAAATGTTAACATTAACAACCAGTAAAACAATCAACATCGTCGCCAATTCTAGGACCTTTACAATATAAACCTACCAGGTCCCCGCTTACGGCTTCAGCCGATCTTTAGAGAGGTACCCCCATTCGGGTGTGCAATGGCGTGGGGAAAACCACAATGTGGGAAAAACCCACGCCAGGTACCGCAGAGGTTGAAACATCGATTCTAAACGCAACATTCTCCCCCCTGTGTGGGACTGCGGACCAATTTCAAGAAGCGATGTTTCCATAACCCATTCGAATTATTCAAACTGCCATTCAAACTTTAAATACTAAACCAAATACTATCATTAATTTACGAAGTATGCGAGGTTTATTTCGGTATTCACCACATTAGCAGAATCCAGAAAGAACAAAAAACAATACTGCAATTAACATATTATCGTAACTTCTAAACACGCACTCAAACATTTATTACTATTTGCAAAAGGCCAGATCGAAGGGTATTTCTTAGTTGACGTATATACACACATACATTATAAAATGTAACAACATTGACCTACATTAATTGCAACAAATAGAGAACATTTTTTACGAAGTTCCTTTAGCGAACCAAATAACTTTCGCCGCTGATCTAATATACGTCCCATTCGCTGTTCGTATTTGAACTACACGCACACGATTATCTCTACCTGGGAATATTTTTTCGACTACGCCCTTT
This sequence comes from Trichopria drosophilae, assembly GCA_030407085.1. Classification (NCBI taxonomy): domain Eukaryota; kingdom Metazoa; phylum Arthropoda; class Insecta; order Hymenoptera; family Diapriidae; genus Trichopria; species Trichopria drosophilae. Next base: position 65,275,982 of record CM059586.1, on the reverse strand, counting down.
CGCCAGGAACTACGATGGAGCATGTCATCGATTAGCAATACGTGGTCTCCTACCGCAAGTTAGTTTCTTCGCGAACCCATTTAGTACGGGGAAGGAGCGTAGGAAGATACTCACGAGTCCAACGTCACCAAAATGCATCCGCCAAAACTTGGGAACATCTCCACTGTTTTCGGGGACATTTATCAATATTTTCATATCTGGGTAAGCTTAATTGACCTGAAGACGAACCGATCAAAAAGTGATTAGGAGTCAATGCTTCCAAATCACGTGGGTCGGGAGACACGTGGGTAAGAGGACGAGAGTTTAAGGTGAATTCAATTTCCGATAAAGTCGTTAAAAGAGTTTCCTCTTTGGGAACTTGATTTTTTAGAATAATTTATAATGATGATTTCACGGATCGCACTAATCGCTCCCAAACTCCCCCCATATGAGGTGAATAAGGCGGAATGAAATTCCATTTCATTTGATTATCGACCTCGTATCTGTTTAGTACTTTTCTGTCAATCAATTGGACAGCTTCGCGTAACTCTTTTTCTGCTTTGGTATAATTTCGACCGTTATCTGAAAAAATTTCAATTGGATATCCACGACGAGCAGCCATTCTACGAAGGGCCATAATGGCTGCATCCACGGATAATGAATGTGCAACTTCTAAATGCACCGCCCGGGTTGATAGACAAGTAAATAGCGCTACCCATCGCTTTTCTTGCCGTCTACCGATTTTCACTACAATTGGTCCGAAACAATCGACACCTGTATAACTGAACGGTAAACGATACGCGACTCTAGCAGAAGGTAAATCGGCCATTAGCGGTTGTGCAGGTCGAGAACGATTCATTCTACATATCGGGCACTTAGCCACGACCGATCGCAATAAAATTCGCAATTTTGTGATCCAAAATTTTTGACGTATTTCGTTTACAACTGTTTCGTACCCACTGTGGTTCATCCTTTCGTGATAATACTTTACGAGAAGACGTACTTCAGAGCACGAACCGTCTAAAATTGCAGGTTCGTTATTAAATTCGTCGTTGATGAAATACTGGACACGCCCCCTAACACGAAGTACTCCCTCGGTATCAAGAAAGGGTGATAATTTCAAAATTCTGCTTTTGACGCTTATTTTTAAGTTAGATTTTAAAGCCTGCAGCTCTTCATTGAAACTCAATTTTTGCATTTCTCTAATTCGTAGTTGCTCTGCTTTGTGCATATATTCATCAGTAATGCTACTCGTTTTATCACCCTTGAACCGATTTATTGACAATAATAATGTGGCCGTTGCACGATTAAGTCGAACTTATGTCATTCACGACGACACACGGGAATTCGCTTTGTTTTATCACGTGCCCGACGAAGGATTTGCGCGTTTCGGTCGCAATTAAATCTTTTTCACCGTCTGTTATACGTACGCGCTCGGTGGGCCAATTTGATTCGGTTTGTCGTAAATATGCTGGTCCGTTCAACCAAAGATCATGATGTTTTGAGTCAAGGGTAACGTGTTTGGTCGCGATATCCGCAGAGTTCAATGCTGATGGTACCCATCGTCATTCCTGTGGTTTGGTTAACTCCGATATTTCAGCTAATCTGTGAGCAGCAAAGGTTTGATATGATCTAGCGTAGGAATTTATCCATGCTAATACGACCTTGGAATCGAACCAAAAAACTCGCCGTGCAATTTTAAAGGCATGTTCTTTCTCAATTGTATTCGAGAGTCTACTGGCTATTAAAGCTGCCTGTAATTCGAGACGGGGAATGGACGTTGGTTTTAATGGAGCTATCCGCGTTTTCGCGGCTATAAACGTAACATCTGCTCCCGAGTCGTTTTCGATGCGCCAGTAGGTAACTGTAGCGTAAGCTTTGGGGCTAGCATCGCAAAATACGTGGAGTTCAATTCTGGATTCTCGCACGCGTCCTAAAGAATAGCAGCGAGGTATAGAAACGTGTTCGACTACCTTATCTAAATCGAGAACCCAATTGTTCCACGTATGTTGCTCGCTATCCTGAATTGGTTCATCCCATTTTACATTACTCACCCAAATTTCTTGCATGATCGTCTTTGCGCGGACCATAAGAGGAGCTAAGAAACCTAGAGGATCATACACGGACATAATAATTTGTAAAAACTCACGTTTCGTTGGTTTTCGCGAACCGCTATCTATATCTGACGGTATCAATCTGTCAGTTATAATAAATATGAAAACGTCCGATTTAATATTCCATTGCAAACCGAGGACCTTTTGTTTGTCCGTTTCGCCGAAATCAATCACAATACGGTCCGTCTCACTTTTGGATAACGCTGATAAAACCCTTGGCTCATTACTAGCCTATTTGTGCATCATAAAGCCTCCCTCTTTATTAATTTCGTTTATATTTTTTACGCGGGCGATTGCTTCGTCAACATTATCGGCGCTATCCAACAAGTCGTCCATATACATTTGTCGTACGATTTTTTCGACGGCCTTTGGATATTTAGTTGCAAACCTCTCAGCATTGGCGTTTTTAACAAAATTAATTTTGATCCAAATAGGAGAGTCGATATCCTATAAGTTTCGGGTTCTTTTTTACGATCAGGTCCGCGCCACAAGAAGCGTTGGGCATCCCTATTATTTTCTTTTAGTTTGATTCGGAGAAACATATCTTTAACATCGCTAGTGTACGCAACTTTGCCCTCCCGAAATCTCATCAAAATGCCGAGCAGGGATTGTAATAAATCGGGCCCCGATAGCAGTTGGTCATTAAAACTCGCCCCCCTAACCTTAGCCGCGGCATCGAATACCAATCTGACTTTACCGGGCTTGTTAACGTTAGTGACTCCAAAATGGGGGAGGTAAAAAACGCGACCCGATGAATTATTTTCGTCTATATTTTCCGCATAGCCAAGTTGTATCAGTCGTGACATTTCGCCGTAATACATTTTTGCGAATTCTGGGTCGTTATCGAGTCGCTTCTCAATGTTCATTAATCGCCGCATAGCGTTCGGCCTGCTATCCGGCAAGTCTATTTTATCGTCGCGCCACAATAGACCGGTTTCCCAAAGACCGTTGTCATATCGCGTCGTTGATTTCAAAATTTCAACCGCGCGTTGTTCCCCCAATGGTACCTTTTCAAAATTTGTTATTCCGAGGGCATCGATTTGGAATGACGATCGTACTAAATCATGAAGTTCGCCATCTGGCGATGTCTCTTCTGTAATACCACTATTTCGCGAAGCGCATGCCGCAAACGGGGATGGAGACGTTTTATCATTCATAGTTCCGCTATGAGCAACCCAAACTAACCGCGTGCGTGAAGTGGATGGGAGGTTATGGGTTCCGACCCGATTTTCAAAGGAGGAAATTAATATCGCATTGTTCTGACCGACTAAAATGGTAGGGGTTACGTCATAATAAGATTCTAATTCAACATCGTTATTTTTAATACGGATTTGACAGGTTAAATGCTTAGTTAGAGTTTGTCGTGGCAACGCAAGATTGTCAATAATGTGGACCCCACAGAGATCGTATAATTTTGAATCTTTCCCAAATATTTGTAAATTGACTTTTTGGCTCTTCACTTTCAAAGAAGTTTCCGGCGAGATTCCCGATAGAGACAGATACAATGATGAACCACGCGCACGAATTTTACCGGCAATATCTGAATTGAGTAATGTTATAGTTGATCCGTCATCCAACAATGCGAACGTTCGAACTTCCGACTTCGGACCTACCAAAGTTACCGGAATAATTTTTAGAAGTATTTGTGGAACCGACACGTGTTTTCGAAATCGATTTATCGTTCCTTTTTTGAAAATTGAACGATCGATTTGAATTTTTTGTACTAAATCATGGAATAAAATAAAAATAAACGAGTAATTTCTCGGTCTAGATGGCATTGTACTTAATGTAAATAAAGGAAAAAGGAAACATAAATATGCGTCGTTCTAATATGAACGCGACGCGAATGTTTACATTTATGTCGGAAGCATATATGGCCAGAAAAATGTATTTAACTATTGAATAAGAGGAAACAAAACCCCACCTGTTATTTATTTTGCAAAATTATTATTTTAAAAAGGCGTTTCGCACTTGGCCGCTGGTTGTGCTCTTCAGCAGGGATCCAGCAGCCGTACCCTGGACGCGATCATTTAATTTATTTGTAATTTTATAAATGTATTAATTATTTCGAGTTTTTTGGGGAGAAAACTCGAACAATTAATACATTTAGATAGAGATTTTGAAAATAACTTTCAAAATCTTAAGAACCATAATATTATATACAGGGTCATCGAAAAGTATCGGACCCCCCTAATATCTTCAGTTAGAATGCACTTAGGAGAAAATGTCCAATAGCAAAGTTGTATGGTTTCAAGCGGGGAGTAAGATGATTACCTTGACTTTGACCTTGACCATGTCCTTCAAGGTCATTTCAAGGTCAATCTTATTTTTTTAAATAGAACCCCCTACATTTTATTGCATATTCTTATAGCTTATCTCGAGAGCTTTCCAAAACACTATAATAAAATATTTTTTTATTAAGTACTTTTTGAGTTATAAAGGTTTGAAGTTAACAATTTGTTAAGTGGTGTGCGAGTCCGACCAGTTAAGGCAAGAGTGGTGTTTGTGAGTAATTGTTTAAACCAATTAATTGGTCTCATTATTCCGCGCACAAAAGTATTAAGGTTATGATTACTGAAAACTAAATAATATTTTACAAGATATTCTACATTTTGTGTCAAAAAATTGTTAACTTCAAACCTTTATAACTCAAAAAGTACTTAATAAAAAAATATTTTATTATAGTGTTTTGGAAAGCTCTCGAGATAAGCTATAAGAATATGCAATAAAATGTAGGGGGTTCTATTTAAAAAAATAAGATTGACCTTGAAATGACCTTGAAGGACATGGTCAAGGTCAAAGTCAAGGTCATCATCTTACTCCCCGCTTGAAACCATACAACTTTGCTATTGGACATTTTCTCCTAAGTGCATTCTAACTGAAGATATTAGGGGGGTCCGATACTTTTCGATGACCCTGTATATATATATATCTAAATTCTCATATAGAGAACATATTATAAAATTTCTTTGCCGCTTGTTAAATTATATGAGAATTTAGATATATATATATATATATATATATATATATATATATATATATATATATATATAATATTATGGTTCTTAAGATTTTGAAAGTTATTTTCAAAATCTCTATCTAAATGTATTAATTGTTCGAGTTTTCTCCCCAAAAACTCTAAACAATTAATACATTTATAAAATTACAAATAAATTAAATGATCGCGTCCAGGGTACGGCTCCCCCCTAATTGGATCGTGTGACCTTGACGTGGCGGGGGGGGGCTTAGCAGAAACCGTTTGGAGGTCCTGAGACGAAGGCAGTATGCATGATGAGAGAATGCTGAACCCTATAAACAGCTACTCAAATTGAATGGCTCGGAACTCTATAAACGGGTTTTCCGATGAATGAGTGTGAGATTGGGGCCGGAAGCTCACGCGCCATCTCTGTCCTTCGAGCTGGAGGGGAAATGGGGCAAGGGACCTCTGAGGTCCTGCGACCAATATACGATCCCCCAATCCACAGGTGTAATGCTATCGTGCCGAAGGATGCATGGTACAGGGGAAGCTGTACTGCAAACGATGCCCTTGGGATACCGGGCGCCCTCCCATTGTATTAAGCCTTCGACCGGCATGCGGGGCTCCGCCGGGAGCGACCGTTTATTTCCCTAGCTACTCGTGGGAGCAACATGGAAAATACAGTAAATAACAAACAAATAAACAAACAAAAACGAAAAAAAAGAGAATGTGGCTTCCGAAGCCGCAGATGAAGTCCCTGGTACCTCAACGGGAGCAAGGCCTCAGAGACCTGCTCTCAACGGGGCCGCCAGAAAAAGGCTTCAAAACCTGCTCAAAGCGGGATGGCTGCTACTGACCTGTGCGGACGATGAAAGTCGCGCGTGGGTGATTGAAAACATCGTAAAGGTCAAGGTTTGGGAAGGCTCGGAACTCGCGGTAATGGGGGAGGACGAGTTACCCAAGCCTAAAGTCGGTGTAGTGTGGATACCGGGGGCTGATATAGAACCCCCAAAAGACATACTACACCGAATAAAAGTTCAAAATTAGGGACTGCAGACCGAGCTCTGGAGGGTCCTCAACACGAAGGCTGAGGGCAAGGGCCAAACTCTGACCCTTGCCATCGATGACGCCTCGTTTGAGACTCTGCAAGGAATCGACTGCAGGCCCTTCCTCGACTTCGGGCAGGTCTTGATCCGATTCAAGAAACCTGCCAAAAAAACAACACAGGAGATGGGGAAAGTGGCCGGTGCCGCGGCGGGGGTCGGGGGTGCGGCCTCCCAAACTGCCCCGCAGGTGCCCAGTGAGCAAACTAATGCCGCTGAAGCAGCTGTGGAGGCGGAGATGGAGGTTGACGCTAGCCAACCGCTGCCGAGCCGCAAATGGAACCCCCAACCCAGATAACAAAACCAATGGAGAGGATGGCGACCAACACCGACCTCTCCAAAGAGACGACACCCTCCAAAAATGAATAGGACCACACTCAAAGTGGTTCAAATAAACCTCCATCATGCTGAGGCTGCTTCAGCAAGCCTATGCAGGAGGTTTTGTAAGGACCGCTTGAGTGTGGGACTTATTCAGGAGCCCTGGATAAATCGAAGCAGAATTCAGAGCCTTGGAAACGCAGGTAACATCTTGCATAATACTAGCGGAACCAAACCAAGAGCATGCCTCATATTTAATAAAAATATAAAATTTTTGCCTGTTCCAGAGTTCTGCACGGACGACCTCGTAGCAGCATATATACCCCTGGAAGGTGGACTAAAGGTACTTGTTGCCTCTGCCTACCTTCCGGGGGGAAACGGATGATCCTTCGATCAGACTGAAGGAAATCCACAGATTCAGCAGGCGTAATGAAGCCAGACTGATTCTGGGGTGTGACGCTAACGCCCACCATGAAGAATGGGGTAGCACTGATACTAACAGTAGGGGTGAGTACCTGCATAACTTTATTATATCTAAAAATTTAAAAATCCTAAATAGGGGTAACTAACCCACCTTTGTGACCCGTAATAGGCAAGAGGTTTTAGATATAACTCTTTGGACATATAATGTAACGAGCAATATCACTAGGTGGTTTGTATGGGATGAAGAATCACTGTCTGATCACAGATATATTAGATTCGACTTATCCGCAGTTAAAGCAGTTAGGAAACTAGAATATAGGAATCCTAAAAAAACTAACTGGAGCAACTATAAAAAACAACTCAGTATAGATATATCTGAATTGTCCTTTCCAATAATAAGTATTGAGAGCATTGATCATGTCACAAATTTACTAACGAAGTTCATTTTAAAAGCGTATGAAAAAAATTGTCCTCTCAAGTCCAAATTAACTAATAGAGACGTCCCGTGGTGGACGCCTGAGTTAGGTAGGATGAGAAAGGAAATCAGGAAACTATTCAATAAAGCGAAAACCACTAATAACTGGGAAGCTTATCGAAAAGCTCTAACCAATTATAACAAACAGCTAAAAAAATAAAAAAATCAATCCTGGCGGAACATATGTGGCGAAATAAATAACACCACACAAGGAGCCAGGATTCATAAAATTATGACGAAAACACCGTGTAATCCATTAGGGCTACTAAAAAACCCCCGATGGCACATACACGGAAACAGAGAGTGAAACGCTACTTCTGCTAGCAAAAACACACTTTCCAGGATCATATATTGAGGATGACGTGGCTAACAATAGTAGGTTAAATGATGGGTCTCGTAGACCGTCAAAAGCCGACTGGAAGAAGGCCACTGAAATCTTCAAACCAAATCTTGTGAGATGGGCAGTACCCTCTTTAAACCTTACAAAAAAGAAGGCGAAGACGGCATCTTCCCAATGCTTTTAAAGCAAAGTATAGATCTAATTCTATCTACCTTACTGAGAATCTTCAGAGCCAGCTATGCCTTGGGGTACATACCGGATGGGTGGAGACGAGTGAGGGTGGCCTATATACCGAAAGTTGGCAAGAAAGACAGTGCCGATCCAAAGTCGTATAGGTCAATAAGCCTAACATCGTTCCTCCTCAAGACAATGGAGAAGATAATTAATCATCACCTCAGAGAACATTATCTGAAAATACACGATCTACATTGTAATCAACACGCATATCAGAAGGGTAAATCTACTGAAACTGCGTTGATAAGTCTAGTAGATAAACTGGAAAAGGCCGTAGAAGATAAAGAAATCGCTCTATGTGTCTTTTTGGACATAGTAGGCGCTTTTGACAACACTTCAACCAAAGTTATCTTGGAAGGACTGACAAGCAAAGGAGTCGACACGACCTCGATAAAGTGGATAAAGCGCCTTCTATCAAATAGGAAAGTAATTTCCTGTTTACTAAATACCACACTGGTCATTAAAACTGCTAGAGGCTGCCCACGGGGAGGTGTACTATCGCCTCTACTGTGGTCAATTGTGGTGGATAGCCTACTAGTAGATCTAAGTAATGCATACTTTGAAGTACAGGGGTATGCGGACGACATAGTCATCATAACCCGAGGTATCTTCTATATCTGCCCAGACACCTTGACAACCAGAATGCAAGCTGGCTTAAACATCGTGAGCAGGTGGTGTCAAGAAAATGAACTGTCGGTTAATGCGGATAAAACAGTAATAATTCCTTTCACTAAGAAAAAGAAAATGGGGAAATGCAAACTGCCAAAATTAGGCGGCAAAGCAATCTCATTAGCCAAGCAAGGCAAATATCTAGGAATTATACTAGACAGAAGCCTTACCTGGAGCCAACACTTGGATTACATCCTGTCAAAAGCGAAAAAAGTCCTTGCGATTACTTTGCGAATGATAGGGAACAAGTGGGGGTTAAAGCCAAGTATGGCACTGTGGCTATATGAAGCCATAGTTAGACCTATCATCACATATGCAGCAATTGTATGGAAAGAAAAAACTCTACAAATTACGTTCATAAAAAAACTCACCAGCATCCAAGGACAAGCATGTCGTTTGATAACTGGCGCCCTAAGCTCAACTCCAACAATTGCCCTGGAAGCACTTCTAAACATACCACCACTCCATTCACATGTGAAAAACGAGGCAAGAAGTACCATGTACTGAGTGCTAACTGGAGAGAGATCAAATTGGTTATCAACGAGGATTAACAACCTCAAAAGGGAAACCTTGCGAAATCCGATTCTGGGAATGCCCACGGATGACACTAAACTAGAACCTGGGGAAACCAGGCTCTTCAAGGTTGAGTCGATGTCGTGGGAACCACAAACATCGATAGAGAATGACCTGACAAGGGCCTCATTAGTGTGGTACACCGATGGGTCAAAAAATTCGAGCGGTACAGGATACGGTATATTCGGGGACGTCCGAAAGTAAAAATGTCAGGCACCCTTGATACAAATGCAAGTATTTTTCAAGCGAAATTAATGGCCGTAAGAGAATGCGTGCAACTTAATTTGGACAGGAAGTACAAAAACCATACTATAGTTATCTTAACAGATAGCCAAGCGTCCTTAATGGCTCTGGAGGCACTAGAGGTAAACTCCAGACTTGTAAAAGACTGCATTTCCGCTGTAAACACCCTCGCCCGCAATAACAACAGGGTCGTTCTAAAATGGGTAAAAAGACATGCAGGTAATAAAGGCAATGAAGAAGCCGATAAACTGGCCAAAACAGGTGCCAATAAAAAATTCTGTGGCCCGGAACCGGCCATAGGATTAAATTCCAAAGTAGCGAAAAAACTACTTAGGAACTCAATAATAAAGGATGCTAAGGAAAACTGGGGCATAATAACAAACCCTAGACACTCAAAAGCACTCATAGAAGGCTACAACGGATCGAAAGCCATGGAAATCACCAGCTCAAACAGAAATACTGCAACAGCAGTAACAATAGTGCTAACAGGACACTGTCGCCTAAAAAAGCACGCCCTAAGAATGGGGCTGACAGACACCGCACTCTGTCGCTTCTGTCTAAGTGAAGAGGAAATTCCAGAACACTTATTAACACTCTGTACAGCAACCTGTCAGAAACGTAAATCGATCTTCGGAAAAGACTTCCTTATCGCAGAAGAAATAAAAAACCACTCATTCAGTAGCATTGTAGCCTTTATCGACAAGCTGCAGCTACGGGCTGAGCTTTAACTAGCTAGGTTCGCCACAATAGGATCCTGTCGATCCGCAGTGGCCAGGCCATGAGGCCTAACCATATTGCAATATATATAGGGTACGGCTGCTGGATCCCTGCTGAAGAGCACAACCAGCGGCCAAGTGCGAAACGCCTTTTTAAGATAATAATTTTGCAAAATAAATAACAGGTGGGGTTTTGTTTCCTCTTATTCAATAGTTAAATACATTTTTCTGGCCAAATATGCTTCCGATATAAATGTAAACATTCGCGTTGCGTTCATATTAGAACGACGCATATTTATGTTTCCTTTTTCCTTTATTTACATTAAGTACAATTATGCCATCTAGACCGAGAAATTACTCGTTTATTTTTATTTTATTTAACAAGCGGCAAAGAAATTTTATAATATGTTCTATTGAGAATTTAGATATATATCTATAAATGATGGAATATTCGACCTCTCGTTATGTAGAACAGATCTTGATGAAATAGTAGTATTTTTGGCGCATGCAAGGGGACTATTAACTTCTCTATCATACGCTGCAGAAATTTGACGTTTATTATTGTTGAATGCGCGGTCATTTTCATTTTTGGAATGATGCAAAAGAGGTGGTAATATTTTTTTCCATTTGGCAAACAGTGGCGATGTTTATCGTTATATTGTGACGCGCGATGCATATATCGGATAAACATACATAACATCGATTTGTTTCTTTTACCCAATTCCAGCGTTCTGGTTTGGGCAAGGCTCTCACAGCATGACACTCAGAAATTTCGTGATTTGTTCGCATACAATATATACAATTTTTGAGGTTAGACGCTACAGTAGTGGAATTATTACATTTTCTATACGCAACAGAATTCGGACGCGAGTTGAGATTAGAAAGACGCCGCGAACGGCGTTGCAGTTTCTGGACGGACGTATAGCTGTTTCACGATTATCCAAAAGTGCGTTCGTTCCAGCATCGCAGGCCATTTCCGCTCGCTCGTATAAAAATTCTGATAGTGCGACAAGTTTGGGATTCGAATCATTTCTATCGCGCAAATACGACTCAAATAATAAGGTTAAAGTCGTCGGTAATTTCCTCAATATATCGCGCGTTAACTCAGAGTTATTCAAATAACCATCGTGCTTCAAAGAGCGCATCGCGGCTACTCCACCTTTTAATTTGGTCGTGAACATCACAATTTCATCGCCCGACGCACCAATTTTAGGCAACTTCCTTAATTCAGCAGCAACTTTACCTATCACGACAACCGGTTTGCCAAATCGCATTTGTAACAGTTGAAAAATTTCTTTCGCGCTATCCGTCCCAACCATAATACCTTCGACAGCTTCGCGAGCGGGTCCTTTTAACGCTTCGTATAAACGCGCTACATTTTCTGCGTCGGAAAAACTACCAAGATATGTCGACAATTCCTACGCTTGTTTGAATCGCCACCAATTCGCGGGGCTCCCATCGAAATATGGCAGCTTTCCCATGGCTAACCGGTTGACGATCCGCGTTTCGTTTCGCGGTGTTATCGCTTGCGTCGCTCGAACTACCATCTGAACAAACCTTTCCGACGCGAGATCGTGTTCTATTGAATCGATTGAAAGACCCGTATTTCCCTGACTAGAACCCCGGATGTCGTCTCGCAATAGATCATGCGTATCGGTCGCCATTGATCTAAACGAACCTATCGGGACCGTCGGTTGTCGAATAATTGAATTAGCCGAATGATCAAATTTTACGGAACCGGAAATTAACAAGTCATCGCAACATGAATTTTTTGAAAACGATGTGTTCCGATCACATGATTTAAATAAATGACGATCTGAATTTTCCCGACCAGAAACTAGCGCGTCATTACGAAACGGACTATTTGACTCGTTAACTATTGATTGATTTAGATTTACAGGTGCCGTACCGTTTACCGCGTTGCTAACCTCAACCTCAACCTGTTCGAACTGTCGCTCGAGTTCTGAGAGACGATTAAATTCGCGCAACAAACGGTCGCGTCGCTCGTCGATTTCGCGTTTCAAATTTTGCACACGATTTAAACTGCACTCGCTCACTGTTTTGTTGTTGACCTCGTCGACCCCTGATCCAAACATCGGTTGACCGGAAGTTGGCTGCATTGGCCCGTGATTCCGCCGTTGACCACCCTCTTCCCTCGGTTTGAGGTTGGATTCAGTCTGTGATCGGGATTCCTCGATGTCATCCATGATGTTCATTTCGTGTAGATGATGTGAATCCTCGCCGCTTCTGGTCGATGTGTTGAATCTCTCCAATGGTGGAAACTCTAACGTTTCTTTGCGTCCAAATTGAACATGCTTCGGTTCTTTTCGCCGTTCTTGATAATCGTGATCCTCGTCGTTATTGCTTGAACTAGCAGAGGTTGAAACATCGATTCTAAACGCAACAACATGTGTCAACTTTTTCATTTCAGGTATCCGTTTTGAAACGGTTGTCTTCTTTGTTGAAGATATGATAAAATTTTTTATATTTTCCAAACTTTAAATTTTTTTTAAACTTCCGCCATATGAAATTCGCCATCCGAAATTTAAAAAATTTGACCTCGGATTTGTAATCAGCGACTCCGAAAATTATTATAAATTAATGATTTATAATCACACTGGAACGCGTTTCGGAATATAAGGATGAGCATATGCATTTTAGAAACGTCGTCATTTTTTATATTGGAATCGACGCAATTTAAAAAACATGATATAAGCTATTTACATTCAAAGTTTTAAATATAATATCATAGTATTTTTTATATTTTTAACAAAAATTGTTGTTAAAACATTCGCCATATTTGAACCGCCATCTTGAATTTCGAAAATCTGACTCAAGATTCATAATCAGCGACCCCCAAAACTATAAGAAATATATGAATTCTAATGTTTTTTCTTATTTATTGTTCTGAGCCGCCTCTCTTTAAAGGATTTCATTTTTAACAATTTTGTTAACGTGATAACTTTTTTCGTAATGAATATATTCGTGCGGCGTGTTTTATTAGTCATAAAATGAGTTGAAATATAGTGATCACACCTTATTCTAACACGATTTAAACGGAATTGCACTTGTACCACGTGAAAATGTGTCATTTTTCAAACAGTCACGTTTTCATTTTACACATTTGAAGCGCTCAAACTCAATATAAGGGGCACACTCTCGTATAATAGATGAAATTCTTTCTTAATATCTTATGTATTCTTAATATACGGCATAATTTTGTAAATTCTCATGCCACTCTTACTAAGCTGTTAAATGAGTTTCAAAATGCAATTTCGAAAAAAGTAGTCCCGCGTAAATAACTCAATGGAACTTAATTTTTGCGCATGGCATACTCATCGCATATGGATATTATATTAAGTAAACCTGTCAGCTACAGAGAGCACATGGAATTAATACAATATCTTGCACGCTGCAAATGTGACATTATTAAGAATACCAAAATTCGTGAGAGTGTCAATCAAGATTTCGGCGTTTTTGCCCTTGCAGACGAATAATACAAGCAGGCTATGCATTATTTGGACCAACATTTCAAAGAATAGTAACATTATCATAAGTTAAGACTAAAACCAATTATAATTGAATTCAAAATCAAAGCTTATCAACGTATATACCCAGAAACACAAAAGTTAAAAGTTTCGTGGATTTGCCCATATATTTTAACTGATAAGTGATGGTGTAACATTGTGATGTACTAAATGGAAATTCATTGCTGTATCTGGAGAAGAAGTAACTTCATCCAAGAATGTATATGCCACAGATTTTCGTTGATGTGATTTAAATAGTGAACTTTTCTATTAAATGTAAGCGATGAAATTAAATAACTAATAAAATAATGAAATTCTACTGTTAGCAAAGAAGAAAATCTCGATAAATAATTCAGCGAAAAAAAATATCACCTCACCGACCACCGACGCCGAATAATTAGAAATCAGCATTTCAATGTCTCTAAATTTTTTGAAGCATTATTGCTAGTAACAAACCAACATATAAATATTTTGATTAAACAGTCACGTAGAGCACCAAATTCTTTTTAAAATGAAAAGACAAATTCACCATACGATCAAAATTAATCGGGATAGTCGACGTTTTTTTTTTTTTTTTTATTTATGCAGTTTTAATCTCTGTAGCGAGATTATTTTGCATTTACTGTATCAGCTTTACATATATTTATACATTTAAATTACATGATTTCAGGAACGCATACAATATTTTGCAGAGTTTTGCTTTAGGGTCTGTCAATAGGCAATTTACATGTAATGGTAGACATAATTTTTGTTTCCTTAGGTTGAATAGGAAAGTGGAACGCTGGGCACTAAATAGTGGACATTGCCAGAGTACGTGATTCAAGTCCTGCAATTCGTATCCACATTCGCAGTGTGAACTTCGCACTAGTCCAACCCGAGCCCAAGAAGCATTCAGGTTGTAGTGGTCGGCTCGGCACCTATTTACGGTTGATATATTTTCTCTCGATAAATTCATTTTAAAAAACCAAGGCTTTGCAGAGCTTTTGTAAAATTTTGCAAAGTAATCTTTGCCTTTTTGGTTGCTTTCACGAATGAGAAGGTTTTTGGTGCTATCGAGGGCGTATTTTCTGGCGTGCTGTTTTAGATCCGTAAACGGAATTTTGATCGGCAGTGTGGGTTCCAGCATTGACGCTTGCTTGGCTCGTGTATCAGCGATCTCGTTGCCTTCGATTCCCCTGTGCGCGGGCACCCAAAAAAGAGTGACTTTACTGCCATTTGGTGATTCGCGATTGAACGTTAGAATTTTTTCTTTAATTTCAAGAAGATATGGATTGACTTTAATGCTTAAGTTCATGCTTTCGAGAGATATCAGCGCACTGAGAGAGTCTGTAAATATTATGTAATTTACGTCGGGCCCTGACAAAGTGAGATCTACAGCTTGTAGGAGAGCAAAAACCTCCGCGGTAAAGATTGAGGCGTTTTTGTTAAGGCTAATCAAGGAAGAGTGATTTAAGACTGGACACACGCAGGCGCATCCAGCCGATACACTTTCTGGTGCTTCGCTTCCATCTGTATATATATCGATAGCATTTTCTTTGTTAACTAAATCTCGCAGGATGTGGTTCAGTTGTGTACTGTCTGTTTGACAGTTTAGAAGGTCCTTATTTATGTCTGGTTTATACGTAAGTGTTTCGAATTGTGTGGTATACAGAGGGTAATTGTTGCCTATGAAAATAATATTTGTGCAATTTGAAACACTTTTGATACCTAGAATAAGAAGCCTTTTGCAATTGTTGTACAATGTACTATTTATCCTACATTTTAGCCGGTTTATTGCATTGTAAATAATCAGATTGCTATTAGAATACACCTTGTGCAGATAGTTTTTATAGAGATACAGTGATCGGTCTTGAATCGTGGGCAATTTTGACTCGGCTAGGAGAATGTTCGTGGGAGTGGAGATTCTGTAGCCTAGACACAGTCTAATGGCGGTATTTTGTAGTATCTCTAATTTCTTTACTTGATTTTTTTGGGTGGGGTAGTATACAAAAATACCATAATCAATTACCGATCGCACAAAACTCTTATACATGTTGAGTAAGGTATCCGGTTTAATTCTCCACCAAGTACCTCTGGCGTATTTAATGACATTAAGCGATCTGAGGAACTTTTTTTGTACTGAGTCGACCTGATCTTTGAACAAGAGTTTGGAGTCGAATCGAATTCCCAGAAAGCGTACCGAGTTGCTATTTCCGACCATGGTGTCCCTGATTTTTATTTTGTTTGAACCTTCCGTTATCGATTTTTTACTGAATTGTATAAAAGTGGTTTTATTCGGGTTTACTTCTAGGCCTAGGCTATATAGATTGTCGCATATTAAATTTACTGCTTTTTGTAAGAGATTATTAGCCGAATTGTTTGAGGACCGATTACACCAAAGAGCAATGTCGTCGGCGAATTCCGATATCTGGACGCTTTTAGGTATGTTTTCTGTAATTTTTGTCACATAAATGCAGAATAGAAGGGGACTTAAGACCCCTCCTTGGGGGACTCCTTTATGGGCTAGCCTAGCCGAATTACCAGATGTTGAGGTGCAGATCGTTCTTTCGGTTGTTAGGAATTTGACAAATCTCACTGTATTTATGGGGCAACCTATGTCAGCGAGTTTTTTTAACAAGATGTCGATGATTACATTATCGAAAGCGCTGCTTACATCGAGAAACACAGCCGGCAAATCTTTATTCCGAGTGAACGCGTCGATAACATTAAGAGTCAAATTGGTCAAATTGTCGGCGGTGCTCTGACCTTTTCTAAATCCTGCCTGAGCTTTGGGTAGGATATTATTTCTTTCAATATACCATTGCAATCTGGTTTTAATCAGTGTTTCGAATAGCTTGCTTACACAGGAAGTCAGTGCAATGGGACGAACGCTGGTGCCGTCACTTTTTTCCACGAAGTGTACAAAGGATTTTTTCCATTGAAGGGGGTAGCACCCCGTGGTATACATTTCATTTAAGATGTCAAGCAGTAATAATTTGAATTTTATTGGAAGCCTCTGTAGCGCTTCGTAGTCCAAGCCGTCGACACCAGGACTTGACTTAATTTTTTTTGTTTTAAGTGCCGAATTGAACTCTGCAAAACTAAAGGGCGCATCGAGGAAGTTATTTTCTTTACAAACCGGTAAGGTTGCTGGATCCGATGGGCACCATGCCGGGCTTAGTTTATCAAGTGCTGTAAGGACTTTCCCATCCCTTTGGTGAGCCTCAGGAGTGTGACTCGGCTTTATTTTTATCCATCTGTTTTTCAGTATTTTACAGATGTTCCAAGTATATTTTAGATCTGAGTTGCAGTTTACTGATTCAATAAATTTTTTATAGGATTCCCGCCGCTTGTCTTTAAATAACTTAGTGGCACAGGCGCGTTGTTTTTTGAATTCAATAAAATCAGTTAGCAATTTAGAATACTGCCATTTTTTTAACGAGGCTTTTCTGAGTCTCACCGCCCTGTCACACTCCGAGTCCCACCAAGGTACAGGGTTTCTATGTTTATTTGCGCTTACTTTCGTTCTTTTTGGTGTGCTGGTCCGAAGCGCCTCTGACAGTACATCAATATAGTTATCGTATTTTTTATTAGGTGCCATATCCTCATATTCCTGAGTAAAGAAAAGAAACAGATTTCTGTCGAGGGACTCCGAAACAGCCCACCAATCTGTCTTCACCGACTTCAAATTAAAACTCTGTTTGATGTACAATGATTTTTCAACTTCTATCTTGATTCGCATCGGAAAGTGATCTGATCCTCTGGGGTCGCTTTCAACATCGACGTCCAAGGAGCCGGATATACCAGGACTTGCGAAAATGAGGTCAAGATTTGATAATTCTCATGAAGCTGAATTAATGTGTGTCTTGGTGTCGTAGTTGTGCAGAATCAGGGGTGAATTATTTAATGAATTAAATAGTCTTTCCCCATTTTTAACGGTTCTGGAACAGTTCCAACTAACATTGTTCGCGTTGAAGTCGCCAACCAAAAGAGTTTGATTATGTCTGTTTGCGTTTCGAAGGATCTCGTCCCACTGGGCTTGAGAGAGTTCTCGTCCTGGGGTCCGATAACAGACCAGGATATCTTTCTGTTCCTTGAGGTCGGTGATAGTGATTCCTGCCATTTCTACTTCTTGCGTAGGAGTCACAAGATCAGTAATTTCCCTATAGGCGATATTATTTCTGATAAGCATTAGTATTCCCCCACCCCTTCCTCGTCCATATTGTCTGTCTTTTCTGAAAGTTTTATAGCCAGCAAAATGAAAGTCTGTTATTTCTTTAGTTAGCCAGCTTTCGACACATATAAAGATGTCCACGTCCGCGAGATTCTTTACTAACTCGTTTCTCTTCGGAAAAATACTGCGAGCGTTCCAATATACAATCTTTAATTGTATGTTTACCGTTGTACTCATTTTTGTATTATGGTGTTTACTGTTCGTCTGATTCTATTTCCTCCGAATATTCCGAATTTTGTCTTTGTAACTTATTTTTAATTCTCGTTAACCTATTTTTGGTAGGTCTGTTAACATATGGATAAGCGGCATCAATCATGATCACCAGACCTTCTGTGTCATTTGTATAGTTCTTTTGCAAAGCGTGTATATCAGGGGATCCATGTGATTTCTTGACAAATTCTTTGAAATTATCAAAGCTTATGACAAAAGAAGAGTCGGGATTTTCCAACGTCTCTCTTGCAGCTAGCAGAGAATCAGTTGGTTCAAGTGTTGCTTTCTCATTGTTTGTGCAATTTTAAAAAATTTTTTTGGCTACAGGAAAATTTTTATTCTTAATCGTCAATTGTTGAATGGCATCGAAAGGCTGGGGTGGGGGCTGTACTTCTGTAGCCGTCTCTGAGTGTGTGTCACTTGATGTAGTTGTACTAAGCTGCCTTTTGTTCGTTTGCTCGATTACTTTGTTTATAATTGTCATGTTTATTTCTGTATTTTCGCCGAGAGGAATGCCGCGAGAACTGTTCATGTTTGCCAGAGCTGGGAAATTCTCGTTATCCATCGAGATTACACTTGGACACATTTTAGCAATGTGCCCGCTTTGTTTACAGGTTGTAACGTGGCAAAACACGTTACAGGGCTATCTGCCACGAGACTCACAACGGGGATAACTTAAGGGGGGGACTGGTTTTCAAGAACCCCTAATATTTCGTATGGGTGCAATTTCCGAAATGATCTCATCACCTTATAGGGGGGACTGCTCCGAAGAAGCGCTAGTATTTATTTTGGTGATGACGTCATTCGGCTCTTTTTTAATGATATTTGTTATGAATCTGCCGGGAGGCTTTTATCCACGGGGAAATGTTGCCATTATAGGGGGGACTGCTCCGAAGAAGCGCTAATTTTTAATATGGCAACACATTACGATCCATATTTGTTATGAATCTGCCGGGAGGCTTTTATCCACGGGGAAATGTTGTCATTATAGGGGGGACTGCTCCGAAGAAGCGCTAATTTTTAATATGACAACAATTGAGACATAGAATTCGTAGTTTAAGAATTAATATTTGGTAATAATAAAGGTAGCTATAATTCGGGGTATTATTCAGTATTTAATTTTATTTTGATTATTTCCTGAAAATAATAATTGCTTGCGATCAATATTTTAGGCGTAAACATGACTTTTCTATTTGCTTTGTTTTGGAAGTCGGCTCAAGGACGGCCTTGTTGTCGATTTCGAGAGGTACGAGACCTAAACATCCAGGGTATATCGTCAATCACGCTGCTTATTGCGGCGTGCAGGGGGGAACGACGCGTGGAGATTCTGGAATGTTCGCGAAGGAGAGGGTACGCGAGGGCGAGATGCCGAAACTTCGCGAACATTCGAGAAGGATGAGAGTAGAGTACCGGGAGGGGACGGCCAGTCGCGCGTGCCTGTACGGGCCGCGGGGCTCTCCCTACCCTCACGATCGCGGGAGAGAGGTGGTAAACGGCGGCCGGCGCGGCGCGAGCTTCGCGATTCGAACCGACGCGTCGGATCGCCAGTCTGCAGCAGTCCGTGGAAGTTGAACAGTCCGCTGGTAGCAGCCCTGGAGCCGAGAGGTACGCCTGGTCATCAAAAGGTACCAACAGCCCTGAGCGCACCTAGTTTTCGTCTACGAAGTCTTTCCGTACGCCAGTTGTTGGATTCTTTGTGCTCACGGCTGTTTAGATAAAATGCGCTTTTCCGATTGTCCGTTGCCGTTTCGCGAGTGAGAGTGAAAGTGAAAGTGAAAAACGCGAATCGCCTTCGGTTATCTGAGTCGGGTTTTCGGTTTATATCGTGCTTCGGTTAACTTCTGCTTTGACCGCGAATTTCTCTAGGGTTATCTTCCGGGAATCTTTCTTTCGCGGAGAATATCTTGATTCGATTCTTTAACGCGACTGGGGTTATCTCTCGTTGTTTTATTCGGCATACTCGGGAAAAATATGGTTATCTTACGCTTTTTGTTCGTTCTCGTTACTGTTGGAAAGACGAAGCCCAAAGGCTACGCGCGTCGGTATGGTTAACTATCGGAAATGTGATCGAAGACCGTTCTCTTAAAATTCTATGAGATGGTTCGGTAGGGGGATAACTTCGTCCTTTTGAGGACTTCAGGAAAAAGCCGTCAGTTGGTTATCTTTGGTGATCGTTCGGTATCCGGGAGAAATAACTAGCGGTTCGGGCGAACGTAAGATCGAATCTAGTATGGTTACCTTTATCGTCTCGAAAGTGCGTGTCCGGTGATCGGAAAGAAAGACGGTAACGAAAAACGGGAATACGACTCGTGAAAAGCAAACTCCGTCGAACGTGATGCTTTGTGACGTCACACCGCGACGCCGACAAGATGGCCGCCGGGTCCGATCCGCGGTCCGCGACGCGATCTCCAGTTGGCTTGGCGAGCCGTTGACTAACATGGTCGACGTTTTAGATTTATAGAGTGGCTTCTTATGATCGAAAACGCAAGCTCGTTAATTTTACCTTGGTTCGCTGGATCGCTCTTGCAAGCGATCGTACCTTGAACTTCCTGGTTATCTTTTCACTCTGTTAGAGTGAACACTGTGGTTATCTGTTATCTTGCCCCTCTTGCGAGGTGGCGCTATCTTATGAATTAACGAGCGGACTTTTTGTGCAATAAGAAGGTTTTTCTCGGGTAATACTCCAGCCGATCTGTCGGTAAGGAAAGGACCTAGATTGCTGTTTCACGAGCAATCTTGTGGGGCCAAGGCTATCTCGCAATGCCGGAAGGTAGTGCCGTGTTTTTGTTATGTTTTTGTACGTGAGGATAACTGTCTCTACGGAGACACTAAAATTGTTGCGTATAAGTGTGAGTACGTTAACTTGAATAGCAGTGTCCGCGGTAAACGATAGCGTCCGGGTAATCCGTTTTAATTTAGTAACGAAAGTGTAGATGGTTAGATTAGGGAATTCGGGAAGTAATCAGTCTGGTAATTCGCGCGGTCAGTTTGAGTGGGTTTCGGGTGACGTAATTTCGGTGATTTGTCCGGGTTTAGCAGATTTCAGAAAAGGGGTAGAATCAGTCAATTTGGTCGGTTTCGGTAAAGTTCGTGTGGTTCGTATAACGTCGTTCAGTGTAGCTTCGGTATGAGATTCGTATAAGTTCGGGTAGGTATTGTAGTGTCGTTTTGGGGAGGGTGCGTGCGTATCGGGCGAGCACGGTTCCTCGACGGGTTCGTCACAGGGCGCCGCGACCGCGTGCGAAAGTCCCGACCGAGTCCGTCGCAAGGCAGCGCGCTTCAAAAGTCCTTGTCGAGTTCGTCGGCGGGCACCCCGTATTTAGAAAGTCCTGGTAGAGATCGTCACCAGGCACCGCGTGCGAAAAGTCCCTGTTGAGTTTGTCGCAGGGCACCGTATTTAGAAAAGTCCTGGTAGAGTTCGTCGCCAGGCACCGCGTGCACAAAGTCCCTGTCGAGTTCGTCGCAGGGAATCGTGTTAGGAAGTCCCTGTCGAGCTCTCCGTCGGGGAATCGCGCGTCGTCGCGTATCGGGGAATCGCGAGTAGAATGTGGCGTCCGGGGTTTGGGGCGCGAGAGAGGGCGCGATGAACGTGGAGAACCGTCCTCGTCGGCCGTGGTCGCGTAGTCTATAGTCTGCGCCAGAGAATACCGCCCTCTCCCTTGCCGAGCCGGGAACTCGGGGCTGAGCTAGCGGGCACACCAGCGCGTGCGGCGCGCCCATAAATTTGTCGAGCTTCGGCTCGGCTGGCGCCCTCTCTTACCATCCGGCGCTCCGTGCGGATTTTTGTGGCCCCCCGGAAAGTTCGGTTTTTTGTAGGCGGCCACGAGCGACGACGACGGACGGGTGGAGGCGTAGATGAAGCAAGAGGGGGGTGGGGGTCACAAGGTAAAGCAATTAGTCGAGCTCGAACTTAAGTAAATCCAGTAATTGGTATTGTCATGATGTATTTGAGCAGAGTCTGGAAGTAGGGATTCATCCTCTTCTTTTATGTAGATTTGCCTGCGGAACGATAGTATATGCGATCTGCCGGGCTTAATTAAACCCGCACGAATATTAGTTATACCGGACACTGGTGTAATGCCTGCCTCTTGAAGTACCTTGAGAATGTGTTCGTCCGGAATATTTCCGGTTGAAGCCGGTGGATCCGCCATTTTTAAATTTGACAACTGATACGTAGTCAGCGGTCTCGAAAACCCCCAAGTACGAAGTTTCATGTAAATCGAATAAAGTTTCGAAATTTAGTCGGCCATATTGGATCCGCCATTTTGGATTTTGAAATTCTGACAACATATTGATAATCTGCGACCCCTAGAATCCCCTACTATTGACTTTCGACGTAATCGGCTAAAGTTTCAGATTTTGGTTCGCCATATTGGATTGGCCATTTAAAATTTTGGAATTTCGACGACAAATTCGTAATCAGCGATCTCAAAAACCACCGATTACGTAATACCAGTTTATAACTTTTTATATTTTACGAGAAATCGAATTTATTCGAAGAAAGCGCAATTTTTCGACTTGGGGCATCGATAACTAGATCAAAACTACAAATTTAGAAAAAGTGCAAGAGGACTTTTCGTCTTATTTTTTTGAGTACTTTTACGCCCTTGAATATGTCCGCGGAGCCGTGGGACACCCTGTATATATATATAAAGCCGCTGAAGTCAAGGTTTATTATAATACTATTTGGAACATTGAAATAGAGGATTTTTTGTTCTAAATTTTAGAAACTGTCCACCTGTAAAAAGAAGAGTTTCAAATCTTTCAAAGGATTTTTTTGAAACTACTTATGAAATTCATCAAATAAATATTTTTATTTAAAAGGTCCTTTAAAAATTGTACTGCATAATTGAATCGGTCCATGCAAAAAGGGCACTAAGTCCATTTTTCGGTAAATTGAGATAATGATAAATTCTAACTTTTGAGGCTCCGGTCTTTCATTTGGCACTTATTAAAATTATTAATCTTCATTTCCTGATGTCCAATTTATGCAAAAAGGGCCCTAAGTCCAGGACTTAGATCCCTTTTTGCATAAATTGGAAGTGACATTTTTTTATACCGGGTATTATTTACACTGAGAAAAAAAATGTAGTAAAAGATAGTATTTAATACTACTTGTTGCAGTAAAATATGTGCCAATAAATACATGTCGTATATATTTTACCACTATAAATTGTTATGTAAGATATATTGTAGGATACGCGTTGTAGTTGTGATAGTTACAACTACACTGGTGAACAACAAATACTGTACCAGTTTTGTATACTATCCATATTGGTAAATATAGTTATGTTAACATATATACGAAAATCATGTTAGCACAATGTTTAGTATTGAAATATTAAGTATGAATAATTCAAACTTATTCGTATTAAGAGAGAGTTGTTTACTGATTATTACACACATACTTACTGCAGTTACAAATAACAATAATCTTTCGGAACTATTATAATTTAACGTCGGTTAAAATTACAACAATATATACCCGATAAATATCTAGGTTTATAAAATTCCCTGATCGAATAGCCTACTGTTACTGATGAAAAAGATAATGAATTTAGTTCTTAATACACCGCAAAATGTAATTTTACATTGTATTATACTTTTGCAAATAAATTAGTTAGCTGTATTATAAAATTATTACTTTTTTTTTATGTTACTCGTGATTCATGCAAAAAGGGACCTAAGTCCACTGATATTTTTTATAATTATTAAAAATCCTCTTTAACATTAAGCATAGAACGATATTTGTACTATTGTAAGTGCATAAAAGCAACATTTCTATTAAATAATATTTTTATTTTTCATTCTGTAAGAAAAGTAAATCATTTTTTTGCGTTTTCCCAACAATTATCTATATGGACTTAGTGCCCTTTTTGCATGGACCGATTCAATTGTTTTGTATCATTATTTTCGTATTCAAATAAATTAACTATGCGGAAGGATTGAAAGCCGAATTATACAAAACGTTCTATAAGATTCGCTAATCTTTTTATATACATTTTATATATAGTTCGACCTAGTTAATTTGTCCGGACATAAACTTAATTTAAACAGAATTGAAAAATGAAAATTTAAAATTATGTCGAAAAAAGTTGCGAATTTGATGGGGAAAAGCCCTTTACGCGAGTGACAATATTACTGTTACGAATGTACAAAATAACTGGAATTGCACGAGTATTTATTGAAGGTTTATTACCCGTCCAGCATCTGTACAAAAACTTCGACGCGCGTACTTAACTTGTCGATGTTCGGGAGCCCCAAAAAGGTTTTGTTGCTCCGTGTGATCGCGATGGCGATTAGCCTAGTTCTGCCTAATCCGTTTTCGTCCATCGACGGCGAAGGCGACGGCGCGGCGTCGCCGTCTTCCGCGACGTTGGCACTTTTCGGTTCTGGGAACCTGTTGTGGAGTTGCACTTTTTGTGCAACATACCTGGTCGATTTTGTGAGACCTGACGATTGTTGCAGGTTCCCACCGAAAAATGCTTACGATTTCCGGCTTCTTAAATTACTAACGTTTCGCTGGTCGGTCTTCGAATTCGCGAACATAGCGCGTGACCGGATGTCAGCGAATGCTTATTCTAACTTTTATATTATTAAAATAATGAGATTAATATAAAGACAATTTACATTAAGTAATATATAATGCGATCGGTTACGACGCCGGTCGTAACAATTACTGTGGTTGGAAGTCACATAGAATCTCACAAAAATTGTTTAAAAATGTCGTTTTGGAAAATATTGAAGTCGGCATTTTTAACGGCATACAGTGAAGAATCTTTTATTTTTTATGAAAAATGTACCACAAAGAAAAAAGATACAACATATATTTTTTTTCTCCGATTCACCGGAATGACCACATTCCGCGCCAGCAACGCGGTACGAAGGTAGCCGATTCCGCGGGGGCGTCTCCGCGCATGCGCACTTCGGTTCCATTACTCCCTTGGGAAGAAAGTATAACGTCAGAGTGAGTAATGAGCGTGGAAGTGGGGGTATTCCAGTGAAGTCGGGAAAAAAATACACTGAAAGAAATTTCCCAGCGTTATAGCGCCTTGGCGCTTTCGAAACATTCCGTTAGGATCTGTGTTACGAGCGCTGCGATTAGACTGTTCGAGCCTATCGCTTTGAAACCCAAGACAATACGGTATGGATTCTGGTCCAATCGCTGCGTCTTGGCGATCACGGCCTGGTGTCGTGATCGCCGAGACGCCGTCTATTGAAGCCGGTCGAAACGTACAGCCTTATGTATATATCCCGGCCGTCGGGCGCGCGAATGTAGTAAACAAATGACGGGGGGTTGAACTTTATCAGATACTTCGAAAATTAAAATTGTGTATAATCGTCGTAGTCGAGTGGTACAAGCGCATGAGTTGAAGCGCAGCGCGTTATTTTTTTAGTTCGATTTCGATGTCGGGCATTTTTTTTTTTTTTTTTTTTTTTTTTTTTTTTTTTTTTCAACATTTGTAATGAAAACAATTTTTTACTTGTTTACTATTAGTTATTTTATTTACAAAAATGAATTGTCAAAAAAAATTACAAACATTAAACAATATGTTTTTGCAGAATGACATTTGTAAGAATCGAATTCTCTGTAATATTAAGAAAAATAAATGTACAATATTTTATTGTAATTTTCGAAATGATATACAAAAATTACAAGTCGTACATTTTTTCTAAAAAAGTTATTGTAGTTAAAATAAGCTTGTAATTCATTTTTTTTATATGTTTCAAATATAAGGTAGACCTTCCATCTAATTCCTAATATCGGGCGGTATCTTTATTTATATATACGGCAACAGTTTATATTGCATTTACGGTAAATGGAAACATCTTGTACAGAAAAAGGAAGAAACGAAAGTATCGTGGAAACAAATATTTGGAACACTCGATTAATATAATATTAAAATAAAAAGATGTTTCTTTACTTCTGCAATGAAATTGTACTAAATTACTAACTGCTTTTTTGATATATTTCAATACTACTAGACAATAATATTTTTATCCCGTTGGAAAACTTTTACGATTACACTAACAGCATTCTGTAAATCAGTATATCTATATAGTATAAAATCTTATTTAAATTAGTTATAGATTTTCACCAATATTTTTTAAAATATTTAAACCCTTTCACGACAATTTTACTTACTTTTAATTAAATTGATTTTAAGGATATATCATTCAGCAAGATCGTTATTCGTCATTCATTATTTACTTTTTTTTGCCTACATTATGCTATTATTTATAGCTGTGGGTTTTCTTTTACCTATCAACTAATTAAATAAATATATTATACTAATGTTATTGTAATACACCGATTAAGATATAAAAAATTAGTACATTATGTTTCAGATACTGATTTTCGTTAACCCATTAAAAAACATATGTTTGGCACAAGACTGGATATATGGTCTATTATTTATCAACATATCGTCCAATTTCATTCCCGACTAGAAAAGGTGATAAATAATTGATAATCGTTTCGTTAAAAAAATGGTTTAAATCTGATTTTTCCCTTTATAACAATATACAGGAGTTGCGTTAATGGCGGTAAGTAGAACAGACGTGTTTACTTTCGCTCCGCACTTGCGACTGGATCTTTTGACTTACATCGTTTTTTTTTGGAGTTTAAATTTTAGTGACTTGTTTCCGGAGCGGCTCGGATTGTGTTGATTGTGGATTTATGAATGTCCGAGTCTTGAATCCGGAATATTTGAAGCATTTATTCCTCGCTAAATTCTTCAAAGTGACAGTTACTCCACATACGGTTCACCGGCTCTCGTGGTGACGTCACACGTCTGGAAAAGTAGCAGCGAGCCAATCACCGACACCTTATCGGCGAAACTCTAGTTCAAATAAAACGACAGTCTTCTGCTCTAGGAGTTGCTGTATGCACTATAATT
The DNA here is from genome assembly GCA_030407085.1 of Trichopria drosophilae. NCBI lineage: Eukaryota > Metazoa > Arthropoda > Insecta > Hymenoptera > Diapriidae > Trichopria > Trichopria drosophilae. The sequence continues at coordinate 65,248,968 of CM059586.1, read as the reverse complement.
GGAACCGATTATATGAGAGAAGACTAGAATTGGCAGTCAAGAGGTTAACTGTACACCTCCAATACCTCTAGACGCAGTTCCTTTATCGGAACCTTCAACTTCGTAGTAATTCGTATAGTTGCGAAATTTTCTTCGAACAGCTGATGCCTCTTGGACCTGACTCGCCCGTATCGGTGAGTTCGTTCTTTGCATGTGTGCGGCCCACTACACGCTCAACTCGATCTCTATAGCCGCCGCGCGTCTTATCAGTAGCGTTACGCGCATGCTTATCAGTAATTACTTTCGCATATTCGCTTACTGCTCATTTCCTAGATAGGTAATAGACGGCAGCACCTCTCGGATTAGCGACTTTCGGCACATGACGGATAAAAGCCTGCCTACTGACCAGTCACACCCATCTGTCACGCCCGTCAGCTCTGGCATTGACGGGAAGACGGAGCAGGCATTACCGCTACTACGTCCGCCGATTCTAGCGGGTCGCCCCTCTCTAGCATCTAAGTGGCTATTGTACAGAACTAGCAGTTGCAGTTCCTTAGAAGACTTCGGTTTTGTAAAACGAAAACGTGACGGATCGACTGTCGAAGACGCTTCTCCTCACGCGTCCAGGCGCCGAAAATTTTCACTCTCGTCCGCAGAATCCTTAACTGCTTCAGAGGCACTAATGGATACCACTCCAGTCACGCAGGCTAGTTTAAAGCTTCTGCATAAATCCTTATTGGCAGCAATTAAGGAATCGGAAAAGAATGTGACAAGAAATGTCTCCAGTGCACTGCAACCCAGGATTGACGAATGTGCCAAAGAAATCGGGGTTGTTCAGAGCGCAATTGCTGATATACGCTCCGACTTTTCGTCTCGCATCGTTGCGCTTGAGGAGAAAGTTGAATCTCGAGATCAACTAATCAAGACGATAGCAGCAAAGTTGGAGGTTCAAGAAAAGATTTTGAAGAGGAAAAATATAATTTTAACCGGATTTGAACCTGGCTCGGCCCCACTGAAGGCCGAAGTTCAAAAGTTTTTAGCGTCGAAGTTCACCATGGCAGGAGTTGTAGTCTCAGCGAGAACAATCCGTGCGAACCCATTAGCCATATTAGTAGAATTATCCGATGAAGACGATAAGTTCGAAATCCTGTCTTCAAAGAAAATGGTCCTAAAAAACACTAGGATTTTTATAAATTCGGACTACACGGAAAAGGAACGTTTTATGGTGTTCAAGGCCAGAGAAGCTCGCCGCGTGGCGGTAGCTACGGGCGGTATTTTTAGGCAGAAGAGCAACATGATAGCCGTTAATAACATTTGGCGCAAATGGTCCGAAGTAGACCAAGACTACACGGTCATTTGTGAAGGCCCAAGTCTGGTCAGAAGACCCCAGTCGCACGCCCGTGTGCCAAACAACGTCGGGAGCCTCGCTACTGGATCCCAGTGCCTTAATCAGTCTTCGGTTGCTATGGATACGGGAGCCTCAGAGTCAAATCGGCCTCAAAATTTATAGTATGCCCCTGTCATCCTCAACGAGATTTTGCTACGTCGTCACCTGGCACCACGAAAGCGATTATTCCGTGCGTCTCCGAGTATACTAAACAACCTACGGATTTACTAAAAATTATTTTTTGGAATGCTCGCGGTTTTTTAAATGTAAGAAATAATGCGTTTTTTTCACCTTTTAAAATAGTGAATTTTTCCGAAACATGGACGGATCGTGAAGCGAGAGTTGATGAGCTTGCTCCCGGGTATTCTGGTGTTTTCTCTCCAGCCACCCGCCTTAGCAACTTCGGTCGCTTGAGCGGGGGCCTTTTATCTATTATTCACTCAGATTTTTGTTTTACTTATCCTAACTGGATTTTGTTTCACCTTAACACACTTCCGAGCAACGTAATAGTTGGTTCGTTTTATTTTTCCCCCAACTCTGACTTAACTGCACAGCTTTCACCTCTTCAAATAGTTATTGATACCCTGAATGCCCGGTACCCAGACTGTATTTTTGTATTGGGCGGCGACTTTAACTGTCGGGTTGGGCCTTTGGATCCTTATAATGATTTTGCGCATATTTTCGAGGGCTCATCAGTTCTCAAGACAAGGAGGACACATGATGAAATTCGAACAAGTCGCGGTTCCCTTCTGTCCGAGTTCATGCAAATAAATAACTTTGTACTTTTAAACGGACGCTGTCCTGGCGATTCCCCAGCACATTTTACTTTTCTCGGCCAAAGGGGTTTCAGCGTCGTAGATCTTATATGGGTCTCGGCCCCTCACTTGCCATTTATTGCTGACCTCAATACGGAGGACGACCTCCATGGTTCGGATCACTTGCCGGTAATATTATCACTTTTTTTATATTCAGCAAGCTCTGCTCGGGAGACAACGGACGCTTCGAGGGAGGGCTGCGTAAAAATAAGATACTCGACGTCGATTGACGGGGTGCGGAATTTCCAAAATGTTCTACCTCAATCTCTGACAGCCTCTCCGTCGATGGAGTCAGAGTCTTTAGATATAGTATATGAGCATTTTATCGGGGCTATTCGCGCAGCGGCAATAAGCTCAGGTTTAGTTTCGAGAACGGTATTTTGTAAAGCGCGTAAGTATTCTGATCGAAACATTGGTTTGACGGGGAATGCGCCTCCGCAAGACGAGTTTTTCGTCGCTCTCTGTACCAAATGCGTAAAAATGCGTACAGCACAAATTCGACCTTTGCTTTTAATTCCGCGAAAAGGGTATACTTAGCTACCTTAAAGCAGAAAAAAATTCCGTTATGCCTCCGCGATCTCCGATAGGTTTTCGGAGGTCCGCAATTCAGCAGACTTCTGGAAAGCGTGCCGTCAATTCCGAAAAAAGCCCGTCCCGGGTGAGCCGGGTCTCCGAGGGGGCCTGGGGGGCATACTTCTCAGAGATTTTTCCCCGGGAGGACTGTTCCCCAGAGACGTTTTATGGCACGTTTGACCCCTGCCTGGACTCTCCGCTTACCCTGGACGAGCTTAAGGATAGTATCAGAGTGTTGAAAGTGGGTAAGGCCATTGGTTCCGACGAGTTACCGGCCGAAATTTTTAAACTACTAAACGATAAATGGCTTTCCCGCCTCCTCCACCTCTTTAATAGAATTTTTTCTGCAGAGGCATTCCCCGCGGGCTGGGCTCACGCTAAGTTATTTCCATTACTGAAAAAAGGTGCGCGAAAAGACCCAGCGAATTATAGATTAATTGCCATAACCAACGCGGTGTCTAAGATTTTTTCGCAAGTATTATGTAAACGTCTGTCCGAGTGGGTCTCCGCAAGGGAACTGCCCGAGGAGCAGGCCGGGTTTCGCGCTGGCAGGAGCACTGAAGATAATATCTTCTCGCTTCTCGCCATAATCCAAATTTCGCTTAGACGCCCTAAGTCAAAACTTTTCGGTCTTTTTGTCGACTTTAAAAGAGCCTTCGATTCTGTTCCTCACGTGCTTTTCTGGCGGAAGCTGCTTGGACTCGGCGTCAGTGCCAAATTTGTAAGAGTCTTATCCGCTCTTTATCAGTCGGCTTCAGTTCATTTACAAACGGGCGACTCTGCGATGCCCGAATTTAGAGTAACAAGAGGAGTCCTTCAAGGAGAAATCCTTAGCCCCCTTCTATTTATATTATACCTGTACGACATTGTGGCGTTCTTTCGCGCGGGGGGCGTGCGCGGGGTGGATATTACGCTTACTCAGGATCTGTTAATGTTGCTCTACGCCGACGACCTGACTATCTTTGCATTCTCCCCGGTAGATCTCCGTAAAAAATTGGTTTTACTCGCGGATTACTGTCAGAAAAACCTTCTTACAGTTAATACAAGTAAGACTAAAATAGTATGCTTCAGAAGGGCTGGACAGCTGGATGCTCATTCCAGACTGTTTCGGTACAGAGATAGTCCTGTTGAGGTTGTATCCAGTTACAGGTACCTGGGTGTTGTGTTCTCCTCCTCCGCGCGCGGCCTCCTACCTACTGAGGACGCTATAATCCGAACAAATGCTGCGTCAGCCGCTGTTACGTCTTTAATCTGCTCTGCTAAAATAGACACATGGAATGCCATTTTTATATTATATAATGCGATGATAATGTCCGTTCTTTTATACGCGGCACCGTTTTGCTCTTTACGTTATTTGGACAGTCTGGAGTCCGCGCAGGTTGGGTTTTTTAAAAAATTGTTCAGCTTGCCGAGGAACACCCCGGCCTACCTCGTCCGCCTGGAGCTCGGTATTCCGCCCATATCGGTAGAAATTTGCTCCAGAGCAATCAAATGGGTGACTAGAATGCTCAGGTTGCCGGATCACAGACTGCCCAAAATATTATTTCTCCGCTTAAAAGAATTGGCAACAGCTGTTTCGTCAAGTGAAACCCTCAACTGGGTCGTCCAGTTGAAGGAAGCTCTTGTCAGTCCAGGGGCGAACGAGTTATGGAATAATTTTAGTGCCGACTTTTGGGAACGGGCAGGGCCGTCTGTGGTTGCAGGGTTCGCGGAGGTCTGCAGGGCGAGGGATTTGAGAGCCTACTTTTCCTCCGATTCTATTCAATTGCCCATCTACCGTCTCCCTGGGGACTCTGCTTACACTCTGTATCCTTCTCGCTTACACCTGGACTGCTTAAAAGTAAAGATGCAGCTAAGGCTAGCAACAGTTTACTCGCGTTCTTTCTCAATTGCTGGGCAACGTTACTTATGCAATCCGGCTTCACCATGTACTCTCTGCAATTATAATATGCAAGAAGCGCTGTTGCATATTCTAACGGAGTGCCCCTTACTAGCGACTGTTAGAAGAGAATTTGCCGAAACCTCAATCATCCGACCAGTATACTGTGTACACTAGTTTGTGGTAACGACACCCAATCTGCGTCTCTTCTATACAAATATGTAAAAGCGTGTTTTCACAGGAGGGCATTTCTCCTGGGCGACTAAGTTTTGCGTTCGTTTTTGCGCTATCTAATCGCGCTCGGTTATACTTCTATATGTCCACAATAATACTGCCAAGTGATATTGTATATTATCTACGCCGCATAATAATGTATCTTGGAACTTCGGAACTCCCTCTCAACGGGTATACCCCTATTTATGAGAGTAATAAACTACTACTACTTTATAACAATATACAATAAATTTCGTTTACTATATTTCTAACAAAATAGTAAAGAAACATTCGCAAAATCCTTTTCACAAATGTATAAAGTGATAATTAAACTGTAAAACATTGGCAGATTTGAGGTTTTCCCAAGGAGCACGACTGGAACGTCTCCGTAACGACGGGCTGGGATGTAGCCTCCCAACGTTACGTTCGGAAATTTCTTTCAGTGTAGCGTACGTCTCACGGGAGAAAAGCGCACGACCCTCGTGGAGGGGCTGCCTTCGCTACGCTCAGGCAGTAAACCCCGTACTCGTAATCGCGCGGTTTCTTCCCTTGAAGCGTAATATACTATTTTTTAAAATTTTTTGATCATTTTTTGTTTCTCGTTGTATCATGGACTCGTTTCGATGGATATTTAAGTTAGCTTAAAGCAAAACAGACCTTCATGTTTGCGCTTTGCAATATCACCAAACAAAAAGTAATTATACAATGTTAAGTTAAAGCAACGACAGCATTTATTAAATCGGTATTTTAAGTAGATTTCTAGATTTTATTCGTTATTTGTTTCTTTCCGTTGTTCGTTCGACTTTTACAGTATTTTCAATGAACGGATAAGGCAAGAAGAACATACTACTGTACAAAAAGTACTACTGCGCGAGGTATTTTTCGTTCTTTTTTATAGAAAACAATACGTCAACTTGAATCAAATACCAAATCAAGCGAGATTATTAATAATCTATAAGGAGATTCGGCATACTCTCTTGAAAATTAAGGCCCACTTACGAAGACTTGAACTGCAAGATCTTAAATCTTATGATCATCGTTAGAATATCAAGGTACATGACATATATGACATATAACATGAAAATAATTTGTGATAATATTATCCTTTAAAATAAAACTTACGGCACTTAGTGGGTCATCTAATAAGTAAATGTTCGCCTTACGGTAGACAGCTCTGGCCAAATTAAGTCTTGCCTTCTGACCCCCTGATAAGCAAGATCCTTGGTCGCCAACAACAGTTTGATCTCCATTCGGAAACTGTTCAAAGTCTTTTAAGAGCGCACAAGCTTTAACAACATCATGATATTTATTTTCGTCATATTCTTCGCCGAATAATATATTTTGTCTAACGGAAGCTCCAAAAATCCAAGGATCTTGAGAAGCGTAACTCAGATCGCCTTGATATGTCACTGCACCTGCAGTGACATCGATCTCGCCAAGAATAGCTGAGAATAAGGAACTTTTACCACCACCAACAGGCCCAATAATCATGTACAATTTTCCTGCAGTGAATTTTAATCTTAAACTTTCCAATGTAGTTTCTGCGTTATTTTTATTCCATTTCGCGCTAAAACAATCTATGTTTATAGTCCCTTGATTAAGAACGGAGTTTTCATCTCGAATATCGGAATTCAGCTGGGTATCATTAGGTCGTGGCATTATACTATTTTCTTTTTGTGTTCCATTATCGCCAATAAATGAAGGATTTTCTTGAAATACATTGGCGGTATTACGGTTTAAATTATTCAATTGTGCGATATTTGTCATGAATTTATTGTCAACTTCATCAGTAAATAAGAATTTTTGAATTCTCCTGAGTCCCATGTAATAACTATAGGTTTCGGAAATGCCTGGAATGAACATTCGGAGAGCTGCATATGTAAGGACTTGGAGATAAAAATTCACGGTGAAAAGTGTCTGTGCTGAAAATTGCTCTCCTGTTACATACTGCACTAGGACTACGATAAATAGAGCTGCTCTTGCCATAAAAAAATCAATTGCAACATTGATTGCCTTGACCAGTGAACCGTACCGTATATATGTAAGTTCTTTCTGTCGTTCAGTCTTGACTAATGTACTGAATGCTTTTTCCCATACATACATTTTTATGACCTGAATACTCGAAAAGATCTCAGTTATACGATTAACTCTTTCGTCGCCTGCTTGTAAGCCTTTTTCTTTCCAATTTTTTTCCAAACGTGAAACTAATTCTGTAATATAATTGACACAATTTACAAATTACATTGGCAGATGGGTAAAACTTCGGAAAGACTACGTCACCTGGGAAAAATATTTTTGATATGGTTTCCGACGTATTTTAGATCGCTGATTACGAATCTGATAATAAAAATTGGTGGTAAACATATCATGACCCGTATCTCGAAAAAATACCAAAAAAAACGTGATTTTTCTTAGTTTCTTGCATTTATTTCGAAAAATACAAATCGTACGAAAAAATGTTTCAAACAGAAATTGTAGAGCAGAAAATCTCTTTAAAAAAATTTCTATGCATTTTTGTCGTATCTTCTATTAAAAACGCGAAATAAATCTGAGATTCAGCTAGACTTGTTCCGTTCAACCGATAATAGGTACGGTACGTAGATTCGTCGGCAACCGGCGCGATTCAATGCTAGGTGATTTCCTCGTTTTTTTAGAGGTTAGAGGAATTTGGTTAGTGGCTAGGTTAGTATAAAAAGGGGGTCTGCAGCACGCAAGCACCTCTGAGGTTCATTCATTCCTTTTATAAAGTATGATTCACTATTACCTCTAAGGCAATGAGGAACCTCAGAGATGCACGAGTAATTCGCTGAGCTGCTTCGAGCGGGACAAGTGACAAGTCGCGCGCGCCTTTGTGTAGCGGCCACCCAGTCTCGTTCAAAGCAACGCAGCGATTCATTAATTTTACGATTACTCCAAAACAACAAAAAAAGCATCTTTGCAAATTGGTAATCTTATAGGAAAAACTCTCAGCTTTCATTTGGAAATAATTTCAAAGCATTAAAATGGGTGGAACATGGAGAAAACGCCGATTTAATTATTAATTTCACTATAAAAGGGTTAAACATTGACTTACAAAATAATTTATCATAATCAACTGAAAGACCAAAGAACATCCACACCCGTTAATTGAATTTTTTAACCTGGTACACTTGAGAAATTTTGCCCCATAGAGAATTTCCCATTTTACACTTTTTGCATGAAATTTTTTGAAATAAGTGCAAAAAAAATAAAGAAAATCACGTATTTTTTTGTATTTTTTCAAGATAGCGGCCAAGATAAGGTTGACCGCCAATTTCTGTTATCAGATTCGTAATCAGCGACCCAAAATACGTAGGAAACCATATCAAAAATATCTTTTCCAGGTGACGTAGTCTTTTCGAAGATTTACCATAAAAAAATTATAACTGTATGAACATCAAATAAAGGTATCTAATAAGTAATATATATAATAAGTAAACTTGTAAAAGAAAAATGTAAATCTCCAATTTTTCTGAAATTTGGATATGCTGTAGAACATAACAAAATAAGAGATACCTTATTTTAGCGGCAGAAGGACGCATTTCCGGTTGACCCCCCCCCCCTCCGCCAAAGAAAAAATTAGGATGAAAATGAAGAAAATTGCGATATGTTTAAGGCTGTTAAACCAATTTTAACGATTTTTGCTAGAAAAATAACTTTCGGTAGAAGACGGATGGGTGGATGAAAATTTGGAGGGTAAACTAGCCCCGAAATCAATAATTTTATTATGCAAGAAATTATTTTTCATCCGATCGAAGCAAATCCTGTTAAAACATGAGGAAAACGATTACTTAAGGAACATGTATTTCTTTTTATTTATTTTATCCAGAGTATTGAAAGAGGGGAGGGGATAAACTACCGTTAAATTGCCGCAATCGTTTAGCATTGGGCGCGACAAAACTTTTGAAATCACAATTCATAATTCGAAACCCAGAATTCAAAATACAAAGTCCTCTTTTAAAATTGAAAATCCAACATCGAAAATGTTGTATTACATTTTGATCGTTGAATTATGAACGTTGCATTTGAATTTAATATTTTCCAATTTTTGATTCATTGTTAAAGCTTTGTTTTAAATTTAGAATTTTAAATATTGACTTTGACAAATTATATTTCCAATATTAACTTTTGTATTGTAGACATTACATTTTGTAATTTTTTATTATGAATTTCGGCCGTTTTTAAGTCGTTTTAATAAACTTAAAGGTATCGCAATTTTTGTATTTTCGCCCTAATCGGTGGCGGGGGGAGGGGGGCGTGTATTACCCCCTAAATATGTTTTTCCGCCGCTAACAAATTTTACACTTTTACGTAGGTTTACAATGGGGCTCTGCATACAAATTCTGCTTGTTCTTCAAGTTCGAAAAACATCGAGAAAAATTGAAAGTGATCAAGAAATATCAGAAATAATCAATAAGAATCGACATATATCGATAAATTTTGAGAAATAGCGAGGAAGGTTTGGAATATATCGATAGATTTCGATATCGATTAAAATCGAGCAAAACACCCTTTACGTTATCGAATTTTACAATATGGACACGGGATTTGATGTCAGCAACTCGAACAGTTACCGCAAACGAGATGCGATTAATTTCGAACTTGTGCCTGATTAGTATTAACCTTTGCATCGAGTAATAAAATTATCAGAACTTGGAAGAAATCGGGGAGTAGAGGCCGAATCATTGTTTGGTTACTTGTGGAATGTCCCATATATAATTTGTATATAGTTTACATATGAGCATGTCCCTAGAACTTTTAACATTTCACTTGAAAAAAATAAAAATAAATTTTTCATGTACGCTATCTAAACTTACTTTTTTATGTTTTTACACCTATGAAAAGTAAAAAAAATTCTGCGCCACTCATTTTTGTGCATACTTATTTACTTAAAAAGTTAAAATGGTGCTTTAACAAAATCAGCTTTCTGCAGACAAAAAAGACTCGCCAAAAACGTTTTCGAAAAGATTAGCATCTGACGTTCCAATGTACAGTTAAAGCATGCTTTTTAATAATTTATTTGATATATTTATATTAAAAGCTCAGACACGTGTATTTATTTTTTTATCTTAGAATCCGTAAAAAAAAATGTTCAGCCAATTATCCAAAACCCTGACTGCAGGTTCCCCTTATCGGTGTAAGCGGACAGTAGAGTCCCGGTATATTTACCTGCCTTTCCCTACCGTCTGGTTATATTTATACCAAATGAAGGGCATCGTCGCTTCTCCTAATCTTTACAGTCGCGTTATGTTTATGACGTCACAGCAGACCCTTCCTGAGGCCCTAGCCCGCAAGGTGGGGGAAAAAGAGAGCGACTATAGTTAAATATAACGAGACGTAACCGGGCAAATACGCTAGGACCTAAATATAACGAGACGCAATTATATCGGGACTCTACTGTATAATTTTTAATGAAGGTCAACATTAATTTTTAATAAAAAGACTTACTAATAAATTTTCTAATTCAACAAAACCTTTGTATCAGATCGAAACTCGTGCACACAATAATTGACATCACAGAAGTGTATAATAAACAGAAAATGGAAGTGTATTGAACTATGAATCATTAACAATGAAAATGTTTACTGGTTGTATTTCCAGTTTATATTTATATTGATATTTATGTTTATATTTACTGTTATTTCCACATATACCTTTAATATACAATATTTCGTGTAATGAGTGAGATTAAATTGCGTGAAGGCAATTTAATATGATAAATCACTATGTAACAATTCCGATCATACTTTAATAGTTTTTGGGAATCGTACAAACAATACAAATTAAAATGTCAATTACAGTCAATATCATTACTAAAATTATAGATTAGAATCATTGGTGCTAAAATAAAAAACGTCATTATATTTTTTGTCATTCAATTAAAATTATAATGACGTTTTTTATTTCAGCATCAATGATTCCAATCTATAATTTTAGTAATGATGTTGACTGTAATTGACATTTTAATTTGTATTGTTTGTACGATTCCCAAAAACTATTAAAGTATGATCGGAATTGTTACAATGGCGCCCAACGTGGGGCTTACACGTATATTAGTCCGGTGTTCGAGTTTTGACTATAAATTACACGAGGTGTTCTTCATCGACTTCGACCAACCGGTTGAAGTCACAAGGTGAGCGCAATCCACTCCTTTCATTTTCAAAAATATTATTTGAGAGAAATATTGAGCCGTCCGCTTTTCCATTCGAGATTCGCGAAGGTGCAGTAAGCAGGGACGGCTACATTAAGGGTACCCAGGGGAGGCGCTCACCATTCAACATCGACTTCTACCGGGGGATTTTTAAAAGAATTATTTTGACCACGCAATTCAGCTTCGATGAAGAGCACAAAGATGGATCCATCCAGCAAGGCGAAAAAGGAAATTCAGCTGTCACTCCTTATCTCCCAAAAATCTACATGATGTATCTTTTCGTATAATTTATTGTTTTTTATCCGCATAATTTATTGCGTCTTGTTTGTACGTCTTTTTTATGTATGTTTTATTCGCGTAATTTATTGGCGTATGTGTTTTTATTATTTGACGAATCTTTTACCCGCGTAACTTATTTCGTGCGACGTGACATAAGTTTTTATTCGCGTAAATTATTTTTGTTTATCCGTTTTTATTGACATGCATAATATTGCTATTTTATAATATTAACAAACGGTAGTTTTCCGTCTATGTGCGCATCAAAAAAAAATGACCAGTGGAACAACGGTGTATTTAACGAATCATTTTTTACAAGTAATTGTAAGAATAAATCCATGCAATGACCATATAAGAAAAAGAATATTCACTTCATAAATTCACATATATATATATGGGTCATTTCAGCTAACTTTTAAAAAACGTTGCGCATGGGGGTCGGCTGATTTTTCCGCCGATTTTGTATGTTAAAGTACATACTGAAAGAAGGCTCTCCACTAATTTTCAGCCCTTTATGTGCCCTACAGCCCGAGATACACTGTGGTGAATTTTTAAAAAAGGGCAAAAAACGCCTGTTTTTAAAAAATTCGTTAAGGTTTTCCATTAGACCAATTCAAACGAATAAAAAAATAAAATTTTCGTCCTTTTGTCTACTTTTGGAAAAAAATTATGTTGATTTATTACAATGCAATAGGTGGTTTACACAAAGCAAAATGTGAACGCGAATTTGGTCGGTTTTTAGGTTATATTTGATCATTTACTACTTCATGAGTTTTGTATATTTGAAGGCCATACTAGGCTCATTTTGTTTGTCTAGAAAAAACCTTTAATTTCATTTTTTATTCATTCAATTTCATCCAGTAGAACCGAAGTTATAGCCCTTTGAAGTTAGGTCATATTTCGAAAATCGCAGAATTGGACATACTGTCACCAATTTCTACATATATGAATTTTTTTGTAACTTTGGGAAAAGTTTGTCCAAACATAGTAGAAAACCACCCTAAAGTTTGGTTCTGCCCCTAGACCTTGTTTCGACGCTACCATTTTTTTTTTCGACCTCGTTTCTGCGTTATTTTTTCATACAAAACGCGGTATTAACGGAGGTATTTTGTTGAATGCGCATCCATTTGCAGAGTGCGTGCACAATTATACCACAATAAATGACTTGACTATTTGTCAGGTTTGAAATGACTATTTGTATAATTTTAAATTGGTTATAATTTTAGTAACTTTTCCGGTTAGATGATTGATCAACACCGCAGTAGAAAAGCACACTCTTACCCATTCGAGGTGTTAAGTCAAAGAACAGCGCCAACTGGTGTGCAGATTTGAACTAAAAGTAGTATCACCGAGCATCGTTTGAATTGCGAAAATTTTCAAAAAATTGCTCAAATTGAAATGAATACAAGAAAATAACAAAGAATATATAATTGTGATACAATTTCGTACATTGTATTTACATATTTTTTGTTATTTTCTTGTATTAATTTTAATTTGAGCGGTTTTTGGAAAATTTTCGCAATTCAAACGATGCTCGGTGATACTACTTTTAGTTCAAATCTGCACACCAGTTGGCGCTGTTCTTTGACTTAACACCTCGAATGGGTAGGAGTGTGCTTTTCTTGGACAGTTTCGCGCAAGCCTGTCGTACTTTAGTAGTTTGTATGTTTGGACAAACTTTTCCCAAAGTTACAAAAAAATTCATATATGTAGAAATTGGTGACAGTATGTCCAATTCTGCGATTTTCGAAATATGACCTAACTTCAAAGGGCTATAACTTCGGTTCTACTGGATGAAATTGAATGAATAAAAAATGAAATTAAAGGTTTTTTCTAGACAAACAAAATGAGCCTAGTATGGCCTTCAAATATACAAAACTCATGAAGTAGTAAATGATCAAATATAACCTAAAAACCGACCAAATTCGCGTTCACATTTTGCTTTGTGTAAACCACCTATTGCATTGTAATAAATCAACATAATTTTTTTCCAAAAGTAGACAAAAGGACGAAAATTTTCTTTTTTTATTCGTTTGAATTGGTCTAATGGAAAACCTTAACGAATTTTTTAAAAACAGGCGTTTTTTGCCCTTTTTTAAAAATTCACCACAGTGTATCTCGGGCTGTAGGGCACATAAAGGGCTGAAAATTAGTGGAGAGCCTTCTTTCAGTATGTACTTTAACATACAAAATCGGCGGAAAAATCAGCCGACCCCCATGCGCAACGTTTTTTAAAAGTTAGCTGGAATGACCCATATACATGTATATATAATGTTCATATGTTTGTAGCAAAATACTTAGAATTGTTAAAACTATTATAAACTTAAAAATGAAAATCACTATTAAAAACTTAAAAGTCAACATCACTGTTTAAAACTTTAAATATTAATATCAGCATAGACGAAATTGCTTATACATACAGTTTGAGATGTAAATTACCAAGAGCAATGGTTAGCAAAACATTTTAAGTACATAGTAAAGTATGCCAGATCGAAAAGTTATTTGTTTAAACGACAGGTGCTTTAAATTTCAAAATTCAAAGTAGTATAAAAACTTATAACTTATAAAAAGACTAACTAAGAATAATACAAGTCTACGGCAGTTTAGCTAAAGCAAAACTTTAAAAAATTATAGCCTTTAAAGTTTTATTATACTTTAAAATCATTTTTCATAGTTTAGTGCATTCTAACTCTTTCTTATTTATCGGCACGCATCAATACTGAGTGATCCTGTATTATTTAGGTAGTAGGGAAGCTGTAAAAAAAATGTTGTAAGTTCATTGTTCAATGACTTAAAAAAGTTATAGCAGTTTAATTGAAAACAAATTTGATATCTTCACTACTATAGCAGCAATATTGAAGAATTTATAACTCTTTGTATGTTTAAATGATATAAAACCAACTTTAAAGTATGGTGTCCCTCTAATTAAACAATACTTTCTTATATTATCTTCTATTACTATATGAAATACATCGTGGGATAGGTCTTGAACCACTCAACCTCACGAAAGTTAAAAGTTCTAGGGATGTGCCCATATAGCAATTCTAGATTTCGGAAATTTATGGGAAAGTAGCAAAGTGGTGTGGAAAAAAGACATGCACAACCGTTGTAGACTTCAGGACAGCCGACATTTCTGCGATACTATGATAATGAAGGCTATCGGATACGGTTGACCACTTTGTGGATACCATTTTCCCCTCACATCCAAAAAGACTGGATTGCCCGGCGTACAATTTATTCGTGTCTGTCATCGGGAATTTTCCCCGCCCGTTATTGTGCGACTTGTGCTTATAAGCAAGGGCAAAGGGCTGGCGGATTCCCCATCAGCATACAGGAACCTCTGTATGTTCGATGCTACCGGAAAACTCTCAAGATTGTGTTGCAACCTGGCCTTCAGGGAGCCGTGGGGGTCACCGCACCGATGGACATGCGGACGGCCAATATCCAGAATACTGCAAAGTTTTATAATCTTTGTGGCTCTCATAGTCAAAAAGTAATGAATGTTTTAAAGTTGGTGGTAGATGATGACCAAAGCGTCATGGGCTGTGAGGACCTGAATAACTTCATTGTTTATTAAGATAAATAAGTTTTTCTTTCTTCATTAGATGCAAAAAATTCTGACGAACAATTAATTTTTTTATTCGTTTCAAAATCCTCAGAATTAAATATTTTATAGCAAGTAGAAATAAACATGTTTGCCGGCCGGCCACGTAGTAACCAGTTTTCGATGCAGCATTTAACTACATCGGTAAAGGAATTCAAACCGAGCATGAAATACCACAAAGGAGCAAAGTTGACTCCAAGAGAGTAAAATTGCAACCCATAGGAGTGAAATTTAAAGAATTATTTAAGAAAAAAATTAAAGAAATTGAGTCTAATAATTTTAAAGTGCAGGCATTCTTCAAAATACATTTTTTAGGGAACGACTGTGACACAGTCAAAATAAACTTTTTGGAAACAGCGACTCCATTTTCAGTGAAAATCAATGAATATTCATATAAAAAATATAGTGGTTAAAAACATAAATGGCGGTATTTCTAAAAAAAAATTCCCTAAAAACACTTCGGGTCCACAAATCAGATACTTTTCCGAAATAAAAATTACTAAACATGTGGCAAGATTGGCAAGGAATTAAAATTCTTGACTTCTGGATGGACACTGCGTCTTTTCTCAACATTCCCCCGACGTTTCGCAGACGTTGCAGTCTGCATCTTCAGGGCATTCAAAATTAAAGAAACTGACAAGTAACACTAGGGAAGTGATAATCACCGATTTTTTTGAAACTGCGAATACAAGTAATTCTTTAAAAAGTATTTAACACGTGTTTTTTTGTTTTTCCCCAAAAAAAATTTTTGGGGTAGAAATCACCCTTGAATGTTTGTAGAAATGGCCCTTGAATGTCTTTAAGGTTGAATAATAGTATGTTAAAAATTATTTGTAGCATGTCTGTAAATATTGAGATATTGACGTTTTGTGGTCGCTGATGAAGAATTTAAAGTGAGTTTTGAAAATTCAAAATGGCGGTCGAATTTTTATTAATTTTTTTGAATGTATAATAAAAATTGGGATCTTTATGTTTTTGCGGTCGCTGATGACGATTCTAAAGTATGGTTTTGAAAATTCAAAATGGCGGAACCAATATGGCGGACGAATTTTTATTAATTTTTATGAATGTAATGAAAATTGAAATCTTTATGTTTTTGCGGTCGCTAATGACGATTCTAAAGTCAGGTTTTGAAAATTAACAATGGCGGAACCAACATGGCGGATGAATTTTTACTATTTTTCAGGAATTTGGTGAAACATGGTTGGCTAGGGATTTTTGGCATTACTGATTACGAACATGATGTTAGAGTTTGTGAAATTGTAGATTAAGAATAGCCGTTGCAACACGTTGTGAGAAGCAAGTGAACTCGCATTAAAAAACACCCGTCATTGTGAGAGGTAAGGGGACTCACTTACAAAAATCACCCCGATGGGAACAAAAAAACTACTACGTCCACGTCGTTGTTCCTGGGTAACGTAAAAAGTAGAGAATGTAAATTTCAACTATTTACTTCTTGATATAACACTAATGCAGTTTATAATTCTTACGTATCCGGAAACAAAAGTCCCTAGCCAACCATGTTTCACAAAATTCCTGAAAAATAGTAAAAATTCGTCCGCCATATTGGTTCCGCCATTTTGAATTTTCAAAACCTGACTTTAGAATCGTCATCAGCGACCGCAAAAACATAAAGATATAAATTTTCATTACATTCATAAAAATTAATAAAAATTCGTCCGCCATATTGGTTCCGCCATTTTGAATTTTCAAAATCTGACTTTAGAATCGTCATCAGCGACCGCAAAAACAAAAAGATCCAAATTTTCATTACATTCATAAAAATTAATAAAAATTCGACCGCCATATTGAATCCGCCATTTTGAATTGTCAAAATCTGACTTTAAATTCTTCATCAGCGACCTCAAAACGTCAATATCCCAATATTTACAGACATGCTACAAATTATTTTTAACATACTATTATTCAACCTTAATGACATTCAAGGGGTGATTTCTACCCCAAAAATGGTTTTTGGGGAAAAACAAAAAAACACGTGTTAAATACTTTTTAAAGAAGTACTTGTATAAGGAGTTTAAAAAAAATCGGTGATTATCACTTCCCTTGTGTTACTTGTGAGATAGAGTTTCCCTTGTATGTGGCCACACTACGAAGGTATCATCCACATACCTAACCCAACCGAGGGCTTGTGACTTCCTAACTTCAGTATTTTGCTTTCAAAATGTTCCATGATTATATTTGCTATGATTGGAGAAATCGGAGAACCCATGGCCGCTCCAGATTTCTGTTCATAGAAGCTTCCCTGGAACTGGAAGTAAGTGGAAGTCAAACAGTGCTCGACCAAGGGAAGAAAGTTTCAGGGCATAGACTGATTTTTTTTATGATGTTATATTATGGTTTCTGGGATGGCGACATTAGTGAATAAGGATTCTACATCAAAGCTTACTAGGATGTGGGCTTACCAAGATCCAAGACCTAAGACCACCTTTAAACTCAGCAGGAGTCTACGAGATACCCTGCACATGCGGGAAAGTGTACATTGAGGAAACCAAGTGGATGATTAGTATAAGGATCAAAGAACACCAACTGTGCGCCAAATACGGTCACTTTGAAAAGTCTGTCCTTGCTGAACATTGAACGAATACTGAATATACTATCCAGTATGACTTAGCTCGAGTGTTGACAATATCTTAAGGATATTTTGAAAGAAAACTAGTATTGGCGTGGTACCTCGTCGCTTCGCTCGCTGAGAAACTTCGACCCTGTGGAAAGTCGGCTATTACTCAATACTCGTTCGTTTACTAACAGCTTTCAGTTATATGGTAAACCTTTACAAAAAGGACAACATCGAAAAAAAATGTTGTGCTATGTCACTTTAACGCATTTTTGCCTGCTGATTACGATCATAAAATTTGGCGGTCAGACAAATTAAAACCGCTATTTTGAAAAAACCGTCAAAAAAAGCGGTTTTTTTTTCATTTTTAGCATTTATCTCGAAAACTACGAGTGTGACAAAAAAAATGTTTCCAACAAAAAATGTAGAGCTCGAAATTCTCTACAAAAAAGTTCCAATGCGTTTTAGTCGTAATATCAACTGTAAAATAAGGGGGAACATGACATTATCAGCTTTCCCAGTTCGGCTAACAATATTGTTTAGGTTTTGAGACATTTGTGAACATTGCGGTAATTACAAGTTTCTAAATTTGATGTGGGGTCAATATCTGTTGAAATATGGGTTACCTAACCCAAAGGTTAGGTTAGTATAAAAAGGGGGGGGGGCTGGGGGCGGAGCACCCCAGTACGCACACACCTCCTAAGTCCAGTCATCATAATTATCGCTGGCCAAAATTCCCTCCGGCATTTGCGTTATCCAAGGTTATCGAATGATGAACGAATACTGATAGGTGGGTGTGGGGTAAGAGTGCTCCACCGCCGAGATCCCCGTTTACTCTACTAACCAAAGGTTAACCCTCTAACTAACCCTTTAACCTCTCTAATTAACCCTCACTTTAGATGTTGACGAATCTATGTGAAATTTGAGCGCTAATAATTTTAATGATAGAACCTAGGAAGTGCGTGCGTGCTGGGGGGGCTCCGCCCCAGACCCCCTTTTTATACTAACCTAAGCTAACTAACCCATATTTTAATCCACATATCGAACCCACGCTAACTTTAGATACTTGGAATTACCGAAACGTAAATACATTTATTAGAACCTAAACAATATTGTGGGCTGAATTGATAAATCTGATTGTTCCCATGTTCACTTTTGTTTTACGGTATTACCGTTGATATTTCAACTAAAACGCGTCAATATTTTTTCGTAGAGAATTTCGAGCTCAACATTTTTTGTTTAAAACATTTTTTTATAATGCTCGAAGTTTCCATGATAAATGCAAAAAACATTTTTTTTACGGTTTTTGTAACCCGTAAATGTATAAGTTTGTGTAACCGCCAAATTTTATCGTATTCGTAATCAGGAGGCCAAAATACATTAAAATGAACTATAGTATAGATTTTTTTTCGATGTTGTCCTTTTTGTAAAGGTTTACCCAACAATATAGTGTTTCTTATATGTATGAAAATTGAAAATGATTTAAAACTATGACCTA